>JAZARR010000172.1:3077500-5847500 GCA_037389465.1 Baylisascaris procyonis | reverse complement strand
TACAGAGTGAGAAAAATTAAGCTTAAATACTATTCTTACTAGTTTTGAGTATTCAGCATGTTTTACTGCTCTCAGCAGTTCTCTCAGAAATCAGAGTGGAAGCGGAATAGTTGCAAAAAAGACTGAAGTAGAACAGAGGTTTTCTTGTTCGGTGAAGTATAAAAATTGAAGAAAAGCTTGCAAAAACAACTCTCTTGCAAGCATTCATAGCCTTCTAAGTAATATGTCATTGCAGCTTTAAAAGTAAAATCCTGATTAATTGGTTTAAGATTCCGATGATATGAGTTCTGTAGGATGCATATTCATGTTTTTTCGCCCTGGTGATAGTGATAACTGATAAGCTTAAATAAGTAAGTGGCACTAATATTTGGTAGTAATGTCTGAGTTTCTTGTTAATCGAAGACCTTCAGCATGAAAAAACTAGCAAAATATTGATACTGCTATTGGCCAAATGGCTGTACTTTGATGCAGATGAATGAAAATTAATTCTGTCTTTATACCACTGTTTTTTTAAAGAAGCTATTACACTTCGTCGATGTCTATCCATCGGATGCGGGAAACAATCTGATGTACGAAGTGATCTATGGAAATCCAGAGCACTTTTTGGCACCAGTATTTGAGTTTCCTCTCTATCGAGTACCTTTAGTACGACAAAACTGGCCGAATATTGGCATGGTTATTGCGAAAATTTCTGCCCTGTCGCCAACGAATTCGAAACTAGCCTATAATCTCTATGCAAATGACGAAGCTGCAGAGTATTTTTCGATACGTCCTGACTCAGGTATCAAAGAGTTCGAACATTTCTTTAGAAGTTGTCGAATACTTTTTAGTAATGCGGTCATCCCTCTTACTGTTCATTGAATGCTCTGATTCTGAGTTATCTATCGACACGCTTTAAGCGTTCACATTCCCGACCGTGAAATTCTGTCAGGAGGATTCCCGTCCTTCCTCAACATAAATCAGCATTAGTCGCACACAGCAACATTCGCATACAGAAATAGGTCATGAGAGCACCTCTGGATCAGTCACTTGTAATAAATTTCCTAATGGAAGTTACCCCTTTAAAATTGTCGGGAGGTTACTTCTCCTCAAGTTTTATCACTCGTAGATCAAAATCTCTAGTGAATAAAACATATTCAGGGCTTTGTTTCCATCCAGTTTTGAAACGCGCCTTCCACAAACGCCTTTCTGAACAGTTTTCCATCACGTTGAGTTGTCTCTGAAATATTATCCGAAAACAAGATGAGACTAGAAAGAATTGAATCAAGTCTTCTTCCACGCTAGCGTAGCTTATTCTCCTGAGCTACAAACTCTTCATCCTGCACCGGTAATCAGTGGACCAAGTTTTAAAATCACGTATATATAATATTGTGCGGTCTGTGATCACATACGTACATATGCGTAAAATATTATCTTTTAGGAGAGATAATCGTGGAAAAGGAACTACCACACGAGGAAGCATTTTTTTGTGTGACGGCAGTTGCTACAGATAACAGGGGACGCAATTCAACGGTCGCTGTCGCTGTTCTTTCTGATGGTGATAAACACGAATGTGAAAAAATCGATGATTTCGAAAATCTCCAACCGTTGGTCCGTATCACTGGTTCGACAACCGAAGGAATTCTCGAATCTACAAGTCGCCCACCTACCCGATCGTACTCTTCTTCATTGGGCAATTCACAGGGCCACTCATCGAACACAAGTCCAACTTCCATCTCAGTCACTGCGGTCAGCGTTATACCCTTCAATAATACTAAGGAAACGTTGGCAGCATCGATTCCCACATCTGATGCAGAAGCCGCATCAAGTCCGACGGAGCAGATTAGTGCTTTGCATACGACAGAAGAACCTGATAGTAATTCGAGAAGTTCGACACCTGGTGTATCGTCACCTCCTGATATGCTGTCGACGATGGCGGATTCGGGAGGTAAGCAGTATGCGTTTGTGTTTGCTATTATCCTCCACTGTGAAGCTATCCTTCGAAAAGTTACATTTCTTTAGGTTAACACTGCTGCTTGCGCTCCACTTTGGCATGAATCCAGCACAATGTTTTGCACTTTCAGTGATATAATGATCAAACACGAAATTACGATTGAGTACGGTCAGCGTTCTCCTCCTATCTATCCATTTTTTTATCAAAACATTTCGACTTACAGTGGTCTTGAGTAACTTCAGCTCACTTGCGAATGCTAGAATTTTCAGAGGGCAAGAAATTTCCATAGAATACTCTAAAAGAGTGCGTCCTTCTTTCAGGAAAATCGACAAATTCGCCTAAAACGTCGTTGATGTTTCCATCCTCATCACCGATAAGTTTTGTTCCTATAACTGAAACTTCGCGATGCTTCACAAAAGAACAATTAGCGGCCGCTGATATCGCGCCTAGTACTGCGACCTTCGGCACAGTTTATGCATGGCCTACCACAGATAGTACAGAAAGCCGAATCGGCATCGAAGATGACGCTTTCAATACGTTATCAGCCATTTGGTACACTCCCGCGGTTTCACATTCATCCACACATCTGTCATCTCCGACGAATGTTTTGCAACAAATGCCAACACAACCCTATGAAGCAACTCTCACTGCACCTACCGCATGGTTTCCCAAAAAACCAATTTCCGACCGACAGAAGCCACTTGACGCTACTTTCGCTTCCACATTAAGGTCACGACCATCAACGGTTCAGCCAACGAAAACTGAGGTTCCCACGCCTTCTGCACTTTTCTTCCCCATCTCCACTGAACCTTCAGCTGCCACCTCATCGATGCACAAATCTACTATGGTTTCCCCTCAGCCAACGATTTTACGGTCGGATGAGAGTTCAAATAATGCACAGATCCGGCCGATGTCAAAAGAATCGTCCGATCACGAGAATACTTTCTTATCTACTACTGCTTTCCTGAACCTAACGGCGAGCTTCTCGAGCAAAGAACCTTCAGACGCGTTGTCAGTTACATTGGAAAGCCTTCTCGTTTTTCCCACTTTCAAGGAGCACTATCAAAAACTCTCTACTGTTGCAAATCCGAAGCATAATGAAACTGCATTTCTCTATTTTCCTTTACCCTTGACAGCTTCAACTTCAAAAGCTATAGAAATCCCACAGGTAAATGGTCAACATTTGGGTGCGGTGCCTTTCAACTCATCCCATTCGATATCAGATACTCCTTCCACATTCCATTCCCAGTTGTATCTATCACAGGCTCAAGAACCTATACGCACCGCTTTCACGCTTTCATCACTACCATTCACAGTCACGCACCGCATGAGGCCAAACGAATACACCAATGGAATGCTCGCCAAAACCTCATCGGATCTTTCTCCTATGTCATCGTCTTCAAGAAGAACTCAATCGTCACCTGCAACGTCATATCAAAGAAGTACGCTGCTTTTATCCTTAGAGTTACTCTCTGAAGTGTTCTTTAGTAAAAGTAAAGTAGCATCTCATTATTCATTACTCATGAAAGCTTAGATAACATTCAATTCTTTATCCAAGGAAAAATAATCGTTATATCTGTGGCTCAATTTATTCGATTGATGAAATTGGTCGATCTTGTTGAATTTCGACTTTTGAAAACGATTCGACGACTATGATGCTAAACGGATCGAACCTAGGAGTCATTATACATTTATTGAAACAATAATTATTTCCTATCCATTTGTCGCCAAGATTTTTTCACTCATAGATCAACAATTTTTTTTTTTCAGCTGACTCATCGCGACAGGTGACTGTCATCTATACGACAGGTCCAGACGATATGCTTCTTCCAATAACAACAGCTACGGAGATGACCACAATAGAGGAGTCCACAGTGACCAACACCGAAGGTAGGCGGGATATTATAACCACAATAGGCGAGTCTACTGCGACTAACACCGATAGCGGGCAGGATATTACCGAGCGAAGCAATTCCGCCATTCAAACGACGTCATCTACTACGACCGACGGGGAACTCTTAATACCCAGTAGAAGCACTGCTGCATCGTTTACTGAGGGAACAACAACTTTGAAGCATACTTCTATATCTAGCGGAAGCACAAACGTAGCGGTCACCATTACGGAGGTTGGATCGCCGAATGTTGGACCTGGCGATGGTTCCACTATGGAATCATTGTCTTCAACAATAACCTTAAAGCCTAATGCCGAATCAGCAGGAACCAATAAGACTTCGCAAATAGAAATGAAGACAACTGGTGAAAGTGATATATCTGCTATACCCAAATCAACGAAAAGTTTTAGTCAGTCGACTACGTCGGCGAAGAAGACATCAATACCGATCGAAGACCATCCTTCAAGTTGGACGCAAAGCGAGCAAAACGCAACGGGAAAGGCAATTGTTTCAACCACAGCTTCTACATCGATTACGAGAAAATCGCAGACTACGAATAAAACAGCCGTAGATTTTGGAGAGAAGCCAAAGACAGCTTCAGCTGCAGCCGATACAGAAGATTATCATGGGTCGATCCTAGTACCTGAGGCAACTGTGCCCGTATACACACGACCCCTCGATGAAAATCTAGAGACCAAAGAGCCTTTTGCTACTAAATTCCCACCTCTGCTGAGCACGACACCAGTATATTTAGTTTCTCCGGATGGTACGTTGCAGAGTATGACAAGTCCGTCACCATCCCACAGTTGGCTGCTTCCTTCGTATGAGAATCAGCACCCCTCCTTAATGATTTCTGCTCCAACAACGCCTACATCTTCTGAAGGCATTTCAGTAGAACTAGCTGCCTCATTCACCTCTGGAGCTCTCCCAACTGCTAGTGAAGGTACGTCTAGTCCATCAAAAACACCGCCTTACATAACGAACCCGGATGAAATGCTCACCTCAGGTTCTTCAGTACAATCATCTGTCACCGGTGCACAACCTTTCAGTGGTACTCACAACATCACTTCACCAACTTTTGAAGGGTCTACGACTTCGTCTCTAGTTGAATTTTCTCGGTTTTCAACAACACACCAACAAACAATGTTGAATACTAAAACGAGTCAACCCTCAGAAAGTACCACTCTTGATGTGGAGGATACAGGTCATATTGCGACGCTTCCTTCAGAAGGCATGTCGAAACTCCCAGATTCTATGGAGGAGACATCTGCACGATCACAGACAATACTTTCGACGTCAACCATGCCTGCCACAGGATTGTCTGCACAACAAAACGAGCTGACGACAACGATTTCATCGATCGTATTTACGGATCGCATAACCACAGCGACAGTGTTAGCATATCCATCGAGCGTGTTGAGTACAAGAAAAGAAGAAAGAGTGAATGAAATCGAAAGCGAAAAAGCAATATCGGAAATGGCATGTAGTTTGAGGGGGACGAAACCAATTTGGAGCATTATTTGTGACCTCAGTAAAACAGCCGAATTTGATGAACCGATACGTTAATAAATGGTTTTTATTTGACTTCTCAAATGATTGCTTGTATTTGTTTGGAGTTGTAATTTCTTCTTTTTGAAAAAAAAAACAACTAAATGCATTGTTTTCGAAATGAAATTTAGTATGATTTTTCAATTCGATTGTTAGCTATCAATGATCTGATCGATAATTCGATATCTTTCCTTGCTTGATTTGAACACAAACATTGTATATATATGTATGAGTATAAGTACATGATCTGTGAACTTTTTCTCTTCGAAATGAATAAACCTTAGAAAAGTTGCATTTTTGAAAACACCTTAAAGGGTCACTTCAGAGTTTAATCGCCGTTAGCTTATAACCATCGAATAATAGCGTCGAAGGGAATTACAGGTTGAAATCGATTCATCGAATTTAGGAAATTCAATATGCAGCAGGTAAACTTTGCTTCATAGTTCAACTTTCAGTGATCTGTCTAACTTCTTTACTTTGTACATTATAAACTAATACAGCAGGTTATAGGCAAATATGAATAAAATACTCAAAACAACTTTTTGATTATGTCACGATTCGTACTAAGGATAGTATCTATTCGAGAATGGCCTTCATTGAAAATTCAGAACCTCTGTTTAGGCAGTGCTCTTCGCTGAAACACTTTCCCCTTCTTTTTATACACTTTTTGTACACTTCATACTTTATGCGCCTTGTATATCTTTTTATACACTACAGCACTTCTGTACACTTTACACACTATACACTAATACACAATGCATATACACTGTATATATATATATATATATATATATATATATATATATATATATATATATATATATATATATATATATATATATATAAAGTATATGCAGTGTATATGTGTCGCTTTTTGTATAATTTATATACGTATATTTGTATGAACACTGTATTTTGTATATTTTATGAATGCGTTTTTCAGCATTTGTTTAGTTCAAATAACTATCGCGGCACTTCTAACTATCTCAAGTTTACAGTGTGCCAAGGACTGAAAATTAGCTTCGGATGGAAATGCAGTTATATGATTATGTATCTGATTTTATTGTGTCGATTCCAATTTCGTGAGAAACAACGAGTATATGGAGCTTATGATTTTTTAATAGCACTTATTCACTGCTAACAACTGATAGCGAACGTTCTTCTTCAATCTGATTATATATAGCATCGAATTAAATCTCTAATATCAAACATTTTATTTGAGCCTTTTTGCAAAACGCTTTGCACGTTAAGCAAAGCACTGCCATTTTTTTTTTTTTTTTTGTGAATAAATATAAATGATTCCAAAGACCGCTATGTAGTGGTTAGAGAGGCGCGTGAAGTGCTACAACGTTGTATGAAAGGAATTAAAGATATTTGTGGTGTATGTGGCTAACCTTTGATAGTACCAACCGGTAGCTAAATTGCACTTCCTAACCGAAGCAGTTCTCAGAAAAAGAGGTTCATTAGCATATTGGATGAAGAACTCTATAAGGAGTTTTTATAACTGCGTAGTACTAAATAGTCATTTTTATCCATGTAAATAAAAAAAAATAGCACTGAAATCAGTCAAGTGTGAATGATTGTTATAATAAGATATGAGCAAATGTTTTGAAATATATTTGATTTGCAGAATGAACGAAACTCACTCTCTGTTGAAGAAGGAGAGATGTCTGTCTTCGAAGAAGGAGCCATGCTATTGTTCAAGCCGGGAAAAGGAATAGTAATTTCAGGTATTGCTTTTATCACACATAATTTCTCTGTTTGTTTTACTTTTGAAAATTTTTTAGTAAGTTTCCTCTTAAGACTACTTCTAGCAAAACATTTTTTAAACTGTGAAAGCCTTTTTTCATGCTTTCATAAACACTTTACAAGTGCTAGTTTGTATAGCCGTACTCATTAAGTCGGCAGCAGGAGCATCCTCACTTATTTGACGTCTAGTCCATTTTTCTTATATTCTATGATCTTTCGTTCACGGCGTGATCACTGCTTTCGATATTAAACTCAGAAAATCGTTCATACGTTTAATACCCCAAAAAACTAGCCAAATTTCACGTCATTACAGTATCTCCCGTCAATCAGCTTGCAACTGCAAACATTCATCTGTGTTTTGAGTTTACTAATTGCAGGAACGTTACATCTTAGTGGACAACAGAATAATCCGGTTATAATCAGAAGTACAGGCCGCGAACCTTGGTCCGGAATCGTCGTTAAACCGAGTGAGTAACATTACATAAATCATCTTGCTGATTTAGTACAGAATAAATGACCTATAATATTTGAATTCCATATGTATTAATTTACTTATCAATCCTTCGTTGCAAGCATCTCTCCTTAACCCATGTAGATGGCCGGCATGATGCATTAACGTTAATGTAGATAATTGATGATGTGCCAGAAGGGAGTAGCACCAGATTAAAATAAAATTGGTGTTCTTTTCTTATGGAAAAACAGGCGAAATGTTTGATTTTTTTATTTTATGATACCAGCAAAATTTAGATCGCCTACGTTAATAATACTTGCAAAGTATAATTTCTGTCCATCATGCATTTTTAACAACTGCAGCCATAGGCAGAGGAAAATATTTACTGTGGAATGGTAAAGTAATGGTTAGTAAACTGCAAGCCAATTTCTTAACAACATGTCAAAGGCCGTTTCATATTGTGATTTGTCACATCAGTGAACAGTGGCAGTTATGTGTGATTTTACTGTAGATAAAAAAGGACGACATGTGTTTATAGATAAAACGATTTTAAATTCATCTCGTAATTACGTTCGCCTTAATTCACAGGAGGAACGCTAGTGGTGAATCATTGCGTATTGGAGGATGCACTTTCGGCGTTGGTGATCGACTCTGCATTCGTTCATCTTAACGCAGTGCAGATTATTCGTCCACTTCGAGTGGGTATCGAAATTACCCGCGAATCTTCAGAGAACATTGATCTTCGGTATAGCAGTATTATTTCATCGTTAGGCAGCGCTGTTCGAATCGATCGACGCGATACACTAAGGCGAGCACTGTGAACCAGCCACAAGTCACTCTAAGGCGAGCACTTTACCACGGACTGCTATTGCCAATGTTCTGGTCAGTTCTTTTCTTTGTTTTTTATTAGTTCCATTAAAGTCGCATCCATAAATTGGAATTTTTCTATAATTCTTTAATTTTCTCTTATTTATAATTTTATAATTTTCTATAATTTATAATTTAAAAACCTCATTGTGGACATTGTGGATTGATGTAGAAGTGTGCCCCTTAATTTGAATTCCTTTTATACAATCTCATTATTATTAAAACGAAAGTTTTTGTCACCACCGTTCTCTTAATTTCCTTTGATTTCCTATGATTTATATCTTTTAAGCTTTAGCTGAAACTTCTGAGGTGGCAAGCATCTTCCAGTGAATGTAAATAGTTTACTGAAATACCGCATCAGTGCTCATTTCTAATAAATATTTGCTGCCTAGCTTTACATCCCGTTGAGTACCTGACTGCTTACTAGAATGATATGTGAACAGCAACCCATAAGCGGAAAGGATAAGAATGAATGTCTTCGATGGAGAACTGCATACATATCATGTCGGGGCACTGAGCGCGCCCTTCAAGTGAGTCGGTGAATTTTTTCAGACTTAAGTATCAAGTGAGATGCTGCCACTTTACCGTTGAACGTAAGACTGGGACTAAATAAGCTTATCTCAGATTGGAAAGAGGCGTTACGGCGCGGACGTGGATCGTCGAGGCGATGATCCGTCATCTCGTAGGAAACAAGGCCTCGAAAGCCTTAGATCGGCAACTATCAAGTCAATGTGCAGGTTCGTGTTTGTCAGCTTGCGCTTCATCTGCTCGCTGTAACTGAACTTTAATATGACCAATATGGTTGGGAAAGAGGGAACTTTAATCTCAAGCAGTCAAAATTATTTGAAAAGATATTTTTCTGTTAATGCTTCGGAACAGTAACAACTTTAAATTTTTCTGAAATTCAGCTGCGAAGACGTGCTGCAAGCAGTTCCAGTTATTCAATCCTACTTGAAAATCTCTATTTGCTTTTAAATTAAGAGTTCTTCCAAAACGTAGTATCTTTCGCCTTTATATCTCTGCTTTGTAACAGTAGACCCTGTTTTTACTGTCTTTCGCTTCTGTTAAAAGAAATAATCACTAACGTCTCCTATGTGGGAATTTTTCACCAGCAGCGTAATGCTCAAAGCAACTTTTACATTCTCAAAATCTCTTGACGTTCTACTCTCGAAGATTGTCGAAGGCATGATAACGGGTATGATGTTGTGACAGGTATGTTGTTGGCTGCTGCAGAAGATTCGATTACGAACTAAAGAAAGGGAATACTCGAACTGGAAGGTAGAAGAGGGTTGATTCATTTGCAATACTCTCATACTGTCTTTGTGGGTGGATTCTCGGTCCTTTTTTTGATTGGTTTCATCGAGTTGGGTTTTGTCTAGCTAAAGTGATACTTGAGAGTACTAGCGTAGAGGGAAGCTCTTAATTTTATATCACTTTTATTACCAGAACTATTCTCATTTTTTTTGCATTACCGTAAAGAACCTGTTTTTACGCTTTTTTACATTTTCTTTCATTAGTTGCAACTTCAGCTTCAACTTCATTTGGCTCTGAATGAGTTCAAATTGCAGAGCATTGCGATCAGCGATGATGTGGGACGTGAATTTTGGGACGTGAACAACGTACTATAACCTTGAAATTCCCATCCAATAATGTTAATTGAATTGATGAAATTCTCTGCAATTCTGGGGCAACGAAAGGTTGAGATTACAGGGAAAATACACACAAAAAACCGATTAAGATAACTTCTATCGGTTCATAGAATTAGCTGGCTTGCGTTCTTTGGGGAGCTGAAGGTTAGTTATGTGGCACTAACTCCGTATATGGAAATTGGAAGCATTTCAGGGAATCTTCAGCTGGTTTCGTTCCATAAAGCCGAATATAAATTGTTGAATCACAATGCTGATATTCTTAAAAAGGTTGCAGCCATTATAGGATTTACATAGGTATACGATTTTTGTTTTCTGCATAAGAGGTTTATTGAATTTTTAATGTTGGATGATTTGAACCTATAAAAGCACTTCCACCAAAGCAATGTTTTGTTTTGTAAGGTTTACTAGAGGTTCGTATTTTTTTTTCTTGAGAACATGTGGAGAGTGGTCTTATTTGAATTGTGGAATTTTTCCGTTTAGTATTATTTTCGAATCGACGTAACCTATTGCAATTTGAATATGAATGTTACAGAGGCGGTCACACCGTTAATTTAATGATTGCTTTTGAGATGGAAATGTGTTTCAGAATAGACCCGGCATACGTTGGAACCGAAAAGAATGGAAATGTCGATTCGACGCCTACTCCGATGGCCGAGGTACATCCGGGTGTGCCTCTTGCACCGCCACCATGGCCGCCTTCGCCTGTTGCAGTGATCGCTCCTTACGCTAGGTACCGTATTCTTTCATTTAGATAAGTTTTATTGAGAGTACTTTCCAACCGGAGTTTTGGCGAACTTCACTGCTATCCTCATTTACTATTTTATTTCTATATTTCATCTTTTATTGTACTGCTTCTCATCTACTTTTAGTTTAAGGCGTTACTTAAGTAATCTTAATTAATTCATGGGTACCCCTGATGTAGTATGCAATATGATTAAAACGTTTTATGCGTAACTTGCGTTATTATCATCTACTAATATCCATGAAAACCTTTTTATTTTTTATTTTTTACTTATAAATTGCTTTATAGCTTTACTGAAGGGTTATATCCTCACTATAACGGTAAATTTTAGCGAATTGGATAAATGGGTAATTTCCACTTATCTGTGATTAATTTCCAATAGCATTTACTTTTCCTTCCTTGTACACGTACGTTTCTGTGTCTTATCTTTTCTTTCACCTATGATTATAGCATTCGGTATTTCTGTATTTCTATTAGTTAGAAGAATCTATTAATGTTAGTTTCTTAATCCGATCAATTTGTAGGATGTTGCAAGGTAGAGTTCCATTGTGGCAGAGATTTTACAAGTGAAAACTGAGTCGTACATTGCATAGAAAACTTCTCCTTACTGGGTCGTGGTTCGTGTCCTCTCGAATGTTATAACAGGAAAAGCTGCAGGTAGCGGGAGTAAATGTTCTTTTGTTCATCATTTTTATTTATTATATTCTATTTAGGCGTTGTGTGAAGGAGGGAACGTAGTCGTAAAGTAGATACGCCACCCACAGAATGGCCAGTTCAGATGGAGATCGCGAGACACGAAGGTCCACTAGTTCAGGAGTTCAGAGACACTATAGCGACTTCGGTCCAGGTTGCCGAAGATGGTGCATCTCGGCGGCTGAGGAGGTGCAAGCTCTTAGGTTTGTTTTTAATGTATCTTACGCCATTATGGCTGGAGGAAAAGTCATGTGCATATAGGTGAATAATTTTTGGCTATTATTATTTTTCCTCCTTTTTTTGGAAAAAATTTGGTGGTTGGGAAGTTTTAACTTTGAGAACACTTCGCAATAATTCAGATTAGTCATTGCGGAATGCTAGTTTGCGGATATTATGGCCTGTGAAAGTTGGAGGCGTCTGAATGAGGGAGGCTCATGATGAAGTTGATTTAATGAAAATTTTTGAACGGAGAGGCGAACTAATTTTCGCTTCCAATCAATGATAAGTTCGAGTGATAGAAGTTCGTTCATCGTAAGTGGCAATAATTGCTGTCAAAAGCTCTATTATAAACATAGGGAAACACTTCACCCTTTTTCTAAGTTTTCCGACTAAGTTGGGCCTAATTTTGCATTTTAAATTATAATTACTTTTGCTCTATACGGGATCAAGAGTTTCCATTTGCGAGGTGCATATAGTTTACAGTTAGCAGACCACCCGTCCGCATCTTCGCCAAGGAATAAATGTGGAGGAATGTATCACTGTTTAGTCTATGTGAATAACAGTGAATGCCCATCTGCACAAGGTTGTGTGCGCTGACCATAGATCTGTTGAAATGAGCCGAAAATAAGGATTTTCTTTTCTACGCTACGATGATGTTATTTGTCCTTGCATCATCGTAATTTCATCTTTTTATTTAAATCATACTGAGAGTTGTGGAATTTCTTGATTAAATCTATTCACCATGACAAGCTTTTTGATTGTGGGGATTGCTTGTATCGCGCGTGTCTATGTTAACTCAGAAATCCCTTCTCTAGTTGCCATGTGCTATTGTATTGACAACCTTCCATCCTTCTCCCTCATCCCACTATACGCATCCTGCATCCTAATGGAACGATTAACCAATTTTATGATGTAAATTTTCTTTGTTTGTGTAATGATTCGTGCTAAGGCAGGCAAACGACTGCTGCGGTACCCATCGTTTCGACTGAATGTGGCAAATATCGTATCGCTTTTCATGAAGTCGTAATTGTGTCTCTCAATATCGTTTTTGCTTTATCGGTTTTTGTATTCGTGACGGCGGTGAACGGAAACTGATCAGGAAGAATAGAACTTGAATATGTTTGACTTAGAACTTGTATATTTTGGATCATTTGTGAGAAATATTGCACCCTATGTGTTCGAATAGTTTCCTTCTAACAATCCTGTGTATCGTATGGCGCATTTGTCAGTGTCTGATTGCGCCCTATTCTCTCGGATACGCATTTCACTAAGCAATCTAATTCAAATATTTTAATTATCGTAGAAAAAAGAGCAAGAGCAGTCTTGACTGAGATGATGATGATTTTTGAGTGGAGAAAGATTCAAACGTTTTTTTAAAAAGTTTTCTTTTTTTTGCCAGATGTAGATATTTAGAGGTGGTATTTGGCTTTTTAATCGAGGATTTTTTATATTGGCGATCGGCATTGCCAGGAGATGGTTTTGCGACATGCAGTTCTGTTGGAATGCGGTGCTCATGAATTTAGCGATCATTCACTCAAGGTTGGTGCAGCTGTTTCCTAGGAAATATGATAGCTACTCTTGTTTGCTTTCAGATTTTCATTGCTGAAGAGTTTGTCTTGTTTAGATTATTTTTATTTTGTTTATTTAGAGGTTAGGTTTGTCTGCTTGTTTGTTTGCTTAGAGGTTGGGTTTGTTTGCTCATTTAGTTTTTTGAGTTTATTTGGATAGAAGTTAGATTTGAGCATTGTAGTTTTACTTTAGAAGGAGATAGGGAATATATAAAAGTTGTTGGATATATGGTGATGATTCATCATGTTACTATATGACGCACATATTATTTTATCGTAAAAGGCCGACGTTATCATATAAACTTGTGTTACCTGCGTAGTTCACTAGTAAATAAGTTACTTATGTTGAGAGGTGGCTGTGATGTTAGCACAACGACTGGCTGTGTCGATGGGCTATTTGCATCGCTATGTGCAATGGTATGCGGCGTGAAGGATTACTGATCTTGTGGGTAAGCTTTTTTGTCTCATTTAAAAGGTCGTTTCAAGGTTAATGAGTCTTCGCCTATAACTTACTTCATGCGGTAGGCATTTTAATCTACTTCATGCCCCCTTTCATATGTTCTTCAACTGTGGTAGGGATTTTAATTGCTTTCTTTGAGAGCTTTAAGTATGAGTGCAACATGTCCGAGGTGACGTTCAACATTAAACAGGTAAGCTGCCTGTACATAGACGGTCGTGTGTTTCTCTAGAGCGGTCGTAATTTGATATGAAATGAATGTTTGTGAAAAATAAGTGACAAAAGCTTCCTCTTTAACAGTTTTGATATTTTTTAGATGATACCTCAAGGCAACACAGTTGGCACGTGGAAATGGCCATTCGTACAATCAGGTGACATTGCTTGCGGTTTATGCGGTTAGTGTTCGCTTTGCATCACAACTAACATAAAAAGGTCAGACAGTTAACGGGCGATGGGAATGGGGGAAGGGAGAGGGAAAGGGACTTCGAATATTTATTACTGTATTCCGTCTTTTTTTTGCAGTTGTTTTTATCAGTAGATTGCTATGCTGTTAATAATTCTTGCGTCAAAAAGTTTAATTCAAATCTAGCTCTATGCAGCAAACGTTGCATTCATACCTGCCATGCTCAAAATCCTTTTTTTTTCATTGCCTGACCCGAGATTAAACTTTATAATTTGAACGGTTACTCTTTTCTGGTTTATGGCTATTTCCAAACTACTTTGATAGCTATTTCATGTTAGGAGGGAATTTTAACCGGCTTTCGAAGAAGCAAAGAGGCTGCGGAAAACAGAATAGAGATGGTGTGGAGTGGCGTTTAGTAGCAGCTGAGACACTAGGAAATTCATGTTAGTAAAAAATGTTAAAAAAAAAAGCTGCTGAGGGTGTAATTACGTGCAGCTTCTGAGATTGGGGCAATGTTTTTCGACGGACACTTTGAACGATTGTGCGGAGAAGAGTAATTAATTTTATTGAGTGTTTGAATGCGAAAGAGAAGGACAGCAGTTTCTATGCTCACAATCGATTTAGATTGGTGAATACGAAACACGATTGGACGAACGTCTTGATATGGGCAGTTCGCAAGCTGAAGCCGAAAGAGAGGCAGCTCGCGCCGAAAAACCTTGCGAGATTGGGATAACTCCGGATGGTAGACTGTGGAGAGGGAGCACAGTGGCTTAGTGGAATGCTCGGTTACGCATGATTTGTCAACGATTCGATCGTAAAGGTATGGGTTGTTTCACTAATTAGGCGCAAAATAGACTTTTGTGCCCTATATTTTTCTATTCTGGCCTTGCAAAATCAGCGCATGTTGGAGTTCAGCAGAGGAGGTGAGGAATTATAAGAAGTTGAGGTCCATCGTCCCACTGCTTCGTGGTATTTCACTTGTTTTATGCACCGCACAGGACCATTCACCTAGGCGTGCTATCCCTTTCATTTCCTGTTCCAACTCTGAAGCATTTCCCTTCGATATCTTTATAATCTGGTCTATATGATTCTTAAATTTCGGCGTTAAAGTAGCGAGGATGCTGGGGATCCCTTATTTCATATTTGCTGTAGGATGTAAATTACTGTAAAGTGTAAAAAAGGTGAAGCTACTAGACGGATTGGCGCAAATGTCAAGATTTGACGTGACCGTAGTGCGCTTATGTAAGGTCGCAGATGCTGAGGTACGATATCACCGATGCGCCTTTATATAAGGTAACTTCGGAACATACATAACAGAGAAAAGAGTAAGGAATACAGCAATATGCTATTTGATTTAAGCTGCTCACAAATGTCATTTGCTGTTTTATCCTCCTATCATAGTAATTGGTATGTCAAAGCATCTCTATCGCATAAAATTTTTGTTTTTTGCATCTTTAACGGCAAAGTTTTTGTTTTCGACGAAGCACAAAGAAATTTCGTTTCGTTTTCCGCTGGGGTTCCTTTTAATGATTTCAGGCATATTGCAATGGTGTCCGCCCAAAATCATGATGTGCCATCCCCTCCTATCTCCTCCTTCCTTCCATCGCAGATGAGCAACATTAAAGAGGCCATCTTTCGATTGTCCTCAAATCAAAGTGTGAAGTGCGTAAGGAGCATTTTGAGCGTTTGGAATGTTTTTAAAGCGGATTCCATTGCAGATCACTCCGGACGGATAAGAGCGCAATGTGGATTTATCCTCTGAGTGCGCAACTGTGATATTATCCGACTACTTGAACGAAGCGAAAAATATTTCTTTCGATCGAGCGTTTGAAGAAAGATTCGAACGTCATGCGCAGTTCCTTCTTGTTATGTTTATTCATGATCTCATAATCTTACGTTGCTAACACTTTTCATTCTGCGCCTTGCTGTATTAAAATCTTTTATAGACGCAAACGTGTTTTATAACATGCTAACAGTCAGCATTGCATGCTTTGCCTATAGAGAGAAGAAATTCACCACTCCACGTGGTACGTATAATTGATACACCTTCAGAACGTGTTTCGCTATAGCAGGTGACCTAGCACAAAACAAGTAGCTATTACACTTGCCTTCATCAGCGGTAGATGCACCTGAGTCTAATTCAAGCGGTAGTAATTACAGAACAGTTGCATCTTTTTACGTCTCCCTGAATGGATGAAAACGTGTTTTTTTTTGGATATCGCATGGGTAATTAGATGTAACAGTAATCTTCAATTCACATTTGCGTCTATTCGGTGGTGGATGAGCTTAGCACATTTGCTGAGTGGACGCATCATTGTTATAAAAGGTATGATCTAGGAAGTGATACGCAAGGCACTTGAGTATTTGATGATCGACAAATGCAACCTATTCATGAGGATGGAGTATGAGTCTGTTCGATCACGTGAACACAAGTTCTACAGTAATAGCTTCGAGTTATGGTCACTTGAAAAGCAGCAGCTTCAACGGAACTCACCAGCAGTTATACTTGCTAATCGGTCAGCTGAGCAACTCTGAATTTGCAGATAATCAATGCGCACCACTTATAATAACATACATCATTGTGTGATATGTGGTAATGAAATTGTGTCAACGGCTGTTTTTCAGTGACAGGCAGAAGTTAGATGTTGTGCCTGCCTATAAAGCGATAGAAGCTGCAAGGAATTATTTAAACGGGATTGTGATACGACAGGTATCATCAGCAGCGACGCATTTCGTGAGGAGAATGGCGTCTTTGGAAACGACTTTCTGAGGCATGATAGTGCGCATAAACCACGAGTTGGTTGGCTTTAAAGCTGGTGATTTATAAGCATGTTTATCCCCATGATTGCAGCGTAAAAGATTTAAATTGCTTAGCGGCAATGACGGTCCTTTTTGAACGAGTGCAAGCAATTACGAATGCAAAGGGTATTTTCTTGGTAAAAAGAGAATTCTGCGAAGGGTTGACACAGCGTTCATTGCCTTCCAATTGCATATCACCTCTCATCTCATGTTTTTGTTTCTTTTGGGTATTTTTGTTTGGATTTTGTGCTAATCATGCTATATCTAACTATTTGCATACAATATGAAGCGGAAAAAGGGATGAGAAAGTTGATAAATTTCTAAAGTATTTAGTAGTGTTTTCCTTCCTTACTTGATGTTATAAATTGCGAATGACTCATATTCATTTATAAAATAGATGAAAGAATATGATGTTTTGTTCGATATTCACTAGCTAGTCATTTTGCAATCTATAACGTTGAGCTGCAGTTTTGAGTGAATAAATCTGCATTGTTGTTCACCCCTTTGAGAGGTGCGGTGTACTCACCTTATGAAGATGGTTATACTCGTGATTGCTTAACACGTTCGTTCGCTCGTTATAGTGGTAACAAAGGAACACCACTTATTTCCACCATATATGCACTACTATTTCGTCTAAGCGAACGCGATGAAAGCTGTCTTCGTGAGGAAGAACAACCAAAAAGAGTCCATCAAAGGTTATTTTTATTGTATGGTGATTGCACAAATTGCAGAGAAAAGTTGCGTTAATTATGCTGGATTTGTCTTGCCCGATGCAGGTATCCTACTTACTTCGCAGCTTAAATTTCAGTATTTATTTAAAAACTGATTTTTTAAAACTTGTAGTGGTTAAGTCAGGTAATGGGGTCTCTTCAATTGTTTCGAATATTTTCGTCTCATAATCATACGAAAACGTTTGTTTTGTTTGTTGCCTAATTTTTGATTATATTTAACACCTTTGAAAGCATTTGCAGGCGCAGTTCGCTGCGATTAAAAAGTGGCTGTGAAAATTGGTTGGGGAATGAAAGCGGCGCAGAAAGGGAGATGCAAGTGGGCGTTATCGGAAGACGTTCTCGAAGCATTGCAGCAGCTTTCTCAACCCACTTCAAGGACTCCAAGATCAAGTTCATGCTCAAGCAAGAGGAACTGGATGCTCTCTATGACATGGTGAGAATTGTTTCACTTTTGAATTTGTTGTTATCATTCATGATGCTATCTATTTTTGAGGGGCATTATTTTGCAAAGCCAGCACTTTTCGAATATTGGAACAGGAAATCAGGAAATTATTGTAGAGACCGATTTCCTCCGTGAATAGAGGTTGGTATTTGATGAGAGGAGGTGTGGGGGATGTTATAACCAAAAAGCGGGAATCGGTCGAATCCACTAGTAAAGGATCGTCGAGGCTGCAATATCCGCAACAAGCAAGGTCGACCGATCTGTTATATATTTCAAACCATGCACATGACAAGTCCTTCAAAACAGCAACAAGTCTCTGGAGCAACAAGCACGTTTGCACCTACGAAAGATTGGTTTATGATGTCGACCTAGATTTGCAATTCACCTGTTATTTTCAGTTACATCCATCAGAATACTGCGGCGTAATTAACAAAATTCAGCAAAATAAGCCCTTAGTCTAGAATGGAATATTACGCAGCGAATAAGGATTCATCTATAGACGCCGGCGTAATCCGCTTGTTCGAAAAAGGCAGATGAAATTTGCGCCTACGTATGCGCAAAGACATGCTGCTCTTTTTTGAGATCCGATCATGCCGAACTTTACGTTCCTCACTCCATACTGTATCATAATATGAAGATTATTTAAATGATGTTAGCATGTAGTAATAAAGGGAAATGGAAGATTTCTTATTATTAAACAGGAGATTCAGTTCATGGCTTTGCATTTGTTTTTTGTTGCTTATGAACATGATAAGATCGTCGTAGGTCGCCGGTCGCGTCGAAGCTCATCAAGAAGAAATATAGGACCGCGCTGACGGATTTAATTAAGATATACGCTGTGGGATGGAGCGTTATTTAGACTTTCATTCGTTTTGTTTTTTGTACTTCTTGAGCATTAAATCTTTTCTATTGAAGACTGCTTCAGATGTCACCGAGTTGAGCAAAGATTCCTCATCACTGTAGCAGTGGAACGGTGTTTGCATACTTTAGCTGAGTGACTTTATTGTAATCTAAGGACGATAGCTGTTTTATTCAAAAGCAGACAAAGGTGAAACGATCAATCTGTTGTCTTGAATGCCGCTGCTGCGTTGCAAGATCAGATAGCAGGGGAGCGGTTGCCTCTACGTAGCCATATTGGTAGAAACTAACTCATTTGAATTTTCCGCTCAAAAATATGAACGTTTAGAATTGATGCGAAGCCATCAAAAAATCGCTTGGCAGCAAATTTTCATGTTAACTGTTTTGTCTTCATTATTTAAGTAAGAGAGCTTGGCGAGCTGCTTGCAACGATATCATCCACTTGCGGGCGTTGTTCTCTAGCAGAAAAAGTTGTGTCGAAGAGTAGCGGGTAATTCAAGATCGAATCTCATCTAGTTATTTCAATGAGGGAATCGGGGCAGACATTGCTATTCGAAAGTGGCTTGCTGTACTTTGGATGTGAGTGACAACAATAACGAGTACGATATTGCGAAGATGAGAAAAAAACTTGTTTTCATCCATCTTCCCCTACCCCTCCCCCCACTTTTTCCTTTCTATCTCATAATAGCACAGACGCCTCGTTTTTTGAAGCCGTCTGCTAAGCCCCGTCTTACAAGGCACGCTGGCAATAGCCTGTCGCGGATTCTTATTCTCGCAAATGCTGGAATGCGAGGCGGTCTTCCTTCATAGGTTTCATCGCAGCAGTTGAAATCGGTCGGTGATATAACATTGAAAGTTTTGTTTGTTTTTATCGTTCGAATTAGGAAAGATTATTGAGAAAACCGACACTAACCGTGATGGATGTGCATGCGACGATGTTTTCATTGTTTGTTTTGCAGATTTTTTAATGTGCTCTTGCGTCTTTGCGCGAATATATGTGCGTGCATTTCTGTCGACTAATGGAAGCGTTCGCGCTAAAGTTGTCAGACTTAGTGGACGTTGGTGATGTACGTCCTACGCTAACTTTGAAGTTCCTGTATGGGTTCGCTTCTGGAAGAGTTGTGCATTTAATTGGTCTAAAAGATTATAAGCATTTTGCTAGCGATCAGGCAATTGAGTTGGAAGATGTAAAAAGTTCATAGGAGGTGGTTGACTTGGTTAAGAAACGGATGCATTACCGCACGGTTCGTGGTTTATCAGTTTGGTACTGACTGATCTGGCAAGCGAAATTCCAAAATTGTGCATCGTGTCGGTTCGTTTCTGAGTTTTCCTTTTGCTAGCTTCACGTTTTATTTGCAGAGCTGTTTAGGTGAGAATATGCTGCTTATTTTTCATTAGATTTCATTTATTCGATTGGCAGCAAGTTTTTTCGAAATTGTGAAGTTAGTATTCAAGTCTTTTTTAGATGTCTGGATCAAAAATTGCTGTGAATAGATCTTGAAAGGATGAAACTAAGTAAATGCGCAAATTCCGTCGTTTGATAATTGATAGAGTGGCCGACCGCACTTCACTTATTTGATTTACAAATGTAGGAGTGACACGTGAACATTGGCACTATGTAGGTTACCCTTTACGTGGAAAAGTGCTGTTCTTGCAAATGACGAATGAAAAGCGAATTTGTTATTACGCAGATTATATGGCTAAAGTATAGAAAGGAGGGGAGGGAACAATGCGCAAAAGTGAAGTTTGTAGCAGTTTTGATATTTATTGAGTGATTGCATCACTGCATTTGATCGGTCTTATTCGATTGCTATCGGATTTTTTCGCTTATTTATTTTACTACTAAGAGCAAAAATATCGCTCGTTTTGCACATGGACGTATACGTATCGAAACCATTCTCATTTTTCAGATATAATAACACTTACGCTCGGTGAGACATTTTGCCGGGGCAGTCATTGATTGTCAAGATCAATTTGCTACTGTTGGAAGGCATCCAATTGTCTTGAGGCTGCCAGCTCGGCTGTCCCTCGTATGCATTTGAAGAAACTGTATTAGTGTCTATCGCAGAACCTCCCGAGTCGGTCGGCCCTAATGCGTCGTTTAGCTTGTAACTTCTTTGCTTCCTATATATATATATATATATATATATATATATATATATATATATATATATATATATATATATATATATATATATACACATTTATTTATTGATTTCAGTATCATATCGTTGATTTAAGGCAGTTTTCTTCCAAACCTCGGTTTTATAAACTATATGTCGTTTGTAATTGTTTTGCTCGTTTATGCTTTCAAGTTCTGGTAATTCGATCTACAATAGTGAAAGTTAACGTTCATTAGCTTTTACTATGATTCTCGGATGTTTGTATTAGTAATGAGAAACGGCTCTGTCGTAGAATGAGATTTAAGATATTTTAAGAAATTGAACCTAGAGTGATATGAATAAGATTTGTATCGTATCAGTGAAGACAACTTTTGCAGAGTTCAAGCCAATCGCTCTCTGGTCGGCCGTCTTCGATGCACTATCAAAACTACACAATGGGAGAAGAACGTAGCTGGGGGTTCGACTCAAAAGGATCATCGAAACAAGTGCGTAGCACTCGCGATCGACCTCAGAGCTCCTTTCACGACAGGCATGTTTCATTTACCGGCATGTTTCGGAAGTGCAGCTAACGTTATGTCTACTTGAAGGTAAATAATTTCAGCATACCGTTTGACGAATCACGTGAACACGATGACGGCTGCAGTTTAGGACGGTTCTAACTCAAGACGTGAGCGATCAATCACCGACGCCCGTAGGAGCATTTTTTCGGAAAGGTTTGCATGTTTTTTTACGTTTCTTATATTGCCTTCCCTTGTTCTCAGATTCATGAAAAAGGCGTTTTTAGTCACCGATTTTCGAGGGATGCCCTTTCGATATGCAGCACTAAGTTATGTGCTTCAAGAAACGAGCAGTGAATGCAGCTAAAGAGTGGTGCTTGTCATCCATTAGAAAGACAGCGTGGAATCTTCACTGCTTATATGCCTTGAAATTTCATGTGGCCAATTTTGACGATAATCTGAGCCATTCTAAGGATTGAGTGTAAGGAGGTGAGGAGAGGGGGAGAGGTGGATCCGTTTGCACATGATCACCACCTTTCCATGAACAGTCTCAGATTTCCCATGATTCCTCTCTCCCCCCCACCCCTGAAAATGGAACTTTTGATGCACATATATGTATTCTCAGAAGTAAGAAGTTTGAGCAGAATCGGAATTATGTAACATTAGAGCCCAGTTTCTATTTTTCTATGTCAACACATAAGTGGATGGCTTCCGATGAAGCTGGCGCTATTCTATTAGCCATGGCTTCGATGAATGCAAAGGTTTTAATGCTATGGTGATTGCTTATGTGTAAGTCGACTGTAGTTCATTACTGTCTGTTGTATGTATTGCCGTCAAATTTCATCACGAAATAGCTGTCTGTGACAAAAAATTTTACAATGAGTTTCTCAATTTCGTCGAAAAGCTGTAGTGATGTCGCGAAAAGATAGTACGGGAATGAGCCGGCAGCACTTTATCCTCTTTACTTCGGGGACCTCCTTTCGAAATGAATTCAGGCTTCCGTTATGCGTGATTTTGGAATTTTCTACTAATTTCAATTTGCACCGGAACGAAGGATTGGAGCTATGTTTGATTTTGTTTAGATGTGAGACAAGAAGTTCGCTGCGGGGAAAGCAGGTAGCTCGGTTGTTGCTGAGCATGAGCGTATGTTCAACATGCTCGCGAACGGCCACGGCAAATATTTGGAGGTTATGTCAAACATACACGAAGGAACAAAGGTTGGTGCGACTTTAGTGTTTCGGAAACTTAGTTCCCGGGAATCCATATGAGTGCTTCACACCGTCATAGAACGAGTGACTTTAAAATTATGTCAGTATATTTTTCGGCGTCTGCAGAATCGACGTTTCCGCGGGGGGGGGGGGACGAGAAAGTATATAACTTGCGATCTGATATAGTATTGGACTGATCTTCACTTGTACTCTCCTCTCTTTTATTTTTATTCCTGTTATATCCCTCCTCTATGCTCTCATCTCTCCCACCTCCTTTCCGCATCATATTCCTCATTCTATGCGTTGATTTGTTCTCCCTCCACTCCCCACCAAGCTTGTCTTTCCATGCACTTCCCCGCACCTCCATCTGTCATGAAAATTTATGTGTGAATATCGGATTGCTTATTAAGATCGCCAGTTAGATTGTTTTGCTGAAACCTGTTATTGTGAATAGTTCAATGGAACGGGAGTCGGTTCGGAGTTGTTGCTGTTGGTTTGATTTCATTCTAAGATAGCGTGTTTCCCAGCTAAACTTTGTTTATGTTGCATTCAGTTAGGAATTACGTAGGATTGCAGTTGAATTGATGGGCAACAATTTGCTTGATTTTATATGTTAAACTCTTTTCTTATATATATATATATATATATATATATATATATATATATATATATATATATATATATATAAACTTTTTTAAAGAGGACAAGCAACGTTTTTATTTCTTTCAGCGAAAACAAACGTGACACTGAACTCTAACCTGCAACACTATCCCTATCGCTCTTTTTTCTTGCTTTCCTCTCCCACTCGCATCACTGCCATCACCTTCTTCTTTCAGATCTATTCCACTAGTGAAACCGGAGACTTGTTTTTAACTATCATGTAAGATCATATTCTAAAAAAATCGCGCAAAAATAGAGTTGTGAAATAAAATAAGAGTATTATGCATTCTGAAGCGATGCCCACTTTACTCGTTTGAACAGGGCTTATAGTCTCCCTCTTTAGGTGGTATCTGAACTTCGGTCCCGAAAATCTACATACATCCGATGACGTTTTTGAACCTCTCATTATCTGAGCTCACATGTTGGGATTGGGCGGCAGGCAGCTTTCATGTGAAGTGCACGTAGTATGGCCTCGGTTTCGTGATGCGCGATGATGCCGTAGCAGATTATGGGGAATATTTTCCCGCTTCAACAACAATTGTAGAAGTGCTGAGATCGAGCCTGAGTACTTTCCGATATGTTGTTGGAGTGTATATCTTTCGTTGATATTAAAAAGTGTTTTGTGATGAACATGCGCGTGGAACTCTAATTATGAAAAATAACATGCGCGATAAATAAAGTGCATTACAGGTTTTACTTTTCATCATTTTTATTTTTCTAAATTACTGGAGTATCTTTGTATGTGTTATACAACGTCAGCAGCTGCAAAATTACGGGGGGGGGGGCGGCTATATATGGGACGCGCAATGTCAAACATAGGCGAAGAAAAAAATAGAAGCTGGAGAGGAAGGATAGGGTTGGTATCAGCCTGTGTTCATATCGATAATAAGGAAATCGTAAATGTGACGAGTGGTACCAGTGCAGCATAACACTTCAGAACTCAGTGTATCGACCATATGCTTCTAAAATCTCGACTTCCCCATAAAGTTATTTTTATGAAATCACGCTGTCAAATCTCTCGTATAATATCCCATTTATTAGATTGAGTGGATGTAAAATTTGTATGCAAGGCAAACTCATAAATGATTATATTTTTAGTACGATTTCCTGGGTATAGAAAATTGTAGCGCATAAGATCCAGCGTTTTCTCTATTAAAAATATGAAAATCTGCAAACAAAACTATGCCGTCTATTCGGGATATTTTGTTGACTTTATGTACAAAATGAATTCTATTTGCATGGATTATGAAAATGGTCTCATAAAGCGAAGGTCTATCGTTGAATCTGAGAATTATTAAGAAAGGTGTATAATTCAGGTACTTCCGAACGGTTTCGCCGAACCAATCGTCTTTGCTCATCGACGGTCTATTGAGACACATCCAAGATAAAGTCATTAAAATATCTTGGATAGACGGCATAGTTTTGTTAGCAGATTTTCGCTTGGAATATTTCTTTATAGAGAAAACGCAGGATCATGCTCGCACTCAACAATTCTTGAACAGGTAGGTAGTTGTTCTCTATTAGCTGATGCATTTGGAAACATCCCTTCATTGGATGGAAATGAACAGTGGAGTTAACCATTGAAGGAACAAGCAATTTTAGGCTGGATTTAAACATCAACAACCAACCGTTATGTGTGTGTGTTGCCCAGACGACCAAGAAGTGGACTTTGAGGTGGAATCGTGGATATTTCAGAGGAACTTGCGAAGAAGTTACTGAGGACCAGGCATGTTTTTCGTGTACCATCTGTTGCTATTAGAGTAATGAATTCTGAAAAATAGATTTATACGAAAATTGTCGTTAATATTAAAATGCTTGAAAATTTTCGATTGTAACAGAAATTTGTTGAAATTGAAGAAGAAATTTTTGCATTATTTTTAAGAGGCATTGTTAAGAGCAATGAAATGACGAGTATCATGGATTTTCAGATGGATTTTTTTGTGATGTTAACCCTAATAAAAGTGCATCTATTTTGCCATCGGCAAAACACATGCCTCTTTGCGTTTCATGTATCGCACTTAACATCCATTTTCAGAGTGATTCTTGCAGTTCGTGCAAGGTTATTTTTGTTTCGCTTTGCACCGAGGTCGGGTTGGTAGAATGCTTTAGTCATTGGAGATGTGCTTAGAAATTTTAGAGTCGCGACATGCTGCCTGTTTGGATTTTCTGAACTTCTGACCGTGGAGTTAGTCAACTTAACCTATCCAGAAATGTAGTGATGATTGGGGTTGCACGATAGCTCTTCTCTGAGATGATTATCGATTCATAGCATGCATAATTAGGCCACTGTAAATGTTTCGCATTTGGAAGACATATTGGTTGTAAGGCGTTCAAGTTGTGGTTGCCGTTTGTCAGCAATACATAAGACATCGGGTTGGCACATTAGTGACCCATTGCACTTTACATTATAGGGTATGAAGAACATGCAGCATATGGGCCTATAGAACGTCATCTACTCTGTCATTACAGGGGAAAGTAGAGAAAAATACAGTCGTTAAGTGGAATTATTGAAGAGAAACAAGAATGGAAGCACTTACAAGAGGTACAAATCACAGTCAAACCTATGCAGAATTTGTCGCGGTGAGAGAGAGTTGCTAAAACACATCATTGAGAATATCGACGTTAGAGTGTTGAGAAATAGTATTTGCGGCGAGAGTCGGTGAGGAGTGGAGGCAAATTGCTAGAGAGCTTGCAAGATGTGATCGGTTGATGCGCGGCGGGTTGGGCAACGGTGAGTGCGTGTTTGTGCACTTGCACTACGCATTGCTTCGGGCCACTCGTTTGCGCATACATCATTTGTTTTCATTAGTCAGTCACAAATATTGCAGCATTCGAGACGCGTTGTGGAGAAGAGGCCGAATCGGGCGTGCTGCATGAGCCGGTACGTGAAGTTGCGGCTCCGTGCGAGATTAAGATCCTCGAGACTGCCGAAGGTAATCAGGTAATTTTGAAATTTGGTTATCTGGATAATTTTTTATTCGAATTCGGAGCGTTTTAAAAACGGTTTCTTTGGTAATGATATGGTAAAGTCGGCGGGGAGAGGGAGGGGGCGGAGCTGCTACTTGATGAGTGGGGTGCTCTTTGAAGAAACGATATTGAATCGTCATGTAAACCATAGTATATGCGCCTAAGTGAATTCTAAATTTCTTGTATACGACGCAGCATAAAAGTAAGGAGTGACTCGCCAATACCAGATAGAGCATTGGGACGGGTTTGACACGGGACGCGTTTTTTCTTTCCAGGTTAAAATCCACGCAAATGATGGGATTTCAGAAATTGGCGAGTTTAATTTTTTTAAATTTGTAGAACGAAAGCCGGGGAGCACATGTTCTGAAAGTTGCTGCTTTTGGAGTTCCTACATTTACATATGTAGGTTCTTACTGTATGAAATGAAAACAGCGAAAGACGACTCGTATTTGGATCCGACCAATATTCGGTTTTTTAATATTTGTTAATGTCGTCCGTATATCAGACGTGAAGGAGCGGTTTGAATGGAGAGGAGGGCAACTCATTAATGAAAATCTCCTTTAGGAACTCAACTCGAAGCGTTTCATTTAATTTGTAAGTATTATTTTTCAGAGGCAAGCTGCAGAAACATATGAATTACGGGCAAGAATTGATGACGAGATTAATGCCACTGGTGATGCGTTGATCCGAGAGAAGCACTATGCTACCGATCGTGTGAATCACGTTTAGCTGAAGTCTATGGCATGTGAGATGAGCTTGTCGATGCGAGTGCTAAGAAACTCGCTGAACTCAACGAGGCCAGTGATCAGCGTCAATTTAATAGGTATCATAATTCTGTTCATCTCTTATCTCCTTTGATGATGGACAATTCTTTTTTTTTCTGCTCTGATGTAGGAAAATGAGGGATGGGAAGGGAGTAATAAAATTTACCCTGCTTGAAAGATTCAATTTTGGTATCTCAATTTTGTTTCTTATGTGCTCAAGCGCAGTATTCTATAATGCACATTGAACTAATTCGAGTTAGCAGTTTTGCGAAATCGATATGCACCATAATTATTTTCCATGTTATCAGTTTGGGAATTTTTTACTATTTGGAAAGTTGCAACAGTTTGGGAATTTACCAGTTGAAAGTCTTTTTGAGAGCTCTGAACCACCAGTTTTCGCTCCGGTTAATGGATAAGATCGCTGCACTTTTTCCTATTTTTCTTTCTTTTTTCCGTTCTTTACTTTTGCCTCACTTTTTTCTCCTTGCCTCTTTTCACTCATCCTTCTTTCACATTGTCTTCGTTTTTTTTTCATGCGTACTATTCTTTTTTTATTTTCCTCTCTTCTCTATCCTTCCCTGCCTTTTCGGCCCCTCTCTTCCTGTCGTTCCCTCTCTTCATTCGTCTTTTGTGCTGTTTTATCCTGTCTCTTACTCCTGCTCTTTTATTCTTTCTCCCTTCCTATATAGGGAAAGTAACTCAACATCGTTATTGGCATTTTCCTCCCTTTGTCCGTTGTTTCAACTGTTTCTTATGTCGTGAATATTCGTTTATGTGCTATTCTCTCGTCAGAGTCATTGCATCCTCACCGTTTGCCACTGTGTTCAAGGAAAAATGGGAATTTTATTTGTTGTGATCATCGAAAGAAGGGATCCAAAGGGCACGAAGTCGCCAACTTTTTATGAAGGCGCAAAGAAATGTCATAATTAGAATGGTTGCCATCCTTTCCGGTACGCTGCTAAATCAGCGATATAATTAGGAACTTTGGTTCAGCGAAGTGAAATGAAAGGGCAGAAGGTGAGGATGATGTGTATCGGTTGATAACATGATAAAATACGCGTTTTGTGCTCCAAGTTGTAGATGTTGCGCCTCACTGAATAGATACTAACCTCATGTTGTGTTGCACTTATGCATATCAATATAACATTGCAATAACAAACGTCATGTAGTGCACAAACGAATGGGCTATCCAGGTGAATTCATTACCAGATAACGGCATTGGTGCACAATGTCCGTGGCCTATATGATGAGTGAATTCTTCGACATGAACAAGCATAGTGGAAAAGAATATAACAGCAAGACTGTGAAATATTAGTAGCAGGAAAGGTTCTTCCTGAGGTCCTCACGGTGAGGATGTTTCCGAAGGTTTAGACATGTTTACTTGCGTCCTTTATTCGGTGTTCACTTCTAATTTTGACATCCACAAGAATCGCTTCCCATTTTCCGCTGTTTGTCATCGGAAATCATTTGATTTGTAACCCGACATGTAATTTTTACTCCACAAGTCAGTGAATTATTTCAGACGCCGATTGAAGGGATTTCTTTTCGGTGGGAAATTAATGGATGTATATTTGTATCTTTCGCCAACTGTCTTTGTCTCGGTGCACATGGTTGAGATTCCTTCTGTTTAACTAGGGCTTTCAAGCTATTTTTCTTCAGTTGAAATCACTCTTGTGCAATTCGTGCAGCGGTTTGGGACTTGAACAAGTTAAGAAAGTTGCAGGCAGATTTAAGAAAAAATTCGCTCAGTGTTTGAGAACTGTGTACGCACTTTTTGCTGCATCAGTCGAGAGTTTAAAATATTGCATTTTTGATGAAAGCGTGTTCAAAAGGTTGGCATTTTCCATTGAGGTAGAGAAAAGGACAGGAGCTTCCGAGGTTTCTGCAAAAATCTCATTACAGTTTCGATTTGTTTTGCTTGCTGCAGTGATAGCAACCGATCAAAATTTCCATCAGAATCGACTGAAAGCGTTCGGTCGCAACCGAAAATCGTCTGAAATGACCAGTCTCAAAAGCATCAGTCAGTTGCAGATTGAAGGAGTTCTGTGGTAAACGAAATTTGGTTGCAATCGGGAAAAAGATGGAGGTCCAAACTGAAGTTTTATTGGTGCAATGGGGCCGAAATTTCGGTTTCCGATCGAGATTCGATGGCTGTTTAAAGTAACCAGGTTTGTCCAAAGGAACTTCATAAAAAATAATTTTTCTCCTCATCGATTTCAAGCGACTCTATGGACCAATGCTTTCAGAGGAGCCAAATACTAAGAAGGCACCGAAGATATGCTAGCGTAACTGGGCACTCCATTCATGCAGTCACTCTTTGTTGAGCTTCGTTTGGAACTAAAAGAAGAGGAGCTGGAAAAGATGGCTGTTTACTTGACCCCCATTTTGCAGCAGATCGCGCCGAGAAGATCGAAGTGAAGCCAACAGAAGAGAACAAATTATGCAGTTCGTAAGTTTGCTTCTTTTTGGTTTTTTTCTGTACATCGCGCAGTGCTGCAACAAATCTCGTCTTCGTTAGGCAGTCTGTAAAAGTGGATTGTTAAGTTAGATGGAATCAGAAAACTGAATTGTTTCTATTCTCTGATCGGTGAGAAACGAACCACCAATGGAACTTCTGACAGGGAAGGATGGAACCATATTGACCAGAGGACCTTCATTCGACGGAACCACATAGAATGTCATTCCATTGACATTCATTTCGGGATATTTTTGAATGTTTGATTGATGAGCGAGAATATTGTCGATTATATTGAATGTTTCATTGTTGTTTCATTTTCGATGGTGGCGTGGAATTGCTCGTTCTTATCCTAGAGGATCTCATATTAGGTTTATAACAATTGGACAGCTTAATAATTCTCCGTAACTTGAGAGTGGTCAAGAATATTAAATTTTTTTGGTGATAAGATTAATTAATAAAGTAATTTTGGGTTTGAAGAGGTAAAATAAACCTTACAATACCTTACAAATTTTAAAAAAAGTACGTTTGTTCGACCATAAATACTTTGCATTCATACATATTAAGGATATCCGCAAAAAAATAATAAATGGAACTGTAAAAATAAAGTATGCGGCTGTACTGTTGGGTTTTAGAGGCGAGCAGAAGGCACTGGATGAAGGAGCGGGCACTCAAATTGAACGTTCTTTACGTAGAAGCAATGGAAGACAGTGAGAATGGTACAAGCAGGGCTCGAAATAGGACGTTGTGGGAAAAGCATAGAGGAAGGAGCAACTAAAAGTGAGCTCAGAGTTTCTATACATGTTGAGTGTACCTTCGTATGTCTTTTATCATAGCACTCTGAGTCGATACTAATTGCCTTTGTTGAACCGCACGAAAGTGGTCGTTGCCCGTCGAATAGCGTCGAATTATTTCTCTGGCCATTGTTTCTTCTCAGTTTTATATTTATTGCGTTATTCTCTTTATTGCGTTATTTCTGCGTTACATATTTCTCTTCTCAATTCGTCGTACATCATATTTTAATGTGCAAATATTTCTTCATGATTTCTAAAGCGTTTCATCAACTAAATTTGAATAATCAAATTTCATGATTTCAACTGATTCTACAGGTTCGCTTCTTGCAGCCCATCATTAAAAAATTTTTTTTAAATATTTGAACTAAAGTAAAACATTCGTTGCGCCTTTTTACGTATTTCTATACTTCTTTGCGAATTCTGCCCAAAACCCGGTAGTTAAAGGAAGAATGCGTATCCACATCTAGAAGCACTTTTACTGAGCATCAAGGACGTATACATCTGATGCACGTGCTAGGTTGCAAGCTCAGCACTAATCCTAAATCCTATGGCGCATTTTTTATATCCACAACTGAGCAAAGACGAGTTTTTCCTTTTTTCCTTAATTTCTTATAGAATACCTGAGATGTAAATGCCATAGATAAGAGCATCGGCTAACCTTTCAAGTTGAGGCAATTTTAGGGCTAAGCATAAGCAGCTGTGAGAACAGCTAGTCTTAGTTTATATATATATATATATATATATATATATATATATATATATATATATATATATATATATATATATATATATATATATATATATATATATATATATATATATATATATATCGAAAACAAATGTGACACTGGACTGTAACCTGCAGCACTATCCCTATCGCTCTTTTTTCTTCCCTTTCTCTCCCGCTGGCATCACTGCCATCACCTTCTTCTTTCAGATCCATTCCACTAGTGAAACCGGAGACTTGTTTTTAACTATCATATAAGATCATATTTTTTTAAAAACCGCGCAAAAATAGAGTTGCGAAATAAAATAAGATCAAAAAACGTAAGAAAACGCGGTGTTTTGATAGACTTTTGCTGGAGACGACGATTTGATATGCGCGACGATTCTTGCCAGTGTTGCTGTGCGCATTCGCCAGCGATACCATTCTTCTTGCGGTCGCATTTATATCGACGAACAAATAATGGCGCAAAAATAGAGTTGTGAAATAAAATAAGATCAAAAAACGTAAGAAAACGCGGTGTTTTGATAGACTTTTGCTGGAGACGACGATTTGATATGCGCGACGATTCTTGCCAGTGTTGCTGTGCGCATTCGCCAGCGATACCATTCTTCTTGCGGTCGCATTTATATCGACGAACAAATAATGGCGCAAAAATAGAGTTGTGAAATAAAATAAGATCAAAAAAACGTAAGAAAACGCAGTGTTTTGATAGATTTTTTGCTTGAGGCGACGATTTGATATGTGCGACGATTGCTATATATAGCTTGATTCTTGCCAGTTTTACTGTGCGCATTCCTCATTCTCGCTGTCGGGTTGATGCAGAAACGAATATCGCCGGTCTGTCCGTTCATAGCACTTCGTCCGGTTCATTTGTTTATTTTCTTCAGCATCTGATTTAGTGATTTGCCTGTTGGTTTTTGAATAATTTCTGTACCTCTGCAGTTAGGCTGTGAAGTTTCGATATTTGCATATTCATTGCAATTTAAAACGCAATAATCGATGCCTTCTGCATGCGGAACATCCTGTCGAACTGTCCTGTTTATTTCTCTAAGATTGTCTAAGTTCACCACCAGTCAAATTTGAAAATGAGCAGTATATGTTTCTGAGTGGATATGAGAATGATGATGCAGTAAATATAAAACATTCATGGATGGAGGTGCTAGATTGCGGCAACAAATTCGTCATATCGACGAGTACACATCTAAGCAGTACATATCTGCTTGGGTATAGTTATCCTCGGCTGGCTATTCGGCGTAGCGCACAACTTTCATGCGTCGCGGCCACTAACGCAAATATGGGGATATAACGCGCGTATGCGGTGGTGCTTCGTTCAATTTGGTTTCTTTTTGCTGTTTTATGTTTTGCAGTGCGTATCGATCAGTGACGTTTTCTTGAATGTTTTGTGCTTCGATTTCATATCATTAAATGTAATGAAGTGGGTTTGTAATGAACTGGATGGGGGAAGGATTATGTGAGTAATTGCGTGTGGCGTGGTGTGCTAAGGCTTTATTTAAGACCTCGGCACACCTCAGTCGAGGCTTTACCGCTTTTCACTTACAAGCAACGTTCATTCCCTCTTTTGCATAGCAGTTGGCCGTGGCCAAACTTTGCTCTCTGTAGCCGAGTCGGTGCAGCAGTGATGCCAGTCTCATTTATCTACACCATTCGATTATTCGATTACTTACAGCAAACTTCTGCCGTTCATTGCTAGGCAACCTTTTTAGCTGTTAGGAATAAACAGGGTCCAAATGTTTCAGGCCATTTCTTAAATATAATTCATAAAGCGGCATGAAACGCCTCTTGCCGTATTGCGGTTTACTCCACCGTCGTTGAAGATACCTAAAGTGGACAGTGTGAAATACTCTTTCGTCGCCGAGAATATATTGGTGGATTTCCAGAATCCTCAGTTGTATTGCCAACGATCGTGCTTGACGACGGTTCACTTCCTTTCCGTCTTTTAATGGTATGACTCCACTTATCTGTTAAATGCATGGTTACCGTGCAATTTTTTAATGATTTCCTTTTGCTAGTTTCCCTCTCACCTTCACTTTTGGGACTCACCCTCCCTCCCCTCTTCGCACACCTGTTTTATTCGGATCTTCATTTTGATGGATTTGATTGGGCCTTAATCGAAATTCACCATAAGTTGAATATGTATTGACAAAGTATCTAAAATTTTTTTGTAGCTCTCTTTTCAAATGATTGATAAGAAAGCAAGACTTGCTTCTTGAATTTTTTTCCGAACTTTTCATTACTCGTTGCAGAGATCTATTTCTTTTAAATGCATTGTTCTCATATTTTTGCGGGTTTCTAAAAAGATTACTATAAGAAATGAAAAACTGCTCAATTTCTCTAATTTTTTCAATAAAATATTGTGATTTTCTTCTTAAAAAATTTGCTCGAAATAAGCTGAATGAGTATATCTTCGCTGATTTTCCAGAACCGTATAAGAAATGGTATCGGTCTTAATGATGTCTATCGAACATCCAGGGAGCTTATACGGCTCATCGCTGGCATTGATGTAGAGCGATGTAATGTGTATGCGCTAGGAGTTCTCTATTATTACACTATACCGAGATCAATCTCCAGTTATATGCGGCATGCGTGAATGCTTATCGATAACGGAGACGTCAACAAACAATCAGGAAGTGACGTCAGCCTTTGTGAAGGTAATATTACCGGTGATTTTTGCAGATTAGGTAGGCATTTCGGTGCCTGAAATCCATTTTTTGTCGAAGAATTTCAGGGTATGAGTCGCTGTAGAATTATAAGCACGAGCGTGGCAAAATGATGTAGATGTGATTCTGGTATAGATGTGATTGTGATGGCTTATTTATCGAAAGAAATTTTAAAATCCTTCTGGCTATTGATATGATGTAGTTGCGTTCCGCTTCGTATTCAACAGATGCCTTAATTTATCAGTAACTACTAAGGTATTGTTATATTAACTGAGGTATTTACCATTAATAGTCCGAAATTCTGCACCGCTTCACTCATCAAACGAGGCGATTCCTTAATGTCTACTGTACCTGGTAGTTTTCACTGCAGGTGGTGCAGTAACTTCACAGTATCGAAGTCCAAACATTCCACACCAGATTTTGCCACCTCTGCTAAGCTAATCGATCATCCAGATGTCTTTAACATTTGATCATTAGTGCTGTTGTTGAAATGTCAGCATAGAATTATGTCAAAGCTGTTCATTAATTACATGCATTGGATGAATGAATTTAAAATATGAATTGCATTTCTGAAGGTAATGTTGTCTTCAGGGAGAGTGCTCCAGTAGAAAGCAAACGAACAGCAGATTCACATGCACCAACACTGCAAAACATCGGTGCGGAAGCATCGACGATTCTGGACGCAAGCTCTGTCGAAGCGGAAAATATCGCCCCATCGTCTGGATCGAGGAAAACATTAGGCTATGGTATGCTGTAATGCTTTAAAGATATCCAGACGTTTTTTAAATGCAGAACTTCCGTTTTATGATGATTAACCGAACGAAATTAATGAGGAATTGAGATCTCGTTTCAACATTCAACTCAAAGATCTCCATTTGTTGGGAGAGAAAGGAAGATGTCGTACTTCGTTATGCTGCAAGTTCTTGATTAGAAAATTTTTTAAATAGATGGTCGTATACTATTCTTTCATATTTCCTTTTTTTGTATGGCGTCCACAATCTTTTCCATACATACATTCCATGAAATTTAGAGCGTAGGTGTGAGGGTGCTTAATCACCAATTCTGGCAATTCCTCTCGCTTGCTTATTTAAAATAAGAAAGCTGGTGGGTTGTTATTAGTAATTGTGAGCGTATTGCAGAGTTTCGAAATGAGCGGAAAAGTAGAAAGGCGCTTAGCTGCAAAATTCTCTTGATATTCCCATAGTTTTATCTTTGCGCGAAAAAAATAACTCTTAGGAAAGCAGAAAGAGATTGGTAAGATGTAGGTAGCTGTCTTATTAATGATTTTCAAGTTATTTCTCGAATTCTTGGTTTTTTTCTATGCAGTGATATTCAGATATGCAATTATCGGGTCCAGGTCGGCAATCGCTATTGAAGAAGGCTTCAATAAAAAAGAAAAAGAAAGAAGCAGCAGCCCCTTTACCCGCTTCGCCTGCGTCGTATGTGATTCGATATTGGTTGTTGAGGGTTCCGCGACGGTCGAAGGTGGCGTCCAAGAGGACGATGTGCGAGCAATGACCGAACTCTCTGATCGGGTCAGTGCTCTTTTGAAATATCCTTCTTTTCTCTAGTTTTTCTTTCTTCCTCGCTGCTCCCTCTATACCTCCTAACCTCATTAAAATAATGGGGTAAAAATAAGATAAAATAAAAATTTCCAGATATACAGCTCTAATAGGTGAAATTTATATATTTATTGGCTCCAGTGCAGTGTTGATTAAATCACATCGATCATTCGTACCCTTCATGACATCCATCTGTTTTCAGTTAATGAGCATACTTATTAACTACATAAAGTCTAGAATCTATCTCCGAAAGCATAGAACATTGCATCGGGGCTCATTTAATATAACGTATGAGACTATAAAGATTCACCCACCGTAAACAATATAAATTCTTCTTATTGCTTCTTTTCTTTATATCTGTTATAGTTTTTTTCTGAAGTTTTCTTACTGCAGTGGTCTTTTTTCATTTAGTAGACCGCTTCTTTCCATGAAATTATTTACGAAAATTAGTGCCCAGTGGAATCTTGAAGTGAAACTCTCATCATTTAATTACTTCAAATGGATTGTTTTTGGGACCGTTGATCTACAGAGAACCTCTTAAGGGAATATTGCTGATCTCGCCGATTTCCATAAACTAAAATTCGATCTCCTTTTAGCCCATTATAACACCGAACGGAAGTGATCGAGGAAAGATTTATAGGATCAGTACGCTTTTTTTGCGCATCTTTATACGCAACCTAACGGCGAAATCATTATGAAACAACGATTGAATGTTTATTTGCATACGATACTATGCAAATGGTGAAGGTATGGACATGATTTAAAAAATGATGAATATACGGCCACAGAGAAATGCTGCCTTGTTATCTAATTTTATAGTACTCACATAGATATTTAGTGTTTTAGTTGGCAAGCTGCAATTTTAGATCGATAAGTTTTGCTATGATGTTCGTATTTCCCCTGATGAGGATCCGGCGAGTGTTTGGATCGGTTGGATTACACCCAGATATCACTTTCATGCACTCGATTTCAATGCGAGTGAAGCTGTGCGATGGTGCCGTTTTCAAGAGATGGACCGACATGGAAATTCCATTCAAAGGTTACTTATTACTTATTTCATAATTTGCAAATCGTTTGCGGTGATCTCATCATGAAGTGTTTGTGTTCCGATTGACAGATGTTTTCTAAATTACGCGATAAAAAACAATTAGAGACAATCATGGCCTATCTGCTAAGATACTTGCTCGGAAACGCTGACTATCAAGTTAACCCTCTCTCACAGACGCCGCTTCAGCAAGCATAACTTCAGTTTTTTCACAAAGAAATGCCCCACTGTAGCATAGCTGATGTCGATTGTAGTGAAAAGAGTAGATTTCTGAACTCGTTCAGGAAAATAGTTACAGCTGTAATGAAAAAGAAAGATGTAACCTCATTTGCTGCTCTTATTGATAGTACAGAGGAACTTGTTTTGAGTAGCTTCGTTATTTGATCACAATCGAATTGCCACGTTTTCGTTTGAAAATTTTGTGATAGCTAAGATATGCTGATGAGTGATGTGAAATTATGAGCAAATCTTTGGGAAAGTGAAAATTGTTTTTGTTTTATTTGCCATAGGTTCGGCCATAATTTCTTTCATTTGACAAAATTCGAGTACTGTTGGCTGCATAATTTGTATTTTCCCCACTACCCGTTTTTCTAATCTCTTATGTGCTGAAATGGATGTGCAGTATGAATATACTAATCGAGTGACGTAATTTGCATAATGGAGTAGTATTTTTTAGTTTGGATTATCGCAATTGCTATGTAATGAACGCTGCTGAATTGCTTCAATCTGTGTCTGATGCGGTAAATACAAAAGTTTCTGGTCTTCTTATTGGTTGTATTATTGATGGATCAATTGGTGAACTCTCATTCCTTGCGGCTGGTCAAGATACGGGAATCAGATTCAATGTGAAATTTTCTTCCCACAGGTAGTTTTCCATAAAGAAATCATTCAATCACTTCAGTGAGATTTCTCACAATTTTTTATATTTTACAGTGCCGAATATTGTCGCCGATTCGTTTTTCCTATTGCATTTCTGATTATTTTTAACATTGATTCCCATTAAGAATACTTGGAAGTGACACTGGAAACTTTTTTGGGAATGAATTTTCATCGTTCTCTGAAATTGCTGTGCACAGTGGGCAATATTCACCTCTTTTAGGCATTTCGCTCATTCAATGCTATTTTCGGTTGGAGCCTGGTGCAATGCTCCATCCAGCGCTTTTGTTGCACCGATCGTTTCAGGAATTCTACAGTTCGAACTCAGTAGGATAAAGGTACGATTTTTTGCAATAAATTATTCGCTTATTTAGGGTTCTCATTTTTTACTCCTTCCGAGTGATATTAATTAATCGAGTTCCCTCTTATTTAAAAGGTTTGTACGCGATACTTGTTTTGCCGCAATATTGCTGTTTACAGAATTAGTTTTCTTGTGCTTCTAAAGAGTGCAGAATTTGCTTTTCAGATGCTGCGCATTGTTTGGCTAAGAAAAACGCTGAAGTTCTGCTTCTCTCACTTATTTTTCTCAAATTTCCGTTTTCTTCCTTCTCCTTCGATTACAAATGACCTTTAAATAATTCGGTAATCTACAGGCAAATATTGGGACGGGTCGCTCATATGTGATGCGAGTGACATATCCGATATCGTTGAGCTTTATTAAAACTGCGAGGTGGAAACTGTCTCACAGTAGTTTCGAATCGTGATATCGCTACTCGTTGAAAAGTTATGCTGATGACAGTCTAATTTATTGAACCACTCAAGTTTATGGTTGCAGTTCTTATCCTAGCTTCCCTCTTCTTCAACTCCCCACTCTTATCCACCCCGAAATGCTTTCACTGAAGGGATCGTTGATAGATCGCGTTCTTTGTTTATACATTCGTTTGCAAAGCGTTTTCTTGTCATATTGAGTTTCGACGTCTGCTTTTTGCTCGATGGGCGAATTTCTTCAACTGCTTTGTGCATTTCCAACCGGGAATTCGCGCTTTCTTTGTGGAAGTAATCCGTCAATGTCGTTGACTAGATTATTTGATGAAAGTGCTTTTCGTAACCGGTCGAATAATTTTACTCTGTCGAAACGAGGGATCGTATAAATGAATCAATCTTATGAGTTTTGATTCTGCTCACTTCTTTTATAGACGATTTATCATTGCCCAACTTTGTTGTCTTCGTTTCTCGACCCTTCCCCTCCATCCTCTTCCTAGTACTCCACTTCTGCATCTTCCTAGTACTCCTAGTACTTTAGCATGCTCTTATCTCCTTCCACATCTCTAATTACCGCTTTCATTAATTCATATTCCGTTCAACAAGGGACCTGTACATTCGGTCGCATAAGCATACTGATAACTAATTTGAATCAGTAGTTGACATTTTCGATGCGTCATTCAAGCATCCATCTTCATGATGGTAGCAGAAGTTTCTTATAAACGTGATTGTTTTGTTATGTTTAGCAGTCTGAGCGATGGTGATGAAAACGTCGATTTGGAACGACCAGTTAACCTCCCACTCACATCCTCGAAGGCACATCCATCGTTGGGTACGTTTCTTATCCTATTTTTTTCGATTTGAGGTCTTTCTTCGCTGTGAATGGAAGTAGAACGTTCGAATCGTATAAAAAATGAAGGAAGGGGAGAAGTCTCGAATCTCTCCCCATCAGTATACAAATTCTTTTCAGTTTTTATAATAAAAAAGAGGAATTGCAGAGGTCGTATCTGTTCTTTTATCTCTTTTTATATTTAATTTCATGATCTACATTATTCGCATTTTTTTGTATTTGCAACTTGGAAATTCGACTTCGTTTTAATGCCGCCCCAAGCACAATTTTCGTGAGTTTTGCAAACTTGTGCCGCAGAAACGCGTCATGGTGACGTATCTGCGTCGGCGTATACATGCGTCAACGGAGATGTCTCATAGTTTCAGTTGGGGACTACTGAAGATTAAATCGCCAAACATATTAGATGTAATAATACGATGGTCTCCTGAAGCCAAAAAAGGAAATTCGATCATCTGAGTGCTTTCCCATGGTTTGCCACCAAGATTATAGACATTCAAAGGAGAAAGAAATTTTTGTGTGAGCTTTACACCTGTCGAACTATAGAATAAAGGAATATTTTGTAGAAAATTTTCGCTAGCGCTTTGAATAGTTAAAACGTGGAGGCATTATTTTGCATTTTCGTTATGTGTTGGTTAATGATGAAGCTGATTGTTCAAATTGAAAGAATGGGCAAACACATTTTGTGTTAATTCCGTTGGCGCACTTTTTCATTTAAATGCTTTCCGTAGCAAGTTCCGAAGGCACTAATATTTCTAACTGCCACCGAAGTACCTTAGTGGTTTTTTCTGTCTTTATTGCATAACGTTTGTAAGAAATCCGCCTCTTCGATGTTCATTCCACTAAGGCGATCCTCATACTATTTGAGGACGCTTTACAAAAACATTTGCATACCTGGACGCTAATTTACATATTTGGAAAAAAGTGAGGTGATGAGTAGGAATGTGGAGGCAAAGGCAAGAGATCATAACAATTTTTCAAAGGTGAAATGCGGAATATGAGTGGTATACGTGAACGAAATCGATCAGGTGGGATGCAGTATTGAGTCGTTTTTTTTTCCATAGCTCTTATTCAATGAGTTGGTCATGATAATATCGAAGTCCTTCCTTTTACTTTATCTTTTTTCAGTGGTTAGTATCTTTTCAGAGGATGATTTCCACGATATTCCGTCATAATTCTTCAAAGGAATATTTAAAACTAATCATGGACAGTTTTTTCGGTTCAGAAAAAATCATATCTTTATATTTTTTTTGTTTTCAAACTAAATTTCCTTTCAGATTTTTCCTAAGTTTGTTTATCTTCATGTGTATCTTAATTGGCTCCAGATATTTTCGTAATAAAAAATTGATCGCTGTGTTTCCCATCCTCTTTTTTTTCGTTAATTCTCCACGTCTGATCTGCTTCTCAGTCTAGCCAAAGTGTTGATGAATTTTGTGTTGTGCTTCATGCCCTTTCTCTGTCTTCTCTCATTCATTGACGTCTTCTATGTCTGCCAGTATCGACCGTTATGGGTGCATCGCAATGCTACATTTCGAATCGCTTCACATCCTTTCTCTTTCATGGGGGGCGTTAATTTAACCGGTTAGGTGATGTTACTGTCGTTCAGATTTATTCTTGGATGGGTGGGGGGGGGGGAAGAGCAATGGAGAAGAAAAGAAGTGATGGATATGAACAAGGTCTCCTTCTCCGGTTTTTGGGAAATGTCGCAATATACTACAATGTCAGTGCAAATAGCTCTTTATTATTATTCTAGAAGTTGTCATTCACTCATACGTGACCTCTATTAATGTTTTATAAATGCTGATAGCTTTAAATTTTTCATGATTGTCTTAGGAATTTCCATGACGATACACTTTTATGTTTTCCATGACTTATTGGTCAAAATTTGGCGCATATATGGAATTGAATGCCGCTGTTGGTTGCACGGTCGGTTTTATATGTTGAAAGATGCAAATATGCCACCGGACTAATCATTTTTGTGAAAGAAAATTATTGATCTACCTGTTGGTTCTTTGTATAATGCAACCGTCATATTGTTAGGCAAACTGTACCAAAGGGGACGTAGCGCCGAGGGCATTCCGAGGTTCATGACCAAATTTTGGGAAACTAAATTGCCGCATGGGAAGGAATGCAGTGAAGCTTTAATTAATGTGGTTAGATAGGAGAAGTGAGTGATACTGTTTTGTGCTGGAACGGAGAATGAGAATATGAGAATCAAAGGATGGGATGGATTGTAGCATGTAAGCTTTTAAAAGACTATCTTGTCCTGAAGTGTGGATAGCAGGCCGTTCGAATGAATTGCTTAGATTTTTGCCTGAAAGAGTGAAAAAATTTGGATAGATGAATGTATAGTTTTGAAGTGATGAGCCAGTAGATGTTACAGGAAGCGGTTGCCGCACAACAGGAGATCGGTATCGATTTGGAGCAAATCGAGGTGCTGCAGAAGAAGTTCGATGATTGAAGGGTGGATCTAAAGGCGAATAAGGTGCGGTTTCAAGAAACGAACAGATCGCCACTGCACTTATCCCTGTTAGCCAAACCGAAACGGTTGTAAGGATTCGACAGCAGATTGAGGTACGATATTTTCCTTTCAGTCGCATGTCATCTTACTAGGAACTTTCTCCATTAAAAATACGCTGTGATCAGTTTTATAGGTTTGTTTTTGAATGATGTTTAACGGTCGTGGTTCTAAGTAACGTGTAGGTTTCAAAAAAATTGTATGGGAAAGCAAAGCTTTTTTTTAATTTCACCCTCTCAGTACTCACTGAGATTTATGGGACGATGCTAACTAAACTGAAAAGAAAAAATATCGTGTTTTGGAGACGAATATAGAGGTTGCTTTTTAATAATCGCTTTATAGATCGGTTATCTTCTAAAAACTCCTTAAATCGATATTATTTGTTTATTTTAAGGGTTTTAAATGCGAGATGGTATCCACTCGAGGAGCAGACCGAACAGCGTGAACAGCAATTATTATCAGTCCAGGAGAGGCTAAGGAATGGACTCTAGAAAGGGACGACGCTCTCGATTCGGAAGATTTTTGCCGGGATGTGAGACCCGCACAGGCTCAACGCAAACATGAAGGTGTCGAAAGGGATCTGGCCGCGCGTGGGGTAAGATGAGTGTTGTACCTTCTGTCTTTCGACTTGGACATTTGAGAGCCATGCTTGAACGGAGTGCTTGAAGGCAGCCATTAGTGATAAAAGTATAGAATTATATTTCAACCGTGGGGTTCAGTGATGACGGAAGTGCTGTCTGGAGTCTTTTCGTTCGTCTTGAAAAGAAAGTTTTATGCAATGTGCCGAAATAGGTTTTTCTCGGAGAAATTCTTTTGATGAAGTTTCTTCTGAAACTTTGTGTAATTCATTTATCATCCTTTTAATTTGTTCACTAATTGTTCACTTTTCATGTTATATTCTTGTATTGTTTGATTTCCCTCCAAATTTTTACAGTACTGGTCGTCTTCAATGATTTTTGTGTGGATTGGGTTAGCAAATTTGTCTGTTTAGTGACAGCTAGTTGTCTTACGTTATGTGAATTGAAGCTTAACCCACTGTGCTTCTGAGTGAAGCCCCATTGTGCTCACAGCTGGCCAGCAATCAAAAGGTCGAGTCACCTATGGACTCGGAATTAAACCTATAGAGTAATTTTAGTTCAGAGACGATACCGCTCTAAACATTTTAATTTCTGCGTTTCTTGTGGCTGTCATCTTGAGAGAAATTTTTTTTTTTTTTTTTGCACGAGGTTTCGCATTAGGAAAGTGTCTAGCACTTATCAAAGAGCTTGGTTTTCAATAGAAGCGTCATGAGCTAAGCTTGACTACGTTGATGAATTCCAAAAAAAACGCAGCATCCTGTTGCTGACTGGTTTTGATATTCTTGCGCCGCCTTCATGCGCCATCCGATTGGTTTATCTTTGGGGAAATAATTTCTTCCTGCTGCAAGTTTTTATATCCTTAATATGCCTTTTTTTGCAAGGTTGCATTTGTTGCATGTGTATGTGCTGTGTAATTAACTTGTCATTATAAATTTTTAAGATCAAAACGCTGGATGAGAAGGCAAATCGATTACGTCAGACGCACCCTGATGCAGCGGAACAGATCTACGACTTGCAGCGTGAAGTCAAAGAGCACCGAAAGAGGGAGAGGTAAGGGAGGGTCGTGTTGAAGAGGATGTTTATTCCTTAATACAATTCCTGCAAAGCATTGTTAGAGATATCCGAAAGAGGGAGAGGTAAGGGGGAGGGGCGTGGTGAAGAGGTGTAATTTTCCCTATATCTCTCTTTTTTCCGTTCTTTACTTTTGCCTCACTTTTTTCTCCTTGCCCCTTTCACTCATCCTTCTTTTTCATTGTCTTGGTTTTTTTCATGCATATTATTCTTTTTTCACTCCCTTCCCTTCTCTATTCTTCCATGCCTTTCCAGCCTCCTCTCTTCCTGTCTTTCCCTCTTTCCATTCGTTTTTTGTGCTGTTTTATCCTGTCTCTTACTCCTGCTCTTTTATTCTTTCTCCCTTCCTATATAGGGAAGGTAACTAAACATCGTTATTGGCACTTTCCTCCCTTTGTCCGTTGTTTCAACTGTTTCTTATGTCGTAAGTACCCCTTTATATGCTATTCGTCATCAGAGTCATTGCATCCTCACCTTTTGCCACTGTGTTCAAGGAAAAATGGGAATTTTATTTGTTGTGATCATCGAAAGAAGGGATCCAAAGGGCACAAAGTCGCCAACTTTTTATGAAGGCGCAAAGAAATGTCATAATTAGAATGGTTGCCATCTTTTCCGGTATGCTGCTAAATCAGTGATATAATTAGGAACTTTGGTTCAGCAAAGTGAAATGAAAGGGCAGAAGGGGAGGATGATGTGTATCGGTTGATAACATAATAAAATACGCGTTTTCGTGTTCCAAGTTGTAGATGTTGCGCCTCACTGAATAGATATTAACCTCATGTTGTGTTGCACTTATGCATATCAATATAACACTGCAATAACAAACGCCATGTACTGCACGAACGAATGGGCTATCCAGGTGAATTCATTACCAGATAACGGCACTGGTGCACAATTTCCGTGGCCTATATGATGAGTGAATTCTTCGATATGAACGAGCGTAGAATATAATAGCAAGACTTTGGGATAATATTAGTAGCAGGAAAAGTTCTTGAGGTTCTTACGGTGAGGATGTTTCCGAAAGTTTAGAGACGTTTAGTTGCGTCCTTCATTTGGTGTTCACTTCTGATGTTGACATCCACAAAAACCACTTTCCATTTACCGCTGTTTGTCATCAGAAGTCATTTGATTTGTAACCCGACGTGTAATTTATACTCCACGCGTCGGCGAATTGTTTGAGACGCCGCTTGAAGGGCTTTCTTTTCAGTGGGAAGTTTATGAATGTATATTTGTATGTTTCACCAAATCGTTTTGCCCCGGTGCACGTGGTTGACATTTCGTCTCTTTAACTAAGACTTTTAAAAACTATTTTTCCTTAGTTGAAGTCACTCTTGTGCATTTTATGCAGCGATCTGAGATTTGGACAAGTTAAGAAAGTTGCAGGCAGATTTAAGAAAAACTTCGCTGTGTTGCAAAACCTTGTAACGCATTTTTTACTGCTCAATCGAGAGTTTAAAATGCTGGAAATTTGATGAAGGGTCGTTCAAAAGGTTGGCATTTTCCACTGAGGTAGAGAAAAAGACAGGAGCTTCCGAGGTTTGTGCAAAAATCTCATTATAGTTTCGGTTTGTTTTGTTTACTCCTGTGATGGCAGCCAATCAAAATTTCTTTTATGAGAATTGTTTGAACTGACCGAATTTTGAACTGAAAACGTTCGGTCGCAACCGAAAATAGTTTGAACTGACCGAATCTGAAAAGCATCAGTCAGTTGCAGACCGAAGGCATTCCGTGGTAAACGAAATTTCTGTTGTAGTCAGGGAAAAGATGGAGGTGCAAACTAAATTTTCATCAATAACAGCAGCCGAAATTTCGGTTTCCGATCAGGATTCGATCGACCATTTAAAGTAACCAAGTTTTCCTAAGGAACTTCATAAAAAATATTTTTCTCATCATCAATTTCAAGCGACTTTATGGACCAATACTTTCCGAGGAGCCAAATACTAATGAAAATATGCTAGCGTAACTGGGCACTTCATTCATGCAGTCACTCTTTGTTGAGCTTCGTTTGGACAACGCGTGAAGGTGAACAGGTACGACTTTTGCTGTTTAAAATGGACTGGCATTTCGGATAGTGTTCTAGCCTCTCGCGAAATAGGATTAGTTGTCGTAATTACCAAATGATAGTTGTAATATTAAATTTGTATGTGTTTCAAACACCCACGTTCTGTGGTCTACATTTGTGTCGTTGCAAGTTGACGATGTTCATAGAATCATTCTTTGTAACAACTGACAGTAACTTCAATGAAAAGTTTTCCATAAACCCTTGATCCAAACGACTAAAGCGTCGGATTTGAAGCAAAGTAATCTGTTGATGCGAGCGCCCAATCTTCAAGTGTTACATTTCCTAGTTTGAACTATATCAGTTATTTGATACGTGGATAGAATCAGTCTTTCTTAAATTTTAACCTTGCGATAGAGAGTAAATAGTAAAGTTGTGATCACCCGTCTCATTACCTTTATTATACCGGCATACGGGTCGCTGTATCTTTCATATATCTTAGCATATACGCATCGTCAATAGTATGTAGCGATGCCAACGGTGACACCAAACCGGCTTTATGATATTATTTTTGCAGGACTATTGAAGTTTTTATATTGACTCCCATTTCAATGCTTATCTCTTGGCGTATGAAAATTTTCGTCATCCGTTTATTTGCCTAACGTTCACCAAATTGAAAAATTAATGTGTAGGAAGATACAGCTTATCGAATATGTCACGTTCTGGTATTCGTTATGAACACTATTGCCACCAATTTGATGCATTAATGCAAGGTTACCTAAGCATTATAGTACGCGTGAATTGCCGCTAGCATGGCACGATTGTGAATCACTTCCAATAAAGATTTATATCACTTCTCAGTACTATCACTAAGGTACTAGAGGGGCAGGTTGCCTTTGTTTACTGCGACGGAAGTTTCGCTTTCGATCTTGTTATTTTTCCATATCTGGTGGGCAGCTCACTGGCAATTTATCTTGCTTGACTGGAAAATGTTGACTCTTTTTGTTATGAAGTGCTTTTTGGAGTGACGGCTACCTGATCATATAGAGTGATAGTTTGGAAGGCGAACGCTAAAGTATATTTTCGAAATACCGGTCTCTTTTGATGGATATCAGATCATTCTTGTCAGCCGTCCACATTCTCTTCTAAGCTTATCAAATCACTCTTATTAGCCCTTCGGAATTCCTTCTAAATTCAGTTGACTGTAAGAAATCATAGTCATTTGTTTCTTATTTATTATTTTCACTTGAAGATGCACCATCGACATATCTGGATACTGTGGTCGGAATGAGCAATATGTGAGATGCTTTGATCCATATCAACCGATATATGCGTCCAAGTCATCGACCCCATGCCTATCAGATGAATGTCGAGGAAGATGTCCTTGTCGTGATGGTTCGTTATTTCCATTTCTGCTTCCTCTCTTTCTTTCTCTCATTCTGCTGTTATTAAATAGATATAATAATCGAAATACACAATGTTCTCTAGCAATTGAAGTAACCTAGAAAGAAACTGGATGACGAGCAGAAAAAGCTATGTTATGACTAATTTTATGACTATAGGCGTCTACAGGTTTCAGTCGTGGGCGGTACCACTAACTAGTAACGGGGAGGGAGGGAGTGGTGTAGCTGGAACGCATCATCGGTATGCTATAGTGGACAGTTGACTAAGCGTTATTTGCGCCTTTCTGACTGTTTCGTTTCGCCTTACTCAGTTCGTTCGTGCTGTTTAGTGTGACAAAATTGTATCCCACATTTTGAAATTAGAGTATCTTTCTCCCTTCTCCCCTGATTTCTGTCATCCCTCCTTCCTTGCACCCCCATCGCCTTGCTCCATCTCTTTAACAGAATTTATTTACTCATTGCATTCATCTCCTACGATAGCCTATTCTACGCACTTTGAGATAAGACGGTTGTCAAATTCCTCAACTTGTATTTAAATTATTATCGCTGTGAGGGTCTTAGAGGGAGTACCGCATTAAGTGAACGAGGATTGGCAAAGACATTATTTGCGAGGAAATTTATATCTTTTTCATCTAGCACTTTAATATGCTTTAATAGTTACTTTAATAGTCAAGTTTGTATTTTACACTTCAGTAATTAATTTATAGACCATTAGTAGAAGCGTATTAATTTACAGACCATTAGTAGAAGCGTAAGAAGAAATTACCAGAGAGTACAATGAATGAAACCTGTGTTGGACACCTTGAGCAGTTTACAAACAAAAGAATAAGACAGATGAGAGTTAAAACAGCTGTCAGCCATGTAAGGGTAAGGCATCTGAAACAAATAAACATAAAAAAGCATCGGAAACAAATAAACATATCAAAAAAAAACTTTCCTTGATAGTGATTAGAGAGTCACCTGAATTCACTAGCATGAGGTCCTTAATCTTCAGAAATTTAGTTTTATATGGTCCTAGATCTTAAATCACATATGGAGATAAAGGATTATTCGTTAGCGGATGAGTTGTAACTGTCGCACATTTGCATCTTCTTTTGTTAATGAAAGTGAAATATGCACAAAAAATATCAAATTCGTTGCTAGTTACCGAAAATTCACTCAGTGCTGATTAGTGGTGTTCAGTTGTTCCCAATATACACCAGGTTGCATAAATTTTACTTTCAGGGGACTGTTACATCGAACACGATTCAACGACCCGTTCAACGCATGCGGAATGGTTCGATAGAGAGGATAATCGAAAATTCGAATCCTCCGATGCCACGTCTGCGTTAAATACAGGATGTTCCGTTTTTTGAGCAAAGAAGGTACAATATTGTTCATTTTCCTTATGGCGCATATCGAACTTGCTGAAGATGAGTTCAAAAAGCTAACATATTGATATTACTGAAGTTGTATAATTGGTTCGAACAGAACGATGCAAGAGTGAACATCTCGTACTTGGGTATAGTTCCAGTTGCAAAGATCTTATTGGCCCCGGATCGAGACTTATGTAGTATTTTCGAGCGAGCGAGCCAGTATTTTCTCAATATAAATATGCGTCAGGACGACCCTCACCTAAATGAATTTAAACTCATTGAACGCCTCTCAGAGTAACATAAAACAATTTTATAGTAGGAACTGAATTCCCACCGTGGGAAAGTTGGTGAGAAATACCGGAAACAGATTCGAAGAAGGTAATCAAGAGCCAACGTTATATCAAATGATGAAGCTCAAGAAAAGAGTGATTATTTTAGTGAACCTATCTATGGCAGTGAAGATCATCGTCCACCGTTACCGCTGCATCAGTTATTTGTGGCTGAGGGATTGTCATCGAGCACAACCAATCGTCGATATGCAAATGGTTGGTGCTTAACAATGGCAAAATTTAAGAGACACAAATTTTGTTGTGTTCTTACCAAAATTAAATGACGTCAACTCATGAAAAAAGAGTCCGATTTATAGGCAGGATAGAACGCAAGGTGAGGATGCGTGACGGCTCCGAAACGCTCCAAAACGGCTCCTCTATTTACAGCCAAATCGGAAACAACGAAGTACACGAAGAGGAGACGCCTGATAGAAGAGAAATACGAATGCATGGTGAATTTGATGTATATGTTTTCAGTGATTTTTCATTTAACTCGTTTATTGACTGATGAAAATTTTTTCAACAATATTGAATCTATTCAGCTTGGGCATTTGGGCATTCTTTAATATCAGCTTTTGGAAAGCATCAACTACATATTCCGTTTTTGGAGTCGCCGCATTTGTCCTATAATCTCCGCTTATAACAAACCGAATCGTTAAACAATTTTCCTTTCTGTATTTTTCCATAATTTCGGATTAATTAGAAGGTAAGGAAGGCAGGAGGGAGGGGCGGTAAAGGAGCCGCGCAATTTCCCATCTCCGATAGAACACCTGTTTCAAGGTGAACTGATTTGAGATCATGAATTTGAAGGAAATAGGAGATTATAAAAACTCCCTAGGAGGGGCAATAACTTCATGTTGGAAGGACCAAATTCTAGCGTTCGATGTATGTCACATTTATGCACCCGGACTCAGCAGCGCATAATGTGCATATTATTATATCGTTCACTAAGTTATTGCTATCTGCATCCAACTCGTTTCATCTTTCCGGCACCAAGGTCCTGGCTAGTCTCAAGATATAATCTTGTTTTGTTCCTGTACCATTGTAGCCAGAGTAGCTTCCTTTTGCGAGTTGATTTGGGAAAGATCAAAACAAATTGTGCTCTGGCCATCAGTGCTGTTGCTCACATTAAAATTAGCAATTGAAAATGTGTTGCAAATGAATCTCAGTGTAGTTCATTTTGCTTCCTATAAGTAGAAGAATGTCACCTTCATGAAGATTCACCCAAAATGCATCGATGTAAACGCTGTGATTTGGAAAATAACACAGGATAAGTTTCTTACTACTGCGCCACAAGGTTCTGCCAAGAGTTTAACTTATGAACTTGTGACTGCATATACCATTTGTGGGAGCCCAACAGAACTTGTTGAATATCTTAGTAAGTTGCTCGTTTTTGCTTTCCTTCATATCACTGATGTGGTGATGCACACTTCTAGTCTGGCAACGATGATATAACTGATATCATTTTATATTGCCAAATGAGTGATTTTAGCAGTCAGTGCTTCGCGGAGTGGAGCAGAAACAATCACCGCCGGATGGAGAGAATGAAAGGTATCGCCGGCAGCAACAACAGTTTTCTGAGACTGAGCGCCGCGATCCGAGGCCTAAGTTTGCTTGCGTTCGACAACAATTTGACATGGTTAGTTTTGACTGCTTTTGCACACGTCTAGCATCATTTTCTTCGTCTGACACTGATGAAGCATTATGAAACCTACTTGAGCACCCTTTCAGTTAACTTAGGCCATCTCGAAAGCATGATATCTTTGATAGGAATCACTGCGAAAAGTGGAGTAATAAATCTTTTTGGCACTAAATCCGCCTTCTATGTAGGGATATAAAACTCAAAAGCTGACATTTATCCAATATATGTGCATGAAGATAGAAAATATGGCACACACAAAATGCTTGAAAATAGCGAGTAAAATAAGCGTTAGATATCAATTGCAGTAGATTTCAGTGTTTTTTTATTCCATTAAAAGAACGACAACCTTATCAATATATTTTTTTATTCTTTCAGAACGACATTTCCAAATCCATTTTCTCTCAGCCAGTTGTGCCAGCTCAAGTGCAGTTCATGCTTGTAATGTTATCAACCACTTCCTTCGTACCGCAACGAGCCATCGAGATACGGACTGCTCATGGAGGAGCTTGCAATTAAAAATGTAAGTCACTTTCATGTTCGTTTTTGCAAGTTTTTTCGCAAAAAAAGTGGCAAGGTTGCTGGTTGTTTCAGTTCGTTTGTTGTGAATAGTCACCTAGTAAGATGTGTATTTGCTTTCAATATGGAAGCTTATTGTAGCAGATGATTAAATTGTATTATAGCTGCGTCCGCATTTTTTTGCCTTCCTAGAGTTCTTCGTTCTCTCTTCTCAACATTTCATAGTGAAAAAAAGTAACGTCTGCACTGAAGTTTGGAAATGACTGGAGCTATTACCCGTTCATTGCATAGCGACTTCAAAGCCAAGAACCTAAGGTTCTGAGAGTGAATCTTCCAAACCCGTTCAAGTTTTTTTAGTTTCGCATATCGCAGATGTAGTGATGCCTTATTAGGTTGTTTCCTTTTAGTTTTTATTGAGTAGAACGGTACATTATCATCATACATAATTTCAGCGATATCAGAGCGAATGAATACGTCCGTTGTGATGAACGGCGAGGGTATCTACGGAGGTGATGTTCGACCTTCTTCCAATTCATTGCCGAATCCTCTCTTCCCGTTTTTTTTTTTTTTTTCATGAGCAAGAATAGGATTCCAGTGAGCTATTTCAAGACATCAGAGGATCATAGGCCGTTCGCTTTAATTGCTAAAAATTTATTGCTGTGTGAAGTGGTACTAATAATAACGTTAGATATCCTAGCCTTGTTTACTAGAAGGGAATAGTTTCAAGTGATCGTTGTCTTGAAATTTTTTTGGTCACCAAATTTGATCTTTTATGGCGAAATTTCTTATCCTTTCTTAGGCTGTTTTCGCAACCTTCACAAGTATATCGATTGATGCAAACTTTTAGGAAGTGGGAGGTGCTAATCTCGTTATATCCCTTGTTTCTTAAACACTGCTGAGTGATTTATAGCTCCGGTGTGAGAGGAATTCGAAAGTAGGAGGGAAGGGGGAGACCTGGAGCAAGATAAGCAAAGAGATGAACTTGTATTGCATGCGTCGCAGAGAAATGTACTAATGCCATAACTTGCAAAATTAGACATTTTTAAGCGGAGAAAGTGTATATTCTTCCGTTCCAACATATTTGCAGTATTTATAATTATTAAGTTGTCTCTTCCATAGAAACCGTGTGTAAGAGCAGCTTTACTTTCGACTTTGAATTCAGCGTTATTGCACCTATTAAGTTCATCCATAATTTCAGAAGAGAGAAAACCAATGCCAACCACTACAGTTTAAATGAGCCAATTGAAAGGGTATCATCCGAACATCTTAAGAAGCAACGTGGTTTCAATAAGCAACTTAGAATGCCTTGAACTAGATTTCTTTTTTCGATTATTTCAGATCCTTCGTTTAAATGATTCTACGCAGTTGTTGAGAGTGTAGGAATTCTTATACGAGCCGCCTTTTGTTTAGGTTCAACCGTCATATGAGTTGGATAAAAACGATGAACGCAGAGGGAACACCTCGATAATTGTGGCAAGCATTAAGGAGATTCAAATGGCTCATTGACCGCCTCCGAAGAAGAAATGTGCATCGCCGATACTGAGCTCGCACAGAACAGTCAGCCAATTGTGGTTCGCTTTTTTACATTCGTTACCGTAATCGCTGGGGTAGAGCGTTGCTGGTTTATGTACTGTATGTTTTGCACTGAGTTTGTGACCCTTAGCTATCCTGCTTCAATTCTTGTCACTTTTGTTGCTGCCTAATAGAGCTAAGTTGTCAGCAACTTCTTCAGATATTCCGATGCTAGCAGTTCTCTCATTAAGCGAGTTCTAATATTGACATTTTACTAATTGCAGTCATGAACAAAAGCTCTTCTTATATTCTGTCTCAAAATTTGGGAAGAATTCGCAGCAGATGAAAATGGAATGAACGAATAGAAACTTGTTGAAATGATTTTCATCACTTTTGCGTTGCAAATGTTTTCCTATGCACAAAAAAGCAATACGATAAACGAGTCGATTATGTTTCCCATCGAAGAATCATCAAGGGGAACTTGATCGAGCAACATGTGGCATTCAGGATAAGAGCTTACCTGTCGTTTTGCCACATTTTCATTCATCTCTGTGAAGGTTTAGAGTTAATACCAATTATTCAGCAGAAGTTACTAGCTAAATTTTTAATTAATATAATATAGTAGGATAGGACCGCGAAGTTTTAAGATACGTTGTGGCGAACTATAAGTATATTTTCGTTTGAAACTTTTCAGCATACTAAGTAAACCAGAACTTTTTATTTCAGGAACTTCGAGCTAGATAGATCCTCATTAGTGGTGTCCTACACAAAATTAGTGATATAAATTACTCAAATGGTGCCTTCAGGATCAGCATATGTAACGTGGATTCGTCAACTATGCAGTGCAGCCAGTAATGATAATGATGCCCGTTGATGGTCAGTTTCCGTTTAAAAATTCTAGTAATATTTCTTCAATAATAAATGTATGTTAAATGTTATTGATTTCTCTCTCTCCTAGTTTTGATCTTCTGGCCTTGTATATAAAAACGGAATTCGAATAGGTCTTTAGAGATTTCCAATTTCTTATCACATTTGACTAAATTTCGAAATGTTGGCTATTAATAGGACGAATCTTTATGCAGCAGCAAGGATTCGCATGCAAGGCTACCCAAGACGATCATTCCGACTGTCAACTGGCTTCCGCTTCCTCGGCAATTCAGCTCGTGCCATGGTCGCTCCTTCAATAATACCGAGCAATGTTGTAAGTATTTATTTCAAGTAATCCCCTAAGTCTCGTCGATGCAATTGCATCATTGGTAGTTTCGTTCTGTTGGTAACTCGTGTGTGATATTAATTCCTCCTGTGGATTCGTTTTCACTGCAACAGTAACTGAAGAGGTTTTTTCTGCTTTGAAACGGCTACTGCTTTTCTTTAAAAATCCAAATAAATGAGATAAAAAGGAGATTTCTAGGCGGGTAGAGTAGTCGATTGTAAGCACGCAAAGCGACAGTCGTCTATCAAATTTTCCTACTCAATATTTTTAACCAAAAACCGTGAGTAAAGAATCTCGTCGCAAGTGTTATTTTAATGTACGTTTGCCAAATTACCCTGCAAAAGCCAAATGCATTGTAGGGTGATCTTCTCTTTCTGCTTATTCAGTGACCTCCTACTGGATAACCGGTGATGCCTTGCATGTGCAAATGTTTGTATGAGTCTATCTGTCTGTCCATCTGTCCCGTGATCCCAGTTGGAGAGCCATTTAACCTAGAGTGACGAAATTTTGGTGCGTATAGCGCGCACCGTAGAATGACGTTATTCCGCTGAGTTCGAGGTCGATTAGAGATATTTAAGGACATTAAAATATTTTATACGTCTTATGCAAACCGGATCTATATTTTACATTGGGTGGCCACAGAAAATTCGTGCTGGTACTTAGACCAGTTAAAATATGAAGCCATTATTCTGTGTATCGTATTCTTGATCGTGATTTGCTCAGCTCGTTGATCAATGGGGGTAGAATATAAAAACGCGTATTATGCTAGCTCTTTCAGGACGCCTCTTTGCTGTTTTACTTTCACTTGAGCTACGCAATGGCTGTGCTCCACATTCGCCTTACTTCATTTCGTCTTATTTTTGAGAACTCCCGGGGAGGCCTTGCGCTCCCGCTGCAGAATGATGGGGATTCCTGTTTTATGTTTAGAGTTGAAGGTGATTACTGAAAAGTAAATCTCGATGATTTTATCCTCCGGTATGCCTCTTGGGATTTCTATGGTACTGGGTGTTTCCTTTTTTATGCACTTCTGGGAATTTACATTTGCAGAGGACATTATGGCAAGGTCATGCGTATGCACATGCTTATGCGTGCACTTGTCCGTTGGCAGAGTAACTTCAAACAAACGAACACTAAAGTTGTAGCCTTATTTAACCGATTTTTAAGTTGATTTGACTTTAAAGAGTTTCAAAAAATTGAACAATACAATGACTCCTTTACTAACTTTTAACTTTGCCCATCAACGTTTAGTGAAGTTGCGCATACTTAAATTTGCGTACGAAGTTTGCATTCATTTTGCGATCAGTCGGGCCACTTTTCAGCCAGTCAAATTGCAAAACGGATCTTTCATAAACGATTTGGGCGACCAGTGGGTTTAATTAAAATAAGTTTCTTGTTGTTGATGTTTTTTAATCCCTTGGCATTCGAGGGTGATAGCCAACTTAATGAGCTCCAATACAAAAACGCATATACTCCCAGCTGCTATGACATATATTTCCATTTATTATGTTTTAGTATCTCATGCGATAGATGCATCACGCATGTTTTCTCTTCGGCCGCTAGCATAGCTCTTTATTATCAAGGTGAAAAATTACACTGCAGATTTTCTCTCAGGTTCTAATGCTTACGTTTCGTTCGCTTTTCACTTGCCGTCTTCTTGAAGTTCGGCTCTAGTTTTGTTTGAACAAGCCTTCTAGCACTCTCGCATACTTCTTTGTAAACATTCACCTCTTAGATGATAACCCTAAAATATTGGAAAATACTATCAAAATCACATCGTGCATTCCGATGACCAAAACGCTTTTAAAACCCCTTGTCTTTTGCTTGCCTTCAATAGTTTTTGTAGTGAATCTTGTCGAACTACTATTGACTAGGATTTATGTCATGGTCTTTTTATCATTATACATAAGTCTCTATAAGCTACGTCGAGGCTCTATCGTTTGTGTTGAATGCATAGGGCCGAGAAAGGTGTCGTTTCCTATCCGATAATGCAGCCTTCCCAAATTTTGTGCTAATCAGTTCTTAATCAATGCTTTCCGAAGCCAGAAGCAGAAAATTGGGAGCCAGTGTGTGTTCACTTTCCACAAGCCTAAGCCTTTTCAATTTATTGCCCCCTCCACCTTCCGCAGTTGATGTGGAAAATTTAAATTAATTGAACGAACACTTAGACCCTCTCGATTAATAAAACATTTTTAATCAAATTTTTCATATCCTGTATGAGCAAACTGCGCAACACCTAATTTGCTTTCATCGGTTTATGAACTGAAACCGGGTGGTTAAACAGCTGAAATGAGATAAATATTTGCACGTCCGGATTGCTACAATCTCTTAGTTGTAAGAGCTTGCTTATACTCTGCACAGCATAACGCCTGCCAAGCTTTTATCAATGTTTTATTTATTGGGTTATTTTTCAACTGCAATTATGATTTGTAAAGTGTTTCATCTACTAAATTTGAATAATCAAATTTCATGATTTCAATTGATTCTACCGGTTCGCTTCTTGGAGCCCATCATTGATAAAATTTTTTAAATATTCGAACTGAACTAAAACACTCGTTGCGCTTTTTTACGTATTTCTATATTCCTTTGCGAATTTTGCCCAAAATCCCGTAGTTAAAGGAAGAATGCGTATTCCACATCTAGAAGCACTTTGGCTGAGCATCGAGGACGTATACATTTGATCCATCTGCTAGGATGCAAGCGCAACACTACTCCTAAAACCTAAGGCGCATTTTTTATATTTATAACTAAGCAAAGAGGAATTTTTCCTTCTTTCCTTAATTTCTTATAAGAATACCTGAGATGCAGGTGTCGTAGGTAAGAGCATCGGCTAACCTTTCAAATTGAGGCAATTTTAGGACTAACTATAAGCAGCTGTGAGAAAGCATCAAACACGTCAACTCAGTTTTATAGAACGTTCATTTGCAGTCAAATTTCGCCAAACTTTTAAAATATAAGACGCAACTGGTGCGCGTACTTTGATGTTTGAGAAGTGAAGAGCTCGCGTTCGCGTGCATGTGCCCATCGTAAGAAACACACAGATGAAGATCGCTTGGGGAATTGTATTCTTTTGTCTCGTTCCATGAGTCATGACGCTGCTGAGTCATGAACGCGGTACGCTTGTTGTTGCGTCAACGCGGTGCACGTACTCCCACCATGAGTACGCACATCGTTCTCACGTTTGCCATCACCCATATTGCCAGCGCTTTTATGATTTGAAGTATTATATATACATATATATATATATATATGTATATATATATATATATAAGGGTGTATTTTATAAATGCTTCACTATTAATTGCGATATGTAGTTTACGTGGTTCATTTCCTCCACCTCCCACTTCCCTTCTATCCTTCGTAGAGCATCCAAGAAGCGTTGATGCATTAGACAGAAACTTGCAAAAAGCTGTGCAGCGTAAGGAATATGCTATAAATTTTCTCGTTCCATACTGTACATATGTGGAATATGCTTCCTGACGTGTCATTAGTACTCCTGTTGTGCTATCTTTGCAAGTACCAATAAATTCACCACGATCTCTTAATATTGTTGCCAGTCTGACCTGCGGAACCTCGAAATATTTTCCATATTACTGTTGTGTTCAAGTTTTTATGAGCGAAATTTTTGTTGCGTTCTCTTTATTTTAGTTTCTTCTTTGTTCTTGTCTATGCACATGTGTTCTAGCCACATCAGTATGATCAAAATTTTAAGTAAAAAATTATTTAAATATTTCAATTGAAATTTCTGATCGCTTTTTTGTCGGCTGGATGAATAGGATACTTTTTAGTGGCTTTTCTTGGTTAGTTGATGCATTAGACAAATTGTTTATAACATCAGGCATCACAGAAAGGTGAAAGGGGAGGAGGGGGAAGTTCTTCATGATCCAGCACTTTATTGCCCCTATTTATCGCCATGTTGCCTTCGAGGTTTCAGTGCAACGATTAATTATTACAACACGTCTAATTGTTGAATTTTTTTAGCAGCACTCTTCAGTCCTTCCACTAAATGTCATGTTGAAATCATTTCAGAAATGCGCTAAAAATCCCTCCATTTATTAAAATCGAAGAGATTCGATAGCTATTATTATGATACTGAGGTCATGTTCAATTGCAATTATTATCGCATTGAAAAGGTCCTCATAGTTATAATTCATTCTTTAGATGTTTATGTGGAATAAAATTTGAAAAGAGAACAATAGAGGTGAAAATTTATTTGTGATCCAGTGAACGTGCTGCAGTCACAGCAGATGCATGTATGACAACTTTCATTAGGAACCACAACGAGTTATATAGTGAACGAACTGAATGTGATTTAAAAATTTTGTCATTGCCACTCAAGGAGCATCAAAAAACCTCAAGAGATTCTAATGTCTACACGATCGTTGTGCGTTATAGATGCCCGCATCATCTAAGCCTAGCGAGGGACAGTTCACGTAGTTTTATGCTGCAATGAAGCCGTTCATAATTTTTGCTCCGCCAACAGAAACTGTCATCAGTCGTTGCTTGTAATGTGAATGAAACTAATTAATTTCTTATTGAATTTCAGGTTGACAATGAATGAGCGCATTGGTACAATCGATAATACCAGAACTCCACTGCCTCGTGAACCGAATTTTGGTTAGTATGAAGGAATTATTTTTGCTTTCTGCTGTGATGCTTCCTGCAAAGTATTATTGGAGATATCAGAAGGAGGCGGATGTAGGGGAGGGACGTGTTGAAGAGGGTGTTTATTCGTTGATACAATTCCTCGAAAGCATTATTAGAGATATCCGAATGACGAAGAGGTAAGGGAGGGGCGTGTTGAAGAGGATGCTTGTTCGTTGATACAATTCCTGCAAGGCATTATTGCAGGATCCGAAAGAGGGAGAGGTAAGGGAGGGGCGTGCTGAAGAAGATGTTTATTGTTGATCCAATTCTTGCAAAGCGTTGTAAGAGTTACCCGAAAGAGGGAGAGTTAAGGTAGGGGCGTGGTGAAGAGGATGTTTATTCGTCGGTACAATTCCTGCTAAGCATTATTAGCAAATCCGAAAGAGGAACAGGTAAGGGATTAGCGTGTTGAAGAGGATGGCACTTGTCGTTTGCATCGATCTGCTGTTTGGATTTGTGCACAAAATTGTTTACCGCATTCAAGCAATAGTTTTGCTGAGTTCAACTCAGTTAGGCAAACTTTAAAAAAAGAATATTGATTCGAAGCAGTTTTGCATTTATTTATTTGTATCTATTTTCAGTATTTGTTTTATCACTATTCGGTGTCATCTAATGGTTCATCATAGATTGAGTTGTGAAATAAAGTTTTGTTTCCGGAAGTAAAAGTGGGAAAGTGTAAGAAAGAAGATTGGTCGGCAACTGAGCCGAATGTGAGGCGGCACCAGACAAATGCAGAGTGAGCATCATTTTTCAGAGCACCACAACAATTCGATCAAAGCTATGGACCAATATAGCGTCAGCTATCGCTTTGGAACTCTTTTGCAAACGTTGTGCAGTCAGAATATGTCTTCATATGTCTTCTTTTAGGACTGAAACTCTACCATTGCCGTTAACCAATTCGGATTCGATTAATGGGACCAGGATTGCAGCAGCGTTGATCAGGATTGGAGCACCATTATTTCTGTCTTTTTCGAAGCGAAGGACGTCTAAACGAGTAAAGTAAGGCGCTTATAATAAAGGCGACTATTTGCCTAGTTTCTTATTTATTACCTTTCGCTGCCATTACATTTACGGAACAATCACAACTGATGTTCTGGAAAGTGGATTTTCAAGAAGACCGGACCTGATGACTCATTCTTTTCGTTTTTTCTTCATGGATATTATTCTCTGTTTTCTCTCTGCATCTCTCTTGCTTCCACTCTTCCTTCTCTCCCTTCTCTTTTTCGCTTTTTCATTTCCCTCCCTTCTGTATTCTTCCCTGCCTTTTCAGCCCCCTCTGTTCCTGTCGTTCCCTCTCTCCATTCGTTTTTTGTGCTGTTTTATCCTGTCTCTTACTCCTGCTCTTTTATTCTTTCTCCCTTCCTATATAGGGAAAGTAACTAAACATCGTTATTGGCACTTTCCTCCCTTTGTCCGTTGTTTCAACTGTTTCTTATGTCGTGAATATTCGTTTATGTGCTATTCTCTCGTCAGAGTCATTGCATCCTCACCGTTTGCCACTGTGTTCAAGGAAAAATGGGAATTTTATATGTTGTGATCATCGAATGAAGAGATCCAAAGGGCACAAAGTCGCCAACTTTTTATGAAGGCGCAAAGAAATGTCATAATTAGAATGGTTGCCATCTTTTCCGGTACGCTGCTAAGTCAGCGATATAATTAGGAACTTTGGTTCAGCAAAGTGAAATGAAAGGGCAGAAGGTGAGGATGATGTGTATCGGTTGATAACATGATAAAATACGCGTTTTCGTGTTCCAAGTTGTAAATGTTGCGCTTACTGAATAGATATTAACCTCATGTTGTGTTGCACTTATGCATATCAATATAACACTGCAATAACAAACGCCATGTACTGCACAAACGAATGGGCTGTCCAGGTGAATTCATTACCAGATAACGGCATTGGTGCACAATGTCCGTGGCCTATATGATGAGTGAATTCTTCGACATGAACAAGCATAGTGGAAAAGAATATAACAGCAAGACTGTGAAATATTAGTAGCAGGAAAGGTTCTTCCTGAGGTCCTCACGGTGAGAATGTTTGCGAAGGTTTAGAGACGTTTAGTTGCGTCCTTTGTTTGGTGTTCACTTCTAATTTTGACATCCACAGAAACCGCTTCCCATTTTCCGCTGTTTGTCATCAGAAATCATTTGATTTGTAACCCGACATGTAATTTATACCCCACAGGTCAGTGAATTATTTGCGACGCCGATTGAAGGGTTTTTTTTTCAGTGGGAAATTTATGCATGTATTTTTGTATGTTTCGCCAACTTAAGCCTATAAATCAGTGCATCGCAGCAGGCTGCAAACATTTTATTTACTATTATCTCGCACTTCAGTAAACTAATTCGTTGCATTCGGAAAAAGCAACTGGCCGCGAACGAAATATGTCGTTTACCATATTTCCTTTAATGGGAGGTTTTAGTTCTCCGTCTCTTTGAGTTTGGGAGAGGCTTCTTATATGATTCCTTCTTTAATGTGACTTTCTTTTCTCGAGATCGATAGCAGACCTCGTTTTTGAGAAGGGAGATGTGGGTGGGTTTGCATGCGAGAATGGGCGTTCTAATCAGTGAACTACGTATTTCACTTTTTCACTGCAATTCATCTGCAGTAAACTTTCAGTATCGCATTCTCGAATTTTTTCAGACCATTTTCTTATGCAGCTGTATGATTTTGCTCAGTTTTAGTGTGAATAATTTTTGCTTTGAATTTGGCGATAGAATTCGCGTTCGGGTGGGCTGCAATAACTGCAATAATCCCCATGAGAGGGATTAATCATAAATCGCAACTGTTTTTCAATCAGAATCGGGGAATACAAAATTTTTTCTCATATAAAACACAAAAACGGAGAAGATCGGAGCCCATTATGCAAATCGTTTCTTCATCAGTTTTTTCTTTTTATGATCGTTTTATATGTTTGTTGTTATGTGGCATTTTCCTTACAACAATTACTTATGGTTTGGCTGCACTTGCCATGGATATATTCCCAGGCGGCAGCCGTTAGCCAACGAGAATTTCCAAGATTGTTTATCTCATTGAGCACAAAACTTTCTCTATGCTCCAATATCCTTCTGCATTTTCGAGCGATTTCGCTCGAATTTCAACCCATCGGCTGTAATTCTATGCTGTTGTACTTTCCGGTTTTTATGAATGCATTTTATTGGCAGCCGGCAAATTGAAACTAATCCCAAATTTGCAAATTTACCCGATCGTCTGGTCGACAGATCCAATTGTCCCATACATTTGAGGTAAGCTGGGCTCATAGTTTTTCATGATATGTAGATCTGTTATCAGCCGTACATAAATGCACGAGTGATATTTTCATTCGTTGTTTCCACTCAGCCACCTGGAATGCGATCATGCAAAGGACCTTTAATTTTGAACCACTTTCAGAATGAACATTTGGCAGCGAAATTCGACTACACATTATGACGGTGAAATGGAAAGGAAAGTTCATGTAATTTTCTTCTTATATCCGAACTTGCACTCATTATCAAAGCATTTGTAAATAGATGCCGCCCTCAGGGATCAAACTAGCATATGATTTTGCCACCGAGGAGGTAGGGCTGAGGGGAAGGGAACTGGAAAGGGTGGACTGGAACAAATGTCGAACTGCGTTATGTCGAACTAAGAAGTCGAAATCGTTGTGGAGCGCTTTATTTTATGCGGAGTCGATTTTAGCTGCCTTTCACAGGCGTTCCTTTCACCCTAAAACGACTGGCAAACACTGATTTCGCAACTGAGTTTATTTTAAAGTTCATTTTCGTTGTGCACATAACTCCTTTTGCAAACTTTCATAAAATCATCTCATTGTCATTTGTGTTACTGTATTTTCGACGGCTCCGAAAAGAATTCAGTTGTTCGCTGTGTGTTCAAACTTGGTAAGGTTTTGGCAGTTCTTCGATTTTTGAAAATGTCGAATTTTTTCTCACTGTGGCCAACATCGCATAATCTAGGAGCAATGTTTGCACTAAAGAATCGAAAATGCTTTCGAAATTTCATCAATTTCAGTACAAGTGGGCCCTCAAGCAATGCTTTTATGAACCTAGCTTAAATATGAGTAGTTCTTTTTTTAAAATGTTTTTCAGTGGAAAATTCGACAGATAAAATCTTTTGTATTTATTATTTTAGCGTGCTCTCAATTCGAGAACGGTCGTTATTTTCAATATTCGCTTCGGATGCGAGTATTTCTTATGAAATTTTTATCATTCAATAAGATGCCACCTCATTTTTTCCGTCGATGGATTTTGTAATTCTTCTAATTTTTTTCTCAATTCTTCTGGTGAGTTTTAATTTGACTCATCAAAAAATTTCATGAATGGAAAAAATTTCGTGAAAAATGGAAACTTAGTTTTGCATAAAAATACTAAGCAATAAATTAGATGACAAAGTTCACATTTTTCACCGCTGAAAAATACTTTCAATGGACATTATGTTTTTCTTTTTCTTCAAAGTCAGCAATTTTTCACGTCTGCTGATGCAGTTGTCCTTATAAGCCATAAATCGATATTGAATATTACTTTAGCGGAATACTGTTTGCGTATGATGTTGAATGTTTGTTACGAGTGCCATGAACACTTATTCGTTCTTCATCGGAATAATAGATCGTTAGTTATGAACTCTTTCAGAACTGTTTATTGACAGTGCGAGATCTAGTAGTTTATATTGATACAATTTTTGGTTCCAAGAAGTGATAAAAACGACGATAAAATTGCAGCTGTTTAGAAACTGGCTATGAGAAGAGTCATAATTGTTAGCTTCAGTGAGACAGAGTAACGGATTTATCTCTTATTGGTGAGTCCAGCTTCCCTTTCTTCGTTTCAAACGATTTCTAGTCAGCTATAATGCAATTTTATCGTTGGTCATTTTTACGAAACCCTCCTCAAGTTCTTTGTTGATATTCGTCATTTCTGCACAAATATTTATGGTCAGTTTCTCTGTACCCTTTATTGTATATGAAAATATCCTTATGAGTCAAAGTGTGATTTCGATTTAACGAATCATTTCTGTACGCATCATAGTTCTTGCGATTTAGGGCAAACATTTCCCTTATTTAATGTTCCGCGTAGGTTGCTTTCGCGTTTACACAGCTTAGTATTGCATCTACCGTATAGCAACCATATCTGGCATGGTTCACTTAACACAGTGTTTCCTGGGAAGTATCGCACGATTTGGGATCACATGTGAGTCGCTTCTAATTGACTAGCATAGGTTTTTGAAAGAAGAAATTCGGCCTCTGCCTTCAAACAAACTGTTTGTTGTTTGTGTAAATCCAGGCAAGCAATAATCCATAAAACCTACTTGAAATACTCTGTATAGGCATCCACATTTATGCGTTCAGAACATGAAGTAGTGAGCGATTTTTATTACTGTATTCAGGAGGTCTAATCTTCTTTACATATGTGTGCAAGAGAATTTTCTCTGGTGGTGGATGAATTTTTTATTTTTAGGGATAGAACCCGAATTGCCGAATTGTTTATATTAGGCATATTAGTAACTATGTCCATGGCACATTCGCTACCAAATTGATGACATCTCAGAGCAGTAGCCAGCGTGTCACATTCGCGGAGGTTGTTTGCTTGAAATTGCGTTTAACAGCTGTTATTCCGTTTTGATCATAGCAGTAATCCTGCACTTTCTAGTAATTTCAGTGGCTAATTGTTTTTATGCATCTTTGCTTCTTTGTTGTTCTCGTAACAGTTTTCACACCTAATCCATCTCTATTAGCGACCTCGCAGTAACGTCGTAATTTTTGAAATCGTCAAATCTTTTAACAATGTATAGATTTCTAATAATAAAATAAACACCAGTATTTTACAGCAGTAAATTTCATGACTCAAGTGCGCTTCAAAATTCCGCTGCAAAACTCAGCATCACTAATGAACAGGATTGTTTAATAGGCGTTATTCAGTAGCGACGGCGGAACAACTTTTTTTTCGTTTTTCGATGCTTCCGTCCTGTTTCACCGCACTTTGCCTCTTAGCCCGTTTTTAGTTCGTTTATTGTTACGATTGTACCTTGAACGGAATAACGCGTTAACGATATGATCTAAATTTTGGCATTTGAATAGATTTGAGGGAATTTTTCACCCATCCTCGCCAAATGTGCCAAAATTGCGAATACGTCAATAATTATACATTTTATTTTCCTTAATTGCAAAGAAGATAAAATAGGTAAGACAGAGAATTTCTTGAATACAATAGAGGACTGATGTGGTTAGCTCATATCAAATAACGGATGATATTTGAGAAAATTTTGCATGTGTAATTAGGCATTGTCGGACCCAAAGATGACAAGATGACAAGCTAAACGAGGAGTGCATGAACGGATGCATATGGTATGTATCTTTTATTAACGTGTGTGTTGTGCTGGTTTATTGGGCACAACTACTGTTATTGAGATTTACTTGGTGGTGCGGTAGGCTGTGTTGCTGCTTTTATTCTAAGGTTTATTTTATTGTTAAACTTTGGTAAGACCTTTTGTCATTGGCATACGTAAATCTTTCTTATAAGCAATGAATTATCCTACTTTTAAGACGAGCATATATGGGTTGGGAGAATGGGATGGGATGGGGCTACTTTAATCTGAACCTTATCTGCCGCTAGGATTGCTTGATAATCTAATAGGAAATATTTTTATTTTCTTTTTCACTGGGCTTATTTTATTTTGGCATCCTACTTCATCGGTGCACATAATTCTATTTTATCAACAATAAACCAAAAGATAAGAATTATATATGTGTAGCTGTAATGTTTGTTTTTGCGTTAGTGTATGCTCTTTACGCTTACCTTTGCAATTTTTTTTTAAAGTTAATCATCATTCCGAATATTTTTCCACAATTTTCCATTCTTCTTTTGTTTTACATTTTTTATTATTACTCTCCTTATGATTACTGTATTAACGTTTCTGTTAACTGCTTATATTATTTATATTATCCACTTGTTTTATATCATATTATGCATTCGTTTTATATTGTCCTTAGATTCTGTTCTATGCTTTTTAAATTCACTTTTTCATCCGTGTGCGAAAAATCACGCCTTTCTTTGCAATATTTATATTTTACTAAACGATTCAATTTTTCAGACGACTTGAAGAAGAAAAAATAAGGAACGCGGCAATTTCCGATGAAACGATGCTGGTTTAAACACTAACGAGTCTGTGGTCGCGGTGTGTGGCTATCGACTTCCGCCTCAAATGAGTAATTTTATTTTATTTATTTACTTATTTGTTTTTATTTATTTTTTGTTTATCACCAAATTTTTATCACTGTTTGAATTTTATCACCTTATCATTGCGTTTCTTTTGTGTTGAGTTAGCAATTTGCGGTGCCAATTGTACCGGTGCGAGCGAGGTCATTTCTTCAATTTGGATGTATTCATCGTATGATAGAGTAATGATATTGATGTTGTTAATGAAATAGCAAAGTATGGTTCATACTGATGCGCACCCCATTTTGCAGCAGATCGCCCGTTATAATGAAGAAGATCGAAGTGAAGCCAACAGAAGAGAACAAATAATGCAGTTCGTAAGTTTGCTTCTTTTTTGGCCTTTTTCTATACATCGTGTAGTGCTGCAATAAATCTCGTCTTTGTTAGGCAGTCTGCAAAAGTGGATTGCTAAGTTAGATGGAGTCAGAAAACTGGATTGTTTCTACTATCTCATCGGTGAGAAACGAACCACCAATGGAACTTCTGACAAGGAAGGAGCGAACCATATTAATCAGAGGACCTTCATTCGATCGAACTTCTCACAAGGGAACTATATAGCCTTTTAATGTATTTCTATATTCCTCTGCGAATTTTGCGCGAAATCCTGCAGCTAAAGCAGGGATGCGTATTCCACACCTAGAAGCACTTTGACTGAACATTGAGGAGGTGTACATATGATCCATCTGCTAGGATGCAAGCGCAGCACTAATCCTAAAACTTAAGGCACATTTTTTATATTTATAACTAAATAAAGGGGACTTTTCCCTTAACTCTTTATAAGAATACCTGGGATGTAAATCATAGGTAAGAATATTGGCTAACCTTTCAACTTGAGGCAGTTTTAGGGCTAACTATAAGCACTTATCTATAAGCAACTCTGAGAAAGCATCAAACACGTCCACAGTGTTTTATAGAACGTTCATTTGCAGTCAAATTTCGCCGAACTTTTTAGAATATAGGACGCAACTAGTATGCGTACTTTAATGTTTGAGAAGTGAAGAGCTCGCGTTCATGTGTATGTGTCCATCGTAAGCGAAACACATCACTTGAGGGGTTTGTCTTCTTTTGTCTCCTCCGATGAGTCGACGCAGCTGAGGTCATCAACGCGCTGCGCTTACATGCCCACCATGAGTGCGCACATCGTTCTTACGTTCGCCGTTACTCTTATTGCCAGCACTTTTATGATTTGAAGTATTATACATATACAAATATATCTATATATCTATCTATCTATATATATATATATATATATATATATATATATATATATATATATATATATATAAAGTATATGCAGTGTATATGTGTCGCTTTTTGTATAATTTATATACGTATATTTGTATGAGCACTGTATTTTGTATATTTTATGAATGCGTTTTTCAGCATTTGTTTAGTTCAAATAACTATCGCGGCACTTCTAACTATCTCAAGTTTAAAGTGTGCCAAGGACTGAAACTTAGCTTCGGATGGAAATGCAGTTATATGATTATGTATTTGATTTTATTGTGTCGATTCCAATTTTGTGAGAAACAAAGAGTATATGGAGCTTATGATTTTTTAATAGTACTCATTCACTGTTAATAACTGATAGCGAACGTTCTTCTTCAATCTGATTATATATAGCATCGAATTAAATCTCTAATATCAGACATTTTATTTGAGCTTTTTTGCAAAACGCTTTGCACGTTCCGCAAAGCACTGCCATTTTTTTTTTTTTGTGAATAAATATAAATGATTCCAAAGACCGCAATGTAGTGGTTAGAGAGGCGCGTGAAGTGCTACAACGTTGTATGAAAGGAATTAAAGATATTTGTGGTGTATGTGGCTAACTTTTGATAGTACCAACCGGTAGCTAAATTGCACTTCATAACCGAAGCAGTTCTCAGAAAGAGGTTCATTAGCATATTGGACGAAGAACTCTATAAGGAGTTTTTATAACTGTGTAGTACTAAATAGTCATTTTTATCCATGTAAATAAAAAAAAAAATAGCACTGAAATCAATCAAGTGTGAATGATTGTTGTAATAGTGATATGAGCAAACGTTTTGAAATATATTTGATTTGCAGAATGAACGAAACTCACTCTCTGTTGAAGAAGGAGAGACGTCTGTCTTCGAAGAAGGAGCCATGCTATTGTTCAAGCCGGGAAAAGGAATAGTAATTTCAGGTATTGCTTTTATCACACATAATTTCTCTCTTTGTTTTACTTTTGAAAATTTTTTAGTAAGTTTCCTCTTAAGACTACTTCTAGCAAAACATTTTTTAAACTGTGAAAGCCTTTTTTCATGCTTTCATAAACACTTTACAAGTGCTAGTTTGTATAGCCGTACTCATTAAGTCGGTAGCAGGAGCATCATCACTTATTTGACGTTTAGTCCATTTTTCTTATATTCTATGATCTTTCGTTCACGGCATGATCACTGCTTTCGATATTAAACTCAGAAAATCGTTCATACGTTTAATACCCCAAAAAACTAGCCAAATTTCACGTCATTACAGTATCTCCCTTCAATCAACTTGCAACTGCAAACATTCATCTGTGTTTTGAGTTTACTAATTGCAGGAACGTTACATCTTAGTGGACAACAGAATAATCCGGTTATAATCAGAAGTACAGGCCGCGAACCTTGGTCCGGAATCGTCGTTAAACCGAGTGAGTAACATTACATAAATCATCTTGCTGATTTAGTACAGAATAAATGACCTATAATATTTGAATTCCATATGTATTAATTTACTTATCAATCCTTCGTTGCAAGCATCTCTCCTTAGCCCATGTAGATGGCCGGCATGATGCATTAACGTTAATGTAGATAATTGATGATGTGCCAGAAGGGAGTAGCACCAGATTAAAATAAAATTGGTGTTCTTTTCTTATGGAAAAACAGGCGAAATGTTTGATTTTTTTATTTTATGATACCAGCAAAATTTAGATCGCCTACGTTAATAATACTTGCAAAGTATAATTTCTGTCCATCATGCATTTTTAACAACTGCAGCCATAGGCAGAGGAAAATATTTACTGTGGAATGGTAAAGTAATGGTTAGTAAACTGCAAGCCAATTTCTTAACAACATGTCAAAGGCCGTTTCATATTGTGATTTGTCACATCAGTGAACAGTGGCAGTTATGTGTGATTTTATTGTAGATAAAAAAGGACGACATGTGTTTATAGATAAAATGATTTTAAATTGATCTCGTAATTACGTTCGCCTTAATTCACAGGAGGAACGCTAGTGGTGAATCATTGCGTATTGGAGGATGCACTTTCGGCGTTGGTGATCGACTCTGCATTCGTTCATCTTAACGCAGTGCAGATTATTCGTCCACTTCGAATGGGTATCGAAATTACCCGCGAATCTTCAGAGAACATTGATCTTCGGTATAGCAGTATTATTTCATCGTTAGGCAGCGCCATTCGAATCGATCGACGCGATACACCAGTCACTCTAAGGCGAGCACTGTGAACGTTCTTTCGCTGACTTATTGCACTGCCCACATCCCCCATCCCCACCCCACGCCATTTTGTCCAATCTGAAAGAAATTTGGAATTTGCTTCAACCTTCCACTAACAAATTTGAATCATCGAAAAAGCTCGAAATCCTTGAACCTTGAACAGTTGAACAGTCGAGCTAACGAAATTTCCATCATTTTATCTCGATTCCCAAGTTTCTGTCACATCGGTGCATTTTATCTCAGCACCACTATAGCCCTCTTTCCTTTATTTATTTGCGAATATGGCTATATTAGCGTCCTTAAAATCGTTTAAAGAATATGATATCACTTATAATGCTCAACTGTCTAAACATGTGATCCCACAGGAAAAATTCGAATAATTTTTATCAGGATTTTGATGGGTAAAGTCCTTCTGAATAAGTAACAGTTCATCGTTAAATTCATAGGAAGATATGCAAATTTTGTGCTTAATTTTCAGGAATGCTATCCTGAAAGAGAATGCTGAGATGGGTATTGATTTCGAAGATCCCTCTGGTAACATAACTCTTCAAAACATTACGGTTAGTCTTCATCAGAAAGTGCTGTTGCTATGTTATGTTATGTTAAAGTGCTATGTTTTTTCAGTTGTTTTCATTGTTTTTTACTTTTTATTGTTTTTTATTATTTCCATTAAAATCGCATTTATAAATTGAAATTTTTCTGTAACTCTTCAGTTTTCTATAACTTATAATTTAAAGACCTCACTGTGGACTGATGTAGAAGGATCATTAAACTTCACTAGATAAAGATTTATTGCTCTTTTCAGTGCACAATTCCTAATTGTAAGGGAAACTATGCCGTCTATGTAAATGATTGTTCTTTATTATACTTCAGATTGAAAACGGCGGTTCATTTTCTATACGTATTGAGCAAAATCCGCGATATTCGATTAATGCTATTCACATCGAGAACATCACCATATCGAGACAGGAAAGAGGTCGAGGAGGACTCTTCATTGATCTCACTTCCCACAAGTCGGTCTTCGTTGGTTCATCGCTCTTCTATGCCAATACCGTCCCCAGTGCTACTATTATCTTGAAGGTATCGTTTGTAAATAGCTTTCCGTTGACAAATACGGGCTTGAAATTTGTGGGAATTCGCATATCATCGCCTAAAAAAAAAACAATCTGAACCTATAGACATTGTTTGCTCTTCCATTAGCAATAGTTGGATGGAAAAAAATACTAAATAGTACCTAGTTATCAATATTACTTTTACTGATTACTTGTTGTCTTCATAAATCACTTAACTATGGTCGAATGAAGAACGTTTGTTGTTTTCTAACTGTGGGAGTTTAAACGGCATTAAAAATGAAATATTTTGATGTTTGCTTTAGAACGGCGCTTCTGTAGTCCACATGACCATGAGTTATGCGAAATCTCTGAAAACCGATTTTATTTTTAAAATACACCAGTATAGCACTTTTTTTGCTGATAGAGTCTGATCTTTATTCACCTTATTGAACAAATTTTTTTTAAAGAGAAGCAATAACGCGTTGAGTACCTGACTGCTTACTACAGTGATATGTGAACAGCAACCCATAAGCGGAAAGGATAAGAATGAATGTCTTCGATGGAGAACTGCATACATATCATGTCGGGGCACTGAGCGCGCCCTTCAAGTGAGTCGGTGAATTTTTTCGGACTTAAGTATCAAGTGAGATGCTGCCACTTTACCGTTGAACGTAAGACTGTAACTAAATAAACTTATCTCAGATTTGAAAGAGGCGTTACGGCGCGGACGTGGATCGTCGAGGCGATGATCCGTCATCTCGTAGGAAACAAGGCCTCGAAAGCCTTAGATCGGCAACTATCAAGTCAATGTGCAGGTTCGTGTTTGTCAGCTTGCGCTTCATCTGCTCGCTGTAACTAAACTTTAATATGACCAATATGGTTGGGAAAGAGGGAACTTTAATCTCAAGCAGTCAAAATTATTTGAAAAGATATTTTTCTGTTAATGCTTCGGAACAGTAACAACTTTAAATTTTTCTGAAATTCAGCTGCGAAGACGTGCTGCAAGCAGTTCCAGTTATTCAATCCTACTTGAAAATCTCTATTTGCTTTTAAATTAAGAGTTCTTCCAAAACGTAGTATCTTTCGCCTTTATATCTCTGCTTTGTAACAGTAGACCCTGTTTTTACTGTCTTTCGCTTCTGTTAAAAGAAATAATCACTAACGTCTCCTATGTGGGAATTTTTCACCAGCAGCGTAATGCTCAAAGCAACTTTTACATTCTCAAAATCTCTTGACGTTCTACTCTCGAAGATTGTCGAAGGCATGATAACGGGTATGATGTTGTGACAGGTATGTTGTTGGCTGCTGCAGAAGATTCGATTACGAACTAAAGAAAGGGAATACTCGAACTGGAAGGTAGAAGAGGGTTGATTCATTTGCAATACTCTCATACTGTCTTTGCGGGTGGATTCTCGGTCCTTTTTTTGATTGGTTTCATCGAGTTGGGTTTTGTCTAGCTAAAGTGATACTTGAGAGTACTAGCGTAGGGAGAAGTTTTTAATTTTATATCACTTTTAAAACCAGAACCATTCTCATTTTTTGCATTACCGTAAAGAACCTATTTTTGCGCTTTTTTACATTTTCTTTCATTAGTTGCAACTTCAGCTTCAGCTTCATTTGGCTCTGAATGAGTTCAGATTGCAGGGTATTGCGATCAGCGATGATGTAGGACGTGAACAACGTACTAAAACCCTGAAATTCCCATCCAATAATGTTAATTGAATTGATAAAATTCTCTGCAATTCTGGAGCAACGAAAGGTTGAGATTACAGGGTAAATACACACAAAAAACCGATTAAGATAACTTCTATCGGTTCATAGAATTAGCTGGCTTGCGTTCTTTGGGGAGCTGAAGGTTAGTTATGTGGCAGGAACTCCGTATATGGAAATTGGAAGCATTTCAGGGAACCTTCAGCTGGTTTTGTTCCATAAAGCCGAATATAAATTGTTGAATCACAATGCTGATATTCTTAAAAAGATTGTAGCCGTTATAGGATTTACATAGATATACGATTTTTGTTTTCTGCATAAGAGGTTTATTGAATTTTTAATGTTGGATGATTTGAACCTATAAAAGCACTTCCACCAAAGCAGTGTTTAGTTTTGTAAGGTTTACTAGAGGTTCGTATTTTGTTTTCTTGAGAACATGTGGAGAGTGGTCTTATTTGAATTGTGGAATTTTTCCGTTTAGTATTATTTTCGAATCGACGTAACCTATTGCAATTTGAATATGAATGTTACAGAGGCGGTCACACCGTTAATTTAATGATTGCTTTTGAGATGGAAATGTGTTTCAGAATAGACCCGGCATACGTTGGAACCGAAAAGAATGGAAATGTCGATTCGACGCCTACTCCGATAGCCAAGGTACATCCGGGTGTGCCTCTTGCACCACCACCATGGCCGCCTTCGCCTGTTGCAGTGATCGCTCCCTACGCTAGGTACCGTATTCTTTCATTTAGATAAGTTTTATTGAGAGTACTTTCCAACCGGAGTTTTGGCGAACTTCACTGCTATCCTCATTTACTATTTTATTTCTATATTTCATCTTTTATTGTACTGCTTCTCATCTACTTTTAGTTTAAGGCGTTACTTAAGTAATCTTAATTAATTTATGGGTACCCCTGATGTAGTATGCAATATGATTAAAACGTTTTATGCGTAACTTGCGTTATTATCATCTACTAATATCCATGAAAACCTTTTTATTTTTTATTTTTTACTTATAAATTGCTTTATAGCTTTACTGAAGGGTTATATCCTCACTATAACGGTAAATTTTAGCGAATTGGATAAATGGATAATTTCCACTTATCTGTGATTAATTTCCAATAGCATTTGTTTTCGACGAAGCACAAAGAAATTTCGTTTCGTTTTCCGCTGGGGTTCCTTTTAATGATTTCAGGCATATTGCAATGGTGTCCGCCCAAAATCATGATGTGCCATCCCCTCCTATCTCCCTCCTCCTTCCTTCCATCGCAGATGAGCAACATTAAAGAGGCCATCTTTCGATTGTCCTCAAATCAAAGTGTGAAGTGCATAAGGAGCATTTTGAGCAGTTTGGAATGTTTTTAAGGCGAATTCCATTGCAGATCACTTCGGACGGATAAGAGCGCAATGTGGATTTATCCTCTGAGTGCGCAAGTGTGATATTATCCGACTACTTGAACGAGGCGAAAAATATTTCTTTCGATAGAGCGTTTGAAGAAAGATTCGAACGTCATGCGCAGTTCCTTCTTGTTATGTTTATTCATGATCTCATAATCTTACGTTGCTAACACTTTTCATTCTGCGCCTTGCTGTATTAAAATTTTTTATAAACGCAAACGTGTTTTATAACATGCTAACAGTCATCATTGCATGCTTTGCCTATAGAGAGAAGAAATTCACCACTCCACGTGGTACGTATAATTGATACACCTTCAGAACGTGTTTCGCTATAGCAGGTGACCTAGTACAAAACAAGTAGCTATTACACTTGCCTTCATCAGCGGTAGATGCACCTGAGTCTAATTCAAGCGGTAGTAATTACAGAACAGTTGCATCTTTTTTCGTCTCCCTGAATGGAGAAAACGTGTTTTTTTTTGGATATCGTATGGGTAATTAGATGTAACAGTAATCTTCAATTCACATTTGCGTCTATTCGGTGGTGGATGAGCTTAGCACATTTGCTGAGTGGACATCATTGTTATAAAAGGTATGATCTAGGAAGTGATACGCAAGGCACTTGAGTATTTGATGATCGACAAATGCAACCTATTCATGAGGATGGAGTATGAGTCTGTTCGATCACGTGAACACAAGTTCTACAGTAATAGCTTCGAGTTGTGGTCACTTGAAAAGCAGCAGCTTCAACGGAACTCACCAGCAGTTATACTTGCTAATCGGTCAGCTGAGCAACTCTTTGAATTTGCAGATAATCAATGCGCACCACTTATAATAACATACATCATTGTGTGATATGTGGTAATGAAATTGTGTCAATGGCTGTTTTTCAGTGACAGGCAGAAGTTAGATGTTGTGCCTGCCTATAAAGCGATAGAAGCTGCAAGGAATTATTTAAACGGGATTGTGATACGACAGGTATCATCAGCAGCGACGCATTTCGTGAGGAGAATGGCGTCTTTGGAAACGACTTTCTGAGGCATGATAGTGCGCATAAACCACGAGTTGGTTGGCTTTAAAGCTGGTGATTTATACGCATGTTTATCCCCATGATTGCAGCGTAAAAGATTTAAATTGCTTAGCGGCAATGACGGTCCTTTTTGAACGAGTGCAAGCAATTACGAATGCAAAGGGTATTTTCTTGGTAAAAAGAGAATTCTGGGAAGGGTTGACACAGCGTTCATTGCCTTCCAATTGCATATCACCTCTCATCTCATGTTTTTGTTTCTTTTGGGTATTTTTGTTTGGATTTTGTGCTAATCATGCTATATCTAACTATTTGCATACAATATGAAGCGGAAAAAGGGATGAGAAAGTTGATAAATTTCTAAAGTATTTAGTAGTGTTTTCCTTCCTTACTTGATGTTATAAATTGCGAATGACTCATATTCATTTATAAAATAGATGAAAGAATATGATGTTTTGTTCGATATTCACTAGCTAATCATTCTGCAATCTATAACGTTGAGCTGCAATTTTGAATGAATAAATCTGCATTGTTGTTCACCCCTTTGAGAGGTCGGTGTACTCATGAAAGGAGTATAAATCTGACGGTATTCGCCTATTTTAGTGCACCTTATGAAGATGGTTATACTCGTGATTGCTCAACACGTTCGTTCGCTCGTTACAGTGGTAACAAAGGAACACCACTTATTTCCACCATATATGCACTACTATTTCGTCTAAGCGAAGGCGATGAAAGCTGTCTTCGTGAGGAAGAACAACCAAAAAGAGTCCATCAAAGGTTAGTTTTATTGTATGGTGATTGCACAAATTGCAGAGAAAAGTTGCGTTAATTATGCTGGATTTATCTTGCCCGATGCAGGTATCGTACTTACTTCGCAGCTTAAATTTCAGTATTTATTTAAAAACTGATTTTTTAAAACTTGTAGTGGTTAAGTCAGATAATGGGGTCTCTTCAATTGTTTCGAATATTTTTGTCTCATAATCATACGAAAACGTTTGTTTTGTTTGTTGCCTAATTTTTGATTATATTTAACACCTTTGAAAGCATTTGCAGGCGCAGTTCGCTGCGATTAAAAAGTGACTGTGAAAATTGGTTGGGGAATGAAAGCGGCGCAGAAAGGGAGATGCAAGTGGGCGTTATCGGAAGACGTTCTCGAAGCATTGCAGCAGCTTTCTCAACCCACTTCAAGGACTCCAAGATCGAGTTCATGCTCAAGCAAGAGGAACTGGATGCTCTCTATGACATGGTGAGAATTGTTTCACTTTTGAATCTGTTGTTATCATTCATGATGCTATCTATTTTTGAGGGGCATTATTTTGCAAAGCCAGTACTTTTCGAATATTGGAATAGGAAATTATTGTGGCGACCGGTTTCCTCCGTGAATAGAGGTTGGTATTTGATGAGAGGAGGTGTGGGGGATGTTATAACCAAAAAGCGGGAATCGGTCGAATCCACTAGTAAAGGATCGTCGAGGCTGCAATGTCCGCAACAAGCAAGGTCGACCGATCTGTTATATATTTCAAACCACGCACATGACAAGTCCTTCAAAACAGCAACAAGTCTCTGGAGCAGCAAGCACGTTTGCACCTACGAAAGATTGGTTTATGATGTCGACTTAGATTTGCAATTCACCTATTATTTTCAGTTATATCCATCAGAATACTGCGGCGTAATTAACAAAATTCAGCAAAATAAGCCCTTAATCTAGAATGGAATATTACGCAGCGAATAAGGATTCATCTATAGACGCCGGCGTAATCCGCTTGTTCGAAAAAGGCAAATGAAATTTGCGCCTATGTATGCGCAAAGATATGCTGCTCTTTTTTGAGATCCGATCATGCCGAACTTTACATTTCTCACTCCATACTGTATCATAATATGGAGATTATTTAAATGATGTTAGCATGTAGTAATAAAGAGAAATGGAAGATTTCTTATTATTAAACAGGAGATTCAGTTCATGGCTTTGCATTTGTTTTTTGTTGCTTATGAACATGATAAGATCGTCGTAGGTCGCCGGTCGCGTCGAAGCTCATAAAGAAGAAATATAGGACCGCGCTGACGGGTTTAATTAAGATATACGCTGTGGGATGGAGCGTTATTTAGACTTTCATTCGTTTTGTTTTTTGTACTTCTTGAGCATTAAATCTTTTCTGTTGAAGGCTGCTTCAGATGTCACCGAGTTGAGCAAAGATTGCTCATCACTGTAGCAGTGGAAAGGTGTTTGCATACTTTAGCTGAGTGACTTTATTGTAATCTAAGGACGATAGCTGTTTTATTCAAAAGCAGACAAAGGTGAAACGATCAATCTGTTGTCTTGAATGCCGCTGCTGCGTTGCAAGATCAGATAGCAGGGGAGCGGTTGCCTCTACGTAGCCATATTGGTAGAAACTAACTCATTTGAATTTTCCGCTCAAAAATATGAACGTTTAAAATTGATGCGAAGCCATCAAAAAATCGCTTGGCAGCAAATTTTCATGTTAACTGTTTTGTCTTCATTATTTAAGTAAGAGAGCTTGGCGAGCTGCTTGCAGCGATATCATCCACTTGCGGGCGTTGTTCTATAGCAGAAAAAGTTGTGTCGAAGAGTAGCGGATAATTCAAGATCGAATCTCATCTAGTTATTTCAATGAGAGAATCGGGGCAGACATTGCTATTCGAAAGTGGCTTGCTGTACTTTGGATGCGAGTGACAACAATAACGAGTACGATATTGAGAAGATGAGAAAAAACTTGTTTTCATCCATCTTCCCCTACCCCTCCCCCCACTTCCTCCTTTCTGTCTCATAATAGCACAGACGCCTCGTTTTTTGAAGCCGTCTGCTGAGCCCCGTCTTACAAGGCACACTGGCAATAGCCTATCGCGAATTCTTATTCTCGCAAATGCTGGAATGCGAGGCGGTCTTTCTTCATAGGTTTCATCGCAGCAATTGAAATCGGTCGGTGATATAACATTGAAAGTTTTGTTTGTTTTTATCGTTCGAATTATGCTTGCAGGTGCAAAGATTATTGAGAAAACCGACACTAACCGTGATGGATGTCCATGCGACCGATGTTTTCATGGTTTGTTTTGCAGATTTTTTAATGTGCTCTTGCGTCTTTGCGCGAATATATGTGCGTGCATTTCTATCGACTAGTGGAAGCGTTCGCGCTAAAGTTGTCAGACTTAGTGGACGTTGGTGATGTACGTCCTACGCTAACTTTGAAGTTCCGCTATGGGTTCGCTTCTGAAAGAGTTGTGCATTTAATTGGTCTAAAAGATTATAAGCATTTTGCTAGCGATCAGGTCGTATTTTACAATCAATTGAGTTGGAAGTTGTAAAAAGTTCATAGGAGGTAGTTGACTTGGTTAAGAAACGGATGCATTACCGCACGGTTCGTGGTTTATCAGTTTGGTACTGACTGATCTGGCAAGCGAAATTCCAAAATTGTGCATCGTGTCGGTTCGTTTCTGAGTTTTCCTTTTGCTAGCTTCACGTTTTATTTGCAGAGCTGTTTAGGTGAGAATATGCTGCTTATTTTTCATTAGATTTCATTTATTCGATTGGCAGCAAGTTTTTTCGAAATTGTGAAGTTAGTATTCATGTCTTTTTTAGATGTCTGGATCAAAAATTGCTGTGAATAGATCTTGAAAGGATGAAACTAAGTAAATGCGCAAATTCCGTCGTTTGATAATTGATAGGGTGGCCGACCGCACTTCACTTATTTGATTTACAAATGTAGGAGTGACACGTGAACATTGGCACTATGTAGGTTACCCTTTACGTGGAAAAGTGCTGTTCTTGCAAATGACGAATGAAAAGCGAATTTGTTATTACGCAGATTATATGGCTAAAGTATAGAAAGGAGGGGAGGGAACAATGCGCAAAAGTGAAGTTTGTAGCAGTTTTGATATTTATTGAGTGATTGCATCACTGCATTTGATCGGTCTTATTCGATTGCTATCGGATTTTTTCGCTTATTTATTTTACTACTAAGAGCAAAAATATCGCTCGTTTTGCACGTGGACGTATACGTATCGAAACCATTCTCATTTTTCAGATATAATAACAGTTACGCTCGGTAGGACATTTTGCCGGGGCAGTCATTGATTGTCAAGATCAATTTGCTACTGTTGGAAGGCATCCAATTGTCTTGAGGCGGCCAGCTCTGCTCTCCCTTGTATGCATTTGAAGAAACTGTATTAGTGTCTATCGCAGAACCTCCCGAGTCGGTCGGCCCTAATGCGTCGTTTAGCTTGTAACTTCTTTGCTTCCTATGTATATATATATATATATATATATATATATATATATATATATATATATATATATATATATATATATATATATATATATATATATATATATATATATATATATATATATATATATATATATATATATATATATATATAGATTTTAGTATCATATCGTTGATTTAAGGCAGTTTTGTTCCAAACCTCGGTTTTATAAACTATATGTCGTTTGTAATTGTTTTGCTCGTTTATGCTTACAAGTTCTAGTAGTTCGATCTACAATAGTGAAAGTTAACGTTCATTAGCTTTTACTATGATTCTCGGATGTATGTTTTGCACTGAGTTTGTGACCCTTAGCTATCCTGCTTCAATTCTTGTCACTTTTGTTGCTGCCTAATAGAGCTAAGTTGTCAGCAACTTCTTCAGATATTCCGATGCTAGCAGTTCTCTCATTAAGCGAGTTCTAACATTGACATTTTACTAATTGCAGTCATGAACAAAAGCTCTTCTTATATTCTGTCTCAAAATTTGGGAAGAATTCGCAGCAGATGAAAATGGAATGAACGAATAGAAACTTGTTGAAATGGTTTTCATCACTTTTGCGTTGCAAATGTTTTCCTATGCACAAAAAAGCAATACGATAAACGAGTCGATTATGTTTCCCATCGAAGAATCATCAAGGGGAACTTGATCGAGCAACATGTGGCATTCAGGATAAGAGCTTACCTGTCGTTTTGCCTCATTTTCATTCATCTCTGTGAAGGTTTAGAGTTAATACCAATTATTCAGCAGAAGTTACTAGCTAAATTTTTAATTAATATAATATAGTAGGATAGGACCGCGAAGTTTTAAGATTCATTGTGGCGAACTATAAGCATATTTTCGTTTGAAACTTTTCAGCATACTAAGTAAACCAGAACTTTTTATTTCAGGAACTTCGAGCTAGATAGATCCTCATTAGTGGTGTCCTACACAAAATTAGTGATATAAATTACTCAAATGGTGCCTTCAGGATCAGCATATGTAACGTGGATTCGTCAACTATGCAGTGCAGCCAGTAATGATAATGATGCCCGTTGATGGTCAGTTTCCGTTTAAAAATTCTAGTAATATTTCTTCAGTAATAAATGTATGTTAAATGTTATTGATTTCTCTCTCTCCTAGTTTTGATCTTCTGGCCTTGTATATAAAAACGGAATTCGAATAGGTCTTTAGAGATTTCCAATTTCTTATCACATTTGACTAAATTTCGAAATGTTGGCTATTAATAGGACGAATCTTTATGCAGCAGCAAGGATTCGCATGCAAGGCTACCCAAGACGATCATTCCGACTGTCAACTGGCTTCCGCTTCCTCGGCAATTCAGCTCGTGCCATGGTCGCTCCTTCAATAATACCGAGCAATGTTGTAAGTATTTATTTCAAGTAATCCCCTAAGTCTCGTCGATGCAATTGCATCATTGGTAGTTTCGTTCTGTTGGTAACTCGTGTGTGATATTAATTCCTCCTGTGGATTCGTTTTCACTGCAACAGTAACTGAAGAGGTTTTTTCTGCTTTGAAACGGCTACTGCTTTTCTTTAAAAATCCAAATAAATGAGATAAAAAGGAGATTTCTAGGCGGGTAGAGTAGTCGATTGTAAGCACGCAAAGCGACAGTCTATCAAATTTTCCTACTCAATATTTTTAACCAAAAACCGTGAGTAAAGAATCTCGTCTCAAGTGTTATTTTAATGTATGTTTGCCAAATTACCCTGCAAAAGCCAAATGCATTGTAGGGTGATCTTCTCTTTCTGCTTATTCAATGACCTCCTACTGGATAACCGGTGATGCCTTGCATGTGCAAATGTTTGTATGAGTCTATCTGTCTGTCCATCTGTCCCGTGATCCCAGTTGGAGAGCCATTTAACCTAGAGTGACGAAATTTTGGTGCGTATAGCGCGCACCGTAGAATGACGTTATTCCGCTGAGTTCGAGGTCGATTAGAGATATTTAAGGACATTAAAATATTTTATACGTCTTATGCAAACCGGATCTATATTTTACATTGGGTGGCCACAGAAAATTCGTGCTAGTACTTAGACCAGTTAAAATATGACGCCATTATTCTGTGTATCGTATTCTTGATCGTGATTTGTTCAGCTCGTTGATCAATGGGGGTAGAATATAAAAACGCGTATTATACTAGCTCTTTCAGGACGCCTCCTTGCTGTTTTACTTTTACTTGAGCTACGCAATGGCTGTGCTCCACATTCGCCTTACTTCATTTCGTCTTATTTTTGAGAACCCCCGGGGAGGCCTTGCGCTCCTGTTGCAGAATGATGGGGATTCCTGTTTTATGTTTAGAGTTGAAGGTGATTACTGAAAAGTAAATCTCGATGATTTTATCCTCCGGTATGCCTATTGGGATTTCTATGGTACTGGGTGTTTCCTTTTTTATGCACTTCTGGGAATTTACATTTGCAGAGGACATTATGGCAAGGTCATGCGTATGCACATGCTTATGCGTGCACTTGTCCGTTGGCCGAGTAACTTCAAACAAACGAACACTAAAGTTGTAGCCTTATTTAACCGATTTTTAAGTTGATTTGACTTTAAAGAGTTTCAAAAAATTGAAGAATACAATGACTCCTTTACTAACTTTTAACTCTGCCCATCAACGTTTAGTGAAGTTGCGCATACTTAAATTTGCCTACGAAGTTTGCATTCATTTTGCGATCAGTCGGGCCACTTTTCTGCCAGTCAAATTGCAAAACGGACCTTCGTAAACGATTTGAGCGACCAGTGGGTTTAATTAAAATAAGTTTCTTGTTGTTGATGTTTTTTAATCCCTTGCCATTCGAGGGTGATAGCCAACTTAATGAGCTCCAATACAAAAACGCATATACTCCCAGCTGCTATGACATATATTTCCATTTATTATGTTTTAGTATCTCATGCGATAGATGCATCACGCATGTTTTCTCTTCGGCCGCTAGCATAGCTCTTTATTATCAAGGTGACAATTACACTGCAGATTTTCTCTCAGGTTCTAATGCTTACGTTTCGTTCGCTTTTCACTTGCCGTCTTCTTGAAGTTCGGCTCTAGTTTTGTTTGAACAAGCCTTCTAGCACTCTCGCATACTTCTTTGTAAACATTCACCTCTTAGACGATAACCCTAAAATATTGGAAAATACTATCAAAATCACATCGTCCATTCCGATGACCAAAACGCTTTTAAAACCCCTTGTCTTTTGCTTGCCTTCAATAGTTTTTGTAGTGAATCTTGTCGAACTACTATTGACTAGGATTTATATCATGGTCTTTTTACCATTATACATAAGTCTATAAGCTGCGTCGAGGCTCTATCGTTTGTGTTGAATGCATAGGGCCGAGAAAGGTGTCGTTTCCTATCCGATAATGCAGCCTTCCCAAATTTTGTGCTAATCAGTTCTTAATCAACGCTTTCCGAAGCCAGAAGCAGAAAATTGGGAGCCAGTGTGTGTTCACTTTCCACAAGCCTAAGCCTTTTCATTTTATTGCCCCCTCCACCTTCCGCAGTTGATGTGGAAAATTTAAATTAATTGAGCGAACACTTAGACCTTCTCGATTAATAAAACATTTTTAATCACATTTTTCATATCCTGTATGAGCAAACTGCGCAACACCTAATTTGCTTTCATCGGTTTATGAACTGAAACCGGGTGGTTAAACAGCTGAAATGAGATAAATATTCGCACGTCCGGATTGCATGAGTCGACGCTGCAGAGTCATGAACGCGGTGCGCTTGTTGTTGCATCAACGCAATGCACGTACTCCCACCATGAGTACGCACATCGTTCTCACGTTTGCCATCACCCATATTGCCAGCGCTTTTATGATTTGATGTATTCTAAGCCTAAGCTACGTTTGAGGATACGTCCAAGCCTAAGCCTAAGCCTAAGTCTAAGCCAAGCCTAAGTTTAAGCCTAAGTTTAACTCTGAGCCTAAGGCTTAGCCTAAACCGAAGCCCGAGCGTAAGCCTAAGCCTAGGCTTAAGCCTAAGCCTAAGCTTAAGCTTAAGCCTAATCCTAAGCCTAAGCCTAAGCTTAAGCCTAAGCCTAAGCCTAAGCCTAAGCCTAAGCCTAAGCCTAAGCCTAAGCCTAAGCCTAAGCCTAAGCCTAAGCCTAAGCTCAAGCCTAAGCTTAAGCCTAAGCCTAAGCCTAAGCCTAAGCTTAAGCCTAAGCTTAGGCCTAAACCTAAGCCTAAGCCTAAGCCTAAGCCTAGGCCTAAGCCTAAGTCTAATCCTAAGCCTAATCCTAAGCCTAAGCCTAAGCCTAAGCCTAAGCCTAAGCCTAAGCCTAAGCCTAAGCCTAAACCCAAGCCTAAGGCCAAGCTTAAGCCTAAGCCTAAGCCTAAGCCTAAGCCTAAGCCTAAGCCTAAGCCTAAGCCTAAGCCTAAGCGTAAGCGTAAGCGTAAGCCTAAGCCTAACCCTAAGCCTAAGCATAAGGCTAAGCCTAAGCCTAAGCCTAAGCTTAAGCCTAAGCTTAAGCTTAAGCTTAAGCTTAAGCCTAAGCCTAAGCCTAAGCCTAAGCCTAAGCCTAAGCCTAAGCCTAAGCCCTAAGCCTTAGCCTAAGCCTAAGCCTAAGCTTAAGCCTATGCTTAAGCCTAAGCCTAAGCCTAAGCCTAAGCCTAAGCCTAAGCCTGAACCTAAGCCTAAGCTTAAGCCTAAGCTTAAGCCTAAGCCTAAGCCTAAGCCTAAGCCTAAGCCTAAGCCTAAGCCTAAGCTTAAGCCTAAGCCTAAGCCTAAGCGTAAGCTTAAGCTTAAGCCTAACCCTAAGCCTAAGCCTAAGCCTAAGCCTAAGCCTAAGGCTAAGCCTAAGCCTAAGCCTAAGCCTAAGCCTAAGCCTAAGCCTAAGCCTAAGCCTAAACCTAAGCCTAAGCCTAACCCTAAGCCTAAGCCTAAGCCTAAGCCTAAGCTTAAGCCTAAGCTTAAGCCTAAGCTTAAGCCTAGGCTTAAGCCTAAGCCTAAGCCTAAGCCTAAGCCTAAGCTTAAGCTTAAGCTTAAGCCTAAGCCTAAGCCTAAGCTTAAGCCTAAGCCTAAGCCTAAGCCTAAGCCTAAGCCTAAGCCTAAGCCTAAGCCTAAGCTTAAACCTAAGCTTAAACCTAAGCTTAAACGTAAGCTCAAACCTAAGCTTAAACCTAAGCTTAAGCCCAAGCTTAAGCCTAAGCCTAAGCCTAAGCCTAAGCCTAAGCCTAAGGCTAAGCCTAAGCCTAAGCCTAAGCCTAAGCCTAAGCCTAAGCCTAAGCCTAAGCCTAAGCCTAAGCCTAAGCTTATGCCTAAGCCTAAGTCTAAGCCTAAGCCTAGGCCTAAGCTTAAGCCTAAGCTTAAGCCTAAGCGTAAGCATAAGCGTAAGCCTAAGCCTAAGCGTAAGCCTAAGCCTAAGCCTAAGCCTAAGCCTAAGCCTAAGCCTAAGCCTAAGCTTAAGCCTAAGCTTAAGCCTAAGCCTAAGCCTAAGCCTAAGCCTAAGCCTAAGCCTAATTCTAAGCCTAAGCCTAAGCTTAAGCCTAAGCCTAAGCCTAAGCCTAAGCCTAAGCCTAAGCCTAATCCTAAGGCTAAGCCTAAGCCTAAGCCTAAGCCTAAGCCTAAGCCTAAGCTTGAGCCTAAGCCTAAGCCTAAGCCTAAGCCTAAGCCTAAGCCTGAACCTAAGCCTAAGCTTAAGCCCAAGCTTAAGCCTAAGCCTAAGCCTAAGCCTAAGCCTAAGCCTAAGCCTAAGCTTAAGCCTAAGCCTAAGCTTAAGCTTAAGCCTAACCATAAGCCTAAGCCTAAGCCTAAGCCTAAGCCTAAGGCTAAGCCTAAGCCTAAGCCTAAGCCTAAGCCTATGCCTAAGCCTAAGCCTAAACCTAAGCCTAAGCCTAACCCTAAGCCTAAGCCTAAGCCTAAGCCTAAGCTTAAGCCTAAGCTTAAGCCTAAGCTTAAGCCTAAGCTTAAGCCTAAGCCTAAGCCTAAGCCTAAGCCTAAGCTTAAGCCTAAGCTTAAGCCTAAGCTTAAGCCCAAGCTTAATCCTAAGCCTAAGCCTAAGCCTAAGCCTAAGCCTAAGGCTAAGCCTAAGCCTAAGCCTAAGCCTAAGCCTAAGCCTAAGCCTAAGCCTAAGGCTAACCCTAAGCCTAAGCCTAAGCCTAAGCCTAAGCATAAGGCTAAGCCTAAGCCTAAGCCTAAGCCTAAGCCTAAGCCTAAGCCTAAGCCTAAGCTTAAGCCTAAGCCTAAGCCTTAGCCTGAACCTAAGCCTAAGCTTAAGCCTAAGCTTAAGCCTAAGCCTAAGCCTAAGCCTAAGCCTAAGCCTAAGCCTAAGCCTAAGCTTAAGCCTAAGCCTAAGCCTAAGCCTAAGCTTAAGCCTAAGCCTAAGCCTAAGCCTAAGCCTAAGCCTAAGCCTGAACCTAAGCCTAAGCTTAAGCCCAAGCTTAAGCCTAAGCCTAAGCCTAAGCCTAAGCCTAAGCCTAAGCCTAAGCTTAAGCCTAAGCCTAAGCTTAAGCTTAAGCCTAAGCCATAAGCCTAAGCCTAAGCCTAAGCCTAAGCCTAAGGCTAAGCCTAAGCCTAAGCCTAAGCCTAAGCCTAAGCCTAAGCCTAAGCCTAAGCCTAAGCCTAAGCCTAAGCCTAAGCCTAAGCCTAAGCCTAAGCCTAAGCTAAGCCTAAGCTTAAGCCTAAGCCTAAGCCTAAGCTTAAGCCTAAGCCTAAGCCTAAGCCTAAGCCTAAGCTTAAGCCTAAGCTTAAGCCTAAGCTTAAGCCCAAGCTTAATCCTAAGCCTAAGCCTAAGCCTAAGCCTAAGCCTAAGGCTAAGCCTAAGCCTAAGCCTAAGCCTAAGCCTAAGCCTAAGCCTAAGCCTAAGCCTAAGCCTAAGCCTAAGCCTAAGCCTAAGCCTAAGCCTAAGGCTAAGCCTAAGCCTAAGCCTAAGCCTAAGCCTAAGCCTAAGCCTAAGCCTAAGCTTAAGCCTAAGCCTAAGCCTTAGCCTGAACCTAAGCCTAAGCTTAAGCCTAAGCTTAAGCCTAAGCCTAAGCCTAAGCCTAAGCCTAAGCCTAAGCCTAAGCCTAAGCTTAAGCCTAAGCCTAAGCCTAAGCCTAAGCTTAAGCTTAAGCCTAACCCTAAGCCTAAGCCTAAGCCTAAGCCTAAGGCTAAGCCTAAGCCTAAGCCTAAGCCTAAGCCTAAGCCTAAGCCTAAGCTTAAGCCTAAGCCTAAGCCTAAGCCTAAGCTTAAGCTTAAGCCTAACCCTAAGCCTAAGCCTAAGCCTAAGCCTAAGGCTAAGCCTAAGCCTAAGCCTAAGCCTAAGCCTAAGACTAAGCCTAAGCCTAAGCCTAAGCCTAAGCCTAAGCCTAAGCCTAAGCCTAAGCCTAAGCTTAAGCCTAAGCCTAAGCCTAAGCTTAAGCTTAAGCCTAAGCCTAAGCCTAAGCCTAAGCCTAAGCCTAAGCCTAAGCCTAAGCCTAAGCCTAAGCCCTAAGCCTTAGCCTAAGCCTAAGCCTAAGCTTAAGCCTAAGCCTAAGCCAAAGCCTAAGCTTAAGCCTAAGCTTAAGCCTAAGCCTAAGCCTAAGCCTAAGCCTAAGCCTAAGCCTAAGCCTAAGCCTAAGCCTAAGCCTAATCCTAAGGCTAAGCCTAAGCCTAAGCCTGAGCCTAAGCCTAAGCCTAAGCTTGAGCCTAAGCCTAAGCCTAAGCCTAAGCCTAAGCCTAAGCCTGAACCTAAGCCTAAGCCTAAGCCTAAGCCTAAGCCTAAGCTTAAGCCTAAGCGTAAGCATAAGCGTAACCCTAAGCCTAGGCCTAAGCGTAAGCCTAAGCCTAAGCCTAAGCCTGAGCCTAAGCCTAAGCCTAAGCCTAAACCTAAGCCTAAGGCCAAGCTTAAGCCTACGCCTAAGCCTAAGCCTAAGCCTAAGCCTAAGCCTAAGCCTAAGCGTAAGCGTAAGCCTAAGCCTAAGCCTAAGCCTAAGCCTGAGCCTAAGCCTAACCCTAAGCCTAAGCTTAAGCCTAAGCTTAAGCCTAAGCTTAAGCCTAAGCCTAAGCCTAAGCCTAAGCATAAGCCTAAGCTTAAGCCTAAGCCTAAGCCTAAGCCTAAGCCTAAGCCTAAGCCTAAGCCTAAGCTAAGCCTAAGCCTAAGCCTAAGCCTAAGCCTAAGCCTAAGCCTAAGCCTAAGCCTAAGCCTAAGCCTAAGCCTAAGCCTAAGCCTAAGCCTAAGCCTAAGCCTAAGCCTAAGCTTAAGCCTAAGCCTAAGCCTAAGCCTAAGCCTAAGCCTAAGCCTAAGCCTAGGCCTAGGCCTAAGCGTAAGCCTAAGCCTAAGCCTTAGCCTAAGCCTAAGCCTAAGCCTAACCCTAAACCTAAGCCTAAGGCCAAGCTTAAGCCTAAGCCCAAGCCTATGCCTAAGCCTAAGCCTAAGCCTAAGCCTAAGCCTAACCCTAAGCCTAAGCGTAAGCGTAAGCCTAAGCCTAAGCCTAAGCCTAAGCCTAAGCCTAAGCCTGAGCCTAAGCCTAAGCCTAAGCCTAAGCTTAAGCCTAAGCTTAAGCCTAAGCTTAAGCCTAAGCCTAAGCCTAAGCCTAAGCATAAGCCTAAGCTTAAGCCTAAGCCTAAGCCTAAGCCTAAGCCTAAGCCTAAGCCTAAGCCTAAGCCTAAGCCTGAGCCTAAGCCTAAGCTTAAGCCTAAGCCTAAGCCTAAGCCTAAGCCTAAGCCTAAGCCTAAGCTTAAGCCTAAGCCTAAGCCTAAGCCTAAGCCTAAGCCTAAGCCTAAGCCTAAGGCTAACCCTAAGCCTAAGCCTAAGCCTAAGCCTAAGCCTAAGGCTAAGCCTAAGCCTAAGCCTAAGCCTAAGCCTAAGCCTAAGCCTAAGCTTAAGCCTAAGCCTAAGCCTTAGCCTGAACCTAAGCTTAGCTTAAGCCTAAGCTTAAGCCTAAGCCTAAGCCTAAGCCTAAGCTTAAGCCTGAGCCTAAGCCTAAGCCTAAGCTTAAGCCTAAGCCTAAGCCTAAGCCTAAGCCTAAGCCTAAGCCTGAACCTAAGCCTAAGCCTAAGCCTAAGCCTAAGCCTAAGCTAAGCCTAAGCCTAAGCCTAAGCCTAAGCCTAAGCCTAGCCTAAGCCTAAGCCTAAGCCTAAGCCTAAGCCTGAGCCTAAGCCTAAGCCTAAGCCTAAGCCTAAGCCTAAGCCTAAGCCTAAGCCTAAGCCTAAGCCTAAGCCTAAGCCTAAGCCTAAGCCTAAGCCTAAGCCTAAGCCTAAGCCTAAGCTTAAGCCTAAGCCTAAGCCTAAGCCTAAGCCTAAGCCTAAGCCTAAGGCTAAGCCTAAGCCTAAGCCTAAGCCTAAGCCTAAGCCTAAGCCTAAGCCTAAGCCTAAGCCTAAGCCTAAGCCTAAGCCTAAGCCTAAGCTTAAGCTTAAGCCTAAGCCTAAGCCTAAGCTTAAGCTTAAGCCTAAGCCTAAGCCTAAGCCTAAGCCTAAGCCTAAGCCTAAGCCTAAGCCTAAGCCTAAGCCTAAGCCTAAGCCTAAGCCTAAGCCTAAGCTTAAGCCTAAGCCTAAGCCTAAGCCTAAGCTTAAGCCTAAGCTTAAGCCTAAGCCTAAGCCTAAGCCTAAGCCTAAGCCTAAGCCTAATTCTAAGCCTAAGCCTAAGCCTAAGCCTAATCCTAAGGCTAAGCCTAAGCCTAAGCCTGAGCCTAAGCCTAAGCCTAAGCTTAAGCCTAAGCCTAAGCCTAAGCCTAAGCCTAAGCCTAAGCCTGAACCTAAGCCTAAGCCTAAGCCTAAGCCTAAGCCTAAGCTTAAGCCTAAGCCTAAGCCTAAGCCTAAGCCTAAGCCTAAGCCTAAGCCTAAGCCTAAGCCTAAGCCTAAGCCTAAGCCTAAGCCTAAGCCTAAGCCTAAGCCTAAGGCCTAAGCTTAAGCCTAAGCCTAAGCCTAAGCCTAAGCCTAAGCCTAAGCCTAAGCCTAAGCCTAAGCCTAAGCCTAAGCCTAAGCCTAAGCCTAAGCCTAAGCCTAAGCCTAAGCCTAAGCCTAAGCTAAGCCTAAGCCTAAGCCTAAGCTTAAGCCTAAGCCTAAGCCTAAGCCTAAGCCTAAGCCTAAGCTTAAGCCTAAGCCTAAGCCTAAGCCTAAGCCTAAGCCTAAGCCTAAGCCTAAGCCTAAGCCTAAGCCTAAGCCTAAGCCTAAGCCTAAGCCTAAGCCTAAGCCTAAGCCTAAGCCTAAGCCTAAGCCTAAGCCTAAGCCTAAGCCTAAGCCTAAGCCTAAGCCTAAGCCTAAGCTTAAGCCTAAGCCTAAGCCTAAGCCTAAGCCTAAGCCTAAGCCTAAGCCTAAGCCTAAGCCTAAGCCTAAGCCTAAGCCTAAGCCTAAGCCTAAGCCTAAGCCTAAGCCTAAGCCTAAGCCTAAGCCTAAGCCTAAGCTTAAGCCTAAGCCTAAGCCTAAGCCTAAGCCTAAGCCTAAGCCTAAGCCTAAGCCTAAGCCTAAGCCTAAGCCTAAGCCTAAGCCTAAGCCTAAGCCTAAGCCTAAGCCTAAGCCTAAGCCTAAGCCTAAGCCTAAGCCTAAGCCTAAGCTTAAGCCTAAGCTTAAGCCTAAGCTTAAGCCTAAGCCTAAGCCTAAGCCTAAGCCTAAGCCTAAGCTTAAGCCTAAGCCTAAGCCTAAGCCTAAGCCTAAGCCTAAGCCTAAGCCTAAGCCTAAGCCTAAGCCTAAGCCTAAGCTTAAGCCTAAGCCTAAGCCTAAGCCTAAGCCTAAGCCTAAGCCTAAGCTTAAGCCTAAGCCTAAGCCTAAGCCTAAGCCTAAGCCTAAGCCTAAGCCTAAGGCTAAGCCTAAGCCTAAGCCTAAGCCTAAGCCTAAGCCTAAGGCTAAGCCTAAGCCTAAGCCTAAGCCTAAGCCTAAGCCTAAGCCTAAGCTTAAGCCTAAGCCTAAGCCTTAGCCTGAACCTAAGCTTAGCTTAAGCCTAAGCTTAAGCCTAAGCCTAAGCCTAAGCCTAAGCTTAAGCCTAAGCCTAAGCCTAAGCCTAAGCTTAAGCTAAGCCTAAGCCTAAGCCTAAGCCTAAGCCTAAGCCTAAGCCTAAGCCTAAGCCTAAGCCTAAGCCTAAGCCTAAGCCTAAGCCTAAGCCTAAGCCTAAGCCTAAGCCTAAGCCTAAGCCTAAGCCTAAGCCTAAGCCTAAGCCTAAGCCTAAGCCTAAGCCTAAGCCTAAGCCTAAGCCTAAGCCTAAGCCTAAGCTTAAGCCTAAGCCTAAGCCTAAGCCTAAGCCTAAGCCTAAGCCTAAGCCTAAGCCTAAGCCTAAGCCTAAGCCTAAGCCTAAGCCTAAGCCTAAGCCTAAGCCTAAGCCTAAGCCTAAGCCTAAGCCTAAGCCTAAGCCTAAGCCTAAGCCTAAGCCTAAGCCTAAGCCTAAGCCTAAGCCTAAGCCTAAGCCTAAGCCTAAGCTTAAGCCTAAGCCTAAGCTTAAGCCTAAGCCTAAGCCTAAGCCTAAGCCTAAGCCTAAGCCTAAGCTTAAGCCTAAGCCTAAGCCTAAGCCTAAGCCTAAGCCTAAGCCTAAGCCTAAGCTTAAGCCTAAGCCTAAGCCTAAGCCTAAGCCTAAGCCTAAGCCTAAGCCTAAGCCTAAGCCTAAGCCTAAGCCTAAGCCTAAGCCTAAGCCTAAGCCTAAGCCTAAGGCCTAAGCTTAAGCCTAAGCCTAAGCCTAAGCCTAAGCCTAAGCCTAAGCCTAAGCCTAAGCCTAAGCCTAAGCCTAAGCCTAAGCCTAAGCCTAAGCCTAAGCCTAAGCCTAAGCCTAAGCCTAAGCCTAAGCCTAAGCCTAAGCCTAAGCTTAAGCCTAAGCTTAAGCCTAAGCTTAAGCCTAAGCCTAAGCCTAAGCCTAAGCCTAAGGCTAAGCCTAAGCCTAAGCCTAAGCCTAAGCCTAAGCCTAAGCCTAAGCCTAAGCCTAAGCCTAAGCCTAAGCCTAAGCTAAGCCTAAGCCTAAGCCTAAGCCTAAGCCTAAGCCTAAGCCTAAGCCTAAGCCTAAGCCTAAGCCTAAGCCTAAGCCTAAGCCTAAGCCTAAGCCTAAGCCTAAGCCTAAGCCTAAGCCTAAGCCTAAGCCTAAGCCTAAGCCTAAGCCTAAGCCTAAGCCTAAGCCTAAGCCTAAGCCTAAGCCTAAGCCTAAGCCAAGCTTAAGCCTAAGCCTAAGCCTAAGCCTAAGCCTAAGCCTAAGCCTAAGCCTAAGCCTAAGCCTAAGCCTAAGCCTAAGCCTAAGCCTAAGCCTAAGCCTAAGCCTAAGCCTAAGCCTAAGCCTAAGCCTAAGCCTAAGCCTAAGCTTAAGCCTAAGCTTAAGCCTAACCTTAAGCCTATGCCTAAGCCTAAGCCTAAGCATAAGCCTAAGCTTAAGCCTAAGCCTAAGCCTAAGCCTAAGCCTAAGCCTAAGCCTAAGCCTAAGCCTAAGCTTAAGCCTAAGCCTAAGCCTAAGCCTAAGCCTAAGCCTAAGCCTAAGCCTAAGCCTAAGCCTAAGCCTAAGCCTAAGCCTAAGCCTAAGCCTAAGCCTAAGCCTAAGCCTAAGCCTAAGCCTAAGCCTAAGCCTAAGCCTAAGCCTAAGCCTAAGCCTAAGCCTAAGCCTAAGCCTAAGCCTAAGCCTAAGCCTAAGCCTAAGCCTAAGCCTAAGCCTAAGCCTAAGCCTAAGCCTAAGCCTGAACCTAAGCCTAAGCTTAAGCCTAAGCTTAAGCCTAAGCCTAAGCCTAAGCCTAAGCCTAAGCCTAAGCCTAAGCCTAAGCTTAAGCCTAAGCCTAAGCCTAAGCCTAAGCTTAAGCCTAAGCCTAAGCCTAAGCCTAAGCCTAAGCCTAAGCCTAAGCCTAAGCCTAAGCCTAAGCCTAAGCCTAAGCCTAAGCCTAAGCCTAAGCCTAAGCCTAAGCCTAAGCCTAAGCCTAAGCCTAAGCCTAAGCCTAAGCCTAAGCCTAAGCCTAAGCCTAAGCCTAAGCCTAAGCCTAAGCCTAAGCCTAAGCCTAAGCCTAAGCCTAAGCCTAAGCCTAAGCTTAAGCCTAAGCTTAAGCCTAAGCCTAAGCCTAAGCCTAAGCCTAAGCCTAAGCCTAAGCCTAAGCCTAAGCCTAAGCCTAAGCCTAAGCCTAAGCTTAAGCTTAAGCTTAAGCCTAAGCCTAAGCCTAAGCTTAAGCCTAAGCCTAAGCCTAAGCCTAAGCCTAAGCCTAAGCCTAAGCCTAAGCCTAAGCTTAAGCCTAAGCTTAAGCCTAAGCTTAAGCGTAAGCTCAAACCTAAGCTTAAACCTAAGCTTAAGCCTAAGCTTAAGCCTAAGCCTAAGCCTAAGCCTAAGCCTAAGCCTAAGGCTAAGCCTAAGCCTAAGCCTAAGCCTAAGCCTAAGCCTAAGGCTAAGCCTAAGCCTAAGCCTAAGCCTAAGCCTAAGCCTTAGCCTAAGCTTAAGCTTAAGCCTAAGCCTAAGCCTAAGCCTAAGCCTTAGCCTAATCCTTAGCCTAAGCCTTAGCTTAAGCCTAAGCCTAAGCCTAAGCCTAAGCCTAAGCCTAAGCCTAAGCCTAAGCCTAAGCCTAAGCCTAAGCCTAAGCCTAAGCTTAAGCCCAAGCTTAAGCCCAAGCTTAAGCCTAAGCTTAAGCCTAAGCCTAAGCCTAAGCCTAAGCTTAAGCCTAAGCTTAAGCCTAAGCCTAAGCCTAAGCCTAAGCCTAAGCCTAAGCCTAAGCCTAAGCCTAAGCCTAAGCCTAAGCCTAAGCCTAAGCCTAAGCCTAAGCCTAAGCCTAAGCCTAAGCCTAAACCTAAACCTAAGCCTAAGCTTAAGCCTAAGCTTAAGCCTAAGCCTAAGCCTAAGCCTAAGCCTAAGCCTAAGCTTAAAGCTAAGCCTTAGCCTAAGCCTAAGCTTGAGCTTAACCCTAAGCCTAAGCCTAAGCCTAAGGCTAAGCCTAAGCTTAAGCCTAAACATAAACCTAAGCCTAAGCCTAAGCCTAAGCCTAAGCTTAACCCTAAGCCTAAGCCTAAGGCTAAGCCTAAGCCTAAGCCTAAGCCTAAGCATAAGGCTAAGCCTAAGCCTAAGCCTAAGCCTAAGCCTAAGCCTAAGCCTAAGCTTAAGCCTAAGCCTAAGCCTAAGCCTAAGCCTAAGCTTAAGCCTAAGCCTAAGCCTAAGCCTAAGCCTAAGCCTAAGCCTAAGCTTAAGCCTAAGCCTAAGCCTAAGCCTAAGCTTAAGCTTAAGCCTAACCCTAAGCCTAAGCCTAAGCCTAAGCCTAAGCCTAAGCCTAAGCCTAAGCCTAAGCCTAAGCTTAAGCTTAAGCCTAAGCCTAAGCCTAAGCCTAAGCCTAAGCCTAAGCCCAAGCCTAAGCCTAAGCCTAAGCTTAAGCCTAAGCCTAAGCCTAAGCCTAACCCTAAGCCTAGGCCTAAGCGTAAGATTAAGCTTAAGCCTAAGCCTAGGCCTAAGCCTAAGCCTAAGCCTAAACCTAAGCCTAATGCCAAGCTTAAGCCTAAGCCTAAGCCTAAGCCTAAGCCTAAGCCTAAGCCTAAGCCTAAGCCTAAGCCTAAGCGTAAGCCTAAGCCTAAGCCTAAGCCTAAGCCTAAGCCTAAGCCTAAGCCTAAGCCTAAGCCTAAGCCTAAGCCTAAGCTTAAGCCTAAGCTTAAGCCTAAGCTTAAGCCTAAGCCTAAGCCTAAGCCTAAGCCTAAGCCTAAGCTAAGCCTAAGCCTAAGCCTAAGCCTAAGCCTAAGCCTAAGCCTAAGCCTAAGCCTAAGCCTAAGCCTAAGCCTAAGCCTAAGCCTAAGCCTAAGCCTAAGCCTAAGCCTAAGCCTAAGCTTAAGCCTAAGCCTAAGCCTAAGCCTAAGCCTAAGCCTAAGCCTAAGCCTAAGCCTAAGCCTAAGCCTAAGCCTAAGCCTAAGCCTAAGCCTAAGCCTAAGCCTAAGCCTAAGCCTAAGCCTAAGCCTAAGCCTAAGCCTAAGCCTAAGCCTAAGCCTAAGCCTAAGCCTAAGCCTAAGCCTAAGCCTAAGACTTAGCCTGAACCTAAGCCTAAGCCTAAGCCTAAGCCTAAGCCTAAGCCTAAGCCTAAGCCTAAGCCTAAGCTTAAGCCTAAGCCTAAGCCTAAGCCTAAGCTTAAGCTTAAGCCTAACCCTAAGACTAAGCCTAAGCCTAAGCCTAAGCCTAAGCCTAAGCCTAAGCCTAAGCCTAAGCCTAAGCCTAAGCCTAAGCCTAAGCCTAAGCCTAAGCCTAAGCCTAAGCCTAAGCCTAAGCCTAAGCCTAAGCCTAAGCCTAAGCCTAAGCCTAAGCCTAAGCCTAAGCCTAAGCCTAAGCCTAAGCCTAAGCCTAAGCCTAAGCTTAAGCCTAAGCCTAAGCCTAAGCCTAAGCCTAAGCCTAAGCCTAAGCCTAAGCCTAAGCCTAAGCCTAAGCCTAAGCCTAAGCCTAAGCCTAAGCCTAAGCCTAAGCCTAAGCCTAAGCCTAAGCCTAAGCCTAAGCCTAAGCCTAAGCCTAAGCCTAAGCCTAAGCCTAAGCTTAAGCCTAAGCCTAAGCCTAAGCCTAAGCCTAAGCCTAAGCCTAAGCTTAAGCCTAAGCCTAAGCCTAAGCTTAAGCCTAAGCCTAAGCCTAAGCCTAAGCCTAAGCCTAAGCCTAAGCCTAAGCCTAAGCTTAAGCCTAAGCCTAAGCCTAAGCCTAAGCCTAAGCTTAAGCCTAAGCCTAAGCCTAAGCCTAAGCCTAAGCCTAAGCCTAAGCCTAAGCCTAAGCTTAAGCTTAAGCCTAAGCCTAAGCCTAAGCCTAAGCCTAAGCCTAAGCCTAAGCTTAAGCCTAAGCCTAAGCCTAAGCCTAAGCCTAAGCCTAAGCCTAAGCCTAAGCCTAAGCCTAAGCCTAAGCCTAAGCCTAAGCCTAAGCCTAAGCCTAAGCCTAAGCCTAAGCCTAAGCTTAAGCCTAAGCCTAAGCCTAAGCCTAAGCCTAAGCCTAAGCCTAAGCCTAAGCCTAAGCCTAAGCCTAAGCCTAAGCCTAAGCCTAAGCCTAAGCCTAAGCTTAAGCCTAAGCTTAAGCCTAAGCCTAAGCCTAAGCCTAAGCCTAAGCCTAAGCCTAAGCCTAAGCCTAAGCCTAAGCTTAAGCCTAAGCCTAAGCCTAAGCCTAAGCCTAAGCTTAAGCCTAAGCCTAAGCCTAAGCCTAAGCCTAAGCCTAAGCCTAAGCCTAAGCCTAAGCTTAAGCCTAAGCCTAAGCCTAAGCCTAAGCCTAAGCCTAAGCCTAAGCCTAAGCCTAAGCCTAAGCCTAAGCCTAAGCCTAAGCCTAAGCCTAAGCTTAAGCCTAAGCCTAAGCCTAAGCCTAAGCCTAAGCCTAAGCTTAAGCCTAAGCCTAAGCCTAAGCCTAAGCCTAAGCCTAAGCCTAAGCCTAAGCCTAAGCCTAAGCCTAAGCCTAAGCCTAAGCCTAAGCCTAAGCCTAAGCCTAAGCCTAAGCCTAAGCCTAAGCCTAAGCCTAAGCCTAAGCCTAAGCCTAAGCCTAAGCCTAAGCCTAAGCCTAAGCCTAAGCCTAAGCCTAAGCCTAAGCCTAAGCCTAAGCCTAAGCCTAAGCCTAAGCCTAAGCCTAAGCCTAAGCCTAAGCCTAAGCCTAAGCTTAAGCCTAAGCTTAAGCCTAAGCCTAAGCCTAAGCCTAAGCCTAAGCCTAAGCCTAAGCCTAAGCTTAAGCCTAAGCCTAAGCCTAAGCCTAAGCTTAAGCTTAAGCCTAAGCCTAAGCCTAAGCCTAAGCCTAAGCCTAAGCCTAAGCCTAAGCCTAAGCCTAAGCCTAAGCCTAAGCCTAAGCCTAAGCCTAAGCCTAAGCCTAAGCCTAAGCCTAAGCCTAAGCCTAAGCCTAAGCCTAAGCCTAAGCCTAAGCCTAAGCCTAAGCCTAAGCCTAAGCCTAAGCCTAAGCCTAAGCCTAAGCCTAAGCCTAAGCCTAAGCCTAAGCCTAAGCTAAGCCTAAGCCTAAGCCTAAGCCTAAGCCTAAGCCTAAGCCTAAGCCTAAGCCTAAGCCTAAGCCTAAGCCTAAGCCTAAGCCTAAGCCTAACCCTAAGCCTAAGCTAAGCCTAAGCCTAAGCCTAAGCTAAGCCTAAGCCTAAGACTAAGCCTAAGCCTAAGCCTAAGCCTAAGCCTAAGCCTAAGCCTAAGCCTAAGCCTAAGCCTAAGCCTAAGCCTAAGCCTAAGCCTAAGCCTAAGCCTAAGCCTAAGCCTAAGCCTAAGCCTAAGCCTAAGCCTAAGCCTAAGCCTAAGCCTAAGCCTAAGCCTAAGCCTAAGCCTAAGCCTAAGCCTAAGCCTAAGCCTAAGCCTAAGCCTAAGCCTAAGCCTAAGCCTAAGCCTAAGCCTAAGCCTAAGCCTAAGCCTAAGCCTAAGCCTAAGCCTAAGCCTAAGCCTAAGCCTAAGCCTAAGCCTAAGCCTAAGCCTAAGCCTAAGCCTAAGCCTAAGCCTAAGCCTAAGCCTAAGCCTAAGCCTAAGCCTAAGCCTAAGCCTAAGCCTAAGCCTAAGCCTAAGCCTAAGCCTAAGCCTAAGCCTAAGCCTAAGCCTAAGCCTAAGCTAAGCCTAAGCCTAAGCCTAAGCCTAAGCCTAAGCCTAAGCCTAAGCCTGAAGCCTAAGCCTAAGCTTAAGCCTAAGCTTAAGCCTAAGCCTAAGCCTAAGCCTAAGCCTAAGCCTAAGCCTAAGCCTAAGCCTAAGCCTAAGCCTAAGCCTAAGCCTAAGCCTAAGCCTAAGCCTAAGCTTAAGCCTAAGCCTAAGCCTAAGCCTAAGCCTAAGCCTAAGCCTAAGCCTAAGCCTAAGCCTAAGCCTAAGCCTAAGCCTAAGCCTAAGCCTAAGCCTAAGCCTAAGCCTAAGCCTAAGCCTAAGCCTAAGCCTAAGCCTAAGCCTAAGCCTAAGCCTAAGCCTAAGCTAAGCCTAAGCCTAAGCCTAAGCTTAAGCCTAAGCTTAAGCCTAAGCCTAAGCCTAAGCCTAAGCCTAAGCCTAAGCCTAAGCCTAAGCCTAAGCCTAAGCCTAAGCCTAAGCCTAAGCCTAAGCCTAAGCCTAAGCCTAAGCCTAAGCCTAAGCCTAAGCCTAAGCCTAAGCCTAAGCCTAAGCCTAAGCCTAAGCCTAAGCCTAAGCCTAAGCTAAGCCTAAGCCTAAGCCTAAGCCTAAGCCTAAGCCTAAGCCTAAGCCTAAGCCTAAGCCTAAGCCTAAGCCTAAGCCTAAGCCTAAGCTTAAGCCTAAGCCTAAGCCTAAGCCTAAGCCTAAGCCTAAGCCTAAGCCTAAGCTTAAGCCTAAGCCTAAGCCTAAGCCTAAGCCTAAGCCTAAGCCTAAGCCTAAGCCTAAGCCTAAGCCTAAGCCTAAGCCTAAGCCTAAGCCTAAGCCTAAGCCTAAGCCTAAGCCTAAGCCTAAGCCTAAGCCTAAGCCTAAGCCTAAGCTAAGCCTAAGCCTAAGCCTAAGCCTAAGCCTAAGCCTAAGCCTAAGCTTAAGCCTAAGCCTAAGCCTAAGCCTAAGCCTAAGCCTAAGCCTAAGCCTAAGCCTAAGCCTAAGCCTAAGCCTAAGCTTAAGCCTAAGCCTAAGCCTAAGCCTAAGCCTAAGCCTAAGCCTAAGCCTAAGCCTAAGCCTAAGCCTAAGCCTAAGCCTAAGCCTAAGCCTAAGCCTAAGCCTAAGCCTAAGCCTAAGCCTAAGCCTAAGCCTAAGCCTAAGCTTAAGCCTAAGCCTAAGCCTAAGCCTAAGCCTAAGCCTAAGCTTAAGCCTAAGCCTAAGCCTAAGCCTAAGCCTAAGCCTAAGCCTAAGCTTAAGCCTAAGCCTAAGCCTAAGCCTAAGCCTAAGCCTAAGCCTAAGCCTAAGCCTAAGCCTAAGCCTAAGCCTAAGCCTAAGCCTAAGCCTAAGCCTAAGCCTAAGCCTAAGCCTAAGCCTAAGCCTAAGCCTAAGCCTAAGCCTAAGCCCAAGCCTAAGCCTAAGCCTAAGCTTAAGCCTAAGCGTAAGTATAAGCGTAGCCCTAAGCCTAGGCCTAAGCGTAAGATTAAGCTTAAGCCTAAGCCTAGGCCTAAGCCTAAGCCTAAGCCTAAGCCTAAGCCTAAGCCTAAGCTTAAGCCTAAGCCTAAGCCTAAGCCTAAGCCTAAGCCTAAGCCTAAGCCTAAGCCTAAGCCTAAGCCTAAGCCTAAGCCTAAGCCTAAGCCTAAGCCTAAGCCTAAGCCTAAGCCTAAGCCTAAGCCTAAGCCTAAGCCTAAGCCTAAGCCTAAGCCTAAGCCTAAGCCTAAGCCTAAGCCTAAGCCTAAGCCTAAGCCTAAGCCTAAGCCTAAGCCTAAGCCTAAGCCTAAGCCTAAGCCTAAGCCTAAGCCTAAGCCTAAGCCTAAGCCTAATCCTAAGCCTAAGCCTAAGCCTAAGCCTAAGCCTAAGGCTAACCCTAAGCCTAAGCCTAAGCCTAACCCTAAGCCTAAGGCTAAGCCTAAGCCTAAGCCTAAGCCTAAGCCTAAGCCTAAGCCTAAGCCTAAGCCTAAGACTTAGCCTGAAGCCTAAGCCTAAGCCTAAGCCTAAGCCTAAGCCTAAGCCTAAGCCTAAGCCTAAGCCTAAGCCTAAGCCTAAGCCTAAGCCTAAGCCTAAGCTTAAGCCTAAGCCTAAGCCTAAGCCTAAGCCTAAGCCTAAGCCTAAGCCTAAGCCTAAGCCTAAGCCTAAGCCTAAGCCTAAGCCTAAGCCTAAGCCTAAGCCTAAGCCTAAGCCTAAGCCTAAGCCTAAGCCTAAGCCTAAGCCTAAGCCTAAGCCTAAGCCTAAGCCTAAGCCTAAGCCTAAGCCTAAGCCTAAGCCTAAGCCTAAGCCTAAGCCTAAGCCTAAGCCTAAGCCTAAGCCTAAGCCTAAGCCTAAGCCTAAGCCTAAGCCTAAGCCTAAGCCTAAGCCTAAGCCTAAGCCTAAGCCTAAGCCTAAGCCTAAGCCTAAGCCTAAGCCTAAGCCTAAGCCTAAGCCTAAGCCTAAGCCTAAGCCTAAGCCTAAGCCTAAGCCTAAGCCTAAGCCTAAGCCTAAGCCTAAGCCTAAGCCTAAGCCTAAGCCTAAGCCTAAGCCTAAGCCTAAGCCTAAGCCTAAGCCTAAGCCTAAGCCTAAGCCTAAGCCTAAGCCTAAGCCTAAGCCTAAGCCTAAGCCTAAGCCTAAGCCTAAGCTAAGCCTAAGCCTAAGCCTAAGCCTAAGCCTAAGCCTAAGCTTAAGCCCTAAGCCTAAGCCTAAGCCTAAGCCTAAGCCTAAGCCTAAGCCTAAGCCTAAGCCTAAGCCTAAGCCTAAGCCTAAGCCTAAGCCTAAGCCTAAGCCTAAGCCTAAGCCTAAGCCTAAGCCTAAGCCTAAGCCTAAGCCTAAGCCTAAGCCTAAGCCTAAGCCTAAGCCTAAGCCTAAGCCTAAGCCTAAGCCTAAGCCTAAGCCTAAGCCTAAGCCTAAGCCTAAGCCTAAGCCTAAGCCTAAGCCTAAGCCTAAGCCTAAGCCTAAGCCTAAGCCTAAGCCTAAGCCTAAGCCTAAGCCTAAGCCTAAGCCTAAGCCTAAGCCTAAGCCTAAGCCTAAGCCTAAGCCTAAGCCTAAGCCTAAGCCTAAGCCTAAGCCTAAGCCTAAGCCTAAGCCTAAGCCTAAGCCTAAGCCTAAGCCTAAGCCTAAGCCTAAGCCTAAGCCTAAGCCTAAGCCTAAGCCTAAGCCTAAGCCTAAGCCTAAGCCTAAGCCTAAGCCTAAGCCTAAGCCTAAGCCTAAGCCTAAGCCTAAGCCTAAGCCTAAGCCTAAGCCTAAGCCTAAGCCTAAGCCTAAGCCTAAGCCTAAGCCTAAGCCTAAGCCTAAGCCTAAGCCTAAGCTTAAGCCTAAGCCTAAGCCTAAGCCTAAGCCTAAGCCTAAGCCTAAGCCTAAGCCTAAGCCTAAGCCTAAGCCTAAGCCTAAGCCTAAGCCTAAGCCTAAGCCTAAGCCTAAGCCTAAGCCTAAGCCTAAGCCTAAGCCTAAGCCTAAGCCTAAGCCTAAGCCTAAGCCTAAGCCTAAGCCTAAGCCTAAGCCTAAGCCTAAGCCTAAGCCTAAGCCTAAGCCTAAGCCTAAGCCTAAGCCTAAGCCTAAGCCTAAGCCTAAGCTTAAGCCTAAGCCTAAGCCTAAGCCTAAGCCTAAGCCTAAGCCTAAGCCTAAGCCTAAGCCTAAGCCTAAGCCTAAGCCTAAGCCTAAGCCTAAGCCTAAGCCTAAGCCTAAGCCTAAGCCTAAGCCTAAGCCTAAGCCTAAGCCTAAGCCTAAGCCTAAGCTAAGCCTAAGCCTAAGCCTAAGCCTAAGCCTAAGCCTAAGCCTAAGCCTAAGCCTAAGCCTAAGCCTAAGCCTAAGCCTAAGCCTAAGCCTAAGCCTAAGCCTAAGCCTAAGCCTAAGCCTAAGCCTAAGCCTAAGCCTAAGCCTAAGCCTAAGCCTAAGCCTAAGCCTAAGCCTAAGCCTAAGCCTAAGCCTAAGCCTAAGCCTAAGCTTAAGCCTAAGCCTAAGCCTAAGCCTAAGCCTAAGCCTAAGCCTAAGCCTAAGCTTAAGCCTAAGCCTAAGCCTAAGCTTAAGCTAAGCCTAAGCCTAAGCCTAAGCCTAAGCCTAAGCCTAAGGCTAAGCCTAAGCCTAAGCCTAAGCCTAAGCCTAAGCCTAAGCCTAAGCCTAAGCCTAAGCCTAAGCCTAAGCCTAAGCCTAAGCTTAAGCCTAAGCCTAAGCCTAAGCCTAAGCCTAAGCCTAAGCCTAAGCCTAAAACTAAGCCTAAGCCTAAGCCTAAGCCTAAGCCTAAGCCTAAGCCTAAGCCTAAGCCTAAGCCTAAGCCTAAGCCTAAGCCTAAGCCTAAGCCTAAGCCTAAGCCTAAGCCTAAGCCTAAGCCTAAGCCTAAGCCTAAGCCTAAGCTTAAGCCTAAGCCTAAGCCTAAGCCTAAGCCTAAGCCTAAGCCTAAGCCTAAGCTTAAGCCTAAGCTTAAACCTAAGCTTAAACCTAAGCTTAAACCTAAGCTCAAACCTAAGCTTAAACCTAAGCTTAAGCCTAAGCCTAAGCCTAAGCCTAAGACTAAGCCTAAGCCTAAACCTAAGCTTAAGCCTAAGTTTAAGCCTAAGCTTAAGCCTAAGCCTAAGCCTAAGCCTAAGCCTAAGCCTAAGCCTAAGCCTAAGCCTAAGCTTAAGCCTAAGCTCAAGCCTAAGCCTAAGCCTAAGCCTAAGCCTAAGCCTAAGCCTAAGCCTAAGCTTAAGCCTAAGCCTAAGCCTAAGCCTAAGCCTAAGCCTAAGCCTAAGCCTAAGCCTAAGCCTAAGCCTAAGCCTAAGCCTAAGCCTAAGCCTAAGCCTAAGCCTAAGCCTAAGCCTAAGCCTAAGCCTAAGCCTAAGCCTAAGCCTAAGCCTAAGCCTAAGCCTAAGCCTAAGCCTAAGCTTAAGCCTAAGCCTAAGCCTAAGCCTAAGCCTAAGCCTAAGCCTAAGCCTAAGCCTAAGCCTAAGCCTAAGCTTAAGCCTAAGCTTAAGCCTAAGCCTAAGCCTAAGCCTAAGCCTAAGCCTAAGCTTAAGCCTAAGCCTAAGCCTAAGCTTAAGCTTAAGCCTAAGCCTAAGCCTAAGCCTAAGCCTAAGCCTAAGCCTAAGCCTAAGCCTAAGCCTAAGCCTAAGCCTAAGCCTAAGCCTAAGCCTAAGCCTAAGCCTAAGCCTAAGCTTAAGCCTAAGCCTAAGCCTAAGCCTAAGCCTAAGCCTAAGCCTAAGCCTAAGCCTAAGCCTAAGCCTAAGCCTAAGCCTAAGCCTAAGCCTAAGCCTAAGCCTAAGCCTAAGCCTAAGCCTAAGCCTAAGCCTAAGCGTAAGCTTAAGCCTAAGCTTAAACCTAAGCTTAAACCTAAGCTTAAACCTAAGCTCAAACCTAAGCTTAAACCTAAGCTTAAGCCTAAGCCTAAGCCTAAGCCTAAGACTAAGCCTAAGCCTAAACCTAAGCTTAAGCCTAAGTTTAAGCCTAAGCTTAAGCCTAAGCCTAAGCCTAAGCCTAAGCCTAAGCCTAAGCCTAAGCCTAAGCCTAAGCTTAAGCCTAAGCTCAAGCCTAAGCCTAAGCCTAAGCCTAAGCCTAAGCCTAAGCCTAAGCCTAAGCTTAAGCCTAAGCCTAAGCCTAAGCCTAAGCCTAAGCCTAAGCCTAAGCCTAAGCCTAAGCCTAAGCCTAAGCCTAAGCCTAACCCTAAGCCTAAGCCTAAGCCTAAGCCTAAGCCTAAGCCTAAGCCTAAGCCTAAGCCTAAGCCTAAGCCTAAGCCTAAGCCTAAGCTTAAGCCTAAGCCTTAGCCTAAGCCTAAGCCTAAGCTTAAGCCTATGCTTAAGCCTAAGCCTAAGCCTAATCCTAAGCCTAAGCCTAAGCCTAAGCTTAAGCTTAAGCCTAAGCCTAAGCCTAAGCCTAAGCCTAAGCTTAAGCCTAAGCGTAAGCATAAGCGTAAGCCTAAGCCTAAGCCTAAGCGTAAGCCTAAGCCTAAGCCTAAGCCTAAGCCTAAGCCTAAACCTAAGCCTAAGGCCAAGCTTAAGCCTAAGCCTAAGCCTAAGCCTAAGCCTAAGCCTAAGCCTAAGCGTAAGCGTAAGCCTAAGCCTAAGCCTAAGCCTAAGCCTGAGCCTAAGCCTAAGCCTAAGCCTAAACTTAAGCCTAAGCTTAAGCCTAAGCTTAAGCCTAAGCCTAAGCCTAAGCCTAAGCTTAAGCCTAAGCTTAAGCCTAAACCTAAGCCTAAGCCTAAGCCTAAGCCTAAGCTTAAGCCTAAGCCTAAGCCTAAGCCTAAGCCTAAGCCTAAGCCTATGCCTAAGCCTAAGCTTAAGCCTAAGCCTAAGCCTAAGCCTAAGCCTAAGCTTAAGCCTAAGCTTAAGCCTAAGCCTAAGCCTAAGCCTAAGCCTAAGCCTAAGCTTAAGCCTAAGCCTAAGCCTAAGCCTAAGCCTAAGCCTAAGCCTAAGCCTAAGCTTAAGCCTAAGCCTAAGCCTAAGCTTAAGCTTAAGCCTAACCCTAAGCCTAAGCCTAAGCCTAAGCCTGAGCCTAAGGCTAAGCCTAAGCCTAAGCCTAAGCCTAAGCCTAAGCCTAAGCCTAAGCCTAAGCCTAAGCCTAAGCCTAAGCCTAAGCCTAAGCTTAAGCCTAAGCCTAAGCCTAAGCCTAAGCCTAAGCCTAAGCCTAAAACTAAGCCTAAGGCTAACCCTAAGCCTAAGCCTAAGCCTAAGCTTAAGCCTAAGCTTAAGCCTAAGCCTAAGCCTAAGCCTAAGCCTAAGCCTAAGCCTAAGCCTAAGCCTAAGCCTAAGCCTAAGCCTAAGCCTAAGCTTAAGCCTAAGCCTAAGCCTAAGCCTAAGCCTAAGCCTAAGCCTAAGCCTAAGCTTAAGCCTAAGCTTAAACCTAAGCTTAAACCTAAGCTTAAACCTAAGCTCAAACCTAAGCTTAAACCTAAGCTTAAGCCTAAGCCTAAGCCTAAGCCTAAGACTAAGCCTAAGCCTAAACCTAAGCTTAAGCCTAAGTTTAAGCCTAAGCTTAAGCCTAAGCCTAAGCCTAAGCCTAAGCCTAAGCCTAAGCCTAAGCCTAAGCCTAAGCTTAAGCCTAAGCTCAAGCCTAAGCCTAAGCCTAAGCCTAAGCCTAAGCCTAAGCCTAAGCCTAAGCTTAAGCCTAAGCCTAAGCCTAAGCCTAAGCCTAAGCCTAAGCCTAAGCCTAAGCCTAAGCCTAAGCCTAAGCCTAACCCTAAGCCTAAGCCTAAGCCTAAGCCTAAGCCTAAGCCTAAGCCTAAGCCTAAGCCTAAGCCTAAGCCTAAGCCTAAGCCTAAGCTTAAGCCTAAGCCTAAGCCTAAGCCTAAGCCTAAGCCTAAGCCTAAGCCTAAGCCTAAGCCTAAGCTTAAGCCTAAGCCTAAGCCTAAGCCTAAGCCTAAGCCTAAGCCTAAGCTTAAGCCTAAGCCTAAGCCTAAGCCTAAGCTTAAGCCTAAGCCTAAGCCTAAGCCTAAGCCTAAGCCTAAGCCTAAGCCTAAGCCTAAGCCTAAGCCTAAGCCTAAGCCTAAGCCTAAGCCTAAGCCTAAGCCTAAGCCTAAGCCTAAGCCTAAGCTTAAGCCTAAGCTTAAGCCTAAGCCTAAGCCTAAGCCTAAGCCTAAGCCTAAGCCTAAGCCTAAGCCTAAGCCTAAGCCTAAGCCTAAGCCTAAGCCTAAGCCTAAGCCTAAGCCTAAGCCTAAGCCTAAGCCTAAGCCTAAGCCTAAGCCTAAGCCTAAGCCTAAGCCTAAGCCTAAGCCTAAGCCTAAGCCTAAGCCTAAGCCTAAGCCTAAGCCTAAGCCTAAGCCTAAGCCTAAGCCTAAGCCTAAGCCTAAGCCTAAGCCTAAGCCTAAGCCTAAGCCTAAGCCTAAGCCTAAGCCTAAGCCTAAGCCTAAGCCTAAGCCTAAGCCTAAGCCTAAGCCTAAGCCTAAGCCTAAGCCTAAGCCTAAGCCTAAGCCTAAGCCTAAGCCTAAGCCTAAGCCTAAGCCTAAGCCTAAGCCTAAGCCTAAGCCTAAGCCTAAGCCTAAGCCTAAGCCTAAGCCTAAGCCTAAGCCTAAGCCTAAGCCTAAGCCTAAGCCTAAGCCTAAGCCTAAGCCTAAGCCTAAGCCTAAGCCTAAGCCTAAGCCTAAGCCTAAGCCTAAGCCTAAGCCTAAGCCTAAGCCTAAGCCTAAGCCTAAGCCTAAGCCTAAGCCTAAGCCTAAGCCTAAGCCTAAGCCTAAGCCTAAGCCTAAGCCTAAGCCTAAGCCTAAGGCCTAAGCCTAAGCCTAAGCCTAAGCCTAAGCCTAAGCCTAAGCCTAAGCCTAAGCCTAAGCCTAAGCCTAAGCTAAGCCTAAGCCTAAGCCTAAGCCTAAGCCTAAGCCTAAGCCTAAGCCTAAGCCTAAGCCTAAGCCTAAGCCTAAGCCTAAGCCTAAGCCTAAGCCTAACCTAAGCCTAAGCCTAAGTTTAAGCCTAAGCCTAAGCCTAAGCCTAAGCCTAAGCCTAAGCCTAAGCCTAAGCCTAAGCCTAAGCCTAAGCCTAAGCCTAAGCCTAAGCCTAAGCCTAAGCCTAAGCCTAAGCCTAAGCCTAAGCCTAAGCCTAAGCCTAAGCCTAAGCCTAAGCCTAAGCCTAAGCTTAAGCCTAAGCCTAAGCCTAAGCCTAAGCCTAAGCCTAAGCCTAAGCCTAAGCCTAAGCCTAAGCCTAAGCCTAAGCCTAAGCCTAAGCCTAAGCCTAAGCCTAAGCCTAAGCCTAAGCCTAAGCCTAAGCCTAAGCCTAAGCCTAAGCCTAAGCCTAAGCCTAAGCCTAAGCCTAAGCCTAAGCCTAAGCCTAAGCCTAAGCCTAAGCCTAAGCCTAAGCCTAAGCTTAAGCCTAAGCCTAAGCCTAAGCCTAAGCCTAAGCCTAAGCCTAAGCCTAAGCCTAAGCCTAAGCCTAAGCCTAAGCCTAAGCCTAAGCCTAAGCCTAAGCCTAAGCCTAAGCCTAAGCCTAAGCCTAAGCCTAAGCGTAAGCCTAAGCGTAAGCCTAAGCGTAAGCCTAAGCGTAAGCCTAAGCCTAAGCCTAAGCCTAAGCCTAAGCCTAAGCCTAAGCCTAAGCCTAAGCCTAAGCCTAAGCCTAAGCCTAAGCCTAAGCCTAAGCCTAAGCCTAAGCCTAAGCCTAAGCCTAAGCCTAAGCCTAAGCCTAAGCCTAAGCCTAAGCCTAAGCCTAAGCCTAAGCCTAAGCCTAAGCCTAAGCGTAAGCCTAAGCCCTAAGCCTAGCTAAGCCTAAGCCTAAGCCTAAGCGTAAGCCTAAGCCTAAGCCTAAGCGTAAGCCTAAGCGTAAGCCTAAGCGTAAGCCTAAGCGTAAGCCTAAGCGTAAGCCTAAGCGTAAGCCTAAGCGTAAGCCTAAGCGTAAGCCCAAGCGTAAGCCTAAGCGTAAGCCTAAGCGTAAGCCTGAGCCTAAGCCTAAGCCTAAGACTAAGCCTAAGCCCTAAGCCCTAAGCCTAAGCCTAAGCCTAAGCCTAAGCGTAAGCCTAAGCCTGAGCCTAAGCCTAAGCCTAAGCCTGAGCCTAAGCCTAAGTCTAAGCCTAAGCCTAAGCCTATGCCTAAGCCTAAGCCTAAGCCTAAGCCTAAGCCTAAGCCTAAGCGTAAGCCTAAGCGTAAGCCTAAGCGTAAGCTTAAGCGTAAGCCTAAGCGTAAGCCTAAGCGTAAGCCTAAGCGTAAGCTTAAGCGTAAGCGTAAGCGTAAGCTTAAGCGTAAGCCTAAGCGTAAGCCTAAGCGTAAGCCTAAGCGTAAGCTTAAGCGTAAGCCTAAGCCCTAAGCCTAAGCGTAAGCCTAAGCGTAAGCCTAAGCCTAAGCCTAAGCCTAAGCCTAAGCGTAAGCCTAAACCTAAGCCTAAGTCTTAACCTAAACCTAAACATAAGCGTAAGCATAACCCTAAGCCTAAGCCTAGCCTTATCTTGAGCCTGAACATATACGCAAACCTAACCCTAAACGTAAGCGTACGCCTGAACGTAATCCTAAACCTAAACCTAAACCTAAGCCTAAGCCTGAGCCCTGAGCCTTAGCCTAAGCTGAGCCTAGGCCTAAGCCTATGCCTGAGCCTGAACCTATACGCAAGCCTAACCCTAAACGTAAGCGTACGCCTGAACGTAATCCTAAACCTAAACCTAAACCTAAGCCTAAGCCTGAGGCCTGAGCCTTAGCCTAAGCGTGAGCCTAGGCCTAAGCCTATGCCTGAGCCTGAGCCAAGCCTATGCCTAAACCTAAACCTCGGCCTCAAACAAACCCAATCCCATCCGAAGCCAAACGCAAACTGCTGCCCAAGCCTAAACCTATACTTTAACCTACACTCAGACCCGGACCGAGACCGGCCCCGAACCTGAACCCGAAACCGAGGTCCTGTGGAACGCAAACCTGCGTGCCTGCTATCTAGTGTGAACCTGCGAACTTGCGGACCTGCGCTAGCCTGCAAACCTGCACAAACATGTGAATCTCACGATCCTGCAAACCTGCGAGCCTGTGATGCTACGCGATCATGTGAATTTGCGAACCTGCGAACCTGCGAAGCTGCGAATCGTCGGCTAAACCTGAGCTTTGGTCTATGTGTGTGCCTAAGCTTCATTCAAAGTCTACACCTAGCCCTAAGCTCTGTGTGCTTGGCCTTGGCAAAAAGCCCTATGTCGTAAGCTGCGAGCGTTAAATTCCAATCTCTTATCAAAAAACCGTGTGTCCCAAGGAATAGTCTCCTTTCCGAATCCACACATTCGAGTTGACTGGTCACAGTTTAACGCTGATTGTTGGGTGTTGAAGATTGAATAATCCTCTGCTGCTCTCTGCTTTTGTCTTTTCAAATATTCGTTAAAGAGCAGTAGAGGCCTTCAGACTTTGTGTCTGAGGGTTTCTGCTGCTCCCTACTGCGTTAAATTCTAATGATGGATTTTTTTTTACTTTTAAGGTTTATTCATAAACGTAAAAGGTCATGTGCAGAAGGTGACGAGCTTCGATTACGTCAACATCAACATCGTTTTTGCATGCGATCAACGAATTTCGACGAGTTGAATGGGATCAACTTAAACTGCAAGAGAAATTCAATTCGATATTTGATGTTGGCAAAGTAAGTTTTTCAATTATGTAACCTTTACAGCGTATTATTGTTTCAATTTCCATTAAATTCCTTTAAATTTTTATTTAATGGTTGTGCTATTTTAATTTTTGTCCATGTATCAGATAACATCTATATTACTCATTCATCAAATTGCGTCCACACGTACCAACTTCATGTCATATGGATTTTCATCCGTTCATCGCAGTAGTACATCTCTTTAATTGAGTTGTTGTTTCCGTTGATATTGATAGAGCTGTTAAAAGTGGAGGCAAAAAATAGGAAAAATTTTTATAACGGACCAACGCCTTGATGTCTACTGCCATCATTTGAAGTGTGTATTTCCTTGGCCACCCTCATCCCATTCGTCTCCCTCTTCCCGTCCTCCCCGAACACACATCGCCAGAAAACAGCTATCATACGGCTCAGAAAGATGCATTCCTCATAGTACATAATTACTCTTGTTTGTTTCAAAAGGTTGAAACGTTATGTAACTCTTAGTTACTTGCATTATTTGCCAACATTCTCATGTATGAAGTTGCATAAGTTTATGTTCTCACTGGATTTCATAAAGGACTGTGGAATGAATTAATAGAGGAAATATGCAACTATATATGAGGTGTCATTTCATTTCTTTAATTTTTCTTTTTTAAATTGTAAAAAAATGATGACCTCAAGCCTACTTAAATAATGTCGTGGAGGTGAAAATTCCATCAGTAACACCAATCCATCCTATGTTTTTAAAGTCTAGTGAGGGCTTTTATTCGTGGGGACACGGTACTTGCACCTAATGAGCGCGAAAAATATTGTTTACTTTATTAAAGTTTATAAAGAAGTTGTTTTTTTAGTTGCATAACGAGATGCACGAAACTCTATGGGAAATGCATCTATCCAGGATCGGTTTATTTCACAAGTGGATTTGGTCACACAGAATCTCATCGAACTCCAGAATGCACTGCTTATGCAACAACGCCGTGGCTATATACCAGTACCACACCCGGCATGTATCCCTCTCACACAGTCCGCTTCTTCATTCCCAGTACTGCATAGTGCCAGTCAATTCGACAACACTAACTTATTCCTAGTTCCAAAACGCGTTTTTTTAATGTTCAAGCTTGAGCTGTCGTTTCCATGCTTGTTATTAAAGTTTAAGCTTTTTGGAATCGCTTTTCACCAACACGTGGAAACAGGAAAGAAGGCGGAAATTCTTTCCCGTCTCTTGATAGGGACGGGAAAAAATTTAAAATATTTTTGAGTAACATTTACAACATTACTGAAATAGAAAAGCGCATTCTTTTATAGTATGTTGATGAGTACTCACTATCATTTCAAGAAATAGGTATGTGGGAGGAAAGGACAATCGACAATACGATCCTTGACCTACTCCTGTCTATCAATGCGTCTTTGTAATCAACGTTTCTTTGCTTGCTGTTTATTCGAGACGAAGTGGCACCACCCCTTCGATGGCATCAATCCTTTCAGGAACTCGAAAGTTATTCGATCCTAACTAGTTCACATCCTAGGCGGACGGAAGGATGAGACATTGGAGGTGGGGAAAGAGGGAGAGTAAGGGGCAGTGAATGAGCAATTATAGAATCGTATTTCTATATATTTTGCTAATTCGAATTAAAAACACGGTAAAATACGATGTTGTCACTCGTGTATATTTCAGATGTGTTGTGTATTTGCGAGTTGTATAAAATATGAGGTTAAAGTCACATTCGTTGCCTCTAAAATGCAATAATAATTAATTGCTTTATTGAGTACTTTATGAAATGTTCATCTTGTATGAGCCGATCCAGTATTGTTATTGCACTATCGATACATATGTTTATATTTAACGTTTCCAATTCAAAGAAGGTTAAATACTGTGGTCTCGCAACGAAAACAAATAAACTGTTGGAGATTGAATGATTGGAAAGTCATTCACAACTGTTTCGATGTAACGTTTCTAACTCAGCAACGTTTGAATACTGTGGTCTCGCAACGAAAACAAATAAACTGTTGGAGATTGAATGATTCGAAAGTCACAATTATTTCAATGTAACAACGTTTGAATACTGTGGTCTCGCAACGAAAACAAATAAACTGTTGGAGATCGAATGATTCGAAAGTCACTCACAATTATTTCAATGTAACAACGTTTGAACACCGTGGTCTCGCAACGAAAACAAATAAACTGTAGGAGATCGAATGATTCGAAAGTCACTCACAATTATTTCAATGTAACAACGTTTGAATACTGTGGTCTCGCAACGAAAACAAATAAACTGTTGGAGATCGAATGATTCGAAAGTCACTCACAATTATTTCAATGTAACAACGTTTGAATACTGTGGTCTCGCAACGAAAACAAATAAACTGTTGGAGATTGAATGATTCGAAAGTCACTCACAATTATTTCAATGTAACAACGTTTGAATACTGTGGTCTCGCAACGAAAACAAATAAACTGTTGGAGATTGAATGATTCGAAAGTCACTCACAATTATTTCAATGTAACAACGTTTGAATACTGTGGTCTTGCAACGAAAACAAATAAACTGTTGGAGATTGAATGATTCGAAAGTCACTCACAATTATTTCAATGTAACAACGTTTGAATACTGTGGTCTTGCAACGAAAACAAATAAACTGTTGGAGATCGAATGATTCGAAAGTCACTCACAATTATCTCAATGTAACAACGTTTGAATACTGTGGTCTCGCAACGAAAACAAATAAACTGTTGGAGATTGAATGATTCGAAAGTCATTCACAACTGTTTCCATGTAACGTTTCTAACTCAACAACGTTTGAATACTGTGGTCTCGCAACGAAAACAAATAAACTGTTGGAGATTGAATGATTCCGAAGTCACTCACAATTATTTCAATGTAACAACGTTTGAATACTGTGGTCTCGCAACGAAAACAAATAAACTGTTGGAGATCGAATGATTCGAAAATCATTCACAACTGTTTCGATGTAACGTTTCTAACTCAACAACGTTTGAATACCGTGGTCTCGCAACGAAAACAAATAAACTGTTGGAAATTGAATGATTCGAAAGTCACTCACAATTATTTCAATGTAACAACGTTTGAATACTGTGGTCTCGCAACGAAAACAAATAAACTGTTGGAGATCGAATGATTCGAAAGTCACTCACAATTATTTCAATGTAACAACGTTTGAATACTGTGGTCTCGCAACGAAAACAAATAAACTGTTGGAGATTGAATGATTCGAAAGTCACTCACAATTATTTCAATGTAACAACGTTTGAATACTGTGGTCTCGCAACGAAAACAAATAAACTGTTGGAGATCGAATGATTCGAAAGTCACTCACAATTATTTCAATGTAACAACGTTTGAATACTGTGGTCTCGCAACGAAAACAAATAAACTGTTGGAGATTGAATGATTCGAAAGTCATTCACAAATGTAACGTTTCTAACTCAACAACGTTTGAATACTGTGGTCTCGCAACGAAAACAAATAAACTGTTGGAGATTGAATGATTCCGAAGTCACTCACAATTATTTCAATGTAACAACGTTTGAATACTGTGGTCTCGCAACGAAAACAAATAAACTGTTGGAGATCGAATGATTCGAAAATCATTCACAACTGTTTCGATGTAACGTTTCTAACTCAACAACGTTTGAATACCGTGGTCTCGCAACGAAAACAAATAAACTGTTGGAAATTGAATGATTCGAAAGTCACTCACAATTATTTCAATGTAACAACGTTTGAATACTGTGGTCTCGCAACGAAAACAAATAAACTGTTGGAGATCGAATGATTCGAAAGTCACTCACAATTATTTCAATGTAACAACGTTTGAATACTGTGGTCTCGCAACGAAAACAAATAAACTGTTGGAGATTGAATGATTCGAAAGTCACTCACAATTATCTCAATGTAACAACGTTTGAATACTGTGGTCTCGCAACGAAAACAAATAAACTGTTGGAGATTGAATGATTCGAAAGTCATTCACAACTCTTTCCATGTAACGTTTCTAACTCAACAACGTTTGAATACGGTGGTCTCGCAACGAAACCAAATAAACTGTTGGAGATTGAATGATTCGAAAGTCACTCACAATTATTTCAATGTAACAACGTTTGAATACTGTGGTCTCGCAACGAAAACAAATAAACTGTTGCAGATCGAATGATTCGAAAGTCACTCACAATTATTTCAATGTAAGAACGTTTGAATAGTGTGGTCTCGCAACGAAAACAAATAAACTGTTGGAGATTGAATGATTCGGAAGTCACTCACAATTATTTCAATGTAACAACGTTTGAATACTGTGGTCTCGCAACGAAAACAAATAAACTGTTGGAGATTGAATGATTCGAAAGTCACTCACAATTATTTCAATGTAACAACGTTTGAATACTGTGGTCTTGCAACGAAAACAAATAAACTGTTGGAGATTGAATGATTCGAAAGTCATTCACAACTGTTTCCATGTAACGTTTCTAACTCAACAACGTTTGAATACTGTGGTCTTGCAACGAAAACAAGTGAACTGTTGGAGATTGAATGATTCGAAAGTCACTCACAATTATTTCAATGTAACAACGTTTGAATACTGTGGTCTCGCAACGAAAACAAATAAACTGTTGGAGATTGAATGATTCGAAAGTCATTCACAACTGTTTCGATGTAACGTTTCTAACTCAACAACGTTTGAATACTGTGGTCTTGCAACGAAAACAAGTGAACTGTTGGAGATTGAATGATTCGAAAGTCACTCACAATTATTTCAATGTAACAACGTTTGAATACTGTGGTCTCGCAACGAAAACAAAGAAACTGTTGGAGATTGAATGATTCGAAAGTCACTCATAATTATTTCAATGTAACAACGTTTGAATACTGTGGTCTCGCAACGAAAACAAATAAACTGTTGGAGATTGAATGATTCGAAAGTCACTCACAATTATTTCAATGTAACAACGTTTGAATACTGTGGTCTCGCAACGAAAACAAATAAACTGTTGGAGATTGAATGATTCGAAAGTCACTCACAATTATTTCAATGTAACAACGTTTGAATACTGTGGTCTTGCAACGAAAACAAATAAACTGTTGGAGATCGAATGATTCGAAAGTCACTCACAATTATCTCAATGTAACAACGTTTGAATACTGTGGTCTCGCAACGAAAACAAATAAACTGTTGGAGATTGAATGATTCGAAAGTCATTCACAACTGTTTCCATGTAACGTTTCTAACTCAACAACGTTTGAATACTGTGGTCTCGCAACGAAAACAAATAAACTGTTGGAGATTGAATGATTCGAAAGTCACTCACAATTATTTCAATGTAAGAACGTTTGAATACTGTGGTCTCGCAACGAAAACAAATAAACTGTTGGAGATTGAATGATTCGAAAGTCATTCACAACTGTTTCGATGTAACGTTTCTAACTCAACAACGTTTGAATACTGTGGTCTCGCAACGAAAACAAATAAACTGTTGGAGATTGAATGATTCGAAAGTCACTCACAATTATTTCAATGTAACAACGTTTGAATACCGTGATCTCGCAACGAAAACAAATAAACTGTTGGAGATTGAATGATTCGAAAGTCACTCACAATTATTTCAATGTAACGTTTCTAACTCAACAACGTTTGAATACTGTGGTCTCGCAACGAAAACAAATAAAGTGTTGGAGATTGAATGATTCGAAAGTCATTCACAACTGTTTCGATGTAACGTTTCTAACTCAACAACGTTTGAATACTGTGGTCTCGCAACGAAAACAAATAAACTGTTGGAGATTGAACGATTCGAAAGTCATTCGCAACTGTTTCGATGTAACGTTTCTAACTCAACAACGTTTAAATACTGTGGTCTCGCAACGAAAACAAATAAACTGTTGGAGATTGAATGATTCGAAAGTCTCATAGCATTAATGAGTTTTGTCCTGTAAAATATTAATTGATAATATCACTAAAAAAAGCTTCAGAAATAACGAATAATACTGTCATTTAAGTGTTATCATTGATTGCAGGAGTATGCGAAAAAATCGAGGAATGTGGTGTTAACTGTGGTGGTAATCGCTATTCGTGTTATAAATGTGAAACGGTGCAGGACTGTTTTAGTGAAGAACGATGCACACAAGAGGGATTCTGCTGTCCTTTCTCCCAAGAACGGCATTCTGCTTCGGCACTTCTTGAAACTAGTTATCTGACTAGAAAAAGACAATATTCTAGTACACTATCGATCGATTATTCCTTCGTGCATATATAATACAACAGTGTCGGTACATCAGTTGCAGTTGTTCACTTCCATATCATAGCAATTTAAAACAACATAGGTGTAAAATTGAGAAATACGTGGCAGATATAATTTCGCCTCTTACTATATCGCAATTGTAAACATGTGCGAACCTATGGTCATCAATAGGTATGGTATTCTTCGAATAGAAGCCCTAGTCGTTCTATTTTTTCAAGTGTTCTTCAAGAGCAGCTCTTTTATTCAGGAAGCGTTCTCCACTGAATAAAATACATTCCTTCTAATCAACATTTTCTTAGTATTTGAATTATTCAACAGGATCATTTTATATATGCCAGGATTACTATCGCTAATCAAATGAAAATTTTTCGGAAACTCTCCAAATGATCGAATAAGTGTCTCGAAGTACCATAAAACAGAGGTCCACGACCAGCAATTATTACATTACGGCTTACTGGAGTGCCCGTATGAAAAGTTTTGCTCAAAATATATAAATTAAATGGAATAATCTGAAACCTTCGCCATCACTTTTTTCATGCTTCGGATTATCCAAAAAATTGGACTTTTTTCAAAAATTTCTAAGACTTCTTCCCCGGGAATAAATTTCTCAAAATATTGCTTGAGAAATTCCATAACAATTAGCATTCTCGGGACATCACGTTGTGTACAACGGACGGTGATATGAGTTTAATGGGAAGCGTGTGCCAATACGTTAAGGCTGCCATGCGAGCGCATATTGTCCATCTTTTTCGATTTTACATGTTTTTCCTTCCTGAAATCAACCAGTCATAATTTACATCATCAACTCGTTTCGTCAAATCATTGATAATAACCTTATATCACTAATGATACCTTTACATCATCGATAATACCGTTATACCACTGATAATAGAATTTTATAACTAGTGATACCGGCATGTCACTAATGATAACGTTATATCACTTATCAGTAATACCGCTGCAACTAAAATATCATTAATTGCTAGTTATATCGTTGCTAACTGATAATACCGTTTATTACTGATGATACCGTTATATCTCTGATATATTGTTATATGTACGAAAATATTGTTATATAACTGATGACATCGTCATATCACTAATAATACCGTTATATGAACGATAATATCGTTATTTACCATCACTATAAATGCTTCCTTGCAATAAAAAATGTTGCAAAAATTATCTTTTCAATCGATGAAAAAATAAAAAACGAACTTATTAATCAACAAAAAGCAAAAAAAAAAGAAAAATCGACGAACTCTGAAATGACTTTTATAGGCGAAATCATCAAGTGCGACAACTGTTTCGAATTTTCCACCCAATGATTTTTCGGCGCTTTTTTGAATTGAACTGGCCAATCCAAGTAGATCACTACCGACTAATGCCGATTTCATTGCTTTTTCCAAATCTTTATTGCAACATGTAAATCCTTCAAAAAATATTTTGATTAGACGAATAATTTTTTAGTAATATTTTTTTACTACTGAAAAAAACTACTTGAATGGCACTAAATTATTTTATTTGTAATCGGAAATGATACGAAAATTTTCCCGAAGACCTCATTAAGTAAAATTCAATCTGAAATATTGCCTTGAGATTTATTTAATAGTCCATTTTTAATAAGCAGTTCATAAAACAACTTAAAGATAATTTTGCAATTTAGTAATAGCTTATCCGAAATTTAATGGTAATGGTTACGATTGTCGACAAGAGAAACAATGGTATTCATTTACAGGGTTTTTTGGTACTAAGAAGGTAATAAAATAGTAAAATTGGAAGGAAAAGATAATTTTTTCCACAAAAAAGTATTCATAAAGCTCAAAAAAAGATTTTCTTGATGACCATGGAAAGTTTAGCAAGGAAAATGATGCACTTTTGATGTCGCGCTAACTTTTCACATAAAAAACTACGGATTTTTTTTTCATCAATAAAATTCAATATGATTCTATAAAAATTTTTAATGAAAAATATTGAAAATTTTTCTCAAAAAAATTAAATCTAGGAGGAATCGATGAAGTAATTTTTTTTTTCAAATTTTCGATTAACCATAACAAAAATTCATTCTCTAAACAAAAAATATCGTCTAACAAGAGCATTCAAATAATGAATTGATTGATAAAAATTTTAAAATTTTTTCTTACCACTGTCGTTAATGAAGCAATTATCGGCTGCACGAGTTACACCAATAAATATGCATGTAAATAATGCAGCTAAATGGTAGATTGCTTGTGTCATTTTGCACTGAAAAAAGATTTCTCTTAAAGATGAAATGATTCTAATTGTGAAATAAAATGAAACGCTAATCGATAGCAAAACATTGATGGAACAATGAAATACTGATAGATCTTGTAGTATTAGCGTGTTTGATTCCGACTCTAAAGTACTGTTATTAAGCGTCTTCAGCCATAACACCCATTAAACCTAGAGCAAACGCGCTTTAATAAAGAACTGAGGTAAGCTTGAACTTATGAAAAATCATTGCACCAGGGTTTTCAAAAAGATCTCCATCGGAAGCTATCGAACTTGAGATTATAATTGCGCCGATTGAGAGACATGCTAATGAGCCATGAACAATTGAGCAGGGGAACTGTTTATGTTATCAACACAATTGTAGATCATTCAAGACTGAACGAGAAATAATTGACACGAAATTAGAAACAAAAAGTGTCTGGAAATATATGGGAAAAGAGATGGAAGGTGAGGGGTAGCGAAAATTATGCATGATATTCCGGCACAAGTGTTTATGTATCATGAAGAATGTAACATTTGAGAATGCGATCTTCTGGTATCAGTTGGTAGACTCATGTCCGACGATGTTGGAAGACAATTTTATATCTTATTTTCTTAAAAAGTTCTTATCTCACGATATATACCGCTGAAGCAATCATAGAAATTGAGCTGGATTTGAGCCATTAACACATCCTTTTCTTCCACCAACTATCTCAAAGAAAAACAAAAAACAGTGAAATTTTTTTGCCATAATTGACTCCGTGCCAACTTTATGGGGTAACAGCTATGAAACTCTTATGATCATATCAGAAAATTCGAATTTCGAATTTTCGGAAAGAAAAATTTCTTCGATAGTTTTAATGAAAGTTTTTCTGAAAAATTTGGTGAGAATTTTCCAAAAAAAAAGAATTTGAGAACTGAAGAGAATGTAGAAATTCACTTTCTTCTTCGCTCTTTATTTAGCAATTAATTCCAACTCAATCGTTCATATTCTTGGATGACTTCATTTTAAATGTCGATCTTAAACGTTAAATTTCCATGGTAACTATAAAAACGAATTTGGCAACGAATGAAGTTTCCACTCATTTTCATTAAAATAATTTCGCAAGAAAATTAAAATTTATGGGAAATCGATTTTTTTTATGGTGAGTTCTTCATAAATCCGTTGAAATTTGTGTTTATAACTTTAAATAATGACAAGCATCGAAAAAAAAATTGCATTAATGGAAAAAACTGCTTCCGATGTATTCTCATTTCCCACCCCTACTTCCCCCATACCTCCCGAACCTTCCACCTCTTCTCCCCTAACCGATTCATTTCTCCCACTTCCTGCCCCTCCTCCTCCTGGACGGTGTGTCTGCAGATTTGTCTGCATACAGCAGTGATGACTACATCCCATTGTCGTTCATACACAATCACCAGTGGGGAAAACTTGATTGGTTCCGCGATTTGCGAGCAAATTTATTCACCATTTCTATCCTGATCGGAGTAGAGGCCTTTGGTCGGATCATGAATGCAGTTTTTTCGAAATGAGATCATCGGCTATCAAACAATCTTCGATTATGAACTATCCGAAATATGACGAACTATCTTATATAATTATATGTAGTATATAGGCTTGATAGAGAAATCACCAAAAAAAATTGCAATGAAAAAGCAATGAATTCACACCGGAAGTACAAAAGAAACTTTATTATAAGCTAACATAATAAACGCATTTACAATTTCACTCATCAGACCAACCGATTTCATAAATTACTCATAAATAATCAAATATGCGAAATTATGTATCTTTCAAATTTCTTTTTTTGTTTTACTTTCTAAAATACGTAAGAGCCAAGTTATATGTCACACATCCATAATAAGTGAAATAAAACTGGATCAAATCGAATTCAATCAGTCGCCTGTGATTTGTTTCATTTAAATCATCCATTGAAAATATTTTACGAAAAACACGTTTTTTGCGATTGATTAATAAAGTGTTTGAATTTATTAGACACTTTCAAACGTCTTTTTTCTTCCTCTTTTTTGTGTTTCGACACGATTAATTTAATGCCAAAAATAATAGATGAAATTGAAATCCTTGAATGCATTCACACCTAGAAGAATATAAAAATGAAAGTTTTAAATTGAACAAATCGAAGAATGAATCGCGATCATACCTATGAAAGTTTTTATAAAAATTTATGGAAAATTTTTTCTATAAGTTAATGGATGGGACCTTTTTTTTGAAAAATTCATCACTATCAATTATGAGCTGAATCGTCACATTTAACATATGTCGTTCACAACCGATATGAAATGACCGTCATATCTCTTTTATATTGCAAGAGAACTGTTTAATGACCGTAAGAAATCATAAGAAATGACCAGTAAATGACCACAAAATGACAGCGAGGTATTTTTCATGCTCATTGGGTAATTATGAAGTAATAATGCAGCAAACTATATTTAATATGCAGCTTAACTTAACGTATAAGTAAACGGCAACTAGCGATTGACATGAGTCGGATGCGCAACTCTTAAGTTAGGCTATAAAAACTTTATTTACATAATAATTGGAAATTAAACCGAATGGACTGCTTATTGTTTATCATATATTGAGAGGCACTGTACAAATGACTGAGCATGATTCAATAAGCAAATGAGCCTAGCGCAGAGTCCAAGACTGGAGTCCCCTATTATGAGAATCATCTATTATTGGAATCACCTATTGCTGAAGTCACCAAGTATTGTGATTTCCTGTTACCTATCGGCACACCTATAGGTTACGAATGCAATATGCAAAGGTATTTATTTGTTAGTAGATTTTACATCTCTAATGTCTAGCGTATGAATGACATGCGACAAGAATTTGAAGAGTGCACTTTTTGAATAAATACAACTCTACCAAATAAAAGCTAAATGAACCTTAAAAATTTGGCGAAAAAGATTATTATCAGAAGAATTTGCACATTTTTTTGTAAAGAAAAATTTTTGGACAGGTTTTCGTACACTAATCGATTAACTCAAAGGAATATGAAAGTAAATGAGAAGTGCTTCGATGAAATTCAGATACGATCAGCACTTTTTATATCATTTTCTAAAGTATTTTTTATTGAGATAGTTGAAAAGAAAGAAAAAACATTTTTTTTGGAAAATTTTCATAAAAATGGGAAACAAATTCATGAAAATAATTAACATTTATACATAAAAACACAGTAATATTAAAATGAAGCACTGCAGCTAAGCATTTGATTGTACTAAAAATTTTTTTCTCTTTTTCGAATAAACTACACAATTTTAGAAAACTTCGAAAATATTCATTAGTGCATGAAAAATCTTAACAATGATGGAAAATTTTACACAATAGGAAAATTTTTTATTGAAATGTTCAAAAAATTTTTTCCTAAAAACAAAATCGATAACATGATATAGCTCATCAACGATGCAAAACAAAAATTCTACGCAACGTATTATGAGTGTGAAAAAAATTATTAGATCGAATTTTTCAATGAGTATACTGATGAAAATTTGAATATACAAAATACCATCAAATAGAAATGCGAAAGATATGGCCGATGATGAAATCGAATTTGAAATGTTATTTAGTGGTGCTCCTTGATGTGCGAATGTATCTTGTGAAATTGGGTCAGTAATGCGATTCGTTTGTTACGATTCACTGGAGAAAAATCCCTCTATGATCTATAAAGAACCGCGCCAATATCGCTTTTGCTTTCGTGAAATATATATCTATTATCTTCTACTTAGGAAGGCAAATAGCGTATTATTGGCGCAAATGTCATTTCATGATGGAAGATTATCAACGAATAGTTTTTTTTTTTTTGAAAATTTAATAAGTGAATTTTTAGCGATCAGTAAGCAATAACTTTTTCCAACAAAAATTGCGGAATGAAAATGTCACCAATGTTATTTGAAACGAAAACATCTTGATGAATAATCAACGCAACAAAGATCTGCATAATCGAACTTGTTCATCGAATATACACATTCTTAGCATTGAAGATAAACACTGTACTGATTATGTTTTGAAAAATGCTTCAACGAATATACAAATAATCAAGTATAGTGAATAATAATATTGAGCATATATATATATATATATATATATATATATATATATATATATATATATATATATATATATTAAACATATATAAAAAGCATCATGATTGATCGAGAAACGTATATAAAATATATAAAAAATAATACATTATATCTAATAAAAGCATCATGATTGATCGAGATGAAGAAAAAAATCCTTTGACGAATACATATGCGAGGATGAATGAGTGACAAGATGTGTGACATAACGACAGTGATGAAAGAAACTGAGAAAAAGAGAACAAAATAACACATTCAAAGATGATCTCTAATGGAAGCGATAAAAAGATCGATGAGTTAGTGAATTTCCTTTTACAAAGATTATTTCATTCTCGGATGATTGTCAAATTACTAATTCATTTTAAAGCTCTAAAATGATAATATTAAAATAAAATTATTGTTGATAGATGAATTTTTATCTGAATTCAACACATCTTTCTTATCATTAGAATAGTTAAATTGAGAAAAAGATTGAGTGTTTTTTCTTATGTTATGAAAAATATGAAGTGAAATTTTTTTGGACTTTTTTATAAATGCATAAAATATCATTTCTTTAAAATTAATTTCGACATAGACAATGAAATTTCATCGCATATTTTCATAATAAACACCAATGAACGTGATATTGCTAATAGATTACTCCTAAATTCATCTAATATATCAGTGTTAACCAATTAATCATTATCTATTACTCATTACTTAATTATTAGATATTACATTTTACTATTTACTCAATTATTAAATATTATTTCTATGTTAATTATTCAGGCGTAGTTAAATAAAATAAAATAAAGCAAGAATAGAAGTGATTTAATAGACATTCGTTTTCACGAATCGGCACACAATAGATATTGCATATGTCTTTCGGGAATTGACTTTATAGACTTTTGTTCTCTTTACTTAATGCGTACTCTCCTTAATTCCAATAAGGCGCTCTATTCGTCGACCGATGACGGTGCCGACATTCTTCTTCGGATATTATATGTGAACGCTGAAATTTCACTCGTAATCTATATAGATCTATCAACAACACATTATTGGTCATTTAATTCGTTCGCAAAGTTCTTTTGTTCAAATTATTCGTTGTTTAATCTCGTTCAATTGTTCGCTTCACTAATCAATAGTTTTTTTAGGTTTTTCTTTTATTAATTATGATTGATTTTCACAAAAAAATCCTTTTTTCATCTTTTCAATTTTTATTTGCCTAAATGTTAGGAAAATATGAATTTAAAAAAAGAATAGTGTTATCATTTAATCGGGAAAGAAATTTACGTCTGAAATTATGCCTTATAAATATGCTATATGAGATTAGAATTATTGGTAAATTATGTTTATTGAGTAGAAAATTTTATTGAGATTAAAATTGATTTTTTTAATTTTCAACTTATTTTCTAACTTCTTCTAGAAAAAAATGCTCTAATTATATGCTACCATAAATTGCTCATTTAGATGTTTGTTATTCAATATTAGATTAATTAAAATAATTAAGATGAGTTCTTAAAAGTGTTTTGCTCTGTTTTTTTTTTAGCATGACGCTTGTATTATGGATGTTCTTTTGCTTCATTATTATTTCCAATATCAACGCACAATACGGAGTAAGTTGATTTTGAAATTATAAGTGTAAAAGTAATAATAATTCACTATCATAATAAACTTTATTTAGAGAGAAAAAATCGATAATTTATCTCAATTTAGATCAGTGATTTAGATTAAGTAACGGTTAAACATTTTAGATCATGATAGTCATGAGGGTAAAATAATTTCCCCAAAAAATAAAAATAAGCAAAAAACATTTTTGAAAGAAGAAATGAAATTTCAATCGTTTATATGAATTAAGTAAAAATATTGTAAAATTGATGAGTTTCACTGAGAAAATTTATGAACTTTGAAATAAAAATAGCGAATTAAGAAGCGAATTCGGCAATCCTCAATTCTCTAACGATCAGGTCTGAATTTATGCGATATTATTGCCTTTAATAAATCTAAAGGATTATAATAGTTTAAACTAAAAACGTCGATTATATTCACCAAAATCATCATAATCGACGCCAAGTGTAGATGAATTTTAGATAGGCCCCGTCAAGAAATTATATAATATTCAAAACGTTGCGTAAATAATGTTTAATGAGAAAAAACTTTACATATCTTTACCATCGACACTCCTTCAAATTTATAAATTTAACGAACTGAATTATTATTAATTTAACACTGCATGATTTAAGTGGTACTTGCAACTGCCAGTAGAGTTGGCCTCAAAAAATTTAGCAAAGGGGTTGGGGAAATTTAGGTGTTTACAAGTGTCTAATTCCTTAGATTCGAGGTCGTTCGAGTTTACTCGAGAAATGTCGAACTATTGCATCATGAATTCGAAGTTCCTTCGGTCCGTGCGTTCGGAACAAAATGAATAAATTTAGCAAAGGGGTTGGGGAAATTTAGAAATTTATGTTTATCTAAATCATTAATCACAATTCGATTCACTGCGTGATAATATGTGCACCGACCTTTGAATGTAAACATAAATTTGAGGAATAAAAAAAATTTAATTTTCATTGAATTATTTAGAAACTTTCCTGCATCGAGAAAATATATTGTGCTTAATTAATTTATATATTAGATGAACGACTAAAATTTAATTCAGTATCGAGCAATATATAAGAATGGATATTTCGTTGACGTGCAAGAAGGAAGTGTGAGCGATTCCACATCTCAAGGATATAGCAATTCTATGGGACAATTCAAGGATTCAGAGAATACGAACGATAAAACATCTCATAGCCTTAGCGGTGCACAATTTCCGAATGCAAAAGGAAGTGATAATCGGTTAACACCATTTTCGGATGCAAAACTAATCGAAAATCGAGCACATCTAAGAGCTAGTCCACCTGGTTTGCAGACGGATATTTTCATCGTGGTATGATTTTTACTTACTTATTTTAGATGGATTTTGAAGCCATAAAGAAATCATAGATGGAGCGTATAGCACTGGCGATTTCATTAGATCTAAATACTACAGCTATATTGAGGGATTTGAATAAATTTTAGCACTATTTAATAAATGCAGTTGTTTGCCAATCAACATTTGAATGCATTCAAGCATATACGTGTCTGTCTGTTCCATTATTTGCATATTCAAGCGATAATCGACCGACAGAATTTTTCTCCATTTGTCTAATGTAAATAAATTTTCTACTTAATTTCTTCTAGCTGACATTTACTTATTAATTCGATCTGCGAATAAATTTGCATATTAGGAGTTTTCAATCGAGTGATCGGTTGATCATTTAGATAGTTAATCATCATTGTTGACGAGTTCTAATTAACGATCAAAAAATAGTATTGATTATTATTTAGCGGTTTTTCTGCATTGACTTTAGATGTGTATTTTGTTGCAGAGGATTATAATATATGCAAACAAAATACCGCAATAATTGTGTAACATTGTAAAATTAAATTCTTGCATTTTTCATCTCAATGAGATCTTTCAAATTTTTAAAAAAAAAATATGAAGCATTAATGAAACATAAAATTGAAAAAAAGAGAATAGATTACAAATGCAAAGCTATTTGAAACATTGATCCAACGTAGATCAATCGTTGCATCTTTAATTGTATTTATGTTGAAATCAAACTCGCTGGTTTAATCTCCAGCTTCATAAATATCAATAACTGCATTTATATATAAATAATTGTATTTATGTTGACAACAAAATGCGAATAGAATTTTCTATGAAATTTTTATATTGAAAATATGTTGCAGATTCACTGCAAATATATTGCAGATTTATTGAAAAATTGCGAAATTTACGATATTACAGGATCACAAGACAACCAATGCGCAAGACCTCAAATCAACATTCACTGAACAAAAGCGTATTCGTACCGACGTTATATTCAGTAAGAAAAAAGTTAAGGTAACGATGAAGATTTTGAAATTGCACTGCATTGCACGATTGAAGACGCAAGCACTATTTCTTGATTTTTCTTCCTCGATCCTCTTTGATGCGATAGGCTCACGTGGTTTTCATAACTGCAGTTAAATCAGTTGCATATATATTCGATATGTTTCATAATTTCGGTAGTGGAGGTAACAAGGAGAAGCGGAAAAGGAGTTTGAAGGAGTGAAGGATGTTCACCAGACTCCAATCCTCTCCTGTCGACTGGAGGAGCATTTCGTTCTGGGTTACTCTCAGTTAACCTGCCCTTTATCTTTCAATAGCAACAGAGGCCACTTGCTCAGGAAGAAGAAAGCAGTTTATTGTTATAGTGCGTAGTATGATAGTAGAAATACTATTAATTTATTTTTTAAATAATAAAATTAACTATCAGTAAAATTGCTAAACAGAGTCGAATAAAATTCTGCATAAATAAATCACACTTATTACAAAATATTTTTCGAAATTATCGTTAAAGCTGAGCGAAAATTGCAGAAAAATATCAAGCGAGAAGCATAAAATCTCAATCGACTTGATTTAATATTTGCTTGCAAGAAGACAGAAATTGTAACCAAATTAAGAGAATCTAGTTAATAAAGAAATGAAAAGCAAGACTGGATAGAATCGAAATTATCCACTGTTCTCCCATGTACTGAATATATATTTATATATGCAAATCAAAATACAAAATACACAAATGAATACATATATGAGATGCAAATTATGCAATTTTTTTCTTATTGTGGAAATAACAACGTCATTCAAATCATTACCAATCGAAATATTTGTCTCTCGAACGGAATGCGACAATATTTTGATCGGTTAGTGGATTGAATGTCCTAATATTTATAGTGTACTGTAATGAAAATTCCCTCTAAAATGATTACTATAAATAGTACGTCTATCATCGATAACGAATCATCTAGCTTATCATAGGTGATGTCCGATGAGGAACGAACCGCTCAATTAAACAGCGACACCATTAACAAGTTGAACATCAATACCACCGACAAGATACCTCTTCCAGACTGCTTCATTAGCGAAAGAGGTACCACGCTTGATCTTCTACGTAAGAAAATGCGCTAAGAATCCATCACAATGACTCCCCTCCCCTCTCTTCCATCCTCTTCTCTTCTGCCGATAACACCTATCACTAAACAATAAATTAGTAAGAAAGGAGAGAATGAGTGAAAAAACTTCCAAAATTAAAAACTCCCTTTCTATAGAATTCTAAAGCATCGATCGGACATACTGATGTAGGAAAAACGCAGCAAGAGATATCTATGATTTTCAGTGAGTTTTGGGCGTCGTTTTTAACTAAGAGAGCTGCATTTCATTTTATGATTGAAATTCAAAAGCGAAACATTTTCCCACTCAACTTAAGAATGTAAGTAAATATTTCGATTTTTTACGTTTCCATTCTAATGCTTAAATATTTCAAAGAATCTAATTTTCAGGATTTTTATGTTGCAATAGAGATTTACTAGAATTGATCAATGATGCGAATCGCTATGTCGTTGCAAAAAATTATTCAGAATGCAATACGCAAATTTTTGCTCGAACACTTCAGGTTAGTTGCAATCTTAGTTGCAGTTTATTTAGTTGTATATTTTCAAGCAAATTTTTTCTTGAAAAAAAAAAGGCCGTAAATACGATAAAATATGCAGAAAATACTATTTGTTTGAATTCTTAATTTAATTGAACCGAATTAAATGCTTTGCAATCTGCTATTTCTTTCATATAGAAAATGTTGCAAATATTCTTTTGCAAAATTCACTACTAATCTTACAAAGTCTTCACAAATCACTTCGTTCTTAAACAATTTAAAGTTCCTGCAATTCTTTTGAAACAAAAAGAAAATCTATAAAATATTGCCGAATTTCTGAGTGTAGTGCTCTGCAAATTTGCACAAATTAATTATTGCTTAATATTTTTAGAAAAAAGCTGAGAAAAAATTCGATGTTACATTCGAAATAATTGTTTCAACAGATGATTTTGCTTCGAAATCGCACTTCAGAGACAACTTCATTTGTAAGGTGAGTCGATTTCCCGATTTAGTAATTTCACTTTTTCGCTGAAACCTTTGCAAACTTTTATAAACTTTATTACAGTTGCAAAGTTTTTGTCGATTGCTTGCAAATTTACATATGTATGGCATATCTGTGCGGTATTTTCAACACACTGATTTTTAAAGGTATGAAATCTATTAAGCACAACCTGTACACCAATTAACTCTCGAAACTTCCCCAGGTGAGAGCGATTCACTGTCTACGCATTGCAAGCATTGGGATTTGCAGTGATATTTGCATATGCAAATTTTGCTCTATGCCTAATTACTATAGGGTCAAGAGGGGATTTTTGATCGATGATTCGTATGCGTGCATGTAGAAAATCACATATAAGGCATTGCTTCGACATCTTTTTTTGAGTATTCACCAAGAATTTTTGCATATTCTGTACCGGGCATTCGGTGAATTACAAAAAGTGCATATTGTGCTTAGCCTTTCAACTCGCTTTTCTATCTACTATTGAGAATTACTATCAAATGGACACGAAAAACATGGATAGAAATTTAAGGTGAATCTAATATATTTTTAAATTTTCAACAATCAATCGAAATGAAAAGCCTTCTATGATGGTAAACTATTGATACGTCTAGTCACATAACCAAATATGCAAAATTTTCTATGTTTTTACTACATTTCACTCTATTATTAATGAGTTAGCTTTTAAGAATTTTGTAGCATGTAATCATTAGGTTTTGGGAGAAGGAAAGAGAGCCGAGGGGGGGGGAGGGTTTAAACATCACAGAATCAGCACTGAAAATGAATACAATTTCAATTGTGAATTTTTAGACGTAAAAATTTACATACGCAAATTACAAAAAAAAACAAAAATATCATCTTTTAAGAAATATAAATAAACATAATAGGTATGAAATATTTCCTGAAAAAAAAATTTATTATAATTTTCATTTTTAGGATCGAATTAATCGTCGGTTTATTCTTATTTATGCGACACCCGTATTGTATACAATTGGCAAAGAGAATGAACCGCTTTTAGAAATCAACACATTGGATGATGAATAAAATTCGAGAAGTTTATCCGTTTATAAAATGTTTACTCAATATATTCGATTTTGGGAAACAAGAATAAAAATGATTTGCCCATTTTGAAGTGTTGAGGATTCGATTCACTACGGGGTAGATCTATTTTCCTTCAATTCCCCCTCCCTCCGCCCTACGTTAATAATTGAAAAATTTTCTATTTTTTGGCATTTCCAAGTGAGATGATTAAAATGTCATTCTAGCTGAAATATATTTGTAAAATTATTGAAACATTAAAAACTATTTCAACATATAAAAAAATTCCGCGTTATTCTGAAAGGTAGGTAATAGCAGGCAGTGAAGGGAGGTAAAAATTAATCTGGAAAGCAGGTATTTATGGATGCTTCGTTGTACTTGAAATTGGTACCTCTTCTTCAAGCAATATGATAACCCCCTTTCAACGATGCAAATTCAAAGAAGAGATGAATAATCTATTATGCATAGTTCATCGCTGTTTTTTTGAGTGATATATTTTTTTCATTTTTTTATTTTTCAGTAGACAAATAGAACTGGCTGGTTTACATAAAGCATATAAAAACCTAAAACCGTATCTTACACCTCTTTTCGTTAAAAGAAAGCGTCTCCGAGGTACGCGAATAGAAATATGAACAAAAAACCGTTGGAATTAAAAAAAAATCAATCCTCGACAAATGTTTTTCACTCCAATAAACTGCAGAACTATTCTAGAAGGATAAAAAGCGCTGAAAAAATAGTATATAGTGAGGAAAATTCGATTTAAAAAATTTTAAAACAATTGAAAAATTTTCTATTTCTTGACATTTCCAAGTGAGATGATTAAAATGTCATTCTAGTTGAAATATTTGGAAAATTGTTGAAAAAATTAAAAACTATTTCAACATATAAAAAATAATATAAAATTGTAATAAGCGCTACTATTTTATTACGTCCATGATTACCAAAAGTTTCACTAATCTTTTCACCATAATCTTTCTTCAGTTCACTGAAATTCATCATTAAATGGTTGTCAGCTGTATAATGCGCTTAGATAATCATTATTACCAGTTGTATAATAATTCAATTCATCTTCTACTAACGTAATAAATAAAGTAAATAAAAAATATAAATAAATAAAAATTTCAGCTTGCATTCTACCCCCCGGGGGATATAACGTTTAAGCACATCACGGAAGGGAATGAATTGGAAGAAGACCAGATCCGGGTAAAGAGGAAGCGGAGTGCTTGCCTAAGCCTCACCTACATAGGAGGGAGGGAGGGTTAAATTCAAGTAAAAAATGGGCTTCAGGAAAACTTGAGTCAAAGAGAGGTGAGGTGGGGATGGTGGGAGGGGGGCGGGGAGGTTAGGACTGGTGAAAATGTTTGTGGAGCAATAGATATGGAAGAAAGGTTTCTTTATGTATGATCTAGTTCCTTCAGTTTCCACCCTCTTTCCTTCGCCCCCTCAGTACTTTCGAGATCCATGACTTCCTTCTTTTCGGACATCGACGACCTCATATTATATTACGATGCACTTGATCCTATTAACATATGCGAACATTTCCTTCAACCAATATTTATCCACATAAGATATAAAAACGCTCATAGGCTGAACATCCACACAAATAAAAATGAATTGTAATATTGAGGGGAATTCGATAATAATAAGTGACAGATGGGTGGAAATAAACATACTAACAACTACTTTATGCATGAAATAATCTACAAAATCAGATAATCAATATAAACTGCTTTCGATAATAACCTCAAAATATTCTTCCTTATTGATTTATTCACCAAGTACCAATGATGAATCATTATTCACCCCCCCCCCCCAAAAAAAAAACTACATCTTTTGCATTTCGCTCAAATAAATCGTTGCTCGCAAGATATAGCCGCGTAAATTTTTATTCTCCGCCTATTTTTGATTATAATGGAGTCATTTATTCTTTCGTTTGATATATAGATATTTTTACATCAACCAAATAAGTCGTAAACCCTCCCCTCTCCAAAATATTTGCATTTATAAAAAATAGATGAATTTGCATTTACAGAAAATCGATTGAAAAATCACTTTTCTTTTAGAAAAAACAACATTCAAATATCTGAGAAACAAAATGAATGAATATTGCTTTGAACGAGAAAAGTGAACATTTTTCTTTGCTTTTTTTGGCTACTTAAAACAATGTAAAACATGTTTAATCTATTTGGATATGTGCCAAAAAGTATCAAAATGACGTATACACAATCCCTTTTCATTTTCAATGTAAAAAAAGGAAACTAAGCTTCCATCTTTTATTTTCTTTTTATTCAAAGCTGAAAAACTTTCTCAAAGGGGGAAAATTTCTTTTCAGCGTTACTACTCCCTTTAACGAACATTTAAAACTGCATTAACCACAATAAATCAACAAAAAAATACATTATATAATTGACCTATCCCCCCCCTCCCCTCCCCCCACCTGATTGTCTTGTAAAAAGGAATATTTCTGGAAAATAAATACAACATCATATACTATCACCAAACTCGTAATAATAAAATGTCATCACACGATAAGATGCATAAAATTTGCTTCTGATTTAAACATTTTCGCTTTAATATCGATAGCAGCATGATAATGCAACACAAAAAAAAAAATTTCATTTCATATAGAAAAGAACCCCCACGAAGCTACCCCCTTTCTCTCCTTTTCGATCACCCAATCAAATGAGCACACGAAGAACCTTCTAAAATACCTACTCAACGAATTTATAGCAATTCAGCCTAGACACTCTTTATTATAAACGCATATCGAATAAATACATAAAAAATTACTTGATTGATATAGGTGAACTTCGTTCATCATTTACCGATCGGACTTTACATATTCCAACAAGTACAGCAGTTCCTCATTGCTTAATCACTAGAGAGGAATAAAACGAGCAATCAATTATGCATAGCAAGCTGAAAGACCAATACGAAAACTTTTCATGAAGAAGTTTTCGATATATAATTAAGGTTGATTGCGTCGATCATACAATAACCGTCGATGCAATATCAGCCGCATCCGGCACAGTAAAACGAGCCTCGCGATATTGTTCAACCAAGTCCGCGATCGAGTGCCTAAAAATAATATTCATCTTTTTTTTTATCATTATTCCTTTTATTATTCGTCGAATTATTACAACATTTTTCGATAATTCAATACTTTTTGTCTCTTCGTATGTCTATATTACCTATATAACAATATTTTTTTCAATGTTCCCCATTAATAAATAACTGTGTCTTCATACTCCACCTTTTCTCTCTCAATATCTTTCTCCTTCAAATCAGCCTTACCTCAACGTTTTCCTCTACTCTCTCTTCTCCCTCCCCCCTCATACAATAACTACCCTCCCCTCCTCCCTCTTCCGTTAAAAAAACAAATTATTTGTATCGCTGTTTTTCTCATATTAATAAAAACGATATCAACTCACATGAATTAACTCACAAAGTATTTTAATTATTAAGTTTTAGAGTCATATACTTATATCTATAGATAATTAATGCACCCATAGTATGTCAAAAAATGAATGGAATTTACCAAGCCACTACAACAACTACAAAACAAACTTATCCACATATGGCTCTATCCGACCCCTTCCCCTCCCCTCTCCCCTTATATTTGAATGTTTATTTATACCTTTGATCGAAAAATGCTGCTAATGACGGCTCAGTTAAAATCGACGCTACAATTTGTTCGCAATTCAATTTCCATTCGCCATCCAATAAACTGTAAAAAATTTTATTATTACAATTATTACTATTATAGGAGAAAAAAGAAATAGCCTAATTGTTTTAAAGTGGAATAATGGCCAATATATTAATACTAAACAAAGCAAAATATTAACTAATTAACTAATGTCACATATTTACTCAAAAAATCATTCATTACTAAAAATTTCGCAACAAATTGAGCGAGAAAATATAGCTTTTAACTCCTCTCTATTGTCGTAAATCAGAAGAATATTATCAAGATAAATCATCTTTTCTAATAAGCAGAACCGCGACCTTAAGAAAAACCACCTTGACCCTAGCAATTCCGATCAAAGAAAAAAAACGAACCATGACTTCAAGTCACCAGCTTTTGGTGAATCATGTTCCTCAGGTGCCGGAATACTTGAGCTCACCCCTTCATTACTTGTACCATCCACGACTGTTCGCATAGCTTCCGCTAAATCATCTTCCATACGTTGTTGTGGCCATTTATGGGTTTCACCTAATTGAAGCAAGAGAGTACCTGAAGTATAATAACAATTGAGCTTTTGCATTCCGATAAGAAAAATACCATATTGTATCATCTTTTCAATGTGTTTCTGGACATTCTGTTACTATCAAACTCAGAGCATGGGTTCATCGCTAAATTTGGGCCATGGAGGGCTAAATACAGATCCTAAAGCTAAGCTTACTAGCTACTCAATCCTAATACCCTTCCAGAATGGAAATGCATCTGGATTATCGATCGGACTTGTGCAACTATAGCGTAATAATCAATTTTCCGAACAAAGCTAAATAAAACCCACCATTCTGAAACCGGATTATTAAACTATCAAGAAATTAGGTAAGTTCTCTTCGTCACACCAATCACCTCTCTCCCTCCTCCCTCCACCTCATTTCCTATACCACTCAAGATATCACTTAAAAAAGGAAACATTCCCATCGTAAATTAAATTCACCAACCAACAATAGCAAGTGAATGAAAGAGTTGTTGCTCGTTGCTATCCTTATCTAGAAGATCATAGAACGTCTTCCATAATTGAATAAATTGAATCTGTAAAAATATTCAAAACTTCAAATATCATTGCATCATTGCAACTCAAACTTCACAAATTATACTCAGATTGCTTTATGAATATTTTCTCAGCTTCACCTAAACGATGTCTCAACTTTAGCTATTGTACAATTGAAATAAAGAATAAATTGTGCAAAAAGCAAGCAACACTTCCTTTAGAAATAATTTCTAATATCTGACAGAATACCTGATTACCTGATTAATATCGGTCACCGCATGTGATTTGGGTGAATTCGATTCGGAACTACTTTCCGGGTTCACCTTGTTTATTACCGATTTCATTCGTTCACGTAAACATTCCATCGTTTCCGCTTGCGAATCATCCACAAATGAGAACGTTTCTGCAAACGTTTACGATTATTCGGCTAAGGTAGAAGAAAGGTATGCCTTTAACCACGGAGGTAAAAACGAACGATGATGGTTCGAAGATGGGTATAAATTTTACTCATTCAAATCTACGAGTGCTTTATAAAGCGACCAGTCGAACATATGCAAGATGTGAGAACAATTTCAGAAAATATAAAAGGAAAAAAGAATGCATACGGCCGGAGAAAGAAACAGAAGGGCTAAAAAATAACAAAAGACCATCATCCTCTATAAGTACCCACCTTTCTCGAAAGTTTTTTATTCACCCCCCCCCCCACAACAGATTATTCTGTTATGAAAAACCCTTAAAAGATTAAAAAACTCCAGTTTATACTAAATGGTAAATGTTAAAAGGCTAGAGGTCATAGACGAGGTTCGACCAGCTGGCAATACCATACAAGTGCCCAGACTACCGTCATAAAATCCTACCAGACTCTCATCGTCGAACTTCTACTCTATATTTTTCATCTAAGCTAGTACCTACATATCATATCTTTCTCACCGCTAGCAAAAATATTCATTAAACAAGTCAGTACAAAACTGAAAGGAAAGTTTCTTCGAAAGAATAACCTGATGGTGACAGATCACTATACGCGGTTGGACTATACGCTATGAGAGGTGAACCGATTGGCAACTCCCCATTTGTTCCAGGTTTTGAAGCACTTGGCGAATCCTTAATCGATCCAGCGCTATAGCTGCTTTCGCTGATTGATCCATATCCCACTAATTTCCCCTTCAGACCTTCAAAATACAACTTTCGTGCATTAACGCACGTAAACATTGGCCAATAGCGGCTCAAAAAACCGTTCTTGACAGGTTATAACAAAGAAAATTAAGAAAAGAAAACTTCATATACTGCAGGTAGCGATATCAAGGAGTGCAAATCATCATCTATACGATACCAATAAATCAATGCCACTGAACAAAGAAAACAAAGCATTCAGAGAAAAAATTAAGAAAACAAATCTACCAAAGCAATTATTGTGTTTATTGGATTGTAAGATAATCAATTCACTTACCTTAACGACAAGGAAGTGACCCATCCTTTGCAAAAAATTTTCTGCTCGAAAATTTTCAAAATCTGTCGAATAAACAATGGAGCGAATTTGCAGAATGTAGAAAAATGAAATGAGAGATCAAATATGCAATTATCGGAGAGATATTTCATCTTTTAATTCCTTTCCCCCTCTCCTTTTTCCCCCTCCACCTACAATATTAATAAACAGAATTTTTCAACGATCAATTTATGAAACCAATAAGTTCAATCGATCAATAAATAAGCCTAAAAACAAAATTATTGATTCTGCTATAAATTTTCATTAATTATTTTTCTTATAATATTTTCAATGGAAATATTCATACCGAGATCACTGAAGAGACTGCTTGGTGTGCCTGCTATATCCGTATCCTTAGACTTATCGATGTTAATACCCTTTTGTTCTTTGGATGATGACGTTCCACAATGACGTGGCGAATTCTCGTTGCTACCCAACGCATCACTTGCTTCAACACCAACTTCCATCTCTTCTCAAAGAAATTTCATTCATTCATTTTTTTTTCACTGGTAATATGCATTAAAAATATTTATGGAATATGTAACTACTTCATTACACGACCTAGACAATATACCGCACTCCATATGTACTTATATTACTTATATATTTTATATATTACTAATAATATATACTATACAGCTGTAAAGTTAATACTATGCGATATTAAATACGCAATAACTTGCACAAGTTTTCTACCAACTTAGCAATATTTTATGACGCCTAGGTTCTTGTACCACTTAAAAACAAAGGAATTCTCATCCTTTCCATGTTGTTGAATCACCTCCAATAAATCTTTGTCTAAAAGAATATCAAGATCAGTAATAATCACCCAAGTGACTCAATTATTTTCCCCTTCAAAACTCCACTTTCCCATATACCATTCTCAAGGTGTTACAATGAGAACAACACTTTCTTTAATACCTTCAAGCGCTGAAAACAACTTACCACAAATCGTCCTCCTCATGACATTTAAATATATTCAGTGATTGTTATAGCTGATAAAGTCAAATCGTTATGGTGGATGGAGATCACTTGTCAAAATTCAGGTTGATCGCATTTTTAGGATTAAGTGGTCAGGTTATACATAAAATACTTACCTTCAAAGTTCTGCAGGCTTGATGGAATGATATCATCCAAGTCTGACATATTGAAAGCAGGTGGTATATGACACCTATAATATTATTCAATTTATTTTTAAGCATCTTGTTTTATCGTTGATTTTCTTTTCTCTCTCCCGGATGCTCGTTCCCTTATACTAATAACATAAGTGGGGTGAACTTGAGGAACCGGATAATCCCTCAATAGCAATACTCTAGTTTGATGGTATCCTCAAATTGCGAAAAGTGAATACTCCTGGTCTAAACAAATCCCATTGAAGGTTTTCGCTAATAACATAACTGCTGAAATCTGACTCGATTCTAACAGGTGAGTCCTGAGTTGAAATTACTGAACGAAACCGAGCTTTCATCCTCTCCAATAAGGAAATTTCGGCAATTTCCACAGTCATTTATCAAGAACTTGAAATTTAACTTACAAACGAAATAACTTTGACTTCAATATCGCATTTCAAAAGATTCGATAAATTAAATGAATAAATAAATAAAATCAATTTCCTCACCTATAAAAGATGGAAATTTTCTCAGCTGGATCACCTTTAAGTAGCAATGCCAACAAGCAAGCAACATCACGAAACGTTAGCAGACCAACGTCGCTCGAATCTAACAACTAAAATTATACACAATGTCACCGAATTCCCAGTAATAACTTCTGGCATTCCCTGGAAAAATTATCCAGGAAGTCGCTTCACTATCACTACTATCTTCTCACTTACCATACGGCCTTTTCGCATAACATAAATCAGTGCAAAACAATACTAGATGGGAAAAGATGAGTTACTTATTACGGATCACAAACTTTCTTCCGATCTGAAATCGGTTCCCAAAGAACAGAACCAAAGAATACATTAAGAAGCATTATTTAATTGCTCATTTAATAACATCGAAAATCGGAAGTTACTACAATTAACAATTGCCTCCAAAGAAAAACCTCTCAATCCTTCTTTGTTTTTTCTAAGGATTACCTCTTCCCCTTTTTGGGTTATTCATGGGATCGCCTTTCCTTCCCAGGCTCAGAACTGGTACCCACAGTCGAGGGCGCAAAGCTGGAGCAAGGGATGAGGAAATTCGCGCACCCATATTTTAGGACCCTTATAGATCAATTCTCCCACAGTAGAATCACTAACATTTTATTAGCCACCTAAATACCCATTCCTAGACCGACAAAGACAATCAGCTACCACCTTTCCTTTCCACTCCGGTAAATAAGTCCTTTAGCATGGAAAAGTGAAATTAACGAACCCGAAATGCTCTCACTGTGAAAAGTGGATTAATTTGCCAAGGCAAAAGACGAGGAAATATCTGCGAGAATATTTCGAAATCAAGACGATATTGTGAATGTGTGCATGGATCGGGTTTTGGCCTCTCGAGAACACCCTCTCCACGTCTTGCAGCACCCGTAAATCTACTTCGCCATAAAAGATGTTCTTCCTGAAAAAAAGTTTACTCATATAGGATCTTACAAATACGATGGTAGCTCAGAGGTGTAACTCCAGCTGCCGTCAACTTGAAAACATTTTCTCGGCTTAATCTTACAATTATTTTCATTTATAACTTTAACTTCCCTTATGATTCTATATAAATCAATTGAAACAACAAGATGATAAGCTATTACCTAGCGATCGATACTTAGTAAACGATCTCTTTAATTACTTATTTATTCATTTATTTATTTCAATGAACAGGGCATTCATTACGAATAATATATGTCTGTTCATATCGCTTCCTCCTGCTCTGACCCAATGCCTCTCTGATCCAGTTGGCTCTTGTGGTCTTTAGGTTGGCGTCTCCTTGCAGATCAGTCGCGTGAAAGTTAGGGCTCAGGTTCATCTCCTGCCCGTCGGATGCTGACGAGCCGATTCACCGTCATTCCTCCTATGACTGTCGGGACTTTTCCGCCGTCCTTGCCTCGATGAGGATGCTAGGCGGGGTGGCTCCGCTAAGCTGAGCCAACAATTCTGGTCGGAGCTTCGCAACCGGCCGCGCAGTAGACAAGGCAAAACGATGAATAAAACGATCGTATTTTGTTTATCCGTGAGTGGTCTGCTATTTTCTCCCCCCCCCCCCTTCCTCTCTTCCCAAATTAGACCACCACAGCACCAAAGACTGATACTACTAAAAATTCAAAGTTCAAGGTTCACCATTTCTACATAAAGATTGGCTGCACTAGCTTTTTCACTCAAATAATAAAGAAGTAGAGCTCAAACTGAATAACTGCATTCCAGCTACTAATTATCACTGATAAGTACGACTGTTGAGTAATTAAGATCAACAGCTGTTAGGTAGTCCCACAGCAGTAAAAAAGCATTCTATACATTCACTGGTGAATACAACAGATTCAATTATAATCATTGAAATCAAAAAAAAAAAGGAATCCCAACAACCAAAAAAGCTATTTCGAAAAGAACTCAAAAAATCCACCTAAGATATTCCATTAGATGTTGTAAAATTTCCTATACCCTTTCTTCGAAAATCCTTACAATCGTTTTGCATAGTGCAATAAGCCTAAAATTTATATCGAATAAACAAAACGATACATATTACCGATTTATCAAATAGCGTCGTTATTTTATGAGAAGATTTTAATAACGACCTCTCAAGTAATAAACAACATATAGCATACCTTGATAATATTGTAAAGAATTTCCAACTCTCCACATGTAAATTTGCAATCCGGCCCAACGCTTTTTATTATACTTCGCATTTGACTATCTTCTAGACTCTGAACAAAAAATCTGATGAACAAACACATAAAATAAAATAAGGAGAAAAGCAGCCATCCTCATGGCTCAACAAATATAAATATCATAAATCCTATTAACACATTATCAAATATCGTCACCGTTTTATGCAAATAAAATAGAAGATTACCTATAAATAATTGGAGAAAAAATTTAATTTGCCTATATTCTATATATTTAGATTTTAATCAGCACAAAACATCATCGGGATCAACAAGAAATCTCCAATATTGCAGGTGGAAACCCCTCTAACGAAAACACTAATCCCATAATAAATCCAAACGGATTATCTCGGTCGTTTCTGATTAAGTATCCCTCAAGCTCAACGAATCAAATAACAGAGAAATTTAATTTCTATTTAAGAAAAAGAAAAACCCGCTATAGCCTTCCGAACATTTTTATAAAAACGCAATCATCAAATTTTCGTATGTATAAGAATTATTTCATTTAGGTGTTAGGCTACGGAGAGTACTATGCAACAAAAATAAAGTCTAGGAGAAACGTATCGATAGGCAAAAAAGAGTAGAAATGAGTAAAGGTATAAATCTACCTGTAAAACCTTCGAAAAAGTAGAAATGGGTATAGTATAAACCTACCTGTAAAACCTTTGCAAAGGTAGAAATGAATATTGGTATAAACCTACCTGGACAACCTTCAGACGATGCTTGAGTCTCAACTTCTCAATGAGTTCGTTATCCAATGCTTCACCGAAATTCATATATGATTTGGTCAACAATCGCCCAATATAGATCTGAAAAAAAAAATAGTACATCTATTAAACAATCAACATAAAATTAATACTTGTTGAACACAACAATCTATTCTGTGAGCGTATCCCTATTTAATTCGAAGTTCCTTCTTTAGCAAAATCCTAATATTCTTACAGGTAATCGTTGAGGTGCACCTTAGTGACCGTACAGATAATCGTACAGGTAACCGTTGAACAACACCTTAGCTGATCTTCATCGCTTTCGATATCTTATCCATTTCTATAATCCTCCATTTCCGATGCCCGTAGTTCAGTTGCTAGAATAATCCCTTCAAATGCGACTCAAAAAGTGGAAAAACCACTAAAAACAGTAAAGAAAATTGAAGAAAGCTCACTGCGACAGTTTTTAAAAATTGAAAAAAAAATACATTAAATAAACCTAACAACCCAATTCAAAACAAAACAATAAACATATTCGATCAAAATAAAAATTCTTGTCAACAATACTTTAAAAAAAAAATACCAACATGAATAAATAAATGAACAAATAAATAAACGAATAAATAGATAAATGAATAAACAAATAAATAAACAAATAAAAATAATAAACAAACCTTACTGCCTTTGTCATGTTCATCCTCACGTTCAGTTAAACGATCCGTATATGTCGTTAAGAGTACAAGTGCTTCACCATCATCCCTTGCATTCAAAATTTCATACTCATTTTCTTTGAGTATTTGCAATGCCACTTGAAACATCAACTGCAATTTCCTTTTTCTCTCATCACCAAATATAGTCTAATCATTAGAATTATTCAACATTCCCAACAATATAACAATGAATATTTCTCATTTCATTAATAAAAGTAAGTTTACTTTTTTAAACGATATAATTATAACTGAATAAATAAAACGTTTATTATTAATGAATAAACGTCGCACAAATAAACTTGAAGGAATAATTATTCAACTTTAATTATATCCCATCAACTGAAAAGAATTCAACTATATAATCAAAAAAAAAAAAAAAAAACACTTTTAGTTTCATTCAATGTGAACATATATCTAAAATCGAAAATGATACTAAGAGCGCAGCAACCGACTCATAACATATTGCCACAACCGATCACTGAAGTATACTCGTCATTCCTCAATTCAGTTCTATCTTAAACTGTCATGATTCTCCAAATCAGCGACCGTCGACTCCAATGAGCGACAAAAGTCCCCCCAAAAAAAAAGAGAAAACATTATACAAAAACCGCTTTGAATATACTCCTTTCTCCTTAATATTATTATAATTAACAAGTAATTAACTAGTAACCAATAAAGAATTAATATCCTTTCAATTTTATTAAAGTACCATAATTAAACCAGTAATAGATACCCTTGATCCATCGTAGAAAAACAAATCAAGAATACGAATAGCGGCATCGAATTTTATTGCATTCAAAAATACCGTTAGAAACCACGACAAAGCAACCATATCATCTAAGCCAAGCTCTTTTAGTTTACTATACAATTCGGGAAGCGCCTTTTCCACAATATCAGCAAATACACCTGCAACTTTTTAAAAATATCAACATCGTGGGTGGCATCATAAAAACATTGCTCTATTAATAACCGTAAGATCAACAACTAGAGTTGTCACTTGATAATGTGACTTATGTATAAAAATGGCCAGGTGAACAAGGTATGAAGGTATTTCATCGGCGGTGAAACGCTTAACCGTACAACACAATTTCGATGTGAACCGAACATCTTTATTTAGGGTTTTGGTATGAAATGGTATAAAACATGGTATGAAATTGTACGTAATCCAACAATCCAACCATTCAAATAATTTAAATATAAATAATTTTAAAGGTTTTACTAGTAATGCACTCATTCCGAATGCTATTGATAAATAAAATCAACAAAAAAACTTTACATAACCGATTTGTTTACCTTGATCAACCAATGCACCAACCACTTTCGTATTATAATAATCGGGCAGTAGACGTTCACAGACGGCGACCAACAACCAGAATGCTTCCTCTTCGCTGTTAAACAATAAAAGAACACTTCCGACAATATTCATCGCCTGGCAATAACCTAGAAATTAAAGAGATTTCTCATGTAAATCCCATATCCAAATCCTATCAAATATCCATACCTCTTTCCGTCTTACAACGAAAAATTACCTTCATTCTCATCAACACATGGATAAAGGATGAAGAACATTCTCAAGTGATAACAATTAAGTTTCGAGACACAACAAATACATCATTTTACCGCAGTCAAAGCTCACAAATAAGAACTTTTCCTATGTACCCTATTACCTGAGAGACCACCTTAAAGGTTAAATATTCGCTAACATAACAACAAAGAAGACTGATGATTTTTCTCAGTACTTCAGTATGATAGAGTAACATAACACCGCATTAATATATATGAAAATAAGCAACTGTAAAGTGACAATAATCAAAACATCGGGCGTCGTTCATCGGCCGGTCCTATATTTTAAGCGATCCTCTCATCGAAAAGAAATGAACCCACCCTCTACTCCCCTCTCCCACTATATCTTCGGGCGTCGTTCATCGACCGATCCTATATTTTAAGCGATCCTCTCATCGAAAAGAAATGAACCCACCCTCTATTCCCTTCTCCCGCTATGTCTTGGCTAAGGTATTCCTAATTATGGGCTAAGGTTAACAGAAATAACTAAAATCTGAATTCGAGTTTTGTGTATTCATTATGTGAAAACTCGATCAGCAGTTCGAAACATTCGTAGGGTAGGAAGTACTGGTACTCCTTAACAACCCCCTCCTCACCTAAACGGGGAAGCAGGGAGGGGGCAGAACTACCACCACGTCGCATATATTCCGTAAATGAAAGGAAGTACTGGTACTCCTTAGCAACCCCCTCCTCACCTGAACGGGGGAGCAGGGAGGGGGGCAGAACTACCACCACGTCGCATATATTCCGCAAATGAAAGGAAGTACTGGTACTCCTTCACAGTCCCCTCCTCACCTAAACGGGGGAGCAGGGAGAGGGCAGAACTACCACCACGTCGCATATATTCCGCAAATGAAAGGAAGTATTGGTACTCCTTCACAGCCCCCTCCTCACCTAAACGGGGGAGCAGGGAGAGGGCAGAACTACCACCACGTCGCATATATTCCGCAAATGAAAGGAAGTACTGGTACTCCTTAACAACCCCCTCCTCACCTAAACGGGGGAGCAGGGAGAGGGCAGAACTACCACCACGTCGCATATATTCCGCAAATGAAAGGAAGTACTGGTACTCCTTCACAGCCCCCTCCTCACCTAAACGGGGGAGCAGGGAGAGGGCAGAACTACCACCACGTCGCATATATTCCGCAAATGAAAGGAAGTACTGGTACTCCTTAGCAACCCCCTCCTCACCTAAACGGGGTAGCAGGGAGGGGGGAAGAACTACCACCACGTCGCATATATTCCGCAAATGAAAGGAAGTACTGGTACTCCTTCACAACCCCCTCCTCACCTAAACGGGGGAGCAGGGAGAGGGCAGAACTACCACCACTCGCATATATTCCGCAAATGAAAGGAAGTACTGGTACTCCTTAACAGAAGGCTCATTACTAACTCCCCATAGAAGACCTGCAATTATGATGACTGAAGTGGGGAGGAATTAAGGATCTGTCCACTTGAAATTTAACATTTAAGCCACCTAGCTGGACGACTAAGTTATCAAGTAAGACAGAAAAAAATTTTAAGCAAATAAGAAACACCTTAGTTTTTTACTAACGTAAATTATTTTTCTGTTCATGCAAACAAATAAACACCTTATGATTGATCAGGTAAAGGCATTAGGCACCGTATAACTAACCAGTGGAAATACATCTTGCTGCTAAAAACTAGATATTAAATCCCAAAACTCTACATCAACATAAAATATTTTGACTCTCGAAATTTTCTTGCAGAATAAAAAAACTAAAAAAAACGAACCAATATTAGGATTTCTGAAGGCGTATGCAGTTAAAATTCTTCGTAGAGCATCAATTCCCGGGCCTTGTTGGAATGCCGGATGCTCTGGCAACGAACTGAAAGTGGAAAAAAGTCTGAAAATTTTTTTCTATAAATACTGAATTTAATTTGCATCCACACAGTTGTCACTTGTTTCGAAGGAAGACAACATCGGATCGACGGAAGTCGTGTGAGTAAAAGCATCAAACACCACCATTATCTTTAAAAATCGTCAATTTTATACCCTCTTCCCCTTTCCTTTTTATAGAATGATTTCAGAATGGTACCATCAGATTGAGAATATGGTAGTTCCTAAGCATTATGCAAAAATTTTCATATTTCGCCCAGCCGATGATCCTCGATGAACGAAAGCATATCATCGCGAGAAAATTAGATACATGTGTGGGATGAGAAAGGGATTTATTGCGTTGCTGATAAAATAACCATTTATTAAAAAATATTCATAATTTACAGTAATTATCTCTCTTTCACCTCCTCCCCTCTTCTCTAGCAAAAGAAAACTTGGTATGTCTGCAGAGCAAGTAGAATTCAAATGTACACACATAGAGAAAGGAAGAATCTTACCCACTCTTTGCTGAATAATTTAGGCACTAGTATTCAATAACGGACGATCATCTCCAAGTTTTGATGATAACATTCTGCCGATTAGGGTACCCTAAGGTTGCATCACTCTACTAATATTTAAAAAATTCTGCCCGAACAAAATGAGCTCAAAAAACAAACAAACAAAACGATGAAATGAACGATCAAATTATCTAATAGACATTAACCGATGCAGATCACGTTCAATTTCTTCGAGTGCCAACATATATTTCCCTCGACTTTTTTGCAATAAATCTACATAGTAACCCTCGTTGAGTGACATCTCTGCCGCAGCACCAGAACAAATCATCCATATTTCACCACGATCTTTCAGAGGAACACCGTCCAGCAATAACCTAAAAAGACATCCATAAAACATTGTTCAAATAGCTCAAATGGTTCTATGTTACCACCAAATTAGATGTAAAGAGTTCGGATCCGATTAACAAAAATGATCTATCCGCACGCTTTATCCGGTATTGACCAGAAATGTATTTATGAAATTCACTCGATTTTCCCCAACATAAGACTAGCTCAACATTCAAAAATCACTCTCAAACACATCATATTGATTCAATGGCTTGCCAGCATTCCCGCACTGATATTGTATCAAATAACAATCAGCATTAAAAATTACATCCCACTCCCCCCCTTCAATCCATAAAAAAACAATGATGAAGAAAAACCAAAAATTACGGTTTTTATTGATACAACTCTATCAATACCAGTATTTCCTAGATATTAAACAATCTGCATTGATACTTCAATTACCTTCATTCCACCATCCTCATGCGTTGCTTTAGAACGCCAAAAAATTCTTTCAAATCTCATCCCCCCCCCCCCCCTCAAAAAAAAATCCGCTAATATACCTATGCAATTCGACAGTTCGATACATACATATACCTCGACCGTATTCATCAAACATTGCGGCCCACTTCGCTTTTAATTTCTCATCAACATCCGTCGTCAATGGAAACGTCATCGAAAGTGGCTTCTTCAGCATTTCCGCCTCGTTGAAACTCCCCTCTTCCGATCCCTTCAATAAATCACCTTCTGGGAATTATTTTGTTTACTGGGAATTTAATTTTACAAAAATACGACGTTAGAGGGGAAAAGGCTCTAAAAGGTCATTGAATTTAAGTACAAAGCATTTCCGCTATCGTTTCCTCATCGTTTCACCGTATTCATCCAATCGTACTTATTAAAGCATACACCTCCATAGTCAACATCTTATTATACCACTGATAATGGATGAAAAGACCCCCAAATCTGAAGTCGATACTCCTCTAAATCTACCAATGACTTAGACAGTCATTAGAATATCGATATCTATGAAACTAGCGACATTTCGAAAATATCCTACTATTTCTTCATATAATTTTTATGCGAAATAAAAAAACTCTCCAAGTTTTTCGAACTGAAAGATACGTTTTCTTTGATAGTAGGTGGGTGAAATATCGATGAAAATTCAAATAAATAAAAGAAAATGTGGGAAATTCGTCCAAATTGCTTACTTGAATATCTTTCCTTAGCAATGAAAATTCATAAGCAAGTCGTGTTTTGAATGCAATTATTTTCCCCATAACACGATCACGATCCAATAATCCTGTTATAAGTACAGCAGCCTGAAAAAAATACAAAATAAGAACCATAACTGGCAAAGACCGCATTCTATTTGGGTTTTATATCTTCATATGTTAAGAAAGAACCATTTGCTTTTTATGCAATATGCAACGCATAAAGTTTATTTTATTTACATTGCTACAAATAATAAAACCCCTGTGCGCTTATTTAAGCAAATATGGTATATACTGACCTCAATTACTTTATTGCAACAAAAGTTATTTACCTTATTTATAAGACAAATAAGAAGACCATTGGCAACACCTGTCTCGCCAGTCGTTTGGAATGCCTCCACTGAATTGATTTCATTCATTGGCATTACCACACTCACTAAACGATGCACCTATAAATAAAAACAACTTACCTGAATTCGATAATATAATCACTCTATAATTATCATAATGCAAAGACGAACACAAACACCTATTACGCATTTATTTTAATCAAGCAATTTCTCAACGGCTTAATGGAATGATAATAGAAACCGCTAAAAGAAAAAAAAAAGAATCCACAATGGATCAACGATCGAATTTTCCCGTACAACGAGATCTAAAGATGCCCTCAGGGCATTTAAGCGTGGACTGTGGTTATCGCCTCTAACATCGCTTAGATCTATTTTTGCTCATTCCACTGGAAGAATATTATCATGAAATATTAAAGATATATTTGAAGAAAAAAATTTCAAAAGAAAACAGACTGAAAAAAACCTTTGATGTGAAGCAAACAAAATGCGCCGAAAGATAAAGCCGCCCAAGAACATGTCGTTTATCATAGGGCGTAAATAAACGACATGGCGTATCACCATCTAATTTTTCCATATATGGTAGGGAAAATTTGTACCTATAAAATTATATCTGTAAAATCTTCACCTACTATAACTCTCTATTATTTAAAGAACGAGCATAAACTTCCATTAACTTTTAGCAACTCAAAAACTTTAAAAGTCCTTTATCGGTCGAACAAAGGAGAAGGACCTCACCTGGGAAAATTGTTCGCTCAATAAACCAACAGGTAATTTAACCGACAATCAATACAACTTAATCAGCACAACAATTTAAACAACAACTTAATTAACAAATAAAAACTAAAAAAACCAACCTATATGATTCACTGCGATATCTTGCATCTAAATCTCTCTTTATAAATGATGCGGTTTCTTTCTTCGATTTTCTTTTACCACATTCTAACGCTGCTTTCTTTCTCAATGCTGCATCTTCACGGAATCCTTCTTCCTCTACTAATCTAAAAAATAAAATAAAACCTCTCAATTCCTTTATACTCTCGACAGTATTCATATTGCTTCCTTATCTTAATCAAAAAAATTGAGGGAATCGAAAAAAAAAACATTAAGAATAAAAAAATATATACGCAAAAAATCAGTTTCTAATCAGCTAATAAAATATTAAATTATATATCCCCTATCAACTATCATCTAGACTACATATTTGATAAAAATTATAAATATTTACATAAAATATCATAAACCTACCAGCAATAAATCAATATTCCAATGAATATATTTTCTCCTTAAAATTGCTAGAGATGATTTAATAAACAATAAAAGCAACAATCAATGACGCTATGTTGAATTACTAAAAAGTTTACAATATACCCAAAGCTCGACCACCCACCTTGCTCCTTTTCCGGAAAACCAAACTTTAAGCAAAGAACCTAGGTATATGCTAGAAAACACGATTTATCAAAACAATAACTTCTCTCGTATACAATTTCTATCTCTATTCGAGTATCAAAAATAATCCACATTGGCTGCGAGAATAGAAGAAAGCCATAGCATTTCGACAAAAAACAAAATGAGAATATTATATCAAAAAATTTAGCTAAACATATCTCAATAAATATGGTAAAAGTGTTATACTACTTTAACGTTTTAATACATAGTTTTAATGTAATAAGCAATACTTTAAAGAATTTAATCGTGTGGAATATTAAATATAAATAAATATACTCGTAAATATCAATAACGGCTAACTGTTTCATTGCGAGATTAGCGAGTTGTGATGCCAATTTGAAAGTTTCATCGAAATTTATAAACATCGAAAAATTATAGGTATTTTCTCGAGTGACCACAGTAAGTGTTTGCGGAAATAGTAATGGCATATCCTTCTCCAATACCTGTAATAATTGATCAAAAAGGACAAGAAATAAGCAATAACCTTGTAACATCTATAGATTATACCTGCGACTATAACCTACAATGCCTGTGGAACTTGCAAGTTCTTAAATCTTTCAATACCAAAAAACCTACCTATAGAGAGAAAAAACCGTTTGAAAAGCGGATTAAAGAGGAAGTGATGCGTGTTCGTATACTCGAACCACTCTTCGATTTTCAACTTTTTCTTCTAAATTTACGAAGAAAATCTCGATTAATCTTTTTTTTTTGATTGAGCTAACACCTTGCGTAATGTGTTACTTCAATTTTTTAATTGTAATCTATCGGAATTTATTGTAATCTATCTTAGCCGTTAATATTGACTTACTTTTAATTGTAATTTTTTAATTTTTTTTTTTTTTTAAATCCTAGCATCTTTAATTGAGGCAACACGTTGCTCAAAGAAGTACAAAATGAGGCTATCTCAATTTGTGTTTTCTTGAACAAGGTTCATAAATTTCCATCTGAAACATGTAGCTGGAAGTGCTCCTAGTCGTTGAAATATGCAAATGTTACTCAAAAAATATAAAGCTTTACATAATTCTTAATCATCTTGTCTATACATAAATACATAAGTAAATATATAAATATATAAATATAAATATAAATATATATATATATATATATATATATATATATATATATATATATATATATATATATATATATATACAAACGCAATAAAATATGAATATCCTTGATAGAATTATTTGATAAAGACGGCAAAAAATGGAAAGCGTTTAAATAAAAATGAAATGAAACAATAAGTAGCAACCGTAATATCGGTCCATTTCAATTTGATACACGTTTGAGTTCCCATAATAAACGAATAGAAGCATAAAAAATTAACCGATAGATACATTTGTCCTTGACAAGGCACTTTACCTTTCCAATAACAACATGTGTAATCTAAAATTAATACACTATAAGGAAGTCAAAAGAAACAGACGAATCTTTTATTCAAAAACATTTTGAATAACGGGAATTGGAAGTAAAATTTCAGGAGAGGAAAGGGGGAGGGAGCGGAGAGGAGGCAGGCGGAGGGGAAGGGAGTGGAGGGGCAGGGGAGGGGAGGGGAGCGGAGGGGAGGGGAGGTCATTAGGCGAGTTATGCGACTATGGAATATTCTAAATTTAGCGATCATATGGATGTCGATTTCCGCTTTTATTTGTTTTTATGAATTACAATGTTTTATTTAATCAGTGGTTGGAAAACCCAATTCAATTGTTGTCATCTTTAAGAATAAGATCTGGAAGGAAAATTTGAGGACTACTGACAGAAAAAAGAACATCTGGAGAAGAGAAGCTCATTGAAATTTGCGCACGCAGAAACAGTCAATGAACTCCTTTCCGACCCCTCTTTCCCATCTCCCAACTCTGACTCATCGAAGACACGATATTTCACCTGTTAATGAAGTAAAACAGTGCAACACTTTATTAATATAAAAATGCAACAAGAAAATTTTCAGGTCAACTACAACTAATGATGTAATCCCATCGGTGTTTCTTACTTTTTTTTTTCTGTAATACCTCTCAGGTATTCCGCCAGGTACATGTTACAAAAAAAAACATGATAAAATAACAAAGAAAACTTACAATTAACAAGTTTTTCATCATGAGGGAGAGTAAATAATTTTTGAAAACGATGCAGAATCGCACGATTGGAAATCGAATCAACATCTAAACATAAAATATTATTCAAAAGAAAATAATCTAAACACAGGTTAAACGATTCACAACGATTGCGCTGTAAATTCATGATTGCAGTCAAACAAATCGCAATATCTCGTCACTTTATACTCGAAAAAAAAAAAACCTTTTCAAGGAAAGAAAACAGCAACTTTTCAAAGTTGAACTTTTTTTTAATACGAAAAAAAAACAGTGAATGAGGATTAATAACTAAAAAAATATAAAAGTTTATTACGCCTATCTATTCCCAATTAGGGTTGTAAAATTATCTTCGGCTTGTTGAGATAGAAAAAATTATGAAAATTGCAATCAACCGAAATAATAAACTCCATAAAAAATCCAAATATAAATGCATTTTCTCTAAGGCGCATATTATCCACAAGAAAAAACTCATATTCTTTCCGCATATTTCTTCCAGCATCCAGAAAAATAACCCTCTATCCTTAGCCAGTTATTCTTATACCAACTGATTTGATCCCAATTATATTTCATAAATATAAAGGGAATACAAAGGAAAACTCGCATACAACAAAATGAATACTGAATAATAACCTTGTGCTGATGTATTCGCTTCATCCAAACTCACTAAGCCTTCGATTTTCGTCAAAACATAACGCCGAATATCTGCTTCCGATTCAAATGAACCTCAATATTTCAGTTATAATTAATCAATAGAATATGGTACGACAACATTCGAGTATGAGATCAGCGACCGATTGTATCGTCGTTTATGTTCAACTATAAACGATGCCTACCCAACAACAACGGGCATATTTTGAACATCGAAGCTCATTACTCAGAAGAGTATCTATGAATGACACAATAGCAATATTCCCACTTTTCATTTATCTGCATTTTTTGTTTTTTATTTCTTCAAATATTTTTATTAAATTTATAGTGCACTTTTTGCAGCACCTTTATTAATCCCCAAAACATCCCTCCGCTTTAGGTTGAAGGCGCAAATGTCATGCATTTATTCACATACTACAGAAAAAACATGGTCATACCCTAACTTGCTCATTTACCTAAGCTAAATTTGGTCTTCAAAAACTTCAAATCCAAGAAAAAAAAACCGAATATCTTCATCATGTGGGAGAGTAACTCAAAAGAATGGATATTAGACATGATTGCTCATTCAATTTTTATATTTCTCTTCATTTCCTAAGTAGAAAAAAAAGTCAACAGTTTAATTAAGTCAAACAAGAAAAAACAAATTAATAAATAACTAGAATAAAAATAAAATATTTATTTTAAAGAAAATCCAAAGTTATAGAAATTTCCGAGCATTATAAATGATATATGAAAAAAAAAAAAAAAATAGGAAAAACAACTTACTGAGTGTAGGTATAAGATTTTTTTCGATCCATTCCCAATTTTCGACAATTTCTTTACGTTGTACCGCAATCGCCACAACTGCAAATATATAATTAACAAATATAGCAACAACTCTTTTAAGGAAAACAGTAGTGAAGAAAATATTCCCAGCAATATTAGCCATAACATAATATCCTTAATTGGGAAGTAGAGATCAAGAAGTAAAATAAATATCTAAGCATGATATAAGTAAGGAAGAGGACAAATCAAAATAGGTCTGAAAAAACGGGGAAGAATTCAAGAAGAAGTAGGAAGGGGTGGGGAAGGGGGGGGGGAAGCGAGAAGAAGGAAAATGCGAAAGATTAAATGAGGATACAAATCGGGCGATAGGTGAGAGATAACTGGATTCAACAACACAACCAACAGCTATTGCTAGTAAATCTTATTCAATCGAAGAAATATTCGATACGTTCGTCATAGATAATTTAAAAATACCACTTCAATAGCATTGAGTAGCTTGAAAAGGAATTTTTTTTTATTTTCTTTGCTTTAGAATGATAGAAAAAATAATAAGAAAATCTGAAAAAAATTGGAATAAATAGAAACAAAAATTTAAATAGCTCATCAATCAATTATTTATCTGCGCCATTTTCTCTGATATTCAACTTTTAAAAAAAGAAGTTGTGGGTAAAACTCAGAGAATAAAAATCTTCCTGAATGATACTACTTCCTGCTTATTCTAAAAAGTTTTGATCTCCACCCCCCTACCCCCACCTCCAAAGAAAGACTACTCTTGATTTATTCAGCCTATTCCTCAATAAAAATACTATTTAATTGTTAAGAAAAAATTACAAACTATATGCATAAACTTCCAACTTATTTAAATCGAATATCTTTTTAAAAAAAATCGATCGTAGAAGAAAATTTGAATATTAAAGTACTATACGAATATATAGCTAAGCTCAATTTAAATTTAAATTTTTTTAAACAGAATTTGATTCATTAATTAACCTATAGAAACTTGTTCATCGTCTGATTGATTTTGATAGAGTATACGATAGGGTGGTGGACGAGTATCAAAAACCGAATCAAACGTTGCTACTAGTAATGAGCTCAATCCTCGTGTACCATATCCTTTGCGTCGTTGTAATATAAAACATGAGTTCGCACATTCATTCACCCTATAATATTCCAATGCTTGATGGGAATTGATTGCAAATTTACTTCAAGTACAATTGCTTATAGGAATTAGCTCAAAATATAACATCTGCTTCTTATTCCTCAGAAGAAAATATAAATCGATGAACATTAAACAGAAAATATATAATATGCAAAAATTTAAATATTCCACTTGATCGGATAAATACCAATTGATTATACTTTATATCAAATATGTTGGAATTAATTACCATACTATATTTAATTATTTAATTATTCAACATGCTCGTGATTTTTATATAATACTTTTTTCTATTCATATATTATAGATCTAATAATTCTATAAAATATTCATAAACTTTGCTAATTATTTTAGAGCAGCGATGAGATTAGACTGTCTTCTCGTTTAGTGTTTTTCATTCAATACAACGCTATATACCTCTTGTGTTCTATAGAAAATCTCTACTTCAAGCATTCGATGCTACGGAAAATATTTGAGGTCTATGTAAAAAAAATTTTTTTAAGTATTACTTTCTCCTCCCCCCCCCCCTCTAAATTCTCCTTCAAGTAACAATTGGAAATAGAGGCGATAAAAAACAACCCTACTTATAAGTAACATTTCAGATTCGTAATTTTGAATCCCCGCTAGGCTTTATTACTCGATCAGCCGATGTTATACGACTTTGAACTTCGAATTTAACGAACTGAATAATTTAAAAAAATTAAAGAGTAAAAATTTTCAATCTTTTGAAAATTGATTTATAAAATTAAGTTTTTCAATTCATTGATTAAAAAGGACCTAAAAAACTTAAATTTATTTATTTACAATCGAATGGAATAATAAGAAAAGACTAACAATATAATTTTTTTGAATAGAAAAACATGTATATTTTTAAATGCAAATAATTTATTGATTTACGAGTGAAAGAAACATACCATAATGTGGTTCCGAGAACCAAATAATTAGGTTTTATCCAAACCATTATTGCATTCGATATATTTTATTGTTGTTATTTTCCAATGCAGAATTGAACTCGTTATCATAAACAGATATAGGTGATAATACTTAAACGGTATCTCCTCTTTGATAACGTTGGCAAAAGATGTACACCTATAATAAGAGGTAATCAAATGAATGCTTCATTTACGCATAGCTTTACTGATTAATATTATGCTGTAAAAAGCAACAAATCTCTATTTATATCAGAGGTTATATTCACTTATATATATATATATATATATATATATATATATATATATATATATATATATATATATATATATATATATATATATATATATATATATATATATGTATGTATATATATATATATATATATATATATATATATATATATATATAAATGTAAGTTGGATTAAAGTCGTTGCCGATACTTAACACAATAATCCACCAAGCTCAATTGCCTTACTTCCATGACTCATGAATTGCAACCTTCAGACATCGACAGACAAATAAAACAGACATAAAACAACGTATTTCGATGGCGATGAAATAATACAAACTTCGAATAAATAAAAACTAGAAAAAGCAGCAATAAAAATAACAACACGAACAGTGGCCATTAAGCACGTCGCAACGGGTGAATAATAAAGTGGATGATGTCCCTATTATTACTTGTCCCATTTCATCCATTAAATCAAAAAGTTCTATAGACATCTGAAATATTAGGTCAGGCAGATTCACTCATAACTTAGCAAAATTCCTTTAAAATGAACATCTGAAAACATCTTTTCTACGTCACATTATTACAACTTCTATGAACAAAATGGGACAATTGAAACATAAAGACACAATGTTGGATGACGTCCTAGAGTGGTTTCCTCAGTAGTCGATAGTTCCTTTTGGGACGGTAGTTAATAATATATCCAGAAAATTACGGATTGCTTGAGGTGGGAACTGAGGTAAATCGCAGTTGGGGAATAATAGCCTGGGGTTCTTTTTTCAAAGCTTGGAGCTTGGAAAAACTTGGAGTTCTCCATCCACCCGTTTTTGCGGGAATTAATCCTCCTATGGGCAAACTTTGTTATTCGGCGAACATTTTCTTCACAGATTTTTTTGATTTCACCTGCATATTTTTGTCTAGTATGGCAGTAAAAAAGAACGAATAACCCTCAATTACCTCTATATAAACCCTACTTAATTTGAGGACAACTTATAAGACACATTTACCAATTGTGATCAGAAGAAATGAAGAGTTTTATTAATAAATTCAATCGTAGTTTGAAAGCCATTCCGCCAGGATGAGACAGTGGAGCTTGCTCTTTGTTAGTCTATTGGTTGGAAATACTATAATGTTTTTATTTACTTGTTAATCAAGCTGGAGCGTTCAGAGGTGATATGACGATACACTCATTGAGTAACGTTGAAGGTCAATTAAGTGGTAAAGAGCTTGCGGTTAGGTGGTTAGATATGGCTAGATTTGGGTGATGCTTGGCATTCTTGGATTGAATTGAATTTTGAAAATCGAAGGCTTAAGCATAACATCTAAAAATATAAAATGTTCACAAGTCTTCGTCTCGCCGCTAAATACAAGTTTACCAGCGTATATTACGCCCCCCCCCCCCACCTCGTCCCTTATCCCCCTTCCTTCCACTCTCTTCTCATGATATCATTTCAGCTGCAGAATTCAAGTTACTTCTGTTCATGGGATATGGTGGTAGGGTGATTACGGCTGATAAATGCCTGAAATTCCCCACTTTCTCGTGTAAAGAACTGTAGTTGAATTGCGAAAGTTTTTCACAAATTGGACGACATATTTGGCTTAAAATATTTCCCATAAGATCGCCGATCTATGCAAGGATAGAAAACGTTATCCACACTTTCCAGTCAAATCATCAAGGTCTTTGAACTTGCAATCCGTAATTAGCGATCATCTAATAAAGAATCCCGTCCCCCTTCCCCTCCAAAAAAAAAAGAAATTCGAAGATTTCAATAATATCGAAGATATCTTAAGCGATTCGACGGATCCTTGTATCGGTAGCGTTAACAATGCTATCATGTTCGACATAGAACGCTTTTCGATTAATTCTAAACAGAAATGAAGTAATACTATAAGGTCAAAGCGCGATTTGCTCATTATAGAAATCTAAACTTGAGAGGAACTGATATAGAAAAGGTTGTGAGTGAATTTGATGTTTACTAGACATTATGAATATAACTATTATACTTTTGAGATAAACCGAAATAAGAAATAATGTAGAACATTTCTTTTTTGCTTCTTCATACTAGATTTTCATAGAAATTTTGTTATCAAATAAAACTTGAAATTAGAGCAGTCTAATATATAATGAACTTAATACAGATATGAACATACTCAATTCTATAAAATTCAACATATATAACCCTACTCTTCCCCCCCCCCCCCCCTTCGTTTTTTTTAGAGATTTTTAGAAAAAAGTTTCATAATTAGGTTTATTTCCAAATGGTATAGATATTGATGAAGTATTTAATATTGCTAGTGGCAAAGTGGGTAGCCATCATATTTGGATACTCTTCATATTTTGGTGCTATTTTAGGTGGGCGATGATTTCCTCTCATCCATATAATTATTTTGGGCATTATTGAAACTACTATTTTTATATTTATAGTTTTTATCTTTATTGTTTATTATAATGAAATGGTTTATCTTTGAGCCTTTATTGATATAATTTACTATTCTAACATCTAACATACATTCATTCTTGCCCATCTTCCTCTCACCCGACGATTGCGCCTTGTCTTGTTTGAAAATGTTGGAGGCGCAAATGTCAGTGCAGCGTTGTTTATCTGCTTACTGCAATAGTTTAGTTGCCTTATCTATTGGTTGTAATATTACCGCTTATGTTGTAACGGTAACGTATTAGCATGATACTTTAGATTTATTTTACTCATCACTAATTAATATGTCATTTAGAATTCACTCAGTTGTCCACTCTAATGGCTCGAACAGCAAAAAAGCCGACAAAGAAGTCGACTGAAGAAGAGCTCATCAAGAAGAAGAAAGGCAAGAAGGTCGTGACCAAACTTACATCGAAAAAAGCATCTACTAAGGTAAAAGGTCAATCTGCACTTACCTCAGGTCAGAAGTCACCCGAACTTGTCAGTCGAACTCGATCTACACCTACGAAGAAGCGTTCATCAACTATCGTTGAGGTGTCATCATTAAACCGTAAACGCAGTGGACAGGTGGAGAAAAAAACCTCTCAAAAAAAGAAAGCGCCACGTGTAAAGAAGCGATCATCAGTGAAAGCGCACGAACAACATGAAACAGAAGTTGAGGAATCTGTGGCGGATGATATGAATCGACCACTTACAATTGTTACGTGGAATGTAGCTGGACTTCGTGCACTTGTTAAGGTTTCTTTGCTTCCTATTGGCATGTTTTTGAATGTCTGTTTTTATCATTCATATGGAAGAGGTAAGGAAGGAACGAATGAAAAGAGTGCAAGATAGCCTATTTAGTGGACAAGGTTTACAAAAAAATGCGATTCATATTTTTCAACCGCTAAATGTAAATTCAACTCGTCCTGCAAAAAAAAAAAAAAAAAACCAATATCAGTGGAATGATAAAATTTGCGATATGGGATTAAACTGCAGATTTCTTTCCCACTGTAATTTAATGCTTTTGCATATAATTTTCTGTTTCTAAAGTTTGCATATTTTTTATTATATTTTTCTCTGTTGGTTGCAAGCAATGAGTTTGTGCAAATTTGTACGATGTCAATCACTTTAGTTTGGCTGTCTAGATATAAACTGTCCTACCTAGTTATTTAATCGATCAAAAATGTACTCGACTATTTAAAAAAATTAATTTTTGTTTTATATTTATTGATTTGTTTCTCAAGTGGTTGGATCGTTCAGCGATCGGATTGTGTTGATACCGGATCTACCGGGAATACCGGCAAAGAGAGTGTAATGGATTCATTTGGCGTCACTTCAGATTCTATAAGTTGGCAAATTCTTAAATCAGGTTTTTTTGTTGCAAATGCGATCGTTTTCAGAAGGATGCATGTCGTTTTATCACTTCCAATAAGGCCGATATCGTTCTTCTACAGGAAACAAAATGTGCTGAGATCCCTGCTGGTTTTCCAGTAAAAGGTTTCGAGGCGTTCATTGGTGAAAATCCTGGGAAAACCGGTCATGCTGGTGTTATTCTCCTTAGTAAGCAAAAACCTATTAAGGTAAGGTTTTATTTTAACCACAGAAAAGTAAAAATACAGTTTTTACTTAACTACATAACCGTTTAGTACGGTTGATTTCCTTTGAAATATTTTCATCGTTCACTTTTACGTTCCCGATCTTCACATGCTTCCGGTTTTTTGCTTATATTTTCTTGCATAGCTAATTTTACCAATCCGCTACCTTACTAGCCGTATTATCTATTTATGGTTGGAGTCTCTTTTTCTCCTCAGCTAATATGATTCAAACTTTGAGAGACTATCCATAGCACTCTGATGGTGGTCTGCGCATAGGCCAAATTTTCGTTTCAATGACCGACGGCCAAAATATGAGAATATCGGTCGTTCATAACTCTATTTATCTATAATCTTGTCGTTTTATTTTTATTCTTTGCCTACTCATGCTTTTTTTATTAACTTTTACACATTTACGCGAATCTTTTGTGGCTGGAAAAACCCCTTATAATTTTATTCATTTATTTTTAAAGAGTTTTTTTATAGGTCATTTAAAAATGTTTTCAACACCCCTTTTCGATCACTTCAATAAAAGTCAAGGATATTGAGGAAATGAGACTATAGAACTCCCTCCCTCTCTCCCCCCCCCCCCTCCATCCCACCTTCCCCTTCTAATTCTCTTTTTATTGAAATTCTGTGGAATGGTCATTTATTCTGCACTTTTTAATATTATTCAATCAGTCTTTCACTTGTGTATATTCAGTTACAAAATTTTTTTTTCCAATTTTGCTTCTCGTTCATAAACTTTTTGCTTAAAGCTCGATGAAGCTTTTTTTAATCTAAAGGTTAAATACTTATAAGGTTGCACTTCGATATTTGCACTCTTAGTTGCTTTTCCGCAAGGCTATCGGTTATTGAATATCGGGATATGCAAACAAATCAATTGAAAACGATGGGGATTTTGTTGAAAGTTTCTTAGAATGGCGATGGAGTGTTTTATTTATATTCAGTTAAGGGATCGATAATATTTACGGTGCAATTGCATATCGTCGAAAGGTGGTGATTTTTTTCAGGTACAGACTAAAATAGAGGGTGTACCCGAAGAGTTGGGTGTGCAAGGACGTCTCATTGTGGCGGAATATGATAAGTTCTATCTTATCAATGCTTATGTACCGAATAGTGGTCGTGGTTTAGTCAATTTGGCAAAGCGTAAAATTTGGGATGACTTCTTTATCGACTATATCAAACAACTCGACGCATCGAAAGCAGTCATTTATGCGGGCGATTTAAATGTCGCTCATGAAGAAATTGGTTCGTTCTATTTCAGCTATTATATTCTTGGAATGCCTAATTCCAATTTTTATTTTTAACAAAGAATAAATTGTTTCAATTATTTCCACTAGAACAATATCAATATTTTAGTGTATAGCAACAATAAATTTTATTTTGCGGAATGTCTTTGCTTTTTTTTAATAACAAGAAAATCTTTCGCTTTATTTAGCATTAGTTCTATGATTTTCTCTTTTCACCTGCATTATTCGTATTTCTCCGTCCTCCGAGATCGATTTTGCTAACGATCCTTCCTATTCGACTCCCTACTCCCCTCCTCCTCTGCCTCCTCTCCCCTTTCTTTATTATTCAACTCAAAGTCACTTTTTCTTGTAACGTTTAATAGGATTAAGCATACCTATTCATTCATATAGGTGATATATTTCTCGTAACATATAAATTCATCATGAAATAATTACTTCTTAGATCTAGCAAATCCGAAAACCAATCGCAATAAGACGGCTGGTTTCACCGATCAGGAACGTGATGATTTCACCCGATTGCTTCAGGCAGGTGGGTACTTCTGTTTTTTTATTGCCTCATTTGTAGTACTATATTTGCTCTTTTATTTCTGTTATTGGCAGAGGGTACATATTTATGGATTCCGCCTTTGTTAGCGATGAAAACGTCATTGAGGGCATCGTATTTTTAGAATTGGGGTGGAAGGGGGGAGGAGGAGAGCGAATGCTTAGTTCATGAGTCATGTAAATAGGGTGTTGTTAACTGGTCATATAATATTACAGTAATTCGATGGTAATATGCTGTTGTGGGGGGATAATTTTCGACCTGAAAACGACCTGATCTAAAATAGGATCCTCGGTGACCTATCAAAAGAACGCCAAACTTATGACAAGGTTTTTTCTACAATTAGGATTTTGCTTCCGGCGTTTTCATAAAAGCACTCGAAAGAGGCATTCTAATATATGTTCTTTGATCAGTCAAATTGCTCTCAATAGGAAACTCGACATTGAATAAATCCATCGAATAGGCTCAAACGTTCATTTCCAAAACATTTATAAAATCTCGAAAATTGGTTTGTGCCGAAAGCATTATATGATAATGAGTTATTTTAGAGAACCTCCCCCCTTTCCTCATCCTTTCTCCCATGGCTGAAGCAATAGGTAATTTTTGAATTTTCTGGCGAGTAGTGATTCTCTATTTACTTTAAGAAGCAATAAGATGTAGCATACTGCAGTTTTCCATCTAGCTTAGAATTCTTGAGATCGTTTTATGTGGAACGTTCGCCCTCGGTTACTAAACGTAAATACCGAATCTAGGTGCTATGCAGAATAGCAGATATTATCATAGTCCTGAATGATGTCGGGTATTTATAAACTATAAATATGGTTTATAATGCAACAGTTGTATAATTTTAGGTTTCGTCGATGTATATCGTTCACTATATCCGGATAAAAGCGGTGCCTATACGTTTTGGTCGACAATGCATAATGCAAGAGCAACCAATATCGGCTGGAGGTAGATTTATTCTACTTTATGTAAATAGGTCATTTGCTTAGGTTTTTGGAATAATTTATTGTGTATTGTGACTTCAAACCTTCAAACACTAATACCTGAGTCATTCTGAGATCGACCCTGAAGCAAGTTATTTTATAATGGCTATTAATGCTGATTATTAGGGGATGGGATTGATAATTCTCGAAAATTTTAATGTCTACAATATAATCCTTTTGTAAATCTTAGGCGATGATGTTTGAGTTTTTATTAGTTTCTGCGTTGAATGTCTTTCACTCAAGAAATTCTTTTTAAAAAAAGGGTCAACTGTCCCCAAAAAAATTTTTGGCAGTAAATTTTTTTTCTCTTCTCGCAGTAAATTTTCTTGAACTTCTTTTTAAATACGTCGTTATTGATGACCCTCCTTAATATCAGAAATGGTTGTTTTTAAGTGAGTAAATATTGAAGTTGTTTATTTAATTGAATTACGGGAAATTAATTTCAGGTTATTTTAATTTCAGGTTGGATTATTTTGTAGTAAGTGAACGTCTAATGGATAAAGTGGTGAAATGTGAAATAAACTCGAGAGTTATGGGCAGTGATCACTGTCCTTTAACTTTACAAATAAATATATGAATGGAAGGCTTTTTTAATGGAGAGACGCTATGACAATCATTGCTTCATTCCATTCACTAATAAGATTATTTTTTTGTTTTTATCAGTTATCGTGCTTATTTTATTATATACCTCTTTTTACATTTCTTCTCTACTTATTATGCATCATTTCATATTAAGAAAAACGATTTCATTTTACATTAAATATGAAATTCTTTTATTTATTTTATCAAGAGATGAGGGGTTGATATTTTTTTGAACAGAACTGGTGGGGGAGGGGGGGAGGGGTGGAGCATAAAATTGGAGCCGAATGAGTGTTACTGATAAGGATGATACCATTTCATGGATAGTCTATTATTAGAAAAATACTTGAACAGTTTTATTTAGTAATTGAGTAACTTTTACATAATTACCTGATATGAAGATGGGTACTTAAGGCGTTCCGACTATGGCGGTGCAAATTTCCGATATTCGTTTAAGTAATAAAATATAAATTAAAGGAATTTTACGTTCATTATTTGTATTGTTGTTCTGTGAAGATCGCCGATGCATGGAGGAAGTTTTAGATAGGGGGGGGGGGGGGGGAGGGAATATTTTCGTTTAAATATCAGCTTCATTCACGGGAATATAACGACCATGCATACCATTTGTCTGTTATCTTAACTAAAGAGTAAAAAAGGTAATTAAAAAACCCAAAAACTTTTCCTCAATAAAAACAATAAGTGACTTTAATACTTGGTATATTAGATGTTCAAGATACATCGTCGACGATCTTCACGAATTACAGGTTTTGAGTATCCTTTAAAGATTACTGTTTATTTTTATTATATATCTATATCATTGTACTTTAATATTTTATATCAGTACATCATTGATTTTCTTCCCTCTCTTTTCCATCTATTGTATATTTTATTCGCTCGAAGGAGCTATAATTTTATTGCTTATTCGTTGTCCATAATCTTTCATATATGGTACGATCAATGTTTTCAATATTTCTTTGCATTTTACGATGCAATTTCCTTTCAATATTTTTGTTCAATTTTTGCGATTCCATTTTTTGGCATTTTGCCGACTTTGTTATCTTACAACCGAAATGCATGATGGCTACATTGCAGTGGAAAATTATGCTCCATATTTTGTTTTGTTGTTTATTGTATGAGTTGTTTATTGTTCTATGTTGCTAGAAGTTAGGAGAATTGGGGTGGTTTTATTCTCCCTTCAGCTCCGTCTCCCCCACCCTCCCTCCTCACTCCGTTTCGTTCGCCTTTCTTCTATCCGATTCGTCTCAAATTTTTCAAAAAAAGACGCCAGTTGCATTTTCGTTTGTTATGATTTGATAAGCACATAGATGGGCGTCAATTTTTCCATGCAACGTTTTGCTTGATGGCTATCAAGTGATTTTATAAAAAATTTTTTTATGGATTTTCCCATTTCTGAAAAAAAATTTTCTCATTTTTTTATCTCTAATTTTTCCATTTTTTCAATTTTTTTTTTGAATCGACCGATCGAATAGTATATTTCTGATTTAAATTTCAATAAAATATCAGCAGTGATATGAAACTCCTCGTATTTCTTATTATTTGTTGCGGTTTCTTTCGAATAATTCTGTCGAGAAAAATTTATCGATGAAAAGTTTTAAAAATTATTCAGAATTACGAAGGGAAATTACATTCTATAATGAACATATCTTCGTTCGAATATAAATTTTCCAAAAAAAAAAAGTAAAAAATGCATTTTGTGCCAAAAATAGCAATTGAAAGAATTTCTCAATCGAGAGAGGATTCTAAGTGGAATTGAAATTTTCAATGGTAAAAAAAAACTTCATTCATTTTCAAGCATTTCTGATACGATAAGTTGTAATTTCTCGACTGTGGTACTATCAGATTTGTTTTATTTCTTTTTATTCTTTGAACAGATACAAAGTGAACAATCCAAATTAAATGGTAGAAGAAATTTTCGCGGTATTTAAAAATATTATTTTTATTCCCTAAGCAAAAATGAATAAAAGTGAAAAAAAATTCTCCAAAGATTGGTTTTTCTCCCCCCCCCCTCCCTTTTTCTGCACCAGAAATTGAAATTCCATAATTTTCTCCTCTTATAAGACCGAAATATCCACAGATTGACTATGTAGTTTTATCGGAAACGATAGCGTTCCAAATGTAGAGCAACATCCGCGAAAAAATGCCTCAGTTGTAATTTTTTTTTGTTTTTTTTTTTGCTTTGAGGGTTTCTTCGAAAATTTTCCATTCCAACTTTCATATTTTCGTGCAATAATTCTACATTAAAGTTGTTGTTGAAATGAAAGTTTCATATTATTCTTTAAATCGTTGTATTTTGTGCGAAATTTAGGTTGTGGGGGGGGGGGGAGGGGAGGGGGAGGGGGAGGGGGAGGGGGAGGGGTTCTTCTGTAAAATTTGTGCTATACTCGAGGCTTATACCTTCTTCAAACTGAAAGGAAGTTAACGAATGCAGGTGATTTGCTCAATTCATTTACTCTACATTTGGAGTTCCTTGTCATATCATTTAGTTAAGGCAAACAACTTTGTCATATTTTAAGTGGGCTTAGAATAATACCGCTGCTCGGCAGTTATAACTATAGTTATATCTCCCTAATTTTCGCATATTAATATATGCCCTCTCACATATCTACATTCCTCATGATCTTTGCTATTCTTTTTTTGTGTATGTGGAGGGGGGGGGGGAAGGGTTGGAAGGGGGATTAACGTAGAGGTGTGTGTCACTGATTAACGTAGAGCTGTGTGCCACTATGTTCTATGCCCTTTTTTATTGTTAAATAAAACTGTTTTTTCTTTCGTTTATTATCAGAGCATTTTAATTTCACTTAACTCTACTTCATATCACTCTTACGAACGTCTCTTATGAAGTCTGAAATATAACGGAAGAGTAGTCGGTCTATGAATATCTAGATGATAAAATAATAAAATAAGAAATCATACTGCGATATTTATTTCATTCAGCAGTTAGTTTATTGAGAATAACCACAATTTTGAAGTATAACACAATAAATGTACATTTCTATGATTATTCCTCTATCAATCAGTACACAAATTTTTATGCGTTCTTCCCGAATCGCATATTCGAATATGATATCCTTTTACTTCCTATCTCGTCCCCATAATCAATTTTTCCTATATGTATGGGAAAAAATTTCGTAAAAATATAAATCAAACGGTTCGATCACAGCACATTTGCTGTTCAATTTATCAGCCGTCAAATCAACGACGTTGAGCTGCTGTGTGAAAAAAGTCCCAAAACGAACAATTTTATAACGGTTGAAAGACACGCAGGCAATTTCTTATGCGGTATGAGCTTATCGCTGATGCAGAAAATGTTTTTTCTCAAAAATCGGATTATAGAATGTTGATGCCTAATGGATATTTCTAATTTTTTTCGTTTCTACCTGCAAAGAGGGACATCAAATCCATTTTACTCTCTCCTGAATAAAGGTCATTTTCCACTATCGGTGCATATCGTCTCCATTTTTCACCGATACAAATGTGCTGAATGCGGCGGTGGTGTCACAACAAAAGTCAACGTCGGAGACTCGATTATTTTTTCATAGAGAGGTCAATAGAGTGGCTTATTGAAGTTGTCATCGTATTTTTTCTTGCTCAATTTATTCACATAACGTTTGATTTTTTGCGTTTGTGTAAATAAAGATTATTAATATTATTATTGAAAAAGATTTCTTCTATTTGCTTATTATTTTAGGTGATAATCGTTTATTAATTTCCATCTCGATAAGTCTCCAGTATGGAGTAAAAATGTAACTTGGAATTGAAAAATAATTGGTCAATTAGCTAGCAATCGTCAACGTATGAAGTCGAAAGAATCGTAGACAATTTTTAAAGTTTAAAAATTTTCCAACATCACGGAATTTCAAAAACGAGAAATGATAGGTTTACTTAAATATGCATCCCCTCCCCCGTTTTTTTCTCTTCAGCACACACCCGTTTTGGAAGGGTAGTACTTCTGTGATCGTATGACCAACATCTGAGTGCGCTTCTATCGGTTAAATTAGGTCATTAGTTCGTTCACTTTAGCTGCCTTTTAAATTTGCTGACCATCGCTAGACTAGTTTTAGTCTATCTGTCGACTTTTTGAACGTTGATCATATCACATCTGCCGTTTAATTCAACAAACAAAGATGGGGGCATATAAACTGGATGGTAAAGAAGTTCGGGTATGCACAAAATGGACCGTTATATTTCGCGATAGATTATAGGGCGTGGCTGATTGGTTTCCTTCCAAAGAATTGGCTATGGAGGGTGTCTATTTGCTGGCGGCGCTCTCGGCTGCGATGTTTATTGGCAGCTATCTAGCTGGTTCTATTCCGCTTGCATTCACTCTTTCACAGGTACATTCATATATTCATTAAATTCCAAAGAAAAACTATATATGTATATATATGTACATATATGTATATATATATATATATGTATATATATATATATATATACATATGTATATATATATACATATGTATACATATATATTTACATATATTATAATGTATAAGCATTTCACAGGTGCGATGATGAACGTGCTGGTATTTCAGTTGAAGTTTGCAGAGTCGTATGCGTTTATTGAGTATATTCGGCGCAGGACTTCTTGTTGGGACCGCTTTGTGTGTGATTATACCAGAAGGTGTTGAATCGCTGTACGGCGCACAGGCAGGTTCGTTCTTGTCCTCTTCATTCAGTAAGCGTTAATTGCTCTTATAACCTCACAGTAAATGCTGGGCAATCGTTTGATCTGCCTTTATGCTCTCAATTTTCTTTGATTTTCCTCGCCCGACGTATTATTCCTGCTTGATCTGTTGCCAACTGCATTTCAACGACTACGATTAAGCGTTTATTTGAATATAGTTAAGCATGAGGTAACGTATTGCAGAACTACATGAAGCACTATACCATAAGAGGGAGTTGGGTGCACTCATATTGGAAAAGAATGCTGCGGAACAACCGGTACCACCACGTATGATCCCACAGGATGCACAATTAAGCAAGACGTTTGTTTTGCACTTGTTCTTTTTTTGCCATTCGTTTATATAGAAATCATATTCGTAATACAACAGCCTTCTAGTATTCTATAATGGATTTTTGCACGTCTAGAAAACAAAAAAAAAAAGAAGAGTGATAGTTTTGTAGATTAAAGAATTGTTCCTAGAATATATTATACTAATCCACATGCATTTCTTTTCTTCTCGAGATTTTTTTCAAGGAAAAATTTCAATTTTATATTCATATTTTCAGTCAATTTGAACTCTTGTTCATAAATTTGAGAGTTATTAAATATGAACATATTTCTGGGGAAGTATGTGCTATAGACATACGACGTTCATTTAAATGGAACACTGGAAAATATCTGTTCTTTCTAGTTTCGTGAAAAATTTTTGAAAGGTTTTCTATACGAAGAAAAACTATTTTTGAAAGTTTCGTATATGACGAATTATGATGCTGTCGGCGTTAGTTTCTTAGGTGTTTCAAGTTCGTTGTTTTCAGTTTAAACGAAGAAGTGGAAGGTGGTGCAAAACGTCCAAAACGAAGCGAGCAGTTAGTCGCACCGAAGCGGAGTTTGCAGCAGATAGTAAGAGAGACGGTTCAAAGTAAGCCTATGAGGTCGTTCAGACTGAAGCTAACTCATGAGGGGAATATTGGTCGGCCAAATGGCTAATGCTGTATCTTGGTCATGGTTGCCTACATTTTCGGTTCAGTTGAAATACCATATTTGTAGAACAAAAGCTGTGAAGTTGTAATCGGCTTTTTGAACTTTTTAGAAAAAGCGATTAGCGAGTAAAGAATTTTGCAGTCTTGCATCTTCTTGAATAAAAGCCGTTTTTTTCTTCTTATGCTAAGAAGAATGGAAGTTGCTTGTCTCTATTGTATGCTATGAATATGACGCCCACTTGACGAAGTATAAGATGAAATGATGCTCTGAATTCAGAATGTTTTTTCACTAGCTATCAGCGCTATAATTGTATTTCTATTTGCCGAGAATGAAGTTTTATAATATTTGTCGAGAATTTTATAAGTGGAATTGCATTTACTCGTAATTATCTTATCAACTTACTTCCGGTGCATTATGGTAATTAAATTTCCATCTTGAATACAGTCATTCCTGTTTGATTTATTTCTTATTTTTATTTTTTTGAAATATCTCTCTCGTACTAAATATAACTGAACGCAGAAGAATGATTCGGCCGCTTACAAATGAAACATGAGCTTGGGAGGTAGTATGACCTTCATGAACTTGAACTGAGGTTTTCCTCTTAAAAAAAAAATTTGAAAGTCTAGATAGCGATGCTATAATGCCATTTTTTATCAAAGAGTGCTTTTTGTTGTCTGCAGAGGGTAAGGAAGAAGCGAAGTTGGATGGTCACTCGATACCTGAACGTGCATATGAGCATATTTCCGGTCATGAGGGTAGTGTGCACAAGTCGATTGGCTTCTCTTTGGTCACGGGCTTCATTGTAATGCTTATTATCGACCAGGCAACCCGATCCGCTGCCCTCAAAGGTAATCTTTATGCTTCCTTTAATTTACAAGATTTTTTAATGTTTATATTTTCTTTTAATCTTTCTGCTGCTATATGAAAGGGACGTCGAATATTTATAGTTTGATGTAGTAAAGGAACTTGCTTTGAAATATTTTATTGTTACAGGTGGAGAACGTCCCAGATTTAAGATGACGGCCACCATCGGTTTGGTTGTCCATGCGGCTGGTTAGTTTTTCCATCGATATGTGCGAATGAATGCTCAGGAAAGATTGGAAGTTTTCAGCGTTCATATGTTTTTATAAAAATTGTTAGTGAGCGCTCAGCATCCGTTTTGATCAGAACAACTGATATTTGTTTGTTGTAAGTTAAAAGTATTCTATCTAATGCCGTACCACGACTTTAATGTGGTGTTTTACTTCAGCCGATCGGAAAAAACATGAGGTGACTGGTTTTGGTACCTTATTGATTGTGAGTGGTATTTAAGGAAGCAGTAGAGTTCGAAGTCAATGAGCCACAGTGGTAAGTGAGGAATCACGATATATAATGGCAAATTTAAAACCAGAGAATTAGACGATATTCGCGACAGAAAGGGATACCAGAATCGGGCTGTAACGGGGGACCAAGGCCGTGAGTTCTGATTTTGCGGGCAGGCCATCAAAAAGGATTGCGTTTTGTTCATTTCTTCCAGTCATATTATACCACATTTCATCTGCAACATCTGATATATTATTGCGATTAAATGGTGCAGTTGATATGACCTAAGAAGTGTAAAAAGGTTAAAGTTGACATCTTGTTTACATGTCGTTGTCTTTGTTGATATAGTTAATGTTGATATATTGATATAGTTGATATATACAAATGTATATCATATCGTTAGCACCACAGTGGATTTGTAACTTACTCAAACAACACCGATCCCTAAGTTTATTTTTCATTGCCATTTTAAATGCCTTTTATTATAGCCGATGGTGTTGCATTGGGCAGTGCATCAGCAACAAATCGAACGGATGTTCAGTTTATTGTGTTCCTCGCGATAATGCTGCATAAGGTGAGTGTTCATATAAAATGTCGGTGTTTCTTCGGTAGTAGATTTTATGTAAGAGAAAATATACGATTTTCATAAATTGTGAGCTTCTATGTCCTTTCCATCGTTGTGATCCCTTTGAGATGCACTTAAGCTTTCTGAGCTGTCTCTGACAGCAGATGGCCCTTTGCTTCTTCGGTCTTTGCCGACAGTCAACAGTCCCACCTAACATTGTCGGTCATAGTTGTGGTTCTCGTGACACCGTCTCTTCTACCAACTCTCATTTCAATAAGGCCGTCCTTAAATTATTGCTGGCAGGGAAGCGGTGAAGAAAGGAAGAGAAACGGATGAAAAAAGTGTTTTTAGCAAGTGTTTCCCATCGTGGTGCCGTTAGTTTGGAGTTTTGACTAGCGGTCTAAACAATTATAATGTATAGGAATGGGGGACAAGCGCTTATCCTTTCATATTCTGTCGCATTAAGCAATATTTTAATTACTTGCATGCTGGTTTGGCCCACCTTGGCCGTAAATAAATATAATGCATGGTCTACTTCCAACATAAAAATTGTCGCTGTTTGAGATTTAACGATGAGTAGCAATCACAAATTAGATTCACCTCTATCATTCACAAATGATTTCAGGCACCAGCTGCATTTGGTTTAGTGAGCTTTCTACTGGTCGAAGGTCTAGAACGAGTACGTGTACGCCGTCATTTACTTGTCTTTTCGTCGGCTGCTCCCCTCACCGCTGTGCTCACCTTCTATGCGATTGTCGCTGTTCGTTATATACACTTGGCTGGCCATCTTCAGAGTGTTAGCATATTGGTCAAACTGCTGTGATCCAGCTGAGCGCAGAATCCAAAGACCTGAAAATTCCCTGAGTAAAAACTGCAGTTGTTTAACTCATAACGTTGAGTAGCTCCAGTGTAAATGTTAAAGATTCTAATTCAGTCAAAGTTTTGCGTGCGGAGTTTCCCTTTCACAATCTGGCTGTGAGACAGACAGTTATAGTTCCTGCTTCCTCTCGCTCCATCTCTTCTGTCCAATAGGCTTATGGGTTTGTTGCTTTTTATTTAATGTGTGGAGGGCTGAACAAGTTTAGAAGATTATTTATAGTTTGTAACGATGAATGAACTACAAGCATTCATTCTAGATCATAATTTGCGTGCAAAATTTCTGTTCCAAATCAAACATTCAGTGATGGTTTAAAAGGAAAACAAAACAGTGCAAAAACGCTGTGGGAAAAGGTCCTATATATTAATTTTTGAAAGGTACCTTTCCCTTCAATACTTGTTTTCTAACTCGTTTTATCAGCATATAGTGGTTTACTCATCGTTTAATGTACAACTGCTGTCGTCATGTCGAAGAAGTTTTCGCTTGGCTGTGATCATGCATGGATGTGTTGTGTTTTTCTTTCTAATTGAATTGAAATATATTTAGCGGATTACCTGATGATTGCTTCCATCAGCGTTTTAGTATAGATTCAAAATATATCCTCTATTTAATTCTCTCACCGTCCCATTCACTCGACAACTTTGCTTTTCTGCGATATCCCTTCGAAATGGGATACGGGAGGGGAAGAGGGGATAAGACTCAACGGTCGAACTCCTCGCACCTACGCTCATATCATCTGATTAGCGGTTTTGCATAATATCTGAAGTGCTGACATACTAATCTAAAAAGAAATTTGTCGAATTACTTTGCAGTTCTTCTAAATTTTTTGGTTCACCTGCATTAATCAGTAGGTAATAACTAGTTTCAGGTTGGAAGTGAATCGCTATCGTCGAGTCTGTCTACTGGTATCTTGATGCTTTTTTCAGCAGGCACTTTCCTATATGTTGCCACTGTGCATGTTCTTCCTGAACTGGTTCGTGCCAAATTCGTTTTTTCCTTGTGGTTTTTATAGTCGCTATTTGTTGGAAGGAAGATGAATTAAACAGATTCGACTCTTTAAATGCATGGAATTTCTCATTTGCATTTAGAACTGATATGTAAAGATGGCTGCTGTTTTCTGAGTTGTGGCGGATAGATCAGATGCCTCAAATCCTGTTTGCTCAAGAACTTTAATCTAGAGCCGTGGCTCGAAAAGTGGATTGAGGTAGTCAAGTTTACTTCATACGAATCGCAGCCAATTATGGCCTTCTGTAACACTCCAGCCGGCTTGATAAACTCATTAGTTCAATTGGTTAGACATGGGATCGTAGGTTTGAAGAAACTTCAGAGGATTTCATCTGCTTATGTTCCCTTCCTCTTTCATCACTAATACGCCTGTTTAGAAAGAAAGGTATTGCAGGTAAATTCAGGAGACGACTATCAACTGGTTGGTGCGGCCAATGGTGCTACGGGACATAGTCATTCGGGAGGTGGGCCTGCTTTCACACTGAAAGAGCTGGCAACTATTATACTCGGTGCAATACTTCCAGCGATTCTGGCATCAGGTCATTCGCATTGATTTCTTACTCCACTCTGTGATTGAGTTGTTGCAAGTGCGAATGATTGTTTGCCATCCACTTTTTCGGTTAGGTATCGTCATTGCTTTACCCTAGTTTTGGGGAAATGTGAAAAGAAATTCCGAGATGCATCTTTGGTACGTTAAAAATATAAATATAGAACGTACTTCACTCAAACTTAAGTTGGAGTGGTCGTTAAGTTTTTGGAGCTCATCTATATTTTCCCAGTATTTTGTCTGTTGTTTCCCCAGTGGCTTGTTTTTTTTTTTTTTAATTTCATTCGTTGAACTAATTTATTGAGATCGTTATTGATCGTTTACAAAGCCTTTTGCAATAAGGGTGAAAAGTGGCGCTGTATAGACATAATGATATTACAATTAAACACCTCCAATACGATTCGATTGTAAGTGATCGTTGGGCACGAGCTTTTCCCTGTGTTCGGGGCCTTTTTTAAGTTATTCGGTATTTATATTCGTGTAATTGTTCATATCTATTTACGTTTCTCTATTTATTACCCATATATTGCACACCTTTTATATTCCACGCACGTCCATAATTAAGTTTCGTATCCGTATTTCTATTCATTTCGTTTCTTCTATTATTGCTGATTTTTTGTTTAATGTAAAAGAATTACCTTCTTTCTATATCGTTTTTATGCTCGATCTACAAATATGATTGTGATAATTCCCTTTTGAACTGAGGTTTTCTTATAAGAATACCTATGCTCGCTGATGAGAAGCCTATGTTTCAGTTTGCTATTCCCCTCCTTAATCGGGCGTTTCCCGATTAAAATAGGCATAAATTATAAATGTAAATAAAAAATTTCCCCTATTGAAGCTATTTTTGCAACGACTATCATGGTGATTGTATCTCAATTCTGATCTATTCGTGCTTCATTTTATGGACCTACCTCTCCTTTCGAATAGAAATCATTTTTAAATATGCATACCGTTATCCCCCATCCCCATTAAAATAGTCGGCTGAATATCTGCATTCTCCAGCAAAAATATAGGTTTCAATTATAGAAAGCGAATCAAAAATAGATTTGTATGTAATGAGAGCGTCAAATATATCAGTGAACAAAACAGATTTCATTTATGAAGTAGACAATTCATAGGTTCCTTTATAGTTAGTGACAGCCCTGAGAATTCGCAAGCAAAGAGTAATGCCTCTAATAAAATCCCCTCTCCCTTTCGAAATTAGCTTTCGCTTCTGAACCCTAACACATTTTCTCAGGTTACTGTCTTAAACTATATTTCAAGAGAACAATACCGTATTCATAATATCTCTGTTCATAGATATATCTCTCTCACATGTTTATCCGTCAAAAAAAGTAAAAATAAAAATAAATCATTCAAAATTCTATGCAACATAAAACAACCCACACGCATAAGTTCGATCGCCGCGTGACCCATCCCTATCCCCTTTCTGTGAAGTGTTTTTGTTTCATCTGAACATTACACAAACTTCTGGTTGAGAAACTTTAGTGTACTAGAGGGTCTACTAGTGCAAATGCACTATGTTATCGCGGTACAAAAATTTTAAGCAGTGATATCATCGCTCATAAGCCACCTGTTTGTGGTGGTACCTGATTTACATTCGACTCCTCCCTCCTCCCCCTCCCCCCACCCTCTCCATTCTTGAAACACTTCTGCGGTGGCTGCTGATAAAAAACAAACAACACTACCGGACATATTTCTCTCAATATCACGTAGCATAAAAGCACAGTGGTAAGCTCGTCAAACAGCGCTTTGTCGATGATAAAAGAGAAACATTTAGCGGAATCAAGCCAAACCATCTACAACTATCAATTCCATGTTTCGAATTGAACTCGACCTTTCGATTCCAACGATGCAAAGTATCGCTCACCATCAACACCTCTGCTTGATGCAATCTTCTTGAATTGCTCCATCACATCGTTTGGCATATTATCGGCTCGACCGGCGACAAACACGAAACCTAAATTACAACATTAACTTTTAGTCTCAGTGTACTTCAAAAAATACCGATAAGCAAACCAGGAGGTGGGAGATTGCACAATCTCGCATTCCCCCGGCGACGAGGAGGAAGAAGATTGTCATCTCTCCCAGAACCTTCCCCGGTGGCCCGCTAAACCTGCTACTCCCTCACCAACTTTTAACACCACTCATCTGAAACCACATCAAAGCCTTAAATGACTCTAACATTAAATGCCTCCCTTCATTCAGTCCAGCAATGCTCCATGCAACTATCCCCTATTTAAGCCAGCTGCTTTTATATCCTCCTATCACAAACAAGTACTGCATAATATTGCTTTCACCTCAATCACACCTGAGTGAATTGCATACAAATGGCTTTTAAAAATAGATCCCCATTTGGCATACACAGACACTTACCATTTTTGTGTTCGAGAAGATCCCATACCATATCAGCATATTCACTGATTTTATTTTGAACGTATATCTGAAAAAGTTGCAACTTTTCACAACAAACAAAATAAGATGAAACTTTCATGATAGTGAAACCGCTTATTTAATTTTCGATAATTCTCTCAATCAGCATATAAATGCGCATTTAAAACATTTTCAAAAAAAATATAAACATTTTGCACGAAATACAAATTTTCGACTAAAGCTTTCTCTCAATTTGCGTCCCTCCCTCCCTTTCAGTTTAAAGCTTAAAATCGTTATAGTTTCAAAATCGACTATCTTGCCCCAACTAGCAATGTTAAGGAAATGACACCCTCTCCACCCCTCCCCTCCCCCTCCCCGTCGACGACCATCCAATCAAAACTAATCGTCTTGAAGTCGACTCTGAACGAGCATCAAGTGTCAACTTAATTTTACAAAGATGCATGGTTTCTTTGTTAAATAGCTAAAAACGATCCCCTCCTCCCCTTCCCACTCTCCCCCCCCTAAGACTTGAAAGCCTAAGAACCTTGAATTTATAATTAACCGAGATGTCTACTCATATGATTGATTAACTAAGCCAACGGCGCAAGTGCCTACTCATCGAGCAGACATTTGCGCCTTTGCCTGAATCCATAATGAAAAAAGAAACGGAACCTTTTTTTGTGGATCATCTCTGCTAAACGCGGTGATAACATAAGTTTTATGTAATGATGGCCACTCATCAGCAAAATAAAAATCCTTCTTCTCGCTACGACATCCGAAGAACAACAATGACGATGCCATTTCCTCATCCATCCTCAACCTTTAAAATCTACAAATTGAAATCAATACGAACACCAATAAATAATCCACTAATTTTACCGTCGACTCTGTATCCATCATATTTTTCAATTATATTACACACTACTGCAGTAATAATTAAACTTTACATCACATCGTATCGGGGACAGCGATAAACTAATCATAGTTTAATCATTTCTTTATAGCGTCAACAATTTCGAGTGACCACCATGGGGAAAACAACCATATAGGTCACTGCGGGGACGAAAAATTAGGAAACGAATGAAGGACAACAAGATCAGTTGCTGCGTTTTCCGTTATTGAAAGAAAGTTTCGAAGAAAATTCACGAGGATCCAAAAAGTTTAATTCTCTATGAAATCCGAGTGTGGATGCCGAGAAGCGATTCTGACCTCTGACCTCATCACCCATCAAGAGGGACTTTACGAAAACAAATCTCTTCATATAAAATATGCAAAAAACTTTGACAAATGAATGAAACAAGTATCAAAATAACGAGCATAATATAATATTTCTGAAAAGAATATAGAAAGAAAAAATTTTTAAAAAATTTTTTTAGTAAGTCAATAACTCACGAATATCTGTAGTTTAATATAGCACGAAACGGTGCCACACCTGTTCCCGGTCCAACAAGTATCAATGAGCAATTTTCACTGGGCCATCTAAACCATAAATTTTTACATTCAAATCCACAGATACCCAACTTTAAAAGCAAAAATAAATTCGAACTCATAAAAATCCAACTTTTCAAATAAACTGATAATATTACTTCAGCTCTTTATTTTAATTGGAAAAAGTTGAGTGCTTCATTTTTAGAGACCGAGCCATCAATTACCAGATTTTGAATACGTTAAATTTGCAATAAAATAGTCCGAAATGTGAAACGTATAACCTGAATAAAAAGGTACAAATCGAATAAAACAATAAGTCGAAAGGTATGAACCAAACAGGGACAATAACCTGAAAGTGCCAGCTCGTACTTTAACAAAAATTTCATCGTCAGGACAAAGTCGACTTATGTATGAACTGCATAGTCCTCGACGTGGTTCCACCATTCGCTTCGTCCCATACTCCACCTAAATGTGAAAAACGACTAGATATACGTTGCAAAGGCATGACGACAAATGTGACAAAACCAGCGGGTAGGTCCTTCAAACTTTTACAACCACATATAAGTGACTGTGGGAAGATGGGTCGAGATCAACAGATGAAGAGGAATTACAATTTGCAAAGGTTCTTTTTGGAGATGCATAATTGATCGAGGTTTGTAACCTTACAAACCTTCAAAGACGCACGATCGATGAGGTACATTTTCTTATCCTTTCACTACTCAATTTATGAACCCTCGGAAGTGCTTTAATAGCTGCATAGAACTGCCTATTAAATCCTTCCTACATCATGAACGTTTTATTTTAGCGCATTCATAAATGCTTTCAAATAAGCAACACAAATTGCATCGCTGCCGAAGAGAGAGGCTTACAATCAAATGAAGGATCAAAATCTTTCGACTTTGTTCGAGAGGGAGGGGAGAGGTGGAAGGGTATGATTGCAAGAAGAGAACTTACAACGCTTTTTAACGTTTTGAAGTAGAAAGAAAAGACAGATCAAAAGGACTTATAATCACTTCCTACTATGTGTACAACTATTACCTTTTATTGAATAATTCATTTTCGCAAAGGTAAAATTGTCCCGTCCATGTGGGAGGGGTGACTTATTCCCCCGGATCATATCATTGGCAATAAATAGTGGTGCTTAATAATTCCACCATCTCTCCCGCTTGGCTTCAGCATCGCCCGAACAAGAAACAAAGCCGTGAATTCCTTTTGCTTGTAAACCATATCCGAAACTGATATATGCTTTTCGATTCAATATATTTAATTGCTATTCTGTTAACGCAAATCTCAAATCAACCAGATCACTCTCCGAACCGATCAAAATAATTCACAACACAAGAAATTAGTAGCATTTATTTGAATGAAACCATTTACCTTTGCTACTAGCAATTGTATAGTGCTATGTGTTTTTGGGCATGATGCAATACTGAATGCACGTGCACGAATCGTTGGCAGTAGATCAAATAACCTCTCTGGTGGGATCGATCTTGCTGTATATCCAAAATCACGTAATGTTTCAGCGATAGTTCGTTTTGGGCGAACACAATAATCGAAATAGTCATCCTACAAATTGTATGAATCATCTAAACTTTAAAAAAAAGACACAGATAGCATCCTTTTGCCTGCACCTTTCGCTTGCGTCCACGTCGCACCTTGTTGCAGCAGTTACGCTTGACGAATTCAAGAGGGAAAACAGAAGAAAGGTAAGCAGGTAAATATGACAGGTCAGGTATCTGAAGCTAGAATGATAATATATTTATAATAAGCAAGTTGGATCGAACACATCAGCGATCTATATTGAAACTCAAAAATATTCGACAAAAACGACGAAGAACACAATGGGAGCTCACAAGCCCCTGTGCTGAAGCCAGTTCCATGAGCCTTTCCTTCTCGGCTTCAAACGTCGACAATTTCGATAGAACTTTGAAAAACGATCGCCGTGGAACTGTCTGTAGATCAAAATAACGCTCGAGACACGTGCGGAGAGACGTAGAACCTGAAAAGAAATGTGACAATACTCATATTCCATGAATTAGTTACCATATGGGACGGGCAAGTGGGAATTAAATAGGAGGAAGGTTGAGACAGCTATGAATTCTTTGATTGCAAGATAACACCTTAAACAGCTTTCTACACCTAAAAACGTGAACGTAAAAGTGCTAAAACTCTTGTTAGGCTAAAACTCCAGTCATTTTATTTGCATTGGCGAACTCTAAAATGACCTATTTTCAAAGAAAGAAGGAAGAGAGGGGGAGGAGAGGGGCGATTGTGGTGGATGCGGAGTGGTGCAGAATTTGCCAACCACATCATTTGGAAAAATCGGCGTTATTTCAGCGAACAAGAAGAGTTCATTTTGGGCGATTTTAAGTATGAACAGACATTTAAAGGAAGGAATATTTTAGCATTCGGAAATAAGAAATTCTGCGAATGATTTGCCGCTTATTAACACCAAAAACATTTTAAGATCGTGCAGTGATAAGTTCCGATACGGCAATTTAAGAACATTTGAAAGCTCACGATCAAGCAACCACTCTGGCAATGATGGAATATTCGTATCCGTTGGCACAGCACGAAACTTTCGATCGAGCATCGCCTCTGTATAGCCCAATGCATCGACTGCTATCGATAGCGTTTCATGCAGATTAAACGGATGTACCATTAATACGTCACCTGGCTTGTAGCTGAAAAAAAAAAACGCCTCGATGAATATTGGAAACTAAAAAAACCAACCACCCCATTCTTGAGCGGTTATTTTAGAGGAAGAAATCGGCTATGTTTCCTCCTTCATCTTAGCTTATTTCTCTTTTCTAACGATGTTTTTCAGTACATTAAAAAAAGAAATAGAAAATTGCTATGCTTGAAAATGCTCGAAAAATTTCATCGAAAGCTATGGATTTACTTTTATTGCACTTTAAAATAAATAAATGAGAGAACGGATAAAAATAAGAGTATGAAAGCTCACCTCAGTGGATGATCGCCGTCCATAGAAGCGATACTGACCAAACGTGTATCCAAAAAAAAAAGATGGTAAAACATATAGAAATTTTATGGAAAATACATTCAAAATCAAAGAGCAAATCGTAATATCAAACTAAAATGCAATTACAATCTCCTTTTATTACAGAAAAAAGTGGATTCCTTTCAATATAATCGTTGGCAGTGATCATAAAACTCAATAAAATACGTTACTCATCGAAAAGCAGTTATGGCGTAGAAAAGCAAAAACAAGAGGTGAGAGCAACCCGATCGCGCTCATTGAACTCTTCTTTTCATCACACAAAACTCAGATCTTATAGACCACCAGTTCCACTGAAAGGTCACCGAATTTCCAATCAACTCGGAATCTTTCGATATCCCACGTTGCTCATGAATGCGACTAAAGATCCCTAATAAAGCTAAACGAAGCATCCTAAAAAATTCATAACTCATGGTCAAAAAGCATAAATCAACTATTACCTACAAAATATTATTAGACCAGAGCGAATGGAATCGAACCTGAAAATGGTCTGTTGCAGTGACTCGACGATTCACTTTTACTGTTGCCTTTGTGAATGCTGCAGTGCTCTTCATTGAATTTGAGTTGAGCGGAATTACTTCAGGTGAATCTTCGAAGTATAACTTATAACGTGGTGGTAAACATCTCGACTCATCGAATACCATTGTTATTCCCTAAAAGCATCCCCATTCACGAATTTCTGTTACTTTCAGTTCTTCAGCAGCCTTCGTCGAAAGTGAATCCCACATTTCTTACATACCAAAACGAATAAACATTCAGCAGTGTGTCTAGTCAGGGATCAACAGCTTGACCTTTTCAATAATCAAAGATCGATAGCGTGACCTTTTCGATGCAAAACAACAGACAGCCAATGTCGATGCATATACTGGAAGCACAACGAAAGCCACATTTGGTACAATATTGAGGAAAAGGCTCACCTATTCAACGTAGCATCAAATCGTTTTTAAAACGCCTAACTCAAGTCTTGTTAGAGATATAAAATTTCACAAATATAAACACACATAAGCTTATTATAAACCTTTGTGAAAATATGACAGCTAAACGCTAATGCATGACAACACATACTTATCAGCACGGAACGAATAAACCGGAAGATGGCAATGATCACCTATAAAACATACCTCAATTTTTGAATAAATTTTTTGTTTGGGTTGAAGTAAAGGAAGTGCGATCCGTAAAACACGACCCATTCCATTCTCGACCAACAACATCACTTTAGCCTTAGATCAAGCTATAAAGTTCTGGACTACCCGCTAACTGCTCCTAGTAGATCAATCAAGCAACGGCGGCTATATTGATTTTTTTTTGCATTCTACAGTGCAATAACTCAAATCACGACCACACTTTTTGTTTGTTTGTAAAGGAGATTAAAAAGATAAATCATATATGAATATTTGAAAATCTTATAACATTTACTATGAATGCGCATCATTTATATACATGAAAAGACAAAGGCCATAGAAATTGCATACTCCCTTCTTTGCCACAATTCACGATACAAACCCCTCCCCCCCCCCCCAATTCACGATTGTACCATATTATAGAGATTAGCTTCTAACAGATATTCCCATCAAAGAAAACATCAAGCAACGATTCGTAAGATACCTCTATTTAGTACGAGTGACATTCTAAAATAAACTGATCAGCAATTTTCTGTTGCCTTCTATCCCTCCTGCCAGCCTATGTTTGGTCAAAATTTTGTTTACTTGTTTATTTCAATGAACAGAGCATTCATTACGAGTACATGTTTCTTCATATCACTTCCACCTGACCCAATGCCTCTATGCTACATTTGGCTCCTGTGGTCTCTAAGTCGGTCTCTCCTTCTTGAAGGGCGGTCGCGTGAAAGTTAGGGCTCAGGTTCATCTCCTGCTCGTCGGATGCCGACGAGCCGATTCACCGTCGTTCCTCCTATGACTATGGGAGTTGTTCCGCCGCCCTTGTCCCGTTGAGGGTGCTGGGCGGAGTGGCTCGGCTGAGCGGAACCAACAATTCTGGTCGGAGCTTCACAGCCAGGAGTAGACAAGGTAAAATTTTATTCATCATTTATGCAATTAAATAAACGAAATCTATTTACCTATTAGAAGATATTTACTTATGCAAACGAAAAGTGAATTAACAAAGATGCACACTCCATATGGGTGCTAAAAGCGAAGATTCTAAAAATAAAAAAAGAATAAAATCGTTGAGCTTTGCGCATTTTAATAACTTCAGTGAATGAGAAACCCATTCTTACAACATGATGAACGCTTCACCATATACTCTTTTCTTTTTTGCTTCCTTCTCCGCTTAGCTATCAGCAATTCATCCGAAACATAGTTGCATATTATTCACGACGAAACAACTACTTCATATAACTGAAAAAACTTTAGCAAAAATTATCGAAAAAAAATTTTTTTTATACCTCAAAAAGATTCATTTCGGCAATGCGCTGGAAGAGTGCATCGCGAAAATCGTCCAATGTTGCATCAATGCCAAGCTCATGTTGGTCATCCGCCAATGCAAGATCTATCAACGGAACAGCACCGAGTTGACGTAATCTTAAAATATACGAATGTGTACGTTGAGATGCTACTTTACAATATTCATCAACACTCATACAAAACAATTATTTGATTGGTGACTGTCTTCGACGATTAGAAAATTGGCAACAACATGAAGTAATAAAGATTACTGGACAGAGTGTAGAAAATGGGAAAGGAGAGAAGAGAAAGAAATGGGGGGTGATGGGGTAGGGAAAGGGGTGGGGAAAGTGAGATGCTTAAATGTCCAGCATATACGAAAAACTACAGGCAACTCGGCAAAACAGACACGAAAAACGAGAATATAGAAAATCACCACCTGTCGTTCACAATCACAGATCATAACATCGATGCACAAATCATACGTGGCTAATCACTGACGTTACATATTTGCACAGGTTGATTCTGCCATTGCTTATGACGATAACCATTTAAGCACTCTCGATAACTTCTTGCATTCCACTTTTCATACTTAGTTAGCGCCTATCAAAAACGCCACGAACGCTTAACTCCAAAGGAATTATTATGGATTAGGGTAATTCCGCTGCGCCACTCTTCTGTTGAAAAAGATGGAATTAGACTTCCGAATAGGATCAAAGAAAAGGCCGATGCAACAAGGTATAAAGAAAGAGGGAAGTACATCACGCAACAATCATTTAATTTACCTCCGAATAATACGTTTGCCCTTTCAGCAAGGAAATTCATTGGGTCCTTTCAAAAACTTTTTATGTTAGCACTTAGCAGAGATGAAAAAAAAAGTGCTCATATCTTTTCATTACAATTATCCTAATCGAATTTCTTATGAATTTGCCAACTATGCCTACGCTCATACTCTCAACAGCACGAAATAACTACGACAGTAAAATGCTTAAATAGTGGAAAGTTAACTTAACTTCGTTTATTTTGCAAGCTGATAGAAAGACGAAGGCAAAAAAAAAAAAGATTTTAAAATCACAACCTTCGGAACATCTTTTTACCAGCAAAATTATATCTCTGATATGATGAATCACCAAGTGCCAATACTGCGATATAAACCTTTAATGAATCGATTTTATATAAACGTTAACGAGATGTCAAAGAACGATGAAAATAACTCAAAAAAAAACTTGAGAATGTTAACTAATTCGGAAAATTACATATGACAATATAATAAATATTAGTGAAATGCGAAAAATTTTTAGTAAATTCAAGTTGTATTTCCTCAGCACTACCTAATGAAGAGGCCGTAAGTTTAGGTTTTCATTGAAAGTGGTATGATTGATTTTTTTTTAAATTGAGCCTTATTTAAATGCATGCCAAATGGTGAAAAAAGCGATGCAACTTATAACCTTGATCAATCTACGTTTGGATCTTTACCTTCTCATTCTTTTCAGGTATTACTTTATTGCGCTTCCTTAAGACATTCTCCAAATAGTTATAGATATACAAAGTTATATCATGTTTCAAGCTAATATGTTCATATTCGTGGCTGATGGGGCAAAACTAAAAAATTATGCGTTTTGACGATCTACAACACCTTCGTCATATTCAGTTCGAAAGTGCTCATTGCGTCGATCATTTAAGTATTCGAGAAAACCATTTAAGTGAACCTCAAAGAAACTTTTAATAATTTCATAGTAAAGAGTAGGCTGAATCAAAACGAGATACAATCGCAATCGACCGCACATACAAGTCAAATTCGCTTTATTTGAGTTGCGTCTAGTTCAACTACAATTGCATTTCGATGAAACTTGAAAATCTCAATTTAAAAAATTTTTTTCCTTCTATATACAATGACAAATAGAATTCACTAGCAAAGTCCGCGTATGTGCAAAAGTTGCAAAACCATGGAATAAAATAGTGTCTCCACAAAGATGGGCGGTTAAAAGTGTAGGTTGTGATCAGCATCAAGCATAAGTTGCAACCTATACACAGTAACAGCTTAGCTGAGATATTAGTTTCCCTTTCTTCCCTAGACATAATCGTTGATATCTTCTAACAAATCATCGTAGATAGGGCAACAGTTCGCAACAAACCCCGGCTAGAGTTTCATGAGACAATGACTTGTGGCAGAGTCTTTTCCAATTTGCACGAATAGTGGATGGCATTTCTCCTTGACCACTTGTCGCCACAATAAATACTGCACAACGTTCATTGCAAAGATTCTGAAATTGAGTTTATATATGTTTGTAATGCAAACGAATTCTTCATAAAAGAATAGAAGGCGTGTATTTCGCTTGTCGAAGCATCTTCCTTATTTCATTCCAACATGAGTTTTTGAAATAAGCAAGTTTGAAATAAAACCTGAATCTGCAAGTTTGGAATATAAATTCTGAATGTTGTAAATTGGGAAACTTTATAGGAAATAGTAGAGACATATGCGCCTACAGGCATCCATGCAGGTATACAAACCGAAGCGAACATGCACGAAAGTCTCATAATGAACATCCGTTAAAATATGCAAGCGCATACAAAAAAACCTTTAAAAGTATAGAAGGATGAGTGTTACCTCGATGTTATAATCTTCAAGTGACAAGACTCGAGTACGAATATTGCGATATTTGGCATCATATGATAACGACTCGGCTGTATCTTGGGCAGTACCTGTCTCAGTGGCATAAACAATCAACAACGAGTCCATAGCACCAGTTGTGTCCTTCGAAATTCCACCTACTTCCGGTCCACTGGAAACAGTAATTGGGAAGGTACGTTAGCGACAAGGTGGAGAGGGTCACAACGTAATCTCATGCTCAGAAAGAATGAGTGCTGCATCAACTTCCAGGAGGTCTCAATGGCGTCTCACTGATCCCATATAGGACTGCTATCCTTACTTTCACACACTGTAACTCACCTTCGCCCAAAATAACACCCAGTTTTCGTCTAAATATTTCACCCCTTTTCCAGAACAGTTGCGCGGAAGTATGGAAAAATGAAAAAAAACTGTTTTAGTGCCATGAAACATGCTTATGAGCTAGGTACTAATAAACAAGGCAATACGCTAGAAACATATAAACAGCAACTTAAATCTCCTCGTTTCTTCGATTTCTGATACAATAGCTATACTTGAGAGTATGTTCGAGTGATATTTTCATGCTGGGAAAAAAACATTATGCAGTATTAAATAAAACAATGAATAAAAATGCAACACCTATCACCTCTAGGCAAATCTCGTGCGATATTATAAACTTGCAATCGAAATATCACTGAGGGTCTAAATTCATTATTAAAATAGCGATCTCGAACAAGTGTAATATTACATAGAATTCAACGATAGACTTGAGAGTTAAAAGTTTTTTTTATTTTTTTACTTGGAACATTACGAATTTACAACAACTATAGTGCGATAAAATCGTCGATTCACTCGATAAAAAAACAAAGATTATTTATAAGTACGATGTTTTCAAATACAATCTGAATGAAAGCGATAAACTCGATCCATTCGACTTCACTAAACAATAGGAGGGTGGAAGGTGGAGGGGGAGGGGTGAGCATCAAGGAGAAATGATAGAACAGAAACTGCTAAGAACTTCGAAAGATGCATCTTATTAAAAAGTTCTCTGGCGATATAAGATGAAACGACGTTGACGTCTGATGTAATTCGAGAACGTCTCTATACTACATTTACGGCGAATATTCGATCCAAACAAATTGTAGTAGATTGTAAAAAATTCCCAAAAGTTCGTCGATGTAAAAATTCCAGAATTCGTGGATATGATTTAAAGAGTTAGTCATTGCTGCACCGCAAATAAACGACCACAGGGACTAGACATTGAAAAAATCATCTAATGGTGGTCGCAAATATTGTTTTTTTCCGTTTTTATTTTTCCTCACATGAGTAGATTCAAAAAAAAAGGAAAAAAAATTGATTCCACATTTCATCACTAAACTTTTTTCATCCGTTTCGGTTAGGAAATCTTTGAGGAAAGTAGGTGCTTTTTTTAGTTGCTTTTTTAAAGTTTTTTTTAAAGTTTTTAAAGTTTGTTAAAGTTTTTTTAAGCTTTAAAGTTCAAGGAAGTTTAGATGTTTATATCGTTTTTGTTGAATGTCACTTCAATCGGAATCGCGATCTAGTTACCTCTAAAAGTGCTCATTGTTTAGTGTATTGCTTAATGATCAGAATTCTTTTTCTGCCTTCTCAGTAAAACGCATAATAACAAAGGTTTTTAGTAAGATCTCTTTTTCTATATGTGCAGAAGAAATTTCGCTTTTTTTCTTTCAAGCACAGTATTGTAATGGTTTAATGCAAATCAGATATTACTCTCAGCTTTCGAGTGCATATATACGATTTGATGGAAATATACTGCATTGTAAAATACCTAATATTAAATTGTTTATGTATGATTTCTGAAGAAACGTCTAAAGTATATTATGTTCGAATTCGATTTTTTAAACACATAAAGAATACCAAGATAAATCAGTCATATTTAGTGGTAGAGTGGAGAAATGTGGCTATAGGAGGGAAGGAGGGGGAAGGGAGGAAGGAGGGAAGAGCATCGATGATCTCTTGCTTTACGACTACTATTTCCGGTGGATTTTTTCCTCTCCTCGTTTGATCATTTTCAACTCGTTTTGCTAACTTCTATTTGAGCCTCTTATTTTTCTCTAAATTCAAATAAATATCTCTCTTCGGAATTGCTGTGCCATTTCGGGGTTTTTGCAATCGGCTCCTCGAAGCTTTTGCTTTTTTCTCGACCGATTTTTCGCATTAAACGGATTAAGTAATCATTGATAATTTCTGCGATCTGTTATTCGGTTTTTGCATATTGATCGTTGGTACATTGGTAATACTGGTGTTGCTAATAATGTTATTGATAATATTGATAATAGTGATAAATTTAAAGCTATTTAATTCGCATAAGTTGAATAACGTCCTAGTGGAATGAATCGAAGTCGATGAGATTCTTATATGGCAGTAAATAAGAAATGATCGTTACCAAATGGCAGCACATCGCAAATTTACGTTTGACGATCCCGAAGATAGCTACTGGAATCAGAATGCGCGATCGTCGTTTTTCGACGATGCACCATCGACTAGTAATGCTGTAGGTTATTTATCTCTTTATCCTACTCATCTGAATCAGGCATTTTATTACGATTTACCGGCTAGGCATCTGTATATTACAATATTTGCTTGGATAAAAGCTCTGGGCTTCTAATTTCGAAAAAACTTGTTAATATGAAAGTACTATTATGTCGTATCTGGTGAAATTGAGCCTTTAATTCCCGTATTTTACGAACAAACTCTAACGTTTGACGTTTATTTGAGTGGAATTTCTCCACAAAGAGTGAGGCATATTCTTCAACGAAGTGAAAAATTTGTTTGTGAAATCTGTGCTGTAAAATTCCAATCTGAAAAATTTGAAATCAATCGCTGGGCGGTACTTTAGTTTCCTCATTTATTCATCGTTTTACTGATGAATCTTTCAGAGGTATTTAATTTTACGATTTGATATTTTAAAGGTGTTTTATTGCTTAAATATGATATTTTATTTCATTAATAAATATTCTTGCTTGAAAAAGATTTATTATTATAGTTATTTAGGCGGCTGCACGAGCAGCACTCGATGAGTTATTCGAAACTCAAGTTCGATTCGCTAATGATGATGCATCATCTACAACAGAAAGTGCTGAACTATTCACTGAAAATGGCGTTGTCAGGTGAGTGCATCCATCATATCTTCTCTTATTTACAACACTCAATGGCGCATATTTACCTGATTTAGGGATAATTTTTCCTCACTGGTAAGTTTATTAAATGTCTGCTATAATCTGTTACACCTGAAAATACCTGGAAACACGTGTCTTACCCTGTGGATAGACTTTTTGAATGTAGGAAAAAACTTTAATGGATTGGACTTTTGGAGACGGTATAATACAGTGTAATAGATCGGTTACTTTGGTGATACAATGAAAATGCTTCAGAATGCGTCATTTTGGAATAATATTTCTATAGTACAAGTTATAGTATGTGGTACTATACTACCTAGTATGACGAAATATATGTGACAGTTTTGAAAAATAGGCGCACAATAGCATGGTTGCGGAAATCATTGATTGAAGACACAATTTGGCGTATAGTTGATTTTGATGATGGCTGTCTTGTGTTTGTGTTGAGAGGATTTTTTATCTTTTAGCAGAGTTATGTAAGGTATGCTTAATAGGCTGGCAAGTTTTTAGGCTCCGTAGAGTGTTTAGAGCATCTTTGCCAATTTTATTGAAGATGTTCAACTTGAAATATCCGATAATATTTCAAGCTTATAGCATTCATCTTCGTTGCTTTCCAATCAGTGTTAAGTTTAGTTAAGGCTTGAAACTGAATCACTTGTATGTTTAATATGCACAAATGCCATTATACTATGATTAAACAAGCACGCAGATCGTTTATGTATCATATTGTTACTAGAATAATAGAAAGGAATACTTATGGATAAAAGGGGGAGGGGGTAGGGGACAGGTAGTTTGTTCCATCCTGATATTCATTTTTATTTAAAACCTATCAGTAAACGATTGCAGCCCAGTATCGTCGACCGCACCGGCGTTTTCAATGCCAAACGAAGAAGTGATATCATACGGTGGTGGGATGAATGCATCAACGATTTTTTATAGACCTAAAATGTCTCTACAGACTACTTTGAATACCGCCGATGTTTGTGCTTCGAATTTTTCCGTTTATTTACTTGATAAGTTATTGAAAACATACTGGAATTTTTTTATCGTCAGGTATACTCTCTGAAGTGCTACTGGAATGTTGAAAAATTTAGCGAACCTGAAAGTGCGAATTATTTTATTTTGATAGGATTTGATTTGTTTCTAAACTTACATCGTGCATACTTACATTCCTTACCTGTCTTACTTGTTTATGTTATGATAAATAAGTTTATTAAACTTATAAGCTACTTAACGTATAGGGTTTTAGTTATGCGAGTTAGGTGATAAATAGTAATCCAAATTGAAAGCCTAACTTACTGTGTGAAGCAAAAACTCTGCTTGATTCAGCGTTATTCGCTCATTTTTTGAATTTTTATGAATGGAGGTGAAAATATTTTCTTTTATGTAAGCGGTCTATGCGTTTAGTGATTTGTTTATTGCAGTAAGACTCATTGGAGCTTTTATATTATATGGTTGTTTTTTTTAAATCAAGGTGCTTTTATTTTACCATACCTCTTCCACTATGTTTACTATCTTATTGACGGTTGTTATGGCGTTACTGGTGTTAACTGTCGTTTTTCCATCTGCGCCTAAAGATGTGAATATTTTGAAGGTGAGAGGCTTGTCGGAAGTGGGCCGTGTATTATCAGCGAGATCGGCGGCATCTGTTGTATCGGAAGGCAGCGTAGGCTCATTTTCGAATGAGTCAACAACACAACTCGACTATTCACGACTTAAAAGTGAACATCGCAAATTGCAAAAACATTTAGAGGTATTTTTTGAGTGAATTTTAATTTAATGTTCATTTTCCCACTTTATTATCATATAGGTATTTCAAAAGTCTAATAATTTCTGATGCCACACTATTTCCTCTTTATGTATCTTTCAAATTCTCTGAAGATTGCTGAAGTTATTATGTTTTATTTTTGCAGCAAGTGAGGCACGATCGATTCAGAGCCGCCGATCCGGTTTTGACCGTACGACGTTTAATGAATGGAGAGCCGGTCACGATGGATTTATATCGTAGTAAGAAGGAAAAGTTGGATTTGTTAGACGAGGCGCTTAATTCATTCGATGGGAACGTTATAATTGCGGTAAGTATGGGGAGTTTTGGAATTTTGGGGTATGCGGGGGAAAATTTTGTCGAAAAAAAATTGTTTTGGGATGTTTCCTCCACTATTTTCTTCTCCTCCTTTTTCAGCTTCATCCTCTTCTTCGTTTCTTCTGTTCTATAATTGTAGTCGCGGGATTCATCCCGAATGGGTGAGCTTCTTTGATCTATGAACAGTTATTGGTCACTGTATTTGTTTTTCAATTTTCCAACGTATACAGCCATTTATTTACCTTTCACCTAGAAATGTTCGATTCGATTTCTTTGTCTTATTAAATTTATAGTATATTATCGAAAAATGTTTTTATAATTTTCAGGTGGTATTGTTTTTGAAACGTTCATTGTCGGATTCGATCTTTCGTGAAATTTTATTGCTGAAATCGGTAGCCGCTGATCATTATGTGGCTTATTTAAAGGAAATTGGAGATTTCGATCAACTTTCCACCACTTTATTGTAAGTTTTCTTGGTATATTTGCTTTTAATCCAATCGTTTTAAATTAACCATCCGCACAGTGATATTATTGGTGATATTTGAAATGATTCGATGTATTTTGCACACATCTATGAGGTTTTTATGTTTTTGGTTAGTGTGCTTTATAAATGAATTCGTTTATTTCTTTGGCCCTTTGCGGAAAGCCGAGGGTCCTTCTGCTTTGATCCTATGGTAAGCAAATGAGCTAGAGTGGTGAATTTATCGGCTTGTCCGTTGAAGGAAGGTGCTCGTTGAAAGTTTTATCGATTGCATCAAAAGCGCGGGGGGGGGGGGAAGGGAGTGGAGGGGGAGGGAATATTTTTGTTCGGAATTCAATTCTGCGGCTGGAAGGTTTATATTTGATAAAGCATCCAATCCCCTTCACGTTAATTTAGTACGGCCGCTTACCTTCCTAGAAGAACGTTTTCCATTTCTACGACGTTATTGCTAAGGAATGGTTTCAAATATCTAGTTGCAGTGCATTGGAACGTAACGATGAAGCGGCAATGATCGAGTTTTCAGTGGCTTGTAGAAAGAGAGATCCAGAGCAGAGGATACAATGCTTGCAACGCTGCCTGCAAAGTGGATTCAGCGATCCCGCTCTAACACCACATGCAAAACTCGTCAGTGAATATATCGATTTACTACAAAGACAGATTCCAATCGATGTGAGTATTTGCGAGGTTTTTCTTCATTTCATTACTGATTAAGTTTTTTTCATTGAATTGTGATAGTTGTGTGGGAATTTTTTGTTCATATATGTGCAATTTATATTATAACATATATTTTTGTTAATATTCATTTAATAAGTTTGTCACCTTTTATCTGATTTTTGTTTATTTGTTCCGAATGGATCATTACAAGCAGTAATATTTCGAAGGGGGGCTAATTGGAGTTCATGCGTCTCTTTGAGCAAAATTATTGGAATTTTGTATGCTACTGTTTAAGGAAGGTGAAAATTTTACGTGCATCCCTATTGTTCCTCTTCTGTATATGACGATTGCAGTTGCAGAATTTAAGAATACGACTTTAGCTAAGAAAAGATGAGAGGAGTGAAGAGGAGTGCAAAAATATTGAAGGTGAGCATCAAATGAAAGCATATCTTTTATTCATTCGATTTCCCACCAAAAAAATTGAGCGTAATTTAATCGTAGTTACAGTCATAATTGCAAGTGATATATCTGGTATAGTTGCTAACATTACTTTGCTTATTATTTTAGGCGGCCGATGAAGCTACAATAAAGATGGGTCGCGATGAAGCATTTAAGCAATTTCCTAAGACGGTCTCGTTGGTCGGCCAGCCACTACTCACAACACTCTACTATTGCTGTCTTTATCATTACGATCTTCCCGTGGTTAATTTTTTATCGTTTTTTCTTAAATATTTTATTTTATTTTTGTTTTACGAGGAATTTAACGATGCTAACAAAAATTTTCAACTTAAAAAGGTGTGTGGAATTCATTCAAATATTGAGAATGTTAGTTAAGTATGAGTTTTGTTGTTTTTTCTGATGAGAAGAACGAAAAGAATTAAATTATTTTTCAAAAGAGGTTGGATGGGGGGCTTGTGGCGTAAAGGAAGATAGCCATAAACGATAAGTTTTAACTGTTGCTTTTGTTATTTGGAAATGTTTTCCGAATTTGGGGGCTTTTTTCATGTTTTCCTCTACGCTGATTTTTGTTGATAATGGAATCCTGTTGTTTTCATGAACGCAGACACTTGGTATTAAGTAATAAAATTTGTCCTTTATTTTATTTATTCTTCTGCGTTATATTTTTGTTTTGCATATTTGTGCTTAATTAATTTTAATTTATTATAGAATGCTTTTGCGAGTCCACTCTCATTGAAAGAAGTCTTCCAAATAGGGGAGAAGCAATATACATGGATGGCTGTTTCTGCATTGAGTCGACTTAAAAGGTGTTTTTTAATATCATAAAGCAATGTGAATAAATGTTTGTCTTTTTGCATATGTAATTATGTTATAAGAGAGGGTTAATCTACCCTCAAAAAGCGTCTGAAGGCGATAATATCATAACGCAGTTAACATTTTTCACACTTCATTATGTCACATGTTCTGTTTTTCCCTTTATTTTGCGATATATATGAAATATAACGATTATTCGTAATAATCTGTAGCGATACTTTGAAGTTGAGCAGTTTTTAAGTATGTTTGTTAAGGCGATAATTTAAAGAAAAGCGTATTTTTTGTATCTGTATAGAAGGGGTTTTTACTGTTAAAAAACGATGGCATCCAAAGGGAAGCGGCACCTATCATTTTACTTGTCTAAGGGTGTTATTGCTAGAGATGTGATACTTAGATATGAAAATAAAGTGAAGCAGAGTATATTGTGAGGGATATTGGTTGTGTCGTCGTTTTGTCGTTTTGTCGTTTCGCTGTATTTTTGTTTAACATTGCTATTATCGGTCGTTGTTTTTAAATACTATTCAGTATGCTTGCTCTTGGCACATATGCAAATATTTTCTGCGATATTCTTGTTACAGATGTGAAGTATTATATCTGCTAGCTTTGTAAGTTGTGAATTAAAAGTTTTTGTTTTGTAGGTGGAACGACATAGAGCATTTATTGACGAGTAAGAAACTTTTGGGTGGATTTAAGATCGTCTGTCCGTTCTCTTGGAAGCAGCTTTTCGAACTTATTTCTCTGGATGGACCTCCTCCTAAAGAGGTAACGCTGATGTGGTTTATGTATATAATTATTGTTTGGATTACGCATACTTGCATACGTTTGCATATTTGCACACCTATACTTATTTATTTATATATTTATCTTTTATTTATCTATTTATTTATTTGTCTTTCCTTGATTTGATAAATACGATTTCCTGCTGCAAAAAGTTGTCTAATTTCAGGTTTTATGCAAATTTCTTCGTGCGGTACCTGATGCAGGAGAGCGGCGTGAATTAGCCGAACAATATCCAGATGCGAATGAAGTTGTAGTTGAATGCTTAGTGGCACAGAGGGATCGACAAGGATTGAGTGCATTCTTAACGAAGTTGACCCCGCATACAACTGAGGCATATAAAGCACTCAGTGCGCTCAACAATACGGTTATGATTTCAGCACGTTCTCTAGAATTTTCTAAAGGGAGGACGGTATAGAGTTGCGACTTTTCTCATCTAGAATTTTCAGGGAAGATCCACTAGAGAAAAGGGGGGGGATAGGTGGTATAACCGTTGTGGTAGAATCTGCAACTGCATGATAGACTTAATGATGTTAGGCAGTATTTGGTACTGTTAGGCAGTGACAGTGTGTTAAGATGGTTGATTAAAGGTGAATCGTAGGGAGGTATATAGTTATTGAAGAAGTCGTCTTGAATTGGCAACTAATTAGAGGAGATCAGTGACGGAATCTTTTTTTTAGTGTTGACAGCTTTTTAAGACCGAAGAGACGCATAATTCCTTTGTAGCATTCGAATAAGCCGTTATTACTTTAATTTGTTGAGCAATTTGCATATAATTAGCTCTAATGAACCGTTATTTTGGCTTTACATCAACTTTTTGATATTTACTTGTTTTTATTTTTAAGCTTAATGAGATTCGTTTTTAAACGCAAATATTTAAATTTTCAGGCTCACAAGTGGAAGAATTAGTTGCACTGAAGGGGAGATGGCGGAAATTTTCGAAGAATATAAGAAAGGATGCACCGAGATGAAACCGATGATTGAGGTTCCCTTTATTGGGAACCATTCAGACAAGAAATGAATTATTTTGTTTACAGTTGGCTCTTTTGGAGATGAGCCGATCGAAATTGCGTCTGCGAAGAAGCACTGATCCTCCTAACGCTTTTTTGAGTTGGAACTGATGTATTGAAAGTCCCGACCTCATGGGATGAAGAGTTGATGTGTAGAAGTTCATGACCTTGAGCAAAAAACTGATATAAGCTGAATGATTTAGTGAAGAAAACACCTACTGCAAGATGCGGATCTTGACGTACATTTGAGGGCTGGATTAGACTGATCGGTTAGGTAGGCGAGTTGTGAGGAAGATGCATCAGAAAGATGCTTGCATATCCGGGTAGTTGTGCTTAAACGGCACTATTCGGGGAACGAGGGTACCCCGGTTGCGAACCGCGGACGGAGCTGAACTGGTGCTCCAAGCTGCGTACGCACCACTACCGTATTCCGCAGCCTGCAAGCGAATAATAAGCCCATCACGTCGAACCGTCCAGCAAATGCACTTCCTGTGCATCAGTCGAGCTGAAGTTTTGCGTGGACATTATTTGACATTCTGAATTGAATGATGAGAAAAACTGCATGTTTCTATTACAAATTTTCGAGTTTTTGTGATGAGCGATAGTATTCGCTTGCAATATAGAGTACGGTAGTGTTGCGTACGCAATGTATAGCGTGAGCTTAGCTCCGTTCGCGGTTCGCAACCGGGGTACTATCGTTGTCTGCAAGAGTGCCTGCTTAAACATTGAAAATTTTATGCTGCAACATTCCAATGAAGGATTCAGTGGGACAAATCGAATTCACAACCTGTCGACTCCCGTCTTCTAAGGTAGAATGTCGGGTAATATTTCTGCGTTGATATATTCGAATGTGATTCATTGAATTGTTTTGCACATAAGTGCATATTCTGTATTGTTCACTGATGAAAGTGTGTTTTGAGATGTACTATTATGTAAACGAAATTTTTAAACGTTTTTTTTTCTTTTTTTTTAATTGTGAAGGTTTTTGATTGTGCTAGGTTAGAGCTTTATTTTATGTTGTGCTTTTGAGAGTATAATTTTACTGAGATGATAAAGAAACTTATTGATATGATAAAGAAATGTTTTAGAAGTATCTAATATATGGAAAAAGATAAGCTGTTGAGTGGCTATTGAAATAATGGAATATTCGGAGGTAAAATTGAAGTAAGTGGAAGGTGATTCACTCTGCGATTGGTATTGTTGGTTATGGAGAATTTTTATCGCAAAGTGGAAACACAAATAGCTTGGCAATTAAGTATAAAAAGAGATTTTTTTGGTAGTGCTAATGAGCTTGGTTGAAGTAGATCAGTGAACAGTAAGAACGTTATGGATGGAGGGAGGGGAGAATATTGCTAGGTAGAATTGAGGTAAATATTAGGAAGCATAGGAGAGAAGGGACAGCCCAAGATATTTGCGAAAGGATTCGATAATTTTCAATCCTTTCTAGCCCTTTCTAGATCCCTTCCCTCTTCCGCTCGCCCTCCCCCCCCCCCTCCCTCCTCCGATTCGTTTATATGCCGAGTTTATCACACATATGTGAAAATTCACGTTTCACTTTTTCTTTTTACTTCAAAACAAGTTGATGGCCTGGTTGAAAAAAGCTTTTCAAAAGAATCCATCGTACCTCCCTTCCTCTACTTCTACATTTTCTCCACTTCGTGCCTAAAGCGTAACGCGCATATTTTTCACTCTAATTTGGTCAAGAAATCAGATGACGGTGTGGACAGTCGGTGACCAATGTCTATTTTTTGTGTAGAAGATTTGAGCTAAACAAACTATTATTACAAAATGTAAGTGTTTTTCTCATTGCGATTTAATATTTTTCAACGATTTGTTTCACTGTTCGGTTTGGTTAATTTTTTTTTTTTTTAATTTTTATCTCTTTCATTCATTTCATTTATATTCTTTGTGTTTATTAATTTACTTCTTTTTTTTCTGTTTTGTTGATGATCGTTAAGGAGAATGATTTATGTAATATTTCAATATTTTTGCGAAAAATTGCACCACTTTAGACGGTTCGTTTAAAGGAATGAATATTTCGAAAAGCTTGATCGATTGAGAGTATTATATTTTCATAGATGTCTTTTGTGAAAGAGTAGTTGCCAATGGCTTAATGAGTAGAACACTGGATTGGCAATCCACATATTTCTGGTTCTAATTCGATTGTAGAAAAAAATAGAGTTATTGCGTTTGGCGACTGTGAAGAGAAAAAGATTCTCAATATGTGTGCACATTCGGCAACATTTATGCATAATACTCAATGACTTTGAGGGACGTTGAGTAGTGATACGAACGTTGCTATGCAAAGTTTCTGTTTAAATAAGTATATTATTTTATTTTGAATATGTTGCTTTTTTTCGAGGGAATTTTTATGGAATTGACAGGTTTTATTTGCAAATTTGGCATTTTTATTAGTATTTGTTCAAATTTTTATGCCGAAAAAATTCATTGTATCAAAATGTATGAACCAATAATACTAGAAAACCAGTTTTTTTTTCATCAGGGAAGGGAGGGGTTTCCTAAGTTGTTAATGAAAGGATTGTTTATCTGAGGCGAAAGCATCATTAAATCTATGCAGTCTTGTTCATTTCACTAGTCTCCCTCTGTTTAAAGACTGCAGAGAAGAGACATCGAGTAGAAGATAAGGCCATAACTGAATGTTTATCGGTAATGATCCGGTAGTGTTATTTCCAATCCTTGTATAGCATTATAATGTTCTACAATCCTTAAATAACGTTAAAATATTCCCGACCCCCATATAGCGTTATGGTGTCATCTGATCGGCCTATAGCGTTATAGCGTTTTTTTTTTCCATTTTTATAGTATTTCAATGTGGAAATATTACGTATTTTACGAAATTCTTTTTGCGATTAATGTGATTTCCGAAGTTTTTAGCTCATATTTGCTTAGATGTTATTTATTGTGATATTCTCTTGTAAAACTATTGTGATAGTTCATTTGTTATGAACATCTTTTTAAATATTTTTATTTATTTGCATATAAATTTGAAATATTATCTATTTCTTATGATAAATAAATATGCATAATGCCATTATTATTCATCCATAAATATTGGTTACTGCCTAATCACTTGTAAACGAACTTGGGTCAGACTTGGCTTCATCTTACGAAGCCATTGCACCTTGCTGTCTTAGTAGGAGGAAGGCGGTGGACTGACTCTTCACCCTCCTCATATGCAGAATAATGGTGAATCGATCCGTCACTATACGATGGGCAGGAGACGAATCGAAGCCATAACCCTTACGCGACGTTAAGCAGAAGTGGCAGCGAACGTTTTTATTCGTAGTGAATGCCTTGTTGATTAAATGAATAAGACGTTTACATTGTTTATGCTGTTATGCTTTATCCTACTCTCATAGAACGAATGGTGGATTAACAAATGTTGATAAGTTGTAATAAAACTGTTTTATATAGTAGTTGCTATTAACATCAAACATATTGAGTCTACACTTCTCAATATAGAAAAAAATTATTTCTAAAACTTGTTTGATTGCATTATGTGATTAGCTAATCTTCATACTGCTAGAGGTCACTCGATAGTACAATTGGAAATTTGACGATGAAATCTTTTGGGATATTTATATATTAGTCGATTTCAAATTGTTTCATTGAGCTCTAGCGAGACTTGCTACCTTCATAAAAAAAGATACCGGAGGGGTTTCGAAAATTTTGCGTTTTCGCATGAGTTCTCCTCAAATTGACTGAGCAGCTTGAGATGCAACCTTTGGTGGTCATAATTGTGGTCTAATGATTAAGTGCTAGTTGCTATTCCAACTAAGAACTAGGATCCTCTTAGGATATTTGGAAATAAAATCGGAATATAATCGCATATTATAGCCAATATGAATAGCTAGCAAAGAGTAATGATCAGAAAAGAAAAATGCAGTACATCTATAAGTTATGGCCGTTCTTTTAGCTCAAAAGTGGTGGTAAATTTTTGTGCAAAATTAGCTGAATACCTGATGAAATCGATAATCGAGAATTTGTTTTCTACCTTAATGAACTAATCGAGAAACAAGTTTTCTATGTTAATTTGATAGTCGGTTTAAGCATCCTTGATGCGTTTCGAAGATTATCGCTCAGGATCGAAATTAACATTTTATTTGTTGATTTAAAGGCATGGATTATACTTGCTAAAATTTATATTTTTAACTTATATAACTTTAATGCAGTTAGATACCCATGTCTGCATAATGCGACTCTTGTAAAAACTTCGAATTGCAATTAAGAAATATACCAAAATATTGGCCATTCTTTGGGTCCTCTTTTAGTATTATTATTTAAAAAAAAAGTTTATCCTCTTCGTATACTTCTCGAATACTCCACTATTCCAAGCCCCAATTATTTGTTTTATTTGAAATTTTCACATCTTACAGTCTAAAAAAAAAACGATATTATTTATCATCTGGTCCGTACCGCTATTTACAGATATTTTTATAGGAGGCAATCGGGTTTTGCATGAATTCTTTATGGAAAATTATGAGAACGATGATAAGATTACGCTTCGATGTGATTAACCATTCGGTGCGTTGTTGCTACGTTGGACGGTATGCCGTGTGCAGTTAAGAAAAGCAGTAATGTAACGATTACATCATCAGGTAATCGCTGTATTGAGGAAGTATTTCGTTCTTTCATTGATGAGTTAGAAGAGAAAAAACGACTAGATTAAGGTTGCTGTATTATGAAAGGTTTCGAACTCACCTCATGTTTCCTTCCTCCGTTCCCCTCCTTTCTCTACCTCTAAGATCGAACGCGTTGCCTATGCATAAGAGGGATTATTAAATCTATTTTGCACAATCTTATTTCTGGAATAAAGTCCCTGCTCATCTCTTCACAAATATTTGCGCAATGTCTACATCATTGTTATGGGGAATCTACCGTGGATCACATGGACGCCTTTTCTTATATAATCTGTATCATATCGCATCATGAGATGAGATAAGTGTTTATGGCAATAGGAAACGGTTTAGCATTGTGCTTCTGCCGAAGAATTTTCCTTCTGCAAGTTTATGCATAGTTAATTCTTGTGGAATGGGATTTAATTATAACGATAGGATTTTGACTTTTCGCTTCATTGAAACGCTGAACTAAGGTGATCATATCACTCGTATAATTTCCATGAATTATACATTTTTTTTGATACTCCTAAAACTCATCGCGTCCACTCCCTTCTCCTTCCGCTCCCCTCCCCCCCCCCCAAAGTTGGAACTGATGTATTGAAAGTCCCGACCTCATGGGATGAAGAGTTGATGTGTAGAAGTTCATGACCTTGAGCAAAAAACTGATGTAAGCTGAATGATTTAGTGAAGAAAACACCTACTGCAAGATGCGGATCTTGACGTACATTTGAGGGCTGGATTAGACTGATCGGGTAGGTAGACGAGTTGTGAGAAAGATGCATCAGAAAGATGCTTGCATATCCGGGTAGTTGTGCTTAAACGGCACTATTCGGGGAACGAGGGTACCCCGGTTGCGAACCGCGGACGGAGCTGAACTGGTGCTCCAAGCTGCGTACGCACCACTACCGTATTCTGCACCCTGCAAGCGAATAATAAGGCCCATCACACGGACTCGAGAACCATCCAGCAAGTACACTTCCTGTGCATCAGTTGAGCTGAAGTTTTGCATGGGAACATTATTTGACATTCTGAATTGGATGATGGGAAAAACTACATATCTATTACATGTTTTCGAGTTTTTGTGATGGGCGTTAGTATTCGCTTGCAGTATAGAGTACGGTAGTGTTGCGTATGCAATGTGGAGCGTGAGCTTAGCTCCGTTCGCAGTTCGCTTCCACTCCCTTCTCCTTTCGCTCCATCCCCCTCTCGCCCCTCCACTCCCCCTTCCCGTAAGTATGCATATGCGGCAACAAAAAGCTCCTTCGGTATGTACCTATGGAGCAATGCGTCATTGCTTGGCAATTCCTACCGCATTGCCATTTCTATGCCTTTCAAATACCCTTTCCTTAGGACTAGAAGAGGACGTTACTATGCAAATTGTTCATAAACAATAAAGTTCGAATAACGAGTTGCATTCACTATTGTTGGAATGATCTTGTCACGCTTTTTTTTACTTCATTTAAGTGAACAGTGTTTCGATGCTTTTTTGAATATTTGCTTCCCAGCGGGAATTTCTGAAATGTGGCCATATTTTTGTGTCCCCCTATGAGTATGTATAAAATCATTATAGGCGCATCACTTGTGGATGCAAAAACTTATTTCCATGTTTATTCAATGACAAGAAAGCCAAAGAAAAAAACTCGTCAATTGCAAAGAGTTAGTGCGAATTTCACTTCCCTTTTTTTACCGATTCTCTAAATTTAATAAATGTTAATATACTCAAGTTTTGGGATTTACCTTTAGTCATTATTTGTCGGAGTCGAACCTCATTAGTCACTCTAAGCAGCATCAACATTTTATTCATTGTTACACATAAATGGGAGGGAGTAGGATGAAAAAAGAGCTTGGGCGTTGTTATTTCCTATGATTTAATTCACTCTTGTATTTGGTTTTTTCTTTCATCACCTGATCGATATTCGAGTCGTTCATCTCAATAATATTTTAGGAAAGTATTTCGCAGAGATGCATCGGCACGCAAGAGTATCGTATCATCACTGAAATTTATATCAATGGCTATGGTTCAATTCCTGTTGTGAAGGGAGATCCAAGAGTATTACCGGAAGAAGCACAGGTACAAACCGTTGTTACCTTTTGAAAAGGACAAAGAAAATAGACCAAGAGCAGAGCTGCAAAACTTGTCCAAAAGGGAAAGTTGCTTCGATTACTGAACACAGCTAGATAGGGCCGAACGAACTTCATGAATTTCGATAAGGAGATAAGCGAAACTGGCCACAGTAAATAAAAGATGCTGAGGAACAGTTCTTTCACCTTCCAATAGTCCATTCTTATGCTTCCTCAATGTCCACTCATGTTTCCTCATTTAAGGACCAGTCGGAAAATATTTCTGATTGCAGCTGGACAGTTGCTCCCTCTCATTGTTTTCCCCCTTCTCCTTCCTGCCTGAGAGATGCCTGCCAGCATGAGCCGTAGTTATTATGCATTTTTGCAAAGGTGCATTTGTAGAGCACATCGTTTCAATATCACACATTGCACGAATATATGTAGGCAGGTATGTATCCCCTATGTGTTTTTCGGTCGTCCCTGCTTGGGAATGGATGCGCTTAGAATTACTGCATGTGGTTTTGCAATGTTCGAGGAGAGCCAGATGGGGAGTATTTCTCTTATTTCCTCCCTCGTTTCTGTGCTCACCACATCCTTCCCCGATTTTTCCTTCGGAATCTTCTTCCTTGTCCCGATCAAATCACTCCATTGTTCATTTGCTTGGAAGAAAATTGCTACATATTAGGCTATGTAGGTGGCTTTTTCTAGTTGTTCGTTTTCGAGAAGGCAAGGCTGATGCGTCCTCAGGCAATCTACATATGTGATGGTTCGCAATTGGAAATGATAGATTTAAAAAGGAAGATCACTCAAATGGGAATGGGTAGAGTATTAGAAGCACTAATCGATTGTCATCTCGTCACAACCGATGTTCGTGATGCGTCTACATCACTCATCCAACCAATTGTTTGCACTGAGGACAGACAGCACATCGCAACATGGTCATTCTACTTTTTATTCGAATTTATAGTAGGTCGATTGCAAATATCTTATGATCACCTTGCGTTATTCTTATTTTGGGGGCCGGGATAAGAGAGGACAAAGTACCGGATGAGAGACGTAATCAAAGAAACCGTAGACGCGAATTTTTCGAGCCATCAAGGAAAGAAATCCCCTAGGACCTCTTAAATCATTGAAGAGAATAGCTTGAGACAGGGAAATCCCTAAATTCTTCACTTCCTACCGAATTCTAACATGGGCAAAACATTCAGAGGTCGGCTTGTTAGATATGATCATCTGTGACTTAGTCAAATTTTAGGTTTACCCTAAGCATTTGCATTCTATCAACCGCTTCATTAGCGCGATGTTACTTATCATGTATCGGCATCACGGCTAGTTCAACTAATAATTAAAACAATGATAATCCATTTTATAAAATTAAATGTGTTCTCAGTAATTAATTATGGTATTTATCGGGTCATAACCAATATAGAGAAGTAAGAAGTGGCATGAACTTTAGGTCTATGGAAGGGATCTCATTTGCAAAACGAATATCTTATTTTATGATGAGTCTCGAATTGGATGAACGCTTCCCAGCAACAATGGCCGGTTTGCACTTACGTTTATTTGCTGCACCTGCAGACTATATATGAAGAAAAGAGTATCATTCTATGATTGCAGACGATTCTCGCAGGTGTTATTCAAAAAGGTTTCAAAGGTGGAATAACTATTAAGCATCACTTTGGAGGGCAATAATATTTTGTCTACTTTGAATGAAAATAATTTGCATATCTAGGTTCTGTTTATATGAGGTTTCATTAGGTAGTTATTTGTTTCTCATAATATTAGTGTTTTATAAAAAACGTTGCTTCGTTGTTATAGTATCTAAAAATACCGTTACAAATTGATTATAATGTTATCAGTAATATGAAGCATATAATACATGCAAAAAACCAGGCAAATCGGCCGATCTGCTTGTCGAAGTGGATGAGTAAATCGGCACCCGATTGCTGATCGTATTTTTTCTTTACAGGTCGAGTGATGTATGTGATCCCTTTCTCGTTAGGTCCGATTGGTGCGGTTAATTCGTTCAACGGTATCCAACTAACGGACAGTGCTTATATCGCTCTCATGACCAGTATTTGTGCTAGGCATGTTTACTTTTGAATATTAGGCTTCAACTGTGAGATTGCAGGTTGCTAACCGAGGAATCGGTAATTTTAGGGTTCATGGGCACGTTTTTTATATATATTTGCATATATGACAACAAACGATGTATCACCAAACAGACTGCTATACATCTTCGTGTAGGCCTAATATATTTACATTCTTAGAAATTATTTATGGTATCCATCATTTGATTGACCAATAATGGTGCTTTGTAAAGTTTACATAGTTCAATTTGCTGAGTTATGCCTTCACACAGCAGTTTCCATCCGTACTAGTTGTTTGCAGAGTTTCGTCATCGGTATGGGACAGCATGGAGGGTGATCGCTTCATTCGATGCATTCATTCAATAGGCGTACAGCGACCATCTTACTGCAACCGTAACAGCAACGTATGCAAATGGATCTATTAATTATTTTTTATTATTCTCACTAGCGTTCCTCCTTCATCACTCATTTAAATGAAATCCTTCAAGAAAACACCACTTTGAATAGGCAAATTGCTGCGCTGTAAGTTCTTACGAATGAAAGGCAAGTAATGTTTGTACAAATTGAAGATGGAGGAGGATCAACAAAGAAGTTTTATTGATAAGAAAACTGTTTTTCATCGCAAACGGCAACGAACTTTTCCTTAGATATTTTAATTCGATATTGCATAGAATTTTTCTCGTCTATAGGAAAATATTTTAGAATCTTCCGGAGCTTCAGTTAACTTATTTGAAATAATTTACGAATTATAATGTCATAACAGCTTCCATGGTCGTTCTTTATAGATGCCTACTACTCAATGCTTTTCAAGATTGTAGTAACCTAAGATTAGCAATGAAATTTGGGAGCTTCCAGGCTCCAACTTTTTGATTCTTCTTCGTTGTGCCGTATTCGTTCACTTTTTAAGCAATGCCATTTTCATAGGCTCTAACAATTGCACTAATTGACCTCAAAAAAGGATATATTTTGATTTTGGTATTGCAGTGGCTATGTTCTCCAGAGCAACGTTTTCAAGTAGTGTATCCTAAGAAACGTGAAATCTGGTCATATGGGATTGCTAGTGAGAGTGCAATTCTTTGCAAGAGTGAGGTATCGCTAAGATTAGCGTCTATAATCGCTAAAGAAGAAGGATGGTTAGCTGAGCGTATGACGATCATTGCAATTACAGGTGAATTATAGCTTCCTTCCCATGAATATATTTTTTTATTTCACCTCTTTCGCAATATAAAGATTCCAATGTGGTTTTCCTATTTCTCAGCTTCACTTTATGATTTATAGATATATATGGGTAATGTTTGGGGAACTCGGCAAGAACGCAGCTAAATGCTTGAAAAAATGTTGGTTAATCAAAGCATATCAGTTTGCTCATAAGGTCAATCGTGATTGCTCTGATTCATCGACCATTATACTATGCTGATATGAAGTGTGGCACTATATCGTTGCAGACGTAGTGTTGCTGCATTATTTTAGAGAGGTATAAGCTGATTTGAAAAACGGATTACTGTTATTTTAAACTGCCTTTAATGACTGGTTCGCACTCTAATATACATTAGTTTACTGGTGCAGAAGTGAGGGCCCCTCCCAAAAAAGTGAGATTATGTATCAAAAACTTCGTTAGAACAATTGTAGTGGCTTGAATTAGCGTTTTTAGATTCCGACAAAGCAGAGCATTTCATCGGGATAGCGGGTCCGGATGGTTGTGGGAAGTCGTGCATGGCGTTTCTTCGGCCGACAATCCCTGGATGGAAGGTGAGTTTGCACGATCATTGATTATTTTCGGGAGCAAACAGCATATCTAGAAAACCGTTGGTTTCAAAGTGCTTTTATAGACATAGGCTGAATGACTTTTGGATTCATGAACGTGGGGAAGAGGATGATCTCGTAAAGTTAGTGCACAAATACCGCAGCTCTAACGAAGTGTCATCCCAGTTGACTTATTTTCAGTGGCTTTTCACTAACATTACTCATATTCTACCTTTAAAAATTTACCTTTTAAACAAGTCCCATTTATATTACCTTTTGAAATCTTTCCTCCATCATGCAACAGTAGAACTTTACTATTCGAATCACTGACGAACACCTACTGTCATTACATTTTGGGGATTCATATGATTTGTGTTTTATGTTCCGCTGTCGCCTACCCGATTCGAAACAACGTCGATATACTTTGCGTTAATTGAATTTTCATTCCACTGTTTTATACAAATTTCAAACTTTCAAATTTTTAATGAACTTTTTATGATTTGCAAACGAGATACATCTATATTTTCTACTCATTGCAACGCAAGTTGTTTTGAATTATTGGTTTTTTTCACACCCAACGGAAATTATTTAAACCAATAAATGCACCATTAATTAAAAACATGAGATTATTTAAGAACTATGAGTGCAAAATAAAATATAAAAATGAACAAGAAGATAGTAAAAATAGATCGTATTTGTAAAAAGGATATCCTAAGAAAAGAACAAAGACCTGAGAGGTGTACACGTTTCGGCCCTTATTCGTTTACGTGTGCACCGGAGTTATGCGCGGGCCATAAGAACTGAGAGGTGATAATTCAGAATGTTCATACTGAATTATTTTGAATATTTATTGATCGTTAGTCGATCTCATATATTTCGAAACAAAAACAGCAAAACGCGTTCGAATGAGGTATGCTATGCACGATCGAGATGTCGACATGAATTCGGCATTTCTTTTGAGGGCATACAAACAGTTCTATTACGAAAACGACGAATGCGAACTAATAAATTGACAACTTCCCTTCTTGAGCTAATTTCAACATTTTACATGCTACAAAGATATGATAGTCGTAACCATATTTACAATGGGCAGTTCAATTAAAAATCGATTTGGGTCGATCATTCCAGGTGGAAGTACTCGGAGATGAAGTGGCATGGATAAGAATCGAGAGTGACGGTCGATTGTATGCGAGCACTCCTCTTAACGGCTTCTTTCTGCATATTGGCGGATTCGATCCATCGTTAGTTTTTGTTTGCTTTTCATTCAACTATACTTTTCCACTTTTACGCTTAGATAATCGAACATAAAAATTCAATCTAATGATCAGATTGCACTTAATTATAAAGAAACTAAAGGTTTTTGAAATGGTTAAGATTATTTTTATTCTAAATAAAACAGTTAGCTCAATTTTCATATTCTATAATCATGGTGTCAAAATCGTTGCACTAAATGAGATGATTGTAGTGACTCGCCGAAAACATTTAAAATGCGGAGAGATTTTATTAGAGCACATTGTACCTAATACGCCACATCATCATAGTAAGTTTCTTTAATTAGAAAGGTTAGTCGTAGAAAAAATTAGTCCATTTTCTACATCATCCTTCCTTTGACATAATTTTAATTTATTCCGATCTAGGTGAATAATCATTGTAGAAATAAAGATATCTTTGCTGAAGTATAATATATGCATGATTACGATTTATGCAAGAGTCAGCTCTAAAAAGAGATTTTTATTGTATTCAACGAGAACAAGTTTCTTCGAGAGATGAGAATAGTAAACTACGGCAGTTATTCGTTGGTTTACTTTTAATGCTTGAATTTTTATTGATATAGGAAAGTGTGTGGCAGTGAATTCCTATCAAGGAATGCGATCTATACAAATGTTGGCTACACGTCATTGGGTTATCCCTTTTGGAGTACTTGTGATATGCGATGTAATCCTGGTGAAGTGACTTATGACTGGTGTGGAAAACCGTGGAACAATAATGATGAAAGGTTAGTGCAAAAGCTCTTTGATTTTTAAACTACTTAGGTTTTGAACTCAACAGACCAAACTATATGACTTTCATTGTAGATGGTAATTTTTAGCTATGAACTTTCCTGCCTGTGTGCGCACATGAGGCGTTGTCTATCCTCTTATATTGCTGTTTTATGCGTCTACTTCTGCAGAGGCCCCTACGAGATCTTCATTTTGTTCTTCGTAGGCCGAATGAATTCGAAGAGCTTCCACTAAAAGAGGGAAGAATTTTGCTTTAAGATAAAGGGTATTTTCTATCATTACCCCACTCGTCCACTACGCATCATTTGTTCCGTTCTTCCAGAACTAACTGCAGCCACATCGATCGGCGTTCAGGTGGGCTGCAGGTAATTTAATGATAGATTTATGTGAAATGGGAGCTTATTTTGTTTCCTACTATAGTCACAAGAGTGGATGGTTTTTTACGCAATGAACGATGTCTAATTTTTCGTTATTTCAGAACAATAGAACATCCACAAGCATCAGTTGCGGTACGTTGTACAAATTGCCCAACGATGCATTCGCAATGGGAATCGAATAAGGGAGTCCCATTGAGTGCGATCGTCTTCTGCACTCGTCGTCGCAGCGGTGTTCCTCTAATTTCTGAGGCATTCACATGGCAACATGGAGTATTTCGAGCGTCAACTATTCGTAGAGATGCACTCAATTCTGAAAAAGAAGACAGCCGTATGTTTTTTGATAAAAATGATTAAGAAAACGCATCATTTTCTGGTTTATCTGCCATTGAGTTTCCCAGGTGCTCCCGACGTTTGTCACGTCAGATATGAAACGTTTGCAGTGGGAATGCAAGAGGTTTACTGGTCCCTTGTACAGAGAAACTCATGAAGTACATGAATATCATAACAGTTAAGCTCGTGTTAACGGAATTGAGTTGTGGCAATTCTTCAGTGCCTTATGCTGTTAATGCCTGCGTAGATGAGGCTTTTTAGTGCAGCTATGTGACATGGAGCACACTATCGATAACAGAAATCACGGCTACTCTTTTTTCGATTTAAAATTTAGGTTTCTGATGTTACTGAACTGGTAGTGCAATCTGATTCAATTAATTAGCATGCGCATTTCTCTGCTAACAATAATGCAAAGAAAATTATGGAATTCATTCTCGTTAAAGCTGGTTTATACTATTTCATTCAAACTAAGTAATGGTTGTTCAACTTTAGAGGTCGAACCAATTTTCGATCCGATGGGAATGGCTCGTTTCCTTGGGTACTCTTTTGGTGATTATGTGAAACATTGGTTGAGCTTCGATAAACCACACAACAAGGCTGGTTAATTTCAAAGTAGCATCCAATTTTGCTCTAAAATATTTCCACAAAATTTGTAACTCATTTGTCTTCTATGTTTGATAGTATGATGATTAAAACAAATCTCAATTCGTTAGCACCTCCACTAGTGAACTTTTGAATTCTCTCGTAACAGCATTGTTCTCGTAGAAATAATTCCCATAGAAACGCTATTACTCTGTTATATCGTAACAATGAAATATTACTTATAGGAATACCCTGAAATGTCCTGGAAAGTTCATTCAATGCAAGCAAATTTAAGGAAATTTGAATTTGCAACAGTGAGTATTCAAAGTTACGTAGTAATAAGCACTCTCCATGAGAGACTTTCACCGCTTGACAGGTCGTCGAATATGAAGTTGCTGCTGAACTGCTGCATGTACCACTTCGTAGAAAATCTGCTGATTAACAATCGCGTAACCATTTATAACGTTTACTTCGATCGTCGCACCAGCGTGTCCACAGCTGTTTCTCAGCAATCAATGTTGTCCCCGTTGAAAATTCAAATAATGTTGCTTAGAGACAATGCATAAGCACATTTGTATAGATCATCTTTGTAATTTGAAGCGTGAAGAATAAGTGAAATGATGCAACGTTTTTTTCTTGCAACACAAAAAGACGATTCACACGTGGGGAGGGCTAAAGTTGCTTGCAAAAAACCTTTTGAAAGTAAATATATTTGAGATGGAAGTGAAAAGTTGATTTATGTGATACAAACGTCCTAAACCTAATGTTGCAGTTTACTATGACGTCAGGTACTGTACTTGTAGTTATTGATCTGGGTAACTCCGCACGTTATCCACTTGGCGTTGTGCTACGACAGATTTTGACTGCCTTCGACAACATTACTGATCATACTACATCATGTGGTTAATAGAAGGGCATCAGTGAATCGAAAAAGGATAATTATTATTAAACATTACGTACAATCCGTCTTCATAGATGCTTTGTTGCAGCTTCCAAAATTGTTTTTCATTAATCTTTTCCAAAAACGATCCAGTAATGAATATCTCTGGCCTGGATATGGCGATAATATACGAATTTTCGAGTGGATTATTCGACGAGTTTCTTCGCCATCCGAGGATGGCGTTATCAATACGCCCATCGGTTACGTTCCAACGCAAGAATCGATGAATCTCAAAGTAAATCAATTATTTGTTTATTTCTTTTCGATTGTTAATTTCTCCCAGACGTAATGCTTTATAATATGTAGTTGGGCGATCTAGTAAGACCATCAGGGATTTTGTGCTGAAAGCTTCTTAGATCACTGTTCAATTCCAAAAATTGGAAAGCCGATCATAAAAAAGTCAAAATTAAGTTTTGAAAAAAACATTTTTAAAATTATCACTTTCAATTTCTCTGGAGAAGATGCATATTGTGGAATGCTCTTAGATTCTTTTTTATTCTGATCGTAGTTTATATTTAACAGCGTTGCAACCATAAAAGGTTTAGCAGTAAAAAGCTGTAGGCGAATAGATATGAGATGGCATCTATATTGTTTGCAATGTTTGCCTAGAACAAATTACTTGCATCTTTGTGCCAAAGCCTTTGGTTTCGAATAGTCAACTCCTTAGAATTCTTGAATTAGGCTTATATTGAAGAGCCAATAAAACTCTTGACTCAGACGTCAAGTCCGCTGGCTGAACTAATAAGCCTTCTAATGTTCATAAAGCTGTCTGCTTACACCAAGTATCTTAATGAGGGCTCTTCCAGTCGGTATTTGCACTAAATCAAATGTGTTCTGAATAGTTTTAATGGTACTTTTAAAATCTTGAATGGTCCAATTTATAGAGGGTGATTCTTCGGGCGTTTGCCCTTGAGGTATTCTAGAGGCAAAGTTCCGGATTTAATGAATGGGAATCACACAATCCAATTCTTCCATTCGTTATTCTTTCACGACATGATACTATCTAGGATAATAGACAACAAATTTTACGGATGGTATAAATAGTTTTCAGGAAAAATCGGCGTAAGGATTTCTATAATTTTCACTAATGACTAATCGTTTTTCTCGTTATGCAGCAAATTTAAATATTTTTTTTAGGGAATTTACGTGAAATGGAAAGAATTAATAGCGGCTCCGAAGGCGTTCTGGATGAATGAAATGAGCGCCATTCGTAAAATTTTCGATAGCATTCTAGGTGCGAATCTTCCAAAGGAAATTTGCGAAGAATTCAGCGGAATAGAGAGAAGACTTTCATCTGCCTAATTGAGGATTATCTTTATTTATTGAAACTAATAATAAGGATATTTCCTCAATATTAATTAATCAATTGCTTTTCTGATATCCGATGCATTTTGTGATTTGTGATTCTAATTTCTGCATCATAAATAAAAGAATTTTTACGCACATCTTTTCCGTATAAATTGATCGGTATATGTGAGTTTTTATGCACTTTTACAAATCTGTAATACTTGAGACACGGTAACCTGCTTCTTTAGGGGCAAAAGGATAATCCCCGCAGCTTTTTTTTTTTTTGTGGGTTATGGCTTGCGCTGTAAGTGAGCAGTTGGAAGAGTTTGGGTCGATATTGTCCACGTCCATCAACGTATATGCCCGTCTAGTTATTATTTCACAAATCTCCGTACAGTTCTTTGGTGTACGATTGGTGATCCGTGGATTTGGAACGTTCGTTTTTAGACAGCTAGACGGGTCAAGTTTTGACAGGCAGTTGGCAATAATCTTTTTTTTTCACTTGGCCATCAAAGATGCTCATACACCATTCATATGCCTTCTCATTTGTTTCCGTTATATGGGACTGTGAAGAATTATTGTTATTGACAGCAAACGGTGATTACTATGTTGCATATTTATACGATTTTGCATCGAAAAAAAAGAGAAAAACGAAAAACAACTAAAACAACACGCGGCTTTTTACCCACAGTTTCGCCATATGCAGGAACGTATCTCAGCTAACCCACCCTGTCGAGACAATATGTGTCTATATTTCGCGCCTCGACTTCTTTTAGTCTGTAATATGTGACATTTTGTACCCTTATTACCTTGTAGTGGGATCACTTCAAATTGCGATCATAGCTTATTTAGAGCCGCTTTCTTGGTTCTTTATCAAACTTTGGTTTTACTACTGAGAGGGTTGCCTATTTAAGTTGTGATTGTGTCTCGATTCTTCCAACTATCTCTGAGCTCTTTTTGATCTCCATTTTCCCTCTTTTGCTCATCGACATTGGTGCCGACTGTTCAAGTCACTCTATCGATCGTTACTCCTCGTTGATATGTCACCTCGAGCAGTTTGGTTATTTTTAACATTCATCTTCTGATTGGTAGGCGCTATATTTTTTTCGTTCCGTAATTATTGGTTCTGCGACACAGAATGCATTTCAAGAAAATCCAACGGCTCTTTTTTGCGTGTTTTTGAAATTATTCCGATCAAAACTTATTCCACTCACTTGATATTAATGAAAAAAGCGTTGAAATTTTCGGTGGTAAAATTTGCATATTTTTGGCACTAATAAGAGTTAATTCTAATCTCAAGTTGTTTTTGCATGATATATCTTTCTACATTGATTATGAGATGATGACGACTATATTGTAAACGCAATATCTAATTAAATACGATGTGGAACACATTGTTCTTTTGCTAGCCAATTTTTCGCTGTTTTCTAATTTTCTTTGAAAACAAATTCTCTAAATTGTCGTTGATATTGCTCAAAAATCGTAGTATATTTTGAGGAACAAATTTTACTCTGACGTTGTAAATTCGCTTAGTCGATTTTCATCTTAATTATTGCTGAGTGTATATTACCTAAACATTTCATTGTTGAACTTAATTAATATAACTTCCAATTTGTGAATCTCAATTAGGTATGCATGTTTCCATTAATTGGCTTTATGATCTCAATTGCATCGATCTCGAATATTTTTTTGTGCCATTTGCATAATTTGATGTGTTCATACGTTGCGAAATGAAAGTGTAAGCTTTACAAGATGTTAAAGAAAAACAATAACGACAAAATTGAGGTGGAATATTGCTGAAAGAATTGAAATTGTTTAGGTCAATAAAGCGAGTGAAATCGATATGCTTGCAAGTTGTTGCTAAAATTTTCTTACGAGTCTCTTCCGCTTCGTATATCTGTTCTGAAAATTGCATATATATGAAGTTTTTAAACGAAGAAAATTAGCACATGATAGAGGTGATTAAAAGAACGATATTTTTTAGACGAAACAATGCTGTGCACGTTTCTGCTTTCAAAATATTCATCATTTGCTTGTCGTTAACGAGTTTCACGGGAATGTGGCTACGTGACGAATGACATTTCACATTTCACAGTAATGCGGCTACGTGACGAATGATAGTTTGTAAGACTCACTTGTAAGTAACCACATCATAGGTTATCAACGTTCACAATGCGAAATGATCACTCTGATCTCTTCTCTCTTTAATAAATTGGAATAAATCGAGCAGAATAATCTTGAATCGCGATTTGATCTATGCGTCATACCGCATTATTGCTTATGCTAGAAATAGCAATTTGAAATTAGGCGAATGTAAAATGCATCCACTAGTTTATTGCTATTTGAAAACACATTGTTAGATTATATTCTATATTTCCAATATAAAATTTTTTAACTTTTTCCTACTATTTTATGATATAGTTTCAGTGGTGGATTTCCATCGATCGTAATTTGTTTTTTTTTTTTTCAACGCTTTCAGAGACCATAGAGTATAGATGAAACGGAGGATCCGTCTCTTGTCATGATTTGACCGAGTGTGTGTTGTGCAATGTTTGCTCTATATTTTGACCTCCTCTTTACTCGTCATTCTGCTGCTTTCACCCATTCTGTTCGATAGATCAGTTGCAGCTATGGCAGAAGCGATTTCTGAGCCCGCTGCTTCGTGAAACAAAGAAAACTTTTATTAAGGGGGTGGGAGGGCTGGGGTGAGCGAGAAGTTAATGGTTCTTGCCATTGATAGAATCTGTTCGGCCTGCAATATGTGTTGCAAGTCGTATGCGCTCAATTATTTGTTGGTTTTCAAATACATGAGTGAACGCTGTATTCTTAGCAATATATATATATATATATATATATATATATATATATATATATATATATACATACATAATTCAAGGTTGAAGTAGCATAGAGTAAATCAATTTCTTTTTATCTCAGGTGTTTTAATCGGATTGTATCTCATTTGCATGTTAATTATATTCTCATCTAATTTACTGCAGAAGTGAATGAAACGTATCGATTTGGTGGAATACTCATTGTGAGGTAAGAAAAAGAATATGGAAAATTGGTGTACCTATCAAGGAAACAATGGTCAAATAGTTGAGAATTGACACATTTAGGTAAGGTTTATTTATACAAACAAGCTTTAATGATCATCTTTTCTGAGTGATTCCGTTATTCACTCTTTATTTTTTTAATCTTTTCGAAATGTTCACTGTTTTGGATTTAGATGATGTAGTGGTTTGCTGCATTTCAAGCGGCTATCTTTAAATGATTAAATGATTAAATGATATGATAAAATGTATACTATATTTCGTTCTCATTATTGTTTATAAAGAACATTGAGTTTATGATGCTTCACCTTAGTTATGATTGCTTGATTCTTGAGTGAAGCGGAAAAAACGGAGCTAAAAGTTTGCCTTCAATGAAATGAAATCATCGTTTTATGTGTGCGCCAATTCGTTCGCGCTTATCCTTCGTTTCATGATTTCATTTGGCTACAATAAAATATACTATGATAAATGAGGCAATTCAATGAATTTGTTATGAGCCTTTCGATTATATTTTATTTTTTAAAAACTTTTCGGATTCTATTCATTCTTTTTGCGGCGAGTTATGAACACTTAAAGATGTTTCGAAGTTTTCTGAGTCAAATTTTTATTGCTATAGTTGATCAAGTTTAAAAAGAAATAAATATTTGGCTGATAGTTTATATGAGTGATAAGTTTCGTTGAAAAGTATCGCATTGCTTTTGCAGCATTTTTTTTTAATTAATGGAATCGTAGAATGCGCTAGCCTTCTTTCATTTTTATCATGCTTTTGTTATGTCATATCTCTTTCTGACGCGCGTTTCCATTTGTTTTGTGTTTTCGTATTCCTAGAGTTTCAATCGCAATTTTTTCTTCATTTGATAAATAGATAGGTTCAAAAATTAAGTTAATTTTTTTTGTAATTCAGTAAACCTAATTTTCATAGTGGCTGTTTTTTGTGTTTTCAATAGATATTAAAACAGTACCCGATGGCTTGACATTGTGTTGAAATATCGTCGGTCTAGTTTTTTTATTGACGATCTTTTAAAAAAAAATTGTTTTTAGTAATACGTTGCATTAACACTGCAAAAGCGGCAGCAATTGCACTCATTTAAGTAGACGTGTTGGCAGCGTTTAGCTTCAACTAGTCACTTCCCTCTTGCATCGCAACCATACTGCATTTTTCAGCAAGAATTTTCTGTTGTTTACTTCCTATTTTTATTGCTTATTAATTTCGCTGACCCTAGGTGTTTCGAAAATTTTAATTCCAACTTCATACAAACAATCGGTGGATACAGGTAATGTGTTTGGCAATGTGTGACAGGTATTGTGCGGGTGTTGTAACAAGTGCATCTCTGGGGAACTTTCAATTATTCTTAAGAGGTTAGCTAGTCGCTTTTCGGGTAAAACCTCCCACCAAAGAATATTATTTCTTATAGTAGTTTTTAAGGCAACCCTTGACGTTTCGATTGTATTATTTGTTATTATTTCGTAATATTTAAAAGATTTTGAACATTGTTTTTTGATGACGAGTAATACCTTTATTTGCTAGCCGGTACCGAACCCGCAACATTCTGCTTACCTAGCAAATGTTCTACCACTAGGTATTGCGAGTGTTTTCATCCACCTTTATTTGTTCTATAGGTGGCAAAAGTTGCTTTCATTATGAATGACTTACTCAAGTATATAGATGCCATTAGTCTGTTGAACAGGGCAAAATCAAAGTAAATCTTTATAATTTATATGCGTTTGGAACTATATAACAGTTTCATTGGGCAGCCTTATAATGTGGCATACAAGTCACAATTGGTTAGATCAACTTTTATAGCTAATTGGCCGGAATTTATTACGCAAATACATATACAGATGCATTAATTCGTAATACGCTTTTAAAAGGATTTGCAGAGGATTTATAAAAACGCATAGAATGATTCGTGAACAGTTGCGGTTTCTTAGGGTATGTGGGCGGGCATAGTTGTGTTTCTGTGCTTTATTGCTTACCTATGGTCGAAGCGCTGAGATCTGTTCACATTTGATATGCTCACAAACGCGTCAACGTTAGAGACGTTCGAGATTGCTGTCGGATTTTATACAAAAATGATATTCATCTTTATAAATCGTTTCATTTCGTATGCTGAATTTTGTTTCTAATATTCAATTTGATAGTGTTGCCTAATCGGATGTAACTCTTATTTACATTATATGATTTATTTCTATTTTATTTTATTTTATTTCCGGTTATTTCGGCTAGAGAAAATGCTGAATCATTTATTGTTGCAAATATATAATATCCATATTCTTTGATTTCATCTTTTTTTTTAAATATAACAATTCTTTTTCGATTCAAACCAAAGTTGGTCGTTTATGGTATATTCAAATCTGATCAGTTGTGGCGATTTTATTGCTCAAATTTCAACACTTTATTTAAAAGTAATCTGTAGTAAGTAGCAAGATGTCGTTAGGTGGGTGTCATGTTCTGCCTGAAATGTTGAACCTCAAATTTTGTACAAAAATATTGAGAAGAAAATCCTTTTAATTTTTTTTTCTTCCAAATCGGTAGAGGTGCGATATTCTTCCACCGTTCGTAAACACTCAACATCTATCCAAATCGCCGATCCCTTCAAATATCTATAGATTTTGATGCATACATTGACACATCTCTACTTTGATTTTATGCTTCACTTTTCAAAATGTAATATTTTCGCGATGAATAACTAAACAACTGGATATTACCTTTTTTTCTACACCGAACATGAAATTTTGACAATGCTTATGCTTCTATCGGAAATCTTATTTTTGTTGACAGCTTTAATTACTTGACAATTTGATTTAATTTTATCTTTGATACGAATAGTTTTAGAGATGTGGTGATCTTATATCATTAATAGAAGCAAATAGTGATAATAATAGTAATAATAATAATAGATCATAATACTACTAACAATGACGACTATAGTAATAATAGTGTTTGATATAAATGTCTCAGCAATTCTCTAGTGGTTATTGCTAGACATATATGATAAGAGAATTTTTTAGCTCTGAATTTGATGACCTTCTATGCAGCTGTGTAGTTAGAAATGAAGTATGCACTTTTCGATCCAGCCGACAACCGCATTTCGTTCACAGGGATTTTCCATTGCATTATTGGAAAGAATTTTCCCAAAAACCCCATAATTCCCCATTGAAAGCTTTTTTTTTCAATTTAAGGGATGGTGAATGCGAATGATGCTTGTATATATTTTGACTAGCACTTTTTAGGTGATGTTGAATGATGTATTTTTATTTGTTTGTTGCCAGCAATGCAATATAGCACGTGTTCTTATGACCTAAGATGCAGATCATCTACACGTGAATTTCGACCTTTTCCAGGAAAAAATTGCAGTTAGATGCCAAAAAAACATAACAGCTGAAATTTTCTCGAAGTTTCGAGATAGTTTCAACAACTCCAACAATTTTTTTCTTGGACTTCGTACCTTGCTCAAATTTATTTAGCCATGAATTTAGTCTCAGAAAAGTGGATTTTATAGATTTTTTCGAAATTTACGAAAGATTAATCTCGATATTCGATTCGCTCGAATAAATGATATAATCTTTTAATGCAAATATTGCCTCTAAAATTGTAATAGGTGAATATTATTGAAGAAATCAACATCCACTCTTCAAAACAAGGAATCATTATTGGCAAGACTTAGCAGAACAAACAGCATATGCATGGATGTTGACATTATTGAGGATATGAAAATAGACTGATATAGTTGATGGTGATGTGACTATGCAACTCCAACAAAATCAGTCATTCGGTTTTGTTGTTGCAATCGTTGACGTTTCGAATAACAAAGCACAAAACACATTAGCAGCGATTTTTGCATTCTTGTCGATTCTTTTTTTTTCTACTCAGCTGCAATTCCGCAATTTATTACATTTCGAAAATTGCAATCCAATAGGTTGCAAAATTGCAAAAGAGGTTTTTTATCCTTTATTTAGAGTATTTCAAATTTACAATTTTATTACACGGAGAATTTGTTTTTGTTCAATAAAACTATTCACTATCTTCAAGTTTTGCTATTGAGCATAATCCACTCGAAATATTCGATCGTTTCCAAAAGATTTCACCATTACAATATAGTTGCAAATTTTTCGCAGTTAGTGTTTGAATTTTTCCTTCTGAGAGATGCAAATTTACGATATTTGCGTATTTTTGCAAAAAATACATCGTAGTGCAAAAAGTACATCGTAGGATTCTAAATGTTTTTTTCGTAACCATGTATATAAGTATATTAATTTTGCAATTTTAGGATGTGAATTAAAAAGGTGTAGCTAGCTATAGAAATTCGAAGATCAGAGTTTGTTACCTCTCAAAAAAACTTTCGCATCAGTTCACCGACAACTTTAAACTCCGATGAGAATTGTTAGTCGAGGTTTCATTCTTCCAGCAGTTCGTTTCAAGTAAAAACACGCCAAGTTTTCGATTGACTCTCTTTGCTTAGCTCACAACAAGTTTCGAACAATGGGGCATTGCAGCATTTTTTTTTTCTTGAGCTTCTCTATTATATAAACATTTTTCCAATTTCCAACTTATTCGTCATGTTTTTTTCTGTTGCAAATCTTTAGTGGTATTATTTTCTTTACATGTTCTTGTAATCGAAAAGAATTGTAAAGAGATGATGAAAATTTTTTATGAGGCAACATAAAATTTAACCATCCGCATTCAATGCACAACTTTTTAAATCGCCATTTCATTGGGAAATGCTAAGCTGACTCTTTTTTTTTTTTTCATTTCGCAATCACTTAAATCAGTCTCAAATATCTAATCCAATTTGATTTTAATATGCGATTTTTTAGAAGATTTGATTTCATGAACTTTTTTAAAGGAATATCTTTCTTTTATGCCATTTCGATTCATGATAGCATCTCTTTAGTATTTCAGTTTCACAAAGTGGCTAACTGATATCGTTATAACGTCCGTTTTAAATTATTTTATCGTTAAAATGTTAGTGTATAGCGTCAAAAAATTACTTTAGAATAAAAATTGCTTACTCAGCTTTTTCACTTACTCAGGTTAAATTACTTACTCAGCCTAAAAATTACTCATCTCTATTACTTTATAATTCTCTCTAAACTATGAGGTATCAATATTTGATTCTTTGAACACTTAAAATTTATAAGAATTTTGCATTTTAACATTATTAATAACTTTATATGATTGTTGTTCATTTTTGACGTTATGGTATTTGATGTTCACCATTGCAAATATCGATGAAGAACTTGCAGTTGACAGATAACAAATAAACACGTGCATGCAATGAATATTATTTCTTTGCTATTTTATAGTGTTACCAAAAAAAAGGATTCTTAATTGTGTTTGGCTGATTGTCAATCTGAGATGGTCATTAATCATTTAGGCTGCAAATTTTTTTCTTTATTGCAATAGAGCCTTCCACGTTCATCTTGCACCACCAAGCTCAACACTCAATGAACTATCGTGAGGTGTACTTCGGTGGAGCGCTTCTTAATTTCTCATTCTTCTTTGTAATTTTTAGGGCATTATTGTCATTTCAATATGCTGAAATATTTATTTTTGTCGATTCAAGCAAGATGAAATTGGAGATTGGAAAATATGTGGGTATTGGGCGGAGGGGGAGAAGGGAGCAGAAAATCTCTTATGCAAACCAGGAATTTTGTATAATTTTGCTTCTTTTTTTGCTTTTTGCTAAGTTCTATCTTCGCGCAAACGTTCAGATGATTTATTAGTCATCTGAGAGCATCTTCATAGTATTATTATGTTGAAATTTTGAGGAATATTTTAATATGCATATTATGTAAATTATATTATTTAAGTAGCGAGTCGATTCGGCTATAATCATTGAAAGCTACGAGATTATTCGATGAGATGACACTTCTAGAGCAATCGATTTTATTGTTCTTTAATTCATAGCTCGTTTAACCAAATTTTTATTGCAGTTCTTCACAATTTGCATATTAAAAAAAACGTCTATATAATTTTAGAAGTCCTAAAATTTTTTATTTCCTCGTATTTTCAAAATTTTACTTAATTTTAGCAAATACTTTATCAAATTTATAATTTTTAATTCGTAATTTAATAGAATTGACCATATCGCTAAAATAGGTTTGCACATTATTAACGAAAAAATTTTGAGACAATTTCTTGTTGTTTGATAGCTAATAACGATAGACATTTCCGATTCCATAATATTTATTGATAAAGAAATTAAAAACGCTTAGGTATTTTTTCTATACGCTTATATGTTTATAATTTTTTATGCCTTATTATTTGAAGTTGAAATATTTTAATTTAGTGTTGATTTCAGCTCTCGAAGAGATGCGTTTGCCGGTGATCGTCGGAATAATTGGTGGCCTTCAATCAGGAAAGGTATTAGCAAATGAATATTTATGAATTTTTAGTTGATTATTTTTTAGGAAATTTAGGCAATCGTTATCTATCATATTTTTAATAAATTTAGCGCATTTTAGGGTAATTTAAGAAATTTTATCACTAACAAATATCGTCGATAGAAGTTTTTTTTCAGCTTCTCAATTTTTCTGCGCTTATCACATCATATATGAAACGTTTTTGCAATCACGTTCAAAGTGATTGATGTGTGAGTGCCTAAGCCAGCTGCAAATTTCCCTGCAGAAGCACACTACAGTGGAAATCTTTGCGGTTAAAGCAGAGAAATGTCACCAAAAACTTTGGCCAGTATCGGACCATCACAGTCTCATATTCATCGATTAAATGAGGAAGCACGTGTCTGATTCTCTCACTTTTGTTGTCTTTCTCATAGCGAAATGCATCTGCGGTATTCCCCATTAAGATTGCGTCAAATAGACGAAAGTTGATTTCAATCGAATAAGTATCCCTTTCTGATGACTTTAGCGTATAAGATTAAAATAACCATACCATACATTGTATTTGCGGTTATATTTGAAGTATGATTCTGCGTCATATAGTGCGTAATATTAGACTCACGAAGTTGATTTCTAAAGAAAGAAGAGTGAGTGTGCAATGTGAGATAATAACATGCCATTGTCCAGTTCTTGACTATATTTCATGATAAAAGCAAATCACTTGCAGGTATCGTTCAGTAAATTATTGCAAAAACATCTTGCCGATAAGTATAAACTAACATCTTATGTTCTCAATTCGAAGAATAATCCCGAATTGGTTAACGTGAAAAAAGGTATATTTGTTTAGTTTGCAATTCATTGTGTTCTCCAAATGTGCGAAATGTGCAATCATTTAATTTGAGAAAATATTATAAAATATTATTTGCCGATATGACTGATAAAAGTTAATAGTTGATACATAAGTGACCATTCTTTCTTCATTATCACCTTCGCATATCTTTATTTGTGGTCCATAAGAGCAGAGGGCATCGAAGTGATGTTTGTGTTTCTTTCTATCTGATAATTGAAGTTATGAGATTTGCATCATACCTCATCTTCTAAACCAAAATTTCATCTGTTACCTTTGGCGGTTTGAAAAGATTTCTGATGGATCCGGTCGAGTGTATCGCTTAACGAAATTTGGATTTATTTGTGCCGGTCTGCCATTTTAGGTATCACATCGCTTAGCACTGAATTTTTATTTCTTCCAATACTGAAGTTTGGAAAATGCATAAGGCCATATCAGACACGTTTTTTTATTCTTCCAACCACTCTTCTCATGTACTGTAGCAGTTATTTTGTGCCCATTTTATAGTTCGGCTTAAAATTTTCTACTTGCAGAGCATGACTTGGAAGAGGTGTTTGAGTCAGCGAAAGCAGATGTTGTGATGGTAGCTGGAGTGACGTTGCTTCAGAATGAGAAGCTTCGAGCTCAACTGGACTTTAGAATCTTCCTTGAATCCGACGCCGATCAACGTCTCGCTGAATTCAGTAAGCCACATTATTATTTACTTATTTCGCTTTTTTATATGGTGAATACAATTACTATATCTGCTTAAATGTCAACTGCTCAGATGTAATGCAGATATATGAGTGAACTATTACCATTTTTGCATGAATAGTGCAGACTTTAAACTGAGTTTAAGATGATCCACTTTACTCTTGAAAAATACTTCGCTGCCTGCAGATTGGATTTTTTCTTGTCGTGGGCTATCTGAGGGAGACGGGCTTGTATAATGAGCCGTTACAAAAGGATGATAGTGAGTATTTTCTCTGCAACGTGTAGTTGTTGTTGGTTCAATGAGATCGCATATTTTCATAGAAAAGTTAAAAGAATTGTAAGAATTGCTCGAAGAAGCAAACTGTATAAGAAAAATAGAACATGATATATATATATATATATATATATATATATATATATATATATATATATATATATATATATATATATATATATATATATATATGATTGTTCCGATCAGTTCCTGAGGTGTTCAGAATCTTCTTTACTGTCTATGAAATATTATTTGATCTTTTATTAGCCCTGAAGGAGATAATATGCCGCATAATTCCTAAGCCCGAGGGGGTTGTTCTATCCCTCCGTCCAATCCATTCCCCTTTTTTATAAGTAATTTTTTTATCAAATAATGCCAACTATGAAACCAAAGCAGTCCGCGATTTCAATGAACTGCCCAAAGTTGAGGATTTCTATAGGGTGCTGCTTATCTCCGAAAAGAATTTGATGGAATGACCGCCCAATTTGGATGGGTTATCGATTTTGGGAGGTATAAATAGTAATGAAACTCACCAAGGACCAAAGAAATGTCATTCATAGGTCTCTAATTTTGATGACCTATAATGCCAACATTATGATTGGTAATTTTATTGTCTTTTTATATTTGTTCTTCACGCTAATAATGAGCATATTACTGTTAGGTCAAGCACTTCTCATTGTACTTCGTCTGCAGATTACTGTCGATATAGATACAAACTCATTAGCATCTTGGGTATTTCTAAATTGCTTTGCGAATCCGATTGGCAACAATGCAAGTAGAAAAAAATCAAGGTACCAAGGTGATTTAACGACATTTCCGCTTCTCGTTGGTTTTAGTACACACTCATATAAACGTTATCATTTCACTGATGGAAACCTGTTGAGAATGATAAGTAAGTAAGTGGCCGACCGCAGTTTACTATATATGATGGATTTATTTGCTGATCGACAGATTAACTAGTCGATCGATGGATGAAATCTTGGTGATAAATATGAAAGTTTGCTTGCTAAGGCAACAGGTAACGAAAAACAACTCGACCAGCTGAATGCTACTTTAATTTGGGATCGTGAATAGAAGCAGACGAAAATAATAGAACTGTCATATAGCAGATATGATGATACGATCGGGAGCTTAATCTATGATCTAGGAATATTTCGCATTGAGTATCTTTTTTATTGTTGGATATTGGCTTATATTTTTTATTATTCACATATGCAGTACATCCTCCATGTTTTGTTATGTTGCGAGAGAGTTTTGGATATATTTTCAACTTAACCTTTAATGGTATTATTTGTAGCATATGGCAAATATGAACTCTTTAGGTTAACATTTATGAAATTCGAGGCATTGTTTATTTCAGTAAAGAAAGCAAAGAAGGGTCCAGATGATGATGTCGAAGCAATAATGGAGCAATATTTCACACAGGTAAAGCCTTCATATGAACAAACGCTACAGTGGAAAGATCATGCACACTTCTTTGCGGAACCGGATATGTCGCAAGGTTAATTTTTACTTCATAAATAAACAATACACACTAATCCTTTGAGGCATTCCTTAAGTGCAGTAATTACAAGAGTAATTATGTGTTTTTCTGAAGAAATTTTAGCAAAACACAAATGTGCATTTTTACATATTGCATCTTTAATTTAGCCATAGATTGCATCTTTAATTTAGCCATAGATTGCATCTTTAATTTAGCCATAGATTGCATCTTTAATTTAGCCATAGAAAGATCGTTTTTTCTCAACCACTTTCCTACGACTATTATTATTTTCCTTTAGAAAGTTGTTTTTTTTTTCGAAAACATTGGTGTGAAAATGTGTATGAGATGCTTAGCACTGTTTCGATGACGCATCGCATCGAAATTTCAGCCTGAGGATCGAACCTCATGAGTACATAACAGCTTTTAGCCTTGATCCAACAAAAGCATACATGTACATCTAATTAAATACATTTTCGTTTCTCTTGTAAGACGTATTTTGGGGGATCTAAAAGCGTCGATTAATGTTTGATAGCAATGTAAATTTTTAACTTATAAAGTATGTAAGCGATTTTTAATATTGTGTTATAGGTTGCTTCTTTTTCGTCAATCCTAGTATTGCATTAAATGCTTTTTCTGCTGTTATAGAAGGGTATCATTCAACTTGGGCATGGATTTTCTTCTTCATTTCTAATTGTTTAGTGATAACCTTGCGACTAACGTCATTTGATACTCTACAGTATGATATTAAACATGCTAATTATTTAGAAAAGATGAGTTTACTTGGCCTTATGATCAAGGATATGGTACAAAAACATCACGAACTGGCCGACCATTTGCATATACACTGAACAAATATTGTGATATTCATCTCAGTCGCCAACTTCATCTCAATACACCTGAGATCGACCTATTCATTTGGTGATAATGAACTTGATTGTGCAAATTGTATACTCCATGTAATTAAAATGGTACGCCGCGTGCATATTTGTTTTTATTTTGTTGAAAATAACTAGTGCGCTTTATTTGCATAATTTTTTTTTGAAATGTAATTATGAATGAGAAATTTTTCAATTCCAGTCACTAATCGTTTTTAATTTCGACCCATTTCGAACATATTTGAAATCTACAAAAAGCGACGAAAACGTTCGTCTTATCATTGTGCCGCTTTGTGCTTCACCTGCAAAAATTTTTAGAACCGTTCCATAACAAAATGAGAGTGCAGTAAATTTAACTTTCAATGGCCTGATTACATATCTTTATAGCCTGCTTGCCCATCTTTTTTTTTCGTTTGCACATTGATTTCTGCTTGTCTCTTCTTGTCGAGTGGAAGGAGCGTTGAAAATGCTAAGGTGAAGCTACTGGAAGTATTAATAATGCCTCCAGCCTATACACCGCGTTACAGAAAAGGTATCAGCTACATAATAGTGGTCATTCCCATAAAAATGCGATCAAGTAGGGTACTAATCGATTGTACCGCCTAATCAGGGCTGAAAGGAGTGAAGAGTTAACTGTGGTTGGTATGCCACAGATTTATGGCCTGGTTTTAACGATACCATATATGATACGTTAAGTGGGTTTGCTTATGGAATGGAAGCTGGTACAAACTGCAATTGCATTGTTGGCCAATCATTAAATGCCTCAACATTATGGTAATGCACAAGGTTTCACCTTATGCTTCTTCTTACGCTTAAGCCTTCTACAAGAAAACGACCGTTCAGTATCTTCTGCTACATGAAGGCGTCATTTTGCATATTGAGCAATGTATGTGTGAACATGCGGCCATGGTAATGATAGATAACACAGTCGGCCTTAGGTAAGAGTAGAATGTTTCTGGTGCAATGCAATGCTTAAATTCGCTGTATTATATTCTCTTAGGTCATTTTGTTATATCCAACGGATGAAAAAGAGCTCACACGTGTTGAAGAGTAAAAGCGGAGCTAGCATGAACTAAACTTAAGAAGGTTTTGCATGGGAGATCAACCACTTGCATCAGTTGTCAAAAAATGATAAAATATTTGCAGTAACCTATCCATACTTTAATTGTTCAAATCAGCTATAAATTCCCTTATAAAAGGATCGTTATGAATTAATCTAATTGCAATTAATTTAATTGCAATATCTGTAACTAGATATTACATTTTTGTATGAGAAGAACTATAATGCTTCAAATATTGTTCGTCCCAAAAATGCACGAAGAAGTGATCTAAATTAGGCGCTTCTTTTACAATATGGAGACGGTTTTGCGTCTCCATATTGTTAAGCTTAATCTAAAATCCTGCGTAAATTAGGAACTTGACAGTTCATTTCAGTTTGCATAGATAATGTTAACCAATATTTACCGTCAACTAATATTGAAATTCACTCGAATCGTTGGGCCAATCGATTTCTGTATTTCTGTTTTTTTTTTATCTTAGCCTTTTTTCTTTTGATATACAAAAGGCGAACCAGAAATGGTGAGTCAATTCGATTCGAAATGATCTTAGCATTGAAGAACGCTTCAAGGGATATTTCTGTGCAAAGATTGCAATAAATGAGACGCGCTAGCTGTGAGGCAATTGCATGGGAGTAACGTGGTGCATACAACGAATTGTCATTCATTGTATGCACCACGTTACTACGGAGGTCGGTGGATCGCGGAATGCGATGTTTGCATTTACTTCTTTTTAACTTAATTTTGATGGCTTTCTTTGCATGTAAATTTGTACGATCTGTTTCCATATTCCGTTGATAAGTATATATGTAAGCGTTAACTGAATCCATTGCTGTCGATGCGCTGCACTAAGTGAATTTGTATGGAATTATTTGCTGCTATCGGAATCTTCACTTTTATCGTTCCCGAAAAAAATTTCGATGTCGAAAAATGCCAACGTTTTCCTTGTATCAGTGGAACAAGAAGAGATTACTTTCCTGATGGAGAAACGCAAAAATAGAAAGAAACATCGAATGATACGCTTCATGATCAAGGCATTTTTGAAAGAAGTCGATCCGTTCCAAACGAGATCCCCTCGTCAGTCACACTTTCTTTTTCCAAGTTTTAATCCCATCCAAACTCACCATCTGTGCAATCGTAATCGAATACATCCAATCTGATTTATGTCTTCATGAGATGTCCACTAGCGTCAAGTGATAAATTACTTTTATAGCTTTATACTATGATTGATAAACGAGTCATAAAAAATTGAGTGTGAAAGTAAATAACAGTGTAAATAAACAAATAAAGTAAGAAAAGTGAAATGTAGGAACTTCTGCAAATTCAGGTCTTGTCATCTATCAAAGCTTCTTCCTCTATTGTAGAAATAAATCAGTAGATTTCATCGTAGTTTTCTTGTTTGTTGTGTTCGGCAAATAGAATTTGTTATGAGGTTCTTAAGTACTTTTCTTAAGCGCGTTTTATTGACTAGCTTTGTAGCAGGTAGCAAAATTTTCGATGCCGGAAACACCACATGCTTTGAAACAAAGTCAAAAATTTCGATGGAGTGCAATCTGGCTTTGGAATAGAGTAGGCTCATCTACAACGATCTTTTTGTTTTGAGGACATATTCACGATGCTGCGCATCCACACCGAAGTTCCCGGCCGGTCGGCTGGCCCCTGCAAGAGACTTATGAAAACTATTTTCTTATGTGAACGCCAGCGGCTTTCTCCAATCACTTCACCTTCGGTACCATTCGGCAGCATCTTGTTTCCTGCACAGGCATTTTTAGATTAGGTCGTCTTTCCTCATATAATTAAGTCATCAAAAAAATGCTCCTCATCTATCAAAGCTTGATAGATGAGAAGCAACTTATAGCATTATCAACATTTCAGATTGATGTTTGATGATATCATTCCTCGTTTTGCAAACTTATAAGGAATGCTTCTTTAGGAATTACATCGAAGTCAAGTTCACTGAAGACTTTGTAGACCGTTCCATTGTTGGCTATGATGCGATCTTAACCAGTATAGGCAGTAGATTCTTCGATTTCAGAAAGCATGACCAACGATTGGCGCTTTTCTCTTTCTTAAAGACGAATAAAATGTCAGCTGCGGTAGTAGGAGATTGCCTGCTAGCGATTTAACTTAGCACTTCCTAGTGAAGTCCCAGCGCCCTATCGAATACTAGTAGTTATAGCATTATAAACATCTGTTTCTATATTTCTTCGACATCGGTATCTCAAAATTGAAACGTTTACTGATAAGTTTAGAAGAGAGGATATAAGAAAGCGAAAATTTCTAGGTATATGAAATACAAGTTCTTTTTTGCTCTGTTTATTTCTCAACGTACCTCACCAAAGTTTCAATAAATTTCTAGTTGAGTTGTCCTCAATGTAAGCAGCATTGTACAGCAACTGTGAAATCTCTCTAGATGAGGCTTCAATACTATAGCAAGAGTTCCGTTGACTCTTCATTCAATAATAAAAACGTCATTGCGTTGTCCTGAGTGACCGTGCCTGTTGACCGAGAAAGCGTGTGTATTTGTCGATGACACGCCCCCCATGGCTGTCAGGTTGTCTTTCCTGAGGTTGATCGCGCAAGGTGGTAACCATTCGCCTAGACTCATTCCTATCGATTCTTATGTGTAAATATAGAGAGTGCGAGAATTTCACTCTTGTTTGTTGTGAACGAACAGAGGGAATATTTTCCTCGCTACCGATCTTTTAGTGAATAGAATTTCGCATCGTTTTCATACTTTGTTGTGATGTGAGATGAGCTGTGGCCACTAAACTTTCAAAACTTATATGTCAATTGTTTTCTATTAAATGATAGCCACGATAAGTTTAGGTTGTCGTTGAACAAGAATTATACTAGCAGATATGACACTTGTTTATGAAGATTAATATAGATCCTGAGTTGCGCAGAAATTCTAGGTGAAAATTCGATTGTCGCACACCGACCTCATATTTATTTTGTCATCGAATAGTGAACATAATGAACACTTTCTGAATTATTTTCTAATTTCATACTACTCTTTCATAATTTTTCCGTATTTATAGTATTATTAGTGATATGGAGATGCCGATATCGCAGCATTGCTTTTTTTCATTGGAGATGAGATAAGAAAAATGCTGGAAGAAATGCTAACTTAAAAACAAGCGTTTGATCTATGCGGAAGAAGTTTCTAAAAGAAATGAGCGGATGTATGCTGAAGCCATAGAATTAAGAGCATCTCTAGTTCGGTGAGAAAAGCTTTCATAGTGCATTTTAAGGTTAGTCGGAGGCGTGCAACATGGAGAAGCTAAAACGACGATACTTTCCCGCACATGAGACTTCGAACTCATGCAGCGCCACCTCCTACCTAATGGACTGTTGAGGTTCAGACGCGAAAGTGTTTGAGGTCACGTTCGCATTCCCTCCGTCTTCCCCCCAAGGTAAAACATGTGCGGTTTAGGTAACTAAGCTGAGACGACAGCGAATTTGCGTTTGATGCCTTCAAGCTGAAGGGGTGGGAGGGGGAATATGTTGTCTTATGTTGACTAATTGCATGCGCATTAACAATTCATTTTTAGGTATGCCTCACGTAGATCATACTAGCCGGTATAAAATTCCATTGAATTTATTATCGAAAATCTATTGTTTTCTTTACGTTTAATTTCATTTCGATATCATTTGCTTATTGAGCTCATTTCTAGTGCAAAATATTATTCAAAAAGTGATGCATCTATGTAAATTTTATAGATGCATAATAATGAATGAATAAATAACGTTTAATCAGTGCATAGCTATCTACGCATCGAAGAAGCGTATTTATCTAACGAGAATCTATATTTTTTGACGAATTTGAATTTTATAGAATAATTGAACATTTATGCCTATCTTATAGCTTTTTTTAAACCTTAACACGAATCCCGTTGAGTTTGCAAAGTGATGTGAGAGCTGAAATTTCCGTGTTGGCTTTTACAGTTGATTGTTCAGCAATCGGCGATCAGGATAATCGTTCATATCTATCAACATGAAATGAATTATGCTCCAGCAATGATTTTCTGCTATCATTGTCGATGATGCAAAATATGCTTAGAGCTGAACCTCCTTATATAGTAATTAAGTTACTCACTTATAATTTTGTATTTCGATAGTATTATTTCTATGTAGGGTTTGTTTGTCAACATTGACAATTCTTTTTTATCTATACTAATTTCATATATATATATATATATATATACACAATTGTATGTGCGCTCGGTAGCCTCCGAAATCTTGTGCAGAAATAATTTAGTTCTTTAGGACCTTATTAGTCACGTGTATACCAATTTAAGGTTAATCCAAGGTTATAGAGAGGTGATTTGAATGTTTGGAGTGAACGTGTCGCACCGTCCACATTACTCATTGTACAGAATGTAGAAATGCAATCGTGAATGTGCAATGCACATTGATGAGGCAATCGCATGAATCGATTGCATATATTTTTCTCTGACTGAAATTTCATCATCTCCCGTTAATATGAAAGGAAGTTGTCTTCTTAAATTTGATCAAATGTCTCATTGATTTTTATCAATAATTCGTTCATTTCATCATTTTTGTGTCTTCCTTATTTCTAGTCTATCGGAGAGGGATCCTTCCGTTACTAAGACTTCTTTTTTTTTTTAATTTCTTTTGAAGAAGTATAGATTCGTTGCTTTCAAACTTCCCGACTATGATATGGATGTATTCAGATTAATAGTGAATAGGGAAAAAGGTGAATTTGTTTATGCGCGAAAATCAATTTTATATCAAAGAGTGAAGAAGAATGCCAAAGGATCTGATACTATTTATACTTTTGGAATCCCCCTCATCACAACAATTAGTTTTCCGTATTATTAACAAACGATAAAAATTATGCAGTAATGACGATTTTTTTATGTGTTTCGAATAGCATAAAATGAAGATGTGACTGCTTGCATAGTATATGCAAATTTTTAGATATTTAAATGATTACAACTTCTTTCACATTGGACGAGTCAGCCTAATATTATTAATATATGTCATGCTAGAATATAGACTATGGTCTGAAAATTTCAATGTTTCTAGCTTCAGTAATTTCCTAATTCTAACTTCTGGACGGAAACGTATATTTACATGTAGCCGTAAATGCCACATTGATATAAGGCTCATTGCAAATGCAAATCTGCAAAAGCGCATAGAATCGCCTGCGCCCTTACTTAATTTGTATTCTTCGCTTATCGCCTGAATTTTTTCGCAGAAATAATTAACCCCCCCCCCCCCCCCTCTCACCTGTTCGCTGTTTCTCTATCGATGTTTGCACATATCGATCGTTGAATGACCCAAAAAAGAGTTGTGGTAGATTTAGCAATCATGTTCCTTAAAATGGACTCAACAAATATTGGTAAATGTAGGAGAGATCATTCCTCTACAAATACCAAAAATTTTTGCATATATATATATATATATATATATATATATATATATATATATATATATATAAAATCAATATATAAGTTGCACAAGTTAAAATATATGTGTTCTATAATTGAAATATGCGTGATTAAAAAATTTTTTTGGTAAATTCTGAATGCAGATTACGTGTAGTGAGAATTCCAAGTACAAAATTGAGAGGATCGAAATCGGGTGCTAGAGGTAACTTTTCCCAGTTTTGATTATTATGCCATCAACGACGGCATCGCCGATGACATTTTCCTTTTGTAGTCCTCAAGATGAATGCATGAATATGCCATACAAAACTTGCTTTGAGCGTAATCTTTGTACTCTTCGTTGTCAAATTTTTTGCTCTCTCTGGAATAATTAAGGGTTTATATGAAGTTTGCATTGGAGAGCATTATTGCACTAGTTGAGTATGTGTCTAATCGTTCGTTGTTGTGATCGGTGAGCAGAGTGTTCTTTGCTGAGCAATTAAGCTTGATGCTTCGTTTATAATGATATACCACCATCATTTCGCAGTGTTTTATAAGGGTATCATAGCAACCACCCCTATCTCATCCCCCTCGCCTACTCTCTTCTATTTTAGTATGTGCCACATAGTTGGATTGGACTTGAGGACACTTTACAGCGCAGACAAAAGAGTTGCTACCACCATAGTTCGTTGCAGGATGTACAGATAATCGGTTTTGTCCTCTAAAGCTGTTCATTGCTGTTCCTTTTCATATCTGCAATGCTTGCTATATTTGAGTAATTGTTTCAATCATAAATCGCAAATACAAAAGGCTTCTTACAAAGTATAGGTCTATTTCAGACTGATAGCCCTTTTAATTTCCTTTAGATATTACCGATCTCGCAGCATTTTTTTAAAGTAACTTCCCCAGTCTTGAAAAAGTTCATGCAAAGAAAATCGAACTGGGGATTTTAAGGATTCTTAGGGGGTCGGAGTGGGTGATTCGATTCATTGACCTTTCTGGAAAGATGATCCAGAAATAAATTATGCCAATTAAATCTCGTCATTATAGGCTTTCTGCTCATTCTTTGAGACGGGATAGAACGGTCAGATATATGAATTTTTTTTTTTCAGTTCAAAAATCCATGCAGGCACGCATATTTGTGGGCATGAACATCCGTACAGACAATATAAATATGGGTACAAACATGCGTACAGACGCGTGTGTGGACATAACAGTTTCAGCATCTCCAAAGTTTACAAAAAGCACCAATATTCCCAACAGTTTACCTGTATTGATATCTTTCAGGTTCTCTTAGGTAGGTGTATATATTGCTTTCGTTTTGATTTCAGTCATAGAGGTGAGTGATAGCAGTGACGTTGGCAAATAGGTCATTGTGATAAGATTAGTTGGAGCGATTCATTCATGCACTCTTTACTCTATCGATTTATTTTCTATTCATCAGTTATGTTGAGATTGTTTTATATTTGTCAAAAATTTTTTTGTTCATTTCGATGTAATCAGTGTTTTCTTTCTTTTATGTTTGAAATATTCATACCTAATTTACTGTAAATATTCATACCAAATATACTGTAACCGCCAATGTAGCCCGTCCAAACATGTCTCCTTTTCGAATTCATTCGTTTGCTTGAAGTACGCGTAATGCTTTTCAAGTTCATTTTTTCTCAAATTTTTCCACTCTTTGAGAATCCTTTTTTTACAAAATCTTTCATTTAATTCAATTTTGTTTCGAATTCACTCCCATCTTTTAGAGAAATCATCGTGCAGAAGTCCCCCTCCCCGCGCCACCTGTAATTTAATTTCATTCGCAGATTTAATATACCTTCTTTGTGATAAGCTGAGGTGTTATCCTGAGAGTTGAACTCAAGGTGTTCCTTAATTTTCAATGCTTCTGTCCCCATAGATGTGTCGGCTTTACTTCATAATGTAGTTCATTTTTAAGTCTACTTGTTTACTTTCTTAAATAGTTAGTAGATAATCTCTTCATCTTGTTGGTATCTATAATTAAGAAGGAAAGCTATGTGACTCATTTTGCGATAATCAATGAAATTCATTAATACAAGTTTGTTATTCAGTGCAAAAAATTTTGCTTGGCAATACAGTTTTCGATTTTGGGATTCTAGAAGTCCCATTAGCGAATAGTAATGAATAATGCCACCAGCAAAATTTCCATTTGCTTTTAAATTATATAATACCTGATTAACACCTCTAATAATATCACGCTGTAATAACTAAATCGAATCTCCACCTTACGTTGTATATATATATATATACATATATCCTGGTTTATAGACCTTAAATTTATTGCGGTATATTTATCAATAATTGTCGAACATTTCATCACTATAGAGCTAAATTCTCTCCTAACGTTGTCCTTGTCGAAGAACACCCAACGCTTCATTCCGATAGCCATATTTCGTCATCGCAAACATTTTTGCACTTTGTTGCTCATATGTTCTTTACTCGATTTGTGTTTCCTGTATAAATTGTTTAATTCGATGTCATGTTGTATGCCTTTGAATGTCGGAAAATGCGGGAAACTTCAAGTGTGATGATGTTGGCAAACTATAACCAGAAGCAATTGATGTATGAATATCAAAATTTTATTCTACAACTTGTTCTACAGTCTAATAGAGGTGGAGAAATATTTGATAGTGATGAGAAGATAATTTAATAGCGATCGAGATTGACGAAAATCTTTTATGCGCTATTGGACTCACTTTAAATCTTTATATCATTCATGTTGATATTTTCATTTTCAAATTGATTACTATTGATGTCTGTGGTCATTTTATCAAACTTGATCATCAGTGAATTATTGAATGTTGAATATGCTTATGAAGAATGATTTTCCCACTCGGTATATTTCGACATATCAAGATATGATTACATCGAGTTGATCTCATTATGATGGTCACTTAGTGGTCATTTAGATGCATTCGCCAAAAGGGTCCACTTTTTGTATTTTAATATTTCTGCTATTTTTGTATTACTATAACTGCTGCAGTTGTGTTTTGTATTTGAAATGTCTAATTCTCCTACCATCTCGTTTTCTTTTTGATCACGCAATGTTGACCTTTGTAACCGAAGATCAAAATAAAAAATATAAATAAAAACCACACATCATTGCAATGTTGTAATCTAGTCTTTCTAAACCCCTGAGGTGATTGAATCGATTGTGGTTGCATGATCTGTGCAGTCATTGGAAGGGTCTAGTATTATCGATGCTTCGATCATTCTCTCGAATATGCTATTCGATCATTGCCATTCGAGCGCAATAGGCGCTCGAAATTTTGCATATATAAACTCAGCACATTGATGGAATGTAGTCATTTACTGTTTAGTTGTTTTCATTGCGACCTTTTGGTGTCTTCGCGAGCGGCTGCATTCTACGATTTCTTCGATAGATTCATGCACCTGGAGTGGGCTGAGTGTGGCGATGTTTCTGTGGTCGCTTGGAGGTTTATTCAGCGGCAGAACTTGAAGACTTCACTGTGACTTCCATGGAAATATAAGACTGTATTCGTGGTTACCAGAGCTCCAGATTTACCCCCACCGCGTTATTCGTGCATCTATCCCTCCCCTTCCTCTTATCTTCCCCTTTCGATTCAGCCACCCAAAAAACTTTTGATGAAAGATGCTTTTGTTTTAAGTTCACTGTAACGATAGTGTGTGGTTGGGTTGTTACAAATTGGGCATGCAAAAGGTCTACAGAGCATGTCGCCTTAATTTCTTGCATGCATTGACACTGTAGTTCCATGGATGAAAAATTTATTTTAGTTGTCATGTCTGTTACTTGCAGCTTTTTTGTATATTTTTGCAAAGCACATTAGTGGCTTGCTGGAATACGGTGTCTGTGTGTCTGTTTGAAATGTATGATATGTCTGTTAGATTGTCTTATCAGGGATTACAGATCATATTCTCATAAAACAAACGATGGTGCAATTTAATGGAATGAAAACCAAAATCGTTCCAGTCAACGGAGTCTTACTCTAGTTGATCTAAATCGTACTTTTTTTATGCTTTCACATATTTCTTAGCTAAGCTTAAAGCAATACGATCCATTTCCAAATCCTAGAATCGTATTCAAAATCGGTCAATGTTCAGCAATGCTACTCATCAATTCTATGAATTTTGCATGGTTTGTTTTGTATGTAAATAATATGGATCTTGTGTATATATGCATAAAATTATAATCTCGTTAATGAATTTAAATAACATTTAACTGTCTTTGAAGAATTTAAGTGATATTTTTCTAAGGCAGTTGGTTGCTGTCCTCGTCCGGTGTTTCTTCTTTTTTTTGTAATCGATACTCGAAATTAATGAACTCGAATTGGCTCTAATCGATTACTCGTGAACCGTATAACGATGAATGGCGATATAACGTTAGGTCGTGGTCAAACATATCCACTCGATAACTACAAAAAAGGTTTTTCTTGTTTTTTAACCGTTATAATTTCCAGTTACTTTTTCAAATCCTCCTTAACTAATTAAGCGTTAGCTGTTATATGTTTCAACTTTATCAAACTTGCTTGGATATTGTCAGTTGATGCTTATCTGTTGATTTGTCTGCTGTCAGACATCAGTTCAACGAAAACTTCTGCGTAGATTTATTGACCGATTCGTCCAGAAATCCGATAGTTGAACGTACTAAAAGCGCAAACGCTTTTTTAATTGAATTCATCCGACCTTTGATTGGATGAGTTTGTTGGTATGTCGGCATTATTGTCCACATCTGCCATTGCTGATTTGTTCATTGAATATTAAAGTTATTTTATTTCTTCAGCATATTTCATGTGGAAGGCGCAGCAACTCTCTCCTCCTCACCCTCTTCTGTCCTTTTTTAGGGGAGGGGCCGCTGAGAATGAATTGAAACCAAAATTTACAGAGATTATCCATGTTAGCTGTTTTCAAAAAGTTTGGAATACTGTTGAAAAGGCTCACATATTTTCGCATTTTGGAAAAAAATTAAAGTGTGAGTCTCTCCTCTTTATTCAGTTGCCTAATACTATATACAGTGTCATTTCAGGTGCCCGTGTTTGGATACGTGATCCAGAGCTCGTGTGGATTGGAGCTGAATTGCTGTGCGATGTCACCTTTGCAACAAAGGTGATCAGTGTGGAGTTGGAGAATGGAGAAGTCAGCGCCTACCTTTGACTCTCTCTTATTTTTGATTTGTTTTTCTTCCTTTTGACAGAGATATGGATCTTTAACGAACTGATCTGAAAGTATTGAAGTCACCCAAAGGGATTCAATAAGTCACTGGGTAATGTGGTTATGGGTTTTGAACCATAAGGGGATTTTAAAGTTACCCAAATTAATGAATTTCGGGTGAGACATAAATTTTCATTGGTTTTTAATGAATGTTTTAGTCGCTGTCATTTATGACAATGAATCATTTACTAATTTGTGAGGCGATAATATTAAAGAAAGTTGTAGGGGCATTTAAAGCACTAATTGGGGGAAACCATCGGGCGATGTAATCCAATCATTGCAAAAAAAGCATTTTCTTTCTAGGGAGTGGGATTAGTTTTTTGATGGGTAGCAACTAGGAAAGTTGAGCGCAGCTAGTTTATACAAATTATCGAAACGATTTTTGCTTCCCATTGGTAGATTTAGGAAATTCTATCATTTTCCCACATTAAAATATCTCTATATCATGTTTACGTTTAAGGTTCGTGATATCAAAGTGATAAACGCAGAATCACTTCCTTTTCTTCGAAATCCGGATATTCTTCTCGGACGGGATGATCTCACCACCCTCAGTTATCTTCATGAGCCGGCTGTACTCAACAATCTTGCTCATCGCTTTATGCAACGTGAATGTATTTATACATATTGCGGAATCGTTCTTGTCGCTATCAACCCATATGCGAACTGCTCTCAAATGTATAGCGATGAGGTTATCCAGGTATCGATTTATTAAATGGGAAGTTTGCGCAAATCAGATAAAACGGGGCATAAGGATTTTGGGGGGGGGGAATTCATATGGCCTACTATTCTGGTTAATGCGAAATGTTTTAGTTTCTTTTGACGCCATAAGCGAGTGCAGAGAGGTGATTTCGGATACGCATGTGGAGGATTACTCCTAGCGGAGATCCCGTTCTAGCGTAAACCTCATCAACGAGAAAGCCCGAACTCTTTTCTTGCAGATTTCTATCAGGGTCTTCTTACACTGGAATAATTTTCTATTTCTTCATTAACTCTTCCTCTCTTATCCCACTTCTAGGCAGAATTCCTTCTCGTCTCTTCAACTCTTCGACTTCCCCTGATTTTTGCCTCAACCCTCCTATCCTTGACCAAGAATCGGCTTTCCCCTCGGATCCTCTTTCGCGAAATTGGCCCCTCCCGGTGTATACCCTCAGCCGAAATCCTACACGCAGCATGGTGACTACGTCGACGTGTCTAGAAGCAAAGGAGCGTTGCTTTCAGACGTAGTTCCTAGTTTTCACATGAGCTGAAATGTTGACATATTTGACGAAATTCCATGCGCAATTAGGTGGGTGCCATGGTGTGCATCTGCTGTTTGTTGCTTTTTTAAGTTGTTTGTTGCTGCAAGTGATAGCCAAGTGGACCTAACGAATGAAGCCTGCTGATTGACGGGGCTTAGGGTTTGCCTTTTAGCGTCTGTGGGTAACATGATTATCAGTAGGTATTCAAAAACTTAGGTTTTTCGGGAACAGCATTCTGATATAAAGATAACGAGAAATTTGCCACTACTCTTTCTTGAACATATAGGCGTTAAGTTTTAACAGAAGTCAAGTGTGACTCTAGTGTGTCTCGGTAACAGGTAAAAAGCTTCAGGTATATCGCGGAGCCGGTAACCAAGTTCGCGAACTCGATCCTCATATATACGCGGTTGCCGAGGAAGCATTTTTTGACCTGTCGGAATACGAAAAGAACCAGTCAATTATTGTAAGCGGAGAATCAGGGGCTGGCAAAACCGTTTCTGCTAAATTCGTTATGCGGTATTGTTCTTTTTCATTTCCTTCAGCGGTTATTTACTTATTTTTGTTTTATGTGGCAGTTATCTGCTACAAGGGGGAAGGGGGGGGGAGGAGGGAATGGTCGCCAGCAGCAAAGTGCTCTTTGATTGGCATCATAAGCGCCTTAAAAAATGGAACAGTCAAAAAATAGGAAGAGAGGGCAGAAAAGAATATCTAATGCTATTCCAAGCGTTCAGACTTCGCATGTGATTTTTATGATTTTCTCATATATTTGTGATTTTCTTCTATCGATATAAGTTGATTGCTGTATAAAAATTTGAAATATTTTGACGATTTTCTCCAACAAAAATTTTAATCAAAAAATTCAACGGCTTTAATAATAGCGCATTCGATTTGTATATAAAACCTGACAATTTCTTCTTCTGTTTTTATCACAATGCTCTAGCATCATTAGTCTTTATAAAGCCTTCAGTAGTTGTTATTTTTTTTTTTATAACAAATCGATGATTATTTAAGGGGCTTACTTATGGAAAGTTTTGGGAAGGCTTAATCGTAGGTGATCTTTCTTGGAGAATTTCCTAGCTCTTCAAAGACCTCTTTACTCGATCATTGATAGTGGAATCCCTAAAGTTTTATGCTTATGCTTAGGGAAAGATTTTTGCATTAAACTTGTATGATTGAAGTATTATTATGATTAACGAATTGCAGATATTTCGCATCAGTTGCCGGTACACCTCGAAAGCGAAGGAAATCCGCATTTAGCAAAGATTCACATGAAGAAAGTGGTATTGAGAGACGTGTACTTGCATCAAATCCAATAATGGAAGCAATTGGAAATGCGAAAACAATTCGCAACGATAATTCCTCTCGTTTTGGTAAATTCATACAGATCAATTTCACTGATCAACTCTCGATTGCTGGTGCTCAAATGAAGACTTATTTATTGGAGAAAAGTCGAGTAGTATTTCAGGTTTAATTTTGCTTCGTTTTTATTATCCTTAGATCTGTTGTTTCAGATCATATTGGCTATGAATATTTTTATATATTCTGTAAAGTATGAGCGAACGATTCTTATTGTCTGTAAAACTTCCATTTCTAAATTCCTAATAGAAGCCTAGTAAGGGAAAATTGGCATTTTCAAATATGACTTTTTGTTGATACGAAAGTAGTGGTTATTCTTTCATCACTCTTTGAGTATTCAGTGCAGCTTTCACTTACATAATTTACCAGGTGGTCATAGGTAAAATAGATTATTCTTAACACATTAAATTATTGTTCAGATAAGAAGGAAAGTGGATCAGAAGCCGAAGAACAATTTGTCGTTTGTGGCAGTCTTTTTAGTGAATCACTGTCTCATAAGCGCCACTCATAAGAAGGATGGTGGCACAATAACGGAACCAGTTCAGAGTGGCGCTCTACAATTTTTGAACTCTCTGTGTTTAGTCCGCAAAAAACTAATTCGAGGTGGATTGGTGGGGGGAGAGGAACGGTGCTCAGTAATGAAAGATTCTCCCTGTATGCTAGACGAGGCGCGTTGGCAACCTTTATTGTAAACCTACTCGAATTCGATGTTTCTCATCATTTTATTTGTTGGATGATATCCGTCGCTATCATCCAGCCTTCCTATTGTCTTGTCCTCGGCTGTAATTTCCATTGTTTTTTCTTGTATTTATGCCTTAGGGGACAAAATGAAGGTGGCAGAGATATGGGTATAGTATGTGTACCAGTATTCAAGTTGATCGAATGCGTCGATGATTTATGCGAACTCGGTTATATGGGTAATAAAGCATTGCCCATTATTTACTTTCAATTGGATTCCATTTCAGGCATGTAATGAACGAAATTACCACATATTCTATCAGATGTGTGCATCGCGATCTCATCCCCTCCTTCGTGACCTCAGTTTAGGTAAGAAAATTGTCTCCTCTCTTTTTGATCGATTACGAACAGTTGGGGGCACATTGCAATAATTTGGTTTTTTCTGTATATTTCAACTCATAGAAGATTTGTTTTGTGGTGAATATATAGAATATGAATGGGAATTTAAGGAGATTGCGATTCATATTTCTATACATCGCAAGGAGGTGACAGTGAGATAGTTGGAGTTGACGATGGCAAAGATTTCCTCGAAACTGTAGCTGCATTCGATCTGTTGGGTGTCGCGCAGGATGTGCAGCGAGCGATATTTCGCACTTTCGCAGGAATACTATTGCTTGGTAATATCGATTTCGAGTGTCCCGAAGGAGATGATGAACTCGTTGCTATTAAGGTTGGTGGTCGATTCAGTTAATTTCAGGTGAAACTTAGGGAAATATATAGCTAGAGATCCACCTACCTGTTCCTCCTTGTTATCTGTTATTCAGCCATCTGACTATATCACTACAATCATACCTGAGCAGGCTAAGAGTTTAGCACTTCGTCATATGCTTATTGACTGATTCCAAAAATTGAAGTTGCTCCAAGTTTTTTCATCCACCGATGCTCTTATGTAATGAATTCTTATTTCGCGGATTCGCTTTTGAATCCTGCATTCGTTACTTTTTCGCTATATTATTTACACGAGCAAAAATGATGGTAGTGGAAATTTATGATTGGAATCACCATCTGTGCTCTTGGATGAAAGTTTCGCTTAGTTGGTTTCCTTTTGGTTGGTCGTACCGTTTGTTTCCACCTTGAAATTGCTGTAATAGATCAACTTTTAGTGGATGTGTAGTTGAACACTGAGAATAACCTGATTTAAAAGGGATGATTCTAAATAGCGATTTTTTTAAATCTAGGAGATAGGTTCTTCAATAGGGATTTTTCCTTGTTTTCATTTGCAAGGAATTCGTTTGTAACAGTTGAAGTCTCGCCTTTTTTCAAAATTTTTTGCCTATGGTGGATAAAAGTACGACTTCAAGTGAATTTAAGTTATCAGCGTGCAAGTAAGGTGTAATTTTTCTTATGTAGAATTACAGTGATGTCCCAACTCGATTGGTTTACATTCCCTCAGTTGAAAGTTTTATCATCGCTGGTTATTGACATACGTTTTCATTTGGTGTATTTTGAGTTCAATCTGAGGCCACAGACGTCGACTATTTGACTTGGAAAAGTGTGAGCTGTTTTAGCAGTCGAATAACGGTGCCATCTCACAGCTTTGCAAGAAACTGTACGAGATCGACGAGTCAGAGTTACGCTTATGGTTAAGTGTCCGCGAAATTCAGGCTGCTGGTGAGGTCGTACGAAAACCTCTAAACCGTGTTGCGGTGAGTTCTTCAAAAAAACTCCATTTTTAAAACTCAATTTTAAAATCATTTGTTGATAGTAATATAATTGTACCATTGCGAAATATTTCCCGGGCACTGATATTATTTCCCAGATAAATATTTTTAAACATTTTTTTTTGGATTGTTGGAGGGGTGTGGTGGGATCTTCTATATTGTATTTCTTTTCCCATAAAAATTTCTTACATGTGTTGCTGTGGTTACTCGTCCCCATAAGCTTATATGCATCATTGATAGTATCTGAATGAACGGTTTGTTTTGAAAACATCCGAGTGGCTACATCTCAGAGTCGATTTTATATCGTTGGTCTGTTATACATATCTCATTCTTTTATGAAAAAGCATTTCATAACGGTTGCCCGCTTTGCTAATTGTCTTTCACGTATCAGCTAGAACCTCCACATGAAACCTATACTTCTGGCCTGTGCTCCGTTTGCGTTGTATTCGAACCCGAAAATTTTCATGCTGACTTATGCGTTCCCCCGGAAAAGCTTGCAAAAGATAGGTGTGGCCTTAACCATAGGTCTCATCGATTCTATTTCCCGTCCGCAATACTCTTGGGGTTTTAAAGTCCTTGGATTTATAAGGCACTTTTTTGCGACAGATAATTTGTGAATTCTTCTAAAAATACCTAGATTTCTTTTCTTTTCATATTTTCGGCACTGTAATATCCGTAGAGGATATGCAAATTTAATTAGATGGCTATATACTATCATGTCCTTCTGCATCACAAATACTATATAAATCTCTCAATTGTGGTGTAATCTAAGCTGCGAAGGAAGTGTATAAGCAAAATATTGCACCTCACATTGTATCCGACTATATCCTTACCATCAGTCATATAAAGATTAACCGATTGTTGTTCTAAAACAAATTTCTTTGAAGGCTTTAACGAGTCGTGATGCATTAGCGAAGATGTTATATGGATCGACGTTCGCATGGATAGTGAAGCGTGTCAATGGGGCATTATTACGGCAGACTGCAGATCCTCGAGCTAAGAATGCACCGAAATTCATTGGAGTACTCGATATTTATGGGTAATTGAATCTTCTCTTTGTTTTTCGTTGAGGAAAGTTTTTTAGAGGACGTTTATTTCCGATTAAAGAACTCTTCTTTATTCCTCACTTTTATGCAGGATGTTTTATTTTCCTATTTGAACTTGTTTCGCAACCGTTTATAGGAAATACACGAATCACGTCGAGACCGGCATTATTTGTATAAGTAGACTTGCTTTAAAAAACAAAAGTTTTCTTTGAATAATTTCCTAGTGCTTGTTTTCGATTATATTGATCGTTGATTTTTTCTAGTTGTCTTCATTCGGATCGTTTAATTGATGTCAAAGAAGGAAAACTTCTAACCATTATGGCATCGTTAGCTATGCTAATGATTTTATAGTTCCCGTTTGATAGTTGTGAGCCGTAAAATTGAATTTCGCTTTGATTTTTGTTGCTGTGTTTGAAATAGTATCAGGTTTGAGAATTGAGATGCTTCCGGCAAAGTCCATTCGAATTCGGATTGATTGTGGCGAATGTGGTAGACAGATATGTTTGATTGAGTGGTAGAAATCACAAAGTGCGAGGAATACTTACACACTTCTTTAATGGTTGAATGCGATCCTTTTTTCTGGATTAAAGCGGCATTTGAAGGTGCATAAAGGTAGATGTTAAGGTAGGTAAAGCAGGTAAAGACAGGTAAATTAACCATAAAACAGCAAGTTTTTTGATTATTGAAGTGAGATGGTATGTTCATTTTTGTTGTTTTATTACTTTTAATTCGTTGTGAAGTTTATTTGTTATTTGTTATTTTTTAGGTTTTTTATTCAGCGGATATCATTACATGTTGATATTTTTATGTGAATAAATTTTTTTTTTCAGCTTCGAGACGTTTGAGGTGAACAGCTTCGAGCAATTTTGCATAAACTATGCAAATGAGAAGCTTCAACAACAATTCTGTCAGGTTGGTGCCTCTTCAGTAATTTTGGCAATTTTGTTTGAACGATCATGACATAAAGATGAGGAACAAGGTGAGAGTGATATTAAATGAAGGAAGTATTTGAATTAGGGCATATTCGAAAGAAATTTATTAGTGGATTTTTATTGCTGCCGAAGTGGCTGCGCAAATGCGGGATGAGAGGAGAGGGGAAATATTGATTCTCTGATCTTGCCCAGTCAGTGCCCTCAAGCAGACTTTTGGTGTTTTAACAACATTTTTATACAAGCAATGGCAGAGTAGGATCGGACGATTAAATGCGATATGTTTGACATTTATATATATTTCAATCACGAATAATTTGCAGCGTAAAATGTAGCATGAAAAGCGCATTTTATAGCATGTCTTCAAGTTGGAGCAGTCGGAATATGAGAGGGAAGAGATCTCGTGGGTCCGGATCGATTTTTATGATAACCAACCGTGCATCGATCTCATCGAAGGAAAATTTGGCCTCATCGATTACCTTGACGAACAGTGCAAAGTTGATTTTATGCTTCATTTTTTGCCTTTCAAGGATCTTAGGTCTTTTGATTGCGAAGCTTGTTTGAGATAGAGTGATCCGAAAGTAAAGCTTTAGCCGCAATCACGACTTTTGATAACAATCGTTTCAGAGAGTATGTCTAATTTAGGTGTTCTTTTAAGATATTTATTTGAGTTGTTTTAGATAGAAGGGGTATGGTGGTCGCTAGAAGTTATATAGGTAAAATAATCGCCGGGTAAAAAGGTGTTTGTTTTGTTAATTGAGCAACAAATTTGCAGAGCCTAATAAATTTAGTTCACCATTGTCGACACTAGGGAATTATAGGTATATCTTCGATTTCCTGCATAATATGGCTGATGAAAGTGGCATTATATGCTGTATCAGTTTCCTGCGGTTTCCTTCATGATGGTTCCTTTCGGAACAACGTTAGGCTGTGAAAACTGAAAGATATTCATGGTCGTTTAAGTGCTTATTTACTTCTATGGTGAAAAAGAAAAACGATCTTTATTGATATCTCCGATGCACATTTTTGCAGCGTAAGCTTTGCTTAGTGCTGCTAATATTCCAGTTTATTGGTAAGGATGTTCTTAACCTATTGCCAGCTTGGTTGCACAAACAGAAGGGTGCAACTTTTTAGTTTTAAGGATACTAGAGGATGGCTATTCGAGTCTTTCTATTGATAATAGAAAACCGCTTTGTACTATTTGGCTTTACTTTGATTTAATTTCATACTATGTTGAAAAAAACAGCTTGTAGCGGAAATGCTTGCTAATGTATGAATATTGCAATTAAATCGTTAGTATTGAATTTGCATTTTATCGCATTTAGATGGGACGTGGTACGGATTTGGATTGGTTAGAGACGTTGCAAAATAGTGCGAAAATGAAGAAGAGCGAACATTTTCAGTTACCTCGAATAAAGGTGTATTTTAAATGTTTTATTTTAATTGTAATTACACTGTAGAGACTTATTTCGAGTATATTGTTGAAGAGTTTTTTATGCGTTCAAAAGAGGGATAGCCGAAAAACGGCAAAGATATTTCTAATTTGCAGTGAGGAATAAATTTTCGCTGATTTGGGATATTTTTTGAATATTTTTTGTCCGTTTTTTCTTTTTCATTTTTTAACCTCTTTTTTTATTTATACTGGAATTTTTGGTCTTTCGTGTGCTGCGGATTAATTTATCTTTTTCTTATATATATATATATATATATATATATATACTATTACTATACTATACTATACTATACTATACTATACTATACTATACTATACTATACTATACTATATACTATATACTATATACTATATACTATATACTATATACTATATACTATACTATATACTATATACTATACATATATAATATGTATGTACTATACGTACTATATATATATGCTATATATACGTATGCATAGCACGGGAATGTATAATTTTTTGATACCTCTATCTTGAAAAGTGTGATGGTCCACTATATGTCCACTATTTTATTGATTGATTTTTGTTAATTTCAGAACCCTTCATTCATAATTCGTCATTTTGCTGCCGACGTGGTTTACTTGGTGGATGGTTTCCTAGAGAAAAATAAAGACACCGTCAGCGAGCAGTTGGTTAATGTTGTGAAGAACAGTAAAGTATGTCTTATATTTGTTTGCGTTTGAATATTAATTGGCATTTCAAGTTTTATAGAATATAAAACAGTTTGATTGATTATTTTTATGTGCAAATGAACGAAACTCGATGCAAATAAACTCAAGAATTGCATAGTGCAAATTATACATCTATCGGCTGTCTAAGCAGTTAAATTTGTCGAACAATATGCAAACCATTGATGTGGTACTAATTGCGATCAATTATCCTAGATGAGCTGAAAATAAGTTGACCCCTTTCCACCAGCTCATCGTTCTAGTTGAAAAGTTTCTGGTTGTTAAATTATAGAACGGAATTGGAAGGGAAGAAATCTTAGAGAAAAGATCGCTGCCGATAATTTTCTCACCCTCTGTCGTCATTCGAGATCATTACAAATTTCAGTCTTGTAATTGCGGTGACGGACGCGATGGTGGCGACCCTGATGATTACCGATAGATGCGATGAAGCACAGAAAACTTTTTGCTCAAGAGTCATTTAAATTCTCAAGAAAGGAACTCATTAGCGGAATCACTGCTCCCTTGTCATCCATCCTCCATCCTTTGCTTTTATTTCCTTATGCGTCGGTTATTAAGTAGTAGTGAACTAACTTATGATTTTCTTCCGTATATCCCATTTGTCATTGACAATCCTGCTTGATACTGCGCAAACCTTTCGCTTATTTGAATCGGCTATTTCAAACGGTCCAAATACTTGAAAGTATTTCATATTTTATCGAATAGTTTAAATAACGGTGATTGAATATCGGAAGCGCTGTTTATTTAGTTGACTGCGAATGGCCCATACTAAATTTTTATTAATGCACTGTCGAATTCATAGTTCATTTTTTATTCATTCTGATGTTTGTTCTTCCAAAGAAGGCCTATAGGTTCTTTCCATCTCTCTTTAGAATTATGATTCGCAACTCTACTTCGGCTGGTGCCATAGCTAGGTAGCAAAAACGAGTGACAAAACTAAAGGGAATAAGAACTAGCAAATCGATGAAAAATGGAAATTTTTAATCGACAATGTACCCACTATCTTGCCATCAACTTAGGTCGCGATTTAGTCATAAAAGAGTAGGTAGGATAGTCGCTGAGGGTGAGAGAAGCCCATGCAGGTGACGTCATAAGAGAAATTCAGATTCAGATTTCGCTACTCAATTAGAGTAATTTAGATGAAGTTTTTGCACGATGTTCTTCTCGGTGACCAACAAGAAATGAAGAATATACGCTCGACTATCAAAAGCCTAGTTGGTGGAACGAAGAAAGCAACGAAAAAGTGCGTCTCATTCCAGGTTGGTTTTTTTATAGGTTCCATTTGATACTACATTCTGAGTAATATGGCTCTATCAGCTGCTCTTTCTTTCGAGACTAGAACAGTCTTTTTTATAATTCAGTGAGACATCCTTGTGTAATCTCTAACTCGGCCACTTCCCCACCAGTAAAAAGTTTGTAGTCGAGTGGGAACTATTACAGGCCTTTATTGTCTTCAGCTTTTATAGGTAGAAGCCCTCTCTCCCAACACACGGCTCCCTTTAGCCTTATACTCTTAATTGCGCTTTGAGGATTATCCAGCTTTTTATGGCTTTCTTTTCAAGTACCTATGTTTTCTAAAGCGAGTTTTATGCTGTAGCATTCCAGTCACAATAACGCTAACATTCACTCCACAGTGAGACTGCGTTTATGGGTACCACAGGAGTTTTCCGCTAGTTCACGGCTTCTAATTATGAAAGTGACGTTTGTTACCCGAAAGATAAAATATCTTCATCCACTGCTTAATAAATAAACTATAATAGCAGTGGGGAACCTACTGACAAATTAACGAATAAAATTGAAGAACTAAAATACATTTTATTCGTCTTCTGGAATGCGAAGATTTTTATCCACTGAAGATTTGTCGGTGGATGGAGCGTTATTGTTATTTGTTGCATCTATTATATAACTGAAGTGTCGAAAAAAAAGCTGATAGGAGTCGGATTTTATAGTTTCGAGATTCGTTAAACGAGCTAATGACCGTGTTGGGAGCTACAAGACCTCATTATGTGAGGTGTATAAAGCCGAATGATGAGAAGCTGTCGTTCACGTTTGAACCAAAACGAGCGATCCAACAACTACGTGCCTGTGGCATACTTGAAACTGTACGTATATCTGCGGCCGGATATCCATCAAGGTTAGTTCGACGTGTTTCATTAAATACGTTCATAGAATCCACTTAAACAGTATGGGGAATATTTCCAATTTGTATTTGCGCAATTGAGCATCTGAAACTATTAAAAGTACGTTTTGTTGATCTTTTGATACAAAGTGGATTGTGGAGGGTACTTATATGAGATTGCTCAAGAAGATAACGTGCTTTTTTGAGATGGTCTTACGAAGATTTTGGGCGTCGTTATCGAGTTCTTTACCCGGATGGGAAAGCATTATGGCGCAACAATCCAAAGCAATTCGCCGAGAAAGCCTGCCATAGGCATATTGAGGTATATCGTATTTTACTAACTGTTCTGCTGATTGACATTGTGACTCGCTGATGCATTGAGGTTCGTTAATAATATATTTAACCATCTCGTCAAACCGTTCGCCTAATTGTTGCACTCTTTGAGCGTTTTCCCATCTGATAATACATACATTCTTAAGTATAGTTTCGAAACCCTCTAGCTTAATTTCACATTAATTTATCTTATTCTTCCTTGATTATATAAGAGGTGTTGAATTTTTATAAACTTTTATCACATATTTTGGAATTTAGTTTGTGATATTCAACTGATTTCATATATAATAATTTTTTTGACTACAATTCTGTGTTCCCCATTAAGTTATTTAGTTACAGTAATTAAGATAAGATAAAGTTGTAATATTGGATGTTGTGATTTTTTTTCTTTTAATCCTTTCTATTCAGTTACTCATAATGAAATAATATTCTCCAATTTCGCATTAATTCCATCGCTGTAAAGCACTCATCGTTGATTGTGTATTTGAAGTCCATGAGGTCTTAAATTTACGATTCAGTTTGCATAAACATAAGCGTATTTATTTAAGTCTACTTGTAATTAAGTATACCTGTGTTTATTTGTACAAGGAAGGCATCAAATAAATACAGCTACACAGGTATACCTTTCTTGTATTTTAATAGAGCGTTTCCGAAATTTTTAATTATTCTTTTCTAGGAAGGTACGTTTGCTCTCGGTAAAACGAAAGTCTTCTTTCGTACAGGACAAGTGGCACTACTTGAGCGATTGCGCCAGGAGACGCTCTCGGTTTCAGCTGTTGTTATCCAGAAAACGTGGAAAGGGTTCGTGGCTCGGAGACGATATCAACTTATACGGCAATCGATTCTCACAATACAGGTGAGTGCTCACAGTACGTTCATTTCCATTAAGATGACTGATCTCAGTCAGTTTCCTTTTTCACTTCGCTGTAGTTATCTTCGTAGAGGGGCAGAGAAAGGATAAAAAAAAGAAAAAAAAAGGGGGGGGGGAATAGGAGAGATCCTAAACATCAAAATCGACTCATTGAAATAATAGGGCCATTTAATAAAATCTACGTTTATGCTTTATTTAACTCGGCAATAAGGCTGCAGTGGGCATTCATTAGATCTCTGGTATCATTATTCCGCAACGTGGATCCCATATCTTGATTTTGGTTTCATTCGATTGCTAGATAAGGCCATAATGAGAGTGACAGTATTTTCGGTTTCATCTTGTCCTGTCTAAGGGGCAACGAAAGCTTATAAGAAGGATGCTATTTTCTAGCCATTTCTCGCGTATTTGACCAATCGATGTTAGAGCTTTGCTTCTCAGCTTCATTCCATTTCTACTCTGTGTTGACAGGAAAGGGGAAAAAGCCTTTGGGATCCGAGGCTGCTCACAGAAATACTCATACTCGAGGAGCACTCTTTTGGTCTCAGGCAAAGCGCTTCACTTTTTAGGCTAATATGTTTAACAGAAGTCCAGGACTTTGAACAACGTGAACTGATATACAAGAAATTCATAGGTCTAAGACCTGGCCGCACTGATGGAATGCTAATACCGGTTGCATTTGTTAGACAAAAAGATTTGTTTTGGCCAGCATTTCTATGCATATATTCTCCTAATTTAAAATTAGATTTTTTTTTAATTACAGCACTATTCTGCATATATTTACATTCGCATGTTTGTCGGTCTATTTGTCTGCTAGTATCCAATCAGAGATGGAAGATGTCTGTAAAAGTCGGTGGCAATAATATATCCTACAGAGTTGTTTGCGATTTCAGTGTCATTACGAGGCATTACATTCTACATGAGTTATTATATGCAGATTGTAGTAACATGCGAGTTATATATGCCTATAAGTTGCAATTATATAAAAGCATAAGTTACATGTTGTATGTATATGATGAGCGCATCTTTTTTAATTGCTCTAAGAATTTTGCCAATCAGATCTATTCAGCTATAGATTAGTTGCGACCCAGAGTTTATTTTCTTACTGAGCATTTGTGCAGTGCAGAAAAAACACTGAAACTAATTAATTAAATAATTGAAATTAATGTAGATAAAGCTAGCTTGCGCCTCAAGTAATTCCCATTATGCATTTCTAGTGAATGAGACACTAAATTTCTTTGTGACACGCCATTTTTTATTCCTAGTTTCTTTTTTTTCGTTTTTTTTATCCACAGTTTTCTTCTTTCGCCGTTTCTTATTCCCAAATTTTCCGTTTTCCGCCGTCTTTTATTTCCAATTCCTAATTCTAGCCGAATATCAGCAGAGGAAAAAAACTGTTGGTTTTTATTATTGACGAATGGAGGGCGCTAAATTAACAAGTGCAGATTTTGCCCCTTCCGAATTCCCTTGGGTTTTATGTTGTGTCAGTGTGCATATCATATATGAGCTTTTCAAGCTATCACGCGTCATGCATCACTTTCACTCAATCTGTCTAAATCTTTTGCTCATTTTGAGTTTTATATTCCCTTATGTCTTTCCCTCCATTTTCTTTAGCGGCTAATTCGGTGATGTTTTAAAGGAGCACAAAGAGGTTTCTGAATAGAACGGAGAAAAAGGAGGGAGGGAGGGTTGGGGAGGGGGAAAAGGGAGCCGTGGAGTTGGAGGATGGCATGTTTTCATTTTTTTAAAGAGTTTCAAGCATTTTATGACTTATTTTGTTTGAAGCATAAATGAGAGTTTGTAGTGTTAGCTGATTTTCTAGTGCATTTAGTTGAAACAAAAAAAAGAATCTGTATTGATTATAAATGTCTAAATTTTTGGCTGCGTTGGAAGCCATATTTTTAACGCTTGATTTAATCTCCATCAGAACACACGAATTTAAGGATTTGACCATCCAAAATGACTAAGAGATTATTATTATTATTTATGATCGATGTGTTTGCACTAGATGATCTATGAGAAAGTGGACGAAATTCTTGTCAATCGTTTTATTCGTCAATATGTTGTTATATCTTTTGCTTGTTTTTTAAGTACTATCTTTGATATTTGAATGAGTTGATTTCTTCATAGAAAATATTATTTACTTCTTGGTTACTTTATTACTTTCTAATGTTATTTAATTACTTTAAAAATGCTATAAAAGTCCTATTATTTTATTAGCCGATAACATTTTGTTTTACAACTCTTTGAGCATTAAAGTAGAGTATTTGTTTGTTTAAGCGTATATTAAGCGGTATTTACTCATTACATATTTATTATGCACTATTTATTTGAAGAATTAGTGAAAAGCAAAAAGAAATGAGCTGAACACTTCAAAATTTGGGGATTTTTAGCTCGACCCGAATGAACAATCAAATTTTTCTCGCAGTTACGTCTTGCTTGGCATAGAAGTATTTCTTATAATGCGAACAAAAGTGTTGTAATTTGGAGGGAATTCCAATATTGGCTTTAAATTTGCTTAACGTCTAACATCCTACAGAAATAAAGTGGAACTAAAGAAATGCAATCTAGTTGCAAATATTTGAATATCTATCTATTTATAGAGGAATATGCATCCATTAATTTCATTGCGATAAGTTATTATTGTTTTTTATGAATTCAATTTATTTTCTACGGGGATTTATTGAATGATGAGAAATTGAGAAGAAGATCGTCAAAGATGTGGGCAATCTCCAAAAATTGTTGAAAAAATGTTGGAAAATATACTTTTTTTTCCTTGAAATATTTGTAATGTTTTATGTTTAGCTTATTTCATAGTTGTTAGTTCCGGCCATAGAGACAGAATTTCTTTAATTTAATTTTTTATTGTTCTGATTTATTAATTTATTTGTAACTAAAATATAAATTTCAGGCTGCAACACGTGCCTATCTCATATATACACGTATAAAATATTTACAAATGCATCGTGCAGTTATTTGCATTCAAACTGCCTATAGACGTTATATTGCACGTAAGAAGTACATCATGATGAGAGCAGCAATCATCATGATCCAGTCTCATTTCCGTGGTGCTCTGGTACGACGGAAAATCGAAAAGGTTAGGTCTCGAAGCTAAATAAATCTACTTATTTAAGTGACTATTGAGTAGACAACCCGATTTACTGACGACTGAGTGAATAGATAAGCTTTGATAACACGAATTGAATGTTAATCAAATAAACCCATAGATCGACAGAATCGGCCGGTTATTCAATGTTTCTTTCTTCATAGCATTTGATAAAGAGAGTTTTGTTTTTGAGGAATTGAATTTATAATGATACTGAAATATGAGTAGAGGTTTATTATTTTTCTGTTTAAATATCAATTCGAATACTACTCTATTAGCTGAGTTGTTTCTTTTTTGGGTTTTATGTGTGATAAAGAAGATGAAGATCATCGAAATGATCATCTTTTAAACGTTAAAGGAGGGATGAGAGTATTCGATTTTATGTTTGATTACGTTTATAATTTAGTTATTTATGGTTAGATATGTGCGATTGTCAATAGGGATATTCATTAAATTCAATAAAGATTAAAATTGAATAAGATTGAATAGCGAAAGACTTAATGAAATCGTTTTAAACGTTGAATTTTCTGCAAACGTATAAATATAGATTTTAGTATTTTAGTTTCTACAAATAAACAATTATATATGTAGATTTTTGTGTGGAACTTTCAGTTTCTGCAATACATGGGATATGCTTGCCATTTTCCATTTAAGAAAAAATGATAGTGAAGAGCTGCAATAGCGAGATGAATTTAGGCAGCATAATAGGACTACCAGCAGAGTGTAGCTAAACTTTGAAATAGATTCAGTTCATTTACGTGCCTCTCTGAGTCCCATATAAAAATTTAACTTCATCACCTAATTGCCTCACTCTTTTATTTATGAACAAAGAAATAACCGGTTATATTTGCAGTTACGTTATGAGCAAAAAGCGATCGTCATTCAGAAATATTTCCGTGGTTGGTTAGTGCGTCGAGAGCAAATTGAACGAACACGCAAAATTATCAAAGTGCAATGTTTAGTACGGCGATGGCTAGCTAAACGGCGGCTTAAAGAATTGAAGGTGAGGCAATTTAATCAACGAATTTTATTTTTTCGTATATATTGCATTTTTCTGATATTCATAATTCCAGTAATAATCAAAAGAACATTTCATTATTTACATAGATAAGATGATTTATTCGAGTAAGAAATTAATAATTAATCAAACTTTCAAAAATCAAACTCCATTAATTGCTGCTACCACTCTAAAGTAGAATATAAATTTTTTTTGCCACTTATAAATGCTGTCTTTGAGGGAGAAGCGTTTCATTTATATGTGATAAACCGTTATTTTGTATTTTCTAAGCATGAGTTTCCGCTGTTCTTTTATTTATATTCCGGTGTGCCACTTTAGATCATTTGCTTTATTTATTTAAAATAGCCAATCATCTCTTTGATATTGGTTGTTCCATCATTGATATATTAACTTACAGAAGAATGAACTATGGAATAAATGATTTATTTCAGAATAAAGTCTGTGCTTTTTTCTGACATTTTTATAGTGGAACTGCTTCTCGAGTCGTATCCTGTAGCAGCTGTTCACGTGTGAGATGCAATTCTCTGACGAATAGAAATTGTCGCTATAGAGCTCCTACGAGTTTATCAGTGAAAATACTCTCGCTGATCTAAAGCGAACGTTATGGATTGTTTTTTTTCCATAGAAGGATATATATATATATATATATATATATATATATATATATATATATATATATGATGTATTTGGAGCGAGTGAAGAGTAGGAGGCGAAGAGAGGGGCATTGACAGAAGTAAAGAAAGGCGTCTGATGACTGTAACTTCATTACGGCACTTTTTATTTGGGTTATAAGTAGTTTTAGCTATATAAATTTAAAGCGATACTAAAAATATACTAAAGAAATGAGAAAACTTATGAATGAAGCAGTAATGTCGGTTGATTTGCCGTGTGAGAGGATTTATTTTGATGGATGTGGCTGATTTCTTTATATTGAAAGCGTTGCGATGTTGGAATTTTTCAGATTGAAGCACGTTCAGTGGGCCATTTGCAGAAACTCAATAAAGGCCTCGAAAATAAGATCATTTCACTTCAGCAAAGACTCGACATTATGGTTAGAAATTTTATTTAAACTCTTCTATCTTTTTTTTTCCCATAAGAACATAGAGGCGATGCATTCTTCTATAACCTTCCCCTCCATTTCCCTCTTCTTCCTTTAAAAAAAAAAATTGTTTTTGATTGTTTTCCTCCTCTTTCTCAGCTTTACATATCTATTTGTTCTTCTACCTGCAGTTGTCACCTGATAATGTTTTGTAACTGCGAAATGTTGTGGCATTCTCAATAATATTTGTGCATAAACATCTATGATTTTGTTCGTTTTTTTTTTGTTCTATTGTTTGCAAAACAAAATTCTCAACGTGTTTTTTTACCTTTATTAATTTTCATTTGAAATTGCTAAATCAATTACTAAACGATAAATATTGGAATGAAATTAAAACCTAGAATTCAATGAATGATTTTCATTGTCGCTTCTTGTTATTTTTTTCTTTTTATTTGCTCTCTGTTCTCTAATTAAGCTCCAACTTTGTTTTTACCTCTAAACAGCGAGCGAGAATTTGAGCTCCCTTATATACCTCCATTAGCAAATGGATTATTCCGTGTTTTTGATCGAGCTTTTTTCTCTTTTCCACAGATTTTTTATTAAATTTTTTTTGTTGAATTACAATTTTTAGCAAATCTTATGGAATTTTTAATCTTATTAAAGCTTATTTGAAAGTCACATAGCTCATACTTCTCTAGATCTATGCTTGTTTTTGTATGATCTCATATATAGGTAAAAAGTGAGGAAAGAGGATGATAAGTATAAGATTGTAATAACGGTTGAGGTAGGAACAACTGTTTTCAAAAATATCGTTCGTTTTTTTGTTTCACGACTGTTGTGCATGTTGTTTCTCAATTCTATGCATTTGCGCCTTGCAGCTGTAACTGAGCTGTTGAGGAAACATTTCAAGAGCGCTCACAGATTATTTCTATGCCCTAAATCATTTTCGTTTAAAAATTATTTAAGTTCTTGGTTTTTTCTTTTCCATTTTCAGAACATTCTATCAGATTTTTCCAGACTTTTAGCAGACTTTCTTTTCCAGTTTTTAAATTTTACATTTATAGTAGTCGTTTAGTTGAACAGTTTACTTAATTCGTTACTTTTGACATCAAGATCGCTTCAAACCATCAGGTAATGCACATCTTCGGATTTGCTCATATCAGTGTCGTTTCATTGGTTTAATTTTCACTAAACGAAGGGCGAAATGAGAGAAATTCGTATTCGTTAAAGATAAAAGTTGAACGATTTTTATTATCACTGTTATTGTATTGGTTCCATTTCTGTTTCATTGTTTATTGAATTACGATTAGGTGAAAAAGACGTTTAAGGGAGACAGTTAGAGATCGAACGTTCCTTATTGCAATATTGAGACCATTTTATTTTTATTCTTTTCATTTTTATTCTCACCTCTCGTTATTTTTATTTTATTTATTCATTCATTTATTTTTTGTTTATTTCTTTTCGTTTATTTATTTATTTATTTTCTTTTTTTTGAGTTCCATCAGTCCTTGATATGAAAACCACTATATACTATTATTGCGTATTGTTTGACTAGCACAAATGCGAGCTGAAAGCTATGTGTGTCCACTTATTTGAACTCTAGATTCGAACGGTATTTGCGCCATCTGTTTAAAGACCCGTCCAGAAGTCGAAAGCCGAAGTATACCCTATCACCGACGCAGCAGTGTTCTAATCTGCCAGATTCCCGCCTTTACTTAAAGCCTTCGAGTTGGAATCCCGCTAGTGGTAAGATTTCTTGCTCACTCCATGCAACGGGCCTAGCTGTTTCCCAAGCTCCTTCATCACCTTCCACCTGACTCAGTCGCATGGTTGGTAATCTGTGGTATTGATATCAGAATCTCACACATTTCTGGAATTTAACCGGAATTTCTGGAGCTTTCTGGAGCTAGGACCTCATAATTTCCTTGGAATTTAGTGATGTTCATTTGCTAAATGACAGACAGCTGATTTTGTGCAACAAATCTTTCCATAGCCATAACAACTCATCTTACGTGCATTTTTCACTCTGCGGCTACTCCTTTTCTTCGAATTTGCAAAAAAGCACGAATTGTGCCCTAGTGTGTAGTGTGTTTTCCAATTTCTTCGAACAGCTCACTCATTCCGTGAATGATTGTCGTTCTCTATGTACGCTAAGAACTCGAAACGATGAGGAAGTAATATTGGTCTTTATTATAAGGTTGTTTTCAAGCAACAATTTCGCAATACTACCGACTGTTTAATGTTAGGCAATCTCCATCGTATTACTACGATGATATTTTGCTTCGTTTATTTCCAATATTAGCAAAAAATGGGGATGGGGTAGGGGGGTTGGGGGATTCTGTGTGATTAATCGATATGATGTACTATTTTTTTAGCATTAAAATTCATTGTTAACTTGCGAATTCAACACTAAATGCCTACGAGTGTTTCTACCAGTCGTTTTTGCATATCTGCTCGATTCATATGTTTGTGTTGAATTCCCAAGTCAGCAATAAATCCTCTCTCTCTCACTTTCTGCATTAAAACTATTGTCGATGTTTTCTAGCGCATTCATCCAATGCTCAATTGTTTTATTTAGCGATTCGTATTGAAATGTGCATATTTCAAAATGTGTATTTTTCATGTGGAAGTTGATGAGCATAAAACAAACTCTCAATTTTATGATAATGTTTAGGAGTCATAAAATCGGATTTTTAACATTAGCTAAAGCTTGAAATGATAAATTTAAATTTTTAAGCACATAAGCCTAAGAGTTTGCTATCGTCAAATGGGACCGCACGAGTAATTTTCCATTCGTCAATATTTTCGCCTATAAATCTTTGCGTGAGCTATACGTTTCTCAAATTTTGCAACTTTCTAAAAATTAAGTTTAGAGCATGAACCAAATTTTAAAAAGGCTTATGAGCCAGAGCATTTTCGTTGGTTTGGTTGATTTTCATTTTATATCATTGCTTGAATAGCCAAGAAACGAATATTTTGCGTAAGGTTTATGTGAGCTTCCATATAAGTTCAAATATGGATGCATTATTCTCCATGTTACATTGCTCTTTGAGAATTTATGAAATTAATTGGCCTAATGAATGAAATTCAAAAGTGTATATCATGCTAAATGTTTTCGCTTGTTTCTCTATCTGTCCTCATAGAGCGGCAAAGTTTTTTAAAGTTCACGTAAGTTTTTGAGTTCAAGTTCTCAAATGATAGCAATTGTGTAGAGTGTATAATTGCGCGGAGCAATTGGTGCAGAGTTGAACTTAATGTTATTAACAAATCGATTTTTTTCTATGACGATATGCGATATCAGCTACAGATGAGAGTCACTGCCGACTTCCAAACATCTTTAGATCTATATTAGTTGGTAAGCGGTCTCATATCAATTCACGTTGCTTTCTTCCTTCTCTTCCCCAACCACCCCCCTTCTCTATCCTGACATTTTTCGTGTCTCCGATCATATCCATATGGAGTTATTTACTTCGGAATCCATAGAATACAACCCACGTACGGATCCATAGAGTACAACATATAGGTTCCGTGAGGGAATGGATTAGATGCTTTGAGGGAACAGCCGGTTTTGTTTGATGGCATATTTCTGCAGGTGGTGCTAATAGTTTTTATCAAAAACTTAGTCATATCTATGGGCGTTTTAGTGGCAACTTTATGCATATGCACCTTCCAATGTGCGTCGCTTCCACTTTGAATGTTTTTTGCAAAGGTGAGACTTTGTAATTAAAAGGATGCATTCGATGACCTTGTGGGAGCTTTCATCGGGGTTATCAGATGCTATAATTCATTCAGCAACGAAAGAAATGAATCTGAGACCACCGAGCTTGTCGGCGATGAACGAATCTTGCCAGGATCCTATGCTTTTTTTGAGTGATTATAAGGCCAATATTGTAACATCCTAAGTTCACTAGGTTGTACTAAATTCTAAGGATTTGTAGTCCATAATTTCTTTCAATGATAAGTGGGATAGAATTATTTATATACTGAAATCTGATATTAGAGGCTAGAGGAATAGGGAGGGAGAGGGGAGCAATAGGAGGAGGTGCTTTTAAATGTGGATCTAGAAGGAGATTGAGGACGAGTAAATCTGATGGAAAATAACGTTCACCATCATTTCTTCCTCAAAAAATAATGTTCAAGTTGAGATAGTCAATTGAAGAAGTATGACGGTTGAGGATGAGTGGCATTTGTTGTTATAAGCAGTCGTTCATCAAGATCGAAAGCTGGATATGTGTTTGAAAATAAACTTCAACCGACCATGCAGTTATGACGAGTTGATCGTTTTTCTCTGAAATATTTCAGTCATTACTCGTAATCTATTCTTCTGAAGAAAATTCAAGGTTTTTTTATTGTCTTTGAAATTCGATCTCAGGCATATCCTTGTTTCTGAGGTATCCTTACATTAGACATAATCAGACATTTGTCAGACATAGGCAGACATTTGTATCAGACAAAATCAGACATATTATGTATCAGACATATCATCCGCATGTCCTCTTCCGATCGTTCTTATTTGATATTTGACTGCTTATATGATATCCCAAGCTGTAGATTTCTTATGTTTATAGGAACATAGAAAGAGGTTGTAACAGTTGAAAGATGTTTCCTTTTTAAGGAATGTATGAAATATTAGTTGGTAGTTAGTGGAATGCTCTCAACTCAAAGGGATGCAGTTTGTTGGAATTAGTCCCGAAAATATATTCGTCTATGAAGATGGCAGTTGTTTTCGCGTGCAGATAAATTATTCATCTTCTCGTAAAACTGCCATTGCAAACAATAGACATTCGTATCTTTGATGTCTTTTCATTGTAATAAATTTTTAGTTCCCGTGAATATGGTTGTGTATACTTCGATTTCGTTTTCTTATTTGTTTAAAAAAAATGTTTTCGAGCTTTTCTATTTTTTAAAATGTTTCTAAAAATTTCACTCGTTTTATTTCGAAGGTTTTATTTTTTATTTGGAACGAAATTCTTCTAGAAATGTTTTTGATATAAATAGTTTTTATTTTTTTATTTTTACTCGATTATTTAACATCTAGTCATTTCATGGATGTTTAATTTTTTGATTTAATTGTGCTTTTGGTTTTATTTTTCATATTTCCTCATAGATTCTAAGAAGAGAAAATTCTTTTCTTCGCTTCGTGCCATCCTATCTCTTTTTCAGTTCCCTTTACCACTTTCTCGCCCTTTCATTCAAGGATTATCTTTCGTTTTATGATTTTTTTGCTCTCTTCGTCATATAATATTGTAATGAATGAACACATCTACGATTGCCTTGAAATATTCTCGTATAAAATCGCCCATCTAGGGAATACTCCCCAGTGGGCGTCCTCTTTCTTTAATTATCATTTCAACAAAACGAAACTGCCGATAATCCTATAGCGTTTGCCTAGTTACTTCTCTATGTATACACATCAGCGAATTTCTTTTTTATTCTTCTATGTTAGCACATCCGTCTTATCGCCGTTATATTAAATTACAATTTGATATCTCTATGTCACATTTTTAGATGATCGGAAATTGTTACATATTTAATTATTTGGGGAATAAATTTATAAAATGTATTTGGATTCACTCCTAAATTTTTCTCGAAAAGTTTGTGGATAGTCATCATTATTGAGTTCAGATTGCTAGGATACTAAAAATTGTGAACGAGTGATCGCTAATATATAGCTTTTGTTTTGCGTTCTACAAAAATTCTCTAATGATTTAATTTCTATTTCAATTCTATAAAAAATGGTTTCCCTTTTTTCATCTTTGATGAAACATGTTCCGAAAATAAGAAATAAAATTTTCCTTGTTTATATAAAAATCGAGAAGGAAGATTTGGGTACATCATTTACTTTTTTGTGACTCTAAAAATGCTTATGTACGGATTGTTCTCCTGGAAATGAAACTGTTGAGGCAAAAATTTCATTATGCTCCTAAGAAACGATGATTTTTAGGTGGAAAATTTTTATTTTTCATTTCCAAATCTTATTCTCAATGATTCTGGGCATCTTTTATTTACCCTTTCACATCTGCGATAACTTTTTAATGCACTCTTCTTTCTTCCGTATTTAGAATTTGTCCACTGAGTATGAATTCGTTTAAAAAGATTTGACCATTGAATGTTAATGATTGGATATTGTTGCAGTCAGCTGAAAATTCGAGACTAATTGAAGTCTGTCATAACAACGAGAAAATGCGTTCGCAACTTGCCATTCTTGAATCAGAAAGGTGGGTAATTTATTTTATTTTTATTATGGATTATTACTTTTTGATTTTATTATTTATTGTTCCTCTCTTGCCGTTGTTCCTTATTTCTGCAATTGTTCAAATTTTGCCCTCCCCCCCCCCAATCCGTCCTTGAAAAGGTTTCAAGATCCATAAGGTATGTAAGTATTTCAAGTTTTCAAAGACAAAGCTATTGCTTCACTTAACTTCTGGGGTTTGTGAAATCGCTGCACTGAATATTATTTCCATTAATAATTCAGGCCAACGTTAGCGTCAGCCAAAGCTCGAGTTGATGAGTTGGAGTTAGAAGTGGAGCGCCTCGAGACTGAGTGTGACGTTCGTGATGCGCAAATAGGTGAACTCGAAACAAGGATTCAGCAGACGCACACAAAAATGGAACAGGTATGAATTGTTTTTTCATTGATTGCACACATAGGCAGTAATGTTTTTGTTTTCTAATTATGGACTAGTTTCATGATATCGTTCAGGATCACGAAGGATTTTCAGTATCGGTTATTATCGTCAAGATGTTATATCATAGTATGAGATTTTATAACCACTTGATGATAGCGCTAGTTTGTATTTGCCTTTGAATATCTCATTTTTTATGAAAGTCTATTCAATTTCTTCAACACACAACGGTTTATTTTACGACATAAGTTATTCTTAAATATTCTTTAATTTGGTGTGGAAACAAATTGGAAAAGAAAGGGGGAGGTGAATGACGGAGAGATGGCGAGGAAGTTTAGCCTGAAATTTAAAAAAAAAAAATCTGTCGTTTCAGAAATGATAGAAAATGTCGAAAGTTTTTAAGAATTCACTATTATATGCTCATGGAACTTTGAAGAAAGAATATTTTTCAAATCATTGTAGAAGATAGTTCAAAATATATATTGTGTGACATAGCGCAATCTGTTCTGAAATATAGTTCTTATTCCATTTTAGGAATTTTTTGAGGTTGGATAACTAGAGAAATTTCCGCTCATTGAAAATAATAAGATTGGACTAGTCACCCCACTTACTGCCTGTTCTAGTTCCCTCTCCTCTGTCTGCCCTTCCCCACCTCCCCTCTCTCCCTCGCCACCCCTACTCTTTATGCTTTCCTGGTGTTTATGCGCCACTGTTTAAGCGGAATTTGAGAAGAAAGCTGCGATGTCTTTTTATGCATGGTTTGCTCATCTTAGCAGCTTATCAAGAATATTCATTCACTTCGCATAGAGTGCATTTTGACAAAGAATGTTTAAGATGGAAAAAGAAAGTGCAGATAAGTGGAAAATTTTTTATGATTCTAAAGTCGAACTTTTATTTATCTCTTCCTCAAAACTTTACTGATTGATGGTAGGGAAGTTCTAAATTTTAAAGATTTTAGATTCTAAGTTGAAATCACATTTATATGCTTTTTTTTTTGCAGAAAGACGCTGAGGCTGAGCAAAAATTACAATCGATGAAGGATGAATTGATGGCACTTTCCAATCAATACGACGATCTTATGAAGCAGAAAAGGGCACTTCAATCAGAACTTGCTATTGGTTAGTGATTTTAGGAATCTGGGAGAAAGAAACTAAGGAAGAAGGCAGAAATGTGAAGGGAAGAAGAAAAGAGCGGCAAGGAGTGTTACGTCATCAGTTGTAGAAAGAAGGGGGAAGGGGTGGCTGTTCCTTCAATTTTTTAGTAACATCTCTGGGTTCATGCCCCACTCGCAAATAAAAAGTTCCAGGTTCCAAAGTGCTGACTCAAAACTAGTTCAAAAGAGACAACAAGAGATACAATATGTAATGTCCAATATTGTATCTCTTGTTGTCTCTTTTGAATTAGTCTTTGAGTCAGCACTTTGGAACCGGGAACTTTTATTTGCGGGTGAGGCATGAACTCAGACACCAGAGTGTGTTTTCTTGCATTTTATGTGCGCGCATTGTGTTATTTAGTAACTAATAATGCCAATCAAAAAACCGTCTTAATTCTTCAGTCCGCATATACTGTGGTACATAAAAGTCCATTTTCCGCTCAATCATGAAATCTAAGTCATACCTGAGGGGAAAAGTACGTGAGTTCATTTTTCGCATTACCTTTCCAAGATCTCACTAAGGTGCAATAAGACGAGATTATATCTGTACATCTTCATATGTCTGTGTGTGTTTGTTTCCCATTTGCAGTTCTTCGATCATTTCAGCTGCGATGAGGAAATTTAGCATAATCTATACTACGAGATTTGCTCTTTTTTAGTTTTTGTTGCAATTTATCAATTCCATTTAATTTTTGATACTTGGCAGGTCAGTCAATTTTCCGCATTGGTACACTACATCTGAAGATCAGTGCTGCTCCTTAGTGGATTGAATGCTGCCTAAAGTGGAGTGTTTTTTAATTCGAGAATGCATGAACTGATCGGTTTCATAAGAAACTCCTTACTAATTGTCTTATCATTGGTGTAAAGAACCATCTTCTTTGAGGTGAGAGTTAAGAATGTTTTATTTGACAAAAACATTAGTATATAAATACTCGTACATCTGTGAATAATGGATTACTACTGTGCTAATGTGTCCTTTTCCAGCGTAAATACCTATTAGTTACTTAATTAACGAATGGAAACGCTGGAATAGAATATGAAAGCTCATATTATGATAGCTCCTCTTAGAATACCTTTCCGTTTGTTTTTTATCAACCAGAAAGCAAAAACCAAAGAGAATTGTTCCATGAAGAAAGAGATATAATTGGTTTGCCTTTGGTGCTTAACTGTCACCGACTATCGCATCCATCACGTAACGCTATCCTCATATTTGCCAAGTCAGTCCATAAAATAGGGGGAAATGAAAGTTGGATTTCACTTTTTGATTTTATTTCAGAGATTTATTTCGAGGGGCAGTTTTAAAGGAGCAGTAGTTCCCACAAATACAGCATTCAGTTGACATTTGTAGTAAATGATGTTGATCGTTGCAAAGTTCTGTTGATTTCCCTATCTCCATCCTTCAAGTGGACGTTGTTTTTCGATGAACATCGAAAAACAACGTCCACTTCATCTACCCCTGTTTCAGGTATGAAGTTTAAAAAGTTGAGATGAATGTTTATGTCTTAGTCTTATAAATCGGAAAACAGTCGCATAAAATCATGTTTTTTTCCAATTTTTTGAGCGGTTGTTTATATTATTATAAAAAAATTTGAAAAATATTTATGTTTATATAAATAAATGTTGATCTAATTTATTACAGAAAGTGAAAAGCGGATATCGGCCGAGCAAGAAATCTCACAAATGCGTGATCAATTGCTTGCAAATGCAAATCTTCTCGCTAGTCCTGCGTTGAGTCGTATTGGAAGTTCGTTTGTTCATTACTTCATTATTGGTTGATTTTTGATTCTTCGATTGTTTTATTCTCTCAACTATAGTAATAGGCCTAATTAATCGATATTAATACATCTAGTTGATACAATTTTTACTCATAAATCAATTGAACAATGAAACGAATCTATGCTACGACCGGTTTAAAATATACCACGATTGCAAATTCGACACTAGGTCAGAATAGTTACTATACTTTATTTATTAGACATATGATTATGTTTATTTTTTAGATCTATGATATATCTTATCTAATAAATAAATAAATAAATAAACGAGTAAATAAATAAAAGGCTTTCCTGTTCATCATAGCATTAGGCTGCGAGATTTGCTGCAAAAAGCATAGATCTTTTCTTGCAAGGAACTGTCTTATCGCTAATGAAAATCCCTCATTTAGTTGTTCACCAACGGGATCCGTTTTTCTAATGAAAACCGTTTATGTATGTATATGTGAATAAATGCATGTATGTAATTTTTTTAAGGTATGCGAGCAAGCCAGCGAAATTTGAGCGAACCACACTCAGCATCGCATGTCTCGCTCACTGGTCCAGATGGTCAATCGGTCAGTCCGGGTGCTGCTTCCGGGGATCTTGAGCAAGTCGCCTTGGTTCTTAAACAACAACAAATGATTAACGATTTACGAATGAAGTTAGTTCCAAATCCTATCTTTATTTATCTTCTGATGTTTCCAGAAAGAATTTTTAGATTCGACTGCCCAGGAATGTTGAAAATAAAGCAAATATTAGTAGAAAGCATGCTAGTTCTTTTAGGTTTAACGTTTGAAGAAATTCCCAATCTAAGACTGCTTCGGAGAATTGAAGCCCGGGAAAAGTATGTGGTTTGGGGTCAAATTTACGACTTGGTTCTTACATACGTTAAAAAACGCAATGTGGATAAAACGCGCTTTTTAAAAAAACCGTGTGAATTCCGAGATAGGAATTGTTATGCAGGCCTACCCGATATCCTCCCTACAAAGATTCTGAAGATATTTTGCAGTGGATATTAAGGGATCGCATCCGGTGTTCAATCTCTTTCGGCCAAGGCTGCGCCTAATAGGTGCCTCTTGTAAACCTTTCGGCGTTGTTTATGGTGTTTTATAGACTTATTTATCTCATCAAAGATTGTTGTATCACCTGCAAAGGATATTGATTTTAAAGGTTGGAGCAGCATCAAAGAGAAAACGATCGTTTGAAGGCGATAATGGATGCGAATTCGATGATTGAAAGTCTCGATAAGCGAACATCAATGAGGGCATTTGAAGTGCAAAGAGTACAGGTGACTTATTCACTTCAGCCAGCTGGTTCTTTACTTTGTTTTTATTGTCAGCTGTGATATTTTAGGTGGTTCGGTAAATGCATCTAATTGCATTGTTGATCTTCGTGATGTAAAATGTGGAAATGATTGTTTCCGGCATGTTGACTTACCTAATAAATCAGACTTTTAAATATTTCAATTATATGGAAAGATTAGGAAGTTTCTGAACTTGAGTTTTGAGAGCACTGAGTAGCGGAGAACATAAAAGTAATGAACGCATGTGCCTTATCAATTTCTGTGAGAACAGACGGATTGTAAATTTAAGGTCTGAGAAATTGAGCAGATGTATTACTTTTTAAATATCCTATCAGAGAGGGAATGTAACGAATACGGGTTATTATTCTAGGAGTTGGAATTGGCATATTCCAAGCTGAAGGTGGAACTTGATCGCCTAATTGAAGAAAAGACGGGCAATGGTTTTGAGGGAATGAACTTTCGTTCGCTTTTCGAGAAGACACTCGAAGAAAATGACAGGTTTGCGTTTTTGAGTTTATATCATTTCATATTGCAACTAGTTGATAAAGCTGTTATATATATATATATATATATATATATATATATATATATATATATATATATATATATATATATATATATATATATATATATATATATATATATATATATGTATACGTACATTCATACCTGTATAAATACACTTGTGTATTTTGTAATTGGTATAGAAGAGCTTCCGGCAGTCGCGCATAAGTGGCATCTTTTTTGTTCATAGTCGACATATTTGCATCAGAATGCCACCATCCAAACGATCCGAGCGGTTTCATTCATATCATGAATATATAATAGGTTGTGAGCAACCATCTAACCATTACAACTTCTTTCTTAGTCTCCTGAGACTACCACTCAATGTTTTTCTATGTTTGATGCCGTATAGCCTCAAGGCTAACTGAGGCTGACTTCAGAATTGCTTCTCAGTTTTAATTATATTCTGTACTATCACTTAAGACTCTTCATTTTCATCAATCCTAATAATAGTAATAAAGTCAGTCACTCAGTACTGATTTCGTTATCATGTTTAACTAGCCTAATGTTACCACAACCAAACATTTGGTGAAGCCTCCTAGCTCGAATTGACATCCTTAAAGAGTGCTGAAAAGTGGAAAAATTCAGTAATTAATTTGATGTAACGCTAATTGTCATCATTCTAAACAATCATCTGACCCATTGAGTCTTTTCTGGAAACTTCATTAGGTCATTAGGACATCCCTAATTATTGTTTGCTTCAGTAGCGTTTTCGTTATCGTGAAATCAATTTTAGACGTCGGGAAGAGAGTGCTGAATTGCGGGCTATTTTGGCATCACGATTTGAACGGCACTCGCTGAACATTCTTTCACCGCTTCCCGATAGTGGACATTGGTCATTAGCACATAGCGATGACGATGCTTCACTGAGTGACCTCGACGAGGAACTCTGTCTCGAACGACAGTGCCGACAATTGAAGGCTCATATTGAGTGAGTGCTCAACCTTGTACATCAAATATCCTTAAGTGACTAGGATTTATTGATGTTACTTTTTGATTTTATTTTGAAACGGGCTTTGTTCAAAATGTTGAGGTGAATTTGAAGAACACATCATTGAGATGTTTCATTAATTGAAATACTTTGCTATATTTTACCTTCTTATCATTCAGTATAGCAGCCAAATACTCTTGCTTATGTGGATTCCCTCTATAGCTTAAATGGGGATTTATTGAAGAAATTGGCCTAGTATAAGAAACCCTTTTAATGGCGATTGATAATTATTTAATCATTTTAAATGCTGAATATTGTTATTAAAGGACTTTGACACGAGCAATAACCGAACGAAATCAAGAGATCGAACAACTCGAAAATCGTCTCAATGAATCGCTTCCATTAACGGTTAGTCGACTCATTTTCTATTCAAGTAACTCCACAGATTTATTCTTTTATATGAATTTATTTAATTGATAGAAAAGTTTATTTTTTAATATTTTTCTTACGGAGATAATGCTTAAGATAAGCAAGAGATATTCGCATTTTCACGATGGTCGAATACCGTTTTCGTGATTTAATTTAATGATCATTGATACTCTTATATCCGCATTTTCATGGAAGTTCAAGCAAATTGCAACGTTACAATCTTATCTTGATCCATGCTTAAGTTATCGTTTTATCTATAGATATGCGAAGGCGATTCTATACTGAGATGATGACCGGCTTGGATTTTCTTCTTTTTTTTTTGATGAGTTTAATAACACTTATCAGTCTATTTCATAAGGAAGAAAATAAATTTGGGGATAATGGATTGTGCGGTGTGTTGCATAGGGTTGCTGTATATGCACATCTTGCATTGATTTACTCATCTAGTGGCCGTTTTCGTCTGATTGACTAATTCCCTCAGAGACTGTGCTTCGTTTCATCTCTCAAGATAGCTATGATTCATGCTTACCATATATAGAAAAATATTTAAGCTAGGCATTTCCACTATTTGATCACCTTCTATTGCTTTTTATAAATTAAGTGATCGTTTCTTTGCAATTTAATTGAAGTTTATTATCGTTTATTACATCGGAGTTGTAAGTCTTACATGAAAACAATATTTTTATGAGTTTTATTAATTACAATTTTTATTATTCTTTTCTCGAAGAGGTCAGAACTTTATCCTGAGATGAGACTGTGAGCTTTTGTAAATTTCACGCTTTTAAGTTCTTTTAATGAACGGGAAGTGAAAGTTTTAAAGTTTTTAATACTGCGTGCATGAACCTTTCTGCTCGAAGGTGAATGATCACACTATTCTAAAGATGGCAGGATGGAAGTTGTTTTTGTTTTCAATTTCCGACAAGTTTTTTGTCGTCAACAAATTTGATTTCTTTTAGCAATGTTTGCATTTATGACTAAATATATCTATTGTATTTCAATTTCAACTTAAGCTGGCATTAAACTTTTGCAGTCGATAGGCTTTAGACGTTCCCATATTCGAGGCGATCTATGAGGTATCGAAACTCGCGTAGATTGTATTTTGATGTAAAGTAAAATGGTGCTGTAGTTAAGCTAGGAAGTAATCTTTTCCTCAAAATTGAGAATGACAATAACTGGCAACTATATGCGCTTTAGCAAATCCGTTCATTAGACCGTCCGGCATCATAGGTTAGCAGCGACTGATGAAATGATTACAGTAATGCTTAAATTGAAAATTTTTGGTGGACATAATTTCGAATGTGTATAGAGAAGCAATGCTTCAGTGATACACTTTACGAGCAAATGCTTTTAATAGAGGGGAATTAAAATGAACAAATTGAGCATTATAAAAAAAAAGTAATTGCTTTTTTATATGCGATTTTCAGCGCGCTGCTCAATGAGTTATCACGTAGGTTTAAATTGATTGGTTTTGTCGCAAAATTTTCTTCGGTGGAGCAAGTTTTCCTCGATTATTATCCAATGTTTTGCTGTTTAATGCTTTGTGAATCGCAATTTTCCCTCTATGGAATGGAATTCTCACTATTGAAGAGCTGATATGTGATATTGCTATGACGAGTTGATAGCTTGCAACTATAAATTCATACTTATGATATAGGCCGTCTTGTGAGAAAACATTCTAAGACTTCAGTCATTAAAGGAATGTGATGTTGTAAGGGAGTGAAAACAGGAACTATGAAAAGGGAAGTGGCTGAAGGTTAAGAATCTATATTGATCGTTCATTTGGAGTTTTTTTTTTTTAAATTGAAAATGGAAGAGAACATATTTTATTGCTCTTATTATTCATAGAATTACTATTACTTACACTCGTTGCTCTCTTAAAGTTATTCCTCTAAATTTATGCATTTTGTTTGTTCTTTCAAAAAATTACCTCGTTTTTCATCGAATCCGACAATAGAAGAGGCAATTCACAAAAAAAAGCAATTGTACTTCAATGATGGATAGCTAGGGCTTATTTGTTTGCTGGAATAGTTGATCTTTATGGCATGTAGATCGATATGAAACTGGATGAATCTGTCGTCCTTTCTTGCCCTCTGTATGAGCAAAGTTCACCTCTGCAATCCTCAACCTTCTACCTGTATCACCTGAATGACTCTCACTCACATTGCTCTATCTATGTCATTTGCATATCACACATTTTTATCATATTTTAAAGGAAAAGATTTATTTATTATTATCATTTTATAGCTCTCCTCTCTTAATTGAATGTATTTTCGGTTTTCATCTCATTTTTGACCGAACACTATTACTCATAAATGAACATAAGTTTTTATGGAAGATATAGATTTTATGAGGAATGCTGAGATACATCAGAAAATCGTTTAATAAGAAAAGAGCTAATTTTATTAGAAGAGAAAAGTCAAAAGAAGAGGGATATAATGGCAAATGGCTTATTCGATTGGGCATTGAAAATGCAGTTGTTTTTTTAATACATGAATAATGATATAGACGAGGGGCGTTGTGATCGATGCAAAAGAACAGAGACTCATAGATTGATGTTGTGCACATCTATGGGCAAACCGATAGCCGATAGCAGCTCTAGTCGACTGCTATCCACTGACGTCATAGATCTATTGCGGTTGATGTTATGCCCTCTTATAAATGTTGCACGAAGCACCTATATGGTTGTTTCAGAAAGCACTTCGTGCAGTCCACTTTAGAGGCTTGCAGATGCGTTGTCTCCCATCAACTCTCTATTACTACTTCTTTATATATATCCAATGGATTCCGGTGTTCCAGTTTCTTTTCAGGTACCACCTGGATATTTTTTGCCTTGATTGTATGTCCTGAAGTCTTTTTTCCCATTTTCATTGCTTTTTCTTTCCTTCTGGCCTTTCCAGTCTCCATGGTTCGATCGCTTGCCTCATATTAGTTTATTCCTAGTATATTGCTTTGATGGTTTCTTCGATTAGTGCGGTCGAATGTTAGAAGAGTATGACAACTGGTGATGTCAGTTGGAGTATTGGAAAGGTTTAGCACAGATGGACACTAATAGCGCAGTACTGAAATGTTTGCATGGTACATCATTTTATCTTCGATGAATCGAAGCGTTTATTATGTTTTACCGAATGAGAATGGCCATATTAGTCCTTATTAATTCATCTGCTACATTTGATCGTTGAACTATGAATTATATGGCCAGTGATCTCTCTCAGTTACAATGTTTTTTTTTTTTAAATCATCCATTAATTAGCTAACATTCTTCTCATCGTTGAGTTATTAAATTTACTTTCAAAATCACGATATAAACACTATAGAATCCAAATTTCTTCAAGTATTCTACATTGAATATGTGAATATTATAGCCAAAATAATGAGAGATTTCTCTTTGAACGGCTGAACTTTCCGAGTGAGTTTCTCGAAAGGCTTAAAAAATATTAAGTATAGGCAAAAGCAGCGGCTATAGATTTTCCCAGGGTTTTTGTTTAAACTGAGAAAAGAGCTATTGAGGCAGAAGGTTCATTAATGTGGCAGTTGTTTTATTCTCACAGTTTTTGACAAGGCAAGAATTCGCACCGACATATGAATCTCATGATACAAAGGGGGAGGGCATTTATCGAAAACGATAGCTAATGACCAGTGAATGGAAGGACATCTCTCGCCTCAGTAATCAAGGAATTAAGGGGTAAGTTTATTGAGTATGGATTAAGGGGAACACTAAGGTACTTACGTTAGTTGTGCATTGCTCTGTATTGGATGTCTTTTGCAGTTGCAACATTCGCTTTCTACAGTTTTATGTTTTGTATCGCTTAAATTTATTCATTCACCCTTTGCATTCTTTGTCAAAAATCTTTACAAGCCATTCGTCCTGTTTACCATCATTATTTATATCGCATTGTTGTAAATTATTGCTTTATTAAATCTTAGCTATTAAAAAAGGAATTCTCGATAGTCGATTGGATGCCACTCGTAGTACGTATCCGCCCTCTTCAATCTTTAAGCTGCTTTTCGCAAATATTTTCATCCCGGTCTTTTCCATGTTTATTTATTGCAACTTCAGCTGTGTTAATTTTTCAATTTAATTATTCAACAACCATTTTACAAAGTTTCTGTTCATTTTATTTCGCCGATGAGGTGATGTTTGTTGGGATGTGAACCACACATTGACCAACTGCTCATGAATCGACCGTCGACTTCTCACTAATCCTCTCTCATAACTCGAAATTGGATGAATTCTTGAAGGATCTTGTTCATATATTGTTGCCAATATAATGCAATGATTGCTCTTACCGGGGAGGAAAAAGAGATAAATTCATGTTTTTTCTACATGATGTGATGGCCGATTTAAATTTCTACAAATTGACATTCGCAATGCTCTCAGGGGAATGCCCTTTGTTATGCAATAAAACAAATGAGTATTGACTGCTTTTATTTCGCTAAATTTGTCTCATCTTTCGCTTCTCTCATATGTATTCGAACGCTTTCCCAATTTACTTTTATGTGCTCTTGCAAGTTTCAGCCAAGCTGAATATTGGCAGGCTCATATCGAGTGGTCCATTGTTATATCTTCGAGTATTATATCGGAGGCACTAGTGTGCATTTTGTCTGCCTGCCTGCCTGCCTGTCCATTCATCCCTGCCTACCTTCCCGTCTGTCTATGTATGTGTGTCTGTCTGTTTTTCTGTCCGTCTCTCTGTGCGCTCCTTTCAACCAAGGATTCATAGAAACTGTGGTGATGAAATATTGTTGGTTCAATCTATACCATAAGATGAAATGTGCTTAATTTCATCCTGATCGAAACGATTGCATTGAGAGTCGAAGAAACACAAATAGGGTAATTTTGACAAGCTTTCAGAACAGGACATCAAAAATCGTTCTGCCTTAATGATCTTTGATTTTGCTTAAGCTTGCGCCAAGGATCTATAGGAGCATACCCGGTCTAGAAAAGCGAAACAAGAGAAGGAGAAGGAATAAATACCGTGTTATATATATATATATATATATATATATATATATATATATATATATATATATATATATATATATATATATATATATATATATATCATCAGTGATGCATCCTGTTGTAAATGGATTCAAAGATATTAGCTGCTGGAACTGCATCTTCCCGTTCTGAATCCTCTTCATTTGCAGGCAGTTTTTCAGAAGTAAGTAGTTTAAGACACCGAGTGGAACTCGATGGACATTTTTTGCATAGCTTGATCTTTAATTGTTTGTTTATTTCCTCAGTAAAACCAATATTCATTTCTTATGGGAAATTGCAAAGATATTTACGAAAGTGTGTTTCGTTTAATGGCAAGTTGCTCGCAAAGTCGATCCAAATATCTATAAGTTATGCATCGATCAACATTTCATCAGTATATTTTCGCAATAATATAATTAAATAGTTGCTGTAATTTACATAAAATTCGTTATACCTGTGATTTCCGCTTCTTGACAACACCTGATTGTTTGTATGGTTCTATTTCAATTACTTTATTAAATCGTTGTTTTTAGGCATTTACAAATAGGAGTATAATATGTATACTGGCTGAATTGTTTGCAGCATTGCAGCAGATTATTACTTTTGATAGATGTCAGTTGTTAAGCAAGCTTTGGTTGAATGTTCGTTATGTTTTTTCTTTTAAATCAATCTTGAGCTTTCATATTCGCTCAGTGTTCTCATAATTGATTAAAATAATGTTATTGTTGCTAATTAATTAATTAATTAGTTTTTTCATTCATTCAATTAAAGTAATATATTTATTGAAATAATTGATTCGAAGTTCCCGTCTTCATTTCAAAGAGATAAAGATCGTACAGATCAATGTATTGCTCTGCTTTTTCATAAGATTTTTTTTCACCCTTATTAGATTTTTTCTCAACTATAACAGTGGGAGTTGACATTCCTGTTTCAGTTTTCTTTAAAATATTTGTAGAGTAAATAAGGGGGGGGGGGTAATTTGTGTGTAGAGGGGGGGGATGGAGGAGGAGAGAGAAGGGGAGGATGAATGCTTAATAATAGGGATGGCATCGCATTATTGCACGCATCAATTTGTGGCAATTGGTAGTGTTGATGCATGTTTGTGGTGTGTATGTGTCGCCGAGTAGGCAACAAACAACTAGTCGCCAAACGACGTTCGAATGAATCGATTTTGAGTCGACTCGAAGGCAGCAATGAGGTGGTGGCGAATCGTTTGCATAGGGAAGGATTGGTGCCTCTTGAACTACGCCCCGCCTTCAGATGGGGATACCTGTAGCTTCTATTCTTTTCGTCGGTTTCCCTCACATTCGGCGGCAGTATTGCTCCTTCACAGCACCGTAGGGGAAGAGATTCACGATTCATGTTGCTCCCCTTATTTTTTTTTTGTTAATGCAATCCTGAAATGTTTTATTCCTTGAAAATAGTTGAATATATGATGTTATATTGTGTGTTTCGCAAGTTTGCATTTGTGCAATGCATTACGGCGAGGTCATACCTTGTTCAGGTTCGTCTGCATTTGTCTCCCATCTGTGTGATAATTTCAACTTAAGAACCTCTAAGTCTAAGGTGCAAAATTGATAGGTCTGATGCACGCCATAAGTGAATAAACCTTTGGATTGATCTTCACGCTGATCCAATTACTTCGGATGGAGTTATAGTTAGATGCCAGAAAACTGCGTGTATTTTCAGCCAATCAGGTCTTTGTCTTACGCTGATGGGATCACAAGAGCCAAAAAATTTTTGAAGGATCTATACGAACAATGAAATCAATTAAAATTTAGTGTATCGTTGTGCACGTTTTATTATTTAATTGGCGGTTGATGCTGCGTTCAGCGCTATTGCAAAAAAATGCAAATCGCGCCAGTATGCCTCTGCATTTGCTCGGTTGCGTTTGATTAATGAAAAACGAGAAATGCCATTCTTTTGTCGTTATAAAACTTCACCATTAGAATAGGTTTTCTCTAACAGGAAATTAATTACCGTATTCCTTTGAATAGAAACCCCTCTCGATAGAAAGTCCCTCTATTGATATCAGAGGGAAGTAGATAGCAGTTCCTTCTCTTCGAAGGAAACCTTATTGAAAAACATTGCTGATTGCTTATGAAAAAATGTTAGTCAAAAATTTTTATATTAGTATGCACTATTAGAATAGATTTTTAAAATGTTCCTTATAGTTAGTGAATGTTGCGAGTGATTGGTGTTGTTCACAGATGTTTGAAAAGAATAGGAGGACGGGAGGGAGGTCGGCTAATATTATATAGGCAGAAATAGAAAAAAATTTCAATATGAGAAAAGACAAGACGAAGCAGTATATTGGTGAGAGACGACCGACGATCTTTGTAAGGAATGCAATTGCATTCTTTTTTCTGCATTGCTTTATTCATCGTTGTGCATGAAAGATCTCTTCATTGCAATGCGACACATATGACATTGCAATTCACCTTTTCAATGTTATCTTGCTAGCGTATAGTGCTCAGATGTGATTCATAGGTGTGCATTTTGTCGCCATCCATCATTATTGAACTAGGTAATTGTCATCGATTCGCCGAACTAGTTTTGCTTATTTTGAAATTCATATGCAAGCGAAATGTTTTTCGTTTTGCAAGCTTTCTTCTCTACGCAACTTTTCTCTTCGAGGATATCTCGATTGACAAAGGTTGGAAAAGGCATAAATCCTCCCAGCCACATATAAGCGTCTAACCCTTTCCCGTGCCATCGAATTTAAACTTTTCAGTCTGATTTTAATAGATTTATGTTTAAATTTTTGTTTTTTTCTTTAATTTTGATGTTTTGTTTTGTTTTTTTTTAATTTTTCCTTCTTGAAGTTTCTTGTTTTTTCCTCTTCCCTCCCGCCCCCGTCTCCCCAGGAAAAACTCGCTGATCTTATGTTTGGCAGCTGGTCAATGACAAGAATTTGCGCTAATGCAAATCATATAAAGTTTAATATAGAAATGAATTTTTTTTTTTTGAAATGAAACCACCAAATTGATAAGATTTCAGGCTTATTATAGTAAAGCCAAGCTTTCCTCCTTGAATTGCGTGGCGTAATGTTAAATCCACTTGTTTAGCATTTTAAATGATAGGTTGGATGCAGCTATTTTTGTGTTGATCATTTAAACATCTCTTAAACAAGTTGTTGAACAATGATAATTGTTGTGTTTTCTTGCCACACGTCCACGCTTAATTATTTCTGATTGAGCGAGAAATGGGTTATGCACATTTGTCATTTATTGATTACCTGTGCGACGCTATCGTTGCTTGTTCACTTCGATTCGTTGCACAGGTATATTAATATTAAGGAAGAATGTATTTATGGGAGGGGAGAGGGGGTTTGAGGGTAGATTTCCTGAGAAGCATCTCGTCAAGTTGTCTTATATTACAGAGTGGAACCTCAGCTAGTGTTGCATTCCTTTTTAGGTTTCGAAAGGACTGTAGTTTCTTCTCGTTTTATGCTATTGCAATCAAGCATTGTACTTTTTCTGCGATCAAAAACAGTTATGATCGATCACTATGAGAAGCGGTACTGAATTTCAGCAGTATTGCTTTTATTTAAATTTCTTTTCTTTCGCCCTTTTTTTGTAGTGCTCTTATTTATTGTCGTATAATTTTGCATTTTGATAGAAATTTTTGCATTTTTATTTTCACGAGTTCATGTTAGATTCGATTCGTTTTGTTTTTTTTTGATTATTCAATATTTATCTGATTCCTCAACTTAAAACATTTTTATTTATTTTGTTTTTTTTTTTTCATATTTTTCCATGAGTGAATAAAATATTAGTGACATTCGTAATAATATTGCAAATAAGTCTTTCATTTTCAATTCTAAGTTTTTTTCATTAATCCCTCCTTATCTTCTTCATCGACAATATTTTATATTTATAAAATCGTTTAATATGCATTTCATATAATTTATTACTAGTTAATCGTTTTACGCTATAATTTTATGCCATAATTTTGCAGTTATGGGGTTTTTTTCTTAAAAAAAACCTGCAGAATTAGAAATCAAAATAAGGATCTAAACGACCTTGACAACAATTGTCGTTTATTTCCGATACGATTTTTCAGTATAGACATTCATCACTGATACAATATTGTCATTTATATTTCGATTCAGTTCGGGCGAATGTTTCGATTTGAACGAGATGTGACAAGATTTTTGACGGAATATTTTTCGATCACTCTATCAATTTTTTTTAGAAAAATTCGACTTAAATTCTCAAATTCTGCAAGTTTTTTTTTTTCATCTTGCTTTCACTGCAAATCTGCATAGGTGACCTCATTAAAGCATAAATGCGTCGATATACATATTTTATCATTTTTTGGCGCGATTTAGCTCATAATTTTGTTCACTGAATAGGGATTGCAAAAGCGCCGCTTTTTTTTTCAATCACCCCTGTTCCATTTTTGCATTTGTTAAATATTTAAATATGGTTTTTTAATTAAATTTAATTTTTTGTCTGGATTTTCTAGTGTTTCGTATTAATATTTACTGTTAAGCAGATGGAAAAATTTAAATCAAAAATTTAATGCTATCAGTACATGAAAAAGAAACTTGTTGATTTTTATATTGTAGTAATGCGTTATTGAAAAATACATAGCTGCTTTGTCTATTAGACCACAAAGGATGAAATTTGTTTGCGGTAACAGAAAATTTGCATTCACTCTTATTCAATGTTTACTTTTAGAGGACTGTCACATTCGGCGCATTTGCTTTCACGTTTACATTGCTTTGAATATTCAAATCAACTAGCTTGTTTTTATTTAATTACTTCGTCTATATTCATATTTCATTCATATATACCTCATCATATTCTGTTGATTAAATGAAAATAAACTGAAAATTTGGTTGGTGGGAGAGGAGGGAAGTTTTCTGTTTTTCCATATTTTGAGTTGTTTTTTTTTTTCAATTTTCTATAGGTTTCTGTCAAAATTTCTTGAGATAAATCCTTATTGAAATCTCCATATTTTTATCTCTATTATACTCCTTTTCAGTTTTGTGATATTATTTTTTATTGATTTATATGAGATTGCATTGCTCTAAGGCATCAAATTAAATACGGTTGTGGCAAGTGTTGCATAGAGCAAAGATCTTATCGATTGATTTCGAACTTCATTTCCTTGTTCGTTCGATGATAATAGTAAGAAATTGAACGCTGTTGGTTCTGTGCATATGAATTCCCTGCAGATATGTATATATTGGGTGTGTTTTGCATTTGATGATTTATTAAAACAACGAGGTACATTGCATTCGTTCTGATCCAGAGAAATACACTTTCGAGTCTCAAATTTTGATAGGATCGTCCTGGCTTTATCGTCTTTCACATTCATCAGACGTCTATAGCTTCCGGTGCCTATAAAACAATTATCTTGTTACTTTGTTATCTCATCAACTGAGAGCGACTTCATTAGAGCACTTAAGTGGACCATTTCAATTACCCTTTAATCCTTTGTTCTTAACTTGTTGTGCAAACACATCGGGCATACCATTACATCTTGTCACATATTAGAGAAGAAGAGCACATTGATTTGTTTAGTACGTCATATGTCGTCAATCCCCATAAGCGACTTTATGTCATCCTCTCTTATTTTTCACTTACGGCCTGAAGCAGCCTGAATTTGACGAGGTGAACTTTTACTTGTCAGAGGTGGGCGAAAATTTCCTTAGACCGTTTCTATGACGAATTGCACAGGATCATGTAAATTAGTGTACCGGGGGAATAATTACCGGGAAGAATTTTTTCGAAAAGATATCATTCGAGTTGCGAATATTGATTTGAACTTTAGAACCGACAAGTTGGATGTCCGTTTTGGTGATATTAAGATGCTCATAAGACTAGCCGTTTTCCTTTCCGACATTCTCTCAGACATTTTTTCTATTTAGTGCGTGATGAATTGCACGTTTCTAGCCTTCATTATCGTTCGTTTTTGTTTTTTTTTTGAGAATCTCATGTGATGTTGTACCTAAATCACATGCGAAATGTTGTTCGTCAGTTTGAATTAGTATGAACAAGCAGAAAAGTTTTTCTAAAACTTTATGCGCCCCTGTTATCATCTTTCATGAATTACAAAATTTTTTTGACCAAAAATTCCTTCATCGAAGAATAAAAATTTTCAAAATTCTTTCTAATTCGATTTTCGAATTAATTTTTATTTCCGATTCCCTAATATTTTTAGTTCTTTCTTTGTTGCATATTTAGCATTACTTCCTTAGCTTGATTCATGCTCTTCAAAATTGCATATTTAATCTTTTTCAATGAGGAATCGAAATTTAGCTTTTTTTTTTCTTTTTCGACTATCTAACATTTTTTTCTTTTTGTGTTTTTTGAAAGTATGTTTATTAATTTATCTTAAAAATGTGCTGTTTTTTACCGCACATAGGCATATCTCATCTCATTTTTCCAGAAATTTTCGATGAAAGTTTTGCATCTTGTCAAACATTTGCTTTTTAAAATACTTTTTTTCGGGAATTCTTCTCAGAAATCATTCGTTCCACTATGCTAAATAACAAAGTTTTTCCGCTTCTCCAGTATTGCAAGTTTTGCAGGAGCCGCTTTAAAAAAATCTCTTTCTATTTATATGGATTTGTGGATGTGTCATATGTAGCATAACAAACAGAATGAAGCTGTTTTTTTTTTTTTTTTTTTTTTTGGAATAGAGCATAGGCAGTCGTTTCAATGGTCATTTGTTTGGAGTTGATGCTTATTGCTTGTCATTTGCATCGATCGCAATGTGCGTGTGCAGTGAATATCAATGAACGCTGACGTTTCTTGCGAGTGTGCGCTCATATTGCATTCGTCTATTGTTTCAGGATTTCCACGTTGAGAAGAAAGTTTTTATTTGATCGTTGTCGAATTTCTTCCATCTAAGTTTGAGCGAGTGACAGTTGCAATCTGCTTCTATCTTCCCGAAAGTTGACATTTCCAGCGGGTACCTTTCCCGACGGGTATATTCTCCAACGTTGCGTTCTGATTTTTTGATCACTCTACGATACTGTGTGTATCGTACTTCTATCGCTTCCAACGCTGACAGCATTTTAAGTGGAAATTACTATATTTAATGTTGACACTGAATGGTACACCCCTATCAGCGATGAACAGTGGTGGCGAATATTCGGCACAACGGTCTGATTTTTATCAGTTGGCATTTCCGGTCGACGATCTCGATGATCTTGGCCCATCAGATAATGTGAGTTTGATTGAGCATCTCGATTCCCGTAAATAGCTGCAATACATAAATGGGTGCATTTCTCACAAATTGTTTAGGTGACTTCACCTTTGAGATTAACAAAAAATTTTTATTTGTCTGTCATCAGTGAAGAGAGCATTCGTTGTAATAGTTTGGCGGTGAGTACCAAAAAAAGGTCATGGTATGGTGTTGTGCGGAGAAGGTTCTGATGATTTGTAATTTAGCGACTCATCGATAACTTATTTCCTTCAAACTCAATCACTTTAACAGTCAGCCGAGTGGGTTCTATAAAAATTAATAAGAGAAAACTGTTCCGACCATATTCCGTCTCCAGAAAATTTGTTGTTTTCAGGAAACTCATGTCAACCTTTCGTTTTCGAGAGTGTGTCTGTCCCAATTGAGCAAATTCTGTGAAACAATGTGGATATGTGGATCACTTGTTTTTTTTAGCATCGGACCTCATAATATTCAGGTTCTGTAAAAATAAGGGTATTCGGACGGCTTAGATTTTCGACTTCTAAAAGCGAGTTACTTGGAGGAAAACTATGAGGAGTGCTTTAAGCATCAATAGGCATATCTTTGTGATAGTAATGAAATGCGCTTAGACATGTAAAATTTGAAACTTAGCAAGCTGATTGTGCAAAATAGCTGACGTCATAGAATGTTCATAATTCTCCCCTTTTTGCAAATTGTATGTATGCCATATAGGTATGTCACGCTCACACACGTTTTTATCGTATAGCTGCGTCTATTCTTTTACTATCTTATCGAAGTCGATGACACTCCTTTCCCATACCCTTCCCCTCTCTCCCTTGCATTGATATGCCCCCTCCCCCTCTGCTGCACCTTTCCCATATCCATTTCCCCTCTCTTCTTTGTAGTGATATAACCACTCCCCCTCTGCTGCACCTTTCCCATATTCATTCACCCTCTCTCCCTTGTAACATATACCCCCTCCTCCCTGCTGCACCTTTCCCACACTCATTCCTCCCCTCCCTTGCAGTGATATACCCCTCCCCACTGCTGCACCTTTTCCATATCCATTCCCCCTCTCTCCTTTGTAGTGATATGCCCCTCCCCCTCTGCTGCACCTCTCCCATATCCATTCCCCCCCTCTCCCTCGTAGTGGTACACCCCCCTTCTCTGCTGCACCTTTCCCATATCCATTCCCCCTCTCTCCTTTGTAGTGATGTGCCCCCCCCCTCTGCTGCACCTTTCCCATACCCATTTCCGCTCTCCTCTTTGCACTGATGTACCCCCTCCCCCTCTGCTGCACCTTTTCCATATTCTTTCTCCTTCTTTCCCTTGTAAGATATACCCCCTTCCCCTTTGCTGCACCTTTCTCACACTCATTCCCCCTCTCCCCTTGCATTGGTATACGCCTCCTTGTCTGCCGCACCTTTCCCATATCCGTTCCCCCTCTTTCCTTGTAGTGATATACCACCTCCCTCTCTGCTGCACCTTTCCCATATCCATTCCCCCTCTTTCCCTTGTAGTGATATACCCCTCCCCCTCTGCTGCACCTTTCCCATACCCATTCCCCCTTCCCCCCTGGAATGATATCCTTCCTCTCTGCTGCACCTTTCTCATCCCCGTCGCCCCTCTCCCGTTTGCAGTGATGTACTCCCTCCCCCTTTCCTGCACCTTTCCCATACCCATTTCCGCTCTCCCCTTTGCAATGATGTACCCCCTCCCCCTCTGCTGCACCTTTCCCATACCCATTCCCCCTGTCCCCTTTGCAATGATATACCTTTCCCCCTCTGCTGTGCCTTTCTCATCTCCATTCCCCCTCTTTCCCTTGTAGTGACATACCCCTCCCCTCTGCTGCACCTCTCCCATATCCGTCCCCCCTCCCTCCCTTGTAGTGGTAAACCCCGCCCTCCTCTGCTGCACCTTTCCCATATCCATTCCCCTCCTCTCCTTTGTAGTGATATGCCCCTTCCCCTGTGCTGCACCTTTCCCATGTTCATTCTCCCTCTCTCCCTTGTAAGATATACCCCCTCCCCCTCAGCTGCACCTTTCTCACACTCATTCTCCCTCGCCTCTTTGCAATGATATGCCCCTCCTTGTCTGCCGCACTTTTCCCATATCCGTTCCCCCTCTCCTCTTTGTAATGATATACCCCCTCTCTCTCTGCTGCACCTTTCTTTTACCCATTCCCCCTCTCCCCTTTGCAATAATGTACCCTCTCTCGTCTGCTGCACCTTTCCGATACCCCTTCCCCCTCCCCCTTGCAGTGATTACTCCCTTCCCCTTTGCTGCAGTTTCAGCTCCATACACTTAATACCTTGTCACCTCCATTTTCTTCTATCACATAAGTGTATGATTGAATAGACGGCTATACGACAGAAACTTGCAGTTGAGGACATTCTTAAACACCTTTTTTTCGTTGTTTCATGGACATGGAGCAGATCCATCACAGTCTTGAACAGAAGCATTTTTGTAAGGAGAGGCGTCTCTTTACCCTTTAAATATCACTCAGCATCCTTCCACCTTCATCTTCTGTCATGGTGATCCTGCTGCATCTTCAGCGCCAACCGATATTATTTTTTCATTTCCCTCAAATTTATGTCAAATCTTTTTGTAGAGATGTTCATCACACCTTAACGGAAAAAAGTTGAGAAAAGATATATTTGAGATGTTAGTAACAAATTTTCATCGACCTTTTCTCGCAAAGTTTGATGTGTTATTCGACGTGACAGTTTCAAATTTTATGTTAACTCTCATCGACTACTTTCGCCAATTTTTGTATGATTTCCGTTAGAGAACAGTCTTTTCAACAATTCAGCTACCTTAATTCTGGTCTTATTGATGATGCAATTCTATCTAGCTATAACATACCTTGGCTTTTCTTCTGAATGTAAAGTTTTTTCTCAGTTTTTTTTGTATGGTGCACATAAGTTATCCAAATATTGCGATGCAAATTTCAATTTTTTATTACATTAGAATTTTTGGATACATTCTAATTACTGATTAATAATTTCATTGCATTGCATGAGATTGCGTTCACTGCATGAAAAATTTTCCTTCTGATGAAATTTCAATCATCTATGATAATTTAAACTTCATCGTCGCTTCGATTTTTTTCTTGACAAAAAAAATTTTGAAACGACTTAGGAATTTGTTATATAGAGATAAATTTGTTTTCATTTTTAAAGTACGGGGAGGACGTATATCATTGTATATTATATGGCGTTTTGATGTGGATCAAATATATAACAATATAATTCAATCATAAGTTCGCTCGGGTTTTGTTTATTTGTCAGCGGTGTGGATCTGATATAGGAGTAGCGTCCTGTACAAAACATGCTAATGAGAGTCGTGAATTAGAAAGTTTTAGCTCTAAATGTTCCATCGAAGAAACTGTATACTGCATTATTTGTAGGTATTATAATTCTTACGCTTGTCCTTATTGCAAGCGCTTATAAGTTGTACAGTTTCTGTATATCTTGATACCCGTTTCTTATGTTCTGCTTCTAAAGTTTTTGATTGTTTATGTAATGTCTGATGACTGAAAGCATCCATTTTGACGGAATTGCTTCCTATAAAAGTTTTCTAGCGACTGTCGGATGACGTAGTTTCTAATAGGCGCTTGATAGCCTGAAAGTTTAAAAGGATGGAAGTGATAGAGCTTTTGGAAGAGTGGGAGTTGAAGTGTTTGATTGTTCATTGGAAGGTGATTTTTAAATGCTCGATTGAATAGGTAGCAAATATGGACATATATTGAATGGACGCTATAATATAACACAAGAGCAAATAGGTGAATAAGTTCGAAGTTAAAGCGAAAAAGAGCTGTTTGTGGTGCTATTCTATGATCTGAATGCCGATGATAATAAATCCTATCTTACGTAAACTTGATTTGTTTCTAATATATGTTTGCTTATCAGATAGCCATCAAGAGGCAAAGCGCATTTCTACGATTGATTATTATATTCCCAAATGATACAAACGTCTGTTTGAAGATCTTGCTCATGAGAACGGTAAAATTAAGTTTATCGTGTTTGGGAGGAGGAGCTTCATTTTTGATGGAATAAAGTTAGTACTTGAGATCTCAATCCATCTTATAAACTAGGATTAATAAGGTCATCTTGCTCTATATGCAATGAGGGTATTGTTTATCTCTTATCATTAGCTTCGTTTATTTAATTGAATTTTTTTTTAAACAATGCAGCGGAAATGGAAATGGGAGACTATACGTAACGTTTCTTATCGTTATACAATCAAAACTTCATTCAGTTTCGAAATAGAATAGAGTTCGGGATTTTATTGCTACGAATACGATTTAAAGTTTTATATTGATTCTTACCTCGACGATGTTATTAAATACGATTATGTTCATTGCATTGAATAGATGAAGGAAATTTTGTCATCTCTTGCAGCCAAATATTCGATATAGGTGTCAGCTTTGTTTTTATTGTTGAAATCGTTTTAATTCTTTTTGAATATCGAACAAATTATCGGTGGATCTTATTGATAGTAAATTCCAGCATATTTTTGAAAAAAATGACTGTTAGAGTTTTGCTCCTTTGTGAAATCATTAGAAGGATAGCAGATGAAGATGTTGTTTGTTGATATTAGCCTTATTGCCTTTGCTAGGTAAAGTAGTTGAATCATTGCAGGGCATTGTTAGAGGAAGAGTCACATTACATTCAGGTAAGACAAAATTATTAGGTTACATGCTGAATGATTAGATTGCTTTTTAATTAACAGTTTTTTTCAGAAGCCGACAGGTGATGAGAATCGACCTGTTGAAGAAACGATTACGAATATTCATCGTCAGTTGAATCATCTTGTCTCTGAAAATTTGGTTAGTGAATTTTTTTTTTGAATCGGAAGTTTTTTTTTATTGCCTATTGTCCACTGCAATTTTTAAAGCGGTCTTTGATATGTTTGTAGCCACTTTAATATTTTAATTCCTAAATTTTGGTTCCTCTCAAGAATTTCACTTATTTTTTAGTGTCTCGTATGTAAAATTAATCCTTTATAAGCAGTTTCTTTTTAAAAATAATGTTAGAAAAACAGTTTTTAACATTGGTATTCGTGAATTTCTATTTGATTGAGGCAATACTTGCCGCATATAGGTATTATCATTTTTCTCGTATTGTCTAGTTTTTTGAGAAAATTTTACATTTCACTGCTTTTAACCAGCCACTTGGCAAGCCAAAATTTCACTTCTACGTAGTTTTGAAAATTTCCACTTTCTTTCTAGTCATTGTTTAACGTTAGGTTATGCATAATTTTCTTAAAATTATCGAATCATCGATCAAACGGAAAAGCACGAGGATTCGGATAGGGTTTTTGTAGAGTTGCATTTGAGATGTGCTTTTTCTTAGCAGCTTTTTATGCGCTTAATTGTGCCTGTCTCTCTGTTTGTCTGTCTCTCTGCTTCTCTCTTTTTCCGACAGTTTCAATTTCGATTTGAATTCGATTTTCGACGTTCACTGATGCTAGAGTTATGAAATTTGACGGATATAATTTATACAATAGGGTAGAATTAGATGGTCACAGGGTACGAAAAAAATTGCATGCCTTTTGCAGGCATTATCCAAGTTGCGATTTGCATCGGTTGATTCACAAACATCAAACCTTTTGATGTGATGGTTTATACGAACAGATAGATCAATTGATTGAATGCATTATTCCGCTTGTTCCGTTGTTTATTAGCATCTAGCGGAAGCGGCTATTCGAAAATTAAAAAACACAAATCGTGCGCATTGCTTTCGCATTCGCTAAATTGCAGAGCCTTCAAAGCAAATTGAATAGACAAGCGGACGAACTAACCGAGGCGAGAGCACAATTGCGAGGATACAGTGGAGCACTAGGATTCTCCCTCGGTAATGGTTTCGTCAATTTTTGTGAGGAAATAAGATTGTCGAGTGGCATAGTTCTTGTTCTACATTCCATCAGCATGGGCACACAATATCAAATTTCTGAGAATCTGAGGTTTCTAAGAGAGGCGATCTCGGTTTCTGAGAATCGAAGGTTTCTAAAGAAGACGAGTTCATGTTTCTGAGTGTCTGAGGTTTCTGATGGAGACAATCCCAGGTTTCTGAATTTCCGACGTATACGTTTGTACATATGTTTGCGTGCTTTTTGTTTGTGACGATTGCCTCGAATTTCAATTCCTGGTTTCGCATGTGGAAGCTCGCTGTACTCATCTGAAGGCAAAAATATGCGCTTTCGAGCTCGAACTTTAATAGCCTCAATCTCGGATCACATAGGGGGTTAAAGCTGCCGTCTTTCTAACAAAAAATAAAGCCTCTACAACTTGAGATCTGTAGGAGATGAAGGGTAATTCCCCGCGAAAATGTTATTTCGACTAGTCGAATACTCTTATAGTTTGTGAGTTTGTAATGGCATCTTCTATTGGTGACTCATTGATTTCATTTCATTAAGGATTATTTGGGTTTTAGTGTTTTGCACTTCGATTCGTTTTGTCGATTACTGTAGATTCATCGAGATAAACGAGGATTAGATTAGATTTTATTTTATTATTGGTTTTGCGCCTGATGAAGGGCATTTATTCTAGTTGCAAAAAGGCGATATCTGTGGGATATTCATTTTACGAATCGCATCCTACTGATTGCTTCTTTCTTTTTGCAACACTATTGATTTAATTTTTGAAATTAGCGCTTAATACTCTAAAAATGTCGTTGCCAGTAAAAGTGAAACAGATTGAGAAACTAAAAAATGTTGATCACGTACAATCGTATTCGAAAATTGTTGTTAAAAAATAGTGTTATCATATATTTCTTGTGACCATTTCTGTGCTAGATCGAATCTGTTATCACGGTTGAATTTCGCGTTTTTGGTATATGCAAAATTGAACATAATTCTGGGGAGAGGAGTTTCTTTTTTAGTGGGGGGAAGGGGGGGGTGAGGGGCTACAGCATGTTATTAGCAATGAGGGCATCATTCGATCGTTTCGTCACGTAAATGATTCTTTAAAAAATTGGCATCGTTTTTAGAGAACTTAGATTTTTACGAAAATTCAAATCATCGCTCTCTGAAAATTCGAATAATTCGATTCGTCGGAACTTTTTTTGATTTTGTAAAAATATTTTATCGATTTACCTCAGATATCATTATAAGCAATTATTCACAAAGTTCTTATAATTGACACTTAAATTTAAAGTTAGAAGTGATTGCTAGGAGCATAGTGCAAATTATGATATATTGGATAATAATACAACGGAAAAGCGACATTACTTGCTTGTCAATTTGTGTATTGGAGCATTATTTAAGTTGACGTTGTCTTGTAGCGGTTTATATTTTCTCTTCCTATTAGTTAGCTGCTCATTCGATCGCAATGGCTTGATGCCTACCCAATAGCTTTTCATTTTTAATTTCGTACTAATCCTTCTTAATACCGAAAATCCTCAACAAAGGATTAAATGCTACATTCGATCCTCAGTATGCTTTTACAAGCGTTGCTGTCCCATATCTTTAGATTTTGTTTCAGTTGCCATAATTTACGTGTTTTCACAAATATGCATATAGCCGTATGGTGTGTGATTGCTGTCTTGAATGATTATTGATAGGCTGATATTGGTGGTATTTGCCGATAACAACAATTTTGATGCATTTATGAGCTTGAAATTGTTTATTAATTATAAATGAATATTTCAAGCGGGCTAAGTTGATGCAATCGGTGACTATGAAATAGTAATTTCAAATAAACCATGGGTCTTTTCTTAGGTAATCACTTATCTCTTCATCATATATTTTTTCTTAATGAAATATTGAGATTGATATGGATAACATCGCTGTTTCATAAGTGATAGTGAAGTAATAATTGTACTTGTATCAATCTTGTGATAATAGTTGAGTCATCCTGCCTTGAATATTTCGAGTAGATTTTATGAGATTCGACGCCATTTCAAAGCTGATTTCATTACCTATTTCCTTTTTTAAGTGAGTATATTGGAGCCACAGGATTTTCATCGAATCACAGCATCACTTTCAACAAGATTATTTGTGAACTTATCTGTCATATTTACAGATGAGACAAGTCGCAGCAGAGTGTTAATAAACCATTGCCGTGAACACCTAGTGGGATCGTTAAAACTCGTGCATAAATCTAGTGCTTAAAGTTAGACCTGATTCTATGCTTTATAACAAATCATTTTTTGAAAGGGCATTCACTTCACGAAATGTGTACGGTGAAATATCATTTATGAGATAAGACATTTATGTTATTTGTTTATTTATTTGCAAGGAGGAGGGGGAGGAGGGGTTTGGCGCATATTTCTAATTTGATCATGAGGTCGCTGTTCGTTTAACGGTTTGAATATCAAAAAATGGCATGTTTATCGATTAATAAATTATAGTTTTTTGGTACAGTATTCTTTTTGAGTTGTATGCTGATCGTTTTAGAACATAAAAAAAGAATTGATATAAAGCAAGGCTAAGTGAGAGTATTGAATATCATTTGTGTTGTGATTGTTATATGATGAATTTTCGTTGAATTTCATTCCGAACAAATTCGCATCGTTTAGTTTGTCACCATGGAGGGCAGTTGCTGAATTATTTTAAGGCCAGTAGAGATCGGTGGGAACTTTGAAATGCTCGTCTTATAACGAAAGATGGTATTTGTAATTTCACACAAGAATCCCGGCAATTCTGCAGTTATTTTTGACATACAAGTTTATTTAAAGTTGGAGTAGACGTTAAAAGAAGAAGGATGTTGCACCGCTCTAATCTTTCATTTTATTTTTTCTACCACTTTTTGCATTTCAAAGGCAGTATGTTTTTCCGGAAAAGCAATATAGAAATGTTTGAGAATGATGGTTTACAATTAAATAACCTTTTTTTATTGTGTGAATATTGTTGTAATTTTTAAATTTCGGCACGCTCATATTTCAAATGTGTCAATTCGTTCGGTGATAGTGCCGTACTAACAAAAAAAGGAAACCCGATTTCTTTTTCGTCGTTGTGATAGCTTCGTTTGTGGTTTATGTGTGACACCCTTTATGTGCATCTTGCGATCAACACTCGCTATTCAATTTGAGTGGGTTTATTTGTGACAGTGGTGAAGACAAAAACCACTTATATTTTGTTTATTTTCATCAAATTTTTGTATTTTATATCTATTTTTATATTTTATTTATTTTCAACTTCATCAAATACAAATCTAAATTATTCGCTTCGACATATTTGTTTTTAAATTTGTGTTTCTTTTAATATTTCATCAAATGTCCACTTTTTCTTATTTATTTAGTTTAGAAATCTTATGTTTGTTGTTTCGAAATTTTTATCGTAATATAAAAGTCAGTGATATTTTTATATACTGTTTCATTTTTATGCATGAATGCAATCCACTAATAGGATGTATGCGCTAAGAGGGACTCTTTTTTTTCTTTCCCACCTGATTCATTTCTTTCCAAGGAAGTTCATTTTTCCACATATTCTAATCAAAATTTATTGGGTTCTTGAAATGCATTCCTTCTGATTGGGCAGTTTTCTGTGCAAATCGATTATTTTATTCTTCTTCTTAGATTCCTCATAAATTGATTATCATAATGCATTGGTGGATAGAAATCGTTGTTGAAAGACTATGCTATCTGATCGCCAACTTGAATTTGTTATCGAAAAGCTTAATAGTGTTGGATGACCTCATTCCTTCATTAGGTTCACGAACAATTCGTTCATCAAGCTAGCAACTACATTGATGCTATTTTATTTTCATGTTTATTTATTGAGCGCAGAATTTTCTAGACAGGACATCCAGCCATTAATGGAGCATCCGGTTATAAAAATATAAGTAATTCATGAAGCATCCGTTTCATATGCTCGGTCTCTAATGTACAAAAATACAAATCGAAACCTCGAAATGTTAGGAGTAGTTGATTTAATTGAATTTTATTACTCATTTTTCTTCATGCTTTCTGACTTGTAAAATGTATTAATTAGTTTTCCACTTCCTTCCAATAATCTGAGTCCTTTGCATTATAATAAAAGTAAATAACTGACGAATAAAAACGTCTTATTTAGTGCTGATTTTGTATTATAAGTGAATTAATAGATACTTGTAATAGTTTTCACAGCGGCAAACTAAAGCTAAATTATTTTTCTTTTGCAGACAACGCTTCTGATTCAGAGATTATTCGACTTGAAGCTCTCACCAAAGAGAGCGTCGAGCATTCCTCATTGCTTGAAGTATTCAACGTACCCGAATTTACAAGGATTCTTGTTTGTGGTAAGCATTTTGATGGTTTCCAAATATATATTTTTATTACTTTAAATTTTTTAGATTTTCATTTTCCCATTCGTATGAATCCAGTCAATGGGGATTGGTCTTTTATCATTTAGAAAGTTCACAATTCGTCGGCGGTCTTCACAGCGAGCGTTTGAAGAAACTCCACATCTGTTTTTGCGCTTCCATATAAGAAAAACTATTTTTTGCCCTTCTATATATAAAAGAAAGCCGTGCATATCTGTCCGTCTGTCCGTCCGCCTGGTCTTGCTGGAGTCAATTATTTGCATACTGAATTTCCATTAAATCGATCGGTTTGTTATTTCATTGCGGTACCATTCAAATCTGCATAAAATCTGCCTACTTAATAGAATTTTAAAGTGAGGGGTCGGCGGCTCATTTTATCATTCGACCATCTGCGTGGACCAAATTCCTGTTATGATCGTTGGGTTCAGCCCTTTTTTGCTTACGTGATTTCTACGAGGTCATCCATCATCGATCAAATTTTTTCTGTTTGTCTGTGTATATATTTATCTGTCGATTTGTTTGCTTATCCCTCGATATTCAGACGACTGGTCTCGCTATCAATTGACAGCCAATTGAATTCCCTCAATTAAATTATCTTTCATGCGATCATTCATTCACCCGATGGCGGTGGCAACAAAGTTTGTTTAGTTGCTAAGTGAAATAAGTTGAATAACTGCACCTTTCGCCATCTCTATGCTTGAGATTTGCGATATATTTGTCATCTGTCGTCATTTTTGATTGTTACCTATAAATTTGAGCATATTTATAGATCTAAAGCCACGCTTAGCTCGTTTGCTAACGCCGTGTTTGCCAGCATATTTGCTATTGGCTGCATTCCGATATTACGATCACGCAAAGGATGAGGCTGCTCTCACCGGTCTCTTCTCTGCGGTGCATGTTGTACTCAAAGATACGGTCTCGGTATGTATCTTCTTATTGCATTGAGTTCATACATAGAAAATTTATGAGTTGTGAGATTGCATTTTAAAGTTGGAATAATAGCAGATATTGGCCACGTTGTAGATTGGTATAACGTTTGGGAATGTTCAGTGCCCTATTGAGTTGTTGGATCTCATAACGATGAAATATTTTGAATGAAATTAAAACTGGAAGCTTTCATTTTTTAAACGGCGTTTTTTATTGTTGAACGTAACGAAGTTGTTGAATCTAATGCTATTGCCATCCCTTCCAATGCTTCACTCCGCAAAAGATTATTGATATTAGTACATGAGCATGTTTATGTTGGGATATTCATTAATATTGTGGCAAAAGAAACGAGGAGTGGGTGTTGTTTTTTAGAGCTCATTTCAACTGCTCTCATGCGCGAATACCCCATCCTCATTGCACCCCCCCCCCCACCTCCTCCTATTTGCCTCTTCATTCCTTTGGTGAAATTATCTGTATTTCCGGTATGTTGTTGTTCACTGTTGTTGATTGAACAGAACAACATGCAATCTGTTGCAGCGTTCAAACGATATGGATGTGTTGGCGTTATGGCTCGTAAATTCATGGCGATTGTTTAATCTGCTTCGACAGTACAGCGGCGAAAACAATAATGTTTGTTTTTTTTGGTCTCAAGGAATTGCTTTCTTGCAAGGAGAGTCTCATCAGCGAGTAAAAAGGCTGCGGAGGAGGGCGGGAAGGACATAATATATGATGGCGAAGTGGGGAACTAAAATCTTGAAGTAGATGAGGGTTTCTTGCTTTCATTCAGAGAAGAAGCCAATTTTCTAATTGTTTTGTCATCATTTATCTGAGTGATTTATTTTTTGCCAAAGATACAAGGGGATACTATGGTTACCTAGGAAATTCTAAAGAAATATTCGAAGAATTTAGAGGAAGATGGGAAACAGGAAGTAAGAAATCTGATTTCCTTTGACTCCCCACTTTTCTTTGTGTAAGCTTATCGATCTTTTTGCATAATGTTTCTTTCTTTATCGATGGAGGTCTAGTTTTTTGTCGAGGTTTTGAATGCGATGTTTCCTGTGATGTTTGATTGCAGGATTGGTACGTCGGCAATACGGAGAAACAAAATAGCCAACGAATGCAAAGTTTTGATTTAGCACCTATCCGGGATCAGTTGTGTGCGCGAGTTGAGGAATGCTTCCAGAATTTAATGAAACGTGCGATTGAGCCTGTGCTTGCACCCAAAATTGGTTTGTTGCTTTTTTTTTCTCCTTATTATAAGTTTTCCGTGTATTTTCACGAAAAAAGCACTAATAGCGATCCTATCTGATGTACTTTATATAAAAGCGAAAGTTTCTATTGGCTTCGTGTCACGAGCCACGAAAGTTGTAGGTGTGAAATCATTTGAATGTGTAGCTTAGAACCTGAGATCATAGTCTTTTTTTTCTATTCAAATTGATGCTTTTTGTCTCTCATCTTGTTTCATCATAGTCTTTCATCTTATTGCATTCTTAAATTTCATACCATTTTAACCTGTCTATATCTTTTCTATGAGCTTTAGCCACTAAAATACAAAAGGGAATTTGTAAATGTAAATTGTGAATGACTTTGGCTACACATCTGTGCAAATTTCTCAACCCATTTTTCACTCTACTTTTATGCAAGTAATCCGTTTTATAGAGGAAAATATTACTTGAACGTTATGTCGTTATTTTTATTTCATCGCTAATGCAGCGGCTTTGTATGATTAATGCACATCATATGCCATACTTGACCATCTGCTAGGTTTCTTCATTTGTTCTTTTTTATTTTTTATCGATTCCGGTTATTGATTTTTTGCTAATACAGTTCAGTTTCACGAATGACGTCATATAGCATGGATCCCTCGTCGTAAATCGTAGGCGATAATTGCCATTATTATAATTTTTATACTTCGTGGGGAGATTTTTTGGTTTAATGGATCAATTTTGGCTGGGATAGATGAAAAAAAAAATGCAGTTAATACTCGTATTTGTAGTATGCACGTATTTTATAGTATGCTTCATTCTCATTTCTTTTTGCTCGGATAGTTCTAAATTCCTCATTGCCTTATCCATTCACATCTCCCCTTCATTGACTCGCTAAATCTATGAAAATTCTGCTACCGTACAAATTTCGATTATTTCAGAGTTTTCATTTTGTTTGTAATCAGTTTGATATACAAATTACTATATGAGAACAATGAACGGATTAACGGCTATTAAATATTTTTACTAGAAAGGATTGAAATCATTAGTGTTCGATGAGACAATGAATTTTATAGCTTTGATTTGTGAAATTTTTTAAATTGTATGTGGGAAAATTGTATTATTTCGTTGTCTACATCATTTCATAGTTTAATCACCTTTACTTTACTTACTTTCTAAAGGATAAAGAAAAAAGTTTAATCGAATTTATTTATGAAGAGGAAGAAGTGGAATATTTCTAAAAGATTGGCTTTTGAATGTTTTCATTTATGTTCATCTAAAATTTCCTTTTTCAGCATGTTTCTTAAGTACCTTTACTGAATTTTTCAGCTTCTAAACTAACGTTGATATACGAATATCTATTCTAGCGCCTAATAAATGGTACAACTTTTTGCATATATTTTAATTCAAATGTAATATAATACAAATTTTAATTGGTAATATTTGACTTTTTAAGTGCCGGGCATATTACAACACGATACTTCACAAGATTTGATGATAAATGGTAATGCAGAAAGTAATCCGAAGCGAACCTCATCGAAGGATCAACATTCATCTCAAAGAGCTCTTGACGATCTTCTTGAACTGGTATTTGTTTTGATTTCTCCAACGCATCTGCGATGATTTTCTTATTGATTCCTCTTCTGTTGAGGATAGAATCAAAGAACTCTTTACTTTTATATCATTCAATAAGTTTAAAAAGATTTTTTGTTTCTATTACTCTGGCTTAAAGGATCTATTCTTAAATCACATTTTTCAGTAGTCTTGTAACTTATGTGAATCGAAAATTATTCTCTGTCGGTTTACGTCAGCGAAGGTGGCGCTGTTAGCAGGTTGCATGAGTATTGCAGCTGAATTTCGGGTCTAACGGGCCATGAGAAACATTGACGCACACGTGTTGTGGCTAATTTTACCAAGACAAACTGTTATTTTTTGCCATTAGGCAAAACCGCGATTTCTGTTTTTATGGTTAGACAGAAATATAATGCTCACTTGTGGCAAGTAAGCGGTAATGAGATGTTCATTTTTAGTGACTGCACAAACTTTTAAATAGTTCAGCTCCACTGATTTTTACGTTTTCCAGAACACGGAACTCAAGTCGAATTGCTTTTCATTTTTTTCGACTATTTCTGACATAACTTTGATTACTTCCTAATGAAATATCAAGTTATTGCTGTCGAGAGAGCAAACTGTTTTGTTCATCCCCCATTTCTGTTAGATTAATTCCTTGCAATTTCGGCGGAGTACGCAACGATTTGGTACAAAATTAACCACAATGCAAGAATGCGCTTTACTACCATAATTTTTTGCTACGGTGTAACTCCGTGAACTGAAGTCGCTATCGCAGTTTTTGACCGCTTTCTAGTCAGAAATCGGTCTTTTACAATTGGTTGAAAGCGTAATATGCGTATTTTATTGCTACCGAACGATGACCTATTTTTCGTGCGGTTTGCTTTCATCATGGGGCGCGCATATTTCAGCTAGTTGCATTCGTGAGTGTCCTTTCCTTTTTCTTTAATTCAGATGACTGTTATTATATGCATCCCGGTCATCGCGGTACTATATAGACGCTCCTGTCCTATTTGAATGAATGGTCATCCGTCGTCATCTTTTAGGCCTTAAAGATCATGCGACTGCTTATTGCTATGAAACTGTTTATGTTTATATGCTATCAGTATGATTAATTATAGTTGAATTTCATTCACACGAAGCTGAAGGTGTACGGTGCAGATGCGGTACTACTAAGTCAGGTGTTCGGCCAGATGACCTATTGGATTTGTGCACTCGCTCTCAATCATCTGATGTTCAGAAAAGAGTTATGCAATTTTGAAAGGGCAATTCAGATTAAGTGAGTAACCTTTGATGGCTATTTCTTCTTTCCTTTGTTGCTTGAAAATCGGTAATTATTACCTTTAGAATCATTGAATTTTGTTTTGTTTGAAGGTAATCGGTCATCTTCTTTTATGTCGCTTTGCCGTCGAAACTTTTACAGCATTGTTCCAAAGATGTTGCGATATCATAGAAGAGAGCAAACACTTTTTTCATCACGAATTCATACTTGCAGAGTGTGGAATTTTTGTGCCTACTCATGGTCTGGTAGCACATTATAATAGAAATTTTGAGATGAAGGGTCCTCCATCTTAACCTATCCTTTCTTCGGCCTTTTTTTCGAATTTTGAAGGTTTTAAAATGCCTTTTTTATTTTCTTACTTCGAAAAAAGAACAGTTTCAGCTGAGGAATCATTGAAGTTAGCGTTATGAAGTTTGATAGATATACTGTTAGTCATGGTATTCTTCGTTTGAATGCATCAAGTTATATTTGTCTTTTGTACTTGTGTTTTGCAATCAGAAACAAGTAGAGCCTTTCGCAATCATTCAGTAAGTTCAATTCACTTTCGAAAAGAAACTATAAATATACTTGAAGAAGCCGAGAATTGTGATGTTTTATTTCAAAAATATTTTTCTGCACCAATCCAATCATTAAAAAATGAATCTTTTTTGAAACCTGTGGGTAATCGGGTCACCTAAAATGCTAGGGCATTATTCAGCATGTTTTTATCAGTTATTGATAGCATGTAAAACCGGTTACTTGAGTGAGCACAATATGAAAGCTCCTAGACGTGCACTTGCTTGTCGTTTTTTGTGCGCCTTTTTTTATTTCCGACGTTGAATTGCAAAAAAGGCCTATTGTTTCACCTGTCATGTTGTAGCTTTCAATTTCCATTTCACCTTACATCCTCGATTATAGAATATGGCTTATAAATTCTGTCAAGATTTATTATCATTTGCTTGCGTGAGTGCATTATCTGACTTTTTAATGGAAAATTGTCATTGCAAAGAATATTTAATAGTTCCTTTAAGGATTAGGGATGGGAATGAATGACTTTTGAAAAATTCGTTTTATCTATTGAATGACCGATGTTTTTTCTGCTAGTGTCTAAAAATTGGAAATTTTCATTGCAGGCACAATGTAACAGAAATTCAATCATGGTTATCCTCAAAAGGTTTTGGAGTGCATCGTGAAACATTGGAGCCACTTGTACAAGCATCACACTTATTACAATCAAAGAAAGATGAATCCAATCTTGACACTCTTTGTGGTGAAATGACTTCCAAACTCAAACCTAAGCAGGTATGTTTACGTGTGATTTCTATGTTTGAATGTTTTTTAAATGTCTGTTGTGTAGGTTACTATGTCACATGTGGAACTGGAAAACTATGACTTTTCGTTGCGATCGGCCCAATTTCAGAAATATCGTTGTGATGTTGCATCGTTATGAACAGCGAATTCTTTGCTTTTTTATATAATTTCTACCTGAGTAGCAGAAATTGTTCGCAGAAATATTCTAGAACCAAAATGAAATGCATTGCTTTTATATTGGAATAAGTCAGAAACAAAGAATGCAGCAGGTAGGAACAATATATTTTCGTATATACAACACAATGTGCGAGTGAAAGAATGAAATTACGCAGTTTACCTGTTAAACCCAAAAGAAAAACATTGGTTTTTTGCCGTCTCAATTGTTTTCAAAGGTCTAGTTAGACGTTGCACTTGACATAACTTTGTATTGGAATAAGTCAGAAAAAGTTGGAATAAGTTCGAGCATTTTTTGACGTGGTGTTAAAGGAACTAGTTCACATTTTAAAGCTCTTATTCGATTCCCTCTTGTGTCATCGTATATTTAAAGTTTTTATGATTTGCTGATTTGTTGATATGTCATGGGAACATGTTAATTAGCAGTCATTCTGAATAGCAATGCAACGTAAGTGTTGGCATTTATTTTTGTGGTGTTCCTCAAATATTTTGCAACCCCATTAGCACATCTTGTTTTAAATGTTCGAATATTTAAACATCTAAACAAGATTTGGGAATATATGCTTGGCATCGTGACACATTTTTTGCTTTTTGGCAGCAATATTAAGGGGGTCCAAATATGCAAAGTCCAGAAAACAGTGAAACTCTAAGTGCTTTCTTTTACACGATAAATCGGCTGCATAAATTTCCAGCCAACGACTTCTTCTACATCGCAACTGAGAGCTCATGAAGCAAAATTGCCTTCGTAAAGGATTGAGAAAATCGCATATAGTTTAGGTTACATTGCCAAGTTTTTTCACCCTACCTTTTTTGATTTGTCAGTTGGAACAGTAGGGTGGGGTGCATACACGAATATGCCAATAAACAGAAAGTTTTTGTAGTAATTTTGTGGAAAACGTATTAAGTTTTTTCCTTTTCATATAAAATTAGGTTTTTGTATGTTGGTCGTTAAATGATGTTCATCGATGCAACAATTTTAGGTGATAGCAATACTGCAACACTACGCACCATCCGATGGTTTTGAAGAGCGACATCTTGAGCCTGAGTTCCTTATAAAAGTCTCGGAACGTCTCAACGAACGGATGCGTGCAAGTGGTGGCAATAATGCTGATCAAGTTCGTTCATATTGCGTTCATGCTTCATCGATTTGCAGCTTTATATTCTCTGATCCTTTTAACAGCTAAATTTTTTGCGGTCGGTCAGAAACGTAGCATAAGACTGCAGAATGCAGCAAGAGTGGAACTCAATTGAGCCGAATTCTTCCGTTAAGTTTATCGGAGAAGCTGCTCTAATTTTATGGATTATCACTTTCCCTCTACGGGATGACCCAGAAATATGAGAAGGGGTCTGATTTATTTTTAAGAGCGAATGAAGATTGAAGTTGTTTGACGTATTTTTTTGAGATATTTTATTGTAAGAAGAAACACATGTGATACACTAAATGGAGACAATTTGTTCGGTCTTTCTGCCTGAAAAATAGAGACCATTTGAGGTAATGTACTTTCTTACTGTAGCTCAAATCTTTTCTTAAGTTCATTTACAAGGTTTTAGGGTACGTTGTATAATTTCAGTGAAAAAATTCTTGTTTTGTTGAAAAGTTAAAAGTTTTTCCACATCATAAAGTAATAGAGCAGCTTGCCTGCATTTCCAGCAATAAACACTTTGGCAACCATACTTCTAAGGACTCTTGGGTGTCCAGCTTTTGGAAGCTTTTCTAACTTAATTTTAACGTCTTTCCTGCCCATTTTCAATGGCATTTCCGCTATGCTTTGCGCCAGTATTATCAGCAATCGGACTAACTGCAAGAAATTTAAATTCTCTAAAACTTTTCGTATTTCTTGTTGTCAAAAGTGTTGTTATTTGCTTTATATTGTGCTAAACGGTAACATTTGCAGAATACGCTTATAATGATGGGCACTTATTTGAAGCCATTCGATTCGCGACCGTTCGTTCATTCGGACTTTCCACTCGAAACTCTCTCATTGCCAACTTGTCTACATCTGCAATCAGTTTGTAGGCTTTTGTAGTCATGCCACTAGCTGGAGCCAACTTTTTTAACGCCTAATTTATTGTTTATTTTTTCTAAATTTATAAATCTGCGCTTTTGCAAATGTGCTCTCTTGTTGCAAATCCTTTTTCCTTTCTTTCGTAAATGATCGTAAGAAATTTTTGTTGAGTTATAATCGATAATCGGTGATCTTCGGAAGTTTTGTATGATGTCACTCCTTTCTGAAAATATCCATCCTGAAAATATCTATTTCTGGAAACTTCGATATGCAACACGATCGATGGCGCTAGAAATTCTTTTTGGCAAATGCCCAAATATTTTCCAGCCATAGTGATGCGAATATTTTGGGGTCCTGGAAGCGTTGAATGCGAACATAACAAGTGAGCACCTTTCAGTGTGCGACATATCTGTAAACAACTTGCACATTTCTTAATTACTATGTATATTGCTGTATCATTTACTCGCAACGCTTCTTCCGTTCGGAATACCATTGTCATTTTTTTTACCACTTAGATTTGTTTCGATGATTGAGGTCATTCGAATAAGTTAGAATAATCGAGGTGGGGGGGGAGGGGGAGGGGAGGGGTCTTTATTAGAGAGATCAGGCCTTCGAGATGCGTAGGTTCGCTTATTGAGCGATACAGATGTTGCTAAAACTGGGATACACCAGTGAGATCAGTCGGGGCAATATCTGTAAGTTTTCGACGACTTAACACTAGAAGGGAGACGAATCTGACGTGTCGAAACAAAGCGGAGGGGTGACTTTGACCAACTATTATTCTTCGAAAGGCGCTTTTTATTGCATTGCTCATTGAGGTTCTGTTGTGGTCGCCATCTGTAGAAGTGTTCCATCGTGATGAGACGGCATTTTGCTGTATTTGTGTTTTGCTTCTGCTTTACCGGTTGCATCATTTGTGTTCTCTGCGCAAAGATGCTTTTTGCTGATTTTTTTACAAATAGGTTATCTAAATAATCGTCAAATGAGGCACCTCCTATCGTTATTATCATTTTAATTGAGTACTGCTTCGATTCTCTTTTATACTGTAGAGAAATGATCTGGATTACTGCAGTATTTAATACAGTAAAGTGGATGAGATGTTTTTTCAACAGTACTAGTTTGCTGATAGCAAAAGAAAAAGCTGCAGAAGGACAAAAAGGAGGATAACCTTTCTTTCAATTTCAATACTGCATCGCTAAATCGAAGCTAAAGGTGACATACTAATAGCTATAAATGGAAGCTAAGTTTTATCCATGTACGTTGAAAACTCGATAACGATTGGGGTGTCAGGGTAGCTTTTTTTGGAAATATGCTGACAACCTTCGCAGGTCAAGCAATCAAATTATAATATTTGTGAAAAATTGGAAGATGAAAAAAATTTCTTTTGAGTTCAGAACTTTTTCATTGCAGAAGAACTTAATTCAGAGCATTAACTTTTTTCCAGTGATTATTTAATGGGTTCCTTCGATGATTTATTACCTGTTAGGCGTTTTTTTCCTTTATATGTAAGTTGCAAAAACTGCGCCGGTAGTTTTTTCTATTTCCATAAGCGAAGTTTTTCAACAAAAAAACTTTTTTAAATGGTTTTCAATTTATTCACATTTTATGTATTTGCTGCACAAATATTCTTTTCAATTACGCACAGATATACGAAAAATGTGAATGTTTTTTTCAGTTGAATGAATGTGTGGTGCCTTCGCTTTTAAATTGAAAAATTTAGTCATTTTTGCATTACTATAAAAATATTTGTTGGTGCATCTATCTTGCATGATTCTCTCTGATGTTTTCTATTATCGATAAATTTTCGGCAAAAAAATTTGTTTGTTTATTTATTGCATCAAATCTCTACAAATTTTTATGACTTATTATAGTGGATAATTGGGGACGGGGTGGGGAAGGGAGGAATAGGGAATGAGATGGGATGGTAGGGGGGATAGCATATAACAGGATTGGTTTTTCTGCTTTTTGTGGCTTTTCACGATACTATTTCGTTTTTTATGCAAATATCTCGGAAATATAGATACACATCGCTTGGAAAATTGTGTTGCGATGATGCACACCCTCTGTTTGTTTTAAAATGGCAGTCACTTCACTGAATTAAGTCTGTTGATGTTGTGGTTTGAAAACGTTTTTGAAAAAGTCGTTAAATTCGATCAAGTAAGGTGCGCTGCACCATTTGCTTAGGAGTACTACATGGCATAGAATAAACCCGATGTTGTTTACGTCCCATGATCTTCCAGGATAACGGCTCATGACCATCTTTCATTGTCACAAATAGTTGTCCCCGATTTTCGCGAGGCATGACGGCGATGAAATGATTATCTGTTAGATGCCGTCATTTTCAAGGTTTAGGGGCCAAGGGGTATTGCGAGGAAGGGTTTGGTTGAGGTGGGATTGTTTGTCCCACAACTTGAGGAGAGGATTGGGGTGGTTTTAGGGGGGTCTAACGTGGTTGAGGGGTTGCTGTCTTCGATATTCGAGGTTCTCTTGTCAAGAGGAACGGGTGAGCTGCCCGAGAAGAAAAGTTTGGCCAAGATCGTCTTGCTAAGGTCGCTTTTGTTGCATGCAATGCGGCAACAAGAAGTGTGTGATTTCTGTTGCAGCACTATATGGAACAAACGAGCTTCCAGATGCGATCCACGGAAGGATGCGGCAATAAAATCGTCCACAGCAAATTCACCACTCGAAACAGGTGTTCATTTGCCATTCCGCAGATGAAACTCTATGAAATATTGTGTTAGCTGACGTTATTGCCGCTATTGAGCGGTTTTTTAGAGTTTTATTTTGGTATGACAACCATGTTTAGTAAACCTCATTGCCTAAAGAATTCCATTGATTAGAAATGCTTCAGATCGTTACTCAGCACTGAACACCTCATAAAATACTGTTCCATAAAAGTATTGGCCAAATTGCTTGATCCAAAGTTTTATCGAATGTCACCAGAAAATTTATCGACGACTTTGAAAAGTGAAACATTGCACAGGCGATGCGTATTTTCGCCGCCCATTTAGCTAATTTCGACAACAATGAATCACTATGAGCAATCAAACACATGCATGACACCTTCAATGAGACGATTCAAGGTTCTATTTGACGTGTAGATAGGCTGTTTATTGCATTCACTCGATTTCTGTTCCTTGTTCATTATAGATGATTGTTGAATATAACTACGTTTTGAAAGCGTTCGCAGAACTGTGGCCAAAAAATTGAGAACGATTAAGGCAAACAGATATTGTTGCTAATAGTTAGTTTTCTTTTATTATTCTTTGATTGATTTAGTTGCCCTTATACCTATGTATGCCTAGATTCCCTCTTATTTAGGGGCACTAGAGCATTGTTCTTCTGCTAGGAGAAGTGAAATGTTTTGATGTCCATGCATTCTCTCAGATTTGGCTGGAACGGGAATTTTTTTTTTAATTGGGCAGCTTTTCGTCTGGAAATGATCCGAGGAGCTTCTTTGTCTTTTTCATTATGTTCAATTTTTTTTTATATCGTTGATGTAACTTTTTTATTTCATCAGCAAAGTTTAGGGTTTTTGTTTTGCGCGCATCACCTGTGCAATCTTATTTTATAAGTAATTTAGAGATGTATTTGATTTTAAGATCCACACACAAATACCAAGGATAATAACAACAACGGCGATGAAAAGGCGATTCGAGAGAAGTGGATTGCGATGTGTGGGAAGCACCAAAAAGGCTGAGGAAATTCCAAAGACCGTTAGAGTTTTATTAATTTTGATAGCTAGATATGATTATCTAGAGGTATGTCGCATATTATATTATTGTATAGGTAAATCACTGAAAAGAAATATTTCCTCGTCGTTCTGAGAACAAAAGATGGCGATTATTGAAACGTGTTATCGAGATGTGACAGATAAGCTAGTAAAATATGAAAAAAATTTTTTCGAAGAAAATCGGTGATTTTGGTACCAAACGATAGAACTTATCGAGTTCTATCGTTTGATACCAAAAATATCCATCTCCGACAGAAAAAAGTTTTTTCCAAATTTTTCCTTGGCGTCTGTCCAGGTCTTCGACAATTGCGATCATGTTGAACCTTTGGGGACGCATTCTCATTGGGTGGGTGAGGGTTATGCCATACCTTCTCATTGGGTGGGGGTTAGAGTTATGCCATGCCTTCTCACTGGGTAGGGGGAGGGGGTTATGCCATGCGTTCTCATAGGAGGGGAGGGTTAAGTAACACATTCTCATTGGGTGGGGTGGAGGTGTGGGTTTCTGATGTACACGTGGGTCTATTTTAGCAAGATTACTTATTGACTCTTCAGAGTTATTGATTATGTTGAAAGTTGTTGAGTGGTGCTTTAAAAATCCCTCATAACGGGCGGTATAGTTCCAGGCTCAGTTACCAATTTATGAGTCTCGGGCTTCGACTTTTCTAAGTCAAAACTTGAATTTGCAGGAAAGATTATTTTTTCTTCCAAGTACATTACTTGCCTGGAAATTTTGCAGCTAACGAAAGTGGGATAAGATTACCACCATTCATAAATGTTAGGTTTCATGAGTATCGACCCATGCTGGGATCTCCAACCGGGGTGGGTGCATCTACCTGTGCATGTCTAGCGCCTGAGTAGGGAGTCGTTATCTTTGAATTGATGGTTTTTTATTCTTCATGAGCATATTCTGCGTGCTATTTGAACAATTTTGAAATTTGCATCAGCAAGATGTTCTCTTGGTGAGCTTATCGATGGGTAACTTGTTCAGTCTCATTGATATTGATAGTTAACATTGATGTATCTAAGGAAAATAGGATCCTTCTTTCTGAGATGCCGAATAACAGTCACGTTTTTTAGAACGTTGTGTGGACTTTTCATCATTGCCGTTGCAGAGAAATTTTTTAAAATTAAAAACTTTTGTGAGAAACACTACAAGTTTTATTTTTTATCAGAAGATGGATGCTAATAATGTGTTGAATTCGATGAGCCTTTTAACTGGGTGTGTTTAGTTCTTCTTTGGCGCTTTTTCAATGGTATTTTCCTACTTTATTTATTTATTTCAACGTCCCGAAATGAAGAAACATTGCAAAAATAGGTGGGTAAATAGCAATGAGCATCTTTCGAAAGGTCCCATATAGACGAGTGGACATTTAATACATAAACTTGAGTCTGCGATTTTCCAATGATTCTATTTTGAAAAATTTTGTTTGGTATGTTAATGTGGTTTAGCTGGTACGGATCATGGTAGTAATAAAGTGAAGCGTTTCTGTACATTTTCTGGCAACCTGATATCAGAAATCATGGGGGGGAGGAGGGACCATATAGGAGTGAAGTATTCCAAAACGAATCGGCGATATGCGATGAGGACATTTCTATGAGGGCTGAATACATCGGTGGTGCAAAGTGCTATTTGATAATGAGTGCAAGACCATTTCTATGAGGACGAAAAGGATTTGTCAGGCGTTATTAGTGAAACATGTGACAGTATGTGCAAATATCTGTTCTGCAGGATTTTCATAATTATTTGTACATATCGACTCTCTGTAGTATTGTTATTGGTCGATTATAAATAGGGATGTGGATATTTGGCTTGAGGGCATCAGATGGCGTAGTTGATGAGGTGAGCGGATTGTCATCAAAAGTGAATATTTTAACAAACGATTGCATTATTTTAGTGAATTCCTTTTTTTATTTATTCATTAAGGGATTAAGTTCTGAATGATGATCTCAGATATTGTTTGAAGTGTTTTTTTGGTTGAATATATCCACTTTCCGCATCCGTTTACGTTGCATCCCACCTTCCTCTACTCCCTCCCTCACTGTGTGAAAGCGCTAATTGAGGATTGCTTTATGATGAATAGGATCATTGAAATTTTATTGAAATTGCCCACGTTCATTTTGTTATCATTTATGAGAACTGAAGCAAATTTAATTGTTTTTATTATCCCTTATAAGTTTCTTTGATTCCTTTGTTTTGGTTTATTGAAAGTGATTTTATTCATATTTATTTATTGAAATTGAAATTAAAGTGATTTATTGAAATAAGAATTTTAGGAATATATAAAGGTTTTTATGTAATACATTCGATCATCTTATTTATTTTATTCTTTTCCGTATTGGCATGTTTTTTTGTTTAACCTCTTTGATATGTTTTTTGAATCAACATTGAACATTTTGCATATATTGATAATAAATTGTACGGAATATTTCTAAATGCAAAAATAAAATATTTGCTATTATTTGTTGTTAGTATGAATCTCGATCGCGCCGAGTCGATAGATCTCCTATTTGATCAGTAAAAATGCTTCATTTGTATCGACAGTGAAATAGCGTCAATATTTGCATTAATCGAGTATAAAGGTTATGAAGACCCTAGCAGATTGCAGAATTACGAAACAATAGATGTGTGTTGGGTTGTAAAGATTCGTGATATCCGGATTAATGAAGGTGATGGGGATGATTCTTTGATCGAAATAATTAGAGGTTGTAATATTAGGAGAGAGCGATGTGAAGCTGTGCGAACTCGTAGAAAACCAATAATGCGAACCGTTTATAAGCGTTACAAAAAAGGAGGATCAATAGAAGGTAGATGAGGGAACTTATTGATGATTTGTTCATTCATGTTTTTATGGGCTAATTTACCGGCTTAATGTTTATGGACTCGGACAGAAAGTGGTGAATTCGATGGTACAAAGATTTCAGCTGATGGAGTCTAAGGTGTTACGGATGAAAATAGTTCTTAGGGCACGCATCCTCATAGGTGGGGGATGGTTGCGTAATGCATTTTCATTGGGTGGAGGGAGAGGGTTATGCCATTGTTCTCATTTTTTTGGGGGGGGGAGGGTTAAGGGATCCTTTCTCATTGGGTGGGGTGAGGGTTACGTAATGCATTCTCATTGGATGGGGAGGGGGGGGGGTGAGTTATGCCATGCCTTCTCATTGGGTAGGGGGTGTGTGTTTATGAAGTACACGTGGGAATATTTGAAGAATATTACTTATTGACTCCGTCAGGGTTATTGATTATGTTGAAAGTTGTTGAATAGTGCTTTAAAAATCCCTCATAACCGGCGGTATAGTTCCAGGCTCAGTTACTAATTTATGAGTCTCGGGCTTCGACTTTTCTAGGTGACGTTGTTTTTTCTCCTGAGTACATTTTCAGATTTAATCCACCACCTCCTCCACCATGCAGATAGTCACTGCATTCATGTACCTCCTCCACCATGCATATAGTCAGTGCATTCATGTACCTGTTCCACCATCATTCTTTGTCGGAGGGAACGTACCTATAATTAAGCGGGTAGGGAGGATGGAGCAAACAATATGAGCACCGTTTCCTCTTCATTACGATTGTTTTGTTCGGAGCAGCTTCGTGTTTTCTTTAATCTGAAATTTTAACTGATATGAAAGGTTTTTAGTAATTTATTTTAGAGTTTGGTTGCGGAGAATTGGTGATGTTAAAACCAAAGGCGTTGACACATGTACTTGGCCAAGTGAACACCGGCGATGCGAAAGGTGCTCTTCTTCTGAACCGAGAAGGTTTGCTCTTTTTAGTTTTTGCTTGAATGTTTGATGCAGCTTACACACCTTCTAGCCAAAAATTTTATGGCCCAGTAGTTTATGCCCTTGAAATGATTTGGTTTTACCATTATTGAGCAAAGCGAAATAGCAGACTGGTTTTTATATCCTGCCATCCAACTTAAATAAGAGGTGATGTAAGGCTTAGATACGGTTATTAGGGTACAGAACTTGTGGCGGGCATGATCTGGAATGGTCGAGGTGTTTATGTGATGTGCTTCTGCGCTGATAGCACCATATGTGACAACAAGTGCTGCATCCTTTTCCAACTTGAATAAGTATTAAAGACCATAGGAGTCCTTATAATATCTTATTTTGTTGCTTCGATAATTTTTTTTTGTTTTCAGAATTTTTTGTTGAAAATGCTCCTGCATTTGCTAATGCCTCATCTCATCAAGATTACATGTCATAATATAAAACTTCCCAAACATACAGCATTAAATCCGAGGCAGAGATTTTTGAATAACTATCTTTTCATATATACTATAAATCGTTGCAAATATTTAACCAATAACTCAAATACTACTTCATTTTTACCTTCGTCGTCGTCTTGCTCTTTTTCATGGTATTTGTCAGGTCTTTTGCTCGCATATAGTGGGTACGAGAGTGTCGACTCGAGCAGTGCAAATGCGACTGTTTCGGCTGCTCTTCTTTCTAATATTTGGGAAACATTCGAACGACAAGGTTTTTTTCCGTTTTTGATGCTTTTTTTTAATTGTGGATTTTCCAGCAATTTCTTAGCGGTAAATAAATCTGTTGGGTAAGGGAATGGAAAATATCTATGGAAACTAATGCAGCAGCGTTTCAAAATTATAAGGCTGTCAACTCATTGAGGGATCAATGTTTGAAGAGAGTCTTATGCATTAAAGTTAGGTGCTTATTAGGTAAGCTTCACACGAAATCTCATAACTACATGTGATTCCTCCCTCCCCTCATCCATCACCGAATTTTTTTGCAGTCAGTTCTTGTATCTACCGTTTTTGTTGTCTCGCTCATGGCTTTCTTTTCTTTCCTTGACCAGCTTATTTTTCTGTCAATATCAGTCCTCCTCTCTCCTTGCTTTTTTCTCGTTTATCCCTCCATCCACCGCCCCTTGATCGATGGGGTTCATTGACCTGATAACCGAAGTTTTTAGTGGCATATTTGATTTCATCGATGTGCATAGTTGTTCATATCCCGCAGTAAATTGATAGTTTAGTAGTAGCAATAATGTTGTTATTACATGGAGCGTTTTTAATCCCAGTTGATAGAACTTTGGTTTCTTTGTATAAAAAAGAATGGAGAGAGGGAATGATCTGCAACCAGAACTGTTAAATTTGAAGAAGACAACTTTTTCAAGAGTTAGAGAATTTTTCTATAGTTTATCCTTTTTAATAGAGGGGTTGAGGCTTAGTTATCTTCATGAGCAGGATTTCGGCTCCATTGATTAAAAAACTTTCATTAGTAGCTCCGATTTATTTAATATCCTATTACCGCCCTAGGTTTTGAATTTTTTGTAATCTCACTTGAGCTGTCAGAATGGATACCCTTCCCCCTTCCCCCCCCCCCTTCGGCCTTCTCACTTATATTGAAGGATGCTTAATGCATCTTTAAAAAATGTTAATCATAAGGTGTAAACTAGTTGTTGCGTTCATTCCACCGAAGAGGATTGCCTAAGAGGGATTTCGTCTCGTTCATTGCTTTTTCTGTCTAAAGAATTCGCTCATGTTCCTTGAGGTGTTTATTCCATCTTTAGTTATTTTTATTTATTTCATTTATTTTAATCAAAATGAAGGTGAATGCTTACAAGCACAATCATATTTGTGCCCATTATCGCTGCATTATAACTTTTATACTGCACATTATGTGTTAAGCATTATATCGAATCTGGGATACTTGTGAATGTTTTTTTTTTTCAATTAGATGTTCTAATAGCATCGGGAGAAATCCCACCTTTGCAATAAACTTAAATATTACTTTCTAAGGAAACTGAATAAAACGTTTTGTTGTCTCATCTTTAGTTCTGAAAACAACGATGGACCCTTTTCCCTTGGACTCCACACCTGTACAAAGCTACCTTGACTACATGTGTTATTCGCAGTCTTCTTTGTCCATCATATATGCACTACATATTCTCCATTTATCCAAATTTTTTGTTGGTGCCGATAAGTGATATATAAATTAATTTATAGGGATTCGAGAGGATTTACACGAAATGATTATTGAATGTGAAGATGGTATAATCGCAATCACTAAAGTGGCTAGTATGTTGCTGGCAGTAAAGGCGAATAGCTCGGTGCCGATGGGTCTTTTGAATGCGAAACTGAAAGCCCTATCCGATTATCTCTACAATCCATTGGCTGTTGTATCGTCGAAGGAATGATCGTTTCTATTCTTTTTATTGTTATTGGCGCCTCCAGGCTTTGATTTTTACGATTTATACAAAATGGGCTCTCTCTATATATTTTTATTTATCGCAAAATCACTTCTGCTTGTATAGAGAAAATGTATTTAGCGGTTGGTCATATGTTGTTGGTTGCGGTCATGCTTTTATTATTTTGCTTGAGTTGGCGATTGGCGAAAGTTGAGAGGGAGAGGTACTGCATCCAACCCTGCTCACCCCCTTCTCCATGGATCCCGCAGAACCATCTGAGCTGAAGAACTGACCGAATTGAAATGAGTTATGAACTTAGGAGCGGTGCGGGGAAGAGGGAGCAATATCAGTTTTGATTAGGGAGACTATGGGAGTGAAGTTTCTAGTAGGATCGAGCACGGCTTTTCTTCCTTTAGAACCTCATTCTCCCGCTCTTCCCCCTTCCCTCTCCCCCCTCCACCTCCCCCCCCCGATTGTCATTTTCGAGACTTTTCAGTGTCAGTTGTAAGATGGGTATTTTGTTGCACATAACTGCAATGTTTCTGGGCTTTTGCAATGTATGGTTGATTACATGATCGGCTTATGTGAACGTTTTTTTAGATGTTTTAATGCGATAATGCTTGCTGATGTTCCATTGCTTCGCGTAATGTTTTAAATGAATCATTTTGGTTATTTTGTTTTGGAGTGTTGCGAATTCGAAATTCAGGGGGTTTTTCATCAATTCCTCTATTGTTCGCGATGACGTGTTTACCACCGATTCCTCCAGTTTCCATACGTTGACCCTACCCCCCCCCTTCTTGGGAACTTTTATTATCCAACTGTTCAATCGCCGACCCTTTGTGGTCGTACTTTTGAACTTTAGCAAAGGGATTTGAATTGTTCAACCTCAGTCGAACAATAAAGTATGACCTGCATAAGATTAAGGAGGCTCGACCAAAATTGCGAAATCCTTCTATGGTGCAAAAAAGCCCTGCGAGACGTGATAGTTGCAGGTAGACGTACTAGTGATGTCTGTTGGACGCGGACACTGAGATTAGAAGGTAATTGAAGTTATGCAATACGGGTGAGGTTGAACAACTGAAGTTTACTGATTGAGGTTCGCAGATTTGTTGTAGAAGACCGTTCACAAGACACGAATAGAAGTCGAGACGGTTGAACGATAAAAGCTTGCATATGTTTGAATGTTTTCTTTTTTAATATATGAGAGCAAGCAGATATAGGATCTGTGATGTTTGATTCGATATTCTTTCACAGCCTTTTTTTTATGAGTTTTATTATTTTTTATGAATTACCTTTGGGTATATAAAAAATAAATAGCATCTGTGCCAGGTCTCCATATTTATGCTGATATTCAAGATGCATGTGAATGCTTTGAGAAATGTCATAGCGTACCTTTACTTAGTGGTTCCTTTCAACCGTATAATAAATCTAATAAATCGGGAATAACCGTTTAAGACCATCATAAATTTTTTCCTCTTCTTTGTACTTTTTTATGAAGCTTATAGTAAATGGGTATATGTGTATTTGTGTGTTTTTATGTTTGGGTAAGTAACGATCAAGAATGTTTTACTGAGTTGTTCTGAGCATCAACGTAGTTGATGGTACAATAAAACCTTACTCTTAAAGTTTGACGTTTGGGATGTAATGTCGGGCTTGGAGCGCCCAACCACCCCTATCGAACTAGTTTTTATGCTTTTCAAACTGGAGATTTCCCCACGACACGGGTAACTCTGTTCTCTAATACCTTGGACTTGTGTCGAGCGGTTAATCTGTACTATCCCTGGTTATGTATTACATATTTCCCACTTATTCGACATTCCATATATTGGCCATTCAGGGTGTACAGTGGTGTGAAATCTTTGTGTCATTATTAGTAAAATGAGTGTCGTTCCTTTTTCGTAAACTTTATGCGATTTTTACAGTTATGTAAAACCGCATAATGAGCATAAATGAAATGTGGTAAGAGGGGAAGGTGCGGAAGGAAGGGAAAAGGAGGAATATGTTATGGTAAGGGCATCGACGGGCAAGTTGATTATTTGCTTCCCCGTTGGAGATCGGGGACGACCCGATGAGCAACGTTTGTGATTTTCAATCTAAAAACATCAAATTTCAACTGCTTCATAAATTTGTGCGTTTGTGCAGATAACTCGAACTTTCACTTCACCGGTTATTCCGGTAATGAAACACTGTTTAAGCTGATAAGTTAAAGTAGTTGTTGGCTTAGAGGAGTCTAAAGGTGAGTGTCAGAGGTGCGAATCCTGTCTAGAAACCAGAGGTGTAACTTGATTCCGAACTTCGGGGTAGACTTATTGCCTGTAGGGATAGACGGGCGCTCAATCCCGTCTTGGACTTTTACATGGGATTTTAAAGCCGTAAAATTCGAGGACGCCGTAGAAAGACGTATCCTCCCCTATTCGTTTTGCTACTTTTTTGCCAGAAACTCACTTGTAATGACTGCGTGAAAATGGCACCCCACTGTATTATCACTTCTAGTCGGCAATGATCGAGGTGTATCTTTGCAGAAGGCAGACCGAATACAACATATATTGAGCTTGCTTCTAGCTAATATCCCTAGTGTATTTAAAGCTATGTAATTCATAAATGGGATATGATCGCTAGAAAACTATAAATGGGATCGCTCGATCTTGTACTAACTGTACTCACAGCGATACATCACGAATCGTGTGTCCACAACCAACTACCTGTCCTTCACCCCGTAACAAGGGACTACGTTACCTTTCCGCAAGTGTTGAATGTGGAATAATACTTTTAGGCTGCAATAGTACAATCTCTTGCAACTCAAGGGGTTTACTTGATTATGTTGCATTCAAATTTAAATATTTTCGCAATATTTGATTGCGTCATAAATAGGCAACTGAGGTCGACATTGTGGTTGGCTTGCTGTTGTGGTACCGCAGTAAGGACTTAGGTGGTTGCTTTTAAGGTTTCTTTTTTTTTGCAGCTTAATTCGGAAAGTATTTATTTACGATTCTATGTGTTCCTGTTTTTCGCTCATATAATACAACCATTCTTCCTATTTGATTCAATAGAAAGATGTGCAGATGCTCATTTATCGAATTTCTTATTTTCCACGTAAATCCCGTGGCTGGAGTCTTGATGCTTTACGGCGTTTTTGCTAATATGGATGATTTAAGTTGAATGAAACACGAATTGGCGACACTGTAGGGATGGGTCGTGGAGGCCGTGGTTGAGTTTAGGCAAACGAGCTACGGGATGGGAATGTAGTCACCGAAGAGGTTCTCTCGAAACCTGTAGAAGTTTGACAACAATCTGCCAACTCTATAGTATAGGCACTTTCTTTTGTACATAATTCTAGTATTTATCTGACTTAGTGATCGCAATTTGGAGTTATCGTTCTAGCACTTCTTAAGTTCTTTTAATTCTTCTCTTGCGCATTTTTTGGGGCGTATTTTGGTTTTTTGGAGCGTTCTGGTTTTTTTTTTTTTTTGGCGTACATTTCAACACTTTTTTAAGGCGTATTCTGGTTTTTTGGGGCGTATTTTGGTTTTTTAGGCGTATTCTGGTTTTTTGGGGCGTATTTTGGTTTTTTAGGCGTATTCTGGTTTTTTGGGGCGTATTTTGGTTTCTCTGGGGCGTATTCTGGCTTTTTCTTTGGGTGTGTTTTGGTTTCTTGGGCGTATTTTGGTTTTTTTTTTTTGGGGGGGGGGGTACATTTAAACACTATGTTGTGATTTCAGTGCACGCAATGGTATTCGGGTTCATTTCCCATGCGGCTACGGTCGCCATTGGTGCTGTTTACCCGGCATTCAAAACGTTTAAAGTAATCCGAGATGCGAATACGCCTCAAATGGTTAGCCAATTAGATTATTGGTGTGATCCAAATACAGGCGTATCGTTTTTGCTAGATTTGCTTAGAGTGTAATCTAGTTAAACCAAGTCTCGATCTTGCTTTTTGCATTAATATTACTTGGGATCGGGGTTGATTTTAACCCATGCAATGCGGTCATTTGTTAAGTCCAATTTCGCTTGGGCGATAGGTTTCAACTCACTCGAAATACGGGTGGGGTTTAATTCTTCTTCCGATCGTTGTGGGTTGAATCCAATTTTGGTTGCACGTAGCTGAACTCATCATTTTCTTTGCTTACTGGTAAGTGGAAGTTTGTTCAGATGAAGTGGCTGAAGTATTGGGCAGTGTTTTCAAGCTTCCTTGCCGCTGAGGTGGTAGGTGATGCACTGTTGCTGCCTTACATCGTGCCCGGTTATACGTTGCTGAAGCTCGGGTTTCTCTTCTGGATGGTCAGTCCATGGACGAGTGGTTCTGAAGCTATTTTTTACAAGGTTTTATTTATTTATTGCTTTTGATTTGGAGTGGTATTTGTTTTAGAATCATCAGTTGCAGTTGCGTTTTTTTACATTCCAACTATTTATTGATTGTATTTTAATATCGAGCGGACGGGAGAGGGAATTAAGATATGATGCCTTTTTTATAAATCACATTAAATTGTGAAGTAGAAGCATTCGACTATTCGATTCATTTGAACGATTGATTAGGAAAAGATGTTACTGCAATATGAAGCATAGCGGTATGACATCAAGAGGGTGTGATACGAACTATTTTCTTCATATAAGAGTAAGTACAGTGGATCACATCAAGGCTTTCCGTATGACAATATTCGTTCATTCATTCCAAAAATTTATCGAATTTGTTGATATATAAACATCGCTATCACTACTAATATATTTGGTAAGGACATAAATTTCTTTCTTGTGATATAAAGCCTTATAGTGAATGTTTTAGAAGCAAATTGTATTACGTGCTGATTTAACTGTGTAGTTAATTACAGGTAGTCGCACCTATACTGGCCACGTACGGGGAGGACTTTAATAGGATGGTATCGCATATGGTATCATTGGGACAGAATTCAATTGAGAGGATATGGGACAACATTGTGGACAGGTTCAACTTAATGCTTTCATCTTGGAGTTAATGCACATGTTCATGTTGAAACGGATGTTTTCTTATTATCGGGAGGTGAAAAATTTTTTGCACGAAATAGTTTTCGGCGGTTATATTCATTTGTGTTCATTCCCACGGGTATTACTCATGTTCCCGTAGATTTATGTTCACTTTTTCCTTTCATAGCTGTTGTGTTCTAACCCAAGCCTATCCCATTTGCGGAAAAAAACCAAATGAGCTAATTTTTTAGCTTCCATTGAAGAAAATTCAGCAGTTTTCGATCAGAAAGTAGGAAGTATATTTCTTGAAAGTGGGAAAATTTGCCAACGCTTTTTTTCTTTTAGGGCTCGCTACTGTGTGATGGCCATCGCATGGAGAGGTCAAATGCAACCTTTGGAAGTTCGCGCACTGCAGCCTGCCATCATACGTGGTTTGTGTCTTAGGAATATTAATTAAGAAATTCCCCTTAACATTGTCATATTTATTCGGAAGTCGAGAAGAAGAAAGCAACAAAATTTTCCGTTGTGGGCATTTATTCTTTATTTTTGTTTAATATCTGTTGAAGAAACTTTTTTTCTCATATTTTGCCAGGAAATCTTGATTTGGGGTGAATGAAGAGCTTTGTTTGAACATTACGGATCTAATGCTTGGAAAATAGCAAACAAAACATAGGTAACTTCAACTGAATGAGCCTATATTAGGGAGAATTAAAGCATAAAGTCAGATTTGCTGTTTATCTATCCCAAGACATGGTAATGCTGAAATAGAAAAAATTTTTTGGAAAAGGTGGCACGACTTCAATTTTCCACTATTGTAGTTGTAAAGGAATTGAGTCCATGTATAACTGACTGGTGAAAAAAGCTTCGGAAAATGAAACAAAATAAAATATTTCGATAAGTGTTCAGCTGAAAGCAAAAAGGACGTTATGGATGATGAAATTTAGAATGAAATTTGGCTAAATGAAGTAAGTTCTTCTGCCCTTGAGGCTCCACTTCATTCGAAAATAATCGTTAGCAGGTGATTTATTAGAATTCATCTCATGATGAGGTCATATTTGATGAAATATTTCAGCGATGGAAGAGCAAGACGAAGTGGACGTAGTTGCGAATTATAATATAGGAGCAAAAATCGAGTCTCATCGGGGTGATGCTCCCAGTGTGAACGCCGCGGTTGCTGCACGCATAAACGGTTGCTTTCAAGTTTCCTTCAGTGACTTTTTTACTGTTAGGAGGAGGGGAGGGGGATAATGGGAGAAATGAAAAGAGGAATTCCGCTTTTGTATATGTAGTTGATCGTTTCAATTATTTTAAACTTCTCTCTTCCCGTAAATTTGAAGTGGCGGCTCCTTTCTCTCTCCCTTTCTATTTTGAAGTTGTTTATGCAATATTCAAGAACTTAGCGGCAAGCATATGTTGAAAATGGAAGCGAATTACAACTTCATATTTGGATTAATTTTCGAAATGCAGCGCTAAAAGCGATTGACAAAGTTTTTCCATGTGGTTAGAGGAAGTATATCTCTCTGCAAGCATTCTGATGATTGAGGTAAATTGTGTGTTGTGGAAGCTGGAATTATGAAATCAATGCTTTTGTTTTGCTGGTATGACTGAAATTTAAGGTGCCGATGTGGAATATGATGCGCGCGTTGTGGAAGATCACGATGAGCCTGTTCCTCCTAGACCAAGGCGTCGTGGGAGGGCCAAGAAAACTGCGGATACTGCAGGTGGGTACTTTTTACTTTGAGCTCCATAAAGCAGATCTTAATTGAAGGAAATAATATGTTCTTCATATTGCAAGATCAAAGCCACATTGTAAGGCAATTTGCCAGAAATTTGTGGATAATAGGGCGGTCGCGATGAAACTAACTGAATAGTTTTATCGAATTTTGTGGCTTAATAGCGTTTCTGGAATGTGCCTCTATTGGAAAATTGCTTATCCTTGAGTATTTCGACTAATGAGGTGTTTTGATTCTTATGATCTAGGGAGCTATTTTTACAGATGTTGAATAGTTCGCTTGATATACGTTTGTTGTCACAGGTCGCTTTTTTGCAAGCTGCTATTGAAGGCTGTTTGAGCATTTCACCTTCCCTCTCGAGGGGTAGACTTGCTTATTTGGACTGCGAAAGAATTTTTGTGAAGAGGAAATAGAAACTGTTGTGCACCTATATTTCCACTGTCCTTTTCTGCGCAGTTATTTAAATTGTTAAGCATTTTTTCCTATTCGTAAAAATATATGAAGCTTGATAGGATTATTTTTTGAAGAAGGACGCGAAACGGTTCCGCGTAATCGACGAGTTGCTGCAAAGCGGTCGCATTCGAGGGCTCGGCGCATTGATGCGGACTTATCAGAATGAAGCACCATCAGGGTCGACAACAATGTGGGTTTAGTTGTGATGTTGTTTTGATTTAAAGAAAAGCAGTTCAAAACCTTTTTGTGATTCCATGATATACAGGTCGACTTTTCGATAGCATAAGTGTTTACGAAATTTTTTTGAGTGTTATAGAAGCGTTTTGTCGCCATAAATGTTCGGTTGAAAAATTGCAATTATTGAATTAAACAGCCAACTGTGATTTATATATGTGGTGTTAAATGTATATTTCATGTTTTTAGCAAACTAGTTTTAAGAGATTTTAGTCTTTATTCTCCGTCAATTGAAAGGATTCTTGGTGGAAGTTTATTTGGGTGGAAGTCGACGATTAACGGTTGAAGTGACACGGCAATATAGATTTTGAGGAAAATTCACAGTTATTGCTGTTCTTTTCTGATTTCTCAAGAAAGAATTGTTCCGCATCATAGTGTTAATGAAATTTGCAGGTTGCCAACAGCTGTCATAACTGCCTTCCTTCAAATGGACTTTTGTTCGCCTCGCAATTCCTCTTCTCTGTTGTATTGTTTTGTGTTATCACGTGGGGGGGGGGGGGGAGGAGTAGAAACTCCAAAGAGTTTTGATCCCAGTTTCCACTAATTTGTCATTCGGATTGGGATTACAATCTTTTGGTGTCTTCTTTTTCCTTTATTTGAGTGGAAGGGAATTATACACAAATCGAACATGTGTCGTGTGCTTAAAATGTAGTTAAGTTTTTGAACGTTTTGTTGTTTAGTTCCGGTGCTTCCTGAAGTGGCTAAATTGTTCTTGGCAAGGCGCATTTATTGAACTCGCATTTCTATAGGAGCTAGCTTTGGAGCTAATGCAGCTCCTTTCTTGTAATTAAGTGCATTTTCGCTTATCCTTTCACTTCCTTCAGATGCTTTCTGTGGCGGGTGTTTATTTTTATCATGTAGTATTATATTTCTCGATTCTGATACTTGGTTACTGTTTAAAAATACTTCAGGTATGAGTCATGATTTATTAAGCTTTACCTTAAAAAGTAAGCAATGTGCTTTATTCTGGAAGCAAGCTGAAGAACGTGCTTTATCCATAGGCGATATTGGCCCTAAGCAGTTTTATTTCTATGCGACAGATGTGTTGAATTCTTCGATTCTTTTCGAGGATTTAGCCTCAAAGGATAGTGTTTTTGATCGTGATCTGAGTTTTGACTAAAGGTTGAGGAGTGTGAATGGAAATTTCGAAGAATAGATTCGAAATGATACATTTTTTTAATTGTCCGGTTTTGATGAGCGTTATCGTTTGATATGTTCAGTTTTTTGATCGTTGTGCTTTTAAATTCATACGTGTGATTGATCTCAGGTTATTGTTAACTTTTTGCAGCGTTATAGTTGCACTATACATCGTGGCTTTGTTGTATACATACTTCGAGTGTTGCATTTTCCGTTGAGCTTTCTTTAAGGTTTTATTTCTCAGTTTTTGGCATTATGGTGCTGTACAATTAATTGTTCATTGCTGATCATAAAAATTCTTATCATTGAAATAAACTAACTCAATTATGTTTGGTGGTTCGACGAGTTTCCCTATAGTACCCGTCGATGATGGTTTGAAATATGCATGTTTCGTGAAGCCCTGGTTGTTATTCGAATGTCGACAGTTGTCATATGCAAACCTCAACTTCTTTCACTTCTTTCCAGGGCTCTGCTGTTTGCCTTTTCGTTCAGTGATCATGACTGGCAAGCTGCCAAACGTTTCCCTTTGCCGAGTTTGTCGATTGTGGTCTTTTTGCGTACGGTTTTATGATGCTTTATGCAATAAGCTGAGTGTTTCGAAATCTACTGCTTCAGTACGTTCATATTTTTATTTGATGGATCTCACTGTAGACCTAACTATGGGAACAGTGAAACATTTCATCATATCGTGGTGGTTTCCGTTGTTCTCTGTGAAGATTATTACGTCACTTTACGTCATTAGTTAACATGTACAGAGTTTTATTTTCGTCGGAGACTTTCTGTTTGTCTGTTATGCGATGAATTTTATCTTATTATTGCATTTACTTTAATCTTATCAAGGTGCCCAAGAAGGGTGTTCTATAAGCAGCTCTCGTTGATGAATAAAGAAATGAGAAAATCTTGGTGGGTCATAGCAAAGGATCTGGTCATGTCGGGTTGTGAGGTACATCTTAACAGGCTAATCGAGTCACAGATGAGTAGGGAAGTGTTTAGTCGTTGCTATTTTTAGAACAACTTGAGACCTCCAAGCGTTGTTTTAGGGGGGGAGAGGGGGAGTGGGGCACTGGTGTTGGCGCTGGAGAGATCGAACGAAAATATTCTTGGGTCAGTGCAATTTGTTGTACAATTTCATTTGTTTTGCAGCGGCGACTGCTGACGGTTGCTGGGATACTTTATAGTTCAACATTTCAACCTTGTATTTGCCTTCGGGAGGACCTGGAATCATCTGCTAAGAAAGCTCAAGGGGGTTTATGTGGCACAAATGTGAAAACGGGGAGGGGGGTACTCCGATCGACGGTGATTCAATTTGAAATCAGGCTTTCTTCGAATTGTAAGGGTGGTACGCCTTGTCATGCTTCATGCCCATCATGCCATGTCCTGAATGCTGACGAATATGCCGTGCATTATTGCTTTGGCGAGGACGTCAGTGATCGTTCTGTGCAACAATATCAAGCAGGTATGGAAGCAGATTTGATGCTTCCTTGTCGTACGCAAAGTGTAGGAGGGTTTATGGGACAAATAAATAGAACAAGGTGGAGGCAAGTATGTCAGGATTGTAACAAAGGCAGCGTTGTGTGAATGAGTGGGGTGATTTATTTGAGGTTGCGTAAAGACTGCTGAGAAATAAAGGAGGAATATTTGCGGGGATAGACTCAAAGAGCAGATAATCGAAGGCTGGAGAGGGGATGCAAAGGTAATCAACTTTCCAGGATGAGGGGGAAGATGCCACATGGGGAGTTAATCAAAGATTTTCGGTTCTCTCACAACGCTGCTTAAAAGCATTGCATGTTAAGATCAGATTCCAGTGCAACTTTCCCATCTTCGGGTCTGCATTCGACGTCAACGACGATGTGCTGCATATGTGCAGGATAACTCTTCACCTTGGCGACGTTGATCACTGTACATGTCCATAGCTTACCTTCTTCGTCGTGGATGTTATTCAGATAACGAGTGCAGCTGTAAATAAAATCTTGTAAAGTGTTGAATTCGTGATGCTGTCAATCTCGAAACCGAGAGAACAACTTCGGGAACTTAAATCGTTTTGTCTTGAAGCGAAATTTTTGATGATTCTAATAATTCTAATACTGTAAAATCGGTTGGCCCAAAGTGGTTATTTTTTTTTTAAGTATCGGAATATTGCTAATGCGAAGTATGTGTGTTTTTTTAAAGAATCTGATTTCACCACTGGAAATGTTTTCTTTAGAATATGTTTGTTTCGAGAATGGGAACTCTTCCTTTCCTATTTCTAATTTCAACGATATCTTAGCCCTTAATTAATGCTAGCTTGTATTTCTCACCATCTCAGGAAATGCATTTTTTCGATTTTATGATAATTCATCTATTTAGAACTATTTAGAGTTCTAGGTAGCGCAAAGCTTGCATCACAACTTGACGGATCAACTTTGTCAGGTTGCAGCTCTAGGTCTATTTTCAGCCAATGTTGGAAAATACAAGAAACTTGTTTCTCTTATAAGTGAGGTTGTGCACCTTCAATGTCATAGACTCGTTCTCAGTGCTACCGTTATACTAGATTTGTGTGGTAATGGGCAACCTAGGTACCATAAATAGGAAGGGAGATGAGATTGTCGTTTAATTATGCGATCACAGTGGAGATAGCGGAATCAGGGAGAAATATAGGTAGGTACTTAGAGACATTGAACTGCAGCTGAAATTATGCTGTGTATATCGCAGTCTATCTAGCATGACGTTAAGGAATTGGATCGGTCTGATGGATTACGAGTAGGTCTTCTGTTAGATTATGGATCTGTCTTCTGATGGATTATAAACTGACCGCACTGTGCTTGAGCCGACTTGCACTGAGCTAGAACTTAACCTTAAAAGTCTAATTAGAATACTGTCGAGATGTCTTTCGAATAGAGCTCAAGCTAGATAAACTTGAGTTAAACTTTAGCCCAAATAAGTCAAATAAATAACCCACGAAAATTGCAAATAATTTCTTTAAAAAATCGAACAAATAAACGCAAAAAAATACTTTGTAGCACATTCAAATGCAAAATCGCGTATAGCTGCATCAAGCGAAGCCCACATATTTGCCTTGAAGTCGGGTTCAATACGAGCATTCGGAAGGATCCTATTTTCGATCTCTTCGATTATCGATGCTGATCGACTTATTTTGCGTTTCAATCGCTTCTCACCGCAATCATCTGAATTCCTTATCGGAGAATTTGAGAAGCTTCAATTAAGAAGTAAGTGTTATTTTACCATAAAGTCACTCTTGTCTCCACCCCTTAAAAACATTTCATCTAGCTGTATCATCGTCGAACCCTCTCGATATGATGATCAGAAATTTATGAAAATTTTTGGGCATTCTCAATTCTCAAACGTCCAGTCCTACTTTGAATTTATGCGAAGATGGGATTAATCTTCGTCGAGCCCATTCAGCTGATTCCAGTGAATTTGAGCGAGTTTTATAACTCTGTGAGGTATCATAGACGGGGTACGCACTTCCGGATCATTGTTTTTCTATTGTGTGTATAATTACGCTTGTATGTCATTATTAGGAGGGGAGTGGGGGGAGGGGAGGGAGGATGGAGGGTGGGGGTGGTGGGTTGTGGGTGGTGGGGGGATGTTTTTTGAAGTCTTTTGATGGTACGTTTTGCAGATTTCATCCAGTGCTTCGTGGATTTGCATTTGCATACGATTAAAATTTTTATTGATGCGTTCATGTATTAAATATTGTTGTGCTTTTATGTACTCTATTTTGTGCTGAAAATATAACAGTACCTATGTTTGTGCTAGATTACCGGATTTCTACCTCATCTTTTTGCATGAGTAGAACCTGAGGCACACAGTAATAAGCACCAAGGACAACAAGGATGTGCTTTGCAAAGAGGAGCATTTACCTTCGCTAGCGCCTTCTGAAGTAGTCATTCAACGCTATCACGAAGCAGTTCTGCTAGGAGGAGAAGTGAAATGTTTTGATGTCCATGCATTCTCTCAGATTTGGCTGGAACGGGAATTTTTTTTTAATTGGGCAGCTTTTCGTCTGAAAATGATCCGAGGAGCTTCTTTCTCTTTTTCATTATGTTCAATTTTTTTTATATCGTTGATGTAACTTTTTTATTTCATCAGCAAAGTTTAAGGTTTTTGTTTTGCGCGCGTCACCTGTGCAATCTTATTTTATAAGTAATTTAGAGATGTATTTGATTTTAAGGTCCACACACAAACACGAAGGATAATAACAACAACGGCGATGAAAAGGCGATTCGAGAGAAGTGGATTGCGATGTGTGGGAAGCACCAAAAAGGCTGATGAAATTCCAAAGACCGTTAGAGTTTTATTAATTTTGATAGCTAGATATGATTATCTAGAGGTATGTCGTATATTATATTATTGTATAGGTAAATCACTGAAAAGAAATATTTTCTCGTCGTTCTGAGAACAAAAGATGGCGATTATTGAAACGTGTTATCGAGATAATGTGACAGATAAGCTAGTAAAATATGAAAAAAATTTTTTCGAAGAAAATCGGTGATTTTGGTACCAAACGATAGAACTTATCGAGTTCTATCGTTTCATACCAAAAATATCCATCTCCGACAGAAAAAAAGTTTTTTTCCAAATTTTTCCTTGGCGTCTGTCCAGGTCTTCGACAATTGCGATCATGTTGAACATTTGGGGACGCATTCTCATTGGGTGGGTGGGGGTTATGCCATACCTTCTCATTGGGTGGGGGTTAGAGTTATGCCATGCCTTCTCACTGGGTAGGGGGGGGTTATGCCATGCGTTCTCATAGGAGGGGAGGGTTACGTAACACATTCTCATTGGGTGGGGTGGAGGTGTGGGTTTCTGATGTACACGTGGGTCTATTTTAGCAAGATTACTTATTGACTCTTCAGAGTTATTGATTATGTTGAAAGTTGTTGAGTGGTGCTTTAAAAATCCCTCATAACGGGCGGTATAGTTCCAGGCTCAGTTACCAATTTATGAGTCTCGGGCTTCGACTTTTCTAAGTCAAAACTTGAATTTGCAGGAAAGATTATTTTTTCTCCCAAGTACATTACTTGCCTGGAAATTTTGCGGCTAATGAAAGTGGGATAAGATTACCACCATTCATAAATGTTAGGTTTCATGAGTATCGACCCATGCTGGGATCTCCAACCGAGGTGGGTGCCATCTACCTGTGCATGTCTAGCGCCTCAGTAGGGAATCGTTATCTTTGAATTGATGTTTGTGTATTGTTTTTATGGTTTTTTATTCTTCATGAGCATATTCTGCGTGCTATTTGAACAATTTTGAAATTTGCATCAGCAAGATGTTCTCTTGATGAGTTTATCGATGGGTAACTTGTTCAACCTCATTGATATTATATTTAACATTGATGTATCTAAGGAAAATAGGATCCTTCTTTCTGAGATGCCGAGTAACAGTCAGGTTTTTTAGAACGTTGTGTGGACTTTTCATCATTGCCTTTGCAGAGAAATTTTTTAAAATTAAAAATTTTTGTGAGAAACACTACAAGTTTTATTTTTTATCAGAAGATGGATGCTAATAATGTGTTGAATTCGATGAGCCTTTTAACTGGGTGTGTTTAGTTCTTCTTTGGCGCTTTTTCAATGGTATTTTCCTACTTTATTTATTTATTTCAACGTCCCGAAATGAAGAAACATTGCAAAAATAGGTGGGTAAATAGCAATGAGCATCTTTCGAAAGGTCCCATATAGACGAGTGGACATCTAATACATAAACTTGAGTCTGCGATTTTCCAATGATTCTAGGTTGAAAAATTTTGTTTGGTATGTTAATGTGGTTTAGCTGGTATGGATCATGGTAGTAATAAGGTGAAGCGTTTCTGTACATTTTCTAGCAACCTGATATCAGAAATCATGGGGGGGGGAGGGGGACCATATAGGAGTGAAGTATTCCAAAACGAATCGGCGATATGCGATGAGGACAGTTCTGTGAGGGCTGAATACATCGGTGGTGCAAAGTGCTATTTGATAATGAGTGCAAGACCATTTCTATGAGGACGAAAAGGATTTGTCAGACGTTATTAGTGAAACATGTGACAATATGTGTAAATATCTGTTCTGCAGGATTTTCATAATTATTTGTGCATATCGACTCTCTGTAGTATTGTTATTGGTCGATTATAAATAGGAATGTGGATATTTGGCTTGAGGGCATCAGATGGCGTAGTTGATGAGGTGAGCGGATTGTCATCAAAAGTGAATATTTTAACAAACGATTGCATTATTTTAGTGAATTCCTTTTTTTATTTATTCATTAAGGGATTAAGTTCTGAATGATGATCTCAGATATTGTTTGAAGTGTTTTTTTTGGTTGAATATATCCACTTTCCGCATCCGTTTGCGTTGCATCCCACCTTCCTCTACTCCCTCCCTCACTGTGTGAAAGCGCTAATTGAGAATTGCTTTATGAAGAATAGGATCGTTGAAATTTTATTAAAATTGCCCACGTTCATTTTCTTATCATTTATGAGAATTGAAGCAAATTTAATTGTTCTTATTATCCCTTATACGTTTCTTTGATTCCTTTGTTTTGGTTTATTGAAAGTGATTTTATTCAAATAAGAATTTTACGAATATATAAAGTTTTTTATGTAATATATTCGATGATCTTATTTATTTCATTCTTTTCCGTATTGGCATGTTTTTTTGTTTAACCTCTTTGATATGTTTTTTGAATCAATATTGAACATTTTGCATATATTGATAATAAATTGTACGGAATATTTCTAAATGCAAAAATAAAATATTTGCTATTATTTGTTGCTAGTATGAATCTCGATCGCGCCTAGTCGATAGATCTCCTATTTGAACAGTAAAGATGCTTCATTTGTATTGACAGTGAAATAGCGTCAATATTTGCATTAATCGAGTATATAGGTTATGAAGACTCTAGCAGATTGCAGAATTACGAAACAATAGATGTATGTTGGGTTGTAAAGATTCGTGATATCAGGATTAATGAAGATGATGGAGGTGATTCTTTGATCGAAATAATTAGAGGTTGTAATATTAGGAGAGAACGATGTGAAGCTGTGCGAACTCGTGGAAAACCAATAATGCGAACCGTTTATAAGCGTTACAAAAAAAAGAGGATCAATAGAAGGTAGATGAGGGAACCTATTGATGATTTGTTCATTAATGTTTTTATGGGCTAATTTACGGGCTTAATGTTTATGGACTCAGACAGAAAGTGGTGAATTCGATGGTACAAAGATTTCAGCTCATGGAGTCTAAGGTGTTACGGATGAAACTAGTTCTTAGGGCACGCATCCTCATAGGTGGGGGATGGTTGCGTAATGCATTTTCATTGGGTGAAGGGAGAGGGTTATGCCATTGTTCTCATTTTGTGGGGGGAGGGTTAAGGGATCCTTTCTCATTGGGTGGGGGAGGGTTACGTAATGCATTCTCATTGGATGGGGAGGGTGGGGGGGGGCGAGTTATGCCATGCCTTCTCATTGGGTAGAGGGGAGGGTTATGCCATGCATTCTCATTGGAGGGGGAGGGTTACGTAATGCATTCTCATTGGAAGGAAGGGGGGGGTGAGGGCTACGCCATGCACTCTCGTTGGGTAGGGGGTGTGGGTTTCTGAAGTACACGTGGGAATATTTGAAGAATATTACTTATTGACTCCGTCAGGGTTATTGATTATGTTGAAAGTTGTTGAATAGTGCTTTAAAAATCCCTCATAACCGGCGGTATAGTTCCAGGCTCAGTTACTAATTCATGAGTCTCGGGCTTCGACTTTTCTAGGTGATTTCTAGGTGACCTTATACTTTGTTCCAAGCATTGTTCCAAAGATGTTGCGATATCATAGAAGAGAGCAAACACTTTTTTCATCACGAATTCATACTTGCAGAGTGTGCAACTTTTGTGCCTACTCATGGTCTGGTAGCACATTATAATAGAAATTTTGAGATGAAGGGTCCTCCATCTTAACCTATCCTTTCTTCGGCCTTTTTTTCGAATTTTGAAGGTTTTAAAATGCCTTTTTTATTTTCTTACTTCGAAAAAAGAACAGTTTCAGCTGAGGAATCATTGAAGTTAGCGTTATGAAGTTTGATAGATATACTGTTAGTCATGGTATTCTTCGTTTGAATGCATCAAGTTATATTTGTCTTTTGTACTTGTGTTTTGCAATCAGAAACAAGTAGAGCCTTTCGCAATCATTCAGTAAGTTCAATTCACTTTCGAAAAGAAACTATAAATATACTTGAAGAAGCCGAGAATTGTGATGTTTTATTTCAAAAATATTTTTCTGCACCAATCCAATCATTAAAAAATGAATCTTTTTTGAAACCTGTGGGTAATCGGGTCACCTAAAATGCTAGGGCATTATTCAGCATGTTTTTATCAGTTATTGATAGCATGTAAAACCGGTTACTTGAGTGAGCGCAATATGAAAGCTCCTAGACGTGCACTTGCTTGTCGTTTTTTGTGCGCCTTTTTTTATTTCCGACGTTGAATTGCAAAAAAGGCCTATTGTTTCACCTGTCATGTTGTAGCTTTCAATTTCCATTTCACCTTACATCCTCGATTATAGAATATGGCTTATAAATTCTGTCAAGATTTATTATCATTTGCTTGCGTGAGTGCATTATCTGACTTTTTAATGGAAAATTGTCATTGCAAAGAATATTTAATAGTTCCTTTAAGGATTAGGGATGGGAATGAATGACTTTTGAAAAATTCGTTTTATCTATTGAATGACCGATGTTTTTTCTGCTAGTGTCTAAAAATTGGAAATTTTCATTGCAGGCACAATGTAACAGAAATTCAATCATGGTTATCCTCAAAAGGTTTTGGAGTGCATCGTGAAACATTGGAGCCACTTGTACAAGCATCACACTTATTACAATCAAAGAAAGATGAATCCAATCTTGACACTCTTTGTGGTGAAATGACTTCCAAACTCAAACCTAAGCAGGTATGTTTACGTGTGATTTCTATGTTTGAATGTTTTTTAAATGTCTGTTGTGTAGGTTGCTATGTCACATGTGGAACTGGAAAACTATGACTTTTCGTTGCGATCGGCCCAATTTCAGAAATATCGTTGTGATGTTGCATCGTTATGAACAGCGAATTCTTTGCTTTTTTATATAATTTCTACCTGAGTAGCAGAAATTGTTCGCAGAAATATTCTAGAACCAAAATGAAATGCATTGCTTTTATATTGGAATAAGTCAGAAACAAAGAATGCAGCAGGTAGGAACAATATATTTTCGTATATACAACACAATGTGCGAGTGAAAGAATGAAATTACGCAGTTTACCTGTTAAACCCAAAAGAAAAACATTGGTTTTTTGCCGTCTCAATTGTTTTCAAAGGTCTAGTTAGACGTTGCACTTGACATAACTTTGTATTGGAATAAGTCAGAAAAAGTTGGAATAAGTTCGAGCATTTTTTGACGTGGTGTTAAAGGAACTAGTTCACATTTTAAAGCTCTTATTCGATTCCCTCTTGTGTCATCGTATATTTAAAGTTTTTATGATTTGCTGATTTGTTGATATGTCATGGGAACATGTTAATTAGCAGTCATTCTGAATAGCAATGCAACGTAAGTGTTGGCATTTATTTTTGTGGTGTTCCTCAAATATTTTGCAACCCCATTAGCACATCTTGTTTTAAATGTTCGAATATTTAAACATCTAAACAAGATTTGGGAATATATGCTTGGCATCGTGACACATTTTTTGCTTTTTGGCAGCAATATTAAGGGGGTCCAAATATGCAAAGTCCAGAAAACAGTGAAACTCTAAGTGCTTTCTTTTACACGATAAATCGGCTGCATAAATTTCCAGCCAACGACTTCTTCTACATCGCAACTGAGAGCTCATGAAGCAAAATTGCCTTCGTAAAGGATTGAGAAAATCGCATATAGTTTAGGTTACATTGCCAAGTTTTTTCACCCTACCTTTTTTGATTTGTCAGTTGGAACAGTAGGGTGGGGTGCATACACGAATATGCCAATAAACAGAAAGTTTTTGTAGTAATTTTGTGGAAAACGTATTAAGTTTTTTCCTTTTCATATAAAATTAGGTTTTTGTATGTTGGTCGTTAAATGATGTTCATCGATGCAACAATTTTAGGTGATAGCAATACTGCAACACTACGCACCATCCGATGGTTTTGAAGAGCGACATCTTGAGCCTGAGTTCCTTATAAAAGTCTCGGAACGTCTCAACGAACGGATGCGTGCAAGTGGTGGCAATAATGCTGATCAAGTTCGTTCATATTGCGTTCATGCTTCATCGATTTGCAGCTTTATATTCTCTGATCCTTTTAACAGCTAATTTTTTTGCGGTCGGTCAGAAACGTAGCATAAGACTGCAGAATGCAGCAAGAGTGGAACTCAATTGAGCCGAATTCTTCCGTTAAGTTTATCGGAGAAGCTGCTCTAATTTTATGGATTATCACTTTCCCTCTACGGGATGACCCAGAAATATGAGAAGGGGTCTGATTTATTTTTAAGAGCGAATGAAGATTGAAGTTGTTTGACGTATTTTTTTGAGATATTTTATTGTAAGAAGAAACACATGTGATACACTAAATGGAGACAATTTGTTCGGTCTTTCTGCCTGAAAAATAGAGACCATTTGAGGTAATGTACTTTCTTACTGTAGCTCAAATCTTTTCTTAAGTTCATTTACAAGGTTTTAGGGTACGTTGTATAATTTCAGTGAAAAAATTCTTGTTTTGTTGAAAAGTTAAAAGTTTTTCCACATCATAAAGTAATAGAGCAGCTTGCCTGCATTTCCAGCAATAAACACTTTGGCAACCATACTTCTAAGGACTCTTGGGTGTCCAGCTTTTGGAAGCTTTTCTAACTTAATTTTAACGTCTTTCCTGCCCATTTTCAATGGCATTTCCGCTATGCTTTGCGCCAGTATTATCAGCAATCGGACTAACTGCAAGAAATTTAAATTCTCTAAAACTTTTCGTATTTCTTGTTGTCAAAAGTGTTGTTATTTGCTTTATATTTTGCTAAACGGTAACATTTGCAGAATACGCTTATAATGATGGGCACTTATTTGAAGCCATTCGATTCGCGACCGTTCGTTCATTCGGACTTTCCACTCGAAACTCTCTCATTGCCAACTTGTCTACATCTGCAATCAGTTTGTAGGCTTTTGTAGTCATGCCACTAGCTGGAGCCAACTTTTTTAACGCCTAATTTATTGTTTATTTTTTCTAAATTTATAAATCTGCGCTTTTGCAAATGTGCTCTCTTGTTGCAAATCCTTTTTCCTTTCTTTCGTAAATGATCGTAAGAAATTTTTGTTGAGTTATAATCGATAATCGGTGATCTTCGGAAGTTTTGTATGATGTCACTCCTTTCTGAAAATATCCATCCTGAAAATATCTATTTCTGGAAACTTCGATATGCAACACGATCGATGGCGCTAGAAATTCTTTTTGGCAAATGCCCAAATATTTTCCAGCCATAGTGATGCGAATATTTTGGGGTCCTGGAAGCGTTGAATGCGAACATAACAAGTGAGCACCTTTCAGTGTGCGACATATCTGTAAACAACTTGCACATTTCTTAATTACTATGTATATTGCTGTATCATTTACTCGCAACGCTTCTTCCGTTCGGAATACCATTGTCATTTTTTTTACCACTTAGATTTGTTTCGATGATTGAGGTCATTCGAATAAGTTAGAATAATCGAGGTGGGGGGGGGAGGGGAGGGGGTCTTTATTAGAGAGATCAGGCCTTCGAGATGCGTAGGTTCGCTTATTGAGCGATACAGATGTTGCTAAAACTGGGATACACCAGTGAGATCAGTCGGGGCAATATCTGTAAGTTTTCGACGACTTAACACTAGAAGGGAGACGAATCTGACGTGTCGAAACAAAGCGGAGGGGTGACTTTGACCAACTATTATTCTTCGAAAGGCGCTTTTTATTGCATTGCTCATTGAGGTTCTGTTGTGGTCGCCATCTGTAGAAGTCTTCCATCGTGATGAGACGGCATTTTGCTGTATTTCTGTTTTGCTTCTGCTTTACCGGTTGCATCATTTGTGTTCTCTGCGCAAAGATGCTTTTTGCTGATTTTTTTACAAATAGGTTATCTAAATAATCGTCAAATGAGGCACCTCCTATCGTTATTATCATTTTAATTGAGTACTGCTTCGATTCTCTTTTATACTGTAGAGAAATGATCTGGATTACTGCAGTATTTAATACAGTAAAGTGGATGAGATGTTTTTTCAACAGTACTCGTTTGCTGATAGCAAAAGAAAAAGCTGCAGAAGGACAAAAAGGAGGATAACCTTTCTTTCAATTTCAATACTGCATCGCTAAATCGAAGCTAAAGGTGACATACTAATAGCTATAAATGGAAGCTAAGTTTTATCCATGTACGTTGAAAACTCGATAACGATTGGGGTGTCAGGGTAGCTTTTTTTTGGAAATATGCTGACAACCTTCGCAGGTCAAGCAATCAAATTATAATATTTGTGAAAAATTGGAAGATGAAAAAAATTTCTTTTGAGTTCAGAACTTTTTCATTGCAGAAGAACTTAATTCAGAGCATTAACTTTTTTCCAGTGATTATTTAATGGGTTCCTTCGATGATTTTTACCTGTTAGGCGTTTTTTTCCTTTATATGTAAGTTGCAAAAACTGCGCCGGTAGTTTTTTCTATTTCCATAAGCGAAGTTTTTCAACAAAAAACTTTTTTAAATGGTTTTCAATTTATTCACATTTTATGTATTTGCTGCACAAATATTCTTTTCAATTACGCACAGATATACGAAAAATGTGAATGTTTTTTTCAGTTGAATGAATGTGTGGTGCCTTCGCTTTTAAATTGAAAAATTTAGTCATTTTTGCATTACTATAAAAATATTTGTTGGTGCATCTATCTTGCATGATTCTCTCTGATGTTTTCTATTATCGATAAATTTTCGGCAAAAAAATTTGTTTGTTTATTTATTGCATCAAATCTCTACAAATTTTTATGACTTATTATAGTGGATAATTGGGGACGGGGTGGGGAAGGGAGGAATAGGGAATGAGATGGGATGGTAGGGGGGATAGCATATAACAGGATTGGTTTTTCTGCTTTTTGTGGCTTTTCACGACACTATTTCGTTTTTTATGCAAATATCTCGGAAATATAGATACACATCGCTTGGAAAATTGTGTTGCGATGATGCACACCCTCTGTTTGTTTTAAAATGGCAGTCACTTCACTGAATTAAGTCTGTTGATGTTGTGGTTTGAAAACGTTTTTGAAAAAGTCGTTAAATTCGATCAAGTAAGGTGCGCTGCACCATTTGCTTAGGAGTACTACATGGCATAGAATAAACCCGATGTTGTTTACGTCCCATGATCTTCCAGGATAACGGCTCATGACCATCTTTCATTGTCACAAATAGTTGTCCCCGATTTTCGCGAGGCATGACGGCGATGAAATGATTATCTGTTAGATGCCGTCATTTTCAAGGTTTAGGGGCCAAGGGGTATTGCGAGGAAGGGTTTGGTTGAGGTGGGATTGTTTGTCCCACAACTTGAGGAGAGGATTGGGGTGGTTTTAGGGAGGGGGGGGTCTAACGTGGTTGAGGGGTTGCTGTCTTCGATATTCGGGGTTCTCATGTCAAGAGGAACGGGTGAGCTGCCCGAGAAGAAAAGTTTGGCCAAGATCGTCTTGCTAAGGTCGCTTATGTTGCATGCAATGCGGCAACAAGAAGTGTGTGATTTCTGTTGCAGCACTATATGGAACAAACGAGCTTCCAGATGCGATCCACGGAAGGATGCGGCAATAAAATCGTCCACAGCAAATTCACCACTCGAAACAGGTGTTCATTTGCCATTCCGCAGATGAAACTCTATGAAATATTGTGTTAGCTGACGTTATTGCCGCTATTGAGCGGTTTTTTAGAGTTTTATTTTGGTATGACAACCATGTTTAGTAAACCTCATTGCCTAAAGAATTCCATTGATTAGAAATGCTTCAGATCGTTACTCAGCACTGAACACCTCATAAAATACTGTTCCATAAAAGTATTGGCCAAATTGCTTGATCCAAAGTTTTATCGAATGTCACCAGAAAATTTATCGACGACTTTGAAAAGTGAAACATTGCACAGGCGATGCGTATTTTCGCCGCCCATTTAGCTGATTTCGACAACAATGAATCACTATGAGCAATCAAACAAATGCATCACACCTTCAATGAGACGATTCAAGGTTCTATTTGACGTGTAGATAGGCTGTTTATTGCATTCACTCGATTTCTGTTCTTGTTCATTATAGATGATTGTTGAATATAACTACGTTTTGAAAGCGTTCGCAGAACTGTGGCCAAAAAATTGAGAACGATTAAGGCAAACCGATATTGTTGCTAATAGTTAGTTTTCTTTTATTATTCTTTGATTGATTTAGTTGCCCTTATACCTATGTACGCCTAGATTCCCTCTTATTTAGGGGCACTAGAGCATTTTTCTTCTGCTAGGAGGAGAAGTGAAATGTCTTGATGTCCATGCATTCTCTCAGATTTGGCTGGAACGGGAATTTTTTTTAATTGGGCAGCTTTTCGTCTGGAAATGATCCGAGGAGCTTCTTTGTCTTTTTCATTATGTTCATTTTTTTTTATATCGTTGATGTAACTTTTTTATTTCATCAGCAAAGTTTAAGGTTTTTGTTTTGCTCGCGTCACCTGTGCAATCTTATTTTATAAGTAATTTAGAGATGTATTTGATTTTAAGATCCACACACAAATACGAAGGATAATAACAACAACGGCGATGAAAAGGCGATTCGAGAGAAGTGGATTGCGATGTGTGGGAAGCACCAAAAAGGCTGAGGAAATTCCAAAGACCGTTAGAGTTTTATTAATTTTGATAGCTAGATATGATTATCTAGAGGTATGTCGTATATTATATTATTGTATAGGTAAATCACTGAAAAGAAATATTTCCTCGTCGTTCTGAGAACAAAAGATGGCGATTATTGAAACGTGTTATCGAGATAATGTGACAGATAAGCTAGTAAAATTAGGAAAAAATTTTTTTCGAAGAAAATCGGTGATTTTGGTACCAAACGATAGAACTTATCGAGTTCTATCGTTTGATACCAAAAATATCCATCTCCGACAGAAAAAAGTTTTTTCCAAATTTTTCCTTGGCGTCTGTCCAGGTCTTCGACAATTGCGATCATCTTGAACCTTTGGGGACGCATTCTCATTGGGTGGGTGAGGGTTATGCCATGCATTCTCCTTGGGTGGGGGTGTGGGTTTCTGATGTACACGTGGGTCTATTTTAGCAAGATTACTTATTGACTCTTCAGAGTTATTGATTATGTTGAAAGTTGTTGAGTGGTGCTTTAAAAATCCCTCATAACGGGCGGTATAGTTCCAGGCTCAGTTACCAATTTATGAGTCTCGGGCTTCGACTTTTCTAAGTCAAAACTTGAATTTGCAGGAAAGATTATTTTTTCTCCCAAGTACATTACTTGCCTGGAAATTTTGCGGCTATTGAAAGTGGGATAAGATTACCACCATTCATAAATGTTAGGTTTCATGAGTATCGACCCATGGTGGGATCTCCAACCGAGGTGGGTGCATCTACCTGTGCATGTCTAGCGCCTCAGTAGGGAATCGTTATCTTTGAATTGATGTTTGTGCATTGTGTTTATGGTTTTTTATTCTTCATGAGCATATTCTGCGTGCTGTTTGAACAATTTTGAAATTTGCATCAGCAAGATGTTCTCTTGATGAGTTTATCGATGGGTAACTTGTTCAACCTCATTGACATTGATTGTTAACATTTATGTATCTAAGGAAAATAGGATCCTTCTTTCTGAGATCCTGAATAACAGTCAGGTTTTTGAGAACGTTGTGTGGACTTTTCATCATTGCCGTTGCAGAGAAATTTTTTAAAATTAAAAATTTTTGTGAGAAACACTACAAGTTTTATTTTTTATCAGAAGATGGATGCTAATAATGTGTTGAACTCGATGAGCCTTTTAACTGGGTGTGTTTAGTTCTTCTTTGGCGCTTTTTCAATGGTATTTTCCTACTTTATTTATTTATTTCAACGTCCCGAAATGAAGAAACATTGCAAAAGTAGGTGGGTAAATAGCAATGAGCATCTTTCGAAAAATACAATATAGACGAGTGGACATCTAATACATAAACTTGAGTCTGCGATTTTCCAATGATTCTAGGTTGAAAAATTTTGTTTGGTATGTTAATGTGGTTTAGCTGGTATGGATCATGGTAGTAATAAGGTGAAGCGTTTCTGTACATTTTCTAGCAACCTGATATCAGAAATCATGGGGGGGGGGGGGACCATATAGGAGTGAAGTATTCCAAAACGAATCGGCGATATGCGATGAGGACATTTCTATGAGGGCTGAATACATCGGTGGTGCAAAGTGCTATTTGATAATGAGTGCAAGACCATTTCTATGAGGACGAAAAGGATTTGTCAGACATTATTAGTGAAACATGTGACAATATGTGCAAATATCTGTTCTGCAGGATTTTCATAATTATTTGTACATATCGACTCTCTGTAGTATTGTTATTGGTCGATTATAAATAGGAATGTGGATATTTGGCTTGAGGGCATCAGATGGCGTAGTTGATGAGGTGAGCGGATTGTCATCAAAAGTGAATATTTTAACAAACGATTGCATTATTTTAGTGAATTCCTTTTTTTATTTATTCATTAAGGGATTAAGTTCTGAATGATGATCTCAGATATTGTTTGAAGTGTTTTTTTTGGTTGAATATATCCACTTTCCGCATCCGTTTGCGTTGCATCCCACCTTCCTCTACTCCCTCCCTCACTGTGTGAAAGCGCTAATTGAGAATTGCTTTATGAAGAATAGGATCGTTGAAATTTTATTAAAATTGCCCACGTTCATTTTCTTATCATTTATGAGAATTGAAGCAAATTTAATTGTTCTTATTATCCCTTATACGTTTCTTTGATTCCTTTGTTTTGGTTTATTGAAAGTGATTTTATTCAAATAAGAATTTTACGAATATATAAAGTTTTTTATGTAATATATTCGATGATCTTATTTATTTCATTCTTTTCCGTATTGGCATGTTTTTTTGTTTAACCTCTTTGATATGTTTTTTGAATCAATATTGAACATTTTGCATATATTGATAATAAATTGTACGGAATATTTCTAAATGCAAAAATAAAATATTTGCTATTATTTGTTGTTAGTATGAATCTCGATCGCGCCTAGTCGATAGATCTCCTATTTGAACAGTAAAGATGCTTCATTTGTATTGACAGTGAAATAGCGTCAATATTTGCATTAATCGAGTATATAGGTTATGAAGACTCTAGCAGATTGCAGAATTACGAAACAATAGATGTATGTTGGGTTGTAAAGATTCGTGATATCAGGATTAATGAAGATGATGGAGGTGATTCTTTGATCGAAATAATTAGAGGTTGTAATATTAGGAGAGAACGATGTGAAGCTGTGCGAACTCGTGGAAAACCAATAATGCGAACCGTTTATAAGCGTTACAAAAAAAAAGAGGATCAATAGAAGGTAGATGAGGGAACTTATTGATGATTTGTTCATTAATGTTTTTATGGGCTAATTTACGGGCTTAATGTTTATGGACTCAGACAGAAAGTGGTGAATTCGATGGTACAAAGATTTCAGCTCATGGAGTCTAAGGTGTTACGGATGAAACTAGTTCTTAGGGCACGCATCCTCATAGGTGGGGGATGGTTGCGTAATGCATTTTCATTGGGTGAAGGGAGAGGGTTATGCCATTGTTCTCATTTTGTGGGGGGGGGGGAGGGTTAAGGGATCCTTTCTCATTGGGTGGGGGGAGGGTTACGTAATGCATTCTCATTGGATGGGGAGGGTGGGGGGGGGGGCGAGTTATGCCATGCCTTCTCATTGGGTAGAGGGGAGGGTTATGCCATGCATTCTCATTGGAGGGGAGGGTTACGTAATGCATTCTCATTGGAAGGAAGGGGGGGTGAGGGCTACGCCATGCACTCTCGTTGGGTAGGGGGTGTGGGTTTCTGAAGTACACGTGGGAATATTTGAAGAATATTACTTATTGACTCCGTCAGGGTTATTGATTATGTTGAAAGTTGTTGAATAGTGCTTTAAAAATCCCTCATAACCGGCGGTATAGTTCCAGGCTCAGTTACTAATTCATGAGTCTCGGGCTTCGACTTTTCTAGGTGATTTCTAGGTGACCTTATACTTTGTTCCAAGCATTGTTCCAAAGATGTTGCGATATCATAGAAGAGAGCAAACACTTTTTTCATCACGAATTCATACTTGCAGAGTGTGCAACTTTTGTGCCTACTCATGGTCTGGTAGCACATTATAATAGAAATTTTGAGATGAAGGGTCCTCCATCTTAACCTATCCTTTCTTCGGCCTTTTTTTCGAATTTTGAAGGTTTTAAAATGCCTTTTTTATTTTCTTACTTCGAAAAAAGAACAGTTTCAGCTGAGGAATCATTGAAGTTAGCGTTATGAAGTTTGATAGATATACTGTTAGTCATGGTATTCTTCGTTTGAATGCATCAAGTTATATTTATGTCTTTTGTACTTGTGTTTTGCAATCAGAAACAAGTAGAGCCTTTCGCAATCATTCAGTAAGTTCAATTCACTTTCGAAAAGAAACTATAAATATACTTGAAGAAGCCGAGAATTGTGATGTTTTATTTCAAAAATATTTTTCTGCACCAATCCAATCATTAAAAAATGAATCTTTTTTGAAACCTGTGGGTAATCGGGTTACCTAAAATGCTAGGGCATTATTCAGCATGTTTTTATCAGTTATTGATAGCATGTAAAACCGGTTACTTGAGTGAGCGCAATATGAAAGCTCCTAGACGTGCACTTGCTTGTCGTTTTTTGTGCGCCTTTTTTTATTTCCGACGTTGAATTGCAAAAAAGGCCTATTGTTTCACCTGTCATGTTGTAGCTTTCAATTTCCATTTCACCTTACATCCTCGATTATAGAATATGGCTTATAAATTCTGTCAAGATTTATTATCATTTGCTTGCGTGAGTGCATTATCTGACTTTTTAATGGAAAATTGTCATTGCAAAGAATATTTAATAGTTCCTTTAAGGATTAGGGATGGGAATGAATGACTTTTGAAAAATTCGTTTTATCTATTGAATGACCGATGTTTTTTCTGCTAGTGTCTAAAAATTGGAAATTTTCATTGCAGGCACAATGTAACAGAAATTCAATCATGGTTATCCTCAAAAGGTTTTGGAGTGCATCGTGAAACATTGGAGCCGCTTGTACAAGCGTCACACTTATTACAATCAAAGAAAGATGAATCCAATCTTGACACTCTTTGTGGTGAAATGACTTCCAAACTCAAACCTAAGCAGGTATGTTTACGTGTGATTTCTATGTTTGAATGTTTTTTAAATGTCTGTTGTGTAGGTTGCTATGTCACATGTGGAACTGGAAAACTATGACTTTTCGTTGCGATCGGCCCAATTTCAGAAATATCGTTGTGATGTTGCATCGTTATGAACAGCGAATTCTTTGCTTTTTTATATAATTTCTACCTGAGTAGCAGAAATTGTTCGCAGAAATATTCTAGAACCAAAATGAAATGCATTGCTTTTATATTGGAATAAGTCAGAAACAAAGAATGCAGCAGGTAGGAACAATATATTTTCGTATATACAACACAATGTGCGAGTGAAAGAATGAAATTACGCAGTTTACCTGTTAAACCCAAAAGAAAAACATTGGTTTTTTGCCGTCTCAATTGTTTTCAAAGGTCTAGTTAGACGTTGCACTTGACATAACTTTGTATTGGAATAAGTCAGAAAAAGTTGGAATAAGTTCGAGCATTTTTTGACGTGGTGTTAAAGGAACTAGTTCACATTTTAAAGCTCTTATTCGATTCCCTCTTGTGTCATCGTATATTTAAAGTTTTTATGATTTGCTGATTTGTTGATATGTCATGGGAACATGTTAATTAGCAGTCATTCTGAATAGCAATGCAACGTAAGTGTTGGCATTTATTTTTGTGGTGTTCCTCAAATATTTTGCAACCCCATTAGCACATCTTGTTTTAAATGTTCGAATATTTAAACATCTAAACAAGATTTGGGAATATATGCTTGGCATCGTGACACATTTTTTGCTTTTTGGCAGCAATATTAAGGGGGTCGAAATATGCAAAGTCCAGAAAACAGTGAAACTCTAAGTGCTTTCTTTTACACGATAAATCGGCTGCATAAATTTCCAGCCAACGACTTCTTCTACATCGCAACTGAGAGCTCATGAAGCAAAATTGCCTTCGTAAAGGATTGAGAAAATCGCATATAGTTTAGGTTACATTGCCAAGTTTTTTCACCCTACCTTTTTTGATTTGTCAGTTGGAACAGTAGGGTGGGGTGCATACACGAATATGCCAATAAACAGAAAGTTTTTGTAGTAATTTTGTGGAAAACGTATTAAGTTTTTTCCTTTTCATATAAAATTAGGTTTTTGTATGTTGGTCGTTAAATGATGTTCATCGATGCAACAATTTTAGGTGATAGCAATACTGCAACACTACGCACCATCCGATGGTTTTGAAGAGCGGCATCTTGAGCCTGAGTTCCTTATAAAAGTCTCGGAACGTCTCAACGAACGGATGCGTGCAAGTGGTGGCAATAATGCTGATCAAGTTCGTTCATATTGCGTTCATGCTTCATCGATTTGCAGCTTTATATTCTCTGATCCTTTTAACAGCTAAATTTTTTGCGGTCGGTCAGAAACGTAGCATAAGACTGCAGAATGCAGCAAGAGTGGAACTCAATTGAGCCGAATTCTTCCGTTAAGTTTATCGGAGAAGCTGCTCTAATTTTATGGATTATCACTTTCCCTCTACGGGATGACCCAGAAATATGAGAAGGGGTCTGATTTATTTTTAAGAGCAAATGAAGATTGAAGTTGTTTGACGTATTTTTTTGAGATATTTTATTGTAAGAAGAAACACATGTGATACACTAAATGGAGACAATTTGTTCGGTCTTTCTGCCTGAAAAATAGAGACCATTTGAGGTAATGTACTTTCTTACTGTAGCTCAAATCTTTTCTTAAGTTCCTTTACAAGGTTTTAGGATACGTTGTATAATTTCAGTGAAAAAATTCTTGTTTTGTTGAAAAGTTAAAAGTTTTTCCACATCATAAAGTAATAGAGCAGCTTGCCTGCATTTCCAGCAATAAACACTTTGGCAACCATACTTCTAAGGACTCTTGGGTGTCCAGCTTTTGGAAGCTTTTCTAACTTAATTTTAACGTCTTTCCTGCCCAATTTCAATGGCATTTCCGCTATGCTTTGCGCCAGTATTATCAGCAATCGGACTAACTGCAAGAAATTTAAATTCTCTAAAACTTTTCGTATTTCTTGTTGTCAAAAGTGTTGTTATTTGCTTTATATTTTGCTAAACGATAACATTTGCAGAATACGCTTATAATGATGGGCGCTTATTTGAAGCCATTCGATTCGCGACCGTTCGTTCATTCGGACTTTCCACTCGAAACTCTCTCATTGCCCACTTGTCTACATCTGCAATCAGTTTGTAGGCTTTTATAGTCATGCCACTAGCTGGAGCCAACTTTTTTAACGCCTAATTTATTGTTTATTTTTTCTAAATTTATAAATCTGCGCTTTTGCAAATGTGCTCTCTTGTTGCAAATCCTTTTTCCTTTCTTTCGTAAATGATCGTAAGAAATTTTTGTTGAGTTATAATCGATAATCGGTGATCTTCGGAAGTTTTGTATGATGTCACTCCTTTCTGAAAATATCCATCCTGAAAATATCTATTTCTGGAAACTTCGATATGCAACACGATCGATGGCGCTAGAAATTCTTTTTGGCAAATGCCCAAATATTTTCCAGCCATAGTGATGCGAATATTTTGGGGTCCTGGAAGCGTTGAATGCGAACATAACAAGTGAGCACCTTTCAGTGTGCGACATATCTGTAAACAACTTGCACATTTCTTAATTACTATGTATATTGCTGTATCATTTACTCGCAACGCTTCTTCCGTTCGGAATACCATTGTCATTTTTTTTACCACTTAGATTTGTTTCGATGATTGAGGTCATTCGAATAAGTTAGAATAATCGAGGTGGGGGGGGGGGGAGGGGAGGGGGTCTTTATTAGAGAGATCAGGCCTTCGAGATGCGTAGGTTCGCTTATTGAGCGATACAGATGTTGCTAAAACTGGGATACACCAGTGAGATCAGTCGGGGCAATATCTGTAAGTTTTCGACGACTTAACACTAGAAGGGAGACGAATCTGACGTGTCGAAACAAAGCGGAGGGGTGACTTTGACCAACTATTATTCTTCGAAAGGCGCTTTTTATTGCATTGCTCATTGAGGTTCTGTTGTGGTCGCCATCTGTAGAAGTCTTCCATCGTGATGAGACGGCATTTTGCTGTATTTCTGTTTTGCTTCTGCTTTACCGGTTGCATCATTTGTGTTCTCTGCGCAAAGATGCTTTTTGCTGATTTTTTTACAAATAGGTTATCTAAATAATCGTCAAATGAGGCACCTCCTATCGTTATTATCATTTTAATTGAGTACTGCTTCGATTCTCTTTTATACTGTAGAGAAATGATCTGGATTACTGCAGTATTTAATACAGTAAAGTGGATGAGATGTTTTTTCAACAGTACTCGTTTGCTGATAGCAAAAGAAAAAGCTGCAGAAGGACAAAAAGGAGGATAACCTTTCTTTCAATTTCAATACTGCATCGCTAAATCGAAGCTAAAGGTGACATACTAATAGCTATAAATGGAAGCTAAGTTTTATCCATGTACGTTGAAAACTCGATAACGATTGGGGTGTCAGGGTAGCTTTTTTTTGGAAATATGCTGACAACCTTCGCAGGTCAAGCAATCAAATTATAATATTTGTGAAAAATTGGAAGATGAAAAAAATTTCTTTTGAGTTCAGAACTTTTTCATTGCAGAAGAACTTAATTCAGAGCATTAACTTTTTTCCAGTGATTATTTAATGGGTTCCTTCGATGATTTTTACCTGTTAGGCGTTTTTTTCCTTTATATGTAAGTTGCAAAAACTGCGCCGGTAGTTTTTTCTATTTCCATAAGCGAAGTTTTTCAACAAAAAACTTTTTTAAATGGTTTTCAATTTATTCACATTTTATGTATTTGCTGCACAAATATTCTTTTCAATTACGCACAGATATACGAAAAATGTGAATGTTTTTTTCAGTTGAATGAATGTGTGGTGCCTTCGCTTTTAAATTGAAAAATTTAGTCATTTTTGCATTACTATAAAAATATTTGTTGGTGCATCTATCTTGCATGATTCTCTCTGATGTTTTCTATTATCGATAAATTTTCGGCAAAAAAATTTGTTTGTTTATTTATTGCATCAAATCTCTACAAATTTTTATGACTTATTATAGTGGATAATTGGGGACGGGGTGGGGAAGGGAGGAATAGGGAATGAGATGGGATGGTAGGGGGGATAGCATATAACAGGATTGGTTTTTCTGCTTTTTGTGGCTTTTCACGACACTATTTCGTTTTTTATGCAAATATCTCGGAAACATAGATACACATCGCTTGGAAAATTGTGTTGCGATGATGCACACCCTCTGTTTGTTTTAAAATGGCAGTCACTTCACTGAATTAAGTCTGTTGATGTTGTGGTTTGAAAACGTTTTTGAAAAAGTCGTTAAATTCGATCAAGTAAGGTGCGCTGCACCATTTGCTTAGGAGTACTACATGGCATAGAATAAACCCGATGTTGTTTACGTCCCATGATCTTCCAGGATAACGGCTCATGACCATCTTTCATTGTCACAAATAGTTGTCCCCGATTTTCGCGAGGCATGACGGCGATGAAATGATTATCTGTTAGATGCCGTCATTTTCAAGGTTTAGGGGCCAAGGGGTATTGCGAGGAAGGGTTTGGTTGAGGTGGGATTGTTTGTCCCACAACTTGAGGAGAGGATTGGGGTGGTTTTAGGGAGGGGGGGGTCTAACGTGGTTGAGGGGTTGCTGTCTTCGATATTCGGGGTTCTCATGTCAAGAGGAACGGGTGAGCTGCCCGAGAAGAAAAGTTTGGCCAAGATCGTCTTGCTAAGGTCGCTTATGTTGCATGCAATGCGGCAACAAGAAGTGTGTGATTTCTGTTGCAGCACTATATGGAACAAACGAGCTTCCAGATGCGATCCACGGAAGGATGCGGCAATAAAATCGTCCACAGCAAATTCACCACTCGAAACAGGTGTTCATTTGCCATTCCGCAGATGAAACTCTATGAAATATTGTGTTAGCTGACGTTATTGCCGCTATTGAGCGGTTTTTTAGAGTTTTATTTTGGTATGACAACCATGTTTAGTAAACCTCATTGCCTAAAGAATTCCATTGATTAGAAATGCTTCAGATCGTTACTCAGCACTGAACACCTCATAAAATACTGTTCCATAAAAGTATTGGCCAAATTGCTTGATCCAAAGTTTTATCGAATGTCACCAGAAAATTTATCGACGACTTTGAAAAGTGAAACATTGCACAGGCGATGCGTATTTTCGCCGCCCATTTAGCTGATTTCGACAACAATGAATCACTATGAGCAATCAAACACATGCATCACACCTTCAATGAGACGATTCAAGGTTCTATTTGACGTGTAGATAGGCTGTTTATTGCATTCACTCGATTTCTGTTCTTGTTCATTATAGATGATTGTTGAATATAACTACGTTTTGATCGCTTATTGAATATGGAACACGATGTCTTTATAAATGGCATAAATCATGCGATAAAAACCAATTTTATATCTGAAAGTTGAATGTTATTTTTGCTGGTGTTTTCAATGATAAATTTTTGACAATATCGTCCAATATTAAGTAGTATGGAACGCTTGCTTTAGGTGTTAAAATTTATCGCAAAAATTTATGGTTCACATAAAAAACAGAGTAAATATTCCTGCTGATCTGGCGTTGCCCAAGTTTACCGAAACTTTTCACACAGGTCCTTTCCCCTCTTCCTCTGTCCTCCTTTCACAGCCGATCCTTTCCCTCCCACTTCTCTCCCTCCCGCCGCTTTCCCTCTTGCTCCTCTTCCACCGCCTCTTCTCCTGTTCATCGTCATCGTTTTAGTGTTAAAGATCAATGGTTAACGTTTAAAGTATATGAAACTAGATTAATGGTTTCTTTTCGCAAATTGTTTTCTCGTACACTGAAGCGAGACATTGCTCTCATATTGATTCGAATGACGAGAAATGTGTAAAGCGTTTTTTTGCAGAAAGCGCACCAATCGAAATGAATTTCAACGTAATTCTCTATTTGGTATGAAATTTTCTTTTATAGTTTTTTAAGTGATATAATTAAGAGGTGATTTATATTAACAAAAATAAATAACTAAATAAACGGATGGTTTCGTTTATCATTGAGCTTTGCAAAATGCTAGATGCATTTTGAGCTGTGTCGTATATGTTTTAAACGCTATAAGCATGCTAAATTTAATGGTCACGTTGTTTAAATGTTTATTAGATTTACTGCATTTCCATAAGATTGTACTAGGAGTTTTTGTCACATATTTCGTATCTCCCTGTCTAGTATCATCCTCGCATTAACAATACTTCTGGCCATTGAACTAGGCTGAATAATTTAAAAACCATAGTGTGCACGACGTGGATGTGTGATAAGGTTTGCAATGGTAGGTCCGCAACAATTAAATTTCAACTATGTTCGCAACTATTAGGTTTCATTTGCAAATAAAAGAGGCTAGTTCGGGCACCTGCTTGTTCACTACATCTTCCGTCTCCCCCCACCCCCTGCACTTCCATTTTTTCAAAGAATTTCTGGTGTTCTTTTTAATTATCGAAAGCTCTGTAAAAAATGTTATGTTTTCAAAATTTCAGACTTTAGTTGCATTTATTCTCAATATCACTTCAGCGGCTGTTTTCACCACGCATGGTAAGATCTTTGCATAAGTTTTTTTATGAAGTAGTTTCATTGTCATTATCGGTTTTCCCACCTAAGAAAGAAAATTATTGATATTAACGAAGGAAAAACCAATTCCTCTATCTGTTGGCTGCCATAAAAAAACGTTTTTTTGCATTAGTCAACATGTTAAATTTTCAAAAAAGCTTCTATGAAAAGTGGCTGTTGTTCAGATTTATTGTTCACGTTTTCTTCAAACTGCTATATTCAACGGTTAGCTGTCTTAGAATGAAGAGTATTTTTTCTATGAGAAATTGTAGAGGTTAATGTAACCTCTGATCTAGATTATGTGTTGACCTTCGCGGAAGTATTGGGGTAGATAATACTTCATCAGGGAAAGTTTCTGGGCAAAATTTGCCCAAAAAGGCATTCTGAAAACTTCTCAATTCCTTTGGCATGTTTATTCTATTCAAAGTGTTTTAGTGTGGTTTTTATATAATAATTCACTGTTCTACAGAAACAGCTATTGCGCCCTCCCCTGTAACCTATCCACGCAGTTATTTTTTTCCGAAGTTCTCAGATGATCGTGTTTCGAAATATTCGTTTTTCTTGTGAAATTGTTGAAACAATTGAATATCGTTAATGATTTATTCAACATCTCTTATTTGCATAATGTCGTTATGAGATTGCAGAGAAACTCGACGTGAAAGATCCATGCAAAGTGGCATGTCCAAAGAAGGATTTTATACGATGTGATGCTGCAAAGGATAAAGTTTTTCCTAGATGGAATATTCGATGTGAAACGAAATTTTAATCAAATCAATGAGCAATTTATCCAACTCAACTATCTCTTTAGAACTGGTTACCTATAGGAATTCAGCTTCAAAATGTATGCAGAAGAAGAGTCCCTTTGTTTCAAAAATTTGTTCAAAATAAATCAGTGAAATACTTACATATTCTTAGCGTTTTATGTATAAAAGTTTTGATGAATAAATGCATTAATTCCATCGAAAAGTACTAATCATATAGTAAAAAAAAACCGCGTTATGTAATAACAGCAAAGATTTATAAGCAATTTCTAAAACGATTCATAATGTTCACATGTAACGACCCATTTTTTTCTTTCAAGATTCTTCATTGCTTTGCAATGTTCATACATCGATGGTGGCGGGCAGAATATTCGACATGGATTTGTAATATTCAAATTGGCTGAAATTTAATAAAAATAATTTGGTAAGCATAATTTATGTTTAAAATTTGCATAATCCAACTTTATGTTCATTTCATAGAGTAGTAAATAGTATTTAGATATCAATGGGTAAAATTATAACAATTAGACATTCTCTTCCCATTGGTTTGAGTTTGGTATTCTCCTACAGAGATGATACTTCAGAGATCAAAAAGCAATCGTTTCGATCACTTTAAAGGATAACAGAAAAAAACGATTTTATCGAAATCAATATTTCATTTAAAGAAGAATAATCGATCAATCACAACGCAGTGCGATCGAATTGTTTCACAACGTAACTATTTCATTGCTAATTGACAGATAGAAACAATTTCGATTATTTTAATGATGCAATTTGCCATCCACCTTATTGAATTATTTTTTCAATGACGGTTTTTTCATTTTTTCAATGATCATTCTTCATGACACGATAATATAGAGTGGATATTTCTTTTAACGGAAATTACAATAGTGTGAATAAATGAAAAGTTACGATCAAATGCGCCACTAGAAGATGGATCACTTGATATAAAAAGCGCGAAAATGCTAGACTGTTCATAAAGTGTAAAAATGCATATGAAAATGTGTAAAAATGCATATAAAAATGTGTAAACTAAGGTTAGTTGATAAATTGATTGATATCTATTAGAAGCGCATTTGTCGAGTGCGTAGTTATTGTTTACGCTGATCGACAGCTATGTGAAAAAAAATCCAAGTATAAATACTAATTTCTTCGACTTAACTTCAACAGGCTGGATCGAGTAGATTTCAATCAGTGAAAAAGATTTCACTTACCATAAAAAACGTTTAATGCCACCGAAAAAACCATTTGAGGAACTGTATGAAACACCTTAAAAACAAAATATTTGATATATATATATATATATATATATATATATATATATATATATATATATATATATATATATATTCAATAGTCGATGACAATTTCGTTGGTTGAATCGTTTAGCAGAAAATATGAGGAGCAATTTTTTCTAAACTGTTTAATGTGTATTTGAATTTATTTCACTTATACAGCGCAATAGTTTTTCGTTTGTTATCAAAAGATGACTATCATTGAAGTTCGAGCTTAATTAAGCTTGGCTTCATAATAAAAACCTTAACCATGCAAATATATCATCTCACCTTTGTTATCGTTTGGGAAGGCGAACTACCTCACATTAATCTGCATGTTCTCCTTCCTCTAAAAAAAGCATACAAAGAGTTCCCATGAACCAAAGGAACTCAGGTCGTGGAAGTTAGAATCAAACGAGTTTCAATTCTGCGTTCTGAGATAATCGAATTTGTCGATTTATTGTTAAATACCGTTTGTTAATTTCTTGCCGCTTCAAAATTTGCCTGCCAGCTTTTCGTTTCCAATGCGCTTTCATTTGTTGTAACTTCTATATTGGTTTATTGGTTTGACGCAGTGGTGAATGCTGAGCTGCGCGGCTGACTGTGGGGTAATAAAGGGAATGGCGGTAGTGAGCTTGGAAATGAACAGTGGCTTGTGGGATGACATGTGAGTCGCTTGTTCGGCTTCAGCCATAGGTGGGTAAAAAGAGGATTGCCGAGTCAAGTTTAAAGTGTGGGAGTGGTTTCATCACAGAACGCTCACTGTGCCCCGACCCCGTTTTCTGCGAATTTGTAGCAATGGTTGCTCTCGTTCTCCTAATATAATTGTATGACACACATAGCTAATTCCCCATTAAATTTATATTCACCTCCAATGTTGTTCGCACGCGCCTTAGTCATGTAAATAAATAAAGAAATAAATTTTTTGAAAAAAAAACAATAAAGAAAACGATTATTGAATTTTTCCGCACCTACGAAAAAAGATTTTCGCCTCATTCATAGTGGAAAAACTCTCGAGGGAACATTAAAAAGCATAATTGAAGTTTTTTTTCAGTAGTTGTAAGACTTTCAGTGCTGAATTGGATTTTTTCGTACAAAAGCCGATCCCATTTTCTTTTTCATCCCTCATGCAAATGAAAGTCACCTTCAAATTGCACAGTTGATCTTCTAGATTAAGTTTGCAACTTATGGTATTGAAACTCTACTGCCATACACATGATCTTTACTCAAGAAGGGTGATCAAAAAAAAATTTTTTTTTGAACAGACGGAGCTCAGAAAAAGGAAGATTCCAGATAATACAGTCCACAAAAAGAACGAATCGAATGCCACCCTCTTTTGAAAGGAAATATTATGAGCGAGAAAAATTCCTATTAAAAAATGGCGTTAGAAAAGTATAAAAATTATAAGAAATTAAACGAATTTCATATTATATAAAAATTATAAGAATTAGATAGAGGAAAAATTTCAACATAATTTTGATGATATGCAGCCAGCACACTTATTCGTTACACAGACTTCGTAATGATGACGTCCTTATATGAGCGATGCGAAACAAGATCGACAAAGAGAACCATCAATTATTGCATTAGAGTTCTTCAAACAGCAAAATTTGAATGTGAATTTCGGTTGAAAAAATTCTTTCAAGTAGAATTGTCTCATTTTTATTAAACTCTAAAAGTAGAGAAAAATATCTTTCTTAAAAAAGTTTAATAAAAATTAGCACATATGGCAGATGGCGTCGAACGTCAACTCCGAACATGAAAATTTTCAGAGAAAAAAGCATTACTGCTAAGCAGTGGGATGTGATTTGCATGAAAAGGATTGGAACGCAATGAAAAAAGATTCCATAAAAAAACTACTCTAACCGGAAAACGTTTTTTTGCAACAGTTTTTGCATTCTTATTTCGGCTTTCTTTTCCTCAATCTCTATATTTCCGTATTTTTTAGAATCTTTGCAGACAGCATAATATGAGCCTCAATCATCGAAAATGAAGATTAAACTGAAAATTGCGACAATTATAAAGGGAAAACGGAAAATAAAATGAGAAGAGTGGCAGATTTAAAACATTTTATTAACAACATCAAATATGAATTTAAAATGCAATATATTCGATCAATCGAGCAATAAACTATCAAATTGTATACCCATTATAAATGTTTAAAGTTATTTGTAAGCATTTATATATCCCAAATATTCAATTTATAAAAAGTTTTCAATTTATTGTTTGTAATTGTTGGTTATGTGCATCATTTCCTTCATTTTCAACAAGCATAAAAATAAAAAATATTTGCATTGTTTGTTTTTCTTCTTAAATAGTTTCCTTAGTGACCGCCCACAACGTTGTGGGAACGTGCGGATGGGATGAAGTGTGATGTGCTGTGTAATGTTCTCAATACACAATGCCATTCAATTGGCTAATGCAAACTAGCTTCTACCTCTCACATTCTCTTTATATTTTCTTTAATCGTTAAATCAATGTCTATCAATAGCTTTTATTTCTATAAAAATACCTCATGAAAAATTTACTCTCGATGTTGTTTCTATGATTTTTATAAAAATATTTCCTTTCACATTCGCCAATCCTGAAATATACATGTGCGTACGGGTAGTATGTATATAATGTCGAGCATTAATTCTGAGTATTTCTTGATCCTTTGTAGCTTTTAATAAAAAAAGTTTTTTTAAACTCCTCTCCAATTTCATTATGATTCAAAGAGGAAATAAGCAAATAAATAAACGAACAAGAAAGAGGTATCAATTAAACATGAGATAGTTTGACGACAATTATGCTCATATTGCCTGCATTTATCGGCTATCTATTGTATTACTGGCCGTCTCAAGACGTTCAATTTTCCGCTTCGTTTGTCCCATCGAATTTAAAATGACCGTTCATTCCCATCTGCATTCATATTTCAGTTGATGAGGAAATAACAGTAGGCATATGTGAGGTGCAACTCTACGAGTAGTACACCAACTGTTTATACACATAAATATTCAAAAAAGTCTTCTATTAGGCATTCGTTCTTTCAGTCAGCTGTTGCTTCTATAAAATTCTCAAAAAACCTGTCTCTGCATCAAATATTCTGTAAATATTTTGCAAATATTATCTATCGTACACATTTCAGCCATTCAAACATTTCAGCTATCAGCAATCCTTCTGCAATGGGGCAGTTGAAATGAAAAAATAGTAACACTACATATTGATTTTACTCATCAAAATGCACGATTTTAGACTCAATGGCTCGAGAATCAGAAATCAATATGAGCAGCAGAAAAATACATTTGGAAACTAGAATATTTTTTCCCGAAAATATTTTTCTTGTCTCAAAATTTACAGTCATCTTAAAGATCAGAAATTGCACGTATAATAAGCTTTGCTACTACGTAGAATTGTAATTAACTTAATAGTATAAAAAGAAACATTGCTTCATGTCGTTGTGATCAATCACCTATTTGACCAGTCAGAATTTCTTCAGCAAAGTACGAACAGGAAATGCAACACATTAGGCTTTCATAGCACATGTTAGAAACTAACTATGACCTACATGTCGATCAATTTTACATACATTTTTGATATAATTCATTGATTATTTGCATAAAAAAGAATATAAAAGCTCAATTATGAAAAACATTTTCTGCAAAATTTTTTTCTTCTTCAATAAACGATATTCCATTAACGTTTGATAGTCAGACGAGTGGTGAACTTAAAACGCAATTCTCAACTCACCTAACTCATTATTGCTGTCTAGTTTGAACAGCTGTTCCATCGCAAAAAAAACATCTGCACGTATGCTTAGCCAACAGTTTATAGACATCTTATGCAGGTGATTGTATATTATTCTTTCAAGTTTATTTGAAGCTTCAGTCATAGCTCTTCCATAACTCTCTCTAGCACTTGCCATATCATCTTTCCATAAATCCCTCTATCACTTATCATGAAACCTTCTTTAGAATAAAATACATAACCCCTCCCCCTCGCATGTTGTTTATACTAGTGAATGTGTATCTGTTTTGATGTTATAAAGTAAACAGTGTTTGTGATTATGAATTCTTGATACGTTTACAATCGTTTCTTGTTATCATATAGGTGCCTAAATGACCGAGCAATAAGCTCTTAAAATGACAAAAGCCATTCTTTTATCATTAAAGACTGATTGTAAAAGAACTGAAAAAGAGGAATAAAGGAGCTAGCAAAATTTGCACTTTTATTGCAAATCTGAGTTGATCACTTTACATCGTAAGCTGAAGGCCAAGATTAACCCGACCGAGTGTTCCCGAACATCTGCAAGGCATTTGTTTTTGCTTTTCAACATAATTATTGGTGAACGTGAATCCATCCAATTGTAAAGTTGATTCGCATTTTTAGATACATATAAAAGTTTCAAACTTTATTGAGTTAACTTGAGAGCAAATTCGAGGGAGAATTTTCTACAGCGCACATCATAACCTCAAATTTCATAGTTTTTGCCTGAATGTCTCCCAAATTGAAGCTACTGCACTTGCGGACAAACAGACAGACTATCTCACTATAGTGCACCTTGCAAATGCAAATTTGTTTTGGTGGACAGAGTTAAACAGAATTTGCGTATTTATTAAATTGTCATGAACTTTTTTAGATGAAAGGAATTGATCACTTATTTATTCGTTTTATTTTTTGCGATATGCAGTCGATTATTGTCCCAAATATTGTTGTTTTGTAGCATTATTTAAATGCGCATCATTTAAAAGAATTTCCCTGTCGATTCAGAAACCACTTGTATGAATATTAAATCACTCGCATTTGATAGCAATAATTTTCAGTTTTATTATATTTTCAAAAATGAACCGTCAAGCAAGTCTCGATATCGCTACGACAATAACGGATCGACAGTTTTCGAATCATTCAAGTAATTCATTATTGCTAAGTAAAGCTCGCAAATAGAAGGAATATTAGCTAAAAATGACAACAAATTATAGCGTCGGCGAATCTTTACAAAGTAATGATTGATCTGTAATAAAGTAAGTTGTCAGAGTGATGATTTTGATGAAAAAGCAAAAATATATATTAATTCAGTTGGAAGATTGTATAGATGAGAATATGAAATTGCACAAAGCTGCTATATCAAACGTAATTCAACAAAATCGTTCTCGCATATCCTTATAAAAAATGACTTCTGCAAGGATGTGCTCGATGCCTCAATATTGAGGGTAGCCACATCTAGAGAATATTAATATTACTAATGATTATATTGCTAAGAATATTTTAAAACAAAATTTGAAAAAGCTTCTCAACGAGTTTGCCGAGTTGAGTTGCTCGAAAGAGGTTAGCATAAGACTGAAACTAGACAGGCGACTATCTAAATATTTGTTCTTGCTCGATGAAACGTCCTCAATAATGACATCGTGCAAGCATAAACAACTTCACTAGCACAAACTCTATACAACATATTGCTGGAATTCATCAACTAGAACACAAAACATCTACAGAAATTGTGCGTCATTGAATATACAGCACATTTTGTGCTCTTTAAAAAGCATCAGCTGTAACGGTATTAATAAAATATAACTCGAAAAGTCGATTAAAATGCTATTTCTATTAAGAAAAGAACTAACTATTACTTAAAGAATTGCGAAGTAAGAATTGAGAAATGTAATCTTTTAATTTCTGACTAATCATTGTCATGTTCCCGATTTATAAGCGAGAAACCTTTTTCTTAGAGAGAATCGCTCATAATTTTTTCAATACTTGAGTTATTCCATTACTGCTGATGAATATTTAAAGATGCTTGAAAAAAGTATTAATCATTTTATTCAAAGTATAAACAAGACATCTGCAAAGAAAAAGATTAACAAATAAGCACTTTATTTCTGCTAGAATATTGCTTTATTCCACAAATAACGCTTCAGAAATGTAATAAATATTACAAATTAAATAGTGTGGCTATTCAAAGATGCATTTAATATTTAAAGATATATGTTGAACTCCTTCGAATATTCCATTCCCAATTTAAAATGTCATTCTCAGGCATACGGTATACCAAGTAAAGTAACACATCGATGATCCCAAAACGACTGGTATTTTCTCATTGACAAATGCATCCAATATTTAAGCTACAATATTTATATTAAATATACAATTCTACAATATTTATATTAAATATACAAAGTTCTGATCATTTATAATAATTCAAGCATAAATAAGTCGTGACTACTTTGAATTCGACCTATCTATACGAAGTTTTGCATAATTTAATAAAATATTCGCAAAATCTATATGAATAAAATAAAAATTCAGATAGACGAAGAAGTGTCGATGAGACAATAACAAGATACAATTTGGTATCACCATTTGGTGCGATGTTGAATGTGCTACGTGAAGAAGCTATTCGTAACGGTATTTGGTGTGATGAACTTCATCGAGATTTACCAAAACGTTGGGAAAAACATGGCGATCTTATTATTTTCCCATCCGATTGTTTCAAACATCGTGATTGGCGACTTATTGGTAAGTTGCATAAATTTGATTTGATAGAAACTAATAACAGAAAGTAAGTTGTGTATAAAGATGCAAAAGTTTTTTTCATAAAAGTTTTCAGTTTTCTTTAGATTTTCAGGACGTCGTTTGTGGCAATTGACAGCTGAATCATTAAAAGCAGAACGTTTGGGTCGTAAACGTGTTATTGAAGGCGATGATTTTCACACTCCGCACGTCGATTTGCTTTACGGAAAGGATGGATGGGTGGAACATATAGACAATGGCGTGAGGTGAGCACTTCAATTCCCGGTTTTAAGTGAGCGCTTATTGAAGGAAAATGAGAAGGCATGAAAAGGATTTTTTTCATCTAAAACACCTTGCATATTTCCTACAAGTATTAAATGCTAAAATATTGCGGAGAGTAGTGCTCAAGGGGGAGAGGGGATGGGAGAGGTAGAAGAAAAGCGGGTAAAGACGGGTAAACCGCGACTGTTTTTATAGGAATTAGAATGTGAGGTTCACCATGAAACGCAATTGCTTAGCATCCAACCTTATCGCTGTAACGTAAAATCTTCTCAAGTATAATGTGATATAACTTAAAATTTTACGGAAAATTTAAAAAAAAACGATTTGAATTCGCAAAACAAAAAATTGAATGAAAAACCGAACACTGACTTGAAAAGTTTTTTTCAAAAAATCTTCCAGAATCTTCCATGCCTTATTTATTAGACAGATATAAAATTCATGTTTGGTACAAAGAAATAAAGCTACCGGAAGTGTTCTGTGGAAATTTGATACCCTAATATGGCAACATCTCATGTAAGTTTCGATGCGAAAATTCGATCACTCTAGCCCCACACAATATCTCTCCCTTAAATTAATGTAATTTTGAAAGCTGCTAACAGAAATGGCTACAATATTTCTCTTTTTCCTCATCTCTTTTTTTTCAAATTTGATCTATAACATCAGATAATCACGAAACAATCACGAAATTACTAGAATCTATAACAATAGATAATCACGAAATAATCACAAAATTGCTAGAATCTATAAGAGCAGATGATTACTAGAAAAAATGGGAGCATTACAAGAAAAACCGTCAAAAAATCGTAATGGAAAAAATTATAGGTATCAATACGACGTTACAAAACGAATGTTCAGTTCCAGTAATATAAGCGAAAAGCAGCGAATCTCCGAAATGGATTGCCATCGAGAGGTCATAGTCGACATGTTTGCTGGTAAATTGATGGTGTTTCTTTTTGCTTTTTTTTTTAATGTCAAATTCTCCTCTTTTTTCATGAACGTAACTTCTTCAACAAATTTATTCAAGAAAATGAACAAATGTTGAATGCCTGAGCAATCCTTATGGATCTAACATATCAAAGATTAATTTCTATAATTTGAAACATCCAAAAATAATAAAATTTCCCCCAATTTATCGATAAGCTCTGAAATCGAAATGGAATTTTACTTCCAGAATCTCGAAGCGTAAAAGAGTTCGGATTCTTGGATCACAAAGCTCCTATCGCTCACCCACTTTTTAAACATAATTATTCAAGACTTGCAAGCAAATTTCATAAATTCACCATATCGCTTTCGATGAAAAAAGATAAAAATTGTAACCAACAAAAATAAAAATCATAACCTAAACTTAGAATAGTTTCCAAAATTTAGAGGTTGCAACAAGCTCAGAATGCAATACAATCTAAGAATAAATAATATTCCAGGAATCGGGTATTTCACGATGGCTTATTTGATGAATGCACACGCAAAACATGTTTATGCTATCGATTGGCACGAAGACGCTCTTGAAGCACTGCAAAAGACACTTAAATGCAATGGAATAACCGACAGATGCACCGTTATATATGGCGATGCTAGAAGGGTAATTCATATATGGTCTATTGTGAATTAATTACTCCATTTAAATACCACTACTTCCATTAATGAAAACAATTGCGGATTGGATAAATTGATGGATGAGATGATTTCAGAAAGAACCCTCGAAATGATTACTATCTGATGGACGCTTAAGTCGAAGGATACTTATTCCCCATTCCACTCTATTCCTTTAATATAAATAATGCAACTGTTATTTTAATATATGCACATATGCACATAGCAATAATCCTCATAGTAACTTTTGAAAAGGAATAAATGCAAACGAAAAAAATGAGCGGAAATCAAAGATTAGTGAAAGTAGCAGGTTTGTGGATGCTATGCAATAAGTAAAAGAGCCCTTCATTGCAGGTATCACCACAGGGGGTCGCAGATCGTGTGAATTTGGGTTTGGTGCCATCATCACGTCCTTATTGGCTCGCCGGTTGCCGATGCTTGAAACCGACTGGAGGTATTTTGCATATTCATGAAGCCATCAAATTGACAGCCTCAAGTAGCGATGAAATCAAGAAAGACACCTATCAATTACGAAGACTTCGCAAATCAGGAAGCACTCTCAGCAGGTTTCAAATTCAGATTCAGTAATTTCATCACATTTCATTATGCCTATTCAGATTTAATGGGGTACTGGAAAATGAGAAAAAGCGCAATTCATTCAAATTGCGCTTTTTGAATTCGCATCCTTGCGCATAAACTTACATTACTTATTCAAGTGCTAAATAAATCATTCGAAAATGCCGCATAATTAACTATTTATCTAATGCAAATGAATTAGCTGCATGAGTACTTTAAAGTTGAAAAAAAAAACGGACCGGTTGTTTCATCGACCGATTTCTTAGGTTCTTAGACGTGAACGGTAGATCAACTATTCACCAGGTAAATTTGACAAAGAAAAAAGTGAAAATTTTAATTCTGGTAGTTATCATATCACTCGACAGGTAACCCTGAACAGTCGGCAAAATCATTTGTTAGAGCGAGTGATTAGCAATTCCAGAGCTAGATTCCTTTAGAGATTCACCTGCGCAATCAATCCAAACTAAACTGGTCGGTCGCCGTTCCACGAAATCATTAAAATATGTCTTACAATGAGCAGAACTCGGAAAAACGGAGTCCTCTTTACTGTTTTTTGATATAGGCTTAATTCACAATATTAAAGAATAGACCTTCCATTTTTACGGTCATTGAATCGTAAGCTTGGAAAATTTTAGCAAATTTAAAGGTTTACTTTACGTCCCGTTTAGCACATAAAATACCAGCCAAGGTCACTATTTTTCTATCAGTAGCAAATAAAACGTGCAAATCAAGTCACCAGTAAATTTTTAGCCTTAACAAAAAGGTGTGTTATTATAACACAAGCTCACGTTAAACTATTCGTTATGTGCGCAAAACAAATAAAATTTGGACTAGAAGCAAAAAAAAACGAAATCTGTGGTTTCCATTTTATTAGCAAACATTACGCTCCAGAAATGAAAGTCTTGGATCAGTTGGCGAAGAATCCGAATTGAATGAACACAACGATTTTACTGAGAAATGCCGAGTTGATCACAACGATAACTTCATCTCATCGAAAAATGGCCATCATTCGGTTATAACAAATGGCGAGCATACGTTAACACATAGTGAAGAACAAATGGAAATGAAAACCTCAGGTAAGAATATCATAAATAAAATCAACAAATTAGAAGCTGTAATAGATGCTAAAATATTTACAACAAAAAAACATAATTGAATTTTCAATAATAAAAGCGACCGTTATTGCGCCACTGTAAAAAAAACAAGAATCCAAACATGAAGACCCAAACACAAGTTTATGCAGCTCGAATACCACAATTTTCACACCACAGAACGCTGAACGAAATATTTGAACAAGATATAGTATATAAGCTAACATTACATAATACAGAGTTATAATTTAGAAGATAACAAATTGCAACATACCAGCTTGTGCCAAACGCAGCGCAATTTGATTAGCGATCCGCTCGCGAACGCAGCGATAGTCGACTATGGGTCTCTTACATACACAACAATGTTTTAAATGCGCTGTGAGTTGGCGGTTAACCAAATTTGATCTGCTTCGTGATAGCGTTGAATGTCTACTTCAGAAGGCGCTAGCGAAGGTAAATGCTCCTCTTTGCAAAGCACATCCTTATTATTCTTGGTGCTTATTACTGTGTGCCTCAGGTTCTACTCATGCAAAAAGATGAGGTAGAAATCCGGTAATCTAGCACAAACATAGGTACTGTTATATTTTCAGCACAAAATAGAGCATCGATGCATAAATGTGGCGATCAAAAATTCGCTTATTTCGATTATGTCTCACGATCAGAACAATTTATTACATCACTCATATGCTAGGGCATAAAATCATAAATATTTATCAACAAGAAAGAATTTACATAAAAGCACAACAATATTTAATACATGAACGCATCAATAAAAATTTTAATCGTATGCAAATGCAAATCCACGAAGCACTGGATGAAATCTGCAAAACGTACCATTAAAGACTTCAAAAAACATCCCCCACCACCCACAACCCACCACCCCCACCCTCCATCCTCCCTCCCCTCCCCCCACTCCCCTCCTAATAATGACATACAAGCGTAATTATACACACAATAGAAAAACAATGATCCGGAAGTGCGTACCCTGTCTATGATACCTCACAGAGTTATAAAACTCGCTCAAATTCACTGGAATCAGCTGAATGGGCTCGACGAAGATTAATCCCATCTTCGCATAAATTCAAAGTAGGATTGGACGTTTGAGAATTGAGAATGCCCAAAAATTTTCATAAATTTCTGATCATCATATCGAGAGGGTTCGACGATGATACAGCTAGATGAAATGTTTTTAAGAGGTGGAGACAAGAGTGACTTTATGGTAAAATAACACTTACTTCTTAATTGAAGCTTCTCAAATTCTCCGATAAGGAATTCAGATGATTGCGGTGAGAAACGATTGAAACGCAAAATAAGTCGATCAGCATCGATAATCGAAGAGATCGAAAATAGGATCCTTCCGAATGCTCGTATTGAACCCGACTTCAAGGCAAATATGTGGGCTTCGCTTGATGCAGCTATACGCGATTTTGCATTTGAATGTGCTACAAAGTATTTTTTTTTTGCGTTTATTTGTTCGATTTTTTAAAGAAATTATTTGCAATTTTCGTGGGTTATTTATTTGACTTATTTGGGCTAAAGTTTAACTCAAGTTTATCTAGCTTGAGCTCTATTCGAAAGACATCTCGACAGTATTCTAAGTTAGATTCTTAAGGTTAAGTTCTAGCTCAGTGCAAGTTGGCTCAAGCACAGTGCGGTCAGTTTATAATCCACCAGCAGACAGATCCATAATCTAACAGAAGACCTACTCGTAATCCATCAGACCGATCCAATTCCTTAACGTCATGCTAGATAGACTGCGATACACAGCACAATTTCAGCTGCAGTTCAATGTCTCTAAGTACCTACCTATATTTCTCCCTGATTCCGCTATCTCCACTGTGATCGCATAATTATACGACAATCTCATCTCCTCCCTATTTATGGTACCTAGGTTGCCCATTACCACACAAATCTAGTACAACGGTAGCACTGAGAACGAGTCTATGACATTGAAGGTGCACAATATCACTTATAAGAGAAACAAGTTTCTTGTATTTCCCAACATTGGTTGAAAATAGACCTAGAGCTGCAACCTGACAAAGTTGATCCGTCAAGTTGTGATGCAAGCTTTGCGCTACCTAGAGCTCTAAATAGTTCTAAATAGATGAATTATCATAAAATCGAAAAAATGCATTTCCTGAGGTGGTGAGAAATACAAGCTAGCATTAATTAAGGGCTAAGATATCGATGAAACTAAAAATAGGAAAGGAAGAGTTCCCATTCTTGAAACAAATATATTCAAAGGAGACATTCCAGTGGTGAACTTAGATTCTTAAAAAACACATACTCCGCATTAGCAATATTCCGATACTTAAAAAAATAACCACTTTGGGCCAACCGATTTTACAGTATTAGGATTATTAGAATCATCAAAAATTTCGCTTCAAGACAAAACGATTTAAGTTCCCGAAGTTGTTCTCTCGGTTTCGAGATTGACAGCATCACGAATTCAACACTTTACAAGATTTTATTTACAGCTGCACTCGTTATCTGAATAACATCCACGACGAAGAAGGTAAGCTATGGACATGTACAGTGATCAACGTCGCCAAGGTGAAGAGTTATCCTGCACATATGCAGCACATCGTCGTTGACGTCGAATGCAGACCCGAAGATGGGAAAGTTGCACTGGAATCTGATCTTAACATGCAATGCTTTTAAGCAGCGTTGTGAGAGAACCGAAAATCTTTGATTAACTCCCCATGTGGCATCTTCCCCCTCATCCTGGAAAGTTGATTACCTTTGCATCCCCTCTCCAGCCTTCGATCATCTGCTCTTTGAGTCTATCCCCGCAAACATTCCTCCGTTTATTTCTTAGCAGTCTCTACACAACCTCAAATAAATCACCCCACTCATTCATACAACGCTGCCTTTGTTACAATCCTGACATACTTGCCTCCACCTTGTTCTATTTATTTGTCCCATAAACCCTCCTACACTTTGCGTACGACAAGGAAGCATCAAATCTGCTTCCATACCTGCTTGATATTGTTGCACAGAACGATCACTGACGTCCTCGCCAAAGCAATAATGCACGGCATATTCGTCAGCATTCAGGACATGGCATGATGGGCATGAAGCATGACAAGGCGTACCACCCTTACAATTCGAAGAAAGCCTGATTTCAAATTGAATCACCGTCGATCGGAGTACCCCCCTCCCCGTTTTCACATTTGTGCCACATAAACCCCCTTGAGCTTTCTTAGCAGATGATTCCAGGTCCTCCCGAAGGCAAATACAAGGTTGAAATGTTGAACTATAAAGTATCCCAGCAACCGTCAGCAGTCGCCGCTGCAAAACAAATGAAATTGTACAACAAATTGCACTGACCCAAGAATATTTTCGTTCGATCTCTCCAGCGCCAACACCAGTGCCCCACTCCCCCTCCCCCCCTAAAACAACGCTTGGAGGTCTCAAGTTGTTCTAAAAATAGCAACGACTAAACACTTCCCTACTCATCTGTGACTCGATTAGCCTGTTAAGATGTACCTCACAACCCGACATGACCAGATCCTTTGCTATGACCCACCAAGATTTTCTCATTTCTTTATTCATCAACGAGAGCTGCTTATAGAACACCCTTCTTGGGCACCTTGATAAGATTAAAGTAAATGCAATAATAAAATAAAATTCATCGCATAATAGACAAACAGAAAGTCTCCGACGAAAATAAAACTCTGTAAGTGCTAACTAATGACGTAAAGTGACGTAATAATCTTCACAGAGCACAACGGAAACCACCACGATATGATGAAATGTTTCACTGTTCCCATAGTTAGGTCTACAGTGAGATCCATCAAATAAAAATATGAACGTACTGAAGCAGTAGATTTCGAAACACTCAGCTTATTGCATAAAGCATCATAAAACCGTACGCAAAAAGACCACAATCGACAAACTCGGCAAAGGGAAACGTTTGGCAGCTTGCCAGTCATGATCACTGAACGAAAAGGCAAACAGCAGAGCCCTGGAAAGAAGTGAAAGAAGTTGAGGTTTGCATATGACAACTGTCGACATTCGAATAACAACCAGGGCTTCACGAAACATGCATATTTCAAACCATCATCGACGGGTACTATAGGGAAACTCGTCGAACCACCAAACATAATTGAGTTAGTTTATTTCAATGATAAGAATTTTTATGATCAGCAATGAACAATTAATTGTACAGCACCATAATGCCAAAAACTGAGAAATAAAACCTTAAAGAAAGCCCAACGGAAAATGCAACACTCGAAGTATGTATACAACAAAGCCACGATGTATAGTGCAACTATAACGCTGCAAAAAGTTAACAATAACCTGAGATCAATCACACGTATGAATTTAAAAGCACAACGATCAAAAAACTGAACATATCAAACGATAACGCTCATCAAAACCGGACAATTAAAAAAATGTATCATTTCGAATCTATTCTTCGAAATTTCCATTCACACTCCTCAACCTTTAGTCAAAACTCAGATCACGATCAAAAACACTATCCTTTGAGGCTAAATCCTCGAAAAGAATCGAAGAATTCAACACATCTGTCGCATAGAAATAAAACTGCTTAGGGCCAATATCGCCTATGGATAAAGCACGTTCTTCAGCTTGCTTCCAGAATAAAGCACATTGCTTACTTTTTAAGGTAAAGCTTAATAAATCATGACTCATACCTGAAGTATTTTTAAACAGTAACCAAGTATCAGAATCGAGAAATATAATACTACATGATAAAAATAAACACCCGCCACAGAAAGCATCTGAAGGAAGTGAAAGGATAAGCGAAAATGCACTTAATTACAAGAAAGGAGCTGCATTAGCTCCAAAGCTAGCTCCTATAGAAATGCGAGTTCAATAAATGCGCCTTGCCAAGAACAATTTAGCCACTTCAGGAAGCACCGGAACTAAACAACAAAACGTTCAAAAACTTAACTACATTTTAAGCACACGACACATGTTCGATTTGTGTATAATTCCCTTCCACTCAAATAAAGGAAAAAAGAAGACACTAAAAGATTGTAATCCCAATCCGAATGACAAATTAGTGGAAACTGGGATCAAAACTCTTTGGAGTTTCTACTCCTCCCCCCCCCCCCCCCCACATGATAACACAAAACAATACAACAGAGAAGAGGAATTGCGAGGCGAACAAAAGTCCGTTTGAAGGAAGGCAATTATGACAGCTGTTGGCAACCTGCAAATTTCATTAACACTATGATGCGGAACAATTCTTTCTTGAGAAATTAGAAAAAAACAGCAATAACTGTGAATTTTCCTCAAAATCTATATTGCCGTGTCACTTCAACCGTTAATCGTCGACTTCCACCCAAATAAACTTCCACCAAGAATCCTTTCAATTGACGGAGAATAAAGACTAAAATCTCTTAAAACTAGTTTGCTAAAAACATGAAATATACATTTAACACCACATATATAAATCACAGTTGGCTGTTTAATTCAATAATTGCAATTTTTCAACCGAACATTTATGGCGACAAAACGCTTCTATAACACTCAAAAAAATTTCGTAAACACTTATGCTATCGAAAAGTCGACCTGTATATCATGGAATCACAAAAAGGTTTTGAACTGCTTTTCTTTAAATCAAAACAACATCACAACTAAACCCACATTGTTGTCGACCCTGATGGTGCTTCATTCTGATAAGTCCGCATCAATGCGCCGAGCCCTCGAATGCGACCGCTTTGCAGTAACTCGTCGATTACGCGGAACCGTTTCGCGTCCTTCTTCAAAAAATAATCCTATCAAGCTTCATATATTTTTACGAATAGGAAAAAATGCTTAACAATTTAAATAACTGCGCAGAAAAGGACAGTGGAAATATAGGTGCACAACAGTTTCTATTTCCTCTTCACAAAAATGCTTTCGCAGTCCAAATAAGCAAGTCTACCCCTCGAGAGCGAAGGTGAAATGCTCAAACAGCCTTCAATAGCAGCTTGCAAAAAAGCGACCTGTGACAATAAACGTATATCAAGCGAACTATTCAACATCTGTAAAAATAGCTCTCTAGATCATAAGAATCAAAACACCTCATTAGTCGAAATACTCAAGGATAAGCAATTTTCCAATAGAGGCACATTCCAGAAACGCTGTTAAGCCACAAAATTCGATAAAACTATTCAGTTAGTTTCATCGCGACCGCCCTATTATCCACAAATTTCTGGCAAATTGCCTTACAATGTGGCTTTGATCTTGCAATATGAAGAACATATTATTTCCTTCAATTAAGATCTGCTTTTTGGAGCTCAAAGTAAAAAGTACCCACCTGGAGCGTCCGCAGTTTTCTTGGCCCTCCCACGACGCCTTGGCCTAGGAGGAACAGGCTCATCGTGATCTTCCACAACGCGCGCATCATATTCCACATCGGCACCTTAAATTTCAGTCATACCAGCAAAACAAAAGCATTGATTTCATAATTCCAGCTTCCACAACACACAATTTACCTCAATCATCAGAATGCTTGCAGAGAGATATACTTCCTCTAACCACATGGAAAAACTTTGTCAATCGCTTTTAGCGCTGCATTTCGAAAATTAATCCAAATATAAAGTTGTAATTCGCTTCCATTTTCAACATATGCTTGCCGCTAAGTTCTTGAATATTGCATAAACAACTTCAAAATAGAAAGGGAGAGAGAAAGGAGCCGCCACTTCAAATTTACGGGAAGAGAGAAGTTCAAAATAATTGAAACGATCAACTACATATACAAAAGCGGAATTCCTCTTTTCATTTCTCCCATTATCCCCCTCCCCTCCTCCTAACAGTAAAAAAGTCACTGAAGGAAACTTGAAAGCAACCGTTTATGCGTGCAGCAACCGCGGCGTTCACACTGGGAGCATCACCCCGATGAGACTCGATATTTGCTCCTATATTATAATTCGCAACTACGTCCACTTCGTCTTGCTCTTCCATCGCTGAAATATTTCATCAAATATGACCTCATCATGAGATGAATTCTAATAAATCACCTGCTAACGATTATTTTCGAATGAAGTGGAGCCTCAAGGGCAGAAGAACTTACTTCATTTAGCCAAATTTCATTCTAAATTTCATCATCCATAACGTCCTTTTTGCTTTCAGCTGAACACTTATCGAAATATTTTATTTTGTTTCATTTTCCGAAGCTTTTTTCACCAGTCAGTTATACATGGACTCAATTCCTTTACAACTACAATAGTGGAAAATTGAAGTCGTGCCACCTTTTCCAAAAAATTTCTTTCTATTTCAGCATTACCATGTCTTGGGATAGATAAACAGCAAATCTGACTTTATGCTTTAATTCTCCCTAATATAGGCTCATTCAGTTGAAGTTACCTATGTTTTGTTTGCTATTTTCCAAGCATTAGATCCGTAATGTTCAAACAAAGCTCTTCATTCACCCCAAATCAAGATTTCCTGGCAAAATATGAGAAAAAAGTTTCTTCAACAGATATTAAACAAAAATAAAGAATAAATGCCCACAACGGAAAATTTTGTTGCTTTCTTCTTCTCGAGTTCCGAATAAATATGACAATGTTAAGGGGAATTTCTTAGTTAATATTCCTAAGACACAAACCACGTATGATGGCAGGCTGCAGTGCGCGAACTTCCAAAGGTTGCATCTGACCTCTCCATGCGATGGCCATCACACAGTAGCGAGCCCTAAAAGAAGAAAAGCGTTGGCAAATTTTCCCACTTTCAAGAAATATACTTCCTACTTTCTGATCGAAAATTGCTGAATTTTCTTCAATGGAAGCTAAAAAATTAGCTCATTTGGTTTTTTTCCCGCAAATGGGATAGGCATGGGTTAGAACACAACAGCTATGAAAGGAAAAAGTGAACATAAATCTACGGGAACATGAGTAATACCCGTGGGAATGAACACAAATGAATATAACCGCCGAAAACTATTTCGTGCAAAAAATTTTTCATCTCCCGATAATAAGAAAACATCCGTTTCAACACGAACATGTGCATTAACTCCAAGATGAAAGCATTAAGTTGAACCTGTCCACAATGTTGTCCCATATCCTCTCAATTGAATTCTGTCCCAATGATACCATATGCGATACCATCCTATTAAAATCCTCCTCGTACGTGGCCAGTATAGGTGCGACTACCTGTAATTAACTACACAGTTAAATCAGCAGGTAATACAATTTGCTTCTAAAACATTCACTATAAGGCTTTATATCACAAGAAAGAAATTTATGTCCTTACCAAATATATTAGTAGTGATAGCGATGTTTATATATCAACAAATTCGATAAATTTTTGGAATGAATGAACGAATATTGTCATACGGAAAGCCTTGATGTGATCCACTGTACTTACTCTTATATGAAGAAAATAGTTCGTATCACACCCTCTTGATGTCATACCGCTATGCTTCATATTGCAGTAACATCTTTTCCTAATCAATCCTTCAAATGAATCGAATAGTCGAATGCTTCTACTTCACAATTTAATGTGATTTATTAAAAAGGCATCATATCTTAATTCCCTCTCCCGTCCGCTCGATATTAAAATACAATCAATAAATAGTTGGAATGTGCTCAAAAAAAAAAAAAAAAAAAAACGCAACTGCAACTGATGATTCTAAAACAAATACCACTCGAAATCAAAAGCAATAAATAAATAAAACCTTGTAAAAAATAGCTTCAGAACCACTCGTCCATGGACTGACCATCCAGAAGAGAAACCCGAGCTTCAGCAACGTATAACCGGGCACGATGTAAGGCAGCAACAGTGCATCACCTACCACCTCAGCGGCAAGGAAGCTTGAAAACACTGCCCAATACTTCAGCCACTTCATCTGAACAAACTTCCACTTACCAATAAGCAAAGAAAATGATGAGTTCAGCTACGTGCAACCTAAATTGGATTCAACCCACAACGATCGGAAGAAGAATTAAACCCCACCCGTATTTCGAGTGAGTTGAAACCTATCGCCCAAGCGAAATTGGACTTAACAAATGACCGCATTGCATGGGTTAAAATCAACCCCGATCCCAAGTAATGTTAATGCAAAAAGCAAGATCGAGACTTGGTTTAACTAGATTACACTCTAAGCAAATCTAGCAAAAACGATACGCCTGTATTTGGATCACACCAATAATCTAATTGGCTAACCATTTGAGGCGTATTCGCATCTCGGATTACTTTAAACGTCTTGAATGCCGGGTAAACAGCACCAATGGCCACCGTAGCCGCATGGGAAATGAACCCGAATACCATTGCATGTACTGAAATCACAACATAGTGTTTAAATGTACCCCCCCCCCCCCAAAAAAAAAAAACCAAAATACGCCCAAGAAACCAAAATACGCCCCCAAAAAACCAAAATAGGACTAAAAAACCAAAATACGCCCCAAAAAACCAGAATACGCCTAAAAAACCAAAATACGCCCCAAAAAACCAGAATACGCCTTAAAAAAGTGTTGAAATGTACGCCCAAAAAAAAAAAAAACCAGAACGCTCCAAAAAACCAAAATACGCCCCAAAAAATGCGCAAGAGAAGAATTAAAAGAACTTAAAAAGTGCTAGAACGATAACTCCAAATTGCGATCACTAAGTCAGATAAATACTAGAATTATGTACAAAAGAAAGTGCCTATACTATAGAGTTGGCAGATTGTTGTCAAACTTCTACAGGTTTCGAGAGAACCTCTTCGGTGACTACATTCCCATCCCGTAGCTCGTTTGCCTAAACTCAACCACGACCTCCACGACCCATCCCTACAGTGTCGCCAATTCGTGTTTCATTCAACTTAAATCATCCATATGTAACCAAAACGCCGTAAAGCATCAAGACTCCAGCCACGGGATTTACGTGGAAAATAAGAAATTCCATAAATGAGCATCTGCACATCTTTCTATTGAATCAAATAGGAAGAATGGTTGTATTATATGAGCGAAAAACAGGAACACATAGAATCGTAAATAAATACTTTCCGAATTAAGCTGCAAAAAAAAAGAAACCTTAAAAGCAACCACCTAAGTCCTTACTGCGGTACCACAACAGCAAGCCAACCACAATGTCGACCTCAGTTGCCTATTTACGACGCAATCAAATATTGCGAAAATATTTAAATTTGAATGCAACATAATCAAATAAGCACCTTGAGTTGCAAGAGATTGTACTATTGCAGCCTAAAAGTATTATTCCACATTCAACACCTGCGGAAACGTAACGTAGTCCCTTGTTACGGGGTGAAGGACAGGTAGTTGGTTGTGGACATACGATTCGTAATGTATCGCTGTGAGTACAGTTAGTACAAGATCGAGCGATCCCATTTATAGTTTTCTAGCGATCATATCCCATTTATGAATTACATAGCTTTAAATACACTAGGGATATTAGCTAGAAGCAAGCTCAATATATGTTGTATTCGGTCTGCCTTCTGCAAAGATACACCTCGATCATTGCCGACTAGAAGTGATAATACAGTGGGGTGCCATTTTCACGCAGTCATTACAAGTGAGTTTCTGGCAAAAAAGTAGCAAAAGGAATAGGGGAGGATACGTCTTTCTACGGCGTCCTCGAATTTTACGGCTTTAAAATCCCATGTAAAAGTCCAAGACGGGATTGAGCGCCCGTCTATCCCTACAGGCAATAAGTCTACCCCGAAGTTCGGAATCAAGTTACACCTCTGGTTTCTAGACAGGATTCGCACCTCTGACACTCACCTTTAGACTCCTCAAGCCAACAACTACTTTAACTTATCAGCTTAAACAGTGTTTCATTACCGGAATAACCGGTGAAGTGAAAGTTCGAGTTATCTGCACAAACGCACAAATTTATGAAGCAGTTGAAATTTGATGTTTTCAGACTGAAAATCACAAACGTTGCTCATCGGGTCGTCCCCGATCTCCAACGGGGAAGCAAATAATCAACTTGCCCGTCGATGCCCTTACCATAACATATTCCTCCTTTTCCCTTCCTTCCGGACCTTCCCCTCTTACCACATTTCATTTATGCTCATTATGCGGTTTTACAAACTGTAAGAATCGCATAAAGTTTACGAAAAAAGAACGATACTCATTTTACTAATAATGACACAAAGATTTCACACCACTGTACACCCTGAATGGCCAATTTATGGGATGTCGAATAAGTGGGAAATATGTAATACATAACCAGGAATAGTAAAGATTAACCGCTCGGCACAAGTCTAAGGTATTAGAGAATAAAGTTACCCGTGTCATGGGGAAATCTCCAGTTTGAAAAGCATAAAAACTAGTTCGATAGGGGTGATTGGGCGCTCCAAGCCCGACATTACATCCCAAACGTCAAACTTTAAGAGTAAGGTTTTATTGTACCATCAACTACGTTGATGCTCAGAACAACTCAGTAAAACATTCTTGATCGTTACTTACCCAAATATAAAAACACACAAATGCACATACCCATTCACTATAAGCTTCATAAAAACGTACAAAGAAGAGGAAAAAATTTATGTTGGTCTTAAACGGTTATTCCCGATTTATTATATTTATTATACGGTTGAAAGGAACCACTAAGTAAAGGTACGCTGTGACATTTCTCAAAACATTCATATGCACCTTGAATATCAGCATAAATATGGAAACCTGGCACAGATGCTATTTAGTTTTTGTATACCCAAAGGTAATTCATAAAAAATAATAAAACTCATAAAAAAAAGGCTGTGAAAGAATATCGAATAAAACATCACAGATCCCATATCTGCTGCTTGCTCTCATATATTGAAAAAGAAAGCATTCAAACATATGCAAGTTTTTATCGTTCAACCGTCTCGACCTCGAGCTATTCGCGTCTTGTGAACGGTCTTCTACAACAAATCTGCGAACCTCAATCAGTAAACTTCAGTTGTTCAACCTCACCCGTATTGCATAACTTCAATTACCTTCTAATCTCAGTGTCCGCGTCCAACAGACATCACTAGTACCTCTACCTGCAACTATCACGTCTCGCAGGGCTTTTTTGCACCATAGAAGGATTTCGCAATTTTGGTCGAGCCTCCTTAATCTTATGCAGGTCATACTTTATTGTTCGACTGAGGTTGAACAATTCAAATCCCCTTGCCAAAGTTCAAAAGTACGACCACAAAGGGTCGGCGACTGAACAGTTGGATAATAAAAGTTCCCAAGAAGGGGGGGGTAGGGTCAACATATGGAAACTGGAGGAATCGGTGGTAAACACGTCATCGCGAACAATAGAGGAATTGATGAAAAACCCCCTGAATTTCGAATTCGCAACACTCCAAAACAAAATAACCAAAATGATTCATTTAAAACATTACGCGAAGCAATGGAACATCAGCAAGCATTATCGCATTAAAACATCTAAAAAAACGTTCACATAAGCCGATCATGTAATCAACCATATATTGCAAAAGCCCAGAAACATTGCAGTTATGTGCAACAAAATACCCATCTTACAATTGACACTGAAAAGTCTCGAAAATGACAATCGGGGGAAGGGGGGGAGGTGGAGGGGGGAGAGGGAAGGGGGAAGAGCGGGAGAATGAGGTTCTAAAGGAAGAAAAGCCGTGCTCGATCCTACTAGAAACTTCACTCCCATAGTCTCCCTAATCAAAACTGATATTGCCCCCTCTTCCGCACCGCTCTTAAGTTCATAACTCATTTCAATTCGGTCAGTTCTTCAGCTCAGATGGTTCTGCGGGATCCATGGAGAAGGGGGTGAGCAGGGTTGGATGCAGTACCTCTCCCTCTCAACTTTCGCCAATCGCCAACTCAAGCAAAATAATAAAAGCATGACCGCAACCAACAACATATGACCAACCGCTAAATACATTTTCTCTATACAAGCAGAAGTAATTTTGCGATAAATAAAAATATATAGAGAGAGCCCATTTTGTATAAATCGTAAAAATCAAAGCCTGGAGGCGCCAATAACAATAAAAAGAATAGAAACGATCATTCCTTCGACGATACAACAGCCAATGGATTGTAGAGATAACCGGATAGGGCTTTCAGTTTCGCATTCAAAAGACCCATCGGCACCGAGCTATTCGCCTTTACTGCCAGCAACATACTAGCCACTTTAGTGATTGCGATTATACCATCTTCACATTCAATAATCATTTCGTGTAAATCCTCTCGAATCCCTATAAATTAATTTATATATCACTTATCGGCACCAACAAAAAATTTGGATAAATGGAGAATATGTAGTGCATATATGATGGATAAAGAAGACTGCGAATAACACATGTAGTAAAGGTAGCTTTGTACAGGTGTGGAGTCCAAGGGAAAAGGGTCCATCGTTGTTTTCAGAACTAAAGATGAGACAACAAAACGTTTTATTCAGTTTCCTTAGAAAGTAATATTTAAGTTTATTGCAAAGGTGGGATTTCTCCCGATGCTACTAGAACATCTAATTGAAAAAAAAAACATTCACAAGTATCCCAGATTCGATATAATGCTTAACACATAATGTGCAGTATAAAAGTTATTAAGGCAGCGATAATGGGCACAAATATGATTGTGCTTGTAAGCATTCACCTTCATTTTGATTAAAATAAATGAAATAAATAAAAATAACTAAAGATGGAATAAACATCTCAAGGAACATGAGCGAATTCTTTAGACAGAAAAAGCAATGAACGAGACGAAATCCCTCTTAGGCAATCCTCTTCGGTGGAATGAACGCAACAACTAGTTTACACCTTATGATTAACATTTTTTAAAGATGTATTAAGCATCCTTCAATATAAGTGAGAAGGCCGAAGGGGGGGGGAGGGGGGAAGGGTATCCATTCTGACAGCTCAAGTGAGATTACAAAAAATTCAAAACCTAGGGCGGTAATAGGATATTAAATAAATCGGAGCTACTAATGAAAATTTTTTAATCAATGGAGCCGAAATCCTGCTCATGAAGATAACTAAGCCTCAACCCCTCTATTAAAAAGGATAAACTATAGAAAAATTCTCTAACTCTTGAAAAAATTGTCTTCTTCAAACCTAACGGTTCTGGTTACAGATCATTCCCTCTCTCCACTCTTTTTTATACAAAGAAACCAAGGTTCTATCAATTGGAATTAAAAAACAACTATGCACATCGACGAAATCAAATATGCCACTAAAAACTTCGGTTATCAGGTCAATGAACCCCATCGATCAAGGGGCGGTGGATGGAAGGATAAACGAGAAAAAAAGCAAGGAGGGAGGAGGACTGATATTGACAGAAAAATAAGCTGGTTAAGGAAAGAAAAGAAAGCCATGAGCGAGACAACAAAAAGGGTAGATACAAGAACTGACTGCAAAAGAATTCGGTGATGGATGAGGGGAGGGAGGAATCACATGTAGTTATGAGATTTCGTGTGAAGCTTACCTAATAAGCACCTAACTTTAATGCATAAGACTCTCTTCAAACATTGATCCCTCAATGAGTTGACAGCCTTACAATTTTGAAACTGCTGCTGCATTAGTTTCCATAGATATTTTCCATTCCCTTACCCAACAGATTTATTTACCGCTAAGAAATTGCTGGAAAATCCACAATTAAAAAAAAAGCATCAAAAACGGAAAAAAAAACCTTGTCGTTCGAATGTTTCCCAAATATTAGAAAGAAGAGCAGCCGAAACAGTCGCATTTGCACTGCTCGAGTCGACACTCTCGTACCCACTATATGCGAGCAAAAGACCTGACAAATACCATGAAAAAGAGCAAGACGACGACGAAGGTAAAAATGAAGTAGTATTTGAATTATTGGTTAAATATTTGCAACGATTTATAGTATATATGAAAAGATAGTTATTCAAAAATCTCTGCCTCGGATTTAATGCTGTATGTTTGGGAAGTTTTATATTATGACATGTAATCTTGATGAGATGAGGCATTAGCAAATGCAGGAGCATTTTCAACAAAAAATTATGAAAACAAAAAAAAATTATCGAAGCAACGAAATAAGATATTATAAGGACTCCTATGGTCTTTAATACTTATTCAAGTTGGAAAATGATGCAGCACTTGTTGTCACATATGGTGCTATCAGCGCAGAAGCACATCACATAAACACCTCGACCATTCCAGATCATGTCCGCCACAAGTTCTGTACCCTAATAACCGTATCTAAGCCTTACATCACCTCTTATTTAAGTTGGATGGCAGGATATAAAAACCAGCCTGCTATTTCCCTTTGCTCAATAATGGTTAAACCAAATCATTTCAAGGGCATAAACTACTGGGCCATAAAATTTTTGGCTAGAAGGTGTGTAAGCTGCATCAAACATTCAAGCAAAAACTAAAAAGAGCAAACCTTCTCGGTTCAGAAGAAGAGCACCTTTCGCATCGCCGGTGTTCACTTGGCCAAGTACATGTGTCAACGCCTTTGGTTTTAACATCACCAATTCACCACAATCAAACTCTAAAATAAATTACTAAAAAACTTTCATATCAGTTAAAATTTCACATTAAAGAAAATACGAAGCTGCTTCCGAACAAAAACAATCGTAATGAAGAGGAAACGGTGCTTATATTGTTTGCTTCATCCTCCCTACCCGCGTGATTATAGGTACGTTCGCTCCGACAAAGAATGATTGAAGAGAACAACAATAACCATTGATTCACTAATAATTAACAGGTCTCCACCATACATGAATGCACTGACTATCTGCATGGTGGAGGAGGTGGTGGATTAAATCTGAAAATGTATTCGGGGGAAAAAACAACGTCACCTAGAAAAGTCGAAGCCCGAGACTCATAAATTAGTAAATGAGCCTGGAACTATACCGCCCGTTATGAGGGATTTTTAAAGCACCATTCAACAACTTTCAACATAATCAATGACCCTGACGGAGTCAATAAGTAATCCTGCTCAAATAGTCCCACGTATAATTCAGAAACCCACACTACAACTCAACGAGAATACATGGCGTAGCCCTCACCCCCCCCCCCCTCCTTCCAATGAGAATGCATTACGTAACCCTCCCCCACCCAATGAGAATGCATTACATAACCCTCCCCCACCTATGAGGATGCATGCCCTAAGAACTATTTTCATCCGTCCCACCTGAGACTCCATCAGCTGAAATCTTTGTACCATCGAATTCACCACTTTCTGTCTGAGTCCATAAACATTAAGCCTGTAAATTAGCCCATAAAAACATGAATGAATAAATCATCAATAAGTTCCCTCATCTACCTTCTATTGATCCTCTTTTTTTTGTAACGCTTATAAACGGTTCGCATTATTGGTTTTCTACGAGTTCCCACAGCTTCATATCGTTCTCTCCTAATATTACAACCTCCAATTATTTCGATCAAAGAATTACCTCCATCACCTTCATTAATCCTGATATCACACCCACTGTTTCGTAATTTTGCAATCTGCTAGGGTCTTCATAACCTTTATACTCGAACAAGTCCGCCGATAGCGTGTTTATCCAACTATATTCGGTCTGTCTACTTCAGTTGTGTGGTTCCGAGCTGCCGAAGAGATGTTTTAATTTCAAATAAGCCATAGCTCTGAGAGTTTATAACAGCACATGACAGAATTTAGAATCCATTAATGCAAATATTGACGCTATTTCCCTGTCAATACAAATGAAGCACATTTACTGATCAAATAGGAGATCTATCGACTTGGTACGATCGCGATTCATACTAACAACAAATAACAGCAAATATGTTATTTTTGCATTTAGAAATATTCTGTACAACTTATTATCAATATATGCAAAATGTTCAATATTGATTCAAAAAACATATCAAAGAGGTTAAACAAAAAAAACATGCCAATACGGAAAAGAATAAAATAAATAAGATCATCGAATATATTACATAAAAAACTTTATATATTCGTAAAATTCTTATTTGAATAAAATCACTTTCAACAAACCAAAACAAAGGAATCAAAGAAACGTATAAGGAATAATAAAAACAATTAAATTTGCTTCAGTTCTCACAAATGATAAGAAAATGAACGTGGGCAATTTTAATAAAATTTCAATGATCCTATTCTTCATAAAGCAATTCTCAATTAGCGCTTTCACACAGTGAGGGAGGGAGTAGAGAGGAAGATGGGATGCAACGTAAACGGATGCGGAAAGTGGATATATTCAACCAAAAAAACACTTCAAACAATATCTGAGGTCATCATTCAGAACTTAATCCCTTAATGAATAAATAAAAAAAGGAATTCACTAAAATAGTGCAATCGTTTCTTAAAATATTCACTTTTGATGACAATCCGCTCACCTCATCAACTACGCCATCTGATGCCCTCAAGCCAAATATCCACATTCCTATTTATAATCGACCAATAACAATACTACAGAGAGTCGATATGCACAAATAATTATGAAAATCCTGCAGAACAGATATTTACACATATTGTCACATGTTTCACTAATAACGTCTGACAAATCCTTTTCGTCCTCATAGAAATGGTCTTGCACTCATTATCAAATAGCACTTTGCACCACCGATGTATTCAGCCCTCATAGAAATGTCATCATCGCATATCGCCGATTCGTTTTGGAATACTTCACTCCTATATGGTCCCCCTCCCCCCCCCCCCCATGATTTCTGATATCAGGTTGCTAGAAAATGTACAGAAAAGCTTCACCTTATTACTACCATGATCCATAATAGCCAAACCACATTAACATGCCAAACAAAATTTTTCAACCTAGAATCATTGGAAAATCGCAGACTCAAGTTTATGTATTAGATGTCCACTCGTCTATATGGGACCTTTCGAAAGATGCTCATTGCTATTTACCCACCTATTTTTGCAATGTTTCTTCATTTCGGGACGTTGAAATAAATAAATAAAGTAGGAAAATACCATTGAAAAAGCGCCAAAGAAGAACTAAACACACCCAGTTAAAAGGCTCATCGAATTCAACACATTATTAGCATCCATCTTCTGATAAAAAATAAAACTTGTAGTGTTTCTCACAAAAATTTTTAATTTTAAAAAATTTCTCTACAAAGGCAATGATGAAAAGTCCACACAACGTTCTAAAAAACCTGACTGTCATTCGGCATCTCAGAAAGAAGGATCCTAATTTCCTTAGATACATCGATGTTAATTATCAATATCAATGAGGTTGAACAAACTACCCATTGATAAACTCATCAAGAGAACATCTTGCTGATGCAAATTTCAAAATTGTTCAAACAGCACGCAGAATATGCTCATGAAGAATAAAAAATCATAAAAACAATACACAAACATCAATTCAAAGATAACGATTCCCTACTCAGGCGCTAGACATGCACAGGTAGATGCACCCACCTCGGTTGGAGATCCCAGCATGGGTCGATACTGATGAAACCTAACATTTATGAATGGTGGTAATCTTATCCCACTTTCATTAGCCGCAAAATTTCCAGGCAAGTAATGTACTTGGGAGAATAATAATCTTTCCTGCAAATTCAACTTTTGACCTAGAAAAGACGAAGCCCGAGACTCATAAATTGGTAACTGAGCCTGGAACTATACCGCCCGTTATGACGGATTTTTAAAGCACCACTCAACAACTTTCAACATAATCAATAACTCTCACAGATTCAATAAGTAATATTCCTCAAACAGTACCACGTGTACATCAGAAACCCACACCCCCACTAAAGGAGCATGGCGTAGCCCTCACCCTCCCCCCGCCATCAAGCGAGACTGCATGGCATAATCCTCCATCCACCCAATGAGAAAGGATGCCATAACCCAACCCCCCCCCCCACCCAATGAGAATGTGTTACGTAGCCCTCCCCTCCTGCGAGAAAGCATGGCATGCCCCCCACCTACCCAGTGAGAAGGCATGACGTAACTCACCCCCCTCCCCACCCAATAAGAATGCATGGTAACCCCCACCAAATGAGAATGCGTGACATAACCCTCCCCCTACCCAAGGAGAAGATATGGGATAACCCTTTCCCCTACCCAATGAGAATGCATTGCCGACCCTAACATCCACCCAATGAGAATGCGTGGCATAACCTCCCCCAACTCAATGAGAAGGTATGCCATAACCCTCCCCCACCCAATGAGAAAGCATGGTATAACCCTAACCCCCACCAAATGACAAGTTATGGCATAACCCCCCCCCCACCCCAATGAGAATGCGTGGCATAACTCTTCCCCCACCAAATGAGGATGCATGCATGACCCTAACCCCCACCCAATGAGAATGCATTGCATGACCCTCACCCCTACCCCATGAGAATGCATGGCATAACCGTCAACAGTACCCAAGGAGGATAATGGGATGCACGGCATAACCCTAACCCCCACCCAATGACAAGTTATGGCATAACCCTCCCTCCACCCAATGAGAATCGCAGCATATCCCATCCCACCCCCCCCCACCCAATGAGAATGCGTGGCATAACCCCTCCCCGTACCCAATGAGAAGGTATGGTATAACCCTCTCCCCACCCAATGAGAATGCATGTCATAACTCTCCCCCCTCACCCAAGGAGGAGGTATGGCATGACCTTCACCCACGCAACGAGAATGCGTCCCCAAAGGTTCAAGATGACCGCAATTGTCAAAGACCTGGACAGACGCTAAGGAAAAATTTGGAAAAAAAACTTTTTCTGCCGGAGATGGATATTTTTGGTGTCAAACGATAGAACTCGATAAGTTCTATCGTTTCGTACCAAAATCACCGATTTTCTCCGAAAAAATTTTTTTCGTATTTTACTAGCTTATCTGTCACATTATCTCGATAACACGTTTCAATAATCGCCATCTTTTGTTCTCAGAACGACGAGGAAATATTTCTTTTCAGTGATTTACCTATACAATAATCTACCTCTATATAATCATATCTAGCTATCAAATTTAATAAAACTCTAACGTTCTTTGCAATTTCCTCAGCCTTTTTGGTGCTTCCCATACATCGCAATGCACTTCTCTCGAAACGGTTTTTCATCGCCGTTGTTGTTATTATCCTTCGTATTTGTGTGTGGATCTTAAAATCAAATACATCTCTAAATTACTTATAAAATAAGATTGCAAAGGTGACGCGCGCACGACAAAACCCTAAACTTTGCTGATGAAATGAATAAATTACATCAGCCATATAAAAAAAAAATTGAACTTACTGAAAAAGAGAAAGACGTTCCTTGAAAGATTTCCAGACGAAAAGCTGCCCAACTAAAAAAAATTTACGTTCCAGTGAAATCTGAGAGAATGCATGGACATCAAAATATTTCACTTCTTCTCCTCCTAGCAGAAGAGCAATGCTCAAGTGCCCCTAAATAAGAGGGAATCTAGGCATACATAGGTATAAGGGCAACTAAATCAATCAAAGAATAATAAAAGAAAACTAACTGTTACCAACAATATCGGTTCGCCTTAATCGTTCTCAATTTTTTGGCCACAGTTCTGCGAACGCTTCTCAGGTACATGACAAAACCTTAATAATCCTTCGACTGGTCATCAGTTTGTCACACACGAAAAAAGGATGCCTCTGCCTATTCCCATGCCACATGATAAAGTCAGTGGTACCACTTCGCCCTCACAGCTCATAAGATGAGGTCGACAATTAAGGAGGGAGTCAACTGGCTTCCGACTTTCAATAATATATCTTTAAAGAGACACCTTTAAAAATATCCACTAAACCACCTCCACACAATATAAAGGGATTAGTCAGAAATAAGGGTAGATTGTTATAAGCAATCCGCTCCTCTATATTTACTGCACACCACTGGACAGTATCACATGAAGGAATATGGTACTCTTAAATGTTTGCTCTGAACACATCTCTATTAATACGATATGCGCCCCACTTTAACCATAATTAAAAATTATTAAAATACAAATAAGGTCTTATCAAGATGCGTTATGAAGCTTCTGGATGGCCACTTCAAGTTCAAGTTCACTAAATAGCCCTCCTCAACTATCGGTTCAAGGCTATCGGTCTCATACGAACGTTCACAAATACATAAAATGTAGACAGATTTCGTGCACGCTAAACTCAGAATCGGTTTCATTAAGTACGACATGCAACACAATTCCCCCATAGTAACTGCATCTGAACTCTGCAAGAGAAATATTTCTCAACAAAAAAGATTCAAACTGCAACAGTTCACGATTTGTTTTAAACAAGGAAATATTTTGCAGCTTATTAAACAATCACATGAAAAAGGTAGCTAATAAAACGAATTGTTGAGTTCCATTACAGATAATAAAACAAAAACTACAGCAAATCTTTATAATATGGTACCCTTTAAGCTAGACAGGATTAACGATAGCAGCGGTCGGTGCACAATGTGTGCCTCAACATTAGGTGTCAACACAATCATTGCATACTTATAACACTTCTCCCCACCGCTGTTTTCCCTTTCGAAACATTCTTCCAACATAACACATACGGATCCTCCATTCCTACCACTCCATACCATAGAGATTACGTCGATATAAAAATACGCTTTAAAATTTCACCACTTCACGGAACATGAACAATTCAGATATACACATGTCAACTACGTAGAAATAACTTACGCTTTCACAAACGAAGCAGAAAACGCCAAATGGATTATATGTTATTTTTTCATTCTCTAACAAAAATTAAGGAACATTCCTAACAGAAGCGCCGAAATAACAAGACCCTCCACCACCACAGAACGATAAGAGGCACGCACACTGATTAGCAAGCGTGATCGCGGCCTATTTATGTCCTCGGGTATGGCCCCTGAGGGAAAGCATAATCCGCAAGGGAAGAGATTAACATCACGATCAACACAAATGCGAACAACTTGTTACGCATAATGAAGGTCACCATGATCACAGAGACCACAAGAATTCATCTGATCATAACAGATGACATGTTAACGGCCACAAATCTTTTCGGAATCAACTGTAAGAGCTCCAGTTAACGGAAAAGTGAGTTGAGTGCGCGACCCACCATGGCTGCCTCTGCGCGTTTCAAATCTGAGGGAGGATCCTCAAAAATTGTCGAAATGCCCGCACCATCAACTGTATCAACGAGTAGTATGCCTCTGTCAGCGAAACTACCTACCCTCTCTATTTCCTCTTTCTGCCGGTGTTATAGGCATTCCCGATTGCCTTCTCCTTTTGCTGAACGAGTTGTAGTCGTTGATAAAGGCTATGTATGCGTGAAATGCCTTTTGACGGAGGACAACATCAGTGGAGCGTATTTTGAGGAAACAGGCAAATATAAAAAGAGCCCACCATAAATGGCAGTTATTTTAGGGAAGCGATTAAACCACTCAACAGCAAGATCAGATAAGTATGCATTAAAAACATGGAGAATAAAAATTTCAGTGAGAAGATAGGTACTAAGATGAGGTACTGAGATGAGATGGCAGAACAACAACAATTATTGCTCCACTAATAACTCTAGTAGGTTTCCTCCACCATACATGAATACACTGATTATCGGCGTGGTGGAGGAGGTGGTGGATGAAATGTGCAAATGCACTCGGGAGAAAATATAAGGTCACCTAGAAATCACCTAGAAAAGTCGAAGCCCGAGACTCATGAATTAGTAACTCAGCCTGGAACTATACCGCCGGTTATGCGAGATTTTTAAAGCACTATTCAACAACTTTCAACATAATCAATAACCCTGACGGAGTCAATAAGTAATATTCCTCAAACAATCCCACGTGTACGTCAGAAACCCCCACCCCCACCCCCACCCAAGGAGAATGCATGGCATAACTCTAACCCCCACCCAATGAGAATGCATTGCATGACCCTCACCCCTACCCCATGAGAATGCATGGCATAACCCTCAACAGTACCCAAGGAGGATACATGGGATGCACGGCATAACCCTAACCCCCACCCAATGACAAGTTATGGCATAACCCTCCCTCCACCCAATGAGAATCGCAGCATATCCCATCCCACCCCCCCCCCCCCACCCAATGAGAATGCGTGGCATAACCCCTCCCCCGTACCCAATGAGAAGGTATGGTATAACCCTCTCCCCACCCAATGAGAATGCATGTCATAACCCTCCCCCCTAACCCAAGGAGGAGGTATGGCATGACCTTCACCACCCAACGAGAATGCGTACCCAAAGGTTCAAGATGACCGCAATTGTCAAAGACCTGGACAGACGCTAAGGAAAAATTTGGAAAAAAACTTTTTCTGCCGGAGATGGATATTTTTCGTGTCAGACGATAGAACTCGATAACTTCTATCGTTTGGTACCAAAATCACCGATTTTCTCCGAAAAAAATTTTTTCTTATTTCACTAGCTTATCCGTCACATCATCTCGATAACACGTTTCAATAATCGCCATCTTTTGTTCTCAGAACGACGAGGAAATATTTCTTTTCAGTGATTTACCTATACAATAATCTACCTCTATATAATCATATCTAGCTATCAAATTTAATAAAACTCTAACGTTCTTCGCAATTTCCTCAGCCTTTTTGGTGCTTCCCATACATCGCAATGCACTTCTCTCGAAACGGTTTTTCATCGCCGTTGTTGTTATTATCCTTCGTATTTGTGTGTGGATCTTAAAATCAAATACATCTCTAAATTACTTATAAAATAAGATTGCACAGGTGACGCGCGCACGACAAAACCCTAAACTTTGCTGATGAAATGAAAAAATTACATCAGCCATATAAAAAAAAATTGAACTTACTGAAAAAGAGAAAGAAGTTCCTTGAAAGATTTCCAGACGAAAAGCTGCCCAACTAAAAAAAATTTACGTTCCAGTCAAATCTGAGAGAATGCATGGACATCAAAATATTTCACTTCTTCTCCTCCTAGCAGAAGAACAGTGCTCAAGTGCCCCTAAATAAGAGGGAATCTAGGCATACATAGGTATAAGGGCAACTAAATCAATGAAAGAATAATAAAAGAAAACTAAATATTAGCAACAATATCGGTTCGCCTTAATCGTTCTCAATTTTTTGGCCACAGTTCTGCGAACGCTTTTCATATACATGACAAAACCCCAATAACCCTCTGACTGGTCATCAGTTTGTCGCACACGAAAAAAGGATGCCTCTTCCTATTCCCATGCCACATGATAAGGTCGGTGGTACCGCTTCGCCCTCCCAGCGCATAAGATGAAGTCGACAATTAAAGAGGGAGTCGAATGGTTTCCGGCTTTCAATGATATACCTTTAAAGAGATACCTTTAAAAATATCCACTAAACCACCTCCACACAATATAAAGGGATTAGTCAGCAATAAGGGTAGATTATTATAAGCAATCCGCTCCTCTATACGTGCTGCACACCACTGGACAGTATCACATGAAGGAATATGGTACTCTTAAATGTTTGCTCTGAACACATCTCTATTGATACGATATGCGCCCCACTTTAACCATAATTAAAAATTATTAAAATACAAATAAGGTCTTATCAAGATGCGTTATGAAGCTTCTGGATGGCTACTTCAAGTTCCCGTTCAGCAAATATCCCTCCTCAACTATCGGTTCAAGGCTATCGGTCTCATACGAACGTTCAGAAATACATAAAATGTAGACATATTTCGTGCACGCTAAACTCAGAATCGGTTTCATTAAGTACGACATACAGCACATTTCCCCCATAGTAACTGCATCTGAATTTTGCGAGAGAAATATTTCTCAACAAAAAAGATTCAAACTGCAACAGTTCACGATTTGTTTTAAACAAGAAAATATTTTACAGCTGATTAAACAATCACATGAAAAAGGTAGCAAATAAAACGAATCGTTCACTTCCATTACAGATCATGAAACAAAAAATAGAGCAAATCTTTATAATATGAAACCCTATAAGCTAGACAGGATCAACGATAGCAGCGGTCGGTGCACATTGTGTGCCTCAACGTTAGGTGCCAACACGATCGTTGCATACTTATAACTCTTCTCCGCACGTTGTTTTCACTTTCGAAACATTCTTCCAACATAACACATACGGATCCTCCATTCCTACCACTCCATACCATAGAGATTACGTCGATATAAAAATACGCTTTAAAATTTCACCACTTCACGGAACATGAACAATTCAGATATACACATGTCAACTATGTAGAAATAACTTACGCTTTCACAAACGAAGCAGCAAACGCCAAATCGATTAAATGTTATTTTTTCTTTCTCTAATAAAAACTAACGAACATTCCTAACAGAAGCGCCGAAATAACAACACCCTCCACCACCACAGAACGATAAGAGGCACGCACACTGATTAGCAAGCGTGATCGCGGCCTATTTACGTCCTCGGTATGGCCCCTGAGGGAAAGCATAATCCGCAAGGGAACAGATTAACATCACGATCAACACAAATGTGAACAACTTGTTACGCAAAACGAAGGTCACCATGATCACAGAGACCACAAGAATTCATCTGATCATAATAGATGACATGTTAACGGCCACAAATCTTTTCGGAATCAACTCTAAGAGCTCCAGTTAACGGAAAAGTGAGTTGAGTGCCCGACCCACCATGGCTGCCTCTGCGCGTTTCAAATCTGAGGGAGGATGCTCAAAAATTGTCGAAATCTCCGCACCATCAACTGTATCAACCAGTAAGATGCCTCTGTCAGCGAAACTACCTACCCTCTCTATTTCCTCTTTCTGCCGGTGTTATAGGCATTCCCGATTGCTTTCTCCTTTTGCTAAACGAGTTGTAGTCGTTGATAAAGGCTATGTATGAGTGAAATGCCTTTTGACAGAGGACAACATCAGTGGAGCGTATTTTGACGAAACAGGCAAATATAAAAAGAGCTCACCATAAATGGCAGTTATGGTAGGGAAGCGATTAAACCACTCAGCAGGAAGATTTTTTTAAAGATTTTTTTTCCAATCCACAGTAATGCTTTTAATGAGATTAATATTTTTGTTAGCTGACTCAGTTCGAAATGGATGAGTTGAGCTTATAAAAGGGAAGTTCATTTTTCTCCGGTTATGCTAGACAGTTCTTTCAGTGGTCGAGATTTCTTGCCAAATGTTGATGGACTAGTTCTATATTCATAAAATCTCCTCTCTGTGATAGATGAGGAGTTCGGCTGTATGGCAAACATTTTCGCTTGAGATCTTATAATGGGCATCGAGTATATCATTCAAATCCTTTTCTTGCATATATGCAAATGCTCAATGATGAAGATGTCGCCGAAATTATACAACGTTCAGTTATGCTGATGGTTTCGGCGAGGAATTCACATAAATTTATCAAGCATTGCAATTTTTCTGAAATTTGAATATGCATTTAAGTTCCCATATGCCAAACAAAATATGCTTATTAATCTTGTTAATACAATTTATATACGACTACAATGTTTGCATTTACAATATTATTCCAACATCATAACATAGTGATAGTTGCAGCAGTAAAGACAACAATTTTGCATATCAGATCTAAGAAACTTGAAACTTACAAAGAATTACATAATAATCAATCATAATTCAACACAATCGTCGACTATCTTATCATTTGATAATGGAAGATTTTCGTGCAAAGGCAAAAAATCTGGCAGTGAGATGCAAAAAGCTGAAGTGAAAAAAAAAAAACTGAAGTCACTGTTGAGATCTTCGATGGCCGTTGAATGAAAAAATTTGTTTCGATTTATCTTAATTTTTTCGATTTGCTCTATTATTTTGTGATAGTTTGTGAAATACATTACTCTGAAATATTGTATTCCAAGATTTAGAAAAAAATTTTATATCATAAAGGAATAATCAACTGAGTGCAAATATTTTCTTTTTTTGGAAACATCTTCATCTACACTTATAGATGCAAACAATAAAGAGAGAGAGAGTTTTACTAGTAAGAAATTCTATCAAGATACATTCATCCAATCAACACAATAAGGAAGATTTATTCTCATTGATAGATCAACTAGGAAGATCTGTTTTTAGCTTTTCCAGTCTAAGGCAAACATACATATTCAACTTTAATTCTACCTTTATGTAAACAACTCAATAAATTTACATCATCAAAAGGCTTATGTGGTAATGAAAAGTACCTTCAACAATTAAATTGAAAAATTACAATTGAAATAATTTCTTGTGGACGTTTCTCCGAGGTGTATACGAACCGACTTCAGAAGCCATAGACTTTTAGTTTCTCTCACCGTCGCTATTGCACTCACTGCTACTAGAACTGCCTGGCACGGCGAGTCCCGTATGAATTGTGACTAATGCATTGCAATTGACGCTAAACGCTGGATAGTACAGGCCGCGGGGCATATTCCTGAAATTGACCATACATAAATCCCTCAGATCCGGATAAAAAAAATTTTTTTAAAGAATCATTGAGCACAAAAATCAAATCAACGAATGATCTAATAACTTATGAATAGAGAAATGCAACCAAAATCATTTTCCCAGTGCCGTAGCTCTGAAGTCAACTCCTTTCAACGATGACGTATGATGGTAAATCACAATAATAAAATATTTCTAGGCATTTTCTGGGAAGTTTATTCGTTTCTTCACTAACTAGACCAAAGCCAATTGAGAACTGAACAAAACTGTAGTGGATATAATTCATAGTGAACGACTATTAAGAACCAATTGCCGGCATTCGCCCCCTTATCGGTGCAATTATTTGCATATTCAATTCGTTTATGCTCAAATTTTCATCATTAGTCCTCCGTTTTTAATTAGTACTCATAAGTTCAACTAAAAATGCCCTTCTATTATTTCAACCAGCATCACTTTTCACCATTTACAATTAAAAATCAACTCGCTGATAATCAACTTATATGCGCCTTTCATTAAAGCTTACCACCTGGAATCCCACTATTAAAAAGCTTATCACTTGGGCATCCCATCGTTAATAGCCAGCAATTTGATAACACAATGAGTTACCTGAATGCAAATCGATTTCCTTCAAATTCGCGATGTCTGTCATTAACATAAAAAGAGAGTGTGCCCTTATCACAATCGAGCAGGATACCGATCACTGAACCAACATGTACTCCGCCAACAATCCTGCTATGATGGGTCTCATTATGCAAATACCAAGACCGCTCTCCATCTACATACATCGACCAACCATGAAGATCCTTTCCTGAAATACTTTGTTAAAGCATTCCCTTGTTATAAATTCTGCATAAGACAGCATGCACTTCTGCACTCAATGTTCTCAAAAACTTTTGGGGTCTACGTTATTAAAAAAAAAGAAATGAAAAGTCAACGAGTAAGAATAACATGATAATGGAAAATATAACTTAGAGATAAAAGTTTGCAGCTCATACAAAATTCTTCTCTTCCTACCACTTGAAGCGCAAATTTTACAGCTGCCATTATTTTTTAAAACGTATTTTTTTAAAATCATTCGATGGCTATTAATCGTCTTATAGGCACAAATGAAAAAACAAAAGGAAAACTAAAAAACCAATTTGCGACTAAATCAAAATCCACCGAAATAAAAAAACAATTCGTTTTAAAGAAAAACAAGTTTCGTCAAGTTTTAACAACGTTCCAGGTCTCTAAAAAGATTTTTTGTAAACTTAAGACGCTGTTAAAACTTAGCTCAATTCTTAAAAGAACTAATCGCTTTCAAAAGCTTTTCAACCATTTAGATTTGCGCTTATGTGTCGTTTACTTTAATAATTGATTGATGCTAATTATAAAAATTGATTCTAAGTAAGCAATTTATAGTGTTATTTACCAAGCATAACTTGTCGATTAACTGAAGGTTGGGCGACACCAACAACGATGTCACCATTGCCATCATGTCGATCGACGGTCACCTCCCAATAGTGGATACCACGTGAAAATGCTATCGACCCGAGTACACAACGATATTCCATTGTACTTCCAGTCACCGACATACATTCATTCGATAAGTGCATATCATGTTGCGATGATGACTTGCTCAATTGAAACCATGCCACTGAAAATATTATTATTTATAATAATTCACTAATGGGATACGAAAGAGTTTCGTATTAAAAAAAAAAAAACGTTATTTAATATAAGAAATCGCTTATGCTCAAACAATTCAAGGGAAGATGAAAATTTTTTAGGAGATATCTGAATAAAAAATCGGATAGTAACATTTTTCAATTCAAACGAATGAAACTACGCGGTTGAAACAATAAGACGAGCAAACATTAAAGCGTTTTCTTCAATTAAAACCATTTAAAAAAGCAAAAAATGTCGGGTGTTTTAAATTTCGATACTTCAGTGAATAATAAAGATCGCGGTTATATCCTTTCAAAACACTTTATAGATAAGAAACTAGTGATAGCATATCATTCTAGAGTAAATTCTTGTTGTTTTCAATTTTTTCTTGATGTAAAATAATAACAATGACGAATTAAGAAAAATACTCACCGGCAGCTGTTTGAAGACAAATAACATCGCTATAAGGACTTTCACCAGCCGAATTAAATGCTTTCACCCTTGCGTTATAGACTGTATTAAAATGTAGACCATCAATTGTGCAAATTGTATCTGCACCGCAATACACCTCCTAAAATTGAAATTTCGGTGAAAAATTTTTGGATACTCAGTGAGGGTATTTTTAAAAAGAGTGTTCTCAATTTATATTACTGATGCAAAGGTTATTCCGTAGATGCAAATACTGAAGCAAAATTTTGCATGAAAATAAAAGTTATACTCGCAAAATGCGCCAACTGATATATTGTTGCACTTTAGCTTCATTCTTTTTAGCTCTTACGGCTTTATTTTCAACAGAATACTATCGATATTTGGCAATCAACTTGCCAGTTCAAAATGCTGACTATAAAAAACCTTATTTGTTGGATTTTTTCAGTAAAAATTTCCTTTCAAAACACTCCGAGGTGAGAATCGACATGAATGAAATGATCACTGGGGAGACGAGTGAATATCTAGCAAAATATTTCATTCTAAAAATTAAGTTTTTACTAAAATTCAGCTTATGGAATGCCGAAACACTTATTTTGAAAACGTTGTTTATTATCCCCAAAGAAAGCTGTTAAGATGATCAGTGAAGATGACCTATCTAAAACTCTCATTTAAAGGTTCGCCCACCGAGTGCCTCAGGCATCCTCATTTCGCCATCATACCGAAAACAGGCAATCTTTCTTATAAATACTGAAATAGTTTTCTTCCCTCTGGCTATACAAAAAGTGATCCTTTTATGTCGTTTCTTTATATGTAAAACGAATGAAAATCTTGGTTGATAATATAATTCCTATAATGAATCATTATAAATTAACATAAAGACAAGTTATTTGTTACCTTGAATACGCCGTCATCAGTGCCCGAATCAATTTCCAGCACGTAACCATCCACTGCGCACCCATCATTTCGAGGCCTCCAAACGACTGTCACCGAATTGTTTTCTGCTGCACATTCGGAGGTATCGATGATCGGTGGACTTGGAACTGCAAAATATAGACTCTTTCACAATATTCAAGAACAGCAAAGATGATAGACTGATGAAACTAAGAAACACAGAACAGTTTTGGCGAGACTTTAAGTGCATTAGTAAATAAATAAAATACCAACTGAAAAGCGATAAAAACTTAAATAAGTAGAATGAGTTGGCAAATTGAACGTAACCATCGATCCGTATTCCGATCATTCCTACCTATCACTGTGGTAATTTTATTAAATTAAGTGCTTATTCGAATACCGTTTACAAAATGGGATTGAACTCTATTATTAGACAAGAATTTAGGCAAATCAAAAAAGTCAACACGTAACGAATCCTTTTAGAAGACAATAATGGGAATACATTAGTGCTTTAGGCAAAACGACAACTGACAACATTACTCCTAATTCTACTGGTAATTTTCAGCACTCGATCCTCACATTACAACTATGCACATTGTGCAACAGTGACTTGAATTTCCAAGAATTCTATCAAAAGCCGGTGAATGTGAGATAAGATATCCAGTTTCATCCACTACGAGGGCAAAATTCAAAATCCACATTGTGCATCGAAAGCAAATGTGCAATTTGAACAATAAAAATAATATTTCTCTAGCTACTTGTTTATTAACGAAACTAGAATTCAAATCATTGAACGCGCGAATATTGACTATTACTCAACTGTTATCATTTAGCAAAAGTTCAGCATAAGCGTTTTCTTCAATCAACTGTCAATAAACACGTCTATAGATAATACATATATGAAGATCCCCTAAAATGTAAGCGTTTCATCCAACTTTCTAAAGAATTTTCGCCACAACGAAAATGGCTGAAACGAAAAGACCATTAAAGTGCCATTAACCTCTACGCTTGTTAATGTTGTGCAATTCCGACAGAAAAATCCGAAGAGGAAATTAATTGAAAACAAGCAAATTGCTTGCTGATTCGAAACCACTTTTCAACTGAATTATATCGTTTACTTTACATCGATACAAATTCAATACCCATATGAACTTCTCAAGAAGCATATGAATGATATGATCAGGTAGTGAGTTCAGCTAGAATAGGCAGTCATTTCAATGACATTAGCAAAAGAATAAAGACATGCCAACTAAACAAACGAGGAATATCGAGTAATTATTGTTTTGAGCAACAATTATTAAAACATGATAGACAAATATAATGCTGCACTTCCTTATGGTGTGGCAAGTGAAAAAAAAACTTTAGAAGCAAAAAAAAAATTTTTTTTTTATTAAGTTGAACATTTACTACAAACTCTGATTGTATCAACGTAATCGTGTCATTGAAGTGAATTACTCCCGCATGCAACGTGCATTCGATGAAAATGTGCATCGATATGATAGAGAAAGATTGTTGCTATTTATGACACAAAATGCACCACAGTGAGACGCATTTTACCAATTTTATACCTTTAGTCGTATCGCCCTTAATTCTGATTATTCTGCGCCCTGAATAATTTTTATATTATTTGTATATTCTACTTACTACATAACTACTTTTTTTGATTGTTGACTTATTTTTATTCCCAATGGGTTAAAGAATCATGGTTAATGGCATCCTTTCTGAATCATTAGAGCAAATTTTGTTGATGATCTACGGCAAATATTGCTTAACATAAGATGATAAATGATATAGCGATATCAATGAAAAACTTATCAACTTAGTATTTTATAATTCATAAGAAAAGTGCTATCCATTGTGCCGTATCAAACAATAGAAATTTGGATGCATAAACACGGCAAACAAATTAGTGTTTAAAATAGTCATAAAGCAACACACACATTTATTGATGAAACATTACCTTCAAATTTACATAGCGATTGTTTGCACTTTAAAGTTCTCTACTGATGGATATTCACAACATGCATGCACTCTTCTTTAGAACTAATCACAAAATTCTATCTTTAAAAAACGCATTCAATCATATTACGTATGAATTACCTTTAAGCTGAGCAAAATCAAGCGTTTGTATAGCGTATTGTAAATGCTTCGTGTCGAGATTCAATATGAATTCGGCATCGACTTCAGGTTTCGTTTGCATCTCCTTATGCCACATGAACTCCTGTGTTGTTGTCCGATTTATTAACGCATTGCTCACCTTAAAAGAAAAAAACAATTCCAATCAACAGTTTTAATGAAAGTATTCAAAGATTACTCAATAATTAGATTTGAGTCTATAGCATCCTTTCGGTATAACAATAAAATAAATGCCTCTAAAACACATAATAGTACAATAAGATTATTTATTGTAACTTTGAAATATGGGCATAATTACTTCTTTTATTCATTTAACGTAACATTTCTTGGAGATTCTAATCGCTCAAGCACATGAATCGTTTTCATTCATTTTAAGAATCCTATAGCCTTAATTTGCATCAATATACCAATAACTTACTTGTAAGTAAGTGGCAGGATCGGGTTCCTTTAAAATTTCAATGCAGAATTGTATCAACGCTGTCGTCCTCGAGAGTTTGCTCGTACACCTCGAAATTTGCTCTTTAAAAATTCGCTTCTGAAAAGAAAGACCGATGAAATTCTAGTATCCAAATAAATGGCGAAAATTCGGAGCAAATTTTGTTAATGGAATATTCCGTTGGAGCAAAAAATTAATAACTGAAATACTTATATAAACAACTACGATTGAATGACATAATGGGAATAAATTGAAACAACTAAAATGGGATTGCAGAGATAAACAATTGAAATATTTTGAAAATTTTGGTGAATTATCTTTCTACTAACGTGGCAAACATGGCAAACATTCCTATGCTCATCTATACGCAAGAAATGCTCAGTTAGTGATCAAATGAACATCGCAAAGATTTCAGATATGTGATCAAGAGATGCTTCATATTATCGATATTTCACTTCATTTTTATCATGGATTAAACGAGTGAAAATTAATGAAAAAAGAAATTCTTTCATTGATAATTTGAGAATTGAGTGAAGAATTGCAATTATGCCTAAAAGATATTTTCACGTGATATTTGGAACCGTAGATGAGTGATATTAAACGTGACATTTAGAGTGATATTTAGTGGCAAAGTTTTTGTGTTTCTCTACGATATCGAGTAAAAAAAAAACGATATATGATATTTGCAGAGATAATTAATGGGAAAATTTTTTGCTTGACGTTGAAGAAATAAGTGATTTACTCTGCGCGAAGTATCTATTTGTTTACCAAAAAAAAAGAAGAATAAGAATGCACTCAACATTCAACGCCTTTTGCATCAAAACATGCACTGATTTACGACTAAAATTGCGTAAATAGTTTTTCTTTTTTTTTTCATCCGAACGATGCATAGCTCAATTATCAAATATTAAACAATAGCAAAAATTAGATAAAAGTGGAAATAATTTAATAAATTAAGATCACTAATTTAGGCGTAGTGTGGAAGAGCAACAAAGAAAAAAAACGTGGCTAGAGAAGAAGAGATTCAATCGATAAGTAGAATAAAGAAACCTTATAGGCGCGTTCATCATCGGCATACTGTAGCAGCTTTTCTTTTCGTTGTTGAAGTTGTTCAATAAGCGAATCAATTTGAATACCAACACTTTGCTTAAAATCCGAGCAATTCGACTGCAATAGTGAAAAACATATACATAAATTCGAGAAATTTTATACACTCATTGCATCGGTTGATTATAATTAAAAGTGGTAAACTTTTAAAAAATACTAACCCTAAGAACATCATTACGACCTTAGGCAACTTCACATTTGAGCATTTCGTATGTCTGGTTTTTATTTCTGCAGTCCAGAGTAAGTTGTTGTTATCGGAGCATAGAAGCAATGAGCAAAATTATATCCAGCATGCTTTTTGTCTTTTGCTAAATTAAGCTTACACTGAGAAATTAAAGCTTCTTAAAACTAGATAATGAACAGTGCATCCATGTTGTCAATAAATCTACTGCACGGCAATGAAAAAAATAATAAAATCGACGATTTTGGTCGACTGAAGTTTTCATCTTTCAACGAGTTGTTGAGTTCACCCTAAGATCAATGAAATTACCTATTGCCTTGACTGATGTGAACGAGCTACTGGCCATATTATGAACAACAAACAACTTTCAGTAGGGTAATATATCAGATAGTAAGTATCAAGCATTTAAAATACACAAAAGAATATATAACTTAGGGGCACTACAAATATGAGTATAACTTCATGCAAAAGATAAAACAAAATTCAAATTTCTGCACCAGTAAAGTATGCTGTTTTTTTAAAGACTATGACTGATCTGCCCATATAATTTTCCCAGTGATTTTTTCTCAACAAGTAACAAAATTTACGTTGAGTTTCTCGCTGAGTTGTTTCAATCTAGCGATATCTTCTGTGGCGTGTTTCGCTTTTTCACTGAGTAGTTGTAACGCCTGCGATAATTCCGCCTGAAATTACGCATATTCTGATAGAGAGCTCATCGTTTCACTTCGACGGTTTTTTAGCGCGCAGTAATTAGCCTCAAGGCTTCAACCATAATTTTTATCGACATATCTCATATATGAATGAAATTATATTGCAATGAAGAACGATGACATTTCTATGAGCTTATTAAAAACGTGAATAAACTACTTTAGAGTTCAATTAATTAATGAGTGTTTAGAAGCGATTTATTGCGTGATCACAACATCATTCAAGAAAAACTTCTCTGGTAGAAACCGAATGCTAAAGCCAAAATAAAGGACCAAAATGGGAATTCCGGTTCTCCTAAATAACTCTAACGTAGTGTTGACCATTCCATGCTTGCACATAACAGTACTAATAAGAAAGTTCATGATTCTGGACTCGACATTTGAAGTGATGAAACTCCTGAATTGTCACAGGTAAAATCGCTAATCAGTAAATCATACTTAATAAATACATTACTATTATAGACTAGCGTAAATAAAGGCTAATCGAAGTTCATGCTGTTTTTCTACCCATAGGAGAGATTTTCCCAAAATCGATTATATACTGACAATAATAATAAAAATCATTTCGAGATTATAATAGCTTCAAAAAAAAATTGATAAGCTGGAATTTCTCGCTATATGAATGCAAATATAACTATTTCAAAATCAGATAAGCTTCGACGGTTAACAAAGATGGCATTCTATCATATATATTTTAAATACAGAGATCTTAAAATTCAAATATAAAACCCGCTTTATGTCTCTACTCTATTCCAATTACGAAGATTGTATATATTTAGAGAGGTTAGTCCCTTAACATTTATAGCACATAGGATAAGTGGTTTTAAAATTGATAGCAATGATTTCGTAATGGTAAAATTGATTATTTTTTGTGTAGTATATGCTAATACAAAATTAATTGCAATCTACATTAAGGATTGATCTACCCAAACAACACACCACAAACAGTCACCCATTGATTAATGACCTATGACTATGTTCGGCTTTATTCGCACTCAATGTTATACACATTGTGCAATGTCCATTTGAAGGCAAAATTTATTGCCGAACATTGAACCCTTTGCATTCACTACGAATCAACAACACATTCCTATTCATATAAACAAGCATGTTTAAACATTCTAATGAAGACAGCAATCCAGGAAGGTAAAATAAGTTTTAGAGGCGATGAATCATCACGATCTGTTTTGTTAGTGATCGATCAATTCATAATGTTATGTAAACCCCCGTCATTGCTCTCCCTCTCCCCTTCACTCCTCCTCCGGTTATCTACCTATAATGATTCTGCTGAGGTCTCCATTTTGAATATTGGAAGATATGGTGGAAACACAAATTTATCGCTATTCTCAAATAATCAAATGAGTACATTGATGGCTTCAGCGTATGAGCTTTTTTTGAATTAATGGAACAAAATATTCAAAAATATTTTCAAATTTTGTTCGAATTTGTTGAAAATGTTTCAAAAAATCATCGAGGTTTTTATGACCACAAAAACGATAAATTCAAATTTTCATCAACTCAAAAATAATGTGCAAATCTCTCGTTTCTTCAAACCAAGGATTTAGCCCCCTTCAACTATCAGTAGATTAGTTTATGGCTCATCTTTCGTTGAACGACAAGTGTAGGAATGATCTTTAGTTTCTATGGCTAGCACACTTAAGCGGAAGCAGCATAATTGCAGCACGGGAATGTGCCGTAGTCAGCGATATGTGCTGCATTCATTAGTGACACATTGCAACCGGATGAATGTCTGCGTTGCGCTTTTGCCAACTTCACCCCTCAAGATAAAAGAGTCGATCTAATCAGCGCCTTAATTATGTGAAGATTTTAAGGTTTGAAAAGCAGTCACTAAAATATGCTATGTGGGTGAGAAGTCGAAAACAATTTACAATGCATAGCCAACTACCTTTGATTTTTTCTATATGATCCTGCATCTGTAAAATATGCCACATTTTTCAAAGGCTTTTTGGAACGTCAACTTCAAACAACCGTCATTCACCTTACAGTCAATATTTTTAGTTAGGATGAGCAATACCAAAAATAAGTGATTTCTGCCGTTTTTTTAATGAAGGGCAGAGAAGGAAACCAGCCTAAGTGAACTTTAACAGACGAATTAAAGTGATGGATATTTTATTACAAACGTGACGGTCACAAACACGCAATATGACTATGTTCCGTCTTCAATGTTCGATTTAACTCTTACGATTTAGCCTGCCTGGCAAGCAAATGTGAAAGGGATATCAGCGTTCGAGCTCATGTCCTATCTGAATTGCAGCTGAGAGCAAAGGTGGCCTGCATCGGCAATTTGACAGGAAAGTTGTACGCCATTCTATCGTAAATACGCACTACAACAATTCCGTCGTTGATGAGCGCTTAAACGGCGCCCCTACTTCAATATGCATTTGCCCACTTAATTGCTCGTTTATCGTTGCGACTTTTGCGTTACAAAAATGATCGCAAAGAGCAAATTGACGCCCAAATTGCGAACAGCTGTCCTGCACAATTCCACCTCTTTGAACTTTAATGTGGGCAAGGTGTTACTACTTCCAGTTGCAATAAAATGAATTAAGCGCTTCAGTAGACCAAAATAAGTAATTCAAGTGGGGCAGGATAGGCTAACAGGATCAGAAAAGTCAATATGGTTGTGTAGTTCGAACTAAACAGATGACATGAAGGCAAATCTTTTCACGCAAAGTGTGAAAAGCAAGCTTAACCTTAAGTCACTTCTGCGGTGCGAAAACACTCCACTATAAGCTCTGCTGACTTCTTTAATTACCCGCAAAAACAGGCTATTGCTTATATGCAGTCACTACGCCACGAAGTCCTTTCCTCCTGGTTCCGTCACATAGGAGCGGAAGCTCTGACCGTTCGACCATTTTCATGAAAAAAAAAACTAGATTTCATGAAAGTTGCGGATTTCATTTCCAACGGTCAGAGCTTCCGCTCCCATATGAGAGAACCAGGAGTCCGCAACTTTATGTTTATAGTCCTGCTCTTGCAGATGTCCTTTTTGCATAATCTGAAGCTGCCTCGGGCATTTTCACACTCACTTTGTAACATCGTTATATGTCATCGTGCGGGCATAGCTTTTCGCAGCTTCTACAATAATTTAATTGTTGTATTGACAGACAATTCTACTGCAGGTGTTTTAGCGCCATATAAAATAAATTTTTGTTTGTTATGTGGACGAACTTTCTGAACTCCTTTCTTTTCTTCCTGCAAATCGTGGACAAACTTTTCATGCTCATTTCATTCCGTTTTCCATTTCTACCTATGTTCAATGCATGTAATTTTGAACCTCGGCCTTTCATCATCAAAGAAATGAAGAGAATTTCCTAGTAACAGAGTGTTGATCTCATCGAAAGTTTCATTCGATGATGTCAAAAAGGATTCCAAATTCAATGTTGACAACGTCAACCCTAAATAAATAATTCTAATAGATGAAGAAATGGTTATGAACAATTTGTCCACAAATTGCACAAAGAAATCGCAATAAAATTCACCTGCAAAAAAAAAAAATAGAAATGCATATATGCCCTCAATTAGATAAACGCTCATGCGACGATAAAACATTAATGACGCATTTGCCTTACATGAAAAGTTTTAGGTTATTATATGCGAAGCGCAAAAATGCCAGAGGCATGACAAGACCGCGGAATCTTTCATATCGGTGATCAAAGGACCACAGGTTTTCCCTATTTAGCACAATCGTCACGTAAAGGGTGCTAGTCAGCATGTTTTGCTTTCTATGGTCAATACTTTAATATGTGTCATAAGGCGTTAATCTCGTCACAAGAGGACCTCTGAAGTGGACAACGGCCATATGGTCATGATGCGGAAATGCGTTCACCATGCCGCAAAATTTGATCGAGTGTCCCATGGGCATGTTATGCAATATGGCATATCAATAACACCCCTCGCATCGATAAGAAAACCTCATCGAAGTGCTCTAAGATCGCAATAAATGACCACAAGAGGAAAAAGAACTGACCAGAGCCGAATTGGTCACTCTAATGTTGCTAATCAGCACCAATTCGTAATGCTTGTATGTAACGATCTAACAGAAGCAAAGAAATCTTTCGTGAAAAAGAACACTGCAATGTTGATGAAAAATAACGCTAATATATTGAAATTGTAGTAAGACAAAAAAACAAAGAGCTACTGAATGTATCGCATCCCATAACCTTAAAAAAATTAAAAACTTAAAAACTTAAATTAAGAAGACGATAGAATAAAAGCGCAGAAGAAGAGAAGCGAAACAATCCTCACGAATTTTCCCCCTCATTAAAATTCCGGTGACAACTGAACTTATTGATATATGTTGTTACATTTTTCGCCACTTCGAGAGCATGAACATGATTCGATGTTCAGTGGTATTATTTTATAAATAGAAACAAACGGTGAAAATAAACCTTCGGTAAAGCGAAACTTAGACTCAGTTCAACTTACATCTGAATGAATATTTCACATAAAATTTTCACAAAAGAAAACATGGAAAACTTTTTGTTCTAGAAACACAAACTTGTCAAATGAATAATTCACTGGAAAGAATATAGGCATTTTTATGAGATTTATTAGTGAGGATGACACTGAAATTCAACAAATACCCGATTTCATTCATGAAAAAATTTCAAATTTATGCAATTTATGCAAGTGGATACCTCATGCTGCAACTAAAATTTTTTTTAAACTGTCATTTAATCAGTTTCAGTTCTCATAATGCTCCTCTCGGTGGCTCTCTAATGTCGGAAATAACCAATATGCGTTGATTTGGTTTTCACCACTTAATATCTTCTTGCATACATTTTTAAATACTTCTACAGTTTTCAAAACGGATGTTCAATCAAGGCGACAAGAAAAATGAACATTCACTAGGTGTTTATATATTTTTAACTCCACCTCATTGCTTAAAAATTTCCCCTTCCCTTCTCATCTCGGCTCCAAATTCACGCTATGAAACGCTCAATAAACATTTACGACAAGGGACGTGACAAGCGTGCATGGCGGACGTTCGCTTACATAGCGCGCTGTCAGCACAATTCGAATGGGGCATTTGAAATATGGCATTGCATCGGGCGGCAGGTGGACAATTCATTGACACATAGGCTGTTGTATCGACCACTACTAACATCTATCACTCTATGGCAATCAACCATTTATGTGATGCTGTCGAATCAGTGCTCTAGAATTAGGCAGACAAGCTTACTTTACGCTATGTTGCATTCTCTAAGTTTGCTTTGGTACCACATATTTCAAATGAGCTTACTTTTGAAGTTTTAAAGCTTTGACTGAAAAATATAGTCATTTCGATGTAGCACCTATGATAATAATTGACTGCATAGGAATTATTATAACTGTTACGTAGGTGCAAATTTTGAAGGAAAATTAATACACGTGTCGTAATGATATCAAAATAGAAGGTAAAAAAATCTATACCTCTCTAAAGTTTCGAATTCAGACAACGCTGGTATATAACAATAGAGGTAAGTCAAACAGACACTGGCAAAACAATTTCTTCTAATGTATTATTAAAAATTGAGTTTCTAACATTTCTACTCGAATTATTCAGTACGTAAAGAGCAAATATATCATGGCGCGAGATTTTTATGCGTTTCAATTTAAGCGCATTACTCAAATAAAATGCTTGTGCTGCTGTTCTTTTAGAGTCAATCGCAACCTAAATTTTGGCTAAATTTTAAAGTTTGAAGATAATATATGAAAGAGCGTCAAATAAACAGGTCACCTGAAATTGAATTGGAATTGGTTGGATTCAACTGGAAAATTTGGTCAGTCAGACCTATCTCGCTTTTGTTCTAGCGAATATTCTAATAACTTCTTCTCGTTGCTTTTCTAGGACTGACTCATTGTTATCTAGAATGGTATTGTAAGACCATATGTTGTGTATTTTCTTCCAATTTATCTGACTCAAAGGTTATTTTCATCTGTTTCCTTCAGCTAGGAATAAGACAGAAGTTCGCGCCAGTTGTGATCAAGGCCATTTGCCTATAGCGCAATCGAAGCAAAAAAAAAAATTAAAAAGAGTCGGTTGGAATCCCCGTTAGTGCAGTGAATCATAAAATATGTGTGCATTTATGATCGGCTAACAAAGCGCAGACATCTGCTGAAGAATCCGTTAGTATCGAAACCATAAATTTGGTAAATGCACTACTACTGGGATGCAAAATCGAACCCAAGCGAACCTAGCACAAACTCTACTTTACGAAAGTAATAAGGGCATGAATAAAACATAGAAAGTTGTTTCTCTTCAAGTCAAAAAGAAGCAAAAAAAGATGTGCTTAGCGAATCATTCTATATGAATTACCACAACAATGAGAGGAATTTTCTACGTTCAGCGTATACAGTTAAGACAGCTCATTGATGAGAAGGAAGCATAGTGTAATAGCTTAGTGCAGTAGAGTCCATCGTTTCCGCTGCTTAAAAGTCTAGTGGCAATATTTCATAATCGACGTGCACATATTTGAGAAGGGAATTAGTTAATGGAAAAAGGGATTCATAGAAGGGGAAATAATAGGCTTATCTCTTATGCATTTGATCTTATGTTTTTCTTCGGTCCCTCATCAGTAAGCACCAATATAAATAACACGAGTGGAGTGTTTATTCTTGCGCACATCCTGCCTCTGTGTTAATATGCGCACGAAGGCGAGAGATCAAAGCGAAGAAAAGCCGACAAATTGGTTTATATGAGCCATTCGATCAGAAGAAGAGTTCTGTATTCAAGTCATGTGCCTCAAACCTGCGTAAGACAGCTGTCGCTCTTCATTGCAACTTCTTATCGCAACGACAGTACTTTATGATTGCAGAAATACTCTCACTCGTTGTTCCCTCCCTTCCATCCACTCTCTATTCCTATAAAGAAAAAACCGCAAGTTCTTATTAATGCGGCGAACCTTAAAGAACTTCAGCCGGCATAAGATCCTTCTCTGATGAAGCTCTACACATATGTGACATCCTGTTGCGCAAAACTCTATTCAATCAAATTTCAAAACAGCAACTGCCAAGCGACGCAAAGCCGCTCATTCAACTCCATAAGGATGAAAAAACTGACAGCAGGAATAGAACAAAAAAGCCAGAAGAGCAATGGTAAATTCTTATAACATAAAAGGAAAGATCGCCTCGAGGATATAAGCAACATCGAAAGCCTCTTTATATGATCCAGTATAGTAGAAAAGATAATACAGACAGCTATTCGCCAAAAAATATCAAACATGGTACATATGCGATGCGAGCATTACTTAAGCACACCTCAAGAACCGGGCACTTTCACACTTTTCTTGCATAAATATTTATCAAGTCAATATTTTCCATCAAAAACAGTAAACAATTCAAATTCAGAAACGTCAGTCCCAATTTATTGTAATTTGTAAAAAGAAAAAAATATTCCAAATGTGCTTGAAAATGCCATCATTCTTCTGCACGACGACTGTTATGTCATCTAGACTCACGCTTATGCGCTCTGACAAATTCGCTCCGCAAAAGCCAACTATGATCAAGTCATGTTTGTGTGTATGTGTGCATGTCTGTGTGATATGTCTGTCCAGTACTTCTAACTAGAGCATAATATATTGTTTTTTGATCATCTAAGCGACATTTCACGCTTTTTTAAATGCCTCTATGCACTCCTAGGTGGCCTATCTTGATTGCCTCAAACTCGTCGTATCGAATGCGCTCCTTCTCACATTTCACCGCCCATCCGCATGAAATGTGAAACCATTAAAAAACACATTCTCATCACCTTCAAAGAAATTCAATGAAGCCAAGTAAACCTATACTTAAGGCCATTTGTTTGGAACGACACTATGCTATTCGTAATCAAGAACGAGATAGTGGAACGATGCAATTCCGTGTGGCCGTATAAACGAATGATAGGTTTAGATGGAAACGCTTTTCCGGCAAGAAATCTAAAGGTTCAATCACCTTCTTAATCCTCGACTTTAGTTGTTACTGTCAGCTATCTTTCAAAAGATTGGTCAATGGACAATATTGGTCACATTGAGTCCAATAGCGATAAGCATTCAACCCTCATTTGGCTAATATTCTATTGCACTGATATTTTTTCCACAAGAACGACATCATCTAAAAATATTAAAGCAAAAAACATCCTCAATTCTAGCTGAATACACTCCCATTTTCTGGCAATATCCTGGTGATATAACCGCCAATAATTACTCTACTTTATAACTTCTTTATGCCACAGAGCAATTTCTGTTTCCCCTTTCTAAACAAACATTTATTCGACGAACAAAGGGAATGAATGCACTCAATAAGAAGGAAGCAGCACTTCTCAATCCTCTATTAAAGCGTAATTCAATAACAAGACATTCCACGATAGAAACTTAGAAGGAGCGCAAAGATGCCAGATTTTGAAGCAAAGCAGAAACGTTGAAGTATCAATCCAAGTTTTGTTGATTAGTCCCAGCTTAAATTTGCATCCACTATAGCGCATTCAAAATATTTACGACAATTTCTAAATAAAACTAAATGTTAAGATCTCATCTTGTGCAAAAAAATCTCAATAAAAAGTCATAGGATCGAAATTGGCAAAGCAATGAAAATTTCTTTTGCCATTTTTGAAGGAAACTAAAGTGGTGCTTATTGTGCTCTTATGTTACCTCTGTGCGAATATATTGTGTTTGAAGAAAGCATCTTCTATGAAGTACTAGATATTGCCTCTTAATTAAATATTATACGGTCATGAGACCCGAAGCTCATCAATTTTTATAATAGTTTCTTCGAAAAAAAAAATTCTAATAAGTTTAAGCCTGGCTTTGAAAAAAAATTCTCGAAAAAACAACTAATGCAACAAAATTTACTTCCCAAAGATGAGCTTTGGAGCTCGCGAGGCTCACCATGGAATAATTTTCGAGTGATCCCGTTAGTGATTACGTGGCTTTCCACATGTTACTGTATAAGAATCTTCAATATCCAAATACTCCCTAATTCATTTAATAATGAGAACGGAATATATTATAAAAAATTGCAAAAATTATTCACAATGCTGTTTCCTTAGCTCCCCATCTTTATCACTAACTAATTGATAAATTTATGTAATTATGAAAAGCATTTCTCTGAGTGAAATTCATAGGTCATTTATCATGTGAAATCAAATCCTGTATTTTAAGCATTTACTGAATTGGTTAAGTTTCAATAATCGCTCTTGATGGATGGAAGATGTAATTGAAGGATTTTTGCGATCCCCTAAGTTCTGCTAAAAAAGAGAACTGCAAATGCATGACAGTTGGCACATCTTTCCTATGCGTCTCACGAAGTGTTTTTCGATGTTACACAGCAAAACGCCTACTAGCACCATTAGTGCTAACTAAAGCACGCAAATCTTCCCTCCAAATCTCTTTACATCAATACAGTTTTTCAAATGGCACTATTCTTGCAAAGAAAATCTTCGAAAATCACATTCCCCTCTCACCGATAATCACTGTTAAATACACTTACATAAACATATCTTCAATCAATCTGAAAAACAACAAGACTCGGGAGCAGTGTTTAAAGCTGGATGGAACAAAGGGGGTGGCCAAACTCGATATCTCCTCCCCTCCTCGTTCCCACCGGCCTGCACATTTAAAATTGTGCTATTCATAAACCTCTATGTTTATTTCTTTGCTCAAACAGATACTCTAATACATCGTTCCTAAAGTGCAGCAAGTGTAAAGGATTATTAGGGCAGTGAAATAGATACCCCCTCCATTTTTGTTACACCACTTTCCATGTGCTCACTTATTACAACAAAAAATGAATGAGACAGTACAATAATCGAATCTAGAAACATATATTGCATCAGTTTAAATGAAACCTAAGGGTAATAAATTTCGCAGATTCTAAAACATTATTAAAACTTGATGACTCATTAGCAATTAAAGATTTCGAAACTAGCACTATAAAATACCCTAAACTTTTGGTATCACTCAACTTTTTTCGTTACATAACTCAACAAAATAACAATTGCAACATAAGCACTGAGAGTTTGCAATAAACGTCCAAAAATTTGGAAATATGATATTCTTAGTTATTTAAATTTTAACTTATAAAATTAGAATTTTTATTAGTATAGTGATCTGAATGATATCCTCTACATGTTTAAGGTGCGGAATGCATAAGAAAACATCATGCAATTCTACGGAGGTATTTTCAACAAGAAAAAAGTTCGATTGGGCAGATGTATGCGACAGATCTGTCATTCAACTCATTTCTGGAAGAAAATGCTGTAATCAACCATGAACGACTTATAATTGCTTTTCGATCGCAAAATTCATGCGCACCTACGAAAGACTTAGAGAAAAAAATCTTTACTATGAGTCGAATCTTTCTCCCCTCTAATAAGGAAAATTATTTAAGAGACTCATACAAGCGATTAAATACTTAAAAAAAATCCACTCATTCTCAATGAAATTCATAAAATCTATTCATAATCTATAATAGAATAGTAAGCAAGGGAATGTAATGCGAAAAATGCGTTGATTCTTGAAAGTAATTTTAGTGAATGAACGTATAAATGATTGGCTTTTGTTCTCGTTGTTGGTATGCAAATGAGCGTTCATGCATAGCAAATATTTCCAATTGATTAGCCACAAATAGGATAGAATAAACTCGATTAAAGTGAAGACCGCCCGATATAGCCTTAATGCAAAGCTGCACGAGTAAATAGACCGAGATGAAGTGATTTTCCAATTATGTCCATCATTTCGAGGATCACACTACGCATCACATGACATTCATCATTACGGAACGAATACATGATTTAGATATACGCTCTAAGAAATACTCTAAAATCAACAAAGATTTTTCGTTCCGTTTATGTAACAAATTCATGCAGCTCTTCAGATATAAGCGATTTGATGCTCTGCATCGTTTTCTTTTTAAATTGAAAGATCGCAATCGAATTCATCAAAGTGCATCAAATCTCTCATATCTGAAATCTACATTTCTCCCATAAACCCTTAACCTCTAATTACTCGTCTACTATGAAATAAATACTGAAAGTTAATCGACAGGAACGATTTTCGTTAAAATGACACGCAAAGTGAACATTTCAACAAGAAGATGGTAAAATCATGCTCGCACTTCGCAGCCCTTAATATAATAAAAATTGCAATGTCTAAGAAGTTCGAATAATTACTTTATTAAATATCGATAAAAATGCCTTTATTGCTTTATGAACTGGATAAATAAATTAGATCGGATTTTGTTCAATTGAAGAGCGAAAATTGCATTTTTCAAATGCGAAAACTGTGACTGCTATTTTAGTTGCTTTTCTAATGTATATTCCAGTTTGTGAATGGTGTAATTTGAGGTTTGAGTAGCGAATAGCAATTGCTTTTCGCAGACCCTTTTATGATCCCCCATAAGATAGGGTAGTGAGGATTCATGATGGGGCCACCCTCTCGAATACAATATCGCCAATGCACCACACTCGTCCCACGCTGCCCATTAGAGCAATACCCACTTCTGCGCCACTTTTACGCGCATTCAACGCCTATTTACGACGAATGCATATGCTTTACTTAGGAACTACAGATAAACCATGATACTACCGCAATATAACTTCCTCTCTACTAGTCCCCGCACCACCTACAAGTGCTTCTGTCATCCGATGTGAACCGATATAAAATTGAAAAGCTTCCCTCCCTTAAAAGAAAGACAAAAGTTTACCATAAAAGAAAAATAATTCTGCAGTAATCAAAATTAATGTCATATATATGCATTAGTGGACAAAACACATATATGAGGAAAATATTTCTAAACTACGATTTACGTCATACTAGTGCAATATTTTATTCCACTTTAAGACTTCAAAGGTTCAACATTGAAGAAAATTTATAACTTTTTGTCACATCCAGAATAAGTGGAATAAATATGTATTCCAAACTTTTTCTGGAGTAGTTCGAATATAGTTTTCACAATCAAGCGAGAAGAGAATTAGCTTTAGTAGATTACCGAAAAAAAATCTTTGAAACTGCAATTAATTTTAACTATCAAAGTTCAAAGTTTTTACTTAGAAGTCAGAAAGATGAAAAACAGAACCAATAAAGGACAGTCCTTTTTGTATTTCTCTTATTAGATATCGCGGAATATATATGAACCCATTATAACATTTCTAAAGAAGGATTTAGAAAATACCCTTTCAAGTGCAGTGACAATGGTATCATGACAGGTGGTTGCATGGCCACTGCTTCTATTGCTCTTCCCTAATATTTATGGTTGCCACTTCCGAAGAAATATTTTAGTTCTCTAAAGTTCTATAAAAGTCGTTAACGCGATTTTATGGCTCAAATTTATAGCTGTTCAAGAGTGATAAATCAACGTTTACACTTTTTTTATTTTGTAGCATTCAAACAATAGTACGCACTTAAAGTGAATTTCGATTGTAGTTCAATGTGACAATCGCACACTAGTATGTAATCCCACATGACTTAATGCGTCAAATTACTATTATAGAATGCACTAATGACGTAATTACCCAATCCAATGAGAGCTTAATTAGCCATGTTTTGCTAGCCGATAGCGAATATAAAAACGTAGTATTCGAAACTTGGAAAATTCCAGCTATGAAATTCTTGGCACTATATGGCACTATATCTTTGCACTCATTTGCATCGAATTATTTTCCGTCCCCTCCTTCCCTTCCCTTAAAGAGTGACTTTAGCCATCAAAAAGCGCAAATGCGCAAAAACCAATTAGTAAGGTAAATTCTTTGAGAAGAAATTGCTTCTCCCATTTGCTCAATTTGCACATTCGCTTATTCGATTGACATCTTACATTCATTCTACAAATACTACTAAACGCGTTATCGATATGAAGATGTATGGCTAGGTTTTTTTCGGCAAAAGGAAAACGATTCAATGGCGTTCATCAGCTTCGAACATGTTTTTCGAGCATTTTTTTAACAAACTGAGTGGGTGCTGAAGTCCTCGGCAGCGGATATCAAAAATTGTGCTTGAAAGCAACCGATCAGAGCTGCAAAATTGCTCAAACTATCACCCGTAGGTTGAAACCTTTGAAAATCTATATAGTCTCTCTAAAAAAAAAGTAAGCTCCTAGAAAGAGAATTTAGAACATTGCAGGTGGAACTGAAAAAAAAAGAGTTTTACATTAATTATACATCTTGCTCAAAGAAAATTAGCAAAAATCATATCAATTTCTATGCACATCCGCTTTCGAATACCCAATAGACAGCTGCCTCTTTCAAATAGCGAAATTTGCATGAAAATATCACATTTGAATTGAATAAGATCGCATATTTTACAACGATACTTGAACCATCGAATAATTGCACTGTTTCCTGGCTTAAAAATACTACCTATTCTTAGTAGGTTTTGCAAGTGCAAAGGCTTGTAGTGAAGACAGCCAACCTAAATTCTTCTTCCCGAGAAAGTGAAGAAAAAGTTTAAAAATTTGTGATAAGTCCAACAACTAACGTGACACACTGATGCATCTTAGGATTCAGAAATGCTCTACCTCATTCGTTAAATAATATATGCGCTATTAATATTGAAAATTTTTCACGCAAGTGGGCAGAGGCAACAACCAGAACATTTACAAGTTGCAAATTCCGTTGGGTAGAATTCTTTTTTGAATAAAGGACCCCCACTAGACGCCTAGGAGGAACAGATGATCTCTTCCGAAAAGAATACCACAATTCTCGAAATTTGAGAAAAACAAAAAACTCGGATCTTTTGCTGGAGGAAAAATATGATAAATTCTGTTCTGGATATTCCTCCTGCCTTCTTTCCTTCGAACTAACTTTATCTCGAGACAGTAAAGTACTGAATGAAATTTCAGAGAGCAAGATTAGACCGTCAATTGCCTTTGAAAACCTCAAACATTCAAAGCGAATAGCCTGTTGGTTTAGAAAGTAGAAATGAAAGTAGACGAACACAATGTTATTCTCATAGGCATAGGGTTAAAACAATAGACGGAAAATATCCCAGCTGGGTACTTGGCCATAAATGGATGACCTAATCGTAGTGAGAAAAATTATGACGCATGATTTGATGGACATAAAAACACTCTTGTGGTCATCAATTGAGAAGGGTCAACAGGAATTCACACGTTATCCTCACACTTCGACAGATGCCCTCAACCATAAACAATCATCGCTCACAAGATCCTTTATTGCCTAAGCGGGTAAACATTGTTTATTCCCTTCCCCATCGATTTTCATACAAAATTGGCAGTTACCCCCAAGTGCTCATTTTTGTTCAAATATCTACTGAAACTTTCATAACACTTATCGCTTGCAGTCAAGTCAACCAAATGAACAATCATTTGTGCGGATATTTTCATAGTTTAGCGCCGATTGATAAAGACAGCAACTGAGTGAAATTTTTGAAAATGAAGAAATTTTTCAATTAGTGTAGCGCAAAAAATATCACCTTCATTAAACCACTTTTGTACACATGAAACGCTTTGAACCCATAGTCAGACATATAAATTATAGAGAATCTGAAACGACAATTAACCGCGGAAATCCCCTTCCCTATTATAAACGATTTAAAAAAAATAAAAATTTGAAGAAAATTCAGTGATTACCTCTTTTGTTGAATTTTTTTTTGAAACTTTTAATCCCTAAGTGAAGGAAGAAAGGAATCAGATTTAGCTGTATTCGATTTCATTTGGCTCCAACGTTTAGTTGGATTCTCTCTATTCTTTAGAGAAAGAAATGACCGCTTCCAATGCATGTCCCCCTTAAGAACATCTAAGGCAAAAATTGCATTTCGTAGAGAAATACATATACACCAATTGCATTGTTCATTCAGAAACGGAAATCGAGGGCATTCCATGAGTTGCCGAAGAAGTGTAACCCTCCGGGGAACGACAGACACAACGCTTGCCAGAGTACGAATGAAAAAAGTCCACCTACTCAAAAAAAAAGAAAAAAAGAAGAGAGAAACATGTGACTGCTATTCAACACGCAGCTTATGGTAGCTGCAGACGTTGTTTACAGGGCTATTATTTGAAATAAAAGCAAATTTAATTAGTTGGCATAAGTTTAACGTGACGATCAAAATGTTTAGAAAAAAAAAACTCGGAAAAAACCTTTATTTTCTAAAATACTCCATATTCAGAGGCGAAATAGATTTGAAATGATTATGCAATAGGAATAAAAATTTTTATATTTTTCAGCAGAAATCGGAACAATCCATTATGAAACCGAGAATCAATAAGTGCTTATATGTTTGATTGTTTTCCGCCTGGAAATTTACAAACTATTCTAATGAATCGAAGGTTTTCCGTTGGAAGATCCTAGTTGAAAATTTAGGAGATAACAAAACGTAGATGTCGACTACAAATAATAATTCGGCCAACGCTTTCACATTTACGTCTACCCCAAAAAATTAATCCTCTCATGTATATCGTAGAGGTGAAGTTGTGAACAGAAGGCTATTCAGTAACAATGTTAGTAGGTAAATGTGCAAGCAAGAGTATTTGATAAGTAGGATCACATTAACTCATAGCATACTTTCATTTAATTAAACACTCCCCTAAACTGGTTGAAAGAGGGAGTGTGAACCAGACGACACTTCTATAATTAGATGCCATAGAGTTAGCTTTTCAGCTAGTGTCTCAATCAGGGTCAAAACCGGAAATGCTGATTTGCACCCGACTCGAATTGCTAATTCACTTTTGAGACTTCAAGTTGGATGGTTAAAAATATAGCATCCAATGGCATATCAACACTCGTACTTGCAACTCCAGCTAAGAATTTTGAATCATTACATTACGACAGACCGAAATTAGAAAGATAATTATGCACAAGTGATCCTACGTGGTACTCTAAACCACTGAAGGGATCAACAACGACTACCTGAAGTTTGCTTCTTTCTTGCAAAGTATTGGGCACCTTCCCAACCAAATACTGCCACCTCTTCATATTATATTCAGACAATATGCAGATATTTAATGCACTTAACAATCGTGCTCGGCACACATCACTTCAAACGTCAATAAGGCAATCGCCCTTTCACATCGAATAAAACTCGAGGTTCTATGTCCACAAAAGTTTCAGGGTGAATTCATCATTGAGCAGCGGACTCTATCGGAAGCACACTAACGATTTCCCATTCATGCGCATGTTTATAACCCATAAAATATTTTCGAAAAATATGTATCCTTCTCCCATCTTGCTTCGTCGATGATCTATGCTCAAAAAAAGCTAATAATATACTCCTGAACCTTTTCTCTAAAGTGGATGCAAAACCAGATATTTAATAAATTATATGAGCCACTTAGGCGCCCTTAAAATCTTCATCAACTAGAACGTTATACTATTCAATTTATATGATTTAATTCACACAGCAATGAAAATTTCTAAAATCTCAAGTGCTAAGCATGAAAGTTTTCTAAGCCATATCATAGTTTATTCAAAGTTTGCTCCCCACAAGTGGCCGAAAATTGCCACTGCGACAAACTCATTCAACAATAGTGCTCAAGTGAAATCCGAGGAAAAAAATTGTTTACAAATTTTGCGGCGAAGTTAGAATTTTACGCTCGTTGAGCAAAGAAAAGAAAAAGAACTTGTTATTGCACTATAAAATTTTTAAAAAATTTTTGATAATTTGTCTTCAATTTTTGAGCAAATTTTCGAAAATTCAAACATCCGATTTGCATAAATTTGCATAAGAACTACAAAGCTACGTCCCTGTTTACTATTCGAAACTTAACAATTCACACATATTTATTTCAACCAACAACGAAAATTGCGAAAACGAGTTTTAAAATATATAAGACATGAATAATTCTTATCGAAAAAGTGGGAAAGATAGTGAAAGAAGGAGACATTGTGGAAAAATTTATTATAAACTATTAGTATTCAGTAAAAAAACCCTGGTTAGATCCAAACAGAAAAACCCGGAATTCCGCTGACCACGCCCAACTGAATTATTCGGATCAACTAAATTAGGTGAAGTAACCCAATAAGAGCTGTTATATGATAAGTGCTGAGAATGCACGATAGCATATTTTATAATTTACACTGGCGACTGGTAGAGGAGGAAATAAGAGATAGGGATATGGGGACATCTGAATGGCACAATTTTTTGGTCATAAATTCTAAGACTTTTGAAAATCTGAGGATCCTCAACATTAGACGGAGAGCAAGCACCATAAAAATTTGAACAATCTGAACGACAAGGAACAAAGATACCACAATTTTGAGAGTACTTAAAAACACCTGAAAAAAAAAAACAAACAAAACTCTTAATGCCTTCGTTGAGTTCTTTAGCAATAAAACTATGACCTGTAAATTCGCCACTCAAGTACCCCATTTTGCAAGGCCAAAAGTGACCTTTGTAAGCAAACAAATTTTGGATCTCGAATAACTCTTATCTAGTCACAATAAAAAAATTCTGATATGCAAACAAGGCTACTAAAGTACCATTATAGCTTAAAGTTAATGATGCGCAAAATTTGGCTAAAATTAATGACACAAGAAAAAATGTTTCGAAAATCAGGTGAAGGCGTAATTTGCAACTTAAAAACAAGAAAAAAAAATTATTGCTATTTTCTTACAAGTTAAACAGCTCGTCAAATTGTAGCAGCTATCGCTCTACTATTACTGATCTCAGATTTTTGTGCGAATATTTGGAGATATACGTCCACAGTAGTGCACATTTTTAACTTGCTAATAGCCCATTGTATAGGTGAATAGGAAGAAAGCACAAAGTTGAGTGCATAATTATGTATGCACTATACACTATAGTACACATAGCATTTGTTGTTTGCATGTCCGTCCGATTCGAACAGAACAATGCTGCTCGTTTGTCAGCATAATTTGGTGCACTAGACAAATTCACAAACGACGTCAAAAGGCATTGTAAATAATAATTGGCTGCAATATAAACGAAACTCTAACGCCTTTTTCTCAACGCGCTTACACAACGGAAGTTAGGTTTATTGTGAACCCATCATAAGTTGTGAACAGATGTTTCGTTGAATTTTCAAAACTACCGACAAATTAACGCCGAAAAATTTTCTCTAGTAAATTTGTAGCCGCTGCAAGCCATATTGCAAAACGTTCGAAAGTCGTCAAGTACGTTAAGCGCAAATACTATATATTTTCACATAAAAAATCATATCATTCTCATCAATAAACACAATATAATTTTATGATATTCATTTTCTTGATTGCTTTCAAGATATAAGTGCAAATATTTTCATGTCGAACTAAGTAAATGAACGTTACAGCTTGCTAGTTGCTATTTGTAGACAACAATATCAGCTAGGCCTTCTAATTTTTAACTAAGCTTCTAGATGCTTTTTTCAACATTCGACTCAAAACGGATATGACCAATTGCCATATTTAAGAGTGGACTTTATTTTATTAGGCAAGTTTTAGTATCATCTCAAAGTAGTGTCAATGTGGTGAAATAGTGACATGCGGTAAACATTAGAGATGCATAATTAAGGGCCGTAAACGAGTGCGATGTGGCTCATTGTACCTCCCGATGACATTTGGTGCGATCTATGAGCAGTTTTTGATGGCTTTGACGGTCTCATTTTGCAGAGAGATGCCGCCTTTAGGAAACACCTCATTATTAATGCAAAAGGGTACTCTAAAGAAAGGAAGAGGAAGTTATTAGCGAACCGATGGAATGCCATCAAAACACTTTTTGGCAACAATCTCAATGCCACATCATCGATTTATCACCTAATAAATATTGGGTCAAAAAGCTTTTAAGAAAAAAAAATTCTGAAAAAGCTAGGCGCTTTTCGCTTCATTTTGCAGCTGGAAGCTAAAGAGAACAAAGACGGAAATAAGCTCTATTTGTTTATTGATTGCTGTATTAAAAGTGTCTTTGTTCCAAGTTGGCTTATGTTTACCCGTGCCAATCATATGAAAGGTAACTAATGTATAGAATGCTTAGCTTATAAGAGATTATAATGTTGCCCGATTTCTACGCACAACTATATACCCCACACCTATATATGCCACATTTCAATATTCCACTAAAAGGATAAGTAATAACAACCTCTGTCATAGTTGCGCACACCTATGAAGTTTCTTTTTATTCCACTGGTAGTTCCTAGTATATACCCTAGTGGTTTATATTTATATTAGGCAACAAATATTCCAATGATATTATTCACATGAGACCATTCGAAAGGGTTAAGACGAATATTTATGAATGAGAAACTTCCAATCAATGAAAAAGGAAAATTGTCGCTATAATAGACCTTTTTCTCAATCAGGTATGATTTCCTCTTAGTGGCCGTCTTTTTTGAGCAGAAACTCATAACGTTCATTGAGTGAACTTTTATTTTTCGGTTAGATTAAGTATAAAGGAAGAAATTCTCCGAAATTATTACAAATTCTCCGCGAGAGATAAGTATTTTAGACGCTTATTTAATTTATTTTCTATACTTCATATGTGGTTATTTTTTGAATTCCACTCGAAATTAAAATTCCCATCACCAACTCCATGTATGTCTCTCTATCTCTCCATACCTCCCGAACCAAGACACCTAAGCATTAATCTAACAGTGTTATTTCAATAATATGATTTTACTGAAATCGAAAGCTTCAAAAAAAAATTTTTTTTTGTATGAGTCTTCAACTAATGTGAGAAAAATTGCGCTTGATATCTTCTTGCTCAGTAAGAACAGCGCTATATTTTGTTCTGTATTTGAAAGACGTGCAATACGAAAATGACGTAGAAGCGAGCAGCGATTGACCAAGAGGAAATAACAGAGATGAACGCAAATGACCTTTCTGCTAGACCTAGCGCTAAACCCAATAAGCACCAGATACGAAGAACACAAATCAACAGACAGCACATCACCTATAGTCAATAACAATACAATTAAAACAGATGGCCTTTCTTAGCTCAAAAAAAAAAATGATCTAACATCAATAGCCATGAGGCGAACCTCTCCAATGTTGTAAAAATTTTCATCATTCACCTTAAAGGGATTCCCTATGAAAATTTAATGAAAAAAATACGAAGAAAAACATATCCATCGCTATCATCAAATACAGAAACTTGCTTGATACATTATTTGTGACTTCAAGGACGGTCATTTTGTATTGGTTTCATTTCATCGGAATCAGATGGCATTTAAGCAAACATACTTTATGACTAAAGTAGAATATTATTTTCAATCTCTCTTCGATTCATTTGAGATATCCAGTGAATGCTCATAGAATGGAAAACATGTATCAAACAATTCAACTGATGAAATATTTAACAAAAACATAGCAGTGCCCCCAGCTCACTCCTCCGTTCCCCCTTCCCCTCTTCAGAAATGCCAGTCTAATGGTCAGCTCTCTAATGGTCAGTCTATCGTCATTGTTGCCCAGGAGACGACGTAATAAATTTATATGCGATCGCTAACCTTCTGCGCTTTGCAAGTTTTCTCGAGGCTTTGAACATCGTGATTCGTATGTCGAATCTCTTGCAAGCATATGCCACATACGGCTACACGGCAAACCATACAGTACATCGATAAGATCTCGGTTGGATGATTGGGACATGTTGATTCCTTGATTGCAGCCACTACAGGTGATCGAGATGGACGCCTGAAATTAAGCTATTATGGTTCCATATTAAATGCTATGAATTTTAAACTAATAAGACGCTATAAATTCAATTTATCGATACATAAGATCGACATGCAAATTTATTCTACTCCATAAATATCGATCTAATTCACTAATGTTCCGGAAAATGTAACGTCCCGGAATTTATTCGCATTGACATTAATGTCATATGCGCTCATTCTCCGCATTCCCAACCGAAATATCTATTTTGAGCGCCTTGTTTTGGATTCAACCTTCAGGTGAGATATTTCGTCTTGCTTATTCGAACTCACAATGTTTCTTTTACGAGGTCTTGATTTGAACAGTTTTTAGGACTGAGATTGAGGACGCCTTTTTCCAAAAGCCCATGCTCTGTGGTAAGAAATTCTATGGTAGCCAATTGTTGGCTCGTTTCATTCTCCGTCCTTTTCCTTTGCATCGTTAAATGCGGCGCTAGACTGAGCCTAGCCAACACTAGCCTTTTTCAGAACCCAAGTGGATAATTTCTCAAAAACAATGCTCCTTCAAAAAGCTTTAAAGAACACAGTTGTTAGCTTCAAAACCACCCACACTCATTATATGGACGATTTTGACCGTCTATGCGATGCATTGATATCAATATTTTCTGTCTGTCACCGCTAATTCCTGCGTAGGCGTTATTATTCTGTGGATTTCATGTAAAATTCCCCTCATTTATGCATTTCTTGCTATAAGATTTGCCTCTAACAGTTGTCGCCCTGATCTCCCCACAAGATGAAATCTTTGAGACCGCGAATGTTAAGTAGATCTTTAGCATCTTTCTATGATCTATTTTCCACTGTTCATATGCAGCCGAGCTCTTTGCAGTTACATGCAAATTTCTTGGCTTAGATATTCCTTCCAAAATGAGCCCCAAAGGTAACACTTTCCAATAGCTATATAAAAAGAAAAGATTTTGTAAACACGGTGTTATGTGGTTGTTTGAATACGCAACGAACCAATAGAAACTAAGTGCAAAATAAATTAGTGGTGTACTGACCTTGCGGATGGATGTACGAGTTTATGAGTAGCGAGAGGACCTCGAGCCGGATGTAGTGATGATTGGCATGGCTGGCAATAGAAAATGTCGCATTGCTCACAGAATACTGCCGCTTCAGCCGGCTCATCACTATCACACAACTGTAATTGCCATTTAATAAAGGTACTAAGTGAAATAATTTACTAGTTAATAAGCAAAATTGTTTGCCTAGCTGAAGCTCCACCTTTAACGTTCATTTCCAAATTTAGGCACTCTCAATCAACAATGACATTCACTTCCCTCTCTCTTTCCTAATAAGCCAAAGTTAGAAAGTTCCAACATTTCTAACCAAAGTTTTTAAATAAACATATAATAGAAATGCTGCCATACCGTACATATTTAGAGTTGTTCATAAGAAACGTTATTAATAGCACCTTCCTTCCCAACTATATGATCAAAACGAAGAAATCGTTTCATTTGAACATACCTGTCATAGCTCCACTTCCGTCTCCTCTTTCCCTCGTCCCCCGTTCCGTTAAAGGCAATGCAACAAAATCCTCAGCATTTGTGTGTATACTTGATGATGTGTAACCAACTTAGATGAAAAAAAAATCACTAAAGAAAACGAGGGGAAATCGAAGAGCTAAACGGGCACCTGACATGTGGGATGTTGCTCATTCGCTTGCTTGTCTTTGCCTGTTGGTGTGCTGTTACAGCGATACCTGAAAGAACGTTGTTGTTAACATGATTGTTCAGGCAGCATATCTTCGTGGTGTCATTCTCTCACAAATGCTCAACACTCTCGGAAATGCCATTGCTATTGCACCAAATCAACTCTTATAATCAGCCTTACCTACCTGCTCACAAATATCCCCTTAAAACTATGTGAGCGACTAAAAACATAGGTAGATAAAAATTATTTAAAAGTGTTAAACCTTGAAAATGATACTCCAATCTTCAATATTGCAAGTAAAAAAGGATGATTGTAGTATCTGTACTCGACTTCAAAGAATTTACTTCGTCCAGCGTCGTTCAAGAAATTTATGGCAAATAGAACACATTCACAGGAAAACTAATATCACTAGAGCGATGAGGAATATCAGTAGATCTGTATATTATAAATTGACTCAAACTTAGTTTTCTTACAGCTAAAAAAATAGACACTGAAATAAAGGAAAATATTATTTGTATTAAGAAATGCATTCATAGAAGATATATTGAAATAATTGACAATTTCCGTTTTTGAAGATGACACATGGTAAATTCTAATCGCTAATTAACCTCAGAAAACGATCTACTCACCTGTTAATAAGATTTTTGAGAGCAACATTGATGGGCATATTCGCAATGGCTTGCTCATCAGCAAAGAATGTCGGCTTATTGCATGCCTTACATGCAATGGTGCATCCCGATGTTGACGGAGTTAGGATTGCCGGCAATCGATGAACAAACGAAGCGGAAGGATTTCCTCCAGAAATGAGCGATGATGGTCGTGAATCTGCAAAACATTCAATTGAGATTTAATATTACAATATTCCCTTTCGAAATATGTCCACGAATTGTTTAGTTTTCGATTGCTGAAGTCTAAAACATAACAAGAGTACAATCATTGCCAAGACAATATGGCTAGATCTCAAGCTGAAGCGTAAATGGCTTATCAATATCGCGACCAGCAATTCACCATGACCAAAAAGATTAGGAAAGGAAATTTAAAGATGCCGCATATGTGATGAATGCGATTGTGAATAACATATGCTGCATAACTGATGAAAGGACAAACATTATAAAACGCACTCAAGCATATGAACCCAAATAAGCGCTAAACTATTCAGTTTGTTTGTTGAAAAATTTTAGCTATTTCATGAAATCAACGCTAAACTAGAATGCTTAACTGAATAGTAAACTATGCCAAATAGACGTATAAAAATGTTTCCAAATTTTAAGCTTTAGAGCTTCTAACGTTATGAATGCAACGACATAGATCGTGGAAACAAAAGGAAAACTCATCATTTTAACCAATTTCAACTTGAATTATATAAAAATAAAACGGTGAAACGGTATGAGAACCACTTATTTCCGGAAAATCTGAAGTAAAGCGTTAACGGTTTCTGGATTTGGTACATTTCCATTGCTATTCCAAGTTTTGGTTAACTGGCACTGAATTCCCAATATTTGCAATATTTTCATTAGAATTCGTAGATTTGGTTCGTTTCAATCGTAAATACTAGCTCTAATTCACTTCTATTGTAACGTTTATGGGTGAAAAGTTCGCGAAAATGCAAATACTATTCCGAAAATCAAGTAACACTAGATTAAGGCAGATTAACTATCACCGTGATTAATAATAACACCATAAGATAGAAGAGTTGGCCTAATAAATTTACATTTACTGTGTAATCAAATTATACAGATGTATATAAACGCAAGAAACGGAATCTATGGGAGAAATAAACTGAAATTATCCATTTGCGTTTAACGACGAGGAGTTACTAATTAACCGGCACAATGATTTTATGCATTTCAGCTGCGTTTCCTCTAGAAACCGATTATAGCCACCTGCAGCAATCTAAAATACTGCTTTCCCTCAGCCATTATAAATGCCTGCGGCATTATGTACCCTTATTTGGCATTATGACTATTTTTAAGAAGACAATAACATATCGCATAGAGTAACCAACTGACACTGAATCTCATATTCAAAATGCCCTCAAAATCAATCGATTTTTCAAGTTTACATAGGCTGAAATAATAAAAAAGTATGCAAAAAAAGTGTGATGGAAAATTATTGACTAACTTTTTCCGCATACGACTACACCACTATCGGTCTCAGAAACTACTGATAACTTATCGCTTTCCACATCTTGATCGGAGACACACAATGAAACTGTATCACTTGCCCCTGAAAAAGACATCTGCTATTATAGTGATCGTTGAGAGAAAATTTAAAGAATCGCTTGAGTTTCTTTGTCCGCTATCGACAAAAGAAATATTTCAATATGTTCTTTGCTTCTGAAGATTGAAATCGATGAATGATAGGAACGATGTATCAATAATGAACTTTAAGAATAAAATTCCAGCAGCAATCTAACAGATCAAGTTGTTAGAGGTGTAAGAAATGGTCTTAAGTATCGAGATTTGAGGAAATTTATAAACTTTTTTTTTTAATTTGATGGCGGATATGAGTTGAAAATGGAAAGGCTGAAGATTTTGAGTGAGATGTGGGAAATACGCTATAACTTCTGAATGAGGCGAGAAGACCGTTCGTGACAGGTACCACTTTTCGAGAAAAAAGAACGTTCGCATAGAGCGCATCCGTTTTACTACACATCCGTTTTTGAACCTCATTAATGCATTCCATTCGTCTCTCAAATACCCTTTTATTACCACATAAGCCAAACTTTAAGATCGAAGGCGAAAAAAAACGATTTCGATGAGAATTACATATGAAGAAAATTTGCAAGCTATTTTCATTGAATGAAATATTACAAGGCCTTAAAATTCTCATTCATTTTCTTTCGTTCATATGAATATTAAGCAATGATCTAATAATGTTGGCTTCAATATTGGCGTATTTGTGCTATGCTGTAGAAGCATCCTAATCATGATTCGTTTAGGTAAGGAATTCTCTATTTAGTGAATCAAAATTTGCATATTTTGTTTCCATTCATCAATAATTTAAAATAACCAGATATGAAAGAATTCCTACTGAATAAAGGAGCTATAATATTCAGCAATGATGGCTAGAACTTCGCCCTTAAAACTGATAGCTTCATTCGATTCATACTAGAGTACATAGAAAGATTTACACTAATAATAACTCTTTAGTAATAATTTAACTGAAAAGTTTATCTCACCACTGCTTGAACACGGCGGCGATAATGGACTTGGCCCGTGAAGATGAGCGAACAGAGAAGGAGGCATAGATGAATGCGATGTGGAAGACGTTTGACACGATGGTTGATAGGCTTGCATTGCACACTGACGACAATAACTGTGTGCGCAATTCAACAGAATCGGTTCTGAAAATATTTTTGTTTGTTTATTTTTACAAATAAATTATCTTTTATATCGCTGAATATGTGGAATCAGGATACTGACATAGAAATATCAATGACAACAACTGTAAAATTAGATTGATAAATTATGAGTAAAAGTTATCTGCGCAATTTTCAAGTGCAAATGGTCATTTGTCCGCATAATCGAAGAATAAACAAGCGGAAAAAATAATACTAGAGCCGACATGATTTACATTTTTCCAATTCTGCTTACCTCTCTAAGCAAAGTCGTAAGCTGTCAACAAAAAAAAAAAAAAAAACAGCAACAATACAATTATAGTTTAAATGAACCAATCGCTTGCGCGAATTTACACAAATACTCGTTTCTTCAACCGGAACGGTTGCAAGCCGAGACTCGACCTATGTGAAATGTGATCCAATCGGCTGTGAAATATATGTAACACTAACCGCAATGTTCACCTGTTGAAATATGCCGGAAAGAGAAACACACACGCCTACACACGCAATTAAGAACACACAATTTCACTCTAATGCGCTTTACAAATGTAAATTTTCAAAAGCAAGCGGCAAAGGTTAACAATGCTTCTATGCTGAAACTATCCTCTGAAATAAGAGGAATTAGTAGCTATTATCATGTATCGTTGATATTATTTTTTTTTCAAATTATATATAAAAACTCTCAGTTCATAATGAACATATAATATTACTATTTATTACTTCATATTTTCCTTCACTCTCTCTTCAACTTTTTGTTGGTGGATTGAAACAAGATCTCATTAAAAAGTATTGTTCAGAACGTATATTTCATACGTACTGTTCAAAACATAAAACCTTTTAAGATTAATTAATGAAAGAAAAAGATAAATTAGCGCGATGAACATGTATGTCAACAGTGCTCACCTGTTGCGAATTGCTTGCAATAAGGGCATTTCAATTCGTCCTCCATTTCACATCAGATAAGCTCGTGATGTGACTCCAAACGAACACTTAGATAAACCTGCAGTGTGCGCCCCTCTTACCTCAGACACCACTGCAGCGATACAATTCTGCCTCAAAATTCACATATATCGTTCATCACAAATATAGACGTACGTGACGAGCGAGTGCCATTAATTCATATGTCAGTGAATGAAAATGAATGTTGCAACATAAGAGCGATAACAACGGAGGTGGGAAAAAAGCATAAAACTTTTTTTAACTAGAACAAACATACCATATCAATTTGGACCATGTTTCTTAGCTAAACTACGAAGCTTACAAAAAACATAGATCCAATTCATAAGCATTCTCTAGAAATTTGAATAAAATGACCAAACACTTGCAGATGGCATCAAGAACACAGTGTTATTATAGTATCAAAGAATAGAGAAAACGAGATGGGTAGTCTAGAGTTTTAGAGTAGCAGAGAATGAGCTCAATGAAGAGTAGTCGCAATTAGGCACTAGATAGACGATGAGATAGCATAGAAAATCAACGGCATATTGACTTATGCGATACTTTTAATCTACGATTAAATATGAGATAAAAATGAAATATTTGCAAACATGAAGAAAGAATAAAAAATATATGGGATGAGGCCATTAATGTTCTAAAAGAACGGTTAGCACTACTGAATGAAATCGAATGCTATTGAATTGAATGAAACCATCGTTTGCCTATATCCCTCCAATCCCACCTCTCAACCCACAAGTCCACCACTTCTAGAAACATAAGTTCAAAGTGGACAACGCATCGCTTGGAGGACATTCAAATGAGGTATGCGACAGCAACAGCAATCACCACTCAACTCTCGCGTTACGAAGCGGCGAGGGTGCTTTTTACCAACCATATCTTCTTTTGCAAAATTTTTTAGTGCATTTGAATGCTCTTGATTGCCGAGAATTATCACCTGCCGAATATGAAGCATTCCTCATCCCCTCCACCCTTCCTCCTCCCCTCCCCCCCCCCACCTCATCGTACCTCCCTGTAGGCAGCATTACAATTGCTTGTTTCTCGGCTTTTCTTCTGTTTGAATGAACGTATTTTTGATTACTCAGCGTGCACTTCAATCACAGTTGAAGTTTTGAGTGCGTGTATTTGCGTTGTTAGTGTGCATATTTAGTGCATCCCTTTGTTTCCCTGCTAGTAAGCAGAAACAGTTGATGGAATTTGTCTCTTTTCAAGGAAATGTAGTTCTTTGAGGTTTACGAAAAAAAGGCGGGAAAGCACCGTATCCACATCTCAGTGCATACGGATTCGAAGACAAGACACATTCTAAGCAAGAAAAAAAAAAACCAACAAGAAATTCGATTTTAAGACAAATGTTGCAAAAAAGGCTTGGTCGCTCCGGTAAACAACTCTAGACTCAATGCGACAACAGCCACGTACTTTAGCACCTACAAGTGTGAGAGGATGCTCTATTCTTGCATATTTTCTTTCACAGATTACCCAGCTCCAAAACTCTCCATTAACTATGAAAGCATATAGATTAAGCGAGAAAACAAGAAAAAAAGGTTCACCTTTCACTGTCTACTCAATAATCTCATGTAATATTAGCCTTGGTGACGATCCCAAAAAGAAGTTCATTATAAATGTGTACAATATGAGATAAAAGCGTATGTGAATACGAGATATTAAAAAAATATTCAGAGAAGAAAACATTCAAAATATTTATGCGTCTAGAAAATAGTCAATGCCTAAGCGCTACACCGTGATTGGAATCATAGCGATAAATGTTTGAACAATATTTCGTCTAAATAGTCTATCAAGGAATAAGATGAAATACAAACAGAAGACGTCTTTACCTATTGGAATTGTTTATTGCAAATGACAAAGTTAGCCATTGAGAGAAGCAAACAATGCAACAAACTGCAGAAATGAATAATTATATCCACTGAAGAAATACTTTCATAAGTTTCTAATGCAAAGAAAATTCGCAAATGCAAATGATAATGCCATTTATCTAATTGAGAGGCATACTCAAGAAGAGAAAACAATGCGATAATTTGCAACATAACATCTTTAAACCATAATCTAATATCTCTAATTTAAATATGAATATTTGCAAATGTAAATACGAAAAGCAAATTACGACGATAACACAGTGTAAAGAAAATATATAAATGAAAGATTGTGATGGATGAGAATTGCGAATAGTGAAATTCAAATTGGATTTTCTAAACAGCAAATATGTTTGTAATTCAGTGCACTAATCCACATATGTCTTATATAGAGTACTTTTTTTTTTCCCCGTCAAGTATATTCACTTTTTGAAAGAGGGAAGAAATCTTCTTTCTCTATCCGTTTGCTAATCTTATCCTTCTAATTCTGATATTGCGTAAAAAACAAGAAATAGTTTAATAATGAAAGGATTAAATCGATAATCTAATAGCGTGATAATCCACGGACTACATGGGATAAAACTTTCTGAAAATTTAAATAAAGATTATTTTCAAAGTTGTATAAAAAATAATGGTGATAAATTTTGAAAAAAGCGGAAGTAATGAAAGATATTGCAAGTAATCAGCAATCTTTAAAAAAAAAAACGCTGCTAGAAAGGTTAGAAATTTTTTAGGCTCCAATTTTTCTAAACAAACTAAGAGTGGAAATTAAAATTGTTTAAAAAAATAAGTAATTTTTAGTTGCTGGTTTTATACCTTATGAAAAAAAAAAGTTCATTTAAAACTACTTATTTACTCATGCTCCTATGTCTGAGTATATAAATTGCACTTCACTACTGAATGGTTCACGCAAAATGAGAATCAACGAATCGCTATATGGAAACTTGTATATGACAAGCTTTTTTGTCGCGAGAAGTGTTTTCTATATATATCGTCAAAACAACAATTTGTAACGCTAATTTGGTATCATCCGTTGTGGATAACACTGCATGACGATTAGGACGACAATGCAATGGTAGATCACTTAGACTGAACAGCTGGGTACCTTATCGCTTTACTTCTTAGCACTAAACGGTGTACCAAAGTAGCACGTATTACCTCTTTGGTCGTATCTATATCCTAATTTCTCCTCCCCCCCCCCCTCCTCTCAAGTGTTGGAATTATCGAAATCAAAAACCAGATCAACTTCAAACCAGATCAAACAAATTAGTGCATTTATTTTTATCCCCCAGATAGAGCATTGTTTGTTCCAAGTAGCACAGTTGCTAGTTACGATGAACGTTGAAATACGGAACGAGAGAGGAGATGGGAGTGGGGAAAAGGAGAGGCAGAAGAATGAGGTGAACTATAGCCCAAAAGACATAGCAAATTTACCACACATTAAATATGTACACACCTTTCAACAAACCAAAATTCTCATATTATAAATGATTTGCAAATTTTCAACAAAAAAACAAAAAACAATTTTTTTGGGGGGAAAAAAATTTAATAGTTCCATAATCGATAATAAAAGCACTATTAATTTCATTAAAATCTTTGAAAATAAATTCATAGATGCATTAATTAAAGATATTCGAAATGGGAATTTTTTGAAATTGATATTTATTGTAAGAAAACGAAGAAAAAAAAATTCAATATACGACGGATATTACCACATCGACTGTTACTCGCAATCAGCCAATAGCTATGAGAAATTCGAAATATTTGTGTTCTTTGTCTCATTTTTTTAGTACCTCATTTAATGAGAAAATTTATTCGCTAACTTATGAAAATTTCTCAAAATAAATGGTTATAATTTAATTCAGCCGCATAAGTCTCAAGTAATTAAATTTCGAGCATAATTTCCTTTTTTTTCACTATGTAAATTAACTTCGAACAGAAAAAAATTCATGTCTTACTATTTTATGAAATTCAATGAATACAATTCGAGAGAAAAAATGAATGAGTTTCATTTTTCTAAGAGATGATAAAAATAAAATCATTCATGGGTGCAAAAAAAGTGGTGCAAGAAATGGAAACAATGAAACATTTCATCAATAAAAATATGCCATTGAAAATTCTAAAAGCAATAAAAGAGATTCTGTATGAGTAAGAATATGATAGAACTATTAGACAGTCTCTGAGGAAGAGCAAAAAATGCAGACGAATAAAAATACTCAAACCCTTCCCTCCCCCCCCCCCAAGCTGGTAGCAAAATATTATACAGAAAAAAAAATTCTCAATAAAAGGATGACCCAAACCTAGAAATTAACAAAAAAAAAATTTTGTTGTAAAAAAAATTGCAAAAGAATTTGAATCATCGAGCAAGTCAGTGAATAGATTTCATCGAATTTGGCAGCTACACAATGGCCTACTTTAGCTGCAAGCATCACGATGCTATAAGTGACCGCAACGCGTGTCCTAGCTGGCGTTGCGCCACAAATCGACACGCCCATCTTAGCGTTAAGTCTACAAATGAAATCAAAACGAGCGAATTGTTTGGTGAGGACCGTTGTATACATTAATATCTCATAATAAGCGGATCGCCCGCTCAATTTTACCCGCAGGAAATGATATTCACCTCAAAAATTATATGGTAGAAAAGGGGTGAAATTTTTATGAAATATTTTGGTAGGCAAATAATTGATATCTAGAATTAATGAATATGCACAAATTTATAATAAAATCATCATTTTGCTTCACCCCTTAGTGACAGCTGCAGCTAACAGAATTCAGTCATTGAAACTAAGTGATTAAGTCGCCATAAAACACTACCCTTTAATATCCTATAATACTATAAATTAATTCAAGGTTGCTATTTTTCGAGATTTTCCTGCCCGAAGCTTGCGAGAAAAGCGAAATATTCGGTTAATATTTTATTATTTTGTATCTAGTAATTCTTTACGTTTCTTCTTTAAAAGTTTACTTTAAAAATCATCGCTGAAGTAAATTGAAATTCTACTACTATATGGTTCTTTGCTATTTTTTTCTCATTTACACAATATTACAGAAATCAGCAATTTTATTTGCAACACAGTTTTTCCCGCTTAATCTTTACTCATTTTTTTCTAGCAGAATCAACAATTAATTGCGGCAAAAATTTGCAACAGTATAGTTTACATCAAGCAGAACAAAAAATTTTGAATTTTTAGGTACTCAAATTTTAGGAAGATCACTGCAAAGCAGTTTTTCAACAAATATTCACAATATAATAGACGACTAATATAAAATCACTTTAAAAATCCATTGCCTAAGGCAATAAATATAAAATTCCAATAATCTATCTCTATATATATATATATATATATATATATATATATATATATATATATATATATATATATATATATATATAATAGAACAAGAATCAATTGCAATACTCTTCTCTATAATGCAAACCATTTGCTATGAACATAGAATCTTCGCAACGATAAGATCCCCCTCCTCTCTTGCGTACAAATAAATGCGATCAAAACGAGTCGGCGTTTCTGCTAAGGATTAGGCTCGTTTGCGGCGATACGGAGAAATAATAGTGATTTTTAGTGCGAATATAGGGATTTGTGCGAAGGGAATGATTACTCACTCACTCTTCACTTCCTATTCGAATAGGGATCACTCGAGGACAACGAATTATAGCATCGAACAGTCACAACAACAAATAGAATGGCGTGCGTTAGAGTGATTAATTAGTGTGCACACACTTTATGCGTGATAATATTTCCGATTGGCGAAGCAAAACCCTCATCAACTCGTAACTAAACACTTCTGCTGAATACTTGATGAAGCTTTACAAAGCAAACAAACAAAACGAAAACATCCACCAAAATGTATACTTACAGCGATTAGTGTCTTGGAAAAAAATTTTTTCTTCAAAAAAAAAACGGAAAAAATTTTGTTATATCGGTGGAAACTTTCAACAAGAAATTCAACGTCGAAAAAATGCCCATTTCTAATGAATTTACTTCTCTCTACGCTTTGCATCACTATTTCAAAAATAAATGATGAACGATAAAGGTGTAGAAAATCCCCGGAAGATGGTCATGACATTTGCCTTTGCAATTAGACAAACTAATCTCATAAATTACCAACAGATAATGAAAGAAAATATACAACAATACGTTCATATTTCAATTTATTTGACGCTTAAACAAATTCTCTAAATCAACTTTTTTATGATCCGATGGCCGCAAAAAGATACAATCCGATATGTTCTAAAATATAATAAAACATTTATAAAACCCATAAGATTTTAGAAATATTTTATTGCGAAAGTTTACAATTCCTTTTTGAAGATAATTTTAGTCAAATCAAAGATGATAGGCCAATTTGAAATTTGGCATGGAAGACATTCTAATGTGTAATAGATAAATGCACAATAAATTTATTGCTCTAGCTCTAATGACTACCGATTTCAATCTAACGGATGATATGGAGATAAAGATGCATACTACACATGGATAGATATGGTGCGCTTCGTGAAATTTTATAAAAGTGAATAAACATGCGAGAGTGTCAATTGTTAATAATAGCGAATGCGAGTTATGATGAGAAAAACCTTGGAAATAGCTTGTTGTTTTGATAGCATCCGGAATTCAAGAAAAAAACAGAATATGACTCTTCCATGGTTTGCCTCATCGACGGTAGCAAGTGTGGATTATTCTTGATTCTTTGGCCAGGATTTTTCGAAATTCCCCGTTATGGATTCGTTTTTCAAGAATTGCTTAAACCGATTAAATTAATCAATTTTCTTTTTAATTTCTTTATATTAAACAAATAAACTTTTCTGCTACTCTTATCCGCTCTTCACTTAGCAGTCCTTCTTATATAAACTCATCCACTTTCAAACTAAATATTGAATTTGCGCTTATTTTATGTACACATTTATTTTTGTGGAATATAGAAGGCTTTAGAAGAATAATTACTATTATATCCTATGTATGCATATACATTAGCATTTAGGTACGGTAATTTACTTTAGTAAACGATATCTCTCTCGCTTCAGTAAATACTACTCAACAGAATTTCGAATTTATGAACATCAAAAGCATAGCACACTTAACGCTATCGTATACTGGCATACTTTGAGTCACAGTATACAAGAACACTTAATAATGCAGTATACTAGTATGCTTAGCGCTACCGTATATTCCATAGCCCGTAAAAAAATGCGAACATTCACAAGCACAACAGAATCTTATATTGGTTTTAATATACACGTTAGACCTCAAATGTTATCACTGAATAGAAGCAGCTGTTGCAATTGCTAAGCGTTCTGCCTTTTCTTCAAGAAAGCGCTCTCAAACCAATTTTAAAAAAATAATCCTCTATAAAATTCCAGTTTTAATTTGAAAATAAGTCATATTCAACCAATTGCAACGGCTTGCACTCGTGGTTCAAAATTTCGCAACGAGCAGATGCGCCTTCAACACAACGCGCAAAACGAACGCCATTTCAAAATTCCATGCGCACTCATTTGACTGCTACCTATCTCGTTCTTAGCTCCGGACTCATTACTTCGGAACGACTCCAGATGACGTATTGACAGTCCTGGAGCAGAAAAGGAAATAATATAAGCACGCTACGCAAAAAAGATTAAAAAAAGCATCAAAAATGTACAAAATTTCTGGAGCCGTTCCATTCCTATGTCGATTTAGCACGAAACTTCGTCAAAACTTTAAAATTATAAATTAATTGTAGTTAAAATCGTCCATGTGATAATATTCACTTCATAAAATGTTAACAAAACAATAATGCTATAATGAATTCAGTGAATTTAACGTGAATGCATCACAATAAGAGCTGCCTTTCACTTTTTTTTTTTCTCTTATAGAAATGAATTCTGCATATATTTGCCACTAGAAATATTTGATCTTTCTCTATACTGCCGTTGGGCGAATTATGATACAGTCAACGAAAATAGAAATGATGATGGAATTTGCCCAATGATGTGGAATTTGCCTATGATAATCATATGAAGCAGGTAGATGATGGAATTTGCCCACAAGGAACCTGGAACTTGCACTGATATTTGGAAGTTTATGCATGCTCGGGAACTTGACCACAAAATAATAATCAGTTAAATAAATTGTCCATAAAATGATTACAAGTAAGAATCTTGCCCGTGAAATGACTGTAAACGATTTAGTCAAATAAAAATAGATGAAAAATGATAATTTTTCTCTCATTGGCTTTTATGAAACTAGAGCCTGATAACTGACAATGAAGTTGTGGATTTAAAATCAGAATTATCAGCTATCAGATAAAGTGATAAGAACATAAAACACTGAATAAGGAAGGAATCATACTACCAAGAAATGGCAAATGACCGAACTCGAAAAATTCATCGCAAACAGTGAATGACTTCAACGCTCACGAGCTTATAATTATTGCCGGATGGCAGCGATGTTTTTAAGCGAGCATTAAAAGGGAGAGATGAGAGGAACTAGTCCTATTACAGAAGCATCTGATGTTAGTGGGCAAGAAGCCAACAAAAAAAAAAAGTGACATCTCAACTTATTGATGAACGATTATTTTTACTCTAATGTGGCCTATTTAGATCGAATTTCACTCAAGATTATATTCGAAAATTGGTATTTCAACATTGACGAATCAATTAACCTGTCAGTTATTACGTTAAAAGGCTATTATTATGAATACGGTTGGCTAAATGCAAATATGAGATAGAGATACGATAATGTGCTGCTATATTTCACATCATTTTTCAATGGATAAAACCAAATACATATCTTTATATGAAACTTCCAGTTCGATTTATGAAATCAAAAAGTTGGAAAATAAAATACCGTAACCAAAAGCAATATACTATTCATATTATTCGTAAAATTATTGAAATTTCTTTAGAGTTGGTGAAAGTAAATTTTCCCTTCATGAGCAATTTTAGATGAAAATGTCCTCGAATGCAACTGTTCGAGTGCTATGCTTTTTTGAAAGATGTGGAAACATGTACCTATTATCATTGAATAACTCGTTTTCATATAATTTCTATTAATTTCCAATTAAATAGAGCATCTGTCACAATATAAACGTTGGTCAAAATGAAACAAGCATCTTGGTGGAGTAGAAGTATTGTTCAAGTTTATGTTAGTGAAACGAAACAAAGCATCGATGCTATACAACACTAACGTTCAAAAGTTTTGATCATCTCAAATCCCTTTAGCTATGACAACTTTCTCCCTCTTATTTCTAGAAACATCTTTCTTATCCATTTGGATTTTACTGATCAAAGACAGCATATATTTTTAAAAAAAATTTAAAAAAGTTGACATTGGTGGCATTTTTTTCCAAATCAAAACAAGTCAAGAAACATGTTAAAGAAATTGGTATAAGAAGTTTTTTCCATCTATCTCTGCATTGATCAACCACCTTCACAAACCATATACAAAAAGTTTAACACATAGAATGATGCCTTCATTTGTTAAATGTTTCAACAATCCGCATAAATCTCCTAAAAAAAGATACATCTTTATATCAGCAAATAACGGCGAATAACGAAAATCCAATCCGTAAAAATACAAGTGAAGTTTTCCAAGTGTGCGTATATCTCTAGATCGATTTAAAATTGACCCATCAATGTGGAATATAATTCTGGAGTCCATCCTATCGTATATAACAAAAGGATATTATCTCACTGTATACAATACTCTGGTGAAATGTAATAACTCTAAATTTAGCAATTTCTTGTGACGAACTCGAAGATGGATAAACACCTATACTCACTTACTTAATGGTAATGCACCCATACACACAAGCATTAAAAAATCATAAGTGTATCTGCGTGTTTGTGTGCTCACGAGGTGAACTAACTAACCTTCAACCCGCCAAACTGTCCAATAATTACCTTGCAAATCGCATTTACATATTTATTAAGACCAACCAGCTATCGTTGACTTAATCGCCCCGCAAGCAAACAAATTTGCATATTTCGTCAGATAGCAGCCAAGTTATCGCACATTTAGTTGTCCCGTATTTCCGGCAGTTTCTCACCAGCATTCACTAAAACTTCCCATTAGTCCAGCCAGGCTTCCAAACAGAACGATAAAATGAACCATTCTTATCAATACTTGACGTTGGATGGAGAATTCCTATGTGTTATATGATGAGAAGTTAAAAGGCAAAACTATGAAAGCTCAGCAGTAATAAAGTCAATGAGTTCAATATCGAAAGGCATTTTGAATGCGACCAAATGAATTTGTTATGTAAATGATAATAAAAATATTCATTACTTAAAAGCATAACATTTATGAAAATTTCAAATTTTTCGATAAACGTTTTCGATATAATTCAAAACGTTTTTAAACGTAATCAGTTTATCAGCTATAAGAACTGAAAAATCCGACATTGCTATCAAATTTTAAAATTTTTGAACTAAAATATCCATATGATAGAATTTTTTAACAATCGTAAACAAAGCAAAAAATCACTCAAACCTTCTATCAAAATTCGTGAAATGTTGAAAGGGTGCAATACAATCAAGAAACTTGAAACAACGAAAGGCGTTTCGATAGAGAGGAGAGGAGTGACCTGCTAAATCACAATCCTAATTTAATTCAAGTCAACGACTCCTGTTAGCAGTCGAGGATTACTGTTGGCAGTCAAAGAGTACTGTTGGCAGCCGAGGGCTACTGTTGGCAATCAAGAACTCCTGTTGGTAGTCAAGGACTACTATTCATTATCGAGGACTACAATTGAGTATCTACCTAATTCTTGAATGCTAAAAAAAAGGTTTTCACAAGCTATAAAACACGTTGAAAAACCTTTAAAAAAGTAAGAGCGAATTTTCAAATACTATTTTTCGCATGATCAGTTCAAATAATGACTGTATGTAAAAAGATATTATTAGTATTATTGTGAAAATTATCCGCTCACTTTCTGAGTCGAAACGTGAATCATCTCATTACTAAAAATTACGATATATTATGAAATGAAAAAAGAAAATTGTGAATGCTTGAATCTCTTTATAAATTATAACGATAAAAAAATTAGAGTCATTACTCATTCGAAGTGTACTAATTCTACTGAGGAATAGGCTCGTATATGCAAATATAATAGAAGCAAAGAAAAACACACTGTGCCGAGCTTTCTGGGCGAGGAATTCATCTCCTAGGCATTGAAATTTGGGAAATCAAAGCGTGTAAAGCGACGTACGAGAAAATATTGTAGCATTAAGTAATCACTATCTTATTATTGCAATGCATGTTGCATTTGCCAGATTTCTGTGACGAAAGGAATGTGGTAAACAAATTCATAGAACTATAATTATACAGCAATAAGGCGTAGAAAAAACTCTACATGCAACAAGAGTGTGAATAAAATGCTCAAAAAAAATTCTGTAGCCAAGTTTTACCGAGTAATTCAACCTGAGAGCATCCTTTTGGTGAATAAGGAACCAAACCGATGAGCACTTGCAGAGGAAATGACAATTGCGTAGATGCAAATAGCGAATCTACAGCGAAATAAACAAGAGTAATTAAAATTCGAAAGAAATAAACTTCGTTCAATCGATCATCAAATCAACAAACGTAAAAGGAGAAGAGATGGGAAAATAAACTAGAAAGTTAGGGCGAAACACTCTGGATAGACGATCAAATAAAGAACAAATCAAATATGTTTGAGGAAAAAAAGAATTCCCCTTAAAAGATTTATTGTACTACGAATAAGAAATGGCATTTATTATTTTGTTAATTCTAACCAAATGACATGAATTTTTTTGAATAGATTTTTCGGCAATTACACATAAAGCAATTCAAATTCTGTAATTTGGAAAAAAAATTTTTTTTAAGAACGAAATTGAGAAGTACATTAAAAGTGAATACTCACGATAGTATTTATTACTAGAAGCGCATTTTTCACAGATTTCTTAAAAATTTTTCTAAATATTTCTCTCATACAGAATTCTAAAAGAAAATAAGGCAATCGAGGATTATAAGTGAGTCTGTCATGTATCTAATTAGAGTTATCATTAAATACTTTATAATTTTTATCATTCTTTCTTATCATCTCAACTTGGCGCATTGAATAAGACGGCTTAAAAAAAGATATTTTGAAGCGAAAACTCGAAAAAAAGCTGTTTCATCGCTGAAGGAGAAAACGTTCGACTAATCATTCAATAAAAATTCCCTATGTGATGGCATTTTAGGGCCGTTTCGAAGAAAAAATACATATGCAGTTTTACTCGGTCTAAAAATTTCAATCAAATGCGAAATATCTGATAAAAAAATTGCAAGTTGTTTTCTTTGTTCCGATGAGTGCAACAATGCGGGAACAAAATACCATATTCATGAAAGATCAACCTATATACCCAGCCATGATATACCCATCCTGGGGTATATTATGGCATGCCTAGTTTCACTAGCGGAAAGTATATATTCAAGTATAAGCTTTACTGCAAGACTAGAAAATAGTCGTATTTGTGCAACCTTATCACCTAATGATTATAAGAACAAAAACATTGTAGCCTTACGCTATCACCGATCAATGAATGAGATGAGACGGTAGATGGAAGAGATGAATACTGAGCTTTCAGGATGTCATTTTTTGCATAAAAAATTTCTCAGGAATATAGTAAAGGCATAAATATCTTCAATATCCGGTATTGATCAACATCAATATCAATCAATATTGATCAATATGATCAATCAACATCAATAACAATATCAGATAGTTGAATAAAATAAGCACAAACTGAAAACTGATTACCGCTTATCAAATCATTCGCTCTCGAAAAAAACCTCTCTGAACTTTTTAAAGAAAATCATTTTCGCCTCAATGAAGTCAGCTGTTTAATGCCCTTTATTCTCATCCGAAATTTGCAATCCGAAGAAATTTGTTCACACAAACCTAAAACACTATTTTCTTAGGTTCTAAATAGCTAATATTTGAAAACACCTCACCACCGCAATCAAGTTCTCCTCTCTTCTTCCCCTCCCTCTTCTCTCCCTAATTAGAAGGAATCTACAGTTGTGGAGCCTCATTCGAAGCAATACGACAAGTTATCCTAATTCACATTTCAAAGTATTGCTTATCATAGCTTTCAATTATAGAGAAAAAACGTCCACGGTGCGATATATCGATTACTGACTAAATATTCCACTCTGTATTATGACACACAGAAATATTGGTACTTCAAGCATGTATCTGGCACTTAAAACCATCAATAAATTTGTGACATTGATGCTTTCAAAATTTTATCGAGGGGGCCAGCTGTCATTAAGTGAAAGATGGTTGACGAGGATGAAGCGCTCTGCCAAAAATATAGCTTCTGAGATGAAAGCATCTCAAAATGTGAATGAAAAATATTCATGCAGTGCGCAAAAGTGATCCTTATATATTTTGAAGGGAAAATAAGACTAAAAGCCGTTTTGGCATGACATATATTTATGCTCGTGATATAAGTATACATCTTTCAGCTGAGTCACTAAGGTGGAAGCTCGAGCCTTAATATGTCGATTTAAAAAAGCACCTAGCTGAAATAGACGGGAAGTCAGATATGCGAAAAGTATTCAGCAATAAGAGTGAGGAAGGGGTCAATTAACTTCACTTTAGGCCGCATAAGACGGTAACCGGAAGCATTCAATGAAATTCGGGCGCCGAGGAGAACCGATCAACATCGAATTGGGTGCCAATTGGCCGCATCATTAACATACAGTTTATATGTGCACATACAATGTGCATATTTTTTGCCTATATCACTTTCGAATCACTCTATGTGATAACGTTTGCCTCTCAAATACGAAACGATGTTAAGATTTTTTCAATATAAATACCCTAGTGAACTTTTTGTTTTCAGCTTCATATGAGCTATAGATTTTTCCAATACTATAAAGTCAACAATGAGGACCTATCTGCAAGTGTATTCAATTACGATAGTTCAGTAATCACCCACTGTGCTTTACTTACGAAGAATACTTACACTTGCAGTAGCTCCAACTCACACCCGTTATTGATTACCATCTTATGTTGAATTACCATCCCATGTTCTCGAATACAGCAAACCTTTTCGATTATCTTTTCACGGATTTTAAAGGAAATCCCCAATTATGAGATGGTTTCCATAGAAACCTTCCAATGTGAAATGCAAGTGACTACCTGGCAGTCAGTCTATCATTTCATTTTTCAATTGCCAATTGTCAGTCAATCATAATACTGCCCATATATGCGTAATCCTTTCTTCCATTCCCTTCTCAATCTAGAGGGAAGAGAATAGACACAAATTTCGCAGACATCCAGTTAATCGCATTCAGAAATAAGGAAGACATGAAAATTTCTCGAAGAAATGTCGAAATATATTGATAATTAAAAAATGACTGTAGGAAAATCACCAGAGAACGCAAAATTTTCACAGCTCACTGCAGTTTGATTAGCATATCACCACAGCTCAACATTTGTGAGTCATGAAAATGAAATCGACCACAGCAATGGCCAGTTAAACTTCACTTCTATCTTATGAAAACGATCGATGGCTGTTTACTACTAAGCGTTTGCAAATTATAACGAAAACAGTGAATGGTAGACATTGATCGATGCATAGGAACACTAAAATCATTCGATACGTCGAAGAAAGCATCATACGTATGGCTTCAATCATTAACTTTCCTCAAGATTCAAAAAAAAATTGCAACTTTTGTGGAATTCAAACGGTCCATTTGATAATGGCACATGGCGAATTAAGCGAATTTAAAAAAAAAAAAACAAACAAATTAAGCGAATTTTTCAATCAGCCAAAATCGAAATATTCCTATGTATTTCTATGTCAAATATTTCGATTTTCTTTTCGAAACTATATAATTTTCAAAAAAAAATATATAAAGATTTTATTTATTTTTTGTTGGAAAACCTATAAAGTTTATTACCGATGCATTTTTTTTTGTTTGAAATAGATACTAAAATAATATATACATGACCGCATTGCTCAAATATTCTGCCATTATGAAAGAAAATTGACATGTCAAAGGCATCGTTGATATTCTCAAGAAAAAAGAACGATTATCTCTGCTTTGCGTTCCCCTAATTATGAGAGGGCATAAAGCAGAGATAATTAGTCTATGAAACGAAGATTATAAAACAAGCAAACATAGTAGAGAGAAATTTTAGCAAGTGAATTTCAGCTGAAAATGATATTCTCCAAAAATTTTTCAAGAAATAAATCAAAATTTTCACAATTAGTCGATAAATTATAATTATGAACGGAAGAAAAATTGGCTCCAAATTAAAAAAAAGGTCCTTTTAAATTCATTAAGGAAAGCGCTACTCTTTGAAATCAGCCGTAAAAATATATTGTAATAACAGTCGCCTTCTATACGTCTGCTAAAGCTAGAAGGGAAAATATTATTAATGAAATAATCAATAAAGGAAAAAAATAAAATTTTTGAGGCCAAAAGAGGCAATTATTGAATCGAGAAAAACAAATCAGCAGCAAACAAAATGGCTTATAATGCAATCGAAAAAAAAATGTGCATAGCAACGCAACGCTCGAAACATTTGTATGACACATCACACTGAATGAATATTAACCAATAATGAACACGATTCTGCATTCGATTTTCGAGTGCAAAATGCAAATTTCTATATATCAACTACTTAAATAAATTTACCTAACTCAACAGTGTTACTTAATAATGAGAGTAAGGCAAATATTTTATTTTGAAATCTATCTTCCAATTTATTTGTTTTGCTCACAAATAATAAAAAAATAACTAATAAAAAGTGAGGATATAAACAAAAAGTTTAAGAAAACCTGAATCGAATGAGCCTATTTTCATCGAAAGTTAGCAGGATTTTTCAATCTGACATTCACCTATGCTTGAAGAGGGGTAGATGCGGACTAGGAATGTCCTTATTCTCGCTCAGAGACAATTTGGCAATTAACGGTCGACGACACTTAACGAGTTAAAGATCGCATCAAAAATTACGCAATCTTCATCAGAAAATGAACTTTCCACGTGGATTGCACTGAAATACTCCAACATAACTTGATTCTTATGCGATAATTAGTTCCGATGACGTCACTATTTCCGAATGAAACCTCTAAAGCAGCAATTTTACTATTTTATTGCGGTTTATTTTAACGTTTCAAAGTGGGAAAAGATACAAAACTATTTAATAAGCATTAACAGTAAAGAAGAGCAAAACGTCCGTAAATCGGAGCGGGTGAGAAACTAAGTACGTAAGAAAAGAAGTTATGTATAGATCGAAATGTCTCAAATGCAGTTTAAAAGCTGAAAGAATGGACGCATTAACGATATCGGCAGGAAACAGCTATCGAAGTCGAGCAACGCAATATTGGAAATTATCCCAGACATTATTTTACCATAAATGTTTTGGCGAGCTGAAGATGATGCCCACGTTGACTAAGAGGAGGGGATATTGATGCGTTTTTTATAGCATAACGTCGGAAAAGCCACGAACAATTTCATGACAAAGAATTGAGACTTATTTGAGATCGAATTGTTCGAATGAATCCAGGTTGAAGATTTTTGATCAGTTGATCTAATTTGACTGCTATGAGCTACGGTGAGCTTTGCGAAAAGCAAAACGAGTGAAGTATTTCTGGATAGCATTTACTAGTTCGATATCAGAAATAAATTAGGATACCATACAGGAGTCAGTATTTTGAAACGGTTCGGCAATAGGTGATGAAAACCTTTCGATAATGCTGCTCAATAAATGATGCAAAGCGCGAATACTATAATTGGCAGTTTTCGACAATTTTTCATTGACAGTGGAACATTGCAACTTCCGGTAAAGTTGAGGCGCAATTATGACACCAAGGTCATAAACATCCTCTGTATTAGAAAGAACATCACTCAGTAGCTTGACAAAACGTTCACATTGGAAGTTGATATGCAACACATGACATTTTTCGTCGGAGAACGTTTAACTGCCACAGTTTCGGTGAATTAGCGGATGTATCAAAGTCCTAGACAGGATCATATCGTATTGAACAGAACAACTTTAATATCGTCAGCAAATAGCTTGACACAACTCAGGATGTTAGCAAAAACACTGTCAATTTATACGACGAGCAAAACAGGATTCGGGATACTTTCTTGAAGGATACCACTAGGAACTAAGGGTGAAGCGAAGTAGTTATTCGCAAAAATACACCGATAAAATTCCTAAAAAAACACCAGAGATAAAAAAGAGTAATATAGACGCTGCACAAGCGAAAAACTCTTTCTTAATGCTGACATTTGCCGTATAATTCAACCTGAAATCTTACTTGAAAAAAAAAACAAATTTAGTGTTAAACCTAGGAACAAAAACTAGATAAGCTATTCGCTAAATCCGTTCCTTATTGTGGTCGTTGTTGAAACAACAATTAAATAAAGACTTGGAAATAGACGAAGAAGTTTCGCATATCAAATATCTACTTAAATTACTGCCATACGGGATGATAACGATATACATTTAAAATTACTAGTAATAAATAAAAATGAAGAACATAAATGATTCAAATTAAAACAACAGTTTTTTGAATGGATAGTTCGTTTGAAGTTTAAAAAAAAAACTGAAAAAAGATGGTGAAAATATGCGCCAAAATCGCCCAAATTTGTGAGAATGCAAAATATTCAATGAGTCAATTAAGGAATCGAGTCATCGATAACTCGATTCCACTTAATAAATTCTTTTTTTTTTGCTACTATGGAAATTTTCGCTGACATTAAGCTTGAAAAAAACAGTTACGGAAGTAGCATATCGATGCATTTCATCTCACACGTGGTGCATCAGACGCGCAAACGTTAATGACGATAAGCTGTGCAAGTAAATGCTAGGCGATGGTTGTGCAACGTGGCTCGAGCTCAAAGCGAACGAATCTATGCGAAGAGGCGAGCTTTTTTGAAACGTTCTTGCTAGACAATTGCCCTCAAGCGTAAGCGTAAATACGAGCTAGCCGCCTCCCATGTTTTTTCCACTAGTCATCGAAGCTCATCTACACTTCACAGTCGCACTCTTGGCCGGTACTCACTTACACCGTTTGCTACATCAAACTGCCACAAAGGGAGGCAAACAACGGATGGTGCGGGCCTTAGACAAACTGATTGACAAACTCAAAAGATGACAAGCAGTAACTGAATATGGCGCATCTAGGCTGACGTTCTATAAAATATTTAAATTTATTATTATTATTTTTTGCTAGTTTTTGAGAAATGAATATCAATCTAAAGGTTCCAACAGAAATGATGACGTCTATAAGTAACATATGATGCTAGATGAAGCTCATTAAAAATATGAATCCGGTTGGCAAAGCAATTAAGAAGCAATCGGTAGACAATCCGACAGGTATGAACGCATGGATGGACATATACCGGTATTATTACACAAAATTTGTTGCAAACCTGTAACATTCAACCGGTTCAGCCGGTCTGACAGTCACATTTTCCGTAGTGAAATATTTGCCACTGACCGATTAATGGTTTCACTATTGAAAGACTAAATTCTTCACCATCTACCGTTAACTTTTTTAGAGTTAAATCAACCACTGGACGAGATATGCACTAGACGAAGCTGGTCGGCTGGTCATATTCTGTTATAACTAACGAGGAAAAGGTTAGCGATTTCGAGGTTCAAAAGCACTCTCTGATAAACAGCATTACAGTTTGAGAGATATTTGAAGTATTTCTGATGTTTAAAACGTTATAGCTTGTTGAAGGATATTAATGCCACTCAACAGCTTGCAAAATTTTTGACATTTAGCATTTTAAAGTGCAAAATGCTCACATTTAACATTTTAAACTGCATCGATGAAGTGAGATATAGAGCTCCAAAATGAAGTGTTATAAAGCTGTTAGCTTAACTGAAATCAAAGCAACTGAAGTTTTATGACGAATAGATTACTTCCACAATAACGCAGCATTTCCTGCATCACAGCTAATGCAGCTAAATCACTTTGAGCGATTATACCCCATCACTGTCACATTTACTAAATAAGGTGATATACAAACAAATACTATTTAAAGCAAGTCGTAATGTAGTATGTAAGGATTCAGCCAATTCTTATAAAGCATAAATCAGAAATTTAAAGAATTGAAGCTGCTATGACTTATTACGACGCTCTAGACATCGATTTCGAGATACAAACTATGAGAAGTACCTTTGATTGCGTTGAAAAACAAAAATATCATTTAAAAAAAAAGTGGCGGAGCGCCGCAGATGAATTGGAACGTTAAGCAAGAGTGCTGAATTATTCAGTCCTACTTTTCTTTTAGATTCGACCGCCCATGCGAATCGGCTAGAAAACAACCTATCTTTTTTGCATAGTGATCTCGTAAAATATAAAAAACATAAGTCTAACCGGTTGCAAAATAAATGCAAACTCTTGGGCAGCTTTAAATATTTGTGCTTTTATTTAGATCTGATGAATCAAAGTAAATCATCAAACGATTTATAAAAAATCGGTAAAACATCCTAGCAATAGCGCCAACAATTAGCACTTTGAAACTATTAAACGGATAGACATTCCAATACATACAAAAATGGCGTCGCAATATTGCATCTTGCAAGAACAAACTTTCTCGAATTAAATAATGATAAACAATTGCATCTATAATTTGAAAAACTTAATATTGTAAGTCTATGCTATTGCAATCGGGAAAAAAGCTGAGTCGGCACACTAAATGCCAACAACGGCTACTCATCTCTTCTTTTTCTTTTTTGCTTTCGCGCTTTTGAGTCAAAATCAATATCGTCCTTTTCTCATCATCCTAAATAATTAAATGAGTGTTAAATTTTTGTTTTCATAAATTTATCAAATAATATTCAAAGAATGACGTCAATTGCCGAGAATTTCTATTCGACGCTTTATCATCAAAATTTGCTACACTTTAAAGAATTAAAGGATATCAACATCAGGAAGAGATTGAATAGATAAACTAAAAGAGATATACTACGATATACCGTTTTGATGAAGAAACAAACATTAAGGAAATTTCGTTCAGCACGAAATCACATCGCATTCAGTTGTTTGAATGAGACCACCCTCCTGTTACTCAATCGTACCACTTTCTCCAATACGATAGGTGGAAGGGTCAATTTTCTTCCTCGCAACCAAAAAGTCTACTCTCCTCCTCCCTACCCTCCCTCCTCCTTCCTACCCCCCCCCCCCCTCAGTAGTACACTATTTCTTCCCATCCCCTTCGCTCGTCAAATGAAAGTATTCTGAAGCTCACTAATCACTTATTCTTAAAAGAAAAGCACTTTGCGACGTATCACCTATTGCAAAGTATTTTTGTAGATTGATCGCCTATGAAAGTCATGTCATTCCACTTGTCATATTCGCATTTCAGATTATGCGCCTTCTCTTTGAAAAAAATGAGGAACATCCTGAACCCCCTCCGTTCCCTTGCTCCTCGTTACCAATGAGAGGCTAAATGAGTTCTATCTGTATTTTTCTTACAACTCTTTTACACTACTTTTACTATTAACTATCGAGTAAAATGTGAAAGAAGATAAGCAAAAGCGCAGCGTTGTGCTTATATTTACGAAATGATGCGATAGGAAGCAAGCGTCGCTCGTTTCATGAAAAAGTGGAAGTCTATTTCGATCGGAAATCCGTTTAGTGAAATTGGCATCGAATGGTTTTTTTTTCTCTGCGCAAATACTGCATCCTAACGCCGAATTACTGCTTTCATCAAGAACGACCAATATGTGAATTTCATTGAATTTCTTTGATTTTGTTGGATGCTTTTTTTCAGCATTCAATCAATATGCGCGGTTTCTATGCTTAATATATAATGTTTGCGCATAAATTATAAAATGATAGAGAAAAGTTGATAAAAAAATTCATACAAAGCATAGAAGGCAGACTTAGGCAAGCAGTTCTAATATTTTAAAACATAATAAAACCTCAACAAATGCATTTCAAATTGCGCATCCGATTCTCTTTTTTTGCAGACTTTTGCAAATTTGTTGCTAAAAATTCATTAATACTGCGTCATATCTAATGAATATGAATTAGAGGTGTGCATGTGCAAATATTTGTGTGCCTAGTGTATGCGCGCATATGCTTATATGTGTATGCGTGTCTGCCTGCGTGTGTTATGCATGTGCGTGTATGCTCTCGTATGTGTAAGCGTATGCGTACAAATGCGCATGCAGTTTATCTGCTCGAAAATTTCAATTAAGTGGCCGCTGACTAATGGCTATAAAGTGTGGTGGGTGTAGTTTGCTCTTCAGTATGACCACTACAACGTCTTTCATTGATCAACTGCAAAAGAACGTAGAGATATTTAAAGGTGGAAAAGAGCTGCAAACATTTGCTAAAGCTTGGTTTTTCAGTTTACATAAACCGAGTAGTAAAAGAAATAATTTCTTTTTATTCCGCAGCTGACTTATGCGAACAGTGGGATATGGAGGTATTATTTTGCATAAGTATAATTTGTTGGCGATTTGTAAAACTTTTTGCTCAGAAGAGTGGAATGCAAAAGCGCTTATCATACCAATTTCTATACCATTACTCAATCAACACGTTAATGCAAGAATGCTGAGCATATAACGTAAATGACTAATTAGGAGAACTTTTTAAATCAAGATTGCAAACGTGATTCTGTTATAGTTCTCCTCATACAGATGAACCTAAAGACAAGGAAATAACAGAGAAATGGACGAGTTAGATATTATAATTTCATCTAATCTCACTTCAACTTTTATACTTTCTGAAAAGAAAAATAAAAAAAAAGAGAACTATAACAGAATCACTCGTATTTTATCGCATTTAAAGATAGGGTTACAAAGGTTTTCACGCAATAAAAGCATCGCATAGGACGAATGAAAGGAATGACATTCACAAATGCTGAGAACTTATGAAGGATAAAAACGATTAAAAATAGATAGAAAAAGCAAAGATAGAATTTTGAGGAACCTTTACAAATAAAGATGAAAAAGAAAAACTATTTGCAACGAGTAAAATTCAACACTTCTTGAAAATAACAATGACCTCAAAAATCTCTTCTCCGTTCATTTTCACTGGTTTTTCAAGGTTGCAACAATTAAACTTAACCCCATTTCCTTCTAGTGAAGGACTATTTGCAAATGATATCTGTATGCTTTTTTTAAAGCAAAACCTTTCAATGATTACCCTCTAAAGGAGAGGGAGAGGGAAGATTGATTTTTAAATTCCTTTTATCCATATTCCATTCCTTTTCTTGGGAACAGCGAGTCGTGTTGCCAATGCTAGTGATGCATTTGCTTTTCCAAGTCTCAACTGATATAGTTCACTAGTCGTGCCCCCTTGCACTATGGACTGTCTTGCGAAAAAGAGCAATCGGAAAAGCGATTCAAATAAAAATACTTCAAAACCAGCCCTTTTTGACTCTTCCCTTGTCTTTACAGTATGGTACGTTCTAAGCCGGGAGAAGGTGCATTTAAGTTTAAAGCTTCAGCATTAACATGCCTCATCTCAAATAAGCAATCGCTATACTGGAAGTGGTTTCGATATACAATGCTCTCATTGTAATGCTGAACGAAAATCGTGCTAAATTAAGAAAATACAATATGCAATGCAGCTATTGAGGCGCCGAACGCTATTAATATGCCAGCTATAAGAGAAGGCCTGACGTAGGGATGGGGTTACAAAACCATGTTGAACAGAGAAAGGATTTCTGAAATGGAGGCAAAAAAGGTTTCAAGTATGCAGAGTGGGAAGTTTTTCCTGAAGTTACGATTTTTTACTAGGAAAATGCAAAAGAAGTGTCTTATTGAATCCACAATGATGAAATGAGACAAGGTTTATTATGCGCTTATTTAAATTCATATTTGCAACGCGTAATAATAGTAAAGTCATTAGTGTATACGTCCAACTATTCCTATGGTGGTTTTGAAGCGGTACAGCTAAAGAAAAGCGATGTTTTATAGATTAGTACGATGGGTTGAGTCAATCAAGTTAAACAAAGAAAGCATTACTGTGTGTATTATGCTATTAGTCGTGATATCACATTGACACCTCCTACCACGCCCCTATTTTTTTAAAAATTATTTTAAATCTTAAATCCCTCCTTCTACCAAGTGAATCAGAATGGCCACTTAGAATTAGCAATCAACGACTCCTACAATCCTCACGACTCCCGCTCATTTCTTCCCTCTACTCACTTCAAATATCCGATAACGTTTTAATGAAAACGCAGAGTAAAGGGCACACAGTTGATCCTTACCCACTGCGGTATATGTTGTCCTAGTTGCATTTGCCTTGGTCTTATTCGAATTATGCTTGTCATTAAAACTCTTGCGTATTTATGAACAACACTTGAGAGAGTTGGAGATTTAAAAAGTACTTAAACGGATTGAAGTCTGTGCATAGTGGAGGATCACAAATCCATGACAACGAAATTAGGTGGGTGTAATCTGCATCTCGGGAGAATCCCACCCCTAAATCCAATATCGTTCCGATTAATGGTCCTCTATATGAGTGACTACTGACACTTTAATTTGCCATCAACTTCGCAAATCTACTGAACGCCATAAACGATTAAATGTGTTCTCAAATGAATTTGTACTGAGGAAATTGTGCAGGCAGGAAATAGCATACGCAACATTACTTCGCTATGAATTCATATACTGACGAGTTGGTTTATTAGATGGACTTATAGAAAGCTAGTAATGTATCAACCCTCTCTAATAAGCATTCGCTGAGAATGAGCTTATGCTTGAATGAACTACGCTTGAATTTCTATAGTGACAATCCAACTTTTTCGCAAAACTCTTTTTATCAGTGTTAAGAAAGTTAAACAAAAGGCTTAAACTGAATTATATTTTCACATCTCCAACTTAACCTTAGTGAGCGCTCGAATTAACTAAATCAAAAACTAAACAAATATAGAAATGAAAATCCACAAGAGTCCACGTCATTCTTTTAGCGCATAAACAAATACGCACAAAGTCAATAATATAGAAGTGCAAAGGAGTATATTGGAGCTCCCTTTGTTCTTGATTTGCCTAATACTGCCTCAAGTAGGTCATCAAGCATATACAAGTTTACTGCAAAACGATCTAAAAAGTCTACGTTTCACTCCAAAATCCATCCGTCGATCGGGAAGTCTACATGTAATTGTAGATAGTATCACTAAACGGCCAAATAAATGTCAACTACAAGTTCTAGCTAGAAATGTCAAATGTTCCGCGCAAACTTTTGGTATTATGTACTTATTCGACCAATAAGAAAAGTGCTACTCCTTGTCGAAGATGGTATCCATGATGTCGGAGTCAGGATAATGCACTACTTGAATTTCGATCCTCATTCGAATGGATTTGCTTCAAGAGCTATCAATACCGCACGCTGCATTTTAAAAGTGATGCTATCCACAGGAAATGGCGTTTCCCCTTCCCTTTCTCGATTAAGACTCAAATATCCTTCCGGCTCTTAGGCGATACAAAAAAAAACTACGAACACACCTAAAAAAAATACATTTATAAGTCATCTATCCTCTTCCTTCATAGCTTTTTGCTAAAGTTTCACTAGTTCATTTTTTCGTATCAAAAATCGCGAAGACTACTTAGCATAAACTTGGCAAAATGAATGTCAATGCCAAAGTGGGGAGGGGGACGTGGAGTTGAGAGAGAAAGAGAGAGAAATAAGTAGAAAAAATGTAAAAGCAATTTACATCACAAATACTATGAATTATTTCGAGAGTAAACATCTCAAGCGAACGTTTAAATTTTGGTGAATTACTTAATCAATAACTATGAAAACTTGAAAAACGGTAGTCATGTTATGTAGAATGCAACTGAACGAAAAACTTGTGAACGAACCGAGCGCCGAGCTAAATGATACATCAATGAAAGAAAACGTCGCAATATTTTTGAAGGCACATTCTCTATGCAGATCAAAAGATATCAAATAGAGAAAATAATTAAAGAAAGATCAAAGCGCCATTCTGACATATGACTTTTTGAAATCTAACTAGTACGATCACCAAGATATATCACTAATCAAATAGCAATATAATAATGACCAATGATTGCCCTCAATGTTCTCAAAAAAATAGTTGTTTGATCGGCTGTAAGAAAAAGAAATTTGTATGCATATTTAATCGGCTTTTAAGGTTCCCAACCTATGAAAGAAATGTTTAATTTCAAACAAAATTGAATTTTATAAATCATTCGAAAATAGAGATTATATTTATATACATTTCATCGCCAAAAAAAAAATTATCTCACTCTTTATTCGAAATTATCGAATGAATAAAAATATTTAAATGTATTATAGATATAAAATATAATAAGTACGCCTAGACGCGCCATGAGGAAATGCTGAAAATATTTGCAGAAACGACGATGACTTGCAAATATTCACTTTGCAAATTAAGTGAATATGAAATTTGCAAAAAGATATACTTTCAGATGACACTCCATCCTCCTCACCCTCTTCCTCAACCCCATCTCCCCCCCCCCACCTCTACTAATACTTGCTCTAATTCATGTTCCAAAATTCATTCGAGAACTGTGCCTTCTAAAAATGTTCCAAAATTAAGTTAACAGATAAAAAGCACCTTCCTTCATCTCTAATTCGCTACCTAGGTGTTGTTCTTATCTGCGAGCTAATCGTACTGTTCGATTCGTTTAATTGACTCTGAGACGCATTGCGAAGTTTGAGTCTGAGATGATGGATCACATCGATGCAAAAATGGGTACAGCTGACGGAAACACGTTTCTCGTAACAATGACCACCATGCTTTCTTGCTTGTCAGTACTTGGAAAATGCAGCGTTTTTTCCGGAACGTGATTCTCAGAAATTATATATAAACGGGGGTAGATAAATATATGCGCAGCGGTTGTGAAAAAATCACATGTCTGTTAATTTCATATGAAAGCGATCTCACTTTCAGTGAAATTTTACGGCGGTGAATTAGTATGAAATTGGCTCGCTACAAATAAACTTCCAGCATATTTTAGCCTCTGTTTGAGGAATGAGATGGTAAAAAAATACAATTTAAAACAAAGACAGATTAAAGAGCAATGGGTGAATAAGGTGGGGGGGGGGGGCTGAGATGGAAAAGACGCAAGTAAGAATTAGGATGGATTTCAGAAGGGAGATGACAAGAGAATATCAACGGAAACTAAAAAAATCTAACTAGCCAATCGAAAGGTGGAGGATGAGATACTAGTAACTATCAGCGTAAGTTTTAGAACAATAGAAGTATTGGAAGAAAAGGAAAAATTAATAAGTTGGAGAAAGAGGAACAATGGGGGATACAACGGTGACAAAAGTGACTTTAAGTGAAGCGGGGAGTGGGAGGAGAGGTAGAAAAGAGATAACTGAGAGTTAAGGTAGATTTGAGGGGAGCAGAGGTGAGAATTGTAAGTGAGAAAGAGAGTTAATTCGAGAGGGAAGGGAAGTAGAAAGGATAAATTGAACAGTATCCAAATTTTCAGGAATACATATGATACATGAAACTTATACTAAGGAGGACTTATAATCAACTGTAGCGATTAATGCGGACCACGCACCCGAACCAAAATACGATGAGCCTAACGAATGAAATAAACACATTCGGCTACGAGAAATATTCAAGCCACTACGTCGGGAAGGTCGAAAATGGAGCTGAAGCTCCTATAAAAACTTGTTCAATATATGGGCATATCGATTTCTAGTCACGATACATGCCTTAGCACGGCAAATAGAAAGTTGATAATCAGCATTTCTCAACATGTCTACTCTTACTCAGATGCGACAGTGAATTCAGAAAGGTGAAGGACAAAAAAGAAAAACTTCCTGATTACAGATATGTTACCTATTTTTAACAGTTTCTCATATTACGCTTTATAGATCATAAGAAAAGTTCGCAAATGGGACGCTTTTTAAAATGAGATCAAAATAAGGCAACATATCAATGAGGCAATATTTCGGCCATCCTCGAGCACTACCCACAGACTTATTTTTATCAAAACTATCTTCCCCTCCTTGATCCCCTTCCTTCGTACGCTCTCTGCTGCTCCCGTCACCCAACCTGCTGGAATTGATAGGCATCTACAGATTTACTATTTTAATTAAACTGAGGCTTCATTTACTCTATTGGCGTTTGAAAAACTGCAAATAATCAATAGAGCAAGCTTTGATAGAATAGAAAGAAGCTTGCGTATCACTCGAAGAGTAGTGGCAGCATTCCCCTGAGACTAACAAACCTCCACACTTCGGCGACTGATGAGAGTGCCAAGATGTGTCGTCTCTGGACACATGTCACACAAATTGATTGTACCCGGGCAATGAAGATGACCCCAGGGTGTTACCAATTTATCGTTTCCAATTTTAACAACACTCTTCAATTCTTCAACTATAAACTTGAATGAAAAGCCGATTGAATATAATACAAAACAACTGATATAGAAGGGTTCTTACTTCGAAACTTGCCGAACAAATAACGCTGAATGAGTAACAGGGCATCTTCAAAATTTTTTGATCTATGAAATTGTGATATATAAAAGCGACAAGTATCGAAGAGATTCGTTAAGCAAATATCCATATATAGGCAAATAACTACTACTTATGACTTAAATATGAAGTAATTTTCTTTCAGTCGATTACGGATAACAAGAAGCAAGTGGTTTTAGAAACTATAAAAATATAAAGTAATGTGCTAATCAGCTAAAAATTCTTAAATTATGTTCACTATGTTATTAGGCTTGTTAACTAAAGAATATTTCATTAAATACATCTGCCCGCACGTTAATAGATATTTTCTAATTCGTCTTATATATAAATAAATAAGAAAAATTAAGCTCTTCAGATATCTCTAAAAAAAAATCTCTCGAAAAATCTATTTCAATCAATATGACAATCAATATGACAATCAATATATTTATGGAAAAAAATAGCAAGACAACGCTTTAATGAAATCAAATATTAACGAACAAACAATCACTAAATTTTAATATTGAAGCAAATATTGAGCTTCTATGCCTATGCGATTATTTAGGTACTGCGTTCCACCTAACGAATGAGTTAATGATTTGGTACATACGCTCACCTCCCTAATTGTAAATAGTTAGCTAGTAAGGGAAAAGAAAGGGAATCTGAAAGAATATTGTAAGACTGAAAAACAAAGAGATGAACCTAAATGTCGCAATAAAGAAACAGATAGACTAGAATCCTTCTACTCTGAAGTGATTCAAAACTGAATGACTCAAGCCTTTGATCATAAGATAATTAGAAAGAACCCGAACCGCCGTAAGCATCTCAATTTTAGTGAAAATTTGCAAGAATTTTTCACAAAAGAGTCTGATCTAGGCACGTATACCTTAGCAATTCGATTGTTTATGCATAAACTGAGAGATAGAACTAATATTTAGACAAGCATAGATATATCTTGGAAAACTTAGCATTCAGGCTGGTTTATATTAACGCTAGGCAGAGTTAAGAAGCGGATAATCGAGGACGAAATTGGAGAAGATGAGGCCGTGAATACGAAAAAAAGGATATAGACTCCTAGTAAGACAGTGTGAGGTGTGTGGGTTTGAAATTTAATGATATTGCATCACGCACACAGAATGTGCACTCTCTCGTTCACTTCAAAACTAATGCAATGCAAACATCGAAATTTAACACTTTCGCCTTAGAAGTATGCTTACTGGGAATGCTTTCGCATAGATTATCACAATGATCGAATGTAAACGTGGATGAAAGCATAAAAAATATAGTCAACAAAAGCTCCGTCAGTATGAATCAAATCATCGTATAGATATTGCAATAATGCAACGTATAAGATTTCAAGCACAAATTGCAACATTGCAAACAATATATATATACGTTGCATCAATATATTGCAACAGTATAGAAACGAAGGGATTTTATGAGTTCCATATACGATTGCAGCCACATTCAGTGGTAACATTTGCATCCCAGAATAGAAATAAGCAATGCTGCAATAAGCGCATAGCAGCGGAAGCAAAACTTTGTCTCTATCGAAATGATTTCTGCAAGTGAAAATAAGTGACAGCAAAAAGCGGAAAGGAAATTGAATTCTAGTTGCAACAATTCGCACATAAGCTTCACAACCAACGAACAACACAACGAATGTACAATTACTTTCGCACTCACTCTAGGATCACTAATTCAGAATTTTTAAATCAGTAATATTGGTTGAAAATTGAAGCGAAATTTATTTGAGTCACTGATATCTGTTTGGATACGATTAGCTAAATGCGCAGATAAACACATATACACATAAAATTATGCATTCAAATACATGTGCTAACTATTGCGCATTTCGATAAACTCCGCAAACGAACATTGAAAACTCAATCATATAGTTACAATACACTCAAATATTACATGAATTATTTGTCACTAATTTTATCTATTTGTCAATATTTCTTGCAGATGAAAGATTCTCTGCATTGTTACTACTAATCTTAAAATATAAGAGAAGAGTTTTTATCACCATTATTTTTTGTTATTTTATTGCTTTTAGCAGAAAAATTTTCAACAAAGATTCTCGTTTCTTAAGGCAAAAATATTTTTACTGAGTTTCAGTGCTCAACTTGACTATCGAAATGTTAAAATTTCTAGATTTTTTAAATATTGTGATCAAGTAGAAGTGATGATTCCGATGAATAACATACTTAATATACTTCATTATTTTTAGCCAAATAGCTTCCTCAGCCATTAAAGGGACCACTAAAAATGTGAGCATTGTTTTCTGCATGACAATCATTTTCTCGTTGAAAAATGAGTGGAAATTTTCTAGTTGATCTTCGATATATCACCTAAATAATTTATCAGCTATCAGCTAATCAGCTATAAATGATATATCACCAAAATTTAATTCAGTTAGAGAACGATAAGCAATGAAAACTTATTAGTTGAAATTTGGAACAATGCAATCGAAAATTTCCTCAAAACTAAGCGATCTTTCTTAATTCATAACAGTTTTAATGATTCATAGATCTAGAGAAGACGAATAAGAAAATAACTGCAAAATTTTTCAAGCATTCATAAATCTACACTACTATGCAAATGTTGCTAAGCGATGCTTGGAATTTTTTTTTTCCGCAAAGAGTAGAATTCGATCATATCATCAAGGGCGATATTATATCCAGCAACGAATCGGATAAACGTAGAGATGAATATAGTAGAGGTGGAAATTTTTTTTTTGTTCCTTAAAACTTCAATATTTATGTTTCCTCTTTTTACCCTAATTGCTTAATGTTAATGGATGACGTCAATGAGAACAAAAAAATTACACAAATGGATGAATATTAAATAGGAAAAAAAATTTCCGCATTTTCCATTTTTGCTCCGCATTGCTAAGAAGAACTAGTTCAAGCAGTAAAAATATGAGAACAAGAAAAACGCCACTATGATAGAAAATTGACTAACATCCTATGCAATGACACAAAAGAAACACCACCGAAAAATTCCTCAGAATGTAAGAACCTGTCATATGACGCTCTACGTTCAAAAAAAATCGATGAAGAAACAGGATCGTATTTCCACTTTGAAGAAAGCATTAAAATGAACGACATTATTCCATCAATCCCGGTTTTGATGAGTTTTTTGGAAAATTTTTACTTTTGAATTTCGACGCCAAAAAAAATGTTGTATTGGCATAATATACTTCAAACAAAACAACACTATAAAAGAAACACAAATGCGATGAAGTTTAGTCGCAAAGAGGAGTAAAGCTCAATGAAGAGATGCCGACCGGAAACATGCGGAACCCAAAAATATCAAAAGGCTAAGTGGGCAATTACCTGCCGCATACCTGAACCCTTCGGGTTGATAAGCGTCGGTCAACGATGTCACGATAAGACAACGTGCACGAAAAAAATGTTTGCCAAAAGTGCATTAGTGGCGATCCAAGAGACAATATATAAACAAATAAACTATTATGAAAAAGAAAATAATTAAGATAAGCGGTAAAAAAAATAAATAGACTAAGAGACTAAAGAAGTTGTCGTATATATGCATATTTCATAAGTCACATCAAGTAGGAGGAAAATATTCATTGAGTGGAAGAAAGCTCCAGAGGCGATTGGAAACGAAAAATGTTTGTAATTTCACTCATCTGACTAACTATTTTCGTACACTACCAACAAATTATTTTTTTTAAGCGCAGTAGTCTATTCATATTCCAAATGAACTCGACCATCTTTGCAAATATTCTAAATTCGTTTTTATGAGGCGATTAATGGCATGTGCATGCAAATTTTTAAGTGATCATATACCTTACAGAACTGATGAGTGAATTTGAAGATTGCTACAGGAAATCACTCCACACCACGAAATTCCCTATTTCTGGCTTTAATGGTTTCTTGAAAATACTGGACTGATGTACACACACATACATACGCATAGATAAAACGATGCCATAAAACGCTTTAGACAAGTAAATTCGCACAGCAGCATAGAAGCAATTGAAATTACAATTGCCTAAGAAATTTTCACCCAAAAATGAATATTTTCATTCAGGAATCAATTCATATTAAACAAATATTTTAAACAAAAACAAATACTTTCCTATTATATTGGAACTTTTAAGACTACTAAAAACATGACCTATTTGAACGAAATGGAGTTTCGGAAGTAGACTAATAGTTTAGAATATACTTGTGAAAAAGTTGACCACTAATGTTTTCTGAGTTCGCGAGTTAGAACTCATAACGCCATCGTAGCAATTTGAATAAAACACGCTTAATCAGAAAACAGACTAACTACGAGGATTGCCACATGCTAATAAGCCGTATGGTGATCGTATGCATCAACGCATATAAGCAATACCAATTATGAAGCGCTTATCGAGAACGCTAATTTTTATTTGAGTGCTCTTAGACAACAATGCTCTTTAATTTAGCAATAACATGTCGCATGCACTTTACTGCTTTAATATGCACCTCTCTAATTAAGCTTCGTGAGTGGGTTTGCAAATCGTTGCCATTGGCAGTTGGGATATGGGTAATTCTTGAAGAAGTGGATAACCCGCAAATGGGATTGATTGTTCCTCCCCGATCACTTCCACCACTATCGTCATCCTAGCAAGGGCACACCACTTTACATTCCTAATTAATAAAGTGACCCCCCATCCTTAAAATTCCCTAATTGCCCGTCCCTCACTTGACCACTTCAATCTCCCACGTAGCCGTCTGCGTTGCACGAGGGGTCGAGAGTATAAAGGATGTCACGCACGGAAATGCACAGTTGCATTTTTTACACATTATGCATTGATGATTCGCAAAAACAAAAGACAATAACATCTTATGAAGGTTTCAAAAGAAAAATTTTCTAGCAATTTGCAAATTCTAACAGGATGCTCCAATCTGCAATTTTTGCCAAGTTAAGCAAAAAAAAAAAAAAAAGAAGCGAATTGCGGCGTTATCATATTCGTGCATATGACTAGCCGAAAGTTTCACGTCATTAATTGCGAGAACTGCAAGGATGGAGTTTGGTAAATAGTATGTTGACCATGTCTATTAAGGGATTAAGTAAGATAAAATAAACGCCGCAAATCATTTTTATTAACAACCGCACCAATATAACCAAGGAAAGATCCTCCCATGAAAATTCTTGCAATAGTTTGGAAAGATACCGCAAATATGCTGCTATGTGCTTTTTCAATATTCCAGCAATCATTCAGCATAATAGGCAATATTTCAAAATACATATTTCGTGACAGCTATCTGGTCCATCCATGTGCCACGGTTTTGGATAGGAATAGGTTTGGAAATGTTATTCCAGAACACAGGCCACCACACTTACATAACCTAGACTTTCTGTAGGGGGGAGGGATGGCGGAGGGAGCGCCCATTATCCCTGATAGTTGACTGCTGAGATCTTTGGGAAAAACTTGGGATTTATAGAACAAGCTCTCCACATAGATATACTATTTCACTAACATGAGCAAAATTTCATAGCAAAAGAGAGTTTGCATTTTACGCTTCTTCCTTATGACGATTGCTGGTCACATTTAGGAGGAATTCATTAAGCCTTGAAAATGTTGTCATCAAAAAAACTTAAATAGAATGCAGCACTATACCCTCTATTTGTTGCGACCTCCTCTCCCCACCAAAAGTGCACCATCGGCATGTGCATTATGTGGAAGGCTTCATGCAAATGAAATCCCACAGATTCCTTTAAAACTTCAAAACCCGATATCATCCGACACCGGCATAGGCTAGCAAAGTTGATAAACAGAAGCGATGCCACCGCTACAGCATCCGTCAAACTGACTAAATCTAGAGTTGGGGAGTGTCACCAGCAAGGCGTTTTTTTCACACCTCTTTGAACATGTTTAGTCTTGCTCAGTGAGGCTGAACGCTACGACAAAGAGCGAAAGTTGCAAGATTCGTCGAAAAGAGCATTTCGTTCACTCACTTATAGAGGAATAAGTAACAATTTCAAAGAATGAGTAGCATTTTCAATTCTCAAGACTAGGTGAGTTAAAGCATATAAAAGTCTAGAGCTCATTTTGGTGCACTACTCATTACCGCGATGGATAGCTCTATTGCCACAGTTATTAGAATTATTGCCCACATTACTTTGTTCAATTACTAAGAGGTAGATGCAAATAAATTGCTTATTAAGGCAGAGAAGAATATAACCCAGAGGCATAATAGCTAATCGCTCCCCGGTTTTGGCACAGTCACGCGCCAACCTTATTCAGGTCACATTTACAACAGTTGAAGAAATAAACAAATAAGCTAGTAAACAAACAAAAAAATAAACGAATAACCCGGAATAAACAACTTATGTCACTAAACAATGTCGGCGATTATGAATGAACAATGGCATTCATAGTGATTTCATTTTGTAAGTACTTTAGTGGCGCAATCGTGCCGATTACGGTAACCGAGGACAATTGCAGGCAACGATGCCAGCCCAGCTGTGAACAGCGAACGCAGCTCAGCTCGTGCCACCCTTTGCGTGCGCATCATTACCATACTCTGCACCCTACAAGCAACACTAACGCCCATACAATTTTTGCATTGGGGCCTTATGACATTTTAAGTTGAATGATGGAAAAAATGCATGTTTCTAACCAAATTTTCGAGGTTCTGTGATGGGCATTAGTATTCGCCTGCAAACGAATGCTTCAAATGATAGCGGATTTGAATGGCAGTGAACACTAAAACGTGCAGTGAACACTGCATTTTCTATGTAAGTACAATGGGAGCAACTCGCATTTGGCATAGTCAATGCAAGCAAAAACTCACTCTATTCAGAATTACATTCTGAGAGTGTGAATGACACCTACATAGTATGGCGAAATGCAGCAGGAAAAGATCTTAGTCAAAATTAGACTTGTATTTATCAACTAACATAAAAGCAAACGTCAAGGTGGACAAGCTGCTCAATGCGATCCAAAAATTCACACCCAACAACTGTATTGCCATTTTACACTCATAGATGCTGAATTTTTCGCGAATACGAGCTGCGGATGTGGCAATACAGTTTGATGGCATGCAAATGTCCCCAAACTCAGAACAATATCTGAGAACGCAAAAGTCCTGCATATATCGCGAATGAGATAAAAATAATGCTGCAACCTCGTCATTTCGTTGGAGACATATACCCACTAGCACAAATATTTCTAAGGTTCCATACTTATAACAAGCTATGCTTGCAATAGTTGAAAGCTCTTGATTTCTAAGATTCCATGCTTATAATAAGCTGTGCTTGCAGCAGTTGCGTTAGTTCATATATATATATATATATATATATATATATATATATATATATATATATATATATATAATGTATATAACCTCAAAATAACATTTTTGCGCTACTGTTTCTTAAAAGCTCTTCCTCGAACAACTAGAAATCCGCACAGAAATACGCACACTATGCATCCTTATAGCTAGAGCAAAGAAAAAAGAAAGATAATTTTTGACAACGTATTTATGCACTCGGATATACTAAACTATACGATGAAGTTGAGTAGAAACCTACTTTATGCACTTGGATATAAAAAATAGACGTTCACCACAGTCGTGTTTCACGATTGAAGTTCGAATCTCCAAAAAGGATCAACACTACATGGCGTAATTTCCCAACGATCGCAATAAACGACAACAGAATTAAAACTAATTTGTTATTCAAAAAAACTATTACTCTACACTAAGTTTATTAAAAAGATAATAATACTTACACAAAAACGTTTCTAAAAAGATTCGCTAACTTGAAAATAGTACAGTAACATAGGAGAGAAACAAAAACAACAAAACAACGTATTGCACTCGATGCGACGAGTGCACTGACATGCCGAACGAAGAACCAGCGAAGACGACGCCGCACGGTGGCTACACAAAAATGCAGATGACAACGCAAATGGATTCTCTGAGATTACCATGCACGATATGGCGCCAACAGCTATAAAGATCAAAGCGAAACGGCTAATGGATTTGAACTTCACTTACGAAGATGCATGCAGACGATCAAAACAATCATCTTTGCTATGATATTGAAATATAAGCAGCGATAGATGCATCGGTCACGTTCACGTCTCGCATCGTCCACTGATCCAACGATCAACTCGTCTCGATGGGTCCAACGATCAACTCGTCTCGATGATCAACGATCAACTCATGTCGATAGACCACGTTCGTGCCTCACATCAGCTCTTCTACCCATCGCTTGGCACGCATCTCGACATAATAAATGTATCAACAATACAATGAAATCTATTTATTTAGAATTTATAAGTTATAAAATTATTTATAGGCAATAAAACGTTTTAAGAAAACAGCAATTGGTATTTATTCCTCAATAACGATGTTGCTTACTATTTACTTCATTTTCACAAGACTTTTTCGTAGATGAAAGCGATCGGTCGCCCGTGATGTTGAACATGAAATAAGCAACACAACACCCCAAGCGCCTAACAGCTACACCAGATTATATTTTTTGCTAGTTAATAAACACAACATTCATTATTTGTATCTCAGTATTCTCTAACTAACTGACCGTGATAATCTGAACAGTAATTTACGTTAGCAAATCTTTACCCACTTGGACGGTTAATTTCGAATACTTACAGCTATTAATTGAGTAATGGCATCATTCCTCTCCATTCAAAACAGCGACTCTAAACTTGTGCGCTTTATTAGTAATACAACATCAAATATGCACATCGGCGAACGACTCAACAAGATTTCGTTTGTAAGAGACTCACCAAATCAATCTTCGCATCCAACTGCCTTTGTTGATGCCACATTTGTTCATGTAGAAGAACCATCATAGAAGTAGCCTTCTTCCGGATTATTTCCATATTACCTTCATTTTTCACCATATTCGGCGATTATTCAACAACCATATTGTTGAATAAGCTAGGATTCAGTTCACTGCTTAAAATGTCACAATGTGCCATAATACAACGTTTCACGAATCATTGCAAACCGCCACAGGTGAGCCTCCTGCCTGCATTCGTGAAAAATGGTCTATATGCGTGCGTTATACGTGCGTCTAAGCACACGAACGCTTCAACTCTTGAATTACAAAAAAACTATGAGGGTGAAACTCATTTGGCATGATATATTATTCGTTTCGTCTTATATCACTTTTCTGATTGTGGTGGGAAAAATAAGGGATTTAAATTTACCACAAAAGTTGGAAGATACTCCCCCCCCCCCAAAAAAACCCACCTATAGATCAAAAGTACAAGGTTTTTGCGGGAAATCTGCGCAATGACTCGTTTCACTTTTTTCAACCTCTGTGCGGCATACTGTTAGTTGAATTTGCAACCAACGCATATAGTGTCATCGTTGTCATCTCTCCCGGTGCGCTTTCCCATTTCTATTTTTCACGTCGTCGTTTCACATGCCACAAACAAAGAGCAACGTTTAACTTTTATTGCTTCATATTGGAATAGCGGCATTTTAATATAACACGAATAAACGACAGACACATAGTGTGGAATTGATCCACATATAGAGAAAAAAAGAAAATTGCAGGAGAACAAAGGAAAGAATCAGAAAAGTATGAGTGATAGCATTTGATAATAGTGGAACATAGATGCAGACAATAAAAGATGGTGGTGGGAGGGAAGGGGGATCATTACTGAGTAATCAAAGCAAAGCCTGTCTTGTATATGAGGAAATTTGTTTCGAAATGGCACTGCTCTAAGCGTCAACCCTTGCAAAGACGAAAGAAGTGGGAAAGCGCGCCAGGTAAGTTGGCACGATATACACTTTCTTGATTCCGCTTACCTGACAAGTTAGTTCCATTAGTTCACAAAGAAATAACAAAATATGGCGAAGGACATCTTTCGTATTTTACCTAACCCAATCTAATTCGCCTGAAAAAGGTCTATTCTCATATGAATCAAATAACGTGAGATTTTTCTGGCAAATATCCAATATGGCAAATTTCCAAAATTTTCTTAGGCAATCAATGTTCGCATCTCTAACTTAAGCAGGTTCCTAACTTGAAAGAAGTCCATGGATAAACAACAGATAAATAAATACAAATACGAATACATAAATTACAACTTGAAAATCATTCATAATGCGTTTCATAAATTCAAACTTATAAAAATATATAAAATCAAAAGAATAAGAGCCAATATGAACGTTAGCCTAACTACCTAAATTATACTTATGTATATAGTGACTGCTGCTTTGTACTTGGTAAAATTAGAGACTACCTTATGGTGCAAATTTGTGGCTTTAGGCCGATTGCGGGCACTATGACTGGAGGTGGCTAAGTTACTGCCTTTCACTATTCGTTCTTACGCCCCCTCCTTCCTTAACTCTGTCTATTAACGCAGTCAATGGATGAGATAAAGATGATTCCAATGTGTGTGCAATTATTGAGACCGGTGGTTCATAGCACAGAATCTGATATGAGTAGCAAATTTGATGCCTCGTTTCCGAATTTAATTCATCCTCCCAACGTACTAAGAATGCTGTTTCATTAGAGGTATGAATTACAACTGAATAAGTGGTTACTAAGTAAATCTAAACATATATAACAACATATATGAGCAATAAACGATACACCTCTTCCTCTTTTTTGGGAATCAAATTATGCAAATTCTATAAGAAGAGAAATGTGAAAAGACTGAAACATTGCTGTAATATTATGGCATTTGAAAGCATTTAAAAATATCCAATCCAATCACCACAACATTCCCAAACTCAAAATTTCACTTACTTCTAGTGCTAAATAATTGGGCCATAACTGGTAAATGCTTCGAGACAGCCTATTAGAACAAAAATTTCATCTGAAAACTTATTCGAACTCGTCGATTTTTTATGGTCTGCATAGATGACGCACTTCAGCTATACTTCTCTTCACTTCCCGAACACTTCAAAAAATTAATTAATTAATTAATTAATTAATGCAAAATGTGGTGGAAACTTGACAGGTCGACTTCTTGCTTCAGCACTTGGCCATTCTATGGGAATTTTCGAAGGAGAGGTGTGTAACTGAACACGAACGTATATACGTGATTAAGTTAGATTTATACATGTGAGTAGCGGAACAACAATTTTTACACATACCACTCTTTAAACTCTTTTTTCCTTCCATTCGAGACTGCATTTCCATTTTTGACGCCATTCGTATTCGGTATAACGGCGCCCTTGATCGGTTGATAACCATTGAGGTGGTTGACGCGTGTTTGGAGGAAAGGACCGCCAACCGGTTGCGCCACATGATGTGGATCATGATGAACCATTTGAGGTGACATCTCGGTGGGAATCGGTGCATAACCGGATTGCTTTCCATTGCACACCATCGGGTATTGGTCTGTTGAGGGTCCACTTTGTCGGCACCTTAAATCACTTATTTTCAATTTTCACTTCGATTACAGGCTTAGAGGGCACTATTGATCTAACAACCATTCGTATGCAAACACATTCATAGAGAATATGATGCACGCCATGAAAATGCATTAAGTAATTACCTGGAAAGCTTCAATATGAAATATTTAGTGGACAGAAGGTAAGCCTTTTTGAAATGAACCAGCCAAAATCAGCAGAAAGAACCTCCGATTTTCCTTTCTTTTTGCTCTCCAATTTCATAAAAGAGCGCATAAAGAAATAACAGGTAAATGTTATGTGTATGGTTAAACGCCGGCAAAGGTGGTGTAAATTCATGTGAAAACGAAAATGAAAATGAAAACCTTTCGATAATGCTGCTCAATAAATGATGCAAAGCGCGAATACTATAATTGGCAGTTTTCGACAATTTTTCATTGACAGTGGAACATTGCAACTTCCGGTAAAGTTGAGGCGCAATTATGACACCAAGGTCATAAACATCCTCTGTATTAGAAAGAACATCACTCAGTAGCTTGACAAAACGTTCACATTGGAAGTTGATATGCACCACATGACATTTTTCGTCGGAGAACGTTTAACTGCCACAGTTTCGGTGAATTAGCGGATGTATCAAAGTCCTAGACAGGATCATATCGTATTGAACAGAACAACTTTAATATCGTCAGCAAATAGCCTGACACAACTCAGGATGTTAGCAAAAACACTGTCAATTTATACGACGAGCAAAACAGGATTCGGGATACTTTCTTGAAGGATACCACTAGGAACTAAGGGTGAAGCGAAGTAGTTATTCGCAAAAATACACCGATAAAATTCCTAAAAAAACACCAGAGATAAAAAAGAGTAATATAGACGCTGCACAAGCGAAAAACTCTTTCTTAATGCTGACATTTGCCGTATAATTCAACCTGAAATCTTATTTGAAAAAAAAAAAAACAAATTTAATGTTCAACCTAGGAACAAAAACTAGATAAGCTCATCGCTAAATCCGTTCCTTATTGTGGTCGCTGTTGAAAAAACAATTAAATAAAGACTTGGAAATAGACGAAAAAGTTTCGCATATCAAATATCTATTTAAATTACTGCCATACGGGATGATAAAGATATACATTTAAAATTACTAGTAATAAATAAAAATGAAGAACATAAATGATTCAAATTAAAACAACAGTTTTTTGAATGGATAGTTCGTTTGAAGTTTAAAAAAAAAACTGAAAAAAGATGGTGAAAATATGCGCAAAATCGCCCAAATTTGTGAGAATGCAAAATATTCAATGAGTCAATTAAGGAATCGAATCATCGATAACTCGATTCCATTTAATTGAATTCTTTTTTTTGCTACTATGGAAATTTTCGCTCACATTAAGCGTGAAAAAAACAGTTACGGAAGTAGCATATCGATGCATTTCATCTCACACGTGGTGCATCAGACGCGCAAACGTTAATGACGATAAGCTGTGCAAGTAAATGCTAGGCGATGGTTGTGCAACGTGGCTCGAGCTCAAAGCGAACGAATCTATGCGAAGAGGCGAGCTTTTTTTGAAACGTTCTTGCTAGACAATTGCCCTCAAGCGTAAGCGTAAATACGAGCTAGCCGCCTCCCATGTTTTTTCCACTAGTCATCGAAGCTCATCTACACTTCACAGTCGCACTCTTGGCCGGTACTCACTTACACCGTTTGCTACATCAAACTGCCACAAAGGGAGGCAAACAACGGATGGTGCGGGCCTTAGACAAACTGATTGACAAACTCAAAAGATGACAAGCAGTAACTGAATATGGCGCATCTAGGCTGACGTTCTATAAAATATTTAAATTTATTATTATTATTTTTTGCTATTTTTTGAGAAGTGAATATCAATCTAAAGGTTCCAACAGAAATAATGACGTCTATAAGTAACATATGATGCTAGATGAAGCTCATTAAAAATATGAATCCGGTTGGCAAAGCAATTAAGAAGCAATCGGTAGACAATCCGACAGGTATGAACGCATGGATGGACATATACCGGTATTATTACACAAAATTTGTTGCAAACCTGTAACATTCAACCGGTTCATTCACATTTTCCGTGTTCGGCACGAAAGTCTACCGACAGTCAACCACTCGCACCGAATGGCTGAACTAACGCTATAGCGCCACTCAACAGCTTGCAAAATTTTTGACATTTAGCATTTTAAAGTGCAAAATGCTCACATTTAACATTTTAAACTGCATCGATGAAGTGAGATATAGAGCTCCAAAATGAACATAAAGCTGTTAGCTTAACTGAAATCAAAGCAACTGAAGTTTTATGACGAATAGATTACTTCCACAATAACGCAGCATTTCCTGCATGCTAATGCAGCTAAATCACTTTGAGCGATTATACCCCATCACTGTCACATTTACTAAATAAGGTGTAAAGCAAGTCGTAATGTAATATGTAAGGATTCAGCCAATTCTTATAAAGCATAAATCAGAAATTTAAAGAATTGAAGCTGCTATGACTTATTACGACGCTCTAGACATCGATCGAGATACAAACTATGAGAAGTACCTTTGAGTAAAGTCAGATGAATTGGAACGTTAAGCAAGAGTGCTGAATTATTCAGTCCTATAGATTCGAATGCGAATCGGCTAGAAAACAACCTATCTTTTTTGCATAGTGATCTCACATAAGCGGTTGCCAAACTCTTGGACAGCTTTAAATATTTGTGCATCTGATGAATCAAAGAAACGATTTATAAAAATTAACATCCTAGATAGACATTCCAATACACATAAAAATGGCGTCGCAATATTGCATCTTGCAAGAACAAACTTTCTCGAATTAAATAATGATAAACAATTGCATCTATAATTTGAAAAACTTAATATTGTAAGTCTATGCTATTGCAATCGGGAAAAAAGCTGAGTCGGCACACTAAATGCCAACAACGGCTACTCATCTCTTCTTTTTCTTTTTTGCTTTCGCGCTTTTGAGTCAAAATCAATATCGTCCTTTTCTCATCATCGTAAATAATTAAATGAGTGTTAAATTTTTGTTTTCATAAATTTATCAAATAATATTCAAAGAATGACGTCAATTGCCGAGAATTTCTATTCGACGCTTTATCATCAAAATTTGCTACACTTTAAAGAATTAAAGGATATCAACATCAGGAAGAGATTGAATAGATAAACTAAAAGAGATATACTACGATATACCGTTTTGATGAAGAAACAAACATTAAGGAAATTTCGTTCAGCACGAAATCACATCGCATTCAGTTGTTTGAATGAGACCACCCTCCTGTTACTCAATCGTACCACTTTCTCCAATACGATAGGTGGAAGGGTCAATTTTCTTCCTCGCAACCAAAAAGTCTACTCTCCTCCTACCCTCCCTCCTCCTTCCTACCCCCCCCCCCTCAGTAGTACACTATTTCTTCCCATCCCCTTCGCTCGTCAAATGAAAGTATTCTGAAGCTCACTAATCACTTATTCTTAAAAGAAAAGCACTTTGCGACGTATCACCTATTGCAAAGTATTTTTGTAGATTGATCGCCTATGAAAGTCATGTCATTCCACTTGTCATATTCGCATTTCAGATTATGCGCCTTCTCTTGAAAAAAATGAGGAACATCCTGAACCCCCTCCGTTCCCTTGCTCCTCGTTAGCAATGAGAGGCTAAATGAGTTCTATCTGTATCTTTCTTACAACTCTTTTACACTACTTTTACTATTAACTATCGAGTAAAATGTGAAAGAAGATAAGCAAAAGCGCAGCGTTGTGCTTATATTTACGAAATGATGCGATAGGAAGCAAGCGTCGCTCGTTTCATGAAAAAGTGGAAGTCTATTTCGATCGGAAATCCGTTTAGTGAAATTGGCATCGAATGGTTTTTTTTCTCTGCGCAAATACTGCATCCTAACGCCGAATTACTGCTTTCATCAAGAACGACCAATATGTGAATTTCATTGAATTTCTTTGATTTTGTTGAATGCTTTTTTCAGCATTCAATCAATATGCGCGGTTTCTATGCTTAATATATAATGTTTGCGCATAAATTATAAAATGATAGAGAAAAGTTGATAAAAAAATTCATACAAAGCATAGAAGGCAGACTTAGGCAAGCAGTTCTAATATTTTAAAACATAATAAAACCTCAACAAATGCATTTCAAATTGCGCATCCGATTCTCTTTTTTTGCAGACTTTTGCAAATTTGTTGCTAAAAATTCATTAATACTGCGTCATATCTAATGAATATCAATTAGAGGTGTGCATGTGCACATATTTGTATGTGTGTATGTGTGCCTAGTGTATGCGCGCATATGCTTATATGTGTATGCGTGTCTGCCTGCGTGCGTTATGCATGTGCGTGTATGGTCTCGTATGTGTAAGCGTATGCGTACAAATGCGCATGCAGTTTATCTGCTCGAAAATTTCAATTAAGTGGCCGCTGACTAATGGCTATGAAGTGTGGTGGGTGTAGTTTGCTCTTCAGTATGACCACTACAACGTCTTTCATTTATCAACCGCAAAAGAACGTAGAGATATTTAAAGGTGGAAAAGAGCTGCAAAGATTTGCTAAAGCTTGGTTTTTCATTTTACATAAACCGAGTAGTAAAAGAAATAATTTCTTTTTATTCCGCAGCTGACTTATGCGAACAGTGGGATATGGAGGTATTATTTTGCATAAGTATAATTTGTTGGCGATTTGTAAAACTTTTTGCTCAGAAGAGTGGAATGCAAAAGCGCTTATCATACCAATTTCTATACCATTACTCAATCAACACGTTAATGCAAGAATGCTGAGCATATAACGTAAATGACTAATTAGGAGAACTTTTTAAATCAAGATTGCAAACGTGATTCTGTTATAGTTCTCCTCATACAGATGAACCTAAAGGCAAGGAAATAACAGAGAAATGGACGAGTTAGATATTATAATTTCATCTAATCTCACTTCAACTTTTATACTTTCTGAAAAGAAAAATAAAAAAAAAAAGAGAACTATAACAGAATCACTCGTATTTTATCGCATTTAAAGATAGGGTTGCAAAAGTTTTCACGCAATAAAAGCATCGCATAGGACGAATGAAAGGAATGACATTCACAAATGCTGAGAACTTATGAAGGATAAAAACGATTAAAAATAGATAGAAAAAGCAAAGATAGAATTTTGAGGAACCTTTACAAATAAAGATGAAAAAGAAAAACTATTTGCAACGAGTAAAATTCAACACTTCTTGAAAATAACAATGACCTCAAAAATCTCTTCTCCGTTCATTTTCACTGGTTTTTCAAGGTTGCAACAATTAAACTTAACCCCATTTCCTTCTAGTGAAGGACTATTTGCAAATGATATCTGTATGCTTTTTTTAAAGCAAAACCTTTCGATGATTACCCTCTAAAGGAGAGGGAGAGGGAAGATTGATTTTTAAATTCCTTTTATCCATATTCCATTTCTTTTCTTGGAACAACGAGTCGTGTTGCCAATGCTAGTGATGCATTTGCTTTTCCACGTCTCAACTGATATAGTTCACTAGTCGTGCCCCCTTGCACTATGGACTGTCTTGCGAAAAAGAGCAATCGGAAAAGCGATTCAAATAAAAATACTTCAAAACCAGCCCTTTTTGACTCTTCCCTTGTCTTTACAGTATGGTACGTTCTAAGCCGGGAGAAGGTGCATTTAAGTTTAAAGCTTCAGCATTAACATGCCTCATCTCAAATAAGCAATCGCTATACTGGAAGTGGTTTCGATATACAATGCTCTCATTGTAATGCTGAACGAAAATCGTGCTAAATTAAGAAAATACAATATGCAATGCAACTATTGAGGCGCCGAACGCTATTAATATGCCAGCTATAAGAGAAGGCCTGACGTAGGGATGGGGTTACAAAACCATGTTGAACAGGGAAAGGATTTCTGAAATGGAGGCAAAAAAGGTTTCAAGTATGCAGAGTGGAAGTTTTTCCTGAAGTTACGATTTTTTACTAGGAAAATGCAAAAGAAGTGTCTTATTGAATCCACAATGATGAAATGAGACAAGGTTTATTATGCGCTTATTTAAATTCACATTTGCAACGCGTAATAATAGTAAAGTCATTAGTGTATACGTCCAACTATTCCTATGGTGGTTTTGAAGCGGTACAGCTAAAGAAAAGCGATGTTTTATAGATTAGTACGATGGGTTGAGTCAATCAAGTTAAACAAAGAAAGCATTATTATGTGTATTATGCTAATAGTCGCGACATCACATTGACATCTTCTAACACGCTCCTATTTTTTTAAAATAATTTTAAATCTTAAATCCCTTCTCCTACCAAGTGAATCAGAATGGCCACTTAGAATTAGCAATCAACGACTCCTACAATCCTCACGACTCCCGCTCATTTCTTCCCTCTACTCACTTCAAATATCCGATAACGTTTTAATGAAAACGCAGAGTAAAGGGCACACAGTTGATCCTTACCCACTGCGGTATATGTTGTCCTAGTTGCATTTGCCTTGGTCTTATTCGAATTATGCTTGTCATTAAAACTCTTGCGTATTTATGAACAACACTTGAGAGAGTTGGAGATTTAAAAAGTACTTAAACGGATTGAAGTCTGTGCATAGTGGAGGATCACAAATCCATGACAACGAAATTAGGTGGGTGTAATCTGCATCTCGGGAGAATCCCACCCCTAAATCCAATATCGTTCCGATTAATGGTCCTCTATATGAGTGACTACTGACACTTTAATTTGCCATCAACTTCGCAAATCTACTGAACGCCATAAACGATTAAATGTGTTCTCAAATGAATTTGTACTGAGGAAATTGTGCAGGCAGGAAATAGCATACGCAACATTACTTCGCTATGAATTCATATACTGACGAGTTGGTTTATTAGATGGACTTATAGAAAGCTAGTAATGTATCAACCCTCTCTAATAAGCATTCGCTGAGAATGAGCTTATGCTTGAATGAACTACGCTTGAATTTCTATAGAGACAATCCAACTTTTTCGCAAAACTCTTTTTATCAGTGTTAAGAAAGTTAAACAAAAGGCTTAAACTGAATTATATTTTCACATCTCCAACTTAACCTTAGTGAGCGCTCGAATTAACTAAATCAAAAACTAAACAAATATAGAAATGAAAATCCACGAGAGTCCACGTCATTCTTTTAGCGCATAAACAAATACGCACAAAGTCAATAATATAGAAGTGCAAGGGAGTATATTGGAGCTCCCTTTGTTCTTGATTTGCCTAATACTGCCTCAAGTAGGTCATCAAGCATATACAAGTTTACTGCAAAACGATCTAAAAAGTCTACGTTTCACTCCAAAATCCATCCGTCGATCGGGAAGTCTACATGTAATTGTAGATAGTATCACTAAACGGCCAAATAAATGTCAACTACAAGTTCTAGCTAGAAATGTCAAATGTTCCGCGCAAACTTTTGGTATTATGTACTTATTCCACCAATAAGAAAAGTGCTACTGCTTGTCAAAGATGGTATCCATGATGTCGGAGTCAGAATAATGCACTACTTGAATTTCGATCCTCATTCGAATGGATTTGCTTCAAGAGCTATCAATACCGCATGTGCATTTTAAAAGTGATGCTATCCACAGGAAATGGCGTTTCCCCTTCCCTTTCTCGATTAAGACTCAAATATCCTTCCGGCTCTTAGGCGATACAAAAAAAAACTACGAACACACCTGCAAAAAATACATTTATAAGTCATCTATCCTCTTCTTCATAGCTTTTCGCTAAAGTTTCACTCATTCATTTTTTCGTATCAAAAATCGCGAAGACTACTTAGCATAAACTTGGCCAAATGAATGTCAATCCCAAGGTGGGGAGGGGGGGGGGGGGAGTTGAGAGAGAAAGAAAGAGAAATAAGTAGAAAAAATGTAAAAGCAATTTACATCACAAATACTATGAATTATTTCGAGAGTAAACATCTCAAGCGAACGTTTAAATTTTGGTGAATTACTTAATCAATAACTATGAAAACTTGAAAAACGGTAGTCATGTTATGTAGAATGCAACTGAACGAAAAACTTGTGAACGAACCGAGCGCCGAGCTAAATGATACATCAATGAAAGAAAACGTCGCAATATTTTTGAAGGCACATTCTCTATGCAGATCAAAAGATATCAAATAGAGAAAATAATTAGAGAAAGATCAAAGCGCCATTCTGACATATGACTTTTTGAAATCTAACTAGTTCGATCACCAAGATATATCACTAATCAAATAGCAATATAATAATGACCAATGATTGCCCTCAATGTTCTCAAAAAAATAGTTGTTTGATCGGCTGTAAGAAAAAGAAATTTGTATGCATATTTAATCGGCTTTTAAGGTTCCCAACCTATGAAAGAAATGTTTAATTTCAAACAAAATTGAATTTTATAAATCATTCGAAAATAGAGATTATATTTATATACATTTCATCGCCAAAAAAAAAATTATCTCACTCTTTATTCGAAATTATCGAATGAATAAAAATATTTAAATGTATTATAGATATAAAATATAATAAGTACGCCTAGACGCGCCATGAGGAAATGCTGAAAATATTTGCAAAAACGACGATGACTTGCAAATATTCACTTTGCAAATTAAGTGAATATGAAATTTGCAAAAAGATATACTTTCAGATGACACTCCATCCTCCTCACCCTCTTCCTCAACCCCATCTCCCCCCCCCCCACCTCTACTAATACTTGCTCTAATTCATGTTCCAAAATTCATTCGAGAACTGTGCCTTCTAAAAATGTTCCAAAATTAAGTTAACAGATAAAAAGCACCTTCCTTCATCTCTAATTCGCTACCTAGGTGTTGTTCTTATCTGCGAGCTAATCGTACTGTTCGATTCGTTTAATTGACTCTGAGACGCATTGCGAAGTTTGAGTCTCAGATGATGGATCACATCGATGCAAAAATGGGTACAGCTGACGGAAACACATTTCTCATAACAGTGACCACCATGCTTTCTTGCTTGTCAGTACTTGGAAAATGCACCGTTTTTTCCGGAACGTGATTCTCAGAAATTATATATAAACGGAGGTAGATAAATATATGCGCAGCGGTTCTGAAAAAAGCACATGTCTGTTAATTTCATATGAAAGCGATCTCACTTTCAGTGAAATTTTACGTCGGTGAATTAGTACGAAATTGGCTCGCGACAAATAAACTTACAGCATATTTTAGCCTCTGTTTGAGGAATGAGATGGTAAAAAAATACAATTTAAAACAAAGACAGATTAAAGAGCAATGGGTGAATAAGGGGGGGGGGGTTGAGATGGAAAAGGCGCAAGTAAGAATTAGGATGGATTTCAGAAGGGAGATGAGAAGAGAATATTAACGGAAACTAAAAAAATCTAACTAGCCAATCGAAAGGTTGAGGATGAGATACTAGTAACTATTAGCGTAAGTTTTAGAACAATAGAAGTATTGGAAGAAAAGGAAAAATTAAGAAAAATGTTGGAGAAAGAGGAACAATGGGGGATACAACGGTGATAAAAGTGACTTTGAGTGAAGCGGGGAGTGGGAGGAGAGGTAGAAAAGAGATAACTGAGAGTTAAGGTATATTTGAGGGGAGCAGAGGTAAGAATTGTAAGTAAGAATGAGAGGAAATTCGAGAGGGAAGGGAAGTAGAAAGGATAAATTTAACAGTATCCAAACTTTCAGGAATACATATGACATATGAAACTTATACTAAGGAGGACTTATAATCAACTGTAGCGATTAATGCGGACCACGCACCCGAACCAAAATACGATGAGCGGAACGAATGAAATAAACAGATTCGGCTACGAGAAATATTCAAGCCACTACGTCGAGAAGGTCGAAAATGGAGCTGAAGCTCCTATAAAAACTTGTTCAATATATGGGCATATCGATTTCTAGTCACGATACATGCCTTAGCACGGCAAATAGAAAGTTGATAATCAGCGTTTCTCAACATGTCTACTCTTACTCAGATGCGACAGTGAATTCAGAAAGGTGAAGGACAAAAAAGAAAAACTTCCTGATCATAGATATGTTACCTATTTTTAACAGTTTCTCATATTACGCTTTATAGATCATAAGAAAAGTTCGCAAATGGGACGCTTTTTCAAATTGAAATCAAAATGAGGCAACATATCAATGAGGCAATATTTCGGCCGTCCTCGAGCACTACCCACAGACTTATTTTTATCAACGCTATCTTCCCCTCCTTGATCCCCTTCCTTCCTACGCTCTCTGCTGCTCCCGTCACCCAACCTGCTGGAATTGATAGGCATCTACAGATTTACTATTTTAATTAAACTGAGGCTTCATTTACTCTATTGGCGTTTCAAAAACTGGAAATAATGAATAGAGCAAGCTTTGATAGAATAGAAAGAAGCTTCACTCGAAGAGTAGTGGCAGCATTCCCCTGAGACTAACGAACCTCCACACTTCGGCGACTGATGAGAGTGCCAAGATGTGTCGTCTCTGGACACATGTCACACAAATTGATTGTACCCGGGCAATGAAGATGACCCCAGGGTGTTACCAATTTGTCGTTTCCAATTTTAACAACACTCTTTAATTCTTCAACTATAAACTTGAATGAAAAACCGATTGAATATAATACAAAATAACTGATATAGAAATCAAATATTAACGAACAAACAATCACTAAATTTTAATATTGAAGCAAATATTGAGCTTCTATGCCTATGCGATTATTTAGGTACTGCGTTCCATATAACGAATGAGTTAACGATTTGGTACATACGCTCACCTCCCTAATTGTAAATAGTTAGCTAGTAAGGGAAAAGAAAGGGAATCTGTTAGCTACTAAGGGAAAAGAAAGGGAATCTGAAAGAATATTGTAAGACTGAAAAACAAGGAGATGAACCTAAATGTCACAATAAAGAAACAGATAGAGTAGAATCCTTCTATTCTGAAGTGATTCAAAACTGAATGACTCAAGCCTTTGATCATAAGATAATTGGAAAGAACCCGAACCGCCTTAAGCATCGCTATTTTAGTGAAAATTTGCTAGAATTTTTCACAAAAGAGTCTGATCTAAGCACGTATACCTTAGCAATTCGATTGTTTATGCATAAACTGTGAGATAGAACTAATATTTAGACAAGCATAGATATATCTTGGAAAACTTAGCATTCAGGCTGGTTTATATTAACGCTAGGCAGAGTTAAGAAGCGGATAATCGAGGATGAAATTGGAGAAGATGAGGCCGTGAATACGAAAAAAAGGATATAGACTCCTAGTAAGACAGTGTGAGGTGTGTGGGTTTGAAATTTAATGATATTGCATCACGCACACAGAATGTGCACTCTCTCGTTCACTTCAAAACTAATGCAATGCAAACATCGAAATTTAACACTTTCGCCTTAGAAGTATGCTTACTGGGAATGCTTTCGCATAGATCATCACAATGATCGAATGTAAACGTGGATGAAAGCATAAAAAATATAGTCAACAAAAGCTCCGTCAGTATGAATCAAATCATAGTATAGATATTGCAATAATGCGACGTATAAGATTTCAAGCACAAATTGCAACATTGCAAACAATATATATATACGTTGCATCAATATATTGCAACAGTATAGAAACGAAGGGATTTTATGAGTTCCATATACGATTGCAGCCACATTCAGTGGTAACATTTGCATCCCAGAATAGAAATAAGCAATGTTGCAATAAGCGCATAGCAGCGGAAGCAAAACTTTGTCTCTATCGAAATGATTTCTGCAAGTGAAAATAAGTGACAGCAAAAAGCGGAAAGGAAATTGAATTCTAGTTGCAACAATTCGCACATAAGCTTCACAACCAACGAACAACACAACGAATGTACAATTACTTTCGCACTCACTCTATGATCACTAATTCAGAATTTTTAAATCAGTACTATTGGTTGAAAATTGAAGCGAAATTTATTTGAGTCACTGATATCTGTTTGGATACGATTAGCTAAATGCGCAGATAAACACATATACACATAAAATTATGCATTCAAATACATGTGCTAACTATTGCGCATTTCGATAAACTCCACAAAGGAACATCGAAAACTCAATCATATAGTTACAATACACTCAAATATTACATGAATTATTTGTCACTAATTTTATCTATTTGTCAATATTTCTTGCAGATGAAAGATTCTCTGCATTGTTACTACTAATCTTAAAATATAAGAGAAGAGTTTTTATCACCATTATTTTTTGTTATTTTATTGCTTTTAGCAGAAAAATTTTCAACAAAGATTCTCGTTTCTTAAGGCAAAAATATTTTTACTGAGTTTCAGTGCTCAACTTGACTATCGAAATGTTAAAATTTCTAGACTTTTTAAAATATTGTGATCAAGTAGAAGTGATGATTCCGATGAATAACATACTTAATATACTTCATTATTTTTAGCCAAATAGCTTCCTCAGCCATTAAAGAGACCACTAAAAATGTGAGCATTGTTTTCTGCATGACAATCATTTTCTCGTTGAAAAATGAGTGGAAATTTTCTAGTTGATCTTCGATATATCACCTAAATAATTTATCAGCTATCAGCTAATCAGCTATAAATGATATATCACCAAAATTTAATTCAGTTAGAGAACGATAAGCAATGAAAACTTATTAGTTGAAATTTGGAACAATGCAATCGAAAATTTCCTCAAAACTAAGCGATCTTTCTTAATTCATAACAGTTTTAATGATTCATAGATCTAGAGAAGACGAATAAGAAAATAACTGCAAAATTTTTCAAGCATTCATAAATCTACACTACTATGCAAATGCTGCTAAGCGATGCTTGGAATTTTTTTTTTCTCCGCAAAGAGTAGAATTCGATCATATCATCAAGGGCGATATTATATCCAGCAACGAATCGGATAAACGTAGAGATGAATATAGTAGAGGTGGAAATTTTTTTTTGTTCCTTAAAACTTCAATATTTATGTTTCCTCTTTTTATCCTAATTGCTTAATGTTAATGGATGACGTCAATGAGAACAAAAAAATTACACAAATGGATGAATTTAAATGGGAAAAAAAATTTCCGCATTTTCCATTTTTGCTCCGCATTGCTAAGAAGAACTAGTTCAAGCAGTAAAAATATGAGAACAAGAAAAACGCCACTATGATAGAAAATTGACTAACATCCTATGCAATGACACAAAAGAAACACCACCGAAAAATTCCTCAGAATGTAAGAACCTGTCATATGACGCTCTACGTTCAAAAAAAATCGATGAAGAAACAGGATCGTATTTCCACTTTGAAGAAAGCATTAAAATGAACGACATTATTCCATCAATCCCGGTTTTGATGAATTTTTTTGGACAATTTTTACTTTTGAATTTCGACGCCAAAAAAAAAATGTTGTATTGGCATAATATACTTCAAACAAAACAACACTATAAAAGAAACACAAATGCGATGAAGTTTAGTCGCAAAGAGGAGTAAAGCTCAATGAAGAGATGCCGACCGGAAACATGCGGAACCCAAAAATATCAAAAGGCTAAGTGGGCAATTACCTGCCGCATACCTGAACCCTTCGGGTTGATAAGCGTCGGTCAACGATGTCACGATAAGACAACGTGCACGAAAAAAATGTTTGCCAAAAGTGCATTAGTGGCGATCCAAGAGACAATATATAAACAAATAAACTATTATGAAAAAGAAAATAATTAAGATAAGCGGTAAAAAAAATAAATAGACTAAGAGACTAAAGAAGTTGTCGTATATATGCTTATTTCATAAGTCACATCAAGTAGGAGGAAAATATTCATTGAGTGGAAGAAAGCTCCAGAGGCGATTGGAAACGAAAAATCTTTGTAATTTCACTCATCTGACTAACTATTTTCGTACACTACCAACAAATTATTTTTTTTTTAAGCGCAGTAGTCTATTCATATTCCAAATGAACTCGACCATCTTTGCAAATATTCTAAATTCGTTTTTATGAGGCGATTAATGGCATGTGCATGCAAATTTTTAAGTGATCATATACCTTCCAGAACTGATGAGTGAATTTGAAGATTGCTACAGGAAATCACTCCACACCACGAAATTCCCTATTTCTGGCTTTAATGGTTTCTTGAAAATACTGGACTGATGTACACACACATACATACGCATAGATAAAACGATGCCATAAAACGCTTTAGACAAGTAAATTCGCACAGCAGCATAGAAGTAATTGAAATTACAATTGCCTAAGAAATTTTCAGCCAAAAATGAATATTTTCATTCAGGAATCAATTCATATTAAACAAATATTTTAAACAAAAACAAATACTTTCCTATTATATTGGAACTTTTAAGACTACTAAAAACATGACCTATTTGAACGAAATGGAGTTTCGGAAGTAGATTAATAGTTTAGAATATACTCGTGAAAAAGTTAATCACTAATATTTTCTGAGTTCGCGAGTTAGAACTCATAATGCCGTCGTAGCAATTTGAATAAAACACGCTTAATCAGAAAACAGACTAACTACGAGGATTGCCACATGCTAATAATCCGTATGGTGATCGTATGCATCAACGCATATAAGCAATACCAATTATGAAGCGCTTATCGAGAACGCTAATTTTTATTTGAGTGCTCTTAGACAACAATGCTCTTTAATTTAGCAATAACATCTCGCATGCACTTTACTGCTTTAATATGCACCTCTCTAATTAAGCTTCGTGAGTGGGTTTGCAAATCGTTGCCATTGGCAGTTGGGATATGGGTAATTCTTGAAGAAGTGGATAACCCGCAAATGGGATTGATTGTTCCTCCCCGATCACTTCCACCACTATCGTCATCCTAGCAAGGGCACACCACTTCCCATTCCTAATTAATAAAGTGACCCCCCATCCTTAAAATTCCCTAATTGCCCGTCCCTCACTTGACCACTTCAATCTCCCACGTAGCCGTCTGCGTTGCACGAGGGGTCGAGAGTATAAAGGATGTCACGCACGGAAATGCACAGTTGCATTTTTTACACATTATGCATTGATGATTCGCAAAAACAAAAGACAGTAACATCTTATAAAGGTTTCAACAGAAAAATTTTCTAGCAATTTGCAAATTCTAACAGGATGCTCCAATCTGCAATTTATGCCAAGTTAAGCAAAAAAAAAAAAAAAGAAGCGAATTGCGGCGTTATCATAATCGTGTATATGACTAGCCGAAAGTTTCACGTCATTAATTGCGAGAACTGCAAGGATGGAGTTTGGTAAATAGTATGTTGAGAATGTCTATTAAGGGATTAAGTAAGATAAAATAAACGCCGCAAATCATTTTTATTAACAACCGCACCAATATAACCAAGGAAAGATCCTCCCATGAAAATTCTTGCAATAGTTTGGAAAGATACCGCAAATATGCCGCTATGTGCTTTTTCAATATTCCAGCAATCATTCAGCATAATAGGCAATATTTCAAAATACATATTTCGTGACAGCTACCTGGTCCATCCATGTGCCACGGTTTTGGATAGGAATAGGTTTTGAAATGTTATTCCAGAACACAGGCCACCACACTTACATAACCCAGACTTTCTGTAGGGGGGGGGAGGGGGGAGGGAGCGCCCATTATCCCTGATAGTTGACTGCTGAGATCTTTGGGAAAAACTTGGGATTTATAGAACAAGCTCTCCACATAGATAAACTATTTCACTAACATGAGCAAAATTTCATAGCAAAAGAGAGTTTGCATTTTACGCTTCTTCCTTATGACGATTGCTGGTCACATTTAGGAGGAATTCATTAAGCCTTGAAAATGTTGCCACCAAAAAAACTTAAATAGAATGCAGCACTATACCCTCTATTTGTTGCGACCTCCTCTCCCCACCAAAAATGCACCATCGGCATGTGCATTATGTGGAAGGCTTCATGCAAATGAAATCCCACGGATTCCTTTAAAACTTCAAAACCCGATATCATCCGACATCGACATAGGCTAGCAAAGTTGATAAACAGAAGCGATGCCACCGCTACAGCATCCGTCAAACTGACTAAATCTAGAGTTGGGGAGTGTCACCAGCAAGGCGTTTTTTTCACACCTCTTTGAACATGTTTAGTCTTGCTCAGTGAGGCTGAACGCTACGACAAAGAGCGAAAGTTGCAAGATTCGTCGAAAAGAGCATTTCGTTCACTCACTTGTAGAGGAATAAGTAACAATTTCAAAGAATGAGTAGCATTTTCAATTCTCAAGACTAGGTGAGTGAAAGCGTATAAAAGTTTAGAGCTCATTTTGGTGCACTAGTCATTACCGCGATGGATAGCTCTATTGCCACAGTTATTAGAATTATTGCCCACATTACTTTGTTCAGTTACTAAGAGGTAGATGCAAATAAATTGCTTATTAAGGCAGAGAAGAATATAACCCATAGGTATAATAGCTAATCGCTCCCCGGTTTTGGCACAGTCACGCGCCAACCTTATTCAGGTCACATTTACAAAAGTTGAAGAAATAAACAAATAAGCTAGTAAACAAACAAATAAATAAACGAATAACCCGGAATAAACAACTTATGTCACTAAACAATGTCGCCGATTATGAATGAACAATGGCATTCATAGTGATTTCATTTTGTAAGTACTTTAGTGGCGCAATCGTGCCGATTACGGTAACCGAGGACAATTGCAGGCAACGATGGCAGCGCAGCTGTGAACAGCGAACGCAGCTCAGCTCGTGCCACCCTTTGCGTGCGCATCATTACCATACTCTGCACTCTACAAGCAACACTAACGCCCATACAATTTTTGCATTGGGGCCTTATGACATTTTAAGTTGAATGATGGAAAAAATGCATGTTTCTAACCAAATTTTCGAGGTTAGGTGATGGGCATTAGTATTCGCCTGCTAAGGAATGCTTCAAATGATAGCGGATTTGAATGGCAGTGAACACTAAAACGTGCAGTGAACACTGCATTTTCTATGTAAGTGCAACGGCAGCAACTCGCATTTGGCATAGTCAATGCAAGCAAAAACTCACTCTATTCAGAATTACATTCTGAGAGTGTGAATGACACCTACATAGTATGGCGAAATGCAGCAGGAAAAGATCTTAGTCAAAATTAGACTTGTATTTATCAACTAACACAAAAGCAAACGTCAAGGTGGACAAGCTGCTCAATGCGATCCAAAAATTCACACCCAACAACTGTATTGCCATTTTACACTCATAGATGCTGAATTTTTCGCGAATACGAGCTGCGGATGCGGCAATACAGTTTGATGGCATGCAAATGTCCCCAAACTCAGAACAATATCTGAGAACGCAAAAGTCCTGCATATATCGCGAATGAGATAAAAATAATGCTGCAACCTCGTCATTTCGTTGGAGACATATACCCACTAGCACAAATATTTCTAAGGTTCCATACTTATAACAAGCTATGCTTGCAATAGTTGAAAGCTCTTGATTTCTAAGATTCCATGGTTATAATAAGCTGTGCTTGCAGTAGTTGCGGTAGTTCATAGCTATATACATTATATATATATATATATATATATATATATATATATATATATATATATAATGTATATAACCTCAAAATAACATTTTTGCGCTACTGTTTCTTAAAAGCTCTTCCTCGAACAACTAGAAATCCGCACAGAAATACGCACACTATGCATCCTTATAGCTAGAGCAAAGAAAAAAGAAAGATAATTTTTGACAACGTATTTATGAACTTGGCTATACTAAACTATACGATGAAGTTGAGTAGAAACCTACTTTATGCACTTGGATATAAAAAATAGACGTTCACCACAGTCGTGTTTCACGATTGAAGTTCGAATCTCCAAAAAGGATCAACACTACATGGCGTAATTTCCCAACGATCGCAATAAACGACAACAGAATTAAAACTAATTTGTTATTCAAAAAAAACTATTACTCTACACTAAGTTTATTAAAAAGATAATAATACTTACACAAAAACGTTTCTAAAAAGATTCGCTAACTTGAAAATAGTATAGTAACATAGGAGAGAAACAAAAACAACAAAACAACGTATTGCACTCGATGCGACGAGTGCACTGACATGCCGAGTGAAGAACCAGCGAAGACGACGCCGCACGGTGGCTACACAAAAATGCAGATGACAACGCAAATGGATTCTCTGAGATTACCATGCACGATATGGCGCCAACAGCTATAAAGATCAAAGCGAAACGGCTAATGGATTTGAACTTCACTTACGAAGATGCATGCAGACGATCAAAACAATCATCTTTGCTATGGTATTGAAATATAAGCAGCGATAGATGCATCGGTCACGTTCACGTCTCGCATCGTCCACTGATCCAACGATCAACTCGTCTCGATGGGTCCAACGATCAACTCGTCTCGATGATCAACGATCAACTCATGTCGATAGACCACGTTCGTGCCTCACATCAGCTCTTCTACCCATCGCTTGGCACGCATCTCGACATAATAAATGTATCAACAATACAATGAAATCTATTTATTTAGAATTTATAAGTTATAAAATTATTTATAGGCAATAAAACTTTTTAAGAAAACAGCAATTGATATTTATTCCTCAATAACGATGTTGCTTACTATTTACTTCATTTTCACAAGACTTTTTCGTAGATGAAAGCGATCGGCCGCCCGTGATGTTGAACATGAAATAAGCAACACAACACCCCAAGCGCCTAACAGCTACACCAGATTATATTTTTTGCTAGTTAATAAACACAACATTCATTATTTGTATCTCAGTATTCTCTAACTAACTGACCGTGATAATCTGAACAGTAATTTACGTTAGCAAATCTTTACCCACTTGGACGGTTGATTTCGAATACTTACAGCTATTAATTGAGTAATGGCATCATTCCTCTTCATTCAAAACAGCGACTCTAAACTTGCGCGCTTTATTAGTAATACAACATCAAATATGCACATCGGCGAACGACTCAACAAGATTTCGTTTGTAAGAGACTCACCAAATCAATCTTCGCATCCAACTGCCTTTGTTGATGCCACATTTGTTCATGTAGAAGAACCATCATAGAAGTAGCCTTCTTCCGGATTATTTCCATATTACCTTCATTTTTCACCATATTCGGCGATTATTCAACAACCATATTGTTGAATAAGTTAGGATTCACTTCTCTGCTTAAAATGTCACAATGTGCCATAATACAAAGTTTCACGAATCATTGCAAACCGCCACAGGTGAGCCTCCTGCCTGCATTCGTGAAAAATGGTCTATATGCGTGCGTTATGCGTGCGTCTAAGCACACGAACGCTTCAACTCTTGAATTACAAAAAAACTATGAGGGTGAAACTCATTTGGCATGATATATTATTCGTTTCGTCTTATATCACTTTTCTGATTGTGGTGGGAAAAATAAGGGATTTAAATTTACCACAAAAGTTGGAAGGTACTTCCCCCCCCCCCCCCAAAAAAACCCACCTATAGATCAAAAGTACAAGGTTTCTGCGGGAAATCTGCGCAATGACTCGTTTCACTTTTTTTCAACCTCTGTGCGGCATACTGTTAGTTGAATTTGCAACCAACGCATATAGTGTCATCGTTGTCATCTCTCCCGGTGCGCTTTCCCATTTCTATTTTTCACGTCGTCGTTTCACATGCCACAAACAAAGAGCAACGTTTAACTTTTATTGCTTCATATTGGAATAGCGGCATTTTAATATAACACGAATAAACGATAGACACATAGTGTGGAAAATTGATCCACATATAGAGAAAAAAAAGAAAATTGCAGGAGAACAAAGGAAAGAATCAGAAAAGTATGAGTGATAGCATTTGATAATAGTGGAACATAGATGCAGACAATAAAAGATGGTGGTGGGAGGGAAGGGGGATCATTACTGAGTAATCAAAGCAAAGCCTGTCTTGTATATGAGGAAATTTGTTTCGAAATGGCACTGCTCTAAGCGTCAACCCCTGCAAAGACGAAAGAAGTGGGAAAGCGCGCCAGGTAAGTTGGCACGATATACACTTTCTTGATTCCGCTTACCTGACAAGTTAGTCCCATTAGTTCAGAAAGAAATAACAAAATATGGCGAAGGACATCTTTCGTATTTTACCTAACCCAATCTAATTCGCCTGAAAAAGGTCTATTCTCATATGAATCAAATAACGTGAGATTTTTCTGGCAAATATCCAATATGACAAATTTCCAAAATTTTTTTAGGCAATCAATGTTCGCATCTCTAACTTAAGCAGGTTCCTAACTTGAAAGAAGTCCATGGATAAACAACAGATAAATAAATACAAATACGAATACATAAATTACAACTTGAAAATCATTCATAATGCGTTTCATAAATTCAAACTTATAAAAATATATAAAATCAAAAGAATAAGAGCCAATATGAACGTTAGCCTAACTACCTAAATTATACTTATGTATATAGTGACTGCTGCTTTGTACTTAGTAAAATTAGAGACTACCTTATGGTGCAAATTTGTGGCTTTGGGCCGATTGCGGGCACTATGACTGGAGGTGGCTAAGTTACTGCCTTTCACTATTCGTTCTTACGCCCCCTCCTTCCTTAACTCTGTCTATTAACGCAGTCAATGGATGAGATAAAGATGATTCCAATGTGTGTGCAATTATTGAGACCGGTGGTTCATAGCACAGAATCTGATATGAGTAGCAAATTTGATGCCTCGTTTCCGAATTTAATTCATCCTCCCAACGTACTAAGAATGCTGTTTCATTAGAGGTATGAATTACAACTGAATAAGTGGTTACTAAGTAAATCTAAACATATATAACATACATGAGCAATAAACGATACACCTCTTCCTCTTTTTTGGGAATCAAATTATGCAAATTCTATAAGAAGAGAAATGTGAAAAGACTGAAACATTGCTGTAATATTATGGCATTTGAAAGCATTTAAAAATATCCAATCCAATCACCACAACATTCCCAAACTCAAAATTTCACTTACTTCTAGTGCTAAATAATTGGGCCATAACTGGTAAATGCTTCGAGACAGCCTATTAGAACAAAAATTTCATCTGAAAACTTATTCGAACTCGTCGATTTTTTATGGTCTGCATAGATGACGCACTTCAGCTATACTTCTCTTCACTTCCCCGAACACTTCAAAAAATTAATTAATTAATTAATTAATTAATTAATTAATGCAAAATGTGGTGGAAACTTGACAGGTCGACTTCTTGCTTCAGCACTTGGCCATTCTATGGGAATTTTCGAAGGAGAGGTGTGTAACTGAACACGAACGTATATACGTGATTAAGTTAGATTTATACATGTGAGTAGCGGAACAACAATTTTTACACATACCACTCTTTAAACTCTTTTTTCTTCCATTCGAGACTGCATTTCCATTTTTGACGCCATTCGTATTCGGTATAACGGCGCCCTTGATCGGTTGATAACCATTGAGGTGGTTGACGCGTGTTTGGAGGAAAGGACCGCCAACCGGTTGCGCCACATGATGTGGATCATGATGAACCATTTGAGGTGACATCTCGGTGGGAATCGGTGCATAACCGGATTGCTTTCCATTGCACACCATCGGGTATTGGTCTGTTGAGGGTCCACTTTGTCGGCACCTTAAATCACTTATTTTCAATTTTCACTTCGATTACAGGCTTAGAGGGCACTATTGATCTAACAACCATTCGTATGCAAACACATTCATAGAGAATATGATGCACGCCATGAAAATGCATTAAGTAATTACCTGGAAAGCTTCAATATGAAATATTTAGTGGACAGAAGGTAAGCCTTTTTGAAATGAACCAGCCAAAATCAGCAGAAAGAACCTCCGATTTTCCTTTCCTTTTGCTCTCCAATTTCATAAAAGAGCGCATAAAGAAATAACAGGTAAATGTTATGTGTATGGTTAAACGCCGGCAAAGGTGGTGTAAATTCATGTGAAAACGAAAATGAAAATGAAAACCTTTCGATAATGCTGCTCAATAAATGATGCAAAGCGCGAATACTATAATTGGCAGTTTTCGACAATTTTTCATTGACAGTGGAACATTGCAACTTCCGGTAAAGTTGAGGCGCAATTATGACACCAAGGTCATAAACATCCTCTGTACTAGAAAGAACATCACTCAGTAGCTTGACAAAACGTTCACATTGGAAGTTGATATGCACCACATGACATTTTTCGTCGGAGAACGTTTAACTGCCACAGTTTCGGTGAATTAGCGGATGTATCAAAGTCCTAGACAGGATCATATCGTATTGAACAGAACAACTTTAATATCGTCAGCAAATAGCCTGACACAACTCAGGATGTTAGCAAAAACACTGTCAATTTATACGACGAGCAAAACAGGATTCGGGATACTTTCTTGAAGGATACCACTAGGAACTAAGGGTGAAGCGAAGTAGTTATTCGCAAAAATACACCGATAAAATTCCTAAAAAAACACCAGAGATAAAAAAGAGTAATATAGACGCTGCACAAGCGAAAAACTCTTTCTTAATGCTGACATTTGCCGTATAATTCAACCTGAAATCTTATTTGAAAAAAAAAAAAACAAATTTAATGTTCAACCTAGGAACAAAAACTAGATAAGCTCATCGCTAAATCCGTTCCTTATTGTGGTCGCTGTTGAAACAACAATTAAATAAAGACTTGGAAATAGACGAAGAAGTTTCGCATATCAAATATCTACTTAAATTACTGCCATACGGGATGATAACGATATACATTTAAAATTACTAGTAATAAATAAAAATGAAGAACATAAATGATTCAAATTAAAACAACAGTTTTTTGAATGGATAGTTCGTTTGAAGTTTAAAAAAAAAACTGAAAAAAGATGGTGAAAATATGCGCCAAAATCGCCCAAGTTTGTGGGAATGCAAAATATTCAATGAGTCAATTAAGGAATCGAGTCATCGATAACTCGATTCCACTTAATGAATTCTTTTTTTTTGCTACTATGGAAATTTTCGCTCACATTAAGCGTGAAAAAAACAGTTACGGAAGTAGCATATCGATGCATTTCATCTCACACGTGGTGCATCAGACGCGCAAACGTTAATGACGATAAGCTGTGCAAGTAAATGCTAGGCGATGGTTGTGCAACGTGGCTCGAGCTCAAAGCGAACGAATCTATGCGAAGAGGCGAGCTTTTTTTGAAACGTTCTTGCTAGACAATTGCCCTCAAGCGTAAGCGTAAATACGAGCTAGCCGCCTCCCATGTTTTTTCCACTAGTCATCGAAGCTCATCTACACTTCACAGTCGCACTCTTGGCCGGTACTCACTTACACCGTTTGCTACATCAAACTGCCACAAAGGGAGGCAAACAACGGATGGTACGGGCCTTAGACAAACTGATTGACAAACTCAAAAGATGACAAGCAGTAACTGAATATGGCGCATCTAGGCTGACGTTCTATAAAATATTTAAATTTATTATTATTATTTTTTGCTATTTTTTGAGGAATGAATATCAATCTAAAGGTTCCAACAGAAATAATGACGTCTATAAGTAACATATGATGCTAGATGAAGCTCATTAAAAATATGAATCCGGTTGGCAAAGCAATTAAGAAGCAATCGGTAGACAATCCGACAGGTATGAACGCATGGATGGACATATACCGGTATTATTACACAAAATTTGTTGCAAACCTGTAACATTCAACCGGTTCAGCTGGTCTGACAGTCACATTTTCCGTAGTGAAATATTTGCCACTGACCGATTAATGGTTTCACTATTGAAAGACTAAATTCTTCACCATCTACCGTTAACTTTTTTAGAGTTAAATCAACCACTGGACGAGATATGCACTAGACGAAGCTGGTCGGCTGGTCATATTCTGTTATAACTAACGAGGAAAAGGTTAGCGATTTCGAGGTTCAAAAGCACTCTCTGATAAACAGCATTACAGTTTGAGAGATATTTGAAGTATTTCTGATGTTTAAAACGTTATAGCTTGTTGAAGGATATTAATGCCACTCAACAGCTTGCAAAATTTTTGACATTTAGCATTTTAAAGTGCAAAATGCTCACATTTAACATTTTAAACTGCATCGATGAAGTGAGATATAGAGCTCCAAAATGAAGTGTCATAAAGCTGTTAGCTTAACTGAAATCAAAGCAACTGAAGTTTTATGACGAATAGATTACTTCCACAATAACGCAGCATTTCCTGCATCACAGCTAATGCAGCTAAATCACTTTGAGCGATTATACCCCATCACTGTCACATTTACTAAATAAGGTGATATACAAACAAATACTATTTAAAGCAAGTCGTAATGTAATATGTAAGGATTCAGCCAATTCTTATAAAGCATAAATCAGAAATTTAAAGAATTGAAGCTGCTATGACTTATTACGACGCTCTAGACATCGATTTCGAGATACAAACTATGAGAAGTACCTTTGATTGCGTTGAAAAACAAAAATATCATTTAAAAAAAAAGTGGCGGAGCGCCGCAGATGAATTGGAACGTTAAGCAAGAGTGCTGAATTATTCAGTCCTACTTTTCTTTTAGATTCGATCGCCCATGCGAATCGGCTAGAAAACAACCTATCTTTTTTGCATAGTGATCTCGTAAAATATAAAAAACATAAGTCTAACCGGTTGCAAAATAAATGCAAACTCTTGGACAGCTTTAAATATTTGTGCTTTTATTTAGATCTGATGAATCAAAGTAAATCATCAAACGATTTATAAAAATCGGTAAAACATCCTAGCAATAGCGCCAACAATTAGCACTTTGAAACTATTAAACGGATAGACATTCCAATACATACAAAAATGGCGTCGCAATATTGCATCTTGCAAGAACAAACTTTCTCGAATTAAATAATGATAAACAATTGCATCTATAATTTGAAAAACTTAATATTGTAAGTCTATGCTATTGCAATCGGGAAAAAAGCTGAGTCGGCACACTAAATGCCAACAACGGCTACTCATCTCTTCTTTTTCTTTTTTGCTTTCGCGCTTTTGAGTCAAAATCAATATCGTCCTTTTCTCATCATCGTAAATAATTAAATGAGTGTTAAATTTTTGTTTTCATAAATTTATCAAATAATATTCAAAGAATGACGTCAATTGCCGAGAATTTCTATTCGACGCTTTATCATCAAAATTTGCTACACTTTAAAGAATTAAAGGATATCAACATCAGGAAGAGATTGAATAGATAAACTAAAAGAGATATACTACGATATACCGTTTTGATGAAGAAACAAACATTAAGGAAATTTCGTTCAGCACGAAATCACATCGCATTCAGTTGTTTGAATGAGACCACCCTCCTGTTACTCAATCGTACCACTTTCTCCAATACGATAGGTGGAAGGGTCAATTTTCTTCCTCGCAACCAAAAAGTCTACTCTCCTCCTCCCTACCCTCCCTCCTCCTTCCTACCCCCCCCCCCTCAGTAGTACACTATTTCTTCCCATCCCCTTCGCTCGTCAAATGAAAGTATTCTGAAGCTCACTAATCACTTATTCTTAAAAGAAAAGCACTTTGCGACGTATCACCTATTGCAAAGTATTTTTGTAGATTGATCGCCTATGAAAGTCATGTCATTCCACTTGTCATATTCGCATTTCAGATTATGCGCCTTCTCTTTGAAAAAAATGAGGAACATCCTGAACCCCCTCCGTTCCCTTGCTCCTCGTTAGCAATGAGAGGCTAAATGAGTTCTATCTGTATTTTTCTTACAACTCTTTTACACTACTTTTACTATTAACTATCGAGTAAAATGTGAAAGAAGATAAGCAAAAGCGCAGCGTTGTGCTTATATTTACGAAATGATGCGATAGGAAGCAAGCGTCGCTCGTTTCATGAAAAAGTGGAAGTCTATTTCGATCGGAAATCCGTTTAGTGAAATTGGCATCGAATGGTTTTTTTTTCTCTGCGCAAATACTGCATCCTAACGCCGAATTACTGCTTTCATCAAGAACGACCAATATGTGAATTTCATTGAATTTCTTTGATTTTGTTGAATGCTTTTTTCAGCATTCAATCAATATGCGCGGTTTCTATGCTTAATATATAATGTTTGCGCATAAATTATAAAATGATAGAGAAAACTTGATAAAAAAATTCATACAAAGCATAGAAGGCAGACTTAGGCAAGCAGTTCTAATATTTTAAAGCATAATAAAACCTCAACAAATGCATTTCAAATTGCGCATCCGATTCTCTTTTTTTGCAGACTTTTGCAAATTTGTTGCTAAAAATTCATTAATACTGCGTCATATCTAATGAATATCAATTAGAGGTGTGCATGTGCACATATTTGTATGTGTGTATGTGTGCCTAGTGTATGCGCGCATATGCTTATATGTGTATGCGTGTCTGCCTGCGTGTGTTAGGCATGTGCGTGTATGCTCTCGTATGTGTAAGCGTATGCGTACAAATGCGCATGCAGTTTATCTGCTCGAAAATTTCAATTAAGTGGCCGCTGACTAATGGCTATGAAGTGTGGTGGGTGTAGTTTGCTCTTCAGTATGACCACTACTACGTCTTTCATTTATCAACCGCAAAAGAACGTAGAGATATTTAAAGGTGGAGAAGAGCTGCAAAGATTTGCTAAAGCTTGGTTTTTCATTTTACATAAACCGAGTAGTAAAAGAAATAATTTCTTTTTATTCCGCAGCTGACTTATGCGAACAGTGGGATATGGAGGTATTATTTTGCATAAGTATAATTTGTTGGCGATTTGTAAAACTTTTTGCTCAGAAGAGTGGAATGCAAAAGCGCTTATCATACCAATTTCTATACCATTACTCAATCAACACGTTAATGCAAGAATGCTGAGCATATAACGTAAATGACTAATTAGGAGAACTTTTTAAATCAAGATTGCAAGCGTGATTCTGTTATAGTTCTCCTCATACAGATGAACCTAAAGGCAAGGAAATAACAGAGAAATGGAGGAGTTAGATATTATAATTTCATCTAATCTCACTTCAACTTTTATACTTTCTGAAAAGAAAAATAAAAAAAAAAAGAGAACTATAACAGAATCACTCGTATTTTATCGCATTTAAAGATAGGGTTGCAAAAGTTTTCACGCAATAAAAGCATCGCATAGGACGAATGAAAGGAATGACATTCACAAATGCTGAGAACTTATGAAGGATAAAAACGATTAAAAATAGATAGAAAAAGCAAAGATAGAATTTTGAGGAACCTTTACAAATAAAGATGAAAAAGAAAAACTATTTGCAACGAGTAAAATTCAACACTTCTTGAAAATAACAATGACCTCAAAAATCTCTTCTCCGTTCATTTTCACTGGTTTTTCAAGGTTGCAACAATTAAACTTAGCCCCATTTCCTTCTAGTGAAGGACTATTTGCAAATGATATCTGTATGCTTTTTTTAAAGCAAAACCTTTCGATGATTACCCTCTAAAGGAGAGGGAGAGGGAAGATTGATTTTTAAATTCCTTTTATCCATATTCCATTTCTTTTCTTAGGAACAACGAGTCGTGTTGCCAATGCTAGTGATGCATTTGCTTTTCCACGTCTCAACTGATATAGTTCACTAGTCGTGCCCCCTTGCACTATGGACTGTCTTGCGAAAAAGAGCAATCGGAAAAGCGATTCAAATAAAAATACTTCAAAACCAGCCCTTTTTGACTCTTCCCTTGTCTTTACAGTATGGTACGTTCTAAGCCGGGAGAAGGTGCATTTAAGTTTAAAGCTTCAGCATTAACATGCCTCATCTCAAATAAGCAATCGCTATACTGGAATTGGTTTCGATATACAATGCTCTCATTGTAATGCTGAACGAAAATCGTGCTAAATTAAGAAAATACAATATGCAATGCAACTATTGAGGCGCCGAACGCTATTAATATGCCAGCTATAAGAGAAGGCCTGACGTAGGGATGGGGTTACAAAACCATGTTGAACAGGGAAAGGATTTCTGAAATGGAGGCAAAAAAGGTTTCAGGTATGCAGAGTGGGAAGTTTTTCCTGAAGTTACGATTTTTTACTAGGAAAATGCAAAAGAAGTGTCTTATTGAATCCACAATGATGAAATGAGACAAGGTTTATTATGCGCTTATTTAAATTCACATTTGCAACGCGTAATAATAGTAAAGTCATTAGTGTATACGTCCAACTATTCCTATGGTGGTTTTGAAGCGGTACAGCTAAAGAAAAGCGATGTTTTATAGATTAGTACGATGGATTGACTCAATCAAGTTAAACAAAGAAAGCATTATTATGTGTATTATGCTAATAGTCGCGACATCACATTGACATCTTCTAACACGCTCCTATTTTTTTAAAATAATTTTAAATCTTAAATCCCTTCTCCTACCAAGTGAATCAGAATGGCCACTTAGAATTAGCAATCAACGACTCCTACAATCCTCACGACTCCCGCTCATTTCTTCCCTCTACTCACTTCAAATATCCGATAACGTTTTAATGAAAACGCAGAGTAAAGGGCACACAGTTGATCCTTACCCACTGCGGTATATGTTGTCCTAGTTGCATTTGCCTTGGTCTTATTCGAATTATGCTTGTCATTAAAACTCTTGCGTATTTATGAACAACACTTGAGAGAGTTGGAGATTTAAAAAGTACTTAAACGGATTGAAGTCTGTGCATAGTGGAGGATCACAAATCCATGACAACGAAATTAGGTGGGTGTAATCTGCATCTCGGGAGAATCCCACCCCTAAATCCAATATCGTTCCGATTAATGGTCCTCTATATGAGTGACTACTGACACTTTAATTTGCCATCAACTTCGCAAATCTACTGAACGCCATAAACGATTAAATGTGTTCTCAAATGAATTTGTACTGAGGAAATTGTGCAGGCAGGAAATAGCATACGCAACATTACTTCGCTATGAATTCATATACTGACGAGTTGGTTTATTAGATGGACTTATAGAAAGCTAGTAATGTATCAACCCTCTCTAATAAGCATTCGCTGAGAATGAGCTTATGCTTGAATGAACTACGCTTGAATTTCTATAGAGACAATCCAACTTTTTCGCAAAACTCTTTTTATCAGTGTTAAGAAAGTTAAACAAAAGGCTTAAACTGATTTATATTTTCACATCTCCAACTTAACCTTAGTGAGCGCTCGAATTAACTAAATCAAAAACTAAACAAATATAGAAATGAAAATCCACGAGAGTCCACGTCATTCTTTTAGCGCATAAACAAATACGCACAAAGTCAATAATATAGAAGTGCAAGGGAGTATATTGGAGCTCCCTTTGTTCTTGATTTGCCTAATACTGCCTCAAGTAGGTCATCAAGCATATACAAGTTTACTGCAAAACGATCTAAAAAGTCTACGTTTCACTCCAAAATCCATCCGTCGATCGGGAAGTCTACATGTAATTGTAGATAGTATCACTAAACGGCCAAATAAATGTCAACTACAAGTTCTAGCTAGAAATGTCAAATGTTCCGCGCAAACTTTTGGTATTATGTACTTATTCCACCAATAAGAAAAGTGCTACTGCTTGTCAAAGATGGTATCCATGATGTCGGAGTCAGAATAATGCACTACTTGAATTTCGATCCTCATTCGAATGGATTTGCTTCAAGAGCTATCAATACCGCATGTGCATTTTAAAAGTGATGCTATCCACAGGAAATGGCGTTTCCCCTTCCCTTTCTCGATTAAGACTCAAAGATCCTTCCGGCTCTTAGGCGATACAAAAAAAAAACTACGAACACACCTGCAAAAAATACAGTTATAAGTCATCTATCCTCTTCTTCATAGCTTTTCGCTAAAGTTTCGCTCATTCATTTTTTCGTATCAAAAATCGCGAAGATTACTTAGCATAAACTTGGCCAAGTGAATGTCAATCCCAAGGTGGGGAGGAGGGGGGGGGGAGTTGAGAGAGAAAGAAAGAGAAATAAGTAGAAAAAATGTAAAAGCAATTTACATCACAAATACTATGAATTATTTCGAGAGTAAACATCTCAAGCGAACGTTTAAATTTTGGTGAATTACTTAATCAATAACTATGAAAACTTGAAAAACGGTAGTCATGTTATGTAGAATGCAACTGAACGAAAAACTTGTGAACGAACCGAGCGCCGAGCTAAATGATACATCAATGAAAGAAAACGTCGCAATATTTTTGAAGGCACATTCTCTATGCAGATCAAAAGATATCAAATAGAGAAAATAATTAGAGAAAGATCAAAGCGCCATTCTGACATATGACTTTTTGAAATCTAACTAGTTCGATCACCAAGATATATCACTAATCAAATAGCAATATAATAATGACCAATGATTGCCCTCAATGTTCTCAAAAAAATAGTTGTTTGATCGGCTGTAAGAAAAAGAAATTTGTATGCATATTTAATCGGCTTTTAAGGTTCCCAACCTATGAAAGAAATGTTTAATTTCAAACAAAATTGAATTTTATAAATCATTCGAAAATAGAGATTATATTTATATACATTTCATCGCCAAAAAAAAAAATTATCTCACTCTTTCTTGGAAATTATCGAATGAATAAAAATATTTAAATGTATTATAGATATAAAATATAATAAGTACGCCTAGACGCGCCATGAGGAAATGCTGAAAATATTTGCAAAAACGACGATGACTTGCAAATATTCACTTTGCAAATTAAGTGAATATGAAATTTGCAAAAAGATATACTTTCAGATGACACTCCATCCTCCTCACCCTCTTCCTCAACCCCATCTCCCCCCCCCCCCCACCTCTACTAATACTTGCTCTAATTCATGTTCCAAAATTCATTCGAGAACTGTGCCTTCTAAAAATGTTCCAAAATTAAGTTAACAGATAAAAGGCACCTTCCTTCATCTCTAATTCGCTACCTAGGTGTTGTTCTTATCTGCGAGCTAATCGTACTGTTCGATTCGTTTAATTGACTCTGAGACGCATTGCGAAGTTTGAGTCTCAGATGATGGATCACATCGATGCAAAAATGGGTACAGCTGACGGAAACACATTTCTCATAACAGTGACCACCATGCTTTCTTGCTTGTCAGTACTTGGAAAATGCACCGTTTTTTTTTCCGGAACGTGATTCTCAGAAATTATATATAAACGGAGGTAGATAAATATATGCGCAGCGGTTCTGAAAAAAGCACATGTCTGTTAATTTCATATGAAAGCGATCTCACTTTCAGTGAAATTTTACGTCGGTGAATTAGTACGAAATTGGCTCGCGACAAATAAACTTACAGCATATTTTAGCCTCTGTTTGAGGAATGAGATGGTAAAAAAATACAATTTAAAACAAAGACAGATTAAAGAGCAATGGGTGAATAAGGGGGGGGGGTTGAGATGGAAAAGGCGCAAGTAAGAATTAGGATGGATTTCAGAAGGGAGATGAGAAGAGAATATTAACGGAAACTAAAAAAATCTAACTAGCCAATCGAAAGGTTGAGGATGAGATACTAGTAACTATTAGCGTAAGTTTTAGAACAATAGAAGTATTGGAAGAAAAGGAAAAATTAAGAAAAATGTTGGAGAAAGAGGAACAATGGGGGATACAACGGTGATAAAAGTGACTTTGAGTGAAGCGGGGAGTGGGAGGAGAGGTAGAAAAGAGATAACTGAGAGTTAAGGTATATTTGAGGGGAGCAGAGGTAAGAATTGTAAGTAAGAATGAGAGGAAATTCGAGAGGGAAGGGAAGTAGAAAGGATAAATTTAACAGTATCCAAACTTTCAGGAATACATATGACATATGAAACTTATACTAAGGAGGACTTATAATCAACTGTAGCGATTAATGCGGACCACGCACCCGAACCAAAATACGATGAGCGGAACGAATGAAATAAACAGATTCGGCTACGAGAAATATTCAAGCCACTACGTCGAGAAGGTCGAAAATGGAGCTGAAGCTCCTATAAAAACTTGTTCAATATATGGGCACATCGATTTCTAGTCACGATACATGCCTTAGCACGGCAAATAGAAAGTTGATAATCAGCGTTTCTCAACATGTCTACTCTTACTCAGATGCGACAGTGAATTCAGAAAGGTGAAGGACAAAAAAGAAAAACTTCCTGATCATAGATATGTTACCTATTTTTAACAGTTTCTCATATTACGCTTTATAGATCATAAGAAAAGTTCGCAAATGGGACGCTTTTTTAAATTGAAATCAAAATGAGGCAACATATCAATGAGGCAATATTTCGGCCGTCCTCGAGCACTACCCACAGACTTATTTTTATCAACGCTATCTTCCCCTCCTTGATCCCCTTCCTTCCTACGCTCTCTGCTGCTCCCGTCACCCAACCTGCTGGAATTGATAGGCATCTACAGATTTACTATTTTAATTAAACTGAGGCTTCATTTACTCTATTGGCGTTTCAAAAACTGGAAATAATGAATAGAGCAAGCTTTGATAGAATAGAAAGAAGCTTCACTCGAAGAGTAGTGGCAGCATTCCCCTGAGACTAACGAACCTCCACACTTCGGCGACTGATGAGAGTGCCAAGATGTGTCGTCTCTGGACACATGTCACACAAATTGATTGTACCCGGGCAATGAAGATGACCCCAGGGTGTTACCAATTTGTCGTTTCCAATTTTAACAACACTCTTTAATTCTTCAACTATAAACTTGAATGAAAAACCGATTGAATATAATACAAAATAACTGATATAGAAATCAAATATTAACGAACAAACAATCACTAAATTTTAATATTGAAGCAAATATTGAGCTTCTATGCCTATGCGATTATTTAGGTACTGCGTTCCATATAACGAATGAGTTAACGATTTGGTACATACGCTCACCTCCCTAATTGTAAATAGTTAGCTAGTAAGGGAAAAGAAAGGGAATCTGTTAGCTACTAAGGGAAAAGAAAGGGAATCTGAAAGAATATTGTAAGACTGAAAAACAAGGAGATGAACCTAAATGTCACAATAAAGAAACAGATAGAGTAGAATCCTTCTATTCTGAAGTGATTCAAAACTGAATGACTCAAGCCTTTGATCATAAGATAATTGGAAAGAACCCGAACCGCCGTAAGCATCGCTATTTTAGTGAAAATTTGCTAGAATTTTTCACAAAAGAGTCTGATCTAAGCACGTATACCTTAGCAATTCGATTGTTTATGCATAAACTGTGAGATAGAACTAATATTTAGACAAGCATAGATATATCTTGGAAAACTTAGCATTCAAGCTGGTTTATATTAACGCTAGGCAGAGTTAAGAAGCGGATAATCGAGGATGAAATTGGAGAAGATGAGGCCGTGAATACGAAAAAAAGGATATAGACTCCTAGTAAGACAGTGTGAGGTGTGTGGGTTTGAAATTTAATGATATTGCATCACGCACACAGAATGTGCACTCTCTCGTTCACTTCAAAACTAATGCAATGCAAACATCGAAATTTAACACTTTCGCCTTAGAAGTATGCTTACTGGGAATGCTTTCGCATAGATCATCACAATGATCGAATGTAAACGTGGATGAAAGCATAAAAAATATAGTCAACAAAAGCTCCGTCAGTATGAATCAAATCATCGTATAGATATTGCAATAATGCGACGTATAAGATTTCAAGCACAAATTGCAACATTGCAAACAATATATATATACGTTGCATCAATATATTGCAACAGTATAGAAACGAAGGAATTTTATGAGTTCCATATACGATTGCAGCCACATTCAGTGGTAACATTTGCATCCCAGAATAGAAATAAGCAATGTTGCAATAAGCGCATAGCAGCGGAAGCAAAACTTTGTCTCTATCGAAATGATTTCTGCAAGTGAAAATAAGTGACAGCAAAAAGCGGAAAGGAAACTGAATTCCAGTCGCAACAATTCGCATATAAGCTTCACAACCAACGAACAACACAACGAATGTACAATTACTTTCGCACTCGCTCTATGATCACTAATTCAGAATTTTTAAATCAGTACTATTGGTTGAAAATTGAAGCGAAATTTATTTGAGTCACTGATATCTGTTTGGATACGATTAGCTAAATGCGCAGATAAACACATATACACATAAAATTATGCATTCAAATACATGTGCTAACTATTGCGCATTTCGATAAACTCCACAAAGGAACATTGAAAACTCAATCATATAGTTACAATACACTCAAATATTACATGAATTATTTGTCACTAATTTTATCTATTTGTCAATATTTCTTGCAGATGAAAGATTCTCTGCATTGTTACTACTAATCTTAAAATATAAGAGAAGAGTTTTTATCACCATTATTTTTTTGTTATTTTATTGCTTTTAGCAGAAAAATTTTCAACAAAGATTCTCGTTTCTTAAGGCAAAAATATTTTTACTGAGTTTCAGTGCTCAACTTGACTATCGAAATGTTAAAATTTCTAGACTTTTTAAAATATTGTGATCAAGTAGAAGTGATGATTCCGATGAATAACATACTTAATATACTTCATTATTTTTAGCCAAATAGCTTCCTCAGCCATTAAAGGGATCACTAAAAATGTGAGCATTGTTTTCTGCATGACAATCATTTTCTCGTTGAAAAATGAGTGGAAATTTTCTAGTTGATCTTCGATATATCACCTAAATAATTTATCAGCTATCAGCTAATCAGCTATAAATGATATATCACCAAAATTTAATTCAGTTAGAGAACGATAAGCAATGAAAACTTATTAGTTGAAATTTGGAACAATGCAATCGAAAATTTCCTCAAAACTAAGCGATCTTTCTTAATTCATAACAGTTTTAATGATTCATAGATCTAGAGAAGACGAATAAGAAAATAACTGCAAAATTTTTCAAGCACTCATAAATCTACACTACTATGCAAATGCTGCTAAGCGATGCTTGGAATTTTTTTTTTCTCCGCAAAGAGTAGAATTCGATCATATCATCAAGGGCGATATTATATCCAGCAACGAATCGGATAAACGTAGAGATGAATATAGTAGAGGTGGAAATTTTTTTTTGTTCCTTAAAACTTCAATACTTATGTTTCCTCTTTTTATCCCAATTGCTTAATGTTAATGGATGACGTCAATGAGAACAAAAAATTACACAAATGGATGAATTTAAATAGGAAAAAAAATTTCCGCATTTTCGATTTTTGCTCCGCATTGCTAAGAAGAACTAGTTCAGCAGTAAAAATATGAGAACAAGAAAAACGCCACTATGCTGGAAAATTGACTAACATCCTATGCAATGACACAAAAGAAACACCACCGAAAAATTCCTCAGAATGTAAGAACCTGTCATATGACGCTCTACGTTCAAAAAAAATCGATTAAGAAACAGGATCGTATTTCCACTTTGAAGAAAGCATTAAAATGAACGACATTATTCCATCAATCCCGGTTTTGATGAGTTTTTTTGGAAAATTTTTACTTTTGAATTTCGACGCCAAAAAAAATGTTGTATTGGCATAATATACTTCAAACAAAACAACACTATAAAAGAAACACAAATGCGATGAAGTTTAGTCGCAAAGAGGAGTAAAGCTCAATGAAGAGATGCCGACCGGAAACATGCGGAACCCAAAAATATTAAAAGGCTAAGTGGGCAATCACCTGCCGCATACCTGAACCCTTCGGGTTGATAAGCGTCGGTCAACGATGTCACGATAAGACAAAGTGCACGAAAAAAATGTTTGCCAAAAGTGCATTAGTGGCGATCCAAGAGACAATATATAAACAAATAAACTATTATGAAAAAGAAAATAATTAAGATAAGCGGTAAAAAAAAATAGACTAAGAGACTAAAGAAGTTGTCGTATATATGCTTATTTCATAAGTCACATCAAGTAGGAGGAAAATATCCATTGAGTGGAAGAAAGCTCCAGAGGCGATTGGAAACGAAAAATCTTTGTAATTTCACTCATCTGACTAACTATTTTCGTACACTACCAACAAATTATTTTTTTTAAGCGCAGTAGTCTATTCATATTCCAAATGAACTCGACCATCTTTGCAAATATTCTAAATTCGTTTTTATGAGGCGATTAATGGCATGTGCATGCAAATTTTTAAGTGATCATATACCTTCCAGAACTGATGAGTGAATTTGAAGATTGCTACAGGAAATCACTCCACACCACGAAATTCCCTATTTCTGGCTTTAATGGTTTCTTGAAAATACTGGACTGATGTACACACACATACATACGCATAGATAAAACGATGCCATAAAACGCTTTAGACAAGTAAACTCGCACAGCAGCATAGAAGTAATTGAAATTACAATTGCCTAAGAAATTTTCACCCAAAAATGAATATTTTCATTCAGGAATGAATTCATATTAAACAAATATTTTAAACAAAAACAAATATTTTTCTATTATATTGGAACTTTTAAGACTACTAAAAACATGACCTATTTGAACGAAATGGAGTTTCGGAAGTAGATTAATAGTTTAGAATATACTCGTGAAAAAGTTAATCACTAATAGTTCGCGAGTTAGAACTCATAATGCCGTCGTAGCAATTTGAATAAAACACGCTTAATCAGAAAACAGACTAACTACGAGGATTGCCACATGCTAATAAGCCGTATGGTGATCGTATGCATCAACGCATATAAGCAGTACCAATTATGAAGCGCTTATCGAGAACGCTAATTTTTATTTGAGTGCTCTTAGAGAACAATGCTCTTTAATTTAGCAATAACATCTCGCATGCACTTTACTGCTTTAATATGCACCTCTCTAATTAAGCTTCGTGAGTGGGTTTGCAAATCGTTGCCATTTGCAGTTGGGATATGGGTAATTCTTGAAGAAGTGGATAACCCGCAAATGGGATTGATTGTTCCTCCCCGATCACTTCCACCACTATCGTCATCCTAGCAAGGGCATACCACTTCCCATTCCTAATTAATAAAGTGACCCCCCATCCTTAAAATTCCCTAATTGCCCGTCCCTCACTTGACCACTTCAATCTCCCACGTAGCCGTCTGCTTTGCACGAGGGGTCGAGAGTATAAAGGATGTCACGCACGGAAATGCACAGTTGCATTTTTTACACATTATGCATTGATGATTCGCAAAAACAAAAGACAGTAACATCTTATAAAGGTTTCAACAGAAAAATTTTCTAGCAATTTGCAAATTCTAACAGGATCCTCCAATCTGCAATTTATGCCAAGTTAAGCAAAAAAAAAAAAAAGAAGCGAATTGCGGCGTTATCATATTCGTGCATATGACTAGCCGAAAGTTTCACGTCATTAACTGCGAGAAGTGCAAGGATGGAGTTTGGTAAATAGTATGTTGACCATGTCTTTTAAGGGATTAAGTAAGATAAAATAAACGCCGCAAGTCATTTTTATTAACAACCACACCAATATAACCAAGGAAAGATCCTCCCATGAAAATTCTTGCAATAGTTTGGAAAGATACCGCAAATATGCCGCTATGTGCTTTTTCAATATTCCAGCAATCATTCAGCATAATAGGCAATATTTCAAAATACATATTTCGTGACAGCTATCTGGTCCATCCATGTGCCACGGTTTTGGATAGGAATAGGTTTTGAAATGTTATTCCAGAACACAGGCCACCACACTTACATAACCTAGACTTTCTGTGGGGGGGGGGGGGGGGGGGAGGAAGCGCCCATTATCCCTGATAGTTGAATGCTGAGGATCTTTGGAAAAAACTTGGGATTTATAGAACAAACTCGCCCCATAGATAAACTATTTCACTAACATGAGCAAAATTTCATAGCAAAAGAGAGTTTGCATTTTACGCTTCTTCCTTATGACGATTGCTGGTCACATTTAGGAGGAATTCATTAAGCCTTGAAAATGTTGTCATCAAAAAAACTTAAATAGAATGCAGCACTATACCCTCTATTTGTTGCGACCTCCTCTCCCCACCAAAAATGCACCATCGGCATGTGCATTATGTGGAAGGCTTCATGCAAATGAAATCCCACAGATTCCTTTAAAACTTCAAAACCCGATATCATCCAACACCGGCATAGGCTAGCAAGGTTGATAAACAGAAGCGATGCCACCGCTACAGCATCCGTCAAACTGACTAAATCCAGAGTTGGGGAGTGTCACCAGCAAGGCGTTTTTTTCACACCTCTTTGAACATGTTTAGTCTTGCTCAGTGAGGCTGAACGCTACGACAAAGAGCGAAAGTTGCAAGATTAGTCGAAAAGAGCATTTCGTTCACTCACTTATAGAGGAATAAGTAACAATTTCAAAGAATGAGTAGCATTTTCAATTCTCAACACTAGGTGAGTTAGAGCATATAAAAGTTTAGAGCTCATTTTGGTGCACCAGTCATTACCGCGATGGGATAGGTCTATTGCCACAGTTATTAGAATTATTGCCCACATTACTTTGTTCAATTACTAAGAGGTAGATGCAAATAAATTGCTTATTAAGGCAGAGAAGAATATAACCCATAGGTATAATAGCTAATCGCCCCCCGGTTTTGGCACAGTCACGCGCCAACCTTATTCAGGTCACATTTACAACAGTTGAAGAAATAAACAAATAAGCTAGTAAACAAACAAATAAATAAACGAATAACCCGGAATAAACAACTTATGTCACTAAACAATGTCGCCGATTATGAATGAACAATGGCATTCATAGTGAGTTCATTTTGTAAGTACTTTAGTGGCGCAATCGTGCCGATTACGGTAACCGAGGACAATTGCAGGCAACGATTGCAGCCTTACTGTGAACCGCGAACGCAGCTGCGCTCGTGCCACCCATTGCGTGCGCATCATTACCATACTCTGCACTCTATAAGCAACACTAACGCCCATACAATTTTTGCATTGGGGCCTTATGACATTAAGTTGAATGATGGAAAAAATCATATTTCTAACCAAATTTTCGACGTTCTGTGATGGGCATTAGTATTCGCCTGCTAAGGAATGCTTCAAATGATAGCGGATTTGAATGGTAGTGAACACTAAAGCGTGCAGTGAACACCGCATTTTCTATGTAAGTACAACGGGAGCAACTCGCATTTGGCATAGTCAATGCAAGCAAAAACTCACTCTATTCAGAATTACATTCTGAGAGTGTGAATGACACCTACATAGTATGGCGAAATGCAGCAGGAAAAGATCTTAGTCAAAATTAGACTTGTATTTATCAACTAACACAAAAGCAAACGTCAATGTGGACAAGCTGCTCAATGCGATCCAAAAATTCACACCCAACAACTGTATTGCCATTTTACACTCATAGATGCTGAATTTTTCGCGAATACGAGCTGCGGATGTGGCAATACAGTTTGATGGCATGCAAATGTCCCCAAACTCGGAACAATATCTGAGAACGCAAAAGTCCTGCATATATCGCGAATGAGATAAAAATAATGCTGTAACCTCGTCATTTCGTTGGAGACATATACCCGCTAGCACAAATAATTCTAAGGTTCCATACATATAACAAGCTATGCTTGCAATAGTTGAAAGCTCTTGATTTCTAAGATTCCATGCTTATAATAAGCTGTGCTTGCAGTAGTTGCAGTAGTTCATAGTATATATATATATATATATATATATATATATATATATATATATATATATATATATATATATATATATATATATATATATATATATATGTATATAACCTCAAAATAACATTTTTGCGCTACTGTTTCTTAAAAGCTCTTCCTCGAACAACTAGAAATCCGCACAGAAATACGCACACTATGCATCCTTATAGCTAGAGCAAAGAAAAAAGAAAGATAATTTTTGACAACGTATTTATGCACTCGGATATACTAAACTATACGATGAACTTGAGTAGAAACCTACTTTATGCACTTGGATATAAAAAATGGACGGTCATCACAGTCGTGTTTCACGACTGAATTTCGAATCTCCAAAAAGGATCAACACTACATGGCGTAATTTCCCAACGATCGCAATAAACGACAGCAGAATTAAAACTAATTTGTTATTCAAAAAACTATTACTGTACACTAAGTTTATTAAAAAGATAATAATACTTACACAAAAACGTTTCTAAAAAGATTCGCTAACTTGAAAATAGTATAGTAACATAGGAGAGAAACAAAAACAACAAAACAACGTATTGCACTCGATGCGACGAGTGCACTGACATGCCGAACGAAGAACCAGCGAAGACGACGCCGCACGGTGGCTACACAAAAATGCAGATGACAACGCAAATGGATTCTCTGAGATTACCATGCACGATATGGCGCCAACAGCTATAAAGATCAAAGCGAAACGGCTAATGGATTTGAACTTCACTTACGAAGATGCATGCAGACGATCAAAACAATCATCTTTGCTATGATATTGAAATATAAGCAGCGATAGATGCATCGGTCACGTTCACGTCTCGCATCGTCCACTGATCCAACGATCAACTCGTCTCGATGGTCCAACGATCAACTTGCCTCGATGATCAACGATCAACTCATGTCGATAGACCACGTTCGTGCCTCACATAAGCTCTTCTACCCATCGCTCGGCACGCATCTTGACGTAATAAATGTATCAACAATACAATGAAATCTATTTATTTAGAATTTATAAGTTGTAAAATTATTTATAGGCAATAAAACATTTTAAGAAAACAGCAATTGACATTTATTCCTCAATAACGATGTTGCTTACTATTTACTTCATTTTCACAAGACTTTTTCGTAGATGAAAGCGATCGGTCGCCCGTGATGTTGAACATGAAATAAGCAACACAACACCCCAAGCGCCTAACAGCTACACCAGATTATATTTTTTGCTAGTTAATAAACACAACATTCATTATTTGTATCTCAGTATTCTCTAACTAACTGACCGTGATAATCTGAACAGTAATTTATGTTAGCAAATCTTTACCCACTGGGACGGTTAATTTCGAATACTTAGAGCTATTAATTGAGTATTGGCATCATTGCTCTTCATTCAAAACAGCGACTCTAAACTTGTGCGCTTTATTAGTAATACAACATCAAATATGCACATCGGCGAACGACTCAACAAGATTCCGTTTGTAAGAGACTCACCAAATCAATCTTCGCATCCAACTGCCTTTGTTGATGCCACATCTGTTCATGTAGAAGAACCATCATAGAAGTAGCCTTCTTCCGGGTTATTTCCATATTACCTTCATTTTTCACCATATTCGGCGATTATTCAACAACCATATTGTTGAATAAGTTAGGATTCACTTCTCTGCTTAAAATGTCACAATGTGCCAAAATACAACGTTTCACGAATCATTGCAAACTGCCACAGGTGAGCCTATTGCCTGCATTCGTGAAAAATGGTCTATATGCGTGCATTATGCGTGCGTCTACGCACACCAACGCTTCAACTCTTGAATTACAAAAAAACTATGAGGGTGAAACTTATTTGGCATGATATATTATTCGTTTCGTCTTATATCACTTTTCTGATTGTGGTGGGAAAAATAAGGGATTTAAATTTACCACAAAAGTTGGAAGATACTCCCCCCCCCCCCAAAAAAAAAACCCACCTATAGATCAAAAGTACAAGGTTTTTGCGGGAAATCTGCGCAATGACTCGTTTCACTTTTTTTGAACCTCTGTGCGGCATACTGTTAGTTGAATTTGCAACTAACGCATATAGTGTCATCGTTGTCATCTCTCCCGGTGCGCTTTCCCATTTCTATTTTTCACGTCGTCGTTTCACATGCGACAAACAAAGAGCAACGTTTAACTTTTATTGCTTCATATTGGAATAGCGGCATTTTAATATAACACGAATAAACGACAGACACATAGTGTGGAATTGATCCACATATAGAGAAAAAAAAGAAAATTGCAGGAGAACAAAGGAAAGAATCAGAAAAGTATGAGTGATAGCATTTGATAATAGTGGAACATAGATGCAGACAATAAAAGATGGTGGTGGGAGGGAAGGGGGATCATTACTGAGTAATCAAAGCAAAGCCTGTCTTGTATATGAGGAAATTTGTTTCGAAATGGCACTGCTCTAAGCGTCAACCCTTGCAAAGACGAAAGAAGTGGGAAAGCGCGCCAGGTAAGTTGGCACGATATACACTTTCTTGATTCCGCTTACCTGACAAGTTAGTTCCATTAGTTCACAAAGAAATAACAAAATATGGCGAAGGACATCTTTCGTATTTTACCTAACCCAATCTAATTCGCCTGAAAAAGGTCTATTCTCATATGAATCAAATAACGTGAGATTTTTCTGGCAAATATCCAATATGGCAAATTTCCAAAATTTTCTTAGGCAATCAATGTTCGCATCTCTAACTTAAGCAGGTTCCTAACTTGAAAGAAGTCCATGGATAAACAACAGATAAATAAATACAAATACGAATACATAAATTACAACTTGAAAATCATTCATAATGCGTTTCATAAATTCAAACTTATAAAAATATATAAAATCAAAAGAATAAGAGCCAATATGAACGTTAGCCTAACTACCTAAATTATACTTATGTATATAGTGACTGTTGCTTTGTACTTAGTAAAATTTTTTGATACTTTGTTGGGAATCTCTTCAACTAATTGCAAAAAATTTTTTCATCGAAGAAATATCATCTATTCTGATGAAATATTTAGCGCTCTAAGGACTCGAATACAATGAAATTTTTTATTGACGTGTTCACTTTTATTCATTTATTAGATTACAATCGCCTTAAATGTTACCTCAGGGGTTCTTCCTTCAACTTTTTTTGGCCGAATTTTTTTATTCATCTGTCACCTGAGCTAGAGACCAGTTGCATTGGATAGCATGTCACGAAAATGCGCATTTTCGCGATATACATGGAAAGTTGCAGATCGCTTTAGTGGTATATGTTAAGAGCTGTGCATTGCAAGAAGGATTCTTCAACATTGAGTGAAATGTACGACTAGCGAAACGTGCAACAGCAGGTGGCACGATATGTGCTTTTAAATTCCACTCGTTTAACTAATCACTTCAAAAATCCAGGAACAAAAAGTGATATAAATAAAACAATATATTCATATTTCAACTGAACTAACTGCCCTTTCATGGAAGATTCATTTTCCTTTAGCCCAACCCATGAAAGTGCAGTCAAGATTTTTTTAGCAAGTTCAAATGTCTTTAATTTCTGACGAAACTGATAGATGAAAATGGGTTAACATTAAATCTTTTCAACGCAAATTTCAATCTCGATTTGAAACTATTGGCCAGAAAGACATACGACGGACAGACAGACACATACACATACACACAGACATGACATCGCTACAATGCGCTTTGACAAAGCAATTATTGTAAAATGCACATAAAAAGTACTGCTCTCATAAAACGATAGTATTAAACGAATACTTTATGCAAGAAAATATAAATATTCAAATTTTCTTGAACAATAAAATCATCTTCAACGAATGAACGGATGATTTGCTGCGTGAATTTCACTGTTCCAATCATAGAGTAACCGAAGCTCTGAAAACGTCACTTATTCATTTTTCTTTTCTTTTGACTATTTTTTGAAAAAAAAGAAACAACAACCGACAACTAGAGAAGTAAGTAAGCGCATTAGAGAGCAGTAATCTTTGCAAATCATAGATAGTTATAATATGTGAAGTTTTGCAATAGCGTCAACACCATCAGCCATTAAAGTCAATGCTAGAAAATAAGTGAATGGGTGCACCAAAGAGATGGCTCGGCTAATTACTTTTGGAAATTGTCAAGGAATAACTTAATGCGCTCAAAAGCGATTCATATTTCAACTAATCAGATTGCTTATATGCAAATTTTGAGTTCTTTCACGGTTGCAACCATGCAAAATAGGAATTCGACCGACTGCAAGCGTATGCAAACTTTTAGCCACATTTAATTCACTATGATTCAATTCGAAATTTACGAATCTACTTTGATTGACAATTTCGGTGGCCTTTTTTCTAGTGAGCATTATACTCATTGAAGTTTGCAAATTCTCGAGTTTAAAATATTGAACAGGCAGAGGGACAAATTGATGCGAACGCAAATTCGTGATAGTGCACAAAAATGAAAAAAAATCTTAACAACTATCTTGTGTCTACCTGTGTGTGCTTGTCTGCGAGTCATTTATTTGCAAACTTGGACTTTTTTCAAAGGCATCTTGTATCTACAACAATGAAATGATCTAACTTATGAACACTAACACTCAAACAGAGATGAAGTCTAGAGACTACCTTATGGTGCAAATTTGTGGCTCTAGGCTTTCGGGCTCTTGACCTGAAGTTTTGATGCAGATAGACACACCTGTGCACACGCACACAAACAACTACGATATCCCCACAACCCTCACTGCGCAAACTTGCAAAAGACATGCTTTGCCCATAGGAATTTTTTGACCAATAGTTCATCAATACTCCTTGAAAAATACCAATTCTCACTGGCATCTAGAAGATTTTTCAGTTTTTTTTCTTCTAATAAAAAATTCGCAGTAAGAATATAAATGGGAATAAATTTCAATATTCACAAGAAAAAAAGAAAGATTTACAATGCATATATTCCGAATAAACGGAAGACTAGAAAAGCGAATTGATATGAATTACTGCGAAGGGAAAAAAAAGAGAAAGTCAAATGTCGAAAAATATTCGTTAGTATGATGAAATACGATCAAAATAATAATTATCTGTGCTAGATGCTCCATTTGGGATAAATTTAGAGAAACAATTTTGCAAGTGAAATGCAAATTTTTTTTTTCGATTTATTTTTTTTTTGGACACCCGCTGTACACACTACCTACGACAATAGTAGTTTTGAGGCGATGAAAAAATGATCTATTAGTTTACTTGCATCTTTTTGATACCATCACATATGACAGTCGTACTAAAAAGGTTTTTTATCCGGACCGTCAAACTTTGAAAATAAACTTTTAACATTTAATATAAAAGCATTAAAAAGCGTTTACCCCAAACAAATAACTAAGGGTTTGTTTCAGCATAAAGCCTGAAATGTTTGGGCAAGATGAACGATATTCAAATGCTCCACGGCCGATTGCGGGCACTATGACTGGAGGTGGCTAAGTTACTGCCTTTCACTATTCGCTCTTACCCCCCTACCTCCCCCCCCTCCCTCCTTAACTCTGTCTATTAGCGCAGTCAATGGATCAGGCAAAGATGATTCCAATGTATGTGCAATTATTGAGACCGGTGGTTCATAGCACAGAATCTGATAGTAGCAAATTTGATGCCTCGTTTCCGAATTTAATTCATCCTCCCAACGTACTAAGAATGCTGTTTCATTAGAGGTATGAATTACAACTGAATAAGTGGTTACTAAGTAAACCTAAACATATAACATATATGAGCAATAAACGATACACCTCTTCCTCTTTTTTGGGAATCAAATTATGCAAATTCTATAAGAAGAGAAATGTGAAAAGATCGAAACATTGCTGTAGTATTATGGCATTTGAAAGCATTTAAAAATATCCAATCCAATCACCACAACATTCCCAAATTCAAAATTTCACTTATTTCTAGTGCTAAGTAATTGGGCCATAACTGGTAAATGCTTCGAGACAGCCTATTAGAATAAAAATTTCATCTGAAAACTTATTCGAACTCGTCGATTTATTATGGTCTGCATAGATGACGTATTTCAGCTATACTTCTCTTCACTTCCCCAAACACTTCAAAAAATAAATAAATTAACTAATTAATTAATTAATGCAAAATGTGGTGGAAACTTGACAGGTCGACTTCTTGCTTCAGCACCTGGCCATTCTATGGGAATTTTCGAGGGAGAGGTGTGTAACTGAACACGAACGTATATACGTGATTAAGTTAGATTTATACATGTGAGTAGCGGAACAACAATTTTTACACATACCACTCTTTAAACTCTTTTTTCCTTCCATTCGAGACTGCATTTCCATTTTTGACGCCATTCGTATTCGGTATAACGGCGCCCTTGATCGGTTGATAACCATTGAGGTGGTTGACGCGTGTTTGGAGGAAAGGACCGCCAACCGGTTGCGCCACATGATGTGGATCATGGTGAACCATTTGGGGTGACATCTCGGTGGGAATCGGTGCATAACCGGATTGCTTTCCATTGCACACCATCGGGTATTGGTCTGTTGAGGGTCCACTTTGTCGGCACCTTAAATTACTTATTTTCAATTTTCACTTCGATTACAGGCTTAGATGGCACTATTGATCTAACAACCATTCGCATGCAAACACATTCATAGAGAATATGATGCACGCCATGAAAATGCATTAAGTAATTACACTGAAAGCTTCAATATGAAATATTTCGTGGAAAGAAGGTAAGCCTTTTTGAAATGAACGAGCCAAAATCAGCAGAAAGAACCTCCGATTTTCCTTTCTTTTTGCTCTCCAATTTCATAAAAGAGCGCATAAAGAAATAACAGGTAAATGTTATGTGTACGGTTAAACGCCGGCAAAGGTGGTGTAAATTCATGTGATGGGTGTGCATCAAAAGAGTGATCTCCGTAATTAAAGAAAAAGAAAAAGCAAAATGATCTGAAGCGAGATTTACTAGAAAACAGGAATTTTGAGGTATTTTTTCTCGGATAGTCTGTTAATTATAATCAGCTCGGAAGGATCTTCTGTTTGCAAAAAAAAAAAAAAAAAACAACCTAGTATCTCTAAACTGGTAAAAACATAGTGCCATTGCCGAAAAATCAATGAAAATTTCAAAAAAAAAACATATGTAAGCGTACTATACAATAAATAATATTGTTCAATGATCACAGCTAGATGATTAAGGTGTTTTAATACCTTCTATAAGAGCCCTTATCGAAGCATTTCACTTATACCCTTTCTCGATATATGAGGAGGGATCTAATAAAAAATAATCCATATAATAAACAAAAAAAAGAAACCTGAAGACACAGAAGACGACGATTGCAATTATTATAATGACAGAAAGTGAGGCGATTGATATAAGCGCCGTTCGTGGGAAATCTGTCGGAGTTGCAGGACCCTAAAGCGTAATTTTATAGCATATTCGAATGATGCTTGATGATGTTATACTGTAAAAATCAGATCTATAATGACTGCGCTACACACGGAGTGCAGAGTTTTCTTTAAAACTCTACAGTGGCATTAAAATTATTCAATTCAACTTAGACAGAACCCGTTTTGTTTTCTTATAGGTTTTTTAGTTTGAAATACGCGCTTGTTAAACTGTTTCCCTCTCTATACGGAAGATAACCTACTAAGATAAGGAAATATCCGTATAAAGCAAGCTAAGAAAGCTAAGATCTGCTTAGGGATAATCACTGGGCTTTTCATTCTCTTCGCATTTGCGACATTACGAGCTGCCTATTCGTAAAGCAGTTGTTGTACGCATAATTAAACCGAAAGAATAGAATAAGTGAACGAAGAATACAGCCATTTGAAAGCTATGTAATAATACCCCGTATCATGAGCATAAAATTACTTTTTTTTCTGCTTAGAGGGTATTTAAACGACGATATGAGCCAATCGTCATGCAAAGTTCCTTATAACGTGAATATAGCAAGTGAGCCTATATTATAAATATATGGCCCTAGACGATATATCACATCTTCCTCGATAGTCCTCTTACGAAAAAAAAAACTAAGAAAAGGATTTTTAGCTGCAATGTTAGACAAACTATAACCAATTTTTCAAATTACATGTCACTGATTCAGCAGGCGAAGGGGGGGGGGGAGACGGAGGGGATGACAGTTTAAGGGTATATTTTTATCACAGGGACAAGAACATATTACTCATATATTCTCTAATTACATTATTCAAGTGTCTCGGTGGGCGATATTTTTCAAAATCGGTAGTGAGGTAGTATTTTCTTTAACAGCGTCTTACAGTGATATGATTATCTTAAAAGTGCTTCCCTTCCGCATTCGCTGGTACGGTTACTTTCTATCGTTCCTTAGCGAGTCATATATTCAAAAACCGTTTATGTCTATAGGTTGCTAAAAATCAACCAATACTGTACAGCCTAATGATCTAATTCGAACACCTTCACTTTGCTTTTGTCATGTATATCTATAAGCCGGCGGAAGAGGCATAACTATCTTTGGAAAATTTTCAAACAAATTTTCAAACCCATATTTAGTTGGAAAATGATGAATAATTTACCTTTGAGGTTGAGGTCATCATGTCACCCATAGGGGTGGTTGGCCTGACTGCATAAACCGTATGGCTAGCCAATGTTGTTCTGGTACGATGCCTTGTCGTTAGCAACGCGACAGATGTTAGATGTGGTTGCTCGGGCTTATAGCGTTGTTCCGGTACTGCAACAATAAAAAAATTTAGACTCAATGAACGATCATCGGCAAGAAGATTTTATAATCACCAAAAGATGTAATTTACTTCATCCCCTTCTAGAGATCTCAGAATATGGGATATCTAAATGGAAACTCACATGCATCATCAATAGCACCTTATTCACATGAAACGAAGAATAAAAATATGAGTGTTTTATTTATTAAGCGTTAACTGGGAAAAGTCAACCTACTTCACCGTTGCGTTCATTGCGCTTAATAAGTAAAGCTTTCTTTTGAAACAATTATAGTAACGCTTCTTTTTGAAACAACTACAGTACTGCTCTTCTTCGAAACAATTACAGCAATGCGATTTTTCGGATCAGCTATAGTACTCCTTTTCCCTCTGAAATAAGTATTGAAATAAACATAGCTGCAATTTCAAGAAGATGAAGTCAACAAAAAATCACGTGAATTTCAAAATCTCAAGACTTAAATCGCATTAAACAAAGTGCTAAGTTATATGCAAAGCGCATAGCGCAAAGATAACATGCAAAAACCATATTCGTCATGCAAAAAAAAAAAAGAGAAGAATTGTTATTAAACAATGGCACTTCACAAGGGTTTTTCAACTGCGTTTGATAGCAGAATGCAAGATTAAGAAGCGATCTTCAAGCGCCTATCATGGATAGAGCTAATACCCGATTATCAACTCTTTTCAAAAAAAAAAGACGATCGCCTAATCATGTATTACAACCACCGGATATCTGTTTTGAATCGGCTAATAAACCTTCATTTAACAATAGATGAGCAAAAAAAAAGAAGAAACCTACGAACAAATATGAAAAAAAAAGAACTAAATATGCAATTTTCTTCATTGTATCCTATTCACCCTATGGATTTTGTGCCTTAATGACAACTACAATAAATAAATTATACATCGGAGAATAAAATAATTTAAAGATTAGTGAAAAAAATGTGCAAAAATGAGAGGTGAAAGGAATAACGGCCATATGAGCATCGATAGAAAGAGTGAACAAAGTGCGCCAAGTTAGAGAGGTGGAAAATCGCTAAGTGAAGAGTAATTGATATGCTTGTATGAAATGACGAAGTATAGGCTTCTTCAATAGTTTTATCATTGCATAAAAGAGAAGTGATTAGTGATAGCGACAAAAATACACAAGAAAAAGTTGAATATTTTAACGCAACAAATACGACGATCTGACATCAAAATGGACGCCGATCAGTAACACAACAACGTTGATTAGTAAATAACGAAGCAATAGCTTTCAGCATCAACTTTAGCAATTGTTAGTAATAACCATTATGCCATAAGCTTAGGTAGCCCTTGGCTATTAGTCTAATGAATATTTTTCAAGCATTAATAAACTAATTGAAGAGCATAGTTTTAAATTTATAATAACCATGGAAATTATTAAAGCGGATAATTTGTTGATTTTGATTGCTTATCTAAATTTCATCGTTGAGTTTTCTTATTTTGACGAACGTTTCCTATCTGATTACCTTTTCCTAACGCTCTCATTCGTCCGTTAGCAATATAATAGTAACCTTTCGCGTACAGTAATCTTATTAAAAACCGCGAAAAACATCGTAGCAAAAATTGTTAAACTATGAACAATTTTTAAAATTCTATATCACTGATTTCTACACGTAACAATTTTGAAGCTTATTTTTTTCATGAAGGGATCTAAAAACATTAGCACATTCACATTTCACCCAAAGAGCTTGCGATGAACGATAAAAGAAATGCATTTTTAAGGGATTGGTCCCTCTTTTCCATAGCGTTTTCAAAACAACTCTAATATTTGTAATGAAAATTCATAGTTGAATAATTTCGTTAAAATCGTTTCAAAACTTGAAGAATTTATTCGAATATTATTATAAAAAAAGTTTTAAAAACTTTTTAAGAAAATGTGCTCATTTCGTAAAGGCGACAAATATTAGAGCGGCAAATAAATACTGCAAGAATAATATCAAATTAACATCATAAAAAACCCTTTTTTTCTATTCGATGCTGAAACGGAAATAAGCGCAAATAAAGTACAAGAAGTTGATTAGGAATAGCAATAAATTTGATCAACCGGATGTCACGTTCAAATAAAAGAAGCACCAAATGGGGTTTTTTGCAAACGAAATATCTGCACACCCTTTGAAAAAAAAACCTCTTTCATTTCCATTAATGGATGAACGACTTTTTGAGAAATAGAAAATTTTTAAAGCAATAAAAAATATACAGCGATACAAAAAGGGATCAGCTGATTGATTCGGATAAAAGTTTGACAAAAAACTCTACAAGAAAAAAGGTTTCAAATAAAAAAAACGCGAAAAAAATTATTATTTTTTAAATCAAGTTCCTCACATTGCTTATCAATAAATGGCAACATACAAAAATAATAACTCATGCATGTTGATGCTTATTTTCAACTAGAATTTTTCTTTGATATTCGTTTATCTAATTCCCAAATGAAATAATTATAAAAAAAAATTGTGATGGAGATATTTGAAAATTTATTCCTTATATCGCTTTTTAAGATAAGCAATTTTTTTTTTTCATAAGCATCTATCAGCTTTAAACAAACATCATAAATGTAGCATTAGAACCACCACACTAATCGAAATGAATGAATCGGCAATAAAATATAACAAAAGTATTCATCAGGAAATATAGACTAAAGTTTTTTTTGGAGTCAGTTCTTCCTCTTGAGTGGATTGTCTATATGCGCGGATACTCCACGCCTAAATGCTCCATAAGCTATGAAAATTCAAGAAAAAAAAATTATGACGTCTAAGCGTTATTTAGAGACGATGGGTCTATGTACACTTTCGTAAATATGTAGTGCAAAGCATCGCCTACGTAAATCAATGTTTTTATTCAACTCGAAAAAATCTGCAAGAGAAATAAAATCCAACTGGTTAATAATCACTATTAATCTAATATCCACTATAAAATCTCTCTTTATATCAATTTCAGTTCCAAAAAGAGTCGTGGCAGGTTTGTATTTCATGCTTTACTTTCAAAAAGTGAAGTTTTCCATAAATTTCATAAACGGTAGAACGGTGCTTTTAGCAACTTTATAGCAACTTTACAATCGATCGCTATAGAAACCAAATATTAAGGAAAAAAATTTAAACGAGTGGTCAATAGTATCAAAATTTGAGCGCATTATTGCCCATGTTTGCCTATTTGCTGGTAATTTACAATATTCGAACGATCGGAATTTCAAAAGTGGGCATCATGCCAAATGTGACAAATTTCACATTTTTCCCTATGTCAATATATATACATATATATATATATATATATATATATATATATATATATATATATATATATATATATATATATATATATATATATATATATATATATATATATATATATATATATATATATATATATAGATTTTGAATAACACGAACTAAAGAACGATACAAGGAAAAGAAAACGTTCGAATTTCGAATATGGTTTTTAATTTAGCAAAGGCGAGAATTTTTTTTCTTCCGATCATAGAAAGAATAATTCCGAATGATGCAAAGAGGGTCAAGCGAAGATTATAAATATTCATCACCTCTTTTCGCCTCTTCTAAGAAACACTTTATAATAAAGGTATTTTTCGTTACGCAGAAAAAATACCTCCGATTTATTACTTCTCATCCATTTTCCTGTTTCTCTCAATTATGAAATAATTTAGCAGACGATTTAGAAATAACGAAATATTTATGAAATAGTTCAGAACAAATCTATAGTCCAGTCGAAAATAATGCTTTAAAAAAACAGCAAATATTTTACAAATCGAAATGATAGAAAAAGAGGGACCACACTCTCAAGCATGCATCTCTTTCCTTCCCCAACACTTCCGCACTATATGGTTTACGTTTCTCGAAAAAGCAACCAATCGAATACGATAAGCTTTCATTACTTGCCATCTACATCTACAATTTGCGTGCTAATATTTCTCTATAAAACAATTCATATTAACTTGTTAATTAGGGAACTCAAAAAAAAATCAACGAAATGAATGTTAGATGTGGTGAGTACGTACAAGCTACAAAAGCATTTCTACGATATTACTTACCGTAATTGTGCGGATGTTTGGCCATCAACGAACTCTTCTCGGTTGTCGTACCCGTTGTGTGCATTATTGCAGCCTTGCCGTTGACCGATTCTATTGGTGTTGCTGTTAAAACTTTTTCAGAATCAACTTCAACTTTATGCTCATCAACAACGTTCTCATGGGATAGCGATTTTGGTGTTGTTGTTGTTGTTACTGCTATAGTATCAGTGGTTAGTGTGGTTGCCTCTGATGATACCGGTTTGGTCGTTGAGGATAGGATATCCTCACTGAGAATAATCCGTGGCGCAGCGATATCTGACCAAAGATCTTGAAAATAATTAGTATCATATGCGACCGCCACACGAACATTGTCGTATAGAATTGAATCGGTATTGGCAGCTTGCTTAGTAATCATTGTAGTAGTAGTGGATTGAGTGGTGATTTGTGATGGTGCTTGTGTAGGAACGAAACGTGTGGCCATAGTTGACAAACGTTGTGATGGGGTTATTGCTTCAAAGAATGAAGGTGGTGATAGTGGAGGTGCATAGGTTGCAGTGAATGTAGTGGGTTTCATTGGCGTGACAACTCGCTGTGTTGTAGCGGTGCTTGCACCAAACAGTGATAAATAACTGAATGGTGTGGTGCTGCGTAATGGCGGTAATGTTAGTAACGCCTTATGAGTTGCGGCTACACGTTGTATATCATCATCGCTCTCTTCAATAAGAAATTTATCCCAACTTTGTGATGACTTATGTGCTGATAAAGCAGTCTTATTCAAGCGAGACGCAACGGGTTTCGGCGCGATATTTGGTGGTGACGAAGCAAGAGGCCGCAAACTGTCACTCTTACTATCCCAACTGGGAGCGGGCAAAGTAAGTGTAATAGGAGACTTAGTCGGTGCAGTGACCGGATGTAAATGCGGAAGAGGGGTTGATCTCGTAGCCGCATATGTCATACGGGTGCCGAACTTATCACCATGCCACCATTGTGGATCAGCGAGTTCACGCTGCGTTAAAGTGGTGCGCACATGTCCAGAAGTAACTGAATATTGATCTGCGACTGGGGTTGGTGATCTTACAGTTGTTGTGTTAATATACCACAACCGCATCGCGGGTGTCACTGATGTGATCTGAAAAGGTATAGGCGTGCTCCTCGTCGGCCAAACAAACGCCTCTCCAGATCCCTCATCATCCTCTTTCTCATCCATGAATTCTTCGATTTCGAAGCGATGTGCCCAACCACGGTCACCTTCTCTAATTCGACTCGATGCCCTCAAGGTGGCCCTATCGGTGGTTGGCATACGCGCAGTTGAAGCAACATGTGTTGTCTTCGGCGAATAGCTTAAGTGGGGAATGTGTTGTGGAAGGACAGAGAAATGCTTGAGAATGGGACGCGGGCTTGTCGCTGCGGTGATCGCGAAAGAGATAGATGCTCGAGTGCGCTCGTGCAACTCACCGTTCAGTGGCGTTTTCGGTGTTACGGAAACACGACGAGGCGCCAACGAGGTTCTCGCCACAGAAGACTCAGCGGCTGGTAGTATCGGTGTTATGAGACCTGCAATTGTACGTCTATTATGCAACAGTCAGGTGGTAAGACAATAATTCATAATGAGGTGAATTTTTCAGCCGTATTGCGTATTTACATGTTTTGTATCCGAACTGTCTATCATGGAAACAACTGAAGTTTATGCAGCATAATGGTCAGCATAAGATGACTTTTTATACTACTTTTTATTCTGATCCATCAACTTATAAAGCAATCACAGTGATCTTAAGTTGCAAAAAAGTCAACATTTGATTTTATAGAAATTGCACCTGTTCCGCATCTTGAATAGGAAAATTGTAATATTGCACTATTCTGCATGTCCTATTATTTTTAGCTGAATAATGGGATATGTGGAATAACCAGAATACATGTGCTGGATGAACAGCACATCTATTCTATTATTCAATGCACATCTCATGTCAACTCTTTGCTGCATTTCTCCATTTGCTTTCCGCTATTCCGTTTCAAAAAGGTGATTTTTTTGGTTTTTTCTTCAATGCACTAACTTTGTTGTGTTCTGTTCAGCAACAAATGCATATTTGCGTGTATGTGTGCTAAATAATTGTCATATAGCGCAAGATTCTAGAAAGAGGAAAGAAGTTAGGCGAAAGCGAACGCAATAGGCCTACAAGAGCATTGGTTTGGCTATGGATAAAATCGATATTAAGAAGTTGGCAAAGCTTTTCAATAGAATTGCAGCCGGCACGTTTTGGCACATTTCAGATTGCCCCAATACCCATATTCATACTTCACTGAACTTTGAAAACTATTAAAAACTCAAATCCATTCTCATCCGTTCGCTTCATAATCACTATATTTAACGGTACTCATCGAGCATGAGAGCGTATACCGGAACATCCAAGGGTCTACCAACCATAGGATTACTGAACGCAAAACTTAGCCTAAGGTTCTAATCCACTCTAATCCCTCATTCCAGTTTCAGAACGCTGGCATATGTATGGAACGAGCCACTCCTCCCCTTTATTTTCCACCTTTACCTTACTGTACTGAAGTGGACCATCACTGAGAACCAGTTCGTGTTCACTCTAAAGATGCAACGAGGCCGTCGCTGGTGAACTCTGCAGTTGAAGCACCTCCAACTTGGGTTTTTTGGAATCAACACAAGCATCCCCTCCCTCTCCCCCTTCGATGCACTAAAAATACTTCTTTGACCATTACGGCAACCTTTAGCATGCTTTTCAGAAAGTGCATTGTGCAACGTGGTAATTCTTTTCGCATTCAATGAATCACGAATTAATTAAGCTCATTGCAAACATGCTGAACGAATAGAATGTGCATCTGAAGTCTAGTAGAAATAAATAGCAAAAAGATAAATTTCCCATTTTTTGAAGTAAAAATTTGCTGCATAATAATTATTGCCTATTCTGTGTGTTGAAATATGAGTTGATTAGCACTTTTATCGACGCATAAAATGATGGCTATTTCTTAAATTAAAAGGTTTAAGCGTTTGCAGAAAAATCAATGAACGGCGTTCCTGATCATCTATTTTTCCATTCCTAAGGACATCTAAAGCGATCATTAACGTTTAATTAAATCAAATGGAAAATCCCTGGGTGGCTAAACAAAAATGCTCGCCTCAGCAGTTGGCATCATATACGCTTTTACGTTTCATTCATCTCACCAACAAGTTTTACATATTATCAACATAAAACGAATATGGTGAATAATATCCTCCTATTCTAACTAATAATCCTATCGAATATAAAAATCGCCAGTAAAGATTCGTTTTTTTCTAGTGGATCGAGTGGTGAAAATGCACATAAACTTTCAAACGTCTATAAAATCAGCAGAAATTGAAGGATGAAAATAAAACTTGGCTTGTTAAATGATCCCAAAGTGCATGTTTTACCCAACAAATTCCGTAGCTCTAGTTTAGGGTTTGTTGAGCCGAAACCACCTCTTTTCTTCGGTAATATTTCAGCCTAATACCACCATTATACTATGATTGTTAATTTCTTTATGAATAGCTTCGACAGCCTGGGTAAATCTAAAGTTTTGCGCATAATCGTTATACACTTCATCATGCAAAAATCACTAAATCAGCATCATTTCCTCATATTTTTATTTATTTTTTCTTCCATTTCAAAAGTATTATTTAAAATATCACAAAGTTCAGTCTTTAATTTCAAAGCAAAAAAAAAACAAAAAAACAAACTCCCCATAAAACGAACGAAAATCTTAGTTCATTGTTTTTCTCTCTTGAAGATCCAACTGATTTGTAATGGAACAGCATTGTCAATAGAATTCTCGAGGAAAAAAAACGCGTTGATGAGGGGGCCGAAATATGTGAGACATTTGCTCTTAGCAAACTAATATATTTCTTTATGCTCAAAAAAAAAAAAAAAGAGAACGCCATATTGCATTCACTTCAAATGACTGAATCGAATAATTTTCAGCAATTTCAAGAGTTATTTCTGAGCTCAATTTGAAGACAGAGCCAAATCTAGTAACTATGACCCATAAGTTCTTCAATTAGCTAATAGGCATCTTTTCCATTTCCGCTTTAAGCGGACAATGGATATAAAAGCAAATTCGTGTGACGTTTTATATTCAACAAGTTGCAATATGCCTTTTTATTTATGACGAATCCTCGAAGAAATTTCCCCCGGAAGATTGTTAGCTAAAAATCAATGGAATGGATCGCAAATTTCCAATTTCGTTTTACAACAAACGATCAGTTATCTTATATCAATGTTACGCTGTATATTCATTCGGCTGTTCAATCAAAACCCAAATGCCACAACGCAAGTCATAAGTATTCGAATGAAGTTATGCCTCTTACGTCAAATGGTAGATTTAAAAATAATGACTGAAGTCTTGAAAAATAACAAATGAAACGAAAGAAAATAGACGGCGAATTCCCGCATTAAGAGACCATTTTTATCATTGCGGTCGTTGATGATTGGAATGACGGTAGTGCTGCTATCGTAGCGCCGATTTTGATTGCCATATCTTGCACGTGCAAAATTTGGTGCAAATTTCGGTCGATGACGTTCACCGATACGGCATTCAGGTGATTCCCAATCTTGTAGACAGGTAATCAAAGGTGCAGTTGGAGTAGGATCACCATCGTCATCATTGACCACTTTGCGATCATTACGTATCACCATTACAACTTTTCTAATACTAATATCCTTCATTAAACGCCAATAATGAACGCATCCAATAACGCAACGTTGATCACAATAGAAACACCCTTATCACATATGCAAATACTATAATAACATTACGGATAGCAGCTATATAAAACAATGTTATTTCCTCACAACTTAGCCTTACGCACTTTGATATGACTCTATATCAATCGCCACAAATCATCTAATTTAATCAACTGTGATTTGGCCAAACTTAGCTAGATAAAAATTTTATATAAATATATATATATATATATATATATATATATATATATATATATATATATATATATATATATATATATATATATATATATATGAAAAAAGAGGTAATGAGAATGCGTTGTCGTTAGTAATTAAGCAGCGATGAGGTCTGTTCAATAATTTCATAGTGTAAAATGTGTAAAAATCACTCGCAAAATCTCAAAGTGTTTTGAATCTCGATTCATTTACATAGACAGCCATAAAAAATAAAAGAACTATAGAGAATCTGTGCAATTTAACGGAAACAATTGCCTATGGGCATTAATATATGGATTTTATAATAGTCTTCAATAAGCGATATTCTATACAAAAGAGATGAGCACTTTTCTAAGTGAGTTGATAAACGCAATGAAGGCGACATGTAACAATGAATGTGGTATACTGGTATTGGGAATTAGAAAATTGCAAAAAAAAAAGAAGTAGGGCATATATGAAAAATATAAAAATATGAAGGACGACAATTCGTAGAGCTCATAAAGAATGCTCAACTCTCTCAAACTGAAATAATCCAAATTCCATTACTTGTCATTGAATGAATAGTGAGTGACAAGTGACTGAATTATGATTTTCTTAGGGCTTCTTTTTTGAAGTTTTGCTCCTCAAATATAATTTAAAATCTCGAATTTCCAATCGTCTTCAAGCCTTGGAAAAATTTTTCAACTTCAAATGAGCATTTTTTTTTTAATTTTTAGAAAACTTGAAAAACTCTTCCCTCTTCTCTATGTAAAAATAGTAGTTATTTTATTTGAGTAAAAATGGAATGAACCTGGAAATTCTACTGCCAATGAAATTTGAAGTCTGCTAATTCCAACAGTCGCATCACTCTGTCTGCTAAAATGCAACATTTACATCACCTAAATGCACGATAAGGGTTGCTTCACTACGGGTCTCGAAGGAAGAAAAATTTAAAAGAAGAAAACAACACTCTCTAAAGTTCAAAGCTCGAACTCTATCAAAGTTTCCTAGCATAAAATCGTATCCATTTGAAGGTATTCCTGTAAGTCTTTTAAAACTTTTGCAAACAACTTAGATTCTTCCGAACATCTACAAATGAAATAAGCTTAAATAATAAGTATCGGCCATTACATTTGCATATCATAAATGATATTTGAATAATGTCATCTATAAATAGAAATGTTTCTCCCTCTCCTCCCCCCCCCCCCCCCCAGTAAAAAACTTTCAACATTCATATTGCTCATTATGTATTACCTTATCATTAAAATTTGCCTTTTTTGTTGTTGGAAACTTAAAAAAAATTAAAAAATCAATCAGAAAATTTTGAGCATTTCGATAGAAGCTAAAAATGTTAACGAAGAATCTTGTCTGCAGAAATTTTTCTTTTGCATGTTGCATATATTGGTGAATTTGTGAAAATGACATGGATTATATTTGCCTCTTCAGAGAAAGCTTCGAATAGAACAATGGAAGGAACTAAAGATTTTCTGAGAAATAAGAGGAGGGGAGGGAGTTAAAAATATGGAGAAAATGAACTCACAAAAAAAAGAGTGAGCTGAAAGTTTAAAAGTGCACTCAAAATTGGATATATGAATTTAGAATCTAAATGATAAGCTCAAAAGCTTATCATCACATAAATGATAAGCTTTTGAGCTTATCGCTTGTGTTTCAAACTTAATTTGTTTTCTTCCGGCTTAAAATTACTCCTAAACACCTTAATTAATTAATTTATTTATTTTATTTATTTATTTCAATGAACATAGCATTCATTACGAACACCTTAATATGAGCACCTAAAACCACAACAAAACAAGAGAGCAGTTTCATAACGGCGATACGAAACTATGCGAAAATATATCAATCGTTTAGAAAGGCTCCAAAAGAAAAGGATGAAGTCGGTTAGCTGAATGTTCACGTAGTTTCATGCTCGAGTCGGCGCTAAGGACAAACTTTGTATGAGCTTATTCGCCTAAAAAAATGATCAAACCACATTCCCTAGTGTATATTAAAAAGAATGGAGGATTGCCGAATAAAAAAGTGCTTTTATAGCCACCCGTTGATGAAGGTGGCAGCGGCATGATTCCATGAATGCGATGTGGATTGTTTAGCCTGCCAACGATATTAAAATCCAGCGCTATCTAATGATAGAGTGGAATAGAAAATAATAAAAAATAATCTACAAATAATAAAAATAATAATTTTATTATGAATCTCCTTCAAACTATTCACTTAAAAAGAATATAAGGAACATTTAAATCCTAGCTCTCATAATGAGCGTTTTACTATATGCCAAAGAAGTTAGGAATAAAGGCGAAATAAATAACTGCTATTAATGTTAAATAAATGAAATCCATATTCCACAAAACCCATACCAACTTGTAAAAAAAAAAAAAACACAAAAAAAACAATTTGTAAAAAACACAAAAAAACGAACTCATGATAAATGTGTTCTGACTGACGTGATTATTAATGAAAACTATTGTACCGATTAAAGATATAATAATAAACGATATAAAGAAGATATAAAAAGAAATACTAGAAAGTGAAAAAAAACCGAATCGGTTAACAATGGGAAGGAAAATTTTTCTCCATATAAAGATTTGTATAGAGAATGGTTAGCTGCTTATTTAGCATCGATCATAAGATTTGAACAAATCAATGATATATATTTACTCAGAAAGGAAAATGAAAATTTTAGTCGTAATGCAAAATGCAAAAAAAAAAAAAAAAAAAGAACGAAAAAACGAATAATGAACATTCCTTTCTGAGAATGGATTTATTTTTTTCATATTTGCTCTCCGCCTGTACAACTCTCTAAAGCGATAAAAAGGGGTATAAGTGTTGTTGCTAGCGTTATGGACATTGAAGTATTTCGTGGAATATTTCAGAAGCGGTCATGCGATGTTAGTGTGCTTATTTGTTTGGTGTATTGCTATATGGTTCGATGAACATAGTAAATAGAAATAAAGAAAACTAACGAAAGCGTCAAAAGCCCTAACAAGTTCTCGTATTTGCATTCGTTACAGTGCAATTTGCTCTTGTTGAAACAACTCATTCATACCCTGAGGCTAGTAGGCTAGCTTATGCAAATAACATTAACAACCATTTCGGAGTATAAACAACGTTTCAATGCTAATAGGCCACAACCGAACGCTACAAAGCATATTGTCATGAATAACTTACAACGTTTGTATGAGCGAATATCAATTTACTAACTATTTAAACGGTCGAAAATCAAGGACATCAATGGTGAATAAAAGTGCTCAACCATCAATCGCCGTTTCTCATAACAATGAGCTTTGTGGCCTTAGTTGCATCATGTTAGCAACTAATATATCGTACGTTTTTTTTCGAAATGCGCCGTTAAACTTCTAAACTGCGTAGCTGTTTTAAGAAATATTCGATTGTAATTATTTTTTTTCAATTATTAAAGGGAAATTATACAATTATTCGTAGTTTTGAGTTATCAAAGTGTACATCCAATGATTTTAAATGTTTTCAATGTTATATTCTTATTTGAAAACAATAGAATTTTCTAAAAAGAAATTCGACAAAATCAAATTTTCTAAAAAGAAATTCGACAAAATCAATATATATATATATATATATATATATATATATATAAGTCCATTAATGACAATCAAATATTATATACATACACATGCATACACACTGACACGCACACAGACACACAGACACATACACAAAAGGTTCAATACCAAAAGAAAGAAAAATGTGTATCTCAGAAGAGATAAACAAACTGATAGTGCTTCAAGGAAATCATCCTAAACTAGATGAATGAAAAGCAGTGCAAATGGAAATGAACATGAACGAAGGTGTCGAATAAAACAACAAAAAATGATGAAAGAAGGATAACGAATTCAAACAATACAAAAACTTTGCAACAATACTCCTCTAATTATTGGTTTTATTGAAAATTTAAATTAAATGATCTCAATGCAGACAATCACTACTTAATAATCTGCTTAAGGCTAAAATAGTGCAACAAATTACACTGAAATTAATGTACTAAAACTGCGTTAGAAAAAATGTCATTCCACTATTGTATTTAATTGCACAATAAAGAAAAGACTTGAGGAAAAAAACGAATTGGAATTCAATATAAAATATGAAATAAAAAAGTCGACAAAAGTAAGAAAAAAATCCGAAAATATCAAAAAGACATGAAAAGAGACCTGTAATATGAACGCCTTCCCGAAAATAATTTTTTTTAAATCCTCGAGAAATTATATGGGGAAAGTTGAACATCACTCAAAGATCAGAAAATATTTCTGCAAGCATTAATTACTATCTTTTCCCCAATCATTTCGTTCAATGGTGTATCCGCTGCATTGGTGGATATCATTTTAAGGCGTCAGATATACCATCTGCCTCCAACAACATGTTGAATAATCTCAATAAACGATTCAATCTCAGTATGGAATTGCCTCTCCACCGTACATAATACTGAGTTCGATTAGGAAAGTAATACTTAAAAACTTATATTTTTGGACTCTTTCAATAGTGAGCATACTTTGTAGTCTATGATAGTTAGTGGTGGCAAGTTTTCCGATATTTGTATGATCACTGCATTTGAAAGATTGTTTGATCTTGCTCTTATGAAACAAATTAACTTATAAAATGCAGGAGAAAATCCTCGAAAATTTCAGTACTTTTAAGGGGCTTCACAAAACTCCGGAGTTTTTCCCTAGCAGGAACATTTTTGTCTAACGTTTTAAGATTGATCTTACTCTAAAATCGCATTGCTAATGCAGCCAACACAATCAACACTGATAGAAGCAAAGGCAAAAACTAGGATAAGTTAGTGAGGTCAACAGGCTTCGAGAATGCTTGTTGACAGATGAGAAAATGCTGTCACAAAAGAACGAACTAATCGAGTTATCGATAAACGATGGAAATCGAATCGTTTTGTCTTAGATACCACCAAATGCTTTGCTTTCACCCTTACGTAACATTAGCTACTGAGAAATAACAGCTGTCTTTGCATTTCCTTTCCAAGATGATAAATAAATAAATAAATAAATAAACAACAATAAATAATTCTTATACGCATCAAAAGTGAATTTTATGTGCAATCCGGTGAAAAAAAAAAATAAAGTAGAGGTTTTGTTGTAGCAGAAAGAAATCGATAATTAGACAACGTACGGCAAATCGGTGCATTCATGTCACTACAGTACCAACAATTATGCGATCAGTAGCAATGCAACTATAAACTACAATCACGAGTTGAAGGAGAGATGAGCAGTAGTGAAGGATAGAAGTAGAACACATACTTCCATCGTTTCCAAAATGTTATAAGACGAGAGTACTCCCTTACAGAAAGGTGACAGCACTCCTATTCCTCTCTAATGCCCCAACAATATGGAAACAGTTCATGAGCATTTATTAACTTGTATAGTCATTGCATACCTAGTTCCTTTCATATGCTCTTAAAGTTGTTTCCCATAGTCAAGGATGCTAACGTGGGATTTAGTAAAGCACGAGAAAATTACAGTTAAAAAATTACAAAAATACGAGAAAAGATGTTTCCCATAGTAAAAAAAAGAAGATAGCAAAAGTAAATAATAATAGAAAACAAGAAAAATACACATGTAAATAGACCCTTCTAACATTGGACAATTGCATAAGCAGGAATAGAAATCTCAAATTTTGTTTGCAATTCCGGTTGCTGAATTTAGCCAACTGGCGATAATAATTTGAAAAAGAAAATGCAAAAATTCAAGTGAGAAATGCTTCGATTATAGGAAAAGACGGTGGCTAGACTTCTACGAATATTGTATAAACAAAATCGAATAAGTTAACGCGTGACAGAGGAGGCAGCTAGCTGGTTGGTTTGCGATTGAAAGCTACGACTGATTTGCATTGAAAGTGGCTTTGCGTGAAATGAACGCCGCAATTGGTGCCAAAAAAGTGGACTTTCCCACTAATTCATGAAAAATTGATTGTCTCCAATTGGTTTGCACATTCAGATTCACTGCCTCTTTGTAGATCGCAACGAAAAGGAAACTGACACCGCCGATTAATCGAACGCCGAAGAGGTGACCTATCGTTTCATGCGTGATCTCTTGCTATGAGGACTATCATTTACCAGAAAATATTAGAAGTGGGAAGAAGATGATATCAAGTTTAGTGATATACTGAATTTGAAATGTCTAATATTCAATGAGGGGAAAGAAAGTGGCGAATTTCATATTCGTGGATTTCTTTTTTTTCATCATCATAAAACAGTGTTTCACATGCACTTATGTAACCAGACTCTTCATGTATTGCGACTTATTGACTAACATTCACACGGATAATAGCTAGACGCTTTCAAATATTCAATACGTTCGATTTTTTACAAATCTGATTCCCGGATGAAAGTCATCATTCGTATATCAACGTTGGAAATATAAAAAAATTTGATTTCAATCGAACTAATAAAAGATTGCTAAATAGGAATTTTCATCGATTAATCGCAAGAATAGAAGCACCGTTAGAAATTAATTTCACTTATTGCTGATCTAACCAAGAATCACGAGAAGGTGAGCAAAGAGTTGGCTCAGCAATTAGCCGAATTCTGGAATGAGAACAAACTCGCGGTACAAAGCGCCGTTAAGCTAGCATCTCGAGATTTGTCAAAGACATCGAATCTATGGAAATCGAACGTTTCAATGCGATAACACCAACAATGACCAACAAATAGTGGGATATTCTCCTTGATGAAAAATTGTACTCGTTATCTCTTTTTAAACGTTTCGTCGAGTACGGAGAATCAAAATGTTTCAACCTAAAAATCTGCTGCAAAAGCGTATCAAAACTCCCTCCTTTCCCTCCGGCTTTTTTGACTCCAGTGAACGGAACTCCATATCCTTAATGTTTTCCGCAAAAATATTGATAACTCTTACCTTAAGCTTTACCTGCACTTTACGCGGTAAGGGAGAGTATAGCTTATGAGCAAGACAAACTACAATACGAAACAAGAAATATTTCTTACGGTAAAATACAATGTAATACAACTCAATGAAGTTTCGACTGGATTATACTACTGTATAGAATTTTGTTCCAAATAGTGGTCCAAATAGAATTTTTGAAGCGAGCATGGTAAATCACAGTTGTTCAAAAAAAAAATCATAGTGAATCAGTTGCATTCGTCCATGAAATTTTTGCCGATTGCTGTTTCTCTGACAGTAATCAAAGATTGTTTCGCTCAAAGATTATCGAATTGAAAAAAATCGCATATTTCCTGCGTATACAAATATTTCTCTAATAAACGGCATTTTTTTCAGATGAGAAAGAAGGAGAACAGAGGAGGGAGAAGGGAATGAGGACGATACTTCATGTAAAACCCACCTGCAGCGATGGGTTTTCCTTGAGGTACTATTTGGCTCGTAGAAGGTTCCATTCTGTGCGCTATCAGATAACCTCGCGATCGCCTAGAAGTGTTTTCGCCTACCCGAAGCGCGTTTTCCATTGGCTGAAGGACTATCTGTGGTCCAAATAAGTTTTTGAACAAACAATGACTTCATTCAATATAGTGGAAAGAGAATGATAGAGTGAGCATGATTTACTGTTAAAGTTGAGATATAAACGCATTTCGAATATTCAAATAAAGCAAAAAAAAAAAGTGATGAAATTGCTATCGTATATAAGTTAAAAAAATTGCTTTCGTATATAAGTTAAAAACTGCTCGCGCAAAATTCTTCAACATTCAATTCTGCCCATTCTGAAGAAAAAAAGAGGAAAAAAAGAAGGAACTTTAAGACTCGTAAGAATAATTCATAAAATCGATTCAATCATTTGCTCGTGAATTTCATCCAATATTTTTTTTACAGCGCAAAAGTTGCATTCCAAGATAAAAGTTTCGTTTAGTTTTAAACGAGTGTTGTTTAAATTTGCACATAAATTGCTGCTGAAATCGTTGTTGAACAGGAAAACGGTGCGATATGGCGCTCTAGTAGCCGCAACATCGCCTCTCTCGCACCGATACTTCCGCCGATTAAGTGATTGCTTCTTCGCTATGCAAAACTCCTCAATAGCGTGCTTCATCCTATACTATTACCGTGTGTATAAAATTATGTATGCGTGTAAAATTCCATCTATTCAATTTCAGAGGGAATTTCGAAAAAAAATCGACAAATTTTTTGGGGTCCAAGTCGATAAAAAAATGCGAAATTTTCTAGGCCCCGCAAACGTTATTCAAAGACGCTTTTCATAAAATCATCGAAAACTAGGGTGGGACGTGAGGTATGAAAGAGGTGCCTAGATGCAGAGAGGTATTGTTACATTAATGAAATGAGACGTCAACTATAACATTTGGAATGATGAATACAGTTTCATTAAATAAGAAAAGGTAATGAACGTATTTTGTACGATTACAAAGAAGCTATAAACAAGCATCTTGAAAAGTCTTCTGATAACTAATATTTTGAAAAAAAAAATCCGCAATTCTATCTTCGATCAGCAGTCGAATTTCTTTTCGGATATGATCAAGACTAAAAAAATCCACCATCCAACTATTCGTTCATAATGTTGAATGTTAAGGCGATCAAAATCGCATTCCCTTATCAAAAACACACAATCTACAGATAGTGGCCTGAATTAAGACTTATTTAATTGCCACTTTTACAAAACGTTCAGGAGAGCCGTAAACGTTTACTCGGTTTCACTGAAAAATGCAAAGCAATAAGAAAAATTACGTGATGCACAATGTGAAAATCAACTAGTACTTGTGCAAATATTTCAGCTTATCGTCTTACGCAAATATCCTAGCTTATGTGAACTTCCATATATGTAAATTTCTCACTACAATATCCCCAACTTATCATAGTACATAACACTAAATAAACGTTTGACTTTTCACAATATGCTAAGTAACAATACGTACTACCAGTTCAAATCTCTTTTCTAACGAAAATTAACGCCGCATTTATTGGCTCGTGAATATTCGAAATTGGTAACTATGGATTTCAAGAAACAGAATTGGAAATTATAAACCAGAATTTCTCAGGAAAAAAAACTGACATTAAAAATAGGCAAAACTGATAGGCCTCCTCAAAATTGTCTTTCCAATTCGTCTAAACCCGAGGACTAGGACCTATGTCAGGAATGTTATTCAAGTAAGGGAAAAAATCGATTTTAGAGAGAAGTGAACCTTCTCCTTCATTCATTATATAAAATGAGCGCATTTTTTTATGCATTTCATATGCATTTCCCCTTCATGAAATCATTAATTTCAGCACATAAATGCAATCAATATGTAGAACGAAAAGAGTCGACGAGATTTAATCTTTTCGCTTCCAATTTCACACCTGCCAAGAGTAGAAAAAGAGAGAGGGGGAACGGATTTATCCGAGTTTTAAAAATTTCTAAAAATCATTACTCAAGTTGGATTTTTCCAAGAAGGAATTTGTGATAGCACTTCAGAAATATTGGTTTGCCTGCAGTGAACAACAATTACTTCCTTCTATTCCTCATTTCTTTGAGCTGGTCAGCAAAAATGCAAGAACCCTATAAGACATTCGACGCTTTCCAATAACTTCAAAAAATAAAAAAATAAAAAATATCCCCATAAGTTTGGAACATTCGAATTCACCATTAAGTTCTTACCGAAAAAAATTATGGTGTTAATAATTTCAGCAATTTTTCAGCAAAATTTCATGTATCGATGAATTTCTTCGATTACTTAAAAAAAAATTAGCAGAAAAAAGTGAAGAAAAATTTGCAAAGTGTCTATTTTCTGTGAATAGATATGGCGTGTTAACGAAAGTGATAGTTGGATTCTGCGAACGACACACAACTTGCATTGCGTGTGCTCCCTCAAGCGCAACCGCATGTTCATAAATATAGTCTCGAATGAAACCAATGAATTATTAAACATATACTGAATAAACATTAGAGAAATACACACAACGATGCATGTGCTTCATGAATAACTCCTCATCGATTCTATACGATTCACAATCAATGTGAAAAGAGAACGGTGAAATTGGAATTTAGAACGATTTAGATAAATTAAAACAATTGATCGAATTTGAAAAAAAAATAGCTATAAAATATTTTGGTAAATTTATAAAGTTTGCAATAATTTGGCCTCATCCTTGGTCTCTCGACGACATTGCAATTTGCTACTTGTTTAGTCGATTTGCTATTTGTGTTGAATATGGGAATTCAGATTGAAATTATATATGTACTGATTATGCAAAAGCTTTTCATGTGGTCTTCTACAAACAGTTACTTCTTGAAAAGTGAGTGAAAATGAGTTAAGGTGTTATTACGTGAACGATGTTTGCAAGTAAAAAATTGCGGTAGTTACCCATCCCCTAAGCAAGCTGCGTCTCATGAGGAAGCCCTTTAGGTTCTGCTTTGCTTCCACTATATGTTAATGATGTTACCTATAACATTCTGAGTAGTACCAGGCTTTTTACTGACGACCTAAGAATTTATCGTCCGTGGCGCGATTCTGCCTACGATTTCCATATTCCACAGAAAGACCCGTCAGGGCAATACTGATCCCCACACAATTCTTATCAAATTGAGGTATGAATACTTACTCAGGCTAGGAGATCAGATTTTTCTACAAGTGCTGTTCGCAACCTTCATGTAAAATCTGCCATAAACTTCACTGGTGGTTGCAGTATTCCGATGTTGTCGAAAAGTAATCGAAAACTTCAACCTCGGCACTTTGCAACAATAATACATTAAGCACTTGAACGATTTTCAATATTTGCTGCCAATCTAATAAATAAAGGAAATTGTCCTCTCATCCGGTCTCTTTACTTATTCGATTTACGACATAAAATTGTTTGGAAATATTCAAAAATGTCTCAACTACATTGGCTTTTGCGAATTTTACTGCTATCAATGCCAACCAAATTGCACACCACTTAAAAAAAAAAGATTTTAACCAAAAAATATCACAGACTCAAGTTTGAGCTGATTAAAAAAATGTGAGCGACTTCCCCAAAATTTAGCTTATAAGAACATTTCAACTTGCCCCTTCCTACAGTTGTTAGGCGCATCAACTTCAACTCGTCAAAAAATGTTGCAGCATAAACAACATTCCGTGAAGTTTTCACTTCCGTGTTTTTTGAATCTGGAATTTGCTTTCTGCCGACACCTTTAATGCATCCATTCTCTCTTCTACTTTTAAAACTGCGAATGAATCATTTCGATTTTCTCAGCATTGCTATTCTTATATGCTGAATGTCTATTCGTTTCGACGGTTGCTTTCCAGACGTCTACCTCTTTATTCCTCTTCTTACTGACAGATATTTTCCCATCTCGAGAAATTGAGGCGAAATAAAATAAAATAAAATAAATGTTAATTAAGGCTGCAACAGTTATTACTTGAACTGACTAGAAGGAGACAAAAAAAAAGAAGAAAACGTGAAAAAAAATCAAAAATGCAAAAACATTAAAAAGCAGTAATCTGTCGGGAGACCATTTGAACACTATTTACAGTCACTAAAACCTGGAACAAATCGTCAGCTTACAGCTGTCATCACAATTTCTGTTCCACTATATCAATCAAATCTTTCTAACAGCAACTTTCATAAATATAGCTATTCATACAAATTTCTACGTATGCATACTATGAAACCATGAAAGAAAAAAGGAAACAACAGCACAATTTTTAGTAATCCTGAGGATAAACAGCTAAGTAAGAAAAGAACAATTTTGTCAAGAAAACAGCCACTAAGAGAATAGTAAGTTTATTAAGAAAACAGCCTAGTGATAGCCACCGATATCGTTGCGATAATAAATCTAACGCCAAAATTAAATCATCACAAGTGAAAACAATTGAAAGCGATATGCCTATATAGAGGATGTTTGGTCGATTCAATGACAAATTGAAATCATTGGTAAACCATAGCAAATCTCATGGATAGTGCAAACGAATGCTGCAAATTTCGGGTGCAATTTAATAGCGAAGAAGATGCATAAGAGTGCACTTCTTGCCTCATTACATCGCATTTTCTCATTTGAAGCATAGTTGAGCCCATCAATTCACCGTTTATAGGACGATTCGTTATTCACTCACTACCTTTCTTCACCCCCCCTCCCCCTCCAAAAAAAAACAAAACAACATCTGTTCTTCGAAAGATATGCGCTCTTCTAAAGAAGGAATGTTTTCATCCTTCCAGAAAACATTCTACCGAAATACGAAGTGGTATGACGAGTCATAGGTTTCAATTGTAAAATTCAAACTTTTATTGATGAAACGCTTGCTTTAATTTTTCATTAATTCTTTTATATCAAATAAATTAGCCTTCCGCATAGAAAGAGAAGAATAGTAGATTTGGAGAGCATATAATGGACAGCACGCCAAAAAAAGTAAACTTTTCAACTTCCAATCAACTCATCGAAAGAACTTTTTTCCGCCCGAAAAAATGAAATTTTTCACAACGAAAAACTTTTGAGAGATCGTCAAAACGGAAGAAATTTCCAGAACTGAAAACAATTCCCAATAGAAAGAGCGAATTTCGCGGAAAAAAAAATTCCTCAAAAATTTGGCAATATTCATCGCATATCGACTAAAAAATTGTAGCCTCACTAGCCATTCTCTTGAAATTTCTATGTTTATAACTTCCACCATCTAAATTATCTTCGCTGAATTAAATTATTTAACACAGCGATGTTAATCTATCGCTGAGTGATGTTACTGGTTTCATTTCGAGTTCCGTTTAGATGGATGATTTCTCAAAACGAATCATCCAAAAATATTGAAATTCACTTTAATCTTTTTCATCTTTTGATAAATAACATAATGACTTGAATGAAAAAAAGATGGTAATTTATTTAAATTTAAATAAGTATTAATAATTTAAGAGCCTCTCTTCCATAGAATTAAACAAATGACCGTTCAATTAGGATGCATCTTTCCATCCAATAAAAGCGATTGCACAATCCACATGGAAAATTTACATTACATGTAATATTTTTTGGAAAAGAGTCACTAAAAATATTAATTAAATGATTTAGAAATATATTTTTGCATAATCTAAGCAAATAAACAATCGAGACGTTAGCATTTTCTCGAGTAGGCTATATCCCATTGGGATCTATTGAACGCAACATGGACAGCAGCAGCGGAAGTCTTTCGCATCATCGAACATATTCCCTAGAGCGTTGCGGTTGCGAATATTCAATGCAAACAATACAACTATGATACGACTTGAACAGCCATTTCAATCGCTCTTATAAAGTAGTCTTCATAGCTATATAGAAACAAAAAGAAATGCTTATATAAGATTTGAAGCAATTTTTGAAATGACTATCACTTTCTGAAGGGAATTATTTCCGATATTAAGGCATTGCTAAATTACTTCAATCATAAATGCGAATGAAACGTTAGACTGCTCAGCATTACTGCAAAAAAAAATTAAAAAAATCCCATAATGCATTAAAATTTATAGCAAATGCCCTAACAGGGAAACGTGTTACCATAATACAATATATGCAATAATGATATTCTCTAACATCTTTATTTTTCGATTTTATCGAACGCCAAAATGAAGGCAACAAAAATAAGTGCAACTATGAGCGAAAAAAGGTGCAACAATGCTGTATTTCCTCACAAAATTCGACGCCTATACTATGCCTATATTTCACCGTTGGTGATAATTGACTTAACACAAGAACTAAGTTCAATCTGCTTCTGAAAATCGAATACTCCTTGAAACTTGATAGAGGTGCCTCTTAGAGAGATTCTTTGTTGGAATGAATTCATTAATTCTTGCACCTCATAGCCCAATTAACGAAAGACAAGTAATTCATGGATTAATTTGCCTTACAAATATATTTCGTTACTCCAATAGATCAGTTTAAAAAGTGCTGAAAGATCAGTTTAAAAACTAATTTGTGAACATTTGAGAGGAAGATAAATTTGAAGCCCATCGTATATGTACATACAAATAATACGGCCTAATAGTATGCATTTCTAGTTTAAGAAGTGAGGTTTTGATGAATGTTTACTTAGTAAATTCCATGCTTGGGAACACATTTCGGTGTCTTCTGGAAGAAGCTATAATATTCTTGAAGGCTATAAACCGAATTCGTTTGAAGCGCTGAAATAGATAGCTTCTAGATCCTTCAGGTTCTTCGATTAATAATGCATCCGAATGGAAATTATTGACAACCCTATAGCAACTCTATCTTTTTCCCTGCCCACACTTCTGTACACATTGGGGGGGGGGGGCAATCGGCGGGAAACAGAAACAACCGAATGGGAAACTACTCGCTTCTTTATCTATTTACTTCTTTTCACGACTAATCAATAGCAAAATGAAAGTGAACTATCACTAAGACGGCCTCTATCCTAAATCAAACGTTATTAGGCATAAAAACTCAACTTTAATAGATTTAAAAATGATTTGCTTTCTCGTTCGCATTGATGATGTTTAAAGAAATCGGATGAACGCCGTCCAAGGAAAGAAATTTATGAAGAAAAAGCCAAAATAAGACTTTCATGCAAACTACTTCCGAGACAAATAAAGGATGAAGCAAAAGCGATCTCCGCTAATACAAGCTTGACGGCAGTTTGCCAAATGTTCAATTTCAGCATTGGTGGATTGATTGCGAAATTTCGCTCATGAAAAGGGATTGTCGATCGTGGTGCAACGCATGCCAAATTTGACATTGCACAGGATGGTGGTTTATATAGTTCGAAAATTTCCAACCTTAAATTTTCCCTTTTTTATTTTCTCAAAACTACATCACAATCATAACCTATCGCGAACAAAGGTTCCCGATAAGGATTTTAATATGACATCAAAATCAATGGAAAATTAGGCAACTATTTTTGGGCAAACCGATACTAGATTTAAGCGTTATTCCCAGAATAAGATAAGATTCTTTTAACAAATTCAGCATCTGCCCAACATCTCTAAATAGTAAACTGCTACATTCTGAATACGAAAAAAAGGGAACCTCTATCGATGCCTACTCATATTATATACCATTTGGGAATACTATTAGGTATAGCAATAGTTGCAAACAACCAATCCACAGATGGCAACAAATGTTAGAGATATTCAATCGAAGGAATATTGCACTCTCAGATATTTATTTCTTAGAAGTGAACTTTTAGTCGCTTATAACCTTCTTTAACATTAGCCAATAGAAGTATCAAAAAAGAGCAGAGTAAATAAATATAAGAAATAATGCAAGTTGTAGAAGTAACATTGAAGTAAATGATGTTGTAATTGTCGCAACTAGTTAAATAAACTTTCAATAACATAAAAACAGGCCTATTTTAAGAAGCCTCATAGTTTGATAGTGTGGTCAGAAGCAGCATGACGAGCAAGGCGAATCGCCAACCATGCATGCGTCAGCGAACAGAAAAAATTTAGTGTTTCCAACTTGCGGCCACCATATGATTGATGCGAAGCAAAATGAGGGGGGCATAGCTCAATAGCGTTATGTTGCACTGACCGATGCGCTAAAATCCAATACTGGCGAAATTCATGCTAGTGGTTGGTTGCTTGTTCTAAAGTGGTGGTGGCTAGCTGAGTGGCACATTCGCACACAAAACCATATATCCGATTTGACGTTTTCAAGTGTTAAAAATTCTCGACGCAATAACGCTTCGATTCCCAACGGATTGTATGACTACAACAAGTTTGGTTGTGCATGAATGCTCTAGCTAAACAACGAACGGCTATACTGCTCTTGGTTATGAAGCTTAGTGCGCTTACGATCGTCTCGAGACCAATCGCCGCACTTTGCCTTGCCTTTCTGTTTGAGAACATTCTATAAGCAATAATGCTCGTCACATAGCAAATAGAGGTTGCAAATGTGTCTAAAAATCTCGCAGACATTTTCCTATTGTTATCAAAAATTTGTAGCATTATAGCGTTTAGAGGGGTCTCAAAAAGCAAGCTTCAACAACAAAAAAGCAAATCTAGCAACACTTCTGGTATAGTGGACATTGTCCACAACATATGCAATCTTATTGGATAATTTTTAATTTTTGCATATTACAGTTCTAGCTCATTTCAGGTGATCTACATACCAGATGGACGGATGTGCAACGATTAGTCTTAGTAACGAAGAATGCATCTAAGTTAAGTTTCTAGAGTGGACACTTCATGCATCTAAATATATTTCGTAGACTGGACACCTCGTCTGAATAGAGTAAGATAAGCCTATGAGCACGAAATTAATATATAAACCATGAAGTGTTGACGACTAAAAAAAGCGCTGATTCCCTGGGCATTTTTAACGATTCACATATGATGAAAAATATAGTATTTTTATGAGTTTTTGCATGAAAAACTAGTAAAAGATTAATCGAAAATAAAAATTATTATGCAAATACAATTAGAAATAAAGAAAAACGAAGAGGAAGAGCACTGCCTCGTTATTGTGATGAATCTTTGCATCCATAAGAACGAATGAAATTCATTTTTACGAGCTGCCAATTAATTTTATGATTGCTAAAAATATATTGCATAAGCGCATAACGCAGAGCATTGCATATCATTCATTCATCCAAAAACCCTTTCAAGAATTCACGAATTCAAGCGAAAAAAAATTTCTTTTTGGGGGCAAAGAGGGAGGAAGGAGGAGGAGGCGGGGGAGGAAGGAAGGAGTCACATAGTAACCTTGATAACTCATAAAGACATAAGCCGCATGCGCATAATTCGACCCTCATTTAAACGTTATTAGTACTTACTATACGATCTCGAATTCACCTAAAACATTAATGAAAAAATATTGCTCTTCGAGAGCAACACTCAGGCAGCGCTCTTTGAAATAGGAGGGGATGGTCTTCTAAAGGGAACTCGAAGGCGTACTACTGGTTTGTAGCAGCATCTCATTCAAGCACTGATAGCTTCGAACATCATTGTTCAAGTGACGACAACGATCGAAGAGCTAGTGACAGCAATGGGGAACAAAATGACCGAGATGGTGACCCAAACACCTCGCGCGGTGATCGACGCACTGATCCCGGAAGTAGATAGATTGTTGGCCGAAAATATCGATAAAGCAGTGAAAGCACTAGATAATCCCATGAGGCGAATTATGGCTATTAGTATGGAACACCATCAACCACCTGCGCCTCGACGAAGAAAAATAAAAGCGAAAGTGACCTTTAGCGAACTCTAGCTTCAAAGGCGTGCCAAATGAAATCTTACAAATGAGTGTTCATGGAAACGGCAAATACTTTCCCACCAAATTGTACTCAATAATCCCCACGATAGTTTTGTGTCAGAGCTTATTATTACAGCACTCTCTTCAATGCAGCGGTTTGTACTAGTTGATATGCTGCATGAGCTGTATGATACACGATGTAGGTGTAGCGAATTTTGTTGTTAAATGTGTGTGACTCTACCGTTAAATATTTCCTGGCTAGTGATGACGAAAATTGAGGATAGTTTTATTTCTATTTCTTTTCCTTTGATCCCTTCGTAATATTCATTTAATAGGAGCGTTTTTAGTCCTAGTTGAGCCGTTGAACAAAATTTCTGTGCTACGTGATAGTGAGCGCAACCATCGTTGTTGGCGAATTTCAACTTCGGTTTTTTTCGAAGCAGACAGCTTGACTGTCCCATAAATTCAGCCAGCAAATTTCTTCCTAACAGCTACATCGTTAATCCTGTCAGTGCGTCTATTCGCAAGAACAGAATTACTAGTTTGCTTCTGACAAACGGTTTAAATTTGATTCGTGGCGCTTATATTGTCGAAACTTTTTCCACTAGTGAGCATGACGATATCCGCTTTGAAATCTAAGCGTAGCTTAAGATACTTAGGGAGCATAGTGAAATGGATGCGTATCGATTTGACTGGACTGAAGCAAACGCAATACTTGCTTAGTGTACCGTGGATGATGTCTCATAGATTCCTTCACCACAACAAAATTTACCAATAGTTCACGGTTGATATGTACAACTTGACCTCTGTGGATCATCGAAAGCCTGAAGCCCGACTGACATAAGCTTGAAACTTGTAAAGCCTTCAAAAGGTGCTTTAAAATGGAGTGCACAAAACTTGCTGTAAACTAAGAAAAATTTGCAGCCGATCGAAGAAATTTGAACGTATTTTTTAAATATGCAAATAGCGAAATGAGAAGTCAGTTGGGGTACAATAATCTTCTAAAGAAGCAAGAAGTGGGTAACTCGATAATGGATACAAACAATATTCACTTAAATATATACAATCATATATGCAACAATTACATCATATATATATATATATATATATATATATATATATATATATATGATGTTAGTTTCATCCAATATTCAAACTACATCGCAAACCCACTAATAAGCAATCATATGTCCATTAAATTTATACGCAATAGGTGACATTCTTTGAATTGCAATTAAATTTTATTTCAACGACCGCTGAAGTTCACTCAAAAACGCTCTAACCGATAAAATAATCAACTGCGCTGTTAGTGCAACTATATCTGCAACTTTTCAAAAAATTTTTTCTTGAAAATTTAGATCATATCGCCGACGATTCAGCAAAATGTCAATCGGCTCGTTAAGCCACCAACTTCAGAGTATTGCAATAATATTAAAAACGTTCAAACTACTGCGTCAATAAAGCCCTCAAGCCTGACGATTCAAAACATGAGCGTTTCAATATTTAAAAAAAGAACCCTTTCCTAGAAAAAAATGCTGTATACATGCACGAATAACATTGAAGCATGTGGATATCACAATTATAAAAAGCATTAGAGAAGCATGTCTATCGCAATTCCACTCTCAACGCTTTCATGAAATATCCTCTATGCAATGTTTTTCAAGCATATTTTCCACTTATTATGTTTTTGCAAGCTCTTCGCATATTGTTGGCAAGAACAAACTATGGTATATATATATATATATATATATATATATATATATATATATATATATATATATATATATATATATATGTCGGTATGCCTGCCTATCTGAAGAGCTCAACTCATCGCCAATCACAAAAGAACAATGATGAAACTTAATGCGCGTAATTTAGGCCTCACCTCTTGCTTCAACTCGTTCTCCCCGATCGTCTTTTCACTCAGTTAGTGGTAGTTAAAATCTCCATATAAATTGCAAGCAAGTATCGCTCTCATACTGCTCTCGACCACATCGTCGAGAACACTATAAAAATGAATCCTCAGTTAAGATTTTCGATAACGAGCCTCTCATATAGCAAAAATCATACGGAGTATTCTTTCATTTTCAACAGTGATGAAAAGCAAATGATAGAGTGAGTACTGCATTAAGCTAATATCTATAATCCAGAATTATAAGTTCATCTCAGACAGCTAAAAATACTAGATCGCGATATTATAAGTATACTTCCACTTCAACAAAAAAAAATTACAATTTACCTTTCATTAAAAAAATTTCGAAAAAAGTCTGCAAAGTCAGTGAATTTAAATTCAACCTAGTTAAAAGAAATGACCTCAATTATGTAACATCAATAATTTGCTGATCAAAACAAAGATAGGAAAGAAAGCATCCAGATAGCGGTAGTCAAGTTATGATAATAACACAAAAGTGTTGTGCTAGGATGCGTTAACTGGTCACATAAAACGTCTTAACCACCACCTCGATGACCGTCCATTATAATTGGCTAATCTTTGCTCGCAGCTTCTTAAACGTAAAGCATTAAAGAGCACTAATGGGTGATTCCCTAGAGACGTTGAGAGCAGCTTAGTGAATCCGCTTGAATGGCGTTGAGTAAAACATTACTGCTAATAATTTGGCAGAGAAATCAGCTAAATTAATAAAATGGGAGCAGGAAAAGAGGATAGAAATCAGTAAATGCATGGACCCAAGAAAGTCTGTGATTGCATGAACGAAAATTGCCTTATGAAAATATTGTGAAAAGTTGATCACTATAAAACAGAAGAGAAATTCAATAAGCAACCTGTCTTATAAAACTGTATGACCGCTTTCCATATAAAATATTCATTTTTACGTGTAAAACATTCCTATGTAACTAAAAATTATGAGACATAACATAAAACAATACTCTATTAGACAATCAAAATTGTACTGCGATCGCGTCATGGTCTGCCTATGTCCATCTACTGGTCAGTCATTTGTATAGTGAACTAGCATGTAAAAGGTTCGTTTGGTCATTCATTCCGCAGTCGTAAAGAACAAATTCACATAATATGGTTTCACTAGGCGGTTGCTTATTTAATTTCCCCACCAACTATATCAATCGAATTCGCCTATTTAAACAACTGGGTCAATCGACCACTTTTGAAGGGTTCCCCTTAGCTGAACAATAATTGAATAACGCTATAATGACTGATACAATATCACTGCTAAAGATATATCTTCTTTCAATGTACTCAACAATGGTTAAGAAGTCTCCGAACGAAAGCATGAAAAAAAAATAGAAAGAAATAAAAGAATTTAGCTCACAGGATCATAATGAAGAGCGATCGTTGTAAAATAAAATTATTAATTTATATCTCTCGTACATTACTTTTGCAGTCATTCCATTCCATAAGAAATTTTAAATGCCTTTTTAAATGATTTTCGATACTTCAACACCTCCCTTCTCTTCTAACAACAAAAAAACGCAAAAGTGGAATAAAAACTGAAAAGTAATGCATAATAAATATCCAGATATTCAATAACCCTAACAATTTTATAAAGAATTTTAAATTCCTTCTAGAAATAATAAAAACACTCTCTTAATTATCTACACCTTTAATTCCACAAAACTACGTGCAGAGGAACATTACGTACAATTTAACGTTATGCTCTTGTTTTTCTGAATTAGTGACGAACTACGGCAAATTAAATATGCAATCGCAATCCACTCATATAGAAAAGTTACCTCTAACAAATAAAGCAATTCCGAAATAATGCCCTCTATATGCTAATTGAGTCCAAATGTTCACAGAAAGCCCTTTTATTGCATCACGGCTTCTATGAAATGCTTAAGTTTCCCTTCAATTTGAAACATTTATAAATTCCTTCGAAATAGATGGATCAATGCAAAAGATGGTCTAGCAGATCACCTCATGCTGCTCATCATATTCGCAAATTTCCGCAACTTCGGCTTCCTAAGCTTTTAAGTTGAAACTATTAGAAAGACATACAGCCTTTCATAGATACCTAGAGATATACATACACAAGCGCCTTCGTACATACAGATACCATGATGCCATATTACTACAAATGCAATTTTATAGAGGCATATAAAAACGTGGGATTAAGCTTAAAGCTTTCAAATAAATGCGCTCATAAAACTATACCTTCCAGATATATGAATAGACCGATCACCTAAGAAACTCAGAGAAATTCAATTCGGCTAATGCAGCTAAAATACGCAGCATTCTAATAGGCACGCATTGTGCATTTTAGCTGTTATAGAAAATTCTGAGTAAGAATTTCAGAAAATTTTTTACTGCCTAAGAATGCAGAGCATAGACTCAAAGATGCTAAGCGAAGCAGTGAAAACAGAAGCTTGAATGAATGAAGTTATTCTTAGCAAGCCCTAACGACGTTCCACATCGTACTTTTCGATATAAATGTACACCTGATTGTATGATGAACTATTACAATGCTTGTAAAGAATGAATATGTGTTAATGAAATGACTGAGTATTTTGAAGCCAAAAGCTGCAGAAGTTGAGCTGTGGCGATCAACAAGCACTATAAGGTGGTTTTCTACCAAAGTTCGCAATTTGCAACATTTAATGCGCTTTCTTCTTCATTTAATGCAGTTTTTAATGCAGCTCTCATTTGATGCAGTTTTTCCTTTTCACTTTACTTGTACAAGAAAACTAAATGATGTGTAGACGATAATGGTGATAGCCTATCGTATACCCTATGAGTGCTCTTTCTATACGCACCGTAACGTTACATTTCTTAGTAAAATCTGGCAGCTCTATGTGAGGTAACTGGATAAACCATACTATAGAGACATAAAATGGCTTATAATCAGCTTAAATGCATTGCTTCATTCCGCTGAATTGAAGAATACAACTAATTCTGAAAAAAAACCGCTTGGAAAAGAAGCCTGAAAAAAAAATCATGCAAAAATTACCTACCGGCTGGATCCGGATCCGATATTTGACAGTTCTCCTGTTCTTCGTATGGAATGCACCCAGATCCTTCTGCGTGAATCAGCCCCTCCGATGTTGACTAAAAATTGGTCGAATGCATATATGCATTACAGTAGCTATACAGTAGCGTACATCAGCATTATATACTGTAGAATATAGCCAACAACTCTTGCCTAAAAAGTGTCTTGCCTAAACACTTCAGAGATTGCTGTAAAATCACAACAGATGCGATCACACAAGTGCCCAACTTGGCGCATAACCTGTAGTGCATATATGGCCTCCTCGTGCCTTGTTGGTACAAGTCATATCCAGCGTTTCTTCAACTCCAGTCATGAACATGCGACACTAATCTTATACGTTCACTTTCCCATCAAATCCTTCAAGCATTGTTATTTGAAGGATATAGGTTTCCATCTCACCTGTTGATCAAAAATTCTTTACTCGTTGACTACCCTTTGTGCTAGAAATGCCTCGAATTGTCCTTACACGGTATAAAACGCATGAAAATTTCAATCTACAAACGATAGAAGTCACTCACTGTTCTTGACCGAAGTAGGGCTCAATTCCAGCACAATGGCCTATCACTGGCTTAAATCGAGAAACTTGCTCTAAGAGGAGATTTGAGCTGGAAGGGGGAGAGGTAATTCCTCATTCCACGAGAATTTGAGCCATCGAGGAGAGATACACTCCCACTTCCCCTTCCTTTTGGCTATGATCTTAGGTTCCATATAACGTCTTTCCGTGAACATTGCTAATGTGCGTGTTCATCAAATGCCTTAGCGCATTCGTTCGATAGTGGAAGAAATTTATTGAGATAAAAAACAACAAATTTCACAACAAAATATATCTAATAATCTTATCCAAAAAGTATAACGAAATGCTATGACGAAATTAAATCGATGATCTGCTCTACTTTTTATTATTGTTGTATTGACGAATAAATAACGCTCCATAAGAAGTGATGTTTGGGCTAGTCAAACCCAAACTAAAAGAAGAAAGCTTGAAGAATCCTTAAATCTATTGATGCGGCTAGGCAGTATTTATTTCTGATGGAGAGAATTGGCGGAAATCAATGAAATTAGACACCCTTCTAAGCTGAAGTGCTGATTCGCACACAAACGAACTAACACTAACGAACGCAGCAACAATTTAATTTGCTTAAGTGACGAGTGCATCACATTCGACAACGCCAAACTCCGCATCAGATGGGTTTGCCGTTTTTACTGGCTATCTGCCAAATCTCATTATTTTTTGAAATTTTCGCACATTAATAGCATATTTCGTCACCACTCAGTTACCACAATCAGATCTTGTTATTTATAGCACAGGAAAAAAATAACCGAATTTATGAAGTGCAATATTTGCATTGTGTATTTATTTTAAAAAAATTTGAGAGGATTGCAAGTGTGCGCTTGCAAATTTCCTCCTATGATGATATAAATTAAACAATGCAAGTTGAAAAAAAACGCACAAAGTTTAAAGATGCAGTTATGAAGCAGAAGCATTATCATGTCTAAAAAATTATGCAATTATTCATCGTTGTAATACTGAGGTGCTATCTGAAGTCCCAAGTATGCTAAGATTCGAAGAAAAGTTGAAATAGGTTGACGATTAGGTGTACAACTTGACAAAACGTTGGCAGCAGATCAGTTTCAATAGACAATGCAACCATTACTCTACAACTCTCATTTCCAGGGTAGCACTACCACTACTCTATAGCTCTCACTTATTCACTCCTCATTAACCACTCGGCACATCAGAAGTAAAAAACAAAACAACAACTTCTTTAACACAATATCATCAATACGAATGCAAATTAATGTGTACTTATTTCCAGTGATATTTCATCGTATGAAATGTTTCTGAATAGACGCAATATAACGGATCAAGTATAAGCATTTAACCTTTTTTATACGCCTTTCTATGAATTTTCGCAAAAAAAGACGGCATATATTCCCGAATGGGAACTTTCTATCCTTCTGGATGTACAAGTCTACCTAGCCTTCTAGCTTAACCTGATAAACCATCGAAATTAAACACATGAAATTCGATGTGCACTATCTCTACCTAAATCTTTTTCGAAGATTTCTGCATTGAAGGGAGTGTGCATGGCTGAAGTTTTGTTTAACACCTGCAAAATTGCAAAATCAATTTTCTCAATCATTTTCACGTGCAAGCGTCATATTATTATGCAATACGCATTGCGCTTTGACGATTAATACGATCGATAGGCAATGTGCAATTCGATGTTTTGCATTGCAGAAAGCACTTATCAGCAAGTATCCTCTCTCTTGCTTCATTTAGTTAAGAGTTCTTTTCCCTTATGTTTCAACTCTTTTTTTTTTTGAGATATCACCAGGTGTTGAGAAACCCTATAAAGTGCAACATATTCATTAGGAATCTAATGCCTTTTTTTAACATTTCAGACAATATTAATGAAGCAACTAACTTTGCTTAAACTTACATCTATGCTATAAAATCACCAATTTCTACCTTAAATGGGAAACGATTTATCCGCTCAATCGATGATCAAGTGTTCAGAGATCTCCTGGGAGAGCATTTCTACTCGCTCATTATATTTTAAAAAAATAAAAAAATAAATAAAATTACAAAGCATTTTGCAAAATAGTCGCAACTTCACAAAGCAATTTAACAAAAATTATCTATTTTTATAGAAGCAAGCTATCGAAAGATATTTAGTTAAATATGATCAGAAATTAATGTAGCAAACAAATTTTGAGAGTGAAGAAATTTAATGAAAAAAAAAAGATTTAAAATAAATTTTCTTCGACAAATTAAATGAAATATTGAAAATGAAAAAGATTAAGAGGGGATGATTTCGATTTAGCTTTCTTCTCATAAAATAAATTGGAGAAAAGCACAAAAAATATATACATCGCTACTATTGTTGAAATAGAACGAAAATGAACGACAAATAAGACGTGAAAATATTGAATCGGCTAATTTAATATTAATGTAATTTGTTGTAGAGATCGGAAAACAAATGTAATTGAAAATGCTATTTCTTGGAGCAATGCCAAAATTCGTCTAATAATTCAAGCAATTATGCGCTCTACTTTATGATCAATAATTTATTCGATTTTACATAAAGTAGTTAATAAAAACATTTAAAATGCTATGAAGAAACTCAACACTAATGAAATCTAAATTTGCTTTTGTTGCATTTAATAGGTGGCCACTTCTCCTCTATTCTGCCTCTCCATCGACCCCCGTCCCACTCAAACGATTAAAAATCATTAGCTCTTGTAAATGTTATTTACATCCGGTCACGAGCCAATAGCAATAGAACGGTGAAAACGTCGGCATCAATCAATGCAGCCAATCGGATAGAGACGGTAGGAGATGGGGGATGGGGAACGGTGGATGAAGTCAAATAATTTCTCGGTCTAATATTTTCTTTAATAAATTGACGAATGGAATCTAATATCGATGTAGAGAGAAACTAGTAGATGCATTTTGAAGTTCAATTCAATGACAATGAAAGCGTAAATTTGAAAAGTGCACCAAAAAAGCAAGAGCAAAAGCATCTCCGAAGCAATATGATGTGCGAAAACGCTTCAAGTGAGAGTATAGCGTTGAAAAAATTGCATGATTTAGTGATGCATATGAATAAAGCACTTTCAATAACGAAAAAAATCGAACGAGTTTTCTTTTAAAATTTAGAAAATTCAAAATGACTAGTATTGCAAATAGTTCATAGTTGTCTCTCTTAAGACGTCAGAAAAAAATAAAGCAAAATAGGAACACCCCTGAGGTTCGCAACGCCTTAAAAACCCTTAAATAAGATATCTATATGAGGGTAGTCGCTGTCATGCTTGCCTGCATACCGAATCGAGCTAGACGATATTGGACTCATCTGCTATCACCTCATTGCCGCATCACACATTGCTCACCCAAGAGTGCATTTAAGATCGTTGCTTCGCGCTTAGCTAAGAACCTCTACTCTTTATAAGTAAACCCCCCGCTTCTTAGTATATATTTGAAAGCTTCTGCAAATAAAACCATAGTAGCGGTCATCAAATTTGATATCAATATCAAAGATGCATCAAATTACTACTGCAAAAAGGAAGAAAATATAATCTAAATGTGACTAAAATGTTCTTTGCCACAATATTCGACAGACATTAGATGCCATCGAAAACTATCAATTGTAGTGGTCACTTTATTTTTTTATAAATATTGTTAAAAAGACACAAAAATAAATGCATTGAAATGCAAAACCTAGCTACTCAAACAACGCTAACGAATCTTAGCCGTTCTCATTAAGAAGCCCTACGAACGATGGGAACGATAGAAATTCTCATCAATGGTATAACACCATAAATGAAACCGTTGAAATAATAATGATGATTTAAAATGTTCAACTGGCAGTTTTGTCTAGAAAATAGCTCATAATAATGCCTGAAATGGCGGAAGCACATAGTACAAATCCTAGCAATTACCATATCCTATATAGAGAAGGATAAACGAAATTGGACAGACGGAAATATAAAAGAAAATTACTCAAGCTAACTAAGTGAAATTTGATAAGAACAAAAAACGTGCAAAACAAGCTGATACTCTATGCGCCGTTGCTTTTGGTCAATCTCATCAACCAAATTCATAACTTATCGACAGAAATGTTCGAATTTTAGGAAGGCGAGGGCTAGAAATGCAAGGAAACCTTTTAAAGCAAAAAAAAAAAACCATGGGCAAATTGAGGGAATTATAACGCCTAGCAGAAAACTTGTTCGCTTGAAGCGTTGCAAGTATTTAAAATTGTTGCTCGCTTCATTTGCTTTAGTTTGAAATCCTTTTGACATACATCATATATTTTAGCTGGATATTTCCGTTGCTCTTCGCCCGATCTAGTTTGAAAATTTCCGGCTCGCTTCGCTTCCCTTACCTTCCTAAAGGGATCGTGATTTTTTTTCACGATGGTCGTCAGTGACGTCATTTTCTAACCTCACTTCTTCTTACAACGACGATGAAAATTGAAACTTCTCGAAGTTGTTTATATATACAAAAAATACTTTAACTCACTTTGTTTGCTATTAAAAATTGTGACATAAAATATTTTCCCTAGTAAATGTAAGAAAAGTATGCCCCTCATTCCTTTCAATGCTTTTTCATTCATAATCAATCAAATGTCATTTGCACTTGCCAAACGAATTAGGGCTAAATTGGATTATGTACGTGTAACCACGAAAGCTAGAATTTAGAAAAAACTTTAGTAGTCTATATTATAATCACCTATGTCATATCATTGACTATTTCTTTTGGTAGTTTTATGTATCATTTCAGTCCATAAATCCTTAGAACCATAAAACATGTTCACATATACATCGCATATATAACACAATTTAAAGTAAGTCTATCAACGTCCAAAAGCAATTATAGACACTTTAAAAGACTCTAAAATTCATATGGATTTCGTAAACGCTTGGATGGTATATTACATCGATTAGGTAACTGAACTCGTGAAAATGACCTTCAATGGAAGTCTTATATGAGCGGTCGATTGTGTTAGAATATAAATGTATTATTGAGTGAGAATAATACTATTAGAAATGAACATTACCGCAAATCACTTCTCGCAACGACCTCTCCGATAAGACCCCCCTTTGTTTCACTACCCGATCTCTATAAAATGCAAATACGATCGATTAATTATTAAAAGCACATAAATTTCAGGTATATTCCAATATTTGTAACTCCTTGAAAGATGGTGTGAGAGATTGCATGCCGAATTTCGTAGCTTAAATTTGAATGGTTGATGAATTGAAATTGCCGAAATGTAGGTATACAGAGGTAATCATGTGCACAGACAACAAGCACGATCTAGCATTATTCGACAATCGGCATATCTGCTCAAAAGCTCTAAAATAATCTAATTTTAAGGTGCGACTGACCTTTGCAAAAACGATCTTAAAATGGCCCCTTCGCTTTTACCCATTCATCCCTCTCTATTTGAGACAAAAATCGTGTTTATGGTCATGTATAAAATGCGCTGAATAATACTTATATAATTCAACTAAGTCGATCATTTCCGCAAGTTTTCAATACAATTAATATTTTTTTGAGACCAAACGACTATTGGATCATCGTAAAAATGGTACAAAACATGGTCGTGCAGTGGATATTAGCTGATCAAAATACTTCAAACTTGTAGCATCAATGGTCAAGTTGAATATGAGGTACCCATATATACGCAAGGACAAGATGCCGCAACATGCTTATATCCTAACATTAATGATTAGGAATAGTTTGCTCATTGGAAAACGTCATACTAAATATTCTGCCTCTGGGCTTTGTATAAAACGTCAGTGACAAAAAGTGAACGACGAAAAGAAACATCTATTCAGCACCTGTGTTACATCCTCCAAGTGCTTTTGATTTCGTGAAGATTACATGCTTGAAAGAGATTTGCATAACGTTGCGAATGCAAGCACACCTATACGCTTATAGGAACTCAGCAAAGTGCTTGCATTCGAAGAATACATGCATAAAAATATTGCTAAAATATTTCAAGAGGAAACAATGGAAGCTGATGAGTGCCAGATGAGATGGACGCGATATACGCCCTTATAGTCCCGCTCGAGATCAACGAAGATTAAAAACTGTCAACAAAAAATGAAACATGAGAGAAGGGGCACTAAAATTTTGAAAGAACTATTTGCGCGCACACATTTTTTTCGAGATATTCGACTTTCTAGCTTACGATAGTTTATCTATACATCTCATAAGCTAATCTAGACTATACTATACTCTATCATACATCATCGAATAATAAAGAACACTTTGAAGCTTACGCTGGAAACAGAAGAGTGCGTTTTAAAAATTTTTTAAAGTAGTTCTGAATGGTTTGCGCGCTAAGAAGTAATATTATAACAAGATTGAAATAATATTGAAAACTGCATTCAAGATTATTTATGAAATTAAACTATTCAGTTGTTCCGAACTATTTTGTTATTCTCAAATATCGTAGCGCCTGTATAACGCAATCAATTGAAAATCTCAAATTCCTGATGCGATCAAATGTGAAACTTTAGCCAATCGTATAATGAAGGAAAAAGATGTCATTCCATGGCTATCTAAGAATCACCAAATTTCTTAACCACATTATTCATTACTTTTGAATCGCAATAGAGTTCAAAGACATGCGAAAATGTCATACAAATGCAACTAAATATAACATTCGCAAATGAAATCGTTTATGCACAAAATGAGAGTAATTCACATTGAGAAGGCATATACGCATTTGACAACTCGAGATGACATTAGGCATCCTAAAAGCTTTGCCGCAATTAATTTACTATCGAATTTCAACAGCGTTGCATATACAACTTTTCGATATGTCAAGCTTAATTAGCCATATCGGTGTCTTTTTTGATTTCCTCGCTACTCTCTCACATTCGGCTATATGAAACCAAGCAAACGTTATTGCGCAAGGCACTTCTTTGCCGCATTCAAAATGTCGCGTACTCACAGCGCAACGTTGACACCTCTAAGAGACAGGTATCACCCCCCTGTCTTTTTTCTTTCTTTCAATTTCGACAGCAATAAATGGAATTCCGTTTAGTCTTGTCCCTCTGATTTACGCAGCCCTTCGCTAAAGTTTCGCATTTGATCGCATCAGGAATTTGAGGTTTTTAATTGATTGCGTTTTATGGGCGCGGCAATATTTGAGAATAATAAAATAGTTCGAAACAATTGAATAGTTTAATTTCATAAATAATCTTGAATGCAGTTTTCAGTATTTCAATCATATTGTAATATCAAAAAATTGGCATATAATCATCATTAGTCCCAATCCAACTGCTCAAAAAAAAAAAAGATTTTATTGCCTGTCTAAAAATGTGCAAAAATTTTTAGACAAGCAATTATTTGCAGCTTATTTAGAAGTCGATGAACCAACTTGTTAACAAGTTCAAGTTGAAAATACTGAACACGTATACATATGCATACAAACAAGTGGAATATTTCAGTAGACTATATCGTAAAGTGCCAAATCAACAAAAACGTTGAAGTATTTCACATAAGAGTGCCATCCTCAAATACTAGAAATCGACGAAATCACGCTGATAATGCCCTCAGGGAGAAAAGAATAAAAGGTGGAAGATAGGTTTTGCACACTCAAAAAGAGCACCGCAAATGATTCGATAAATTTATGGATCACAACAATAGCGAAAACATCCGCTTTCAAATCTTGTAAAAAGTTTTTCAATTATTCAAGTCAAACAAAGCAGCCCTTTTCTGAATAAACGAAAGGAATTTATACTTGGAAGAAAAAGATTAGCTCTGAGATTATAAATTATTAAGTGTACTCAAGACGAGTGGGATTATCACACAAGAAATTATTGTCCCATTTTGCGCCGCCCCTCACCTAACCGAATTGGTGGGAATGCCTTCCGAGATATAGTTGATTTCGATGAAACCTTTTCGTATTTCATTACGAATAACACATATTATGGCTTCATTTGATTCACAGCAAATTTTTCACTACAAAAATCTTCGGGAATTTCCTTAAGCCATCAACATCAGTGAGTCCAAAATTTGAATTGTGCATAAAATAGTAATGCTAACGCAGTGATCGAAGGAAAGGTTAAAGGATAATTCAACGAGCAAACTGTAAAAAAAACGAATGAATGAAGATATGATGAAGGTAACGTATCGGAAAATCCTTCATTAAGAATAAGAATTAGAAAAATAGAACACTTGGATAATTTTTTTTAAGGGTGGGAAGGGAGGAAGGGAAGGAAGGACGCTTAATGAAAGGTAGGGAAAGGAGATGAGAGGAAAGAGTGGAATAAAGAACGGGGCTGACAAGGATAAAGAACTTTGTTGTACATGAAGAGTGGCGTTGTGAAACGGGTGGTGCGTTATTGGAGAAAATGAGCGGATTAGCGTCGCGCAGGGCTGCTGCCTAGGCTCCTTTTTTTTGCGCAAATGTTTCGCTTCAAGTTGTATTCGTATAGATGGCGCACGCGCCCTCTCTTTCTGTCTATTCGACGATCAAACACGCTCCACACATTCAATGGCACGCTTTGGCTCCAAAACATGCATTCCGCACTCGTGAATGCCCATTTAGCACCATTCTTAATCGATAATCACACATTCAATAGGAAGAAGTCAGGAATGCACAGCACAGATCGCAAATATTAGAGGAACGAAACGCAAATCAACCTGTCCCTAGACCTAAGAGAAGAGATCCATCCATATAGCGTATCCGCCGCCTAGCCTCCGTGAAGATATTATCCAGAGAGATGCCGAGCACTATGATCGCCGTTGAGCATTAATCCTCTTTTCCTTGTTTCTGCATTATAAGGATAGCAGTGCGATAATTACTCCCCCTTTCACTCTAAGGTTTCAGAAAGAATTGTCCATTAGACATTTATCTTCAATTGGAAAGCCATTTCAACATGAATGAGTTCCATTAGTCAGTCGCATTTATTAGTATTAACGAGTTGAACACTTCCATAAATGATATCGTCGTTAAGTGATTACTAATAAGACGTTAAATAGTAAAATTAAGAAAATGATCAAAATTAAAGAAATATGAGAACACTTTCAACAAACGAAAACATCCAGAAAAAGTATTTCACCATTACTAGATTCCAAATATGTTGAAATAGTTGCAATCCAACAGGTACACTTTTAAACTAAGGTGATGGGTTTTTAATTTAATTTCAGGATAGTTTTGATATCCATTATCAATTTTACTGCTCTATAATTTCTCGACATCACTATCGCAAAGAAGTAAACCCAATGAACTTCTTAATTGAAAAGCAAGGAAAAGTTCGAAATTGTTGACTTGAATTGATTAAGTGATACGCAAAAAAAACTAATACACTATTGATTTATTGAATTTATTCGTATCACTTTAATCTTTTTATCCATACTTTCTTCGCCTTCGCTATTTTCGTCATCTTTCAAACATTAACCGATATACGCATCTTTTTGAAAATATAGGTTTCCTATGTACAATGAATTTATTCAATTCTATCCAAAGATTTATCCGATCCATCAAATTCAATAAACTCACTGAAAATGAATTTCGTTCATTGCCGTTATTTGAAACAGAAATGATTACAATCGCTGAATTAGAAAGAAATTATCCCATAGTTACTTCATTAAAATCCAAATATCTTTACTCTTGAAAACCTCTCACAAAATCAAATACACCTTTGATAGAACTCAAGGCTTTAGTAACTTTACGTGCAATCACCTTTTCCCCTCTCCCCTCCCCCCCCCCCCCCTCAATCCCCATCCCTCAAATCAATCCTATATGTTCAACGTCCTAAGTAGAGTTCGATCCAAGCGGCATTAATTTATTCGGAATCAGCAAGTGCTCATCATCTTTTCAAGAATAATATGAGATGTGCTATTCTGAAGGTCATTTAAGTTGCCTAGTTGAGGCTCCATTAGGAAACGAATAGGAGGCTGACTGCTTGGCGAAAGTGATAACGAAGTTATGAGAGTATTAACGAAGACAGAAATCACCATAAGCAACCATAATTAAGAAAGAACGTTGGTTCGTATTCCTTTGTTAATGCCGACTCTTGGCTCACAATTCAAATATCGACGTTAAAATACATCGTGCTCCTATAACCAGTGGAATTTAGTCCCGCTTGCTACCTTTAAAATAAATAGCTAGTGAATGTAAAGAATGATGAGTGAGATTTTTAGCGTCACTAGGAGCATTGTTCACGGATTAGGCATATGCATATGAACGAATGTCTAATATGCCTATAGATAGTAGGATGGTTACCCAAGTTTGAGTTTCGAAAAAAAGGCGTCCCGAGAAATCAAATTTGGGCCGCGTCTATTCGAAAACAACGATCACAAAGCTTTCAGGCATGAGAGGAACAAACCATTAGAGGACAGGGCCATTCGTTTTTCTCAAATAAATCGATTCCCGTAAAAGCAAAGGGGGACGACGAGAATTTCTGTTCTGATAGACTGAGTTAGAAATGAAATAAGAGCAGGAGAGAAATTTATTCCTGCAATCATCAGTTCGAAATGTTCGCAGTCTAGTCATTAAAACAGAAGAAAAAATATTTTTCGGTAAAATTATTCACATTTCAATATCTAAAGGCTGGAATTATTTGGTAAATAGGAAAGGTTATCGGTTTGGCTGATAAGATATATATATATATATATATATATATATATATATATATATATATATATATATATATATATATATATATATATATAAACATGGTGCATTTATCAAACAGCAACTAGCAAACTACTGGCATCGAATTCCGAACGCTTGTGATTTCATCTTGCATCACAAGTACTCATATTTCACCTGTACCAGGTGCAGTATTTGATATACAATATGCAAAACTGTAATATGGTACAGCACGATGTGCATATCAATCTGAAGAAAGCAGCTACATTGTAGTATTCTACAATGGTCATATCTGCTACGCACAGAACAATAAGGCACGAAAACAATAAAGTAATTCTGAAATATAATATTTAGGCAGCAACGACAAGAACTCAATGGATGAATGACGATTGAAACGATGAAATAAATCCCACATATGACGTGTTTTTCCATGCAGATGATGAAAATCGACAAAGTGGAGTGGTTTAGATTTGAAATAATAAGGCGCTCCCTCTAGAAAATTATTGAAAAGAGCTTAAGCGACGAATTGCATTTATAGGAATTCAAAAAGCATTGTGTAGCAAATCCATTATTTGTATAAGGCGCTATTGTTCTTCAGGGAAAGCACATCAAAACATACTGACACACTGTTACGACAACTCATTAGAATCCTTTCATATGATTGTAAATAAAAGCTTTAAGTGGAGCAATGCTTTTTGTTTTGCTGCTTATTTTCATCTCGCAAACTTGAACAATCATTCCAGTAAGGAAAATAATAACGATCAACAATAGCCCCAAATCAATATATCACTTCAAATTTAGAGACTATGAGAAACAATGAATCAGCGAATAAGTGACGCCTATCTCAACGTTGCATACGTCGTTTAATATAGCCATTACAACGATGGTTATGCTAGATATTGCTAGGCGCAGCATCTAGGCTTCCTATACATTTACCGCAAATATATGTAAATTAAATCATATCTATTCATGTGATGAATGAATTCATTTTTTCGAGTGGCATTCCTATAGTTCAAAAAAAAAAATTTAAAAAAATAGATCAGCCAAGTTAGCCTATCATCAGACTAGCAATCTTGAGCGGGAGGAGGAGGCGTCCAGCCTATTATAAATCTACTTTGACAGGAACATTCCACTTGATTCAACTATATGAACTAATATAGGAATTTCATTCGAATTTCCTTCAAATATTCAACTCAACAAACTGATAAGAAAAGAGAAAAGTTTTTTCTCCATTTCTTTTCTTCGCATTCAAAAAGTTTTGTCTTTTACGCAAAGCGCTTTCCGATAATTCTCGGAATTGATCTGGAGATAAACGGATAACGCAAATATTAGTGAGAGAACAAAAAGCAATTTAAAACACGCAAATCACTGATGAATGCACTTTATATCAATGCAAAATGACTAAATGAATGTGATAAGAGCGCAAGAGTGGTGCAGCGCAATTGCGATAATTAACGTGAATTCCACTAATTGTCTAATCGATGGCGCATTAATGCATAATGTTTTATTGACCAAATAGCCATCGATGGCGATATTTATAAATTCACAAGTGTAATTCCCTAAATATTTTTACATTTAATTAAATTTTTACGTAAATAAAATACAAGTGAAACAATCTTTATAGGTGGAAAGGGAAATGAAAAAAGGAGATTTTCTTTTCTCGCAATAAATAATCTGATAATGCAATATTCTTTTTTTCGTTTAAATCGTATAAATATGATATGAATATTTATTATATTTACCACTTTCTCATATCTGACAGAAATATTTCTTCATCTCAAGCGCTTCTTTGTAGAGAAATGGAGAAGCCGCAATACTATTACAATATTCATTAGCTTTGAGGCAACGAACCTGTTGAATTCTTTTTTGCTTTTCAATTAAGGCATTTTTCTTCTTAAGTCCTACCCTCAGCAACTGCAGTAATAACTGCAGTAGTTTTATTTTAATCAGTCCCTCCCTCAGTCCCTTTACTTCAGTCCCTTTCTTCCCCTCTCTCCCACACCCTCATGGACATTGTCGGGAAAGCTTGACCCGATTATTGATTCTACAAACTTGTAGTGAACTCCAAGTTTAGAGAATTATGCCCTTTGTCGTTGTGCCCTTTTGAAATGAATTATATCCTTTTGGGAAGCAGATAAATATACAGCATGTGCATATTTATCACCTTCGCTAATAAATTCCTCTCTAGCATATTCCTAAGTGATTGAATCAAGAATGCAAAAAGGGCTAACACAATGTTAAGCGAGTATGTTTCAAACTTAGAGGCAATTTGTTCAAACCCATTTCTAGAGAACTCAGATTCCCTCATTATCCATCGGTGAGAGGTAATCAACACGAAATGTCTACCACTTTGTCTGTCGAGTTGGCAAAAAATTCATCAAAAATGACGGTCATATAGGGACAGTTAATCAATTGGCATTTTGGTATGCACAAAAGTACCAAACCTGAAATTCAGCTGGCAAAGCAGTTTAGAACAATAGCCGGCTGATGATCACCTCTTATGATCACCCGAAGCTATCAATCGTTGAGAAACATACTGCGAAACATAGTCCTCCCCGAAAATTGGCATAATTTTTACACATCACTGCGTTTATTTATCAAATTTTGCCGATTATTTTTAAAAATGATATTCCCGAATAATTTTCAAGGCAAAAAAATTTCCCAGCACGATTGTTTGCATAATGATGATAGCTGTATCACATCGAGTGATTCCTATGTTGATGTACGATCTAACATAACCATTCTTATTCATCTCTCTATGGAATATAAGCCGGCTCTTTTGAAACTAAACTAGTACTAGATCGCAGTCGCTATCCGAAGCTCAGACCTCGAAACAATTGGCAATGAGCAGAATCAAGCTAGCAGAAGAGGGAGCATGGCAAACCGCAAGGAACCAGAAGCAATCGGAAACGAAAGAGGCAAGCCATCTGTATCAGCAAATCAACAGACTCAAAGAAAGAGATATCCCTCTGAAGTCAGACAATGCAACTTTTGAGGGTAAGCGATTGCTTGAGCGAAGATTCTTGTAAAACACGACTTACTCAAACCGTTGAGGCCGTAGAGGCCTCAGCATTATAGAAAACCAGAGAACACTCTTATTTACAGCCTTGGGGATTGCATTCGAGCAATCCTAGTTGAAAGAACCGATAGTGTTATCTTCGACAGAGGCAACTGCTCTATAGAAAGTAACAGGGTCGGGATGCGTCCCACATTGATGCTTCCACTATAAGTCCAATCCTTCAGAAGGGTCCTGAGAGACCTGACTGCTTCAGTTTGAAAAAACGTCCCCAACTCATTTGTAGAGGACACCAAGCTCAAAAAGCAGCTGTCTCATTGCATCTATCTACTCAATGACCTTTGAAGAGGCTGAGGCGGAATTGCTTTTCACGCAAACCATCTGAATTCAGCTTCAATGAACTCATGTAGAAAATCAAGTTCGTTATTCAACGCTCATAGCAGTCTGATGCACGAAAGCGAACGATAGCAGAGTGACTTCGTGAACTACTGATGTAATGCTGCAAACTATAAGGGAGGTAAGACCATGTCACTTTGCTGCCGAATTCAAAAAAGAACGCTAGACAACCAAGCAGTATGTAAATCGACAGAAGGTGAGCATGCGCTCATCGATTGAAAGAAAAAAAGATAAACTTATCGCTATCACTAATGCACTAGTATGCGGATCAAGAGGCAAGTGCTTTAAACGTGAGTCGCAGTAAAGGGTGTTTAAAAGGCTCGTATGATTATAGTGTCTACTTCAATATCAACATAACAAAGGTCGAACGACGATGATAGCGCAGTACGTTTTTTTAGGTATTCAATAGACAATGATGTAGATCTTTCAACTTAAGACACGTGTGAGATGCGCTTTTAAAAGCTTCACAATTAAATACTTCGTAGTAATTTGTTACAGTATTGGCGCTTCATAGTTTAGCTAGCGTCTTTGTTATTTCGAAACAATGTCTGCAAAGGCTCTAGAATCCCTCAATCATGACAATGAGCTTAATCGACGAAACTGCAATGAAGCATGACTAGGTAAGTTCAGTAACGGAAATTCAACGCAAAGATTCCCTAGTAGAGAAGTAATAGTGAAAACTGAAGAATCGCGAACAGTCCATAAACGAAATAAAACGATGACAATATATGTGCATAAATCTACCGTTATCATCAATTATATATCCTCGCGTTGATTGTCTAGTGGTCTTGACAAAAGTGCAAATATAATCCACAGTGTAATTTTTATGCAAATTTCATATTTCATTGAAATGCTTATTCATGAAAAAATTTTTTTTTAGAATTTCACTAAATCTCTCTCAAAATAATAAAGGAGCACCATTACCTCAGTGAAAAACTCAAAGAGAGAATATTAGAAGGAAACGTTTACTCGAAGGATCATTGGTGCTTTTTAACCACTTTTCTACTCGAATATTGCTTTAATATTACTTTCTTCAATCTGTCATCGTATTTCTCAAATAAAGCTGTCAAAATTTCTTATCAAACTTTTGGTTTCGAAAATCCGATCAATTTAAGTCACATTTCCTTACATTCGCTACTATTCCGTCAATTCGAATAGCGTAGGCAACAGATAAGGAATTCAAGACTCATAGAAAGAAAACTGCAGCTTCCACCTCCATAAATTTTTGCATGTTCGACGTCCTTGTAGACCTTAATATGTTTTTTGCCCTCCGAAACTATCGTCAATGAAAAAAAAACCACCCTTCACATGGCGTCACCCAGAAGGCGATCTGTCACGCAAGCTTTTAAAAAACTCTTCAAGAACCATATTTAAATACGACGCCATTCTTGAGCACTTTGTAAAGCCTTAAACTTCGCATTTAATCCTACTCATTACCGGTAAAAGACTTCCTGGTAAACGACTTCTCGGTAGAAGACTTCCTGGTAAAAGACTTCTCGGTAAAACACTTCCTGGTAAAGGACTTCTCGGTAAAAGACTCAGTGCCAATACAGGAATTCTCGGTAAAGGATTCATTGCCAACAAACCACTTCAATTTTCTGCCCTCTTTAGTTCATCGATGTTCGATAATTTCACATGCTTAATATACGTTACACTTGCAATGAAAGCTTTTAAAATAGCTGATGAATTAACCATCCCACTCTATTCTGCATGCTCTCGAAGCCCGATTTTATCCTCACCCCTCAAATCGATTACAAAAAGTGATTCACAGCTTATGGGCCACAATTGCCAGTAAATGAATCTTTTGCAGAACAGAGAGAAAAGATATAACAATAACAAAATAGTATAACAGTTTGGGCGAAAAAATCTGACCATCTAGTTTAGAGTTCATTAATTTGCAATTCTAACATACTTTTCCTAATAAAGTGATTATGAAGAAACAATGAAACTACGATACTGACCAACAAAGAGATCTCAAAAAATCTCAGAAAGTGCCAAAAATATTACGCCGCTTGATTGAGAGGATACAGGAAAAAGAAGACATCTAAATTAATAAATATTTGACGCTCCTTGTCAAACATGCAGCTTTCTTTTTTGGCATTCAAAATTTTTTTATTCTGCACTACCTTCCCACGAAGGTTCATGACGTGTTGGTGGACAATTCAGCTCAGTGTAATCGCCTTACTGATCTCTGGAATCTCTCCTACATTCATAACTTCCATTGCAAAAAGGATTAAAATTGAAAGCTTCGTTTCGTTCATTGTTAAGCGATCTACTGAAGAAGCCGGTCCTATAATCGTGAATTTCTTGGAGAGATTTGCAATTACTCCAGGCAGTTAATAAGACACGATATAACCATTTTTTTCCGAAAAAATAGGAATATTTTTCCCCGAAAAAAATCAGAAAAATTTACCCATTCTCGGTGCATTCAACATGGTTTCCGATGGTATCCTCGATGAACCCACAAAAACATAACCGACGCTAGCTACTGACATATCATTTAGAAAGTTGCACCTTGTGCGTGTGAGGCTACATTAAACTGCAGCATTGAAACCGTGAGAGCATCAAACTCTATGCTCAAATATCTGATGCGCACGTTGGAATGCGCGATAGTTGTATAGTTTAGTGGCTAGGCACTTGTTAGCAACAAACAAACTGCCTGATTCAATCGCTTTTCAGATCTTCACCTTGAGCGGCAGGAGCAGTGACATAGTCATGCACTTAGACACAACAATTCTCTAGTCATTAGCCAATGATAATTGTTGATGATTAGGAAATTACTTAATGAAATGCTTCTTTGAAGCATATAGCAAATAGGAGATAATGCGATTAGACAATAATCGACGAGCCTAAGATGGACAACCTAGAAGTGTGAATTTCAAATACATCATACAACTACTAAATCGTCATTATTGATTCACCTTTGTTGCATTAGGAAAACGACTACAGCATTTTCTATATTTTAGTAAATAATCAATAAATACAGCATCCGCTGTCCTAAACAAGCGTTGACCCTCATAGACAATTAGGATGTACGATAATTTCATATAGCTTTTTAAAGACATCATTATTGTAATTATTTGATAAGAGGCACTGCTACAATCAATCTAGCATGCGCATTAAATCAAGCAAAGTATTCGGATGCTAACTTTTGAGGGAACAAAAAGTTGCGAACTTTCTCCTATATCTACATCCTTCCTCTCCCTTTTCCCTATTGAATATTCTCTATTCATTTCATCTTATTCTTGCTGGATTCGTTTTGAGTAATACGAGAAGTGCTCTCATTCACAAACGATTTCTCATTGTTGAGCGCACAACAATTATAAAATTAGAGTTAGTCCATGAAAGAAATCTAATCGATATTCGCTGCGATATCTTCAAGCCTTTTTTTTGTTTTATTCTTTGGGAAGTAACTTGGCAAATTTCGCTGCCACAATATCGATATTTTAATCTTTCTAGCCTAACTCTAAACTATCTTTCTATATGGACGCACTGCATCTCATACGACTGATCCCAACGACAACAAAAAAAGCTAAGAATTCATCACTTAGATTTCCTCAAGCCGTACGTTATAGCTCTTTTGTCACAAAAAATATCTAACCAATAGATATTATAGAAAAAGGAATTGAAAAATCTGACCTTCCAGCCATCTCCAACCATCTCCTCTTTGTAGGGATTCGGTTGTATGAGAGAGCCAACACCACCGGAAACGTAGTCAGAAGACGACATATGTACGAGGCGTGGCGATCCGATCCTTTGAACGAATGGCGAACCTAAAAATCATTGCAATGCAACAACATACGTTCAGGAAAACAGCGCAGTTCTCATATGATTGTTTATTACATTCATATCGATTGTTGCATCTCAGAGATAAATATTAACGCGCTGCTATGCATAATGAATGATGATGCTAAAGGGAGACGAAATTGCTTTTCAATGAACTCATTTGATGAGAGTCATTAAAATTGACAATTGCTAAGCTATCATAAATGAATAAATAGTATCATAACATCGCAATAAATGGCAATAAAAAAACGAATGCAATAGAAGCATTTATAAAATGCCCCTTTTCCTTTTACACACATACGCGTTCAAGTTGTTTTACTCTCAAAAAAACCGCAAAAATGTGAACAATCAATGACAGAGTGATAAATTTGCATATTAAAAAGTTGCCACCGATTTATCGTAACATTAAGTTCATATTGGCCTACATCCGTAATTATCGATACTCGTCTTCGTCAATTTACAAACGACTGTCTGCCTGGTTATAAAACGGTCAACGTACTCAACTCCACATTCAGTGCTCATTGAGTAGGTTGCCCAACTAATCAATGAATTTGCATATTTCATAAATTATCAACCAAGTAGCTACTCACCTAGCTGTCGATAACTTCGGACTACTTCCGTTTAGCTAAATGATGATGAAAAAAAGCAATTATTAAACCACTGATATTTACAGATCAATCCAATAGAAAGATTCCCTATTTTGCGTGAAAATTTATAAATTTACTTGAAAAAAATTGTTAACGAGATAGTGTGCCTTCAAATACTCTTTATCGAGCGGCTTCTATAAATCCCTTTCGCAAAAAAGTCGCTTTATGGTCTCGTAAAATAAGCCGCTAAAATTTGTTTTATTCATCTAGAAATATATGGAAAGCTTGTCAATAGTCAATGACCGCTTCAAGAAATGCAGAAGCCATTGCAATGACGGATAAATCTCACAACTAGACGCTTAGCTCTCTCTCTCAACAAATGAACAGATATTAAAATCGATTCATTTCTCATTAATTATAAAAGCACTGACAGATATTGAGAAATTGCTTCACTCTCATACACCACATTCCTTAGCGAAAAATATTTTATCGATAAAAACCAAAAAAACCTAAATTTCCATCCTTGCATATATATATATATATATATATATATATATATATATATATATATATATATATATATATATATATATATATATATATATATATATATATGCATGTGCATACGGCGTTGAATGAAAACACAAAAACATACATCTATAAAACATAAGTACTCTATTTTCAACAAAAACGTACATATCAATTTTATAAGCATAGGCAAATAATACAGATACAATGAAATGCTCATATTTTTGCGCATATGACTTACCTTCTTTCCCCCTCTCCCAATTTTACGGACTAGAAATAAAGAAAAATCAGACATATCTGGTCAGACCGTTAATACTGGTGCATGCATCCGATATATAAAATTAAATACAGGGCAAATCGACAGGAGTATTTTGGAAGCATTGAAATTATGCTATGCGTTTCTGTTTTAGCGTCATTTAACTTTCAAAAAAAAGGGATTCTTTCGCAGATCTCAGTCATTTAAAAGAAGGAAGAATTGATGCTCCCTATCAGAAATAACAAATTCGATCTGATGGCAAAAATAGGAATTGAAATCTGAAGTCAAAAACAAGTGATTGATTCAATTTCATTCATCTCAGTATTTCACAACGCCCGAAAGGAATCACGAATAACAAGCGTAACACACACACACACATTCGTTTATACGGCTATAATTTAAGCAATATGCGAAGGGTAAAGCGTGATAATCTAGTGTCGTGATGCATTTCTCTCTGACAAGCAACAATGCACTCCTTATCAAGCTTTTTCTTCTTCAACCGTTTCCCCCCTCAGGAATTAAATCAAATACGCTAAAATGCACGAATACTTCTATTGCTTTTTTTAACATCAATCACTTTTCTAGTGCAAATATCCATCGAGATAAAAACTAACGAAAATTTCTTGAACAAGTGAAAAAGATTTTCGTTGAAAATATTACATGCGGAAATCTAATGCTGAAAATGAGACTTATTTTTCAATAAATGCGAACTGCTCGTGGGAATAAGCAATTCTCCCAGTGAGATACTTTTGTCGGAAAATAAAACGTTGCGCCTTAAACGGGGCTTTTTTTATTATGCAATGACTAAGAAATGTGGGAAAATCTTTCAAGATGTAAACCATTTTGATGCTTTGAATATAACTATTTCATTAGTAATTGTGCATTTGTTCTAGCAGTGCCCACACAATAAAAACGTTTTTATGAATGATCTGCATTATAAATTCTGAGATTCTCACATCCGATGCAAATAATATTCGTATATATCAATGAATATGATTTGTCATAGTAACTAGCAGGCCCCCGATTGGCAATCCAATGTGGCGCAATAGCATTCTATATGGATAGCATTCTCGATCGAATATGAGACCATTAGATCATGAGGTAGATGAGTGGTAATAACGAAATTTGTGAGATGCAATGAGCTAAAAACTAGCTAGAAAATATTTACCCCGTAGAATCAATATATCTAATGGAGAGAGATTTGTATGTCAAATAATTTGCTGCAGCATTCGCAACAGTGATTTGAAGAAATAAGAACCACAAAATCAGAATTCAGCGAACCACAAGATTGTCTCATTTAAAGATGAATAAGCCTTTCTTGGATGGATAAAATCTTGTTGCAAAAATGAATATCGAATTTGACCTATTATTCAATGTGTTACTTTTCGAAAAAGTTGATTGAACACCGTTATGGAATGAAAGTATGCGCCATTTTGCATATGCCATTACAGTATACAGCAAGAGGTCGTACGAGAGCGTTTTTTTTTTACCGATACCCAACGTATTACGATGACTTTTGTATAATGACGTCATTCCGATAAGGCAAACACAAAGAGACAAAGCTCTATTCCAGATATGATTGCAACACAACATAGAGTTCAATTAATCCCTTTCAAATTTTTGAGAATAGTCAATAGCGTCCAAAATATTGGAATATCCTTTTCAGACTACCATTCTCAGTTTACTAATTACTCACAACAATTACAATAAGAAATCTGCATTCTTCAAACTAATCAAAGATGATACTGTGACGTCAAATGACGTCATAAAACTATCATCTATGAAGAATTTAGATTTCTGCATGAAATAAGAATAGCATTTATATAAGAATTTCCCATCTAATATGATATCATCATATCATAAAATATCATCATAAACAAAGTAAACAAACGCTAAGAACTTAGTTAGTATTCTAAAAACACTTGTGCTTATAGTTTTATCATTGTAATTATTGCTCTTTCTTACATTTTTTCTCTTTTTTCCTAAAATTGTCGTACGCATGCGCATTTCCGTGTTTATTCCCTAGTACCATCTTGTAAATATACAAGCTATTTATGTCAGTGGCTAATTTAATAAATCAAACCTCGTTGCGGATCGGCCAGCTAAAACATGAATTGCCGAAACTCAACGACGATACAGACAATGCTTTTCAATTAAGTTTAGCAACGAATTAAGTTAGTCGAAAAAAGAGATTTTTTAATGAGAATTGTTAAGCCAATCGATGGTGTACGAGAAAGCATAATGGACAGCAATTGAATTTTCGTTTTTTTTGAATGCTGGTGGAAAAAGATTGGTTCAATGATTGCATATGGTTATAGTCACCTTAAAGAGAGAAAATAATTGACACAAAATCAAGATGCCGCCTGAATGAATAAAAAACTAAAGCATCTTACATAGCACAACTTATTGTGTCGAAATCTACGTTGGCTATCAAAATTGATTCATTGTGAAGAGAGAAGTAGACCCGATGGTAAGGTGGCCACAAATTCTATAGATGAATTGAAATTGGGACAGCCCTAATGTTAGAAAAATATATGAAAGCCAATAAACACATCAATAATGTCTAATAAAATCATTGGTAATATTCACATTTTCGACTTGTTAAATACGTAATAGAAGCATGCTAACAACGGCGACATAAAGCAACGCAATATACGATCGATACCTTACGCCAAAGTGCTCTCTTTCAGAGAGGACTTTATTTTCTAGCTTATTCACTTGCAATCCCACCATTTCCCACATAACTCTCTGCTGAATGAAATCGAGTAGAAAAGGTTGGTGAAGCGGAAACGAATCTTAAATTTAGTTTTCTTTATCACTCCCATTACAGTAATTAGAGATAGGAAGATACTATCTCATAGCCTCTCTTCGATCTAAATAGGCAACTGTTGCTGCACCGATGAAACGTACATTATTCTCTCAACAAGATCCCGTTATTCGATACGCTAACAAGGAGGCTTTATTTTCACTTCGCAGTTATAAATTCGCACATATTTGATTCAATGACCTAATATGTAAAAGCGTATATCGCACAAGCCATCTTTATGCGCTTTTCCACTTACATATTTATTGTCGCAAACTAAAGACAGTAATATGAACAGCGTAAGAGCATATATAGATTCCAGTCACATTAGAAATTGGACATTAAATAAAGAATTTCTTTCAACTATCCTATGTGGAGAGCAACATTTAGTGCCACAATGAAATCAATCTAGTTACACATGAAGATCAATATGCTTATCAATACTATCACTATCATATCAATCCTTAATCTAGAATATTCTCATAATCCTTCATTATTCATCGAGGAGAGTGTAAAAATTGATAGTGCTGAGAATTTCATGAGACACTAAAATCGTTTCGATCTCTGTCCTACTGCAAATCTGACATTTTAGTATATCGTTTTCACTATTTCCCTCGTAATATTCGCTTCTTACGTTTTTTTTCTTTTTCGTTTCTTTTGTTGCCTTCCATGCATCTACGTTTTCTTTTTCGTTTCCTTAAATCTCTCTTTATATCTCTACACCATGTTTTTCACATATTCATTGCATATATATATTCATACTAATTTGAATGTTGAATCAATTAAAATCAATAAAATAAATGAAAATCTTTAAAAAAAACCTATCTCTTTAAGTCATATATTCTTAAGAAGTGCAGCATAGATCTCACTAAAAGCATTTTCCTCACTAGTGGAAAGAATGCGTTGAATTTAAAAGAAATTGCTCAATCAGATAAACGTTGAAAAGTGGAAAGAATCCTCGTAGATTTTTGTTTATGAACCTTAGAAGTGCTCTAAAAAGCTCACAAGAATGGCACATCGCTATTAGTTCGACTCGTTATATCTCGATGATAAATTGTAATCTGCAACAAGAATTTTTCCACACACTAAATTGAGACCTTCAAAAATAAACATGGTCACTACCTTTAAAGAGTAATCACTGATGTTGAATGAGAATAAAAGATGCTCAACGGTTGAATACGTTGAGGGAAGTAACACTGAATGCTTCTCATCGATGCTATTTATTAGCATTATATTGATGACATTTAATCCAAATCATTTGTTTACTTCCACTTAAATTTCAATATAAAATTCTCATCAAAACATTTATTCCGCTATCATCATTCAAAAATGAAATTTGAGATTATTTAAACAAATTTCAATTAAAGGAAACGGATGAGAAGAGAATTAAGTCATCGAAGAAAGACGAATAAAAGCTAAGAAGTGGCAATTGAGAAAGGAAATTCTACGCTTTCATAGTCGCACAACTACTTTCATTTTTCATACTCTTTGTATATATGTCTCAGTTTGCTAAAAAAAAAGAACAATCGATAACAATCTCAAATAAGCTTTTAATATTCAATGAGGCAAAAAAAAGAGAGAGACTTTCCATATAATAAGCTAAAGTCTGAAATCGATATTTGCATAGGAGTTAAATTAAGAACAGGAAATAATATCAAATACTTATAGGCAAATTCATTGATTCAGGATCGCTAAATAGGTGGAAAAAAAGATGGATAAGAAGTTTATTTTTGCACTATAGAATTTAGTTTATCCCATTCAGTGTGTATGCACTTATTTCATGAAAAGTCAACTAAAATTTCAACTTTAAAGCGCCACATGCACGGATCTCAACCCTACGATACGTCTTTAACTGTCTCGTAGAATTGCAGCATATTTGACACTTAAGATCTACCATATGCGCCACTTTCATCGGATCCTTAAACATCCTTAAATTGCGCAAACATGTGCTCTCTAGCAGTTTCTTTCCACAGATGCAGAGCATTATGATTTCTACTGAAATATGGTGCCACTAAAAGCCTATGGGAAACTATACTCTGCCATCTAAATAAAAAATTCTATAAGTATACTGTCACATAATAAAAATTCTACAGGTTATCGTTATACTGAACGTCGGAAAGCATAGGTGAAATAAGTGTGCATCCCCGTTTGTGTTTGAGACCCACGTTTCTCCAGAATTTTACTCAATAAAAGGACGATTTTCAGATGATATTCGTTGCCTAAGATTCTAGACAAGCATCCACTTTAATGAATAAAAAACTACTTCAAAAAACTATCATAAATAAAGTAAAACAAAAAAAAAATGGCTTCCAACAGACGCAATCAAAGATTAGAAGGAGATGGTTTCTAGAAATCGAAAAATCGACATATTGCATTAGCAACTAAGCGATGACAATTTTCACGTAAACGATAGCAGTAAATATAAATGATATTATTTAAACGGAAAAAAAAGACATCGAAAATAAAAATTAGTAAAGGGGATGCAAAAAAAAAAAACTTAGCACTTAAAGTTGAAGAAAGTTCACGTTTTTTAATGTTTAGGCAAGAAGCTTTCGAAGAAATGGAGCAGTTGTATTGTCATTTTTCTATTTGAATTATGAAAAAAATTCAAAAAAAAATTCGACTGATAACGAAATTGAGAAAAAAAAGACTGCAAAGACATGCCATGAAATTAATCCAGCTTTTCGCCTTATACAGAAGAACCGTTCATCTACAACTCGGCAAGTATAAAATAAGAACAATGACCGCGTGCAATAGAAACAATTTCTCCTTCCTTTATATATTGACACCTAAAAGGATGTTGTAGCGTCGGAACTCATAAACTTTCCTTATTACGAGTAAAATTTACACATAAAATGTGAATGATTGTTGAGGAATTCAATACTAACTCTCCATAAACAACAGTTTATAACGTGATTCCGCTGATTGTTATCTATAAAGGATAGTATGGTGGCACCAGATTCTTTTGTAAAGATTTATGTGTAAATTTTGCTCATAATTAAGGAAATCTGTGAGTTCCGACGCGATGCTATATCATCCTTTTTGGGTAAATATGGTCAATTTGTAAAAGAAGGAAAAAATTGCACCTAATGCACACGGTCATGTTTCTCATTTTTTATACCTGCCGAGTTGTAGATGAACGGTTATTTTGTATAAAGCGAATAGCTGGATTATTCAAATACTCATTCGTCATCGGGCACATTTTATATCTGTTAGCGATTTATGCTATCTGCTTGTCTAATGAGCAATATTATGCCTACCGGTGCCTATGCATGTACGTATATCGATTTACTTGCTCGGTGCTTTCAACTAGGGAACTACTGAAGCTGAAGTTATGATATTTGATAAATATTATGTAAGTGATAGAAGGATTTTCTATATCAACTTTCACACTAATCTGAATACGATAGCTTATGCTTTATTATTTGTTGACAACTAATGTAATTGGTTGATGTGGCGAGTGAAACATCGTTTCTATGTATTCTTTAGGCTTTTCGAATTTTCCTTGCAGTTCAACCCTATCGTTAATAATCTATAGCAGTCACTCGCTCCGATGATAGCCAGAAGGCCTGAATATTAGTGATAAGGATTATTAGAAATAGGCGATCGAGGAATCTGACCACTAAAGGATTGAAAGAAGAAGAAAAAACATTTTTATCTGCCTCTGAACTTCAATAATTATTTCAAAGGCCGATAAGTGAGACCGAAATTGTAAAATTTGGATTAACCATCGAATATACTAATCAATTTTCTCATCAATGTTTTTTTTTTTTGCATTTCGCCAATTCAACACCTAAGTGAATAAACGCATATAGGAACATATGCCTAAATACTTACATAAACGCATTTATGTTAGTGACGTCATCATAACGTTAAAAAAAACAAGAACTTTTTCGAGAAATCACTTAACAAAATGAGGCCTAGTTTAAAATGCTGCAGAGATAACGATGCTATTGCGGAAAAATAACGCATGAGCGCACATTAAAGTTGCTAGCAGCACTCTCACTTAGTGCAAGCCAACAAAACCCTTGAACTAGCTAGTTAAGCATTCGCCGTGCAATGTGAAGGGCATTCCATTTCTATCTCTTGCTATTTGTATGAAGCATTCGGTCAACTCACTCGCCTTATTTCAAGTAAATCAAGCGGAAATAAATGCGTAATCTTTGCTTTAAAAAAAAGCTTGTCCTGCGCATTGTGAAGTTGCTTTTAAAAGTGCATAAGCGCGACAATTAAAAGGCAGCGTTACAGCAATCAGATGCTCATATCCACCGAAAAGTAGCATTATAACAATCAGAACTATTTTCACTAGTTAAAAAGCAGTATTTTTATAAGCCAATTAAGCGAGTTCAAATTTATTTCAGGGCGCCCCGATTTCAAACGAAAAAATAAGCTTCAGATTATGGTCAGATCGGCGAAACACAAAATTTAAGAGAAGAAGAGGGAAGCGGTAAGAAGACGCTCCGGTCTGATCCGGAGAATCTGTAAAATAGATTACTAACTGATAAATTTCACTGAGGTTCAACTATCATATTCTTTCCCTAATCATACGATCTCGATTTGTCAAATTCCTATGTGCCCAAGTGGAGTCGAGATTTGGTGTTGGAGACTTGACAAATGCGCGCATCCATTGCGCGCTACATCCACATGCCCATAAATCCTCACTCACCGTCTCCATCTCTGGATCCAGTATTGCATCTTCGGCACCCCCGAGTAACAATAATCGAAGAAATGCACAGCAGTGTTTACTTCTCTTGCAAACAAATTTCTCAGTTTAATTCGTCAATCTTATCGTCGAATTAACTAAACCAAACCTCGAAATCCCTCTAGAAGAGGGATACTTGTCTATCAAATATTGTAGTTCATTGTTTATAAGCGTGAATTTTATGCTCCATACAATTTCTTGAAACTTAGTGCACATTCGAGAAATGCCTTATGAGAAGATGAGGAGGTGTTTATTGCTCGCAAATTTGTGAAATGAACAGAAAATTGGGAAATAATTCTACCAAACTTAGCATGAAGACGCTTTTATGAAGCAGAAAAGGTCGAGATTTCAGTAAGAGGAGGCTACTGTTGAGGGTGCTTGCATCAGTGATCGCATATATTCAAGGCAGGACCCGATAGATATAGGCTAAAAGACGAAAAAAAAAACAACGGATGTTTTGATAGTACTATGCTCAATAACGAAGAATAATCAATAATAACAAAATCTGAACAAGGAAAAAGCAATCAGCAAAATGAACCCCGCTAACGAGGAGAATCTATGCACTTAGAATATATGCCAGTAGAATATATGCACTTCAAAATGAATCTAGCATGACTTTTATGCTAATTAATCAAGCAACATTTATAGTTCAGTATGTTAGCATGCAAATAGAAGACAGTGACCGACCGTTCCACTAAAAAAAGATGAAATAGTGTGATCGTGGTTATGATACATAACGCAGTACATATCCTTTAACGGGAAAAAAGGTTGAAATTCAGCCCCAATCACTCACATATTTTACTCTCCATACCAAATTCAGAACAAGAATAGCTTCTTGACATCTTATCATTTATGGTAACAATCCACAATTTTTTGTATCATGTTATCCCCCAAACTTATTTTAGACGTACGAAAAAATAAATCCCCCAATGCATTTATTCGCAGTTTTAAGTTCTCAATACCTATAGAAATGTTTTGAGAAGAAGAAAAATTCGAAAGAAATTCTAAGCGCTAAACGAAGAAAGCAATAAGCAAAGAAATGGAAATAGCCGACAGGTTGCAATGGAAATATGTCGCCAAAAGATTCATTGTCGAACATTTAAGCTAGCACACTTTCCATGCATGTTTAACATAGAGAGCACTCACTAACCAATACTAGTTGTTGAGCTCGCAATATTCTCACAAATAACGCATCCCAGCTATCAAATGCATAATGCGTTAACAAATCGATCATAATGGCTTATTTTCCTTCAAAAATTCGAAAAAGTTCTACTAGAATTCAAGAAGTAAATTCAAAAAAATGAAAGGCAATCGGTGATGAAAAGTGACTGCGAGAATAAAAACAAAAACAAAATAGATGAGGAATAACAAAATTTTCAATTGAGCGACTCTCATTTGCAATAACATCGATGAAATGCAATCAAGTGAAAGGCGTATTATTTGCATAGTCATTGCAATTTGCAAGATTCCAAATATACCCTCTCTCTAATAGGCAAAATACAACCATTTAAGATGACACTATCTGAGACAATTCTTGAGTGTTCAATTTTAACGAAAATAAACTTTTCCTTGAATAGCTTTCATATTAAATAATTGAAAAAAAAAAAACTAGTAAGTGGGAAAGCGCGATTGGATTATCATAAAGAGCTTTTCAAATTTAAGAAAAACGATTAGCGCAATATTTAACTTAATAAGCAAATGAAGCAGTAACCCGAATCAACCAATAAAACAATTTTTCAAATCCCGTTGAACAGATTAACCATCGTCACCAATTAGGCGAAAATAATAAAACACAGATTTTCATTTTTCAATTCAAGCGCTCAAACAAATCCACAACATCAGATTCGCTCTTTATGCATCATCCAATCTGACTGACGCAAAATGTGCTCTCAGTTGTAAAATGTATGCAAATTTCTTGGCATATTTACTTGCTCATTTAGAATTTGATGTGTTCAACTGAAAGTTGATCTAGGAGACCAACTGTGGTAGATTCCTGACTTAACTTTCAATAGTTACTTAGTAGAAAAGTGCCAGATAAAAAGACAGATGTATTAAAAAAGGGCAAATATGATGCCGCCACAATGCCCTTCATCTATAAATGCCCCAAAAGCCGTCTGATAATGAAACAACGTCTATTCTTTTCATAATCAAATTACCAGCTAAACAAGAAACGAAAAATTTTTCTTGGCTTCCCGGCTAAGCGCATAGTAAAACTGACCTATATTATTAAGACGCTGCCTTTGATTGTTAAGACGTGTGACTGGACATGGGACCAATAAAAAGAAATTGCGCTGAAGCGGTCACTCTAAAGTATAGTTCAGACCTTATTAAACTCATTTTCATGGCTTATGTGAATCACATTCTCACAAGCTGACCACATAATAGCCCAAATTTAACACTAGTATATTGCGCTCATTACAGAACATATATTCTATGTGCCAATAATGAGTGACTCCGCAATAATATTGCGCGCTAAGTTCGTTTGTATATTTGATTCGTGTTCACCTGACCTAAAATCCATTTGAATAGTTAGTAAATAGTGAACAACCGATCCGTCAAATTACATGTAATAATGCAATTTCAATAATCTCAATTTTCTTATGCAATCCGTCCACCATCACGTATGCAATCGACCACCTTGAACGAACATCGAAAATATCCTTCTTGACTCACTCAGTTATAAAACTCTTCGAATTGAATATTTGAATGGACGATACTTTAGGTATCTAAAGTATTCGAAATGAATGCCTATCGGCGGATCTCCGCTAAGCGTATTATACGAGAAAATAAAGTGAATTATGTCGATGTATTCGTCGCATTCTATTTGCCGTGCTTAGCATATCGCTTTAGTAAAGTTTACTTTCCGAAAGATTTTAGCAAGAAACGCATTAAGCAAGCGAATAACTTTTAGAAGCAAATTGCAAATATTATGTGAAGCTAAGCAGAGCACTTAGTGATACTATTCAAACGCTTATTCCAACAATATCGAACAAATAGGTTGCCATACTTCTTTTTGAGGCTTACAAAATGAGAACACCTTTCAAAATAACTATGAGATAAGAGTAAGCACTGCTAAGAAAACCTCTTATATAGTTGATCGAATAACAATGCCCAATATCTATATATGGCTCTCAATAATATCAGAGTAATTCATTAAAAGGCAAAGAGTTGAAAAATATTTTGAGAATCTCTGCATCGAATATTTATCCATCGATCTTGGCTAAGCGTATTAAACAAAGAAAATAAAGTAAATTATAGTGATATCGTTGCTGCATACTATTCAACGCTTTAGTATACTATCGATTATTTGCAATCAATACTATTAATAATAAGCGCTGTGAGAGTAATTCTGAAGAAACAATTATGTAAAAGTGATATGCTGCATAAATATAATTTTACTTAAGCATCTTTTTGCCAAATACCTGTTTTCTTGAGAAAATACTCATTAAATAAATACGATAAACGTCGTAGTTCTGCAAAAAAAAAGAAAAAGAAAAAAAACTAATGAACGATTCGAATAGGTATAAAACTAAAAATCAAACAACAGCAACATTAAAATAGGTGCCATATGTCGCAAATAGAGATAAGTGAAATTTATTAGTTTCTAACGCTTCAACCCACCTATCAAATCAACGAACAAGAAGTTCAATAATTCGAATTGCTCATTTTTAGGTTGCACCTCTATGCAAGATTATTTTTTAATAATCGTTAGCGATGAAAGCAATTGCGCATAAAAAATTCATCGCATTCTAGAAATCAATCGAATTATAGCATATTCGAAACTTTTGATGTGGGCAGGAAAAAAAAAGAGCTCACTTATGCACCCAATTTCTATTTGTAAGTAAAAAATTATGTGAAATAGAAACGAAACGATAATAATTCTACTCAACATTTTATCTAAATGATAAGAAAAAATTCCACCTTGTCTTGCGTGAAAATCCACAAATTACACACTGATAACAGTATTAAAAATGATAAGAATAGAGATAATATATGACTTATAAAAAATAAGGCACAAATTTTTATAGAAGCAATTGGAAAATAAATTACTACGTAACCGTATAAATCTCTTCCCGAATATTTAGGGAATAAATGCCTCCTCCCAATAAATCCCTTCTCTCTAGAACAAACCATCCTCCTCCTTCCATAATAAAATTTGACAAAGGACTTGTTTATATATACCTAGGTGAATATAAAACAACAAATAAACCAACGTAACGAGAGTAAATGTGAGTGAACGAAATAAATTTCTTCCTTGACATAAACTAGCATCGGTAATTTGAAAACCTCTGATAGTTGTGCTCATATTTCCTCATACACCTATGACAACTACAAGCGATAAGGTGTTATACTTCCACTCCTGATATACATCTATTCTATATAAATATTTCGTTTCCTCTATCACTGTGCACAAATAATCTTCATCAATATTTTCATAAATAAAATAGCATCTCGAATACAACCCTCAGGCTGAAAGTCACCTTAATTTTTGAGTTCATTAAGAAAAGAGAAAGAATCGAAGGCCAATCTATCTTCAGGCAAAAATGTTGCCAACATGCAAAAAAAAAATGGTCCGCTGATATAAGACTGAGGAAAAGGAGTCGACATAAAAAAGGAAGTGGCATATTGAAAAAAGAAAGGAGGTATTTTTTTCGTGTAAAAAATATTAGAAGATTTGATCTATTAAAGTTATCTATTGATTGCTAAGGAAGAGAAGACTATTCGAAATTATAACGTTAGTTTTCTTATTGAGCCTAAGCTGAGCATAAAAGATGGGCAAAGAAATCATATTATTCATTTCAGGGAGAAAATTATTTTTAATTTAGAGGGCAACATATAAATCAGAAGATTATATGCAAGAGAAACTTTAAAATAATTGAACATGAAATAAGCTTCAAATTATCAGTGAATTCGTTAGAATCTTTTTCGTCAAATTTTTCAGACGCGAAAAAAATGCATAAAAAATAAGTGAGTATGAAAACATGAGAGGCGAGGAGAAGAGGTGACCGAACAAAAAATAACAAAATAAAAACAGGTAAATGTTCACTTCCGGTTGCGCAGATATCAAATGCTTTGAAGTCCGATATGCGAATGCAGCAAAAAAAAAAACAAATGACTAAAGCGCAGTTTAAAATTTGAAAAGTCGATATATTAAAGAGAAGGGCAGCGAATAGATTTCAGATTCTTACAGAAGGAAACTGAAAGATATGCAGAACATTTTGCTTAATAAAGCGTTTTGGTGAGCCGAAATTGACGCCAATATTGATTGCAGAGAGCGGTAAACTAAAATACTTCTGAAAATGAAATATCGAAAAAAATAGCGCTTAATATTCTAATAAAGAATCGAATCAAAAATGCACCTAGAGAATTCATTCTAAGCTCAATAGTGTGGAGTAAAATTTTCAAAAATTGATGCAGGTAGCTTAAGAGGGCTACAGCATTCCAGAAAAAAAAAAACTATCAATAACGCTCAATAAATCTATGCTCCAAGGCATCCAGAAAACATTAATTCGGGGATGTGATATGAACTACTTGGCACTTTTCGTGAAAAACATTTAAGCAGCATAGCTTCGACCATTCGGCTAACATATTAAAATCGCTTTATAGAATACTGAAGTCAGAAGTAGGATCATGCAATGTAGGCTTAATTTCCAGGTTGTCAGCGAATATTCAATTACTACTCAAAGCATCATCGAAATAAAACGTTTATATACATAGGAAATAAAACAGCTAAAATAGTTCCCTTCATGGCACTATTACAAATTGGGTCTTGAACGAATTAACTATGTCCCATACTCATTTGAGAGCTTCATTATATAAAAATGCTCTGATATAATTCAGCAAATGCGTCGGTGATGCCATTTTATCATAGCAGGCTTTCTGAAGTCGATTCAGCAGCAAAGATCTGTTGACGCTGGATAAACTAAATATGAGGGTCACTCGATAGGTCGCCTGCGCTAATGACCATAACTTGTCTCCTCACCATTATGCTATATAATTTGCGGAAACGGGCAACATCCGTTGTAGGTGCGATAATCGCTCTAAGAGCCCCGCACTAGGTTAGACGACGAGAGGCACACATAATATTAGCGCAAAAGCGAAACACATTGCTCGTTTATAAATGCTTAGCGACAAGAATTTGGTGTGCTTGAAGGTGGCATTGACTACTGGCAGAACAACACCCTTAATATCTCTTCCTAAACACTTCACAACTTGAACGGAAACAACAAGCTCTAAATAACTCCTAACAATCTTATTCGCTAACAAACCCTCTCTCTCTTTCTCTGCATAGACATGATCGTTGAATAGTGATCGCCGTCATTCCTTTTTCAATGGTACTCTCCTCTTTACCCCTCTCATCTCTCTATTGCAAGTGATTAGACGAGCTAGCAAGCAAATAAACGTCCGTTGTAAGCTCGTTTTACGCATCTCATAAACGCGCATATTAGATGTTCGATAGAACGAGCAACACTCATCGCCGATATGTGCCTTAATCCTCTTCAAGCATAATTGCTTCGCATCGAGAGGCATACTTGATCTATACTCATAGCACCCTTTATCTTTCGTATAATACCCATCCCTCTAAATATTCATATTCAGCTTGTCAAGCACCGATTGGCCATTGCAATCAACCACAACGAGCTGAATATACGCAATGACGAGGCTATCTCTATATGCCTTTTATATAGCCATATCAGACAATTTCAGAAAGAAATCTCTGCATAAATGCGTTATGACTTCCTGCCCATTTTTATGGGCTCACCTTTCCTTTTAATGCCCCATTCACCTATTCAATTAATATTAACCAAATTGTGCAAATATGCGATGAAACTGTCTAGTGTATGTAAAAAACAAAGTTCTACTTCAAGCAAGTGGCATATATGAAGCGTTGTCATTATAAAATCGATCGTTTTATACCTGGACGCCAGTGGAGAAGAAACCTCAAATTTAAAGGATCATTATTTACTTGCTAAAGCTATCAATCAATATTTGCGTTTGTTCAATGACGTCATAATGCGACGCATCTCACTATTAACTACCGTAGTTTCCCTTTGAGAACTTATTTATGGGGCATTTACCAGCCGTAATAAGTAAATATCAAAGTGCTAAAAAATTAATTAGAAAGCTATCAAATGGGTAAAACGAACGAAAAATTTTGTTTTATGAAATTTGCATAATTGATATCACATACATAAGGAAAATTCCATGCTAAAATCAACGTTAGAGATTCACTGAGACTATTAGCAAAGCAAAGATTCGAATCAATCATTAAAAACACTCAGCATTTCGCTTAAATTTATACAAAAAAAAATCTCAATAAACCAATGAAATTTTTCGTCGAATTTATGAGGACGAAGCGAATATTTACCATACGATGGACTTAGTATGAGTTCTATGAAAGCCAATGGAATCATATATGAATACAAACTACCTACAACACTAGCATTATCATTGATTTTTGTTAACGAAATGATGAAAAATTTATTTCCATCAGCAAAACATAAATATTTTAAATGATTTGATATATTGTAAATAGAATATGACCAATAATAAAATATTTTATAATAATTTATAGAAATGCTTAAAGAGTTTTCAAAACAATAGAGATTGGTAAAAATTCATTGGAATAACGATTCTGTATTCAGTGGATTTCTCTTTTTTTCAATGGCTAGAAAGGATGAATGAGAATGGATGAAATTGGTAAGCATAATGACCGATAAAGGATATGAACGATGGGAACCCTCTTAGTTTATATATGGATTAATGGAAATAGTGCAATAATTTTATTCAAACAAACGATGCATTAATCGATATTATCCGATTGCAAATATTTCTATTATCAAGTTTACTTTCAATAGCGATTATTCAATGATGAAAACAATAATAGAAATTGATGTGATGATGGAATATAGGTCATTACAATTGCAATATCTATTTTAATATGGCTATATGAGATGAAAAGTTCTTCGAAATCTACGTTATTTAATTAATTTTGCAAATGATAGAGAATTACCCTTAAAAATCCCAATAGCTATACGACATATTAAAAGCGAAAAATAGCGTAAAAAAGATATGGAGTCATATGATGTGAAAAAATTTTTAAAAAAACATCAAGAAGTTATTAAATGAAAAGATCTCATAGCAAATTTATATATCTATATGCATATACAAATATATATATATATATATATATATATATATATATATACATATTGTAGTTTATAGAAATATACTCTGCAAATAACATTTACATGCGAATATATTTTAAATAAACATCATTGAAAGAGAAAATAATGTTGAATAGATGTACAGGTCTGTTGAATAAGATACCGAAGCAAATTAGAATAGAGAAAACCTAAAGCGTTATTCATCCAAAACGTCCAAAATGCTATTCCCAAATGGGTTAATCGAAAATGTCATGGTGATGCAATATACTGTCTCAACAAATTTTTTAATTACAACTATATCGACGAAATTTTATTTCCCACACTTATTGGAACGAATGATTCGCGAATAGGCGGAAAAATAAAATTTGATGATTTAATTGATGTGGTTAATATCGCTCATCAGAGAATTCAAATGTCTGAATTATTTTTTGAAGAGTACAGAGGAATATAGAAAGACAATTTTGCTTTATATTCCGACGAAGAGGCAAAATATTGGTTTTTTTTACTAAGAGGAAAAGATGCTAGACTTATTAAGTCTACGAATTTGTTAGTGAAGTTTGTGACCGATTGAAAAATTTCAACTAAACATCCAAAGAGATACCTTTAACCATCACGTTCATTGGCTGCCCTCCAATAGTAAACACACTCACAACGTTAATGAGGACATGCGCTGTCCGTTAATAAAGGTGTTTTTGATAAGCTACTTTATGACTTCAAGGCATTCATCGAGAGTATAACGTGTTAATGAGCCACCCTCTTCAGCAGTAGACAGAATATTTGTGAAGGATGAACACTGCCTTCCCACAAGCGCAATGATTCCTACCAAGGATGCATGCCAGTCTCTCAACATGCTAGAAAAACCTGACTTCGCATTTCAAAAACGATGAAAACAACGCTAGAATTGAAATCAGAATCATAAAATATATAGGTGTAGCCACTTATGCCACTAAAATACATTTTAGGTCTCAATTTCAACAAAGTCCTTCACGACTACCGCAAATCTGTATACCTACGGTCTATATGAAATAGGAACTGGGCAAAAAAATAGAAAAAAAATTCGATTTTTTACGATAACGTCCGGTCAGTAGTACAGGAGAATATTCGACTGACTCAATGAAGCAATGAAAAGAATCGATTTTGTTGCGATGAGATTTAGCTCAGTGTTTCGTTCCTCGGCTCTTATATTAGCTCTGCCCAAAATTGTATGATTGAACGATAAGGTTGACGATGCTCCACTGATGAAGGAATTTATTGTGCAAATAGAGGTATTTACGGCCAAGGCAGGAGAATTTATGCGCACAATGTCAATTTAGTATGTTAACAAGTGAATTAAAAGAAACGGACCGAATCCAACAAGCGCCCTCTTCCTCGTCTCACTAGACAGCTTAAACAACGGATCTCAAATCTTCATTGTTAGGGATGATTATTCCCGTTGTTAGGTGTTCTTCCTTTAGAAATGTTGCGAATTGCATATAAATGAATACCCAAAAAACGTAATGCCTGACTGGTGGATAGAGAGGAAGCAAGAGGGGGACCTTATGAGGAAGAAGCAGACAGCCTTACTGACGGTTCATTTCAAGTAAAAGGAAGTGGATCCAAAAGCGCTAAAGCGTCCACCTAATCTCATAGTGATAGAAATTACTTATGAGCATAATGCTGCAAGACGTTCGTCAAAAAAACTTAATTAAACCTAAGTAAGTTTCCATCGGTTAGATTTGATGGCATTCAATGCTTCATGTGAAAAGGACGCACTCAATCAAACACTAAAACATCTATCACATTCCACACAACAACATGAATAGACAATAATATACAACCAATTACCAACGTCTTCGTTTTCTTCATACAAATATGCGCCTCAGTTTTTGGTCCCCACCTTGGCTTTTCGTTGATATCGATAACTTTAAAATGTAATGGACTAGTAACTCCACCCCTCCGTAATATGTATGAGTGCAGAATGTCCTGCAGAGATGGAATAATTTCATAAATAGCCATTTTCAGGCTCGTCTTAAGCATTTTCGTGGCGGATGATGGACAAAGAGAAGAGGCTAAAACAAAAAGGTAAAGCCATGGATTGGATTAGCACAATCAATCAGTAATACCCTCCTTTTCCTTTCTACCATCATGAAAATAGCGAATGTAGAGAGTGTTATAGAGGATATTTTCGTTGAGGTATAGCATCGCTATAGACTTGCTTAAATGCCCGAAGAGGGCTCATAGGAAGCCTTCACAAAGAAATATACGCAACGTTATTTAGCGCAATTCTTAAACAACGAATCATGTAAGCACAAGAAATCCCCCACGATGAATGCGCTCTAGCGAAACCCACTTAGTTGGTGGCCGCTAAGTGCGGCAAATGAATGAGAACAAAAGCCCCAAGGCAACCTCTGATTGAGCACTTTTGAGAATCGAGCAAATGCAAAGTCCTCTACCCGCATCTCCTAAAAGACACTATGGGCACGCCCAGCACCTATAGAGCGCCAAAAAAGCTCATTATAATCCCTTCTATTTTTAAAAATTCACCCTCTATTATTCACTTATTTAAGGCGTTATCTTAAAACTACAAGAGATCACGTTTTTTTTCTGCAACATGCAAATATCTATAAAGAAGCCAATAAGTGAGTCAAAGGCGTAGGTGATGAGCTAAGCTCATTAGGATTGTGATAAAAAAAGAGCTGATCACCATCATACAAAGCTTATTTTCATTTGCATCCACACGATCATCACAGAGTTTATCTTTTCTAATGAATAAGACTAAGTTATACATCTAATCCTTCTCCATTTTTCATTGAGCTGTTTTTTTTTCTGAGTATGATGTACATAATTTGATGTCATAACTAATGCAATTTATCAATTTATATTTTATGACGACTGGAGCGTTTTCCGAAGAACCTCGAGAGTATAACTAAAACTTCGATTTTTTTTTTCTGAATGCAATTCTAGCCGATTCTTTTTTCTCAACAATTTCATCGCGGCACTTAGATTTAGGCAAGAAGTTCCACTTTTTTGTTGAACGATATAATAAAGTTCATAATTTTTGCAAAAGTAATCGATATTTGTCAATAGCTGATTTATGCAAAAAAAAAAAAAAAAAATTTCGAAAAAAAACAAAATTCGAGTAGCACTAAATTTTTAGTTATGGCCTTCAAATATAAATGAAACTCGTCCCGGATGTGTTCAATTAATGAAAAATTAGGCAAAATGATTAAGTAAGTTCAATTCAAGAAGTTTGATATGACCCAACTTGCCATCCGATCAACAGTAACCACCATTTATGAAAGTATTGGCGGTACAACAACGCATGATAATCTTGGCATATCGGAAAGGGATTCATTTATGTCCATAATCTAGTTTGTATAAAATCCACGAAAGTTAAGGAAATGTGGCAAACTTTCTAAGGTTTTTTTTTAACCATCTAAACTATGTTCACAGCTTATTATGGAATTTTTGCAGCAGTTGATCAAGTAACTATACATTATGCAACGCTGAAGTGCTTCTGCATACGCGAAAAGAAAATTAGCCATTACAGAAAAATTTGAATGATAGAGGAAGAAAATCCCGAAACTACGGAAGAAATTTCACAATGATCCTAGCATAAATGCGAGAAAACATACTACCACGAATGGAAATCAGAAAATAAAATGACACTATCAATTTTATTGTTAATTGGCAATAAGAAAAAAACATCCTCTACCGGCAAAAAAAAAAAAACAAACGAAGGAATATGGAAATGAATGATTGAGTATATGGGAGCGAAGCAAATCGACCGACACATTTAGTCTATATAGATGTCAATATTTTGCAATGGAACGAAAGCCATTGGTGGAAGAACATGGAAATCGCATTCCCTCAGAAGTTGCTCTGATTGCGGCTTTGAAGCAACGCTAATTCAATTTAACGACGAACAATGACCAATGGTCCAAATTCAGTCATACTCCTCTTATCTTACTTGCATTCTCTCGATCACTTTCTTCTTTTTGCAACGAAAAAAAAAACGATCTCGTTCGTTCCTCAGTAATTAATCAATTCAGGAAGCATAAAAAATTCCATCTTTCAATTTCTGTGTCTTGAAAATCACTTACTTATCAATGAAGGATAGAAAATAATTTGCTATCGGTTAGCTATAAAAATTTAGACGAAATAATACTAAACTATGTTCTACTCCTTATAACACATATGATGTAAAGCCGACACATTAGCAAAAAGGGCAATCTTTGGCTATTATAGAAGCGCAATGAGATCAACGATAAAATTTCTATATTTTCGTAGACGTACCTAATAGTTAGTGAGCTAGGCGCTAGAAAAACAAAGCTCTGATAGTCTAAAAAAATTCAATGAAAATCTAGAGGATATCTATATTGTTGTTGAAATTTGAAAGAAATTGCAGGCAAGGTGAATTAGAAATTGCAATCAATGCGGAAAAAAAAATATTTTGAGAAACTTGGCGCGTTGCCAATTAATTCTTCATAATTTATTGGCGCAAAAAACTAGTTTTTCTCAACAGCAAATTAATATGATGACTACATTTTTTTCAGCTAGAAAAGTATCATCAGAATTTGCCGTTAACTCAGAGAGAGGAGAAGGAGATATGACAAAAAGTCATATATGGCATCAATCTCGTTATATCGCTCTATTTTGCCTAGTATATGAAATAGGACCCATTTGCTGATGTCTTAAACCTATAAGAGTTCCAACAACGGATTCGCACTTCAGATAAATCGACAGGCAGATTATAACCTCTATTATAAATGAACTCCAAATTCTTCTTCCTAACGGGCATAACACCTCTAAGAGTCTGAATTAGTAAATATCCTACTTTTCAAACACTTCCTGCTAATTTTATTTTCTCCGGAAGTTGCGAAGAAAAAAAAAGGAGCAATAATAGTGCCTTATTATCTTTAACATACAGCTTCATTTGATAAGCTGGAAAACTGAAGACCAACGAGTCATATCCAATCAAAGATGGTCAACTACCATTTGAAAATTTACCCCTCCCCTCCCCCTCCCCCCCCCCATATTTACTATTTTCGCCGCTGCAAACAATGCACTTCGTACTTGATGGCTGACGGCAATCAAACCCATGAACAGTGATATTCCACGAAAAAAACCACTATTAACAAGAAATTATTAGCAAAAAAAAAAGAGAAACAAAGAATGGACTACGAATCAAGGTTATTCCAGAAATTCGTTCATAGCGCATTGAAAAGCAATGCAGCAATAAACTCCATATGCAATATTTTGAAGCAAATAATCTTTAGAAGTTATTCAGTGGTAATATTGAAACGAATTTATTGGAATAATGCTGTATAAACTTTCCCGGAAAGAAACAAATTTCTCTGGAATTATTTCATATGAGAATTTAAAGGTGATTTCTTTTTTGCATAAAACTTCCTCCCGAAGAGGGTGTCCTATGGCAATCAAATTTTTTCAAATCAACTAGAGATATCCTCTGTTAGCAATCAATCTAATCAATACTTCTTTTATTTCAAGGGATTCCTCTAGTCATACGATCGCAGTTTAATCATTTAATCGATAGTAAATATAGTCGAAGAACATCATCAAAAAAAAAAAAAATGCTAACCTTGTGCAAGCAAATCGAGTATCATAAGTCCATTGAAATTGACGCCCGCCATTTTGCCATGGAATGCATCAAACACCTTTTCTCTCTTCTTTCGGGCTCGATAAGGTTTGTGGTAGAGATTGAAAGATGCTCCCACCGAGACACGCCATTGCATATTCAACGTGAATAGCTCCGATGATCCTATAGAATAAAAATAATTGATTATTAAATCAGATGAATATATTTACTGCGATAGGATTACATCTAGTAAACGCTGATTGAGTTTAAATCACATAGGATTCTATTCGAAGTCCAATAAGTCTATGATAAATTCCTCAGAAACTATATGGAATAAAAATTTAAAATCAATTGAAAAAAAAAAATCGTTCATTCACTTCCGATATTATTGCAATAAAATGTAATCAAAGCAGCAATTCGCTCATTGACACAGGAAATCTGAATCGAAATTTTCAATGCTTTTACAACGTTGATAGTAATTGATATTTTACATTCGTCAATGGCGGTCATTTCATGATAGCCGTTTATTCTAGTGATGTCATGAAAATAATCAACCTGCTACTTTCCCTCGCAAAACGACTATTTTTATTATTGAAATCGAAGAGTGTATAAGAGAAAACCTTTCGGTGCATAATGCAGTGGAGTATAATTGTCAAGAAGCAACGTTAAATTCGCTTCTTCACGAATTGCCGTCAATACGTGGTAGACATCATCGTTGACCTGGATATCGAATAATCCAGCTACATGATCCCGTGTGCCAAGGTTGTAACGCACTTGTACAAAACCATCATTCTGTAACAGATTTAATACGAGTGAATGTATAAATAGATTGTATAAAATATTAGCATCGATCATAAACTCCCCACCGGTCCTTCTCCCTTTAAAACGAGCCGTCCTCCTACTCTCTATAATCGAGTAGCCCTCGTTCAGCTGTCCCCCTAAAACACACCCCCCTCACCGCGAGTTCGTAAAAAACGGGAAGATATATAACTCTTTTCTATATATTAGCGCTCGTGAGGACGCTGGGAACTTAGATGCCTCATATTAGGAAGCTGGAAGTTGCCTACCCCTTGGGAACCTTGTTCCCCTTCCGAACAAAACTTTTCACTCGTGAAAACTTTATAGATTTATAAACTCCTTCCGACATATGCGCGTTATTTTAAAATTAAAAAAATTAAGCGATGCTTTTGTTATTTCATTTTCGCATTTGAATTATGCAAAACACTTTGGACAAAATGCAAGAAGCATGCATTCCTAAAGATATAAAGATTATTAAAGGAAACTAAAAATGAATACAGCGGAAACCCCATTAACTAAAATTACAGTCAGAAAATTTGGGGTTGAGTGCCGGAGGAGGGGGGGGGCAATTTCAGTAAGAATTCTTTTTTAGATACCAAAAAACTTAGGGCTTCTATAGAAATTCACTTCAGAGCACATATAACTCTTGGTGTCCTCATATGATTTACATCAATTAACTCTTACGCTTGTTAACTTTCTCTTTCGTTCATGGCAAGCAATTAACGCCAAACGCTTAGAACGAGCATCATTAGCGATTTATGCAAATATTATGCGTGCTTTATCATTTAAATTTCTTCCCACCAATAGCCTAGTTTTAACGATGCAAATTATGGCGAATAAATTGTGCAATTATAAAATGAGATAAATTATCGATAATAGTCTCATTAGGAGGTTAGTGGAAAATTGCCTTCATAAATCGTTCATTACAGCCAAAGACCATCGAACATTTGAATACGCTTCACCTTCTTATGGCCAAAAGCCTATGCAAATCACAAATGGCATTGAAAATATCGACAATCATATTTATGCAATATGGGGTATGGATTTCTTACCTGTTAACTCGGTAATGATACGAGTAAGGATGTGGAAAAGTGGATAAAAGTAACACTAATGAATCGCTTGAGAAAACTATCGCAATCGATAGAAATTTAAACTTCCCATCCAATGGCAGAGATATTTAGTGAACGGGCACATGAAGGCTATCTGGTCTGTATGTGATTAATAGCTTACCATAAAAACAGTTAAATAATCGCCATCGACGGTGCATTGTACACTCAATAGGACGGCAGATGCTTGTCTCGTTTGAAATCCGATAGCGATTCTATCACGATTCGTTGATGGACGTTGTGATGGAGGATATTCGTAGAAAATCATCGAAGATGACGAATCGAATACATATGTAGTACCCGCTGAAGAATTTATTATTACTAATAAATGGGAATAATATAATGATTCAATTCAGAATTGAGTGTTGCAATGTAATAAATTTATGGAAGTTGAATGAATGAAGCCAAAATCGCCAAGTTGAAGTTATCTGCAGCATTTTTTATCGTCCCATATTCTACGTATAAACATTTCACTGGACAAAACTGCTATTCGATCGAACGAATTTTAGATAGAGATTCTCGTGAAATTTCACGATATTTATAAAACAAAGGAAAAAATCAAGCAAATTCACAAAAAAAAAGAGAGAACGTCGTAAAAAAATTTCAACGTGAATCAATTTCCACATAGATTTTTCACTTTTTCAAAATTCGAATGCAATTTCAATATAGTATTGCCAATTTCACGTACAATTATCGGTTTTCAACCTTTCTCTGCTGTTATACCCCTTCTTGAAGATTAATTTCTGCTTTATTTATCAGCGATAATTTTATTACGCTCTCAAATGGTTCAGACATTTTTGTCGAAACATTTTTTTTAATATTCAGTAATGATTTTTTTTCGATCATCAGGATTGTTCTTCTATGCAAGAATTACAACTCCCCCTCGTCACCTATTTCTGTAACAATTCGCACATCATCAATAGCCTAAAATCAATTTATGCGCCCAATGTTCACAATGTAAAAAAATAAAGAGTAACGAATATATAAATATGCAAGATGGTATCGCTGCTGCGTTGCATTATTGTTGCAAGTAATACGAGTTAGAGCAGCAAGTGAACGTTGATGTGAATAACTTACGACTATCACAACGACTGCCGCCGTATGTGGTCATCGAACAATCACACTTCACCGAATTCCATTTTTGGATGCATCGGCCACCATTTGAGCATGATGACGGAGAACATCGCGATAATGGTCCTATAATTTATGGAACTTATTAACATCACTGCTAATTTATTGCATAGTTTTTATCTAGATTGTCTCGTGGTGAGTTGTGAACAATATTTCACATTTCGCATATATTTCTCTACAAGATAGAGTGAACAAGGAACACAATTCATCTCTCACTTTTCGCTTTTTATGAATATCCAAAAATATCGAGAAATCGCTGACGAAAAATCATCGATTTCACTTAAGAAACATATCGCACAACAAATTGTAGACTATAACACCTACCAGCGCATCCTTTCGTAACGCCAACAGTTTCTTCGGCATCCACGAAAACATCTAAATGCTCATCACCTATCCGCAACGACGAAATACATCCACGGAAACCAATCACATCCGCTAGCCTGAAAAGAAAATCTTGAAGCGTTTTTAAATTTATGGAAATACTACGGTGATTCGAAATCACCCGATTATAAAACCAAAAGAATTTATAAGCAACGAAATCCATCACCTCCAATGATTGCAACATTGTATCGGTGTGATACAATCGTGCACGAAGTTACGAAATGCCTAGGGATCAGCACAAGTCCAAACGAGAAGCAAAATCACCAGCTGTCCAATACAAACAACGTGGTTCCAGTTCTTACATGCAATCCTTTATTGTCAAGAATGCGATCACTGAAGTGGATCATAATGTGATAAATGCTAATCATGCTTCGTAAAACGAAAGTTGAAAGACAAGGTACTAAGACCACGTTACCCGTTATGTATACGGATGATGACGTCATCGGTGATTTGACCATTACCTGTGCACTTTTTGCTGAGGTGAAGATTTATGAAAAAAACTAGTCCTCTTTAAGATTTTAGCGAGGTTTCATTATGATTCAGGTCATATGACTTAAAAAATGGCAATTTACATATTAATAGTGAAAAATGTCCGCTGTTACATATTGCTTTAAATATGGATGGACATGATGACTCTCTGAGGTTTTGATCCCTACTGCCAGTTCCGTCCGAGCTTTGGAAGCGTTTGTTGACGAATCTGCAGTGAAGGACTAATCGTGAGTCGGTGGCAATTAGGTCATGTAAGGTGACAAATTGCATTCTGCGTGTAATTCAGTACAGCTGCATTCAGAGCATTACAAGGAGGCTTTCACTCCTAACTCTCATCCCATCCTCGAAAAGTTTTGTACGATTTTTGAATCCGGAAATAAAGATGTTGAAAAACTTGCAAATCTGTTTCACGAGAATAGCCTTTCGATGCTTTTCCGTGTCCCTACAGTCCGAACTATAAAGTTTCTCCGCTCATTTCGGCCTAAAATCGCTTCAATATCCCCGCATTGAACTAAACCTTACACTGTTTGTACAAATTGTTGACTCGTTCTCTGATACTGAATTCAATTCAATATTCTCTGATTTTAATCAGTGTAATTTACCACCAGCTCACAGATTTCAACTGTTTCCGAGAATCACAGCCTTAAATTCAGCTTATAATTTTCGCCCCTCCGAGTCAGCAGAGAATGGAATGAATATCCTGGTGGTGTGGTCGCAGCTCCTGGTGTTTTTGTATTCACAAGCCGCTTAAAACATCGCGATCGCGGAAAAGTTCGTGTCTCAATCATCTTGACCGCGTGCTTTACTTCTTTTGTTTGCTTTTATGTTTTGAGTGTTCTTTACTTTGTTTTTGAAACAAAGATTTCACAACAACGAAAATCCCTTCCGTGGAGAAATTCCAAATCCCCGATCTTCAACTTTCCTGACCTAAGCGCCAAATAACGGTAAGTGGAAAGCACCGAGGATAAGTCAGTGATTTAGCATTTGATTGGAGGGAAGAAGGATGCGATGTCGATCTACGAACAAATTCTTCACTTCTCATCAAATGATGATTAGCAGACACCCATTGTTGCGTGTTTTCAACGTCTACGAAAACCAGAAACTGACGTAGTGACGTTATTGGATATTGCGATGGTTTGCTTTGGTACATTAAATGTCACGAAAGCATGTCCACTATATACTAGGACAAACAGGGACAGCTTTCAATATGAAGATTTTCCAGTTATCGAAATTTGTAGGAACGCTCTTTTCGACTTATATATTACTAGATGTTATGGGAGGAAATTATGAAAATTTCATTTACACCACACCGTAGAATCTTTTTTCAGAGAGAGATAAAACCCATAAGAAAAACTTCACGCACATAATCCACTTATCCCACAAGCATGCCAATAACGCCACTCAAACAAAATATTGCAACGGAAGATGTAATTTTATGAATAGTAGGATTACCTCGGTGATAGCGGCATGCCGGGAGGAAGACCACCGAGGAACAACTGTCCTTCTAGCCTAGCCATGTGTCCTCCAACATTGTCCATCACAGAGCTCGTATTGTCGATCAACATATGATGCTCACCGTTTATTGTGTTCTGCAAAATCCGATTAATTAAAGAAAGAGGCATGTTCATCGTTTCATTCAGCAATCGTTTAAAGGTAATCGAGATTAAAGAAAACGACCAAACAGGGTCAATAATGGACCTACAATATGCTTCGGCTTCAAAAAAAGCCTAATAAATTAAGTGTACGTATTTTAAAATGTTTCACAACGATGCTAGCAAAAAATCAATATTATGATCGGTATAAAAAAGATTTTATGATATCTTATCGCTGACTATAAAAAAAGAACTTGTCCTATCTTCTAGGAATAGCTCCGTTATTTAGTGGCAGCATGTCATCATTCTGAAGAACAATTGCTTCACTTTTATTAAGCGTAAAAGTTTTTTTGCTTGAAGATACAACAATAAAACTCGTTTCGAATCAATACAAAGAATCAACTAAAAGCAATTTTGCCGTGTGAATAAGCTTAACGATTGAGCCGTTATCAATATACTATGAAAGGTTACCTTAACTTACAAAATTACCAAAGGAAAGAGAGATCTATCACCGATTACCTCTTTTTTTTTTAACGAAAAAACAACTCTATACTATAATTCATTCAATAAGTTTTATTTTCATTAACTCAGTGTCATTCTGACTTTAAAGCGAAAAAAAAAATGTACAGCGTGTATTTAAAAATGTTTGAACAAACCTGGTAGATAAGTAGTGAATGCCATCGCATATCACTGAGAGTTTGTTTTGCAGGTAATACCGGTGACATTACAGATTCGAATCGAGAGCCGAATCCGAAACTATATCTGCAGTTATAATTCGGTAAACATTCAAAACGATTCCTGTTTCTCTTCTCAATTTGCATTCGACATGAATGATTAGGGATAAAAGTTTGATTCACTTAAGTTGACGGTGGATGAATGACGGTGGATGAAGTTGAAGGGAAGCGCAAGAGATCGTTCTACGATGATTACATCCACTAAACGTAATTCTAACGAAGTTTAAAATATATGGCAGAGAGACAGACAGATGGAAAGACAGGTGGACAAGTACATAGGTATAGCTATATGGTCTCGCCATAAGTTGATATATATAGCTTCGGAAGTGCAAACTTGTAAAAATGTATAAATGCGCTAAAATCTTATTTTATACCTAAATCTCAGTTCTGATAATAAAATACGATCTAAGTTTAATAACAGGCCTAAATGTGGTCTTAAATTCGTGTCCATTAATTTAAAGCGGATATTGTCAATGCACCTAACAGCCCTCAACCATCAGTTCACTTAATGGGCGATGATGTTACAAAATGAAACGATAAGCAGAAGTTGAATTAAGATCAAATATAATGCCTAGGTTTAATATTTGTTATCAACTCTTGTGAGTATACAGTTCACGTCTATCCAAAACCATGAAAAGAGAAAAGTAGTTACCTTATTCTACCGGCGAATAATTCGACAGAAACGAAATCCCCTCTATAGGTCGAGTTGGATGTCACAACGAGCAAAATGCATGAAGGTGCAAGCGTACGAAATTTGAAGGAAATGCGATAAGGACCATCGATAGATGCAATACGAGCTTCCGGGAATACGACACGTCCTTTGCTGGTCTCGAACGATACAGACGAATATTTCGCTTTACTTAAATAAACTCTTTATGTACATCTATGTATTATACATGCTGGTAGTAGCCAAACGGCGACCTTACACGTAGGAAGCATATAACGGATGTCAAGGGAACCTCTGACCCCCTAGAAGGCATTGCATTCCCTAAGTGATGAGCATATAACGTTATAACGCTATCGCATTACAAGAGAGCAATTTTTTGCCGTATGTAATGAATATATTTAGTTTCTTTTCCTTTTTTTATGTATAAACAACGAATCATGGTCATTATTTAAAAAAAGGGTTTCATCTTAAATGTGAAACATTTGCCTTTCAAAAAGACAGAAAAAGTCTGAGTGATGCATAAAGATGGTCATTTTAGCAGAATCATTACTTTACTGCATAAGCGGTGTTTAATACAGCTAGCGTAGTCAAGTTTGAGCGTAGGTAACAAATACACCTAGATATGTAAATAGGGGCACTCATCGGATATCGGATGAATGACAGACAAGCCTAGCCCACCCCCACCCCCTTTCAATCGTCGTCAACTGCATGCCCAAGATCCATTCATTGCAACTTGCTGACACCAAGGTGGTTATGAATCTTAGATAATTATCTATGAATAAAGTCATTTACCATAACACTACCTCCTCAATAAGGAAACAGCAAAATTTCATCGAAAAATTTTCTTACCGATTTCTCGATTTCTGTCCATCTCTCGTTTCACTTGACCTCGAATTTGCCGCAAAATTGCTCGTTTTTCGTTTTGCTCTTTTCAGTACATCATAGTCGTTGAACGTTAATTTGATCATTTCCCCAGAGAAGTTGTCATCAGTTGTTGCGTTGAGTGGAATGCCAAATTCACCGAGATGTGTCCGATGTAGCGAATGTCCTCCTGCCAGCTCATCAATTTGCATAACGATGTTTGATGAGGGCAAAAAATCTGAATTCAATAACCGCTGATGATAGTAATAAATCATTTAAAATATAAGTAAATTAAGCATTTAAAACATAAGTAAATTAAGCAAAATGACACCTGTCGATAATAACTCCTAATAATGTCAGCTATACGAACGGAATATAATCTTCATAAATAGCCCAATCACGTGCTTTTCACATGTGATGTTAGGGTAGAATGATTTCACAACTATTCCATTCTTGATGACTTTACATAGCTATTAGCCGAACATTAATGACGATTTAATGACATAAACCAATCGCATCGTCTTTTTTCTAACCATCAAAATTTCAATTTTCATTTCTTTTCAACCAAAAAGTCTAGCAAAGTAAATCGCTGGGAGAGATTTTTTTGGTATCCCATAATCTCAAATATATCTGCCGATTCCGGACAAGAAACTAAGCCTGAAAACTGCACAAGAGCTGATGAAACATTTATTCTTCGATTGACTGACCGTCTCTATCTCTAGTGGCCAAGCATTACAAAGCAACTACGCATAGTGAAATAATACTAGAATATCTAAAATGCGACAAAATGCCACAAGAATATTCTTGAAATTATACCATATTAGATATGCGCGTTGCTCTTAAATACAGATATATCTTTATCTTTTCAGGCAATCCATTGATATTGCCCTCTCTATATCAGCAAATTATGATTGTGAAATTATTTTGCTTATAAACTAATATTCGAGATTATTTTATAATTAAGTGAATGAATAGAAATGATAAAAAAAACAATGAAATGAAACAAAACTTACAACTATGTTCCCATTTTCCATCAAGAAAAAGCAATAGTTTTTCACCACGTCTCTTCACTCGAATCGAATGAAAATGTTCATCATTTAAACCACTCCCCCAATTGAACGTCTAAAAATATATCAACTTTTAGAAAAATTCCTTATTGAATGAATCAATTAAGGGAACGCATCTATATCTCAACAATATTCTCCATTAATGTGATATTAAATGCTCATATTTGCATAATGATAGCCTTTAATAATCCTTTCATACGTCTAATTAGTTGCAATCATAAGAGTTTTTATAACTTATCACTTATTTTGGTTGGTAGCGATCGAATTAGCATAACTGATTAGCTTAGCTTCCACCGGAAATTCACCTGCGCTTTCATTGAATAAAAAATTATCACTATTTTATACCTCATTCACTGATGTTCAGATCGCTTGTCAGCCTTGAAAGGAATGACAGACATTTTAAGCCCTTAGTTGCCTAAATTTTACACCGGTTCAATTGCAGTGATTCGGAAATTCTATAGATAATCTGCATGAGACGTCAATTCATTGGAATGTTCACGGAGCTAGCTCCTCTGATATGCTCTTTACCCCTATTACTACTCAGATTTATTCATCATTTCATAATTCTATGTTAAATTATATTCATTATGGTCCAAATATTTTTTTACTAATGTACCACTTATTTAAACGTGTCATTCTGACAGAGTGCCGGAAGTATATAACGCATAATACTGAATAAATCGCCTCTTTAGATAGCCGTTCTTAGCGAGCTCTTCAAGCGATAATATTCGGCTAAATTAATCAACAATAAACACTCATGATCGTTGATATACTCGGCAAATGATATAATCGAAACGATAACTGCAAGAATAACGAACATGTTGCGCCGAATCAAAATTGAGGTGCAGTTCGAGTTCTCCTTTCAGCAATGTTATAAGTATTCGATGTGCAGGAGATGTAGTTGATTTCGTATCAAAAATAATTCCTTTATCGTCATCCGTACGGAATTTGCATTCGATTGTTTCGGCTTCACTATACAATGGATTCGGCAAATGTAACGATGGAAGTTCGTCGCCTCTCCCGGATAGTTCCACAACTTCTGGTTCTGAAATAATATAAAAGTTGGCTAAAAGTGGAAAAGACCTACGATATGATCCCAGCGTTATATATGGGTTATGTGCTTGTTTTTCTACCTCTCTCTCTCCGTTGACTAGATATTTACATGTTGAACTATACCATAAGCAGCAAATTCACTCAATTCGTTGTCACATTAAATTTCATGCCTGACAAGATTTCAACTCAGTGATCACTCGTTTAATTACCTAAACATTCACTATTAAGCGAAAATATATATCCAAATACAGCCTGCGAGTAATTATTACCTTCGCATCGTTTTTTGAAGTGAAAAATAAACGACAACTACTGTCTGCCTTCTCCTCATCAATCTAAAAATTAAAGTAAGATAGAACCATTAATCGCCCAATATATGAGCGAGAATTTACGTCAATCGTATTCCCATCGTAGAATCAACTTAAGCCCCTTGATGAATAAAATGCATCGAATGTGAGAGATGTACAATAAGTCGAAATTCGAACGCTATAAATAAATTTTAAAAAGTCACATCTTCAAATATATACAATTAAAATTCAAAAAGTTTATACCGATATTGCACGTTGGTCCTTCCATGTATGAATTTGAACAATCGCATCGAAAAGTTGTATAACCAATTTCGCATCTACCAAAATTTTTACACGGTGATGAAGCACAATAATCATTGTTGAGTGCATTCGGACAGCCTTGAGAAATACCTATAAGCATAAATAAATAAATAAGCTATTGTCCAATTAGCACCAGCCGTGCATCGATGATAGGTCAATTTAAAGGGAAATTGCTTTCATAAGCGTTCCATATATTCACAGCATTGTTCCGCTTCTACAATGTTCATCGATAGATTAAAAAAAAACATAGAGTGGAGGGAAGGAACGTGAATTTGAGCTTACAACATTTCAGTTAATGATAAGATCCTATGATATTTATAAGAGGCAATGGCCGCCTCGATCATCAGATAGCTCTATCTAGCTACTTAGTTGAAAGCTCTATAAGTAATCATCAAAAAGGATAATATCTACTTCATTACTACTTTTACAGCAAAAAGAACTTGAAACCTGTGATCAGCCTTGAAATCCAACTTAATAAGAATGACTAATGAAAATAATGGAGGAGTATAGAAATATTTTAAAAAAATGCTTTCCAACTGAAATAAAGCGTAGAAAGTGAATATCATTTCAAGACCCTTCTAAAATTAGCTCTCGATTATGCAATCGCCTAAAGAAGTATCCTATTTTTTCGATGAGAACTACTGTAAGAATGCTAACCCGCTTCAACAAGTGTTTTCTGTTCCTCATAAACGCTAGCGATATTAGCACTGATGCCGTTAAAGCGCACATTCTTCAAACATCCGACATATCCTTGACGAAGATTTGCTGTCCAGACGGTCGAAGGGAAACGAAACGATGTCGGAGTGGAATCGTTTTTTGGCCAAGGAACGGCACCTATATAAATCGGCTCATCTGTAAACATAAAAAATCTCACCCTCGTCTCTGCTTCTGGCCGTGAAAAGGAAGAGCAAATTCCCTGGAAAGGACAGCTTCAAATTTTAAAAAAGGGATATCTGAAATATATGATGAACTGCTACAATAGACAGTAATAAAAATAGACCTCTTTTAGAGATTGTTCCCCCTATAGATTTATTTCTTTCGAGCCATCACGATGATAAACTTATTCAGAATCGAATAGCAAAACATTGTGCACATAATCTAAGCAAAACAAGCTGACACTGACCAACAATCAGATTCGCCGAAACTCCGGGAGTCGAGAAATCCGTACGGATATTATCAACGATTACGGTTCCCGAACGACCCATCCGCTCAAGCGTTACGCTATGCCATACAGTACCTTCGGTTACCTTGGACGCTGTGGTCTGAAACAATCCTCAAAATAAGATTGTCTGCAGCAACAAACTTATGTGTGCCTCAAAATTCGATTCATTCCCCATAGGTATAAAACACCGAAGAAAAGATATAAAGAAAGGATGGGATATTTAAAGGTTTTCTTCGGAAGGTACATGTCGAAAACATTGAATATTTGGGTAATGAAGGAGCGCCAAGTTATCTGTATGCACTATGTTTGATCGTATGAACAAGCACAAAATGAGTGTAAAAGCTTTTATTCAAGCAATATGTAAATGCAGTTATTCGTTCATCTTGTTGAACACTTATTTAGCACGAGATGGCATAACGTCAAATTATGGCCAATAAAGTATCAGCATATTTTAATACCAGAATAGTTTTCGCTCTAGACAGGAATAAATTAACAGCTTGAGCTTTTTTTTTTTAATTTTTATCGTGACCAGAAAATATTTATATGCTATATCTGTGCAAATCACAGCAGTTTTTTTCTTTTTCAGCTTTATAACTAGTCAAAATTCTAGTTGGAAATTCAGCTATCGTAAACTTCCTCCCTAGCAATACAACTTCAAAACTAAACCAGCGAAAATTTCAAGTTTCACTCCAAAATTCCAGATTTCCGAAAGCAATTTAAATCATAAAGGAATTTGGCTTAATATCACAGAACGCTAAATATAAAATCGTCTCAAATCAGCTCACCTGCAAACGGACATGACCTGAGCCGAGATTTATTATAAGAAAAAGATGTCCATCGATAAGTTCAAAAGCGATATAATCGAAAGATTCATTGATTGCTGACTTCGATCCATGATAGAGAATCAGCCCATCAAGCTCGTAGGTTCGAAGTTGGAAACCTGTAAACCATTTATTTCAATTTCACCTACTCGAATGTTCTCTATCCGGAAATCCATGTCGTACGTCTGCTAGTAGCACTCACCTTCAAACTTTCCCTATCTCATCATAGCGATATCTCCTCCCATACTTCCTTTTATGAAACAGCATTCACATAATGAAGCATTCATGAAGGAAAACGACCGTCCGTCGACGTGACCTTGCGACTCACTTAAATTCTTTTTCTAAAATAAACATTTAGCAAGATCCCTCTCTCAATGAACCTATATGAAGAATTTGCCGTCGATTCATCACTCCTAAATAAATGTAGCACCGCTGATAACTAGTCATTAAGTTTCTCCACACAATGGCACCATTTTTCTAAATACTGCATAATCATCTGTCACGCAGTGTGATGCCGAATAAAAAAAATTACAAAATAACGACGGCAAAGTAAAGTAAGTGGAATAGTAAGCCTTGTTGTGCCATACTTCAAATGTCTGAAGGCCGATACCTACCGATGCTGCCACTAGCGAGTGAATTCCACTTAGGTAGCGTAATGTAGTGTTGTCCACTGTTGAAGGAAAGAATATCGGGTGGAACGGTTGGTTTGCGGCATGAAAATGCTAGATCGCCTGCCGATCGAATTACTGATTGACCGTAGCCTTGATCCGCTAAACCGATGAAGTTGATCAAATGTGCATCGGCTTGGTAAGTCACCTGTAAAGAGTCCTCTCTCATATGGGTTAGGCCACTCTGTTGCATCGCAATTGCCAAATATAGGTTCTTCGATATGTGAGTCGAATGAAAGCATGGTATTACGCGGCTTGCTTGACTGTACCCAAGATCCTCTCCCTCTCCCTACTCCACAGAGAAAACTAATGATAAAGGCAACTTAGGTGAGCACCTGTGGAAACTAATGCTAAATACAGATGCTCCAGCTATCAAACTTGAAACAGCAGAAAGCACCGCTTATGCAGTGCGCTGGGAACAATTAACTGAGATCACATAATTGCCCGATGAAAAAAAAAATTAATATCGGATTGTTATCAACAACAGGCAGACCACAAAGAGGCTTTTCGAAATGCGAACCTGAGGGCGATTCGAAATCATAGATCTATGTACCTAAATCGCAATGTTTAAGTAAGAAACGAGCTCTGAGGTTTCTCTAGCAAAAACGCGAACTATGCGGGCTAACTTCAACAAAAAAGTTATTCATAAATGTAAATTCTTTTTTCTATTTTCTTCTATTTATTTTCTTCGTTTTCAGCGCAAATATTTATGCCACAAACCTGTTTCATACAGCCGCGAAAATTCGGTTTATCAAGATCACGTAGGCCTTTCTCTTTCGGTATGCCACCAACGAATGCATACGAATTGGCAAGCCAGTCGACTTCCGGTGCATATTGTCGAATTTCATCCTTCCTTCCATCAACGCTTAATGTCATCTGGAATTGAATTCCCACAATTATAGAAGATATGCGGCAAATTTCTTTGGAAAAAAATCAGAAAAAAAAGGCAAAATTGAACTAAGCACTGGCAGGGAGAAATTACAACACAATTGATTCAACATAAAAATGGGTTCCAACATCCACACATCACCTCTCATTGATTTATAGCAGGTAAACCTTCAATGGTTGTGCATGTAACAAAAATTTTTTGGAAGAATTTGAGATTTAAAACAATGAGGAAAAGTTTGCCTCACATTAAAGCAATAAAGAAAAATAGACTAAAATACTTTTGGTAACAATGGGCAATGAGGAAAAGTTTGCCTCACATTAAAGCAATAAAGAAAAATAGACTAAAATACTTTTGGTAACAATGGGGGCAAAATTTACCCGCATGGAGAATGCGGCATTGCTTTTAAAACAGGAAGCTCATTAAAGTTGGCCAAAAAAATTGCAAACTTGCTGGTGAAATTTTTTCTACAAGATCTATTCTTTCATAAATTTTAACAAGCGCAAAAAAAGCTGAAAATTCTCAAAATGGAAATAAAATATTTTCATTAAAGCACTGCATTTGATAATTTTACCGCAACGAATGGATCATTCAACAATGTTAGTAATAAAAAAATGGAAGAATCAGCGCACAACAAAAATGCACAAAATTAAAAAAAAAGGTATGCGAAAAAAATAAGCACTCAAAACGGCACAACATTATATCGAATCATGCCCCAAAAAGATAAGCAAAGAAAGGTGAAACAATATTTGAAGAGAAGAAATGCCATGCGAAATTCATACGAGTCTCAAACATAAGTGGGCAATCGAAATAACCGCAAACAACTTTTGCATTTGGACACTTACGTGGGCTGAAGCGACAGAGACGGTCCTCTAAATTAAAGACAAGCTAAGAAATTCGGTTCAAATTTGCGCACTCCACGCTCATCTTGTCAGATCTTTCGATTCATCTGCCCATTCGTATCGTTATACGATTTAAATCTTATTGCATTTCAATCCATTATGAAAGCATTATGGAACTATCCTCAATTTTGGCTTAATAAGCCTGAATTGCTCTAAATGAAGTCGGATAATTAATAGCGCATAATCCTTTGGGATATCATATGGCTAGAATACTTCAGCTGCACAAGATTTCATTTTGTATTAAACAAATCAAAAGTTTCTTATCCCGAAAAAAAAAAAAAGGAAACTGCCAATAGTAACAAGAAACAATGCGCATACACATGTGCTATACTTCAATCTTTTTCTTTTGAATCTTGTTTGCAGCCAAAAATTTCGATCATTTTTTAAAGTGACCAAAAATTAGGAATCCTTAACAATCCCCTAACAGTCATTGCCAATAGCAAATTCCATCGAACATTAATGCACCAACTAGACTTCAGATCAGGTCACATTTCTCATATATTTACAAAAATCCGACTAAAATACCTTCAAAAATTTAGAATCGGATTGAACGATTTCAAAAAGTGTGCAAAATTAATCAAGCATCGAATGGAGCACATAGTGCGCATTACTGCATGGCGACGAGGCTTTATTAAAGTGAACAAATTGTGCTGCAACATTTTTCCTATATATCCCAATCTTCACAATTTTATGTAAGGGTGATTTATGAGCATTAGAAAAATTTGAATTTCCTCCGTTTATTGACAACGCTTGAGCAGCCATTTGCGATCATATTATGGATCTCTCTGGAACTACAACAAGAAAAACCAGAAAAATTTTTTAAAATATCCTAGAATTTCACTAATTCAATCTTCTTATACTAGCCCCAAACTTTCCCTTCCTAAAAACAACGAAAGGTTAATTACTAGAGAGCTGTATCGCGCCTCCGGATAACAGCAGGAAGCCACTTGATATATCATTAAAAAGATCTCGGTAGACTCCCCGTAAAAGTAGGTGTCATAAGACGATCTTCAATGAAAAAGCAAAGTCAATCAAGGGAACCGCTAAAAACCAAACATTCCAAATATAAGACCTCTGAATTAAAAGTCAATAGTACGCAAGCGATACGAGCACTTCATATTGCTGGATTTAACGAATCCTACACCTCCACTAGTCAAAATCGAAAAAAAAAACTGATGAATAAAAAGAGCAGATGTTTTGAGAACGGAAAGTGTACAAGAGCGATTCTCGTTAGAAAGTTCTAAATAACTGACTAATTATTCACGTTATTGAAAGATACTCGTGAAAATCTTTCACTTAAACTTGGAAAGTTGAGATAAACCTCTTCATTATTTCCTCTTGGATTTTTCGCTAAGGTCACAAATTTTCCTAATAAGTTATCCTCGTCATCTCTCCAAAGGGAACCCCTCGTCCAGTACCTCTTTTCCTTAGCAAATCTCCTTAAGCTAATCAAAAATTTCTCCACTATTCAAAGTAAACCTAGAGGATGAGGTTATAAAGCAGGAACCGACTTCCTTCCTGCTTCATTTAAAGTGAAAGGGAGGAGGAAGGGAAAAGGGTAAGAAGACAGCTATAATTAGGATTTTCAGAAAGCGAGCCATAATCAAACAGTGAACAAGTATTGAAAACAGCTGAGAAATTTTGTGGAAAAACACAAAAAATGAGTGGTGCGAAAGCAGAAATTCCTACGTCCTGCATCGCTTTATCCAGTCAAATTAACATAAAACCATCATTTGCAGACCGTGACCACTAGATGAAAGAAATGAAATCCGATTATTTATGACAGTTTAAGTGTTTAAATATTACTTTTATCGTGTAAAAACTCGTCTAGTGCATTTCGCAAAGCAATGAGTTGCAAAGCTTGATTTAAATCCCGAATTTAGAAATGATCTATCACCAGTTTAGTAAAAAAATTTTTAGCTATAAACTATAGTCGTAAATGATGAAATACAAAATTTTTCAGAAACGAAATGTGGTGAACGGGAGTACATCTCTATAAGGTGAAATTTGCTAAGGAACAATGCACACACACAAATGGCCAAATGATGATATTTTGTCGAAGATTTCGCACAAATTTGGGAAGAAACAATACGAACAAGCATCTTAGTCACTCACAACAGAACAATTCAGATGCAGTTTATGTAATACAAAGGCACCCGATCCACCATATACCAAAACAATAACAGATAGAAGGAGAAGAGGGGAGGGAAATGCAGAGGAGAGGGGTCCTAAAATATATTTTCACGTTGCCCCTGTATTCAATATATTGCGCAACCACAGCAGTCGCGAACTCTAATTTACTGGATATTATGCGATGGAATACTCGAAATGAATGTTTAGTTTTTTAGAATATTATATAAAATAGGTGGAGTGCGCACTGAAAGTATTCAGATGCTCATAGATCTAGTGAAATTCAGCTAAATATAGTGGCATATAAAAATGCATAAAGAAGCAATCGAAAGTGCTGAATTAATTGAATGCGAAATCTAAAAAGCGGGTGCGAATTTAAGAATCGGGTGCGAATTTACGAATCGGATTAAAAGCTGTGCTTATTCAAAATCAAGCAAGTAATAGCAAATCACTTTGAAAACAGTATCGATAATGGAGCGTTGCATCACATGACAGATATAACAAAACATTTAAAAAATTGCACGTATACATTAAACAATCGTAACTACTTCCATGCTCCCAAATTCTTTTTTTCTTATGAAAACGTTTTTTAATAATATTTCTTTCGCTTTCTACTTTTTAATAAAGGGAATCTATTCAATCAGTGATACATCTAACGAAGCATCTCTGTAGAATTTTTCCAGATTTTTTTCTCCTTCTTAAGACCGCAGTAGAATTTCACATATATCCTACAGAAGATTATTCTATGATGTATTCTGCGGCCCTCGCGAAGGAGATCACTTAGATGATCAATTCAATCAATATAAGATCACTGAACCCTGTTGTAAAAAAAACTGCTTTAATTTCAATAAAAAAAAAACCGATAAAAAATTCAATCATAAAAAAACTTCAAGAAATATTGCAAAATTTCACTCTTCATTGTATTTAAATTCAAATCATTATATTCGTATCATGTCCAGACCAATTTTAAAACAAAAAGAAAAAAACCAAACCAATGTTAATGTTCGCGTAACGGCAACTTTATGCCATTGATCGTCATCATAACGTCCCGATGGATATTCATTGGTGATTCGAATCAGACGCTTCTCTGTGCCATCGAATTTCGATGTTGCAACCAGCGAACCATCGTCAATTGTAACGTGTACATAACTCTGTTAAAATATATAATATCGCATTGATTTCCACTAATTTTATTCAAATAATTAAAATAATTCAATAAATATTTCAACCGTTGGCCTATTGAACAATTTTAATTTTTTTTTTTTGTAATTCGTAGTGAATATAATAGCTGATATGAATAGAAAAAAAACTGTTAAATATTCAGCAAACAACATTTAGAATTGTTATCACTATGCATATTATAAAATTGCTATCAATTTTTTTTCATGCTTACAAGTTTTTGTTAATCGATTTTTACTTTAAAACTAGAATCGATGATATGGTTTCCTTATAAAGGCAATAAGTCTACTATACATATCCATCTAAATTTCTTACTATCGCATTAACTCTTTATTGCAGTCAAAATTCGTCTAAAAACAATTTTGCACCATCTATTTGGTGGCAATAAAAAATTTACTTCACACCTTGAATTCAAAGACTGCCGCCGGTGTTATATATGTTCCACGCCTAGTTCCCTCCCCCCTCCCTCTCCCCCTTCCCCATCTCTCCCCCTCTCCCATCCAACTCCCAACTGCTAAAATCAATAGGATAGTGCTCTTTCAGCTTATTAATATAAGTTTTAGGAAGAGCACTTATAGTATTTTGAACCAAGATTTATGCTTGAATAAATGTGTTGAAAGCGACTTTAACGTATTTAATTTTTTTTAAAAAGCTTTATATTTGACCTATCGCTTAAAAGCGCATTATCGGACACTTTTCCCTACCTCAGGGCACTTCGTTAAAAGAAAGTCGAACGCCTGTTAAATTTAGTAGTTCACCGAAACAACGAAAATAAAACACACCATTCGATCACCTCCGACGAAAAGCACTTGTCTTCCATGAACGGTTTTAAATGCGAAACTGATATTTTCGAATCGAGATCGTATCACCGCTGCTGAATTATTGCTCACATCATAACCGAGCCATTCTTGACCGAAGAAGGATAATTCTGCATCGATTTTCACTGAAAATTTCATCCCCTTTTTTCCCACTGCAATACCGTATGACAAAAAAATGATGCTGAATAAAAAAAAAAATAAAAGGACTATTAGATTAAAGAACTATTTAAATTGGAAAATTTAAATTGAAATAGCTGTCAACATCATCTACGATATATATTACTAGCTTACAAATTTTTTTCCATTTAAACATTAAGCCCACCCTGTTGAATAAACTATTTCATTTTCAATGGAAGCAAAATATCTTATTTCCCAAAACTTTAATTCTAAGTAATTCTGCTCATTGAGCGCATAACTTCAAACTTTAAATTCGAAAATCACAAACGATAATAACAATGAAGTAAAACCGTTTTCGTATGTCCAATGCATCTAGTTTTACTAAAGAAACAATAGTGAGTATGTGAAATGTGAAGCTGCAAAATGCTTCCAAACCTTGTTCACATCGGCGTCCATCATAATCCGACAACGAGCAATCGCATTTAGGGCCTTCATTGGTGCTGTAACAAATGCCATCGTTCTTACAAAAATACTCTGCCCTTCCAGCAATAATCGTTGGTTTGCAATAATCGTCGTCTGATTGTCGCATACCAACACTTTCCAGTAGTTGCGGTGATGTAACACCTGTCAATGAAACAATCGATCAAATAAGCTTGAAATAAACCATAGCAGATGAACAAATGTAGCGGCTTTTGAATAAGAAAATAACATGAATTTCCATTCCATTTGATCTCTATAGAGATTTGAACTCAGAGTCGATCATTCAATAAAACAATCAAGATTGTTATGAGAAAGTACAACAGAAAAAATATATGAAATAAATTTTATCGAGATATCCATCATATATGCCAGCAAAGTTTTTTCTGAATTTTTCCCACAAAAAGTTATAAAAAGTTAAAAAAAGGCCCCAACTCATTCTTTCACGCTCAATTCCAACATAGAACATTCCATTCAATTGAACTGGTGGTATTTTCCACCATTCGAGCTAATTAGACAGCATGAGTCACTACTGTTTTGCTTATTTTATATTCCCACCTCCATCCGCTCCCCTTTTCGACAACCAGGAAAACCTTACAAAAGCATTTTAAAGCTTTGTTAAGTGCAAGAGAATGGCTTCTTGCGCATACTTCTCTCTCAGATTCTTATAATAAAGAAGAGTTTGCCAATCATCATTATAACTTGACACTATTCAGCGTGAAATAAGAACCAAATAATTTATACACATACCTTGAGGATAAAGCCTGTAGACGAGATTCTTCACTGTTCCAGCGAATGCCTTCGTATGACGCTTTAAAGGTGAACTCATAGTAGCAAGCAGATGGATATCCTAAAATTTGAACTCATATTGTAGCTTTTCCATTGCAACAAAACAGTTGCATTAATAGGCGTATGTTAGGCTTGGCTGTTCGGAATAGTTAACTGCCACTGAGTCTCGAGAACGGTTCACCCATTACTTCAACCAACGTGAGCATAGAAATTCAACATTTTTCTTCACGACATTTTTCTTAACGTGAGGATAAACTTTCTTCACGAGAGGTGAAACACCTTATTCCGCCTCCATCTGTTCATAAGTTAGCAGAACATCGGCAAAGAATGAACATCTCTAATATTATGGTGCCCCTTTGAAAGTGCGTTATGCATCTATACGCCCATATGTTGATCCGCATGTGTCCATATGTGCAAGAAAGAGAGAAAGGAAGAGAGATAAATACGTAGAAAGTGAAAAATTTAATAGCGAAAAACTATCGCTGATCACTAATCAAATTATCATTATCACTATTAAATTTTAAATCATTTGATAGTAAAATATTTATCAATGTAAATGGAGAAAAATTTGGCAAACCTTTGGCACTCCTCCGATGAAAACATCAGAGCATGTTTTGAGGTTGCCAAAAACGAAACTGTGCTGTGCGAGAATCTTGAAGAGCACTGTATCGTCGAGTTGTAATTTCACATTTTCCCATGCCTATAATTGTTAAATTCGAATTGATAACAAGTTTATCAATTGTTTAACATCGATCAACTCACAATGCTAACCTCATATCATTAAATATATACGTTCTTGCATTGTCGCGAAAATAGTTGATCGAAATTTCCCAGAAGTTTAGCACCATGGCATTTTATATTCAATGCTTTGGCATGAGTAATGATTGCTTTCAGTGACGTTTCTTTAGAAATAATGAAGTAAGACAAAAGATCGTTAGATACGGAAAGTAATTCTATCGTTTATGAGGTACAAATATATACTCATATCGATCCGGATTTGAAATTTTTATTTAAATTTTGAGCGAATCAACTAACCTTCACGTCCGTAAATCAACCTCCATTGCTTTCTTTAGCTTTCTGAAAACATTTAAAGTTTCCTATTAGTCACTCTCCCCTCCCTATCCCTCCTCAAGGATCTCCCACATTTAGACTATGCAAAGACAATGATCTCCTTTTTATTCAAAAGTCAAGAACATAGGTCTAGGCTGCCATCGATGCAACACAAGATATGCTTGCCTAACTCGCACTCTTTATTATCTAATCTTTTTTAATGCAGCTTCTGATAAATGATTATGGCATTTAATGATGTTGAAAGGAGTCGAACCTGAAAAAGAGTGAGTCGATGCCACCTATTGTCACTGACGAGCACGTCGTCAACCCGCATCGTTACAACGGCACGTTGCGAAGCTAAATCGTTCGACTCATCACCCAACCTGGAAATAATGGTTGTGACGAATAGCACAACTCACTAAAAAATACTGCTATTCGACGGTTGATAAAACATTTCTCTTATCCAGAAAACTGCTCAATAACATTTACAAGTAGTCATTTGAAATTGCAACCTCATTTGAAACACTGAAAAGTTTAGACTGAAAGAAATGGGGTGCAAAAATGCTATCAATCAAAACTATGCAAGCTATCAAAAAATGCAAGCTACCTAAAAACAAACGCTAAGAAATAAAAGTAAGCAAGCTTAGCAAAACATAGACACGAAATGCACATTACAACTTCTCTAACGCTTATCAGGTGCCGTGTGGAGCCGGCACAGCAAAAGGGGTCAAAGTTTTGTTGAACTCTTAAAACAAATTTGCGCAGAAAAACAACCAAAAAAAGGGGAGATCACGAGAAGGACAATATTAGCGCTCTAAAGGCCTTGGCACTATCACAGTGCCCTTCTTGCGCTTCTTCTGACGATAAAGACCCCCAGCACGCAGCTCCAAGCTGACGTGCACATGCCAACTCGTGACGCTCTCATAGCAACCCAACCCCGAGAAGAAATCGACACACACTGACGCTGCAAGCAATTGCGCTCCCCTTTTATACACCCCAAGTTTCGCCTCAACGAATTTGTAGATGATTTATTCTACCTTGAGACCATCAAGGCAATAGTATACACTCTGATCTGTGGCATAGTTGCCCTTTCCCCTGCTGTGCAAGAAGACATCTATAGATAATTTGTTTTACCTCAACGCACTGGTACACAGTTTGATCTGTGGCGTAGTCGCCCTTTCCCCCGCTGTGCAAGAAGGCATCTATAGATAATGTATTCTACCTCAAGGCACTGGTATACAGTTTGATCTGTGGCGTAATCGCCCTTTCCCCCGCTGTGGAAGAAGGCAGCTGATCTGCATTCTGCTGATCTCTCCCACATGCCCCTTACACTTCCATCACCACTTGAGCATGCTTGCTACAGTCAATATGCATACTTCAAACCGCGCGATAAACGTGACGTTATAAGCAACTAATGGCCACAAATGAAGCATTACCAGACTCTGTGTTCATGTTTTGGCAATTAAAACTTCAAGTAGTGAAAAAATCGGCCCTTAAATTTGTACTAACAAAAATATGAAAGCACAGAACATAGGCGTTCGGTCTGGGTGTCACATGAACGAAAGTTTGTCTTCCTGACCTGAAATCCACTTGCAATCGGCCACCAGCAATCGTGAGCGCATAAAAATTGCCTTGCACACCACCGTCGTCTGCATAGAGAAGAAGCGCATCGGTTTCCTTTGTGCGAAAATCAAGCGAGAGTTGATTCTCGAACGTATGCGCCCATTTTGGATACCTATAATGTGCCATGATCAGCACATACTTCTTATGACATGATCGGGTAATGATTTCCTTTAATCAGAGGTAACTTGTTGGAAAATGTTCTAAAGAAGTTATGCTATGTGATTAGATAAGAAAATATTATCATAAAATTACATGCAATTATACCTAAATATAATCTTACTTTGGATTTCTGAATAAAATATTCTAAAGAATGTGTCGTTGAATGTTGAAGTTTAATTCCATTATATGTGAGCAAGTGACCTATAATCGTGTCTCAGATACTGTAAAAATACGATATCACAACACTCATTCCAGACGGATTCAATACACCCCTCCGTGTCTCCATAGGAGCAAAAAATAAAGTCACGCTAGCTGTTACATATCACATAAACACGCATAAATGAACTTCATCAAAGCAAGTCATTTTTTTTAATTGTCGAGGGAGATGGGAGAGCAGCGAATTCCTAATATGAATAATATTTAACGACCTTACAGTAGCAATATGAGACTCAATACCACCTTCGAGATATAGTCAATATTTTACAAAAAAAAAGGATAAGGAAATGAAATGCGTACATGATTCAAAAAAAGGAAAGAAAATGTCTCGTGTCGAAAGCACGCACAAGGCAATCATATCATAGTAGAAAAAGCTTTCTTGGCAATTTACTTGCGACATTAACCATTCTTAAGAAAGATTTTGGCCTAGTCTAAATTCCTACTATCCAATTTCAATGGCATTAGCTCTTTTATGACCTAATTCATTTGACGAGTATGATTACAGCCTAAACGAAGCTAATAAGAGACTCTCTGAAACTCTTCTCCTCGTAACGCTATTTGATTTTAGCGTCCATCATAACTGACAGGTCTAAAGTTTCTAGTTAGCGTGAAAGACGTGCTAGTTGAAAAAGGTGTCATTTTTTTAATCAATTTCCGATGCAAAATCAGACAACTTATTGTTTCATGAGGATGAAATTTAATTCGCTTATCCTTAAACTCAACTAAACATTTATACGAATCTCTTCTCAATTTGACGATTATAGAAGTATAAAAATTTTCAAGTGGAAACGTTTCTATTGAAATCGACGGTTATTTCAATATTTCTGCATAATTCTCACAAGTGAATTCATAATCATTACTAATTTATAATTTTTTAAAATATAAAAGTGAAGAGTTTAATATCCATAAACATTAATTCAAATGCATTTTTTCATCGAGTATTATTTACAAACTTTTCAGAAAATTTCAACATCCACCTTATGAAACCAACTAATTGCAAAATTAAGAAAACATTAAGCACGAAACGAGCGCGATTCAATCAACGAAAATTTAGTCCCGATCAGGCTTTGATCGATACCAAAATACTTTAACAGAAGAAAACATTTCAAACATTTGTGGCTGTATGATAGATCAAAATTAGCAAGCTACTTTTAACTTTTGGGTAAATCATAGCTAGAGAACAAATAGAAGAAGAAACACTGAAAGATATTCGGGAAGCGAGATTAGCGAACGCACAATCAAAATTTTTCTACTTGCATATGGGAAGAATAGTTTGCAAACGATGACAGAAAAAGGTAACATTGGTATGAATAGTAGTGTTGCCATCATTCGTTCCTAGAATCTATTTCTGCCCTAAAATTACTTATGGTTGTCCTCAGGTTGTTAGTTCGGCTCCCTTTCGTGAAAAAAGTCTTCTCTGAACAAGATGAATTAAGTTGTTCTCAAATTATATTTCATCAATACGCGTCTTCCGCAGCATATTCTACGAAGTGAGTTTTTCACTTCTATCAATTTATTTGATCCCCATGCGATATTATAAAAGAAACCCTCATAAAGGATATAACAAGAACATGAATTAAATTGATGTCACTTACCTCGCATAAGATTCCGGTGCTCCTGATAAAATAATCGCATGAGATTGAGCAAATAGTTGAGTGAGAAATAATAGTAAAATTAAAGGCCACAAATAAGCTCGAGAGGGAGCACTTCGACGAACAGCACTTTCGAACGGTTCGTTGCAATGATGCATCAATTCATTTCGAGTCTTGCATCGCTGCATCGATACGGTAAATTGCATTGACGAAGCGATAATTGACGATCGAAACTTGTCGTGCCTTCTTCTCCAGAAATCATCGTTCGCGTCTATAGCACGGTTCACGGTATCATTTTCCACCACTTTGGTACCACAAAAACTTCCAAATATATGCGGTGCATCCGTGACAAGTGTAGGTTCAATAACCACACTGTCCACATGTGGATCATAGCAGCGTAGCTCTAACGATGAAGGATCCGAACACAGGTACTCGCCCAAATGCGGGCAAGTTGACGTAGAAGCGACACAATAAACGGAAGTTTGTGATACTCGCTGAGCATGCCGTGTACGTGAACGATAAACCCGACAGGAAATGCACATTTGCGTGAATTTCTGAAGTTCTTCGAGACCGTTCATCGACGTCGACGCCTTCGTTGCCAATTAAATGTATACATTCTGAAATTAAACTCTTTCAAAAATGATTTATGATTTACTTTTCAACGAATATATCAAATGAGCGACAAAACATAAGCAACGATTGATTTACATATTTCATAAGATCAATCATAGCAAATAAAAGAGAAACACGATTTTAACTTTAAAATTGTTTTGAAATACAAATTAATATCGAAAATTTTTTGATCACAAACAACGGGGAAATATAAAAGAGCGAATGAAACGAACGAATTCTACTTCTGCAATTTCAATCATCGAACCAACCGCTCTCATAAATAGATTCATACAACCCCACGCAAAAATCTAAAAAATGCTTTCTTTTCGATGTGATTAAAGACAAAAAGCGAGTCGATTATTTACAAAAAAAAAACACGACTTTCGCTAAATGAATGCTTTTAACTCTTTAATAAGTCGACGAATTTGATATAAATCGAACCTACACTATAGATTATAGTTAGCAAATTCCGCATCATTTCTTGGCATTATGATCGAATTATAGAGCTGATAAATAAAAGTATACTATATGCAGACGTATAGACACGACGTTATCATTATGCGCTTTATAAAATATTTTAAGGGAAAACAAGACGGTTACATGCTTCAGTTAATTCGCAGCCATGTAATTCGATTCGTCACGACCTCAGATTAATTTGGAGCATCAATAAAAGTACCTTCAACTTCTGAATTGAAACTAATAATAAATGAGCAGAATCGAAAAAAAAAAATGACAACTCTTCATTTCTTTGCAATGATGATTTCTAAGAGCCACTACCGCTAAGCATATCCTAGTGAATGCTAAATAAATTATCTTCATAGAGTTCGTTCAATTTCTAGTTCTCGAGTTCAGCCTATAATAATTAGTACGACGATATCAATAATCCCCAATTACTTCATTATTCGGTATGAAGGTAATCAATTTATGAAAGAGGAAGATGAAAGATTGTAAAGAAAGATCAAAGAATATAAAACATAACGGCAATTAAAAATTTAAATATATTCCTTCCAGTCTTTATTCAACTTTAAAAAATTTTTTTGGCTTATACTTTCAATTCTTATCTCATATTTTCTCCTCATATATAAATTTGACTTATTTTTGTCTTCATTCCGAAATTGGTGTTGTTTTTATTCCGCCTCTTTAGTTCGGTAAAATTTAATTTGCTGTATCTAACATAGAGCCAATAATTATGACATAATGACCGTTAGAAGCGTTTTGATGGCGATCCGCCTATCTCTCCTCCAACCCCCCCCCCCCACCCACTCCCAAAATCAGATATGAAAACGTGGACGATCAACGCGGAAACATTTTTCTACCCAAATTATCACATCTCTGGCAACTTTCATCCTTATTGACACTCGAACTGAATTTTCAAATACACACAATTGTAGTAGGAAGTTTTACACTTTTTTTGCTCCCTTATTCCATACAATCCTCGACTGGTCATTTCTCTATGCGGATTCTTCTGTGTAAATAGCCAAATTTTATTGCTGCTGAATAAATGCACGATGGAGAGGTTTTTGAATTTTTGAAAAAAGTTTTTGAAAAAAAAAAAAAACATGCACAACGTAGTAAATTTTCAAGGCAAAAATTTTGGAAAAATGCTGTTGCAAAGAAGAGTCATATAACAGAGAAATGCCCTAATGAATTCGCTGAAATCTTGAAAGTGAATCTTTCGCTTAAACTTACTGACAACCGTTTATAAGCATGGGTTTTGTCGTTTTGTCATATCCAACACTGTCAATATCTATGGAAAAAAAAAAAAAACAAAAACAAAAACTACACATTAATCCCAGTGAACAAATAAAATATTTGAACGTACAGCTTAAACGACATATGATTAGGAGTCCATTTCCACGATTATATCTTATTTAAGTTACTTTATAAAAGATGTTATATAATTGAAAAGAATGTTTCCTTCATAAAGTATAGCATATTCTCTTTTTTGCATTATATCACAATAAATTTGCTATACAATGCAATAATTTACATTGGAATCACATTCGAATAAGCTCAATAAATTCAATGAAACGTTTTTTTTTTATGCGATTTGAAATAAAAGTATCGTTAATAAAATTTATTAACGCAAATGATGCATTAATTTCATCATATAAAATATTGCAAAGTGGAATTATTGAATGCGAAAATTACTAATATATCGAATAGAAAATTGCTGCACGAATTAATTCTACAACGCAAGTTATATCTACGAAATTATGTAACTTTATCCTCGCTGATTATTCAGCTAAAATTATTGAACAAACAGCATAGATATATTCAGATATGAATAGATCAAATGTGGTTTAAAGTTTTTCAGACATAAATTCACGAACAAGGAAAAGGAAATGAAAAAATTTGAAATAGACATATTGCATTAAGTTTCTCCATGAAATTTTAAGAAAGATAAAAGACAAATCGCAACGATTAATTGCTAATAAATCGGTAATTCAATAAATATTTCGTGCTCAATTAAATGCTTAAAGTCAATAAGTTTAAATAAATTACTTTTTTGATGCACTTATGTTTGATTAAATGAGATTAGCATTCAACGAATTTAGCGAGAAAAACTTTGCGCAAATTGTAAATATTCGCAAATACTATGACGTTCTAGAGAGTAGTACGTGTACAAGACGTTAGACATATTTATCGGTATTGCTAACATCCAATACTCATGAATGAGTTGATGCATTTGCGACTGACATTTATAAATGATCGCATTATTTTCACCTCTCTCCTTACGATGCGATCTAGACCGCTATGAGGGAGCAAGAAACCTATCAAGTTTATCAGCAATAATCCTCGAAATTTCATGCCCTCAACATTTCCCAAGACCTATCGAGTTATCGAAATCCCTCTCTCTCTCGTTGCATTTATTCATATTGCTTTATAAAACTGAAGAGATAGAAGAAACAACATCAGCGCTTTGATTCAAATTTGGCTAAAATTTTCGTGGCTCGCTTTACCCATCATTTATATCGACCACAGCGACAACCTATATATTTCTTTTGCACCTCACACATCAATAAAGAATAAATAACCAAATTTGATATACCATTTATATTTGGAATGCTTATGGTGCCGTTTATGTGATATCACGATCCTCAATTATGAGTAATCTATAAGGAAAAATTGCACGAAAAACATACTGATATATGACTACAATAATGGATTTTTATTGTTGTCGTGATTATTCGCACAATTTTGCGTTGCAACCGGAAGGAGAGCCATTTAAGCAAACGATCATCAACGTTCTCTATGTTCCTCTACACAACCGTCGGGTGAATATCATAGGATATAATTGCTGTTAAGGAATAAGCGGATACATACGCAAGTTTGTAGTTCTAGATGGCTTTTCTTTCTCTATAGATAGACTGAGATTTATGTCCTCTATTATTGCAAAACTTAGGCTAGAAAAAAAAATGATATTATACAAGCTGTCTGGAAGTAGATTTTTAGCTATATTTGCATTTTGAAACATCGATGTACTTAATAAGACAATAAATGAACATTTCTAGCTGAACTATATTCTACGGAGGAGGAAAGTTGCATGAACAATATAAACTATGCCATATCAGATGGCCTTTCCTAAAAAGTTTTATAAATAAATTTGAAAATTTTCAAAGAATATCATGTGATCGAAGTAAGGAAGGATGAAACAAAGCAACAGGCACTTTAGTCATAAGATAGCAGGCACTTTCTAAGTTAATCTCTGTCGAAGATTCAGCTGCTAAGATAAGCTGACCCTATACTGACTATATATTTAAGAAAAAAACCCCACAAGCATAAGCCTGATCAGTTCAATTCAGCGGTCGAAGTTTATAACAAGCACAATTATTTTATAACAAGCACAATTATGAAGATATGATCACCGAATTTCTGCAAAACACTTAGCTACGAAAAAGATGCTAAATTGTGCGAACGCTTTTAGCCTTAGTGATTCGGAAATGAAAAATTCTATTGCGGATTTCTTGAAAAAGATTGACTTTTCAAAGCTGCAATAAAATCATAGAATAATTCCTCCAGAAATCGATCGAAAGAAGAAATGACGAGGAAGAGGTGGTGGAAGAAACTACCCATCTATGGTTTGAATGTAGGCAACATCGAAAATGAGTATATGAACAGGTGGTCCGAAGCACTTAAAAACAGCTGAGCCATTATCATCTTTGATTATCAGCAATTTATGCAGTTTGCTATCTTTTTCAAAGGAGCAAGAAAATGAAAGATTTACATACTTAGTAACGACACTAATGTACTAGAAAGCGCCAATCATTGCTCAGGTGTGTTGGAAAACCGATCCAACACGCCTAATAACGCATCAACAGCTTCAAAGATTAATATCTATGTGCATCACACAGAAATTACCGAAGATTTTGATTGCAATAGAAAAATTGACTTCAGATTTAGTGTGCTTATATTAATACTTCTTTCAGCTTTCAATTTAAAAAAAAGAAGCGCAAATCAACCGAAATATAGCAAATTTAACAAAGAAAAAAAAACGCTGGATTCCGTTTTCAACGCTGCGTAGGAATCTGCAAGAGAACAAAAATCTCACTGAAAGTCTGATGGAGCTCAATATCTATCTATCTGTGACATCGTTTATAGTTAATTTTCACATTATGAAGTTAGGCCGCCGTTGGTTAAAAAATAGTGTTCAACATGCCTCAACAACTGAAAAACAGTCTATCTACAAGTTTGATAAGTTTGTTGAATGGAGGCAATCAAATCCGCAGTCAGATCTACAACGGATCTTATTCCCTCTCTTTTTTCTTGATCAGAGTGCAGAAAGCCTCAAAGAACATATTAATGCTAAGAAAATACTCTGGTGATTGTATACATCGCGACGTACACATGTGCATCTATAAAACTGAATGAAAGTAAATACAAATATATAAAAAATAAATGTATATATATATATATATATATACATGAATATGAATATGTATACGTGTGTAATACAAATATGTACAAAAATAAATACGTATAAACAATATAAATATAAATGAATATATAAATATAAATATAAATATAAATATAAATATAAATATAAATAGGTATATGTACATGCACTTGTACACAACATATATGCAACGAATACGTATACATGTATGTAAGTATACATTTTCAAATTCACATATGTACGAATGCTGACGATTACTCTCTTTAGAAGTATCGATCAGTTCCACAATAACAGTAAACCAAACATTACTACCGAGAATATGCAACTTGATAGATAAGCAACCTTCAATAGTATAAAACGCCTGTTAGTCGTATCAACGATATGCATGAGATGAATTCTGCATATGATAATGTAACGCAGGAAATCGATAATTATGTAAATTACACAACTAATTATTGCAAATAAAATGAGTGTTTCATGTCGCATTTGCCATACTACAGATCGTGCAGAATCACCCTCCCATGGGATATTCAAAAAGCACTGCGAAGAAAGAAAGATCGCAGATAAACGTCAATCTTTATCCGCCTTGTTCCACTCATATATTCAAAATTTCTTGCTCGCTCCGGTTCATCTTGGCATTTGAACTTTTACGCACTTCACTTGTACAGATGGAAAATTGTCCACTTTTTTCATTCGCCTATATATAATCTTTTCTTCATTGCTTAATTCGTCAATATTCTGTTGGTGACCCCCCTCCTATTAGCACTCTTCCAGCACTTTTTTTTTATCCTTGGCCATATGATAAAAAATTGAGCATTTACAGGTGATTCACATCAAAAGCCATTTGTCACAATTACTGGATAGTCTATTCTAAAACAACATCACCTTTTGAGTGATACTGAATCAATAAATTCAGTTCTGAATGAATAGACTTGCACCGTTGCAAATTTGAAATGATTACCGTAGTCATTATTTCTACGATTACCGTAGTTAGTTGATGAAGCGCGGAATAACGCACTGCAAAATTATTCTATGCCTCCGTTAGGCAATGAAATCATACCTGACCGTTCAACTCATAGTGTCATTTCAAACATTTTTTTTTATCTTAGCCAGCCGTATATATATATATATATATATATATATATATATATATATATGTTAAGATAAATGTTTCCCTACAATAAGGCCATCAGAATAGCGACCTCATCATCTCGGATATCCGCTAACAAATGTGTGGGCTTCCACTGTAAGCACATATCTGGACGTGCCGCACGATTAGTGAATCTCTTGGAGGAGATTAGCTATGAATCGCGAATGAACTTCACCTGTAGTTGCCCTTATCCAGTGAAGCATGCATTGTTAGTCGCTCCAGAAGAACACCCGACTGCCTTCGAATTGTGACAGTTTCGAAAAGAACCTAAGGGCTCTGATTCCAATAAGGACAGCTAAAAGTTGCAAACAAGGAATGTTTTATCCTCTTATTGAATATAACCGATTTTTATTTTCAAATTCGGAGCTGTGAATATCTGCACCATAAGCTATGATGTCTTGAAAGAAGACTACAGCTATATAGGCCCGCGTTGAGGCACCCATGAATGCGTGAATTTAGAGTTGTGTTAGTTGATGAAGCGGAAAGCGTGGAATAATGCACTGGAAATTGTTCTGTCTCTCCATTAGAGAGTGAAATCATACCTCACCGTCCAGACCCAAAGTGCCATCTCATGAATATTTTTTGATCAAAAGATCTGAAAGAAATATCTCGAGGGAGATAAGAGACTGCGCTAGTAATCCCAAAGGGTCGTACGTCCTTGAAGCAAACTTAAATGCGCCATGTTATTTGAGCTCTATTGGATAACTTGAGGGCAACAGTAGCTTCAGAATTCGATAAGCGACATCAGAATCCTGTGCTATTCCTAACACAACTATCTTGCTGCCTTTGACTCTGTCTCCCCGACAGGTGCAAATGCTTACACCTTCGGAGATAGACCTGAAGTACTGAATGTTCATGTATGATCGTTGGCGAAGAAACTTCAGCAGAGCTTCAACGATCAGCACGATTATGTGTCTGGAAGCTAAGCGGTGTCCCACAAAGATTTGTATGATGGGTCCGCTATAAAGAACCTCTTTCAAGCTCTTCTCAGTTGCCTGTATTTTGTAGAAGAGTCAAAAACAATGCGTACCGTGGCAGCGGATTTGTCGAGTCAGACAACAAGACGATGAGGAAAATCATGCACATGACCGGTGGATCTTCCGCTAGGAATGACTACTGCAGATGCCATTCGACCTACGCAAATGGATCTCTGCAGAGCTTGTCATTAAAGGTATCGTTGCAGACTATCATTAGACCCTTACCTTGTCAAAATCATCAAGTCGCACCCTCAATCGACAAAGACAAAGAGCGAGCAAAGTTAGTTTAAAGGTACTCCACGTGACTTTTATTCATTTTCCATTCGGCTAGAGTCGAGAGCTTTCAACGGTCATCTCACTTCATTTCTGCTGGTTTTCCATTGCACTGAATTCACAAATTGTTTCATGCTAATTTCACCTGTGGTCTCTTCGCGTTCATCTTCAATGCCGATGAAATCGAAATCCTCAAACTGCTCTAAAACTACCGAGCTATCCAAATGCTTTCTTTGAGTGAGTCCACTGGTCCTATGTCGCAAATCATCACTTAGGGAGCCTCTTAAAAGCCAAAGGAGAGCTGCTTCACTTGATCGAATGGAATAAAACAGAAAAATCGATCAGCGCTGACCAAGATAACTGAATTTCTGTACTGACGCCCTCTGAGATCTGTCCTCGGAGTAAAGGTGAGCCGTTGAAATAATACCGCCACTGAATTACCCTTCAAATTCTCCATCTGCCTTTTATTTTTCATCAAGAATTGTCTATAGACGGCTGGGATTGTAGATCCGAAGGAACAAATGGAGAATGGCTCGCTGCTGTCTCAACCTAACTTTAAATCTTCTGCAGGTCCTTCATTTACGAACGATTGCCGATTATCGAAATCGGTGAAAAGAAAGGCTGATTTCTGAGAATAAAAGTTGGCCAGGTCCCGACCGAGAACCATTGCAGATAGTAGAAAAAGAATAGGTTGTTTTTTCAGCGGTCACGTGTTTTACATCTTCCTTTATTTAGCCTGCGTCTTGAGTGTCCATTATTTTACTTTTGCAGCAAAGCATTCTTTGAAGACTTTGAGCAATAATTTGAAGGCGGCAGAAAATTGTAGCTCCCACGCGCCCTCCCAGTAATGCGCGCTTATCTTGTATCTATGGTCTACTGCTTAACCAGACTCCGATGTCACAGGACCCCGTGTAGATGGCTGAAGTTTTAGAACTTCCTGTAGTCGAAAAACATTCCACGCCTTATCGGAAAGGTCATAACCAAAGCCGATGGTAATTTAATAGCGTGAATAAATGCACTGCGTAGAGAACAGATGGAGAGCAAATTTGCATCAGCAGCGATGCAATAAAAATTTAGACCTATGATATAGGATATGGCACATAAGAGCAAAAAACTCAATTCGCAAGTGCGCAATTGGCAACAAAAGTGTATAAGTTAGGAAGTAAACTTATAAATTCGCATGCGAATTGTGCCGAAGAAAGCAAAAGCCGCAACTAACAGCAGTAACACGCATAATCAGCATTGCCAAAATCGCACTCCGATGTCGATGTCTTTTTTTTTTATTCGATGCAAAAGAGCAAAAGCGCCCCAACGCACAGCAAGCGCAGCACTCACTCTAACACAATTACAAATTACGAAACGAATTTTAGGCGTTAGACAACGTTGCTCGTGATCTTCAAATAAACTTACACAATTCAACTCTAACGATATCGCTCGCATGCCACTTCCGTCAATTCGCAACAAAGATTCCAACTCTTCCGGTTAGAGACCAACCTTAGCACTTTTAAAAGAAATCTTTGCTAGACAGCAAAGAAATGAAGAAACAAGTATTTTCCAGGTGTTTATATATCCAAGCGGATATATTTAAAGAACATGCTCTCGATCAAGCGATTAATGTGGATCGCACAGTTGATGGGATACGGCTGATGCTTATTCTTCATCATGAGAGCTTGGATACGTATGAAAGCCCTAGTAGGAATATGAAGAAATGATTTATATACAAAATGCAGCTCAATACAACAGTGAAGAATGAAAAAATAAGTTAAGGGATTGTGATTTCCGGTGTTTGTTCTGAATTTAATGTTCGTACAATTAACAAATAATGCGCTAATTAATCCGTGTGCGCTTAAAGCAGTAGTGGAAAGACATGAAAGAATGAGATAAAAATGGCTGAGAATGAAAATAAAAAAAAAGAAGGAAAAATTAAGCACTTCTCTTCACGGAGGATATGTGACATAAACGCCAGATCGTAACAACGAATACAAGAGGTACAAAAATGAAGGTGAATATAGCAGCCGTTCAACGTCACCAACATATGCAACAAGAAAGCATTGATTTCTGGACCGCTTCCTTCATCAGTGGATCCTTTCTTAGTGACAACTGGGCTTGATGGCTTCTAACTATGCTCAAAGCACTGTCACAAATTGGTCTGAAAATCCAAAAACCAGTGAAGCCGTAACTTAATAATCAAGACTTATGACAGCTATTTGGAAATCGATCTAGTGATCGAAATTACCGAATTGTCTTCAAAATGAAGAACATTGAATATAGCGCGATATATCAGGATAGATTAAAATGTGCGAACTATATTAGTTTCTCTGTTTTAGTTGCAAACGAAAATGAACGGTATTGTTTGATATGTTCTCCACGAATAGGAAAATAAACATCCGAAATGATGGCATTTTGTGTATACATTGGCTGATATCTTCGAAGTTCCCATCAAAGCAAACCGATGAGCAAAGTCAGATTAAACTTGTCAACAAATAACTGAGGTTGAGCAGATGACGTTTCGCATTCTACAGAAGAGGCGTTCATTTCGAAGGCATGAGGGGATGGTTGGGCAACAGGCGGAAGAGTGTAGGGAGGAGGGCAGAAAGAGATGTGGGACAAGAAAAAACATTCTTCTTAACTCTAGCTCAAAATACCTTTCTGGCTCCTCATTGATAAAATTTGAACAGGAATTCAAGCTGATTCGCTCAGCTATCATTTCAACTTTGTTGTTGAGCTTTGCCCCATTGTGGAAACTTTCTGCTCTCTCTCTTATAATTATTTAAAATAACGCCAACATTAGCAACAAAACGCTAAATAACGCATCCTATAATAGATTCTACAAAATGAAAACGACAATGTGGCGTAAAAGGGTCGCAAATCGCCCACGTGGTAACGATCGATCCCAATTAGAAAACGGATCGTCAAGTTCTATGGGGGTGAGGAAATTGTTGAGTGGCACTCAAATGTAGCATGTACACTTAGAAGTTGATTCAAACAAGTGGATATTGAAGCGTTAAAATATGTAAGATGTCGTTTTCCGGAACGAAGGTTATTACCATAAAAATTGCACAACAAATTCAATTTCGTCTCTGCGTTTCTTCATCATTTCATTTCGATTAATCATTTGCCAACCGTTGCAACGTTGACAACCTTTCTTGTTCGACACTCAAGCATGTTCGACCTCAACGTTTCTCAATAAAAACTGCTTAAATCTCCTACCTTTCCCATCATTGTGGATATACAAATTGCAACATATTAGAAGGACAATATTTTCTAAATTTTGCTCTATAGAACAACACCAGTTTTACCTTCTAAATGGGAGGAAAACAATGGAAAAGAGAGAGAGAAAAAAAAGGGAAGATGAGAAACAAGAGCGAAAAATGCGTGTATTGAAAAAAAAAAGATGATCTTTGTTTTTACTGTTGAGCTTACATCTTCTCAGCTGCTTTGTCGTTATGAATTTCGAATCATGCTTATTCTATTATACCGTAGGCCAGGATTATCAGCGTATGCAAATCAATGAATCTGATAACATTATGCAACTATATCAACTTTAAATTTTACTTTGAAAACATCGTCATCGGCCCGATGACAACTTAGCAGCGGTGAAGTAGCTCCACCCCTGCGAAAGCGGTGACTTACTTGGCAGAGGTGGAACAACGGTAACGAAATCGCCTGTTAATCGTCACTCTCTCTAACCCTATGGCGATGCCAATTGTCACCCTCTCTAACCCAGTGGCGATGCCAATCGTCACCCTCTCTAACCCAGTGGCGATGCCAATCGTCACCCTCTCTAACCCTGTGGCGATGCCAATCGTCACCCTCTCTAACCCAGTGGCGATGCCAATCGTCACCCTCTCTAACCCTGTGGCGATGCCAATCGTCACCCTCTCCAACCCAGTGGAGCTGCCAATCGTCACCCTCTCTAACCCTGTGGCGATGCCAATCGTCACCCTCTCTAACCCAGTGGTGATGCCAATCGTCACCCTCTCTAACCCTGTGGCGATGCCAATCGTCACCCTCTCTAACCCACCCTGTGGCGATTCCCCCTGGGCAATAAGGTCATCCACTAGGCTCTCGTGATAGGCAACTCTCTTCTGCATTCAAGTATATATTTAGCGATGCTTTTCCCCAAAAGCGTGAGCAGGACAGTATCGAAATCATCCCCGACTGCAACCTAGTATCGCTCAACCGCATTGCAACGCTTCCTCTTAACATGTAAGATGCACAATCATATCTACCCTTGCTATTTCCCTCAACTACTAGGCGTCTTGAGAGCTCCCGCTCACTGGTCTGACACGAGCCCCACACTGTTTCGGAAACCGCACCTGATTATAGCTCTAAGTTCTGACCGAATAGCTTTCTTTCAACCTTAAATGCAATTGCTGTTATCTATCACACACTTTGGCAGATAATCCTAGATCTTCAAGAAAACTCTTGCAAATGCCTAAATTCATTCTACTTAATTTTGTTTGGTACTTATTTCAAACTGAAAAGCTCCTTTGGCTATCTATTAGGAAGCTCGTACAATGTGCATATGAAAGCATTTAAAGCTTCTCTTGAGATTTCGACTGCGAGTCCCTAAAATAATGGACATACCATGGGGATGGAGTCTTTCCCCGGCTCCGTATTTCCATCGGTTTTGCTTTGGGGAGATGGAACTAAGGAGGGAACGAAGCCTGTTACTTACAATGAAGGCAAGAGAAGGGGGAATGCTTCAATCTATCTCTTCCCTTACCACCCTCTTATAACTCCGTAAAGCATTCTTTGCTTTCCTCGATGGTTAGCTAATGAACATCAGGTAAGTAAGAAATCATTAATTGCGAAAATCTATTGTTTCATAAGTGTATGCCATGTTCCACTCAGAAATAATTGGCAAAGATTTTTTTAGGTGCTCACATTTTCGCTTGGTGAAGCATGAAAATTGCCAACAAGAAAGTGCACAGAACTTGTAGTTAGCGACAAAATTGAATAAAAGCGCTGCTTAGAGGATGTGCGTTTTTCTGTGAAAGAAGATCCATTACATCGACCGATCGAAAACGATGTATTTAGCTTATTTAATTGCAACAACGCGGTACATCGAATTGCACACATTCTACTCAAAATGTTGCCGTAAGCCGAAAATGTGATGTAATTCAGTATTCGTTTATTTTATTTATTGCATTCACTGTAATATCGCCCTCTAACAACGGTAATATGCAAAGTTTTTGACGAGTAACATTTTCTTTAATAATATTGGCAAAATATTCAAAATTCGCATAAAATTGCTCTAAATAGGAGAACAAATGCAACGAAATATGCACTAAAGAAATATGACATATTTTTGTTACGTAAGATAATATCATAAACTTTGATAAGCGCAAAATTTGAGGAATTGCAGCTTGTGAAGCGCATATATTGAAAAGTGGCAAATTTCAAGATTCTCCGAGTCTGGCAACATTTATTGTCCAATCAAGCAACTGCCGAGCCACAACCATTATGGGAACAACGAACATTTCAAAATTTTGGGCCTTAATCAGAGAATCTGCTGATCTTCATCTAATAAGTGTGAACTGTAGTAGATGAATGTGGAAGTGACCAATGCTTCGAAGTGTACAGCCGTCAGAAGTGAACTCGGCAATTTGCAGAAAGCCGTATATCTCTCTCAACCGACTTTTCATATTTCTTAACCTTGACTAAGTTCCGATCAAGTCCCGGATGCCCTTGCCCTACAAATAAGGGAAATGATTTTCAAGTTCTGACGGTTCTGCTAAGTCGCAGGGGAATGGGAGGTCGATGTAACCACACCTGAATAAGCCAGATAGACGGGTGAGCGGTAAGCCAATGTGTCTATCACGGCGGTGCTAGCCAACAGTGAGTGAGGATGATTGGGAATGTAAAAGCGGACTGTCCAGACACAAGTTGATCGTAAATTGGAGCCGTTATAGAAAGTGCCTAAATTTATTTTCGAGAGTTGACGGTTTGTGGAGAACGTACCTTGGTTGGACGGCTTCACTTCATGGAAGGAAAGAGTGACTACTTTCTGACATACGACCACAAGGATCTCAAGATACCTCGTTTTTCTATGCAAAAAACACTGTTTGCTAGCCGATTACGGTTGCCCAGCAACAACTGCATATATGGGGAGGAACCTTTTCTCATACACCGCATGTCATGGTGATCACCACTCTGTAATACGATGGCCATGCGGCTCTATCTCAATCCTCCTCTACCTCATCCCACTAAATAGCACTGCTCGAATCTCTTGACTAGGGTCAAGGATTTAAAATTTCACACAATTTTGGCTATATCCTCTCGTTAGATGCTAGCGATCGCTCGATGGAGAAATAAATGTTAACTCTGAGCTAACCATCATCACATATAACTTCAGTAAATTTTCTATGGATATTTGATGCAAATGCATCCGTTAAAAATTGCCAATGACTAGCATCAAATTCGTCTTGCCGATCACCAAGAGATAACTAACAACAACTGGAATCAATGCGTTAACTGAATTTACCGATGACATATCCTTCCAACAAATGATTTTTGGGTGAGTAAACAATTAAATCACTGTTGTAGACATCTTTTCATGCAATTCGCATGCAACGTAAACAGAGATATCTCCGTAAGACCAAAGATTAAACGATTTAACAGATGCCAGAGGAAATGTTATGAGTATGAAATATCCATCATAATTTTCGATACAACTTTTTTTTGCAACTAGCAAAGCAATACAAAATTTTCTCTAACATTTAAAGAGAATCGCTGCAAGAGAACGAATAAAGTGAGTATAGAACCGCTTTGTTAGAGTGAGCAACGTCAGACAAGAATTTCTCACGTTAAAGCGACCGAAGTGAGCTAAAAAAATTCTCTAAAAAAAAAGAGAGAAAGAAAAAAGTTCAAAATGCTTGAGTTGAGAGGCAGACAAACTTAAAAAGTGTCACTACTTGTGATTTTCACTTCTTTCCTGTGCTTTTTAAACTTTTAGAGGGGAATCTGAACTAAATCCCCCTTTCCACTAAACCAACAGCTTATACAGACGACGAGTGAGACCATCGCATTGGATCGTCATACACCCCCCTCCCTCCCCCTCAAAATTTAATCGCAGGAGCTGTTGTTGCTCATCAGTTGAAGGCAATAAACAAGTTTATATATATATATATATATATATATATATATATATATATATATATATATATATATATATATATATATATAAATAAATAAATAAATAAATAAATATATATATATATATATATATATATATATATATATATATATATATATATATATATATATATAAATACAATGTCACGCATAAAGCCAAAGAAACGAATGGCGAAAAAGTCAGGGATTGGATTTTAAATTCAAGCGCGCATTGATGCTAAAGAAACAATATCTATTAGCTGCTTCATGAATGTATTATATAAATTGCGCTCAATAAGCACCGAATTTCATTTCGTCTAGCGAGAAAAAAAAAATCTTAGAGCCCTGTTCATTATAAAATTATGAGGACTTTAAAATAACAAATAGAATTTTTATCGATGAAATTAAAGAGAAGAGAGAAAAATCCACCTAAATAAATGACTAATCAATCATTGTGTCATTTCAAATGGATTATTAAAAAAATGCAAAAAAAAAAACGAATCATAATTTTAACAGTTGGATTATAATATATAAAATGTAAATAATAAATATAATGCAATAAAAATCAATGCAAATCACTATGAGAAATACAACCTACTGTGAATATAAAAAACAATAGAAAGACGATTCGAAATATGCAACATATAAAAGATGCCTTTATTACTCTTCTTATCACATCATTTAGTAGATTAAATTCCTTTAAATAATATAAAAGATGTTTAACAATGCACTTTAGTTTTAATTGATTCGTCGGTTCGCACAAATTTCTCACAAAAATCCATTTTTCCAAGTCAATATGCTGCAAAATGTGACCCGAACAATTTAGGCATGGCGCATAAAAATGCACTTTAGGGCACTTCTAAACCCCAATAACTTCTTTCAAAATCGATGGATCAACTTTAAAGTTGAGGTCTTGCTCATCACTTTCAGCTGCAAATAACAACCAATCAATTTCGCAACTTCATCTCCAGCTTCCACTTACAGACCAACCAATTTCGTAAATTATACAAAAATCGACCGCGCGCACAAATAATTCACAAAACAGTCGCATTTCTGTGACTTCACCCATATAAAATAAAAAGCCAATCTGCCTTAAGTTGTATGGAAATTTTTTGGCACTTCAAATACGCATTAATATTTCCCACTATAGAATATCAACCAATCAGGTACACTGCATCCGCTAAATTTCTTGACTATAGCTTCTAAACCCACCACACTAAACTCAACAAACGAATTGAAAGAGGAACGAATGCATTAATACACGTAAGGAATAGGCACTAAATTGAAGTCACCATAATGTGCTTTACAAAAGAAAACACTGAAAGCGCATAAGTGTGCATTGTACCTCACTATAATGCAATTGAAGTGAAGTGATGTGAGATGAAGTGAAGTGAAGTGAAATGAGAGATTCTTATTTAGAAGCATAGAGTTGACATTTCAACAAATGCTCCTTCATTTAGTATGAAGAATTTAAAAACTTTGAAATATTACTAAAACATTGATTTTGTTCAACGTTTCATCTTCACCTTTATCGGGTGAAATTCCATTCAAACCCTTCATTACTTGACATTAAAACGATATTATAACATATCTTTTTCAACTCAATAAATACTTCCAAGAGAATAGTCAGAGTTAATGAAAAATTAATGCACAACAGCGTCATGAGAACGAAAATGGCGATACCCAAAAAAAAGATCAATGTCTTATGTTGACGCTCACTTTAGTCTCATTCAGACTTAGGTGTCAATAACTGCTTGATAACCAATAAAATCATAGCAATATCGTCTGAGTCTGAATGAGATTTAAGCTAGTCTTAAGACAAGATGCAAACCATCTATGTGGATAGCAATTTTTGAAGGTTTTATAAAGGAAAAAGATTCATAGATCAAAAGCGGTAAAAAGTGTTACTCTGAGACAACACTCACGTAAAGTGAAGTTTTACTGTCCAACTGAGTATATTTATTTATTGGGAAACTAAAGATCATTGTAAGTTTAAGCCCATAAATTTGGCTGTGTTACCTTCGTATGTGGTCTCAATCTGTAGTAAGTCTCCATAAATTAATTTAGCAATATTCTGAAAATGTTGAATATAATAAAATCATCAAGGTATCTACAACAAATAGCGCTAAAACCTGAAATTTTGGCATACTGATATTCCATAATGGATAAGGTGAGATTAGTTATATCGGGAGTGGCATTTCCTCCCATGGGCACTCGTTTAGTTTATCTAAAAATGAACACGGTAAAAACCGTTTCAACTTAAGTCACTTCTAATCGGACTGTTGGCACTATGCGCTCATCAGACCTTTTGCATTATATGCGCAATGAGCAGATGTGATTGAAGCAAAAAATTAAGTTCAACGAAGCATTCGCTATAGCTCTATAGTAGAACATCAGCCTGGAAAGTGGATAGTCGTTGGTTCAAACCCACACCGTTTTTGTTACCCTTTAAAAAAAAGGCGATGACGAATTATATAATAAGTTTTAAAAAAGTTGATGTTATGAGGGAACAATGCATTACTATTCTACAAAAAGCAGTAAAATAGACAAGTTAGCTGAAAATTATAGGACCCAATAAAAGATGCGATACGCCAATATTTCTATTTCCAATATGTCGATGACAATGAAATATGTTTCATCTTTTTTTTGCCCTTCAATATTTGCTATGAGCATTGACAATGCAGATAGTTTTGCGACGTATTATAATAACTTAATTAATTAGCAAGTATAGCACTTGAATAATTATTATGGCGTTTGTGATACCACAGGAATCAAGAGTATTCCACTGCAGTTGTGTCGTTCCGAGTTACTAAGTAAACTGTAAAGATATTCTACAACGTTGCTTAAGTTAACTTTACTTCATTCAACAAAGCATTTATTGAGAATGAATGTCTCTTCGTATCGCTTCTATTTCCGCATGAGAGAAGAAGTTATAAGGTCACGTAAATACGAAATAAAGTTAAAGTTAGAGTAACTAAAAGTAAAGGTAAAGGAAAAAAGCCTCTTTGCGATAATGCTATCGATACGAATTTCTTACACAAACATTGGCAAGCAGTAAACGTTTGGACCAAGAAAATAATGCGATTAAGATTGTTGAATTTTCATTTTATTGCAATAATTTTATTAGTATATTTTGATAGTATTGCTGAATTATACTCATCATCCCTCAAAAATATTATTGCGCCGTTGTTTTGAAAATTGATATAAATATGACTATTAGCTAAACTACCAAATAGATGAAAAGTATTCTTTATCATTTTCTTATCAATATTTGATGCAAAATCTATGAGCAGTATATTATTTGATAGTCAAAAAATAGTCGAAAGTACCGTTGTGGAGACATCCAATTCCTGGTAGGGCGCAAATTTTATCTAGAGTTGTCATATTAGCAGGAATTTAGTAGATAGAGTAGCAATCGTTGAGAGCCTTGTATCTTACGTAATAATCCCCTACGAGCTGAAGGCGCAGCAATACGAGAATTATGCAATACGATGAGCTAAAGATAAGACTTAGAATGTCAATTCAGGTACGACAGTGGATACGAATGCGTTACATTTCTAAGCTTCTATATCTATATTGATGATGCCACATCGTATGTGATGATACGGATTGCTTCCCATCCGCATCAATACAATTGATGAATAGCAAAAAAAGCCTTTTTTCAAATAGAATAAATTATGAACATGGACAATACCATCATCATCTCAATACTAGCCACTGTTTATGGCATAAATATAGAAGCTTAGAGGTGCTTTCACGACATATTTACTACGCATCACAAGCAATTACTCCAAGGTGAACTATAGAAACTACGAAATATGAAGCGAAATTGCGAATTTCTATGAATGGGGATGAGGGGATGGGGGAGGAGGGGATTTTTGCAGACAGAGATTATAACACCGCATATTACAGAATTAAATTCCACTAAAATACTTTTACCCGACAAAGGTCCGCAATTGTTTAATTTAACCATATAAAGGTCTAATTTAACCCATTCAGGCAGCTGGCGGCAACTGACTCACTTCGACACACACAGAACTACAATATCCATAAACATATTTCACGACTAGATTTATGCGAGAGCTGTCGGAAGAAAAAAAATCAGTAAAGTGAAGGTAATAAGAACATGTTACAGATGTTTAAGGATTAATTAATTAAACATTTTTTTATATTCCCCATTAAGAACTGCACGAATTGAATTAGTGAGGAACAATCAACAAAACAAAAGCAATCAAGTTGGGCATGCTGTATGAATAAGAGTGAGTAAAACATTCACCTTACTCGAAAACAACACCCCCTCCTCCCCCCCCCCCAAAACAGATGCTCTGAAGTGATGCAATATTTGTGCACGCAAAAGACAATGGAGCAAATTGTAGAGAGAATTTCCTTTTATTTGCAATTACTAATCAAAAACATTGATTTGTTTATAACGTCACGCATAACAAATAACATTCGTAGAGTAAACGTTGGTTTCATTTGATTGACTTCGTTAGCAATTGTACCGCTAAATATTCTTGGAAGGGCGGAATTTTGATCAAAAAACTTTCACAAGACTCCTAAACCCGTAATTTCACCAACACATTTTATATTATAACTGATTTTGGAACGGGAAATTCCTCGTTGTTCAATGTGAGATTCCGATGAATAAATTTAAAGATGAGAAAAGTAGCCATCTTAATGCCAATTAATGCAAGTTGTTGAATACTATCAGCACTAAAAAAAACTATACGATGAATGTTCAATTATCGCAGAACACCGTCATATATTCATAGCATTGTTTTCAGATGTTATATGAACCGCATATATACCGAATTACCGAACTCAATGGGAAAGACAATCTTGACTAATTTTTAAGTGACCAAATAGATTATTTTATCACATAAAGTCGCATTTATTAAATGATTGATGAAATGACGTCATTATCGGTCATGTGACTCGTGAATCCTGTCAGAACATACTTTGGTTTGTTTGAATTAGCCTTAGCATTGAATGACTTGCAGAAAAGCTTTAATGACGTCAACGATGCGTTCCTGTTAACCTACATCATTTATCAAACAACAGTGACTATCACTCAAATTGTTGACGGATATTTATTATCTGTATCCACTAAGTGAAAGTACCTCAACTATTCTAATATTACGAAATATTCAGTATTGCACTACTAACTATTAAAGTGCCCAAAATGATATAGTAGATGGGACAAGAAGGAAGACCTTAACGCTACTGTTTATCTCAGCCGATCTTATCTCTGATTTAATGTCGTTCGATGATCTCTCATCACTAGATGACTCTATTAACTACAGTTAAAATTCAAAGCAAATTTTATATTTAGTTGGTTAATTTATCGCATTTATCTAAAGGCAATAGAATAACAAAGCTTTGAATCGTCGAATCGTATAAACGCTTTATATAGTCATAAAAAACCTTTAGTCATTGGAAAAGTTATCCCTACAATGCTGGTCAATATATGACCACCTACAATAATGTAATAAACCAAGAATGACAATTTTCCTTATCAGAAGAGGCTACAGAAGTGTAATAAACGATTGTTAAAGAATGGAAATTGATATGATAATATCACTTTTTACTCGATGATATCAACTTAGCTGAATGAAGCGCCTACTAGTTGTAATGTTTCATAGATGTTTGAGCGACGCTTTCAAACTACTATTTCAGCGAGAAAAAAGACATAAGTATAAGGAAGCCGTTTCAAAGAGTGTTGCTGCCGTATGTTTGCATTGCTGTGATAGATGCCGTCAGAAGAAGATTGCTCACACCACACAAGAGTTATATTTGATGTGCATCCATCCGGCACGACTCACTTCTCCAGTGGGGATTCGACGTTCTCACTCTTACTCTCGTTTCGCTTGAGGCTATCGAAAACTAAGCATGTGGCCAACACATACTGACTGTCTCATATAAATCATGCCACAACTAGTTACATGTGTTGCTCCTAAACTTATGCCAAATTGTGCCACTCATCTTACTAGCGATTAACGTTCTTATGCTCTTTTTATCCACTGCTCTCATAACATACTTCTGTCCTTCTATATGACAAGCATAAATCTAAAGATGCCATCATCTCAAATCATAAATATTTAGCGTTAGAAAAAAATAAACCTGAAAGAAAAATTCGCTAATCATGTCTGAGAGTTTTTATTTATTAAAAATTTCTCTAAATTTTAGTAATTCTTGAAATTATTCCATCTAAACTGTTGTTTTAGATCAAACATAGAGATAGGAAGAACAATCACAAGCTTTTGCCTTCATGCTGAATAAATTCGAAGGGTAGAGAGGGGAGAGGGGTGAAATAAAGAGGAAAATGCACGACACTTTTTGCATGTTCACAAATCAAAGCCACTAGTTGCATAAGCATTCAAAAAAAAGGAGGCTGCGTTTAATAATGCGCCCGTTTTCCCACATGACAAATCAACCGAATATGCATTTTTCAGAGGAAAGATCCATTTTTGCATGCTTTATGCATCGCTTGGTTTGGCTATTCGAACTAGTTTTTTTTGCTTACTGAGGGGTTTTTTTATTCACCTCAACGTACATTTGATTTCCTTGGTTCATCATATCGATTCAAATAATTTAAGAGGTACGCGTTCAGATTTATTTCAGGCTTTATTTTTGGTATTACTATCTATGCGTATTTGAGGCTCTACTATTATCACTTATCCTTTTTATAATCACTTCAACCTTATTACTGGAATTACTGAAAGCAAAACTCTTTTCCTTTGCGAAGCACATCCAAGATACAATACTCCAACTTTCTGCAGTGCTATCTGACAATGATTGAAATATGAATGCGATGTTTTTTTGACCCTTTCATGGACAATCATGCTAGAGATTTTCGTGCAATTAAGCCTTCAAAAGATGATTTTGGTTTGATTCTTAGGTGTATTCCTCAACAAAGATATGCAATACAATCTCACCATTTGAGTACTCTCCAATATGCTACGCTTCCATACAACCTTCTCATAAAAAAGTAAATGGGGTACAACTCCAATTAATCTTAGACGTTGAAAAATCCACGCAAATATTTAAATTTACCAACTATATAGGTTGGAATTAATGGACAAACAAATATGTGAATACAATTATAGACATATAGGCATAACGGTCTCAAAAAAGTCTCTCTAATAAAAATCTGTGAAAAGTGCAAACAAGCGGATCTTTGATCGACGAATATTTAGAAGCACTCAATCGTAAAAATATACGCTATATTTATCAAACCTTAAGTCTTGGTTTAATGATAAAATATTAGTGTATAAACTCTTCGGCTGCATTTTCCACTCGTTTTCCTAGATATACAACCAGATAATCTACTGCGGATGAAGTTGAAAAAAGCGCATAATTTTGTCGACTTTAAAGAATTTTTTTCATTCTATTTGTGATGAAAATCGGTGAATGAAGAAAAAAAAAAAACTGGGGAAATGCAACTTTCTAGATCATAGGTGATCAAATTTCACAATAACGCTATCATTGATTAATGAAACAAAAGCAACTAACGAAATATTTCCATAGATATGTAGACTGATTGCATTTATAATGAACTTTAGCGATTATGATTTGGATTTGCAGAAAAAATTTGCAAAAAAAAAAAAAAAAAACAAAAAAAAAACACTGAATATAAAAATCGGCATCAAGTATTGCAATTGATTTGTTTGTCTATTGAAATATGAGCGTGAATTTTACCAATAAAGATCATAAAATACTATCTAGTATTTTTTGAATCATTTTGAATGACTGAAAATGAAATAGAGAAGTAGAAAAGAAATAATATCACCAATTCATATATAAAATTTCATTCGTCTAAGAGTTTTTTTTTTTTTTTTCAGTAAACAAACATAATTAATTTCGTCGAATATAGCAAAAAAAAAAAAAAATTTTCAAATCAATGTATACGAAAAAGAAATCTCAATTTGAAATATAGATGAGTGAAATTTGCGTAATGAATGTGCAAAAAATTTTATTTTATTTTGCGGTAAAAAAAAAAAAAATTGCTGACATTCACTGTTGAATGAATAAATAACGCAATGTGTAAAATCAAGTCGATTTTAATCTATAAAATTTAATCTAAAACTCTATAAAAATCTTTCGAAAACAAGAGAACATAATCAACTCATCGTTAAATTTATAAAATAGAATTAAAATAAAAATAAGTTTTATATAATAACTGAGATGATATGAAGATCTTAGATGAAAAATAAAGAGCCATAATGGCATGGAGTGAAATAAACAGCCATAACCAGACATAAATAAAAATGTATGAAAAGATTAACACCATTACCGGAAACACTATAAAATAAAATTCGTTGTTTGCAATTTTTAGAGTGATCGAATTTTATGGAAATAATTCCAAAAAAAAATGGTCTCGAGAAAATTTTTTCACAATTTAAAGGAAAATTATGCAATAAATTTTTGCAATTCTTTTTCAATTTTTTGCAATCGTTTATATTTTCCTTTACTGCTAAACAATTCTAACGAAAATATTAATCCTATCAGCAATACTTCAGTATTATTTCATAAACTGTTTTATATTTCGAAAATTTTAGACTAATCCCTAAAATTTATCATCGAAAAAAAAAGAAATATAACCGACAGTTTGCTAATAAAGAAGTTATCAAAAATAAGGTATTATCAGTGATAATGCTTCTCTGGATAAATCTAAAAGCATTGATTTTTTTAAACATTTCATAGTCAAAGTAAATGCATATTTAGAACTTCATTTAGCTAAGTTTATAAACGTAGCAATAACAGTTGGCGTGAAATATTTTTTCACCTCAAAAATTGGTACTTTCAGCAGAAATATTTTTGAGAAATATAAAGGAGAAGAACATTTAAAAATGCTATGCATTCCAAGTGCAATTTCACGCATAAAAATAAAATGATGCCTATTATATCAATACATTTAATTATCGCAGAATTAGTTTTTAAAAAAAGAGAATGATAAAAAATTGTAAAAACGTTCGCAATACACCATTCGCCTTAATTAAACGCTTAACGAATTAAACGTAGACATGTAAACATCAAAAAAGTTTCAATAAAAATATAAAGAACCAACAAAAAAAACTTAACTACATGTTTACAGAATCGGAACATTAATGCCAATATTTAGAGCACATTTCAAAGATACAATTCAATGAAATAAGAAAAAGATGTTTGCTAATGAATTATTCAAAAGTGAAGTCACTAGCAAAAAATCAAACGATGATTTTTTACGCAAATGAATTTTTATTTCACCTTCGACGTGAAGCTGCTCATAATAGCACCTTTATTTAAAGGAATGAATGAATATGACTAAAACAGCCAATTGTTACTATATCGCATAAAGATTCATTTAATTTCAAGTAAATAGCGGAAGCTAGGAAAGGTGGTTTAAACGACTACAACGTATATAGTGTAGCATTTTGAAATTTAAATAAATGAGAAACTACTATAGTAAACTAAGTCATCATAAGTGCATAGAAAATCACTATCTCAATAAAAAATTCGTAATTATGAGAACTATTTTTTTAACAAATTAAATAAGGCTCAAGGGTATCGACGGTCATATAGGGGTCACTGTGAATCTTGATATTGTGAAGCCTGTGGTATCTGTTCTCAAATACAAACATCCCGAAATTTCTCAGCCTAATATTCTGGTGATCCACGCACGTTGAAACTTGTTGAATTTTCAAAAAAAAAAAAACTTTTAGAGAAATCCACGGTGACAAAACCGGAACGACTGCTAAAGCAGATCAAAGGAATGCAGGCAATTTTGTGGATTCAATTTGTCATATTGCTAGTAATGGCATAGAAACCGCCTTATATTTATATTCATATTTATAATTGTATTTACATTTATATCACCATCTATGTTTATACTTATGTCTATTTTTATTTTTATTCGCATTTTTCTTATATTCGTATCTCCATTTCCTATGAATGCAATATGATTTAAGATAAGATACGCGGCATTTATTTTTTTTTAATAATAAAATGTTTAAAGCATTTTCAATTTATTTTTTCTATTTTTGCTTAAATCGCTCAAAAATATACGAGAGATAGTGCGCCCACTTGCATTTTTGTATAGAATGATCCAGCAAATGCAAAAAATTGCGTAGAGAAACGCCAGATTAGCGAGAGCGATTCAGCACTCTCGCTAATCTAGCACCCTTTTATTCAAGTGATAGACGGATTAAGAAGAGGAATTTAATGTGCCCCGTTCTCGAATTACCTACGCTTAGACCTCTCGACTGGCTCGCCTAAAAAGAAAAAAACTTAGCTGCGGTGCACTTTTAAACGCATTACTTCATGCATCGAAACTTTATAAATGAGCTTGACAGAGACGATGAGACTACAGTTCTACTGAGTTGTGTTCTAGTATGGTATGAAATCGCAAAAAACGAATGCCAATTTTTACATGATTTAGAAAGGGAATTTTTTCGGTGAACAACGGAGTTAGGCCTCTATCAATATTGCAGTGGAGAGGGGAGAAGAAGTATTTAATTTGAAATTGGTATAATTTCTTCTCAAATTTTGAGGTTTTGAAAGGAAAAATTCGAATACGCTTAAAATGCTTTGCGATGAGAAGAGATCAATTTTTAGTGTTCCAAAATGATAACATTGAATTATGAAATCCTTGCATTCCCTTTTTATATTTTAAATTCAAAAACATCCACTAAAAAATATACATCCTTTTTGCAATAGCTATTTGAAAATTCCTTTACATCTTCACAATTAGAGTGTAGATGCAGTACATATAAATTATTCATAAAAGTTACGTACCGCTTACTTCATGATGGTAGAAAATATCGAAAAATCAAATAAACTAAACTTTTATAATTCCATCGCGGTATGAAAATCTATCGTAATTAGTGCTCTTAAAACTCTTTGTCTATAGCTGAGGTTTTATATGGCGTAATATTATTTAATATTTTGCATCATATTCTTCAACCATAAACTTTTTCTAGCTTCCGCTAACTTCTGTGGCTTAGTTGAATGCATAACTACTCCACTGCTTAGCCATCTAAGACAACAGGTAAATTTCCATAATTTTATATATATTCAATTAAGTTTTGAAAGAGGCTCTATTGTATATCCGAAATGAAATAATAATAAGGAGAGGAACACTATGGCAAATTTCAAAATAATATGAACTAATAAAGCGCAAGAATAAAAGCAAAACTCTAAAGGAATAATACGACAAGAAAAGTAGTTAATTGTCAATTGCTTAGAAATGTAAATTATAAAGCCATATGTTTGCTATCGTTTTTTGACAGTTGTCTTTTCAGGACATCGGAAATGATTGCAAACGCAAGGTGTGTCGGGAAAGCACAATCGAGTCTCCTATCGGTCTGACAGGCAATCCCGGAGGGGTGCGAGGTGAGCTTTGAAGAAAATAAAGTTTTTGCACATCTCAGCATCAAATTTTTCTAAAGAGACAGACAATCGATGCGAATAAAGATTAAAGTGAACACTCACATGAATATAAATTACCAAAATATATGTAAAATGATCTTGTTTCCAATGTGTCGTATCAATATTGCAACAAAATTCTCCCTATGAATATTGGCGTTTTTAATGGATTCTATGCAAATGAAATAGTGAATAAACTTCGAGCAAATTGCTAAAAAAAAAATGTTTTGCACCTAGATAGGCAACGTTATTGCTAACCTATTAGACTAGTAAGGATGAATATTATACGCACTAAGACAATAGGCAATCGTCGATGACTTTCTTATCGCAAACAAGTGACATTCCACGCTGCTTCTAAGAAATTTACAAGCAGTTGCCCAGGAAACGTCGTTCACAAATTCAACGTTGAGAAGCCAAATAAACGCACAGCGACCGGCTCCATTATAAAACTCATAGTCACCATCTATGAGTGTTTTCCATTATCTCAATTGTTATCCTTTGCTTAAACTCGATTAATGCATTTTGTAATATTAAGGTGAAACGAGTAATACCTACCATCTTCAAAGTGAAATTTTCATTCACTGGATAATTAAACTTACGCTTCAATCAGGATAATATGGACCCTTATTAAATGATGCATAATTTATGCATATTATTTTATAGATAAATATAGCTAAGAAATGAGCATATCGATTAAGTGATAAATTTTAAATTATCTTACAAAAATAGTTTATGCAAATTAAATTTGCAGCGAATCGAATTATCAAAAAAAAAAAAAAAAAAAAAAAAAACGATAGGACGAAATAAATCTGACCTAAGCAAAACAAAATTTGTATTATTTCCTTTTCTTATTCACTCTGCTCCCCTTATATCTCCCTATGCTCTTTTTTCTTTCGTTTCCACTATATTGGGAGATAATTGTCTCGATTCATTAATGTTAACGTTCTTTTTTTAAGCTGTGTAAAAAACAAAAAAAAAAAAAAGAACGCTTTGAAAAGGATTTGTGCTTTTGGATAGTAATTTAAGGTGGAAAAAATGAAATGAAAAGCCATAAGAGAGGCTTCGCAATGATCTTCAAGACTGCATCAATTCTTAAGCGCATACATTCGGTTCGTGATATTATTAGCAAACTCAAATAAATAAAAGAATTTTGAATCAAATAAAAAGGTTGCGTGGTTATAATCAAATAAAAGGATTTTGCTGAGCACATAATGTGTTAATTAAAACAGCAAAAAAAAAAAAAAAAAAATCGTTCAATAATGCAGTAAGTTGATCACTAAAAATCCACGCAACGAACTCAATAACTGCTATATAGAAGACTCTTTCAAAAAGAATTGCATCTAATGAAGTCAACATTTTTATGCGCTTTTGCGAATTTACTTCAGAAAATTTTTGCATAGTGATGTCGGATTTGTGCGTTCTTATATGTCTGTTTGTCTGCTGTTCGTTCGGTTGTTCGAACTAGAAGAGTTGTAGTTGAACTAGAGGACAAGAGGATCGCAAAAGCTATAGTTGCAAAAGCTAGTATGTGGATGATTTATGTTCAACTATAACTTCAAAAAGAGCAATAGACATTTAAAAATAGAAACAAGTTAGTTTGCATGGATTTTTTACCGCATGGGAAGCAGAAAAAATAAAGAAAAAAAGCGTATCTTTTATAAGAGATTTGCATGATCAACTGAATTATCCAAACGAATGAAAGCGCAGTATTTCAAATATTTCTTATATGCCAAGAATTTTGTGAAGCGATTTCATTAGATAAACGAAACAAAGAATCACATATTATGGCAGCTGTTTCGAATGATTAAGAAGATTAGCACACTTAGACAAAATTTACATAAATTATTCCTGCAAAGAGAACTTTTAAATGATTATCTCTAAAAATTTATTTTGAAAATTTCATTAAAAAATTATCTACGAATATAAAGCGAAAAACACGGAAAATGCGCAACAAAAGGGAATTTCTCATAATTTGTCTTCTTATACAAATAATTGCAAGAAAAAAACGATCTTCCAAAAATTCACGCAAATGACGTGAAAATTAAATAACCATAGAGCTCTTTTTCTTGGTCAAAATAATGTCTGGATAAGATTAATGCGAAGGGCAGAAGTTAAACAATGAAAAAGAGACTAACATAATATACGCTTTTTGCAGTCAATCAGATCACATAGATGCAAAAATGTCTTCAAAAAAAAACGATGAAAAAAAGCATAAAAGAAGCAATAAAAAAATACTCACTAGAAGCTATGAAAAATGCACAGCTAATGTTTTTTTTTGCTTTTCATCGACTGAATAAATTCTCTATGAAACGTCTGTTTTTTTTTCATTTGTTTTTTTAGCAGTCATATTCGTCTACGATCTATGTGGAATAAAATTTGCCTCATATATCTTATGGGAACTTTAAATATTAATAATATTCATTTATCATATTATTCGAAGAGGAAATGAATCTAAAACATCATCGGTTAGGTTCAATTAAACGTTTTTCTCGCTTATGAATTGAAATTATCGCATGAACGCACATTTGATTGCGTGCCTGCAATTTAAAAAAAAAAATAAATAAATAGATAAAAAATTGCATAGAGCGTTAAATTTTCTGCTGCGTTTTCCCAACTTGTTGAATTGAAAATAAATTTTTGACGACGTGCCTTCACAGATCGAATAAAAAAAAATCGAACTCTAAGAAATGAAACGCCATTAGAATATTTTTATCGCAAATGAGAATTGAGTAAGCATAGAAGACTTTTGAATGTGCGCTTCATCTACTGCATTTGAAATATCTGCCGAAAAGAAAAGAAAAAAAAAGAAAAGAAAAAAGAAGAAGATCGAAATGCACACCACATTGGACATGATGATTGAAGCAACATCTTCAAGGATGTGATTTTCGATCAACAATGCTCTATCATGATCGCAAATATATTTGAAAAAACTTTCAAATAAAAGAAAGATGAAAAAAAAAGTTTTTGCGACATCAACATGACGCGGGTGATCTAAAATTATTTGAAATAAATAGCGAGTATATGACAATTAAGGAAATTTATTCATATTTCGCTAAATTTAAAACAGCACCAATAAAAGAGATAAATATTTCATTGGAAAATATACGAAGAACGAAATATTTAATTAATATTATTTTAGCACTAAGAATTCGATATTCATCAATAAAAAACACTGAGATAAGCGTGATATGTGATAGCCGACCTTTCCCCCTTCCCTTTCTCCACCTATCCTCCTCTATCGATCAATAAATATATAGGCTTGGGAAAATTCGCATGCTAATTTTCATTGTTTTACATATGATATGCAGCTATCATTAACGCATATTTTGCTTTTATTTTTGAACATATATGCATGAACCTTTCTTTTAAGAAATACCAAAAAAAACTGAAGGAAATATTGCTTGTAAAATTCGATTCGATATTTTTGAGGTTTTTTTTTCCATTTTTATGTCTAGAAAATGATGAGATGTTTCAAAAAAAAAAAAATATTCCTAATAAACTAGAAATGAATTTGAAGGAAATTCTACGAAAATGCACCACACCGCTAAAACAATGAAAATCATTTTTCTACTTTAATCTAGACAATATAATTGAATTTCATGCATATTGATGAGCATAGTATTTGATCACAAACTTTGCCATGCTATTCAGAAAAGTTTTTCCACTGAAATAATGAAATAAATACTGTATGTTAGAAATGATCAACAAGAAAATTCTAGTCATTTTCACATTTAGGTCACTATTCATGGATCTTATATTAGGGAAACCACTCGAATAAATTGCGATTCAATAAGCAATATGTAAATCTATAGTTTTCGAATGCAATGATGCAATATTGAAAGTTGAAGCATAAGTGGTTAAACGAGATTTTGAAAATGAAGGCAATAAAGCATAAAATTCGCATCAGCGAAATGGCTGCGAAACAGCTATTAAGAACGAATTATGAACATCGATGAAGAGCAAAAGATGAGCATTAAATTGTTGATTGTTCACAAGGGATAAGCGGATACTATCAAAGAGTATTGGCCGAATGAGAAATTAACTTAAAGCAATTAAAAGTGTCACCAATAAATTAGTGATTAACTAAAGCGATAGACGTTAAAGTGCTAAGATAAGCAAATGCGATCGAAAAGCAAAACATACTGCAATGCGGACATCCCCTTTTACTAACCACTTCTATAGCCATATCTTTATATTGATTTTCAACGCTCGAAAAATTTGCTTATGCTATTTGCAATTCGCCAACTTCAACACAGTTATGCCACAAACATCGTTCAATGATGAGTGATTACAATGTTGTGTTAAGTATAAAATTATTTAGTTGTTATTTTTTATTGAATCAACAGCATTTACAAAACTTTTTAAATACTTCCTCTCACAAACAATAACGATCCTCATGGAACTCTCCAGGAATACATCCAGCGATCTTGCCCTGATTAAATCGATCGTTTAGCTCAATTGCGATGCCCAAAAAAAAAACGCTTTTATAGCACTCTAGAGCAGTTCGAGTACTGTCTGCTCTCTATTATCTCTTATATTAGCTAAGATAAGCGCCTCAATTATGTGATAGAAGCACTTTGTGTCACGTACTGCAGCTATTTCATACTTGCATCTTTCTACGAATAGGTTTCAGTGCACTTTTATGATTCCAAAGTTTCATGATTGAAATGTAGGTACTCAAAGCTTCGTTCTTCGTAGGTTGTTGATGGTATTTCTCTTTCTTGTGTTTAGATGCCAAAAGTGTTTTGTTTGCTTTCAACTGCATGTTTCTTATCGAATGTATTAAAAACACCGCCAATGACTGAGATTTAGCGCCTCTATGTAAAAAAAACAGTAATAGTGCTTTAAATATATCAAAAGTAATAGTGCTTTAAGTAGGTCATATCTAAGGAAAATAAGTCTACGGTAAGTACTGAAGAACCTATCCTCCTCCCTTCCCCCTCCCCCCTCCCTTTCTCCTTTGCTGAGCGAACGTCTGATACGCATCTTTTAAATAAAATTTTATAATGACACGTGAAAGCCACCCATCAAAATACGTCCAGCACACATGCCACGCATGATGCAATACATTAAACACGCTAGTTATCACACTGCATTCCCATCAGTGCTGACATTTTCTATACCCATCTTCATCTTTCTTTTATATTCTTATAAATTGATTATGAAAGTATAATTTTCAAACGTTTTCTCAGTTAAACAATGAATATTGCTTCTGAATGAAAATGATCAGAGTTATCTTCATATTTGCTAATCGCTTAATTATATATATTTTCCAAAAAAATACAACATTCGTTGATATAATTAAGAAATGGACGACTTTTCATAAGTTCATCTAAAGTAACACGTGAAAAATGCCTCAATGTCATATCTTTTTATCGTTACGATATCTCAGCGCAATGAGATATTTCCATTGAGCTTTCTCAAACAGCACAATTTTAAGATATAAGAGAATAAATTAGAAGTGATATCAGAGAAATCATTTCGGAAATTTAAATTTAAAGTGATTAGATCTCGTTCACTATCCATCTTCCTTAGGATTTGTGGCGCAAAGAATATGTTCTATTCGGCAAATAATTCATACTTGATCTAACGCTAACTATCGTTCCTCTTTATAAGTTGTTAATAAACACTCCGTTGCTATTCGAATTATCTCAACCACCTTTCAGCCTAGAAAGCAGCTCGAAGATTTGAATCAACTACAGATTTTCATTTCAAACAGATGTCAAATTCCTTCCCTATAGCAAGCCTCCTATACTGTACATCTTCACATCAACAGGGGATGCTGTACCGGGCATCAAGCGATATTAGACATGTTCCAGCTTGAATGCAACTAGTCCTCCTAGTCCCCCTATCATCCCCCCCTCTTTTATGCCTAAAAAAGCCTTCATGCTGTTAGAAATTGAATACTCAAATGTACTAAAACAATATGAAAGTTTCAGAATAAATTCACTAACGAATCTAATTTGTTGCGATACTACTTCAAAGTACCAAACATCGCTTATCTTCATTGTAGAGGTAATTCAAAATTCAAAGAAAGACGGAAGCGTATTTTACAAAAATATCTGATTCGTTTAAAATGAAAATGCAAGCTTATAAACTCGACCGGAATTTGGACTGAAAGATGAAAGAAAAAAGTGGGAAAAAATAATTAACGGAAGTTTAAAAGCAAAAAAAAAAAAAAACTACTATTAAAAAATTCTTAGCGAAATGAAAGCCTACGTAAACACACATATGTATTGCTTAATAAAAATCAAGAAAGAGAATTGAAATAATGAAACGAAAAAGGGCATAAAGCATATTTTGCAAGTTGTTGAATTCAATAACGATGGATGCATTGCAAGTAAGCGTTTCGTATTGATGCTAAATTTCATTGCATCATTCATCAATTCTAATAATAAACGTTTTTCTTGATGATTTCCTTAATGAGATCATATAAGGCTATTAAGATCATTATGCTACTTTTATTCATAAATTAGTTCTTTCAGGTGTTGTTCTACTTGAAAATTTTGCTTTTTTTAATAAATCTTTTCAAATTTTCATAAAATTTTCGCCATTTAAGTGAAAATGAATAAATAAATTGAGCAATTTTGCAAAATTACATACGAAATTTTAGTAATGCAATAGCATTTCGAAGATAATAAATGAATTTCACCCTAAATAGGTAAAAAAAAAAACTGATAGCTTAAAAAAATTGCACAAACATTTTCTAATAGTAGAGGTGCATTCTTTGAAGAGAATATAAAATTTATCAAAAAAAAAAAAAAGAAAATATACGAAAATGCTATTCGGTATTAAAATGAAATAAATTTTGAGAAAACAACATTCCGTTAGTAAGACGATAGGAGTGAGCGCATTGCGATCACCATATAGAGACACTTCATTTCGTGCGCTTCGATAAGCTTACGTTCATCCCTAACTTGCTAGATAATTAACACACGACAAGTGCATTCTGTGCTGAATATCGACAACGCTTTCACATAAAATCCTTCTTCATATCTAAGATTTTTTTTCAACCATATTCACTTATAACTTAATGATAAATTTTCTATATTTTATACAATAAAAGTAAAAACGATGAATTTATTTGCATATATGTGATTGTTGATCTCGACAAGTTAAGATAACGTCCAATATTCTACCTCTCTTCAGTGCAAATATATAAGATCAATAGAAGCACTCGATTTCATTGAAAAATCAGCAAACCTCCTTCAGCTATATTTATAGAAATAAAAACTTATTAAAGGCAATAATTCCATAAAAAGAGACCCCACCCAGTGTGATCTATACAGCCCTACTATATGCGCTCGGTTTGGTAAGTTCTTTTCGCAAATGTTTAGAAAAGACGGTGGAAGAGGGGGTAAGGAGGCCTATTATATGGTTTCTTTTATAGATATGTATACAAATTATGAATGTCACTATGCAATCCCTTTTAAAAGCAATTCACAAATTTTCCTCTCACATCAAAACTTTTCAATGGGATTTTTGAAATGAGCATTTCCTGTTGCTCTCTTTCTTCATTCATGAAGAGTGTAATTATCACCTATATATTAAAGAAATTTTCATCGAATATATTGAAAAACTATAAATCCCATTAGCCTTATATCCTCTCTATATAAACCAATAGAAATAATCATAGAAAGTGTACTCTTTTAGTGCATATTTAATGAAAACTTAATAAAGGATCGTTGCCCATCGGGATATTCCACAACGCTCAATGAGTCAAATCCGTAGACAATTCGCTTGGTAGATGATATTGCTAGATTAGAGGATTCAAATAGATAGTACTGTAATCGCAATTAAACAGCCTATCTTTAAATATTTGATCTACACCTGTTAGAATACCCTCGAATTCAAATGAATATTACTTTTTGCTACGAAACCCTAAAATATTTCAGTGACATTTATTTAACTGCGTAGATCCGAGTGCATTTATTAGACGATTTCGGCAAAATCTTCGGACTTTGGATCTCATACGCATATTTTAGATTAATATGCTTTTTTTTTAATTTTTAAAAGACCAAAAATTGGCACATTCGAATTCAGCTGAAATACGTCTCCATACTGGCAATAATAATTGCTATTGACTTAGAAATGATTGCGTTTCACAATCTAATATAGAAAATTTTACTAATTATATAAGTAATTTTCCCTGAATAATAAAATTATAAGCTGTTATATTTGGTGAAACGATGATAAGAATCGTTTCCTTAATCAAGTAATCAATACTTATTAGTGCAGTTTTCTTTAGAATGCATATATACTACTAGATTTATGTTTTCCGAAAATGAACGCCTTAATAACTACTTCTCATTCATTTTTCGATTACAAGTGAATATCACTTTAAAGGTAGCACATTGCTAAGTTTAAATGATCTCTTTTTTTCAGAGCTCCGCCCCTCATTTCCCCTCCCCTTCCATCCCCCCACCCTACTGAATCTTTTCAATAATACTAGAACTTTCTCATTTAATTTCCACTTTAATCATAATTATTTTCTACCGATCATCTTAAAAAAAATAAACAAAATAAGGCTAATAAAAACACTGATAAAAATCTTTTAAGAGAGAAAAAAAAATAGAAATACAAAACAAAAAATGAGTGCAAGTAAGTGTATGAGTGTATGTCATATAATCGGTGAAACAAAAAAAACTATTCTAAAATTTACGATATGCATCTCGAAAGCAATATGCATCACATATTCCCCGTGGGATAATACCAAAAATGGCAAAAATTTTTTCATTCGTTAACATTCTTTGCGCCTCTCAATAATAAGAAATTCACTCTTATATATATATATATATATATATATATATATATATATATATATATATATATATATATATATATATAAAATATATATATGAAAGCACACTTTTTTACTTGCCCCATCCTCTTATTTCTCTCTCCACATCGAAACACCTAAGGGAAGCGAATCCAATGAACTCAATTCTTTCAAGCCAATTGAAAGATAATTCGACGCAAGAGGAACAAAGAGCAGCATCTCAAAACCTATAGGTATTGGAGTAATTTTATAATTCGTACTGATCATAATGATGCAGCTATTCTCTCTAAAATTCATTGATAACTGCTGTTATAAGATGGCTTACAAAATTACGAAAAAAAAGTGAGTATTTATCAACTTAAAATCGCGAATTGCCAACTGAAGAAGTCCTAGAAAGCAATAAAAATCGATTTGATAGGCATTTTTTTGGTTCGCTTTGTTTGCATCAAAAAATTTTGATCATTCTGCACAGTTTATTCGATGTAATTTTGGAGTTTTTTGCTTATTTCATCCGCCTTATCTCATATCCCACATTGATGATTAAAAAAGTTCAAAATCTCTGTTAGTTGTGTAAATCTTTCAGCAAGGAATTTCAATTTACTTCATTCGCTGGGAAAAAAAAAACCTTCAAAAATTTTCTCGATGATTTTAGACTCCCTCAACCTTTTTTAAGCAAACTGAAAAAAAAAAAACATTGACAATCTAAGTGCCTATTGCATTGTGGGCTACTTGCGTGTTAGAGTAATTTATTTTTTAGATGAAATTTTTAAAGGATATTAGGCGATTTGAATTAATCCCTTAGTAACTCATCAATTTTTAAACTTGTCATACTGGATCAGTGATAAAACAATTTTAAGCAGTTTCTTCGATACTCGCCGATTTTCGAATTTTTTTGCTAGTTTTCTAAATTCGAAGAATATAAACAAGTATACAACACCAAGGATCTCCAGCTGCACCTATAAGTCGTAAAAGCTCAAACGTTTATGTGCTGGCAAAAATTGGTGTTGCCTTTTTCACAAGATCGATTATGTGCATATAGTTATTCCAACTTTTGTTGCAAGTCCAACAAATACACTCACAATTGATAGCCCTAAAGTTTTCTAATAATCTGCATATTCCATTATGATGCAATAAGATAATAAAAATAAAACAATAAAATTGAAATAAAACAATTAAAGATCATATAGAGAAATGCACAATGCATGCTGACATCGTTATTCAGTGTTTCATGAAAAGAAAATAAAATAACTCATCGCTATATTCTAAACAAATATTGGAGAATTGATAAAAATGGAAAAGCATAAAAGATATGGAGTCAAGTGCATACTATGCTATCAACGTCAACTATAATCACGATCACGAATATACTAAGGAGGGTTTTCCAACCCAAATTTCCCATAAGGTTGTTGTAGGTCAAAATATTTCCGAGAAGAAAATGAACTATAAAAATGCTCACACATTCATATTCAGCCAAAGTCTATGCACGATACCAAATGGCTTAGTGAACATGATACGAGGTTAGTGTTATCGGGAATGGAAAATAGCTCATAGGCTGGATTCTCGGGAATTCCGCCAAGGAGTCGTTTTCCGGATGATATGGGATCATAGGCCGAATCCAATACTCAGCTTGGAGGCTGCTGGACGCTATCACAAATTATCGACATTTGAAGTTTCTTTGGCAATATGTTTATGTTGCGCGCAACAATGGCTCGGCAATTATCAACTTTTGGCGACTTCACTGACCACTCCCCCATAGAAATTTCTTATATATGCCGATTCTACTTATTATAAATTGTAAATATGCTTCCGCATATGGTTGATGACGTAAATAATAACGGGGAAAATGACAACGTTGTGGAAAAATTTGGAAAACAAACTTCGAATGCTGAAGTTTGTGTAAAAATTCCACAGCGAACATAACACACTTCAATTGTCCTTCACAACAAAAGGGAACACAAAAGTCAATATTGAAAATACTTCATAAAGCGAATAAACTTTTGCGGATGACCTAATCGGTTATGTTCTTCGTCTTTATGGTATTCAAAGAAATCAAGGATATTCTCAGCAACTAAATTTTAATTTCAAATATAGTGACAATGAATGAAAATGACTTATTGAGATATATAGCAGAACCGATAAATTAAAAATGAGAAAAGAATCGGACAGAAATTTTGCTCCTTCATAAAATTTAATATATAATCATGTGAAAAAAAAAAGCAACAATGAAAACAGAAAGGAATAGAGAAAAGAAATAAAAGAATGTATTATTGTTAAAATAGTTATATAGATTATAACGAAACAATTTTTCCCTCATATTTTTTGTGATTTACCTAAATGAACAATTAAACAAGACGATAGATTATTATATATGCTCACAAATATGCGTAAACATTTTTATTGCGCTCTTTTTTCTACTGAATTCTGCACTATCATCTATAAAAAAAGCAAGAGTATGTACGGAATGCTGTAAAAGCAAACTTCCTCTTAGGAAATTGATTAGATCTCCGCTCTCACTACGGTACCGGTAGATCTGCACTCTCACTATGGTATCGGTAGATCTGCGCTCTCACTATGGCATCGGTCATTACGTTGTTACGTATCACCAATTCATTTGTGCAAAATTTCTCATAGTGGTGAAGATTTAGGCAAGGAGGAATTGTTTTCTTTCTTTAACAATTCCTACCTTTCGATTTTTGCGATAGGCTATAAGTTGTATGTTTATCGCCTATCTAAACATGCATCTTTAATGGTCACTAAGGGAACATTATTCAAATGACAAGTCATCTATGGTTTCGCAAGCGGGCCACAACGAACAACTTGCTGAATATCAATTTCGTTGTTATTTGTGAAAAAAGACATCCCACTCACTCTCACACTTGTTTGCTTTGAAATCCTTAAACGCCTTGAATAGTGATACCTTGAATTTGAAAGAACTTCATAGCCGAAATTGAAGATTTGAAATGATCGATATAAGAGAGGAAGTGCAGCAAGCCGCAACATATGTTACATTTTCGAATGGAAGCCGAGAGCAACGCTTCAATAAACGGCTCTATGTGCTAAAGTCATATCACAGCGGAATGGAATCGAGTTAAATTCAACGATTAATTTCATCTTAGGACCACTGATTTTTTTCAAAAATTTTTTCCAAAATTACCGCCGATAAATGTATCGAATCCGAACCATAGTAGCATAATAACGCATATTATACTTCCGCTATATGTAAACACTTTCACATACATATATCTCATTCGTTCTTTAGGTGGGTACATTCAGAGAAATAAACATATTTCGCATAACGAGTCACAAAACAACGATGAATTTCTTAGCAAATGAGAACATAGATAATAAATTAGTGCTGCTTCCGAGCCCCCAATAAACTAATTAATTCGGCTTAACGATATTTTTCATCGTTATTTGTTCGGCCCAATTCAAAATTGCCTAAACACTAGTGATCCGGAGTGTAATTGGTGCTCAAAGGAAGAGGAGAGGAAAAAGAATCGTAATGAAATTGAGCCGTATCATTGTGCGACGGACAGTTCATTCCTCTCAATAAGTCACATAGCATAAGGTATGCAAGACTAGCATGCTCACCTCATGGCCAACGATGCAACCTTTAAAGTATTCCATAAAAAAGTTTGCGCTTGACAGCATTACGCTGAATAGAACGTTCCACTTCCTTCCTTTCAAATTAGATTCCCCTTATTGAACACGAGTCTTCTGATTTTCCTCAATTCCGAAAAGGAAGTTATCCATATAGTAAGAGGAAGGAGCCAATTTAAGAAGCATATTCGATTCGAATAACTCGGTAACTTAGAAATTAATTAATACTTGAACCTAGCCATATTCTTTGTGAATTCAAAGAAGGTCCGTTCATTGCATCATAGAACCCACCGTAGAGTTCGGGATTCCTGTACATGCGCACGTACCTGTGCACACATAGTTCTATTGAGGACAGCGTATCAAAGGTATTGTAGTTTGTATGTTCATTTTCAGTATCCCGCGAAGTGTGTTATGTTTCCAAGGTTTCACCGAAAAGGTCTCGTATAAGTTTCACCAAAAGCTTGGAGCCCTATGTATCCGAACCAAGGGTTTGCCGGAGTTGCTGAAGCCCTGTACTTTCATCGGTTCCGAAAATGGCACTCCGAAAGATAAAGGTTAGGTGACACAGTGCGCCAAAGGTATCACAGCTTCAATGTTCCTCTTGAAGGTTCAAAAAAAAGGTGACGTATCGAAGCTACAGCTTCAAATAATTGTTCTCGACGTCCCATCATAGTCCCACCATTTCAAATCCAATATTAGCCTACGATTGCGGGAATTTCTATTGCGCATGTCGCATAATGGCGCAACCCGTGCAGCGGCACTATAGTCTCAGATTTTGTCCATACTCTATGATTGCTATTTTATAAGCTTTAGACCATTGCGGAACTTGTTATCTCGAGAGTCCTACTATAAGATGGGCAGCTTCCAATTTCTTAAATAAAACAATTATTTTTTTGTCGGATATTTACAATGTTGACCTAGCAAATATAACTTGGACCCGATTAGTCCCATGCAATTTCATTTATAGACCCTTTTCCAGATCCCAAGGAAAATTTAAAAACTGTTCTACGAGGTCATTTTAAGCTGTAGATCATATCTGTTGGATTTTGAATCTTTAACCATAAAGACTTTCAAATTGAAATTACCCATGCAAGCGCGATTGAAAAACGCATATATATATATATATGCGTTTTTTTTCAGAAGCATAAGAAGCCCACAAAAAACAAAATAACACAGAAAAAACAGAAGCACATAAGCAGCATAAAAATAACACAATACCTCGCCTATCTACTACTTCACTTATCGTAGAATACCCTAACGAAGAAAAAAAAACTAGAGAAAATCATTATCGGTACTGAGTGGGCGAGTTACCGAACAAAACTTGGCTCCAACTTTTTGAATTTTCAGGCATGCGTAATTCCTTCAGCGCATAGCCCTATCGGAATTGGATCATCTGCAAATACTTGATAATCCCTGAAGTACAGTCAGTATGACTGTCCCATTTTGATCTGCATTTTTCAACTTAAATGGAGTACGCATTATACCGCCCCATTTTTCGGGATGAATCAAACGGTAGAATGGAAATGGCAACGAAAGTGTTGGCCATAGCTTGCAGGACGCTCATGAAGTAAACAACGAAGTAAACCAATGATGATAAATATGAGTAATAAATTGTAGTAAAAAAATGATCGTTTGCAACCGAATGACCTAGTGGGAAGCACGCAGAATCGAGAACAGCAGTGAACATTCGAAGAATGAAGTTCAGATTGCACTAAGACCCACCATCGTGAGGAAAGCTCATTTATGCGAAATAGGTGACCCAATTTTGTGCAAACCTAATACAACAGCTATTTCTTGATTTCCGAGATATAAAAGCAGTAAAGATTTAAGATTTTATTCAAATTGTTGTTGCATTTTGCATTCTTCTATTTCTCATAAAGCGAGCTTAACAAAGCCAATTTCCTTTGCACAATATTCGGTCTCCACTTCAAGAAAGCTCTAATATGCAATCAATGCTAAAGTAATCAATTTGCAAATATATCTTAAGCGCTCATCAGCAATAAGAATTCTTTGCCAACACATAAAAATTGAAATAATCTAGCTCTTTCGTAGCTAAAAGCCGCCAAGATTCTGGTAAGTAAAAATGTTGTACATTCTTTATTCAACATATATATATATATATATATATATATATATATATATATATATATATATATATATATATATATATATATACAAAAAAATATGACAATGGTCCTAAGCTTTAAGACTGTGGAAAATTTTAATTGCTAAATAAAAATTCGAGCATATAAAATCGAAGCTATATGTTGTAATTTTCTTTCGATTCTATAACGATGCAGTAAATATGAACGAAGCATAAACGATGCCAACAAATTTTTGCCAAATGAGAGTGCACAGTTGAGACGCAATCAAACGTCTATTGTTGACAAATACACTCATCTGAAGCGGAAGATGGGCAATCAGTTGCTTTTAGCCACTATAGATCGTTGCGTCACCATTCAAGAATAGGCTAACGGAATTATTATCAATTCGGATCGTCTAGTTCTTGCAATTTTAGAATCATGGGATTTCAGAAAAGCGAATTGAATTCTCAAAGATATGCTAACCGACATCAGAATTTTTGATAATTTCTACACGAAATTATTTTTGGTTTTTTTATTTATGAGATCGCTTATTCACTGTTTCAGCAATTCTTTACAAGCATTCGGTTGATTGTTTACTTACCTATCTAACACTTCAACTACGTCCGCTAATACTTCATAAAATTTACTCAATCATTATTATAACCAAAGACAGAAATTTCTAGTGAAGGAAATCGGCCAAATGGCCAAAGATCAGCAAAAAAAAAAACATAAAAAAGTGCCAATTTTAGAAAAGTTTAAAACTTTGAAGATTTGACACGTCAAATTTGAAGATGGATAAGCTTCCAAAAACATGTCTGATATCAAAACACCTGTCTAAAACATTCATAAACGCCCGCCTTCCCAAATATTGTATCGGCATAATTGGCCACAAACGCACACTTCTAATAGAGACAAAAAGAGAGAGCACGTACATCACAAACGATGAGGCCACCTTATGCGTTCAGTAATAATAACATTACTCTAACATTGGTCTATGTGGATACGGTCCTTGATATAATCAAGACAAACAGATTCGAAAGGTGATATGTAAATTTTTTTTTGAATAAAGAATTTGGAAAATTAGACATTCAGTAATAACATGGCGTATTATGATTGCATCGTAGAAAGCTTTTCTACAGGCGGAAATCAAAGTTGCAACGACAGCGAAGTTTTAGAATCTCAGAGCTATCATTACGTATCTATTCAGTCCAGAAACCAAGACCAGAATCCAAAAAAAAAAACACAAATAATTCTTAGTTCAACGAATTGGAAGTGAAATTGTGATGCAGCCCTAAGACGCAAAAGTGTCGAAGTGTCAGCAAGCGAACACGGATCCCAAAAAAAGGCACCACAACCTTGGAATTACAATTAGAATTTTGATGCAATTTTATGCACCACTCTTTTTATATTGGTGTGATGAATGCTAGTACCATTCATCGCACCAATGCTCCTTTTATAGCCTATCTTGTTATTGAGACATATGAAAGAGGGGCGATGACATTCAACAAAGTAGAATAAACGAAAATAACAAAATAAAGATGAAGGAAAAAATTTGTATAGATAAATAAATAAATGAAGAAATAAATTAAATGAATAAATCACTGACATGACATCCGATCGGAAGTGAAATATTCCTTTTGTCGATAGACGATTCCAATCATATCGTAATTTCCTCACTATTATTGGTTCATTACCGATTGAGTTGTTGATGATGTTGGCTGCAAATAAGAGTTTAATATAATATATAGTAAGAAAAATAAATTTGTTCATAATGAACGGCGAAAAAAAAAATGGTAGTATAAACGATTTATACAAGATAATACGAGAGAATAAATGAGAAATTATTAATGATAGTGATAATGATTAGAAACAATAACGAAAATAATAATATTGATAACGCAAACATAAAAATAAAGATAATAATACTAGTAAGTAATATTTATACACTACGATATCTATGACTAATACTGATACTAGTAAATACTAGTTAATAACTAGTAAATACTAGTAAAATATAACAACAATAGTACTAGTACAAGTGAATGCTAGTGAATAAGTAAAAAAGTCAATAATTGGTAATAATAACAGTAGTAAAATAGTGTGAGCAAAAACTAAATTGAGAAATCCGATACATAAGTCAACTATTGGCGAGTTTTTAATGAAAACGGTGATATGGACGTTTTAATGAACAACGGAATTAAGACAGCAATTAGAAAACTATCAAGAATCAGTAATTAGTAATAATTTCTATTATGCAAACATATAACAAGCTGGGAAGTATGCGAAAGTAGCTGTCACAACGGATAAATTTTTGAATTCCAATTATCAAATCAAAACACTTTTGTAATTTAGTAATAAATGGTAAAAAACTTACCTTCATTTTTATATTAATCTCACTACTCGTATAGAGGAGTAGTTTTTACTTACTTGGAACGGTGTGAAATTTACACTAATTTCTTCCCAAATTTTGAAGTTTGAAATTGAAAAATTAACGCAAAATTTTTATGTTAGGAGATCTTGTTGTGATGTATGTTTTAGCAAGCAGTTTTCAGAATTCTATTTATTCACCCAACCTGCAGACAGACAGGCAGACAGACGCACACACACATACACTCAGACACGACAATATCATAATAAAACTATTACTAGTTAGCAAACTTGTAAAAAGGAGCATATAAAAACGTGAACTCAGTCGTAACTAACGCATCGCAATGTGAATCCCAAAATGAAACCATTCCAAATGTCTATCAACCGACTCGAAGAACGCATAAGAACACAATAAATCAATAAACGGTATGATATGCACCTTTATTTGAATTCAAATATTCGAATTTCCCGCGCAAATACCCAAAATTGGCGGGATAACATGTCATGTGATCAATAGCGATCAATCGTTGAAGTGTGCGAATTGCAGCTTGCTGAATTTGTGATTGATCTACCCGAATGGTCAATTAGAAAATTCATTGCGGCTTGTTTATAAGCGCTTCTAGCACAAATTCAAATTTGTCTTCTATGGCCTTCTCGTGTTTCAATAACTCTTCAAGAATATCTAAGTAATTGAAAAGTTGTATAACATATGCGATCACTTTAATTGTAGATTAGTCAATCCTATTTAAATATATGGAGTTTTTTTTTATTAATAAATTAAAAAATAATAAATGAATAGAGAGGAACGCACTATGAACAAAAGTAACTTTAACGAAAAGAAACAAAATAAAAGCAAACAAATCTAAAATAAGAGGAAATAAAGCAAAACGAAGCAACACACGACGGGGGTTAAATTTAGGGAGTCCGTTGTTGAACGCAAGCCGCGTGAAAATAAAATACAAAGTCCGCTGCTAGGACTATGTTGTGTGGGATCGAGCAATTGCTTATATTCATCATCGATCACTGCGCGCCATTGACGTACTACGCGCCATGATCATATATGTGAGCAAATATATTCGTACGTGATCTATATATGATCTACACCGAATATAGATCAATACAGATAATATATGATCTGCACAGAATATATGATCAAAAAATTCGTGAACACCGAAACTTTTTGATCACAGTAATGGTCGTGTCAATTTTTTGTAACCAACAGAGCACATTTTTGCGTGATTATGCTCATTGTTAAGAAGCATATATGTTGATAAGTTCTGATTATGGTGAGGAAATGAGCAGTTGGCAAGGAAACGGCAAGGAAATCAGGTAACCCATGAGTCAGGCATATCGTCAAGAACGAGTTGCGTCATATTATATAAGACAGGAGGAAAATTGCTTTTCATGCAAGTATAATTTTATGCTTAACGTAGAGGATCGGTTTATTCAAGAAAAATTCAACCAAAAACATCACTTATCAACTGATAAAAATTCCCGGAAGAGTCTCTTTCATTCTTTTCTAACGTCCATCATTTAAGAAGCGCAATTATCAGACAACGTTCTCTTTGTTTTTAATCTTGAAATCTTAAACACTTCAAATGTCCGATTATATTCCCCATTAACAAAAGGTGCGCTAAGAAAAAAAAAATATATATATATATATATATATATATATATATATATATATATATATATATATATATATATATATATATATATATATATATATATATATATATATATATATATATATGAGAAGATTTGCATCAATTTTTTCTCATAAGACATCTTTATTTTAATTTCTTTTTAAGATTTTCAAATGTTTGTTACTCATTTTGCAAATTTATTCCATAATAACCAAATACAAATATGTGACTTTCGAAGAATACGCATAACAATAAAGACAAATAAAACATCAAAAATATGTTAATTCATTATATTTACTGCATTGTACATTTGAATATGCAAATATCACACTTAAATGGATTACTTTCAAATATAAATGCCCTATATATCAATATTATTGACAATTTTCGATTTAAAAAAAACACATCATAATAGTTGAATTTCCTTTAGCGCATTGTTGGAACATATAAAAATTTATTTAGAATGCAAATTTTAACGAAAAATAAGCATAAAATTATACGTTTTAATGCATGTCAATGCAATCGGCAATAAAACTGCACTAAACATTTTGTTGTGTTTTTAAAATACTTTAGCGGCTATCAAAAGTTACAAACAAAAATACTTAAAATGCATTAATAGAGGATAAAAAACGTTAAATATTTCACTAATTATTACATTTCACTAAATACATAGCAATATGGATGAAATGATGCCTTTCAGAAAGAAAAATTTTCAGAGTACTATTCGAACAATAAAAGTTAAAATATCAGCAATCGTCTTATTATTTTCGATCAACTAGAACAGGCAGATAATAAGGCTAAATAATTGTGCTTTGATAAAATTATCGCTTTAAAAAAGTTATATCTTTGCATAGAAATGAGCAACATATATTTTCACAGAAATGATTCAATTAAAATCCCTAAATTCTTCAAAATTCCTCTTATTTGTACCATTTTCGCGACCTTTATTAATGCTAGAGATGACGATGCAAATCTTCCATTTTCGTTATTTTATATATATATATGTATATATGACCGCTGAAGAAAGTGTATAAAAATCTTGGGAATTTCCCAAAAAAAAAAAAAACAATTGCTCGGCTGAATAAAAAAAAAATGTAACCATCTCTCTTTAGGAACTCTTCGACAAGCACAATTTAAAACAATATTTTCACAGCATCGAAATAATAATCAAGGATATTCTTGACGAAAAGCAAGACATGCTATCTCACCTTTTCCACCTTCACAATAAGTATCACTACTAATTATATATGAGAACTCGGCACGACTACATATAACGTCGAATGTTCCTTTGAAATGCTTTTCCGCCACCCGTTGAATTTTTCGTTTTGAAATTGATGCATCATTGACGACGATATTCTAGAAAAAAATTGAAAAAATATATATTCGACTGAATTATTATTACTGAGAATTGTTTGAATTATTATAGAATTATTGAAAATATAAACTATAAAATTAAAACTAGAAGCTTTAGGGAAAAAAACTGATGTTCAAAGATATTACGAGTTTCACAATATTTAAAGCAAACTTCAATCAAATAAATAAATAAATAAATAAATAAATAAATAAATAAATAAATAAATAAAAGACTGATTTCTAAGTTTTCCATCTTGAAGATCTCTTAATCATCATATTCACCAACCTCTTCCTCTTAGCATATAGTCTCATCTATCTATTCAGAATATTTGAGATATGTGTATAATTCAAATTCCAATTTGCTTCAGTCAGTTCCGTTCGTTGTGTTGTTGCTGTGTATCCTCCAACAATGCTCATCATCGCATTGTTTGAACGACTTTAAGATGACGTACACATCTCTATGCTTTTATTAATTCATCTTTCTTGAATATTCAGTTACTTAATGTTACACTCTCGTTAACGAATCTTAAAAATCATAAAATATCAATAAAATTAAAGACCCATTGAAATTACAAATATTTAAATGCTCTTACCTATATTACTTAATAAAAGTACTATCATCAAAACAAGATTATTTTATTACATCCCTATCATAAAATTGATACATACACGTTCGATGATTCGTTTCAACTCCTCATCATTGCAATTATTCGTCCATATTGGTTGATCCTCATCCATACGTTCGATATTGTCGGCTAGTTCCGAATGTGATAAGCGTTCTTCTTTAGTCACTGTTATATTCATCTCATTTTCATTATCACTACTCCATGCAATATCTGGCTCATTTGGCATCTGCAAATATGTGTGATACGATTTCATAGTCTATATAAGGATGGTAATTGAGACTGATTTATCAAATATCACCAAACTAGTGCCTTTATAACTAAGGTTATTGGATTTGCGCGTCGAGAACACAATTTCACCATCAATTACGAAGAGGGGCAAATTTAAATATTTCCGATAGTGGGATGTCAAAAAAAGCCGAATATAATTTCATAATAAAAAATCAACTCATAATTGAGCCTTCGATATTCCAATAATTACGAGTTAAAGAATTTAGCCTTATATTATAATTAGACTGATATGGACCATGATAAATCCTATGGAAAGTAGAACGAATGAAGTTTTTGGGATATCCTCTAGCAATCTGATATCAGAAAACAAATAAGAAGACCACTGAGGGAATGCAGTATACCAGAATGGATTGGCAGTTAGGCGATGAAAGCATTTCGATAATGTTCGAAACATCTATGCTCGAAAGCATAGAGAACTATTTTTGACGACTTTTTGGCAATAGTAGAGCACTATAATCGCCAATAAAGTTTAGAGTAGATTATAATATCACAGTTACGAACACCATGTGCCGGCGATCACAGCAGAATGGTGCAAATCAATTACAATTCGGTAGAGCATTTTGCAGTATAAAGAATGTTCTCTACGAGTAGGGAATCTGCTTCCCGCCAATAACGTTAATGCATCCACTCCTTCAGTTTTCAATCTACACTATTGCCGTTTCGATCTATACACTACTGCTGCTCTTATGATATGTACTAAATGCCTATTCGCCTAAACTATAGCTTTGCGAACGCTTTGTTTTCGTTCTTGCTGTTCATGCTCACTTACTCTTGTGCGTTTTCTCACCTCGGCACGTTGGAATTTAGACTAAATTAAGTTAAGTTAAATTAGATTGAATTAAATAAAATAAATAAATAAATAAGCAAATCTTTTTAGCAACGGAAATAAATTACCTCTGCTCGTGAAGCAGTTGTCCATAATATAGGCTTCACTGTTGTGGATGTAGGAATGACAAACTGTAATTTAGTGATTCCATTGGTTTTTAGTTTTGATGCATTGATGACGGAATTAGGCGGTAAGGTGGTGGTTTGCGTCCTCGCCGTTGTAGATTTCGTATCGCTGGTTATTACGTCGTCGTCGTAGAGATCGTGTTCCCCTGCGATTGAATCAGATCCTTGTGCAGATGCTGGATTCTCGAAGAATTCTTTCGCAGAAGCTCTCTTTGAGCGGACATTTGGACGAAAACTGGGATCGAACTTTTTATGGCCTGTTTGAGTCTGCAAGATAGTTGGGTTGGAAATTTTATGCTCGAGAGTAGCGTTGGTACGTAGATGAAGAGAAGTTTAACTCCAAACGAACACAATCACCGCTATGAGAAATTTGGAGTCATTTATTGTTAAAGCCTTCAATTTATTTAGTGTAACAGTTACGACTTAACATTTAAAAACAAACTTTGGTTAGTATAAGATTGTAAAACGAAAATAAAATCGCAATAATTCATGATAAATGAAAAAGCGTTTCATAGGATTCAGTATGAATTGGTCATTTGCATCAACTGATTGCATTAATTATCAACAAATAACAAGAGATGAGTTATAACGCATTCTTATTCCACTTGATCTGCTCACTCAAACGCATCCTCCACACAAAAAAAAAAATTTCCTTTTTGCGATTCTACCGCATTAAATAATCGAATTAGGTAATAAGCTAAATTTAAATTTTTATCATCACTAAATTCTCATAAATACTTCCATAATCGTTGAATAAACTTGAAAATTCTTCTAAATGGTCAATTCATGGTATATAATATTCAACCAAGTGTCACAAATTCAAGCTTTAATTGCACCTAAATGTTGAAACTGCCGAAAAGAAGAACAGACATATACATACATACATACATACATACATACATACATACATACATACATACATACATACATACATATGCGTAGGTATAATAATGCGTCACTAAAACATGTTTTGCAAATGGAAACTCGCTAAAACGCATAATCAAATACAGAGTTCTTCCTACCTGTTTGAAGTAATTTTTTCGTTTTATATTCCTTAGTTGCATCAGTCGAAGATTTTTGATAATTTCTTGAATTACGTCTGTCAACTCTTCAGAATCGTCATCACTTCTTCCTTTCATATTCTGAAGCAAAAAAAAAAAAAAAAAAATTATTTAAATTTATTTGCAACGATATCGCAATTAAATTTAAAACATTACTTCAAATTTTTTTACAGAAAAGCTAATTGAAACACAGGAGCTCTCTGTTGGTATTCACCGATATTTCCAAGTAAATAGATAGTGAATGGTAGTTACTGCAAGTGTAATTGTCAACTCTTCCCTATAACAATTAAAAAGAAACGGTGTATACGACTTAGATTGAATAAGAAATTTTTTTGTACACAAACGACTAACAATACTCAAAAATAAATCTGAATAGTAAGCCGAATACCTTTAATGGTTTATGCACGATTCCATGGTTGTTCGGTTGTTGATTCGAATTGGCTTGTTCTGCGATGATATTGTCCTGTTCTAATTGTTTATATGCATCTGCTTTGTCCATTTCGAGTTCCTCTTTCACCAATATTAATGCTTCTTGAATTTCACTCAATACACGATGAATGCGTGCCAATGTGGGATCGATCTGCTGGATTTTAACAATAGCCTGTTGCATTTCTTTATCATTCGCCTTCTTAATGCCATCTGATAGCTGATCGATATTGTTTTCTTTCATTACGGTTGTTGTACCTTGAGCAAATGGACGTTCATTTCGAGAAGTTTTATTCGCCGTTTCATCAACTCTTATTTGGCGATCATCGACTGTGGTCTGTCCTTCGCTTCGATCACTACTATTTGTTTGTGGCATGACGTCATCCCTCCCACCTTCCATAATGGTGGATTTATCCACTGTTTGGTTAGTAGAATGCAACCGATCAATTACGGATAGGGTAGCGGTCAACGGCTTATTTGTTGTCCTATTTGCTTTTCCTTTTTGACTCTCATGAAAATCTGAGGAAATTACGTCATAGACACTCAGGTGCCCGTTATTTTTGGAGGAGCCATCTTGTTCTAACAATGAATACAAAAACGCTGAATCTATTGTCGATTGTTTTCCGGTTCCTGAAGTATCGACATCACTATTGAAATCCTTAGGTACGCTAATAGGAAGCATTTCTGGAGGTTCATCATAGTTAACATTCACCTCACTACTCATAGTGGGATCCATCTGCTCGTTTATTGAAGATTTAATAAAGGTTTCCGTTTCGGATGCTTCTCTGAAAATACTGCTTGCCGGAACTAGCACAATTCCTTGTGTTCCTCCTTCATTCGTATTATCAAGCATCGACGTCGACAATGAGGAATCTGGGTTCACACGAGGCGAAACAATCGATTTATTAGCTGTTGGAGCAGTGTTTGTGGGAAAGGTTTTTCCAGATGAATCCTGATTCGACGGCACCATGGCGGATATTACTTCAAATTGACTTGGTGATTCATGGAGCTCAATCATTCGACGACTAGCAACTTCATCTTCACGATGGGATCGATGATTATCAGCAGCAATTGACGATGCTTCAAGTGAAGGCGCTACTCTTGTACGATCATTTCTGTATTCATCGTTTTGGTCGTAAGTAGGAACTTTAGGCGGATGTGTCGTTGATAAAATCACCCTTTCAGAAACATTATCTCCAGCACTAGCGTCAACGCTTTGAAATGCGAATCGTGCAAATGACTTATCAGTTTTCGGCTTGCCATATGGTAATACGTTGTTGTAGATAACATTTTTTGGTATATTTTGAGGTGCAATAAAGCAAGGTGAAGATCGGCAGCCATTATCCGCTTGTTTTTGATGAACTGATGGAAGAGAATCACTGCCCATACGCTGTCTCTCTGCAATAATAAAAGTAATATAAAAATTTAACATTTAAAAAATAATTGAATATATATTTGTAAATCATTTATTGAAATATTTACGATCAAATTATCTCTATGACGCATTTTTAATGCATTAAAAATTTAAAAATTCCACCTAATATTCTACATAGATGCGGTAATACGTTGTTGTAGATAAAAAAAATTCTTCCATAAAATTTCAAATATTTGGAGTGAATGAAAAGAATTTCTTCTATAAGCAATATTATAAGATAGAAATAATCATACCGAAGATCTCACATGAAGCAATTTGACGTCTGAGAATGAAGAAAGCATTCACACATGGATTCCTTGGTGAAGGACATCCAACACCTAAAGATGATGCATTTGCAAAGTTATTGCATCCATTAATGGGAAAGCTTAATTTATGGTAAAACAATATTCAAAGAGGATCGATATAACGTCTCCCCTCATATTTTGAGATATACTTACGTGAGTGTTGACTTTTTGCCCGCAAATTTCTAAAATAAATCATGTATTTTTTTAAATTTTATGCACAGAATTGCTATAAAGATCACTAAAGAATAAATTATATATGAGTTGAATGGTGTATCATTTCTTATATATATATATATATATATATATATATATATATATATATATATATATATATATATATATATATATATATATAAATTTTCTGAATTTCTTTTCACGTCAATGTGGAAAATGATACAACGTTTATGAGGTGAATTTATAGAAGAAATAAAAATGAAGAATTAAATAAAAAATAAAAAAGATGAAACATGCACAAAGATAAAACAAATATGATATCTATAACAATTACTAAAAAGTAATTAAGTATATACCTTGTAGAGGACATGAACTCGTTCGGCATCCACAGCAACATTTAAGTGGATTAAATGAGATATTAGCTGCATAAGTGATGGCAAACACTATGAAAAGTATGCGAAACATTGCCTATAATTAAAAATACATCTTTGAAATGTGGAGGAAATTCACTGACGAAGAAGTTCTTGAAAAAAAAATGTCAAAACGAAGTGAATGGAATTTAATGATCTCAGATGGAATATTTACAAATATTCGCTATGCCACATATCTTAACTGAACTCTAATATATATTCGTTGCTGCGATTACTAGTAAGTTTAGTGAAATCAAGTGAATTTTACAGGGGATATCTAAATTATTTATCACTTCGGTAAAGGGTTTCATCGCAATGTAATTTCACTTATAGTTCTTATCACTTCATTCCACCATATAGCAATCAGAAAAATTCCTGAAATCTAAAAATTATTCATAAGAGATTTGCAGTGGCGAAACGCATCGGATTTTTCAACAAAAATTCCGAACGATCTAGAATTAAAGAACATATTAGCTGCATAAGCGATGCTAAATACCGTTCATATGGATTTTTTTTTCCTCTACACCTATCACCTTATTATCTGTCAGGTAATCCATGGAAGAATAAATTGTCAAACCTAGTTTATTTGACAGAAACTCCTTCAACAGAAAGAAGTTTGCGTAAACCACTTTCCTAAATTAAAAAAAAAACCTATAATATCGTCAACTAAACAAATGAAATATTAAATGAAAGAATGCATTTGACGTTCATTATAAGCGAAGCAAATCAAAGAGTGCCTTAATGCTGAAAAATGTGTTCCAAACATTACAACGAAATGACCTTCTTTACGATCACTAAATGGGCCGATAAACAAATATTCCAACATTCATAAAATGCTTCAACGTTCAATTCGAATCATTCAACTTATATGGCACATAAAAATCAACGTTTTATAGCGTTGTTAGAATATTTGTTTTGAAAGTACATTTACAACAATTAGAAAAATTTTCACTATTCGATTCGTTTCACTTCCTTAACTATTATTTTTTGAATATTTTTTATGCATTTCTTCTCTTTCAAATTTATATTTACAAATTGTACTCATCGAAATTTGCAAATTTAAAGTGCATTATAGGAACACTGTGCATGCGTGCATGCATATTTGCATAACTGCTTGTTTATTTGTGCACTAGTTTCAATTCGATAGCACCCAAAATTAGCATATTCGCTAAATATATGCAGTAAAAAAATACCTACTTCACTGACTTTTAGATTGATCTAGCAATTTTGAAAAGAATTGCAGATATTTTGTCGAAAAAATCTGCACGCCGTTTGTCACCCACTAATCTGAACCCCCTCCCCCCTCCCCCACGACGATCATAGGAAAAAGAAATTTATGATAGTCTTCACGAGCGAAAAGATTAGTTTAGATATGAACATATAAAAACTTGAAACTCATGTTTTTTTTCCTTTTTTTTGGCAGTTTATGGAACTAGTCATTCAGAGGAGTGCCGTGCAGAAGCACATATCGTGATACCTCCCTTGTCGCGCTTCTCCACTTGTTTTAAATGTCTCAGAATATTAGGTCAGTTAAATTTTATTTTTTTTTTAATTTTTAAATTTTCTAAATTTAAGCTTTAAATGACTTCCGATTCAAATAGAAAATATTTTCCTCCAGCAGTCTAGAGCTATATGATGCTCTAAGTATATTTTCTGCCCACAAAAAGTTCAAAAATGAGAGAAATCAAATGCTACAAAAAGTTACGCATATATTGACTAATAAAGAGAATCGAATATAATAAAAAAAAAGAGCTTAACGCATAATTGCAAAATCTGCAACTATGACAATAAAATGAAAAATATTTCTACTGCATTTCTATCTTTGGCAATCGTTTAGTGGAAATATTATCGTCAAAAATAATTAATGAATTTTTAAATGAAAGAATTCAAAATATAAACGCTGATTAAATGAGAAAGCGTAAGGCGTAAGTCCATGCCCGTCTCTTTAAATATAACAATCTTTCAAAATTAAATCTAGAATCAGCTCATTTTTTGGCACTCTTTATAATCAATAAGAATTAGGAAAATGCGATCAATATTTTAAATCAACTATGATAAGTGCATAGTATATCACTATGAATGGGTATTCTTTAAATTTATATTTGCCCTCATTGCGTAATTTTCATAAAATTAATCACTCAATCAAATTAAAATTTTTCTTTCTGCAAAAAAATTTTTTGCGGCAAATAAAATAAAATAAATATTACTCATTTTACTACTTCCCTCGTCGATTTTCTAAATATAATTCAAATTTTTTGATATAAAGGAAATAATCAATCATACCTGAGGTTCAAGTAATCCCTCGCTATCATATTCATAATTTTTACCGATCGGTCATCGATTTATCGGAATTTCGTTCTCACTGACTCCTTCCTATCGCTGAATGTGATAATGAAGGTGCATAGTTGTTGAATGATTTCGTTTTTAATGGCGTAATATTTGAAATAAGTTATATCTCAGCGAGCGGCTTTGAACAGAACACTGAAATAATTTATTTTTATTTCCACATAATTTCATAAATAAAAATACAATCCATCACTCCTCTTATTTCCTCGTCCCGTTCATTTTGCACTTAAACAAATCTTCGCAATAGCATATTACAAGGATATTATTGCTTGTGCATATTTGTGTTTATTTATTAGATTGCTTGATATTTTCGATGCAATTCAAAAATCAATTTTTTTGTTCACTATTTTTAAAACCATGTCATTTTATAAGAAAATATCTTATTCGATGTTTAATTTTTAGAAGTTTTATAAAAGAGAAGAAATAAAATGTAATAAAAACAGATTATTAAACGGACTTTTGCTAGATATTTAAAAGCTTTATAAAGCTAAAACAAATGCATAGATATGCTTAATTAGCTTTCTTTTACATTCTTATATATCCAAATAGATCGGTAAACTTTTAAAAAATTAGCAAAATTTCTAGTGGAGAAAAGCAAATAAATAAATATATAGCTTGAAATATTATTGATTTTATAAGTCGGAATAGAGAGTGAAAAATTAAATGAATAGTCCATTATACATATACCATGATTAGAGCTCAAAACGAATATATAACTCCGGCAGAAACGGCATTAACTGTATTAAAGAGTAATATGCAATATATTGCTACATAGTAGTAAATAAAATGGTAGAAATTGAAAATGAAGTAAAATAAAAACTGACGCCTTACTGTAAAGTAAGTATAGTGATAATAGTATGACAATTGAAACAACGAAACATAAAAGTTTTATATATATATATATATATATATATATATATATATATATAGTATATAGTATATATAGTATATATATATATATATATATATATATATATATACTAATATTGATCTAATGTACAGTGATATAGATAGTTATGTCAAAAATAAAAGTAAACAGTTATAAAGACGGATAAACAAACCATAATAAAAGCAAAGTAAACTAGAAGATAGCGTAATGGAAAATTGAGTATAAAAAATTGTAATATGCAAATAATATATTTAGAAAGCAAGAAAATGCAAAAATACTCACTTAAAAATTTGTATAGTTACGCAAAAATGCAAAAATAAGTTATCAACATCGACGGCTATACTGATTGCCAATCAATAAATGAAGGCGCCAATTCTAATCGTATATCAATATATACAATAATGGGATTAGATCATTATTTATATTATCTACATTTAAAGTGTTTCGATCGAAACGAAACGAATAATATTTGAGATTCCCTAAAAAGTTGTCATGAAGTGATATTAGACTATATACTGTAATAAAGTGGAAAATTACGGTATGACGATATGAAGGAGCCATGAAATGTGATTGTTATCGATGAAAAGGCATTCAGACTCGAGGAGACATTTCATTTTTGAGGAAGAATAAATTAAGAAATGAAATCATTTCAGATTCGAATGTATCAATATTTGGCGCCACTTATCTGAATTAAACGAAATGAACTGAATTAAAACAATTCATTATAGCAATAGGCAATTGATTTTATGCGATAAACGATAATCAATGATCAATAAAATGGGTAAAATTTTTGATGCGAATTACTAAACTATAGATTGCTAATTATAGAGTCTCATAAGCCAATCATAAAATCAATAAGGAATTCTTGATTAACATATATTATTCGTTATGAGGGGAATTTCATCGATTAGTTAACAATTTCGATCGATCCAGAAAACAATTTTGCTTCTGCGATCCATGAAACTTGAGGACTTTCAGCTTATTCAAGCCTCAAACGCCTCAAGTTAGAATTCGCCTTTTCCCCATTCCCTAAGGTTGTATCCGTCTTTCTTGCATTAGAAATTCAATAGCACGATGCTTTCTTATGGGTGATTGCTCCCAATCATCCCATTTTCGACTCCGCTTATTTCTTTTAGAACGATTTTTTCTCATTATTGCTTCCAGTTATCCCATCACGCCTTTATTGTTTCCCCCTCCTTCTTATTGCGACGATTCTGTCCAACGATCACTCATACGGCATCCCATTCCCGTCACTCTTCATCTTACTTTAGCTCACACTTCGATGACAATCATCGTTTTCAATAATCTGTAATAAATCTATGTTTCGAGTCACTTAGCTATCGAGAAGGTTTCGAGTTGCCATCATTTTTTGCTTGGATTTTGTCAATCCTTTAAGGCAACATGCCTAATAACCTGATATGAGCGGAATACAATGCTCTGATGGATGCATAGTTAATGGTTTATGTTACAATAATCTTTTTAGTATGGCTTAGATAAGACGATTGTTACTCTTTGATGACTAATTAAAATTTGCTCTCTACATTCGGGAACGAACCAACGATCCTCTGCTTGCCGAACTAACGCTCTACCACACAGCTATCACCGACAAGTAGTAGTTATCACTTGTGTACCATTTGCATTGAAAGGACTATAAAATATGACGTTGACCATGTATTTACTCAACATTTCACTATTACGGCTCCTTAGTTGCTAAAGAATGGCGCTTGATTTCGAATGAACCAACGATTTTCTGGATTCAACAAAGGCAAAAACATCGACCACCAACATCGTGCGGCATGAGAAATAAATGCGGAGGAACTTTCAGCACTGTGAACCGAGTAAATCAACCATAAAAATATTTCGTGGATATCGATAGCCAATTTGATTTATCCCGCATTTCTGCCCACCTTCTCACGGTGTCTTTCTTTTTGAAGTTTTTGGTGATGTACGCCAGACAAAGAAAATCGAGGAACCATTACTCTCTTAACGTTGATATGAAGTGGCATCAGATTTTATTAATTTCGAGAGAATTTCCCATGGATCGCTTCCACCCCCCATCCCCACCTCTCCCACCCCCCCCCCCCCTCGCTCATCCCTCACCCCCACATTTGCTTTGCAAAGAAATCCACCCTCCCGATGTTCCCAGAACCTTTTTCTTTCGGTCAAAAAAAATTCACCATAGTTTCCATAACGAAGCCAATGACAAACATCATCGACTCACTTTTCTAGAAAACTCTTTCTCTGTAGTTTAGCCTCTTTTGGGGAACTCTGTAATTTTCTTCAACGCCCTGCCTTAACGATCGCATTTTACATCGCTTTTCTTTTTTTTCTCTGCACATGTAATTTTGAAGCGTTCAGCTATTTGTTTTTCTGTCTATCACAACAAATTTCTACGTGTATTTTCTGCATCTATCACTTTTGTGACGTGTTTCGCGAATGTTCCAAAAATGCCGTATGCCATTGAAGATGCCTTATTTTGCAGCTATATAGCGTGTGCTGTGTGGTCGGTTGCGTTTTTGTCTGTAATCGTCGATAGGTTTGATGTAGTTGCAGGATGTTTGTGTTGTGTACCTTTGGTTTTTATGTGGTTTACACGTCTGCAAGTTATTATAATTGAACAAATGAAGTGCTCCAGAGGAGCTGGAATACTATTTACCTATGCATTCCCCTTATTCGTTCATTAAATTTCATAAGCTATCAAGTGATAAAATTATGCAAATCACTGCTCCCATATTTTATATAAGCAAATATTTTTCACATTTAAATATCAGCAGTTTTAATATCTAATATTTTTTGTTGATATTGATGAGTGGAAATAAATAATGATATAGGCCATTGTTTTAGTTTATTTAACGTTGCTCCAATTTTGCGATTTTAGCTTTCCTGATTCGCCCGTTGAAATCACCAGGTAAAGAGTTAGAACAAATGCATACACATTCACAAAGATGTGATACTGATTGCCTTTGCGAGTAGTCATATTAAAATATAAAGGTGTTATTTTGCATATTTGTTATCACCTGTAAAAATGGCCAATTAGTTGAGGGGATTGCGAAATCGCCTTTCATATGAGTTGTGCTAGTGTGTTGTGTGTTTATTTTTCATTGAGAGAATAAAACTTTCTTGAAAAAAAAAACCATTTAAAAACTTAAGCGCGAAGTTGTTTGTTTTTTTATGGTTCGGATTAGGATACCATACTTGTTAAGGATTATACCTTCGAACATTGGATCTATTTTATTGGTTTATTGTAAATGATTTAGTTTTGGTTCGATAGTTTTGATTGATTATTGTCGAGCATCGAAAGTGTTGAGCATTCGTTGCCATATAATACGATCATGATGATTTTTTCTTCTCGAAGCATTTATCAACCCTCATGACGATCGATAGAATCGTCACAGTATCGGTTGGATTTGCAGTGTGGGCATTTCCGATACAATAAATTCGAGTATCTTTTTTGAGGTCATAGAGTATTGCAATCGATTCAAGATTTGTCGTAATATATGCATAATTGTTGACGACGTTATTGTGTCATCAATGCTGTGTGCTAAGTGACGATATGTTTAAGCACTTGATTTAAACTATGCTAAATGGGGTTTAAAAGATCAATGAAGCGTATTTTACAGCGTTTTGACGAAAACTTTTGCGATGTCGGGCGAACAGATCGATCTCACCCCAGAAAAGGTAATTTTATTTATTCTGTTTGTGTGGTCATCAGATGTGGTCAAGCAATGATGAGTGTTATAGTGAGTGCAAGAATAGAAACAGTTATAAATTTAAATTGCTACGATGTTTCCCATGCCGGATAAAATATTTGATAAAAATTAGAGGTTAGTTTTCGTTATGATGCAAAGTTTTTTTTTGAGCTGTTATGAAACTTTTTTAGAATGAACTTTTTTATTATTGATCGTTGAATAAATATTATTTATCGTTAATAAAGAAATTTATTATGAGAACTTGTTGAAGTTGTATTTTATTTTAGAATGGTGGTGTGCTAAAGAAGATTGAAGTGGAGGGGACAGGAGAGTTGAAACCATCGAAAGGTGATACAGTCTACGTTCATTATGTGGGCACATTGGCTGAGAATGGGGAGAAATTCGATTCAAGTCGTGATCGCAATGAGCCATTCAGCTTTACGCTCGGTAAAAATCAGGTAAGGAAGCGTTTTTTTTCTTTCTTGTTGGATGTTACCATGTTGGGAAGAAAGTTATTTTACCATCTTGCAGTAAATCGGCCTACTTTAATCCAAGAACTTAACAAATTGCTTTACAAATTTTGCAGTTTAGAGCTTATTTATGTTAGTTATAAATTCTGATAGCAAGTTGAAAAAAAAAGGTTTCTCATATTTAGAGGGAACTACATGCTACTTGAATGTCGGTGAAAAATGTTTATAAATATTGGAAAATTTTATTTTGAAATATTATTTATTACATTCATTCGTGTTTATATAGGAAAATTATAATTGTGTTTGAAAAATCGTAAAATTTTGAAGGGGACGGAAATTGACGGAAGATTTGAAAGGAATCAAAGGTCGAGCCAGTAGAGAAAAATGAATCCTCTGAAAGTTTTTTTTTTTTGAGAGTAGGAATCTCGCTAGACGTGGAACTACTGCTCATAGTTGAAGAGAAAGAGTGCTGAACTGCTGTCATTGGTGAACAAGCGAAAATAAATCAAGTTTTGCTGTTTACTTGCGTCGTTGAATTTGCTGGAATAAATGCTTTTGTGCATGCACAGTAGACGAGTATGTGAGGCTTACTTCTTTTAATTACTAAATTATAGTATTGTAAATGGTCAGGAATGTAACAAATAAGCTTTGGGTTAAATCCGAGTTGAGTCGCGGTTATGAAAAGAATGGAGACCGAATTGATTTCGCATTCGAACTTTTATTTTTGAAGAATTTGTGAAGGTTGTGTGAAAAGAAAATTGCCTAGGTGATCAAAGGATGGGATTTGGGTGTGGCTTCGATGAAAAAAGGTGAGAAGTGCATCCTAACGTGCCGTGCCGATTATGCTTACGGAGACTCGGGCAGCCCACCGAAGATTCCCGGTGGAGCTACTCTTAATTTCGAGGTATATATTTTCACGTTATTTATCATTTATTTTGTTCCATTGCTTCATTCAATTATTTTAACTTTTTTTGCTGAGTTCTGTTATGTTTGATTTTATTAGATTCTAGCAAGCAAAACTTAATTTGTTTTAATCATTTTTGTTTTGAATTTTAATTTAAGAATTTAAATTAAAATTTAGAATGTTTTAATCAAAGGCATTTTGAGATGCTTCAGCGTGATTACTTCTTTTTGAGGTGGAATTGCTTCGATGGCAAGGGGAGGATATTTCGCCAGATCGGGATGGCACGATAACGCGCTCATTGATCGTCGAAGGAGAGAAGTATGCAAGCCCATCGGAAACTTCCACTGTCAGAGGTATACCTTTTCCATTGTAATATCCATTCGATAATCAAGGCATCCAATCTATAAGAGGATATGATAAGAGGATAAGCAACGGTGCCATAAGCTAGGATATGATAAGAGAGGTGGCCCCGCAATGTGATCTTAATTGATTTGAAAAGAGCAGTTTAGAAATGCTTGAGGTGGTACTCTCCCCTGTTATTTCCAGCATTGCTGCAGGATTTGGTATCCTATCACTTTCGCATAAGAACGAAAAATAGTGTAGGTTTGCTTATGCAGTTTGTGGCTGTTGGCATTGATACGTAGAGATTCATCGAGTGGAGCAGATAGAGAGTGAGTCCTTTGCATCAGATTAGACGTACACGTTGTTAGTTGGGCCATATATCGCAAATCCCTTTCCCCTCGCCTCTCTTTCCTTCTATCCCCTTTCCCTTCCCCTTCCATTCCCTTTCGCTCCCATTGCAACTACCGATTTGAACGTTTCTTTGTTTCGCTTGAGATGCATAAGCCCTAAACATTTCAAATCAAGAGCGATATTGTGCCTAATTTCAGTGAATGCGGTTGGCTCATATGAGGGACGTGTATTTTTCGATAAGGAAGTTAGCTTCATTCTTGGTGAAGGCTCTGAGGTTTGTTTGTATTTTGCTTTTCATTATTCCGCTTTGCATCTAAATTGCGCGAAATTAGCAAAAGTGAGGGAATGAAGGGAGGTGTTGACAATGGGATGGGAAAAGAACAGCGGAGGGCTCTGGAATTGAACATTCTTTTTGGTCGGTCTTGAAAGAAAATCGAAGCATGTGAATGGTAGGGGACATTTTTGCCATTCCCGATCTTCTTCTGTTCATGCATTTATCGCCTTACTGCTTCATTTTCTGTGTATACTTCGCTTTTCAAAAGGTGCGTAACTTCAGATATCATTAGATTGGTGTTTTTTAGATTCCTGAAGAAAGTATTGTGCTTTTTACATTATATTCGAAGAACATTGTAGTTTTGATATATGCGAAGTGGACGAACCAATAAGTGCTTAGGTGTTTCGATCGCTAGGAACGCATCAAGAATGCTTCTTTCGGAGTGAGGGAGAGGAGAACTTGAACTCAACTAGCGCATATGGTGAGAGATGTTCCTCTGAATTAGCTATGAACTAAGGATGAGCTGCCATAAGTTTAGGCTGGACTACCGGAAGGTGTGGATCGTGCGTTACGTCGTTTCAATCGTGGCGAGAAGTCGGCGATCCATTTGAAAGGATCTCGCTTCACATATGGCGCCAATCCTCCGGCCGAATACAATTTGCCGCCGAATGCTGAAATCGATTTCACGATCTTCTTGAAGGACTTTGAAAAGGTGAGTGATTTAGCCTTTAAGTGAGATAAATAACCTGCTGCCTTGCACTTCCCACATTTAAATCTGAATCGTTTGAGGAAATTTTTCAGTTAAGATCTTCATGATTGATTATGTTGTATATAATTATATCGCGGCATGATCACATCCAGACGTTATGCACGACCGTAAGGTTATATTTCGAGTTATAAAAGTAACTTTTTTTGCTAGATGCAGTAAGATTTATGGGTAACAGCGATGGGTAGGTTTCTGAGTTTTCTAAAGTGGTCGTTCATAAGGCACCTGCGTACACTTTATTGATTTAGAGCTTTCTTCCTCATTTTTGAACTAAGTGATCGACAATCGGTTTCTTGCAGCGAATTTCTTCTAAAGGTGGAGGTGGATTTTAGTGAAAAAAGATTTATAGAATGAGCGCCGGTGGAGGGGTTTGCGTTTAAAATAATAACTTATATGAGGTATAGTTTAAGATAGAGCAATATTTTAGGTGAAAGCGTCATGGGAGTTGACCGGCGATGAGAAATTAGAGGCGGCAGAAGCAGCGAAAGCACGCGGTACGATGTTCCTGCAGCAAAATAAATACAGTCTCGCATTGGCGAAGTACGCGCGCATTGTAGAGTTGCTGGAATACGAGAAGACATTGGAAGGCGATAAAATGGAGAAAAGGAATGCGCTTCTCATGGCAGGTTATCTTAACAGGTAACTACTTATTATTGTTATTGTTTCTGTTTTCTGTATTCAATATTACAGGTCGAGTAGGATAGTAATGCCGTCTGGATTTATTGGTGATATTGGATGAGAATCTCTTGATGGATCTCGTACGGATTGAAAATTTTGATTTCGAATACAATTTCTCGCAAGTTCTAACGATCGGCAGTTGTTGCTTTCAAGCGCTAGCAATCCTTTTCCTTAATTAAAGATCTGTGGTAGTGTTAATGTTATGCGGTAGGTTGTCAGCGTTCAAAATCTGGCCACTTTTCTGTAATATCATAGTGTTGGAGTGGTTATGCACGCTTTTGGAGATTGTGAGACCGCCCATTGTTCAGCACCGCGTTATAGATGAGTGACTTTTTGGCCAGCCTAGGCTTTAGAGCTCATTCTGATCACGAAAAGCGGATATTTCGGCAGTCGCAACAACATATTTGCATAGTTTCTTGAATATTTCTGTGATCGGTTGGCCTAAGTTTCAAGAATCATATATTATATAAGTTAGATTGGTCGATTCTCGCTCACTATATTTGAAAGGGTAGATATGTAGTTATTAAAGGATATGTTTGTTTACAGTGCACTGGTTTATTCGAAGCAGAATGAAACTGTTGAATGTATAAAGCAATGTGACAAAGCGCTCGAGATTTCGTCTAAAAACGTTAAAGCGCTCTATCGTAAGGCACATGTAAGTTGAGTTTTTCTTCTATTTTATAGTTTTATGCACTAACTTTTTTTTTTTTTTTTCAAAGGGTGTTTCTAGGAAGTATGAAAGTTTTTTGCTTCATATATAATTTTTTTGGGAAGGTGCTCGATGTTTATCGGCATTACAGCCTATTCGGTTGAAGGTAGCAAATTTAGGACTCATGATCGAAGCTTTGCTAGTAGATATTCTGTTTTCAGGCTCTGCAGCAACAGAATGACATCGAGGAGGCGATTGGGCTCTATCATAAAGTGCTCGAATTGGAGACCACAAATAAGGTTTGTTGGAATTGTTATTTTTGTTCGTCGTAGACTGTAATCGAATATTTCCTCCAATTTTGGATGGTAGATGAAATTACATCATAAAAAATTAACAATTATTGTAAAGATGTATGTATGATTTTATTTCTAGAAATGCGGGTACCATTTGAACGATGCGTTGTGCAGTTTTTGGATGCAAGAAGGCCGTTAAAAAGGGAATTGCAATTTTTGTCTTCTTTTTTATTTCGGCTTAAGTGATGCCAATTGAGAAAACGTAGACAACTTAGGCGTGCTCTAGGATTTCATCACAAAAGCTGTTAAAGATGGGTATAGGCCTTCGGACTGCCCCAGCATTTGGTATGTAAAGAGCCATATGACAAAGGAATAAATTAGTTTCATATTACTTGTTGCGGCATCACATATAAGTTCTAGTTTAACGTTTAAATGGCTGGTCTGGGCTTGCCACAAATATAAGTGGATAATTTTTCTTTCTACCTATCTTCCTGTCTCTCTTTTATCTTTGAGTGAGATGAGTGAGGAAATCTCCGAGAAAAGAGCCTCAAGCTTATGGTCGAAAATAGATTATACTTTTTTCATAGTCTAATTGCCATTTTACTGCTGCATAAATATTTCAAACCAACTTCCGAGCGTATTAACCATTTTCCTTATTTCCTTCTTCCTCTCTACCACGTTCCCGAAATCGAGATAGTCGCTAATTTGTGCAACTTTATTGATCAGCTTTATTTTCTGCTTACTCGGTTGTGTATATTTCAGGCGGCTGTGCAACAGATAGCCATTTGCAAGCAGAAGTTGGCGGAGATTCGTGAAAAGGAGAAGAAACGCTTCAGGGGAATGTTCGAGAAATTTGCAGCCAGGGATGAGAAGGTATTCTGCAGTGGCATTTTTATGTTCTATTGTATTATAGTAATAACGTTACAAAGACGTCCTTTGTAAAACCAGTCTTGAATGGCAGTCGCAGATGTGAAGAGATAGGCTTAACGAGGTCTGTGACGTTACTAAAAGTAATAAGGCTGCAAGTGTTGAAACGATATCAGAGTCAGTAACATTATTGCTGATATATGGAGGGGGGGAGGAAGTGGAATCTAATTTTCAAATTAATGTTGCAATCGATAGTAAAATTATAATGTTTGCAGGAGTGTTCTACGACAGATAGTGGCTCGGTACCAGAAAAGAACTTCCAAGAGGCTAGTACATCGGCGCAGACTGAGATGGTCAGCTGAGGTGATGAGTTGTCAAGCTTGGACGCTTCGTGTTGGTCTCAGAAATATTGTTGGCTTCATAAAAGTCAACCGTTGTGGCATACCAATAAATGATCTTTTGTTATTGTTCCCTTATAATTATTAAACGTTTTATGCTCCTTTGTCTATAATTCACATATTTGCAAGTGGCTTGCAGATTTGTTCACTTCTCAACTCGTATTTGAGGATTGATCGCTGTTTGCTGGTTGAGGGCATAGTGGAACCATGACACAGTGGGAGGAGGATTAAGGTGTGTGTGTTTGTGGGGGGAAGGGGGGGGGGGGGAGGTCGCTTTGTTTGGTTGGGGCTTTCAGTAACTTTTGTTCATGTGCTATGAAATGCATGAACAGGTTAGAGTTCAATCATCGAGAAGTGAAAGATTAGTGAGATATTCTTTCATCTCTTTTCGAGTTTTAATTACGCTCAATTTCTTCGGCGATCCAGCAAACATTGGTTTCTTGTGCGTATTCTGCACAACAACAACGGGAAACTCTGTAGGCGTTTTCATGCGTGATACCCGACCGACACATATGAGTGCACAGACGAATGACGTCATATCGCGTTTTCGTATAACTTTGCTGAGGCATAAAATCGTAGGAGTAACAAATTAATTGATAATAAGTTGGCGGGACAATTGGGTGTTTATTGGGGAATTTTTTATTGATCGAAGTTATCGATAAAAGTTGCTGGGAACTGAGATGTAAATGGAGGATGCTTATCAGGTACTGGTGAACGGCCACAATGAACAAATCTCAAGATTAAAAGCGATTAGCGATATTGCGCAGTTTAGCTGATCTGTTAGGTAAGCAGTTGCGCTAAAATTAGTAGTACCTCGATTAAGTTAGTAGGCAGTCTACAGTGATTTTTTAATTACTGTTATAAGGTTCGTTTAGATATGTATAGGGAACTTCCTTTAGCATTATATTTAATTTAGCACGTATATTAGCACTTTATTCAAATAACACATTTGATATCTATGCCACATATGGGATATAGTTAAGTGGGAAGTAGTTCTCGAATATAAAACCCTCTCTGAAGATTTAATGGGAACAGATGATAGTGGTTTACCGCCTTTCAATGTTTGCCTTAAAGTTTATATTCTCAAATAAAAAATTCAATTCAATTCAGTGACACAACATAATTATAAAAGAAATAAAGCGATCACTGTTAAATAACATTAATCGAAAATGAACGATATTTAAAAGTATCTCAACGACAGTGAATAGAACGGCGGATCATTTACATGAACGCGAAAGGTGATGTTGATTGCGATAATAATGGTGAATCAGAGGCGTAGGAACGGGATTTTCAATGGTTTCAACAACTATAGATCGCAGCACATTCGTTGATTATGTTACGTCTTTCGCTTCTCGTTTTCCTACCACTGGCTCATACTCAATTGGTATTCACTCATTTTTATTGTTTTTTAAAGTTTGAATTTTATGTTACATTAATTCCGTTGAGAAAATATCGTCTGAAAAACAATTCGATAAAATTGAGTAGATTAAAAATAGTTAATTGAGCCACATCAATAGAAGTTTTAGATTCCTTGCAGTATCCCCACTGCCGATTCTAGATTTGAATATTAAATAAGGGACGATATTGATAGTAATTGGTTTTGTTTTTTGAATAGCCATGTTACTACAACAGGATCTAGCATCTGTGCAATTATCAGCATCAGTAAGGAAGATGATACTAGAAGGAAAGAACCTACCATCAAATGATGACCGTCGACCTCCACCCATCGTTGTGATAAATTGACTCTTGTCACAATGGGCAATCTGTCAAATCTCAGTGACCGAACCGATTCGGCTTCGTTCTTTCTGAACGTGGTAAGGTTCTGAATATGGGGTGGTCGCCGATCAATCAATCGATGAGATTTTCGATCAACGATTTTTCATTGTTCACCGATCGGCTTGATCTACAATCGAATTACGAGATGCCTATTGAATAGCACTGAAAATTCTCCACTGTATGATATTGCTTTCATTTCGAACGGTTCAATTGGGTAGTAAAAGCTCTTATTTTTCATTGTTTTTACTATAATTATATTTTCCTTATAAATGCGCATTTTTTAAGTATTGCTGCTGATTTATTTTAAAGAAATTCATTGAAGCATTGAGTTTAAAAATTATTTAAATTTGCATCCTAACAATATTTTTCATTCGATTAATCATCTAAAAATTTTAGTTTATCATAACTGATTAACGGCTAATTTTTCTTAACCACCTATTACACTATATTTTACTTATAAATATTTATTTTTTTAAAGTTATTTCTTATTTTTTGAAATGTTCACGTTTATTATTAATCAAATATATTCTTATTGCTATACTCTTTCATTCACTTACATTGGATATATAAAATATGGATGAATTCCCATTTTTCCCCCATTTATGGTGACTCTCACCATCATATATCCGCCCTCCCCACCCCCACCCCCTCAAAATAAAAGAGATTTTTGTATATCTGAAACATTATACGCTATTGTTTTACCTTTCACAATATTTTATGAAGAGATGTGCCTCATACTTCAATGAAAAGCGACACTCTCGGTAATAAACGATTGTAATGATGGGGAATTAATTCATAATGGAGAGTTTTATTCGATGCTTCACTATAGTTGTTCCTCACTTAGCCATTCATTTTGCAGCTTAACTATGAATATGCGGATATGACATCGATGATTATTCCTGAGGTGGATCGTATACCGATGTCAGATATAAGTGCACAACAACGGATGGAACTTGCGATGATCGCTGCCAATTCGGAGCCGTTCTTTAATCGGAATCGACTCATTGCTACAACCACTCCTCTATCCTCGATTTGGTCAAGAAATTCGCCCGAGGCTATATCTGCAACTACTACATCAACTAGTCTACCTATTACTTCTGCTAAATCGGATCTTTTTTCTTTTCTTGGAAACAATGCTGAGAAGTCGTTCGCAACATTGTTCAAATCATTTCCTGGTAAGGATTTAAAAAAAAATTGTAAAATTTTTTAAATTTTTAATAAATAATAAAAATTAAAATACTTTATAGCTGATTATTTGTATTTAATCTGAAATTTTTTAACATTATTGAATTTCGAAAACTTTATGCAGCATTTATGATGAACTGTTCCAATTTATAACTGGAAAAAAGTTTTTTTTTTGCGATTAGCAAAGAATAATAAACGAAACAACTAAGAATAATAATTTGTCAATAGAAGCTGTAATAATGTTTTCTTTGCAAAATACCAAAAAAAAGAAAAAAAAATTCACTCTATAGATCTTCGACGCTCAGTTTTGATTCGATGCTTAATGTTTATTATCAAAAATTTTCCCTTTAATTTTTTTTTGAAATTTTTTTTTCAAAGAAAAATTCGATGAAAACATATAAACACTTAGAAAAAACCATTCTTGAAATATTCCACCATAAAATTCTAAAGAAAATGTAATTTAAATAATCGAATTAGCAGTAATTATTGATTTAAAAAGTTATATTTGAATCATTAAAACAATTTTTTTTTTCTTTGCAGATCCATCTGCATTATTATCCGTCGACAAGCTATTCCAGTCTTTCAAACATGATGGCGATAATGACGGAGATGAAATCAAAGAAATCACCAACGATCCACATTTAAAGGCAGTAACGCCAAGGACCGGTCTTTTTGGAGTCAAATCTCAACGAATTGGTGAATCAACGAATGAGGAGGCTAGTTTTGTGCCATTTTCAATTCCTATAAACCAAGTCACTGAATTCCTTACGGGGAAAAAAACTGATATTTTCTTCTTCTTCATACCTTTTTTATCTTTTATGTAGGCATCGATGTTCGATGCCGTGGCAATTTTCTGCATCATTTTAATAAGCTTTCGCAGTCTTTTGCAGACGTGCATTATGGATAGTTCGTATCCATCCGATTCCGATATGCATATAATCCCTCCTTTCGTTTATACGGTAATTTCAATTGCGCGTCCACTGAAAGTTTGGAAGGGGGGGGGTGGGGAGCAGCAGGGGGAAGGGGGTTAGCGAAGCTTGATGCACACGAAGTATGCCATATAAGCAGCATTAGTGATATATGCTCTTGCATGCCAACTATCGATGAAATAGATTTCAATCTTTAGTGACAATAAAAAAAAATGTGGGAAATAATCCACTAATATTTTAACTGATCGATCCACTTTGCATGTATTTCACAGTGGTCGATTCTTCGCCTTATGCTGATAGCGGTAATAACGAACGAATTGTTTTTTAAAGATTTATATGGATGATCAAATTAATTAAAATATGATGGTATTAGTATTAATTTGCGTATGTATTATATATTGAAAACTTATTAAATTGGTTGCTTAGGTGAGCGATATGCAAAAATTGTGCCAACTCTTCTAGCATTTCTCTTCATTTCTCATAATGAACACGTTACTGTTTATTTATCTTCCAAAGGGTGTATATTTCTCAAAAAAATAATTTTTTGTATAATTAATGAATCCAAATTGTCTCATGAAATTTTTTTCCACATAACTTCATCCGTTATCAAATTCTCATAACATGATTTGCATTTATTTTTCTATTTTCTTCTAATTGCCCTGAATGAGGGGACTAATAAAAGGTCTATGAATATTCGAATACATTTAAAGGAAATTGAAATGCAACGGAAACAATGAAATGTAGAAGGGAAAAAAGAGTAAAATGAGTTAGATCCTTCATTGAAACTGCGCAAAATTTTATCGTAATACTTTGGAAGCAATAACTGCTTACTATGGTAGCGAAAACTTCAAGTAGCACTAAGCTTATAGCTGAGGTATCTCTCCGACTAACTTCATCACCCATAGGTGGGTGAGGATTATTCATTGGACTGACCGATCGTGACCCAAATGATCTATCCTTACCGAAAATTCTTTTTAGGTCTAATAAAAAGAGATGTTACAAATAATAGATCTCTGTATCATTACTAATAGATGATACAGCTTAATTTTTATTGAATGTACAGGATGGGCAAGATTAAACTTTAGAAAGCGTTTTTTCACCGAAAAATTTTGAAATTTTATAGCCGACAAGCACGACAACAATCGGATCGACGGATATATCAAATGCTGGCGATAATTTGCTTGGTAGTTTATTAGAAGGTCGATTCGGGGAGATTGACTGGATTGGATCATTACTCGGTACTAAGCAAATGCCTTCTAAAGAAGAGGGCAACGCTATCGCTCAAATTTTTAAGGGTGGACTATTTGGACCCGCTGATGATGGTATTCCTCGTAGGATATCGCCGCATGGATTAGGAAGGATTTACTAAATCTTGAAAGGATTTCTGAAATATTCTAAACAATGGTGTGTCTCATGTCTATATAGCTAAAATGACTATTTTCATCAGCATGTATTCCATAATTTTTCTGTTCCTCGAAATTTTACCTGAAAAAAAGCTTTTTCATAATATACTCTCTCTTTCTCTCTCTTCTCCCTCTCTCTCTCTCTCTGTATATATATATATATATATATATATATATATATATATATATATATATATATATAGTAATATAATATTAAAGTAATTTTTTAAAAGTATATTACATTACAATAAAATAATCTTATTTACTGTATTAATGAAGTCAATTTATTATATTCAAAACATCATCAATGCAAATATATTTCCCACAAAAATAATGCATCGTTTAAATGATGTCGATTTCGTCTTTATGAAGTATTACTATATTTCGATTTGCCACCATCAATAAATTGCGAATGTGTTATATATTTTCATTGTTTTTTATGGACGTCGCCTGAAAGAAAAAAAAAATTCAAAACTTCAAAAAAAAAAAATTGTGATTTATATTTGAAATTTGCATATGAAATATAATAAATATCCTTTTATTAATAAAACGATTTCCTCTAAATTTTCTTATAGTTTTAATAATTCATTAGTATAATTAAAATACTCATAATTCAATCATATTACCATTAACATTAAAAAAGTAATTAACATGCATGCCTCTAAAGAGGAAGTAACGATTCCTCTATAAGCCTATATTAGGTCAATAACAGCTTTTTGAGTTATTATTCGATTGTATTTTAAAATGAATTCGAATAGGTTATAAGTGAAATATTCAACTATTTAAGGTTATTTTAATGGAAAAATAATAATGAAATTAGACATTCGACAGTGATAATATAATTGAAAATGCAATATGCACTTTAGCAATTTAATTTGATTTATTAAATTGTTGTTTCTGCATTAATTTGAAATCTTCTAGTTTAGTCGGTATAAGCTCATCGTTGGATCATAATTTTTAATGCTCGTTAGATGTTCGATATTTTTGGTGCGATCCTTATTGTTCATTGCCCTGAATCACGTTAATGCCATAAAACAGCTAAAAGACCCGATTCTCTTCTTTTCTTTTTTCATGTGCTCTAAGGAAAACGTGGTTTATCCATTGTAGAATATCTTTATATAACAAATATACCCACCAATCTGTCCTAAAATGAAGCGACCTTTATTTAACAGATTCTATTTTATAATTGAACGTTCGCAAATAAAGGTCTTACCATTTGATGAGGTGTTTAGTCATAGTTGCTGATGTAATAGCTTATTTTTTAAGCTAACTATACTATAATACTCTCGCCACTAAACGAAAGTTGGAACAGTGGGGAATAAATTAAATTCATCTAATTTTTATCTATAATCGTCATTTCGTTCGGGAGTGTGAGTAAATAGGAACGTTCCGTTTTCCCCACGTTTTTGCTACTTCCTGATGCTTCAATTCGCACTTAGCCCGATCGTTCATCTTATTCCCGTCTATCGCAAATATTATGGCTTTCAGTTTAGACGAACATCGTTCCTAAATAAATGTAGCACTATTTCAGTTGATATATAATAAGCTAATAGGCAAATCGATATTAACGAAGTAAAGCAAAACAAAAAAATCGAACATACGGTGGTGGTGGAGGTAGCAAACGTCTTATATTCTCGGGAAGCGTTTCAATATATTGATGTATTTTCTGATGTCTTTGATGCCAACTGAGTCCTTTCTGTCTATGAATAGCAATAATTTTTGCTTTCACATCAGCAGGCAATCTATCCAAGAAAGGTGGTGGTGGCAATCGTTGAATTATACTTTCGGGTACTGTGTCCATTATTTTGTTAAGCCTTTCACGCTTTTGCTGAAAGAAAACACATAGTCACAACTCTTATTTCAAATCAAATCACTTCAATCAATGATCCAAATTTAGGGGCAAAAAAAAAAAGATAATTCGGCCATCCAACATCCCAACATACGTTAACTATGCTAATTTCATAGTAAAGTTGAACTTTCTGATGTAGATTTAATAATTCCTATTTTTGGGTTTAGCTACCGTATTTCACGAGTATAGCCCCTATCTCATGTGTTGAATTAAGAAACAAAAACGCTTATCCATATAAATATAAATCAGCTATCACAATGAAGCATTTCTTATTCATGAAAAACCGTATTATTTCTTCGTAAAGAAAATATTAGCAATGATCTCCCATAGCTATGAGTGCTAATATGCTAATAACATTGAAAACAGACCTCCCACGATAAGGAGCCATCTTTGTGGATAGCCCTCAGTTTAGCGACGATTTCGGGTGGAAGCACTTCAGCGAAACCTGGTGGGATATCCTAAAATTGCTTATTGATCAATATTTTTGCATAAAAATTTGGAATATTATTCATATTTTTCATGAATTATATTCATTATAGGCAATCATTAAGAAATTTTAATGCATTCGATGAGTAAATAACAACTAATTTGTTAGCATTATAAGGTAATTTTTTCATGATTCTAGTATACAGTATACAGTACTGTATCAAAAAAAAAATACGGTAATACATTCAGCAATAAGGATTGAAAGTCGTTGTTGTGAAATAAGTTTGTTGCAATGTAAAGCTTATTTTTCTTTGGCAAATAGCGAAAGCGATGCGCCACAAATATCTCATGATAACTGATAAATTAGAGGATCAAATCGAGATATAATTCAAAATATACCTCACTTCGGAATACTAAATTTTTGTGGCTATTCATTTAGCGCAGAACATTTAAAGAGTGATAGATGAACTAAAACTTAAACAAACAAAAATGCTGAACCTTAGGAGGTCTTGGTGGAGGTGCCGATGGAGGAGGTGCTGGTTGAGAAGTTGGTGCAGCATTTGAGTGCAACAAGATGAAGACGATGAAAATAAGCGATGAAAAGCACAATTTGTTGAAATGCGCCATTTCTGCAATAAGGGTTGGTCCATTCGTTTCATATTTATAGTTGTTCGATTGGGTGTCTTATAGGCCACACCTCAAAAACTTGTTTTATTTTTTTTGATCATTTACGATCATCTAATATTGTATTCCGCAAATTAAGCAGTTCATATCTCAAACTGTGTCGAAATCTCGAACTCTTCAATATACTGTAATTGTTGCTAATATACTGTAATGTAATTGTTGCTAATATACTGTAATGTAATTGTTACTAATATACTGTAATGTAGTCGTTGCTAATTTTATTAGTATATTCTATCTATGCATTATAATAATGCAATTATATAAGCAAACAAGAGTTGATTAGTTTTCGATTTTAATATTGTTTATAATTTTTTTTTTAATATTGTTTATAATTTAGTGAAGAAAAATAACAATTAAAATATATATAATTTGTAAAAAAAAAAAAAAGAGGACTGCGAGGTGGATTCCTTCGACAAGCAAAAGATAAAAATAGAGAAAAAGAGGATTCATAGCATAAAGAGATAGGCTAAAAACAAATGCGAACTATATAAGAATATGGAACATAAATATATGAGACAAATAAAAATATAGAAAAAAGAATATCGACGGTTAAAAATATGCAAATATTTTAGTAAAATAATGGAAGAGAAATAAAAATAAAAAAGCAAAGTTGCTGCATATGACAGGTAAAAGATCAAGTGGGTAATTTTTTTTTTTTTTTTAAGTCAAAAAAATCGAAATGCGCCGCGAATATTAAAAAATTTTTGAGCGTCAGCAATGTTTTTGAGGAAATTCGTTCTAAATTTTTAGCAATTTTGAAGTGAAAATTGCGCATTTTGTTTCATATATTCTACGTGCTAAATGAAAGTTACGAGTTTTCCCGGGATATTATAAGGTAAATAAGAGGATAACTTCTAAAGGGATATTAGAAAATTTGTTTTTGCTTTCACAATAAGAAGCTAAGTTGAACATCACTCGTTGATAATCGGGAACGGAAGTGAAAAAAAACAGTTTATAAATTAGCAAAACAATTAAAATTTTTTAGATATTTTTGAATATTTTTATATCGCCATAAATTAATTAAGTGAAAATATATGCATAATGTGGATATCTTCGATAGATCGTTGTCTTTTTTTTTTACTCAGCATGCCGATCATTTGATGATTATTCAATTTTCCATTAAAATATCTATGAGACGATTTGATATTTTCGAGATTTTTAAGATTTTTTCCGTATTTTTCGCAAAAAAAAAATCGTACCAAAAGCTTTTTACGCATTTCCACATTTGTTGGCTCCATTTCGACTCTTGCTCACTAGATTTCTTGACTCTCAATGGTATAAAAAATTGTTTTTTTCTCACAATTTTAGGTGTTATAGAAGTATATAATCAGTATAGTGTTTCTAACGGATGAATTAGATTTCTAGAAGTTTTGATTGATGTTCAATTTGAAAGTTGAAAGGTATCGGTTAAATCGCTTCACTTCAAAGAATGAAATTTTTATTAACGATTGGAATTTTTTTTTTCTCAATTTTCTACTTTGCAAAACAACTTTTTTTTTGTTATTGAAAATTACTTTAGTTAAGAAAAAAATTTTTTAAGGCAATTTCATTTAACGATTGATGAATTACCTTCAAAGTCACCAAACATATCGAATAAAATTAATCGTAATAATGAAAAAAAAAAAAAGAAATCATTTTTTAGCGATCATCATCGAAAAAAAATGTGCGGTTTAATTTTGTATTCCATGAGGCGAAATTTTTTTGATGACCTTAATAAATTTTGGCAGAAAATCTCAAAGAAATTGAAAGTTGTTCGACCACCTTAGCTAAATTCATTACAAGAAAACAATTGATTGACGTTTCTTTCCGCAATTGACCTCGCAAAAGTATTAAAAAAAAAGACATCATTTTTAGGCGTATTATAAAGGAAAGTTATTTTTTTCATCTATTTGAACATTACGATGACGAAGTGAAGTGTTGTCATTCGTACATGATGTTTGTCGTTGATCTTAGAATTGTAAAATAATATTCATTAAATTGAAAGTTTTTTATTATTTTTTCGCTCATGAAAGACAAGTTTTCGACTTAATAAAACTAGTTAATCAAATTTTTTTTTCTCTCTCTATGATATAGATTTGTTCTCTTTCTGAGAATTTTTTTCAACTCTTCCCTCTTCGTTAGATTTTTCTGACGATGTTTTTTCAACTAGATTTAGTGCCAACCAGCTGGTCGTTATTCCCTTTTCTCTCACCAAGAAAAAAAAAAGAAAAAGAGGAAAACTGATCCCCCTACAATATCAATACATATTTAATATAAGTGAATTGGAAAAATGAATTGCCGAGAAAAATAAATAATAAAATTTTCCTTAAAAGATACACCTAGATTTCACTCGTCTCCTAACCCCCCCCCCCCCCCCCCACCTCGAAAAAAAACTTCCTTATTGTTTGAAAGCTGATTCGAATCAGTTCATATTGCCCACTTCCGATAATTGAACATCATTGTTCCATGCATTGCAACGTGTTGAGATGCCACCTCTATCAAGCCCATCTAAAGACAGCAATACAAAACAATAAACATAAACATAAATAAAATTTTTTAAGGCATATATACAAAACTATGAAAAAAAAGACATCGTTATAAAAGAAATCAAGTGAGGGCATTGTTCTATCTGCAGATGACAAATGAAGATGTGATGAGAACAATTTTTATCGCCATAGATTAGTGATATTCTTGAAGCGAAGGCGAATTTCTTATCATTTATAATTGTTATCGTTTTCAATCATTTATCAGTGCTAAATAAATCTCTTTTTTTTGTTTAATTTTTTAAAAGAATTAAACGATTTAGTTTTCAACACGTTGAATTGTTATTCACCTCTTTCCGGCATCTTTTTGTTGAAAACAAAATTTCCTTATTCCCAAAAAATTGAGTATTCCATTTGATTTCCTTCGTCCCCCATCAAAGGTATCACACTTGCATCCGCTCATTTTAATCATCTTCTTTCCTCTTCTCATCTCTCCCATCATCTTCGATCATAAAATGCGTGAAATTTGAGGTTCGACGCATATCTATGTGTTCTCGAGTTGGAAAAATTTGGGCGCAAGAACAAAAAATCGAAAAATTGTTCGAATATTCGATTATCAGCATCTGGCGATCGAACCGAGGAAAACCAACGAAAAGAAACCGGAGCATATTTCTGGAGAATAACCGAGATTTACGGCTAATCGCCATATCTTTTAGGAAGAGGGGATAGTAATCTAGAAACTATTCAACTTTATGCTTAGTGAAATCTCGAGAATGCAACTACTCCAAACATCGATTTTACCCTTTAATTTTTTTTTTGTTGTTCATAATGATTTACATATCACTTATGTGGATTGATCACATAAATTTCCGGTGATAAAATTGTTTGTTGCATTTTAAATGACTTGCATTTCAATATATTTACAAATTGAATTATATTATTGCTCATTTTGAAACATTTTTTCTTCAAATAAATGCAGTTTGATATAAATAAAATAATTAGAAGGATAATAAATGTGAAATGTGATACAAATATTGCAATTATAGAATTTTCATTGAAAATATTTTTTATAAAATTAAATTATAAAATGTTTTATATTAAAAAAATTTTTTTATGCCTATCGTTTTTCGAATGAAATTGATAAAGATGATCGCATTTATGTTCCGATTTTTTTTTTTTCGAAGAGGAGGATATGTGATAAGACGAATTGGAACGCTTCACTACTCACCTAGATTACTTTTAGCTGTTTTATTACCCACTCCTTTTACCCGTCTTATTACCTCTCCTTTTACCCGTCTTATTACCTGTCTTATTTGCTCCTTTTACCTGTCTTATTACCCTTATTATCTGCTCTTTTCCTGTCTAATTAGGCGCTTCTATTACCTACCATTCCAAATTATGTCACCTTTAGCGACTTCCACTAATTCGTATCGTATTGTTCGGTTTCTTATAATATTCGTCACAAAGTTCGCATCATTTTCCTAACGTTCATTGAAGTGAAATATTTCTCTATTCGACAATAATAACAACAAATTATTTCATTCATCTAATATAACGAATGGGGCAAACGGCTGAATTCATCGCCGCTAAACGTTGTATCTATTTTATATTACGTGATGTGAGTTTTTTTTTTTATTTATAGATTTTTTAATTTTTACAATTTTTTATAGATTTAATATTATTAATATTTTTTATAGATTTAATTTTTATTTATTTATTGCAAGAATATTATTGAAGGAATGAATAAATATTTTTACAAAAAATTCCTTTGTTGAAAAATTTATTCCTTTTGGAAATTCCACCATTGTTATTCATCAAGTTATTTTGAATGTTTTTTCTTCTTTTTTTCTTTGCTCCCTTAATAATAATATATGTCTTTCTAATGATGTCGAAGCGGTTGTTTTTATTGTATTTTAAGTTTGGATATAATCTGGGTTGGATCAGCTTCAGGTATCGTTCCTTATCGCCGGGATCGAGAACGAATTCAGCCCAGATTTAAATATTTTCCACTTTTTTTTTTCACTGCAGTAATTTCTTTCTTGTCAAAAACAGTGAATATCATTAAAAGCTGTCAAATTCTTTAGGAAATTAAGTGCTTTCATGGCAAATGGACATTTGCGCCGCAAACGTTTTACTCATAGAATATTTGCGTGTCCCGTTACTGAGGCACTTATATCGTAGAGTTTGCGTTATGGGACATTTGCATGTTAGGTACAAGCAATCTGATCGTTTAGGGATCCTCTCCCATCGTTCCCGCAACTCCTATCCCTCCTTATCCATCCCTGACCAGTGCCAGGTAAGAATAAGGTGAATGGGCATTGATCTAAGCAATATCCTCTTTTTTTTTCTGACAGTGTAAAAGATTTTTTAAATCTCTGCGCCTTTTGTTGGCCGTATAAGTCAGTGTGGTGCAATAAGAGTCTAGACCAAATCCAGCCTCGTTCCCGGGTATTGCCGGTTAAGGGAAGAACATTCGAGTTTTAAAAACGGATAAACTATAAATATTTTCCTCGTTGAAATAATAAATTGTTCGTGAAAAAAAAAATTCATTGAAATTTAAAAAAAAAGGAATTAGCAATATATAATCTCGTTGCGAGCAAGCAGGAAAAGTGGTACATTGATATCTTTCCTATGGATGGCGACAGATTATACCAATCAAATTGGAAAATTTTTATTTCACAAAGATTCGAGAGTTTTAAAATTGTTGAAATCTATTGAGACCTTTATCTTCTTTTATTATACGCTAATAAATAAGGATAAAATTTATGCAATAAACTGAAGCAATAATATTATATATTAAATGCGATTTGCAGTTCGATTATGAGAAGAGAGAATTAAATGCGATTCGATTAAAAGAATTGAAGAATTTGGTTAAAAATCATTCAAATATAATCGTCGATTTGATCAATCATTTATTCAAATTCGTTCGTCAAGAAAATAGTGATCGTCGTCTTGCTATTCTCCTTATTTGCGATCATTTCTTTCAACGTTCACATTTATTTCGTTCTGAACTCACCAATTCACTTCAGGTTGCTACCTTTTCTTTTTCACCATATTTTCATAAGTATTGATTACGTTGATTTCAATACTGTTAGGGGGAGAGGGGAGGGAGCTAGACTTGGTATAGAAAGTACCTCAAACGTAGGGTACCATATGGGATTTTTGGCGAACATACATCCTGTACTTGTACCTTAACGTAGAGTTGAACAGCTATCATCTCTTGCCGCATTGCCTTAACCCTCTCGGAGCGCTCATCGCTTACTGTCGCATTTTTTTATAGATTCCAATCATTGATTTGCTCCGGAGTTGTTAATTTATTCATTTGATCGTTAATTATACGTTTTTATGCACTTACAACTTTAAATTATTAGCAATACCGTGTTCGTTGTGACGTCTATTTGTGTCGATTTGTTTGATAGTTTAAATTCGAAAATTGTTGAAATATTTTTGGATATTTTTTAATTTTTTTTTAGTATCTATCAAAAGTTATTGTTACAAGCAAATATAAATATAATCTTTGTAGTAATTGTCGATATTTCAGGAATTTTTGATTTATACGGCCGAAACGGATCCTCTCCATCATCCATTACCTTCACCCAAAGAGGCTGCAAGTGCTCTAAAATTGGAAACACTTAAATTGATGAAAATTTGGCATGAGAAATTCTCTTCGGCATATCCTAAACTCGATCATGCCTATAATTTTTTACGATCATCGAAAGCGTTCGATTTCGAACGGGCGGATGCTCAACTTCAAGTTTGTCTTTTTTTATTCATTCCTATTTTTGAAGCGGAAAAGTGGAAAATTCAATGAGTTGAAAATATGAGACTTCAAGGCGTATTTTTACTATCAATATTCATTTTTAATTTATTTAATTTTATTCAAAAAAGCATTTATTACGTATAAATATCTTTTCATATCATTTTCACTTGTCCCGATTTAATACTTCTTTGATCTAATTGTTTTCAAGCGGTGTTTTTTTTAGAGAGGCAATTCATTTCATCTCATTTTTAATTATACCACATTTTATCTGCGATTTTTTAAAGGGGATATTTGCAATTTGTTGGTTTCTTATATTGTCGAATCGTTTAATGATTTGTTGTCGATTGCTCGAAGCCGTTATTTATCAATTATTTAAGTAATATTCGAAACTTATGCGAATTTATGAGAGAAATTTTCTAAAATTCCTCCACAATATTAGTTCATCGAATTTGAAAGCAGAACATTGATTTCTATAATTTGTTTACTCTCAGAAGCATTCAGATGAAAGCAAAAAGGTTAAATCTTCAAGTTGTACTCTCTGATTGAGTAAAGATGAACTCGAACTTTAGTTAAAAGTAAAATCCATGCAACCAATCCTTTCACAGACCGAATCTCCCAAAAAAATTGTTGTGCAGTTCTCGAGATGGAGGTTTTTCTGCTGGAGGTAATAGTTTTATTTTTCATCCCAATAGTGGAAAAATACCTGAACTTCAGCCAAGGAAATATAACACCTAATAAAGATCATATTAAAATTATTATAAAATTTTGTATTATAATATTAAAGTGTATTTATTTTAAAGCACAATTTATTTGCAGATAGAGCGAATACGTGGGGAAGAGGCACAACAAAGACGAGAGATGTTATCGAAGCGAGTGATCGACGAGGTGATCAAAGAGATGAATGAAAGGCGAATGGACATTAAGAAATGTTTAGATGAGACAAGAAATGCACTGGAATTACTTGTGCCGAAATTCATTCCCGATGATACATCACAATCCTCTACTTCAAATGATCACAATAGTGATCAGACGGTAAGTGATCATGTACCGATTGCTCTATATATAGATGGGCTTTGCTGTCAATTTTTATTTGCTCCTTGCTAATCAACGAAAGTAATTTTTAGATCTGAAAGTAGTTATGGTGTCTGGAAGAAGAGCAAATATATAGTATGCAGTTTAAGCAGAAATGGTAGAAGGAAATCCAACGATCGTAGGAGTGTACCCTCTGCCTTCTTCCTCCGTGAGGCAGAAAATTTGAATCCGTTTGCTCGTGATCATGAAGTTGATGCTTGACGACGTGATCTGCTTGACGTCGTTTTACTTCGGAGTCTTACTTTGCTTTTGACGGATCAATGTATCGATGTAGTTATTTTAATGAGTAGAAATATTGAATGCAGCTATTTGAAAAATGAGTTGTAAATATGTGATTATTTAAGGGATTATCTATGTGCATGGGTGTCGACCCGATCTCGATAGTGGTCCCAGTTGAAGGTCCGATAATTAAAAGGGATGAAAGCAATGAGGCGATTATCAGTTCACTGTTGGATTGTGTCAAATTGCTTCGATTTTATGAGAAGCTTCTTTCGAGATGGATTAAGAAATTCACTAAATTTGGAGGGCGATACGTCGACCGAATCGTAAAAGAGGCAATCGACTTGAAGGCTCGAGTAATTCTTGAACTTGAAAGGTTATCTTATTATCAATTTTTCATTTATCAGGCAATTTGAATTGTACAATGAGAGTCGAGCTACTCTCAAGGCATTAATTTATTGTCAAATGTTTGCAAAATTCACGTTCTTTCGATTATGCTATTTCTCTGTCATTCGTGTTCTAATAGCACTTCATCTTTGCAATCCCCCATCACTCCCCTTAGTAAACCTTGGCAACGAAGTATAACCATTTAAGAATTCTTGAATTCATTTTAAGGTGTTTTGTTGCTTGAGAGTTAATGACATAGAACTTGCCACCAATCAACACAATAAATGAGCTTTGATTGAAATCTGTAGGACGATTAAATACGACAATTAGGAAAATAACGCACTTTGATATAGGAAATTAAAGTTTGAAGTAGTTCATTGCAACTAAATAGTAAATAAACTAAAATTTTTCATCTGTTTTGATTGTTGATAGAAAATTAGAGGTGTTCTGACAAATAGATTGTACGTAATTTAGCGAATTATCTTTATTTATAATCCTTTTTTTTAATGTGTAGTTCATAGTTGATGTGGCAGTGAAAAATTGTCTTTTTTTTTAAATTTAAGGTGCGATGAACTAAAACTAAATGGACTGAGGAAACGCATGAATGAATCCGAGTCAGAGAGTGACGATTTTGAAGACGTTCCTGACAAGGAAGGTTGTTGGCTTCTTTTGATCTCGATGTCTTTTGCATCTTTTATTTATCGGTTTATGTCGATGATTGTTGTATGATTGGGATGGGCAGATTATATCGCTTCATCGGGGCCGTTCGTGCGTTACACGAACTATGTTTCATATTCTTTTTTATCGACGTTCTTCTATAGTGAGAGCCGTAGCATTCCCAGTTCTGAACATGCTTAGGGAGGGAAGAAATATTGCGAAGTTTGTCGAGTACCATAGGATTGTAGAAAAGAAAGCGCTAATACTTATACTATTCGATACAAATGAAGATTCTAGTATGAGTATCACATTTAGCACAGTCTCAGAAATATTTGTCATTAAACTCTGTCGATGACTATCGTTCAATCATTGAAATAATTCAAATATTAGAGATGATATCTTCTCATATGGTATATTACTAAATGTTAAGAAATATGAATATTTATATAGTAGTTGCTGCTTATTGTCTAAAAGAATTAGTGCTTGCATTAACCTAGGGCACAAAACATTACTTTTTTTAAAATTTCTGTGAATAGTACACGAAAACAAGTAATATATGCCAAACTATTAAGAAACAAGTGTGTACTGAAACGAAGTTCGAGGGAAGACGGGGGAGGGATGTGGGGAGGGAGAGGGGAGTTAGATGGAGTCATAATAAATAGTGGTGCACATTTATAGAACTGCCTTTTTTATTGCAGTTCCTCATCCACTGTAATCACTCATCGTTATATTATTTGCAAGAGATGGTCTGAAATCGTGGCAATAAGTTGTATTTATTCATATCTCTAAATGACTAGTCAATTAATAATGCAGCATATACCTCGATAAAACACTCAAAATTGTATGAAACCAGTTTCAAGAATTGGCAACAGAAAGTTTAAAAAATAAGGATACTAAGGTGGTTTTTATAATGACAAGATTGATGTCTAAAATATTTGAAGGATGTTTAGAGGATGTTTGGATGTTTTATAAGGGAAACTCGTTTAGTTTTACAAATATAGACATGTATATTTTTATATGATGTCGGAAAACGATTTATTATTTATTTCTGCATTATTTTATCAAGTTTCATTCTCTCAAAATATACCATCATTCATTGTTTCGAAATGTACTAATCGATATTTTCTATTGTCGAAGATATGAATGAAGATAAGGGTTAAAATAACTTGATATTAATACTAACATAAGGTTAATAACATAGAAAATGCAGGTTTGGAGCTCGAATTCAAACGACCTGATGATATTCCTAGCCATATACTTACAAGGATTAACGAGATGGACGCGGAGGAGCAACCAAGTTCGAGTGGAAAGGTGATAATGAAGTCGAAATCCGATTGTTCCTTACTAGGTAAGTTGTTTTAGAATATGTTTTGTTGCAGCACGTTGCTCTTATCTTCCATCATCGGGTCTGATTCTGATTGTTTCAATTTTTTTTTTTGATTCTGAAAATGTTTTTTACCGCTACTAAAATATGTCGATAAGTCTCATTTCCATCATCTAATAAAAACATTTCCCATCATAATCAGTTGATTTCTCCAGGAAAGGCATTTTTTCTTTGGTTTGGCCACCCCACATTTTTTTCCCCTTCACTTTCACCGCCACCCCCATCTGCTATTTCTTCTATTCAGGGTTATATAGACCTTGTTTCGTAGTACCAATTCTACCATATTGGCTGATGTTTGCTGGAAAATATATGAAAAATAATAGCAAAAGAAGCATTTTTCAGAAAGTGATGACAAAAGAAATGTGCCACAAATTCCGACCCTGTCATTTGGTCTCGACTTGAAGTATTGGGGGGAAAAGGACGTGCAGCCAGCCGAAATTCCTCGTAATAACTCCGATTGTCATCGATTCTGGCGACCATCTGATGATAGGTTCGTTGTAAATATCCTATTTCAATATATTGCATAGTTTTTTGAACTGGATATAACTTGTTTTGCATAGTTACATGAGAAAAGTGCTTAGTTAATATAAAGTGATTAGTGAATCAGGAAGGTTTAATCCAGGAAAGTTTGATCTATCTTTCTTATGTAGTTGCTGTGTTAAAAGAGTAAAAAAGTTTATATTCGATCAGAGATTTGATCTATCAGCTGCATAGTTTTTTTTCTTCTTGGCGTAGGAGGTGGCAAAAATAATACGTAAAAATTGTTGTAATCTTCACAAATTTTTATTTTGAAGCTTAATGGGAAAAAATTTGATGTAATTGTGATATGCACTAAATTTATGTAAATAATGAAGATTCTTTATAGAAAAGGGACACTAGTGGATAGGAAGGGGGGGGAGTGAAGGGGAGATAAAACTGACTATTTTTTGCCTCGTTGAGCGGTTCTTGGCTCACACTTATGGGTTGTAGAAAAGAAATTTTACTTGTGGATGAATAAAATCTGACTTAGGGACTGTACCTCCGTATTTAGGATTCAAGTGGTTGGGCGATCCTGATGTTTTCCCATTTCTAACTTCATCGAATTAGACATTTCAAGCCGGAAGACATATTATTGTGACTCCGGATGTTTATACGGAGTCACAACGACTCCGGATGGAAAATACGGAAAATTTTCTTTATGTTGATAAGTGACTCCGGATGTTTTAGCAATACGACATGTAACGACGAAACAGAGGTGTATCATAGTCGAGTGATGACGTTTGTGGGTGAAGAGCAAAGAGCAACACGGCAATGTCGTGCTCCTCTCAGAGATGGTTCACTCTGTCCTCGAATGGATAAGCATAAATGCCCTATACATGGTCTTATTGTCGATCGAGATCAAATGGGATTCCCCGCACAAGAAATGCCTAAGTAGTGAATCGTTTTTTTTCTTGTGTTTATTTCTAGAGAGTGGATTCTTTGCATTTATATGTATATTTTTTTGTGAATATCAACTTCATTTTCGATCAGTCGCGTAGAAAACACTTCTTGCTGGTACGGTCATATCATTTGATAGTCGCTTTCGGGGAGTTGGAATTATAAACTTTGGCATGAAAGGCTCGTAAAAGGTTATAGACTTTTATCGATCCAAATCAAGGGATTGGAATATGGTTGAAATTCGCCTAGAGAGGTGGATAGTTTATTTTAAGTGGATGTTTTACGCGTTAATTTTGAAAAAATGGGAAGGGAAGAATAAGAGCCATATATTGTTTAAAAAATAATGAAAAATCTGAAAATATTTTAAAATTTTTTAAGTAAAATGTGGCGGAAGATAAACGAATGAAAAAAATAATGTTCAAATTTCAGTCTTTTATTTTTTAACCAATAACCGCTGTAGAGAATGTTATATTTTATCCTATTAACATACTATGAACTTGTTTATATAAGAGACTGTCATGCATATTAAATAAATTTAAAAAGAGAAAATATCAGTACTTTCAAGTGCATAACTTTTTTTAAAAAATAAATAACAATGAATAGAAAAACATTGTCGGCAAAATTTCAGATGTTCGAAAAAACCGATGGAATTAAAGGAAGATGAGGAATATTTGAGAGATGTGGAGGCAGCGATAGGGATTGATCTACGCTTCAATAAGAAAGGCAAACGAAAGAAGCAATCAAGAAAGCATCGTATTGCTCCTTCGCAGGAAGTTCGAATGCGTCTAGAAGTAGGTTATTTTTATAATTTTCCTTTATTATAATATCCTTTATTGAAGTGAATAACATTCATTAGTGGATTTTTTTCTTTCTTCTACATTTGCTGAATCTTTTTCATACAAAGAATTATTTTTTATTTTTGTTTAGTTGCAGCTGTCAATAAAATTGTCTAACTGACGCAAATAATTTACAAATTGATATGAATCTTTAATTAAAATTCATTTAATTGAAAGGTATTCATTTACCTACTTGGATAGGATTATCAAATATTTTTATTCCTGTGGGAAATGTTTGAAATTTCCAGAAGAAATTATTGGATCGTCGTACGATGAAACGTGTCTCGGCAACTCTTGATGCAATTCGTAAAGCACGTGCTGCAAAAAACTTCGAACATCAGTTCAACTATGCTTTATCTCGTACATAATTCTGATCGAAAAATGCTTAATTTAGTCTATTTTGGTGCATTTTTGAAGGGAGAGGGGGGGGTCAGTGTCCATAGTGATTAAAGTGAAAAGAATTAAAGTGAAGTAACGATATATATATATATATATATATATATATATATATATATATATATATATATATATATGTTTTGTTTGGATTGCGAATGGAAGAGTCACGAATAGAAAGAGGTATCGTTTCGCTGTTATAGATGGTCGTTGATCGAATTTTCACTATTTTAGGCTCATTTTTTCGGTGTGAGGTTGAGATTTTTAAATGTATTATCTCTCAAATTCTTTTATATTTTAGTAAGCACTTTTCGTGTTGCCATGTTAGTCATTATATTGATTGATCTTTCATCCTTCTCTTGCATAAACGAATTGAGTAAATTGAGGCATTCAGATTTAAGGAATATGTTGGATCAACAAGTTGTGCATTGTTAATTATTAAATCTTTTTTTTATATTTTCAAATAGCTTTGTCTTATCTGTTTATCTTTTAAATCTCATCGTCAAACCTTATCTTCATATCCTTTCTTAATCCTCTTATAAAATGTGATATCGATTCATGTTGATAACAAATCGTTATCTTTTATCATCGTTGATAATCGCTTTGCTTTCCTATAATATTTGACTTCAGTAAGTGGCTTCCAACTTTTTCTGTTTTTTTCATTGCACCTTTATTCGGATACGTTAATTGCTTTTATATGATTATTAACTTGTTTGAGTTTATTTCAAGAATGAATCGTGCCATATTAAATTTGCATATATCAAATGATGTGTGAGAGGATGGACTTTAAAGTTTGAGTTCAGTTTACCTCACTCCCCTCCTCTCTTATTTCCGTTCTTTCTCTCTGTGACGATCCAAGTAGCACTGAAAAAAAGATAGCCAATTGACGTTGAATTTCAGGTTGAAATTGAAGATGGGAAAGGGTTTTGTGATCCCGAAAAGCTTTTTGAAAGTCCACCAGTTTTTTTTTTTATTTTTTATTTTTGTGATTTAACTCTTTCCAAAATTGCTTTTTCGGCATTCAACTGAATTATCGTACTACTAGATCTCTCCAGTCATCGAAAGACTATTGGAAAGTTTTGCGTTAACGCTTACGGTATATTTTTATATAAAATACAAATTCATGGGATTATATAGGTGTGTGATTGATATCTCTATGTATAAATGTATTACGTTTTGGATTAAATAAAACATTGAATTAGTGTTGTGGTGAATTCTGAGAATCTTATCGTTCAGGTGACGGCTTAGCTATCTGTAGTTTTAAACAAACTAACGAAAATATTGCTTTTTTTTTGCGTTCTTTTAAAGTTTGCAGATTTTATTTATTTATTGAGATGAGGAGATATTCTCTTTTAAATTCGCCACAAACATGACCATTTTTATTCCGATATTATCATTCATAGGAAAATTTAATTGAAATTTTATAAAGTTATAATTCTAAATTTGAAGTTTTCGTCGAAGTTTATTGGGATTTTATTTTTTTTTTTTTATTTATTTTTTTTTTTTTTGAGAAAATGAGAGGAAATCACTACTGATTATTATTGGAATAATATAGCAATATAGTTCTTATTTATCAACGATAATAGCGTAATTTTTGCGAGTAAAACATGCATAATTATCGTAGATTTTATATATACTCTGTAGGGCGGATTCGACTCAACAACAATTGCGTTACTTTTGGAAATTTTTTGCGCATAAGTTTTCATTAGTTTAATATATTCGACTTCTAGCAACTATGCATCTATCAGATAAAAATACCCTATAAAATCCTTACATTTAAATATTTATTTATTTATTTATTTATTTATTTATTTATTTATTTATTTATTTCAATGAACAGAGCATTCATTACGAATGCATGTCTCTTCATATCGCTTCATCCTGCTCTGACCCAATGCCTCTGTGGTCCACTTGGCTCCTGTGGTCTTTAACATTTACATTTACATTTAAATATTCTTTTTTATATTAGTGAAGAAAACCTTTTTTTCGAAGAACGCTTTCATTGAAGGCCATTATTGCAAATACCTTTTGGTCAGCATTCAATACGAATATTTTTCTGCGATTTTCGAGGCAAATGGGTGGTCTTGCAGCTTGCATTGAAGTGCTAAGTTTGTTTGTGCAAGGTGGATTGCAGCAGTGACGAGCGTAGGCGTATGTATGTCTATTTCAAATCGAAAACAACTAGAGTTGCAAGGTGGAGTTGCAGCTGGAGCTGCAAGATCTAGTGGTTTTAATCTACACGGCTAGGCTCATAGTAGTCACTGTTCTTGTTGATCTATCCACTTCGGGTTGTCTATAGTCAATTCAAGTTGCATTTAAAAAATTTTTTCAATTTGTCTAGTTTTTCAATTCTAATTGATTGGGCAGTAAAAAACGACCTATATGTGGTAGATTTATAAAAATTGTTGGACCAATGAAAATATTACGCATATTTTACAATATTCGTCGTTTATAACAGCAGCTGATCTGATGAGCGAAACGCGAAATCAATAATGAGCCACTTTCTCTGGCACCTATCTTATCTTTTTTTATCAACGGGTTGTGAAGTAGACGCACGCAAGGATTTTACGGATCGTTGTATGTTCGCGCACAAATCTTCTCAGAAGGGGGGGGGGGGGGAGGGATCGGGTCGGATGTTTTCTTTAGCCGATCTCCATATTATCATGGATTAAAGGCTTGCAACGAGAAGTGAGCTTAGCCAAATCTCCTCTCTTTGTAGTTAATTCTTTTTTCACTTTAAAATAAAGGGTGGAGATGACATCGTACTGCTTTAAATCGATCGTTTTTTTCAATATTATATAACGAATCTGCCACCGTCATATTCCATCGTTCAGAGATATATAGATCGTTGATATTTGTGATAAAGATAGGTGATATATTACAATTGTTTTACTATGCAAATATCGGTGCTAGATTTTTGCCAAATAACATCACTGCTATTGTTACGAAGTTATTCTTCGATGGTGCTTCCAGACGGCTGTCACATCGAATATTTCTACCACCCTTCGTTTTTTTATATGATTGTAGCCGTAAAACTTTAGTTGCCCAAAAACAACTCTAAACACCTTATCTATATTAAGTGGGCATTTTTTCACGTATTATTTTCAGTATCTCCAATGCCAAAAGATTCAAGAACGTTATCGACACATTTACTTGTCGAATCAAAAAATTTTTATTTACCCTCTTGGTGGCTTTCTTCATTGATCGCAATTCTATCAATTTCATTAGGAATATCAATATTATTTCATCTAAAATGTAAGTGAATTGTTTCGATAAGAAAATTATTTTAATGCGCCTTATTTAAATGCATTAGCCGATTTATATTTTTAACGCACATTAAATCGATTAATATTTATTGGCCTTATTGACAGCTGCTCAAAATCATCAGTGATTTATTGACAGTCATTTCTCTAATTATATGCATTTTAAACAGCATATAAGATATGTTTCCATTTATGTAATAAATAAATATAAATGGAACTAAGCTTCGACGACGATTAGTGGTTTAGAGGAGAGGAAGGGGGAGGGGTGGCTGTAATAAATGTCGATATCCGACGTAGATTAGCCTTTTTCGAAGTTAAATCCTAAAATTAGATGGGATCGACGAGATAAGTGGAAAAGGGAAGAGGACGACGGGATCGATGGGATGGGATCGACAAGTGGAAAATTAGATGGGCTCGCCACAAACACCTTCGTCCCCCTTCATTTCACGGCATGATGACCAGGATGGGGATCTATCGTTGCCTATATCTGAAGAATGTGAAATATTTGACGCTCATTCGATACGCCATTAAAAAAAAAGGGAAATTTTTTCAGAATTGAATGCGGCTAGTGAATATTTTAATAGTTACAGCACGAAACATTAGTTCATCGTTGAAGAATCTCGCAATGCCACTCAATTCGATTGCAGATGTCGATATTGATTCACAAGGAGTATTCAAATATATCCTCATTAAGGTAAAACAATTCATTTATCTGGCTTTCTTAATTAATTCTACTTGGTATGAATTCCTTTTGACTTGCAAATATATCTTTTAACATTCGTAGTTTTTTTTTTGCGTTTTTGTTATTGAATTAAATAGCTAGGCTGCTCACTAAATGATATCAATTGGTGTTTTTTTTTTTCATATCTCGAAACAGAATTGATATTTTAGTATCGATAATTTTAGGGCTCATTCTTTATAAAGCTGAATATCAAAAAAACGGATTAACTCTTTGCCGAGTCCGAAAAGAGTTTTTAAATTTGGTCGTCTCATTCATTTTCTTTTTTTTTTGGTCTTAGTTCTACTCCTAAATTTTTTTCTTAGCTATAGATTTAGTGACTATGTTTCGATTATGACTATTTTTGTTATCGGACCAATCGTAAATAAGGGAACGCTCGTTCCGTTCATGGAATCTATTTATTTGCTGTCGTTTAATCAATTTTAATTATTGTAATAAAAAAATTAAAGTTTTTTTGTTTAAAGTATAATTTGATAAAATCGCATTCAACGATGATTAAATATTCAACTCATTTTTTAATTTCATATGAATGCTTCTCGATCGAATTTCCTTAAGAAGCTCTTCAATTACGTCTTATATTTAGATGATTTTTACGGTTAATTTTGTAGATAACTGAAAAAGCGTCAAATGAAGAAAAACTCATCGTTCGAGGATATAAAAGATGTCATTTCCATGGAGATGTATTCGAGGAAACCGAGAATGCTGTTGGCACCGACTTCAAATTGAAATGCTTAGGTGGAGGACGTATCAGACATGAGCCCGATAAACGTGAAATATTTGTCTATGGATATTCACAGGTGAGTATGACAACTTTTTAATTTTTTATTGATGCACTCTTTGTAAGCATTTATTGTTGATCATTTTTGTTCATATATGTGTTTAGTTTGTGTTATAATGGGCAGAATTATACGATCGTATACCTCTTAGTATGACAATACAGTTGGCCAGTGTAAGCTTAATTTTTGCACACCCGAAAATGACGGTGCCGAGAGGGATATTAGATCATATGGCATCTTTGGGCATCTAGAGGCATGGCATCTAGAGAGGCTCCTTACTTCTACCCCCTCCCCCCGTCCTATTTAATAAAAATATTTGCATCAAAATCAGTTGCTTTCTCCAGGAAAGGCATTTTTTCGTTGGATTGACCCTTATCCCCTTCACTTCCACCTCCCCCCGTGCCGGGAAGGATGTCAGATCATATGGCATCATTGGGATAAGGCGTTTCATATGTTTTTTTTTAATTCTAAAGATTTCATCTTCGATTTTTTTGCCTCTTTTGATCCTTTTTTTTCATTTTTGTAACAAATATTTTGCAGTGAAAATTTATTCTAAACGAAGAACGGAAATTTAATGCCTCATAACTTGTCGGATATATCATTCTGTCTTATAGATATTCTTATTTAACGCATGAATCGTTTTGTATATTATTGCTCATGTACGTTCTTAACTAGAATGAAATGTAGATATACGATCTTCATGTAATTTCATCGTAATTTGCAGGGTTATGGTCCAGCCGATCATCAAAAAAGTGTCGATATACTCAAAACCAGATATCCTGACTATAAAATAACATTCTCGAATGAAGGCTATTAGAGGTCAATCGGTAGTGAGCGGGGTGGTCGTTCTATCGTCACTTCCTGTAAAGTTCATTCATCGATTGTTCTCTGCGATAAGAATCCCTTTCGGTGAATGAATTGATTGTATTTGTTTATGCAATCCTGATTTATTATAATTATTTGACTAGTTCAAAAATATACGGGAATTTTTTGGTAATTTAGTTATATGTTTCCTTTGCGACATTGTATTAATTATTGAATAATTTCCCATATCTGAATGATCGATGAAAATTTTCGAAGATGTTCTGATCTGATATACACATATAAATGCGATTCTATGAACTGTGTAATATAAATAAATTATTTTTGATGCAATCGTTTCATTGAATCCTTTCAATATTCGTTATTAACGATTATATTAAATAAATTGGTGAATTTTGCATTGCGGTAGATGTTTTGTTTCTTTAAGAATTCACCTGGTCAAATAGTATAGAAGGGGTTTGTTTTATGATTTTTTGAAGTAAATTGACACCTAGCTGGCACTACGATTTGAATTGTTTATATTGGTTTGAGTTGATTTTGAATATTTACTACGTGGATTCATTTTCATAGGAAACAACATCATTTGATCTGGACTTATATGTAAGTGGTTAAGTTTTTAAGTGAAGTGGATCTTTGAAAGTACAAAAGATATAGGTAAAGTTAGGCGGAAGTTGTAAGTTGTACTTAACTTTTGATGAGGAATTATGAATGCTACGAATAACGAGGGAATACTTTCAGTTAGTCTTCTTTCAATACCTAGCCATTAGTCCACTGATTTTTAACAACAAAAACGATGTTTATTTGATTGTTTTCATCTTAGAAAATATCATACAGCTGTCAATAAATAACGTTGCAAATTTATAAGATAGTTACGCCGGGTGGTGAGCTAAAGATTCGATCAGTAAAAATTGTTTCGTTGAGATTTATTTTGACTATGGGTGGTCTTTTTTTAATTTAAAGAAATTGCGATGAGTTGGCGTACACGTGCAACTACATCAACTTCTTGTATGTTCAAATGTATATATCGGTTACAATCAACAAAATCGAGAATAGCCGATTTGAATCGTACATTCGCCGATGGTTGTGCACATGTCACTTCGATGAATATCGAGAATGGTGAACGATACGTGCTAAGGCTACAGTTAGCAAATGGTCACTTTCGTTTATTCACATTTAATCGCTTCGATGAACACGGATCACCGTTCACTGATACACTGATCGATAGAACTAGATCTCGACTTGCTTTCAAATCTACTTTCGATACCCCCATACATTCCAATTCTTTTGCATCTTCCCTCCTCCCACTGTTTGCCATTTCCCAACTCTTCAATCATTCCCACCAATTTACCCATCCCATTTTTCTTAATATTTCAATGTGATCGAGTGAAGTGATGCGATCTTCCCTTATAAGTGCTTGATGCGATAGTAGTTCACTTTTCGAAAGATATATCCATTCGTTCAAGAACCCAATTCCCGTGGTTCCTCATCTAATGCATAGTATTTCCAATGAAAGTAACATTGAACACAAGAAGTAATCGTTAAGCCTACCGTGTTATTAAAATGATGGTCATTGTGCATGGCGGTTGAATTTCGATGAGTGAATATGTTCAACGATAGTCTCTTGATCTAGACAAACGCTAGCTGTTGTTTTAGTAATCCATAGTTAACGATATAAGAGGCTCTCAGATGTCAAATGCAGTATGACCCGATAACGCATGTAGCGATGAAAATATAATTTTAAGCCTTGTTCTTTGATTAATAAATAGTGTTTTCCGATCGTATCAATCTAAATCAACATATAGATGTGGAACCAGAGTTCCTTTTTTGTACCTCCCATTTACAACTGTGATTTCAACGATTCAGGCGCTTAACTTACTTGTAAAAGCATCTCTAGTATGCGCAACAACCTGTCATCCCCTTCCCTTTTCCACCTTATCTTGTCGATCCCATCTAATTTAAGGATTTGATTTCGTTCATAGTATCGGGAATTTGCTTGTGGTTGCCATAGTTGGGGATGGCAGTGAGTAGTATAACATTCAAGTCAGAGAAATGCGGAATGCCTATGTGTGATCTATCGTAAAGCAATACTTATTTAGTAAGAACTACTCGTTTGAGAAGTGAATTCGTACTGCCCGTCGACGCAATTGAGGGATTAAAAAATGCTCTTATCGATTGTTCACGCCTTCCCAAACAATTGCAATACGAAGCCGATCAGGTCAATGATTTCCTTTAAATTTTCCATTTTTTATTATTTTTATTTGTTTGGTAGAAAGTGATTTATTGGCCTTCGATAAAACTAGGAGATCTGTTATTAAATCGATCACAGATCCTAAGTCTGAAGCAATTGGTCAACGAGTGGAATATGTGTAGATTTCATCGTATCTCTCACTGATTAGTTCAGACGACCATGCGACTATTCGTAGGCGGCATTGAGAAGCTTTTTAGGTGTATTGCGAATTTACACTTGCAGAGCGCAGCATTTTGACGATATTATGTCGGTGCGCGTGTCTGTGAGTGTCTGTCTGCGCGTCCGATAGATTGGGTTTTGAAACACTTAGAATTATAGGTGTCATAATTTTTATAAAGATACACTTCTATGCTATTAATTTTGTGAAATTTGTAAAAAATTTCAGTTGAATGAAATGTTATCACAACGCCGTTTTCCGGCCACATCGGAAGAAGTACGTGAGGCACGTAAACGAATAAGAGAATCATTAGAAGAAGAGGGAAATGACGAAGTAGATGACGATATGTTCAATCAAAAAGTGGTTCGTCTTTTTCTTCTTATTATTTTTTTAATGATCGTTAATATTAAATCCTTGAAATTATTATTGTTATTACTATTATTACCGTTGTTTATTATTATTACTATAACTGTTTTTGTTATTATCACTGGTTTTTTGGTATTGTTTGTAATAATAATAGCAATCAGATTTACAAACAAGATTATAATAGCTAACTTAGTGTAGATAACTTTATTTGTTACTATTAGTTATCTTTTTTAATTGTGCTTATTTTTAGCTTATTGGGTAAATATATAATTTCAGGTCGATGCAAAAGATGCGTATATAAGGCGACAAGTTGAGAAACTATTGCGTCGAACTCGTTATAATTGGCGCCCTTTGGATTTCGAGTCGAGGGAGAGTGCAGCAGTTTATACATTGGCCAGGTTCTTTTAACTTCTGTATTCGTCTTTCGGGAGAAGTTGCTTTGAAACCCTCGAAGGAAAATTTTTAAGAAGGAAAGAAGGGCCTCCAAGAGAACCTGAGTGTTCTACAGGAGGAATTGCATTAAGATCTTCGTACCTGACCTTGAAAATTTACCTATCTCTGGTGCAAAAGTTCCTTAGTCTGATGTACTCTTCGAATCGACCGGCAAATTTCCATACTCTTCGAATCGACCGGCAACTTTCCACGATTCGCTTCTTTGTTCTCTTAAAGGAGGTTCTGAATTGTAAGATTCATACGCGTCCACGGTGTTGTAATAGGCCAACTTCTTCAGCAATCGGAATCCTGTCACGATCGCAGATTACTGTAACGCACTTGAACATTATTCGAGAATAAATTGTCCGCTAAATTAATTATATTGCTTTGAATTTATTTGGTTTAATGACGTCATTTTTCACGTTGAAATTTTATATCTTTATTGCAGATTGGCAGCAAATTTTGCGGAGGTTCGTAATGTTCTGAGCAGATTTGAAGGAATCAATTTTGTGCCGCGTACTGTACTCGATTACGGTAGTGGATGTGGTGGTGCATTCTGGGCAGCTTATGATCTTTGGGGCGATCAAGTTGAAGAATATCAACTAGTTGAACCAAACGATCATATCAGCAAGTTTTGCATCGACGTTCTACGGGTAATTTTCCCATATGTTTATATTGCTTAAGCTCTTATTTTAGTAGAGGTAAGATGTGTGCAATGCTGGAGAGACAGATAAAGGCATGCATCTGAGTGTTACTTATAGCTCATATTATTCACTTTGGATTATTGATAATCACATGCGGAAGAATCGATCTTTGAACTAAGGTACATAAGCAGGATGAAGCGATTTTCATTGCCGGTGAAATTCGGCCCAATCGAAGGGCACTAAAAAAATATTTTTTGAACTTTGTATTTGCAACTGATATTAAATGATATTTTGATTATTTTGCATTTATTTAACTCATATCTCAGCTTGCAGTAATTTTAAGTCAACGATGAGGTGTTTTCTGAAATTCGGTTTAGTTTTTTTTTGTTTTTTTTTTTGATTATTCATGATTTAGTTCTGCCATGTTTGACCTAACCAAATACCTTATCCCCTTTTCTTTACTTTTCCATCATATTGTTTACAGCTGCGGAATTGATTCAGAGAGGGGAAAGAAGGAATCACTCTACATGATCCTATGTATGATCTTATTATGATTCTTAATCCCTTTCTTTCTTGTTTTACTGATTAGTATGAGTGATTGCGGTAGTGTTGTTTTAGCGATCCGATGTTATCATAACGTTTTATGAATAAATAGCAGCTAGTATATTGATTACTATCGTAATCAGTATATAAATAATATGAATGAAATTTGAATTAAGGGTAGGGGCGGCAATCGAAATGAAGCACTAGTGCATCGGAATATCACATTTCGACGTCATTTGGCACCATCGCCGAGTAATCGATTCGATTTGGTGATTGTACATCGGGTGCTCGTTGAATTGGCATCACATGATGCTCGTATTGATTTGATCACTTCATTATGGAATAGAACTAACAAGTTGGTTCTTATATTTTATTTTATTTTATTTTTTGAATTTTTCAAAGAGAGTTTTTTATTCGGAATTTTTCTCTTAATACGATTATTTCGTTCTGACTTACTATAGATGTTTCAGGTAGTTTTTTGTTTACGCTTTCTTAACTTTACAATGATGTCATTCTTCAAGCTTTCATTAACGTAACGATAATTTGTAATATTAAAAACGTTGTGATCATTTAAAAATAATCAGTTGTAATAAAAAATATATTTGCATTTGTTGAAATAAATGTTCTCTATAAATGTGGAATGCAGAATTTTTGGTAAATGTGGGCACACGACGGACATTTTACTGCAAAAGATTCTTTTTTTTTTGCTAACTAGATGCAACCTATTCGATTGTAAAATGCATGGAAAATCAATATAGGTGAGCAGCCTGTAGTGTAGATTAGGCCCACTAACTTGTGTGATTCTGACTTCAATTGTAATTGATTTGAAGATTGTCGTCAAGCTGAAGCTACCGAGTAGACGAATTGAAGTTCACATATACGGACGATCACAGACGGCGTCGCAATACTGCACTTTATAAGCGCATATTGCAAAATGCATAAAGATGAATTAAAGCTTTGTAGTTGTAGACTTGAACAAAGATATCGTCATGATAATCGAACATATTCGTTCTTTTTATAATTATAAGAATTTACAGATATTTGGTGATAATCGATTCGGATTTAGAGGATAGTTTTAAAGCGATAATGGAGGCACGGGATTATATCCTCATCGCAGGTTCAGAAATTCATGCCGCCGAAATGAGAGAATTACTTCATGAAATGAACATTCCGAATGGTGATGCGGCTATGAAAATACTCGACGATAAGAATTTGACGGATTTTGAACGATTCATTCTTTTAAAAGAATTAGTTAGTTATTTTCTTTACGAAGCATTCGAATTATGAGTGAATAATGAACGCATCTTAGCAGTTGCTTGTTATTCAACTGATTAAATCGCACCAATAACTGCCACTTTTGGTTGGTTGTGAGAGAATTATTGGAACCCTAACTTATTTATTTATTTATTTATTTATTTACTTATTTATTTATTTATTTCAATGAACACAGCATTCATTACAAACATGTCTCTTCATATCGCTTCCGCCTGCTCTGACTTAATGCCTCTCTAGTACACTTTGCTGCTGCGGTCTTTAGATCGGCCTCTACCTCTAGCAGGTCAGTCGCGTGAAGGTTTAGGGCTTAGGCTCGTCTCCTGCTCGGGGACCCTAACTTTCATCAACAAATCTGGGCATTAATTTGTATAAGAGATTGGGGGGGGGGGTATTTATGGGGATACGAAGACTACGAAAAAAGTTGTATGCTGATGGGTAACCAGGTAAAGATTGTGTAAGTGGGCAACCGATGAGGCGTTGCTGGTGTAATATGAATTCAAATATATTGCCTTCAGTTGGCGAATGAATTTTGACTCTATTTATGTAAAATATTTTCATTTATGAGTTCGTCACTTATAGAAGTTTCTATCGTCGAAAAAGGCTTGGATTTTTAGATTCCGGCAGAAGTGGATTTGCCTACTCGATTGCCGACCGGTTTTGTGTTCGCACCATGCCCTCATGATCAAGGATGTCCAAAATTATCATCAAAGAATGGGTAAACTGGCTTAATTTTGGAAGTTTTTTTTTTGAGCAATGAAGGAAGTAAAAGTTCTAAAAAACGCTTCGGAAAGTTTTGCCAACTGAAATTTGTTTAGCTAAGCCGATTGTTGTAGGAGAAACAAACGTATTTGCTCAAAACTTTCCGGAAGTTTATGCCTAAGAAATATAGTAAATGGTACGTATGCTTTAATAATTTATTCTTTTAGACATTTCGAATAAAATTAATAAATATGAAATTCAGTCATGAAGTGTTTTCAAGCGCTGAAACCTTTGAACAGAAAAAAAAAAGAAAGGTGAATGACTTATGCGGGTGTGTAGGTAATTGGTAACTCACCACTCGGCATTGCATATGAAAGCAATATAAAAGTGTATCAGATTTTTTTTCGTATGGCCAAGAAAAAGCTATAAGGGCAAACATTCGTTATTGTGTCATAAATGATAACCCATGAATGCCAAATAGTGTGCAGATAGACGGCTTCACAATGCATCTGTATTTTTTCGAATGCTTGACATGTAATTCTTAAAACATGTTCCTGATCGGGCTTTCTCGCTAATCTATCATCGCCTTTCGTTTTTCTTTAGCTTAAAATGATGTGATTTTTTTCGTGATTATTACCAATCGTTTTTTGCTGTTCAAATGACGATTAAATTTTGTAGAAGTGTTTGTAAATTTTCGACACGATGGCGCGAAATCCGGGCAGACGGAAGGGTCGGCAAGCGTGGTGATGGGACGGCGATTGGCTCTTTTGCTTATGTTATCATGCAAAAAGGCGTCAGAGAACCCGTGGAGAATTTAGCTTGCCTTTTGCAGGTATGTTTATTTGAATTGATTTCTGTATCATAGCACTAGAGATTTCTATGTAAGGGAATTTCGAGATTTTGTGTCCACATCATGCGCTTATAATCAGGGATGCCCGATACTATCATCAAAGAATAGTTGAATGACTGAATTTGTGACACCAGCTAAAAAAAAAATTCATGTTTTTTCTTTGCTTTCGATTATTGGTGATATTAAAAACAACGGCGAATAGTTTGCCTTTGCACTCCTGTGGAAGAAATTTTATGACTGCGAGAACCTTTTTACTATATGCCACATAGTTTCTTCAATTCTGATGCGAAATTCTTAATTCTATTTAGGTGGTCCATTCAGACAAGCATCTAACATGTACAGTATGTACACCGTTCATTGGTATTCAACGATTCACGATTTCAAAACGAGCCGGACCAATCTATAAGAGTATTAAGGCTAAGAAACCTGGTCAGCTGCTACCAGTAACCGTACGTTTGTTTTATCCCATTTTTCCTTCGGCTATTCTTTTCGAAACGAAACTTTTAATGAAAGTATTTGTTAGAAGATTGTGTGGTGAAAGTAATGAATGGGAAATATGGCATAACTAGGCGGCAATCGGGTTACAATTTTGTTCAGATGATATGGTGTCTGTTTTAGCAATTGCTGGATTCTGTGAGTGGAGGATTCATTTTTTTCTAGTGTTGAAAGTAATATGATCGATATAGAGAGCAATGCTGATTACTGATGGTGAGAAGACTGTCCGAATTATTAAAAACTTGGCTTTTTTATTGTTTCTGTAGTTATTCGATTTTTTTCACGTTGGATATTAGTGTTGTCCTCTTTTCAGATAAAACCGATCGCATCTGAATCGCAATTCGATGTCTACGAAGAAGCGGTGAAAGAGTTCGAAAAAAATGCTTCATACTAGTGAGTCTTATTGCAGACTTTTGACCGTCTTAGATTGTTACTGAATGTATATGCATATGTCATTCATGTGTGTATCGGTAGTTTCAATCACGTGACCATAGAAACTAAGACGAGTTAATAAATTTGCCGGAAACAATATAAACCTTAGAATGAGCTCTCATACAATTTTCATATTCATAGAAATAACGAATATTAAAAGATACTAAATAAATTTATATGCATTTCGCGCTAATTCTATTACAAAGAAAACAAATTGATCGTAGAGGGTTTGTATAAGTGATCTGGTTATTTAAAATATTGATTGATAAGTAGGGTTATTTTAATGTCTTTTTTTTTTAATATTTGTGAGAATATTGAGCAAATGAACAGTGTGTGAAAACATATGTCATACCAACTCTTATGATATACCGCTTCATTTTCTTTCCCACCCGACCGATGTTAAAATGTGCGTGCAATCTTGTCTGTATAGTTGGTTTCCTTTGTTGATCTTCCTTCTACCTTTTTTTTTGTAAAATAGTACCGTTTGCCCGCTTAAAAGTGGTGCCTTTTGAACACAATTTTATTGTGATTGATCATTTCCCATAGAATTTACTTAGCGAAAAATATCATTAAACCGACAGATGAATTATTTTCTATCGACAATCGGGTAGATTTCAAGAGCGGTTTTTAATTATGCATTCGAGCGGTAGCATCGGAGAAAGCATTAGTGACCTTATTGGATAGCTATATTTGAATTCTAAAAAAAAAAAATGAAGCAAACGGCTGATTTGACGGTGCACTCACATGAGACAGATGTCACCCTTCCCGCAACGGATTCCTACTTGTTGTTTTTTTGTTTGAATGAATGAAAACTTATTTAATTATAAAGTTATTGATATCTTTTATATTTTGCATATTGTGGATAGTAATGGTCACGAATTGGCTATGTTGTATTGTTTACACGTAAAGGATTAGGAGGTAGTTGTGTCATACTTACTCGGAGCAAAAGCAATGATGCGAAATGAAGATCGTATGTTTTGAAGTTTATAAAGATTAGCGAGATGGGATCTTGTATTTAGCTCGAGACTATCGTTCATTGAATTTTTTCAACGAGTTTGATTTAATTTTTTGGGATATTTGTAAATATCAGCAATTATGTCATTATTTCAAATGTTCAAAGAAAGAAATGTCTCAGTGTTGCACTGACATATTTGTTCGAGTTCCTGTTTACTGTCGATCATCAAGAAGAAGCCAAACGAAATCGCTGCTGTTTTATGTATTATCTTATAAAGTGAATATTTAATTTTTCCGTTATTTTATTGTCGTCCGCGCATCTATTTGTAAGATCCCAATGTATGTCAGGTCAGTCGGACCACTTAGTCAGTAGTGAGTTTCTCCTTCATTCACTAGCCACATTAAGGATTATTAGGTGCGTTAGGTGCTCACTATATTATTATGCTTTGAAAACTTTATTTATCTAATCGAAAAATGCGTTTGCAGCTGCAGCCGATGCATATTTCGAGTTACCTCGAAAGCCGATCGAATCAAATAAAAAAACAAAACAAAAATTGACGATAAATGAAGAAGGGCAATCGAAAAACAGCAAACGAAATATTAAATATAAAAGTGAAAGAGGTGTAAAAAGTGGAAAAAGTTCAAGAGGAGGTCATTTTGAGCTTTATATCCGCTTTTTTAGTCAGATAGTTTCAATGCACAAGCCAAAAATAAATACCGTTACAAGAGACTTGAGTAGCGATAATCTACATTATAGTATGATTTAACTTTTAATTTCTAACTTCATCTTCGCTAATTATCTCTTAATAATGTTTTGATTGGGGAATTGATATAGTCCATCTGTGCATATTTTATTTTATTGATAGTATTCTATAATCTCTGATGTTGTTTCTACGAAATTATTCAGCAAGTATGCTTTCAGGAACGAAACAAGAAAACATGAGAGGATATCAATGTTGTGCATTATTAATGATCATCATACTTGTGATATTAGGCATCGCAATGATTGCATTATTGGGTGCGATTGTATTCACCGATTGCTTTGGTATCGAACAATGTCCTATTATCTCATTGATATAAATAAATCGCTTTTTATTCAAGACTCATGCTTAACATTAAGTTGTACTTCGTTTTATATCGAAGATTAGTCGACGAATTGAAATTGTACTTCATTCGTATCGAGTGCATCAAAAGATCTATTATAGCCATCATTTTTTTTTTTGTGTGTTATGAACCTCTGAAAGATTGTTGTATTATTTTAATGCTATCTATATTTGGCTAGTAAAAAATTTCGGTAGAAAACTACAGTAAAAGTAAATTATAGCCCCAAGAAGAATATCGGGTTGAAATTGTTTAACGCAGTGATCCGTATTAACTAAATAGCCTTATCTAAACACGTCTTGATTTATGGTGTCTATTCATACGATCAACGAAATTGATAGTGCCATTCATAAAAACTTCATCATAAAATAAATTAACGCAGTATTTTTTCATGCATCGTGACCTTTCCTTTTTTTGAACCCAATTACTATGGTGTAGAATTCGTATAGAACCATATTCGGCCATAGGCACGCAGTTTTAATATTTCAATGATCGGCCAATTGAGTTGGAGGCTGTCGATTGAAATCGTACCAGATATGCAAATTTCGTTAGTTACCGAGTATAAGATGCGTGTTCAAGCTTTTGCATCTTTCAACAAAAAAAACATTGATTCAGTGCTATTTTAAATGTGTTACCAATTGTTTCTTGCATAAAATACTTTATGAACAAGAATGAAATTTGGCATAAAACGTACGGAGCTCTTCAACTGCTCCTTCCTCGAAATATTTATTTTTATTTCTAATGTCGACACCGAATGGTCAAACTAACGGCCCGGGAACGGGTACCCCTCCAGGCCAAGTTGTAGCAGTGAACTTGCCTCGTTCATCGCCTTGGCATAAAGCAACTTGGGGTAATGAAATTTTGGCTACAAATTATTTGAGTTTCTCTTATATTAATTAATAAACTTCAACTTTTAGCATTTCACTTTTGTTAGATAAACTCTAATTGAATATTTCGTAATAATATTTGCATAGATCGGCCAGTGTATATCTGCATAAATCTACGTTGAATAATTTCTTAGTGTTTTTCTTTTGTTATCGTCTGATCCATAAACGTTTGTTTATCACTTAGGACTAAGTTTATTTAAGTTTATTTTATTTTATTTTAGTGTCTTTTAGGATTATTGTCTTTTATTCATCAAGGTATAGTCGATTTTGTTTTTTGTTTTTTTATTTTCGTCTTCGATGATATCTTTTAATATTCATAAATTCGTCATCAAGCTATTCTTGTTCATTGGTTTGCGATGTAGGATATGCATAGACGTATATATATATATATATATATATATATATACATATATATATATATATATATATATATATATATATATATACAATGCAGCAATAAAATTACAGGTAATTGGGAATTTCTCCCTCTGATTGACTTTGGAATAACACTTCTGAAACGGTTACCTTCGAAGAAACTGAACACTACTTATATGACACCAGAAGAGTTGGTGAGTTCAATTTCTTTGCTATTACAAGGATATTATCTTTGCTTGCTGTCATTTGAACTCTCCCCTCTCCCATCACCACCCCTTCACCTCGTATGTTGTAGAAGTTTCTTGTCGCTCAACAGTGTAGCTGATACCCTAAGTGGCGCAAATGTCCATGTTACTTTAATCCAACTGCTTAATTGCTTTTGGTGCCATTTCCTTCTCGTTTTTTTTGTCCATCATTTGCTGTTGTTGTGTCAAAGGGTCTAACCTTTGTTATATCTTTGTTATAAAGGTGTGACCTCAGACCTTTTCCTTTTCCATATAGAGATGCTTTCATTCAGAATCTAAATTTCTGAGGTCTGATGAATCGAATAAAATTCAATTTCAGGAGAAATGCCGCTATACATCTGAGCAAAGCAATATTTCATTATGCCCATTGCAAATACTACGTGGTTTTGGTGCACTTCACTTATTGGCTAGTGGGAAAACCGAGAAGGCAATTTCCGACATTATTACACAAGGTATACCCTTTCAATATTGTCACATAACAGTTGATAAGAACATTCAACTGTATAGTTTTGTGGCGTTGGTTAACTATGACGATTTTTTGATGAAGGTCAGAAAAGAAAAAATATTACCGTGACCAAGAGGGTGGTTGTATTCTCCGACTGCACCACAGCGGAAGAAAGAAAGGAAATCAGAAAGAAAAGGAAGTTATAGCATTGATTCTAAGAGTACTTTCATGATTGCTCACCTAGAAAGGGTCTCCTATGTTTGTAACCGCAAGATTTTTGCTTCATTGAAACATTTGCGCATGAATTTTTACGATAAAATTTGCATAATCGAACATTTCTTCAAGGAAATGATGTGGAGGATATGCCAAAATGCTTGCCATACAGATATGGCTTTCATTAATAATCTTAATGCCTTTAAACTGTTTAACTGACTATCGTTCATTTCACCATATTTATATTCGTAACAACAATCGTTTGATCATTATTTGATTATTATAAACTAAGTGATATTATATTTCCGTTTATCCATAGTAACGGCATTTTCTGCTCACATATGGCGATAAGTTCTCACTCTTTCTGCAGTTCTTTTGGAGTAGATTTGTTGTGAGTGATAAATGCCCCGGTTCAAATGCCTCATATTTCAAGTGCCCGATGATTAGAGTACTTCGGTAGGAAGTATAGGGAACCCTTCCTCTTACAAATAACCTCTCTTTAGACATCGCGTACCTGTGTATCTATTTATGTTATGAGATACACTCCATCTACGAGCATGATGCTACCATGTCTCTTCCTCGCCCAACCTGGCCTAGACATATTTTCCTTACCGCAGTCCAGTCAGGTTTCTGTTGCAAGCACCCAAGTCTGCCATATTTCTGCTATCCCTTTGCCACAAATATCGTGGAGAGGAAAGACATGGGCATGGCTTTGAGAGGCTGTCGCAGTTTCAAAAAAGGCAACCGTGGATGATCCTGCTGAGATTGCACAGAATTGTCACCGATTCCTATACGAGAATATAGGAAAAATAGACAGCAGCGGTCGCATTTTTGTATTCTTATTCTTAAAACTTTGAATTCCGTTCATTCGTTCAAATAATTTAGGTGGTTTTTAGCGATCGAAGTTTTTTTCTTTTTTTAGGATAGAGGGTTTAAAGGGAATTTTCAAATCAAAATGACGAAATTAATCTCGTCATTTTATAATAATATCAAATTTTCTTCATTTTCCACCGCTATCCGTCGTCTTCTCTCCCCTCTATTCGTTCTCCTCTTCGTTGTTTGCCAACATTTTCATTCCTTCCAGAACATTGAGTAAACTGACAGCGTAGTAGTTGTTGTGGGATGCCATTAGAGCGTCCCACTCATACTGAGATGAATGTTACTGCCGAACATAAATGATTCCCAGGTAACGTTCATCTGATTTCGCAGCAAGTAATACTGAATAACATTTCATAATGTAATATTATTCTGTAATATCTTTATTGAAATAGATGGTCGAACGGATGAGAAAGCAATAAGCAAATAAGTGCCAAATTTTTGATTCAAGGCGAAACAGAACCAGGCTATGAAAAGATTTTCAGAACTGATACGAGATCGTATAAAATTGTGCAGAGGTAGCTAATTTCTTCGCTTACAAGAGGTATCCGGAAATTCCCCAGGTAGATATCCCCTTTTGAGGATGCAATTATATGCCTTTTGATCAGTGGATATCCCTCATAGGTTGAACTCTTTCAGCGTTGAGTGGATTTATAATATCGAAGCGTATGAACATCCAACAAGAGTTAGATGATCTCTACAATACGTTTTTTGATTCGCTTGGCTGTGCAGTGATACGAATTTATTTCGAAGATAGCCATATTATTCCATATAATGAGCCATTGCTAAAAATGGTCGACGAACGCTATATGGAAAAGGTTTTCTTAAATTTTTGTTTTTTTAGAAGAACACTGTTGAAACTGAAAAAGACTTAGGGTAATGGTTGCTTCACATTTTGCAAATTGCCCTGAGAGGACAAATCGCAAAGACGGTTGGGCGGGGGGGGGAGGAGGGGATTGTTAGAGAGATTTGAGACTTGCTGCCATAGGGTTTCATGAATAATCCTGCTGAATGATCACATTTCTTACTAGATTATCTAAATGCAAGCAATTCATCGTCATCTTCCTTGTTTGTCCTGCGTTGTGAAGCATCCTTTTGCATAGTAAAATCTGCAGTATTCTTTGAAACGGAATAAAACGAATTATTTGTATGTTTGGTTGCTTTTGTTATTGCGAGAAACTATTGCTTAGTAATTCACGTGGTGACACTTAGAAGTAGCAACATTTGACCATCAATTACAATTGTCTTTGATGATTGTTTTAAAAAAGGAAGGGAGGATTAAAGTCTTGCAGGATAGTCGACCTTACAGCTGTCTGTAAATAATAAATTGATCATATTCCTTCTAAGCAAATGCTAGACAGGCGTTCTCTCATTCAACCTGTAATTGACAGTTTATCACAACTATTCTTATTTAAAACATAATTGTATTTTTATGATTGTAGTCGGCATATTAAGAGGAAGGGGAAATCGTTGAAAAGGAATTAATGAAAAGAAAAGGTAGAGATATTCCTTTTTGGGAATAATAAGTCCGATTCCCTGTCATCCGAATCCCGACAGGGTGGAAGGAGGGTATTACTTTGGCTGTGAAAGGGGATAACTTGATTGAGGGATTGATATCTTGTTTCGTAAAGGAAGGAGGGGGTTACGAGGAAGAGAAACTCTTACAGCAACGTCTTTGAAAGTTGCCGTTCTTTTGATAAAAAGGCGTTAAATTATTAATAATGTTGTGGATTTAAAGAGAAAGGAACAGATGACCGAATCCGATGAAGAAATTGAGAAGAAAAGAGTGGTAAATGCGGTTTGTTTTACGATGAATCCAGATGGGAATACGACCGTTGCTTTGATGGAAAACGATTTGATGGTTTGCTTACAACATATTTTTTTCTTTCCCGTCAATGAGAGCAAGTTTTTTGGCTAATATTTCACATCGGGAAGCTATAGGCTTGTCGGGAATTTATGTTTGGGTAGGGAATGAATTCTTGATCTTTGTGGCGCAATTTAGATAGGATGCATACTTGACGTTTTTTGAAAAAAGAAAAGGTAACATTACTAATAAACATCACATTTAGTTATAAATTCTAAGTTTTGACATTGAAAGGCGTCTTCAATTTTTATAAAGATCAGTGGAATATTCCTCCCAATTATGCTGATTGGGAATAACATGCTATAATACACAGATTCTCCGTTGTTATTGCACTTCGATACCTATTGCGCAGAACTCAGTGGAAGTGATTGGCTTATTTTGTTTATCGTCAACATAAATCATTGAAATGCATCGGAAAGAGAGGAAATTTTCAGAAGGCAACAAAAGGAAAGGTGAAATATGCGATTCGTCATGATGTAGCACCTAATTGGCGTACTCGTCTTACACTTATAACAACATTTGATGGGACATTTTATTGGCATCCACCTGCACCGGTTGAGGTGAAACTTGCTAATTTCTATGAAAGTTGCACCCGAAATCCTCAATTTCGCTCTGTGGTAAGTAAATGTTTTTTTTTCATCATTTCTTTTCATATATAACGATAGAAAGCATCTTCTCTTATAGATTTAATAGCAACTGAAAAAAAAATTTGGTGATAAAATTGTGGATTCAATTTAACTAAGCACTATGAAAATTAATTTTCCACATGAATGTTGCCAATCACCGATTGTGCATTTATATTATTATGAACGAAATAAGCGATCGAAATAAAAAATATTTTCACTTGGTATTATGCGGATACTATTGCAACAGATAATATCTGTGAAATATTGTAATATTGAGGCGTAACGCAATACACCGTATCGTAGTGCAATCACCGTTGAATGATGTCTTTGATAGATTGTAATGTACGTCATTGTAGGCAGTAATTGTTGGCAGATGATGTCTTAAAGATGTTGCAAAACCACGTTGAACTAACTAACAGCTGTTTATGTTCAGATAGGAGATGAAAGGGAGTGGGAATACAAAGGTGACATCAGTTAACTTTCTATGCGATTCCTAATATCTTGCATGAATAGACGAAAAGGAAAAGGATAAATCTGAATCCTATATCTTTAAAAAAATCTGACAAATGAGGCAGCATTTATTATTTTACATTTTATGGGATGATGCATAGAGTTGATTAAGTAGCGCATGAAATTTGCATATGAAATAATAATAAATTATAAGAACATTGATAAATTTTCTTGTGATTTTCCTATAAAACAATATTATTAAGAATGTTGCTAGAAGAAAATTGCCGCTATATTATAGGTGGATGTTTATTTATGTGAAGGATTTTTTCGAACATGTTTAACGAATCGAGGCGTTCGTGTGGTGGAACTTATTTCCGAAGATCCTCTTCTTAAAATGTTGGTCCATCGAGAAAAATTTTTTAAGAGCTTTAATTTTTTCTTTGATTTAATAAGCATCATTCATATAAAATTTTCTTTTATTTAGAAAATATTTTATTCGAAATATTGGAATTTCGAATTTTTAAAATTCATCAAATAAAGTGAATTTGTTTCATTTTTTTTCATTATATTACTTCGCAAATCTTATTTAGGTATATTTTTCAACCAACAAAACATGAATTTTCCAACGAATTTATGAAAGAGATCAATAGTGAATACGTACAACATTGTATCGATGAACTTCCTAAAGATGTCGAACAACATAAAGTTTGCTCTCTTCTTTTTTTCGCGTAGTGAATTCCATCGATTTTTAAGCGGAATTTTTCTTCTTTCTCTCGAAAAAAAATCGAACTGTCAAAAAAATTTTTAATTTAAAAAAATAATCTATTTTACTATTCCACTATGAGGCTTAATAAGACTTAGTGGGAAAAGATTATTATCGAGTAGGGGGACCATTGATCTCAAATATATTGTTTATGCACCTCATGTGTGTTCTAGAATATGTGAATAATTACACTAATATGTAAATGTAAATAAATAATATGCAAATAAATAATTGAAGTTCAGGTACAAGTATAGCATAGTTGGCACAATATAGCACAGGTACATTTCTAGGTGCAGTGTTATGTTTGCAACATAAGTGTGCAATGGAATCGATGTGTAGTATTTCAATAGTGGTATTGATTGTTATACTATTGTAATTATTATCACTCTTGGCGAATGTTTTTGTCATTGCAATGAGGCAATCATTAGTTGATCATAATTCTTTTACAGTTGCTAATACCACAATTCACGATTGTTTCACCTCTCAGTCTTCGACCAGCATTCGATAAGCCAACCACATTATTCCATCGACGATCACCATTTCCACAAGCGTGGCGTATATTTTCGGCACAAAAGGCCGAATTCTCAAAGATCATCGGTGAACCAAAGTATTTCGGTGCAACATATACATTTCCACTATGGGATCATTATCATAAAACAAAATTCTCGGTGAGTTGATTCGAGTAACAATATTGTATGATGCACAAAAGTTAATGGTCAGTATGTGGTCACTAGGAAAAGGATGTGGACATTGCTCTCTTTAATCTAAAATCGCTATTCTGTCCAGAAGAATTGAACTTTATGTCTTCCATATCGCGTTATGATACAAAATAACTTCAGCCAACGAAAATTAACCGAAATATCGAAAGTGAAAAATTATTTCAACTTGGCAATAGTCTTTTAATACCATAAATTCATAGCATAACGTTTATGTGATAGCTATTCGACGAAGTCCTTCAGTTGTGAACACTTTCAATGGGACGTGATCTTGAAGCACTTATAAATTGGCCACTACGATATATTTTGATCGTCTGAAAGTTAATGTAAGTAGTATTGAGATCATAAGACTGTTTTGAAATTATTTTTGATCATCGCAGATAGATATGCGTGACTTTGGATTGAATAAGAATTAGGTCTATTCTTTTTTCTTTTCTTGCAAATTGAAATGGGAATATTTGGAAGTAAACTTTTTAAGAGTTAGCATTATTAAGCTTCTTAAATATGCGCTAATTTAAGTTACGAGTTGGGCAACCAGAAAAGAAACCTCCACAAGTGGAAAAGAGTCAGCATCCCGAGAAGCCAACCGATGATATAAGTTCGTTTTATTTTTTTCTAATAGTGTTCTTTATTAGCTATAATAGTTTGCTAACGTATATTTAAATAGGTCTATTTAGAGAAGCCCATACAGGCTAATGCCTTATCATTATTGTGTTTGTGGATGGTGCCATCCAACATTTGAGCGACAGGTGAGCGGGTGTCATGTATTAAGGTTGCCTTTTTGTTAGTGGCATAATGCTTAGGCGTTTTTTGTTTTGGCTATACTTTATCGTTCTCACCACAGTGGTACCCGATGGTATCCGTATTTTATTAGTATTCATTATTTACTGCTTGCACGACTTTGCCGTGCGCTGTGGTTGGTTGCTTGGAGTTTACATTAATGATAGCATTTATTCGAACTTATTTTCTGCTGTACTTTTTATTCGTTGGGATGAAGCATTGTGCCTTTTACACTGTGACCGATAGTGTGGAGGAATTGGGCAAATGAGAGAATTTCGACTGAGTTATGCACGCAGTGCACGACTTACCTTTCTTCTAAACGCTGTGAAAGGAATTGATATCCAAACTTCATTCCATAAGACTAAAAAAATTAACATTTTGAAATATCCACTTGAATTTTGATAACTTCGACTTAGTAGTAAAGCAGTGCAATTCTTGACAGAAGGCAGTCGTATTGTGAAGATGACATATTTATGAACTATTATGGTAAAAATTATAACGAAAAGGATCGAAATTCATCGTTAAATTGTTCACTTATATATTTTTTAAAGAATAAGGATAAGTGAGCGTATAGTTTCATTTGCCGTTGATTTATGCTAGGTGCAAAAAAACATAAAGTCTCCAGATGTTTATTATTTGAAAAAGAAAAAAAAATTAGAAATAAGAGGTGGGAAAGGAGAGTGGGAGGAATGAATGAAAGGGAGGAAATTTTATGAAACAAGATCCAAATCGAGAGATAGGAATTTTTCGTTATTTCGTTCTATATTGAAGTTTATTTTCTATTTATTTGCAGCACAAAAAGATGAGCCTCATCCAGCATCTATGCGAATAAACAAAGCAAATGCTAAAGTCGCAATCATAACACGACCAGGGCAAACTGGCGAATCAAAATCCAAGATTCTCCTTGGCATCATTGAGGTATGTTCGCATTATCATTTCTATTTCAAATGTTTCTTTTATTTTGATCACCTCTGTTTTTTTCATAGTTAATGGTCATTGTTTTTAAGGGAAAATTTTAAGTGGGTAGTACTCGGATTTTATTTGCATATATTTGTCTATATTTGAGAGAAGCTTCATTTGCCAATTTCAGTCGACTCTCCAGTTTTTTTTTTTTTTGTTTTAAAACCTGAAGAGTTCGCTGTGGTTGATGCGAAATAGGCGATAGTCCCGTATCCCATTCCAGTCAAAGGATAATCACAGCTTGATGCATTTCGGCTAGCGGCACCTACTGTCTTACACTGGTCTGGATATCAATTTGGCTTTTTATGAAGCATGGTTGTTGAGGCGTCCTCGTCGAAATGCAACAGCTATCCACTTGCTATAATCACCGGGCGAATTCGATGATTCCGATCGGCGGTAACTATCCCAAGATCCATGACATTTTGGCGCTATCGTTTCCGCTTGGGAAGCTTATATTGGCAGTTTTTAGCTCCCGAATATTTGGGCATAGGAAGTTCACCATTTTGGCAAATATGCAAGTTGATTTGTGGGTTCCACACTCTGAATGGCGCTTTTATCTGGTAACAATCAAGCTTTTTTAGAGGTGTAAACTGAACTGATTCATAGTCGATATAGAGTTGAAAAATTCTCTTAACTAAGAAACATGCAAAAGGCAAATTTAATGGAGGACTCAAATCGACAGTTTTCTAAATCAAATATCTATGCCATTCACTCATAGTAGCAACCACAATTATGAGTTCATTACTCTCTCATTTTTTACTAATTTCTGTGTAGTTTCGGTAGTCAAAGTGGATCGATCAGATTGTTCCCAGCGTCTAATTGCCCAGGACTTCTGTTTATTCCGGCGGGAAATCGGCTATGTCGAAATATTATCATTGGATTGCTTTGCGATGGCATACAATTGATTTTATAATAGCAAGCTGTAGAGTAAGGAAATTTTCACGGATAGTACTTCTTTGCTTGTAGCAAGGATCGTAATCGACGAAATTTAAGTGAAAATCACTTCCACCCAATTAGAACATCAATCATTGATTGCGCCGAATTTATAAGGGTGGGTCATTTGTAGGGAATGTATTGATGATTTACAACTTGATTGACGAATGATTCAAGGAATGTCTTTCATGTTATTATACCTTCATCAATGGCACTAAATTTGCATATTCCTAAAGATGGTGCTAAAACGAAAAATTTACATAAATTGCAATTTATTTAATGCCGAAAATTATAATAAATTTCTTATGCACGTTAAAGGAGGAAAATGGAGATGCATTCGGTGGTCGTGAAAACGATATGAGGACAAGCATCGAGGGAGGAGGAGATCTGATGATACATGAACCTACTAAAATGAAACACGCAGCATCACAACGTGCAGAGACGTTAAACTCAACGTATGTTTTCACAAATACTCGATGATTTTTATTGCAGATTTCATTGATATTGAGGGGTTTGATGTGGTAACTCTTAGAGAATATGTATCAAACAACATCGATATTATGATGTCTGTCTGATTGTGGGAATCAAATTGGACGACGTCCTCCTCGGTCATCAACTAAAGATCTTCGTTGATCCGTTTAGAATCTGAAAAATCAAGTCGACATCTTCAGATATTTTAACTTTAATGCCACAATGCATTGGAATGAGTTTCCTAGCAAAGAGTCTCTTCAAATAAAGGAGCATCAAGCACATATCTAGATTTTATAAGGATCTGAATTCATTCTATCTACCATTGCTTTCTTGTCTCCTCATTATACAGGAAATGATACTCTATTTGAGATTGGTAATCACTCTGCAAGAGGTATCCGTCAGTTATATAAGACATGAGTTGGAAATTTTCTGATTAAATTGAGCATTGCGCTGAAAATTTCTGATGTAAGTCGGCGATCGAATTGGGTCGGAAGTTTTTAGGCGAAAGAAGTTTGCTATACTTCAAGTTAGATAGAAGCAATTTTGAGGCGATTCTCATAAAACATTTTTATTTAAGAAGCGAGAAAACACCACTTCATCTCAGCTTAAAGTTCTCTACGATCATTATGGAGCCTTGAGGGAAATATTTGTGTTTTTTTTAAATATAAAAAGCGATCGTCATTATCGGTCATTTGTTCTTATGCAGTACTGATTTGAAATTTTGACAACGTGCTGTCAATATTCCAAAGATTTCAGTTGGCGAATTGACGACGTGATCAACGAGACAAACGTTGTCGCACCACTACAGAAAGTTGAGCATCGAACTACACCTGCACACGATACAATAAGTGAAAAACATGCATCGTCGATGATTCTTTGTGCGACGCAAGCCGATAGTGCATCATACCATCCTCCTCAAGTCGCAGTACCACCTCTTTCACAACCTAAACGGCAACCGACCGCACCACCGCAATCGGCCACCCATATTTCTCGGTCCCATCGTTCCGCACACCGTTCTCATCGGTCTAATCGTTCCGCCCGCCATTCTCGTCGGTCCGATCGTTCCTCACGCCATTCTCGTCGATCTAATCGTTCAGCCCGCCGTTCTCGTCGATCCAATCGTTCCGCTCGTTCATCACGCAAATCATCGCGTCCTGTAAGCAAATCTCTGAATCAAAATATGGATGATAAGATGGCCTCAACACAGCACTCTAGCAAGCAGGTAGCGACAACATCAAAACGAACAATGGACACACAAGTTGAAGAGATGGAAAGACAATCGATAAACGGGTCACGTGAAGCGAGTATCGGGAAAACGCAAAGTGAAGCTCATAAAGAAAACGGTAATGGCATAGTGGATAATCAGGTGATTGATTGAAAATTTTTTATTATTTTATTATAGAGAGGATATAACCAATTGCTAAATATTACATTCTAAGCGTGACATATAACTTTTCATTAACAGTCAATTTCTTCATAGTTTCATATGAAAATCGCATAGCTAAGCAAAGTGATATCATATACGCAACTATGCATTCATATGTAAGAACTCATATAAATTTGCATAATTTTCATATACACTCTTATAAATCACTTGTATAGGTATGTGCTTATATGCGCACGTGAATATAAATATATAAGTTCGTGCATACGTTTACATAAATTTACATATTTGCTTATATATATTTAATTATCTATTTATAAACAGATATATTTTTATATATGCAGGTGCATATAGTTGTACAAAGAAGCCTTCAAACGTTACATCACGTTTTTGAGGTTCGATTCGGGGTCTGCAAGCTTTACTATCAACAGTACCGTTTTATCTTGAGGATGCTGCACTCCACTCATGCCCCAATGCTTGGTCTCACAACTGTATTTCTGAAATTCTATAGAGAATACTGGCAATAAGAGCTTATCACCCACAGGATCCCACTCTGCCAACTAATTAATAAGCGTTGCAATAACGATGTAGGCAATAAAAGGTCAGGCTACTTAAGTGTGGTGGTATAGCCTGGTGTATTCGGTCTATCGACGAAACCTATAGAGTATGTTTATGTTCAGGGGAGCAGCGCTGCAAACGAGCATACGGAAACTCTTCGCTCAGATACAAGACAGACGGCTGGTGTCGACTTCGTCATGGAAGAAATTCAGGTGAGAATGTTTGATTGGCAACAATATTGATAGTCTAGTTTTATATATTTGAATATTTAAATTCTCAGAAATTAATCTTTCTATTATTTGTTGTGAATATTTGTTGTGATTCGGTAACGATAGCAAACTGATGTATTTTATTCTAGCTTCAAATCTAATAGAGAATAAAAAATATAGCCTATAATCTTAATAAAAGCATCCACTTATGCAAAAATGTAGCAATTAAAAAAGAGAGAAACATCAATAATAAACTCAACAGAAATAAATTTGAATGGATCAGAATTTACTCAAAAAGTAAAAATTTTTCGTTTATATTTCAACGACATCTAATTCAATTTAAATAATTCAACAACGATATCAACGATACATAATCGGACTATTTTTATTATTGGAATAGTTAATAAAAATAGCTCTATGGGTACAACATTCGGAACCCTTTAATTATTATTAAGTAGCATTCAAACGTGATTCATTGGAAAGACTCCGGAGTTCACTTTATTCGTATCTGCGCATCGATTGGAGTCGTGTTATCATTAAGTGAAGGGTTTATCAACTATCATATCAGAAGGTCATTCACCAATTCTAACAACGATTGTTATCATCTCTTTCTTATTTCTATGCGTTTAAATGATTAAACGATTGCTTTATTTCAGGTGGATGACAATATCGCAAACAATAATAATAATAATCGTTAGTTGTTTTTTTTTTCACTAATTATATGTCTAATAAATGAAATATTATCAATACTATAGGAAAATACGCACGTGTATTAATGAAACATTTTCCTTATATGCATATATGAAGATTAATTTAATCGAGGATAACACTAATTTACATATAGTTTAATAAATTTGCTTCATAAAATGCGTTGTGGTAATATTATTTGTTCGTATGGCTATATATATTTGCATATCCATCGATATATCGACAATATTTGCATATTAAAATGCGATATTTCATAAAATTTGCAATGCGTTAACCGAATGATCACTTATATTCTCAAAACTTCATTACAAATTGAAAAAGCGTTATGAAATGATTGAAGTTGGCAACGGTATGTATAATAAAGTTTTTTTTGCACTATACTGCTCTATGTTATAACGAATGGATGGTTGTTTGGTTAATTGTAATGCTAAATTTTTTTTAGTACTATCATCAATTATTTTATAGTTGAAGCACTAAGGCGTGCAACAAAAACGACTCCTATACCTCGCGAGAAACAAGATGAATCAATTCATCTCGAACTCGACGAAACGCCAAATAATGCTTCACGTTATAAACCATGTGAGGTGCAGCTAAATGGTTTGCTTTTAATGTTTGTTGTGAGGAATGGTGTTATTTTCTGAATGACGTCATCGACCGTATGGTTCTTTTTGAAAGATATTTGCTATTTACGATGGTTGCTAGATCTCAAATAATTATGAGAATCATCTCATATAGCTTGATATTTCAGATTTATTTTGGGGGTTTTTCCTGTAGAGAATCATAGGATGTGAATGCGTAGTACAAGGGAGGAGGGGGGAGAGGGGGATTATTAGTGCATAGAGACAGATGGCTATTCGTGGTGATGTTTGAAGGAAGGAGATAAGAAGTAAACACGACATTTTTTCGTTGCCAAAAAGCATGTTTTCCTTATTCGCCTTACAAGGATGGAAAGAGGCAGCTATGTTTTTGAAAAGATTCCCAAACCGTAGGAAAAGGTTGTATGGAAGAGAGAAAAACGAAAAAAGAAAATGAGAAAAAATACCCATCTTGGCATGTAGGATCGATGTGCTGCTTTTTTCCTATGCGGGAGAAACTGTGCTTTTCATTATATGGATCACTTGGGTGGCAACTATTTCCTTTCAAAGCTGTTGATTAACGAGTTAAGGTTTTCGGTATTCAGGTAGATAAGTAGCGAGTATAAGCTAAAGAATCCAAAAAAAGTTTGTTTTTACTGTGAGGCATCCTCCGGATACGGGAACTTTGACCTTTAGACCTCAAAAAGTGGCATACAAAGAGCGCGAAAACTTGCAGGTAGATTTGTGTATGAGGCCACAAGCCCCTTCCAAGGCAACGAGCGTGTAGAAATTTGCTAAATATGGATCGTCCGTTATTAAGGAACATATTATTATTAGCTGTTTCGTTCGTTTAAAATATTAGCGCTGATAATAAAAATTTGCAGATATACAATACGACATAAATATAAACACACCATTCTTATATATGGTGGTAGCATGTAAACAAGGACAAACATTTCTCATCAGTATGGGCAGATTTGTGAGTTATTTGAAAATATTTTATACATCATTCAATTAATATATGCAAATTAAAATTTGTAAAACGATATTGCCATATTTGACTAGAAATTGAATTTGAAAACTTCGATGATTTGAGTTTTTTTCTAGAGAGTTCTTAAAGACTATAAAATGGTTTTTTTTTTTTTTTTTCATCGGAAGAAATCAATGCGAAGAAAACATATCGCAGAAATAAAAATTTCGTTTTGGTGTTTTTTAAAGGATTATTTTTTTTTTAATGGTAGCAATTCTTGTGGTGATCACCGACTCTTTCTGCAGTTTGCTGCTGGATGTGGATATTCTGCCATAATCCCCCTCATTTGCAGTAATCCTTAAAGAGGCTCACTGATATTTCCAGGATAAAAGATAAACATAAAATATATCAACATTTATGCTTTTTCATTTTTGAATCACAAAACCAAAAAAGTCTGTTGATTGAAAATTTCGAAAAGAACATTTTTTCTAGACCAATATAGACGAGACGAATGAGGAAAGCAAAGAGAGCAGGAAGAAAAGAGAGAAGGCAGCAGAAAAGGAGAAGAAAAGAGATATTCAAATCAAAGGTAGTCAGGAAAGGAGAGTAGCCAAAGAAAGCGTTAGAGAGGACGAAGGGAGCAAGAAGAGCAAAAAAGAGGACAAGAAAAGCAAACGAAGCAACAGAGAAAACAAAGAGAGTAAAGGAAGCAATATGAAGAATGGAGGAAGCAAGCGAAGCAATAAAGAGATCATTGTGAATAACAACAATCCGAAATGAGTGGAAGAACAAAGACAATGAAAATAATGAGGGTGGAAAAGAGACAAATGACACACAAATATACACATAACGATTTGAAGCTATAATAAAACCTAAATAAAAGGATTAACAATAAATTTTTTGCATATCTTCCGAAAGGGAATCCCAACATAATTAAAACTCGTATTTTTTAATAAATGTAAGAGAAAAAATGAGTGTCCTCTCTATGGATAATAGGGAGGTATATAGGTATTTGCTAAATTTTACATTAAGAATTTATCGTGATTACTGTTAATGAGTGAAGTATCACAGATTCTGATAATACCACTGGAAAATCGGGGATTTTTTTTTTCAGACCCACAGCAAAAAATCTTCTTTGCAAAATCTGCTCAGAGGCTTGTTAGGCCTCAATTTGCTTCAAGGGAGTCGACAGGGGTTGTGGTTTGTATGTGGAATCTTAACGACACATAATATTCGCCATTCACTTCAGCTTTCCGCACCTCATGTAGTAAGCGTTTTGCTAATCGTTAACGTAATTGAATATATCCGACCTCTGGCTGTTAAGTATGATCTCTGGGTAAATCGAGGTCAGGTCATCCCGAAATTTGTAGCAGCTAGAAACTATAAAACTAATCTGCACTGAAGTAACCGTTCACTCGATGACGTCAATCCCGTGGCTCAATACGTCCTGCATCTCCATACTGTACAGGTAGAGGTCGAGCGAATAAAATTCTCTGATTTAAGCTGAAAATTTTCGAACGAAAACGGCAGATTGTAAGCCTCAGATGGTTTGGGTCAAAGAAATGTGAGGCTACTTTAGGTTCATGTTACGTGCTATGCCAGAAAAGTCAAACAGTTTCAAATTCCCGCCAATTGGAATATTCGGCGACGATCGTCAGAATTGGGTATTTCAGGGATCGGTTGTGAGATACGCAATGATTTCGGAAAATTTCTTTTGCGAAATGCTGAGGTCATTAAGGAGGGCGGAGGAGGGGGAGGGGGAGGGGGTTTGATGAATTAGGCGTTGTTTTAAACATAAGTGCCTTTTTCTTCAGTTTCCGTCAGTGATCAAGTGGGGAATAGTCAATAAAGTTTTACCAATATAGTAATAACACTTTTTGTTTGAAATTTATCTTCAGAGTTGCGTTTATTTTATTCGCATGATGTGTTTGAAGTGTATTCATTGCTGCATAACTCTTTTATTAATGTATAAGCGGAATTAAAGATTATAATTGATGAAATTTTCGAATTGAAAATGGGCAAATCTGATTCGGAAGTGATGAAATAAACTCGCATACTCGTACTAATGGAATTCAAAAGTTTTGTGATAGTTTCTAAGTGGATGATTCGTTGGGAAACTCAAATCGTTAAGTATTTTTCGACTCCGACTCCACTAGGGTAATTCAAGGTTTACAATACACCGGAATTAAGTATTGTTGCGAATTGTTGCATAATGGTAATTGCTAAAGTTGAGTTGATTGAATAAATATTCATTTATAAAGCTATGTAGTGATATCGTTTAAGCTTTTACTTTAGAAAATTGTCTAGCACAGGGGGGGGGTAAGGGGGAACGGCTCTAGAAATGCAGTTTGTCTTACAAAAAGTGCGTGAGTTCACAAGCCTTCGAAAGATGCTTCAGCTTAGCCTTGCTCGTTGCCCATTTGGGTAGGAAAACCACCCAGTGCTATGAACAAAGCAGTGTGCGGGTAATTCGTATTATTTCGTGAATTGTTTCTGTATGGTTCTAAATTCTTGAAAGCCGTCTCGTGGACAGTGACCTCACAACCCTCCCTATCGGATCTCCATCAGACGTCGTTCTTGCCCGCTTGACCTCAGCTCACTATGTCGCTGGTGAAATCTACTACTTTCAACTCTCGCTGATGACGTATCGCTCAACACCATGACCACAAAAGTGGGGGACGAGGGGGTTGGAAGGGACTGTAGCAGAGTATTTAGTTTCTTGCGATAGGTTAGTATGAGTAAAAACGATGTTCGTCATATATAGCTTGTGCATTGCATCAATTATAATACACTTTCGAAATTTTGCAGCCTCAACGCGTTCAACCATCTAGCTATAAGAATGAGTGGGGGCCCAGGATTTGTTGGTATCAAATTCTGTCCCGAATGGTGAGCTCTATCACATTTTGTTTTATTACAACCCTCTAACGAAGTGAAGTGGGGGGGGGGGAGAGATTTTTAATGGCTAATTTAATTATTTGATTTTTTTAAGCTCCAAAAATATCCATACAGATTGATGTTGGTAAGCCATCAGATTGGTATAAATCTTTGTAGAAAAGATCATATATGAATTCCCAATCAGTCAATTGTGTCATAAAGCCAAAAAGTTGGATTTCTGCCGAAAAGTGGTGTAGTATAGAATCGAAGCCTGTCTTTGGGATAGCGATTTGGAAAAATTAGGAAAATATGTGCCAATAATTAACGCTTTCCATAATATATTTCAAAATTGAACGACATAAGTTTACTCACAAAATTTAGCAAGCAATTATTGCAATTCTTCTTGTTGACTATTCTAAAAGATTTCTTTTCGAAAATCTGCAATGGTAACGTCACGTCTGTGGGGTGTATCTTTTTCGCGTTTGCATGTCTGTTCATGTCTGTGCATATCTGTCTGTTCAGTAGTTTCAGTTTGGGAACTACTTCCAAAGTTAGAATTATGAAATTTTTTATTTTATTTTATTTTACTTTTATTTTTATTTTTTGCTTATAATGTACATAGTAGAATGAGTTGACATTATCTATTTTCACACTGATGCATTGAGTTTGATTGCAAATTTGAACATTTCCATCAATTTTACACCAATGTGCTTGTAGAAAAGGGATTATTTTATGTGAGATTTATGCATATAGTTGAAAAAAAAAAAAATTCAGCTTCAGCTATGAAAGATTGATTTATAAATTTTGCATGTATAATTTTTATTGACAACTTATGCAATTGTTGATTGATTTAATAGGTAAAATGCAAAAATGCTAATTGTGCCAGCTGATTGGTTATGTCTTCACTTTTTTTTTCTATTTTACAATCATTTGTTTTTTCATTAGGTAGATTTTATTTTATTTTATTTTATTTTATTTTTCAGCAATAATATGTTATATCCGAAAGAGGATAAAGAAAATCGACAATTAATGTATGCATGTCGCAATTGTGATCACAAACAAATCTCCGAGAATCCATGCATATATGTCAATAAATTGATGCATGAAATCGAGTTAGTTTTTTTTCTCATATATATTTTAAATATTTTTATAGTTGCTAAAAATATGGGACCAATCGCTGATTATATAGAGGGAAGCTGTTCTATGAATTAACTGATTGTTGTGCTAGATCTAGTGTTTTATCTAAGTCTAATAATTGTGGCGTTTATTTTTAAAAGGCATCATACGGGAATATGATACAACTTCTAAAGGAATGAAGAAATGAAGGTGGAATGGGGTGTAGAATTTTCCTCTGAGAACTTTCTCCTGTTTGTATAATTTACATAAAAATTTTCCAAAAATTTGCATAAAAGAATTTTTACACATTTTTTTTTTTGATGGCGGGCACAGTTCTGATCCGTTTTCCGCATCCTTTACCTATTCCTTTCTTCGGGAAATTTTTCCATATATATGCGGTTTTTTATAATAGCATCGATGCGTACAGTGAGTGTGTTTTTCAGTGAATTAACACAGATAGTTGCTGATGTGATTCACGATCCAACATTGCCGAAAACTGAAGATCATCCTTGCCCCAATTGTGGCGGAAGAGAAGCGGTCTTCTTTCAGGCGCAATCTAGAAGAGCAGAGGTAAGTCTGTCTAATTGCTATTCATTTTGAATTATTGGCAGAACATTGCCACATGACTGTAAGTGTAGTAAGGGTGAAAATTTGTTTAGTCGATTTTTATTTATTTATTTATTTTTGTAATTCAGAATGGATCGCTGAAGGTACTTAGTAAATTTTAGTCACTCTCCATTAGCCCAGACGCAATACCGTGATCGCAGAGGGAGAAAGTTTTGGAGGGAAGTTTGATGCGTCGAAATTTAAAACATCGGCATCTCAAGTGTTAGCAATTTGCCTATATCCCATTTTATTCTCCACTTTCAAACTCTGTGATTGATAGAATCGGGCCATGCTAAGTCATTTAGATCTTCTAACAAAAATTGGCAAAAGGTATGGAGAGACGTATAAAGATGGTCTGAGAATGCAGTGATAACATTTAATAAGTTCTTTGATAATTGTTTCAAACATTGTTTAAAAGTTTTATCAGTTGTATAAAGATAATCTCTATAAAATTTGCCTTATTTCAGGAGGAAATGCGTCTATATTATGTGTGTATGAATCCGGGTTGCACTCATCGATGGACTGATTAATCTAAGTGATGCATTTTATTGAACTGATTACGGTTTTACTGCAAAGGTAGATATTTCCCATCGCCTTTCCTTACCTCCTTAGGAAATTTTGTAGCTAATGAAAGTGGAATAAGATTACATAATGCATTCTCATTGGATGGGGGGGGGGGGGGCTATGGGATCCGTTCTAATTAGGTGGAGGGAGGATTATGCCATGCATTCTCACTGGATGGGGAGGGGGGTTAGGGTTACGCCACGCATTCTCATTGGGTGGGGGGATCATACAGGAGTGAAGTATTCCAAAACGAATCGGCGATATGCGATGAGGACATTTCAATGAGGGCTGAATACATCGGTGGTGCAAAGTGCTATTTGATAATGAGTGCAAGACCATTTCTATGAGGACGAAAAGGATTTGTCAGACGTTATTAGTGAAACATGTGACAATATGTGTAAATATCTGTTCTGCAGGATTTTCATAATTATTTGTGCATATCGACTCTCTGTAGTATTGTTATTGGTCGATTATAAATAGGAATGTGGATATTTAGCTTGAGGGCATCAGATGGCGTAGTTGATGAGGTGAGCGGATTGTCATCAAAAGTGAATATTTTAAGAAACGATTGCACTATTTTAGTGAATTCTTTTTTTTTTATTTATTCATTAAGGGATTAAGCTCTGAATGATGACCTCAGATATTGTTTGAAATGTTTTTTTGGTTGAATATATCCACTTTCCGCATCCGTTTGCGTTGCATCCCACCTTCCTCTACTCCCTCCCTCACTGTGTGAAAGCGCTAATTGAGGATTGCTTTATGAAGAATAGGATCATTGAAATTTTATTGAAATTGCCCACGTTCATTTTGTTATCATTTATGAGAATTGAAGCAAATTTAGTTGTTTTTATTATTCCTTATACGTTTCTTTGATTCCTTTGTTTTGGTTTATTGAAAGTGATTTTATTCGAATAAGAATTTTACGAATATATATAGTTTTTTATGTAATATACTCGATGATCTTATTTATTTTATTCTTTTCCATATCGGTATGTTTTTTTTGTTTAACCTGTTTGATATGTTTTTTGAATCAATATTGAACATTTTGCATATATTGATAATAAATTGTACGGAATATTTCTAAATGCAAAAATAAAATATTTGCTATTATTTGTTGTTAGTATGAATCTCGATCGTACCAGGTCGGTAGATCTCCTATTTGATCAGTAAATTTGCTTCATTTGTATTGACAGTGAAATAGCGTCAATATTTGCATTAATGGATTCTAAATTCTTTCATGTGCTGTTATAAACTCTTAGAGCTATGGTTTATTTGAGCTTAAAACATCTCTTGGGCAGCCCGGAACCACACAACTGAGGTAGACAAACCGAATATAGTTGGGTAAATACGCTATCGGCGGACTTGTTCGAGTATAAAGGTTATGAAGACCCTAGCAGACTGCAAAATTACGAAACAGTGGATGTATATTGGGTTGCAAAGATTCTTGGTATAAGGATTAATGAAGGTGATGGAGGTGATTGTTTAATCGAAATAATTAGAGGTTGTAATATTAGGAGAGAACGATGTGAAGCCAATAATGCGAACCGTTTATAAGCGTTACAAAAAAAAAGAGGATCAATAGAAGGTAGATGAGGGGACTTATTGGTGATTTGTTCATTTATGTTTTTTGGGCCAATTTCCAGGCTTAATATTTATGGACTCAGACAGAAAGTGGTGAATTCGATGGTACAAAGATTTCAGCTGATGGAGTCTAAGGTGGTACGGATGAAAATAGTTCTTAGTGCATGCATCCTCATAGGTGGGGGAGGGTTACGTAATGCATTTTCATTGGGTGGAGGGAGAGGGTTATGCCATGGTTCTCATTGGGTGGGGGGTGGGGGGGGTGAGTTATGCCATGCCTTCTCTTTGGGTAGGGGGAGGGTTATGCCATGCATTCTCACTGGATGGGGGGGGGGGGGTGTGAGGGCTGCGCCATGCACTCTCGTTAGGTGGGCGGTGTAGGTTTCTGAAGTATACGTGGGACTATTTGAGGAATATTACTTATTGACTCCGTCAGGGTTATTGATTATGTTGAAAGTAGTTGAATAGTGCTTTAAAAATCCCTCATAACTGGCGGTATAGTTCCAGGCTCAGTTACTAATTCATGAGTCGCGGGCTTCGACTTTTCTAGGTGACCTTATATTTTCTCCCGAGCACATTTGCACATTTCATCCACCACTTCCTCCACCACGCCGATAATCAGTGTATTCGTGTATGATGGAGCAGACCTACTAGAGTTATTAGTGAAGCAATAATTGCCGCTATGTCCGTGCGTGTGTGTGTGCGTGTCTGTGTATGTCTGTGGGTGCATCTGCGTGTTTCTGTGCATGTGTGTGTGCGTATGTGTTTGCGTGGGTGTGTGTGGTTTTGTGTGTGCGTCTTTGTGTCTGTGTGCTGCGTGGTGTGTGTGTGCGTTTGTGGGGTGTGGTGCGTGAGATTGGTGTATGGCGTGGCGCGTGATCTGGTGTGGTGTAGTGCAGTGTGGTGTATTTGTGCGTGTGGCGTGTGTATGTGGTGTGTGGTGTGTGGTATGTGGCGTGTAATGCGTGTGGTGTGGCGTTTGGTGCTTGTGGTGTGATGTGCTGTGGTATGTGTACAGTGAGGTTCGCTAGTGTGGTGTGCGGTTTGTGATGCTTTGCGGGGTGCGTGGTGCATTCGCTGATGTACATTGTTGTTTTCATAAATCGTTGCTTCATGTGGAGCGCCTGACTGTTCAATGTTGCTTCACGTGGAACCCCAGCTAGTCGTAAAAAATGATGATTGCTAATGATATGAGAAAATGCTTATGAATTTTGATTGATAGTGAGTTATAACTGCACTGTAATCGTTTCGGTGGTAGCGTATAGAAAAAGCCGAATTATGAATGAAGATTTCTTTAATATTTGCGTGCTAGATGACGAAAATCTCGACCAATTTTTGAATTTTCTATTAATTTGAAGTTCATAATTGTTCAGAGTTGCTCATATCATTTGCATATCGTTGGTTATCATCGGTTTCTGAGGAAACCTTTAAAACATCTAAAAAAGATCAATTTTTCCTTAACTATTGCTCTTTTTCTTTCTCTTTGCTGCAACGTATATGATTTCATTAATGCACCTTTTGAAAATGAAGTCTTATAGTGATTCGCCTCATATTTTTACCCGCTTTTACTTCATAATGCTTCTTAGATATCAACATCAATTAAATATTTGACGAAAAGTACGTGAACAAGTACCATTAGGAAATAGGAAACAAATTTCGAGAGCATAAGTGTTCAGGCGTACAATGAAAGATGTCCCACTCAACACACCATCAAATAATTCTTTGAACTACTAAGAGATAATAAAACGTGAGCGATAATGCACTAATGTCTAAAATTGTTCGATTTTGTTTTTGAGATACATTCGACGTAAAATGAAAATTCGAATCGCTTGCGGAACGTATGTAAATTTTAAGCGATCTTAAAATGGTTAATAGCACCTTTCACTATAGATGGATTAACTTAAATTTTATTATTAGTAATCATTGAAGATATACAATCGCCAAATTTCCTAAGTGTAGCCGGACTGGTCAACGAGTGTTACATATCGGATAGATAGAAATATATATATCGCCCAAATTCGGTGATTTCGCCAATGTAAATCAGTCGAAAAGTGAAAAGTTTTTATAAATTTCATTATGCCATGCGATGATGGACAATCCACCGCTTGGTGAAAATAATTTATCGGTATAAGCGTGAATGCTTGAAAGTTCTGCTTGGTGGTTGATATTGGAAAAGAATAATTTTTGACCTTTGACCTCATTAGCAATTTTTCTTCTCTTGATCATTTTCGTCATTAAAGAAGCAGAAGTGAGGTGAAGAGTTCATACCAGTATTTAATTTTCCGCATTTTTTTAGGCCAAAAGTGTTCACACTCGCCTGCCAAGTGTATATTTTTGCGATTTTCGAATGCAGCAGTAGTATACTATTAGAGAAGCAATTACAATAAGTAATATGAGGGTCGATGCACTGATGACGATTAGCGCCCATAGCGGTATCGGTAGACGAGGTCCACTCCTCAACTCCACGTCTATTCGCTCACCTCGCAGTGCTTGCCCATAGGTATGTGCCATATAGAAGAGGCCTTCAGAAAAGTAACCAGACGCAAACAACGATTCTATAAATGACAAAATTATTGCTGTTATTTGAAATGTTTTGTTTTTCAACTCGCCATATCGATTCCATTTGAATAATTTTAACAATGTAACATCGCGTAGAATACATTTTCCAAGACAGATTATCGATTGTAGAAATCATAAAGAAGGATCCACTTTCACCCACATTTGATCGGCCGAGGAAGAAATTTCTGATTTGCAAATTTTTCGAAATCTTACATGGCCAATTTAGAAGATGAGGAGTGGAAACAAATCGGGCTGAGGAAAGTCGCTTAGGGAATATCACCGACTCTTGCTTCCAGAGTGTTTGCGGTTCACAAGTGCTCTAGATAAAAGCCTTCTGGGATGGATTGTTGATTTTCTTGGGGAGGGGTACTGACTATGTGGCACAATTGAATACTCAGGCTATGTGAAGTAACCGTATCATCGGAATAAGATGGAGAAAATACGGATGTCATCCCACGAGAGACATACGTTGATTTCGATACGGGGAAGAAGAGGAACGTAGTATTACAACGGATGTTTGAAGAGTCGATGTGGGATGTTTTTTTAGTCCGATATGTGTTCCACTTCATTAATTTCCAGATGGAATTTCTACTATTGTTAGGCCTCCATTACTGCTTTTAATCTACGTTTGTTGCTGAGCTATTCGCTTATGAAATAAGCTTTTTGAGACAGTTTGGAATAATTTTCACATCTTGTAAACTGCTCACATCGACCGTAGGAGCTAATATTAGCAGGAATCTAATTTTTGCTTGAACATGGCGTCATTTCGTATGCATTAGGTGTGATGCGCACTGCGAAATAACTTATCGAAGTACAAAAGACGCTGTGGGAACGACCAGACAGGTGTAGCCTACGATGGCGTTTTTTATAAGACACAGTAATGATGGAATGTTTACCTGCTTTACGTGTCACTGAGCCAATAACGTCCGAAGTGAGAACACGTTGTGTGACAATACCAACTGATGTCCAAACCTCAAAATAAAACACTAAAATGATAAGTAATTGGACACATATAAGTTCGATAAGTTCTCTAAAAAGAGTTAAGAGCTCATAAAACTTGGCGCATAGTATCATTGCAGTAAAAATAAACTTTAATTTAGGGCTCGTAACAATTGAAATTTTTTAAGAAACAAATCTATTTTCTATAAAATGAATGAAATTATTACGTGAAAAGAGAGAAGGGAAAAGGGATTATGTTGGAGAATTATGAATTTTTGCAGCCATTAAACGCTATTATTTTGTGGCAATTTTAAAGGATCAAATAATGGCCACGTAGAATAACGATTATTGGAACAACGCATTTAAAATAAAAGGTGAAATTTTATCAATTAGTGAAACTCTTCGGAAATAACGACCAACTAAATGCAGGAATACTCGTTTGCCGCCTTCCAAAAATATGTAAATTTATTTATTGGTCGTGAATAGTTCAGTAATTATACTGGATGAAGTCTTTTTAATGAACATGAAGGTTTAATTTGCGAGGAATTTGCAAAAAAATAAATAAATAAATAAAAATAAAGATAAAACTCGGCCCGTTCATGTACTATTAGAGTATTCAAGCAAGTGCACAGACGAACACACATATATCCCCTCCTTTCTACCTCCACCCCCCCCCTTCCCAAAAGTGCTCATTGATAATTATTATATAGCTGAGAATCGTCATATCCTTTATTATAAGATTCAAAGATTTAATTCACGTTATGCTCGCACGTTTCTATTTCGTATAATTTCCTCCGCTTTCCATTTTTCTATTAATTTCTACTAGCTGCTGCTCCACTTCTCTATTTAATACAGAAGATCACTAATTATTTTCACGTTTTGGCTAACGTTTTCTCCTCTACCGTTCGCTCTATCGTTAGGGTTTTTTCTGGATCTCATTGTATGATGGTGCTTTCCAGACCTATAAGATTTCGTCCGTGTATTCCGCTCCGTTGCAAAGTTATTCCGGTAGGGTACCGTTTTTCATATTTAAGCATTTTTGCTCATATCTTTTTGTTGGATTGTTGAATTTTTGATTTCTTTTTTCCGTTGTATTTGTGCCTCTACGGCGCATTTTATGAGCTGGGTGTGGATTTGTGAGAAAAATCCTGAATATGAAAAATTTTCCGGAATTGCTTTAAACTGTATGAGGAGTAATCCGGAAACGCTTATTTCTTCGTCATTTTTTAATATTTTTCTTAGATTTTTATAGGACCTCATAGGAATTTTGGTTCCGACTTGTCCGTGAAGAAAGATTGTGTACATTTGATGATCCGGAAGAGATATCCGTTGGGGAACTGGAAAATCGATTTTTGGCCGTATCTCGCTTCCGGATGAATCAATCGTGCTGGAGTTTCTTTTATTTCCCATGATTTGAGACACGCTACTGGATCCTCGAAAAAAAGTCTGGCTGGGATGAAAAAAAGTTGGCAAATTGCCAACTTCATTTTTATAACTTTTTTCCTCTTGCTCGCACAGTTTTCTTATCTACTCAGGTTTTCATCTCTCTTCAAGCCTATTTAAGATATATAGGTGTGGTTTTGCTCCAATCCAAGATTTTCTGGACACTCCGGAAATATTATTTTTTTGGCCATAACTTTTTTCCGGATAATCGGAGAGACGCGCGCGCGGCGCCATTGGACGCCGCAGGCGATTTCCTTTCAACGGTCTATAACATGCCTAGGCTATTTCTACGGGAAATACCGGAAAACGCATCTGGCGGCGAGACAGTACACTAAAGTGAGAGAGTGAGAGAAATGACTTACGCGCGTTTATAACTCCGCCATTTCTTCATGGATTTTCATCATGTTTTTTTAAATCAATTCAGTATTTTATTCTCCTTCGAATGATATATACATTTTATGGGTTTCTTTCAAGAATAGATGAGAAAATAATAAAAATTAAATTTATAGTGCAATTTAATAGAGAATGAATTTTTTCCATAGCAACAACTGCATCCAGACGAAAGCAGGGGATCGAGGGGGCGGCAGCCCCCCCGCAGGGGGTTCAGGGGGGCTGAGCCTCCCCTGACCTTAATACCAGTACTGAAATAAAAAAATATTTAGTTAATAGGCTCGTATCGTCACTTCTTCCTGCGATCAACATAGGTTCTATCTCTTTCTTCTTCCTGCATTCTTTTAATTTCATTCGTTTTTACTTTCTTCTTTAATGATGTCCATTCTTAAGATTCACTTTTCGAAGACTTGTTCAATTAAAAGATTAAAATATGTGAAATTTCAACAGAAATGTACTGTATTGGAGATTTCAGAATTATTTTCTCCGCAACGGTTAGGTCTACGGAGCAGCGGTTTAGTTTGTTCGACACAGCTTTCAAAGCTCTATCAAACGATATATAGCTTACTATATTTTGAGAGAAAACCTGAAAACCGAATCGACCGGCCAGAATTCCTAAAATCTCGAATTTTTGCAATTTTGGGGGTTCTGGTTCTCGGCCGCTGCTTAATGTTATAATACACGGTCTTTTGATTTGTCATCAGCTCACCGAGACTTCTCCAACGGTACATGGATGCATCCCAGGGACAAATAGGAGCCGAGAAAAAAGTTCCCAAAAATTGCATTTTGTCGATCGTAAGGGGGTAACAGGGAAAATTTCAAAAAATACTTTTTGTCTCCAATTCCGATGAGTTAGGCATGAGATGATAGAACTCGATGAGCTGATCACGGATATGTGCCTCGTTCGCTGTTTTATAGGAAAAGAAAGAAACTATAGGTGCACGAACGTTGTATTTTCATACAAATGTACTGTAATTAATATTCCGGAACCTTTTTCTCGGCAATGGTTAGGCCTACATAGCTATCGCTTAGTTCCTTCAATACAGCTTCACAAACTCTATCAAATGATATATAGCTTACTATATTTTGAGAGAAAACTTGAAAACCGAATCGACCGGCCAGAATTCCTAAAATCTCGATTTTTGCAACTTTGGGGGTTCTGGTTCTCGGCCGCTGCTTAATGTTATAATATACGGTCTTTTGATTTGCCATCAGCTCACCGAGACTTCTCCAACGGTACATGGATTGCATCCCTGGGACAAATAGGAGCCGAGAAAAAAGTTCCCAAAAATTGCATTTTGTCGATCGTAAGGGGGTAACAGGGAAAATTTCAAAAAATACTTTTTGTCTCCAATTCCGATGAGTTAAGCATGAGATGATAGAACTCGATGAGCTGATCACGGATATGTGCCTCGTTCGCTGTTTTATAGGAAAAGAAAGAAATTATAGGTGCACGAACGTTGTATTTTCATACAAATGTACTGTAATTAATATTCCGGAACCTTTTTCTCGGCAATGGTTAGGCCTACATAGCTATCGCTTGGTTCCTTCAATAGAGCTTCACAAACTCTATCAAATGATATATAGCTTACTATATTTTGAGAGAAAACTTGAAAACCGAATCGACCGGCCAGAATTCCTAAAATCTCGATTTTTGCAACTTTGGGGGTTCTGGTTCTCGGCCGCTGCTTAATGTTATAATATACGGTCTTTTGATTTGCCATCAGCTCACCGAGACTTCTCCAACGGTATATGGATTGCATCCCTGGGACAAATAGGAGCCGAGAAAAAAGTTCCCAAAAATTGCATTTTTTCGATCGTGAGGGGGTAACACAAGGAAAATTTCAAAAAATACTTTTTGTCTCCAATTCCGATGAGTTAGGCATGAGATGATAGAACTCGATGAGCTGATCACGGATATGTGCCTTGTTCGCTGTTTTATAGGAAAAGAAAGAAACTATAGGTGCACGAACGTTGTATTTTCATACAAATGTACTGTAATTAATATTCCGGAACCTTTTTCTCGGCAATGGTTAGGCCTACATAGCTATCGCTTAGTTCCTTCAATACAGCTTCACAAACTCTATCAAATGATATATAGCTTACTATATTTTGAGAGAAAACTTGAAAACCGAATCGACCGGCCAGAATTCCTAAAATCTCGATTTTTGCAACTTTGGGGGTTCTGGTTCTCGGCCGCTGCTTAATGTTATAATATACGGTCTTTTGATTTGCCATCAGCTCACCGAGACTTCTCCAACGGTACATGGATTGCATCCCTGGGACAAATAGGAGCCGAGAAAAAAGTTCCCAAAAATTGCATTTTTTCGATCGTAAGGGGGTAACACAGGGAAAATTTCAAAAAATACTTTTTGTCTCCAATTCCGATGAGTTAGGCATGAGATGATAGAACTCGATGAGCTGATCACGGATATGTGCCTTGTTCGCTGTTTTATAGGAAAAGAAAGAAACTATAGGTGCACGAACGTTGTATTTTCATACAAATGTACTGTAATTAATATTCCGGAACCTTTTTCTCGGCAATGGTTAGGCCTACATAGCTATCGCTTAGTTCCTTCAATAGAGCTTCACAAACTCTATCAAATGATATATAGCTTACTATATTTTGAGAGAAAACTTGAAAACCGAATCGACCGGCCAGAATTCCTAAAATCTCGATTTTTGCGATTTCGGGGGTTCTCGTTCTCGGTCGCTGCTTGATATTACGTTAAACGGTCTTTGGTTCGTCATCAGCTCACCGAGACTTCTCCAGCGGTATATAAAACACCTGTCGAGGGCAAATAGGAGTCCAAATCGATAGACCTAACCATTGACGAGAAAAAAAATCGCAAATATCAATTACAGTACATTTATATAAAAATGCAACATTCATGCACTTATAATTTCGTCGTGTTTCAAATAAAACTGCAAGCGGCGCACATATTCGTAATCAACTCATCGAGATCTATCGTTTGATACTAAAATTAGCAAAATCCGAGACAAAAGATATTTTTCCAATTTTCCCTTACGATCGAAAAAATGCAATTTTTGGGAACTTTTTTCTCGGTTCCTATTTGTCCCAGGGATGCATCCATGTACCGTTGGAGAAGTCTCGGTGAGCTGATGACAAATCAAAAGACCGTGTATTATAACATTAAGCAGCGGCCGAGAACCAGAACCCCCAAAATTGCAAAAATTCGAGATTTTAGGAATTCTGGCCGGTCGATTCGGTTTTCAGGTTTTCTCTCAAAATATAGTAAGCTATATATCGTTTGATAGAGCTTTGAAAGCTGTGTCGAACAAACTAAACCGCTGCTCCGTAGACCTAACCGTTGCGGAGAAAATAATTCTGAAATCTCCAATACAGTACATTTCTGTTGAAATTTCACATATTTTAATCTTTTAATTGAACAAGTCTTCGAAAAGTGAATCTTAAGAATGGACATCATTAAAGAAGAAAGTAAAAACGAATGAAATTAAAAGAATGCAGGAAGAAGAAAGAGATAGAACCTATGTTGATCGCAGGAAGAAGTGACGATACGAGCCTATTAACTAAATATTTTTTTATTTCAGTACTGGTATTACGGTCAGGGGAGGCTCAGCCCCCCTGAACCCCCTGCGGGGGGGCTGCCGCCCCCTCGATCCCCTGCTTTCGTCTGGATGCAGTTGTTGCTACGGAAAAAATTCATTCTCTATTAAATTGCACTATAAATTTAATTTTTATTATTTTCTCATCTATTCTTGAAAGAAACCCATAAAATGTATATATCATTCGAAGGAGAATAAAATACTGAATTGATTTAAAAAAACATGATGAAAATCCATGAAGAAATGGCGGAGTTATAAACGCGCGTAAGTCATTTCTCTCACTCTCTCACTTTAGTGTACTGTCTCGCCGCCAGATGCGTTTTCCGGTATTTCCCGTAGAAATAGCCTAGGCATGTTATAGACCGTTGAAAGGAAATCGCCTGCGGCGTCCAATGGCGCCGCGCGCGCGTCTCTCCGATTATCCGGAAAAAAGTTATGGCCAAAAAAATAATATTTCCGGAGTGTCCAGAAAATCTTGGATTGGAGCAAAACCACACCTATATATCTTAAATAGGCTTGAAGAGAGATGAAAACCTGAGTAGATAAGAAAACTGTGCGAGCAAGAGGAAAAAAGTTATAAAAATGAAGTTGGCAATTTGCCAACTTTTTTTCATCCCAGCCAGACTTTTTTTCGAGGATCCAGTAGCGTGTCTCAAATCATGGGAAATAAAAGAAACTCCAGCACGATTGATTCATCCGGAAGCGAGATACGGCCAAAAATCGATTTTCCAGTTCCCCAACGGATATCTCTTCCGGATCATCAAATGTACACAATCTTTCTTCACGGACAAGTCGGAGCCAAAATTCCTATGAGGTCCTATAAAAATCTAAGAAAAATATTAAAAAATGACGAAGAAATAAGCGTTTCCGGATTACTCCTCATACATTTTAAAGCAATTCCGGAAAATTTTTCATATTCAGGATTTTTCTCACAAATCCACACCCAGCTCATAAAATGTGCCGTAGAGGCACAAATACAACGGAAAAGAGAAATCAAAAATTCAACAATCCAACAAAAAGATATGAGCAAAAATGCTTAAATATGAAAAACGGTACCCTACCGGAAAAACTCTGCAACGGAGCGGAAAACACGGACGAAATTTTATAGGTCTGAAAAGCACCACCATACAATGAGGTCCAGAAAAAACCCCAACGATAGAGCAAACGGTGGAGCCGAAAATGTTAGCCAAAGGTGAAAATAATTAGTGATCTTTTGTATTAAATAGAGATGTTCTATATATAATAGATGTTCTATATATAATAGACGGCTCAGATTTCGTCACTATTTCGATTCTCCAAGTGAATAATTTACTAAACGCTCGGAAAGTGTTTCCTTTAACGCAAAGATTGCATTCATTGCTTCATATTCGTTAATCGTAATTTCAGATGGCGGTACGATAAAAGATTATAAATGACATTTGAAAGTAAATCAATGAATAACGTACCGCTTTCTCATTGACAGAAATTGCGATAAGGGCATCATCATCGCAATGTCCTCGTCTTAAACGTGTTCGCAACGCATGTGAGAATTTTCGGATAGCCTCCAAGCGGCTTGCTTTATCGCTAAATTATTGCTCGAATAAGCCTCGAAATAAATGCATCGATATGACTAAAAGACAAAAAAAAACAAGAGAAACTTGCTAAGATGAAGGATTGAGGAGGCGCATTTCCGCTGTGAATATCTGCGAAGAAATAAACGAAACATCGCGGTTTATAAACAATCTATGCTTGAGAATTTTTAACAACCTATTTATCGACCATTGTATGCACATTCTTCTTGGGATGTTTTATTGTAACATTGTGTTCCTTTAAGACATTTGCCGAGCTATCAAAAATCTGCACTGTCCCTCTCGTTTATCGATTCATTTATGCAAATTTTCGTGGAAGTTGTGTTATGACAAATAGTTCGATGATTTCAACTCGTAACCCACAAAAGCTGCAATGAGAAAATGTGCTAAAAACAGTGCGTACGATAACTGATCAATAGAACGGGGTGGGAGAGACCCGGTAAATGAATTTCGAGATGACGGACAAAGTCGGAGATCGATCAGCGGCGAGGAAAAAAACAAGATAGTCGCGGATGATGTTGGGATTTTATTTCTCGATAGATTGCTTACAGCACAATAATTTAATATATGTTATTTGCTTCATATCTCCTACCCAACCAGCATGTTCGTTAATTAGAAAAACTATTGAAGTGCTAGACTTTTCAAGGCAAAGAGAAACGGAATAAATTCAAATAGCAAATAATTTCTGATTTATTATTCCAACAGGTAAAATTTCCTTTCAACTCAAATCCTTTTTGACATCTTTTACTATTACCGCCTTATATAGGCAAATGCGAAATATGTGGACCGGAATTGGCAAGTTTTTCGAAATTCAAAAACACCTATGCTTAAGTTGATATATTTTTGATTCTAAAAGTAAAAAAACGAACGTTTCACCAGGGCCCATTCGTAGAGATTTCATGATAGCAACCGAGAGTGTATAACCATAATCAGCTTTCGATGGACACCGTCCAAGTGCTTCATCTCGAGGTGTACATGAACAATTGGTTGACGCTCGAATAAGCGATAGTTCATGTGATACCAATGAGGCACCTATATGCAGTTAGCGCAACGTTTTATTTGCACTTCGTGCTCTACGTTCACATAAAAAACTTCCTCATCATAATATCGCTAAGTGATATGTGAAAAAAAAAAAACAATTTCCTTCTATCTGGATGCATTTTTTTTATACCTCAACAATTTGGTTTTTTGTGCTCGTATTATAAGCGCTTATAGACGATCCATTTTTTAAAAGCGCTTTTTGCAAATTTACGCCTGCAAAGCCCATTAGGGCGATGTGATTACAACTATAATATAATACGCAAATCAAATGATGATCTATGTTAATGTGGTTGATCTTTCAACATTTCTGATTATTTAAAGATGCCTAAAAAATTACATACATTTTGCAACAAAATCAACTTTCCTTTATAACTGATCGGATTGCATAAAAACTGTCATTTTATCAAATATTTCTACATGCTATTAGATGAGTTGAAATTTAAATATATTGCTGTGAATATTTTATTATTTGTTTGCAATTATGAAAGTGGCTATTACAGTGAGAGTTACCTCAAAAGCGCATATCGCTTCTTTGGTGCGCTTTCCCATTTGTTCATTTTAGAATGTCCAACTTGGGTAAAAACAGGCCTATTAAATAAAATCTAAAGATGATGAAGAGATGTTTCGATTTGTAAATATATCCAAAGAAAGCAGATACTTCGGCGATATAAAGAATTGCATTCTTTTTCAAGATTAATTTTTATGAACTTCTTTTTAAAAAATCGATTGAATCGGATCGCTGAAACCGTCAATCAATTGTAGCAAAAAAAAAAAAAGAAAACCGATTCGTAGAAGTGCTTAAACTTATCTGAGAAAAGAAAAAAAAAATCGTCGAAGATTTAGAAAAAAAAAATGGATTGCTTTAAAATTTTTTACAAAATTCGGTGAAAAATCTTCAATAAATTTGCTAAAAAAAATCCAAATCAACAAGAATTCTGGGAGTCTTTTTTTTTAAATAGAGGATTGAATTGAAAAAAAATTAAATCAATGAAATCTTTTCGTAAAAATTTCCTAGATGGAGTAACACCGGGGTGGTTTTATTTTTTCCTCAACCGAATTTGCATATGCCGTACCCATAAACAGTCGAATTTGCATATGCCATAAAAAAGTGACGGTTCGATAAATCGGCCAAAAAATTAACACACTTTATTTCTGAAACAATTTGAAAGTTTTTATACCAGCATCAAAATTCATTGGTTTTAGGTGCTATAAAAAGTTTCCACATAGAAATGACCTAATCTTTCAACGCTTATCTTTCCTATAAATTGCCCACTTGCAGTCTCTTATCTTTGTTGAATGATCTACTCATTACTAATCTAACTTTATCCAGAAAAACTTGCCGGAAACATTATCGACTGAAGTGAGTAAAGCATTTGGATCACATAATAATCCAGGTCGATCAATATTACAAAGTGTTGGACTAGTGAGCGAATTAGGAAAAGTTTCGGCGGTCCAATCAGGAAAACCAATAGTCGAAACAACGATTGCGAAAAGAAGTGAAAGCCTCAAGCAGGATTGGCGCATTTCTCGCAGCTGTTTGGCTGTACACTCACACGAAACTTGAAATAGCAACACCTGCTGTACGAGTCCCTCACCGACGTTGATAAGAAAGTAAACATAGTCAGCTCGTTTGTGTGACGCTTAACCCTTTTCAGATAGCTTTCACATTGCGCACAACCGGTCTTTGCTTTTCACTTCTCTTCCATCTTAACCTTTTCTTATTCGATCACAGCTGTGAGATGGCCAGAAAGTTGCAAATAGCAAAGTGGGGGTCATGGAAAAGAGGGAAAACGCGCCCGCAAGGATTGCACGATATGTGCTTGTCGTAACCCTCTATCATAAAAACTGGCTACACCAACAACCGAATATGCTGGTAAAGTGTATTGGTAAGCTAGCCTAATACGATTTCGCTATCGTGATGCTAATATGGTACATTGATGTGGAGTTTTATGTCTCAACCACTATCCCAATTGTTGATCGGTGTGCGGGAACAACCACAACTCTTTTGGAAAGCATTTGTCGTAGTCCATTTACATAGGCATGACGAAAAACATATTTCACATGCATACTTCATCGCATCTTTAACTTTGAATCTCAGCGGGAATGAGGATACCTCCTCACTGCATCGATTATTCCCACCAAACCATATCTCTATGGTTCTTAGTGGCAGCTTGCTGGAAACAACAAACGAAAATATAGACAAACGTAAAAACCTACAGGTAGTATTCATATGTCAATAAAATATGCTAACAATAATTATTACAAACAGCCAACTGATGACTAGGAACTCCACTGCGAATTAATTCACTCCTAAAGTATTATGGACTTCACTCGATCGTGATCGCTCGCTGATGTATTTCAATATTGGGCCCATTCTCTTGTTAGCCCGATTTTTTGCCAACATCCCATGTAGTGTTGAATGCTCAGCTGGATTGCTCTGAGCAGATCCTTACAAATGGAAATGCCGGTAAGGAAACATTGCACTGCAATGAGTCCCAGAAGATAGGCATCGGTTTAAACGATTAGGTGGAAAATGGTGGGCACCGTATGTCGAAATGCCTAAAAACTAGCTTTAGAACGCTTTTGCATCAAAAAACTTTATTAATGTTTGAGAGTGCTCAACAAGATTTATTCATAGTACAATGAAAAATGCGTAAAGCAATAGCTAAAATTTTTCAGAATGCATCAATTGATCTTCAGGACTTCATTCATATCCCATTTCCGAGAACTCAAAAATAATTGTGATGATCAAATCCCCTAATAAGCTCTGATCTGAACATTAAACGGAAATGCGTTCCAAACCGATTACCCGCTGATCCGCGACCATGAACTCGATCACCTACACTTTCTTCATCGATTTCACACCAGAAACAAGCAATAAAAACTCATCTTTTATCAGATACGATGGATGCAATATTCTTTATTTACAATGGAGAAAAAAAAAACTGAAATTTTCACACTAAAAGCGAGGAACGTCCACTGTAGAAAGCGGTATCTTGGTTGGCATATTGCAAAGCCTTCATCACATGGAACCTGAATTCAGCCCACCAGGCTTGTTTCCAGGTTTAGATTAAGGCTTGAATTTGCCTTATTTAAGCTCATGAAGCTTCAACCGGTTCAAATTCACAACCTGTGATGCTCTGAAAACATCGAAACGTTGCCGTCAAAAGAAATAGATAAAAAATCAAATAACATAAATTAAAGAGAGCCATAACTGGAAAATGACATCACAGACGACATGGTCGCTATGGTATAAACCACTAAACATCATCACTCTACGATTTAGCAAAATGCTCAACGGCAATGATCGAGGCAAATTTGCATAACTACTTTCGGCATAAATTCGACAAAAATTGAAATCACAATCACTGCTTCTTTTAAAGGTGCAGAAATTTATAGGAATTAGACTATTTTTCCTTCTTTAAATAGATCTGCATCGTGTCGACTGATCCCGAGCAAACCCCAATCCGAAAATATGGTAGCCTTGAAAAGTTGAGAAAGCTGTTAAAAATCTCCAAGTTTTTTTATACGAAGAATGAAATGTATTTTATAAGTGGATGGGATGAAATGAAAAAAAAAAGAGCCTCATACTCATAATTGCCCCACTTCTAACCGTCGAACAATACAGATTGGCTTCAAAATTAAAATCAATGAAATATTTAGTGTTGATAAAGAACACAGATGAGAAACAAAAGCGCCGATCAGCGTGTTCTCAGCTAATCGATAGAGTTAAACCCGCTTCATTTTCGGCTATCATTCAAGTTTTTATCAGTGACTCTTTTCCGTTTATATTAACTAACAATATGATCAACAATTTTTTTGGCGTTCTAAACATATACGAAAGATATTTTCTTTCCCTATATTTCGTGCGTATAAAAAGCGTCCAGCACATCGTATTACTTCGAAAAGAATTCATTGAAATAAAAAAATTTTAGAAGAAAAATTCTGCACAAAAGTCGACATATAACTGGCTTTTGCAGGCCCTGAATGCCAAATATTTTTCAGATACCTACCTTAAATTTAAAGCAAAAAAAAACAAGCCGTTCCCGGAAAAATTCCCTTTCCCTCCCCTCCTCAAAAAAAAACTTCAGCATACCACGATCTCGGAGCTTCATGTGGATCAATATTATAATAATTTCCTGAATTAACCTGAAGCTCAAATTTCAACCTGAATTTAGCCTGTTATTTAAGCGCTCAAATGTTTACCGACAAATCGAACTGATTAATTATTTTAAAAATCACCACTCTCATCGGAGAAATTTTCACTTATTGTTTCATCATTTATCTAATCAACTAAAAATATCGTCCTAAAAATGTAAAAAAACAAAGCAACTATATGAGACCAAATCGTAAAAAAATCGAGAAAAACACATCAGAACCATTAATGCGGAACTACCACTTATTTCTTTGTGGAATATAATACTAAATATATTCAAATATCACGTATGAACCACAAAACACACCAATATAAATTTACATTTTTTTTCAGCGCAACAAAAAAATTCATATATTCGATAATACACGAGTCTATTTAAGCATTGTCACAATCGACGTGACACATATGAAGAATATCAAAGAAAAACTCATCGAATAACTGTTTTCATTTTCGAAATTTCTATAATTCATATAATATTGTCATAACTTTTTTTGCATATTTAAATGCAAATCACCGCTATAGAACATCAACAATATACTACAGATGATCGAATATTATTGCATTATTCCTTAAACGGATAAAAAAACACCCAAATTATTGCTCTATTAATTGCCCTCTTCGATAATTCATCATCACACCTATACTCTACCTCTACAAAAACCTTCACATCCTCTATCAAATATCCATCCCTTATAAAAACTTTTCTATATTCTTTTCACAATAGAGTATCATCATCAAACTTATCGCTTCTTTACGCATATGAAAGCTGATGAGTCTAATTTAGCCCTCCTAATTCTTTTTTTTTTTAAATCTCTGACGTTAAGGCAATTTTTCCCGGTGTCCAATACGAGTTGAATTAGTTTTCAAATAATAAAAGCACTATAGCAGTTGGCGCTTTATTTCTTAAAAATTTCTCAGAAAATATTCTTCTTTATAGAACCTCTAGATAGCGTTTTTCTGAATCTTCAATAGAATGCAATAAAAAAAAATTTTTTTTTTGAAAAACTAGCAACCAGTAAAATACTCATCGAAATCAATCCATCTAACACAAATATAAACATCTCTGGCGCATATAAAAGCGACTGATTATAAACATATAAAACAAGTGAAAATATTTCTTAATTTATATCATTAATTAGATTAAAACGATGCGTGCTTGAAGGTAGTTCAATGACAGAGTCCATAAAAATACGCATTGAAATATTCTATTGATAACATAATTATCGCATTCCATCAAATAGCAATGCGCTTCTAAATGTGCTTATTCTAATCTCATCTGCTAGCTTCCCCACCTCTTATCGCATTCACCTTCCTCCTAACCTCTGCCCCCTCCCCCCCACAGCCCTCAAAAATCTTTGTTTTCCTTCATTTTGAGATAAAACTTTTCTTGCTCGAAACACTAGTCTGTAGAGAGAGAGAGGGAGAGAGAGAGAGATCTATCACTGAAACTGCCATTATCCGAGAAGCAAAGGAGAAATCAATGAAAATCCTTTTCACTGCTCAAGCAAGCTATAACTATGTGATGCCCCTTTAATCTCTCTAAGGTCATATGACCATTTTAGCCCATATGAAACTCTCTTGTCATCAGCTAGCAAAGCAAAAAGGAACGAGATCAAGGGAGTTTATGTGAAGGAAGCTCCCTGTTGAGACGTTCCCTCTTCTTTCTGAGGCTTCTCGATAGTACTTGCTTTTCCTTCAGAAGAACGTCTCTCACCAACGCCCTCATAATGCTATGAACCACCTCTTCATCGCTTTCCCCGTTTCGACATTCGCTCGCTTCCGCTGACGGATTCCTGTAATTCTTCCTTCCAAAATGATCAGAATTTCAACTAGCTTTAAAATGTTGGTAACAGTAATATTTTGTGACATAAATTTTTATTGCTTCATTATCTGCGATAAAGGTGAGGAATCAATTTTAGCAAGCAAAGTAAATCAACGTAGAGTTTGCTCGGCTCTTCTGAAATGCCGAATCAGTGGCAATAGGCGGACTAGCTAACAAACGAACTTAAATGCCAGACAAGGCAGCACATGAATGTGAGCTTCTTTTCTTCCCACGCAAAGACAAAAACATTGGTCTCTATGAACTTACTTATCCGGTTGCCCATTCTATTCCTTCGCCGCTAATGAACGCAAAAATGATCCCATGTAATGGCTTGGGTGCACTTCGATGATCGCCACTGACGTTACCCCAAATATTGTAAGCACCATTCGAAAACTTCGTTTAAATGAAGAGTTTTGGAATTTCTCAACAAAACAAACGAAATTTTTCTTTAAAAAAATCGAAAAAACAACCTCGGGGGAGAAAGGCCATCCACTCGTGGCTTCATCGGACTGACCAAACGCGAAGGTGGAGGTGACTTTAACCCGCTATATTGAAACCCGTCTTCATCACCCATCTGCAAACATTGATATATCTCAATACAAACCATATTCCGCAAGAATGCAATTCAAATGGATTGGCCGATACAGTCGCATCTTTTTCTTTTTTCACTCTTCTCAATATCCCTTTTGTCGTTGCAGTCTTCCTGAACGTTTTAATCTTCTCTAAGTTTATCGTTGCGATCTTCAGTTCGCAGACTAATGTTTGATTTATATCTCGATGCTACCGAGCTAAAAAGAATGAAAAACGCTTTTTATTGTACTTTCTAATACCTAAACTCGATTAGCAACACAGTTTGACGAACCTCAAAAGCAGTGAAGTTGACGAGATCCTTGACCACTTTTCGAACAATTTCCTCATCGGATGCATCTGCATTCAAATATAGGGCGTCTCGCACCGGGCGCGCCATACATGGATAACGACAAAGCACTTCCTGTGTATCTTCACCGTTCTCTACATCGGCACACACTTCACGCTCACCCTTTCGATTGTTCGCTTTAATCGTTCGAGTAACAAGCACCACGCGCTGCGTCTGACACACCTCAGACGGACTATCAGAAACGACCTCTAGTTTCTTATCTCCAGAAGCTATTTTCCCTAGGCCATCATCATCTAAAAACTTCTGTGTGACGTCCGCGTTTGCTTTGGTATCGAACGTCCTTCGATCATCGCATATAACAATTTTTTCGCATGGATCTACTTCAGAAGTTTTTGTGACTGCGAAGCCATCCCCACCCAGACCATCACTTCGCTCCGTGGTATATTTTTCGGGGCATGTTTCCGCAAACACCACACCATCAGTGCATACCAGTGGTTCGGTTTTTCCTGGTAGAAGGTTTTCATCGTTGGCTGAGGATGTAAATTGTGAACGACCCTGCTGCGGTACCACCTCGATGTTACACCCAACTGGAAGCTTCTCTGGAACAACTTCTCTCGAATTGACAACGAACACAAAATCATCAGAGTCACAGCCATCTGGGCGATCACGCCTGCTAGACTCATTCTTCGTAATCGATGCTTTCATATCAGCCGTCAGTATCGGTCGCTCAGGCTCTAAAAAAGGTTCTCTACAGGAAACACTGCTTCCGGTATTCAACGATGACTTCTCAGTCGTATCTTTCACTAAAATTTCAGCACTCTCCAACCGTGAACATTTTGGTGCCGAAATCGTTCCCACATCAGCAGTCGTAAGTAACGTAATTTTTGAAAGATCCTCATCGCAACTATTATTCGTGTTTGCTATATTAACCGCTATCCCTTTATCAGCATCAACCACATCTGGGCAGGTTGCATTTTTCGAATTCTGAACCAACGATGAAGAAGTACAACGACGATCGCCAGATGACTGCAAGCAAAAGCTAGATATGGCGCCAGTGCTACAGCCGGCTGCACAATGCGCCTCAATCGGCATACCGGAACATGGTTTGCTCTCACAAACCGCTTCAACAAACTGGGCGCTCTTTGTACAAAACTCGGTAGTTTCTTCCACAATATGACCCATTTCGACATCGTGCGGATGCCTATCGATAGATTTTCGACCAGTTTCTGATCCTTCAGAGTTGCATATTTCGTACGACCTGTTTTTCTCACTTTCAGTAGTATTCACGGAATAGGCAGAAGCAGTCGAAGTTGGAAAGGAAAGAGACGTGGAGTTTGAATCTGTGTCCACTGAAGATGGGCATGGGTTGGATGAGGAACCTTTACTGATCGCTGATTCCACAAACAAGACAGGATCAATACTGCCATCTTTTTTCTCCACTTTTGAGAGCGCAACAGAACCCTCGTTATCATCTACAGTTTTTGGCGAAATATCAACAAATTGAGGTGCTGATGTTGCACTCGTATTACGGTTAGTGTCCGATTCTGCGCTCACTTCCAGCTGTTTCGACGGAATGCTGTCTGAAAGTGAACTGCTAACAATTCTTTTTTCTTTGACAGTCTCATTACTTGTCATCGATGAGCTTGTTGACTTCGTGAGAGTTTGAGAGGAAGAAACAGTGACAGGCATCACCTGAAAAAAATGTTCACACTAACAAATACGATAGCGAGATCATTTGCAATGATTAATTATGCTGCAAAACATAAGCAAAACATGGAGGCCGTATCAAAAAAACATGGGAATAACAATCGTTGCATTGCCCGACCAACAATCTAAATAAATTAAGCAGACGAGAAGCTAGCTCATCGGCTCCAAATTACCATTCGCAGAGCATGCCAAGGATCGTCATTCCGTTCAAGCGCAAGGATTTCACTGGAAAATATTCTAATGAGCCCACTCTCTATCTCCAATGGATTACTAGATATTACGATGCACTTTCTAAGTTTGGACAGCATGGAATACTACTATAAAGCTATTCATCCAGACTATGACCACTTCTGATGCCGAATAACTGTTAGAGCTAGAGTGCAGCTCTGAAGAACCTGCCCTCTATCTCCAACAATCACAAGGTGTCATAGTTTCCTTTTTTGGCTATAATCACAAGTCTTAAGCTTCTTGGGGTTCCAAATTGATTCCATAAAAATTCACGATTATAAAAGATCCAACGCATTCCTGCTTGTTTTAAAACACTTAAGATTTGAAGTTAGCATGCCCGTCACACATACATAGAGCATTTAAGAATCAAACACCTTCATAAAGACATAATACTCATAACACATCAAAGATCTGCACTAAGCTCTTCTATCATTCACATTCGTGTGCTATTTAGCCAATTTTTTGCACGTTAACCAATTGGCTAAATATTCTTTGCGGATTATGCGAATGAATGCTAAACTGCAGCAATTACCACAACCATTGCTACCAAAGAGCATGAAAATTTTTTAATATTTCGAGATAAATATTTCAACATAACGATGATATATAACTCTTTAAATAACTCACCTTGAACCTAGGAGATATAGGTCGACGAAGGTCAGGGTTGCTTGCCGAATGAGTGGACAGTGAAACGGAAAACCGTCGATTCGGCTTCTTGATTGTGGCAGTGCTGTCCGTCGCAGATGCCAACAACGGTAGAGAAGGCAACGATGGACTTTTTCCGACTTCAGCTAAACCTGCAATGCGTCAATTGAATGAATTTTTAGACACAGAGCCGCCGTTCACATATTTTAGGCCCCTTCGTTTATAACAGCCAAACAGATGGTCCTTCCTTCATCAAACGTCTTAAAAGGTAAAGGTCGGTGCGGGCCACCTTAAGAAAATCATGCATGAAAGGCATCGTAGATGTGGAGAGCCATTCTATACACGGTAAATACCCCCATCAATCTCTTCTTTAGCCATTCGTCACTCACTCGCATTAACGCCCCTCCATTTCTCATTGCAACTTCCTCCGCAATTTTCGCACAAACGTCTTCTATTCCCCTGTCAAACCCTTGAAAAATGAATAGAACCTTTAGGTTGCGATGGAGCTGTCACTGCAACGGCTGCCTTTTGAGGTAACGGAAACGATGGTGGCTCTTCGACCGCAGAATCGAGGGTTGAGCATGAACGACTCATTTGAAGTATGCGCTCCTGCATTCGGTCGCAAAAATTTACACATGAAACTAGACGATTAAACAATTCCCAAATATTATGATTTTTAAGTAGCTCTGCTGAGTATAGCAATAAGTGCACATTCAGTTGTAAATTGGCATATAACAGCTGCAGCAAATGAAATTCAAAGCCGTTAATATTCAGCAGAAAAAAAGATAAAAAGTGTAGAAAGCAATGCGATTAGCAGTTTAATGTCTGACTTCCCAACTGGGTTCCTTAACCGAATATCGTTCTCATTTTTGGGTTTATTTTTGGGTCTATCCGATTTGTTGGATTGTTCTCATCTCAACTCTTTTTTAAATCACAACCATCTGATTAACAACGCTATACTATGCAATAAATTTTCCTGAAGGCAAGATCAAAGAATTCCACGATAAGAAGCCACTCATTCAGTACAAACGAAATCATAATCCCCCTTCTTCCTCCCAAAAAACCCCAGCTCATTGCAATATCTCTTATGTTTCGCCAGTGATTCCTCGCCTCTTCCTCACTGTCCCTTCACCGATATTCTATTTCTGAAACAGCTGGACAAAGGGCTTGACCGTACGAAGTGATTACGAAGCAACACAAAATCATAAACCGAACAACTTTTAACTCCGTTTTTTACACATGAAAAAGTTGTGCAAAGGTTCCCAGAATGAAATATTAATTCCAAGTCTAACTGGTGGGAAGGGGAAGGGAATGAGGGAGGGGGAGGGGAGGAAGAAAGGGCGAGGGAGTGGGAAGGGAGGTGAGCAGGAAAGCTCATTCAGCAACTCTGTTCTTACGGGTACACCAATAATTACCCCTTTCTTCTTCCAATTCTCAAAAAAAAGAGCAGAATTGAAGTTCATCGCCGCTCACATTGATATCCTCGACGAGTTCGGTACAAGTAAGTGACGAAGAGCGAGTGAACTTCCACACAGGTCTCTTGCGATGCGATGGAGAGTCAAAGTTTTTCCGCCTCGTCAAGACTGGTACAACTTGCTTCACCTCACATGCGTCGTCACCTTCCACCTTCGTGCCATCCCCTTTATCCTTCGTTTCCGCAGCAGCTATATTTACGAATATGAAGCCTTCGCAATAAAATAAGCATCCCTACTGACATGAGTTCATATCTAAATAAGGATCTACAGTCCCTTCCCCTCCCTTCCCTATATGAAGTCGACGAAGCTTTCGACTATTCCCATAAGAAAACCTTAACATAACAGAATTTTCTGAATCCCCTCCCTCATCTACGGTTTCCACTGAACAATATTTTCAATTCTGCACTTTTATTAAATATGAATTCTCACCTCTTTCATGATCATTTAAAACATTATCCTTCCGGCTCTCACTTCATTCAACTTCAATTTTCCTTGTTCTATCTACGCAAATATAAAAGCGAATCATAAAGTTGCATTTTCAAAGTATTCTTAAAGGAACCTTTTTGTTGTTTATCATCTTGACCATCCGTATGACCACTGTCCGACGATTCGGAATCTGAGGTGACCTCTGGTGTAGATGATTGCACCGAAAGCTTCTGGAGTGCTAATTGCTTGTTTCGTTCGCAAAACGATTTAATCTCATCGAAATATAATTTGAACTGTTCGTGATATTCTTTCACCTAAATTTCGATCAACATATACAAATGCACATCTAAAACAGCAAAACGGTAAGTAAAGCAATAAGCACATAATAAACAAACGCATTTATCACATTATAGTAATTCTTCTTTCAATATCTACCTATCGAAACTACTTCAGTAAGCATATTTAACGAGTTCCTCTCATAGCAATAACAATACTCGAAATCATAACCATCATATATGCCAAAAAAATGCTTACAAGACCATCCCCCCCTCCCATATTCAAACCTCACCCTCTCCCCTTCAACAAAAAAAAAAAAATCCCATGAGCTTATAGAACACCTGCAAAGCATCTAAAATTACACTAATATCGTGCGCATAAATAGCCACACTTCAACGTGTGGATTCGAGAAAAAAAAAAGAACTTGGGTGCCTATAGGCTATTTATAAGTGAAAGCCTGCATTAAAGTTATAATTTAATTCAGACAAAAGCGCTCTTTGATAAGAATGATAAAAATTGATAGAGATAGAAAGATGCATCACAACTAAGAGTGAAATCATCGGGCAAAAAGAATATTGTATTGTTGATTTGAAGCATAGAATGTTTTGTATCAATTCAAAATGCATCGTTTAAAAGAGAATCAATTGAACCAAATACATGCATATAACTGAAATTTCCTATTATGTCCATAAAGAAGAGATGAAAATTGAAAAAATAAAACCAAGTATTAAAAAATTAGAAATTAGGAAATTAATATATAAGTGGGCAAGCATCTAGAAAATCCAACTTTTGAAAAATGTGTATAAATATTTCTACACTCATAAATATTAATAATTAAAAGCCTAAAACTTTATATTCTTTTAATTTTGATTGTGAATTGACTTCCAATGAGGATGTCATTTAATAATTCAATTAAAACTTATCTTCACGACGATAGTGATGCATTTGCATCATCACTACAATATTCAACATTTTCGCTTTATTACCTGTGATTTATAAACAAAATTCCATAATAGTAAATTAAAGTTAAAGGTTAATTGCGAAGAGAAGGAAGCAAGTGCAAGCCGTCAAAAAACGCTTCACAAAAGCACATTCAGAAAAGAAGGTTACTGCAAACTTTCGGAGCAACCTTGACGCTGCTCGATTTGGCACATGAATTGTCCAAGTTAAGTAGTGTGATCGATGTGTTCATCTTCATCGCCAAATGCAACGCCAACAGACCCGCTGATCCAACTTGAGCGTTATCCCGCAAATCAACACGTACCATTATTTTATTGTCCGCTAAACATTCCGCTAGCACTATTGCACCTGAAATTCAATTATTTACATCATTATCATCGAGGAACGCTGAGAAGGAAGAAGGCGGAGGGTAAGGACGACGAGAAAGAGAAGGAAATGAGATTTTATGTCAAATGAACACAACGGCCATTTACTTTTGCAAGGAGGATTCTTGTCTACCCCTTTCGCGACTTTTTCTACCATCTTCCGGCCGATAGCCCTAGATTATTTTAAAAACAAAGGACCGAGCATCGCACATGAGCTACCTGAGCTAATTTTCTATTAATAAAAAATCAGTTTGCAATCCGTAGATCGACTAAAACAAATGCGATATTAATAGCACAAAACTTGACAGGCTCATATCCTGATTTCTGCCGCATTGAATAGCCTCATTGATACTGCGGAAGACATTTAGCAAACGATCATATCGAAAGATCTGTATAGTCGGGACATCAGAATGTTTTATTTCCTCTTACAGAACCATCCCTATTAATAAAAATATTTCTTCAAATTTCTATGTTTTAATATCAATATTCAAACTTCAAATTTAATACCAATATTTTCCTCTTAAAAAGAAAATCCTTCTTTTCGATAATTTTCGAGCACTAAATGCCTTTGATATTTCCGGCTGCTTATTATCTGCTAACTAAGTGTCTATCGAATCTCTGCTGAAGCAGTGCTACAAAACAGTGAGAAATTTTAAAGATCTCATAATGTGGAGAAAAAACAAGCGAATAAAATGGTTTTCCTAGCGGATCTGCAATCTCGAAACATGCAAGAAGTTTAAATCGACACCGCAAAAAAAAAAAAAAAATTGTAAAAGAATTTACATTGGCAATCGAGATTGGTAGCTTGAAGGCCAAGTCTTTGAAGACTCGAATTAGCAAGCAATGCCGGTTTTAATGCCATTATCCCCTCAACCGATAGATTATTACTGCCAATATTCAACGTCTCCAATTTGCTATTCTCCAGCTAAAACAGTGACCACTGATCGTCAAACACTTCAAATTTACAACATATAAGATCAGCGTAACAGAATTTAGAATCCGATCCTTCATAAACGTTCGCAATCGATGCAACTAAATAGACATAATGGTGCAACATACATCATTACCATCTAATAAAATGTTCTCTTATCTCATTTCTATCACCACAACGCTTAAACATTAGAATTGAAAAAGTACGATCGCCGCATCGCCCACAAGAAAACTTTTACAAAATTGTTCAGTCAAAAACCTTAGGTCACCCATAAGCTACGGTGTGGTCATCACTCATGCAGTATGCTCTCCTGTATGAATTCTTTACGAGCAGCAATGGCCATTCGCTGGACAAAAAGGACGAAATATGAGGATGACCAACGGTCAGTGCAATTTCACGGAGAGGAACTCAAGACCAAAACAAACATGGAATGTGCTGATGCTCCAATCATCACTGATGGACCACTTTTCTAACATCAGATCCCTTGAGTCTCACTATCCCGAAGTGACCCTAAACCTGAGGTAATCTTTGCGCCTTGATTTATTTCTTTCCTCGTTATAATATACGCTATCGTTGCAGAGAAAGTTACACGTGTGTGCACCTTTCAATATCACTCAAATCAAATCTATATTTAATACTGCACAAATTGGGTGGAACGATATCAACCAAAAGCGATAATAAAAAAAAAAAAACGCTATCCATTCTCGGCAACGTAACTCCAATGTGGAAAATATATCTCTCAATGATCCTTTCGAATACGATGAAATTGCACAACTATGCAAGACTTTTTATAAACAGAGTGACGTCACATGCTTCGACGTTGCAATTTAACTCAAATATTCGAAAAAAAATTACGAAGGAAATAAAGTGTCCAATTTTGTCGAACTTGACAACATTGTAATAAAAGTACATATCAATATTTTAGCAATGTGTCACAAAAATAAAATCGCATTCAATAAACAGCAAAGATTAGATAAATAAAGTTTACCCAGACTAACTCCCAATGTTGGATCCCCACGCATTGATTGCAAAAATTTCTGAATAAAAACTCAGCAAGAAAACACAAAAATTTTCGTTGAAATCCCAACAAGCACTCTTATTTCCGAAATGATGCATCTAGCTTTGTGCTACAAGATGGCCAAAAAGCATTGATCTTCTAATGAATAAGCTAAAAGAAAAAGAAACAAAAAAATCATACAAGTGCATTGGCGAGTGCATCCATACTACTGCTTGTAAGTCTATTATTCCAGAGAACGAGTGCAGAAAGAGCGCTCTTCTCTAATGTCTCTTTGTTTCGAAGTGCGTCACATATATGCCGCAATCCACCATCCTTAAAAAAAACTCTTTCAAGCTTATATTATCTCCCGTTCTAGCACAAATATCAGTAGGCATTTGCTTCAACAGAAGCCAAATATCAGTCTAAATCACAACGATGCCATGCTTAAATACCTATGCATATTTACGCTTACAGATATGACAATTACAACTGATGAAGCTTAAAACCTGCGGAGATGAAACTCGACGAGTGAGAGTAATTTCAGACGTTCAAATATAAACTCCCAGTTCAAATCCCTTGTGTCTACTTATCTCACTAATGAGAGGTCAAAACAAAATCAAGCACTAATTTACCTATTAGATTAACGAATAAGCGAGTTCTTCCCTCATATCCCTTCCCAAATTCTGCCCTGCCTCAATTATTGCATTAGCACCTTTCCAAAAATAGAATAAAAAGTTGAACCTGAAGTTGGTTGTTTCTCAGATCTAACATCTGTATGGACGAGTTGCCAACGATCATCTGATAGAGGTGCGCACCATCTGCTGGTTGTAGATTATTCTCGCCCAAGTATAGTTCCCTCAGCACCGTATTCGTTTTCAATGCGCATACTTCAAATAAAATCTATATGAGAGCTGCACGCATTTACTCAATAAAAAATTCATTGATCGAAATTATCTATCAGCCTGTAAAGGTAAAATCAATAACAAACAGTGGTGATGACCTCCAAGCATTCGACTCTGAGAGATCCAAAAGACGTCAAATCAAAAACTGGAAGACGAAAATTTTAAAACTTCAGAAAGAAATGGAGCTGTAAAATGAGGCTTTTAAAAATGATGCTCAATTGCTTTTTGCGATACTTCCGCTTGACTTTGTGATATATCTTGTGATTTTGGCCCGTATATTAGGCTATAGGTTATGTCTGAAGCGATTTCTAAATCATAGACTGCAAGCAAGAGAAAACCAAAAACATCTTATAAGATCAACGAATATAGAGACGTAAAAACAAGATATTCAATTTTGTAAGCAGAAACATTGCGATCTGCATCTAAAAGCACTCAGCCTATCGGCAAAATGATGTCATTTTTGAGACGTTGAAATAAAATGAACGCATATCCTTCAAATGTTAGAAACGATCCATCGAATATTGAATAAACAAACAGGCGAATCAAAAGAAGCAGATAATCCAAGAAAATATAAAATAAGAGAACAACTATAAATTCAAATCAAAAAATATAAGCAACAAACCAAGAAGAAGGAGGTTTTTCCCTGACAATGAAACATTTTCAAGGTGCAGCGTCGTTAGAGTCGGCTGTGTGCGTAGTGTGCGGGCAAGCACCGGTATTGCTCTATCCGATAGTGAAGTATAACGTAAGTTGAGCAATTGTAGAGATTGGCACTGTAATACTACGACAAATTAACCACATTCCTTCAAATGATCTGCGCTAAAAGGCCATGCCCATGGCGCAGTAGGGTGCTATTTAGATACCATTAAAGCATATCCTAATATTCAAATTCCAGTTAATTCAAGCAATAAAAATTCGAAAATTAGTAATCGGTATTTCAGCCAAGTAGATCGAAGCGGGACTCTGGCAAACAAAGCAAACCAAACTCAAGCCCTAATGCTCCAGAAAGCCCCAAAGTTTTATACTTAAGGAAAACTTCCACCTTCGTCATAAGAGCTTATCATCCACACTAACAAAATGAGCGAATGTAACTTCGTATTCACAGATGGCCGTTCAGTAGTAATCTATAATTCATAATCAACCGTACAAACCATTAATGCGGATATTTCTTTTATAGCCAAGTTTCTTTAAGCTATAATTTCTTTTTCCAACAATACATAATTAAAATTTTAAAGAATTTATATGTTTGTTAAAAATTTAATTAAAAATTAAAATCAAATTTATATGTTTAACCGAAAGAGATGATCCACAAAACTGTAAAGACCTATACTATAAAATCCAAAAGTAAGATGAAATTAATGACAAATACACCTGCTTTATTTCCAACCTGAGCAGTGATTACACTTTCTCAAGAGGTAAAAGACAGGTAAAAGATTGTTTTCTCAATAGATTGTTAGAACAACCCAGCAAAAATATTTACTAGTATATGCATATACATATGAACCTCTATGAACAAAAATTTCCTTAAAGACAATAAATAATCAACGGGACTTACATTTTTGATGGCCCTAAAGAGGGCCTGCCATCCCCGAATATTTATTTGCTTATTGAACGAAAGATTCAATTTCACTGTCGAATCGTAAAATTCGAGCATCTCTGCTAGACTGACCGCTGCCTATAATAGCCTTCTTATCGTTCAACAGCTATATAACTTATAAGCACTTTTCACTATAAGAATTACCTCCGCGAATAAAATCTGAAAGGCACATAGTGCAAATTCTATACAATAAAACCTATCCAACCTAGTCAAATTACATAATACAAAGAAGTGAGAGATCAGCGATAACAACGAATGTATTATAGGAATAAATATGTTATAACAATGTGTTATATTGATTACTTAAAGACAGATACGGTAAACAATAGGGCAATTCACCACTAAAAGCAGTGCATAAACCTCTATAAATGTCCATCTAACGATCAAAAATATGAAAAATTACTGTGCCTATTAATATTACCTTACGATCAAAAAATTACTGTGGCTTAAGCATATTTTTTGAACTGTTTGAGGGGGAGGGGAGGAGTTCTACCGAACGAGACGGAGGGTCGTCGAAACAAGTAGTGCCTATTAATATTGCCGTTCCAATTAAACCAAGAAGACACTCACATCGTCATCAATGAAAGTGTACTCGAAGTCTAGTGTGTCGAATTGCACCCTCCTGAATATCTCCTCTAGGCATTCCATATGAGCTTGCGACAATCGCTGCCCTAAAACCAAAAATAAAAATCCTTCTTTTGAAACAACTCATAATTGCCTCATAAGCTGCAAAGTGGAAGGACAGATACAACATTGAACAGCATCCTCTGGCAACAGAAAACAGCGGATGACGCTTTCGTTGTTGATCCAGTTCAATTAAATTGCGACCTTTCCCCTCGCCCACCTCCTCTATACCACCTTATTTATTGCCAATGAGTTCAAAGCCCATAAAGGCGCTATAAGCACATTTCCCGCCTCTCCAAGTCATTTCTCCCTAGTGAAATCAGGCATTCGAAATGAACGGTCTTGCATCCAAATGTCACCATATCATGTCGCCAAGCGTGTAGGCTTTCTAACATAATCATTAAGTGTTTTTAATCTAGATTAGCAGTTTATAATCTTCATTACTCCAAGCGATATTTTGAAGGATCACGAGTACCACTCTAATAAACACTTGTGCATGGCCCACGTATTCGGATGGATCGATGAATGGGAGCTAATACATGAATAAGTCCAGAAATCCTCAGTCCTTTGGCTTGTCCTAATTTGATCCCTACTGGTTTCATAGCATCCCCCCCCCCCACTAGCAATATCGAGACATACTGGTAGAACATCTCCATCCCATAAATATAATAGATTCCATTTCAAAAAATGGGAAATAGTGCTGAAAGATATAAACAAATGAATGATAGAATAATATTTAAAAGAAGGGAAAGAAACCTTTCAAAGAGAGGCATTCTTGACGCACACCGACGATTTGATGAAAACACTGAAAACAGCACGATTATTCAAATTGAATACCTAGTCGATGTTAAAGTTCGACAATAAAATTAACAATAAAAACATCAAAATTAAAGTTAAAATTCCAATCAGTCTAACTGTTAAACCCGCGATTTGAATATAACACACTGTGTTAAAAATAACACACAGTATAGCATAATATAACATGACCAAACTAAAATGTTATAATATATGCGCTTTTATGAACAACAATTCACGGATCGGCTTCGATGATTATTAAAAATAAGACAAAAGTAAGAAGATACTCGAAGATAACTTATTTTAGAATAAATTTTACATATTACTAGGATTGGTTCTATCATAGACGAATCTCGTCTTGTATAAAACAAATTTAGTGAAAATCTAAACAATGAAACTAGTGGAAGGATGTCACATAAAATGGCAGAGCATATATTTCTACATGTCTGTTATCCCACTAGCCAATTTAATAACGTATCAACAAATAATAAAATCACCTGGATGGGCCTTTGATAAAATATTTATTTCTATCATAATACACTCACTCCGAGTAAAATGAATGTAAATTCTTTTCCACCTTTTAAATATATAAGATTTTTTCAATGTCACGGAAACTATGAAAGAATTTTTCAGCAGATCCGCTAAATGTACATCATCCCCATTTTAAATAAACTCTAGCTTCAGTGGTTCCCGATTTTCAATTACTAATCAAATAGACAGACATAGACACAGACAAATGCACAGACATGACGTCATTGTCTCATGCTTCCATGCAAATGAATTAGCAAAAACGCATAGAAAACAAAAATAAAAATATTGCAATTGATCTTTATGGTATGACCATTGAATTTCGACGGGAGACAATACGCGATACTGTGGGTCCTATAATAAGGAACGTAACATCGTATAAACTCTATAATAACAATTGATGCACTCAATTTTGTAGGCAATTGACTCATTATGAATAGCATCACAATGCAAAGATTTAAATAATTATTGAAAAAAAGAATCTTACCGCTATTTGGTGCTCCACTGATGGATTAGGAGTTACCTTTGCCAGCTTGCACGCATTACTATATGATTCGGCTATAAGACTCGTTTCATGGCATTCTGCAAATAATTCACTCTCAACGAATAACAACTAGTAATTTGGCTATTGCAAACGCATACTTTGTCTATTCCACATTTGAATGTGCACAATTTCTATATCGAATTAAGGTCCCAAATTAAGAGAGATGGGTAGGGGATGGGTGGAATTTTGTTTTAAAGAGGTGGTAAGGATTTCTTTATTTATGATTGCTAATCCAAATCTGCCGAACCAGTCTGAACAATTTCCCGCGATGAAAACTCGAGATGATGGGCATATTTTTTTTTTAATTCACAATTTATGGTGTATCCATACAACAGCATGGACATACTCATGCAGTAAAAGAAGCGTAAAGCACTTAAATCATGCTTCCATATCAGCAGTAAACCTCCAACCCCTCCTCCCCGCTTCCCAAACAATTAAAGGAGCTGAAATTATGCATTCCTGCCCCAGGTAGAATACTATCGAAAGCATCATAGATGCAAGCCTTTCGGTAAAGAGGTGAATGAATAGAGCGCAATCAGCACCGTTCTCAAAAAATAAATAAATAAATAAATAAAAAATAAATAAAATAAAATAAATAAAATTCACTGAGCACGAATATCTATGCAGTAAGTTATCACAATGTGCTAGCAAAGTGATGTTTTATTCCACGAAAACTTATGTGGTATATAACGAAACAGTAGTCGTTGCAACATTCTCCTTCCTTTGAAATCGCGTTTTAATCGAATCACCGCCTACTTTAACTTCGTTGCTCGACTAGCCTTATTACCCTTTATCATAACTCTTTATTCATATATCCCTATTAGCGTCCCTTAACAATCCGTCTTTCCAGAAGGCGTCTGCATAAGAAATATCTCTTCAATCACTGATAAAATGCTTGCGTATCAATACCGTTTGATAATCATTCAAAATGCATTCACTACTTTCTTAATAATTAAACGGAAAATAAAACATTCACTACGGCAAATTTTGAGGATAAACAAATGAAAATCACTGACTGGAAATATGCAAATGAAGGATGTTTCATTTCAGTAACTGCGCTGGAATAACTTATACTTTATGAAACTCTGCTTTGTATCACACACAGTTTTTGCATTAGTAAATATGGTTTGAACAATTTTCAACGATAATAAAATCAATTACAAAAAAAAAATACTTACGTTTGAGGTGGAATGAATTTGTAGGGGCCTCATGATAGCCAGAAACCAGCTGATCCTCATTCTCGGGGAAATGCACGCTGCGGCTATGTGAACACCGCGAAATACGTTCGTCCCCCAGCTCTTAAAATATCATCATTTTATAGAATCGATGATCCGTTAAATTTGGAACTCATCTTCCCCTCTTCTATTCATATTTTATGTATTCGAAAAATTCATTTTCCTTCACTTGCTTTGCTGAGGTTTAGCGAAATATACCAATTGGTCATGTGGACCCCCTATATGGATTGATCATGTGATTGTATAATTTGCCAATATCAAGACCATTGCCTTACAATTTGAAAAAAACACTAAAAACAACTAAGAATATGAATGGAATAATCGCTACGCTGATCCTTGGTAGTTAACAACGTCGATGAAGATCTATCGGTTAAACGTTGTATTGCACCGGATGCGTTTTCATAAAACTTTATTCCCCTTAAGTAATATTTCAACTTATTTAGTCATCATTGAATCACCTCTCCTAAAAAAATAAATAATCTATAGCATAAAAATATTTCCGGTATGGCACTACAAGAAAACTCAACCGACGATAAGTAAAGATAACGAACGCAACAATGCATCAAAGAAAATAATTAATTGAGCGACTACTATAAATCATATAAAAAATGTTAGGCAATGGTTGCATCTTGTAACAATCATTCAAGATTACACGACAAATACCTCCTTTATCCTTTATTTCCATGGAATATTATAGTGGAGTTGCTATTCTCTGATATTCATTTAGGATTGTCTGACGATGACCAAACAAGTCGAAACATTGCCGAAATAAAATCGGATCTTATGAAATCAGAAATGAAACACTGCAAGATTTTGATCAATTCGAAATAAATGTTCACACTAAAGGATTAAATAATAGCTTCAAAATAAAAATGAGATATTCTCAAGTAAAACGCCTGATAGCGAGGAAATGAGAGGATTAAATCGGTGAAAACGATCACATTAAATGAATCTTAGCAGTCACTCCTTGAAACAAAAAAGAAAAAAAAACAGGAATCCCAAAACAGGGGACTTTATATGCAAATAAATCTATAGTTATCTGAAAGTTGAAAAAATTCCTCATTCATTTTTCGTTCATCTGAGGGCAGAAAACGAAAAAAATTTCCCATTTTTTCTAACTGTAGAGAAAAATATCGATTCGATAAAAACATCAGTTTTTATATTTTAAAAAAATGAAATCCTTTTATTGCATTTGCATAAATATCACTACAGCACATTAAATCTCTCAGTACATTCTATAACCTACATCACATATGTTACAAGAGCATAACATCAATGCCAACTGCTCATCGATATATCACATAGCGCCCACTCTTTTGCATCGACTCCTTTGTTAAATCTATTGAGTCATATAGGTGTAAAATGTAACGGATCGAACCGATCAACACCTTTAAAGGTGTATAATAACGTTTATAATTAAATATGCTGAGGTTATCATCAATAAAAGAAAAAGATAAATATGCATTGCAGCATTTCAACGAGAATGTTTAAATACGTAAGAAAGACGAACACATAACGTGGTAAAAGCAAAAGCAGCATAGAGACAAGCTGTATTGATCAGTTAGTATAGTGATAATGCGTAAACAAGCAATGCCTCAAGACCGATCACCTCTATCATTGCGTCAATCATTGCATAAATAGGTGTACACTCAATATCAAATAAAACATTCGAAAACTGACGCTAATCGAAAATAATATCAAATCGGAAAAAAAATTAAACAAAGAAATTGCCTGAAGTGGAAAATATTGCTGCAATATATTTTATGCAAATTAAATAAGTTGCAGGATATGTTGGATAGGCGTATAATGTTAGCAATGCTAAACACTTTATTATACATCTCTCAACGCTAGCCACTATGCTCAATTCAATCAACACAATGCATTACTCAAATTTATGTACAATATGAAACTGCTAAATATGCAGTTTGATATCGATTTGCGAAGTAATTTAACGAAAATTAGTAAAACCCAAGCCAAAAAGTTCACCATCGAATGGAATATATTCGATGAAATAAGTCTGCATTCAACGGGAAATTATAATTACAACACTCTTCATGCAAACTGCGGTGTGCTGCCCTAATAGAATGAAAGGTGGATATACTGCCGATAGCAGTATTATTACAGCTAGCTGCATAATATTACGATTAGTAAGTTTTTCCCGTATCGATGAACGATATGTTGAAATCACATATTTTAATAACTTTAAAAAATCATCAACCGCTATATCGACGATGATCTTTGATGACTTCAGAACTGAACAAAGTCTGAACATGGTAGTGTTCTCTCATAAAGTATATTCAACTTCGACATGGTCAAGTCTAACATTCTTAGTTCTTCATATGCAAAGAAGAATCCTAAGATAAGCAAAGATCAAAGACAAGATGCTGAAGTCAAAGAAAGAAAACTGGGTAAAGATTCCCGTCTGTCACTAAGTTCAACGATCGCAATAGCACTATCCGCTAATCACGCCCCGTAAATATGCAAGATAAAGGAACAGAATGTGATGTACATGCACATCTTCAACTCAAATCTCTGCCTAGTGCATATTGACAATGCTGAACAGCTGTGCATTCGTTCAATCTGTCAGCGTTTGCATTTAAAATAAACCATCTACACAATAAAGGTGCATTTACGTATTGCAAACGCATCACCGCTATTCCACTCAGTACAACGTATCATGATCTATGCTAAACAGATATAAAACCCGGGTGTACCTATGCTAAACAGGTATAACACCCAGGTTACCTATGTTAAACAGATATAAGACCCAGGTGTATCTAAGCTAAACAAGTATAAAGCTAGGTGTACCTATTTCGAATTTTTTCCGCATAGGTACAACATAGCATTCTTCGTTTTGCCTTGTCTACCCTGCAGTCAGTTGTGAAGCTCCGGCGAGGGTTGTTGGCTCCGCTCAGCCGAGCCACCCCGTCCAGTACCCTCATCTGGACGGGGGCGGCGGAACAAGTCCCGACAGTTATAGGGACAGCCTGAGCCGTAACCTTCACACTAGCGGCCTGCAAGAAGGAAAGGCCGACCCCAGGATCACAACAGCCAAGCGAACAGAAAGGGATTGGGTCAGAGTATGTGGAAGCGATGTGAAGAGATAAGTATTCATAATGAATGCTCTATTCATCAAAACAAATCAATAAGTACCTATGTTAAACAGGAATACAAAGGATTTTGTTTAGAAGATGAGGTGAAAGGACGACGAGGCAACGAAAATTTGAAATGGTCACATCTTATGTTCAACACCATTTTATTCGTGTTGTTGACGTTTGGCTTCTTGTTTCCGAGATGGAAAACCAACATTGCTCTAGGCCAACTTCGTTTCAGATTACATGATACAGCGAAAATATTTATTTTAACTATGACATATAAATTTGCCTGCATCTGCATCATATGCCATATGCCTTGAGGGATTTATAAACGAAACAGTTAAAGACATATCTGCGCAATAAATCCACCGAATGAGCTCAACAGATACAATACATTCATATGTGGTATAATAGCCTAAACGCTTCTCTTCAAAACAGACATAAGTTTCATTAAAAAACATGGCTCGATACAGTAAAGCAAGGAATTTAGCACCTGAATGCCTATAAGGAAGAGTGAAAATTCATAACGGTTGCCCATAAATTAAAAAAATTCCCCATCTATTCAATGGTTAAAATGCTAGCTTACTGTTGTGCTAATGATGGCTCCATATTACTACCACAAATAGTACCTCCACTGCTTCTTAACAGATCTCGTGAGGCTGACGTATCTATGTGCAACCACATAAATATTGAAATATCTTGACGATCACTTTTCGGCTATTTTTGAGGGAAAAACTTTAGAAAAAAATGTTGAGTACCATGAAAGTAAAATTTCTAAAAATGACGAATTTGACTGATACTAACAAAGAATTCAAAAAAAAAACAAAAACAAAAATAACGAGGCTAATAATGAAGCAAGCTTCAACTCATAAACGGGCGCTTGAAATAGTTTGTATAGAATGCATCAGAAATATAGTGTAGAATTATGAGTCGACGATGTGAGACAAGCATCATTCAGCATCACTAAACAGCAAATCGCGCACCACATAAAAATTCCAAAAAAAGCCCCATGTATGGGCTAATCAACGAAAAAACTACATGAATGAATTCATATGATGAACAGTATTGCATCAATCATCGATGAATAATTTCCATATTCCTCATCACAAGTGATATCAATTCTATCTATATAATACTAGTCTCACCATCACTGAGACATCTCCCACTTGATGGTTGTTCCATCGGAGACATCACAACCGAACCAAGCGTTCAACGAAGCATCACCACTCCTAACTGAATACCAATTGAAAAACTACGAGAAATTATATGCAAAGTCGACCCTTTTGCGGGTCTATATAAAACGATGATCTACCGCATCTTTATTGCCCTTATGGGTACTTTTTGGTTTCTTATTATATTTTTTCTCTTTTACTTGTATAATAATTTTCTCACCTCTTTTATAATATATAATTACTTTTTATCAGTGACATATACGGGCATTTCTGCTCATATCAATTATATTAATTTATTCTATTTTTTTCCAAAATTTAATTCAAATATAAAGAAATGGGAAAACATAGAGAAAGTATGCCAATACGAAAGAGCAAAACGTCCGCCAAGCAAAAGCCCGGGCAAAGTGACATTCAACGGGTATGATCAACGATAGTGTGTATAGAACGAAATGACTCAGCAGTAGTATCAAAGATAAAAGAATGAGTGCATAAAAGATAATTGCATGCGGTTCATTCCAAATTCATATAAATAAATGGGCAAAATCTTTATATTTCTAATATTTTATGATCAAATGCAACTGATACGATGCAAACTGACATATTTCCATATGTGGAATGGCGAAAAAGACGATCAAAAATTCAAAGCAAAGAAATAAAGTCAAAGGTCAAAGGTCAATATTCCAATGATTCAACGTTAAGGATTTTTTGACCTTACAATGAAATCTACTCCAAAGCAGCGATAAATTAATAGAAGTGAAACACTTTCGGACATTTTCCACCATTTTTGGTAAAAAAAAAACTAAATAAGGAAACTAAACAAGAGTAAAATATTCTAAATTGCAAATGAAAAGAAAATATTCAAACCCGGAAATTGCTCTGAACCACATGAAGTTCTTCAATGAAAACATCTAATTACCATAATTTCCATCAAATGACAAATGTATTAATGTCTCACGCTCTGACCCTCCTTAACAAAGTCGGTGACGTCATAGTTTTCCAGTTTTATGAGCTTTTTTTTTCGTAACAGATCACATAAGTGATCTTTACGATTTCAATTTCAGTGATTATACAATTTACACAATTATGATTACAATACACAATTTCAGTGCGAACCCACATATTCAACGCAGAGATCGAGTCACCTATATAAGAAAAAAGGTGTGACCTCGTCGACCGACCAAGGAGAAATCAGAAGCAAGGCTTTGAAGATTGTTTCAGATAAAATAATCTATTATTGAATAGCTTACAACTGTCTCGAAAAATTTCAAATGAGGGGGTAAAAATAATCGTGCAAGGGCGAAGCTGGGGGCAATGATTGCTGGAGGGGAGAAGTGGGGGTGATTGCTGAAGGGGCGAATTTGGGGGTGATTGTTGGAGGGGCGAAGCTGGGGGCGATTCCTGGAGGGGGAAACTGGGGGCGATTGCTGAAGGTGCGAAGTTGGGGGCGATTCCTGGAGGGGCAAAGCTGGGGATGATCCCTTCAACAAAGATGTGACCATACTATCAAGAAATGGAGATAGAGGAGCGAAACCGATAATAAGAGGGAAATTATACTAAGCGATCATACGACTGCTTTTGCGGTAGGTCTTAGAAACAGTGGTGGATGTTTCGTCTCATTTGAATGGAACGTTGTTACTGAACTTACGGCACCTCAGTTAGCACTAACATCGATGAAATCGGGATGCTTGAAGGAAACAAAATAGAGTACACTCAAAGTAAAAGATATAAACAAAGAAAGAAGTAATAAAAGCAATTAAAATGATCAAAAACCGGTGTCAGTGCAAATATAGACTCACAGAATTTTCCAAGGTCAAAATGCTTTAGGTGCAAAATCACTCGGCGCTGAGATGATATCAATAGGGAATTTGTTCCAAACTCTGACGACCCGAACAGGAAAGGAATTATAAATTGATTTATTTAGACTCGCAAAAGACTTGCAGAATAAAATTTAAGATTTAGATTTGCACAAGTAATTCAAAGTTATAAAAAGTCAACAATAAATTATGTCAACTGGAGTATGAGAATCTTAAATATATTCGACTTTAGAAAAACCGTCAGCAATTTTAAAATACAATAAAACGTTTAATTCAAGGTGGGCGATATTCAAACGATTTTAGACAAGAATTGCACTGATGAGTTTCATAGTTCAGACTATGTGGATGCGGAAAAACTTTCCAACAGGCTATTCCCATGAAATGCATTTGCATATTTTCCAGCATCTTTATTTCTAATTTCGAAAAATGGACAACCAAATTCAAAGTCTTATTGAACTCAATTGTCCATTGAAGACTATTAGCCATCTTAGAGACACCTCGAACGGAACTGACAGAAGGAATCAAAACTTTAGAGATTCGTGATGGCCATTCATGCTTCAAAACAATATGCAACAACCGACATTTTTTGTTATTGATATTTAATTTGCCTTGTGTTAGACCATAGGACAACATGACTTAAATCACTTCAGAGCTATCTAAAATCTAAAACGAGACCACAAGTCGATTTATAAAAAAAAAGGAGAATCAATGAAAACGGAAGTAACTCTAGAAGAAATGAAGATATTTATAAACGGTAAATTTGTGGCCAAAAAGATGAAGCTAATGGATAAAGCACATAAATTTGCATATTAAGCTCGTAAAAGCTAGCATATAAGGGGAAAAAAACGATTCACGAAAACAAAAGCATTATTTAAAACGGAATTTTGCTACCTCATAGCACTATTCAATCGATATAAATTAAACGATAAAAGATGACTGTCCCAAATGGCAAGCAAAATTTTAATCAAATAAAAGCCACGTATACAATAGAATATTTCGCATTGCAATCTTGCTAGACAGGTTATGGTCATTAATTCCCTACTAGGTATTCATCAAATCTATCGAAGCATCATCCCACCTCATATAATTGAGTATTATCCAAAAAATTTTAATAAAAAAAATCAAATGCAATGGATTTCAATAAAGAGAGTCCTGACTACAAAAGGAAGATTTTAAAATCTCTATTACAGCCTCTCCCCCCCCCCCCCCTCTCTCTCTCTAATATATATGATTTTTCATGGTTTTAATCGAACAAAAAATAAGCAGGTGATGGCGTGTGGAAAATTCAACAACGAATTTAGATTTAGCAATCATGCAAAGAAACTCATAAATCGATGCATAGAACGATGCAAAAATTATTGCTCTTCAATTCAATGCCTCAAGAAAAAGCTTATCAAACCATGAGGTTCTTCTTTCTTAGCCCATTTCTCTCCCCCACCCCACCCTCACCCCACCATCCCCCACTCCCTTTAAGAAGACACCACTTCTAAAAGCCGCGAAAACTATGAATCTAGTTTTAATATCTACGCCCTCTCAAGTGTTGAAAAAGCTATAAATTGAGGCTTGACGGACCATTACCTCATGCTCAATGGCTAATCACACATGAGGTGAGCAAATAATGGGGCTGATTTCATTCACATCGAAACAGATTAAAAGCAGAGCTCGTATCCATTGACTGACCCTCACAGTGCAAAAGTCAAAAGTTACTTCCTGTTAGTCTCAAAGAGAAGCGACACTAACCAACAGCACTGAATAAATATAAAACAATCGGGCAGTTATAAATGCATAGATAATTCAATGTCAAATTATTTAAATGGTGGAAGAGATCATCATAGAACAATTTGCCTTTCGGGTGGTCATAGAGTTTAATTGAAAGTGAGCAGTGCGAAAAAAAAAACCGATAAAACCACCCACCTTCTTTATTCAATACTGATGGGGAACGCTTGCGGTGTTGTTGTTGTTGTTGTTGTTGTGTGTGACGATTATTGGCAGCCGTACCGAATAAGCTGGCAATATGGGATGTGGTCGAATTAGTTGTTGTAGACGGTGCAACAGTTGGGTCGTAGAGACCCAAAAAATCTTGTAGACCAGTGAAAAATTTCATAGACATGCAAACGGAGTGACCAGTTCAACTGGACATCCTCTATTCCTGACCAGTGAAACGTATTCCCATCGAATCACGCGCACATCGACCACGCACTTTCATTAAATGATAGACGTATGATTTGCTTCCGTCGTTGTTTTTTTTTTTGCATTCAGCAACGTCGCGTTGCCTGAATATCACTTATGAACCGCACGCGTCTCAACCAAGAATGTCTAACGTTCTGTGTGCCAAGAATGTCTGAATTGATGGTCGCTTGAAATAATCGATCGGGTGCGGCTCATTTTCGCATGCATGACTGTAGCCGCTATGCACATATGCGCGTTGATTTTCTACTTTTATCTCGGTTGTTTTTCATTTCTTTTAATTAGTTTTTATCGTTTTATATTTAAAATTTTAAAGTATTTATTTAAAAAACACTTTATCCTAGATGAAAGCATTCATAAATCCTTTAGAATTATGTTTCGAAACAATCTTAGCTAGCAAGGAAGTCATTTGCGCCACCGTTAAAAACTTCGAAAGATGAATTCGATGCATTTTTATGATACCTCATTTGCATAATTTATGCTTTATTTTAATATGAACATGAGGTGTAATTATGAAAATTTCCCGATGTTTATCGTTTCGTTTATGTAAAATAATGTGATCCAGAATTTGACCAAAAAAAGTATTTATTATTTGAATGTTCGATTATTTCAAGTCGAGGAAATCCCAAAATATCGCTATACCGCCGATATTTACTTCGAATATAAGTCCTCTCTTCCTCGTATACTGCGGCAATCACATACTTTCTTTCTTGTTTATGGCTACGAACAGTATCCTCAGATGTTGGTCAATGAGCAGTAGCCATCGGTCAGTTGGCAATAGCCATCGGTCAGTTAGCAGTAGCCATCGGTCAGTTAGCAGTAGTGCTGATGGTATTAGTTATAATAGTATGCAAGAAGTTTATGCAAATAAAGGCAAGGGGGCAGTTGATCGCAATGATCATATGAAACCAGCAATAAAGCAAAAGAATAGATGAAATATTTGCATATATCACATTATGGAGGCGGCTGAGAAAAGACTGTGCCTTCTTTGCATTAAGGTTTAATTATGCAAATTATTTATTCCACTATATTGCTGATAAATAAAAACGGCAAAAAAAGAATTTAAAAAAAATTGAGAATTGTGGGAAGGAATTCATATGACTAGGGCAGATTTTTAGTAAAAATTATGAGGGTTGAAATTATATTGAAAACAATTTCGTATGTTTTTAATAATCACATCAAAGAATGCATTCAAAATATATGCAAATTTAAATGCAAAAACTATTGAGAACGAGTTTATTTGTATAAATTTTTATGTTGGAAGATTATGTTGTGAATACGGTGCTTGCAACCTATAGCGTATTGAAACGTACTATCAAATAAGGGAATATAGAATGAAATCAGCCTTCAAATGATAATGAAATCATATGAGACGTAAAATCATCGAGTGAATTTTGACTTCCCAATGCTTGAATTCTAAATAATTCTTTACAAATTATCAATGAGAACGAAGTTTTTTCCATATTTCTAGCAATGGTAAATACAAAATATGCCAGCCATAATGCATTATTAAAGTTTCTGTCATTGAACCATCGACGCTTACACGCTGACAGACTGAAGCTATGCACCATGCGATTCATGATAATATTTTAAATTGTTTTATCCCGAAACGATATTGAAATAAACTCCAACATTCCTAATGAACAGCTAGTGGAAGTTTTTTGAGTATATTCGGGTATCACTTAAAGAATGACCGATTTTTAGATTTTTTTTTTGTGCAACGATTCTCGATTCTTTTACAAGCACGTATGAATTTTCCCGAGAAAGTAATTAATTAGTAATTAATATAGGCGAGAAAGAGAAGTGGTTTTGAGATGTCCCATTGCGGAATACCGCTTATGAGAGCAAACTTACCCGACATTTTAGCTTTGATTGAGGGATCTATGAGAAAAGCCGAAATCCGTTTTATCCTAGACCATGCGGTAGCTTAATATTCAAGTTTAAGTGGAGGATTTTTATGACAAGTGGTCAAGTGAAGTGTTTCTTAGCAGTAAACCTTTATAACTGCTCAGAGATTGTCTCATTATTTTATTATAAGCCTTTCTCAGAGAGGTGCAATAATTAAATAGAAACGAAAATTTAGGAAGGAGGAGATGAGACAAATAGAAAATTTAAAAAAAAAACGAGGATGAACTCGTGCCGTTTTCCTTAGCAAAAATGAATTCGTCAACCATAAATCTGAGCACGTATGCGTTTTTTTTTTTTTTTTTAAATTAAGCCACACTCGAGTTTATATTTCCGTTTGGTTTGTCGGTTTTTTTTTTTTTGCCGTTCTTTCGCTGTCCATCACCTTTTTTTTCCCACATAAATAGGTTGAAATTTATTAAAAAGTACTTGAAATGAGCTCAAGACAGGAACAAGTTTTTGACTCAGGATTTCTTCGAAAACATCCTTCTCTCGGCTTTTGTCATTAACTAAGATTAGAACTGAGTCAGCGAACTTAAAGGAGGTGGAATAAGCTCATCTCTGCATACTGCCTGTAGATGAGAGCCTATCCCATCTTCTGTAAGTTGAATAAATGTTTAAGTTTTTTTAGGAATTTATCCCACCTTCTCTAAACTGGGAATGGCTTACCTTTCCGATGAGCTTATCTCTGTGATGCTTCGCTGCAGTGGGAACGAAAAAGTAATGAAATCGCTTTTCGTTTGCTTTCTCTTGAAATTCCCAACATTTTTATAAGAAATTTTCCCCTTATTCCATTTGAACACTCGACATCAGTGGTCATTTCGAAGTCATAAATTGTGTGGAAGATCGCAGTAATATTCTAAGCATAGTGGAAGTGAAAATTGAGCTTATATCTCAGGAAATGACTTCTTTAGTAGATGTTCCCATCTCTCCTCTTCTCTCTCTTCCTGATAGAAGCACATAGATAGGACTAAGAAGTCATTTAGTCCTCTAGAGAAGCAATGTTTAACTGGGAAATAATTGTTGTTTTATTGTCAGTACCACTTAAGACGTGGAAAAAAGTTTTCAGTGTGGAAAAATGGCCGAATGAAATTACAATATTATTATATCATAAATTTTATAAGAGATAATGGAAAAAAAAATTATTTTAAGTTGAGTCTTTGTTTACTTAGAGCTTTTCTTTTATATAATTTTTATACGTTTATGGGTCTAAAAGAATATATTTCAATAATTTTTATATGTGCGAGTGGTAACATTAAATTTGAAATGATCTCCACGTATCTTCATCAGCGATCTGGAACCGTTTTTGGGCAATGTATGTGGGAATGAAGTTCTTTCATCAACGACTTGATTTGCTAGTACAGTATTTGTTTCTTTTTTTTTCTTTGCTTTATCATTTGTATATTTGACCAAAATCGTTTATTATTTTTATGCAAATTTATGCAAATTTTTGATGAGTGTTATTTTATTGTGAAGCGTTCTTGATTTTTTTTTTTTTGTTTTTGTTTTGAGGCCAGTGAATCATCCGTTGCATGTTCATAGACCTCAAAATGAAAGCACAAATTATGGCCAATTCTTAATCCTTGAACTATTTTTATTTACTTCAGTACCTCGTGGAATTTACGGCACTGAATTTTCACGGCATAAAGAATGTTCAATTTTGGGAAGGTGCTAAAAAGTTAATTGCATTTTTCCTTGTCCACTAATATCAGAGAAATTCTATCGAAAAAGTTTTATACTTATCGAGAGAATGCAATGAAATAAAAATATTTCAATTTTAATATTAAAGTCTGGTCAAGAAATGCCCTTCTTATTGTTAAAGCTGAGGGTATCGTTAGAAGTAATATAGTAAGAGTTAGCTAGTGAGTAGTATTATAAGTAATCATACGTCAGTAAACCTGAAATGAAATATTTTGCAGACAAGCCTATAAAATTAGACGACTAAATAGGTAAATGAATATAAATTTTATGCATTTGAATGTTTGCGAAATTCTGTTGGGCAGGATAATAGTATTGTTTCATAGAGATCTGCTTATTTCTATTATTTGATGTCATGGCATTATGTACGCACAAAAGGTGTACAGAGAACATAAATGGAGATTCATCATGGTGAAGAAATCGCAAGAGACAAGTGATTTTATTTTATCTTTTTTTATACTTTAATTAGCAAAATATTCGCTGTCAATAAATCTGTGTTCATATCGCATCCACCATCGTTTAGGAGGGAAAGTTACAAAGTTGGGAAAAGTTAGAGCTCAGGTTCATCTTTTGCCGCCTGGATGTTGACGAGTTGATTCACCGTTGTTCTACTTACAAGAATGTTTGTGGCCTATTTCATTGCGCTTATCCGATAAGGGTACTAGACGAAATGCCTCGGTGAGATTGGGTCAAGGATGCCACTTGGAGGAATATAGTAGAAGTTGGCTAGCACAATATAAGTATTTATGTTTATTAATTTTAAATTACATATTATACTTAAATGTTGTTTCAACGAGTTGAATAGTGAAAGGATGTAACTGTGTGGGATTGGAGGATGTTTGTCAATGCGTATTATTGAGTGGGTGGAGGCGCACCCCAAAAAAAAAAAAAATGCATTCTTAACGATTTTCGTTTGATGGCGTTGCGCGCCGCATATGTGCGACCGTTGCGTCGATGCCATTCGAAGACCACATCGCACTCCTCAAGCAACCATCCTTAATTCATATATAGGCTTCTCTTATTGCCACTTCACATTTATTTTGAAAATAGTTTTTAAATTTTTTTTTGACCGATATTTGACCGATACATTGCTACATTTATGGCTGTGCAGCTATCATATTTGACCAATAGCTGAAGTTTGCGTTATATTTGTCGGTTTTTGACGCCGTTAGTGCACCAGCACTATAATATTTGACAAAAGATTGACCCTATCACTGACCTTGAATTATTTAGACAAGCTATTTGTCCACTCTTTAAAAATGTTGCTATCGTTAATCAGTGCTTGATCGCTGACCCCGCTTCTAGTTAGCTATTTTATGAAAGAATAGAACTGCGTTGCAGTGTCAGGAGTATCTGTACTTTCCATAGTTTTTTCCGACAATTTACTTAAAGATTCATTTTATAGAACGAAAATTTCTATATTTTCATGCATGTTTATTTATTTGCTTATCAGTTCTTATCCAAATTTACGAAGTTATATTTCGTGCTACTTATTTTCACCTTCTTATGTCTATGTATCTTGCACCAGGTAACATAGATTCACCTGTTTGAGCTTCAGGTTATGTTCTAGATTGCTTTTGTTATCAAAGAATATAACTGTATAGTATTTTATACTGTATCCTCCACACATTATTGTTGGTTGATGTAGTGAATTTTCGATGAACGGCACAAAGAGGGGGTTGAATCTGAATCCTGATAGTACTCTTTTAAAATCAGGTTTTATAGCTTGTTTAGACTGGAGGTGGTCGATGGTTTTCTTTTTTTGCCTTTTTTGTCATTAATAGCCAGATTCGAAAGCAGATATAAACACTAAGGGAAGCCTTACTGGTATTTGGCCTATCTTTTGCACTGATAATAACACTGTGCAATGATTGAAGTAGCCTCGTAGAATGGCCGAACTCTGACAAATTTCTATGATTTGCATAAATTCGTATTTATTATTTCTCCTCTTTTCGGTAATTTGGACGTACCCGAATCGTCGATTGCTTCATTCGTCGACTCGAAAAAAAAAAGAACAAGGTGATGGTGAAACATGGCGTATCTTCTTGGTGCTTCCAAGCAAAAATCCATCTGCCGATTATTGCCCGCAAATAACATTAATCTTTTGGGTTCTCTCCATTGCTCTTTCTAAGAAGCACTACTTAAGAACAAACTTTTAAGAGTGCATTCTGAACGATATGAGGGTATTATTTTCGTGTGCTGTTTAGTGCGTTTTTACTTACTACTTATTACTTTTATTAAATATTACACGTTTACTTTCGATGATATAGCGATCATTGTTTTTAATTGATGAAAATTGCGCGACCACCAAAGTTTACTTCCTCAAATTTTTTGAAAGATCGGATATCAGGCATTAACACTAATTTTTTACGTACCTGAAAGTTGGTATTAGGTGTTATAAAGTAGGAATAATTAGTAAGAGGAATTCGATCATGAACAAACGTCAGTCTTATGTTCAATACTGCATCTGAAATAATATTTTGAAAGGATGTTACTTTGTGGTCTTTATTTTGCAAGAAAATACTCAATCCTTGTCATGTGAAACGTTCAAAAATAAAGGATGAATATGTATCGTTCCTTTCATACTACATATGTAGATGTTTTGGCATATTGTGTTAAGTTTGTTCAATTGTTCTTAGAGGTGATATGCATCTCACACCGTAGCGATCATTTAAAGCTTTTCTTATATTAGCTTATGAGTGATGGAAGGTGGTGTAGGTTATGGCGTTTGAATATTTTTTTAAAAATATAATTGGAAGTAGATTTCTTTCAAAGATGAGATATTTTTAAGATGTCTAGTAAATATTTCAATTATTTAAAGAGTATTTTTTAAGGGTTTTTATGGTTGAGGAATTAAGGTGGTCGATTCTGACAAGTGAAAGTGGTGTAGCCGTTTAGAAAAAAGGAGGGTACTTCATTCTGATGACACCTCTAGTTTTATTTTTGCAAATTGTGGGACCATAAAAAATGACGTGGATTTATAGCAGCAAGCATTATCTGTTTGAATCCTATACCTATCCGTCACCCCCCTCCTCCCCCGAAGTCTTTCACCCTTCTTTTTAATGAAGTAGAGGTGCATGTTTCTTTTAGAACCGGAGTAGTGAGACCACAATAGTGCAAAGAGGTTTTTGTGAGTGATATGCAATTCACTAGTATCCTAGCATAATTTGAACGCTGGTTGACATGGTAAGGAATCGATTCGCGGTGTGATCCGTTCAAGAAGAGGGCGCGTGCCGGTTGATTTTCCTTCGGGTCCGTTGTTCTAGGTTATGTTAGCTAATACCATTTATGTGCCTCGTCGGTGTCTTCATGTGTAGATGGAAGAAACTAGCCTGATAGATAAAAACTATGCATCGATACCAGTGATAGATAGGAAAATATCCTTCAAGAAGCTTATTTGTGCGGATAAAAATTATTGAAAGAAGGAAGGTACAATTAGCGATCGGTAGAAATTTGTGATTTGAACATCGTTTTCCATATTCGACGAACAAGTTCTATTTGCCCCTTTTTCTTACTTTTAATAAATATTTGATGATGGATTCAAGCAAAACGAAGGCGAAAACCTTTTGACGAACTTTCACTCTGCCAGAATCCACATACTTTGTTGCTTGTAGGCATTGAAATGAGCATATGATTGCATGCAAATATAATGCATATCCTCATTATTCATGGGCCAAGTGAGTGCAAACGTGGGTAGCATTGTAGTATGGTCTCATCGCTCAACCTTCCCCCACCGCTCCCCTGCCCCGGGTTTCCTTTATCTCCCTCCCTCCCGCTTTCCTACGGACTCCGTTTTGCCTAAACTATGCGGTTAATAAAAACGAAACCCATTCTTATGTACGCTTAATGGATGTATTTTTTTCTGATTGTAAACGCATATATCATCACATTAATTGTGATTTTGGAAGTGTCATAAAGTATCAAGCGCATTTATCTTATTGTTCGTTGATTTGTATGTATGGTGCTTATATGATAGTGTTGTTGTTTTGCAGGTTGCATATAAGGGATATGCAAAGAAAGAGTCGGTGAAGTAGTAGATTAGAATGGCGATACCTCGGTTACGTGCGAATGCGAGTAACGAGGAGAGGATGGTTCATCCCAATCATATGATCTATCAGAAGATGGAGAATCTCGTGCAAACTATGCTCGACCCTGAAAATGGTGTCCCCATTAAAACCGTTAAGAGTTTCTTGTCAAAGGTACTGATGAATATTTTATGTTGAAACTGTGTAGGAGAAAACTCCCCCCCCCTTCTCTTTCTTAAATTTTAGGCTCCATTTCTGGTGTAATTTGTTTTGGGTTCTAATCGTTAGCCTTGATTTTAGGGAGTGCAGTTATCTATAGGTTGCTGAAACATCTGTCCACTCTCTTTAATTAAGAAGTTGATGCAGATGGAGTTGATAAAAATCAAGAATACTTGCTGCTGGGTCATTCAGACTCTGAATAAGTTTAATCTTCATCCCACCATTCGATGAGTGTTAATATGTTTTTAAAACATTTCAGTGACTTAAACGTATCATGGCAAACAATATCAGCCTGCCCTTCATCAAAACCCTTTCCACTCACCATCCCATCTTATCCACATAGCCTTCTTTGTCCTCCCTCCCCCCTCCCTCCTCCACCTATGACGTCAGTGGGCAACCTAAGTGCATCTCTCCTTTTTCTAGCATTCCTTGTCCCCCTCATATAACAATAAGCAAATATAGCCGATTTCGGTTGTCAATTTATCCGGGTTACCTGTCAATTTCGGCAGTGACAGTGGGCAAGTTTCCCCAGAAACAACAACAAAAAAGGCAATGCGCATAAAATTTTATTCATATTATAGGACGCCTCTATGCTACAGTTTTGTCATCATATCATAAGACGCCTCTATGCTATGGTGTTGTCATTTCGCATCATCATGCACTACTCCTCCATCAGAATGTTGCTATTAATTGCACTGCATAATATAAAAAAATGTATCCTTTATTGCACTTCCCTGTTAGACGATCCAATCGTTAAGTACGGTTATATTTTCAATTCTTTTCCACATTTAACAATTACTATTAGTGGTTTCAAAATTTTTCGTTACACTTGTGGTAGTGATCAAGCAACCATTGAGTATACACTGAATCTGCTTGGAGAGTCTCATCTTATTACTGTCTCAAGAATAAAAAGAGTTGAGGTGCTAGAAATGAATTACTAAGAAGGACGTGTCTTATGATGGTTAATGTTATTGTTTACAGGTTCCGTCTGTGTTTACGGGTCAAGATTTGATCGCATGGATTATGAAAAACATGCAAATGACAGATTTAGGTATGTCGTTTTGAAATCTCTAATTTTATTGCATTGCTTTTTTTTTACAGATGAGATCTTTGCCTTAGTATTGAGAAGGTGACGACCATTCATTCATCTTTACTCTTCACATTCATCTGCGAAAGTAATCAAATGAAATTAAATGGAAGGTTTTATACGTTGTTAGCAGGTGTGATCACTTCAGTGATTGGATTCTTACTCATAAGAATTCTCTTCACTTTTTTAAAATTTCCTTTTTGTGTGCTTTCGCATTTCACATACGGAGCGTATCGTTAATGACTTCCATCTGTTCCTTTGGTAGTGTGATAGTAGTGTTGGAGAACCACTAATAGATTAAACGCTATAAATCACAGTTGGTGCCTCTTACGATCTTTCTTGTTCATCTATCAATTTCAGTAGCATTTTAAGGCATTTATTTGAAAATACAAAGAATTAAATCCATCTTACGCTAACCGAATTTCCGTTTAACACCAACCACGTTGAATAAAAATGGATCTACGGCTGAAGGTTTTGCGTGAGCGATCGGATTCCTGGAAATATGAAGATATTCTTTTACGTATTTAATGTTTTTTGTATAGCTTAGGTGAAGTTAGTGGGATGCACAAGTGAATACCATGTTAGCCATTCGAATGTTGTTTGTTTGTTTGTTCGTTTATTTATTTATTTATTTATTTATTTATTTATTTATTTGTTTTTTGTGAATAATTCAATTGGCGTTTTATTGTATATGTTTTTTATTATAGCGGACGCTCTACATCTAGCTCATCTAATAGCGTCGCATGGCTATTTATTTCAAATAGACGATCATGTATTAACGGTGAAAAATGATGGTACTTTCTATCGCTTCCAAACTCCTTATTTTTGGCCTTCAAACTGTTGGGAACCTGAGAACACCGACTACGGTGAGTGTAACGTTTTCATAAATTAAAATCTTTTGGTTTACAACACTAGTTTGACCTCAGGTTGGTGAGCTCCACAGTATGTACAAAATTATTTATGTGAAGGGATAAGAGAGCACTTGTGGAGCTATGCAATGTTTATTCGGAGTTCATGCGAACTTCAGTTGAAATTTTGGCATTTTAGCTGCCAGACGATCACTTTTTGAGCGTTGTCTAAATTCAATAATTTTCGATTTTTTATGAGTTTCAATTGCCATTGTTCCGTTATTTTAACTATTAAATACAATTTTATTCTTTATTATAATACCAACTAATGAGTTATTTAAATTTTTTAAATTTGTGATAAATTTTCGGGAAAAATGCTTTATTGTCGGTTTTTCTTTAATTGAGTAATAATATTATTAGTGAGTAATACTAAAAAAGATCAATATTTCTATTGAAATCTATAAATGAAGCAAATGAATTTTCATTTTATATAACCGCTATGATACGGGAAAAAATACGGGAACTAGGGAAGTTTTTTGAAAAGTTCTTGCAGGGTTATGCGTTTTTTAATGAACTTTGACAGAACAGGCGTATTTAAAGTTGAGAGGTTTTTTAAAAGATCAAATCAAGTCGTTTAAAAATGCTGAATATTTATGTTGATATAAGCAGAGGCATTTCCGAATCAATAATAATCAGTAGCTATTGCAGCGGTATATTTGTGTAAACGAACAATGCAAAATAAGGCACATTTGGAGTTGGAAGATTTCGAAGCCGAAAACTTAGCAAAACTGCAGAAAATGTTTAGTCGCAAATGGGAATTTGTGTTCATGCAAGCCGAAGCGCAATATAAGTGAGTGTTTTTTTTCGTTTTGTTTGTCGATTTTTGCGCAGATCTAATCTTTGTTTTAATCCCCTCATCGAGTTCAACTTTTAGGCGTCACTTCGCATTAAAACCCATTTGTCCTTGTCGGAGGAAGTTAGACTTTAAAGTGAACAAACTTTGTGCCATATTTTAAGAGGGGATCGATATGTCTTGACTTATTGTTGTTTTTCCAAATAGCTGCTATCTGATGGCATCGAAGTTTCTGAAATAACTTATACCTCAATTAAAGGCCCCCTCTCTTTAAAAATTGTATGAGAAGGTGTGTTGTCTCTTAGCAGTTGGAATTTTAAAGTTGTTGAGTTTATAAACAACGAAAGCACAATAAAAGACAGAATAGTGTGTCTCTTATGCGTTATTACATGAAATATTGATATTTGTTTAGTAAGGATCTTTTAGGTGCGTATCGGAAAAAGTACTTGAAGAACAAGGGATAAGTTTGGAGCAAAGCATTCTGCCACATCACTAAGCTTCAAGAGCAAATTTATTGCATAATCTAAGATTTAGAAATTGATGAAATAAGTGGTAGTTATGAAAGTATTTATTCATCGACTTTTTGTAAGAGGAAATCGGGTGGACCAGTGAAACGAATCCCAGGGTGTTTTGATGAGGGTTGAGAGTGATGTGGCACTACAAGAAATAAAATATGCGTTGTTCGATGCAATGTGATGCGGGTATTTCAATGTGATATTCATTCGAAAAGAATTTATTATTTTCACTTCAATGATTGTTCTTGTAGAGTAGATAAGAAACGCGATCGGCAGGAGAGGCAAATCCTTGATAGTCAAGAGCGTGCTTTTTGGGATGTTCATCGGCCAGTTCCCGGATGCGTTAATACGACAGAAGTGGATTTTCGAAAACTTTCACGATCTGGTTTGTGCTTTTTTTTTTAAATAATTCCGTCATGCTTCCTTATAATATTCAGTCAGTGATTCTACGAGAAGGATGAACTTTGCTGATTGAAGATAGTATGCTTAACTTAGTGACATAAGCCAGTTTCATTGAAAGCGGTCTTGGAAAAGTTTTTAAAGGACTCTTTATTTGTGTTTGATATTCCTTCTAGATGATGGGTATTCTTGATCAGTGTTTGATTTTATTATGACACTTTCTTTATTTCTATACAAGGTGCTTAGGAACCCCATCGGTGGTTCATGTTAATGGTTTCTATGCTTGCCGTCCTGGTTGCATGTCAGCCGAACTCGCGAGTATCAAACAAATAGAACCAAGTAAGGGTTGCGGTGGTTAAATGAGTTGGTGGCTAAGACTGAACCTGGGTGCAAACCTAAATCTAAACCTTTGTGTAAGCTTGGTTAGCTAAACTTCCATGGCGGAGCTTCAAACGTCCTGGGTTCATATAACATCCCCTACCCACCTCGGTGCTGATATTCGTTCGTTGATCGCCGCCTCATAGAACTCATTTAAGTTTTTTTTTTTTTTTAGGTAGACCTAAGTATAGCTCATCGGGTCATGCAGCATTGAATGCGGCTGCTTCATCTTCATCGATCTCGTCTCCCTATTCGACGTCTGCGGTTGCGGCACATGCCGCACAAATGCCTTCGTGCTCCGGAAGTGGAGCCAACGGGGCTCCAAATACACACGGGTCGCAGATGTCGCCCTCAGTGTCGCCACAACCCGGCGAATCAACATCAACGTTCGCAAGACACTACAGTTACAGTCAGAGGCCCGGTATGCGAAGGTGTACCCAAGTGCAGGATACACTGAAACAGGAGGTAGCAATATTAAGGCTTCTGTTTGATCTGTTCAGAAATGCTTCCCAGAGGAATCAAGCAATGTCGTTCACTGTTGGTTGTATGAAAGGAGCAATTTGGGTGATAGAAGGATTGAAGTGTATAGAAGTTTGGTAGAGCACTTTTCGTGATTATGATTGAGAGTTCATTCTCCTTTGTGATCGGGATTGTTTGAAATGAGAGAGGAAGAGAAAGTACAAGGATAGAATTATTTCTTTTAGGTTGTGAAGCTGCTTCTATGAATTGTTTTGCTAAATAATTCCCCATATCTAGAGTTATTCATCAATGAAAGATTTTTACTTTGAATTTTCAGATAAATGTGCTACAGGCTCGACTAACGAAAAATGTTTTGAAAACATCGAAGGTTATTGAAAAGTAAGTTTTTGTGATTGAAAATTAACGTTTTTACGAGACTTTTTTAGTTTGATGAAGGAGAGCTTGAATTTAAAGTATGCGTTTTCTCACATAGTTGGATAGATTTTTTCCATTTTTTTTTCAGTTTTGATGATTAGACTAATATAAGTAATAATGGGCATATATATTGGCTTAGCTTTTTTATTTTTATCTTTTTATTTTATTCAAACGTCATAAAATCATAAGCAAAAGGTAAAACAAACCATTTCAAATACATAGCAATAAAAAACACCCTCGGAACCAAAACAAAAGAAATATCAGAAGAATTCAAAAGAGTTATTTGCTCTTTTTTTAAAGTTCATTTTTGTAGATAACTCGTGAAATTACTCCATGAAGTAAGCTTTATGCAAATGCACGTATCGTACGTTTTCCATTTGCGCACTTTTGCAGTTTTTTTTTTTTGTGATCTGTGGTTTGTCTAATTTTGCCTTTTTTTTAGTTACTTGCAATATTTCGAGCACCGACGTGTTTTTGATCCATTCTTAACTGCACTCGGCACTGCAGCAGATCCATTTCAAGGGCAACCAAATCCTTGGCTATCGGATACAGTCGATTTCTGGCAGCATGATAAAATGTGAGTCCAGCTTTGCTTTCATTGATATCCTTCCTTTCTTGAACCTCTAACTGCTGAAAATGTTCGCGAACTTCTACCTGAACTTCACCTGTTCAGAAATTTATTCATAAAACTTCATCTGCGAAATTCATAAACTTTTTAACCTACTGGCCCAGCGGATTGATAAATCGTTTGTACAAATTTGCGGAACCCCCAACATTGTGTTTAATAAAAATCGGTTGGTGTGGAAAGTCTTTGGTTTAAAAAAAAACTTTATGCAACTCTCGCCGATTGTGGAATAAAAATGCTTTTCAAAATTTTGTGACCTATTTAGATGTTAATAATGTTTGCATAGAATTATTGGTGATAATGGAGGTAAACGTAGGGATTATCATTGCTATAGTTTTCATGATTTATGGGTTGAAGTTACCCATGGGATATGCAAATATAGACGCAAATACTTACTACCAAGATATAATCTGTAATTTCTTTTTCAGTACGGGCGATATATCGATGCGACGATTGAAATTATGGGAGGAATCGTTTGAAGAATTGCTAAGCGATCAGTTAGGCAGGGACACATTGCAGAAATTCCTTGACAAGGAGTACTCTGGAGAAAATCTCCGTTTCTGGTGGCAGGTGAGTGATGACGTTTTATTTTTATTCAGAATTGAGATGGTATGGGAGGGGGGGGTGGCGGTATTTAAATGCTACTTTCAGGTCGATCTCTCTTAAATTTATTGCTCAAAAATGAGAAGTTAGTAGTGTTCGGGGTATAATTCTGCAAAGTAAGCTGAAGTTGTGACGAAGATGGGAGCTGTTTGTTAACCGGAGATCGCTTCTTGTTTTGTTCGTAGTTATTGGGTCGTCTGCACTCATGAGGGTTTCTTTCTCTGGTCTTTGTAAATTTCAGTGTTATCGTCGCAGACGCTCGATAAGGTCTTTCCTCCTCTTCCCAAGTCTTCTTTTAGGTTTCTGATGCATTTGCTACACGTCGGTCTGGCGGTTTCATTCTCAGTACTCCTCACTCCATACGTATAAGTTGTTTCCCGGTGATATTAGGCTGGAGATGATATGCTAGGTGATGGGCATGTTCCACTATATGCGTCCTATTACTTTTAAGGATATCAATAGAATTACAGTGAGTTTATATTTGAGGTGCAAAAGCTGCGAAAATGTGCATGTCGAATGGTGCCAGTACTCGTAACAGAGATTTACAACGAATTCATCGACTCGAATGCCACCTCACCAGTGAATATCGACTGTAAGGTTATGGAAACAACCGAGGATAACCTCAAGAATCCTAATCGTTGGTCGTACGATGAGGCTGCTGTATGCTATGCTTTCACTTATTTATTTATTAATTGGGAACGAAATCGTTGTATGATTTAATTGATTTAATCCACTCAGCAAGAATTCATTGCATTTAGACGCATTTTAAAATATCCTTTTTGTAGTATATATTGCACATAAACTAGTGCTTAATTCGCCTGCTTGCCCATACTTCAGTTTTGATGTTCACTTGGCATTGCTCCAAACTGCTTTGGCTTTTCAATTTTCTTCGTTCATTTGGGGCCTTCAAGTTCGAGTTACATTGGAGACGATTTTTTTGTACTCGACATCCATCATATCGAATCTGATTTGACTTACAGAGTTTGTGCGGAGAGTTGCTGTTGCTGCCAAAAATGTGTGCCGTTGCTGCTTATGATCTGAAATGGTGCTACCATTTGGCTAAAGGTTTCTAGAAGCTTTCAAGTAGCCCCAACTTCGCCTTTTGGCGATTTTCGAGCATATGGCATCGAAAGCAATACTTTAGTAATTTTTCAATTGTTGGCGTTACCCATATAATCAGTGTATATATGGGGTTTTCGGTTTTTAGGTGGTATTATTGCAGGATCACATATTTTGCCTCATGAAAAACGACAGCTATCAACGTTTTCTTCGTTCCGATATTTATAGGGATTTACTGAATCAGTCGAAGAAAAAGGTTAGTCGATTGTATGCTTTAATTTGGTTGCTGCAAATGATTGCTCTCATTTAATAAACTCTATGTTTTGATGTTTACAAGTTTTATTTGGATACTTCATTAAACTGAAGAAATTTTTTTTTTTATTGAAACGATTACTTTCATCGCGATTCGATGCTTCTCAAACACAAGTCACCGATATTTTTGACCGTTTATTTTTAAAACTTGTTTTGCATCTTTTTTTTTCATTCGATTTACTGACCTATTTTATCTTTGCATCTCGAACTGAGGGCACCGAATAAAACAATTGGTTTTGTTTTTTCATTCCAATCTTTAAAAGCCTGAATTTTATATCCCGGAGTGGATGATGTGCCCGGTTGATTTTCAGGATGGTGAAATATATCAATAAATAAAATACCTCTGCAAACATTCCAAGTAGTTCGAGATTCACAAGGTGGAACAATACAGGATTTAAATTTTATTAAATTTTGTCAATAGTCTTTTAAAATGATCGTGTGAATTTGCTTTATGAAATGAATCAATATGGAAGTCACAACGGGCATTTTATGAAGGGGAAATAGTTTCCTATATTCATTGGGGTTAATTTTTGAGGAAATTCGCTTATAATTTTCAAATAGGGGAGGAAGAAAAAATATTCGAAAGGCAAAGAAATTATCTTTTGTAAAATTATTCTGCAGAAATTTTTTTCATTTAGTTAGTCATCTTATCGAAGAACAGTTATAAGCCTTTGAAAGTTTATTTTAACAAAAAAATTTTAACAATTTCAACACATGTTGAATTGTTTCTTTTTTTTGGGATTTATTTTGGAAAGTATGTATCAGTTCATTTTATTATGCATATTTTTAGTTCAGTTAAGCATCTTTAATAAACTCTGAACCGTGAAATTCCTCCAGTTTTTCCTTTGTTTATTCATCACGATAGAAAATGACTCAATTTGCTCCCCCTCCCTTCCTTCTCTCTCCTTTTTCCTTTTTCTGGAGGTGTTCTCTCCGATGATTTCTGCGTAGTATCAAAGTAGATGTAGATGTTGTAAGAGCAAGTTTTTTGCTCTTTATGTATTTGCCTTCAAGACATCTCTGATAGTTTCTATTCGTAGGGCGTTATATGAATGCATAATTGAATTGCTATGCAACCCCTGAAGCATGTATTAATTTTTTGTTCTTTTCTTATATCGATTAGCATGCATTGTTCCAATCTTTTTTTTATTGCTGGAGGATAACTAGAGGGTTGTGATGCCATTGCTTTCAGTTAGTAATGGTTTGAAAAGAATAGAGTGTGTTAGTCAAGAATTATTATAAAACCTCTAGAATAGTATGCGATCGCTCATTTGATGGGTTTCAAACGTTCCTATCCCGACCACCTCCACCCTTCCTACTGTCTGGTATATCTTCTGGTTACGTTTTTCTTTGAGAAATTGCTAAATTAAACTTTGGCAATTTATTGTCGACAAAACTTTCTTCGACATGATTTATGCGGTGATAATGCTGCTTATTCGGGCGCTTTAATTATTTTCCATTATCAAACTATTGTTTTCATATTTTTGTTATATTTTATTTAAATTATTTTTATTGATTATTATTTTATTTGCAATGATCAATCTTTTTTAATCTTTTATTTAGCCTTTATGGGTGATAATGTTGAAATATTTATATTGACTGAGGGATTAGTTAATTCGATGCTTTGACTTCCTTTAAGTAGATCGGTGTAATTTCTTTTATAGTTGTGATATTAAAATGGCATTCAATAGGAATGTTTGCTGTTGAGTTCCTTCTTTATTCTCTTTTAAATTGCTATGTAACTTTGTGTATCACATTATGTGATAGTTTCTAAATGATTCATTTAATTTTTAATTTCTTAATAATCAATATTCGATAAGATTTTCTCCGATCTTCGTTTATATTTTCTATAGAGGTCTTTTATGAGCATTTGATTTCTTTTTATGCTCGAATCCTTATTTATTGCTCAAATATAATCTATAAATGCAGCAAACAGGCATTTCTTGACTATTATCGTTCTTGCAAGATGCGTCATTCTTTTGTCTGTTGAGTTCCTTTCTCAATTCTAATAAGTTTTTATAATTCATTTTATGCGCTCTAAGTTTGATAGCACTAAAAACTATCTTAAACAAGATGTGACAGCCGCCGACCCAGATTGGAAAGTAGGATGAAAGTTCTTCGGTTAGAAGATCGTTTCAGCAAAATTTATCTATGAGGTCTGCAAGATGAGTAGGGCGACTAGTTTGAGAGGAAGTTGGAAAGGGGCATGTCATCAGCGTGACCTGTCACGCATGTCATCAGGCAGTTATTTGGTAAGGTACAAAAATTCAGGGCTTTTTTAGTTCATCACCTATGCTTTGAAGATTCATGTGAGTATTCTTATTCGAAACTGAAAAATTAAATAGTAGATTCCTCTTGCGCCATCTATTATGCTTGATTTTCAACAATTAATGATTTGTCACTTCAATTTATATTTTCTAAGATAACAGCCGTTACTTTCTAGGGGTTTTTTCTCTTGTCCTCCTTCAATGTTTTCAAATACGTTTCATGATTTTGTTAATGTCTCATTTGATGAGGTTTGATTTGAGGGAAAAATTTTATACCAATCTCAGCGTTATTTTGTAATTTGTTGGTTTGTGTTACTTTGTTGAGTTAGTTATTGATATTTTTTTCACTAACAAATTTCTAACCGCATATGCAATTGAGCATTGGGTATTAAATCTGTGAAAACATCGACCCACTTCCTTTATCTTAAATAAAATCTCCATTATAAATGCGTTTCATTCCTATCTCAAATCTCATTGCTCAATTGTTTGTTTGTTTGTTTTTTAATTTTCTTCCAAATTATTGTCAAGAATGCGCTATAATGTTTTCTAGGTGCTTGCAATGTTTAGGTGATAGGTATATGTCTATCTGTTTCCCGGTTAGTTTCAATTCGCAAGCTTAAAATATAGAAAAGATGAAGTTCGTAGACATAGTTTCACTCACAAAGGCTAATTTAAATATTTTCTATCGTTCAGATTTAAGCATCTCAACGTATCATACGCTAAAACAGATCATAAAATTTCTGAATCAGTTTTTTCCTCATTCAGTAGGGTGCGGCCTAGAAGCTAATTTTTCATCGTAGCTTCTACACAATCGGTCATTTTTGTAGGCTATTGGAGGTTGGTTTTGGATAGTGGGGGAATTATGTGGCGTGATGTGATGAGTTGAAATGCAAAGCGCATTACATCCCAAGAAAATTTAAGTCTTAGCTGTGATGTCGCTGCTTATGAGCGGAATGCTTTTAGCGATGCGAATTGAAAACTTTTTTGGTTTCTTTATTGTTGTTCAAAGAATTTGGAGCAATATTTCGCTTGGGAAGAGGAAGGGGAGGGAACGCGTTGAGGGACAGTTTGATAGATGTGGTGTGACTATGGCTACGCAGTCGGGGAGGGGAAATCCGAAGAGCTAGTTGAAGACTTGTGATATAAGTAGACCTATGCTGAGTTGAGCGACCATGGATTATATCCTCTACGCGCAACGAAAGTCGGCGTTCCCTGCGCACGAATAATGCAAATGGCATGCGCTGGTTGTCTTGTTTGCAGTTATTACATGTTACATAGTTGATCTGGGCCTGTAAAATAAGTTGTCGTTCCATCGAACGCTATCATTGAGTGAAGAAGCATTTCACTTCTGTCGATCTCTAAGTTCTCTGTATTTCAAGTTGTGTGTGCCCTTCTGTCGTGTAATAAAACGACACTCTGAAGCAATATTTTAAGGCCAGCCGTTTGGCACTATAAGATCTTGTGCAGCATGTTAGCAATAAAATACCAGCATTTTGTTGTGGGATTGCTGAAGAATAAATCAGTCAGTCTAGGCGTCATTTTACATACACTCTAGAGAGATTTTATTTTGTGCGTGCTTGATTTTAGACAAGCGCGCCGTTTTCATCGCTGATCGCGCGTAAAACGTCACGGAAGGTGTCACGAAGTCTACGGAATGTGAGTGGTATCGCGTCAGGGGGTTCGGCTGCGTCTCTATCGGCGGCTGTCACCCCTTCCCCGCAACATCACGCACCGCTTTCCTCATCCGCCTCGTTGCTCGCACCCCCAACAGCCTTTCAATGAATATTTTCAAGAACAATTCCAGCATGTACGTCAATACTGCTCCTAATTTGTTATTTTTTTTGTTCTTTTTTCTTGTCGTATTGAAGTGTACGACCATCGTAAACCATATAACGCAATAACAGAAAGAAGCAGGTACCAAAAATCTGAGCAGAAGCAATCGTATGAAGCAAATAAAGATTCTTCGTACATGATAATCAAGCCGAAAGGGGGAGAGGGATGGACTGGTCGTAGTGGAAAAGCAGTGGGTTCGTTGTTTTTTTTTTTGGGGGGGGGGGCAAAGTTCCATCACCTACACGTTTCCACTTCATTATTTGTTGTTTCATTTTTCGCCTCTTACATATTAACTCTCAACCGGTGCAATTTTTTTTTTAAATTCCTGTTTTCAAGGGGAATAAAGGAGTGTGGGATGAGGGCTTTTTTCTACTCTTTGTGTGCCGAAATATCGTTTCTCATTTGATTCATATACATTATTCGGTTTTTTTTCTTTTGTTTAATTCTTTATACGTTCAATGTGCTTTGCATTCGTTCATTTCATAATACACAATTCGTGTTTCGTTTTCTTTCTGGCGATATGCTATATTTTTTGAAGCTTTTCTTCTTTTTTTTTCCTCTCTGGCACATTTCTTACTCATTCATCTTTTGTTTCTTTATCCCTAATTCGCACAAACTGTGCTTTTAGCATGTTCACTGATGACTTTGAGAGGCATGAGAGTGGTTGGATTACTACGCCATAAGTGACATTACATTTTGCCGTGCTAACGGATGCTTTTATCGTTTTTCTTTTGTTGCTTATAAATATTTTTTTCACTATTATTTTAATCTCTACTAAATTGTCGTTTTCTGCTCTGCATACACGGAGATTTCCCTCGTTTCATTTATAAAAGTCATAGGTCTTTCCGATGTCACTGAATGTTAAATTTAACAAGTAGCAATGAAGTCGCTGAGCATGTTAGGCTGATGCTTTAAGTATGAGCTATGATTTATATTAAAAAGCTAGAGGCAAATTTCCAAATTCATAATAATCTAAGTATCACTGTTGATGTTTCTGGTCATTTTGGTTCTTTCCATTTATATTTTGAATAATTTATTTATGTTCTTTTAAGGTGATTTTTCTCAAATTTTTTTGTAGCGATATTCAATTTTTAATTATTATAACAATATATGCTCACCGATAGGAGAGGATTGTTATACATAGAACGTCGATTTTTTATAGAAGTGCTATGTTCTTAACTATCATATCCTGAATTTACGTCGTTAAATATCTGATATTATTCAGTTTATAACTCATTAAATTTCGCTTAATGAAGAAATTTACCGTTCCCTAATCTAAGTCAGAGTGAGTTGATTTATTATGAAATGCAAAATTTCATGTCATCTATGGAGTTTGTTGTTTATTGATTAAAGTAGAAATTCTTAGTGAAAATTCTTCGAAGATAGTCGAGTATTAAAGCGTATTTATTTGTGTTCATTGAAAATTTAATGCTGTAACTCTTTCATCTTAAAAATATTGCTCGTTCTTTTGGATATACTTTAAATGAGTTAATTTTTTTTTTTAAATTTCTAAATTATTATTTTCGACATAATTATTGAGGATGATAGATGGATTCTGATCTTTAAACTCGAATCAGTTTTTTATTTTTTTTATTTTGGCTGTTTTCTCTCATAGATTAACATCGAAAACTTTCATTATTATCTATCTTCATGTGGACGATACGCTATATTGATATTTGAAGATTTTGACCATCTGTTTTTTATTTTTATGAACACTTTAGGAGGAATAATGCGGACATATTAAAATTCCTTTGAACTATTAGACGAAATATTATCTATTTTCGATGAGTTATAATGCGCTATATATATATTTTTCACTTAAATATTGATATCTGCTTATCTTGTTATGCTTCTTCTTCTTTTAGCTTTCACCTCTCGTTGTGATTCCGATAAATTTTAGGCACTTAAGCGCTATTTTTAGCCTCTCATTTCATTGCTAGCTACTTCTTAAAACTCACCCACTTCGTGCTCTCGCTCTTTCTTCGACAACTAGTTTAGTGTGAACTAATAATTGGCTTTGTGTGGCTTGCTTTCTTCTAAAAAATTTTTTTTCCTCATTCATTATCACGATAATATTTCGTTGGGTTTTTATAATTAAATTTTTGGGAGTTTTTATGGATTTTGTCGGGAAAACGGTGTCCCATAGTTGGAATTGTTGAGGTGGAAAATATCAGTTAGAAATTATATTATTGTAGTTTTGTTCGGTTATTGATATATAGCAATGATATTATATGTGAACATAGGTTTCATTTTTTTTTTTTTTTTGATGCGCTTTTGCAACATTTCGCAAATGTGTATTGCGATGACACTATGTCTGTGTATGCCTGATTGTTCGGCTCGTAGTTTCAGCTCATAAAAAGTTGAATTTTAAATTATAAAATTTTTTTAGTACAATGTACATCATAGGACAACACTATTCTTTATCACACATGATAGGACATTTCATGTAATCCTCCCCAATTTCGAAAAAAAAAGTGATAAATATTTAAAAGGTATCAAAAATTTATTTGAGTTTTTTTTTTTGCAGTGATCGAATATTTATTTCATATCGATTAGGTTATAAAAAAGAATGAATATTTTATAAAAGAACTTACTTCCATTTATCTTTCATTCATCAACAAAAGGGCGTATAAATACATTCACACCAACATTATCGACACTTTTTTTTATACATGACTATTCATAAGATCCGTTGAATTTGTTTCGTATAATATATTTTTCTGGCAGATTGAATAAATTGTTAGCGTATAGTTCATTTCTTGTTTTGGAACCTAGTGTAACTGTCTCACTTTATGACTGTTGCCGGTGAGTTTATCGACCGACCGATACATTTTAGGTCAATTTAGTCCATTGTAATAAATTGCTTTCTAATTTGAAATTTGCGCAAAAATTAATTTAGTATTAATTTTGTTTAGTAAGAAGGTGGTCCTGCTAGTGCATTTACAAGAGTTCTTTCTATAAGAAAGCTAAGATACCTATAGACTTATTGGAATGATAAATGGAGTTAATTTCAGGTGCCGGTGAAGGTTTCACGTGATATTGGAATACGCTTTCCAAATTTGCCAGGTTTTTCGTCGAATACGGTGCGACGCGATGCGCAACTAACGGCCTCATCAGTGAACACAGCTACCGCCACTTCGAGCTCGCCCACCACTGCAGCGATCACTTAGCGTGGATACTGAATTGTATCCAGCAATTTTTCGTTTTTCCATCTTTTTAAAACTTTTCAGTTCTCAATTTTCTTCAGTTATCTTATCTCAACATTCACATAGTTTCTTTGCTGTTTTGATGCCGTTTTGTTCGCTGATAATTAAATCTTTAGTTACGATTTGAATCCTAATAAGTTAATGTAACGAAAGCAAATTCTTTCATTAAAATCACTTTTTTTCATACTGTAACTTTTCACGTTGTTGCATCTAGAAGAAAATTCATAAATTCATCTATCAATGAGAATGCTACATTTAGAATGAGAGAGAATTTTTATTTTTGAATATTGGACGTTATACTTGGGAAATCTTTACTGATAGCACATTTTTTCAATACATTTACAATGGAATTATTATAGGCTTTATTGATATGTTCAAATATTTATTTGCCCTCCTGCATTGTTTACTGAAATAGGCCTACTTTCTACTTTATTTTTCAATGCTGATTTAGCACATTAACTTACCGATGATTTCGGAGTATTGATGACTTGCTGGGACTTAGGAAAGTTTTATTTTTTTTGGAGAGGAAACGAGGTAGGTATTCTATCACTAATCTATCACTAATACATGGGTATTACCTCTGTAAAGACTGAAAGTTGATCACGAAAGAGTAATCAATAATGGTATGTAGATCAACAAGGTTTTTCACCATTATGTTGCATTTTTTTAATTGTTGCTATTTTGCATTTAGAGTGGACATATTCTTTGTGACCACACAAAACGTTTTTATTTCAACTTCGATTCTTTTTATATTCATCAAAAATGTGAATGCATATGTTAGGTAATGTCTTCATATTTTTGTTTTTGATATATAACAGTTGCTTGAGCAATCAGATGTTTGAGATCAAGCCAAGCTTTCGAAAATCTCTAAGCGATTCGGGGATGAAATCCCGAAATCCCTCCTACGATATGCTTGACTTTGAGACGAATGAGTGTCGTTATTTTTTGTTGCACGCATGCGCAATCGATGAAACTGATTTCAGAAGGGCTGCAAAAAAGAAGAAAAAAAAATTGCTTGGTGGGTTGGTTTCTTTTTTTTTGAGGCAGATTGAAGTCTTACATATTCTCGAAACGAATCGCTTTCGATTTCCTGCATTGGTTTTTTTCGAACGTCACTTCACAGATATGCAACAAATTTACTGCTTGTTCATTTCCTCAAAAGGCATCGCTTCAAAAGTCAAACGCATTTACGATTTTAGGCATTTGCAGCCTCTAAATTGAAGTCTAGTTTATGAGAGAGAATTTATTTCTTCAGAAATTAATAGGTTCTTTCACGGTGGTGAACGCAGTTTCACTACCGATGTGGGATACATGAAAGAGTATTTTCAATGTATCACTTATAATGAATGATGGTAATTATTCGATGCAAACATTGGGTAGTTTATATTCATATACGTTTAGCATCGCATAATTCTGCTATACTTTACAATAATTTTATTGTTAACTTAAAAAAAAAACGCCAAATAATCGTGATGCGTTCGAGAGTAGATTATAGGTAGAATGTACCACGATGAGTGATATGGGACATAATTGTCGGATAGGGAGCTAACATTTAATTTTTTTTTTTATTGTTACGAATAAATGTTTTTTGAAATGCTTTCAACCTTGATTATGAATATTTGAAAGAAACGCTTTCAGCGAACAATGCAGAATGGTGTTTCGTTCATTTTTCGCTCATATTTAGCATGTGTTGAAATTCGCTTTATGCCGTTTAGTTATATTTGTTTCTGTCGTAAAATATATCGATTTTTTTTTTTATTAATGCTTCTATTTTTGGAATCTCGCTTCTTTATGCTCATTGCGGAACGTATTCCGCCATATAATAATCTCTTCGAAACTAATTATCGCAAATATTCAACAAACATCATATAAAAGAAGTACTAGCGATCTTAGAGTAGATATTTGTCTAAGAATGGAGAAGTATAGTTAAGGGCCAATCATCGCATTTTATTTATGGATTTTTTTTCGATAAAAATTTGGGATTCCATTGATCATCGGAAGGAGGAGAAGATTCCAAAAGCTTTAAATTTATTTCTTCAAAAAATATTTTAATGCATTGATCGATATTGTTATTAACATTGAAAATTGCAACGTAAATGTTGAATTATGCGATAATTTAGTTGAAATTATCGGTAGCAAACTTGTATTACTGTTTGTTTGTTTGTTTGTTTTCCTAGCATATTCGGGTACTTTCAGAGGAATTCGCCAAAGATGTAGAGTTAAATTTTTTCTTGCACTTATGGTGAAAACGATAGGTTTTGAATTCAGTGGAAGTTTTTGAAATCATGCTTCAGCGTGACGTCATTTTTTAATTCGTTGTGACAGATGTTACACTTATATTTCTCACGCCTATCGCCTCTTCATCCAAGCATAAACTAAATTTTCTCGTTTCTATTTTTTTCAAATCTAAGGAAATTCTCAAATTCTTCTAATAATTGTTCTATCTATATAAGCGCTAAAAGAATCAAACACAGCTATGCGAAACTTTTTTGATGAGGAAAGAAATCAACCTCAATGTGCAATAATTTGGGCGAATGCTCGAAGACCCAGAAAAGATAATTTCTGTTTTATTTTATTTGCAAGCATAATGCTGTAACTGTTAAAGCATAATCTAGTCTCTTGTTCATTTAATACTTCCTCGTTTTCACATCTCTCAAACGGCCAAAGAATTAATCCGAATGTTCTCTCTTTTGTTGTGTTTTATATTGGCCGTTCTTTATATAAGCGTATTTATTTCTTTCATTTTTTAAGCTCTCAGAATTGTTGTTGCGTGTTATTTTCGCATTCTTATTATGTTTTGAATTTGTGCGAATTCTTCAATGTTTTTTTTTTAGTTAAGGAATGAGATTTGCTCTAAGCATCGCTTTGTAATATTTTTATTTCATCCGGTATTTTTGTTTTTTGTGCAGATGCATTAAAATAAAACAATATGAAAATTTGTTGCCTGTTATTGCCATTAGCGATCTCGTATTGCTTCACGGCCTTTAAGTGCGGTCAACTCACTTGGTGTGTGTATGTTCATAGAGAAGAAAAGGCTAGGCTAGGCGAAGAATGCGTAACGATTCGGGTTAACAGCAGCTCTATGAGCCATCAGCGAATGCCACGGTTTGTCCGCTAGGCTTGTTTCTCCGAACATGAGGATCCTGCCGAGGTCGTCTATTCTATAAAGAATCTATTTAATACAGATCACTAATTATTTTCACCTTTAGCTAACGTTTTCGGCTCTACCGTTTGCTCTATCGTTGGGGTTTTTCTGGACCTCATTGTATGATGGTGCTTTCCAGACCTATAAAATTTCTCCGTGTTTTCCGCTCCGTTGCAGAGTTATTCCGGTAGGGTACCGTTTTTCATACTTAAGCATTTTTGCTCATATCTTTTTGTTGGATTGTTGAATTTTTGATTTATTTTTCCGTTGTATTTGTGCCTCTAGGGGACATTTTACGAGCTGGGTGTGGATTTGTGAGAAAAATCCTGAATATGAAAAATTTTCCGGAATTGCTTTAAAATGTATGAGGAGTAATCCGGAAACGCTTATTTCTTCGTCATTTTTTAATATTTTTCTTGGATTTTTATAGGACGTCATAGGAATTTTGGTTCCGACTTGTCCGTGAAGAAAGATTGTGGATATTTGATGGTCCGGAAGAGATATCCGTTGGGGAACCGGAAAATCGGTTGTTGGCCTTATCTCGCTTCCGGATGAATCAATCGCGCTGGAATTTTTTTTATTTCCCATGATTTGAGACACGCTACTGGATACTCGAAAAAAAGTGCTGCTGGGATGAAAAAAGTTGGCAAATTGCCAACTTCATTTTTATAACTTTTTTCCTCTTGCTCGCACAGTTTTCTCATCTACTCAAGTTTTCATCTCTCTTCAAGTATATTTAAAATATATAGGTGTGGTTTTTGCTTCGATCCAGGATTTTCTGGACACTCCGGAAATATTCTCTTTTTGGCCATAACTTTTTTCCAAATAATCGGAGAGAAGCGCACGTGGCGCCATTGGACGCCGCAGGTGATTTCCTTTAAAACGGTCTATAAAATGCCTGGGCTATATCTAGGAGAAATACTGGAAAACGCATCTGGCGGCGAGATAGTACACTAAAGTGAGAGAGTCAGAAAAATGACACTACGCGCGTTTATAACTCCGCCATTTCTTCATGGATTTTCATCGTTTTTTTTTTAATCAATTCAGTATTTTATTCTCTTTCGAACGATATATATACTTTTGTGGGTTTCTTTCAAGAATAGATGAGAAAAAATAAAAATTAAATTTATACTGCAAGTTAATAGAGAACGAATTTTTTCCGTAGCAACAATTGCATCCAGACGAAAGCAGGGGGTCGAGGGGGGCGGCAGCCCTCCCGCGGGGAGGTTTAGAGGGGGCGGAGCCTCCCCTGACCTTAATATTAGTACCGAAATAAAAAAATATTTAGTTAATAGGTTCGTATCGTCACTTCTTCCTGCGATCGACATAGGTTCTATTTCTTTCTTCTTCCTGCATTCTTTCATCTTCATTCGTTTCTACTTTCTTCTTTAATGATGTCCATTTTTTAGATTCATTTCTTGAAGATTTGTTCAATTAAAAGATTAAAATATGTGAAATTTCAACAGAAATGTACTGTATTGGAGATTTCAGAATTATTTTCTCCGCAACGGTTAGGTCTACGGAGCAGCGGTTTAGTTTGTTCGACACAGCTTTCGAAGCTCTATCAAACGATATATAAATTACTATATTTTGAGAGAAAACTTGAAAACCGAATCGACTGGCCAGAATTCCTAAAATCTCGATTTTTGCAATTTCGGGGGTCCTGGTTCTCGGCCGTTGCTTCATGTTGTAATATACGGTCTGTTGATTCGTCATCAGCTCACCGAGACTTCTCCAACGGTGTATGGACTGCGTCCCTGGGACAAATAGGAGCCGAGAAAAAAGTTCCCAAAAATTGCATTTTTTCGATCGTAAGGGGGTAACACAGGGAAAATTTCAAAAAATACTTTTTGTCTCCAATTCCGATGATTTAGGCATGAGATGATAGAACTCGATGAGCTGATCACGGATATGTGCCTTGTTCGCTGTTTTATAGGAAAAGAAAGAAACTATAGGTGCACGAACGTTGTATTTTCATGCAAATGTACTGTAATTAATATTCCGGAACCTTTTTCTCCGCAATGGTCAGGCCCACATAGCTACCGCTTAGTTCCTTCAATACAGATTCAAGAACTCTATCAAATGATATATAGCTTACTATATTTCGAGAGAAAACTTGAAAACCGAATCGACCGGCCAGAATTCCTAAAATCTCGATTTTTGCGATTTCGGGGGTTCTCATTCTCGGTTGCTGCTTCATGTTATAATATACGGTCTTTTGATTGTCATCAGCTCACCGGGACTTCTCCAACGGTGTATGGATTGCATCCCTGGGACAAATAGGAGCCGAGAAAAAAGTTCCCAAAAATTGCATTTTTTCGATCGTAAGGGGGTAACAGGGAAAATTTCAAAAAATACTTTTTGTCTCCAATTCCGATGAGTTAGGTATGAAATGATAGAACTCGATGAGCTGATCACGGATATGTGCCTTGTTCGCTGTTTTATGGGAAAAGAAAGAAACTACAGGTGCACGAATGTTATATTTTCATACAAATGTACTGTGATTAATATTCCGGAACCTTTTTCTCCGCAATGGTCAGGCCCACATAGCTACCGCTTAGTTCCTTCAATACAGATTCAAGAACTCTATCAAATGATATATAGCTTACTATATTTCGAGAGAAAACTTGAAAACCGAATCGACCGGCCAGAATTCCTAAAATCTCGATTTTTGCGATTTCGGGGGTTCTCATTCTCGGTTGCTGCTTCATGTTATAATATACGGTCTTTTGATTGTCATCAGCTCACCGGGACTTCTCCAACGGTGTATGGATTGCATCCCTGGGACAAATAGGAGCCGAGAAAAAAGTTCCCAAAAATTGCATTTTTTCGATCGTAAGGGGGTAACACAGGGAAAATTTCAAAAAATACTTTTTGTCTCCAGTTCCGATGAGTTAGGTATGAAATGATAGAACTCGATGAGCTGATCACGGATATGTGCCTTGTTCGCTGTTTTATAGGAAAAGAAAGAAACTACAGGTGCACGAATGTTATATTTTCATACAAATGTACTGTGATTAATATTCCGGAACCTTTTTCTCCGCAATGGTTAGGCCCACATAGCTACTGCTTAGTTCCTTCAATACAGATTCAAGAACTCTATCAAATGATATATAGCTTACTATATTTCGAGAGAAAACTTGAAAACCGAATCGACCGGCCAGAATTCCTAAAATCTCGATTTTTGCGATTTCGGGGGTTCTCATTCTCGGTTGCTGCTTCATGTTATAATATACGGTCTTTTGATTGTCATCAGCTCACCGGGACTTCTCCAACGGTGTATGGATTGCATCCCTGGGACAAATAGGAGCCGAGAAAAAAGTTCCCAAAAATTGCATTTTTTCGATCGTAAGGGGGTAACACAGGGAAAATTTCAAAAAATACTTTTTGTCTCCAGTTCCGATGAGTTAGGTATGAAATGATAGAACTCGATGAGCTGATCACGGATATGTGCCTTGTTCGCTGTTTTATAGGAAAAGAAAGAAACTACAGGTGCACGAATGTTATATTTTCATACAAATGTACTGTGATTAATATTCCGGAACCTTTTTCTCCGCAATGGTTAGGCCCACATAGCTACTGCTTAGTTCCTTCAATACAGATTCAAGAACTCTATCAAATGATTCAAGAACTCTTCGCTAACTGCTAACAACACGTGATCAACACAAGGAAAAGATCCCTTCCCTCGTGAATGATGTTGGACTTGTCGAATGGTAAGGATCCATTACTCTCTAACGTTGTAGGTGCCGAACAATGGATCCATCCTACCCGCTATAGGTCCTCCGAATGTCAGAATATACGCCTTAATTGACGAGCCATTAGCGATAGATGAAGCTGGAAACAAAAAAAAAGCAACGTTTACAGCTGATATTTTTGTTACAATGATTTACTATGTAACAAAGTAGCCAATAATGAAAACAATGAACGCATAAAAGCATACACTCCACCTTACTATACAAGAAGAGCTACTTTTTTAAAAAGTATTTAGTCAATGATAATACACACTAGTAATTAGTATATACAGCGGAGGAATATATACTCCTCAAAAAGCAAAGAAAGCAACAAAGAACGAAACAAATGAGCGCATAAAACAGATGTGCTTTTTATTCGATAAGTATAAATCTCACACAAGTTAGACATCGTTAATGAACTCAAGAGTCGACTTCATATTCCACCATCGTTATTCAAGTAATAAAATTATTGTTGATGCGTTTTTCAAACAAAAGTCCATCAGCATTATGTCAGCACAGGCATAATTCAACTTTGAAATTGTAAACTTCATGCAAATTCAAGCACAAAGTCAAAATTTCTGAAGGAGACAACGACCATATGAGACGATGGAAGCGACTGCATGAAAGATCAAACCAAGTATTCCCTGCTCCCTTACCTCCTCCTCATATTGCATAAAAAATCCCTCGGTGTTAACAGTAAATAATTAATGAAATATGAGGTGAAATTATAAGCACTTAGCGAAATAAGATTAGAAGAGATTCAATATGAGTGAAGCAAGATGCATTAAAACCTATCAGTATATGGCGTGTCTTGCTACTCGTTTCTCTCTCTCTCTCTCTCTCTCTCTCTCTCTCTATATATATATATATATATATATATATATATATATATATATATATATATATATACTGATATTAAGAAGAATGAACTTAAAACGTAAAGCGAAGCAGCCGTTAACGCAAGAACGCGATTCACTTTTCTCTCAAATAGAGCAACTATAACTAGTTTTCGTGGAATATGATAATACATAATTAGTTATTCTAAGTAAAAAAAGAAAAGAAAAGTGGAAAAAAGATGGCATTCGAATAATAGATTCAAATAACATTCGATTATGTATTTATACAATAAATCCTCTAAAGTTCAGAAAATTCCCAATTTTTCATTAGTTTCTCCCTTAATTAATGAGATTGAACAATAATGAGAGGTAGTGAATTAAACGAGATGTTTATTTATAGAAATCAAGCCATATTAATCTTATCATAAATGAAATATTCGATACTCAACATTTTGGTGCTAATAAATGTAAAGTAAATGCTTGTTTACACATCAATATCTATGAAACCAATTGAAAAGATATTTTAATATTAATAAAAAAAACAGAATTTTTGAAAAAAAACTTGATGAGGTCGAGCTAAGTGCGATTTTATAGATCATTCATAGTGGGTCGCACTTTAATGGCACTCAGTTCACAATGAACACTAATTATAGTAGCTCTCATGAGCGAAGCCTAAACAATTATTGAGAGCTCTCAATTGCTCGAAATAAAGCAATGTGTCCAAAATGCAAAGCTTTAAACAATAAACGTTTTCTTTAAGCAAGGATTTTTTTAAATGTTCATCCTTCAGTTTGAACATAATTCAATAACCGATAAAAGCAAAAGATTCGAGAGTTAAAGAGAGTATTGTTGAGGAAATCTTATATTTTAAAATTTGGCGCACTAGACTATTATTACCGCAAATGGTATTACTATTCGCATAATTGCAAATTAAATGACAGCTAAGTAAAAATCCACGATAAAGTGATGTCCACGCGAAGATTCACTGCTCTAGTATGTTCAGATCAGAAAAGGATTCTACAGCTAGAAACTTTTTCTTTCAGACATTTAGTGAATTGTTGAAGAAATAACGTTTGTGGCAATCTGACACCGAGGTTTACTTTCCACCCCAGCTACCACCACCACCTTCGTCAACTACGGGTACATTAGGATATAGCCCCCCTGGATTTTCATCCTTTGCAGGAGGGTGATATGATCCAGCCGGATATGTTCCGCCACCTTGATATCCTGGATCTCCTTCACCAGCACGCATACCCCGTCTGCCACCACCCCCACCGCTTAGCAAGCGCCCCGCAAGGCTACCTATTCCTGCACCACCAAGCCCACCAAGGAAGCTATTTAGACCTCCACCCCTCCCTCTTTGGCCGACTCCACTTCCACCACCCATCCCACCGCCTCCTTCAATATCAGATGGCAGTTGTCTCCGTGCACTTGAACTTGCACTTTTCTTCCGGCAAAAGCAGCAATAGCAGAGACAACAACAACAAAGAAGCGGGATGATAGCACAGATAATTGCCAGCCACACCCATATCGGAATCCTGGGCATCGAAGGCGCTTTGAAGCCCGGCTGGTCAACTCCACCACCACCCGCCCCACCACTCTTGCCACCGTGTCCCCCCGTGCCACCGTCATATCCACCACGACCACCGCTGCCGCCACTACCACCACCTCTAAGACCTTGCTTCGAGAGCGCCTTCTCCCAAGTCTGCTGCATAATATTGCCCAATGCTTGCGCATAGTCTCCCCTCTCGAATGCCGGCTTCTAAAATTATTATAAAAGCAGAATAGTAGAAAATCAAGGAGATAAGTGTGGTCTTGTGATCATGGCCTATGCAATAACTCCCAGAAAGCTACTCAAAAATAATTTCATAGAAGCTGAAATATTTTTGCGTGCTGCAATTTTCATCAACGAATTAGAACCACATATCCCAAATAACCATCCATGATTTAATGCTTCGTTTATTAGAAATAACTAATGGGAATACATTAAAAAAGTGAATGTTCCAAGACGTTGAAGCCCTATAGTGAAATATATTTTTTAATTCGTCGAGTGCCCTATCTACTTATTAGGCAGATAATTTACACATGAAATCTAAACTTTATATCACGATTAATTGTAAAGCAGTAAAGAATATAGGCAAAATAAGCATGAGATCTTCATATAACTATCGATTTGATCGACTATCTTTGCATAGGAATATTAACAACGCGATAACGCCTAACATCATATCTTGCTATAGAGTCGGCCATTCGTATAAAACTCATAACGAAAAACTTATTGTTTACTCGCATTTAATCTGTTCCAACTAGCAAACACAAATTCGAAATCACGTTTCGTCATCCATGAGTTAAAAAAAAGTACAGCTGAAATGAACTCATTAAATCATTTTTAAATATGGAATAAACTGTCCACATTTACCTGATCAGCGAATATTTGGTTGAATTCGGCCGCATATACAGGAACTCGTGGACTACGTGCCACCCAAAAGCGTTTATCCTCGGTTGCAACCACAATAATCACCGATTTCTGGCATTGGTCATCCAAAGACCATTTTTTGAGCATATCATTTGCCATATCTCGTACCGCCTATAATGTTATCAATTATTAGTGACTAATACCCTATGTGATGTCACCACTCATAACGCTTTATTACAAAAAACTTATCGATCGATTTTCTTTCTTAATAACTTCCGGCTTCTCTCAAAAGATAAATTACAAACACAAAAGAAATATAAAAGTACACAATAACAATAAGGTATGACCACGGCATATATGTTTTTAATTGTTTTATAGACTCAAATAGCTGTCAAGTCGAGTGGGCTTTTACTAATTCGGTTCAGATAGAGAAACGTTGAAAACGTAGAGAAATAAAACCGATGATATGACTAGTCAAGAAGTGACCCACAACAAAATTAAGAGAGAACTTCAACGGCAATGAAAAAATCGAGAACGATGCATTTACTTGTTCGGATCCTCCTCTTACATGTTTAGCAATTGCCATCGCTGCAGTGATACCCTTTTTCTGACAGAAATCAGGGGCGTGATCCTGAAATATAATTGATCCTTTAAAGACTGACTTAAAACCAAAGATAGAAACCACTGTAATATTGAAGCCATGTTTATTAAATAGCTATTATTTCTAAGAATTTATCAGTAAATTTATCAACTTCAATTCTATACAAAAAATGATAGGAGAACCTTAAAGCAAAGAAATAATTTTGAAGTCTATAAGCTAAAGAAACCAATCCACAATTCTCAAAAGAAGATGTGAAAGCACATTCATTTTGCTTACTCTATCCACAAACACGAGTAAATAAGCGATAATATTAAAGAATTTGCTAACCTGTCTTGTTCGTGATTCGAGTTGATGCAATTCATGATTGAGACGATAGCGTTGTTGTTCGGTAAGTACTGCATCCGGATCACAAATACTCGCCGTCGTCTTCATATTGCATCGTTTGAAATCGCCCGTCGTTGGATTTGGGAAATTGCCCGCATCCCATTCTATTCGTTGACATAGCGAATAATTCAATAAAAATATTAGTGGCCATAGAGACCACAAATGGAATGCAATCATTCGTTGCTGAATTATAACATTTCATTAACATTTCTATTATATTTAATTAGACGCCTAGACGCATATGAATGGTTTTTTGAAAATGTTTTGCATCACTTCTTGAAAATATTTGCAAGCACTAATAAGCGGTAAACTTTAATGAAGTGTATGCTAGTACTAGCTTAATTCTACACTCTGCACGATGCATTCATAATCATGCAGAAATGAACCATCGAAACACCTCAACTTTCAAATATGAATATGCAATATTTTTCGATATATTACTTCAGCAGAATCTGTTATGTGAATCGTTGGATTGCAGTTGATGACACTGCCTTCTACTTTAGTGCAATTGTGCCGCTAAATGCAAGCGCCATGCGCGCGTGTGTCATTTGCAAATGTGTGCAGATATGCACTTATGTTTGTGTTTCACCTAGAATTTCTTAGCAAAATCCACTATTGCGTATAGTGCATTATTTTATCAATTTTTGATTGATCCACTGTGTTGGCAAAAAGAGATATAATTGCACGTTAGCATGATTTTGCATTCTGTGACCTATAGAAAAAAACAATTATATTTTCCTATTTGAAGTTTGGGAGTTTCCACGACCCGCTACTTACCGTTGAAAATGCCCCGTGCAAAATGCAAGTTACGGCAGTACTGCGTACTCTTATGCGCGTGCAAGCGCAGTTCGCTTCAATGCTTCGTCGAGAAATATTTGCGCTGCCCCATTTAACTTGAAACTTTGCAAGTTGCCATGATTTTCCATTCTTAGGCGATTGATTAAAAAACTGCATATTTCTATTATAAGTGTAGGTGTTTTTTTTTCACTACGTGAATGTCTAGCGCGAAGTGTCGGCTAGTGTAGCACTACGCACCCTTGCACGGGTATGAGTGCAGCCCTGGTTGCCATTCGCAGCAAGTGTGCCTAGCTTCCCCTTCCTTGCTAAAGCTGTAACTCATATATTCTCTCTGGAAGATGGCAACGTAATCGAACACAAGTCGCTGGAGTTGCTTATATAAGACAGTCTACTGCAGCTTCCGGAACTCAGGTCTTACAGAAAGAACTGATGTGAATCCCTGATACTGGCCAGTGGCAAGAACTAGCAACGAAACTTCCATATGCATGCAACGAATTGCAGGTGGAAAAATGCGAGTGGGAATGCACGCTAGCGAATCTATCTACTTGGAAAAGTCAAGTCAAAATCCTACTGTACACTGAACAACCGATATCCAGAATGCTAAGCGTGTAAAAGACATCCCAACGGTAATCTACAATGATCTCCGCCATGAACACTTACCTCTTGATAGCATAATCTAATTTTCAACTAGCTCATCTAATAAAAGACCTCAAGCTGAAAACTATTAATATAAAAGCTCACGCAGCAATCAACTAGAAACGAAATCGGCGAACAATACGAGTGCCATGACAGAGCCAATAAACACTAAGTACAAGGGAGATGCCCGACCACACTCGGCAGTCGATCAATAGCACGCAACACTATCACCCGTGGGCAAGCTTGACGTAAACAAGGCGCAATTCGTTTGCAAAAATAACCAATCAGCTCTCTGCAAATGTCTCAAATCTTCAATAACGTATTAAAATTAAAGAAAAATATTTCACTTCTCTCTAAATATAACAAAATACAATTATTTAATGATTTATATAAATTCCTCATTTTATTTGAAATAATCTTCACCTATTTATTGAATAATTGCTGAGATTCGAAGTAAAATATAAAGACTCTCGATATCGGATCTAAGAACCAATGACCGGAAGTATGTTGATAACGAAGATTAACGTTAAACAACGATAAAGATATACTTTCATCAAAAATTTTTTATCAACAACATAGAACACAATTTAGCAACACAATTAACGGAGCATAAAAGCACATATTGCATTCGAGAACACACATTACATCTTCATCATTTCAAAGTAACACATAAATGAAAATAATGACCATCCCTCCACACTCGAGCTCTTTCGTTGCTTATCACCTCCATATTACCTTCGATAGGCTAGCTATCTATAATCTCTAGGTAATCAATTCCCAGGTAACACTAAAAAGCTCGTAGCACCTGCTTAACGGAAAGATCACATTGTTAAGCAGTAAAAGCTTTATTTCACCAGCGGTGCTGACTGATGCGAAAAATGCAACACTTCCTGCTCCCCGGAGTCGAAATTTACCCAAGCTCCCCTCCCCCCCCCCCCGAATAACTTATTTTCATACTCATATTCAAAGTGCCGTACCAAAAAGTTCGTAGGTTTTGTTGCAAATTGAACGATGTCAGTTTTGTTATCTTATTCCCATTCTTTAAATCATCTACAGCATTTTTAACTCATCTTTTCCTAACCATTATTTTATACTAAAGGTGTATTCTTATATATACCAAATAAATCATTTGAATTTCTAATAGTTCTTTCGTTTATTTTGCACTTATTTTAAAACATTCTTATCAACGTGATAAACGATTTAATTCCACAATTTGAGCTCATAAATATGAGGCATATAAAAAAATTCAAAACAATAAATTGAAGCGTAAATATTTGAAGAAAAAAAAAACGCATAAAATTTTGATAACGATAAATGTTGGCAAAAATAAACATGAATGATAAATTTGAACAAAACCCCGTAAGTGCACCAGTATTAAAGAGATTTAAAAATTATATATTAAAAAAAACAATCGAAATGCTTTGCCGTAAACCACACCGGCAGTATGACGGCAATACTTTAAAGCAGAACGCCGTTCCCCGCCCTTTCTTCATAATATTTGTATTCGATTGCCTCATCCAAACAATCGTTCATAAAATTATCGCCTGAAATATGCTGAGAGGAAAAATAATGGGAAAATCCCCCCAAAGGAGTACCCGAATTGTCGATCAATCTTTTTTCCATTGTTCTCTCTCTTTTCCCTCCTGAAATACTAACTTTATGAATGACCGCCCAATGTATGTTGTAATATAGCGCTATGCTGAGGTATCAACACAAAATCGATCTACTATAAAGTTGTGCTGAATAAATTATCATTAAAATGAAGTCCACTTTAATCAACTAAAATCTCATATCTCTAGCAAAAAATTAAAGTGAAATAGCGTAAAGAAAAATTTCAATTTTTTTGGAGTGGACCGAACTACATTTTAACCCGATATATGCATGTCTCTTCTATTTATTTCTTCAATGATTTACTGTTCTATTTTACTATTATTACTCCCATAAACTTATTAACCCTACCTAGTTTATTATCGTATCTGCCAAGTTATAGATCATCATATTCATATATGTCAATATAAATATATCTCTTCACCTGTTCTTTCTACTATTTGTTTTTTTTTACCCCAACATACTATATTCAATGGGTTTTTATATGTTCATGCAGCTGTCATATTCTGTTTTGTTTTCTTCGACTGTTTCCTTCATTCTACAGACAGCAACTCAACTATCCGTTCACTAAATTGAACAAAAAAACAATCCAAAGTAAAGAAAATTTAAATTTAAATTTAAATTCAAGTGAAACAAAATAAATTCAAAGCAAAGTAAAAAATTCAAAAATTCAAATAAAGCTATTTCATAAAAACTGACACATCTCAATTTCGAAGCAATAATAAAAACTGTTTCCAATAAAATTCACTGCGAATATCAATAAAATAAATCGAACCTCTCCTCTAAAATTCTAAATACTCTCCCAGCAAAATATAGCAAATTCATATTGAAAACCTTATAAACGTATGCCAGTTGAAAGCTCGAGAACAGTACAAATTAATCATAACGTACCGATTCACAAATATTTTATAGACAAATATAAATTGAAAAATTTCACAGAGCGGTTCCCGATTTGAGCAAAAAAAGAAAAAAAAAAACTCAAAGCAATATTACACTCGGTTGAAATTGACTACAGTTGTATCGATTTGTAAAATTACGCCATAAAACTCCAATTCATTGATCTTATTTTTTAAACTTTCAATTAGCTATTCTTAACTTTATTTTCCGTATTAGCTAAATTATAGACGACGATCTTCACAGCTAGAGTAAGAAGCAGTCGTTCAGAAATAACATACCCTCTAGCTGGTTGATTAAATTTCTTCCTTGCTATTCATGATGCACAATAATTATTTAATGAACAAATTTCCTTCTTTTCTTTTTTAAATAATAGAAAAAAACCAGCATTATCCAATCGCTTCCAATTTTCATAAACAATTAAATTGCCTCAAACTGAGATAGAAAACGATGAAATATAACGGTAATTGCGATGAATAGTAATTCACAAAATTATGACATCATATCGGACGCTGAAGTGACAGACTGAATGGTTGGTGTTGCCACTCCCCTTATTACTTCGACAATCTGCAAAGTTTTAAACAATTGTTCGAACAGAACAATGATGCATTCGTCTTTGTTATTCATTAATCTACTGCTTAAAACTGCTCATATTCTATGTTCATCTCAGGGCAGACATCAGCCTGCCCTTTTAAACGACCTCTCCTATTCGCTCCTAGTATTCGCACAGAATTGAAAACAAATTGTGAGAAAATATTTTAAAAAAAAGAAGAAATAAAACATAAGAAAGGGGGAAAGCTAACCGATCGACGGAATATCGTTAAATTCTGTGTGAAAACATCCTTATTTCGAGTGTTCAAATTTCTTTCAATACCATCCATCAAGCCCGCGAATGACTGCAAATCCATCGAACGAATTTGACACATCGCCATAGTACATCAAGGCAGAGCAATTGATGAGACTAGAGTCTCGAATCTTTCGCTTCTTTCGCAGATTTTGAGCACTTTTTCTTTGAGGAAGAATTTAACTATTAAGAAGGGAAGCGAGATAGAGGGTTCTCAAACAACGGCAATCTGCATATCACAAATACACCGTAAAGAACAAATGCGCCGAAAAAAAATTGCAGAAAAATTCAACTTTGATTAGAATGAAATGGAAATTAAAAAAGACCAGAAACGGAAAACAGTTTCTGCAGTTTCTGGATACAAGCAAAACAACCTCTCCCCTTAATTTTTTTAGTTTCCCTCTTCGAATTAAATAATTCACCTTTAGAGTCAATTTTGGGTTTGCGGTAATCAGACACTTTTTGGATCCGGTGCCCATTGGCTGCAAACCCATTCCGAATATCCATCTCTCACGAGCCTTTTGGCGACTAAAATGATGGTGAAGTCGACTAAAATACGGCCAACTTCTTCGTCAATGATTATACGACACACAGTAACATTTTGGTGGTGGACGATTGAATCATAAGATGTTCAATCGTGCTGTGGAGTAACTGAATCGTGGCGCAATTGTCCGCAACATAGACGTCGCATGAGGGAAATAAACCATCAGGACGCAAGCGCCGAAGGACATATTATAAGGGGCTTTTATTGGACGCTAAACTGAGAGAACGCCAACCTCTTCGAATAAAACTCGCTTTTCGGCCGGTTGCTGATTTATAAGATCCATTTTCCATTGTTGAAAGAATTCCTCTTGAAGTAGGATAAGACCAAGCAAGGGTCTTGACATCGACCATTGACATTTCACATCGTCAAAAATTACTGCATTCAACATCACCGCAAGAACCTTAACTATGAAGCAAATGTTTGGGATATTTTAACAAGCATCATTTTCTTTTTCCTTAATAAAATTTCAATAAATCCGAAAAAACTGAGGAAATGCACTCATATAAGTAATTCAACTGCATTCACATTTCCGGCTATACCAAACGTAAATAAAACGATTCAAGCAATTAGCACTATAAGCAGGTACTTGCTTCGCACAAGAAATAACGACAATATATCACATTATTTTGAATTTACTAGGTGAGTGCGGGAATATGAAAAGGGAATAAGAACTCGATAATGATCAAATATATGCCCTCCATCCTTATAGCCATTTTGAAAGAAAAATAAAAACTCACTTCAGAAAGGAGTGAGGGTTGTGCTTCAAGGGCACGAATACAGTTTTCCCCTTCAGGCTCAGCGCCAACGTGTGTTCGAATAGGCGTTGCACGTGTTAATCGGCGATACAAATAGTTCAATAACATATCCAACGTTGCACATGAAGCGGTTACCTAAAAATATTAATTCTAAACAAGTAATTATATATTAATTAACTTAATGCAAGCTGCATATTTTCAGCCTTTCATTTTATCTTGCATAATGAGAGGGGGAGAAGAAATGTACAACCAGATTCTCTAGCAATGAAATTAGAAAAGAAGGGCAGAAGATAGGCATCAACCTACGATCTGATACACCATAAACACATAAATATAGTAAACCACCATGTGATGCTCAATTTCAGTGTTCATTAAGCTAAAAGATGGATCCTTTTCGATTCTCATAAACAGCATTCTATAAAAGATAAAGATTAGTGGCTCTAAAAGATATTCCGATAGCTGGAAGGAGGAGAGGACAAAGTAATTTGGATTATGCATTCATGCTAGCACAAAAATTTTCGAGATCGCTCCCCATAAGCATAAAAAGGTTTATGGAGAGAACACATCGAAAGAGATATTAAAAAAAAAAAAACACCTATAACAAAACGAAGAAATGTAATAATAGAAAAGTTTAAATTGAAAATGACACATACGACAACAGCATCCAAAGAAACGGTGCCTTGTTGAATGTAACGAAGTATAGAAGTGAATACATCGGGTTGTACATTCGATAAGAAACATATATTGTCTTGTGCTATGCACTCCAATAGCGAATAGAAATTTTGTGCGATTTTTGCATATGACTAAAAAAAGATCAAAATTGTATTATATAAATAAAACGGTATAAACGCGGCCTCTTTTATTTTCTCCCAAAAACGAAAGTGTTTTTTTATTTCTTTTCCTATCACGGCTCCTTTTACCGGGAAGACATGATGCTGCTAAGGATTTTCACAAGAGAATCTCAAATAATGCTATAAATGGCATATACTTTTTAGAAGAAAAATCTATAAAAAAGGAAAATTAATTTACTAAGCAAGACTTCATTCGTTCGTTGTTTCTATCAGGTTCGCATAAAATCAGAAAAAAGACGCGAAGGAGAGAGACACGGCAAATGGTGAAAACAACCAAGAACAACAACAACAAAAAAATGGCTCACATGGAAATCACTTTCTGGAATCACCATAAACATCTTCACGAACATCGAAAGCGCATCCTGAAGGCATGTATCGCCATAAAGACGAAAAACTCCAAACGGTACATATGAACCACTTAGCGCCATCTTCAATGTTGCAAAACAACTCGATATATTCTTATAGCGCTCTCGATAGGCATTTTCCGGTTGTACGGCTGGTAAAGCCAACATTCGTTCTCCTTAAGCATAATTGTAAAGCAATAGGTATGAGAACGTAATATATGGGACGAATAGGCAAGCAAAAACAACGCACTTATTATAAGAACTCATTTATCGAGATAAAGCCATACTTACTGCACTTGCCACCTCATTCAACATTTCAATTCGATTCGATTGTTAAAAATAAGTGAACAATAAACTCTTTTCATCTTGTTTGATGTCATCTCTCTCACTATAAGATCCTTAAAAGAATACGACCTCCAAATTCTAGAGAAGCCAATTTCTTTGAAAAAAGCTTACGACGAAGAAAAATTCAAAGAAAGCAAATGATAATCTCAATAGACATAAATCTCTATGCTCGAGCATGATTTATTAATCTCTACCTTCCTAAGCGAAAGAAAAATACCCAAAATGACATAAATATACTGGAAGCATATAAGCGCTTACCATATGTGCAGATAATCTTGGAAACTTCTCTGAAGAGTAGAACAGCGCTGCAAGATGACATCTCAAACTGAAGTCTTTGTTGCTTATTTTGACACAACTCGCATAATAACTTCAGTACTGGGCTTACCACATCACTACAACCTGTCCAAAGCTCCACTGAACGTGTCATAATTGAGAACACATTCGGGTATCTGAAATAATGGAAACTTGGCGTTTATTTTGCCTTGCTATCTACTTCTGCTAGAAAGCATCAGTAAATATTCCAATGAACAAAAAAGATACAGGTCATTTATTTATGCAAAACGGATGATGTATTTTTTAAATATCGCCAAAAACAATAGTGAACAAAATTAAAACCTCACATTCTCTATCATATAAACGCCATCAAGCCTCTCTCCATTCCCATCATGCACAGAAATATTAAGAAAAAAATAATAAAATAAAAAAATAAATCAAAATCACTAACAGCCAATCGAAGAGCATTGCATAAACCATTTTTGTATGGCATGAAATCGCCACTCCACGGATATCTCGACATAGGCCAATAACTGCTCTCTAAAACATTTTCATTTTCCAACAATATTTCCAATAAAATATTTCCAGCATATTTTGTATCAATCGTTATTTTTCACTAAACTGCAAGCCGAACAACCAAAAATTCGGCATTGGCGTTTAACAGGAAATCTTCAGCTTATCGGTTTCTGGTCTTAAAACGTCCTAAGTTGTAGTGCCACTGTTTGCCTTCTTAGGTATATTGCTGATTTCTTTTCTTTTTTACTTCCCTGAATTTTTTGGAATTGCGCTTTCTGGCTTGGTCATTGTCTTGCTCCAGTTCATCCCTATCTAAAGATTACCTTCGTAAGTTAGATCAAATATACCCCTTTCATGGGCTGGTCCCAGTAAAGTGCTACTCAGTGAATTAGTCCCCCCAAAAGAAATTGAATCTGGCCAAATAGATCATTAGTCAATTTAAAAAACTCCTATGTAGCGCATCAATGCTTGAGACTTTGAGTGCCATTGCTTCCCAGATTATTTCGATTTCATTATCATCTCTGAACGACATCATATTTTTTCAAACAGCTGCGCTAACAGTGGAAAACTTCGAGGAACCACATTGCAAGCTCCCATCTCCTAGCAGTTATTTTCTTCACTGACGCCCCATTCATCAGTGGTGTATTCTTTCGAAATCAGCACATTATACTATAGATAATGACGTCGGCTACCCTCCAAGCATTTTGCCTAATCCCTTCCCCGCCTCAAGTGAAGATCAACGATAAGGAAACAATGGGTTATTGAGACAATAACCTGAACACGTTCCTGATCCACCGATGGTGTATTCATAGCGAATACATCACAGATTTCACGTACCGTATCTGCAAACAATCACCATTGATTATTTTCCATATTATCAAAGAATTCCATCTATGCGCTGTTGATATTGTAAAAAATATTGGCTTTAATGATATTCACATAAATCAAAATAAATTATCGGAATCATAAAGCGACGGAAATCGAGGGTCTAAATGCATTATTTGGCCTCGAATTCTGAACATCTACTAATTTCTTTTCATTTACGAGTAATTTCTAAATATGTATGCATTTAATCGTTATCACTCCCATTTAAACTCACTGATAAATCTCGACATAAGCAAAATCAATTCTAGTTCACTATACCCTTTCCATCTTTTCTTATTTAATGGACAAAAAATAAAGATAATAAAAAACTATGTAACCGGTGAGTGGCTGCATAAATGAAATAAATAGGGGATCATCTTCGCTGAGATCAAGACAAAGAAGGCGCATTAATGAAGCGTAGAATGTAGTTCGAGATCGCATCGTAACCAGGTCCGTGTCTGATGATAGAAACGCAAAATGTTGTGCCTACAAAAGAAATTATAAGATCACTTGAAAATTTCTTCTCACTCCCTCTCCCTCTCCGCACTTCAGCGCTGGCAAATTTGCAACAAAACAAATGTAGGCAACCAAAGATTAGTCCAATGACAAATTTTTTTATATACGCATATAAATGAAAACATTTGCTATAAAGGAGAACACTTTCAAAGAATGCGTATTTAAATCAGCCGGTTGACCTACTTCCGACGAGCTCAGGTGCTTATTGGCAGTCGGTAGCCATCGTATCCGTCGCCGATCGCAGATAATCCTCAGACTTATAGACCTAGATTGATCCGCATGGCACAGAATTAGCTTAATTGCTAGCAATTTCATTTGCCTAATCACCTTCCGGTTCAGAAATGTGCTTTTTTTAAAGGTTTCTTACGTAACTTTTCCTTATAGTTACTTATTGCGCCTTTCTTCGCAGTTTTGTATCTTGTTTTTTTTCGCCTTAACTGGATCAGCTCTCTCTAATTGTTATGTTATTAGGTTATCGTCTAGTTTTCTTTTCAATTTTTTATACTAGAAAATCAGCTTAAGTCACAAAAACTCCATTTTCGACAATGAAACATCCTGTTTGAATTTACGCATTTAAAAGTAACCGAATCCACCATCCCTAAGACTCTTATTGAGGCAAAAATGCGATAGAATTGCTTATTGAATCGGTAGACATATTTGCTTACAGTATGATTGTTGAGAAGCAGTTGAATATCGGGAAGTCGAACAAGTCGTCTGGCGGCAGTATAGCCCAACGACAACTCATTGAGAAGATTGAGTGTCTGATCGATGAGCTTCTCCTCGCGAGCCCAATATTTCAGATTGGTTATTCTACAATATAACGACTTTATTCACCATAACGCTATAAATAGCAATATTTGCAAAACTCAAAAATAAATTTCAACAACAACAAAAGATAAATGCAAATATATCGAATTTTTGAGGAACAATATGACTCTACTACCCTAAAGACTGATACCGCAGCTCTGTGATATTGGCAACACTTCAATCTTGATATCACTTCTTAATCTTATAATCAACTGTATAACCATATAACCAACTAATTTAGTGCCCGTGTTGCATAAGCGAGATCGAATATTGATTTGTTGAAAGATCTTTTATAAACCTTAATTGAAACTAAACGATTGAGATAACACAACTGAATTGAAAAATGCGCAATAGCGAAGCACCTATAACTTTTCATCTTTAATGTTAGATATAAGCCTATGGATTTTAAAGTTTCAATTTAATCAACTATGATAAGCATTTTATCTTTATTCCAGCAAAAAAAAAAAAAGAAAAAAAAACATACATTTTTCTCACATATACGACAAGTACGGCCGATTCGTCTTGCAATCCTAGATTCTTTTCCAATTGTTCGTATACTCTGCCGAGTTTCTGAATTTGATCACTAACATAAACTTTCCTGAATTGCTCTAATGTATAAAGGAATGCCATTTCTAGCTTTAAATTGCCAGGTACGCCTGTCGACAATCGTCCATCAGATAATTCCATTAACTTCAACACTCTGAAATATATTAATCTATAGTATTATCGTAAATAAATTCTCTTTCGATCAACTCCCCAATGAACTTCCAAAAAAAAGCAAATAAATAAATAAATAAATAAATCACCTCATAATTTTCATCCTTCTTCCTTTGTTCATAAAAATCTCAACAAAAAAAAACTGTTTTTAATCGTTCAACTTATGGAAGAGCTTCCAACACATTATTGCACATTGTTATCACTGAAGTTCGAGCTAAATCAAAGTGAATTCTATCACAGGCATCGCTCATTTATACACCCGAAGCATCAAACAATGTAGTTGCACTACTTCAAAAATGTCCAAACAGAAATAATCCCTTCTCCGCAAAAACTTCAAGGATTATAGAAGTTCACTATAAGCAATCCAACAGAGGCATATTTATTCATCTACTTGCATCTCACATAGCATCCGTTGGCTTGTGTGCTTCAATTATGACCAAAAGATTTACCAATATGCCGGGAAAGGTAAGCTACAATTTTACATAACGATAACAATGAGACGACACCTGCAGACAAGATCACCATCAACAACATCGTGCTCATCGGAGTTGCTGAATGCGGCTCTGCCTTGTACTGCCGCACCAATTATTGTCACCAACCATGTGAGACGCACTATTGATATGTTCACATCGGCACTCTACAACGGCTTTCAGTAGAATCACGGCAATGATCATGCTAGCAAGCAGATTCGAAGAAAAGAACCATATACATTTTGAATGGTCATAATCGACGCTATGTGAACGAAATGTGGTCATGATTCGACTGCAACCACCTAGCACTAAATTTTGAAATGAAACTTCTTCATTTTCACATGAGCATGGAAGAAAAGACTGCAGAAGCATGTAATGCTTCAAAACGAATGTGGGATTAGGCATCTTCAGAACATTAAAGTCAAAATATATTTATCCTCAAAGCAGAAGTAAAACTTAAAAATTGGCGATTTTCAGAACAACGCTGAAAGAAGGATACTTGATAAAACTTTTAAGTTTCGAACGACCGATCCAAATTTCGGCAGATAAAATAGAGAAAAAATCACACCTTGAAACAACGAAGAGCAGCTGTCCTCTCATTAATAATCCTTACCTCCCTCCCCCCTTCCTGTCTCATGACCGAATGCCCAAAATGCCGATTGTAACAACGAAACTTGTCCGTGTCCGCTCTTATCGAATAGCATTTTATTTTTCAACACTAATAAATTGGACGCATTTTAAAATTTCTTTTTTATTTACTTTTGTCAAGCATCAACGATTATCAAGACAAACAAAAAATAGATACTGAATGAAGTAAAAAAAAAGGAGAGATTAACAAGCAACCGGTGGGTTTGTAGCCCTTTCGAAAATGGCGAAGTCATGATCAAACAACGTGATCATCAACTGTGCTGATTTCTCATATTCACAACGGCATATGATAGCGAATTGCTCCATAACTTGTTGTATTGATACTTGATCATCTAACGGATCCTCTGGTACTTCTCCTCTAAAATCTCACTAAGATATATGATCAATGAGAATGCTAGCAATGATAAGATCTCGTATTATTGGCTGATAAAGGTTGAAAGTTGTCATATTTATGATTAAATGCCATTAAACAGATAAGCCAAAACAAGAATCTGTAATATCTAAGCGCAAAAATTAGAATTCTTAGGAAAACAATGGACAGCATTTTCAACTTATGCAACACTTAAGTCACATTTTTCTTGAAAGCCTGAAAAAATTTTTAAATATCATCGCCTTCTGGTAGATGCCCACTCATTAGCGTTAACAGCATCTTTCTGACGCTCCTCTTGAATGCCCGCTCCTGAAAAGCCTTGAAGAAAAGCCAAAAGAACATCAAAAGTTCTAATTTGAGTTTTCCAAAATTTTCGCTCACTTTTATAAATTTAATGCCGTCTACTATGACTTCAGTCGATCTGAATCCTTTCCATTTCATATCTAGCCCATAAAACATCAGCTGCAAAAAAAGATGAGATAGTTGTAAACGAACCTAACGACAGCTTTAGCATATTCGAGGCGACTTTCGATGAATGCAGACGTAATTTTTGGACAATATAGATTAAGTAAATGTGGATCGGTAGCTTTTACATAGGGTACCGATGATACCATCCTTTGCCAAAACGATAGCAAATAATAAGTGCTATTCACCGAAAATTCATATGCCTATAAAATTAGATCTCAATTGTGTGTCAAAGTTATGCATTGCCAGTGATGGGATTTCTCTCACGGCTAAAACGATAGTTAATAATAAGTGCCTGCCTTTTTGGTTGAACTGAATAATATCTACCCCTGCAGCTCAGCATTATAAATAAACATAGCACATTTTTCTGCTACCATCATATTTTTATCACATATCCCACTATTACTTTCACAAATATATCAGTTTTTTGCTGATCTATTTTGATAATATTTTCCAAATCCGTTTAAAGTGCCGATCGAAGTGTCACCTTTAATACCTGATATATGCACCAAATATTACGTCGAAAATCACTGTATTACTCGCTTAATAAGTCGAGAATGAAAACCTACGCAATTAGAGTCTTGATTAGATGGGACTGCGATCAATCTCGATCGCACTTATCACGTATCAATCAGCAATGCCGTCAGAAAACTAAAACATCCTAGAATGCAAGTAAGAGCTTTTACTAAACACAATAACACTAATATAATACTATAGTTTATTTCATTATTTAATGCAGCAACATTATTTGTGATAACTTATAACTTATAAAATCGCAGGTAATTTTAATGCTAAATTAGTATTATGGTAGTGTTAATTAATTATTACTATTAACTAGTGTTAACTGTAATATAGTTATATGTAAATGAAATACTATAGTAAATGTCAGTAAAGTTAGATAATGCCAATAATTAGTGCTAACTAATAACCTTTGACAGAATTATTTACAATCACTATACTAATAACACGAAAATTCAAATTTTTAAAGCACTATTACAGCACTATAAGAGTAGAAAGCATATAATAAATAACATATCAATGATCGATATAGAAAAAATAAAGAGCACAACAAAACTCCCACCCTGAGGCTATGTATAGTGAAGTCAGCAAGCAGGGCCATCATTCCAGCATATTCCTCTACCTTCATCAACTCACATAGCTGATAGTTGCTCTTCAATCGCGATACCACACGGCAAAACTCATGAAAACTCTCCTAAAAACAATCATTCACCAATATAATATTATCTCATTCCCTTTTTATCACCTTTCTAATTAGATTATTATAGACAACCGTGAAAACTGCTCATTTTTTCAACGCAATATACCATTACTTCAACGCAATAAACCCATTAAGAAGCAGCCCCAATGCTTTTCTCTTCTCTGACTATGCCGCCGTTTGTAATTTCTCAGAGGAACTATACCCATTAAAAATCGTCTCTCTACATTATAAATAAGGACTCCTTTCGTATAAATTACAACAAATATAGCGAAGAAGTTGGACTCCAAAATTTATTCAGGATATGAATTCTATTCTGCACGAATTCGTCGAATTGATTACTTTCAATGACGTCATTTTTTACGTTCACCTCTTTTGTACACTAATAATGACCGCAGATTGATTGAATCACTAGTGATGGATGCATACATCTTCTAAACTCATAAATATCCCCTTCTAAAAAAAATCAGAAATGATCGATAAGGAAGCATCAAGACATCTTCGATGAATACTCAAACGATAATGCTATGCGCATGAAAATATCGTTCGAGCAATAAAATTCAAATAACGCTACTCGTATAACGCTAATCCCTCACGTTTATCACGAATACAATGTCAGCCCTCTATATGCTAAAGTGGAGGAGTTTGAAAAAGTAAGTATGAGCCGATTATATGTAAATTTCGTCAATATTAAAGAAATAATAATCCCGCCTGTTGCCTGAGTTTGTCGGGTCTTTCCATGACTGCTTTGACGCCTTTCACAATCTCAGCCAAGTAGGCCTGTCGCTCATTCGACGAGAAAAGTGTCCTCCGCAATGAACTGAGTTGTACAATATTTTGCAATACTTTGCCAGACAACTCTATTGGTAGCACATTATAAAGGCGGAAAAACATCGAAATCACTCCTCCATCCGTGAACGCTGAAAACTCTGTATAAATTCATTAGATTGATCTTTAGTTAATTAACTTCTCATAGATGAATTTTCAGATTCAATGCGTTGTAATTAAGTCAAATTCTGCATTTCAAATAAACCATTGTTTCAATTTCTCTATACAAAATTTGCTTTTTTAATTCCCCAATGCTTTTCCACAGCAATTTCGACCGGTGAAAATATCTTCAACACTTTCCAGCGTTGATCCACTAGTTCTAATTTTCTTCAAGATCAGCGATCAATCAGCGCATTTCTAATTTAATCTGTTTCGTTACGCACTTCACTTCTTGTTACAATTACACCTCTTATTTCCTCAAATTATTGAATTTTTCATTAATTAACAAATAAACAAAAATGGAATGAACTGATACCGATTCTCCATATAGTAGGCACTTGAACAGTGACATTATCATCGCCCGACTCATCCGATAAACTGCCAATGAAATCAAACGTTAAACAATTAAGTGAGAGTTGCAGAAGACCGTTCACTAATTGCAACTGAAATCGTTTACATTACATTACGAGAACACCGATAAACGCCAATTTTTTGGTATACACACGTAGAAATATATAAGTTTCACATGGAAGGTATCGAGAAACATGCTCTCATCGAAATTAGAGATCATAGATCATAGATCATAGAAATCAGAGATCATAGAACTTCAAATAGTGTAATAGTATAGCATGAATAGAGAGAATTGTTTAACCTCTATGAATGCTTTTGTAGAATTTTTTTCTTTTTTCAATCTTTTTTTTTTTAACACAAAAAAGCAAAATCACACCTGCGTTTGATCGACATTAGCTCCTATGACCTTTTCAAGCATTGATGTGGATAACTTAAAAATGTCGAGCAGATGACAATCTCGGAAGCTTAACGCGATCTTCCTCTGTTTGCTTATCGAATCAACACCTGCCATCTACAAAAAAAAAAAGAAAAAAATATATATACATTCAATAACCAGGCTTGTGGTGATTACGCATACTACATTCCACTTGAAATAACGCAAATCAATGGCACCGGAAGAACTATAGCTGAAACTGCATTCGTATCACATATGACGCTTCATTTCCACTTTTTTTTTTCAGTTAGTTTTCACTAAAATAGGTTTTTAATTTTAGTAACTAGCAAATGATCGACCCTAATTGATAATAAAAATATAAAAGATGATGAAAGTGTTGCATTTTTGCAATTCTTCCCCTAAAAACTACTAAAATATTCGGTACCCCCCCCCCAAAAAAAAAAATGTTCATTGTTTGATTTGCAACTCGCAGCAAAAAAAAAAAATTTCAAAAAATTATTCAAATTATTCAAATCAAATCTATAATCTGGAGAACGCCAGTCAGCTCATATCTAACTCTAAAGCACCTTCCTCGTCGCTTACTATTCTTTAGCGCAATATAAGCATCAATCAGCTTCAATGAAAACGTATCACATATTTGCCGGAAATAACGTAAACCAAAAAAAAAGAGTAAACAAAGAAAAGAAAAGAAAAAGACGAGAAAAAGAAACCGTATTCATATCGGAAACAAGTAGTGCAAGAAGTTGCACAGCCAAGAGACCTCTATCAACGCTCTCCTATAACAATTAAAATTATTCCATGCATAAAATTTTAATGTTTCATCGATCTGTCAATAAGAAACGATACGAGCAAATTACTTCAATTACATATTGAGTCGACAGTCATCACTCACTTTGAACCGAACCTTAATATTTTCATCAAAAATAACTTCTAACTTCAATATCAATCCTCCATAAAGCATTACTCCTTAAGAAATATTCTCGTTGCGCTTCAAGCAATTCAAATAGAAATGTGCTCTATATAGAACAAACTATACTCTAAGCATGTATCTTAAGAGTGAATTGTGTTGCAATTTCCGTTTCGAATTCCCTTGATTTCATTTTTTTTCGCTTTAATCTTTCGCAAAAAAAGAAAAAAATCTTGGCAAACTTTAATTCATTTCGTTCTCATATATTCTTTAATTCATCGCTTCTCTCACCTATATCAAATACGCAAGAGACATGTCAAACACGCAGTAATCCTAGGCAGTTATTTTGAATCACTAATTAAAGCAATAAAAAAAGAAAGAAACAAACTTCAGCGAGCCTAGCAATGCTATTTACTGGTTCTCTGAACGGAAATGTTTTCGTTTCGAGGTCATAATCGAGCCATCCAAGTTTAGTGAGACGTGCAAACAACTGACATAATGATGATACGACAAATGGCGGTAACGATGATGAACGCTCTCCCAAATAATTCAGTAAATACGTACCTCAAATATAAAAATTTTATGATATACTACATCAAGTATATAAAATTCAATGCAGTGATGGCCAATTCTAACTATAAGTGCAATGAAATTAATGCACACCTTATCATGATATTTTTTAATGAGTTCTGCTAAACGAATAAACTATATTGGCAGATAAAGTAACGATCATTTAAACTTCACAAATCCGGAAATAGCTATAACAAGAGTAAAGATAACCATCACCCGTTTCAACTAGCGACAACCGTCATAGAACTTGAATGAATATAAGGGTTAAATGAAACGACCATATAAGAGTTTTAAACGGATAGAAAAAGCTCTTATTTTTCAAAACACGATATGCAATACTATGAAGTATTATAGAAGAACTACTTCAACCGCAACAAAAGAAATCAACTCACTATATGTGCTTTGAAAAATAGAAAAATCTGTATTCGGAAAAAGGTTGTAAATTGGTTCATATACACCCTCCCCCCCTCCCCCCATCCCAGTACATAAGATGGAAAGGAGAAGCTGGAAGCCGCACATCAACCTTGTTCCCTTCTTTTAAAAAAGTCATTAAAAACACTCACAAAGTTCAAGCCTCTGTTGCAAATTGACACCCGTCTTTGATGTCAACAACTTCAATAAAGTATTGCTCGCCACCAATTGTGCATATGGAACCTAAATTATTCAAATTTCTTTGCATTATATTTGCTAAAAAGTTCGATTGAAATCAATAATTGCAATGGTGTATCCGCACTACCTGTGGAACGATTAGCGACGCATCAACATACGCTATATTTCGAGATTATTCTTGATTAGTACCCGTGAAAGTAGCTCAACGAAGAAGAATAACCTTCCATATAGATTCATTAATACACTAAATGAAGATTATCTAGCTAATGGCTTTACTAGCTAAAAAGTCAACCAAATTTAATGACAGCCTCTAAGTACTTCCTTGTAGAAGTCAAATTCGATGATCAATTCACATGTAAATGTTTATGCCTCTGTTCAATGTATCGACAAATAAAAAAACCTTTAACAATCTACAGCGAAATTCCATTTTTCAATATTCGTGATTTTGATGCAAAAATACAATCTTTTATTCATCTCCAAATTGTTTATCATGATTCGTTTGTCTGTATGAAATACACTTAAGTACTATACACAACTATTTTTATGGCGCATATGTCCGAGTCCCGCATAACTAAAAGAACCAAAACAAGTTACCACTATCGCAAACTAGAGTTTTCGAAGTTCGAGACACAACTTTAGGCTACAAGTTTTTTAAATTTGAGTTACAACAACGACAAAAAATTTTATCTTCGGACATCTTCCGCACCTGTTTATTAAAAAAAAATGGCAGCAAAAGTCGAACCGTTCCGCTTTGCAATAGTAGAGTGCACCTCTGAAGGCATTCCGGAGAAGCAGCTAATTCAGCCAATGCACGTTCCGCTTGTAGACGATTAGCATTGTCTACACTTTCGTAGAGCATCTTGCACAGGTTATCGAGCACCTTCAAATAACAAAGCAATCGTTAGAAGTATTCCGTAAAACCAGATGCGTCATATATAAGTACTTATTACTGGGTCTCAATAAAGTCATCAACGTTCATCGACGCTTAAAAACATTGAAATTTTAGTGGTATATGAATTTTTCTAGCATAAGATCATAGCAATGCCTCCAAAATGAAATTAAGTGAATACGATTTAAAAAGATCGAATCACAATCATTGAGTGGGATAGGAAGAAGTTTGAAATTACATCGCTATCTATACTTTAATTTTTTATGTTTGAACTGATTTTCCCTTAAAATAATAATTGTATTACATATAAAAAATGCGAGAATTTCAAATCATTAACAAAGCGTTATAACTGTTGGCAAAGTATTACTTCAGATAGTGAAATATACTTCATTGCTCCTTCAAAATCGTAATCCATAAGATTATAACAAAAATTTTTTACGAATAAAACAATGATCTAACCTGTATTTCGGAATTCATTATTGATGGGCAATATAATAATACGCTTAACCAGCTGAGATATTACAAATCCCTCCGACTCCAATCCAACTGCAAACACCAAAGAAAAAAAAATTATTTAAACTCCAAAAAAAACTCATATTTTATTCTACAAAGAATCATTTTATCAAATGATTCTTTGTAGAATATCAATTTGCATATCACTCTAGAAGTTACACTGATAAAACAAAAAAAAAAAAAAGCGAATAAAAATGTTGAATTCAATTTATTTTTAAAAGTGAAATTAAGTGATAAAAAGGTGATAATAATGTCGCAATATATCATCACTGTGGTCTAGAGATATGAATAATAATAGAGATTAGAAGATAGGAAATAACACAAAAATAGCACACTAATTGCATTTGAAACTAAACAAAAAATATTAAATTGAGCAAAAAAAAATCTGTTAGAAATTAGATGGGACTAAAAAATGAGACAAATTTATGAACTTAAAATAATATGTTTTTGTATAATTGAAATGATTTTCAATAGTGCACAATATACAATGACTTTTATTCATAAATAACCGAAAGATGATCCACAATTGTGGCTAAATGACTCCAACTGAACCAAAGTTGGAGTTAAGCGCAAGTTTATATGGAATATATAGATTTTTGGATTGGGTAAGACCAGCGGAAAGTGGTCAGATTCCTTTCGGATGCTATGAATGAATATAGGGAAGAATGCAAGAAGAAAGGTAAAAGCCAATGTACCGTTACTTTGAAAAACCAAACATTTACCTTCATTATCTTTGACGTCCATAGCTAGCCTCATTTTTAGATTACTAGAGTAAACTGTATTGTATGAACTAGTGTTTGCAGTTCACCGCCACCCCTCCCCTCCCCCAACGCAGGATACCCCTACCGAATACTAGTATGAATCATAGTGAACTACGAAAAATTGGTACCGGCACCGCAACACGTTTGGTTACCCCCTAACAATCTGTTACAGAAATCAAATAAAGAGCGAATATAGTAACATCATGCGTTAAAAAATGGGTTGGCATTTGAAAACCTCTCGAAAATATTCAACAAATCCATGCTGTAAATCGTAGAGAATACTTTTTTTTTGCAATAGCTTTACTTTCACGTTGCACAGATTATAAATTGACGCCGAAGAATTCGACGCCCAACATGCACAGCTAATTTACCGTTTGAAAGAGTTTTTTTAGGTTGCAAACAATCTACAATGAACTTCGACGGCTCAAACATTACAATATCGTTATCAGTCTTCATTTAATGTACTGCTTTCAAGCCTACATCCTGTAAAATTTGCATATGATCTTATGAATCAACGGATCCACTTTATAGTATCAACGGATCACATATACCATAAAATTACACTATAAAACCCGAGCGGCTCAAATGGCTGGTTATTACAAATTACAAATTTTCTTAATAAAAAATTGTTCACCAGGGGAATTCAATTACAAAGTTTTCTTTCCATCCACACCAAAAGGGAGATAAAGCCCCTCCTCCCCCATCCGGTTATAGTAATATTGATAAATAATATGATATAAACAGCTTCAAAACATCCGAAATCTTTGCAAACATTGGCCACCTTTTGGAACACAACGCATTCCCTAGCATAGCTCAAGACCCACACAACGCACAGCTGAAATTTTTTTCAACGGTCCGTTATTCAGGGCATCCACTTTATTCGAACAAGAAAAATTCGTACGCTAATCGTTTTGAGAGTTAGCTTTTAAATAAAAAATTTTTAGCAGCCCAATATCTGGAGGGATATAAAGAATCTTAGAAAATTCAAGGTTTCAAGAATGAACTAAATTGCTTGATAGGACTGACTACTCAATAAGGAAGGTTAAAGATTAAGGAGTATATTGAGAGGTATATTCATCACAAATAAATTCGTTTGAAAATAAAATACAGAAAAAAATTAAATAAAATAAAGCGTAAAGGAAAAAGAGATTCGTACTGCTAGATGATTAGAATAAACAAGAATTTTTTGATGAAAATATTAAAAAAAAAAAGAAAGTCATTAGAATACCTGAGAAAATCCCTTTGAGGAAGAAATTACAAATGAATGCAATAGAGAAGACCTAGATAGATATGGTGTGGACAGTTCGAAAGAACATAAAAAAAGTAAATTTCATGCTCTCGTGCTATATATATATATATATATATATATATATATATATATATATATATATATATGTCAACTTTTAAAAGTCATAATTGCTTTATGGATTGCTTTATGGAAGAAACAATTTTCAGCTATCATATTATCCTGGAATGCCCCTAAATAACATCGCATTCCTATAGATTATTTTCTTCGTTTGATACATCCGTCAAATAGAAGTTACAAGTATAACTAATTGTTTAAAGTTAAATTTCCTAATTTTCTAAGTGAAATTAATAAACAAAACTAATTTTCTTTGATTTACCGACAGATTTTTGCATTTATTTTTTATTGATATTTTATGTTTATAAAATACTTTTAAATGACATTTATTATTAAACAATTAACTTTTTAAAAATAATTTTATAACTCGTAATGTTTCTAATGTTGATGAGTAAATAGGTGGAAATATGTTAATAAAAAATCACAAAAAAAGACGTTAGAATGGGGAGTGAAAGTGATTCGATGAAACCTGAATGAATCTTCGATGGATTTTACGAGGAATGAATGGAGTGTCAAAAATGGTGTCTTACGAACGATGGATGCGAAACGTCACCCGTTATTGTGAGTGTCTAAATTCAAAGAAGGCGAACATTATTTGTGCGAGACTGCGGTGTCGACGAAGGCAATGAAATCTCCTGGATATATCATTTCACATCAAATACAAAATTTCTTCCACCATCTTGGATTGCTTGTCTATAGGTTTGCTATTTGTTTGTTTGTTTGTTTTTTTCCTTCCGCACTGATTAATTTCACCTCATTAAAATTTGTTATAAAATTTTTATTAATTATGATTATGATATTTATTTTAGATAGACATTGTAAATAATTGCTAAGCGAAATATGATATTTTGATGTGGAGTGTGTTGAATTTGCTTAATTATAGATTAAATTGTCCTCAATATAATCTCTTGCAAGAACGTCCACCTGGATCGCATTCAAACAACGTGAGTGCTTCAAATCCCCCTCCCCCCATCCCCGTGTTCTTGTTCATGTGAGTGCGATGTAAGGCTGAAGATTGGGCTTTGACTATCGTTTCTATCGAGATTTGTATATGATGTGTATATATTCCCAGTTATTTAATTGCTTCAACTTAGAAACAAAAAGATTGCTAAATATGACCGTTAAGCAGCACTAAAGATATCCTTACTTGAAGATATTTCCAACGATTAACTGACCACTAGGTGACCACTGACCACTAAGTGATAAAACGCTTCTTCCTAAAGACGAACATATTACCGGTTGCGTGATGAATGTATTGTTGATGTCCACTTTGTGATTGACACATATTGAGAGTTACAACCAGTTTTGCTCAGTGCGTCACATACTGCACATAATGTCCACTTACAAGCAAATGAAAGTGACCGCTCATAAAGTCTATTATAAAATTGCAGTTTCAAATAATTTATTTCTCTTTTTGAAAAGCAAATCATTATATTGGACTTTCATAAATGCCCTTATCATGTCCAAATTCTGAGAAACCTTTGTGATACTTAAGGGAGGCATGAGAGTGAAAATGCAAAGAAAAACAGATTTAAAAAATCGAAAATCAAGCAAAAGAAAGTAAAAGTGACTCAAAATGGAAAGAAAATAAGATAAAAACGAAGAGAAAAGATCATATAAACAACTATATGCCATAGTATATATATATATATATATATATATATATATATATATATATATATATATATATATATATATATATATATATATATATATATGTATATACTGCGGCATATAATATCTTCACTAATTTCGGCCTTATAGCAAACGCACCGACTTCGTCAGCAAAAACTGATTACAGTGGTAAAACATTGTAAGTTGTGCGTAAAATGAACCGTTTTTAAGCGAAAAAATTGGTCAATGTGAGGGCGTTGATCATTTTCTTCAATACAACTGTTATATTCTATGAAAAATGTATTCATGGTCAATGTTGGCAGTGGTCAAAGAAGTGCATAAAAATTCAACATTATACAGTGAATTGAAATTGCTTTGCAGCCCTAAAACAGTGATGTTATATTGCTCTATGGGAAGCATTTCATTATTTAGGGTAAATCATAAACTTACTTACGAAATCTATAGCTAGCTCGATATTTTTTTGACCAAATCTTTGCCACCCGCCATTGTTTAATTCTTTGAATTTTTGCGTCTCTCTTTTGCATAAATCTTATATCTTCGAGTATATGTTCTATTTAAATATGCGATTGGTGATTTAAGCTTATTCTTGGTCGTATTAGTCGATTTTTGGCCATGCTAATTAATTTCTGGTCAAAATGGTCAAATTCCGCGCATTTTTTTTCAAAACGACATCTAAAAATGTCTCAACGACATCTGAGAAAAATGCCGGACGAATCACAGACGACACAACGAATAAGATTTCTTGTCCTGTCTTTGAGAGGCTAGACAAAAATATTGTCGGTTTATTCATATCAAAACACTTCACCACTAATCGATAATGGCCGATCAAATTCTTTAGAGAAGAAATCAATGAGCACATTTTGCATTGTTGATTTGATATAATTGATGTTAATACTCGTTCGCCTATATGATCTATGATTGACTCTCATTGCAAATTTAACAAATTTCGCATGCCAACTTTGTCATCCTTTCGCTTAAGTAATTTGAGCCATTTTACTTAATTTGGGCTACCTAATATGTTATACTAATTTTTCCATCACATAGAAAAATGTTATGGTAACGATTGATTTATGGTTAATATCAATTGCAGGTATACAGCATTATTTTTTTATATTCCCCTCTTTATAACAGCGTTCAGTGCGGTTGGTCTCATTCGTTTTAATGAAGAAAATCGTGTTTGGTATTTATATAGTCCATCGAATGCACCATCACATCTTGAACACGCTATCGCCAATGAATTCTTCAACGATCGTGGTGGAAAATTTTGGGTTGAGGTTTGATCTTTTTTTGATGAATTTTTTCTTCGCGTATCAATATATCTGCATTGAATTTTGATCGTATAACATCATGTTTCACTCAGTGTAATTGTGTTGCATTGCACAATCACAAGTATAATAGCATTGTCGATGGAATAAGATGTTTATATAAGATGGACTTTGATGAAGTAAATCTTTGAGGATTTGTATAGCCACAAAAGCGATTTCCTTTCCTGGTAAAAATCCGCACCATACCAAAACGTTAAATTGAAGCTAAAATAGAGTTCAAGTCGAATGTTTAGTTCGAATTTTGCATTTATGCGCATAACGTTGTTTCTAAAGTTGCGGATACTGCAACCAACCAAGTTTAATTTATTTTACTGAGTGCTGACGCAGTTAACGCTTACGCTCGAATCCGATAATCTTCCTTTTCACATTTGAGCGGTTGTTTTTCCATCCGCCAAGTTCGCAACGAATAAATCGCAGATGGCATCTTTTGTAATCATTTTCGCAGATCAGCTATATCGTTCATAAAATTGAGAGGTTTTTCCAATCGCACAGAGCAAATGAAAGTCTTTCTATCGTATTTCGGCATTTTATATAAATCAATGCTTTTAAGTGTATTTCCGTCTACATTCGGTATTGGTATTGTAATATCTATGAATTGAACGAAATCTTTCACTATGAGGGGCAATAGAAATTCAAACCACTAGTGCAATATATAGTAATTACTATATTATCACCTTTAATCCCAAAAAACTTGAAAAAAGCAATCCAAAAACATCTTGAATGATTCGTTGCAAGAATGGACAAATAATTTAGAAAGAGGAATAATTGAACACAATAATACCCCTAGAATCTATTTTTTGAAGAAAGTTTGTTATTTAAGAAATGTTATATTTAGATAGTGAAATATTGCTATGAATTTAAATTATGTGAATTATTAATTTGCATATTAAACGTTTTACTCTCATCTATTATGTTATATTTGAGATTTACATTGAGATGTATTTATTTGTAAATTATGCAAAACATATTTCACTATAAGTTATTTGCATTAAATCGTTTCTCTTTGAAGCAAAACTCTCACTTGCGTCAATCTTCTATATCACATTCTTTGTTTAAATGAGCGAATTTCCTCATCAAAGGAATCTATCGTCTGTCCACTTTCGTTTCGTTTGCATCTCCCTTTTTTTCGGGTCAAATAAACACGATCCGTTTCAACCATCGTTAATTAGACCCCAAAGTATATAATCTAATTTACAGCAGTTACGACTTTTTTTTCAGCAACTTTTTTGCATTCGAGAAGTTCTAATGATTAATTTCAATATACTTTTATGAATGATAAAATTTGCATAAATAATGTTGAAAAAATTTGCATAAATGTTGAAAAAAAAAACAATCTCCATTACACTTTATAGATTTTTTTTTTTTTCACAGCGTAGCGTTTAATAATTGTGCAATTGATTTTTTTATCAATGAGAGTATTATATATTTTAATTCCAAATAAGGGCATCTTTTTCCATAGTAATACGACTTGCTATATTATGTCAATATTTAATTCAATTGAGCAATTTTTTCAATTTCCTTGGATTCATTGCCTGTAAGGTTATGAAATCTTTTTTCATCTCTAATTTTGTTTATAATCTCACTTGAAGGGATGGCTCTATCTTCGAATAGCGTTCTTAAATATGCAAATTTGCAGCTTCCGATAACATCGCGAGATTCAGGCAATCTTTTACGTGATGGCTATTTGGAAGAGGTGGAGCAGATCGCCGATTTTCTACAATTTAATCTCACTATTCCTTGCTCCATTAGTAAATCCGGAAGATGCTCATTCAACGATCTTTGTTCAGGACCTTGTAACGATAATCAGGTTAGGTTTGTGCTTAAGTGAACGAATTTAACAGGCTATATTCCAAAAGTCTCTCTAAAGGTTGCATTCTTGGTTTCTATTAACGCCAGTTTTATTTGATTTCATTGGACCTTCTAATACATCATTATTCCATCGTATATGATCTCAAGCCATGGCAAATAATAAAAATAATTCCATATAAAATCTGACATTTATTTTCACATTCGTCATTTTTAAATGCATAGCTTAAGTTCACTTTATGTCAGTAGTACTTTTGTGCTACAAAATTGGCAAATTCCTCTCGATAGAATTGATGATGTTCGTTAATTCAGGAAATATTTCACTTTTTATATAAGTATACATAAAATTATATCATGAAACGGACAGGTTGGTATATAAGGATAAAGATGAGCTATTGGCAGATAGGTAAGCGAAATATGGCTACTGGTGCATTTACTTAGCTTATTTGAATATTCGCTGAGATGTTCACAAAGCAATATCGTGTTCAGCATAATGTTTTCTAAGAAACCTTTCAGGTGGTACCTATATTTCGTCTGATCTATCGAAATGAATCGCGTCGTTTACATCCCAATTTTCGTCTTACCTATCCCACTATGCATATTTATAATGACGAATACTATGTGGGTGAGCACTTCGCCGGTGTATCCATCAACAACGTTACCAATCGCATCGGGTAATATCAACGTGCGCTATAACTTTTTTTTCTTTACTCTATCAGTTTTGATATATATCAAAACATTAAATGTTAAAAAATTTGCAATATTCATATTGGACATTACTGCAACTAATCAATCGTCTACGTGTCTAATATTAAGGTAGACGATTGATTCATATTTTTTGAAAAACAAATGGTATTTCCTCTTCAATAATGATAGTCCATAGTAAATTATAAGTTAATCATGGAAGCTGATCTCATTGTGAGTAGAAAACGATAAGCAACTTGCTACAGCTATTGACTACAATTGGCTAAAACCTTTTCAAGTTCAAGAAGGGGATTGGAATTACTGAAATCATCAAAATCACCATCTAAAGAATGAGGTACCCAACAAATGACCCCTCAGAAAAAAAAGAAGATTTAAATTCAACATTTCAGCGATATTCGATTGATAGTTTTATACTTTCGAACGGATCGACAAAATATATATATTAGCGAAGCTATTGACAGGTATTGAAATAAAACTTATCAAAATTTTCACTAATATAATCATATTGAAGTTCAACTAACGAAATTCCATCTTATGTACTCGTATTGAAGTTCTCATCAACTATTATTGCATATTTATCAAGTAATATTTAATGATTTTAATGAGTTTTCATCTACATTTACATCGAATAATAATCATGTCAGTAGTACAAGCATACTCAATTTCCCTACGTCATAGCTAAATATTGATGGATAATCATGTCTTTTATGAATATTTGAATATTTCTAAAATTTTAGCTTCTATTTGTTGGTAGTTCTGTTCTAAAATGTAGAGGTTCTTATCAGAACAAGATGGAGTAAATTCTAATCCACCGATACAGTGTAGGCATTACATTAAAATAAAGCCTATAGGATTGTTTCCTTTTTGACCATAAGCTGCCGTTTCGGCTTAATTTATCACCACAGCAATTCGTCGATGTAATTTTGAACGTTGCCGCCGCGATCTATCAGTTGAATCAACTCGAGCAATGGAAAACGGAAGTGTTACATCGATTGTATAGATGCTTGATGTGACCTTAATAAGCCGATAAAATTTCTTTCCAAAACGAGTATGTTCAGCATCGTCTAGTAATTGAAAAGTCACTGGTATAATATATAAATGAAATATATGTAATTAGGTTGTTTTCAGGTGGGAAACGAGCTTACTAGCATATGTTAGTTCATTTCGTCATCCATTTATAAATATAAGTTGCAGCAGTGATGGTATGTTTTCGAGTGAGGTATGTATTTAGATTATTCTTTAGCTTTTCGATCTACCCATTGTAAAAGTTGAATGCCATTACAGTATCGCTATAAAGTATAATTTTAGTTTGCCGTATTATTGCCGATCGAATATCTCCATTAATTTAGTCGAAAGGATTGCCAATCCAACATTGATTCTAGCATTTCAGTTGAAATAATGTTTTGCTCTTAGCAGTTTGTCTATAGTCAATAGCCGAAAGGCTTCTAGCAGCCAATAGTCAACAGCTTTTATTCCATTTCATTAAATATTGTTTTTTCGCGCCTTCATATTGTAGGTGGCAAAAATGCACATTGCCATTGCAAATCCTGCTTAACTCATATTTAAGAGTAGGAATAGGTAAGCTTGATATCTTAGTAGTAGAAACGAAGAAACTGTAAAATCCACTTGAATTCAAAAAATTTCACTGTACTAGTTTTAGCGATTCCATATTTTGAACTACTAGGCGAACAAACACTCATATACACCCATCTACACACATATACGCCGATAAAAGCGCTACCCTACGGCGCTTTGAATGTAGATGAATGAAAGCATATAAACAACTGCACTGTTACTTTATGATTCATTTCTGCAGCACTGACGATATAATTTTGAGTATTTCTTATGTGTAGTTGTATGGATTGATTATATCTTGACTTGATTGCTGTTTAGATGAGAAATTTCAACTGAAAGGAACACCGTAATCATTGAAGATCAAGCCCTTGTTATGTGTCCGTTATATTCCGATTTCAGCTGTAGAAAATTTTTAAATCTTTTTTTTTCGACGCCAATATTCCAAATGTTTGAAATGTTTTGTTAACGTAACAGATATCATTCTTGATGTTTTATTGATGCACATAATTTATTATATAATAGGTGCGACGTAATGGTTTATCTTGTATTCCATATTTTGCTTTATCAGTGATACTTGTATTCACATTTATTTTTGTAACGAATCACATTCGCAGCAGTGAAATTTTCTCATATAAAGATGCGTTTATGGTCGCTTTATTTGGCACTTTGGGACCTCTTATGGCTGTTGCAACAACGTGAGTTTAGTTATACGCTTCTTTTGAAATAATGCAAAAAAAATTATAATCTTTCAATAAAAATTTGAATATTTGCTTATAGTTATCGCAGAAATGCTTTGAGTGCACTTTACGACGATTGCAATAATTTCTTGAATAGATGAATAGAGAAATGCAAATCGCCGACAATATCTACGAATCGAATATTGACGATTCTATTTGATGGATGCATTATATATTCCACTATCATATAAAATATCTTGCCTTTCTCATTCAAGATCTCATTTTATGCGCATTTATAGCATAATGATTTGAATTGCATAATGAATTTGCATTTACAAAGCGCCTCTTGCATATGCGGAAGTATATATTAATCTACATAATAATATAATAATTGTATGTCAATTTTCACACCAATCCAATAACGTTGAAAAAAATTTCTAAAAATTTAAAGGTATTAAAAAGTTTGAATGCATTTTATATCGATTGCATCATAAAAGACGATAATTTAGAAGGATTTTGTATATGAATATCCTGAATTCAAATATGGGTTTATCAATTTTGCATATATTATTATAATCTATAAATTTGGATTGCTCAAATAATTAGAATAGAAATGTGCATACCATACCCGTTGCTTTCTTCTCAATTTATTTATTAAAAAAAGGGGACAAATTTTATCGATGAGCGATTGCACGAATATGATCGGATTATTTGGTAATTTATGCCTATATTAGATTAAGGATTCGTCAGTGGATAACAAATTTATAAATTCATCTTCCCTTCCCTCCGATACCCCCCCCCCCTCCCTTCCAACAAAAAATGGATTGAAATAATGTGTGTCATTTGTTGTTTCAATATTAATTCAATCAGTAATATTACTTAAAGGTTTAATTTAATGTTTGCTATGGGATTCGCATTCAACTCGATCACATTAGTTGTACCATTCCTTATAATTGGTGCTGGTTGTGATGATGTTTTTATTATTGTACATGCATGGCGTAAAACCAATCGAAACGATCAACTTAATGCACGTATCGGTTAGTTGTATATGAATAACTCAACGAATATTTTCAATGATTTCCATTTTATAATATTTTCCGAAGGCAAATATTTTAATATGGTGATCTCAAAATCCAATGTAGAGCCATGCATAAGTCTTAGAGGATATTTGTTATTGTGTATGTGCTTCTTGCTTAAGCAGCCTGTTTCAGTGTGACCTTCCTTCAACTGTGTCCAGAAGAGGGACTCTTGAATACAAATTAGAAAGTTGAATTATGTGTGTGCTGCCGTAGTAGTAGATCGATGAAATGACACATGGATAAGCGTCTAGTAAATCTCGATGGCCTTAACGGATAAGGAAGGAAAAAGTAGGCGTATGATCCTCATAAAAAAAAATTTTTTTTAACGTGAAATATTGGATTTGTAGTCGATGATAGATGTACTTAGATGCGCTTTTTTTGCTGTTGCATTAAAATATTGTTTCAAAAATCGGCGAAGTTATGGAAGTAAATGAAAAGTTAAAATTTAAATGAATTAAAATATAATATCAGCAAAAACGATGGAAGAAGCAGGACCATCAATAACTGTAACTTCTCTAACAAATGGACTCAGTTTTGGAGTGGGTGGATTAGCGAATACTCCTGCTATTCGACTTTTCTGCACTTATGCAGCTGTTGGTGTGCTTATCGATTTCATCTATCAGGTTCGTTTATTTACATATGAATTATCATTATTTTCGTCGATGAAATCCCATTTCCTATGCGATCTCGCAAATTTTCTTTGGAATTGCGCCTCATGGCAATATGATGGAATTAGAAATTTATTTCTTAGAAGTGATTTCTCAAATAAAACCAATGAAAGAAAAATAGATGATGCTATATATTCCTTTTTCTTCAAAAAACAAAAAAAAGTTAAAGTTTGGAGAACTTGAAATGCCGCAAGAAACTCTTTAACAAAATATAATCATTCAATTGTTTTAATTCAATTCTTTTGATTATAATAATTAAACATTTGCATTATATTGCAGATAACATTCTTTGCGGCAGCAATGGTATATGAAGGGAATCGTTTAAAAAACGTTTCCGAGTCGAAATCGAAAATTGCTCTCGAAATGCAAAAAATTCAGGTCAATTTCAAATTGCTCAGTTTTCCTTTGATCTATTCACTTTTCTCACGATAATTTCGCAACACATTTATCGTCAACTATTTATTTGCATTCATAGAAATGGCTAGCTATAATATGCTAATTTTGTCCCCTAAACAATTTTCTGTAAGAGTGGTCAAATTTATGCTTTTCTTAAAGAATATGTTTTTTTTTTTTTTCCATTGCAATCAATCAACGTTACAATTGTATTTTCTAGTCGAATAGAAAGCTTTTCGGTTTGAATAGTTATCTCTTTCCGAGTTGATCTACACATTTTTTTTTTTTTTAATCAATAGCCGATGTTAAATGCTCTATGGCATATCATATATACCATTTGAAAAAGGCCATTTTTTTGTTGAAATCAGTAACCGTCAAGTTAGTGAATTATTGCCGTACAACTCAAGGTGTAAAACGAAGGGATTTACGAGGTTCATTATTGCAACTAAATTAAGCTATTCAACAAAGAAACTATATGAGTTTTACTATCCATTGTTGTTATATTATTTCTAAAATTTCCAATGCTTTATTGTTCAGGAAGAAAATTACATTCCTGGATCGCACAATGGAATTGTCTCGAAATATTGCTGTCAACTAAAAAAATGGCAGGTGATCAAGCTTTTCCTATGTTTTTTTCGTTGATTAACAAATATATAGAAGAAGTGCACGTACGATCGCAATCCTAATTAGGTATTTGAAATAAACACAGTTTGAAATAACAGTTGATTAATCTAAGTTGAATCTGTTGTCGGTGGAATCAAATCAGACTATATGAGAAAGGATGAATGTTTTTCTTTAGCTCCCTTTTAAGCAACAATGTCAGACAACGTCGGACAACATTAATGCTCTCAGGTAACTGTGAAATCTCGTTGCTTATTTATAAGAAAAGATAGTGGCGAATGATAGTAGTGGCAACTATGGTGTAGGAAGTTGTTGAATGATGCGAATTATACCGAATTTCGCATATACATAACTACAGGGTATATCCAAAAGCGCAGGTCATATTGAATCTTCGAGTATAATTATTAAATTTTACATTTTTTTCGAATATTTATTCACTTGATAGTATGCTAAGTAAATATTTATTGTAGTATCGAGTGGTAATATTAATTGCGCTATTATTTTATTGGATAGTTGCAATATATAATTGTCATCGGATGACCATTAAAATGGATAGCACAAATCTTTTATTACGTGATTCACCACTAAATAATGTCGCATGGATCTATGAACGATATTTATGGAGAGAAGGCTCATTGGTAAATTTTTAAATTTAATTATTCGCTTCATTATGTTTTGTTTTTCGATTTTGTTTGCCAATTGATCATTAAGATGTCTTATCGATGAGAAACTATGCTGCAGATTTCAACAATAATTCATTAAGATTACTTAGAATATATTGGTGATCGAGATTTTTAGCCATGATTTGACGTTGGAGTTGTCTAGCGCTGAAAAGTTGAAAAAAGTTTGTAAAATTAAGCGCTTATTTAACTAATGATGTCATTTTTTGAGATCATGCGACCAATTTTACTCTTCTTTTGATGCCAATTTTTGTATCAATTATTTGAAATCATTTCAGGTTCACATTTTCATAAATAATCCTCCGGATTTGTCAGTGAAATCGAATCAATTGAGTATTCTTGAAATGGTTAGTCGTTTCGAATCTTTACCTCATTCGATGGGCAAAAATTCGACATCATTATGGTTACGTTCATTTCTTTCACAAGTATCGATGTTTAGCAGTGAACAAAACAATCGTTTCTATGAACTACTCGATGAATGGTTAAAGGTGATATTTATTTTTTATGAATATTGAATTATTCAACTACATTTATGATCGTCTAAATGAGAAATAATGAAAGTTTCATTTCGATTTATTTATAATTCATGAGAATAAACCTTTAATTTTTAGATGAAATAGATTATTCAAATCTAATCCCTCATTAAGTACCATAGTTAACGATTTTAAAGTAGATTGAAATAAAAGATGTTTCTACTAGTTTTCTGAGCTCAAAAATTTGTGACGATGAAATACCTATACTCTTTGCCCGTCTTGTATGTAAGATAAAGCTTATAACGAATACTCTGAGGTATTTTTAATATTGTTGATAGATAGCTGCATATTAGCGTCCATTGTCGATGGATTTAACTCAGGCTGTTCCGTTTATACGATTAGCGCGCATGAAGAACTGTAAGAAGTATGAACGTTTTTCATTAGCTCCCCTTTAAGTAATAATGTTGGGCAACGTCGGACAACGTCGGACAACAGAGACAACATATTACTCAGAAAAACATGAAATCATTACCCACTCACATGAAAATTAGTGAATGGCAAATAATTCTAAATACTAATAAGTTGAATATTTGCTTTAACTTTACTTCAATAGCATTCTATTCTCATTGCCATGTGCTATTCACGTGATCTTCGGATAGGATATATTATTTGTGAAATTTCAACCCGGATAATTGCCAGGACAATGACGATGGGGGTGGTCGTTGGAATGATATGATCCGTTTACGTCATATTAATGATAGTGCTATCGGTGTAGAGAAATTTATGTTTTCAACTGCTTCGGCGATGGGTGATTATGCATCATGGACACTTCGAGCACAATTACAACAACAATGGAGGCAACTTGCATTGAAATATCAACACTATAATGTTACCATATTTCAGGTTATAATTTCAGTTTCTTATTGACACTTTATTTAAAAATATATCGTATATGAAAAAATTTCAAAATATAATCCTCCCCCTCTCCTTCTATCCGCTTTCATTTGGAATTAGAAAAAGTCGACAAAAAAAAACGAATAAATGAATTTAGTGTATGAGAAAATTAGTAGGTGCAAATAATCGGAACTTCATTCCAGCATTAAAAAAATTGAATATGAAAATGAATTTTGATCATAATTTTGTGTATCCGATGTTTACGATGTCGATTTATAGCCATATAGTTTCTATGTGGATCAATTGAACTCAATTAAACCGACAACTGCAAGTACGATCGTTGTTGCGATGGCTACAATGGCACTCGCTTGCGTTCTTATGATTCCATCTGCATCGTCTATTATTTCCAGGTATTCGTATCGCAATTCTTAATAAGAGTTGCCAGGTTGTATTGTAGATGCTAGAGGCACATTGTGTGGTTTTTAATTTATTCGCCGTTTTGCTGAGAGTGTTTTTCAACTACCTATAGAATAATCTGAAGCGGATAAAAAGTGATAAATGCTCTCACGATAGAAGGGAGAGTTAAAGGGAATCAACCATTGAATGACTGTTAGGGTAGATCTGCGAGAGCATTTATTCTGGGAAGGTCTAATTTGAGATATTTTATCAATTTTTTTTTGCTAATTTTTCTTAATAAAATTATGTATTCAGTACATTGGCGATGATATCAATCAATGTGGGTGTTTTCGGTGGATTATCTATGTTAGGAGTGCATTTGGATCCATTAGCAATGTGCACAACGTTGATGTCAATTGGTTTCTCGGTTGATTTCACTGCACATATTAGTTATCATTACTATCGATGCCCTCGAACATGGCCTTCTGATGTTCGACTCGCTGATGCACTCAGGTTCGATCATTCTTTAATGGAATATTTTGCAATACTCGAGGAATATTTCTTAAATATGCCGTTTTCTATAGGTTTAAATCAGAGAATCAACTCTTTCTTCTAAGAGATTTCAAGACTGAAAGAGTGATGCGTGTTTTCTCGAATCCAGGCCACTCGATGCCGACTCTCTTCTTCCATGAAATCAAAGTTTGCATCGGAAGGTTTTTTTTGAAAATTTCTAGAAATTTGAACTTCAAGGAAAGTCCAGAACTCGTGAACTAGGATTTCGGTGGTGTCTTAATATAAATTCCTGAACTTCGGAACCGAAACTCCAAAAAAAATGCAATACATATATGATATTGCATAAATATTGGAACATTGCAGATCAATTGGTTGGCCAATGGTTCAAGCAGGTATTTCGACAATTTTAAGTGTATCACCATTACTTCTCATCGATTCCTATATGGTGTTGGTGTTTATAAAGACGATATTCTTAGTTATTGGACTTGGTCTATTGCATGGAATTGTCTTCTTACCAGTTCTTTTGTTAACCATTGGTGTGTCTACAATTAGCGACAACTCTCAATCACATCCTCCACTCGCTCATATTTATGAAAAGAATAAATTTGAACGGGTGTTGTCAGTACCACAACATTCGGCTAGCTCACAACGAAAAGAATCTCTGAGGTGAATTGAAGCCTCACATAGCTTATGACAAGATGCTGTCGATGAATATTGTTTATATAATTGTATCTTGTTGTAAAATTGTATTCATTTTCGTTGTCGATGTTTGTAATAAAACGGATAATTGTTATTTTCTTTGAAAATGATGAAAATAGAAGTTTTTTTTGCAATAAAAGTTTCATAATAGAAAGCAATATATTGTGTTTCGAATCATTGTGTTTCGGAAATGTATCGTGAGGATACGGTTCGACTAAAAATGCTGGATCGATCTTTAAGCACAAAATTAATTTTATATTAATCAAAAATGCATAATTATGTCGCTTAAGGGAACAACATCACGTACAAGTGACGACTGGACAGTAAGTACGACAGGACAAATTGCTTAAGGTTGCCAGCCCCATCCTCCCTCCTCCTCTGGATGCAAAAACCGTTTAGAAATCTCCAGCTTAATCATCGATTCTCTCATCAGCAATCTTGTCGAAGCGAAATGTCGCGATCCTCTTCTAATTCCTTTTATTGTAAGCATACCAGTCATGTTGCCTGAATATCGATTTGTAGAGAGGTATGCAAGATAGTCCGACAACCTAATTAAATATAAATTTTGGACCCCTTGAATGCTAAGCGCCTCATATGCTCTCGGGAACTCTGCTTACCCACCTTTTGGTTGAGTAATGGTACTGTAATTGGTGTGGATACTTTATAGCGTATCTCGCAGCGATTTGCTGCCTACTGTAGCAAACACGCAATCACTTTCTTTTCTTACGTAAGCATTATCGTATGCTAAAATGAATGAATATATGCGCAGCCAGTTGATTTAACAAGAGAAGGAGTTGTAGGCGTGCGGTAGGTTGGAAGCGAAATTAGATGTAAAGGGAAGAGGGGATTTTTTTTTTCTGCCTTACAAAGTTTTATGTGTTTTTGCAGTATTCCTTTAGCATTTTTCTTTCTATTTATTATCGTTGAGGTTAAAGCGTAGTCTTACATCAACTGCCCTCGAATAAATTTATCGGTATGGTTTGATAAAATCACACTTCCGTTTATTTGTATCACTTCATTGCATTTTTATGTCTCTTAGATCAGAGCAGCTGTTATTTATATGCAAATTTCATGCCTCGTTAAATACCTAAGATGCGCAGCGACAGAGGTTACCAACTACATTCTTCTTTGTCTGTCGTAGTCATAATTCATTGTTCATTCGTAATCACCATCACCGGTATCTGAAATTTTGGTGCTTGAAAATCGGCGTCGCCTTTTCTGCGCAGCCGTTTTCGCATCGGCATACTTAGAAGTCGGAGTCAACTCGATGCCAGAACACCTGAAAGCCATCGTTTTGCAGGGGAATGGAAGGAGGGGGGGGGGTAAGAACAAAATGCCGTCTGAACAGTTTGGCTTTGCCACTTCGATGCATTGATACTGCCATCGGAACTGGCAGTTATGATACATTGGTCTCACAAGTATTGTTTAGTCAAAGGGGGACAATGGAACGTAAAACTGGATGCATGCAGTAGGATTGACTATTTCGTAGTAATCTTCCTTCTTCTAAAACGTTTTTTTCATTCAATTAAAAATTAATCACTGAGGCGAGTTCCATTTCATTGTAGGTAATTGTTTCGGTATCTGTATAATGACGGATATGGCGGATATAGCCGTTGAGGAGCTACGATTGGATGGCATTATTGGAAACGGTGTCATAGGTGTTGCAACGAGCGCAAAAGGTAACGAAGAGGTTGAAGATCTAGTTACACCATGGGATGTAACAGCGTCGAGTGCTAAAGGCATCGACTATGATAAACTCATCGGTATGTATTTCACAACTTTTTATAATTCGTTTTATTTTGCATATTCAGGCATTAAATATTTCGGTTAATAATACTTTCGCTTAATTTGCTTAAAGCGCTTAATTAGGCATTTCGATGAGTGAATTGGAATTTACTGTTTTATTAAATTTTTCTATTTTAGTAAATAAATCCCATTTTCACGCAGCATATTTCCTCATCGATTTGAGAGCATTTGAAGCAGTGCCACCGCATTCAACAACTTAAATAGTAGATGATTTTCATTCTAAAATATAAGCAACGTTTCGTGAAGTGGTTATTATATCTTATAGGAGATTTAAAAGGCAAAATGCTGCAGCAGATTTGAAAGCCGTTAGCATTAGCCGAAACATGATGAACTCTTATATATGCTAATAAAGGAATTATTAATTTTAGTAATTTTTGGAGTTTTTTTTTGTCGGCTATACGTAATATTTCAGCAAGATTTGGTTGTCACAAATTGGATGCAAATTTAATTGAACGCTTCGAAAGGGTGACAGGCAAGAAAGCACATCCAATGCTTAGAAGAGGACTCTTCTTTGCGCATCGGTCCGTTGTATTTTAGTCATTTGTCGCTTAATAAGACCAGCGTGATCAACTAGCGCACATTAAATGCTTGACATTGTTGCTGTTTAAGAAGTCCGTCTTTGATGGTTAAAAAGAACTTTTGGTCCTCAACCTGAAGTGCTAAATTTGAGTGCGAAATGCGGCATGTAAAACTGTTGAATTCCTATGAACTCCGAGCTCAGCTCCAGAATTTGCAAAATTTACAAAAATTTCCCTTTAGAGACATCAGTATGTAAGTATTTTTATCCATGCTCTCGTTATTCGAACTTGATGACTTTCATAGCAAATTAAAACCTCTGAATCGGAATTATGGGCTTTCTGGGATCCGATCCAGAATAAAAAGTAGCTGCTGCAGTACAAACTAATATAATGTTGATGAAATAACTACAATATGCTAGAGTTGGTGAAATAGCTAAGAATACAACAATCTCCACGCGCAGGGTCATTGCCACTCTAGAAGGGCTGTCCGCCTTGTTGCCGTATCAAAGTTCCAGGTAATGGCCGTTTTTTTTTCGGCGATATCTGCGCAGACAAACTCAACGAAACCTTATAAATCAAAAAGTCAAAATTTGAGAGAAAGATTGAATCACGAATGAAAGTGTCTATACGTTGAAGTGGAAGGGAAATTGAAATGTTTTCTCGCTTTTACCAACGATTTTTACTTGTGCTGCTAATTATTTTTTAACGCTAGTTATATTGTTTTAGAGATTTTTCACGAATCTTGGATCGAGTGGAACAGAAAAAACCGTTTTTCCTTTACACTGGTCGGGGACCGAGCAGTGGCAGTCTTCATCTTGGTCATCTTGTTCCATTCCTCTTCACTAAGTTTCTTCAAGATGCCTTCGATGTCCCTTTAATTATACAGGTTTGCACTCTTCTTCACGCATAAATTTTTATTCTTCATCATTACAGAAGTCATTTAAAAGTTGAACGAAAAGAGGGTCGTGCTTAGAGTTTGGGTTCGTGAAGCTATAAACAAATATTTTAGATGATGGCCAAGGTGGTGCTGGGATTGCTGTAAGAATTGATGGTTTATGTGCTCAGTGAATGCGGTATTGTGGGATTGTGATATGCGATGAATATTAATACAGAACGTGGTGTTGTCCCTCATAATTTCGGCCTTATGCTTAACATAAAGCATACAATTTTATTGCTGTGTTCGTTCGAAATACTTCGCTAATTGTTGTTACTTGACAGATTTGTAAATAGCATTTATTTTGTTAAGTTTCTTTAAATATTCGAGATAGACTAGATTTATGGAAAATTTCTATGAGGAGAGGAATTGCAATAGATAGTTAGACAGGGCAAAACAATGAAACGTGTTTTGTAAAGAATATGAAATGATAAAGATAATAGTAATATTTTTAACACCATGGTTAGAGAATGCTTGCTGACAGTTGTAATACTACAGATAACGGACGATGAGAAATTCCTATGGAAAAATATGACATTGGATGAGGCACGTAAAATGGCACATGAAAATATGAAGGATATTATTGCTTGTGGTTTCACTCCTGAGACAACATTTATGTTTACAAATACACAATATATGTGGTGAGTTAATTAAAATAATTTTTAAATTTGCTTTTATATGCAAACATTTCCGAAGATCTAGAAATGTTGAAGTTGTGGAAGTATAACAAAATGTTTTATTGAGCAGTTCCGTAATGAAAAATCAGCTTTGATGTAGGCATTAATAGTTTATTGAAAAGATTTTTGGCAGAGTTTATCGTATGACAAAGTGCAACTGCTTCCAACAAAATCGTAAAATGCCTCTCTATGATGATGACTTCTTCGCTGATCGTTCAAAAATTTCTAAAAAAGGTTCTTGCTGAACTGCTATTACAACTTCTAGCTGCATAATATAATATCATGTAGAGGTATCCTTTTATTTTGAAGCAGTGTTAATAAGATAGAAACATCAGTGTTATAAATCTCACTGGGCCATCCTAATATATCCAGGTGTTGGGCGATTAACTTTAGATACATTAGATTTCAGTCCACCGTTCTTCGAGAACGTGCTGAAAATCTGGAAGTTAGTGACGAACAACCAGGCGCGGGCAATATTCGGCTTCACAGGGGATGACTCAATGGGCAAGGCCGCTTTCCCGGCACTTGAGGCGGCTCCTTGTTTCAGTAGCAGCTTCCCTCATGTGTTTGGAGGCAAGAAAGACATCCCATGTATCATCCCTGCGGCCATTGATCAGGTTACATTATTTACTTGCCTCATTCTGGAAAAGGGCTAGTGTACTCATCTATACATAGTGTAGTGGCAGTCATTGAAGTAGTAGCTGCCTTAGTGGTTATCATTTCAATACGGGGTAGTTCACTCACGATGGAGCCTTGCTGGGGAGGGTCGGTTAATGTCACTGATTTCTGTAAGCTGTTCTCATCGGTCGTTAGACCCCTTAAAACGCTGAAGAAAGCAGAAAAGGGTCGCTGGATGTATGTGCTCCGAATATCTTTATAGATAGACAACTTCACAGTGCAATCGTCAACCGTTTCAGTTATTTGGAAGGATAGGAAGGTTGCTAAGATGGCTACGTAAGCCTGCATAGGTAATTAACTACAAGTAGCAACTAGCTTGTGAGCAATTTCTTTCGAAGCGGTTTTATTTAATGCCCGTTTTTGTTGTGTCACATTTTCCTTGTATCGTTTGGAATTTTATTCTATTTAGGACCCGTATTTCCGTATGTCACGAGATGTGGCTCCTCGTTTGAAATATCCGAAACCGGCAATGTTATACAGTTCTTTTTTGCCGGCATTGCAAGGAGCGCAAACGAAAATGGCTGCTTCTGATACTACCTCATGTATTTATATGGACGATACGCCAAAGCAGATAAAAAATAAGGTTGGTACTTCGAATATATTTAGCATTAGCTGTTGATTATATTCCATTTTTTATGGCGAAAGTGTTTGGTGTTGCAGAGAGGACTTACATTTTCGAAGGGAACGTTTGTGATGACGGGGGAGGAAGAACGCTAGTGGTGACAGGGCTTCGATGATTCTCCTAAAAGCTCGAACGAGGTCTAATTAGAGTCAACAACACACAACTTGGAGAGGAAGCATGTGAGGAGTGTTCTAGAAATGCAAAGGGAAGGAGCGGATCGAAATTCAAGAGGAAGGAAAGGATGCAAGATACGGACTATGCTGAGACAGAGGCTATGACGAAAGGGTGATTTCGATAATGGAATTGGTACCGGTTATCAGATGTGAACTGGTTTTCAGATAAATAAGTACGCATTCAGTGGGGGTCGTGATACGGTCGAAGAGCATCGAAGATTCGGTGGCAATTGTGAGGTCGATATCTCTTTCCAGTTCTTGCGTTATTTTATGGATGACGATGAGCAATTAGAGGATATTCGTAAGGTGCGCTCGTGTATTTGCATTTTAGAGACAAATCAACAAAAAGCATTAATATTATATTGAAAGAAAGGAAGGGGAGGAGTAGAATGCTGTTTGATTTATCAAAAATTCAGGTTAACGATTTCATATGCGGGCGAGCCTGCTTGTTTTTCTTGCAGCATAGTCTGCCGGGCAGCTCAAGGAGCGGTTGATCAGTGCAGTTGGAATTGGAAAAAAATCTCTGAGAAGTGTGTAATAATGCTGTCTTGTATTTCATCTGAAAGGTTAAATTCGATGTATTTGTAGCATATGTTAGCAAAAACCATATTTGATTTCTTGTGTAACTCACGAATCCGTACCTAACTATGCGAAAGAATTAAATGGAGGTTGACGATATGGCTCTTTCGATTATTAATATCGACAATTGAAAATGCTTTATTAGACGAACTGGAATTGCTGTGGTAGTTAGTAGAGCCTCTCGAACTTTCCAGAAAAATCGAAACTTATTTCGTTTTTATTTTATTTTTGACTCATCACTTCACTGTGGTGTTTATACTTTGGTGGAAATACTGCTGCACATTTCTAGTTAGAAATATTGCAGCGCTATACCAGTGGCGAGATGTTAACGGGTGAGCTGAAGGCTATTGCCATAAAAGAGGTGCAACGCGTAATCAGCGAATTGCAAGCAAGGAGGAAGACGGTAACCGACGAAATGGTGGAACTTTTCACGAAACCGCGGAAATTGAAATATGATTTCTGAATATTTTCCGAAGCGAGCAGTGATCGATCGGATGGGAGTGGCGCTTTATTGCAGAAATTAATCGCAGTTTTTCGTTGTTGTTATGATTCTAGAGGTATTGGTCCTGCTGAAGATTGTTGCATAAGGGATTGTTTGTTATGTTTAATACAGTGGTGACCTACCTACTTTATTTAATTTTTTTCTCACTTCCAAACACTCTAAGGATCTATGTTTTCCTTTCTCTATTCGTTCTCACCATAACATTTACTGATATCAACGGATGCTTGTGATTATATGTTTGCGTCCCTGTGCAGCTTGTTAACGTAAGGCGATATTAACTTTGCATCTTTGCTTTTATATCTTCATGATCTACGAGACATTCTCGTGCTCTTTTATAGCTTCACAAACTGCGAGACTGAGTGAATCTACGACCATTGAGACAACGTTGTTGGCTAATTTTATCAGCATCTCTGTGGCATCAGAAATAGGCGTTCAAAATTTGCAGTAACGAAATTTTCATCTCTGTTTAAGAAATTGATAAGTGCGGAAGTGGAAGGTAGATCTGAGTAAGGGAACGAGAACGTGACAACCTGCACAACATGGTTCGATCGGTCTTTTGAGCACATATTAAAGACGCATGCTCTGCAAACGTCTGTTGTGCTTGCAGACCTCATTCGAACTTACCATGCTGTGGAGGCTTATATAAGTAGGCCGTAACGGCTGAGTGATAATTTAATGTTTCAAGTGGTTGTTTGTTTGTTTGTTTGTTTTGAAGGGCATTGAGAGAAACCTTTGTTGCACATCAGTCGTCTTTGTTGTTGTTCACTACACCGCTTATAATGAAATTTTGCAAGACTGGCAGCTTATCATAGAATATTTTTACGTGTCGGAAGGCTGGCAGTGACAGAAATAACCGCACTGGGTCACTGTAGTAGCGAGTTTTTTGGTGGTGATGAGGCGCTAATCCACAGGTGAAAGTATGAATCATAATATAGTCGTAATAGAGTCGGCACAATTGAATTAATCTCGAACCTTCAGCGTAACAACGTATAAGCGGGAGAGCGAAACTATAAAACTAACAAAATGAGTACAAAAGAAATCGATACACATCGACGGAACAATGCGAGAAAGATCACACAGGGCAAATAGAAGCCCTTCAACGATTACTAACAACAAATAACACGTCATGGTCTATGAGATATGACAGGTTCGTAGAGAGAACAAACATCATTATCTGCCCTAAAACGTTGTCTGGCTTGCGCGGGCGGAGTCGAAATGCATCCCAAGCAGATGCTCCAACCAGCTAAAGCTCTTGCGGGTTCTTTCACTCTCCATTACTTAAGTCCGATCAGTGCTACTACATAAGTGATGTGCTTGCTGGGCGTATGGTGCCAACAATGAGTATAACTCATGACACTTTGGGCACATCTGTCTTATGATAGAGATGTCGTTGGTTTCTCTTAGAGTGAGATATCACCAAACCATCACGCGCTATGCTCCCCATGGTGTAATGTTTATTGCACCACCAAATTTCGCAACTACGACTTCAGAAATTCCGAAATCAAACTGACGCAAGAGTGCATATTACAATGCTTATATAAACGATGGGATTACTTAAAATATCGATGAATCTTATTGTACATATTTTGTTTGTCGGCAATCCATGCAACTGATCGATGAGATGAAAGTGACTTCAAAAGTATGCATCATGCCAGCACATTTCTTCGCCTATCTTCTTACAGAAAAAAGCAACGAGTAGCGATGATAAAGCGGTGAGCATACAGCATTCTTAGGGGAAAGACAAAAATATATTAGATGGATGTAGTCGCCAGCGACTACATCCATTTAATTTCCATTAGGCTCATATTTATGGGATGCAACATGACTCGTTTATACTACAATGAAAGACCTATTCGCAATCAGAATTTTTAACGTTCACTCACGTCAAGAGAGGAAGAGTTGTAAAGCGTTGAAGATAGTTCCTTGCATCGCTTTACCCAATCCTATGAGTAATTCTTTTTCCCGAAGTACCACTTTAAGTAACTCGTCCAAATCGGCGTCCTTCAACGAATCATTTGTCAATCGTTTATCCAACTCGTCAACCAGGTCACATAATCTTGACACTGCACTATGTACAAGTGCACGTGCACAACCCTCCCTGAAAATATTGATATTATAAAGGTATGAAGTGAAACAATGTTCGTCAGCGGCTGAAACAAGTTATGCACTTCATAACTTGTAAATATACAATACGCGATTAGATGCAATCAATATACAGCTAAAAATTAGCTGTATACTGATTGTTAAAAAATTAAAAAAATGTGAAATTTCAAGAGAAATGTAATATTGGAAATTTCAGAAGAATCTACCGCTTTTCTCCGCAACCGAGTTAAGTGCTGCCGAGAAGAATCGCGGTTAGTTTGTTCTGACACATACTTGTTCAAAGCTCTATCAAATGTACATATAGCAATTTTTATATTTTGAGATGATAAAGTTGAAAACCGAATCGACCGGCTCAGCAATTTCATGAATATCTCGATTTCTGCGATTTTGGGGATTGTTCTGGTTCTACGTCCCCAATTCCGATGAGTTAGGTATGAAATGATAGAACTCGATGAGCTGATCACGGATATGGCTGTATAACACATGTCTAAATTTGACATTTTTCTCGGCAATGGTTAAGCCCACATAGCTACCGCTTAGTTCCTTCAATACAGATTCAAGAACTCTATCAAATGATATATAGCTTACTATATTTTGAGAGAAAACTTGAAAACCGAATCGACCGGCCAGAATTCCTAAAATCTCGATTTTTGCATTTTCGGGGGTTGTGGTTCTCGGCCACTGTTTCATGTTATAATATACGGTCTTTTGATTTGTCATCAGCTCACCGAGACTTCTCCAACGGTATATGGATTGCATCCCTGGGACAAATAGGGGCCGAGAAAAAGTTCCCAAAAATTGCATTTTTTCGATCGTAAGGGGGTAACACAGGGAAAATTTCAAAAAATACTTTTTGTCCCCAATTCCGATGAGTTAGGTATGAAATGATAGAACTCGATGAGCTGATCACGGATATGTGCCTTGTTCGCTGTTTTATAGGAAAAGAAAGAAACTACAGGTGCATGAATGTTATGTTTTCATATAAATGTACTGTAATTAATATTCCGGAATATTTTTCTCGGCAATGGTTAAGCCCACATAGCTACCGCTTAGTTCCTTCAATACAGATTCAAGAACTCTATCAAATGATATATAGCTTACTATATTTTGAGAGAAAACTTGAAAACCGAATCGACCGGCCAGAATTCCTAAAATCTCGATTTTTGCATTTTCGGGGGTTGTGGTTCTCGGCCACTGTTTCATGTTATAATATACGGTCTTTTGATTTGTCATCAGCTCACCGAGACTTCTCCAACGGTATATGGATTGCATCCCTGGGACAAATAGGGGCCGAGAAAAAAGTTCCCAAAAATTGCATTTTTTCGATCGTAAGGGGGTGGTAACACAGGGAAAATTTCAAAAAATACTTTTTGTCCCCAATTCCGATGAGTTAGGTATGAAATGATAGAACTCGATGAGCTGATCACGGATATGTGCCTTGTTCGCTGTTTTATAGGAAAAGAAAGAAACTACAGGTGCATGAATGTTATGTTTTCATATAAATGTACTGTAATTAATATTCCGGAATGCATTTTTCTCGGCAATGGTTAAGCCCACATAGCTACCGCTTAGTTCCTTCATATACAGATTCAAGAACTCTATCAAATGATATATAGCTTACTATATTTTGAGAGAAAACTTGAAAACCGAATCGACCGGCCAGAATTCCTAAAATCTCGATTTTTGCATTTTCGGGGGTTGTGGTTCTCGGCCACTGTTTCATGTTATAATATACGGTCTTTTGATTTGTCATCAGCTCACCGAGACTTCTCCAACGGTATATGGATTGCATCCCTGGGACAAATAGGGGCCGAGAAAAAAGTTCCCAAAAATTGCATTTTTTCGATCGTAAGGGGGTGGTAACACAGGGAAAATTTCAAAAAATACTTTTTGTCCCCAATTCCGATGAGTTAGGTATGAAATGATAGAACTCGATGAGCTGATCACGGATATGTGCCTTGTTCGCTGTTTTATAGGAAAAGAAAGAAACTACAGGTGCATGAATGTTATGTTTTCATATAAATGTACTGTAATTAATATTCCGGAATATTTTTCTCGGCAATGGTTAAGCCCACATAGCTACCGCTTAGTTCCTTCAATACAGATTCAAGAACTCTATCAAATGATATATAGCTTACTATATTTTGAGAGAAAACTTGAAAACCGAATCGACCGGCCAGAATTCCTAAAATCTCGATTTTTGCATTTTCGGGGGTTGTGGTTCTCGGCCACTGTTTCATGTTATAATATACGGTCTTTTGATTTGTCATCAGCTCACCGAGACTTCTCCAACGGTATATGGATTGCATCCCTGGGACAAATAGGGGCCGAGAAAAAAGTTCCCAAAAATTGCATTTTTTCGATCGTAAGGGGGTGGTAACACAGGGAAAATTTCAAAAAATACTTTTTGTCCCCAATTCCGATGAGTTAGGTATGAAATGATAGAACTCGATGAGCTGATCACGGATATGTGCCTTGTTCGCTGTTTTATAGGAAAAGAAAGAAACTACAGGTGCATGAATGTTATGTTTTCATATAAATGTACTGTAATTAATATTCCGGAATATTTTTCTCGGCAATGGTTAAGCCCACATAGCTACCGCTTAGTTCCTTCAATACAGATTCAAGAACTCTATCAAATGATATATAGCTTACTATATTTTGAGAGAAAACTTGAAAACCGAATCGACCGGCCAGAATTCCTAAAATCTCGATTTTTGCATTTTCGGGGGTTGTGGTTCTCGGCCACTGTTTCATGTTATAATATACGGTCTTTTGATTTGTCATCAGCTCACCGAGACTTCTCCAACGGTATATGGATTGCATCCCTGGGACAAATAGGGGCCGAGAAAAAGTTCCCAAAAATTGCATTTTTTCGATCGTAAGGGGGTGGTAACACAGGGAAAATTTCAAAAAATACTTTTTGTCCCCAATTCCGATGAGTTAGGTATGAAATGATAGAACTCGATGAGCTGATCACGGATATGTGCCTTGTTCGCTGTTTTATAGGAAAAGAAAGAAACTACAGGTGCATGAATGTTATGTTTTCATATAAATGTACTGTAATTAATATTCCGGAATATTTTTCTCGGCAATGGTTAAGCCCACATAGCTACCGCTTAGTTCCTTCAATACAGATTCAAGAACTCTATCAAATGATATATAGCTTACTATATTTTGAGAGAAAACTTGAAAACCGAATCGACCGGCCAGAATTCCTAAAATCTCGATTTTTGCATTTTCGGGGGTTGTGGTTCTCGGCCACTGTTTCATGTTATAATATACGGTCTTTTGATTTGTCATCAGCTCACCGAGACTTCTCCAACGGTATATGGATTGCATCCCTGGGACAAATAGGGGCCGAGAAAAAAGTTCCCAAAAATTGCATTTTTTCGATCGTAAGGGGTGGTAACACAGGGAAAATTTCAAAAAATACTTTTTGTCCCCAATTCCGATGAGTTAGGTATGAAATGATAGAACTCGATGAGCTGATCACGGATATGTGCCTTGTTCGCTGTTTTATAGGAAAAGAAAGAAACTACAGCTGCATGAATGTTATGTTTTCATATAAATGTACTGTAATTAATATTCCGGAATATTTTTCTCGGCAATGGTTAAGCCCACATAGCTACCGCCCCAGATGGGCGATTTTTGATCCGGTTTCTTTGTAAAGTTCACATGTAATATGAAAAAAAGTGTTCTTCTAACGTTGCCTCACGTGGAGCAGCAGTTAGTCCAATAAACAGTAAGTCACAACTGATCTACAAAAAGTAGCAATAAAAGTTTGCGCTATTTGCGCACTTAGTCGTTACGATTGTTCAGGCAGATAATTATAAACACAGGCAGACTTACTCTGAGACGAGATGATCGAGTTGCGAATTCAACGACATGAGGCGTCCGTGCGCTTCGGTTATTGTGGAACTCTCCAATATCAAAGGCAACTTCTTTGCCATTAATGACTGCAGCTATAAACTGCGCTATTTGAACAATCTACGCTTCGTAAAGCCTCAAACTTTCCCATTTAGAAAGAATGCATTGGACTTTTATCGTTGGGATTTCGCTTCAAAGTGAATCTAAGCCACTATCACTTTTTAGCTTTTATACACGATACTGTGTGGATAACTTTTTCCAACTTTGACCCATGCCATCCTCATCCGCTCATTACAGCCGACTAAAAGACAAACGCATAACTAATCCTTGATAATCATTGAAAAAACGCATCCATGGATATTGAAAACAGTAGATGCATTAGTCTAAAAATAAAGCGCCGGCTTTGAAGAGGTCTTCTTTTCCCTGAAAAGTCACTCCAATCTAATCATATATGTTTTAGTCGTGAAGTGGTGTTTTGAACGTGAACCTATGTATTATAAAGGTAGAAAGGAAAGAGAAGAGAAGCTTAATCTTTAATTAACCACAATAAATGCTACTTCTTAATGTAAACCGAATTCGTCAACAATTTATCCATCCACAGTGTTCGTCTCAATTTGTTGTAAGAGTGCAACATATCGCATAAAAAATGAAGATAAAATAAAAAAGTTACATGAATAAATAGTAATTCAGCCATTGTTGTTAAAGGCTGTGTCGTTAAGGAGACCAAAAAATGCAACTTCCGTCGAGTGAACGGCAGATGATCCATCTTATCATCTAAATAATCACATACGTCAACGTCTTCACATTTCAAATTCAGAATTTTTTGCTTCATTATGTTATACAACTCTCAACCTTTAAGAATTACCACAATAATAAAACTAATAGCTGATATGCAGTTACTGCTTCTCCACTATTATCTTTTGGTTCAGCCATCTAGGGTGAACCCTTTTCCCTTCTGCTGCACTTTGTTTATTTATTCATTAGTTTTACACTGTAAGATCAATGACTTCTAAACTAGCAGTTACAGAAGGTTGGGTGAACTCATTCCTCTTTCATCGACTTAAATTTCGAAAGAGCTGAGCACTGACCCCAAATCACAACTCTATTGTGGATTGTGACCAGAACGATGCAGAAAAGGTATTACAGAAGGATAAAAGCGAAGGAAAAGAATTAAATGGCGAAGATAGACATTTTTCATTCAACAAACTCGTTATGCTTCGCTTGCCAATTGAACTCGCAACCAGACCAATAACTGAGAGAGGCCAAAGTCATCTATTATATATGCTACGAAGTGATCAAAGATCAACGGCCAACGTACACTTAATGTGAATCCTCGAAAGTGTTTCTTTAGCGCGCATCAACTTGAGTAGAAAACGAACACAACGATTGGCCGTTTCGATAAAGCGATTATCCACGATATACTCAATAGGCCATTGCAGCTGAAAAAAAAAAACATTCCACGCTCTCTTTCAACTGCCAAACAAATGCGTCTACATCCTGCTAGCTCGAAAATAATTCCTACCTGCAAACTCCTCATGATTTTAGGGTAAAAGAGCTGGAAGGGGAGGTGAAGGGGGAAAAGGGAATATTCACCTAAATATATAGAAGTTTATCACCGAAAGTTTAGGAGGGAGATATATATTTGGACTTCTTCCTGTGACCGCAACGGAATTCCCGAAATGCAACTGAAATGAAACTGTTGCCAAGTGATATCCGTTCAATTTTAAAAGAACGCTGCCAGTTAAAAAAAAAAACAAAAAAAAAACAAAACGATTTATGAAAATTAATATGCGCATTCATTTGCGTAGCATTCGTTTTGCCAAAACGAGTATCAACTGTTGAACATAACAAGGGAATGTGTTACGATGATTGATTGTTTCTTAGATAGGATAACACACTAGCGCTCAGCTCGATAAAATAATGACCTATGAAAACCTTTAGCAAACTGAGTCAATCATAATAGGTGTAAAATTTGCATAAATGAAACAATCAACAAACGTTAGGCACGATATGAAGCTGTTCAAGTGTTCCATCACCGCAGCTAACATTCCATCTGCTGCATCGTTCCTCTGTAAATCCAGACATTAAAAGGCTGTTGTAGAAGGAGAGCACAATATTCGATACTGGTGACTCTCTTGTTGCTCCGAAAAGATCGAACGCTAGTTCACGAACAGCGAAACCCGTGAATATTGACTGCAAAATTTGTAAATTTCATAAGACGAAAATCTTAAGTGGTAAATAACATTGAAAAAACTTGCGCTGATCTGTTGAAATGAAACTAAAATTAAAAAAAAAAGCTGGATAGGAAGCCATGAAGTTTATTTCAAACTAACGAATATTCGAAAAGTTTGTTCGAAGCGATGAAAGGCGAATCATGAGGAACGTGCTTGCTCTAGCAAATTTCTTTAGAAGCTCTATCTAATCATAATACAAAAAAAACCAAAAAATGTGAGACTAAAATAAACAAATGAAGATATCCTTTCTTGATACACTATCAAAGAATGTCACTAGCCTGTAATAAGTGCAAACTATCGCAGCAATCCTGCCTAAGCAATAGGGATTTTTTTACACACTAAATATTATCAATCTCAATCGCTCATAAGAACGAAAATATCATGAGAATCGGAACAAAATTTGAAAATTTCGAAAAATGCATTATACGCAAGGAAAAGCGATGATTCGAATATAATACTTCGATTTTTTATCTTCATATTTCGTGACGCACACACAGGGACACAGACACACAGACACAGCAACATACAAACACGCATAAACGCACAGACATATACGCGCAGACACAAACACCACACATACCACTGACCATACGGACCGCACTGACCACACTGCCACAATGATGACACTGACCACACAGACACATACACACAGGCACACGCGAACGCACACACGCACAGACATACACACGGACAAACACACAAACACAGACACATAAAGACACACACACAGACACGCACAGCCACAAACAGACACATACATATTTGGTGCAAGCGAAGCGATGCCTTAATGCTGTTTCTGTGGGAAAAATTGCAGGGAGTATGAAAAAAAAAAAACAAGGATTATTAACGACCAACCTCTATTTCACGTAGGCTCGTTTCAAGTAGGCCATTGTGCCGTACAAATGCGAACAGATGCTTTGCATTGTCAGCCGCACAATGGGCAGCTGCTCGTTCGACACTCAACGTTATATCTGATGCGTTCACGAACCCGACGCTACCGTTGGTGTAGAGATATTGCGTGAAGTAAGTTGAGAACCCTTAAAGCATTTCCTTACAAACAGCAGCTCAGCTATAGTAAAGTTCAACCGGCAAGCACGTATATATATATATATATATATATATATATATATATATATATATATATATATATATACAGAGAGCCAAAACAATATAAAGTGGTAGCGCTAACTTGATGGCGGTTTGGTATTGCCGTTGCTGCGCAACCGTTTTGCATCTCTCGCCCCTGCCAGAACATTCTTTATCAACTGAGGCGACCAGAAGGAGCATGCCGTTGCCCGCGTACATAACGAATCTGATGCATCATCACCTTCTTGGCTGCAATAAAGTTTTTCATTTGCTAGGATTTAATAAACGATCCTACTAGTCCGTTCAAGTAATACACAGCCAAATTAAAAAAAAACAACTGAAATGATATATTTGTTCGGGGACTGACTCTAAACTCTAAAATGTATTCAACACAGACTTCACATACAATTTCAGTGATCGTATCGCCCTACAGACGATGTATTCCCTCTGCAAACTCCTTGTTTTTCAACAATGTTACAGGATAAGTCTCAAATGAAACACACATATGCTTTACATAATCAAGAAATATACAGTGCATTGGCTACAATAACTTAAAAGAAAAAAAAGAATAAATCAATCATAATATGTGGAAAAACTATAACAACGAAAACCATACAGCAATATAAACAGCATATTCGCAGATGTCCTAATTAAATAAGAAGCGCATCGGCGGGATAGCTTCTAGATCAACCATTGCAACAACCGAATTCTATCCTCTAAACGCCATATGAGTGGTGCCGAAAATGACCGCGCAAATACAAACAGACATATGCGTATGCAGACACCTATACGCAGACTCACTTGCATACAGACTAAGAAAATAAATTCAACGCTATTAAACAATCGATCATCGGTCACAAAATATTACAAGAACAGTTCAGTCGTAGGGAGAGATTCCACTTCATTACAGAAATTAAACTTAAAAAACGACTAAGCAACCAACGTTAGCGTGCCTGTTTAAAAATTTAACGTTATGAAACTATTATCGATTAAATCAATTTGTCTAGAACCATTTATCCAATCTTATTCTTCGACTAGAACTACGCCCCTTTATGGAGGCCTAGGATACACCGAATTTCAATTGAAAACGACCCCAGCTAAAACAACCATTGGGATTTGATGCTGAAATGCTGTAAGAGTGCTGGAGTGCCGGAAAAACGATAAAGGTATTAAAACGGGAATAGGGAAGATTGGTTCATGGCAAACGTGGGTAATTTAGGATCGTTATTTATTCCCCTCAATCATGGGTGCACCTTTGATAACAAATCACATAACAAATGAATGACAAGTAAAAGAACAAAAAAAAGTACTTATAAAAGATGAATTCATTGGCGAACGTCTCTTCGATTAAACCTTTACTAAATATAGTATTGAAATATCTCTTCAACACCGAGAATACAACTTCCTGAAGACGTCGAACAACAGTTTTCTGCAAGAGAACCAAATAAATAGGTGACCAACCAATAACTAAATCTATGTTACATAAGAATTCTGTACCGTATACTACTTATTTCATGCTAGTAAGTGCTATTGGATAAACCTCCACTAAATATTACCACTCCCTTAACATAGCACCCCTCACCTATTCTTCCTTGAAAAAATACTGACATGGCACTTACTAGTGCAACCAAGAGTTCTGAAAAGCATTTAGATGCTACGAGGGGTACAGTAGTGAGAAAATTTTGAATATTGCTTATGCAAGAAAAAGTTAATTTTTTTACTTCGCAACTGAAGGAAAACGCGAATCTCTCTCTCTCTCAAGAAGTTAGACCTCTTTGTTCCATTTGCGTTCCGAAAGAGTGCTACAATACCCCAGCCCCCTTTCCTTCGTCGCCCATCATCCACCCTTACTTACCCTATGCCCGTGCTGTTAAAGTACCCTTGTTCTTCATGATCCCAAAATTCGCTACTGTCTACGACAGTGGGAGCCTTCTTGGAGCATTATCGTTAGATAGAGAAATCCTAGAAGCCCTCCACTATAATGAGAACCTCATAAGCTCTGAAATTTTCTTTAAGTTCATACCACAGATTTATGGGTATTCTCTATATACATTTGATATAAATGAGACAAGGGATCGACAGGCACGTTGGAATAGAATTTTAGAATTCCAATTTCCATTTTTTGCAAATTATCACAACTAAGAGAGTAAAAAGCAGATAAGAAGCTGCAAGCAAATGCTATCATTCCACTTCATCGATCAGTGACCTCGGAAGTTATTTGCTTGACACCGAACAATGGCAAACATTTTATATGAACTAAAGCTGGCAGGAGAAAACAAACCGTTACAAGAGGTTGCAGTTCAGCAAAGAGTGCTAAATGAAGAAAACGTTCAATGAATTTGTCGACCGTTTCAGAGGTCCAGACATCAGCGTCGAACACAGTCGATAGTGCATCATAAACCGTCGAGAGGGTTCTCAATTCATCACGAAGGGAATAAGCGAGCATTTGTGCACCTGTAAAGATATCATTGAAACAATACCAATTTGATAATGAGGGAGAACAGCAAGTAAACATAAAAACTTGATATAGAGATATCAATCGCCCATTCACGTCAATATGTTCATTATAGGACGAATAAATTGGGCCGACTTTTGGATCAATCAAAACATGAAAGAATAAATCAACGAAACTAGTCAGCCAGTCAGATGATCGGAGTGGAAAAACGCAAAACGTGACAGTTCTTTTGGCATACATATATATATATATATATATATATATATATATATATATATATATATATATATATATATATATATATATATATATATATATATATATATATATATATATATATATATATATATATATATATATATATAAAATAACTAACTTCTCTTGCGCGGTGTATGGCTTGCAGCTAAGAAAGTGCTACTAGTGCTGTCCACAAATTCACGGTAATAACAGCTACAAAAAACCTGTCCAAGGGACTTGAAAATTACGTTCGAAATCTAGACAATTTATTTTTGCAGGGACTGACAGTTTAACTAGCCCAGCTACCTTCAGTCTCGCATTTCTCTTCCTCTTCCTCCAATGAGTATTCTTCAGAAAAACTAGAAATGAATAATTAACTTACACAACGATTTCTCTGTATACCTCAGGGAGACATTCATAGCATGATCGCTTAAAAATGAGATCACAAACTCTTGTAATACTTCAGCGATTTTCGAATTTACATCCTTCCTCTCCGTGAATGCAACCAACGCTGTTAACTGTCGATGAGCCTCCAAAAATGGTGCCACATATACTGCAATCTGGAACAACTAAATATTAGTCGTTGAAGTGATAGCTAAATCGAAGTGCATACATAATACAACCTATGATAAAACCCTTCCCCCCCCCTCCCCCCAATAGAAGCCACTTCTTCTTCATCGAAGTTAAATCGTTTCTTCCTTTGGGGTGTTTCTTTACTAAAATTTGAAGATACCTGAACGATCAAATGTGAATATAACGGAAAAACGTTTGTAGAATGAATAAATTAATTAAATAAATGCTGAAACAACGCAGTTCCACCAACAAGCGGATGTCCATAAAATAAAAAAAAATTTTAGCTGCTTCTTGCAGCTTTAAGGCCCTCTCCTCAATATTGTCTCCTTTTTTAAAAGCAATCTTAGTATTGCGATGAAAAGATAGATATAACAGGCGCTATATAATAAAAATAAACAACTCACCGATTGCGATGAAGCGGCATTCCCTTGAAAACGATGCCTTGAATCGATATCAAATGAACCATCTTGTTTCGTTAATAAAAATGGACATTTCTTAGTGATTTCGATGATACTGAAAAAATTTAGATCAATAAAAAAACATATCTTCCATTGAGATCAGTAAACAATTTGACCAAAAAAATAACTTCATTGATAAGTTCTTCAAATTATTACTATCAAAACTCAGAATTTTCATCCAATCTTATCATCTCATAAATCAAGTTGAATAGGTATCACAAAGAAACATATAATTAACAAAAAAAAACCGTTAATTAGGAAAGTGCATATTCAATAATGGCGTACACGATTGATGCACAATAATTTATGAAATATTTCTAGATAGAAGGAATCTAAAGATATCAGATAGTTTTATGCCATTGAACATCAAACATCATCTAAGTGTATTAGAAAAATATTCCATTCACTTGATAAATATTTTATCGTTGCTGCAAAAACAATTTCACACTATTAAATAAGAAAATATCTCAAAAATTTTCACCTCAGAATGGGATTTATTAGTTGAGCTTCAGTCCATTCAACAAATGCACCAGATAGTCTAAAAATATAAGGAAATAATATTGAATAAATTTTCATTGAAACCAATAAATAATTTCGCTATATATTTCATTCAACCAAAAAAAGCAAATATAAGTTTCAAAGAGAGTAAATCATCAATTCAATCCATTTCCAAATCGCATCAAAAAAGTAACTGGGAAAATCTATACTGAAAGAAAAACTTGTCTAATTTTTCGGTCATCAAAGTGAATATTTATCTAGTGCAAAAGCACTCGGGCTTTAGAAACTTACTGACACCCAATATTTTAGATGCGAGATTAAAGGAAATGAACTTCATTGCGGCTAGAAGATTTCAATGAAGATGAAGATTTATTTATGCGAACGAATTTATTCTGAGAGTATATGAATAAAAATTAATAAACCAACTTTGCTTCACGTTCCTTGAGGATAGCTTCACAAAAGCTAGGATGCCTATCATCGCGAAGTGTTTTAAATAATGGCGCAACGATAATCGTTTTCGATGATAACGCTTTATGCCGGAGAAATGTCGGTTTCGACGATGAATAACGGTCATAAGCTTCGATTGCTTCCGTTTTAGATCTTCGCTCATCGTTTAATGCATCCCTCTGAATCGATTAGAATAAATATTTTAAAGCATTTATTTTTTTTTAAACACTGCGAAGCAATCTGCTACTTCTTCTTAACCCCAATATTTCTTATTTTATTTGTCGCAGCAAAACTTTTGTCACGTAAATTTATGAGGATTTCTTTTTACAAACTTGATTTTCAACTAGATAACTTTAAAGGAGAAAGTAAAAAATGCATCATATTTCTGAATCGCTCAATACAACGATTCAGAATCGACTTTCCATTTTGAAAGAGAAGAGGTTTAAGCAAAGTTGTAATACTTGCAGAATGGACTCTTCCAGGTATAAAGCCAAATGACGAAAATATTTAAAGATTTTAAAATATTGCCTCGGTTGTCGCTATCCACCTATCGTGATAGGTCTCCGGCAGTCATTAATACACAACATGTTGCCCTTTCTTTTAATGAAATATACTTGGATTATTCGACGGGTCGAGTGAACAACACTTTGCAGATGATCGAGAAAATCGATGGTTGGCCTTAAGTGTTGCAATTTTAACGGCACAGAAGCGAATGCTGATAATAGGAAATTAACGAACGTATGTACTATAGAAATCGACAAAAATATGTGCTTTTTGCGGTTCTCCACATGGAGTTTCAAGTTAAAACGAAAGTTCTTGTCTACAAAGGTTTCTGAGAAAAAAAATTTTTTTTTTGTTTCTTCCATACGTTCGTCTTTTCTATTCTCCCCCCTTTTCCTCCCATCCTCAGGAATAAAGCTATAAATAAATATATATATAAATAAATAAGCTATAAATAAATAATTAAAATAAGTTACCGAGTCGTCTTCTGTTGTACGTTCGAGCATTGTTGTACTAGTAAGTCACCGTTGATCTGTCTAAAAACGAGGAAAACCATTTACATGAAAGTGGACGATGACAAGCAAAAAAAAAAGACAATACTAGACATATTCAATGCGGATACGATGAACTTCTCTCTAAATCAATGATACAGTATATTCTTTGAGTTGACGGTCACTTAATCTGATCCAAATATAATCCGACGAAATTAGGCAAAGAAACGCATCAATATCGAAACTTTAGCACAAAAAAGGGGTAATTATGGACTATTTCGGGATGCGTCCTTCATATGAATTCGGTTGAAAGGTCCCTCGAAGTTTTCGACACCATTATGGGATAATGAACGCGAGACTTTAGTTTGATGGAGAATAAGCTTATTTAGATCCCACTGTAACGAGATATCACCTTCAATTCGTTGCCCACTTATGAGATGGATCAGAGGCGATAGCTATATTCATGGATGGATAAGAGAAGATGCAGCATAATCCGCAAATGGAGACGAAGCCTAGAAGAAATCCCAGAAATGAAAACAGCTGACTGGATTGGGCGGGGGAGGAAAAATCCATACAACGAACATGACATCCATCCATCCACCGATTCAGGCAAGGACTAATAACCATGCGCCATTGACTTACCCTTTAGAAATGGCTTATCTGATTTGATTGCCCACCTCGATTTTTCTTAAGTAGGATGGAAGAGTCCATAGTGAGACTATAAAATTGAGGAGTTAGTACACTGCGATCAAAAGAAAAGGTGTCAATCAACTCGTTCACCTTTTTAAGTTTAGCTGAGCTGGTTCAATTTACACATTATTGCTCCTGCTATATATCGAATATCTATTCCATTAGACTGTAGCGCATTGAGAATATTTTGCTTTTTTCCTGTTATTTACGCTTATATGATCTCTTTAACATGTTCTCCCATCCAATGATATTAAAACTTAAAAATATGTGCAAATAAAAATAAATTAAATTAAATAAAACATAGAAATCATCGTTGCTTTCTCCATTTCCCAAAAAATTGTAGAAAGCGTAAAACGAAAAGCTTTCATTCATTAAAAAACCCTTTATGCAAACTACATGATTGATTAAAAAACAAAACACTTCAACGACGATGAAAATATTTATCAAATGGAATTTATCGTCGACAAATCTATAAAACAACGGAAAATGAAAACAGCTATAATGCATAACAAAAAAAAAAAACATTTTCAAGGAAAAGATGCTTAATGCAGTAAAAGTTTTTAGTGGTGACGATATAGTGCTAAATTTTAGTTATTTTAGATGTTAAATTATTAATCGCCTCTAAAATTTAAAATTCGATTTTAAAAAGTGAAATAAAACGTTGTTCCTCGCTTGCGTATGTTCCGATTTGGAATAGCGTTCTGTAGTTGCAAGAATTTCCCATTGAATCTATGCACCAACATCGGAAAGCTTTTGAATTGCCGCCGGGCGAATTATTAAGATTCGTTTCATAGAGTATTCGATGGGGATACGATGAATCATCGCCAAGGATGGGTGGTTTTTTTTTCGAAAAAGATGAAGTGATTAGTATTTATTGGAAGTTGGAGAATGTGGTGGATTTCGATGTTGAAAGTGATATGCAAATTACGCTTATCAGTATCACCGTTTATCGATTTATTTGTGGTCAGATGCATCGTCTCTTATAAAGGCAACTCTTCGGCTACTCCTTGGATAACCGTTCCATATCAGCAGTGTGAAATTATCACTGGATTAGTTTGTTTTTTTTTGTGAAAATTAATTCACATACTCAATAAATTTGCATATAAAAAGCTAACGGTGGATCCCCACCGATATTCAAATTCCATGCCACAATCTTTCATGAGAAATGAAAAACAGCACTATTACGGTAACAGCACATTTTTCAACTATTACGGTACAATAAGTATGGCCATCTTATGAACTTTTATTTACTAAAAATAAGGAGATTAAATGAAGCAACTGTGCATAATTAGGCGCAAAAATTAAACATAACTACAACTTGAGCATTTCAAGTTGATTTATGCAAGCACTGAAACATTCAAAAAATCACTCAAATATTATTGCACATTGCTATTGATGAAAGTAATTATTCGAAGCGTCTATGAAAAGCATAGAAGTCGAAATATTTTTAGAAATGTAAGCATTTCAAATTTTAAAAAAACGTTCGACTTTTTTTTCGAAATTTTCAGTGGAATAACTATACTATCGATAGTCAGTAATGAATTATATAAAAAATAATTAATTTTTTTTTTTTTAACTGTTTGAGCGATCTTTCTTGATAAATATCAGTTTAAAATGCATATTTGCACTATGATATGCTTATTTATTAGATTTAAATAACATTGAAATTTATCAAATTTTATGAAATTTATCTAATTTTACTGCAAATAGGAAATTTATTCGGATGAATACTTTGCATTTACAATAGTCTTTATATATATCTGAAGTAAGCAATATTTGTATCTCATATCAAATCATTTTGTTGTACTTCATTTTTCAAATCATTAATGAGAATCGATTTCATCGAATATCTAACGATTGGTCCAGCCAAAAAAAACAGAGGTTTTTTAAACATTTTTATTTTGCACTAAAATTTTTTTTTTTAATAAAAGAAAAATATTTGTGGCCTATGAAAGAGGATCGAAACAATGTTCTAGCAATCAAAACAACCCAAAATTAGTAGACATATAATTACTCTTTGAAATTTTACATTGTTTTTTTGAATTTATTTTGATCAAATTTTATCATAGTCAAAAAAAATATTTATTTTTTTCTTCCTAAATGGAATTTCCTATTATATTTTCCACTCCCCCTCCTCTTCTCCGCTTTCTCTCGACGAGAATGCAAGAAATCCCTCATAGAGATCGTGAAAAAAAAAATGATTGAAATGAATGGTAAGGAAATTAGCTAGCCTTCTTGAGTGCATAACTCAATGATATAATCCCATTCATTGAGTGGATTACGTTTATTTTACTTGCCATTTTTCTAACATCATAAAGCAAACTCTTCACTTAAGTGGGTTTCCACTCGAAATTTTCAGACGTTATCCTTATTATGGATATCTTCAATGATAGTACAATAAATAGCACCTTTATATGAAACAAAAATAGAATATACAAATGTGATTGTGCATATTTTAAAACAAATAACCTTCATAAAAGGTAAGAGAAGAAAAAAATGTTCTCGTCCTTATATCAGGGAATGAGAGAATTTACAGTAATCTCTAAAATTAGAAGAGTTAAAAAGTACTGTACATATATTTGATTTCATAGAGTTGTTGCACAAATAGGTGCTCTACGAATGAAGAGCAATAAGATGACGGCTTTATTCGTCTTCTTGAGGCTTCGGTAGAGGTCATCATGGCTCGTTTTGGCGATATTCCTTGTTACTTATATACCTCTCCATTCGTTTTGCCGTTTCAGCATCTTCTGCTTTCCGAAAGATGCACAAACATAGTGAAGTGCCCAATTTGTTGAGGAATCAGTGATACTGAAATCAAAAGCTTACATTATAAAAGAGCTTATTCACAAATGTAAGGCTGGCTATGAAGTGGATTCGGGCAGAGGCTTGCTCAAAGATTAAAAATCTTTTAGGCTATAACACTCTCGAAAACTTACCGAACAATTTTGAAAATATCAGCTAAACATTCCTCGAAATGTTAAACAATTTTTCAAAATATCAAATAAGCGCTCTTAAGAAATTTTTTTTCCAGAAAATCGGATTTGCATCATTCTATCAAATATATTCGCTGATAGAGAGAGGTGTTCCCGTAGTGGGTGATATCATCATCGATCAAATAATAAATTAAAACTTCCTCGAATTTTGGAAACGAATGTCATGATAGCCGAATAAGCAAACTCTAAGCAGCCTAGTCGAAATTTTTGCCAATATTCAGCTGTTTTTCCACGAGAAGGGAGTTGCGTTTTCCTACTGTGGACATGCATGCTCTGTGGATGAAAAAATAGCTGCTTTAGATAAAAAAGAGTATTTTTTACAATATTTTTTTTACTAAATATTCTGTAACAGGATTTTTCACAATCTTACAAAACTTTTTCACGCAATGTTACAAAATACAAAATTCAGAAAAAAATAAGGAAAAAATCTTTCAAATAAATATAAGTACTATACATTTAGGGTCCATTAGAGCTGACACTCAATGAAATTGATTGAATATAAGCAGCTCGAGAGGTCGATCTCCTTTCATTCGCACTCATTGAGCTGTCCGCAGAAGTGACCGATGAAGTGAATTTGTTAGTGGTGCTTGATAGGTTCAAGCAGCGACCAAAGATATTGACTGCTGCACGGCGTACCTATAACATAACGGGGTTGTCACTATTGATCTATATATATATATATATATATATATATATATATATATATATATATATATATATATATATATATATATATTTAAGTGTTATATAGAAGATTTATATGAACATGTGAAAATATTCGAATTATACTCAGACAGGACTTAGAGGCTTTGAAATAATTTTATAAAAACTCGATATGGAAATGTTTTCAATTATTTAAATTCATATCAAGAAGAATTATTTATTTTCTTTAACTAAAAATCTCATTTTATTTTATCGCTATTCTAATTGCCAAAAGATGCATAAATGAAAACGATGAATGAGTTTTTTCGTGGATAATTTGCGCATTTCACATCTTATATAGGATTTCCTTTAGTTGGAAATATCTAAGCAAAAAAAAGTTCTAAACATAGAAGACACGCATTAAGCTCATTGTGTGATAAGAAAAAAAAATTCTCATTTCTCTAATAGTTATAAATATAAAGGAAAGCTTTGCACCATTAAATAATAGCACTTTTAAGAACAATTCGCTATGAGATTGAGTGCAATTAACATGATGTGAGGAGATTTAAGATATATAACAAATAGACGTTCTTATAAAAAATTATTATAATATAAAAAAAAAATTGAGAAAAACTTCTTAAGATATAACTATCGATGATTATCCAACTACTAACCTGTACATCAATAACAAATCCTATAATTGAATCCACAATTATTCTCGCCAATAGTACACATCTGAAAATTAAAATTAAAATATTCCTATAACTTTTAAAAAAAAGCATTAAACGGTGATTAGTAGGGAATTTATATATATATATATATATATATATATATATATATATATATATATATATATATATATATATATATATATATATATATATATTTATTTATTTATTTATTTATTTAATTATTTTATTGCTCAATTTTTATAAAAAATTCTTGTTTTCACAAATTTTTTCTAAGCGATAATATTTTTATTAACAATAGAAAAACTTTATAGTACATTTACGTCAACGATGCAATACCGACATTTACATAATAGAGATAATTTTACATATTTATGAATGCTTATTTGATAAACTGCAAGAAATTTATCAATGATCTTGCAGTTAGCAACCAAATAAACTCTTCGACCCCATTTTCGTTAAGCAATCAAATTTTTCGTCTCAACCCAATGAAGGTTGACCTGAATTCTAAAATGATTCTTATTTGCAACTACTAAATGCTCAACTGATTGCACACTTATGAAAGTTACTTTCGATGAATAATGAGCATCCCATTAGTGTTGTTTCCGGTCTATTATTGTCTACCCAAATTGGTTTACGGTCTACTTTATTGTCTACCCAAATGCCGGCCCGACTAATGCGTCCTATTCGACGGTTTAGCGCTATGAAATTTACCGAGGTCGGCATTATATTCATTTTTTAAATCTCACTATGACTGGTAAACAACTGACAGTTGACTGGTGCACGATGACGGTAAATTTAATAGTTTATCGTCTTAGATATTGATATCACATCTATTAACCTCTTTAGTTGCTCACGAATAATACTAATAGTACGTTAGTGATAGTTTTGATGTATTAAATTTTAAAAATAAAAAAAAAAAACTCGTCGAATCAAGCAGAATTGAACCTGAGTAAACCGATCGTAACTGTACGTCGGTATCTATTTCGTCTCCAATAGCATGAATCTTGAAAAAAGACCGCAACGAATGCCGCATAAACATAGGCAAAATTCACTAATGCAAAGATGAGCACATTAAGTGAAAGTTTCCATAGTGGAAATCGCCTTTTTTTCATACTATTTTTTCTTCGACTAATTTGTAAAGTATCAACAAATTTTTGACCACGACGAATGAATATCACTGAAAATAAAAATACATTAGAAATGTTTAAAATTATCGGCCTACGTATTGGTAAGTCTCATCGTATACTCAAATAATCCTGATGCTCTAGAGCTTCCATGATTTTTTTCGAGGAGAGTGGAGATCTTCGTAGATTTGCAGGCACACAAACAAACAGAAAGTGCACAATCTCGAAGCGATTTACACCTAAAGTAATTCTGCATTTAAAAGCAGATGAGTCAGTCAGGCTGAAATCTGCGCATATCGGCATGATAAATCATCCTTAAAGAAATACTTAAAATGGTTCTAAATAAGAAAATAGGGGCATATTCCTTCGAAAGAAATGTATAAATATGCTCAATAGGTATTCACTGAAAGCTCTACGTGTGAATCAATGCGAAGAGTCGAGTGGAACCAACCAGTGAGTAGAAACACAACGATAGTGATCATATACACCACAACAAAGAAAACATCCTTCGATCTTGACATGATATACATTGAACGGCTGGCACTAATATTGCGCAAATTGAACAGTTTGCTCAAACTGCTCGTTGCGATCACCATCCATGTATATAATATCATCAATGTGTATATAATCCAACTGCAATACCATTTGTATAATTAAAACTTATTTCTGCAAGTTCAAAAGTGAATGATGATATAATGTGCAAAGCATTGATCTAATGCATTAACGAATTCGGTTAAATATATGAAAGAAACTTGAGGAAAACAGAATCTTATATGCTAAATATGACCAACTCTTTAAAAAATTCCAAATAATGAAAATATTAAAGTAATTATGTAGAGAAAAAGATAGTGCCATCTATAAAATAAAAATTATGGATTCGCCTCTTTCTCCATTTTTTTGTGCTAAAGAATCACTTGACTTATCAATTTTAATTATCGTCGACTCAAATGTTCGCGTGGAGGAGTCCCATATAGATATTTCATGCTATTCGATCGCAAGCTATTCGATGGACTCAACAGAAAAACTCGTTGTCAAATAATTATATTTCAGGCGCTATATGATTGAAGCAATAATATGTTTCGATGTCACACTAATGAACGGCAATATGTAAAACGTTGTTGTCGATGCTAAAATTGCCCAATGCTATAGTAATGTAGTGAGGGCGAGCAGTGTCTACGACAGCTGTATGAAACCATGTTGGTTTCTCGGTTGTCGACAGGTGTAACTTGAAGATCTGACGTTCTGAACGAGGGCTGCTCGGTGGAGTGCATAAACCTTCAGAAGTAAAACTAAGTGGGCACCAATATCATAAAATATTTTTTAAAAGAGTGTTGCATACCTGAAAATAATCAACCGAAGACATAGCTTCAAATTGAACGTTGTTTTATAGTTGAGTGGCTTGTATACCGCATAAAGTTTAATAAAGCTGAGGCAAACATAAGAGACCATTGCGGTCCATAGACACCCTCCACATAGTGTTGTTAGAACAATGAAAATGTTTACACTGAAATATCGATTTAGTGGTCACTTTTGTGGATTTGATCAACACACTGAAATATCGATTTAATGTTCACTTTTGTGGGTTTGATCAACACACTGAAATATCGATTTAGTGGTCACTTTTGTGGATTTGATCACTAGTTCATATCTCATCTATGCCCTTCATCTCACTGCACCTAATGTTCTTTTGCTTCGCTTCTTCCATGAAGATTTGCAGTAAACAAGAACAGTATTAAGTCATAAGGCTTACAACTATCTCGGTCGCAACATATAACGATTTGTGACTATCTGACGTAATTTCTCGAAAAATGGCCTGAACAAATAGGAAATCAAACCGTAACGACGTGGATACATTATATATATATATATATATATATATATATATATATATATATATATATATATATATATATATATATATATATATATATATATATGAATGATCTTATCAATGGATCATTTGCGGAAGAAAAATTACTAAGATAAATTAAATAATTATTTGTGACTTACTTGAAACTATCAGTTGAGATCACGAAAAGGTAAAGTGCACACAGTAAAAAGAATATACAGCATAAAATATCGCCAATAGCTCGATTTAACACAAATATATAGCACTTTCTGCTTACACGTCGATGTTTCATCGCCTCATAGCATGCGATCATAAACGCACTCGTTAGGATCAATGCAATGACGATTAATGGTAAAGGAATCCATGCGAAATATAATCGATAACTACGAAAGAGATATTTTGTCTGATTTCGCTGGAAATCATAGTTAATATGAGAAACATTTTCAGAAATATTATTTGAAATATTGAAAACGAGTGTCTCCGGCTAACCAAAAGTATATGCGCTCAAGAACCTATAATCGGTATATTTTCATTCCAACTTCTTAGTATGTATTACAGCTAGTCTTAACCAAGACTCTTGCTTCATGAGGACGGTTGAATAAGATAGGGAGAAGCGAAGATGGGATTGAAGAAAGTCGGAATGGTTAGTGGATGAAAAATGTAGAAAGGAAAAGTACATTTGAGATTTTTCGCAATAAAATTACCAATCGACTGAGAATTAGAAACGATTCGCATTTCCTGCAGTTTTCTCACTCATCTAATTGCTATCTTTTTTACTGCACTAATGAAGCATTTAGGGAGAGAAGGAAAATTTCTGAATGGATGGAAAATTTTTTTTGAAACAAGGCAGAGCATTTTTGAAAGCAAATAGACGTTGTAGATTCGAGTATAACAACTCGATTCGAATATAACATAAAGTGATTGGCATTTTGTTTGTAAAATTTTATAATATGGTTCATTCATCTATTTACCTGAAATTGTACTGCTTCTTCAACTGTAAATTGTGGAAAACACGTATCTTTCCTTGTAATATTCATAGCAGCATATCAACTCTCTGAAAAAAAGAAAAATATCGCATTTTCATTTCAATACACAATCAATGTTGCAAATATTGCATTTCAACACAATCTACTAGCTGAGGATGAAAGTCTATGGGTGCCGTACGTGTGAATAAAGGTTTACGAGTCTTTTACTTCAAAGCGAGGCTCGTGAGTCCAATACTTGGAGTCCAATCTGCTCTTAATATCTGAGGCTGGAAGCACAATTTCCAAGCCTCTAATATTTATAGTTTAAGCCTCGATATGAATTTTGTTACCCCGCTGATGCGGATTTCCTTAATTCATTGTCTTCTCACATAATTTCGAAGGGTCGATATGACCAATATTCTTTTTCAAATTCTTAATTTAACTTGTAATTCGTAATAATTTATGATGTAATATAGTGGCCAGGATTTTACGCTAACCATGAAACATTTGTCAGCCTCCTGAGGTCGAATTGTATCTCTCTTCAAAGGATAATCACGTATATGAAAAAACTGTTTGCATTCCCGTTGTGAGTCTTAGGCTGGAAGCCCTCTCTGAAAACTAGAATTTAAAAAACCTGAAATTTGAGATAAAAATAGTTCGACCTGAGTTCAAAAAACTGTATAGCTATGTATGACTCAGGCATATGTAGTAACAACTGAAGAACAGTAAGCAAAGAAAAGAATACCATAAATTTCAACGACATGGAGAGGAAAATACCATCAATGGAGTCGTTTGAACCTATCAACAATAGCAACAACTTTCGATGAAACTTTTCGTCTAGTCATAAGCTAAAAATTTCTCTTTCAAATGATTCTCCATGTAAGAATGTGTATTTTTAAAATAAAAAAAGAAAAACCAGCGGAAGGAAATATGGAAAGAGCGAACACAGCGATGCAGATCTTTCTAGTGATGTGCACAAATGAAGGGGCAATGAGCAATCAATAGAATTGATGAATTGTTAGATTTCTATAGTGTCGAATACGTAATGTGCCGATTTTTAGAATTATTGAAATACGGAATTGTTTACAAATTGATATACGGAAATAGATTCTAGGCTGTCAAAAAAAAAAGATTTCAACAGCAAAAAAATCCTGCCTTTGCAATGCCAACATCAGCACTTATCATTTTTGAATATGTGCAAAAAGAACAATATTTTCAGGAAATTTTCATAAACTAAATAATATTTCATTATAGAAATGCACACTTTTTGCATCAAATCTTTCGTTGATGCTTGAATACATCTCGCTAGAGAGATTTGTAAAATTCACTAAGATACGAATAATTTCAATCATTGGATAAATTCAAGCAATTAATGAATAGACATTTACTAAACGTTCAAATTGCCTAAAGCATTAGCAAAAAAAAATGAACTTCATGAAAAAAAAAAGAGAAATTATTGCAAATCTTCTCAAATGAACACCAACAATATCATCATCAATTGAGTGTAAAGTGGGAATTTTCAAATATGATTGCCGCAGAAACGAAAGATTGAAGAGCCGGTTTTGGTGAATATCAGCAGCATGTTCATATTGTGCCCTTATGCTTTTCTCGTTCTTACACACCCTAACTTCCTTTATATTTCAATGACGAAGCTGTAAACAGTGCACTCATCAACTTTAGGAATTTATTTTTATTGACGAAAAATTATTTAGAAAAATATTTTATAGATCATTTGTTGGGGAGGGTGGAAAGATCAAAATATTCATTATTAATCATGATAGAACTAAGAATAACAAATCAGAAATACACTAAACTAAAGACGTTGATATGCTATAAGCCTTCATAAAGTTTTGCTAGCAGAATATATGAATAAATTTCTCATCTATAGTCTTCAGTGGAGGATATGATTTGTAAATTGTTACAACAATAAATTATTTTTGATGCCTATCTTATTGGAAATACAATAAAAGTCAACCTACAAGTTTTATAATTTAAATGAGATTAATTAATTTAATCTAGCCATAATTAATTTTAAAAAAATGAAATTATTAAGAAAGAAATTGAGTTCAAGAAATAACCTTTAATTTGAAACATACTTTACGCATTTCATTTCAAAAAATTTTCATTATTATCAAGTTCGAAAAATTTGAAAACTTCGCCGATAATAATGCACATACTTATATATGCTTATATTTGAAATCCTCATAGTAATGTTAATACAAAAGTCTGCAAAAATGGCAAATTTACTGCATTGACACGCTCAATAAACAATATTGAAAATTTTCATGAGGTCGAAGAAAACGATTGTAGCAAATTCAATAAATTTTCATAGTATATAAGAAATATTTAGAAATATATTTATAGTGGTAAAGCACTCGCCCGGCAAGCGAGAGGTCGCGGGTTCGTCCCCGTCTGCGGACAAGTTTTCATTGGTCATCAAAAACACTCATTATCATTCTCAGTCTGAGCCGGACTTCAGTTGGCTCAAAACTCAAAAACATCCAAAATATATTTATATATTTAAAAATATTTCGAATATTTAGAAATAAACATTTCACTCAATATTAAATATAAACGTTGACTTAGCGAAAAAAAACCGTTTCAAAAAATATTTCATCATTCATTCGAAATATTTTACAAATAGAAACTGCTAAAAATTCAAGTTGAGTCATTCAACTATATGACCAATATTTATAAAATTTGTAACTTTGCTAACATATTGTAAAATTGTTTGAAAAAAAAATCTCTTTCATAGAGCACTCGACATATTCATAACTCCATCTCCAGCTATAAGAAGAATTGATTTGAACGTTGAAAAGCGTCTAACTATGAAGAAAATTGCAGACAAAAAATGACCGATCTTCAAGCGTATGGAATGCATTTTTTACATATATTATTTAGGTGCACAATTTATCGTTGTTCTTTCATCTCACTTCTATGCACTTCATTTTGAAAATGCTTACGTTTTTTTTTTTTGGAGTTGAACTACTTTCTTCATAACAATAGCATTGTTTTATGATAATTGATAATTTATGATAATTTTCTAGTTAATAAAATCATGAATTATTTTTTAAATTTAAAGTAAATATTGCTTTTCTATATTTAAGTATTTTTCTGATGAATATTTTAGCAAATATATCCTTCCATGATAAGGTTCCTGACTCCTTCATTACAATATTCACGTTGCTTGATTTTGATATATTTTTCGAATTATATTTGCTAATGGATTGAATTAGTTTCCTCGAAACTGTACCATAGCCAGACAGGCATAGGATAAACTAGTGGGAATCTTGCAAATGCCGTTTCCCATTCTTATGCAAATTTATAGCTTGAAAGAATAGCTTGAGGAGGAATCGCATGGCGAGATATTTGTTGCCGATCGTTAGTCGATTAGAGCATCTAGTCAAAGATCGAAGCGTCATAGTCGAAAGTCCAGTTTATTGACATTTTTTTTTTCAATGACCATCACACAAAGATTCTTTGTTCGATATTAGTAATGACAAGTTTTTCCTACAAAGTATAGCTGAGCGTATAATTATTGAAATATTTATATTTTATTTATTTCTTTATTTAATGAGGCGGAAAATTATACATCTAAATACGATGTGAAGAGCACAAAATGAACACAAAGTGTGGCAACAAACAAAGAAGAAAAAAACACTAATGTACACGATAGATGCTCCACAGGTCATATAAAAAAAAATGTGCAAGGCGGAAAATACAAAAAATAGAGCGCAAAATGATTATACTATCGTTATTCTAATTTAGAAGAAAAGTTGCAAAATTTTCTCTCCTCGAATCATCACCAATAAGCATCGTTATATTACCTGAGTGTATTTCAACTAAAAATTTTCATATTTTCGCGTTTTTCTCAGTCGTTTTTTTCATTCCTCTCTATATATGCAGTGAAATATGATTGCATTTACAACGCTCTTAAGAGTATAGCGAGGAATTATTTTCAACGCTAATTTTTTATATGAATTTTAGCATTTTGCTTCCACCAACATGTTACGTTAGTTTTATTAGCAGTGAAAGACCGGCTTTATAATAATAATGAAAGTTTGCGGCTAAAATATAACCTGTTTCTCTTCGGAGCAATTTCAAACAAGATTGATTAGAGTAGGAGCTCATTTAAGCAAGGTGAAACGTGTGGGGCTTTTGCTGTTGCTTCATAAAATATGACACATGGTTCCATTTTTTGAGAGATTGTGGAACGTCGACTTCTCACGAAATTGCTTAGTAAAATCGGCGAAAATTACTTATTCTTCATTGTTTAATAGCTAAATTTTGTTGTATTTATTATTAGTTTTCTTTACTAGAAACGTTTTAAAAATACAACGAAATGATAAGTGCCGTTTTCCAAATGTTTTTTTTTAAATCTCTAGGCTAAGCCCGAGATTATTGAGTATGAGATTAGCTGCCCTAAAGTTATCTTTAAAGATTATTTAAGATGATTCTGCATTCCTCGTTTAGGTTTCGTTGTATCATTGATATTTATGTGCAAAAGATCCATTATTATAAACATTTGAATGGTAAGGCAATCAGTACTCTTATAGCTTAAGGTGCCTAAAATAGTTGTTGCGTGAAAAATTTTGTCCCGAGGACCAGAACTTGAACACTTTTGAAGTTCGAAACTTATAACTCTGTAGACTATTTGCGGACAAAGAAATCGGCAACCCCAGAAAATCGTTCACAACTCGCATCTTGGAGTTTCTGCATACTGGAACAGCCGGAGTTTCGATTGGAATCTCATTTTTGAGAAACCCGAAGTTCAAAATTTGTCCACTTCTTTGGATTTCACGAAAAAAGTCATTCGTAGGCATAATGTGAAATATTGGATTTGATTTTCTCGATGATAGTCACCTTCAACTGTCATTTCGGATCCCTCAAATTCCAGCACTAGCGCCTAGCTGGCTGTTATCTAAGCCGATTAAGCGTCTTACTTCGCTGTCTTATATGTTTGTTATATTCAGTAATATTTAATATGTTCGGATTAAAGGTAAATATGATTTTTAGATGTTCTACGTACTGTTAATTTCTCTGTTGTTGGTGAATGTCGACGGGAAGCTAACGAAACGAATGGCTTCTTACATGTTAGTATATACAATTATATAATAGTTTATGTTTTGTAATATTACCTTTCAACGAGTTGTATCTGTCCTTTTTACATCGCTCTTTGCAAAAGCAGATATAACGCTATTTGTAGATATGCTTATAAGCCTAGGCGCTGCTCCATACATGAATGATTACTGATTTTTGCTTAAGAATATCCACGTAATAATAAAAATATATTTATTCAAGAATATTTTTACAAAAAAAAAAATCTTTCTTTTGCTGATACTAGCTCTGTTAATTTTTTAGGAAATTTTGAAGCTGTATATGAACAGAATGCAAAAGCATACATCATACCAGCCCATTCATCCCTCTCCCTTTAGCACAATTGATATCGTTAATCCGTTTTACAGGACTAACGTCGCACCACCATTGGTCATGACACGATTAACACCAAGCGCCTCCTACATGAGTAGTCCGGCTACGAAGGTGATCCCTTCCGCAGGGTCTTTAGGATCTTCTTATCCCGTAGCTGCGATTGATCCTGCAGTTGCTGTTGTATCTCAACAAATTGTTCCTGCGAATGTTGTTGCGGTCCCACTAGTTCAAGTCGCTAGGAGACCACCACCACCACCTCCCCCTCCTCTTGCAATCGTTCCACAACTAATAACTGTAATAAAACCCGGACCAATAGTTCAAGAAACAAGAAGCATTGTCAGTCAAGGCATAATGCCACAGGTGCCAACCGCTCAAACTAGCTACATTCAAGCTGGAATGCCTCAGGTATCATATCGTCCCATTCAAAGGCCAATATTCTCGAAAATTAGCCCAGTAGAAAGACCGCTGCCTCCACCGGCGATTATACGAACATACCTAATCCCATCAGAAGCCGCGGCGCCACTACAATCATCATCACTGGCTCCTATTTATCAAGCAGCACCACCACCATATCTCGAAACGCCACCGTCGTCGGTCATCAAGCAACCAGTGTCGATCCATTCACCAACACAGCCTTCGTTATCAGCAACGAACAAGCATCGGAAAGTATCACTGCCCTCTTCAACTGTGAGTTATAGTTAACTGTTAATAGTTTAGCACAGCATAAGTTTTAGCTAAAAATTTAGGAAAACCAAATTGAAATTAAAACTAAACATAAATTTAGCACATATAAAATATTCAATATTCATTTTACTCCACAAAACTCTAAGTGCCAATGAAATATGAAAGGAATTTTTATTCACGATCAAATATGCGACAGAACACATTAAAAAAAAAAATTAACTACCTAATATCACTTATACAATTGAGGCATGTAATGACTGCAATGTTCAACTCATTTTAAACCGATAACAACTCCCAATATTCACCTGAGGAAAAAAAAAAGAAGTGAAAAGAGAAAAAGAAATCATCGAACATGAAAAGATTACGTTGAAAAATCATTTAGCAACAAATCGAGTTATTGAGAAAACGGTATCGTTTATAACATTGAAATCATGAAGTAACCAATTTATAATATATATTCGAATATTTCAAGTATCAATAATATTTTGTTGATTGCATAATCGGTCAAAATTGTTGCAAAATGAGTAAAGGTTAGAGATTTTCATTCGTTATTTGCATTACAAACTCATAGTAAAAGATTATTGCAAGACGTTGAATTGAACATCTCATCAATATGTGATAGTCGAATGTCCCACTCATAATTTATAGTATCATATACGGTCAAATTTAATATGCAAATATTTCAAAACTTGCAAATGATTGCAAATAAAAAAATCTGCACTCAACAATAAATTAACTTCTAACAATGAGCAATGCTATCGTTCAACTCTGCAATAATGCTCTCAAGTTTGATCATCGTAAATAGAATTTAAAAATTATATCATTTGAAACGTGAAAATATTTCATTCAAATAGCTTTTCAAAAAAAAAAAAAAAAAATTCACCACATCCGATAGTCATAATTTTTTCTCCGTTGCAATTTTCTCCTTCTACATCTTTGCAATAAGCGATATTTCGTGTGAGATCCTTGCTCTACGAATTTTACAATTACTGATTTATAAAGTTTAAGCGGCACAACTCTAACATCGAACCAATTCAAGGCGTCATCAGTGATCACATTCACATTATAAATGCCAATCAAAAATTCAATGCATTTGTTTTGGAATGACGAAAAGGGTATTCATAAGAAAGAGCAATATGCAGCAAATCACTTCAATCATCATTTTTATTAAGGAATTTTACTCATTGATCCATCATTAAAAACCAATAAAATCTCAACACGATTTTCATATTTGTGAGATATTTATATGGATTACTTTCATTTATAGATATCGAAAAATACGCAATCAGTACACACTAAGACTGAGAGTATACAAAGAATATACAGAAAAGCGTTGCATTGATTCGAAGCCAAGTGAATACCAAAGCAATGGGGCGATATTTGTTCGTAACTCAACAACGTACAAGCTCGAAATGAGGACTACTATTTTATACGAAATGAGGACTACTATTTTATACGAAATGAGGACCTCTCGTCATTTCATGTTCTGTTTCTTGTTTAAATGTATGATTTTTTTAGTGCTTTGAGCTTCTTCACGAAAAGAGATATTAGCTCTTCTGAAAGAACATTAAGACTTCCTATATCCTGGAATTAGCTACAATAGGAATGTAGCTCCTTCCCCTTAAAAATTTGTTTTTTTCAGTACAAAAATTTTTGCTCGATTCATCAGAAATGTTCCAACCGAAACTATATTAAATTTGACGTTGTTTCTAAAGGATGGTTTTTCTTCCATGAAACAAAAAGAAAAACAAAATCGCAAAAAAAAAACAATATAGTGATCGCCATATGACGATATCATTTAAAATATAAGTGCCTTAGTAGTTTGTTTTTTATCGACAGCATAATCCAGCTAATTTTTTAGTGAAACTCTTTCTGTAGCTAAGTTTTCTCAGTTATTCCCATCGTCTGAATTCATTTATACCAGAATTTCTTTGCAAATATCTAATTAGGTGGAAAAATTGTAGAAATTTTTTCAGATCATATTCAGAAGTCTTTCATATTTAGTCATTTTATAATGTGAAATATGCAAATTTGAATTTCTTTTTTCAATTGTGAAATTAAATTTGATGGAATTTATTTTAATAAATTTTATTCGCGACGTTTATCGTCGACTACAATCGAAGAAACAATACGATTTTCGAAAATAAATTTCAATAATTTATTGAAAATGAAGTGAAAAACAACAAAAATACTGAGATACTGTATCCAAGCAAATTTGAGCAATTCCAAAAGGCCACTTTTATAGATTAATTTTTGCTCGGGTATACGAATAGAAAATCGTATAACAAATGAATTCTTCTCCATTGACTTCGATGACCACATGATAACATCCCTTGAAAAAAAAGGTCTTTTTGGCAAATAAAAGTATTGAGAATTGAAGCTTGCAATGAGAACCTAAGGATGAGATTTTTTCGATGGTTTTTTATACGATACCAATCAAACGCCTTCATATTACAATAGATGGATAGAGGAATTTCAAGAGATTAAAATGCACTAAAGAAAAAAGAATGAGGCTAATTAAAACTTAAAAACAGCATTAACTAAACATCGAAACTTGCATTAATTGCTTCACATTATTTTATGCCACATATGATGGTGCATAAAATAAAGAAAAAACGAATAAAAACTATTTTAGTTTTCAGTAAGAAAATCACGATGTTTGTGACACTCTCAACCATAAGTATAATAATTAAGAAGCATGAATCGGCAATAGAAACGAACAATTATTTTTACTTTTAAAGGTTAATCAATCTTTGATCGATGATCAATTATGCTAATAACCAAATTCAACGTTCAAATAAATGAAATGAAGAAAAAAACAACAGCGAGAAAATTATGCCAACCTCTTTAGTGTAGTTGTAAAATTTCGTCGTGAATTTCTTAGCATAATTTCAATAGGTGCATAGTGTAGAAAATCTGCATCCGATTCATTTATAAGAGGACCATCATGATCGAGATCCCATCCAAAACTTAGCAGAGGAATCGACTGCTCCAAATTAAGATCACCCACTATCGATAGTGAATATGTTGGCTTTAATTTATCCACATCACCGATCAACGCAGTTTCGATCTCAAAAAAAAATTTTTTTTACTGGAAAATTCTATTCATTTGATACGGTAAAAATATTAAATAAATGAATTATGGGCATACAATTGGCTTAGAACTGCAGCAAACTATCGATGAGAAATACAAAGCGTTTTGAAAGGTTATATTTGAAAATGGTAGAAAATTTCAATAAACAAGTGATACTATGGAAATAATTTATTTTATTTTTATTAATGTGAAAAAAAAACAATCAAAAATTTCGATTTTTTCCTTTAATTTTATGAAAAATAATTTCAAATTTTTCGTTCTATAGCCTTAATTCATTTCCTAGCTTCTTATTCGATGACATCAATTTCTAATTATGTAAAACAATTGCAAGCTTCAAATTATGCAAACTCTAATTTCTTTCTAACTCTATAGATTAAGAAAAAAAAAATTATTTCTATTTAAAAAAAGTTAAAAATTATTTCCATTTTTTTAAATTTCTACTTGCAATAAAAATTATTTCTATTTTCTAAATTTATAGATCACTTCTTGGCTCAATCATTGCGACAAATGTCTTAGCAAACAAATAGATGATAGCCGATGATCTGACGATAATAAAAAGAACCCTGAACATAGCTTTGTAGCATTCAGAACTTGCCAAATTACGAGAAAAAAAAAGTATTAGCATAAAATCCATTGATAAAAGAATGCAAAAGCATGCATTGTTTGATCGTTTAATGCCTATATTTGAATTTAGCATTGGCAGATTTTTGTACTTTATGAAGGGGAAAAAAATAAAAATTTCATTAATTTATTCTATTTGTTAGATTCAAATTTGATGAAGGAAACAGAATAATCGAGCAATTGCCGATATCGGTCAATTGAGGGAATCAGGCAATAACCGGGCAATTGAAGGAATCGGGCAATAATCGGGCAATTGAAAGAATTGGGCAATAATCGGGCAATTGAGGGAATCGGGCAATAATCGGGCAGTTGAGGGAATCGGGCAATAATCGGGCAATAATCGGGCAGTTGAGGGAATCGGGCAATAATCGGGCAATTGAGGGAACCAGAACAGTTGGGGGAATGAAATTTGAAACTCACCGAAAAACGAGATCTCATATCGAGTCGATATTCGAAAAGTAACATCCAGAAGGCACCGAAAATTTCCTCATTTTCAGATACGGAAAATGTTGCAGTAATCGATATCTGCAAATATTATAATAATTCCAACGTTCAAGCAAATATCTATTTCTTATACGATTACAAAGGATCAAAAATACATTCAACTTTTAACAACTCTAAATACCTTCAAGTATTAATTAATAAATAGTCATAGAAAAATTCAACAAAATAATGCGATGAAAAAAGATTAATGAAATTTATCAATACTAAAAAATGCATCAATGATGAGATGAATTCATACCATATCGGCCTTCCCATCATCATTATAATCGGTAGTTGTTGTTTCAATAATTGGTATCCTTAAACGAGAATGTTCAGCGTGATTCAAAACAGGATATGTACTCCATAAGAAATACTCATCGATTGATGCACCTTTTGGCATTATTATATAGCGATTTTTGAATTGAACGCTCGGTTGTTCAATGTATTCGCCATATTTTTTCCACATTCCCTGAAAATTTTGAATATTTAGGAGTATATTACCATTAAAATTCGTTTTTCTCTTCGAAAACCTCTTTTAGAACTATGACAAACGATATGCATTCATAAAGAGCAGAATATATCTCTATCTTATTTCAACAACTTCTACAGCTTTCTTGAAACGAATTCTTCTTTGTTCCACTTATGCAACCATTAGTAGATATTAATGCCTGAGAAAATATCGCATATGAAACAAATATAATATTGCATCCACTGATAACCAATCACTTACTAAAAACGGTCTTCAGTACTTAAATATTTCCTAAGAAACCTTAGAGCTTACTGATCATCACATGCCTCATGATTTTTTGTTAGAGTGCACTATTCGTTTTTATTCAGTGATATCTGCATTCTTTTTTAGCTAAACGCATTTTTAAGCCTCTTTCCATCCCCTCAAATAATGAAAAATAAACTAGGAAACAATCCAGGTTAGTCGAACATCGTAATGGCAAATTCTGATAATAAACGACGATAACTTTCTCGAGATAGTACCATCAATTGTACAAAAAAATATGATTACCTGACGAAAAAATAATGAAGTATTACCTGAGTGGCGAATGTGATCACAAGAGGTAATATAAGAGCAGAAATTGTTGTTAGCGTTCTACAGAGGAATGCAGCCGAACATGTTGAAGCTTTATACTTTCGCGTATATGGCTAAAATCAAAATATTTAATTATTTTTAATTACTTCATATTGGAATTAAAATTATTGGGAGGTCATTATAATATTGTAGCCGATGAATGAGTCTGTAAATGCTTTGAAAAAAAGTAAGTAAATATATGAATATATCGTTGACAAATTTTTTCGAGAAAAATAAAGTCGTCCATAAGAATCAAGTATTGCGTTATTGCAAGCATAGAATGCACTGCCTTGGGCCCATATAGTGCCACAAGCAACCAATATACTTTTAATCATTTGACGTTTGGCAACTAAACTCGTAATCGCAAAATATAGATCATCATATCTTTTGAATACCCACTGGGCAAGGTAAAAATTATTTGCCGACTATCGGACGTCTCCCTCCTTCATTTAATCCTCACCCCCATCCTCATCGGCTATCAGGCACTCCTCCCTCTCCTCCAGTTTTTGCCAAGTCACCGCTGAACATTAGTTTCGTCTCCTCACTTGTACCAAGTGAGCAATGAAAGTTTTTACTTACTTCATCCCTCATATCCTAGAAAATATAATGACCAATATGGCCGAGAAAGTTCAATGATCCCTAAAGATCAGCATTTATTAATGAGAGGTATAGAAATGAAGATGAAAATGATCACTATTTTTCTTATAAAATCTCTAAGCATCACATTCATATGCAATTAAAAACATCGATATATCTAAATTTCATTCAAATTGAAATCACCGTCAGATTTCATAAAAGCAATTGAAGATAAAAGAGAATATCATCGATCAATCAACCTCTTCATGAAGCACCGAGTATTTCATTTATTGTTGCGGTTGGTCACTTAATAAATACTTCTTGAGGTATCGTTGTGAGACGCATACACCAGCGATTATGACGAAGAACCACGAAAATGCAGAAATTAGCAAAACTAGAGAATTTGCAATGAAATTCGCTTGTGTTCTGCTGTACACCATAAATAGTAAATGAATTGACGGATCGCTTCGATGAGTTGTTCCGTTGTTAGAAGCTTACGACAACGTTAGCCGCACTCTATGCGCGACGTTTATCGCAAACCTCGTCGATGTTGTCATAGTAACGACATTCGGATTGGCATCAATATAAATCACATACGATACCAAAAAGCATCTTATTTGCGCCATCTAAATTTCGATTACTTCATTTATAAAAAAAAAAAAATGATGCGTTTCTGTCTTAAACCAATATACATAAAAACTTTGAATATCAGATTTTCGAGACTTCAAATTTTTTTCCAAATTTTTAATCTTTCGATTTTTTCTAAAATAATCTTCAAATTTAGAATTCTTTCGAAAAAAATTTCTTGAAAGCAATATGAGAATCGAAAGTACAACGCATATTTACATATTTCGAATAAGATATGACCTAGCATTCGAGGATATGTCGGTATCCGGATACATCTCCTTGTACACACGGTAAACATACACCGAGTAAACTCCTTCCTATGGGCCGTCTCATCCTGCAGCAACGCGGCTTGGTTGAATTTACAGTTTTCTTGGCTCCCTTCGTTGACGGTTTCTGAGGCAAGTCTTCAACTATATATCAAATAAAACACTGAATGGCCGTTGTTTCGATTCGGTTGGCTTTACAATAAAAAATGTGAGCTGATGGTGATTTTACGCTGGCCAAAGGAGTTCTAAAATAATAACACCAAATTCTTGTCCTTAATATTCTTATAACGAAATATAACTAACTGAGGGGCACTAACGATGCGTACAAACACAAATGAGCCACACAACACCAAGAATGGAAACGACTAGCCGTTTTGAGAGTTGCTTATATAGCCCTCAAGACGTCATAGATATTTCATGTTATTCGTTGATCATCTGTCGGTTGTATAGGTTGGGTGATCGTTAATGGATGGTTGAATAGGTTGAACTCCTATCTAACGTCGGATCGGCATTGGAAGTTTGATCGAATCATCGAGCAAACATTCGTTTTCCTTCGCTTTCGCGATAATTCAATTGTATCACTAAAGATATCAAAAATATCATTTTTTAAAATAATTGAACAATCTGCTTCATAAAATTGTGAATTCTCCAACCATTCATATATATATATATATATATATATATATATATATATATATATATATATATATAAGTCGTTTAAAACTAAAAGGTGCCGAGAATCATATTGCTCACTTTGCAGATCACTAGTTGAACAATATACCGCATTTCTCCGTGTATATCTCATCCTTCAATTAGCCTTCATTTCTTTAATAGTTGTCTTTTGCAGAAAATTCAAAAGCATTTCCCTCCCAATTTCTGTTCCCTGCTATTCGTGGATAAGCTCAATGGCCACAAATGTACCTCAGAAACCGTCAACGAAGGGGAGCCAAGAAAACTGTAAATTCAACCAAACCGCGTAGCAACAGGACGAAACATGCCCATAGGGAGGAGTCACACTCGGTATATACCGTACTTTTCACTTTTCACTGCATTGATACAACTGGCGGTCAGTATTTCATCCGTTTCGATCGTATATTTTTGCAAACGCAATTGAGTGTAGAAGGCTCATTTAAATCAACGTTTCGTTTCTTTTTTCTCTCGCTGTATCGTTTTTTATTATTCAACGTGTTAAGAGTCGACCTCTATCGTTTCTCGCTCCAACTGCGTAGCGTCCAAGATATTGTTTTATGTCTTTCGATTTTCCTAACCACAAGGTGAAATCCTCAAGGATAATCTTCTAAGTTGCCTCGTCAAGACCCTAGCCGAATCGCCATCTCTTCAAATTTGCACATAATCATAAGAACTACGCTCCTATGCGAAGAAGATATCATCTCACCGGCGATGATTCGATTCGTTGCTTGCGGGCACACAATAAATTCGACACTTTCAAACATTTCCCTCGGCCGTGCCAAACAGAATTCGAGTGCCATCTCAGCATTTCGTCGTTAATCTCGTTGAACGCTTGCTCATATTGATTGCAGTGATGTCGATTCGAAAATTGCAAATTTCCTGTAACAAATTAAACACTGCTTAGTCGTTAGTGAGCTTTCGAACTTTGAACGTACCAATGCTTATATTAAAAACATAGTGACGATCACAATATAGTGAGGTTTTTTTGCATACTCTCGCACGTTGTCAACTCTCTCGTTTGGAAGGAGAAAGGAAATTGCCCACGATTGAAGGCAATTTTCTTTTCTCGTCCTTTTCATAATTGTTATCAATAATGCTTTATGTTCCTTTCTCTGCTTAATTTTTCGTTCATTCGAAGAAAGTTGCAAGATGGATCAGGCATCCTCCTCCGCTTCTTTGCTCTTTCAGCTGGTGTGTCCACGATCCTCCTCAAGGCCATCCATTGCGGATATCATTCGTAGGTGAGGTATGTCAGCTGCTGGTCGTTCACAATTGCCCAAGGGCATCGAACCACAGGAGGGAAGATGCAATTACATGACTCTTTGTTGATATCTAGTTATAATACTAAAATTTTGTCACTTCAATATTTGCTTTTAATTTTCACATATCATAGCCATTGAAAGGGAAACGGAAATGCAAATAGGGCGACCAAAATTGAGGATAAAATTTTCCCCACTAATTTCTGCTACTTTTTTAAATTTTCTATCGTCTGATATAATCGATGCAATGAACTTTTTTTTGTGCGCATAAATCTTATCCACGAGAAATAAATGTTTTTTTTTTTACTTAGAAGAGAAGAAGAAAGACAGAGCTAATTTTTTTCCCATACTTTCATTTATATTCAACGCGCGGAAATTTTTTCAAAGCAAAAACCTCTGATGTGGCTATAATCATAAAATACTTGCAATTTCCTTGCTTTCTATCTTGCAAATGCATCACATTTTGCTTTTCTCATACAATTTTCTGCTTATATATGCATTACTTTAGTTGAGCACTCGAACAGAAAAATATCGCCGTTCCGTGTGCATTAGTTATTCATCTTTTTATAAATTTGAAATATTTTGTTACATTTTTAGTGGAATATTAATCAAGAAATTAAGAATCATTTCAATGTCTCCAATTTGACTCCGTAATTCTCCAAATATATTTCACCGGAAGTGTCTAGACATTAAAAAAAGGTTTATGCAACAAATATCTTTCTTTCATATTCTATCAAAATATTTCTATCGTCCTTCCTTCCCCTCCTCCCCACCCCTCTACCCCTTACCAAATTGAGTACGAAATAAACAACATTAATGCACATATGCTCATCAAAAAATGTAAAAGATGGCTAAATAGAAGAAATGAAAAAAAAAACTGAAGAAATATTTTTGAAGTAAATAATAATGGGAAAATAATCTGCAATTAAAAAAAAAATTGAAAACTATGGCATCACATTAGCGTTAATGATGAGAATCTACTCGCTTATCAACACATTATTTTAGCCAGTTAAAATATGCATTTCTCTATATATGATATCATTTAGTCAATATGTGTGGTTGAGAATGCTTCAGTTTAGCCTTATTCACTTCATGTACACTTGTTAATTGCCCCAAAAATTGCCCATAAAATATGTTTTGGCATCAAAGAGAAATGAAAAAAAAATGAAACAACGTCATAAAATGGTTGCTAAGAGCGTTTTTATTGGGCTATATTTCTCGTTTTTGACATTCTAAATATGATGCATTCGAAATGCGTTTTTCGTTTCTATTCACCTCTTAGTTATTACCTTCCTATTTGAAAAATTTTTCAGTTTTGCATATTAATATGAACTTAATGAGTGCAATTTTTCCTATATTTATTCCATAAAAAGTTTACCATATTTTTTTACACATCATTTTTTCATTACATATTTACCCGATCATATTTTTATGGGGAAAAAGTATCTCGGAGGACGAATAATTCCGCATAATTCCATTACGATAAAAATGAACATTTATTTGCTTTGCATTGAAACTATATGTCCATATAAAATTTTTTATTGACCGTAAAAATTCGAAGAATTTTCCATTTTCCTCAAGGATTTGCTAAAATTTCCCAAATGACAAGGTAAATATTTTTGGGTATATGACATGGGTAAGCATGCTTTTTGCAGGGATGGGAAATGGAATAAGGCATTATCGCAATTTATGCGATTAAAATGAATATGTTTAATTATCATTTTTCGAGAATAGCGTTCATCAATAAAAAGACTGTTAAAATTTTAGTGGTAAAGTTACAAGGATACGATCTTCCATTATATACTTTAGTAATGAATTGATCATTGGGTAGTAATAAAGCTTACGAGGCTAGAAGGTTGGCGCACCTATCTGCTACTTCAACGAAGTAGAACCGCATAACCTCGTGCAGCATATGCTTTAACAACGTCAAAAGTGGGAGGGGCATTTGGGCCATTCTTTTTATTCACTGCTCATGCGGGGTTCATTCATAGTGGTTCATTCATAGCACACTTGCTAGCTGCTTGGGATAAACCGAAGCATTAATTAAAGCTACTATTTTCTTTCAAAAGCTGTTAGTTTAGCCTTCACCGCTTCAATTATTTTTCTATTCTATGAGATGACCTCCACCCTTCTAAGCAAATGCTTCGAAACTTTTTCGAGAAAATATGTTGCTTCCTTTCAATAGGTATATATATATATATATATATATATATATATATATATATATATATCGAATCGATTTTCTTTGCTTATAAAGCATTCTATTCATTACACTTTTCAATGTAATAAAAATAAATAAGACAAATCTATAATTAAATTTAATGGAAAATTCAAGGATGAACTTAGATCAGCAAAGATACTATAGAAAATGATTAACAAAATCGGAGAATTTTTCCCATTCATTATGAGATATAAACAAAGCTTTATCTGCGAATTTGCATATGCGGATAAGATATGCACTTGTTGGCGCATACGAATAATTAATTCTTCCTTATCTTCTCAGCGCATTATTTTCTTCTCTTCGATTTGTTAACTAATGCGTTGTTGCTGCGTATAGCGAACGATCATATTGAGGTCTGGTATCTACATATCACTGAAGCAGTGCTATGCTTTTCGCTTTCTTTTGTAATTTCAGAGCGGAAGATGCAAAACTTTAGCATGCATATATATATATATATATATATATATATATATATATATATATATATATATATATATATATATATATATATATATATATATATATATATATATATATATATATATATATATATATAGAATAATGTATAGAAATGCTAAATGAATTTTCTTACTATTTTCACTGCAACTCGTTCCAGGGAATGATGAAGCAAACATAAATAATAGTTGCAAGCGTTCGATAATATAGAAAAGCTAAAGATAAATTCAAATGATTTAATAATTTATGCAAAGCGTACAAAAATACATGAATATGTGTGTTGTTATGCATTTCGTATTCCCATCGGCTAATATGCAAATGAAATTTAAATATCTGAATTCGGCGCCTCGCTGTCATTTCTAATCCTCATAAACGTTAGCACTTGGAATGTTCTTTTTGGAAATGCAACTTTTTTGAGCAGTGATATTTTCTCCTTCTCTGTATATATTTACTGTTGTTCATCGAAGTCTATCTTTCTTATAATTTACCACTCTAAACTATGGATGCCTTTAATATAAAAAAGAGACAGAGACAGAGCGAGAAGGAGAGAGGGAAAGAGAGAGAGAAAGAGAGAAGCAGCAAGGGAAGAGGAAAGAGAGAGAGTGGAAAATTGCAAAATCATCGGTCGGAATTTCTTAAGAGTTGATTCAAATTGCGTATCACAGCGTTAAAAGTGCATTTATTCAAGTGTTCGAAATTCTAATAGTATGATAATGCTCATTTTTTTTCATATTTCAATTTTAATTTCTGCACATCGTTCATCCTCTCTAAGTTGAATTATTGACGAACATCGTAATTTTTTCGCACGAATCACATCATTTCACTTACAATTTGTAATGTCCTTTAATCATTAAATGTAAATTGCAATTTATTTGCACTTTCTTACTGAAATATTTAATTAACGATCCAAATGAGCTGATTAATTCTATACGAATCCCCTTGAAACATTTTCGTCATACTCCTCTCTTTTACTAATTATTAACGTGTGTAAATTATCCATTCATAACGCATTTAAATGAAACCCGATGGTGCTGAACGTTTCGATTTCAGTCCCTTCGTGGGAAACATGTAAGAGTGACACAATGTGCATGATATGTGTGGCGATTATATACTATTCTCAGCAAAGCAGATGCCTCATGCTGGAATCGAACCAGCGACCTTCTGTTTACTAGACAGACGCTCTGCCCCTGAGCCAATGAGGCTGTTGATACGTGGGGTTGTAAAATCTGCCACCAAGGCCACATCGTAGGCTCCGAGTAGTTTACGTTGCCATTGCGTAAAATTTGAACATCTCGGATAGATCGGAAGGTTGTGGTGGGAGGAAGTTGGAAGAGGATTAACAACGATCGAATGAGATCTATTGAAACTGAAATCTACAAGCAGCATAGCTCTAATTACGAAAGCAGTTGAATTTTATCGTATATCGAGTATTACATATGAAATATCACATTGCATTTTTATTTAAACGATCTCATTCTCATAAATTTTGTTTGAGTTTGTTAAGAGCCTTATCTGTGTAACGTCTATATCATTAATTAGTATTACTTATTTATTTACTTATTTATTTATTTATTTATACACTTATTTATTTTTTATTCATCTATTTATCTATTTATTTATTTATTAAAAAATTTTTCCCATTTTCTATTTTCTCTCAGAAAATAACACAATGGTTTTATTAACTCCAAATTCCATCGATATAATTCTATGTAAATCTGTAACGCTTCGCCAATGAACTATCAACGCTAATCACACACATTTTTCTTTGTTCAATTTTCTGTTGTAGCAAATTTGCGCATCATAATCAATAAAATCGCGTAAATTTTTCATATCGTATCAATATATTTATCAATTTTTACAGTCGAACGAAGAGGGAAGACTATAAGTTCTTTTTAGATTGCTTTCCAATGTGACTCAGTTCAAAATTAAACATCTCATTACGATTCTTTGCAACATTTTTCTTCTTTTTTTTTTTTTTTGATGAGTTGGTCAAAAGCGATTAGTGACGCATCAGAGCTTCATTTTTAATTGACAATCATCTACATAGATCCACTCCTTTCATTTGATACCGTTGAAGCGGCAAAATCTTTTCTGCATTTTAACACCTACTGCTATTCAGAAATGTGTAGTAGTTCATTTCTCTATCGGACAAGTTGTAAACTTTAACCGCTTGAAACTCGAGCTACTCAGCTTTATATAGATTTGTATAAATATATAAAGGTTTATATAAATAAATAAATATATGTAATGTTACTCAGCTTTATATATACAAGTTGCTAGTTTTGATCAACTAATATTCAACGAATGAAGTTTACACAGTAGTAGCGATCAATATGGCTTTCGTTGATACTGCTGTTTGATGTATTTTTTTTACGATGTACAAATGATGGAGATCGCTACTGAGATGCATCTTTCGCATGCCACTATAGCGGTCGTATTCAGTGTTCAATCAGCTCAGCGAACGACTTGACGCTTGTGATTCTTTTTCCATATTTTCAACTCTCTTATGCATATTTTCCATCGTTTAGTCGAATGTGGAGAATTGTGGTAACCAAATTCACTATCGCAACCAAAAAGAAAAATATTCGCATGAAAATTTGGTATTTTCTCATACGAGAATGTCACTCAGCATAGCGCTTCTTGACAGTTGAAAAATTACACTGCTATTAAACAAGTGCTCAACGAGTTTTTTTTTTTTTTTTTTTAAGAAATAGTTAGATAAGATTGTGTAATCCAGAAGGAAGACGATAATAGTCAATATCTCGTAAAACTCTTTCGTGTTTTGGAAATTTATCACTTTTTGATAAATTCATTGATAATTGCTGATAAACTTACCGTATGATAGCTTTATTGCTCTATACTATAGTTGAAGAATATAAATGAAGCTATTTGAAGCATAGTAGCCGCTGGTTGTATGCGTCTAATTCCCCGAAAATATCAATAGTGCATATGTTGTTTCTCTTTTAGAATCTTTTCTTATTATTCACTTCTAGAATGTTCGCATAAAAACAACAAAGTTAATAATTTTTGTTGACAAGAATGTACTAAGAAGCTATTCGAGATACTCGAAGATTAACTTTTGAAGAATTTCATCTCGATGGATAATGTGATCGATTAAGTTCAAAAAAAAAAAAAAAATTTATTGCAATGATTGCAATAATGCAATAAAGTCATTGCAATTGCAATTTATTGCAATTCATTGCAATAATTGTAACTTCGAAAAAATTTCTCATAAGCTGAGAGGTAATTCTTCATCCAAAAATTTCATACGATTTCGATTTTGATCTGAAAGTTTTAAACGAAAAAGTTTTTTTTTTTTATATTTTATACTTCTCCGTTACTCTTTCAATATGGAAGATTTCGCTTTTGTTATAATAATATATAAGCAATTTGGCTGGAGTAGGTAAGTAAATATTCCTCTGGATTGATTTCTCTTTTTTTATGCACAAGTCTGCTTCTGAGCAATATCGTTGATAGTGATGTGAAATTAATGCTTCTGGATGCTCATCAACTAGTAATTACTTGTTATTGCTTTACTTTTGATACTTTTTAATTAGTAGCTGTAATGTTGCTGCTATAAATTACCATATACATCTATCATAGAAAGTTTTGCATTGATTTAGCTTACTATAAAAACTTATTATATCACTTATGTATGACTGATTTATTTCTTTTTGCAGTGATTTCACTGATAAAATATTATCAAAAATATTTGGCATTAATTAAGTTGTCAGTAAATATTCCAATGAATTGTGGAATTTCCTATAGCGATTATAATCTAACGATTTCATCGTTTTAGCTCCTATAGTTTGACAAATTGAAACTGTCAAATGGGCAGACAGACTCAGACAAACATATATGCATGTACAAATGTTCGCGTAAATGATGCCATCATAATGCGCTATTGCAAAAAGAAATTAAATAATTAAATAAAGTAACGAAATAAATCTCGCAGAAGATCGCTCATTGCTTCTGGCAGTTCAGCCAAGCTTTATGCAAACTTTTTATTTGTTATAGACGATAGGGATTTATTCAATAAAGGGTATTGTTTAACGGCATTGAATACAACCAATTTTCCCCTCTCCTTTTGCATCATCCTCTCCTTGCTCTTATAAAATCACGATTAAAACTTTTCGTCGAGTATAAAGCATAATAATTTTTCTTTTATTTGAAATAATAAAAAATTTTTATTTACATAAATTTCTTACAAAATTTTTTTACTAAATTTGAATTAATCTAGCAACATTTTATTCATATTTATTGAAAATTTTTTAAAAACTATAAGAAAAAAGAAGCAAACAATTATTGCAGAAATGCTTTTTTTAAAGAAGAACACTACAACATTAGGATTCTTGAAATGCGTAAGCATACTTAGCATATAGTGAGTGCGCACAATCAAATAAATTCAATTTGAAATGAGCGTCCATTTTCTAAAGAAATTCTCTATATTGCACATCTTTTTGACGTATGCAGATTAGTGCTTCGTTCAATTTATGTGTGCAAATTTTATTGTATTTTCAATGTGCTCATTAGTTAAGGAAATTGAGGAAGATTAGAAGTAGGAAAGCACTTGTTATTACTAACGAAGATTCACGCTGAAATAAAGCTTCGTCTTCATATCGCTTGAATTTGTGAAATTTTTTAAGATTTCTGAGAAGTTTCCATAATTTAAAAAAAAAATAGTTGAGCATATTCTCAATCAATGAAAAATTTTTTAAATGCAATCAAACAAATATACAATCACAGACATCGTCAGACACTTTTTTTTCATCGCTCATGCATCACTTGATTATAGGATGATTACTGCAGTTTTTTCAACGAAATATTAATTTCTACAGTTCCAATGTCATTCACAATATCTGCTGAAATTATACTCTTTTTCGATGAATTTATGCTAATATTTAAAAAAAAATAACATGCATGATAGTGATTGGTCTCCGCTTTCTTATTTTCTTTTTTTATTTTTCTGTCATTTTTATCGGCTGTCCTGAATTTCTAAAACGGCTGTCACATTCGGTGATATCCATTAAATTTCATCAGCCTAATGTAGTGTATTTCGAGACATAAGAATTTTGTGGTTCTTCTAGAAGCAGGTGCATCTTTCGCAGATTTGCAAACGATATTTCATTTTATCGTTTTGTTCGATAGTTGCTGAAAACGTGAAATAGAATAAAAACGGGCTGTCAAGTAGTTTGTATTCATTCTAGAAGCGTGTGGTAAACCGTTTTTCGATGATGGACAGACAGCCTCATTTATTTGTGCATGTTTAATTTCGTGCGTCAAACATTTTTCCAGAAAATCAACTTTATATTTGCTGATGAAGTTGCAATTTTTAGCTATATTTTTTCAAATTTAAGCATTTTATTTACTACAAGTTCAACAGCATTTCTAGGAAAGAGCGCACTCTTGTTTCAATTAAAGCTTTCCGTGGTTGATGACATTTTCCATTAAATTGACTAAGATCGATGCACCACTAATTTCATTGAATTAAAGTCGCTTTTGCTAATGAAAACTCATGAAAAGTTCCATTGACGTCTGAATTCTTAATGAATCAAGCATATAAAAAAAAAACTCTTCCAGAATTTACTTCCAGAAATTATTCGAACGCTTTTCAATAAACACAAAAATTGCAATCGGTTTAATGTTAGAAAAAAATTTTTTTTTCAAAAATTGCATGCAATTCATTGGTTATATATTGTTAATTCATTTTATACCAACTTAGAGAACATTTTCAGAAAAAAAGAGTTTTATTTGATGGATCATTGCAGAGGAAGTAGCAAATAAGCGACTGAAGCATGTTGGAGACATGTTAGTGATTAGGATCGTTGAATATCTCTTCCATCATTTTCTTTCATTTCCATTCGATTCTAATCCCAGTAAAATACGTTGAATATTTGCATACATTTTGTATGCTTTAATAATATATAGAAATATATATGATAATATTCTTTGCAGAACTATTGGCCTATATTTTTACCTTCTATATTTTCATAGAGGTTGATATAATAAAAAAAAGTTACGTATTAAGATTCTTGCACTAGTGAGGTAGAAGTTCTATTTACTGCTTCCGCTCATTTTTTGTGAAAATGTTGAAGGCGCAAGTGTCGTAGCGCGACATATATTATTGTTTTTTGAATGAAAGATTATTTTACTTTATAAATCAGTAGTCTTTTATAAATGATTAGTGGAAATTTTACTTTATAACCTTTTTTCTCCATCAGTTAAACTTCATGAACCCGGCAACCATCTTGGACATTAAACAAAGGATTGGCTTTGATAAGGTAAGAATAGTCAAATGGGATAAAATCTGCAACGAACACAACCAACGACTCTTGATCTTTTTATGGCTCATTGCTTTTAAAATAATTTATTTGTTTTTTTTAACGTTCCTCTTTTATCTAATGATGCGTAAAAATATTCACTTTTATCCATTGTTTGTTGATAGTTGAAGAGAATTTCTCGCAAAGAATCCTTTTTATCTTACAAGAAGTGATAAGAACAGTGATAAGATAAAAGTGATAAGAATTGATAAGAAATGAGCAGTAATGAGAAGAAATTAGTTAATAAATGATTAGAAGCAACGGCCATTTGTGAATGCTTCATCGATGCTTTATTTCTAAAATTTGTTGAAAATAATTGTATGCATGTATTATTTATTTTTCATGCCTATTCTTTATTATTTGAAAAAAAAATTTAGACATTCAGAAGTGAAAAAATAAAATTCTATGCATTTTTACATCGACCGTTTTTTCTTTCGCATTTCCTTTTATTTGAATAAATACGAGTAACTTATCAACGGTTTTCTTCTATTAAAGACCGAATAGATCAATATATAAAAGTATTGTTTAGTATAATAATTGTTGATTGGTAATTTATGAGAGTGGTCGAATAGATGGGCGGAGTTTAAAAGCGACTCCACCCCTATCGACTCCGATAAGCGTGTTTCTCTACTTCTTTCGTATTTATTTTCACTAGCTTAGAAATTTGGCAAGTAATGTTTAGCCCTATCAGCTTTATTAATTGAATTTTTCATAATTGAATTCATAAACCGTTAGAGGCCAGCTAGTAATAATGCTGTAATTGATTTAATGAGAAAATTTTTTCATAGAAAGAGGAATTATTATTCATATTTCACACTAATACTAGCCAATTTTCCCACTATTTTGTCTACTTTTGATGTTTAAATGCGTCTTTCGAAATTTAAAAATTCTTTATTTATTTATTTGTTTATTTATTTATTTGTTTATTTATTTATTTGTTTATTTATTTATTTATTTATTTATTTATTTACTCATTTATTCATCTATTCACTTGTTTAGCTGTTTGTTGATATAATTACTTACGTATTTATTCATTATTTAAAACCTCTCAAAGTGGTAAACATACAAAAAGTGTACGCCTTTTGAGTCTTAAGACTTTTAAAGCTATGAAGAGAACATCTTTTCCCACATACAGTTCAAATTAACAAACAAAAACAGCTATGAAAATGAAATATGATGGATAGTATTGAAATTTTTTGATGATTTTCTGCAATTTAGTTTCGTCTTACTTTTTCCTTATAAGTTATATTCGCTGAAAATACATTAAATTGCTTAGCTAATTTTCCAAATATATAATTCTTAATATTAAATGTAATTTAGTATATTTCTTAATTTATATATAATTTTAAAAAATTTCTTTGCTAGAAAACTTTTTTTTTCCTGAATTTATTGAAATGAATTATGTTCGATGATCATATGCTGTAAAAAAATTAGAAATTGGTTATTATCCAGCGACGTTCACTATGAATTGTCTATCATTCATCAATGTAGTCAATTTGGAGTTCCATTCAATTGCATCATTAAGACGGAATTATAGCCATTTCCACCAACTTTATTGTACTTTTTTCTTTTATGTTTCAACAACCATACACCACATTGAAACTACTTCTATGAAATATTCACATTTTTATCCCTTGGGATTGTTCATTTTCCTCTTGTCTTGTCGAAGTTTTGCGATTCTGATCGCTTTCGAGGAAACGATTGATCGCCGATGAATATAGCATGGATTAATAAATATGTCGATCTGCTACTATATTTAATTAAAAATAATTAATTCTAATAAATACAATTATTCATATTCTATTTTTTGAATAATTTTGCTAAGCAATAATTCATAATTAAAGTCGAGATAGGAAATTGAAATGAGTATTAGTTCTCTCTTCGTGTGCTTACCTCGAAACGTTCTGGGGAAATCCGTCTCCTTTCCCTCTTTCTTTCTTCAACTGAGTAGTTGAATCATCTCGAAGCTAGTACTTAGTGGATCCTCTTTTAATCTACGATATAACACAATGGCGGATTATTTATGATAGTGTTAGTGTTATATTTATAAATTTTAATCGAAAGAACTATTTCAACATTTGTCAGTTGCATTGTTAAAAAAAAATGATATGTAAATTTTCCACTCGATATTCTTATTGACTTATTTAGATCGAAATATTTTTATTAATTCCCGCCCATTTTCTAAAAATATCGCGTCAACTTTTTTTATCTATTGATGCATTACTTTAGTCACGGGAATAGTACAACGAAGAGCTTAGGTATATCGGTTGTAACGCGAATCTAATTTAACGATGAGGGAAAATTTGTTTTGGCGTTTGATGTTGAATGTCCTAAACGAACGACGAATTGTGTGGTGTTGTTGGTCGATAAGAGTGCTCTTGAATAGCGAACGTTAACCAACAATCAATGAAATATTTCTCGATTGCTAATGTGCTATTATATTTTTGAATTTATTATTGTTTTATTCGTTTTTTTTCACATAGCTAACAGTTTATTTTATCACTAGTTGATAAATTATACATCTAAGCAGCTCAATGATGCTTATAATGATGATAAGATGATTAGTTGTTGATCAGGTATTAAGTAATTAGTTGTTGACTAAGTATTTCTTGATAAAATGATAAGCTATGAACTTTTAAACATTTGTTTTTGAAATTTTATCAATAATTCCACAAATTTGAGCGATAAATTCAATATAAATGTCTTTTTAGGCGAATGGTTTATAAAATCGGTCAATTTTTCCAATACTCTTGAACGGCTTAAATAGGTTTTTTTTTTCGTCTAAATTGATGCAACTTTATTGACTTATGCTTATGAAATGGCATGATCGCATATCACTGTTAGATTTCATTACTATCTCGTTAAATTATATAAAACACTCAATAATAAAAAGACAGCTAACAGCTATTCAAATATTGCAAAAGAAGATGTGAAAAGGAAAAAGAGATAAAATGATATTCGCATTTAAAAAAAAATAGAAGAAATTTAAATTATTATTATTATTTCCGCAGAAATATTTACTATTAAAGTATATTACTAGTTATAGTTATATGTTTATCTGTATCATTTTCACATATTTTCAATGAGTTATTCGTTCAGGATGAAATCTTGATTTCGATAAGTGAGAGTGAGTCTTTAGTAATTAGTGGATTATGCATAAAAAATGCGACTCTCACTAATTGTTTCCTTTGATGGTCGTTATTCTTCATTACGTTTCTCCCTATTAGCTACGGATGATGAGAATCCTTTTAGTTTCACGTCAGAAAATTAAATTTTAGTGATATTTCTTTGAACTACATATGTATAGACCTTTTTCATCTATATTTTATGTAAAACCAAAGAAAAAAAACTAAATGATTTGGAAGTTTTTGATGAATATTTAAAGAAGCATCATATTTCTAGAATTCTTTCGTATCTAATATTGAACTCAGTTGTATTACTTGAAACTTTTTAGCGTCTCTATCGAATAAGTCAAACTATAAATCTTTTATCGTGCTCTTTTATTCCATAAGTCAAGCTATAAATCTTTTATCGTGCTCTTTTATTCCTCAATTCGCTTTTCCTGACTCCGCTCGACGAAAAGTTAAAAAAAAAAACGAAGGTCAAAAATAGCGAAAGCAGCATGCAGTCAGATGCTTACATATGGATGAGCTTCATTTATTTCTGTTCACGTTCATGTTTGCACTTGTAGCCCTCATTAAAATGCGATAAGCTTTACTCAGCGCTTATGTTTGCGCTTATCGAAACGTAAAATGCGCGAATCGTATTTTCACTTGTTTTATAATTTACATTCAATAGTTAAAACTTTTAATTTTTTCCGTTTATTTAGTAAATTTTCTATGCTATTTTTGTCTAGAAAATAAATAACACAAAAGAATTCAATGAGACAAATTTATAAGTCATTTTCTTTGAAATTTTATATTCAATAGATAAATGCTCAGGGACAACTTAAATATTGAATTTAAACAGTATAAAATCAACAGATTTCGAGAGACATTCATTGAAGTCTATGTGGAAATTTTTTAATTCGTTCACTTCATTTTGCTACATTCCGCTTCTGTTTTATGTGTTGATTGTCGTGATCTCCTTTTTTTAGAGTTACTTACTAATGACATTTAAACTTGGCTCTTTTATTCTTTTTTTTTTGTCCATTGTAACGAAATATCTTTTCGATTGGTTTTATAATATTCCAATACTTCAATTATTTTCCTTTTTAATATAGGATAATAGTTTTTTTTTTCTTTGTTATAATGCCTGATCACCTGATGATCCATCCATTTGCCAGAGGTCGACGTGCTCGGTAATGTGACCTAAATAAATAAAGTTTCTATAATACACCAATGATTAAATAGAGTATTGTGGTCGAGTTATTTGGAATTTCAAGGGAATTTTTTTCACTTTAATTTCAGACATCAATATACATTGAGTTATATTTACAAGTATAACTAAATTATTGCTTATATACGATGAAAGAATATAATAATTGAATAGTTTCTTAAAAATTCATAAAGAAAGCTTTCAGTTAAAACGATGGACGATGGTGCAATATGTACGAATGATTCATGCATCGCCACACAACAATCTGATGAACAAAATTTCGATCCAGTCAATAGGCTTACTGCTGATTTGGTTCGCTTATATTTAATCATTTTTCAATCATATTTATTTCGTTTAATTTTCTGAATTAATGATATTCCATTTCAGATTTCAGTTCTCTAATAAATAGTTTTCAATTTCATTTAAGTTTTCAATTTCATTTAAGTTTTCAATTCCCTACTGAAGAATATATATTATTTTGTAGAGCATTCCATTGTATTAATTTTTTTTTTTTTTGTTCTATAAATGTAAGTAAAAAAAAGGAGAAGCATTGAATAGGGTGCTTTTGAAGAAGAGTGAATTATTATTTTCTATAGTTTCCAATTTATGATGTAATTTTCATTTTCCGAAAGTTATTGTGGTTAATGCCATAATCACTACTCAACTATGAGAAAAAAATGCTTTCGATCTTCATTTTTTTTTAAATTATCTCTTTAGCTCTCTAATTATTAAATTAAATTATCTAAATATTACCTATAATATTTTACTTAAATTATATAATTACCTAAAAGATCTCTATCAAATACTTCCCTCATTCTTTTTTCTATTTTATAATTTAATAGTTCTTTTTTTTTAATTTTATAATTTAATAGTTCTTTTTTCATTTTATAATTTAATAGTTCTTTTTTCTATTTTATGAATTCCAATATGATTTTTCGATTAGAAGCACCCAATTGCTCTTTGATGCATTTTTGCCGAATTTATCGACTAACGTTTGCGATTCAAAAAATTTGGCGAATTTTATTATGAAAATTTCATTACGAGGTGTTCGGCAATTTCGAAATCTTCTTCGATGGCCATCGAGTTTTCGGAAGTAGTGTACTTTTTTTTTGTATATCTTCGATTTTCTAGGCTCTAAATTTTGAGCCTCAACGTATCGAAACAATCCAAGTTTCATCTAGAATCCGTAACTTTCAAGAGCTCACAACTTCGAGTTTTTCCAGCTTCTTCATCTGCTATAGAAATTTTCAGTTCAAAAAGATTAGACGAATCATAAGAGTTTTTTTTTTTTGGAACATATCTTTGCTGAACATTTGAATAACGCCGTTATTTCCCGGAATAGAAAAGCTCATCCTTGTGGAAATTTTTTTTAAATGCAACTTTGCAAAAATTTTCTTTTCAATTTTATTCAATTAAGCCATCTGTCGACTATCGTCTGAATTATTGCTTGATTTAATCTCAGGATTATTGAATTAAAAAAAAAAACAATTAGATTCCATTAGATAAAATCTCGAGCGTTCCTATCTGATTAAAAAAAAAATTATGGTAATTTTTCAGAAATATATGATAGTACTAATTTTCAGGTGGAAATATCGATTTATATCTTATGCTTGTGTACGGGTGGTCCACTCAATATTATCTCATTTATACGTTCCACTCGGCTGTACAGAAATGATCAACGAAATCGTAGTCAAATTTTACTACTTCGTATTCATTTGAATATAGCCGATCTTCTGACGATGTTTATTTATACACCAACGCAGATTATTTGGATGACCACATTTCAGGTATGTCATTTTTTGAAAACTTTTATTAACTTTTAACGATATTTTTTAAAACCAATTTTTAAAAAAATCTGCGCACAAAAAAAACAAGTTCTTGAAGTATTTCGAGAGAGTTTATGATCAAAGCAATGAGCTGGACGTCCTACTTCTTGGTGAATTTCCATTAAAAGCACTTTTCAGGATAGCGGTTACATTGTTTGCGCTCTGTTCCAAAAATCTAAAAGAAAAAACTTTATTTCTAAAAATCTAATCGATAGTTGACAATTTTTTTTTCACTCCTTAGAAATTTTTATTCACTTTTCACATCTTTTCCTTCCAATAGCTTAATCTTCCCATTGTAAATCACTCATAAAATTCTTTAAAAAAAAACCAAATTATTGTTTTCCTATATTCGAAATAATTGACTTAATTATCCCAAGGGTGTGAATTTCTCATGAAAAGTGAATAAATGACTCCATGTTTTTTTTTTTATAAATAATTATTAAAAATTGCCATTTCTTTTTTTTTAACCCTTTTAGGTTGCAAATAAATGACGCTATTGTTGTATGATCTCCATTGCGGTTAATTAAAAGAAACTGACCATTGCTAATGGTCATTCGGAAATGGTCACTCTGAAGTCATACATTTGATTATTTTATGCAAATCCGATTAGATCTGTCTGTTGAAATTGTAACGCTTAGTGCTCTAACACCATCTATTGTATTTATGATTTAGTATGACTTTGTTGAGAGACGTTGCGCCTAAATTATAGGCTCCTCAACAAAGTAATTAACGATTTCAACATATATATATATATATATATATATATATATATATATATATATATATATATATATATATATATATATGTTCAATGGTACCATTTAAGTTTCATTATTTATAGAGTACAGCAGTAAATCCTCCACTCATCGAAGAGAACATTAAGTGGAAATGGATTCCATCTAGAAATATGTGGGAAATGAGTCCATTTAGATGGGAAAAGATTCCATCAGAATGCATGTAAACTTAAGTATTTTTCAGTGGTATGGTGGTGATATTCTATGTCGTATATGTAAATTTTTTTATACATTCAGCTTTTATTTGAATTCATTCGTCATTGCTGGTATTGCGATTGATCGAGCCTGTAGCGCTTATAGAATTAAGTAAGTTTCATTTTTGTTTGATGCTGTTTCAGTAGTTTATCTTTTGCTTTTTGGTCTCAAAATCTTCATTTATTTTATTTTACAACATTGTTGATTAACAGCCGAGCAGATTGAATTAATTGATTTTGTTTATTTATATTTATATTTTTATTTATTTATGTTTACATTTTATGTTTATATTTGTTTTTTTATTTACAGTAATAGATTCATAATTTTAAATATTTATGGTCATTTCTTATGCCTATTTTTTTCATAATTTTTCAGTTCGTTAAAAGGTTTTGAAAGTGCAAATCGACGAGTACGTCGTACATTGATTGCTGCTTATATGGGTGCAACAATATTCTCGATTCCACAACTTTTCATCTTTCGTGTCTTTCAGCCTATTGAAATGACAGAATTCAGGTGTGAAATTCGTTTCTTTTATTATCATTTCCTGAATTATTTCGTTGTAAAACTTTCAATCATTAAGAAAATTCAATAAAATACCTATATTCTAGTTAATCAGGCTGAATTTATATGGAAAAACTTTTTCATTTGCAAATTATTCCCATTTGTTCTATATAGAAAAATATCCAATTCAGTATCTAAAATATCCCATAATTCCAAAAGTCATCGGCTTTTAGCAATTTCCGATGAAAAAGTTGATAAATTTTATCAATATGAATTTTTTTTTGTGTTGATATGAATGTAGGATCTCAATGATAATTCGTGATTTTTTTAAAAAATAGTTAGTAAATTTATCTAAAAATTTCTCTCTTCTATTATTATTTCCATCTCTTACTGCGATAGAATAATAATAGTTTCATGGCGACATATTAAATAATATTACTGTGATAATATTTTTGTTATAATATTTGAAGTTTTTAAATTTATGCAATTATCAGGCAATGTACACCTGTATGGACGATATTTGCATATGAATATGATTTACGAATTCAATCGCCAATGACAACTGAAAGAGAAAAACATTTTCTAGCTGCAAACTATATGCAGGTAATAAAGCTTTTGATTGCAACTTTACAGATCGGAATTTGCATTCTCGCTTATTAGCCTAATTTAATTTCTTTAATATTTGATATCTAATTTGTTCTAATTTTTTATTATTTAATTTATCAGATCTCTTATCATTTATATCAGACATTATCGCAATATATCATATTGTTATATTATATCATTTATCACTTAAATAGATTTTATATAACATTTGCAAGTTGCAATTGAATGAATGTTGCAATAAATTAGAATCATATGCAATTAATGTGGTCTTCACTTGTTTCTCAAAGTAGCTCTTAGTCTTATTTATTCTTTTTATTTTCTTCGGTGATTTATAGAAGCTTTCTTCTGCGATGCAAATATTTCGATAAATAATTGCTTCGTATTGCAATTTGCATTCTGCAATAAATGCAAAATTTTTCAATACATTCATTGGTATTTTTACAATCGTATAATGGTCAAACATAATTTGAAGGTACATCGATGGGAAAAAGTATATAATATGGCTCATTTATTGCTTCTATTTTGGATACCATCACTTATAATTGCGTTCTCTTATATTTTAATTATTTGCAAGCTCAATTCATTGAAACGGGAAAAATGTAAGTTTCTTGTTTAATCAATTTATTCGTTAGCGATTGTCCTTTCTAGTGGCTAAAAGCAATGTGAATCCGCAAACTGTTCCTTTCTCAAAGAAAATATTCGAAATGGTCACTATGGGCGCTTTTAATCGTAGTTGTTATTGCTTAATTTCTATATTGAAATTATTTGTGCAGTTGAATTATTTGGTTTTATAATATGAATATTTACGAGTAAAAATCTACGCAATAGATAAGTCGGTTAGAACATTTGCCGGAAAGTGGAATATTTTAGGTTCGAATCCGATCTGACTTTGTTTGTGAATCAAATCTCTTAGGCATAGTCGAATGTCAAATTTATTTTCGTCGACTTTGTTTAGTAAATTTATCGATATCCTATGAACACAAGCTTTAAAAAAAATTCCTTTAGGGTATTGTTGGATGGTAGTACATCGTTAAATCACTTCTTTTTTTTTTCATTTTTGATCATTCTTCATTCAATTCATATAGGCTGCTCTATTGCCCTATTCATAAATAAGTCTCTGCGCAAAAGAGTTTCAAAAATAAAAGTGCAACATTCTAAGGCATGTTATTTACTGAAGGGGTTTTCAACATATTCCACAATTAATTGAAATTCCAAAAGCTTTAAAAAATTTTTATTTAGTTCTAAAGTTTCAAAAGTTCTAAAGGAAAACTTTCGACCCAAGAAAGAGAACGCAATTTTTTTGTTGTGAGTAAAGAAATTCTTAATTCAGTTTCATACTGTTGAAATGTGGATTATTAAATTTGGACTAATGAATCAGAACCCCGGAAATAGATACTAATAAAATAGTTGTATTTCTTTTTTAATTAGTTGAGAAAATAATATTTATGAATACCATCATAAACAATGCTTATGGTGATGTTCACATATGATATATTAAATAATCTAAAAACGATGGTAATAGTAAAATTATTTATATAAATGATATAATAAAAGTAAAATATAGAATTTTTTGGTTAATTTAGCTACTCCATTATCTCAATTGAAAGCACTTCTTCCACCATCATATATGCAGGAGAGACGCTCTTCACTCAATGGAAACGTCACCATGTATGCTTGCATTTTGTTATTCCATTGCCTGAAAAAAAAGGATGCAAATGAATAGCACTGAAAAAAAAAGATGCTTCTACTGAAGACCTTTTAAAGTTACTTATGCTAGCTAAATAATTTCAAGCGAAACTATGTAATCTATAAAAGGTTTCTAATCACTGAAGATGGGGATCTAGTTCATTTCAATCATACGTCTATTCTCCCTCTCCCCCTCCCTCCATTTTCTAGTTGAAGATGGGCTGGCAATAAGAGGATTGATGTCTATTCATGGTTCGTATCGCTTTGTTTCAGTAGATCTCAACTAAAGCTGACAAAATGTTCATTTGATTGTATCCAAGTACATATAGTTGGCGCATAAAATGATTGATGACGAATGATTTTTGATACGTATTGTTGCTTATATTAGCTGATATATAATCCGAAAGAGGGATTACGTAATGGTATCCGATCGCCTAAAATAACTAAGAAATAATCCCCTATAAACGGCAAATTTATGAGTTTTCGAGGGAAAACCATCATGAAAAATGGATTGTTTTGAGGATTATGTTTATAGACTATGCGTTGATAGTGTGTTGGCAATGATGGAAATAGCAGCATTAATGTTTTATAGGGAATAAACTTTTTTGAGAGACCTAGAAGAGCTCCTTAATGACTTCATAAATCCAAAAATATTGTAAATCCAGATGGGTATATGGATCTTTATTTCTGAATTTTTAGATTTCTCATTCCCTTACTTTCCAACCGCGATCCCCCTCTTCCCCCCCCCCAACCATAAAAAATAGAATAGAGCTGTTCTCTATTTGAAAGAGGACAGCATTAGCGAATCGTGGTAGCATTACAGATTCAAAGTTAGTTTTTTCGCAATTCAGAAAAATCAATTACCACCTTAACTTTCCATTATTAAGCTTAACGAAGGCCGTTACCTTCAATGAGGCGATGAAGAAAACAATAAGCTGAATATCCCAATCACAATTTTCTTCACTTTTTTTTAAGGTACTCTAAAGAAATATTTTCTGACGTCCCCATTAAAAAAATAATTAAAACAAGTCGTCTTCATAGTCTCTGTTATATTAATTTTTCGACTTTTTCTTCCTTTTTTTTTCATTATAGAAGATTGAGCTCATGAAATTCAATGGGGATCTCTTCTAAAATGATTTCACTTTTATAATTATTGATATCTTAGGATGCCGAATGCGCCAACACCTTGTGAGGAGTCATGTTTGGGAGATGTCATGCTAAATACGCCTATTAGCCGTTCACGAGTTGGGCCAATCGCTCGACAAACTATTCATAAAGCTACCAAGGTAAGTCACATACATTTCAGCCTCATTATTCGATAATCTAAAATTTCGAAATGAACGTTTTTTTTTTTTGCATTCGCAGAAATAATTCTTAACGAGCGATTATTCACATCTCGTAAAGTTCGATCAGTGGTTATGATTCAATCGTTACAGTTTCTCTTTACTACTTATTTCAACGCAGTAATGTTAGATAATCTATAATTACAATAAATGGGTCTCGATAGGTATCTAATCATAACCAAAAAAAAATGCTTAGTGTCGAAAATAGAAAAAAAAAAACGAAATAGGCTAAACTAGGGTAATTTTATAGACTCTTAGATTAAGAGCAATTAGCAACGAGAATATTATATGGAATTAAATTTATTATTGAATCAATTTTGAGCAAATAACGCTTGAAAATTTTCAAATCCAAGTTTTTTTTTTGCCTATTTTCATATAAAATTCAAAATTTTACGTATTGCCTACATAGCATTGGATCATTTTTAGTATAAGAGATGTTGTTATTGTTGTTGTTGTTTGCGAAAATATTTCGACATTCGTATTTATATGAAGAAATTTTGCTTTCTATTTTATCAATTCCATCAAGAATTTTTTTTTTTTGCTACGAAAAACGATTTTTAGCCATAATTTTCTCTCAATGTAATATTTGAAATGCAAAAATTATTTTCTTCAATATCGCAATATATAACAAATCTCGACTCGAAATATACCCGCTTATTAGGTTTTCTTGCGCTATTACCTTTTTTTTTTTGGCCAACTGGAGGTGAGGAAGAATGAGGGAAGGGTTGTGTGGAACAGTAGAAAGAGAGGATTGCGGAATGTAAGGATATGGAGCAAAATTCTTATCGGATTTTCCTCAATCATCTTCTCTCTTATACTTAAAAAAACCTTGCCGATTTCTTCCAAAGCTTCTATTATTTATTTAATTTTATATTTTGTTTTACTTAATTTTATAGTAAATTATTTAATTTTATGTTTTTGAAATATCATAAATCTACATATAAATTTTTTTCAGAACGCAAAAAGACAAGCAGCATTAATTCTAATCGCTTATTTAACACTTTGGTCACCGTATAATGTTATGGCCGTTATGAATACCTTTGCAACATCAACTGAAGGTCGTGAAATGATTCTTGTTACGTTACCATTTCTTAATGCATTGATTGTCGTGAATCCGGTTGTTAATCCATTGATTTATGGACTCTCTCAAAATTATGCTAAATAGCACATAGATGTGCTTTTTAATTATTGTTGTAAGACGTTTTCAGATGTTGTGATTTACATTTTATTCTTCAATATAGATAGGAGAAAGGAGGCGGAAGAAGGGGAGGAGTTCATTTAAAAAAAAGGAGCTAGATCCGCATAGTGCGTCTCCTTATCACCAATTTGAATAATTGCTTTTTTTTCATTTAATATGGGAAATTTTAAGTTTTGTTCTATTCTGATGTTTAAATATTCGCACTTTTCCAAAAATTCTAGGCTTCACACTGCCCATAACTTATACTGCTGCAAAACGTAGATTTTTTGTGTCTGTCTATGTTTGTCTGTTTGTCTGCTGCTGTATACTGAATTTGTCTATTGTATGTAGTATATTTGTTTACGCTAATAATAATATTTCTGTCTATAAATGCTTAATATTTATGTCGATAATATATGTGTGAGATAAATTAATTTCAGATCAAAGAAAAAAATGTAATAATTATTTATAATTTTCGTTAATTTGAATATATTTTATTTTTCTACTCATTAATTATTTTTATTTCTACATTAATTGTGATGAATTTATTCAAAAAAAAAATGTTATGTCAGAATTTTATCGCTTGCATTTTTAACTGCTGTATTGTTATATTCGATTTGCTTGTGTCGATTTTGAATGGCTCTTTAAATTCTTTGCTGTAAACGAATGTTATCTGTTAAAATTGCACTCGAAGAGGGGTTTCTCTTTTTGAAAATCGAAATCAAAAGTATGATTCAGAAGAATATTTAAATTCCGGAACCGGAATTAAATTTCGGAATCTAATCATGGTAACGGTTCTAAGATTCCGGAATCGTAAGCCGTAACCATGAACTCCAAAGAATTAGATGAATTTTGAATTTTCGCAAATGCGAATTTCTATGCGATTCAACTCAACTAGGCATATGTAACATTGAGAAGAATTGATATTAATTTTTTTTTTTTTCAAAATTTATATTCAATAAATGAAAAGAGGGTCAATCAAAAAAAAAAAGGCAGTCAAAGTAATATCAAACGACATAGCAACGCCGATAATTTCTTTTCTTCTTACATAGAAATAATATTTCGACAATCCTGATCTCTTTGCATGACGATCGTGCTAATATATAGAATTTGAAACAAATCTTAAGGATATAATAAATGATGCGACTTATTAGAATCACAATAGTAGTTGTTGTCCCGGATCCGGTATTTTATTTAGTCATCCCTGGTCCCATACTTTATTTGGTCATTCCGGATCCCATTTAGTTCATTCCGGATTGTGCATTTCATTGTTGTATTATCGAGTGTATTGTTTATTTTGTGCGATATTGTATTTGCCGTTCATTGCAAACGGTTGCCTCCAAATATTTATCATACTCGTTTTATTTCAATCATAACTTGAAGAGTTCGAATTTATTCGAATTTATTTTATGCCGCATTGAAAATATAACGATTAATATTGTCTTTTTTTCGCACATTTTCCCAAAAAGTTTTATCATTTTATAAAAGAGTAGATCAAAGATTTTATAAGTCAAATCGATCGGCTATTGATTGATCAAGCATGAATAGTATGCCATATAACGACGATCAAACAGTATACGGGCAAATCAAACGACTACTCAGTATATGCGATGAGGCTAGCCTGAAGCAAAAACGGGATAGTATAAAAGGGGGCTGATATAGTCATGAATTCATTTTGGCTTCTAGATTGGCCGTAAGGTCGAGTCGGTCTATTCGTCGCCTTTGGTAAATGTACTAGTGTTCATAGTTCATCGCTTTTCTTGTGAGTTTTTAATTATTTGAATAAGAATTACCTGTAAAAGAATTATTACTATATGATAAACGTAACGTAACGATAGCTGAAAAATCGGATGCAATAATGAGTGGATATTCGAGTTAGTTATACTAATTAAATTCAGAAAATTGTTTCATCTTTTGAAATCATAAGTGAGTTCAACCCTAACAGAACGACTTATTGGGCAATATTTCAGGTGATGAGAGGAGGTGATGAGGGGAGATCCGAGAGGTTTAGTAATTGGAAGAAGGCTGAAAGAGGAGAGGAGGAGCCAATCTGAAAAGAGTGGTACTTGGACGGGGAAGAAAGGAAGGCGGATAGGTGCCAGTGCTAGGAACTAAGGTCCTTTCGAACTTTGCACAATAATATTAATTTTAATATATTAAACTTGAGGAAGTAGAATATACTATTTAAAAAAAAATTTTTTTTTAATTCTTTGAGAGAAAATAATAGAAATTCATTAGTCATTCATAAAATTCCCACAAGAAAAGTGTTGAATAATTTGCTAATTACCTCAATAATGCTTGTTTCATTATTTCTAGGTTTTTTTTTCTTTCTTTTTTTTAAATTAAGTATTTTTTGTTTATTTAAATAAGTGAGCGATAGATTTATTAGAATATATAAGTGAAAAAAATGGATTTACATAACTTTATGTACGAGTCACATCCATTGGGTCCATCTATTAGGTCAGACAAGTCGGCAGACATATATGTATGCAGCATATCGTTAGCCGAATAAACAGACAGACATAGACAAACAAATAGATTATTGATATATTAGCGCATCCAAATCCACTTCAACCAACCAAGCATCTAAAACATTGAAAATCGCTAAAGTTGAATATTTATTTAAATTATAAATTAAATCTTTCAATAGTAAACAAATTCATTGGTTGTTTTGAGTTGTTTCAAGAACGGTTTTAAAGGTTAGAGTGGGAAGTTCATTAATTATGGTGGGATGCAATAGTGCATCCAAAATTATGGATAATCTTGAGACGAGTTTGTGGATCAACTTTGATGCATGGATTTTTTACTTACTCATGATTTTAAAGGTAAGAATAGGAAGTAAGATACCCGATGCCGGACAATTTTCATACCCAGAGTTTTTTTTTTTTTAATTAAAATGCAGTACTGATCGCTACGCATATCTTATTTTTATCATTGAAATTGTTGATTATTGGTATCATTGCTGTTAGCTAATATATAATTCGATTATAAACTTCTAAAAATTTTAAATTACGGGGTATGTCCATCCCCCCATTTCCGCCCCCAAAAAAAAGGTTTCATTGAATGGGAAGTTGTTTTCGCATCAAAATTTCCTAGAGGGATATTATTCGAAGGTTTTTTTTAAAAGAAAGGACTATCGAAGAGGGACTATTAAAAAAGTTAGTGAAAACAAAACTTAAAACCGTTTCCATGTTGAATATTGATATTTTAGAAGATAGGAAAATTTTTAAGCAAAGATTCAACTGACCAATGGTCTTCCTCCCTTATACGCTTATATTATTTTTGAAAAACAAGTCACCACCGGAAAGCAGAAAATTTCCTCCGACATATTTATGTTTAATGCCTCACAGACGAAAATGCTTCAATCTATTGGTCATCGATTTGGCCTAGCACGTCTCGCTGCCCCTCCGATACATCGAATTGTCAGACGGCTGCCGCTAAGCTTTATAAGCATTAACGCATCTTTCATACGAATTTTTCTCTTCGCGTTCGCTTACTACGGTAATTCATAGCGTATAATACGTGAGAATTCACATTTTCTATCGATTTATTTGCGAATTAAGTTTTTAGAATTCAACTTAGCAAATTTTTTAAAACTTTAAATAATATAAATTAATGAAATTATTTAAATAAAATAGTTTTTTTAATTGAATAATTTAAAATGACGCTATAACGCATATAAAAGATGTATGCTGCAAAAGTGAGCATTAAATTTATCGCTATGCTATTTCTCAATGAATTTTTTTTTCTTTTGCATTTATCGAAAAGAAATTCATCGCTATATTGATATCTTTAAGTGAATCTTTTTATTGATATTAGATTTGTGGATTGTTTTATTTTTTTAAGGTTTAATTTTATATGAGAAATAATGGAAAAATTTTTTTAAAAAAAAATTTTTCCCATATATTTGGAATATAGGAGGGGAAGGGGAGGGGGAGGGAAAGGTAGAGGGGATGGGTATCTTTAAGAAACTATCGAATAGCCAATGAAATCAAATAGCACTATTTTCTAGGCTTATAATAATGAAGAACAAATCGATTATTTACGTTGTAAATTACGCGTATAACCTAAATATTTGCTGTGTAATAATTGCAATGACGAAGAAATATTTAGTGTAATTGGCTTTTGATAGTATTGAAGAGTTGCTTTAATGCGTGATGCTTTATCAATCCCTATATGCAGTAATAGGTAATAAAAGTTTTATAATGTTTTACAATTTAATGCTGTAAATTTTATTTTATTTTTATTTTTTATTTTTTTTTTCAATTGAAATATAACCGCCGCATTGGTTGTGATATTAGGTGTATTATTTTATCACAGAGAACCTTAGTTATTTAAAATAATCGTATATTTTTGCACTGAAAGTTCGGGAAAAGGTCATGCCTAGCCTCTATTAATTATGCATCCAAAAGTGGTCAAGTTGTGGAATAGCTGACCTCTACCTCACTAAGAAGGAGGGCATAAGGGGGGGTGGGGGGGTGGGGGGTGCAGAAGGGAGGAGGATATCCCCAAGGTTTTCATACTGTTGTTTAGTTCCATAAACCACTTAAGATACCTTAGGGGTCACCTGTTGTGCATGTTGATCTCTGCCGACTTCCCCTTGTTTTGCTTTCAGGATTGCAAGTTTTTAATCGTTGATTGTGAGCTGAAATCGATCCGCATTATTGAAAGAGTCTTTCCTATTGTTTGGAAATCTTCGTTTTGTCAACTAAATAGCTCTTCAACACTAATCGTAGCTAATGTGATACGATAAGGCTGATGGTGACTTAAAATCATAGACGAAAGAACTGAAAATAGTTGCCCCTTGTTTCGAACGTCTGATATTCAAAATTTTCGAACGGCGACAAATAGCGACACATGACAGAAGCGCCATTTTTTTTTTTTTTTTCGCTTAATCTAAGCAGAAGGATTAAATAATGTGAATGTTTTAACAATTTTGGGGGAGGAAGGTGGGGGAGGGGAGCGGGTAGGGGAATGGGAAGTTGAAGCTCCCTAAGTCAATGGGAACTTAATCGTCAATAATTTTTTCATGACGCTATTTTTTTCATCTATTGCATTTTCCAACGTGCCATGTTAATCGTCGATACAAATAGCAATCGATGTCAGCTGTGATCCACAATGACAAATTTCTCAAGCTCAATTGGTTCTTAGCGTAGTTTTTGTTGCCCATCTTTTTTTGCACTGCACTTATATTTTGCAGCCGTTTTCCCGTCGTAATGTTCCGTATCCATGACAGGCGGTATTATTGTGACCGCGTCCGTGTAATGGTTGGGGATCATTGGCCCATGAAAAAGTTATCCGTGGATTTGTGCATCCCATAATAATTGAAGATCTGTGACTTACGAACCAGTTATTAGTTGATTGGTTCGCCGAATAATCAGAGACATATTGCCCATAAAGTAGATCCAATTCGATGCAAGAATTGAGGATCCATGATCTAATAAACAGTCATCGGCGGATCAAAAGTCCACATTGGAATTGTCACATACGCTCGTATTATGACGACTCAACCTGGAGTTGGGGGATGCCTATAGAAGTATTCGTTTATACAGTTTCAAATCTAATTAATTTTAATAAGAGATATTACTGGTGCAGCTGACGAAGGGGACGGGACAGGATTAAAATCCAGCTTGATCCAATATTCGGATTTATTTATGGAAATCTCGAAAATATAATTGGAATAGAACTTTCTTTCGCTAAAGATTTTATTTGATTTTATATTTGAAAGAAGTATTTATTAATGCTATTTTCCAACTGCTTAACTTAGAATTTTACATCCGGAAATTGTCATTAATCAGATCAGATTAAAATATTTTTGATTAATGAATGTTTAAAAAAAAACTTTTTTTTAATTCGAAAAAATTTAGTAGAAGAATTAGAGTTAGATAATAATAAAATTATTTTAAAAAATTAATAGAAGTTAAGTCGACATTTTTTTTAAATTTTTAGCTGTTAAGAAATTGTTCTTCGATCATTCTAGAAATAGTCCTTGCTTAATAGATCCGGTTATTTTGACGGTTAGAAATCGACGGTTGATCAGTTAAAAGATTACTTTTCTTCGTATCTTAAAACCAATTACATAACCCTTTCTTTAAATAATAGGTTTATTTAGTAATGTAATCTTTTTTTAAATGTTTTGAAATCAATGCAAATGTTTCGACTTATATTGAATACTGTTGAAAATAATTATACAGTAATGGTTTGATTATTAATTGTCGTTTACAATAATCAAGTTTATTTACAGATAAAACTATGAATAGCTAAGTTTATTTACAGGTAAAACCCATAAATACAGTTTTTGGGTTATGATGGCTGATAAAGGTGGAATCAACGTACCTCAACATCATATTCCACCACCAAAAACACAAGGTGCTGCTACAGGTGGACAACAACTATCGGCTACTGCTGGACAATTCATCGATAAAATTGATCCATTCTCAAAAAGGTATGCTTGAATTATTGAAAAATATTAAAATATAAAGTATAATACAGGAAATTCTATCGTTGTAATTTTTTGCGAGCACTCTAATTAAAGCACATAATTGTTATATAATGTAAATATAGTCATTAATTTTATAGTAACCAAATTTAACAGGTTTGTTTCGTTGTTTTATTTCATTTTTTAAAAAAGCGATGCTTGGTTGGTTAGGGCGGGATGGAGGATGGAGATGAAACATAGTCGATAGGCACTATAAGCGTCCACTATTATGTAAAGAATGGCCTTTTTTAATTCATTAAAATCCTCGATCAGCGAACAATCTGTGGATTTTTTTTTTCATTTACTGAAATAGCGAACAACGATCAGTGTGGCCATGAAAGATGAGACAGGTATATTATATTAAACGATTAATGAAAAGTAGGTTTAGCGAGGGCAAAATGAGTCGAAAACGATCTGTCATCTATTCGGGTCTTGACACTATTACATAGATTTGCCGGCGATGATAGTTCATGCTTAGTAAAAATTTTTAAGGTGAAGATATGGGATAGTTTATTGTTTGATGGAACAATTTCCATAAGGTAGCAGCCGAAAGGAATTTAGACACCCTTGGGTAGTTCCTGTAATATTGATTGGGGGGGGGGAGGAGATGGGGCTATAATGTTTGCTGTGGCATTACTTTGTTTCAGTTTTTAATTTGCAACAATGATTACTTTCAGAGGAACGAGTAAAAGACGTCGTAGATTAGTGAATAGTAGCAGGTATCATCCAGAGAATGAGCCTGAATTGGTACAATTGCCACTCATCAAAGGTAAGCATCATTGATTGAAGTGCTTTTATAATTTTTCTTCCACTGAAATTGTTTTTTCAATCATATATTCTAATTAGAATAAAATAAAAAAATTCCTTTTTTGAAAGAATTAAAATTTTTTTCTGAAATTAAACTTCCTCATTTATTAATTTATTATCGTTTATTGCAAAGTGGTTGTTTCCGTTTTTTTTTTTCAGATACACCTTTCTCAGATCAACCAGCCCTTGTAATCCAAAAATTGCAACAATGCCAAAAAATTTTCGACTTCTACGATCCAGTTGCTCAGCTTAAAAGCAAAGAGGTTGGTTCATTATGAAATAATTAACATTTTTTTTATAAGATGGTCGTTGAGATTGATATGCAAATGCATTTGAGGTAGCATTTCTGGTTCTCTTGCAGGAGATAGTAACATTTTCACCTCATTCCATTAGTTTTTTTTTCTGGTGAATGAAGAGGTATTAAATTCTCTCATTTTCTAACAATCCACCGTGGGGAGGGGGGGTGGGGAGAAGGTGGCGGTGATCGCAGGTTATAGCCCGATTTCAGGCCATATTCGCAAACGGGTCTAAAGAACGGTCTGAATAGAAAGATTGGGAACAGAAAAAAAAGCTGTGGGAAATGGAAGGGTACACACCAATTGTAGTGGGAAGCTAGTTTTCTTTGCCAAGTTAGTGATTGAAAGTTGAGGTCGCAGCCTGGTTTCCTCTTAGAAGTCAGAGGTGTTCCAGAGTTATAGTGGTCATTTCAAGTCTTGAACTGTATGAAAAGAACGGGGAGAGAGGGGGTTGATGGAGGATTCAATCTCTCCTCTAATTGCGGCGTTGATGGGAAGTGCGCATATAGCGCATTTTTTTAGATCAAACGTGCAGCGCTGAACGAGCTAATCGATCATATAACGACTGTGAAAGGAGCTATAACGGAGCCGGTTTATCCAGAAGTTATAAAGATGGTGTCGAAGAATATATTTCGCGTTCTACCGCCGTCTGATAATTCCGAATTTGATCCAGAAGAAGATGAGCCCACGCTGGAGGTGTCATGGCCTCATCTACAGGTGCTAATATTTGAAGAAAAAAGATTGTGGTGGTATCATTCCTTAAGTTTAAGTTTTATTTTATTGATCGAGATCGAGATGAAGTAGTACTTCATTTTTTTACTGCTTAAAGTAGGATCATAAAGCTTCGCTTGGTGCAAGTACCGGTTGAAGGTTATCATGTTGTAAGTAAAAAAGTTACTTACTCTTTATTGAGATAATTTTAGAATATTTTTTATTTATTTTACCGCTTTTTGGTTATTAGTGGTTTTATAAAAATATTTTGACTCGTTTTTGGTTTTTTCTTCACAATTTGATCTGTACAGACCGATTAATTGCCAATAAATAATAATTAATTTTTAAGTGAACGTTTTTCGAGATTGATTTGTTTTTTTTTTCTGAAAGAAAAAGGTCGATTTGAAGTAATTTAGATCTTGTTGATTTCCTGCCGACCATGATATTTGAGGAAGTTTTTTTTTATTATTGGGCATTTTGAAGTTGTCTATCGCTTTAATTAAAATAATTAATTTCTTTTATTTTAGCTTGTCTACGAACTGTTTCTTCGCTTTTTGGAATCTCCTGACTTCCAAGCGGCTACTGGAAAAAAATATATTGATCAACGTTTCGTGCTTAATGTAAGTGATAGACCGACCGGTTAATTGCTAGTGAATAATAATTAACTTTTAAGCATCGAATAGGCCAACCTCCTGTTGATTTACTCTTGCCATGTCAAACCTGATCTATGTGGAGCCGGGGGGGAGGGGAGGAAGGAGGAGAGATGTTTTGGGAGGTTTAGTCGGTAACTAGTGATATAAATGTCGTGATCGAATCGGAGGGTATGGCACCATCCTGTTGTCGAAGCGTATACGCATATTCAGATGTATAGGTAGTGCTGTGTTCTATGATGTGACGATATTGTAGAGTTGTGCGCAAACTGCATAACCTCTAAACAAGTGTTATGTGGGATCATCATACGCTGTGACAGAGTTGGCCAAGAGTAAGGACTGCTGTCTTAAATAATTGTGCGATGAAATATTTGTATATATTTTTAAATTTTTAATTTAAAATGGAAATTTTCTTAAAGTACCATCGAGTAGTTAGGCCCCTCAAATTGTAGCATTCTTTTCTTTTTATTACTCCACTTTTTGTAGAAAATTAATGACGAAATTAAGTAGCTTTATTTAATAATTTTTTATTACGATGAATTAAGGAATATTTATAAATAAGAATTAAATTTTAGTTGCTTGATCTGTTCGATTCGGAAGATCCACGAGAACGAGATTTCCTCAAAACGGTTCTACATAGAATCTATGGGAAATTTCTTGGTTTAAGAGCTTTTATAAGGAAGCAAATCAATAATATGTTTTTATCGTAAGTTATTACTTCCCTTTATATTTGAGCTCACTTTTAAGCAAGAGAGGGGAGAGAGAGGGTGATAGGAAGAGAAAAGGAATACCATTTCAGTAAGAAGTGGCAATGTTCGGTATGTTAACAACGATATTTTGTATATACGATTATTTGTCTTCTAATTTTTGCAAAAGAAACTGCTTACCTTTAAGTTAACTTGCATGTTTTTTTAATATTTTGATATAATTCACTTGTGAAAGGTGGAGATGAGAGAAGTGATACATTAAGGTTTGTTATTATGGAGGGATTGATGAGGATATAGGTAGCAGATCGATGAATGATAGGGAAAAAGAATGGATTAGAGGGGTGGGAATGAATCATAAGGTTATTGAAATAAAAAAGATAATCACACATCATTTAGTGGGTTGTCAAATCATATAGAGAAAAAAAAATTGCTCAGAAATAAGTGAAACAGTGTCATTACACAAAAATCGTTGAAAGGAAAAAAAAATTTTCACGCATCGACTATAGTGAAGTTTTTTCAATGAGCAATCCAGGTTGAATGTGCAGCTTCAATCAAAGCTATAATATAGGAGCAGGTGTGAGTCAAGTTTATTTCTAAGTTGATGTTGAAAATTCGCTTTTGTAACTTTTTCTGATACATTGATTAATTGATTTTTTTCGTAGTAGCATTCGTTTTATAGGTTTGTATTCGAAACGGATTCGTTCAATGGGGTCGGCGAATTGCTCGAAATTCTTGGAAGGTAAATTGTGGTTGTTTTTTTTTTTGAGTAGATAGGTATAGCAGTTTATGAAACGTTATTCGATCCGGGAAAATTTTTTCCGGAGATCCGGAAAAAGGATATTCCATCCGGAAAAAAGAATTTCATGTGGGAATAATCGTTGCCGTATTTTAATGGGTTTTTTGTATTGTGTTATGCGGTTTACGAAACTGACAGTATTTTGGAGTTGAAATTTTGAGACTTAATACGTGACCACATGTTGCGAATGTGGTTCGATTGTAGAGTTTTTTTCTTATTCAACACTTCCCAGTTGATATATATTTGTTTGTTATAAGGTTTTATCTAAAAAATATTGAAAGAAAAATAAAGATATGATATTATCACTTTATGTTAACTTTAGTGATAAATTATTTTGCAGTATAATAAATGGTTTCGCTCTGCCGCTGAAGCAAGAGCATAAAGTATTCTTAGTGAAGGTACTGCTACCGCTTCATAAGCCTCGATGCCTTAGCCTCTACCATGCTCAGGTTTGTCTGCTTGCTTATTACATCATTTTCTGATTTGGTGAGAATCAATTCTTGCTATTTTTGTAGAGGGTATTAAGGTGATCCCTTTAATCATGTTGTTTGATATCCCACCACTGATTTAAGAAGAAGTAAAGAACTGGAAATTAGAGTAGTTTTTGAAAACAATATTCGAGAAGAGTTTAATATTCCAGGCAGCTATAGTGGTGGAATGGAGTAATCTTATACCTCATGAAGCTTTAAAGGGAATTAAATATAAATAGCACTATAATATATGGTATATTTTGTGAAATCCCATTGAACCGATAGCTGGATTCTTTTACGGTCCGAGTATTTGAGGAATATTTAGCAGATGAAAAAGCATGCTAGAGGAGATGGCACAATATGTGCTTTTTATAATTCCATTTGCGAGGCCAATCATTTTAATGATTTACGAGCAATTGCTACGATATACGCACACATCGTTGTCTTCAGCTGTCCGTCCATCCGACTGGTACGAATCTTTATGACCAGCCGATTGTAAAACGAAAACCCGATTGATTGCAAAATGCACACAAACTTTTAGGCATATTTTAGTGGCTGTAACTTCTTTCGACGTTGATGGATCAACGTGAATTTTGATATAGGAGGTCGGTCACCTTTTGCTGTGCATTGTTCCCACCAAATCCCATGCGGCTCTAGGTTTTGATCGTAGGTTGAAGGCATCGGACAGACAACTACAGACAGACATGCACAGACACACAAATATGCACACACCTACTTATAAGCACAAGATCGCTGTAATATATGGTTTTGCAATTGGTATAAAAAGAGGGTATTATTGTATTTATAGTCAAAATATGTGATTTTTTGAGAAAAAATCGAATGCGCTTATACCCTTCCTTTTGCTATTATATACTATAATTATTTCTGTTATTTTGGCTTTTTCTTTTTCTATGCTCATTCCTTGCTTCTTTGCGTTTCATATAAAAAAATGTAGTGAAATATTTGAAATATAATGAAAAAAAAATGTATAAGATTTAATTTTATTGTTTTTTTTTATAGTTGGCATATTGTGTGGTGCAGTTTATTGAAAAAGATTCAACGTTAACACCACAAGTGTTCGATGCGTTGCTCAAATTTTGGCCAAAGACTTGCAGCTCGAAAGAGGTTTTTTTTTCGATTATTTTTAAATTTTGATTCTTATTTTTAATGGGAGCGATTGATTAGGATTTTATTTAATAATAAACGAAAATGGCTAATAGTTGTGTTTCATTGGATCAGTTGACCTTGAATATCTCAGTAATGATCTATCAATTCATGAAATTTGATCGCCATTTTTGCAATTCTATCAAATCAAAGTGGAATATAGCAGTCGGCTTATTTGTTTTATATTTTATTTGATCCGTTGAAATGCTGGCCGTATCCATGAGAAGCTTAATAGTATTTAGTAATATAGTTGTAAGATTAGGATTATTGTTTTTTTCTCTTCTATGATGATTTGGTACGAATTTGGGATTAAAAGTGATTATTTAAAGATATATCGATAGCAATAAAAGTATGATATTATTGATCGATGAGTGGAACTTTTTGAATGCGCATTGAGAAATTGGTGATAAATTTGAGAGCTTTAATGTTGAGTTGATGCACTCGACTTGTACTTTAAATTAACGTGTCGGATCACATTGCACTTGTATTATCGATGGGAATGTTTGAAAGGTTTTGATGGAAGAGGAGGGTCCACGTGCAATCCCCCTCTCCCTTCTTTTCACTCTTTTTCACTTTCAGTTGTTAAGTTATCGATTGATCTCTTATCCCTGTCTTTTGATATCAATTATAAGATCACAGATAATTGAATTTGCGTTGAGGGGTTCTTCTAAATGTCGAGTTTTAGGTGATGTTTTTGGGTGAAGTGGAGGAAATTCTCGATATAATCGAACCGGAGCAGTTTAAGAAGGTGATCGATCCGTTGTTTAAACAGCTCGCCAAATGCGTTTCAAGTCCACATTTCCAGGTGAAGAGCTCTTCAATTTGGTCTTTTTTTTTTTTTGATTTGTTGAAAGAAGGAAAACGTCCACGCGAGAGCGGATCTGTCAGGGAGAGGGATACCCGAATATATGAAAGAAAGTGTGGGAAATAAGCGTGAGAGGGGATTTATTAGAGAAGAAGATATAAGAAATGAGAAGTGGAAAAGAGGGTCTTGGTTTGTTGTATAGGATGCGATTTCAAGATCGAGAGAACAGCGATTTGTTTGCTCAAAATTAGACGACGAAAGGTGATTTTTTTTGCATAGATTTTTGTCATCGTAGGTTTTCGTAATATTTGATGCTTCAGAAAAAAAATTACTGAAAAAGATGTCTTTCGTTTATTGCTTCGATTAAACGTTTATTACCTTATTATTAAGAGAATTTGATCGAAGCTTCACGCTGTTCCATTTGCTATATTTCGTAGCGGAAGTTATTTTTCGTCAATATTTTTTTCTTTTGCCCATTTTGGTAAGAATTGATGAAACCGTCGTTGAATCTGTAGAAAATTTTCTGGAAAACTCGAAAAATATCATTGATTTGCAGTTGAAATGAAAAAAAATAAGCTTGATCTTTGCGAATAAAGTATTTGAACGATGTCCACGGGAAGATTGCTCTTTTATAGATCATCATATGTAGAAATAGAGATTCTTATGAGGAGTGATGAATCAAGAAATAAAAAATATTTTAGAGATTTAATTAATTCATTATGTGAATTTGATAATATATTATTTTAAGGTGGCGGAACGTGCGCTTTATTTCTGGAACAATGAGTATATTCTTTCGTTAATTGAGGAGACGAGTGCTCAAGTTCGATTTTCTAATTGCTTGTCAGAAAATTCTCTTTTTTTTTCTTACGATTTGGCTGCCTTGAATTTTTATTTTATTGTTTTATATATTTGTAAAAAGTCCGATTTTTTATTTCTTGGTAAGATACTAGATTTAAAAAGTCGAAAATTGCTGTAAATTCCCCTTCGTGATTGTATCTTTTTTTTTAAATTACGAGGGACCTGAAATTCTAAGAGTGATAATTGAAGCTTTCGAAGTTAGTTAGTTATTAGGTTGGCGAGAGGAGAGTTTTGAAGATAAGTGATAACGTAATATTTCAGAAACGGTAAATTAGAGTAGAGCATTTTATCGACTTGGATGAAAATTTGCATGATGTTTATGGTGAGGGTGCATTATGCGTATTCATTTTAATTTAGAGGGCCAAAAATGGAATTGTTCTTGTCGTTATCGTACCCGGTGACGTCATGCATCGACGGTTTAAAGTTAATCTGAAAATCAGGGGATTTGAATTAGATATTGCAGGTATAGATTAGATATTGCAGCTGTGGGAATATCTGCCATATTTTAGCTTATATATGTTCGATTTACAGTTAGAAGTGTAAACTTTTGTGCTGTGAAGTGTGACGTCATTGAAATATTCAAAATCGAAGTTGATAGTAATGAAAGATAAAATAAGAGAGGTGATTTAGGTGATGCCAATAATGTTTCCTGCATTATATCGGATAAGCAAAGAACATTGGAATCAAACGATCGTCGCATTGGTCTATAACGTTTTAAAAACGTTTATGGAGATGAATGGGAAATTATTCGATGAGCTTACGGCTAACTATAAAATGGAAAGGCAAAAGTAAGTTGCACTAATATTGAGAGGGGTTTTAAATAATTTTTAGTTGAAATTTATTATATATATTCATATTTGTGGGCTAATTTTTTTTTTGTTTTTGTTTTTTTTTTTGTTTGTTTTTTTTTTCCGAAATTTGGGATTTCTTTAATCAATTTATTGCTAGCTAGCCTTGTATTGCACATAGCAAATGAATAAATTAAAGCGATCAAAGTGCAAATGATTTGAGTTGTAAATGATTACACTGTGTTGATGGGAATAAAACTTATCTTACGTTGCGTTCGCGATCTGCTGTCACGGGGATCATAGTCCATTGATCGCCTTTCCCATCCCCTATCCTCTTTACCGCTCTTCCCAACCCCTCTCCCTTTCTCTGGAAAAAGATGGAAATTTATAAGTGAGATTCTGTGATATTTCATTTGAAAATTTCAAAACATTTTTTTAGGGAGAAGAAGCGTGAAAAAGATCGAGAAGATTTGTGGAAACGATTGGCAGCAGTTGAGCTTGATCCGCCGAAAGAGAAGGATCCACAAATTCTGAGCAAAACACCACTCACTAGTTTCATAGTGAAGCGAGAAAATCCTGGTATCGGTATTGTACCAGGTGGCGAAAAATCGCCGAATTCCGCGAAAAGGTTGATTTATTTTTGCAAATATTTTGCATATTTTTCTTTTATTTTTTAGATTTCTTTATTTTAAGTATTTTTTTATTGACTTTATTTGTTCGGTTTAATTTTGTTTGCAGTGCTGAAGAATTGAATATTTTCTTTAAGAGAATTAGCGTCTTTTGTCGATTCGTACTTTTAGCTATTCAAAGACGGCCACTTTACAAATAAAGTTTTGCTGAATTTTTTTTTCTTTTTTTTTGAAGAATTTCTTGTAGTTCTTCGGTGGCGCTTAACTTTTTAGATCACCTAGCAGAAAGGCAAAGAATGAATATTGAAGATAAGTTGGAATGAATTTAGGTTGGGTTCAAGTTCGGGTGGTTCGACGTCAAAGAAGCCCTAATAAGAAGGAGCAAACCGAGACGCCCGCTTTGCCCAAACAGTCGACTGTCGTGACGTGATTTGTGATTTTTTTTTTTTGTACTGCTTATTGTTTTTTTTTTCTGCCAGCGAGAGAAGCCGTTCAATGACCAGCTGTAGAATTATTGAAATGAACCACTGCTTTTATCGCTCATTTATCAGACCCCGTAACTGGTAGTGAGGCATTCTGTAGAGCACCGAGGTGAGTGAACGTCCCAGTCGGACACTTTCGCCGCGGCGCAAATGTCACTGCAATGACAAATCGATGTCGCTTGTGTTCACCTTATTCGGTGGTCGAAGTTAAGAAAAGATATTTGTGGGGCGACCTCTTTTTGCAGTTTTGGATCGTCTTACTGGGGGTCCTTTATCGTAGGTTTATTCATTGATGGCCACCCTTTTTTCAGTGTTTGAGGACTTCTGTAGATTATTAGTGACAAAGTTTTTTGCGACTATTCCTGAAAACTTTTCTTTTTTTTTTAAATTTTTTATTCAAGCAAATCGATGCGTTGAAATTGAAATTACCTATGATAATCTAGATCATTTGTTGATTTGCAGTGAAATTTGCATAGAAATTTATGTTGATGTTGAATTTTATTTTTCATAAAATATAGGAAAGCACATTCGCTTTGCCCTTATTAGAATTGTGAAAAATGTTTGAGAGTATTGAGGTGTATGGAAACGTATTTTCATAGCTGAATCTAGGTTTATGACCTTGTAAATTATTACCTGGACATTCAGATATTCAAGCTGAACTATGATATATCCTCATGCAATATTTACATCCAGATCGTTAAAGTTCAATAACTGCTGATCATCACTTAATAACGAAACGAAAATTTATATAGGTGAAATATTGATTTTGTAGAAAATTTTATTAAAACATGAAAAACATGTGAATTGCATATGAATTAACATGTGAAAAACATGTGAATTGCATATGAGTTAACGTGTGAAAAACATGTGAATTGCATATGAATTAATTAGGTAAATATATGCGTATTTTTTATGCGTTTCTCTCGTTACTTTTAGTTGTCGTTTTGTTGAATAGTTTGTAGCTGTTGATCGTTGTGGCTAATAAATCGCCCTTTTTCGTTGAGTGAAGAGATTTCTTTAGATACTAATGCCATTGTTCGATGATTTAATTTGAGCGCATTTGTCGTTTCAATAGTCGTTTATTGATTGATAAGGGTGTTTCCTTTTTTTTTCTTCTCCTTCCTTCTCTCCTCTTTTTTTTTCTCGTTAATAAAATCCAAAATTTCATTTTTTTTTAGATTAAAAAAAGAATTTTTTCCGGATTTTTTCTCCTTTCTGAATATCGTGATGATCGCTAAATTTGCTTATGAGCTCCTTGAAATGCCATTTTGTTCTTTCGTTCGTTAATTTCGATGTGTTATATCGCTTTTCTTTTGTACGTCTTTTTTTCCTCCTCTTGTTCTTCTTAATAACATTGTTTATAACCCATTTTCATGCCCTTTTGGCTAATGAAGCAAAAAAAGAAATGATTTTTATAGTTAATGCCTCTTTGTTATTGATGTTAATATACGATATCGATACGAGAAATGAAAGCTCAAATAATAACTGATAGGTACTTAATATTCGTCATGTAATTTGAGTAAGGTACAATCACCCGATTCATTTACGATAAACTATACCGGAAATGAGAATTGGAGGGGGGATGGGGTGAGGTGAATGGGAGGGGAGGGGGGGAAATAGAATTTGAGATTGTGGGGAAAATAGAAATTCCAAGAAAACAGAGATAAAATTCAAGAATTTATAATTTGTCGAATGGGCAAGAAGATGTGGATAAGATTTAAAAAAAAAATTACTAACGATTCGAGAACTGTCGCTTTTTTTTTCATCTAAGCAAGTTTTAAATTTCATCGCAATTATTATTTTTTTTTTTCTCTCATTTAATACGTTATGTGCTGATTTGCTGAATTTCTTCTTTTTTTTGAGAAAAAAAAATACGTCCGGTTCTTGTATATTTTTTTTTTGATTCTTTTAATGTAACTAATGAGTACTTAAGTTAGAAAAGCAAATTTTCTTGTTTGTTGATTTGTTTGTTTTCCACAATTTCATTTTCAATTTTTGATTTTAAGATTCGAATATTGGTCGGAAACCTAGAATTGTGGGGGGGGGGGGTGGGGAAGGGCAATTTTTTTTGGAAAGTTAAGCTAAAACTTGGAAAATTCAGAATGAAGTCCCCTTCCTCTCTACCCCCCCCCCCTCCCGTCACCTCACTAATCGAGCAATTAAAATTACTCGGAAATTACCAGTGCCGATGGCTAATCGTATAGTGTCAGATGATCACCAGAGTCGAAAATATAACAATTTGAAGATCTTATATCCATCGTCAGTAATATTGCACCTTGAGAACTCATATTTCGGCGATACAGTTACCATCCTATCCTTCCCTTCAATACGGACAGTTTTATTATGTGTTAAAAAATATCGTACTTGTCTTCTCTTCGTACTTAAATTAGAAAACATTTGCAATAATACATTAGTGCAACGTTTCAGTAAACGTTGTAGAAGTTGTTGGCAATATTCCAAGCTACCGTATGCTGCATTTCGTTGTGAGGTAAAATTACAAAATTTTGCAGCTCCGATACCCCGCTCGAGATACCTTACCACATCTACATTCCTCCACAATCCATTAAAACTTTTTTCCAAAGTTATAAAAACTTCTCAAAGAGTTCAATGCTTCTATAGCACTTGCTACAAAAACGCCTACATTTTATTTTTATTATATATATATATATATATATATATATATATATATATATATATATATATATATATATGAAAGTATATGTATATACATATATATTTATATTTATATAATAAGCCTTATACAAGACCATAGTGAGCGAAGACATGACGATGGTTTGAATGGAAATTAATCAAATATAATTAAACAATAAAACATCCGATGATAAGAGTAAAAAACAACAGTAAAAAATACTATGAAAATTGTAATCAATCAAAGCGAACTGTTTGTAAGTGTTTTCAATTTTTTCTTCACACCTTCAATATTTGCCCGTAGGAAGTTTCATCGAGGGACGATTTCAGTGCTTTCATGTATTACTCCATTTTCATATTCCCGATAAAAATGCCTCAGGGCATATAAATTATTAAATGAAACTTTGCAATCAAATATTAAATGAAACTTTGCATAGACAAAAATCGAGAAAAATTAAAACAATCAGTGAGAGATGAATGATAATTCCTTTCCCTCACTGCCTCCCCCCTCCCCTTCCTTCCATCAAAACCATTGTTTCAAATTTAAAAGATTTAAATATATCAAGTACTCTTATTAAACTTCAGTTAATAGTTTATTATATAATTTGTTTTGATGCGGTTTCCATTTGTCAGTACTAAATTACGCATTTTTTGCGCAATGTGTGGTCCACAAATCATGACAGTTATAAAACTTCCAAACTCTCTTCCTCTTCTCTTTTCTCAAGAAAAAACGGGAAGTTCTTTTTTCTCAAGCATAGAAAATATGAAGAGGAAGAAACTGAAGTTTAGATATGGAGGGAAAATCTATACGATTTACATATTTCATCATAACATCTTCCTTCCAAAAATATAACATTACATGATTAATTTCTAAATTGTTACTTATTAAAAAACAAAAATATTAATGTAAAAATAATACAACAATAATAAACACAATGTATATTTTCAAAAAACAAACGTAACAACCATTGTAACAAACAACTATATAAGGAGATCGTATTCAACTAAAACGATCCATACAAAACGACCACAAACTAATTTTCTATGCATATTTATTCCGATAAAAACAATAAAAATGAAACTTTTTCAATGCAAAAATTTGAAAGAAAGCCACTGAACTGATGAATCGATGTCTTTTATATGAAAAAAGTCGGCGTCAGGAACTTCAGACTTCGAATTTTTTACGGTTACCTCACGTCATCTCTATTAAAGAAGCATTTCCAAGTTCGAGCAAATAATAGCATCAAAACTGAAAAGGAATTCGACGATTCTCATGTATATGGATTCTATCATTTAACACCAATTTGAAAGATGAGGCCATTCAATAAAACACCATATTCAATAAAACATTTTAATAAATGACATCTGCAAATGAAAATGATGCAAAATTTTGCGAAAAAAAATTAAAAAATAAGAGGTACACAAAGAAAAAAGCATAACTTGCAAACATTGACCGTTTCCATTCAACTACTTTTTTTTAAACGAAACCCTCGATTTTCATCCCTCACTCTACACTCTCCAACCATCTTTCCCTCCCTCCCTCTCAGTCAACACGAAGGAGATTAACACGACGCCAAAAATCTTATCCTTTTCAAAGACTCCACAACGTTTTCCTTCATTCACACTGTTCATAATTTTTTGTAGCTAAAACTTTTTTAAAGGCCACCTAGGTGGTAGTGTTTTATAACTTTGCCCTTTGAAATGCTCTTTCATTTCAACTGCTAGCAATTACTGAATGGTCCTTTCCATTATCCAGTACACTGCGAACTAATTTTTCATGCGAAGCATCTTTTATCTGTGGATAACTTACCGTAGCATTTGTCCTACAACCCCTCTCCCCTAGTCTTATAAGTAATTTTTTCTTTTCCATTCATTTCTAGCATATTTCACACTCTCTGCGGTAATAAACCACTCCCTCCTCTCCGCCCTCTAAACCATCGATAAGCTATTATCCTTTTCAAATGGAATGACAATAAGGTTGGAGAAGAACAAGAACACATCAACACATTGATCGCTTATAGTACATCAAAAAATATGCATTAAAACATTCACAACAAAATATAAATATTAAGAAATGAATTATATTTATTTAATTTAAATGCATAAAATTTATCAATATCATTGAAAAACAAACAAACAATTGCAGTCAAAATTAAAAAAAAAAACAGACAACAACAATAAAAGAACAGCTAAAGCAAATGCACCACACATATATCCCAATATGCTATAGTATGGATGCTTTTAAGCCGTACAGAGTTAAGTAAATATAAAGGCGTTGCTTGAAACTAATATTTCTGCTTATCTTTCTATTTACTCTTTACCCTCTTCGTTTCTCTGTGTTATTGCATTCAGCTGTTTTTCGACGAATAAAAGAAACATTTTTTTAATATCGAATTAATTTACTTTTTTTTGCTTCCTCTACCCCCCAAATATCATAGAGCTACTGAAAAAAATGCCTCTTGCATCGCATTATTACTATCCATTTCCTGTTCATTCCATTGTGACATCATTCTCTTCTGAGCAAGAAATCGTCCCATTTTCAAGGAAAGTTGCCGGTGGCGCAGAGCTTGATCGATAGTCAAATGAATTTGACCTTTTAATGCGATTGTTATTCGCCGCTAATGAATATTCGCTTTTCACATCCGTTAATTTCTTCTTCAATTCATTCACCTCTGCTGCCACCGTCTCCAATTTATCCTCATAAAACGTTCGCATATCCTCGACAGCCTTCTTTATTACCTCCTCAAATGTAAATAAATTTCATTTATATATTTTGCGCGCAATAAAATATCAAGTAATCGTTTAGTTGATGCACAAAGGAAGCACATAGTATCGCTCTTTAGAGTTTAGCAAATGCATAAACGGAAGCACAATATCGCTCGTGAGGATAATTTTCTTGCGCCATCCAAAAAATCTACAGTGTCTACAATAATAGCGCGATAATTCATTTCTTTATGCAAAACATTACTTCATCTGCAACTCATATTATTCCGTCTTTATTCCCTTGAGGGATCATTTTATTCTTCGCTATCTTTCTATGACTATCATAAATCCTCTCATTATTTTTTTCACAAACATTCCATATTTTGCAAACGATACGGCCAAGTGGGTATTTAGAACTTACAGCGTCAAGTGCTTTCGCTATTTCCGGTTCTGCAAGTTTCACCTTCCTCTCGAGTTCAGTTTTCTCGGCTAAATTACGCTTCTTCCACTCATCATGATTCTTACGCTCTGCAGTTGCCATTGCATCTTTAATTTCGATTCTTTTCTCAAGGTCCGATTTATCCTAGAAACCATATTTATACGATCTAAGCAAATGATTATTAAATAAATGAAGATAAATACGAAGAATTCTTTCGCAATTAGCTGACTAACCACTTTATAAACTATCAAAAAACAAGAAACCGTACTAATTAAGGTTTTAAAGTTTTACTTTGCTCAATCATTCCCACTAATATGCAAAAAATTCAGTTTATGCTAACCAACCGGCACAAAAATCTAAATTCCGCCAGTAAAATCTAAATCTGTGAAATTTTTTGTGCCCATTATACGATAAAAATTTCTTAAATCTAGCTTTATCGGCTGTCCAGTTAAAATTACTGACAGCCGAACAAAAACACATTTACTTAACAATTCGACATTACAATAATGCACTTTATGTATGCAAATTTGCAACACACTTTATGACAATTAAAAACTTAAAAGTTTTTATCCACTGCTTTTCACTTTCAATTATCTGCTTATATATAATAAAGGTGAAATTCTTGTCTCCACCTAAACACGCATACCTTGAATGGATCAGTAATGTTTACCTCGAACTTGAATGAGAGCAAACTTACGATAAATTCAAGTAAATTCAAACAAATCTCCCGCATTCTAATTCAAAAAAAAAAACACAATCAACGATTCATGAAGCATTTCGATCCTTTCAATCATTTACCCCTCTACAACTGAATGCCCACACAACCTCAACAACAACCTCAGCCATCGCTACGAACAACAGGTCGAGGATCGCCTATTGCGTAGCCAAATACTCTCGGATATCTTCTCTAAATTGGGTCAAATTGTCCATTTCATAAGAACGACTTCACTGCTTCAATTATTTATTTTACTTAAAAATTAAAAAAAACTTACTTTTTTCCATATTCGCTCCTTCTCTTCATAACTACGTAACTGTGCCAACATTTTTCTAAATAAAAATCTCTTATTAAAAATAAATTTTCCACTCAATATAGAATTTTTTTCTCCCACAAATCTGGAAATTAAATCAAAAACACGTATCTTTTCGACGATAGTGTTTCCTATAATGAAAAAAAAAATCTAATAAACTTACCCCAATTAGTATAAAATTTAGAAAACATAAATAAGAGTTTTAATAAAGGGAAAAAAACCAAAGCGTTTAAATATGGACAATGCCTAAACGAAGCATTAATTCCTCCACTATCATTGCAATCGATTTTCAAAGCGAAAAAAAATCCAAACAGTGGCCAATTTACAATGACTATCCGCGCATTGGAAGATTTCACTTATAACAAATTTCTTAACGAGAGGAATTCCAAACCGTATATTCTTGATATCAAACATCCCATAGGAGAAAGGCAAAAACATTCAGACATTCGCCGACAATTCCGCAAACCTATTCAGACATCCGCCGACAACTTCGTAAAGTTCGTACATTATTCAGCACCATTTATTTAGTTGTATATTTATAAAACTAAAATTTATTCATCTTTAAAAATGGTCAAAAATGAACGCGATGGTTGTTTTTTGATCATATAGAAGAATTTTTAAAAGTTCTCAACGATAACATTACAAATAAAAATAAAGGAACGAAATGAGTAATTTAAAATATACTATAGAATATTAGCAAACAATCAAAGCATACCTGCCCTCTTCAACCCTCTGACGTAACTCCATCTGTAGATTATCGATGCGAGGTCGCATTTCAGCCAATTCTTTTGCTGATTCATCACGTCTGAAATATAAATAACAAACTTATCAATTTTTAATCATTATAAGCTTCAATCCAATAAAATGGTGCAACAATACAAAATCACCTCGAAAAAAAAAATTCCAAACTCATTGTATTTTTCAAAATCGTTTTTTTTTTCATTTATGAAAACGATAATTCGCAAAAAAAAACTTCTTGATTTCAATTTTTACCTTCTCAAAAATATTTCTCAATTATCGCATCACAACAACAACCAATAATAATAATAATCAATTAATTTAGAAAGTGATGATGATTGAAATCTCTACTTAAAAATAATAATAAAAAAAACTACAAATAACAATAGAAATATATAAAACAATAAAGAAACAAGGAAATAAATTGGGAAAAAAAACATATACGCAAGAATATTTAGATTAAAAAAAATTTTTTTTTCCTCGAATATACGAATGAAATAAGGATGAATCGAATATCATCGAATATATCTAATACTATCAAAGTAATATTCTCTATGAATAGCTAATAAAAATAAACAATTACCTACCTATTATGAATGGTTTTATTTTCTTCGCAAAGTTCTTCACATTTTTTCACTAATTTCATATTACGTTCATTGAGAAAATTATTCTGCTCCTTGCAAGATGAAATCGTTTTCTCAGCATTCTCAACGTCACGTCTTCGTCGATCATTCTCTGATTTCAATCCATTACATGTTTTTTGTAATTCCTCTACGGCACGTTCCAATGTTTTCATCACCTATAATTTTTTTTTTTTTTAATATTTCACTATCATATCAAAATATCTTTAAAAATACTTTAATAACCTATAAAATTCAGATAATCTTCCATCTCTTTCGAATGAAATAAAGTGGAATAATTTGCAAAAGAAAAGTCACATGAAATTTTCGCATTGTTTTCGAAAAAATTGTGACTTATAAATTACATAAATTATAAAAATCAAAGAGTTTTTAAACTGTTAAAATTCAAACAAAAAAGATATTTGCGGAAAATTTTGTTGCAGAGAAAAATTTGCAAATTTTAGATTTTTTCAATTAAATGTTGAATCTGTAAATAAAGTGGACATATAATTTATTCGAGCATAAAACTTCTTCCTACAAAGTTACCCACCATATCATTAATGACCATATTCTCTGTCAACATCCATTATGGACCTTAACTATTTTTTCCGGTTCACTTTATTATAAGAGAAACTCAACACGACTCTATAACAAATAATAAAACTTAATTAGCCAATAAAAAATAAACAAGCCCTTATAGCCTATATGCCTAACCTTTTCGTCTATTGAATAATAGAAATAAATTGTTTTAATTTATATTTAAGCCAATTAATTCCACTATGAAATACCTTCGTAAGGTGAATAGAGCCGATACATTGCTTTCTGAATGAGCCGAATAGAGTCGCAGCTTTGATCTCATTGGGTTTCTTCCTTTCGCATTACTTTATTTCAATAAATGTCTATTGTTTTGGATTACTATTGTTGCTTGTGATGTCCAAAACGCTATAAAACTACAGCGTAATGACCGAATGACCGAATAACGGCAATGATCACTATTGTCCACCACAATAACAATACTCTTTGATATTCAAAAACTTAGCGCTTCATTTCAATTCTCAAAATTGAAAAATCGAATGCCAATTTCACATTGATTCGGTGGATCGCTAAGCAATTGGCTCAATAATACTTCACAACATAGGAATACTTTCAACAAAAAAAAATTAACTCCATATCAATAAATTTTAATATTTTTTCTTAAAAATCAATCTTATTATCAGCTATCATTTAATTATCGATAAATAATAATCAATTGATGAACGCATAAAAAATAAAAAAATCATTTGAATTTTATCATTTTTTTTCCAAATTATTGAATAAAAAATTCAGCTAAAAATTGTAAACCTAAAGAAAATATATAAATCGCTACTCGATTGCATTCATATATCACAGCGAAAAATTATGTAAATGACAAAATAACGGTGATCAGTAAACACTGCGCCAGATTTAACAATAAATATCAAATTCTATCAGGTAATCAGATAACCAATCGGATATCCGATATGAAATAAATAAAATAAATATCTCTTCTCATTAATAAATAAGCTATACAAACAACGACAATTAAATCACTATGAATGATTCGTATCAATTAATATTTATTGTCGCTTAACTAGCAATAGATGTAAAGCGGCTCTCTCTAAAATCTATCATTATATACCCAGTTGAAGGTATTTCTTAAGCATTATGTCCACAAAAATGCGCCTAACTTATTATTTTATTTTCATTTTTATTATATTATATAAGGATGACGGCTTTTCAACCTCAATCAACAACTTCAATTTTTTTTCGTTTTCTTTAGATTTTGTCATCACTTTGCCATCACTACATCAAAACTCTAAAGGAAACGAAAAAAAAAAAACGTTAGATGAAATCGATGAAATTTCCCTATATTTTCACCGCATATTCCCATTATACAATAATAAATAAAAAATATTCAATCACAATGTTGATTAGTCCAAAAAAATAAAATAACAGAAGCAAATTACGCCATCACGCATTATTCCTCTATGAACAAAAATGGCGAATATTGTCAAGACCTTCAATCCTTTGCCCCCCCCCCCTCCCCTTCCAGAAATCTCTCCAAAAATATCCCCTCCGTCTTCATATAAAATAAAACAAACTATTTACTTAAAAAAATACTTGAGCATCAAACTTAAATATATCATTATACCAACCACCTAACCTACTAGTTATAATTTTATGTTACTCTTTTCCGTCCAGCTATAAATGAATAAAAGCCTCTATCGATAGTCGATATGCTTATAAAAAGAGCAATAAAGAGCATTCATTAAGGTTCACATATCGTCTGCCTTATACACCATTAAATCTGAGTTACTATCCACCTCGTACCGTATTCCTTACTGCAGGTAGTCCTTCCGAACAAGATGGCAACAACAAACAATTGCAGCGCTCTATCACCTTTTCAAGTTAGCTCTCATTTCTATGAATCACAGCAATCTTTTCTTCTCTTTTTAATTAACGTCGAGAGTCAACAAGAAATTGCAGCTTTAAACGGCAACCGTATATTCCACTCGTCGAATGATGCAATTATGCAACTCTTATCTCTCATTTCAAACATAACTAATTCAACCAAAAAAAAAACGACAACATAACGTAAACAAAAACAATCGAATAAACAAAATGTTGCAAATTTTTGAATTATAAAAAAAATGTTTAGTGAAGTATTTACATATAAAAAAGTTAACAACCTTCGTCCCCCACATAAAAAATTTCAAATATCAATTTCTTTGTCTCCTAAAATATTCAGATAACCAATATTTATGATACCTTATAATTTTTACACTTGCTAAAATTTCAACAAGCTAGCCATTCGCTTATAAATGCAAGGATTAAGTAAAAGAAGACCGACTGATTCTAATCGAATATTCGAAAAACCGTCCATCAGAAGGCAAAACGGAAGGGAAAGAGGTCAAAGGAAACCGAAACAACCATAAATACGAAGTAAACAAACCTATCAAGGTGGAAAAACTTCTAAAAATTTCCAAGTAAGTGAAAAAAACGGCACGTATTAGTACTTATAAACTCCAACAACAGTACTTACCCTATCATTTACTTTTACGGCACATAGAATAATGCTCTCATCAATGCCTATCCCGATCAAAACCTCTAGATGCCATAACTCTCCAATTATATGCAAATTATTAGAATCCTTCTTAAAGATATTCATTATGCGTATATATCAAAACAATAACACATAATATCAAACCAATAGCCACTGATATATCAATGCTACATTATATTCCTTAATCACCTATCTAAACCTAAAACAATTCATATGAGAAGAAAACAATTAAAATAAGGGAAGAAAAAAAAATTACAAAAAAAAATTTTCCGACGTGAAATTTGGAAATTTTGTTTTTCATTCTATGTTTATATATTTCAAAAATATTTAAAGTTGTATTGAATGGGAAAATTGAATTTTAAATTGAGAGGTAAATTGAACATTTTAAATCAATAACCCCTCCTAAGTTTACCTCAACATCAGTGGCTTTTGGCTGCTGCGGATTATTCACATCAACAAAACTTTCCAAACATGTCGAACTATCATTGCACTTATAAACACCTTATCAACTCCAACCTGACTGCATCCTCATGTAACCAGACGTCAGGGTACCCCTACGAACAAACGATATCAATATCAGCACGAAGACCTATCCTTATTAACTGCTCCTTGAAACCATCAAGCAATTCAACGCTCCTTAATCCTTCGCAATGTACCTCTTCAATCAGTTATCGCAACCTCGAGTTCAAGATTACGTTTGTAAAAGTTGAAGAAAATGTGAGAATCTAACTGATTGGCGCATAGGTTTATGGCATTCCATCAAACCTCCATCGAATATACGTGGTACGAACTTACACAGCAAACCAATAAAAAAACGATAAAAGTTCGACGCCACCACCCAAGGCATTTCCTTTCCACATCACCATATATAAGAGAAACAATCAAAGCGCTCAAAAAGTATCTACTTTTAAGTTCCCATAACTCAATTTAAAATTTAAACGCATAATATAACAACTTTTCATGCATACTTCGCCACTCGTTCGTCCCTTCAGGCGCTACTCGAAAAAACATCAACGTCACACTAACGACGCCGAGAGTTCTTAAGGCGGATTTGTGCATTTTCAGGTTAAATAGGTTTTTGTCCCCCATCTTCAGCCTATATTTCTCTACCCCCAGATGAAATGAAGTATCGAAAAGAAGCATTTTAAAATTCAGCACTCATAAGCAGACTTGCTATTGAAAGCTCTCGGCACCGCGACTGTCAAGTAGCTCAAGAACACAAAACAAAATTTTTAACTTAGAACCTGCACAATTTCAGCGTTGTGGGATTCCAGCCGCAATTTCTCTGCGTTCACCTCGAAAACGGTTTGTTCGGCACGACCTCGAGCCAACTGGGCTGCCCTCAGCTCCGACTCAAGTGAACTAATGCGTTGCTCATATGCCGATAACTGTGTAACCAATGTCGAGCGTAACTCCATATCCGCCTGTGATGGCACCGCCTGCACACCATAGATTGGTCTGAAAACCAAATACTTTTATAATGGTAAATGTCGCTGCAGGGACCCTTTCAAATGGCCCACACAAGGCGCATGTAACCATCTTGCTAAACAGAAGCAAATTCACCACTCAAACAGATTAACTCATAACGCTGCGATCTGCAAAGGTTTCCTTGTTTCTCGCAGGTGCATTTATTAGCAGTGATGCAACAACTGAGCTAAACAGATATAAACTTTCAGTACAAGCTAATAGGATAGAGGAAAGTTAAAGCATAAAGGGAAATGAGGGATTCGAAGAAAACAATGATGAGTTTCGTCATGAAAACTTCACTATCATAGCCACTCATCAAACACCTGTTGTAATTTGCTTTCATTTCTTACTCCGGCAATTACCTGAAACTTGAGGTGTCTCTATGTAACAGTCTCTTTACAAGAAAAAAGTCCTTTACTTGCCATTCGCATGCCTCACTCAAAAACCAAATCAAATTCCCAAGGGAAGGAATATGCAACACTCACTGAAATGCGGGATTCATGTAGACAACCGGAGGCTTTCTTTCATTCGCAGATATAGACCCTGAACGACTACGGCTTCCCGAACGTGACCGATGTCTTCGATGCTTATGTGACTTGCGACGTCGACGCTGTGAGCGATCATCTTCCCTTGATGCCGATCCACGCTGAAGAGTACTCAACGATTACTCTTCATCACTGCTTATAGCAAGAAATACAACTAAGAAATGAGAGAACTCCGAAAAGAAGTAAATAAAAAAACCAACAAAAAGCAACCTTCTGTAGCTTTAATAAATAACAAGATGAGAAAATACGTTTATAAACGCATCCAACATCACTTTATGCAAATATCACCCTAGCTAATAACTAGACTTAGATGCTCAGACCTAGTATCCAAAGTTTGTCTGAAACGAAAAGGAATAGGTAAAGACGATAAATCCAACGGAAATGGGGACATTATGGCTCCTAGGCGGAACCATTTCATGACTTAGGAGTACCGATCGACTCCACTTTCATAAAAGTCACGGCGTGAAAATATAGGTAAAGATATAGAGCAATAAAAAAGCGTCAAAAAAATAAATAAAAATAAATAAATAAAAAATAAGTAAATAAAATTTACCGAACTATGGCGATGCCGTGCACCATTTGATGATCGTTTACGATGTGAAGATGAGACCTTCTCTCGGTCCATCTTATTAGGGGCTATATATAGATGAAAATATACTCAAATTTCACGCCGAATTCGTTTGATAATAACACAAATTTCTAAAAAAAAAAGCTTAAATTGAATAATAAAATCACATTTAATGAACAATATTAAATAAAGTATGTCGCTATTCATTTGCAATTGGGATATTCAACAACGTTTGATTCGAGTCAATGCTAACGAACATCATAAAATTGTAGTGCAATTTGATGATTAAAACAAAATATTTTTTGCTGATTTATAAAAAAAAAAAAAAAAACGTTTCATAAAAGGATAAAATGGATAAGATAAAAACCAATTTAAGAAAATTTTGGAAAAAAATGAAAACTTTTATTTTCAAAATCGCTACTTTGAAATAAATGCACAATCCGATTAAATTTTAAGAAAAAAAAAGTTAAAAATCAGTTTTACGGATATCAAATAAATTCCATAAGATTCCCCTCATATATTAAGACATGACTAACCTAATGAAGTTTGCTAGGGATAAGACCAACAACGACTTGGTCTTTATCCACTGAATCGCCGAATTGTCCACCTCGAATTTAACCATAAACTTTGTAATTGCGATAAACACAACTGAAATAAATCATTTAGACAATGTTTTATTTTCTATTTATTTATTCATTTATTTATTTATTGTAAACGAATTCACATATGAATAACACAGAATATATTCTTAAAAAAGTCTGCAAATTACAATTAGATAAGTTGAACTATGGAAATTACCTCATTTCTTAATTATCGAGCATAACTTATTAATAAATAGCATCTTAATAAAAAAAATTTATATTTGTTAAGTATAAAAAGTGGACAAATAGATGTATATAAGTTGATTTATGCATTGCTGAGGTGATCTCCCCTTCAACCTTAAATAGTTTGCAACGAACCTTTCCCGACCCCTCCCTCCAACCACCACCCCCCCCCCCACCTCTTCCCCCTATATACCGCCAATATTCACAAAATTTCTCAATTTTTTTTTTCAAACTTTATAAGAGTGCAATTACGTTTGCTGGGAATAACTTACAGAATGAAGCTAGAAAAAGTTGCACTACGCAAGCAAACAGCAAGCCCATATACCCAATGCTTTCGATTGCAACTAAATAATGGGATACAACTAGCCACTATATCACATCAGAAGAACCAGCATGATGCTTCCAAAAAGTAGGAAAACGCAGCAGGCAAAATTGGCGCGGCATGCATTTTTTGCATTTCTGATAAATTATTGCATTAATTTAAAGAAAACCGAATCGCTTTCTCAACGATCGACACTCCTCGAATAAGCTTTTGACAAATGAAGCTATCGCTTTTCGTATCTATCGAATCATAAAAAATTTGCATATGAAAATTCTACATCGCATAAGAAATTTGATACGAGGAAAACACGTCAATATTCATAGTATATAGGTTTAAAGTGTCGTTCACAGACACAGACTCAGACAAACACATACAAAAGCACGCCGAAAATCTACCACCACATCCAATTCTCTCAAATATTTGCAAGCACCCACATCGCACGAAAGTGATCGCAACAATGCGCATGGCAGTAAAATTTCCTTGTCATAAAGGGCAAAAAGTCGACTATTATAGGTCAATTCTTCTGCGGTCACATGATCTTTGCCTAACCATTCGAATCGTTTAGTAATTACCGCCTAAACGTGAACCCCATCCCTCAACATTAATAAACAATCAAAAATAAAAAATAAAATGCCCACCCTCACCACCTCGACCACCCACCACAAAGACAAATCGGTGACATCCACTCTTCAAGTGGAGAGAGAAAAAAAGCGCTGTAATAAACACAATTGATGCTCTCATCACGAAATGGTGGGAAATTTAAAAATTATTGGGCTGCCACGCAGTTTATGTCAAATTAGAGACATAAATTTACATTAAAACAAAATTCTTCTAAAATTCTAAAATATGCAAATTAATATTAAATAAGTTACAATAATTGTATTAATGTACCTATCGCATTGCAAGGTTGATCAAATTAATTCATAAATAATGTTCAATAAAGATAAATCGTTGCAAAAGTGTAACATTTCAATTGGCAATATGATTTGTTGCCGTAATTTTCCTATAACTCTATGCATTTGTTGAATTGTCATTTTTGTGCGGAATACAAGTCCAGTGAGGTGTTTCTGCACATCAACGACGTTTAATTTGAAGCTCAACAAGATGGTTGCTGTAAGTTTCCGATCAGATAGTTCAAGTATTTCATATTTTTTCCATAAGTATTTAGGATTTACGAGATTCACGGTACCGTATGTCAATGAATAAAAACCCTGTGGCTATAAAGGTACCATTTGAGACGGTATATTATAACTGAGTATAAGTACGGGATCTGTTGTGACTTTTATAACCTTACGTCTAATATACTGCAGTAATGTTACTGCAAAAAAAAATTATTGTTTAGGTTTTGATTGTGCCCAATAGCCAATGAAGCTCATACATCTGAGCGTTTAGATTTGGAGTGTTTCTCCCTGAAATCACATTCATACCTCCGTAACAATCCAACTAGGGCTCAATAAGCAACCGGCATATTGAGCCAAAGAATTCTTCAGGAAGTTTAATTTTTTTACCCTCATTCAGGGAAGATCCTATGGATTGAAGAGGTATGCAACGTTCTAATTTCATCGATTTAAGGTCACCTTTATGTTGCAGAAAGTATATGGTTCGGAAAAAAGTTTCCGCACTCAAAAAGTGCTCATTGCGGCGAAGTTAGCAAATGTTGATATCACGCTTATCACAGATACACTTCCAGCTGATAAATTCCCACTTGGCGTGGTTAGTGTTACCTCGTTTATTTTTACCAACCTATATGAAGGTCGAATTAAGTGAAAACAATTTATTTCGACAGGTAACCGTCCCAGTTGGCTTACCTGTTCGATGATTCGTTTATTTCCGATGAAGTTGCTTTTTTTTTCCATACTTCCAATAAAGTTTGATTGAAATTAAGGAAGCTCGATTTACTTTCACCTGGTCGATGATCTTACTAACTGCACGTTGTTTTTCAACTTTTAGGTTTTTTATTGTTTGTATTGTTTCTAGAGAAGTGATAAGACTTTAACATGCATCATCAAATTTTATGGTTTAATTGGTTTATTAATTACCCATTCATAGGTAATATTACCAAAAGACCCATTATTTATTCATAGATAATAGGTTTTTCATTCTATTTCAATTTGATTTATAATAATCGACCGTGAAGTATTTAGTTTATTTATTTTAATATTGAGGTTTTTTTGATGATTTATGTTATCTAACGCATTTAACTATTCAGGACGTTAAAAGGTTTGTAATCGGGTTGAATGTTGGGTTTTTTATTTTTGCCCAAAATTTCCTAAATAGAAATGAAAAAGTTTTAGAAAATATTTTATAATCTTTTAAAATTATTTTATGTTTTTTTCAGACACCCGCATATGAGGATGGCAATGTTCTTCTGTTTGGAGCCGAATCGATCGCACTTCATTTAGCTGGACAAACGTTGACACATAATAGTGTAATTCATTTTTGTGGTTTATTTTTATTTTTAAATAACGCATATTATTTGCGTGCTTTTGCTTTCATATTATTGTGATTTGACGAATGTTCGGAAGCAGATAGAGTTCAGGATATGGCTATCAAAAGATGCTATCCATTGTCGGCGAATGTAGTCGAATAGGTCTCTTTAGAGTTGCCACCACCCTCCAGACCTCGCCTCCCTTAAGACTCCTCTCATGCTTCCAAACTTCTTCCGCTGCATTCATCTCTTCTTCCTCTCGTTTTTCTTTTTTTATAAATTCATGCGAGTGCCCACGGCCTTAATTCTTTTCATTTTCCAGCTTTATAATATTTCTAAATTTTTTCTGCATGTGCTCTTCAAAAATGTTCGATGGCCTATACCGGCTTTGATCTTTGCAAATATTGAGGGGAAGCACCGGTATATTGATATGCGTTAAATATAGTTTTTTTAAAACTGTGTTATGGTTAGGTGCTCTGATAGATCGTTTCATAAAATATTTTGAAGTAAATTTTTTTAGTGCACGGAAGTGGTCCAATGGTTGCAATGGGCTGAGGGTAACCTTCTCCCCAACGTGCTTGGCTTTGTTCTTCCGAGTGTGTCGGCCGCTCATATCGATAATAAGGTAAGCATGTTGATAGCTTAGTACTTCATGATGTTCGGGAGGGAGAGGATCATCATAGAGAACAGGGTGGTCCCGCACGCTTATTATTTTATCGGGGGGAGGCAAAAAGCTAATTTTTTAGTTTAGTAGGAAGTAAATGGGCTTTTATCGTTGATTGTGCGATATGTGCGCATTGATAGTCGCCAAGTTTTTAGGTTGTGGATGCAGCCAAGAACGAATTGCTTGCACAGCTAAAACGTCTTGACGCTGTGCTTTTAACTCGAACTTTCCTTGTCGGTGAGCGTATGTCGGTGGCGGATATTTCGTTGGCTCTCGATTTGCTACCTGCTTATCAGGTTTTGAATATTTATTAATTATTTGCTTATTAAAGAAGTAATCAGCAAGTAGTGATTAAATGAGATTAAGATTTGAATATATGTCGGTGGATGAAGCTGCAATATAGATCTGAATTTGTTTCCACTCATTTTATGTGATTCGATTTGAGAGGGGCACTTGTATATTCGAACTTAACGCTGTTTTTTTTTTTTTTTAACGCAGCTGGAAGCACGTATATCGGCATGGCTAATATTTGTACTGCTGATAAGATGAAAGCTATTTCTTTTGTTTCACGATGTGATTGGGAAGGATGTTGATATAGAATAAAATAAATCTTTGGTGATTGTGGCCGATAATATAGATGGAAATAGACTATCTTATACTCGATAGTTTTTTCGTTGTTATCTAATTTAGCAAAAAGAACTAATTAGCTTATTAGGCAGTAGTGCGAATGTAGGTATCACAGTGAGATTTTCAGGTTAAAAGCAGGTGCGATTCGCTAAGAGAAAGAAAAAACATTGCACAATGTATGATTTGAAAGTATAATGGATTTATTGTTGTTGGTTGAGGTAGATGTGAATCCTATTGCTTTCAGTACGTTTTGGATAGTGCTATGCGTGCTCCATTGACGAACGTTAATCGTTGGTTCAAAACTATAATAAATCAACGTTGTGTCAAAGAGGTCCTCGGCGAGGTTTCATTCGCTACGCAGACTGCTAAGTTCGATCGTGAGTATATCGTGACTTCCTGATTCGACGGATCATCGATCCATTTTTATGAATACGGATCCGATAAACGGAACAGGCGTTAAAAGAATGCTGACCATAGAGTTGAAACCATTTTGAACTTGAAGTTGTCTTCAGCAGATTTAACTGGTTTTTCAGTGCTTTTTTCACATTTCTATGCTTAGAATATGCAAATTTTCAAGTGTCCATCTCTTTCCTTCTTTTGTATAATGTCGATCGTAATGGTTCCTTGTCGATGTGATACCTTACCAAGCAGTGCTGTGTGGTATGCATGTGAGATTATTCTAAAGATGTTCTCCATTAGGTGCAAATTATGGCTACTATATATATGTGGATTTAACGCATTATTGAGTTGGGAGGGGAGACGAGGTGGTATGATTTCTGCCGACTTAACCATTTTTCATTATCTGTTGGCTATGGTAACTGCTTATCAGGGAGTTATCAAGTGTTTATTTTAATTTTAACAGCATATTTTTATTGGCATATATGGGAATGTATAAATCAGTATTATTATAGAGTGCATAATTTCAGAGGCGAAGTTCAAAGAGTTATCGGCTAAACTTCACAAAGAGCGCCCATCATCGGCACATAAAGAGGGTAATGAAGAATATTTCTTAGTTGGTGTTCTGCTCTTTTTTTGTTTGCTATACTTAGCTTTCATATTTTGTAGAATTTCTTGCTGTAAGGGATTCCGAATTTATATTCTTGTAATAGATAAAAGACAAGAGATAGGAGGTCTTAAGCTTTCAATAGATGAGTAGAAGATCCTGGATTTCCTACAGGTGAGTAAGAAATCCTGAATATCCTTGTTTTGTAGATTTTATGGATTGTTTAGGAGAGCCTGAAAATGTAGCATTCAAGCCTTATTTTATTCCATAGTTTTTATAGCTGAAAGATACGCTAGCTGAATGGTCGGGCCAGCAAGTCGAATCAAGGTGCCGACATTCCTTTTCACACTGATGTTCTGGGTAAAAACGAAAACTTTGAATTATTTGAATTACCAGTGAGGGAGCACATTGACCAAGTAGATGTGGAGAAATAAAGTTTCTAAATTGAGTGATTTTAGCAAAGAAAGCGAAAGGAGGTGAGAAGAAGGAACAAGCGCAGGCAAAACATGAACCTACAGAAGAGATGGATGCAACAGAAGAGGCTCTTGCTAGCGAACCTAAAGCGACGGATCCATTTGCAAGCATGCCCAAAGGGTGTGTACTCCTACTTTTGGAAAATGCTCGTTATTTTAGAGATTTTGTGAGGAAGAAATAATAAAGTTTTTTTTGATCTCGTGCTTTTAATCTTTGTAGTTTTTTTATGTTTTGGAGGAAACAGTTTTATCTTAACTTTTTGTATAGTGATTTGGTAACAAGTATTGGAGAAAATTTAATCAATTTTAATCTCGGATCCATTCATTTGGTTTTTGTTTTATCTTTTTTTTTTTTTTCAGGGGGATTTATTTAATCTCGTCTTTAATGCTTGCGTATTTCCGTTTAAAAGAAAAGAATTGTTTCCTGAATAAGATGTTCTTTTCATATATCATAAGAAGGAAGTATCATAGAGGTTTTATTCAATCAATGACGGTAGATTAGAGATCCCTTTCTAAGTTATCCGCATCTCACCGTTGTTAATATGGATTATTTGTAATTCAGTGGAATGGACAGGATTTAATTAGTTTATGAGAGTGACGTGTAATACGTTTATTTGTCACATTAATTGAAAATTGATTAAATGTATTTTATAGAACATTTGTAATGGACAATTTCAAGCGAGTCTATTCGAATGAAGATACGGCAACAAAGGCGATTCCATATTTTTGGGAGAATTTTGATGCGACAAATTATTCGATTTGGTTTGCGGAATATAAATATCCAGAAGAGCTGACGCTAACATTCATGAGTTGTAATCTTATTGGAGGTTAGTTGATGTTGTTTTGCGTTTCAGTTCTATAGATTAGAAGAATATACGATGAGAAGGCCGGATATCATATATGGATTTTTAAGTAGTTTTTTTTTTTGAAATTTTATTTATGAGTTTATATTGGAAATTATTATTCGATTTTGATAATTGATGGTCATTGTACGAGGCGTACGAACAAGTACGAACCGATATTCTTTTAAAAGGGTCTATTATACGGGAACTGTTACCTCGCAGTTGATGATCACCGAATAGGTATACCTTAGGTAATAGATGAAGAATTATAGGGACGTCAGAGTATATCAATGGGAATTATTGGACAGTTGGACGAGATCGGTGGTGGTGAAGATGGCTTTCTTTTTACTATTCTGTCATCGAGTTTCAACGTTAACTATGACGTTACTGTTTTTTGTAGGGATGTTTCAAAGATTGGAGAAGCTCAAGAAGAATGCATTTGCTTCGGTTTGCCTCTTTGGAACCGATAATAATTCGACAATTTCTGGAATTTGGATATGGCGTGGACATGAGTTAGCTTTCACGTTGTGTCCCGATTGGCAGGTTGGCTTTTATTCATATTTCGCATTTTTCTTCGATGCTTTTTCCTTTTTTTTCCTTTCCATGTGCAGAAAAATTGGTTGAATTTAAGAAGTTTGACTAGTTGTGTGTTGGTGTGAGGTTTTTTTAATGGGCGGTTTAAATGTTATTCTTTTAGTTTTTGTTTTCTAGGTATACTATCTTAGTCTTAAAGAATTTGTTCAAATTAATTAACGTTATGCCAGTAACCTGGCAAACGTGAACGGTATATATTGAAATCGTTGCAATTATTAAGTAATATTGCTTTGCAGGTTGATTATGAAAGTTATGAATGGAAGAAGTTGGATCCGGCGGATGAGAGTACAAAGAAATTGGTGAACGAATATCTAATGTGGGAAGGTGAATTCGGTGGGAAGAAATTCAATCAGGGGAAAATATTCAAATGAATTGCAAGTAATTATGATGGCGGCTGTTTTGGCTCGTTCATTGTTGGTTTCTTGTTGGAGCTAAATAAATTTTAAAATATTTGTTTGTGTGTGCTTATGTATGGTGAAATACTTCGGAGATGACGTCATTGTTGCAACGCTAGATCATTCAGGCGCCACTTTAAGGTGTTGGACATTTGCGCCACGGCTGTCTCTTCTGCAAACAGTGATAGCAACACTGATGAAAATCATGAAATATATTATTTTAATAGTAGAAATGCAGGGAAGGGTACGCTTTTGTTGAAGTGAAGTTGATATTATGGAATGATGCACTAATAAGGTAGAAAAGTTCAGTTGTCAGTTGTATGGTGCGTTCGCTATTCATTGAATTAGACACATACGCAAACAGAAAACTCATGGTAATGGAATTAATAAAACTGTTGAGAGATGGGCGGTTCGCAAAAATCGCCAAGCTTTAAAGTTAATGAAGTCGGCGAAGTACCGTCTGTTCAAAACATCGGGACAGGGAGGGGGTTCTTCGAGGATCGCTTCCTTCTCTCAAAATCGACCAAATTTGGGAAATATCGTCTCTTCAAAAAATATCGAGGTAGGGAGGACGGGGTTCGATGAGAACCCCCCCCCCTCCTCTTTTCCCTTCTCCCCAACAATGGAGGCAGACTTTGGTATGTTTTTCTTTAGCTTTGATGTATGCGTTCATTTTATGTCTATTATTTTCAAGTGGCATTGTTGTTTTGTCTTTCTACTTTATGAGAGTCTTCGTTGAGAACTTATTTATTTTTTTATACATCCCTTGAGGATATATAATCTCTGTGAAAAAGAAGGGAAAAAAGAAAACGAGGAAGAAAATGAAACTCGTTGCATACTCTTCAATCCCTCAAATAGGCGTATTGCAATTGGTTTTGCAGAGTCAAATCCTACTGCTAAGAATTGTATCCGGCATTTCCGGAGAATTGGTGCACAATTACTTCCGGTATATTTAAAATTTCCAATAATTGTTTTGTCGAACAAATTCTTTTCAAATCGAACAATAATCGAAACAATTATTTGGTGTTCTAGTGTCTGGTAAAATTTTTGTAAATAATTTTTGAATTTTTCTTTATTTCTGAGTTTTTTTTAATTTTTATTTTTTCAAATTTTATTCTCTTAGTAGTTTGATCTTTGTTGAGCGAGTTTATTTAGAGTGCTTTGAATATTTTCTTGAAAATTTTTTTTTTCGAAAAACTGAACTATTAGATATTAAAATATACAATTATATTATCATTATTAATTAGTCTTAAAAATGAAAAAAATCCTTAAGCAATAATTTCATTGTTGAAATCATATTTGCAACTCCTTATAAATGATGAAAAATTAATGATTTTTCTTTTATCTCATTACAAATTTCCCCCCTAACATATTTCTCAAAAAAAAAATCACTTTCATGCCAAGTGTGCGATAAAAAAAAATTTGTGATTCTTAAACATTTCTTAATGCTCCAATGTTTTGCGTCTAATTTATTCAAAACTTTTAGCTTTAATGAACTCACATGCTGCATTTAATCATTGAGTGTATCATGCAAATAGTGATGATGATTCTTAATGGATTTTTTAAAGAACTTTATACCGTATCGCATGAAATAGAACCCCTAGGGCGTTTCAAATCGAAAATTTTTCAAACAGGAAGTTATATTAAAGAGTAGATATTTTTAGCAAGGTATTGATTTTAAGAAACTAGCAAAAAAAAAAAATACAAAAGTGGAAAATAAATTTTTAGATTTTCGGTTTTCTGATTGAAAAAAAAAGAGAAAAAAGGTATATTGGGAACGGGGGTGGGGGGGGGGGAGGAGGTTTTAGTGAGATGCGAATTATTTTTTCTCTCAAAGTTTAGATCGATGGAGGTACCATATAGGTTAGCTAATGAACAAATAATTCATTTAAATATCGTCTTAAGAGAATAGCACTAATTTTGACTTTTGTTTTATGGAGAAATTATGCGAACATTCGTTTCTGCAGAGGGAAATTGATGTATTAAAAAAAAAAAACCTTTTTTTCGCCATTTCCCATTTCGAATGGGTTTTTTTTTGTCAAAATGCATAAATGTAAAAGCGCGAAAAAAATCTTCTAAAATCATTTTACAAAAAAAAAAATTCGTATCGATAAAAAAGAGTTATCGAAAGCTTCTCAAAGGAGATGCTTGTTGACTTTATTTTCGCAGAATCTCGTCGATAAATTTTCATAACTTTATTTCTTCGATGAAATAAAACCTGATCAATTAAATGAAAAAAAAAATGTAGATTTATGGACTATCTTTGTGAATATCATCAAAAAACTGTTAATATTTAAGAAAAAAAAGAAAAAACTATTGATATGCCATTGATATTCCCTTTCTTGAAAAGATTTTCTAGTGCTTCTAACTGAGGTTATTTTTTTCTCAGAAAATTTTCCTTTTGCTTATAAACTTGCCAAATTCTTTCACATCATATTTCCATAAGAAATTATTAATTCTTTATAGAGAGGCAGTGCTTATAATTTAATGAATTACGGTATCCATGATTTTATGTATTTTCTTCAATAATAGTGCGTAATTTGAATGGTTATCTTTGTCAGTATTCATATATTTAAGCGTTTGTTTTATTTGTCTGTCTGTGTCTGTCTGCAGATTTTCAACTTTTTCAAAAATTCGCTCAATGCCTATCGCCTAATCAATCACTAAATAAGATAATTATTGAAGGCTGATTTCTTTACTGCATTATTAGTTTCTATGAAGTTTATTCGAAGATAAACATATGTATTTGATATGAAAAACTGCTAGATAATTCATACGAATCCATTTAACGTATTGCTTCTATCATGATAGAGTAGTCATTTAGCTAATAGCATCTTACTCACTTCATTAAATAAGAATTATTTAGTGCCAGTTCAAATTATATTTATTTTTGTTTGTTAAATTCGATGATAAAATAAAATTACAACTTATATTTATTGTTATTTTTTAATTATTAGGATTTGAAATCAAAATTATTTTTGATTAGTTTCTAATTATATTATTCTCATCTTTTTTTTTTAAATAAATAATTTCTAATGGATTTTAATTTTTGAATTGAAAATATTTTTAGTTTTTTACAAAAAAAAAGATTGAATTTTATCGAAAATGATTGTGATTTTTTTTCGATGTTAGAAGATTTTTTTGGCAATTTTCAACATTCTTCAATATATCAACGGCGTCTCAATATCAAATAAAAGGCACCACATATAATTAATTTACTATTGAAACTAATAGTTAATTAGTGTAGTTAATTAGTATAGTTAAAATTAGCGTATCACTAATAATCAATTTTAAGTTTGCAGTTTATCTGATGTAATCCAACTGTAAAATTATTAGCAATATACTGTCAAATTATTTTTATATTATTATCAATGATTTATTAAAATTTTCGATTATTATATTCTAATATAAGTTTATTTCAATTTAAATAATAAGGTGCCACTAATAATATCCTTAAATTTTGACTACGTTTTCAAAAAAAAAACCTCAAAAAACCTCAAAAAAAAACCCTTTCATTTTATTCAAATTTCGACAATATAAAGAAATATTTCTGATTTTGCTTCCTTGTTATTTTTTTTTGTCTGTCGATTATTCGTCAGTAAATCTTAAACGGCATACTTTATTACAATAGTGAATAAATGCGCTCATTTGAAATTAATTCTGCAAATATCTCCGCTAATTTTTTTGATCGCCTCATTTCAATGTGATCATTAATGCAGCATTTAAAATATTGTCGATCATGTAGGCAGATAGGCCGCTTAATATAAGTTTTTTAAAGAAAGAAATGGGCAATAGATGGGGGGGGGGATGGGGTGGGAAGGAGAGAGAGGAGGGGAGGGGAGTAGATTGGTTTTGCATGCTGTTGCGAATATTATTTTAAAATAAAGACAAAACCTATAGGCTTAATTGGAATTTTAATTTTTTTTTTAAATTATTGCTTCAATTTTTTTCGTCTAATAGTTTATAAGAGTTCAATGAAAGAAAATAAATGAGTATAGCTAATAACTTTTTCATTCAAATATAAGAAATTATATTAATAATATTTTTCAACAATGAACTGATTAATATTGATAAAATATGATAAGCGATAGATATGATCAATAAATCAATTGATATGAATTGATTATGATAAATGATCAACACTAAATAAATTAATTGTAATAATAAAAATTTACTTAATGATTTAGTAAAATCTTAAATAAACTTGAAAAAAATAAAATAAACAAAAAATAAGTGAAAAATAAAAATAAATAAAATATGATAAAATATCGGTAAAAATTTAAAATCAATAATAAAATACAACTTTTAGAAATATAAAAATCCTAATGAAAGATCAACAAGATGAAACAGTTCAATTTTTTCTCATTTTACAGCATTTGTGATGCTCACATGTTGTTTAATGATGTCTAATAAAAGCTCTATGAGGTGAATCTGCAAACCGATTGCTATCGCTTTCAACTTAGTCAAAGACTCTTCAAGGTCGGTAGGATTCTTTAGCATGAATTTCAAGAGCTTTATGATTCTATTGCTATGTGATTTGCTGTTCGTCTCTCTTTAAGGTGGTTCTTACCTGTCAATTTAATCGAAAGGTCAATTTATCAATCAATTAAAAGATAAAGGTCAGATCAGGTCGGATTAGATCATATAAGATCATATAAGTAGATCAGATCAGCTCTTGATAACATTCTTTATTGAATTCTAGAGATATTAGATAGATAAAGATCATTCTACTGTTCGATGCTATAATAAACTGATATCTTTACGCGTGCAAAGTTAAGTTCTTTTTTTTTTTTTTGGATAGTGTCAGCTGTGTTGGCTATCTCATTTGTTGATCCTTCAACAACTCGATACCTGATTGACTTTCCATTCACTCATCAAACCTCTAGCCTTACTTCTCGTACTCTTATTAAACAACAAACCATCATACTCTTACTTCTCGAATATCGAATCGCTCTTTCAATGATAATTAAAGTTTTATAATAACTTTTCATTCAACTCTACTAATTGGTTATTGAATTCATATTTATTGTAATAATATTATCATATAATTTTTGTTATGCAATAGTTGATTAATAATATTAACTAATATAGTATAAATATTGTTACTTTTATGAAGTGATAAAGTAAGTAGTGGTGCTTATTACAGAATTAAGATAAGATCGATTTAATTTGGTTGAAAAATTGTTTGTGATTGAAGAATCTTTTAGGAACGTTTGTATTTGCTATGCGAAATTCTTGAAGCTATTGCTTAAGTATGAACTTTAGAAATTTGAGCAAGAAAAATTGATTAGAAGTGTAAAGAAAATTTCGTTGATGCAAAAAATTATTAAATTCTATTTTTTTTTCCACCAGTTTTCTACTCTTTTACTATTTGTAGGTATTTAAATGGATTGCATGAATATTAAGGGATTGCGAGGGTGGGATGGGGAGAGGAGTGATGGGGAAGTGAAAGGGGGAGGAGTATGTGGGAGTGAAAGATAGGCGACTCCATAAGATATAGTTGGAACCCCAACATATCACCCTTAAAACTTATGACATCAAACCAATTTGAAGCATTCAGAATATTCGAATCTATAGGGATATAATAAAAGAAATGATGAAATGCTAAGCATATGATGAGCTCTTTTCGAATTCATCATAAATTTCGCATCGAAAAAGGGATTTACTTTTATGAGCGTATGAAAATTATGCCCTGAGGCGATGTAAATAATCGAGAAATGCGTGACGCATTTTGCTTTAGCTTCACTTCGATTGCCCTTTGAGTATTCATTTCTTTGAAGACTTTTAACCAAATAAGCTTGATGAGAGAGTGTTTATCTTATCTAACGTGACAAATGCAAATTTGTCTCAGAGTATTCAACTTAATTCTTACCCTAACTTCATATATATATATATATATATATATATATATATATATATATATACATATATATATATATATATATATATATATATATATATATATATATATATATATATATATATATATATATACATGGATTACGAATATGTTCATTGTTTGCTTTTTTATATGAACAGAAAAAAATTATAGGTGCACGAGTGTTGTATTTTTATGCAAATGTACTGTAATTGATATTTGCGAATTTTTTTCTCGGCAGTGGTTAGGCTTATGGAGCTACGGACTGCTTCATCTATTACAACTTTAAAAGCTCTATCGCGTGATATACAACTCATTACACTTCGAGGGAAAAGTTGAAAACCGGATCGACCGGCCAGAATTCCTGAAATCTCGATTTTTGCAATTTTGGGGGTCCTCGTTCTCGGCCGATGTTTGATGTAGTGCTAAATGGTTTTTTGATTTGTCATCAGCCCGCCGAGACCTCTTCAGCGGTATGCGGATTGGAACTCTAGGTGAAATAGGAGCCGAGAAAAAAATTCCGAAAAATCGCATTTTTTCGATCGTAAGGGGGTTAACACAGGGAAATTCAAAAAATACTTTTTCTCTCCAATTCCGATGAGTTAGGTATGGTGTGATAGAACTCGATGAGCTGATCACGGATATGTGCCTTGTTCGTTGTTTTATAGGAAAAGAAGGAAATTATAGGTGCACGAACGTTGTATTTTCATACAAATGTACTGTAATTAATATTCCGGAACCTTTTTCTCGGCAATGGTTAGACCTACGGAGCCATCGCCTAGTTCTTTCAATACAGCTTCAAAAGCTCTATCAAACGATATAGAGCTCACTATACGTCGAGAAAAAACCTGAAAACCGAATCAACCGGCCAGAATTTCTGAAATCTCGGTTTTTGCAATTTTGGGGGTCCTCGTTCTCGGCCGCTATTTCATATGGTGCTAAACGGTTTCTTGATTTTCCATCAACTCGCCAAGATCTCTCCAACGGCATGCGGATTGGTTTCCTGGGACAAATAGGAGCTGAGAAACAAATTCTCAAATATTGCATTTTTTCGGTCGTAAGGGGGTGTAATACAGGGAAAATTTCAAAAAATATTTTTTGTCTCCGATTTCAGTGATTATAGTATCAAACGATAGAACTCAATGAGTTCAATATGAAGTTCAATATGTTCAATATGAAGAATTTCTAATCATTCTAATTGTTTCTTCTCCTTTATTAAACTTGATTATTTATGAAAACTCATTTATAACTTAGCAATTAGCATAAATAAACGATGCGTTCATCTCACTGTTCCCTCTATTTGTGAAATTTTGCATTTGCAACTTTGTTTTTTTTTTTTTTTTCGATGTAATATTCTATTGCCCAATGGGAATATTTTTCAGAAAAGAAATTCCCAAAGGGAATATTTTTCAGGAAAGAAATTAAGAAATTATAAAAGCGGCTAATAAATTGATTTGAGCGCAAAAATCTTGAAAAAAAAAAGAAATAAAACTGCCGCGCATAAATTTTAAAGATTAAATGGTTTCATAAAAATTTGCTCTGAATATTCTATCAGAATATCGGATGAAAGAAATGTGATATTTTTATTTGTGAATTTGGAAGAAAAAGAGCAAAAATTTTACTAAAAAAACATAGCAATCAACAAATGAAGTGTTGGAAATTTTTAAAAACTATTTTAAAAAAATCATTGTAAAATTTTAGAAAAATTTTTTTAGCATCTTCCAAGAATAATCTACTTTTTTTTCACTCATAAAGTAAACATTTTTTTCCAGAATTTCAACAAATAGCTCAGAAATTCAGAATGAAAAAAAAAAACTTGTTTCCTTCACCATATTGTTGATGCGATTTGTTATCGCTTATGATTGGTCTTTAAATAGAATAATATTGGTCAAGCTTACTTTTTACAGCATTGTTAACAATTTTAAATTCTAACATACACTTTATGAAGTTACGAGAAGGCAAAGCAAAAGCAACGAAGGCAGAAACTTCTCAAAAAAAAAAACCTATCAAACTTCCTCCTTATTGGCAATTTTTCTTGACAGCCGCTTATATCTATCAACTCTAAAGTGAAAATAATAGCCTCAATATTTTTTCTAAATTTTCGCTTTTTTTCTTCTCACTAGTTATCGGTTGCTAATAAATCTACTAAAAGCTACTTTAAGATGTTCGATTCATCTTTCTCCGCCGATATATTACCACAAAATATAAGATTATCCACTTTCTCGACAGTGTTATTTAAAGAAACTTGCTGACAAACATCTGTCAGCTAACGATAGGAAAACTTCACTCAATAACTATTTGATGTAACAAAATCAACACAAATCGCTTGAGGGTATTATTATTGCGAATTACGAATTGCTAACATTAATCGACTATGTTGGATGGTTGATAGCATTTTGCAACATTCACTTAAAAGGAATTCTTCTCAATGATAAGCTTCTATTTTATCAATAATAAGGATCCATCTTATCAGTAATGAAAAAATCATTCATATTTCTTTTTTCTTTGCGATCCGCAGAGATAATCGAACATATTAAATGCTTAAATGATTTTCATAAAATATTTCTCACATAAAAATTTTTCATGAAATAATTTTTCAAATATGATGTCCGATGAAAATCAGTAAGTGAATAATTAGAGAAAAAAAAAAGATTATTGTGAAAAAATGAAATAAGTATTGGCTTATTTTATATAAAAATTCCATTTAATGAAACAAACATATGTGTTTGGATAGGTATGTTCGTTTAACAACTCTGATTAAAATCTACACTGATAATAATTATAAAATGGAATAAAAATGATTAGCTGATTGCTTCATGCAAAAAAATACAGGAGGAAATATTTAAATACGAAAAGGAAATAATAGCTAATAGATGAGAAACAGAAATAAATAGAGAAAAGAATAAGAAAATTGCGACTCTGAAATATGTTTTGCATTGAACTAAAGCTTTTTTAATTTGAAGATTAAAAAAAATTGCACTTTCAGCACTAGTATTTTTCTTTTCCATCAGCAGTGGAATCTTTTTTACAATCAAAAAATTGGCGAAATTGCACCTCTGCGAATTTATTCTCATAAGATCGCTTAAAATGCCGCAATTTTTATGCTTTGGAAAAATTAATTTTTTAAGTATATTTCATTCAAACATAAATCAATAAATTAGCTTAGAATCCAATTATCTTCGAATATGAACAAGTTTCCCAGGTTTGAGTTCATTTCAGGTCGGAATCAATTTCAGGTTTGAATTAATTTCAGGTTTAATGTATTCTGAGGATTTTTCTTTGAACACTTCTATCTTTCATGTTATTAAGTAGAAACTGTAATGCACAATGAATGCGTGATGCTATTAACAGCAAATAGAATAAGATCTGAATGATGCTCATTAGTGAAAAATTTCCTCTTCCTTGGTTTCATGGAGCATTGCTTTGACTTTTGCTATTAATTATATAATAGAAGCTTGGCTAATGAAGTAGAAGTATAAAGACTTTCGGAAATCGTTCGGTAGAGAAGCGTACGGACTATACAACTATGAAACTCGTGAACAAATTATGGTTTTCATTGCGAAGAACGTCTTTTGCTGCCTTAAGGCTGTTCTTCTTCATTAACTTCTCTATGACGTCATTTGCTTGCCTACTTTAACATACATTTTGATTGCCTTCATTCATGTGCACTGAGGCAATTTGTGAATATACGAGAATGTCGACTATATTTTATTGGGGAAAAAAAGAGCTGCAACCCTAAAGTGTATCGGAGTTATGGCTGCTTTCGTTCACTTCTATTTCCCCTTCCCTTCCCCCACACCCGCCCGTCCCCCATAAGCCAATAAACCGACATCTCTACAAGTGGGGAATTATGCCTAAACGATCGAATAATATATGCTCGTTGCAGGAATGTTTTTCTTTATCCATCGAATATTTTCTGATATTCTCAATAAAAAGATTGATTCATTTCTATTCGTATCGATCAAATATGCAGAAATTTACATATGCAAATTTCACAATGTATTTGATTCAATAAAAAGCGAATCTAAATGATCAATTAAATGCGTAATTATCTTCTAAAATCTAAATTCTCAGTTAGCATTTTATTTTTTTCATTTTTTTTTCATTTCAGACTTGAAAGGAAAAGATTATGAATATTTTTTCAACTCTCATTAACGATAGCATTTTGCAGCTATTGAAAAAATTCTTGCAAAGAGTGTATATGAAATAAAAAATCAGCTAAAATGTATTTATTTACTATCATGTTATTGAACGCAAATACGAAAGATTTTCCTAAAACTAGTGCGTGAACGTGTTTATCTTACGTGAAAGTACGTGAAATAAATGAAACTTACTACAATGAATTTTTGAACGTAGAAATGAAATCCATAGAGACGAAGCTATAAAAGAAAACACCGGCTTCGTCTTTACGAAATTTCATTTCCATATTCAAAAATTCATCGTAATAAGTTTCACGTATTTCACGTACTTTCACGTCAGATAAACACGTTAAAATTTTTCAATCATTTCAGCAACGATCAATTTAAAATTGATTTATTATAAAATGTCGAAAAAAATTATGATCTTCTATTTTTTTACTATTTCTATTTCAACTTTAAAACTTATTTTCTAATAAGTATTAGGTATTAATAGGAGAATATCTCTCAAGATGCTAGACATTACTTCTGAGATCAGTTAATATGTGCAATTAGAAAATTTCTCGTTGGATGCAAATTTTTTCAACGAATTTGGAAATTCAATTTCTTCAACAACAACGCAATGAATTGAAATTAAATATGCAAATGAAAAGTTTCTAAGATTTACTATTTATAAATAATGATGAGGTTAATTACACAATGAAACTTATTGATCGAAATATCGTAGAAATTTATATGATCGTATGTAAATTAATATTTGCTAGATAGAAATTGTGATACTAATTAATATCTTTTTTATTAAAATATGCATAAAAATTTGCCGATTAGTCGAGCTATAAAATTATCTACCACTAATATCTAATTTTATGTAAATATTTTCTTTTATAGGAGACCTATGATTGATGAAATGCCAACTTTCAAAGTTTAATTTACTTCATTCTATTTGATGATGTTCTTTTTTTTCCTCGCGAAAGAATAGTTACTAATGCTTGATTGTGCAATTGAAGTAACATCCGACGATTACGTCGTGAATGTGACGCACTATTGCAATAAATTGCTAGGCTAGTCAAAATTGCTAAAAAGACGAATTGCATTGAATGCGACAAAATCGATCAGAAAACTTCTCTAGAAAATGTGAAAGAAATTTAAAGATTTTTGGCGATTCTATTCGATAAAATGCGACATTCGATTTGCGAAATTTCGTAGTTTATTACTGGGAAGTTTTTTTTTGTTTCCTTCTTTCGTTTATTAGTGTAGAAAAAAATTTTGAATTTTATGGTGAAAATTTTTAAAAAGTGAAGGTGAAAGTAAAAATTTTTTGTCATTTTCAGGATAAAATGTTCGTAAAATATGAAAAACACCATTGATTAGTTGAAAGCCGGATTTCATATTGGAAAAAAAAATTTGTTTCTCCCAAATGAAAATTTATGATCATCAGAAAAATTATTATTTTTATTATTTCAACGAAAAAAGATTCTAAATTTATGAAAAATTCGTAAATTTTCTCGACTTTCTCAACTTTTACGCGCAATAATTGCTTAAAATATTTTCCAAAAATCGATTATGTGACATTTAATAAATATTGTTTTAAATGTCATTTAATTTTCACACATATTGTTTTTGTCGTAATGAATTAGAATACATTCCAATATTTATATAAAGTAAAGTGGGGAACTTATCAATTTGTCTAAATCCTGATATTAAAAATGAATTTTTCAATTGCATCAATGGAATATCGAATGTTTTTTTTTTCGACGAATAATTAATTCCGATCCATAGCGAGTACGAGGATCATACTTCATAATCGTTTGTAATGCTTTATATGTAAGATGAGTCGTCGTCTCATATTATTTTACGTTGTCGCTTCTCATTTAGCTACTAATTATAGCATCCAGCTAACTGTCAGTAATTATTTCTATGGAAATTTGTTTTTTATTCCTCGAATTTTTCTATGAATATTTTCAGCATGGAATTTTTTCATAAAAAATAAAATTTATGATGTTCAATCTATATATTTCAAGATGAACATAAATGTGTACTTAATAATTTCCTCTTTATTTCATTAGTATTTTTTATATCGTATTGCATGTTGAGAATGATTATGGTGAATGGAGTGAACGTATAAGAATATCTTTTCCACATAAATTATATAAAATGAAATTTATAAAACCAATAAAATATAAAGCCAACTGCTAGGCCTGTGATCGAAAAATCATTGAAATAATTTGTATAATGTTAAGCGTAAAGAAATTATTAGAATTTTACTCATAGGCCTAGTAAGCAATTAGATTCATACTTATAAATTCCAACAAATCGGTCACTTTTCAATTTCACGACAGATGACCTAGCTGATTGAAATCGCCTTAAATATGAGCTCTCATATTGCACTTATATATCGTTAACCTATATTATCGAGTAGAGGATTTATTCAAAAAATTCTATATGGAATTATGATTATAAAAGACAAACCATTGCATTGTATATAAATGAGATTCGAAAAAAGCGACTATAAAATTTTTTAATTTAAGTTTTAAAAGTTTTAAAATAAATAAAGATGCATATATATATATATATATATATATATATATATATATATATATATATATATATATATATATATATATATCTGCGTTTATATTCCTATCCGCCTTTCTCTTTGTTTCAACTAAGGAACACTAAACGTCGACTCATAAAATTTGATGCGTCCAATATGCACATCATAAGATAATCATCTACGTAATAATTCAAGTTGATCCATCAATTTCGAAATGAGTTGCACTTTTTCACTTAAAGGTAGGAAATGTTGCATTCATATTATACCGACTGTTTTCTCATTTTCTACCAATCAAACCATAGAAAAACCATTCCTTTTCACTAAAGTTTTCTATAATTGTATCTTTGGCTCATATAGATTCATGTAATATTTTAAACTCAAGCCATAACATTATTCAAAAGCCAACTCTTGTGCTCTATGATTTATGCAAATGTATTCCGATATATGTGAATAATAAATGTTTTAATTTTTGCAGATGAATAATCAATAATCAATATGCAAATTTTTTAACCAATTTCTCTTCGCTTCTCGATCGTTGCATTTGATAGTTTTTTTTTTCTCTCTCTCTCTTCTCAGTGACTATGTGAAAGTCTAAGCAAAAAAAGGACACTAGGCCACCATCACACTAATTCCTATCGCAACGAACAGCTGCACCCTCTTTCGTTTCCGTTCCAAACGAACATTTCAACATACGAAATGTGTTTCACCATAATGAGGCTATTTATTTTATATATGATCACCGATTTTTATTCTTTTAAAGTTTTTAATGATTAGAAATGAAATCAAATGAACAATCTAGTCGTATTACTCTAATTATTTACTACTGTACTAATTAATATTCATTGAATACAATTTCGTAATTAAATTTTATTTATTCGTTAATGCTGCATTCGCAATGAAAAATTCATTTCAAATTGCTTTAATTTCGTTTGCGAGGCTTTTTTTCCATTATTAGCACAGCACATATATTAGGGCTAATTTTTTGATGACGTTTGTCTATGAGAATTTACATTGATATATATATCTATAGGAACGAAGAACATAATTTCCAAAAATCATTTTCCTTTGGCCAATTAGCATTAGCTTTTCCGCTTAGAATTTATGCGATCTCATCGTCACCAATTTCGATTAAATTAAATCCATATAAGCTGCTCTCTTCTACCTTTTCACTTCATTCACTATATTCTTTATTCGTCGTCCTTTGAACGAACCAACAACGTAGATGAGTAGAATGAAACGATTTACAATATCAAGCTACTTTTTAAACAGATTCAACTTTCGTGCTGGGTTCTTAAGACACAAGGATGAAGGGGAGGAGTGGGGGAGCGGGTGGGAGAAGAAACCTTTAAAGAATTATTTACTAAACAAGGGAAGCTTGGCTACTCACCACTACTCAACTTCTGGAAATTAATACACTCCATATTGGTGTGTTCGGGAAATGTTTGATAATTAGTGGGTGGTTGGGGGCTTTTGGGGGTTCTTTAGTACAAACGGGTTTCTTTTATAACGTAATCCGAGAGAAGATGAGATTGCACATAGCATAATGGCTTTTTTCAATGATTCCGATTTTGATAGTTGTGTCGAACGAATGAAAACCGTTATTTGAGAATTTGGCCGAGGAATTCCCACGGGAATCTGAATTGCTTTCTCGAACACGTTATGTGCTATCTGCAAAAAAAAAAAAAAAAATGCACCGACCATCGTTCATTTTATACCCATTGGTAATTCTTTTAGGTGATTGACGCCGATGAACTTCCTTAAGGTTTTTGAATTTTTCATTCATGAAAGTTCCTCCCAGTTCGAGTGCCTCATGAATCTCATCTGAAATGCAGAAACGGGTATTTTTTTTTTACCAAAGGAGGTCTCAATTTCAATTCCTTTATTGGTATAGGATTTCCCGTATAATGTTTCTGCTTTCTATTTTATAGTTTTCAAGTAGAGATCTGTCTTTTGATGCCAACTATAACTATAATGCCCCGTAAATCTGTTTCCATGATGAGAAATTTGTGATTGAATGGCCGGAGGTATATTCATCATTTTTCCATGTAGATCTAGAACGATAAACGTGATAGCTATATTGTCTAAAATATTTCATCGTTGCAACATTGATTTTAGTAAAGAAAGAAACAAGAAACGATCATTGAAAGCGAAGAGAAAATGCCATTTACATATGATTTCATGCTTGTGATTGTACATTCAAATTGAGTTCTTTATTAAGTAAGGAGAGTGATACAAAGATGGAAAGGGTGCGAATGAAGAATGAGACCATTTCAATCTATTCACAATGTTTTGGTGGTGGATGAGAAGGGATTGAAAGGAGGAACTTTTTTTTCTCAAAAAATTACTTGATTATATATGCACCAAAACCGTATATTGTAAAAAAAAATTTTTCAATCAATTCACATTAATTGTAGAGAAATAATTTAAATAAAATATTGTCGAAGTGAAATATTCTTAGTGAATCAACACTATGAATATCTTTTAAATGTTGACTGCAATCTTAATATTAAAATAGCTTCAAAATTTCTCTCTCAGTGCAAGTAAATATTTTTGAAAAATACGCGAGTAAACAGACTCTTTGAGGATTCACTACTATCGCCTTTTTTCTTGTAATAACGAAGGCAATTATTAACCAATAAAAGAGGCATAACGTAGCGAGACGATTATTGTAAATATTGACCGTAGAAATTCAGTCAGTTCCATCACTCAATTCTATTTTATTTATTCGATCTTTATAGTTTGTTTGTTTTTTCGATGTTTTAAGAAATAACTTAAAACGAAAATTTAAAATCAAGATTGAACTGAAATAAAAAATGTAGTGCATTGAACGTTTGAATTTTAAGCTACAAAATGAAGGAAATGATATCATTTAACAGCTATCGTTTTGACTAATCAGAAAAATATCATTCGATAGCATCCATTAGTAAGTTTATTTTCCTACACAGCAAGCTTGCTATTTTAAATTAATATTCTTTATGCAACAATAATTTAATTTACTACTTAATTTAATTTACTACTCCCTTACGTTAAGTTTATTAGTGCGGTATATATCAATAGATGCATAACATATCATTTAACTTCGTTTCTATTTCTGGATGCTTATTGCTTACAATATTTGCCTTTAAAAACCATATAATAATGTTGTTAGTCTAGGACAATGAGTAGTGAATAGAGAGAGATACCCGTGCTTTTCCTGCGCTTGAGGTCTTACTTTTCGAGCATAAAATATTGTTACACTTATGTAGCTAATCCTATGAATCGTACTCTCATGAGGACCAAAGGCTCACTTCCTTTCCCACTCCCTCCCCCCTCCCCTCCTTCTTCCGTCACGTCACTTTAAAAAGGAAGCATTGGGAAGAATCGATATATTCCGCCTTCCTCGATGATTTTGTTATTGCTAAAGAAAAAGTTATTAGCAGCATATTTTATTTTCAAGTGAAGCAATGAAACAATACACAATTGTTTGCTGTTGTTGTGGGCAAATGTTTCGATTTTTCACATTTCATTTTCAATATTTACTGAAGCAATTTGTATTTTTTTTACACAGTCTCACTAATAAACGTCTTTGTGAACTTTTTTCACTTTATCGTAGAGTGTACTCTGCGATCTATGTATTGATGTTTGTATGAATATCTGCCTATATGTCTATAACTTTCAATTGAATAACTCTTGAAAGTGGTAAATAAATTTGACTTGAATGATTTGCATCCCATTATCGTTATTTCCCACATGAATAAAATACTAACTGATTAATATTTAATCAATGAAGACTAATTGCAGTTCAATTTTATGGCCTCTATTTGAATCTAACTAGTAAATATGTTTCCTGCAAAGATGCAGTCACAGTATTGTAGAATAAAATTATTCAATAAATGAATTATCAGAATTAATGTATGATGCAAAAGCGACATATATATATATATATATATATATATATATATATATATATATATATGTATGTATGTATATCGCTTTTGACATTACTCTGAAATTACTGCAGGTGTGAGTTAGCGTTTAATGTACGATGCACAGATGACTTTTAGAGAGTCTCACCTCGATACAAGTTGATTGAAATTCATGTGTTGCTCTTTCCTTGAAGTAATGAACCTTTCAATAATGTAAATATTATGGCTCAATCTCATTTCATACTATACTCTCTTGAATATACATTTTTTTAATATTCATATAACCGGTTGGTTTATAACGGCTCAAGTTACAAGTGAGAAGGAGTGCTAAAGAAGTTGACACAAAAATGATCATTTGCAGCTATGCTTATCATACCAACCGGTTTAGAAAATTACTGTTTAAAAAAAGGCAAAGCATATGCAAAAATACATTTACAATTTTCACTCATTCGATCGCTCGATCAAACCATTTCAAAAATTCGTTTTTTTGCAACGTAACCGATTGCAAAACGTAATCCACTAGGTGTAAATTTGCATATACCAAATCATTTTTTACGAATTTTAGGTACATTTCGGTATGTGTAGATGATTTTTATTCTTTTTGAATTGAATGAGCTAATTTGAGAGATGCTCTAAGGATTATCTTGTATTAAGATTATGCCCATCAAATTTCATGATATCAACTTTTTTCGAATTGAAATCACCGAATATATGCATGTAAAAATGCATTTGCGTAAAAGCAATATTATCATAATGCGCTTTGCAAATGTATTTTTTGCAAAAAAAGTACATAGCCTCTTTCCTATTTTTCTAGCGTCATGAACATAGAAATGCTGATTTTCGTTGAAACTATCAATTAGAACGCTTTCATTTCTTATCTACAAAAAATATACATTCTAATTATTTAAAATAGATATAAGAAGATAGTTGAATGAATAGAATTTTCTATCACAATAATTTAAATATATTCAAATAATATACCATTTTAGAGTATATTTTCAAACATAAATGTCATCACGTGAAACCTAATAAGTGGATTATCATTGAAAACTTTATAGCTGTCAAATATAATAAAAAAGAAAACAGATAAACTTCAATGATAGCTACAAAAATGACAACACTCAATTAACTAAACAATAAAAATCCTCGTAAATAATACGCCTGATTTTCTAAAAATAAGGTGTGATTAAGCGCCTATTTATGAGTATTTCTTCAAGTTACCAATAGAAAACGTTAACTATAAATATTGAATGCCTAAATTTACTCAAAAAAATTGCAAAAAAAAAACGTAAGAAATCAAAAGAATATTATATATCGCATCATGTTTAGATGTGTATTGCTCAGTACGTGCCATATTGCACAGTTTTTATTCGATATCAAGATTGCCTTATTTGATCCGTTTCTATATATTTGCTCTACGTATTTTAGTCACTCTCATATTGCAAATTTCAACCATTCATCTATATATGTAAGTGATTTTGTATTTGCCCTGAACTTACGGATTTATCTTTTATAGCGTCTATCAATATTCTTTGGCATTGCAATAACCATTAAAATCTAAACGTTAAAGAATCTATTTGCCTTATTCAGTATAAGCTTTTTAAGAAGAATTTTTTTTTTTTAAACATTACGGACGATTTTCTTTTTTTAATTTTCAAATTTTGGAATTTTAGTTGTGAATTTCTATCTTATAGAATTACATTTGAAAACATTGTTTTTGCATTTGTTAAAAAATTGAATCCCGAAAAAAGTGTTGGAGTACACTATAAGAAGTTGAATTTGAATCAATGAAGGTGCTTATGAAATAATAAATCCAATCACTGTTCAAAAAGCAACGGATATACTCCTCATTGCCTACTGCTTTTTAAAAATTATTTTTCTTTCACACTTGATTTATAAAATTCTTAAAGATCAAATGAGAAAAATTTTTGTGGGAAATGAACAAAAAAAGGCATGATCTCAATATTGTAATATTCCTTTTTTCATACGGTCAAAAAAAAATCTATCAGATCAAAGACCTTCATAGACAAGCGTCTTCAATGTCACTCGACTTCGTTCATTGTGCTGAGCTAACTGAAGAGTAGCGGTCGGTGGGTTTTGTGGGTTTTATTTCCAAGTGCTTCCAGAATAAATTTATTAAAGTACGCAACGCCACCGAGGTAACTTTCTTAGTTTTCAACGCAACAACTCGACGAATTTCACTACGAATTTATCTTCATTTTGTTTTTCACATTATTTGCTTAAGAAATCTTTTGCATTTATGTGAGTGATGTGGTTGTTCCGATCATGGAAATCTACAATAATCACTGGTTGCAATCAATAATACTTAGGATAGCTCAGCTGGATAGTCATTTTTTCGGAAAGTGAAAAGTGTAGAGTTCGATTTATGCCTATGGGTATGATTTTTTATTTGCTTCTGATCGCAATAAAAATATATTTTTGTATTTCATTTAGTGGCTCAAGAATAAGTCGCTAAACGTGTTTTCAGTCATATATAGTAAGTTAAGGTAATGAATACCTACTAGACATATTAGAATAAAAATGAAAATTTATTCGATATTTCATGTCACCATTTTTTTTCCTCACAAATTCTCTCGTCATTGATATAGCTCGCCTAAGCTCTTAACGAATGTTACATGTAAGAGATAAATATTGCTATGACGCATTTCTTCGTCATGTTCTACTCTCAGTATCGCCGAAAGGGAAGGAATGAAAGGAATATTTTTCTGTTCTTTACTTTTCTTTGCAATTATAATATTGTTTATTTATTTATTTTTTATTACTGTTGTTGTTTATTGTTTTCTCATCATCGTTATCTTTAACGAATCATTGCATAAGTTATATGGTAAACATGTGTTCTCGAAAGCTCATATATTCTATTTATAGCAACACAACGAAATTTCAGCAACTAATTGAAAGGAAAAAGACTAAAATTGCCCTTTTCGATCAACGGTCGATTTTCGGGAACAAGAAAAAATTTGAAAATATTTTTTCATTCGTTGAATTTTATGCTCATTTCAAAAGTTCAATATTTATAAATTCTTTATCAATCAGTAGTCGATCCGTAACATCAAAATGCTTCCACCTGTATTTGGAGCCACTAGGAGCGGCATGTTAAATTGTTTTAGTTGTTTAAATTTCCAAATACGAAAAAAATTAAGAAAAATTTTCACTCGCGGCTAACGATTTTCCGGTAACCTTCTTGTGTGACATATAGATGATTCGAAAATAATGACAACTAAAGGTCGCAGATGTTCACATTATTTTAAATAATTCAAAAGAGTGCATAGAAATATATTGGCTCTTTTATTGTTCGACTAATAGCATTTACTATGTAGAATCGTTAATTTGTTAATTAGGTGGTTAAGAAAAGAAATTTAGTGAACGCAACAAAAATAGAAACGTGATTCTATAGAAGAAAATCTGAAAAGAGATAATTAATTCAGCAAGAAAGAAGAAAAAACATTGGGAAATATTCCATCATATAGATGCGACTATATTAGCTATAATTTATCTAGAAGAAGGAGAGCAAAAAGAGGTTATGAAATGTTTTTAGAAATTTTTCTATGATTTTTTTTTTCTCACTAAACGGATTTTGCTAAAAGAGTTGTTCATTGGTTTTGCTTTATTTTAACGCAAAAAAATACTCTCAGTTTTTTTTTTCACCACTTTTCGTTTTCTCGCAACTATTGCGCTAAAAAAAGAGGATCGTTTTTCTCAGTCCTCTCTACATCTCAATACTAGGTAGCTCATTTATCTTTGAAGGGTTGGACTCGTATCGATGATCCGCCACGATCCGAAACGATGCCCTCGGTCCCGTATCGGAAACGTCTCATTCAGAGACTGCAGGAGTCGTAGTTTTCCAATTTTCAGTGCTCGGAATTTCTAAGCGTCAGATTTTCCAGCGGTCTGATCTATAGTGATAAGTGGTAATTTCATAAGAATGGACAGAGAAATAGCCACCCATCTAGTCAAGCCGCTTCACGATCACTAAAAGCAGAGTAGAAAACGCAAACAATATATGCAAATTAATTGTTTATATATGAGAGTTGGAATAATCCCTTTTCTTAGAATATATCCAAGTCACACTCCCCTTTCACTCCTCTCCCATCAACTTTAATCTGGCCACCCACGATCATATCGCACTCTCAAATACTTGAGCCGATACTAATTTATCCAAGAAAAAATTTTTTCCACCATATGCATCCATATAGTTGTTCTCAACTTCTTTTTCCGCTGTTTCCTCGATAGACATTGACTTTATTACCTTGCCATATAGTTCAGATTGATTGTTGATGTCATATGATTTTTTTTAAAATCGTTAGCTTTTTAAAGATTATCGATTATGAGAGGTTCGGCACGTTCCTTTATTTTTCGATAGTTTTCTTCAAGTTATAAACGAATAGGGTGATTTTATAATAGAATGAAATATAATCGTGCACTATAAAAATTCTATGAGGTTGTTTTTCGAACATTTCAAAGTTTATGTATATTTGCATGCACCTATTTGCCTGTCTTTTCGTTTGGTAGTTTGAAGTCGAGAACCACAGAAGGTGGAGCTGCATAATTTGTCAGATGTAATCAACATTACCGAGTAACCTCTCGTATCATATTACATGGTGATCCATTGATTTTGAAGCGGTTTATAGATACGTATAAAATTGATATATAAATCGATCCATCGATTTCAAAAATACTTAATCGAGGACGTAAATAATTAATAGAGGAATTAAAATTTAAAAAATTAGAAAAACTAAGGAAAAAAATTAGTGAGTAAAAACTGAAAAGATCTATTCTTATATTTTGCTTTGTATTGCTTACTTTAATAGCACCACTGAAAATGATCGTTACCCAAGGGCGGTCGAATGACTACTTGAGAAGCTTAGTGGATCTTAACTCCACCTTTAATCGATGCGTTGTCACTTGGGCAGATAGATGCCTCTAGCTTTAGCTTTTCATCGTAGTTATCGTTTTTTGCACAACGTGTTGTTCGTCTTAGCTCGCTTCTTTAAACATCTTCTAATGATTTACCTTTTCTCCCCAACAATACAATTAATTGTTCTTGTCTTCAAATAACCTTCTTTTATTACAACACTGGCGCTATATATATATATATATATATATATATATATATATATATATATATATATATATATATATATATATATATATATATATATATATATATATATATATAGTACCATTTTATAAGGCGAATGCATATGTTGCGAGACTTGAATTTATATTTACGCAACACCTAGCTTGTATATGGGCGAGAATTTTAGAACACATACGTAATGGTGTAGTGGGTATGCTTTCAATGCATTTAAAATGTTATACTCTACTTTACCTTTGAAACGTTCACCTTTTTTGTTGAGTTGTTTATTGAATGTTCGAATGTTCACCTGTCAAACTGACTTTAATCTCTAAGTAATTTTTTTTCTCCAAAGTATACATTAAACGAACTTTGAAATCTTTTTGCTAATCAAATGGTGTGTATAAATATTTCGGCGAAAACATTTCCAATTTCACACCTCCACATTTTCATGCATTAACAAATTTCTTGATAAATTTGAATGAATAAGGTTTGTTGACCGGAAAGTGGGTGTTTGAACAACACTTTTCAGTTTTTTATTTTCACTTTTTCCGATTTTTTTTTCCATTGCAAATAAAAAAATTCGATATTTAATGACACAAGCTATATTCATCAATATATCAAAAATATTTTTCAAGAATTTCTCGAATTTTATTCAACTATTATTGTAATTGTATATTTTTGTTCGAAATAACGTTGTTGATCTAAGAGCGCATTCGCTGTGTCAATTTGTTCGGTTGTTTTCTCGTCAATACAACCCCACATTACATGCAGCCACAACACTTCTTCCATCGGCATCCGGTCCATAGTATCCTGTTGCCAAGCCGCTCCAAATAGTTTATGCAGAAAATCACTTCATTTTCTTAGTGCTCTGCCCAACAAACACTTCATTTTCCAAAGCGTGTTTCAATTCATAACGTTAGATTTATCTATCTTTTCACCTGAAAGGATTGAGATAGAACTTTAAAATGAATGCAATTGGAGTTACCTTTATTATTTATAAAAACAACGAATTGACTGCATAAATTCATGGCCTCTATTTGACTTTTCGGTTCTCTTTTTGCAAGAAGAATTTGTGTTAGTTCATGATGCAACATTTTGCACAAATATTATTTCCATCATAAATATATTGATTCCTTATGAACTTGTCTAAATTTGTAAAATCAAAAAAGGGCCAGAACAATAGAATAATTAAAATACGTCGTCAAAACTATACAAGTATTTGTAGCTGAAAGCTAATAAGCAGTTCAGCAAGTTGTTGAACAACCTTTGAAAAGTTTGGAGCTTAGCGGCTGAAGAAGAACTCCATGAGACGAATAGATAATTCAAATAATTAAAAAATATTGGCACATTATTTATTTATTGGCAAATTTAAGTTTTATTCGAAATAATTCTAATCTTAAAGAGTACCGTAGTGATTAGATATTGAAGTAGATCAAGATAAGTGATAAAAATAAATTAATAAATGTATATATCCTCAGAGGATTATCTTAGCATCAATTCATTTCACTTAAGCCGCTTATACTTTTTGTTTATTGTTTTCTGTTTCTATTGTTTATCCGCTTGCACTGTTCGGATTAAAATGCGCCAAGTTTTATGCCATTTAATTGAATTTGATGTAGTGGATAAGTGCATCGTTCTACTTTGATCACAAAAACAATCGCTAATCATAGTAATTTCTAAAAAGCGTCATATATTCGTTGATAATCTATTACCGTAAGGGCGTCGATCCAATATTTAACGCTAAAACGAAATATAACGAAATAGTCTTTGCTAGTCTTTTATTATAAATACGGTGGTCGAATATTCAACGTTATAAAGAAATATAACTGCATGCCGGTTATTGTATAAGTGCCACTTCAATGCTCAACGTTATAACGAATTATAATGAAGCAAACTGCATGTAGGCATAAGTTTGTTTATCCTTTCATACTTGAAGATATCGATTATCGAAAAAATGTGGGGCGAACTCTACTAGTGCTTAATGTCAACCATCTGGCACCTTTCCATTTTCGGGCATTAATCCCGCCCCACTTAATTGTTACTTTTGCATTGGGATGAAAAAATAAAGAATAAATCTATTCTCACTAGTTTTCTGCATCATTAGAAAAAATATTCTTCATTAGCGTATAGTTGAACTTTTAAAATTTCCTCAATAATTTTTTTTTTTTTTGAGTCAATTGAAAAACCTTCTGGACTTTGTTCTCCAAACAATTTTTGAGGTTATCAGTCGTTTAAAGTTTTATCTTGCGAATTAAATCGAAAAATAATTTATCAAAAATTACCAAAATTTATCAAAGTTATCAAAAATTTTTTTATCAGAAAAAAATTCAGTTTTTTTAAGCAAAGAATTTTATTGCTTGCATATAGTGTTGGTAATTGACAGTGGTCAATGACCAGAAGCGAAAAAAAAAATTGAAGAGTACAAGCTTAATTAAATGCTCACTAGTTCAGTCATGTGGATTGATGCCATAGCAATTGAAAGGACTGTTTCTAAATTATCTGCATATGATTCGATTCCATGAAAGTTCAAAGTTCATTTCGAGCCTAATCAAATTTCTTGAACATCTCTAGCAATCACTTTTGCAATCATACTTTATCACTTAAGTTGTTTACACCCCTATGAGAATTAATTATGTTTTTATATTATTAAATATAAAGTAAAATAATTTTCAAAAGTTCCATATGAATAGATAAAGAAAAATCTTAGTGGCATCGTTCACTGAGGAATTTTTTTTTTTTGGGTTCGACTAGCTATAAATATTACATCTAAATTACCGATTGTTTTATTTCCCTTTTTTAGAGTAGAAAAAATGAACGCTGCGACAGCATCTGATTCGGATGTCGACGTTGAGGTTGTCGAAAATGAAGATTCTTCCATCGCAACGCTTGCCACGTTCTATTATTTCTATATGTTACTATGTATAGTTATTGGGCTTACTGGTAACAGTATGGTTTGGGTTCTCATAAGGTAATTTTTATTAATTTCGTCAATTTATTTTTTTTATTTTTTGCGGCAATTTGATGAATTTTATAAAAATATTTTAGAAATTCCATATCAGCACTTGATTTTATTGAAAATAGATATTACAATATGTGTTAGAATGTTGCATTGAAGTGGTCATACTTGGAAGAATTCACTTACCGATCTCACTTGTTTTGTACTTATATGACACATCGGCGACATTCTTTGAATTATTGTAATAGTTTATATTTAATTGAAATCTTCAGTCGAAAATTTGAATAAAAGGTTAAGAGGGATAAAATTGGCCGAGAAATTTCACCCCGGAGTCAAATTTACAAAGTGGAAAATTATCACTATCGAATGGCCGGTGATATGATTATAGTAATCACATCATTTTAATGAAGCATGAACAATATATTTACTGGCTGTTTTTAAAAACTTTTTTTATAAAGAGTATTTTTTAACAAAAAATGACAGAATTTGTTGAGCGACCGGAAAAAAATGACGGAAAAATTCCAATTTTATTTCGTCAAGAACTTTTTCTTTATTGAACGGCCGGAAGAAGATTAGCTTTGCATTGATTCAAATGCGCTTGATCAAAGATCGGTGACTAAGCGGTCCTGAGCGCGTAGCACGTAAACATCCCACATAGCAACTAAAAGCGATCTTTTAATCAATCACTTCCTAACTTTTACTATTCTTTTTTTAGCATAAATTCTAAGTTGAAAATTTTTCAACAGAAAAAAATTTTCGATTCATGAGCGACTCCTGAATCAAGAATTGGAGAGAATTTCATTGCAATTCAAAAATTTGAAGAGAAAAAACAACTTGACGTCATCTTGGATTTTTTTGAAACCATAGATAAGAATTTAGCAAAACGCATCAAATTGAGTTCTCTCGATTATTTCTCCTCATTCGTATGACGAAGAATTTTCCTACGTTTTGATAAAACAATTTAGATTTCAAGAACGATTTCTGAGCATATAAAACATATCTGATGAGTTTTTTGGTAAATCTAATTACTTATAGTAAATTTTTCGTAAACTTCATGATAAACAAGAACATAACTTTATGGTTGGATTGAGTATGTTTGCTTCTCCCATATAATCTCCCTCCTATATCTGAATTTGCATATTCAAAAAAGAAGAATTTTTAAAATTTCCAAATGATTTATGCAACTTCATAATTAGAATATTGCAAGTGAGGGAGATCGAAAATTTGGACGATCTTTGTTGTTCGTTTAATTGAATGCATTCAAACTCTGCATCTAAATTTATTGCTTTAAACTGAACGCTATAAATGTTCTTTTTTTCTAACAAAAATTAACTTTACTGTAGGTTTTGAGGAAATCGAAATAACGTTTAGTTTAACAAAAAAAAGATTTTTTTTTGGCGAATGCTAAAACCTCATAAGTGCTCCTCAAACATTTCACTAGTAATGAAAGTATAATATATTTGATCAGATATGTCGTGCAAATTGCACCAGAAATTATTCACTTGATCGGAGCGCCTTTTTTCATTATTTTAGTATAGAAAAAATTATTGAAAATGCTCAAAAATTAAGTTGAAATTTTTGAAATTTTTAAAAAATTTGCAAATAAAAATTCCTAACTGAGTTGATTTTTCTGTTGTTGATGTGTAGAACATATCGCTAAGAATTGTTTGATTGAAATGATTTCCATGTGCATTTCATCGATGTATCAGTTTATAGGAAAATACGAGAATTAAAAATGATTAGGCGTAATTACATTCAGCTTGTTTTCTCGACCAAGAAAAATATATAAATGCCCTAAATTGTATTTTCATAGCACTAGAAATTGAAAACACTTGATTTAACACTAAGAGCATTTGCTAGGTTTGTTTTAAATTGTAAAAATGAGAGGTATATCAAAGGATTGTTGTCGTGTCTGTTTGTCTGTCTGTCTGTCTGTCTGTGAAGATCCACAACAATTTTTTTGCCGAAATTCATATTAAAGCAGCTGACCTAACCATTCGGAGTGCCATCTCCTGTGGGAATATTTGTCCAAATTGCTATATATCTTCGATGTACTCGTCATAGTTGAAAGTAAATATTTTTGTTGAAGAATACTTTTCAATCGTAATCGATTCAGGGAATTAAATAAAATTCGCAATTTTTTAAGTTCCAATAAAATGTTTTTGATTCGTTTCAAATGATTTTTGCTAGTAAAATGCCAAATCTTAATTAAGAGTTTGAAATTTTTGAAATACCTAAGGGATGTGAAATATTTTCGAAACTTAGCAATAATAAACTTGAGAAATTCTGCACTTTTTTTCCATCAAACATCAATGTTGAATATTGTATGAGAATTTTTATTATTTCATCGATAAGAAATCGCGCTTATTTATGGAATTTCAGCGATTTTTTTTTTTTTGCATATTTCCCAAAGCCTCAACACTGTTTACATATAGCAGCAATATGTTGTTGATAAAAAAAAAACTTCACGTCATCTTATTAGGTTTATTGAAATGCATTGCCTAATCTATCGTTATAGACGACAGTGTAGGCAAATTTAGCTTTTTTTTTCATTTTTCTACGTTCCCATTGGAAAATTTCACAAATTTCACATATTTTTCCGTCATATTTGGAAGAAAAAAGCAAACAGTGTTTAAATTTGATGAAAAAATTTGAAGTTGTGGAAAATTTTTTTAAATTCGCAAACGAGATCCATATTTTCTATCACGACAATTAGAGTAATTTTCTCACTAATTACACAACATCTGTTAGTGAACGCTTCTTTTTTTTTTCTTTCATTATTAAACCTTTTTTTTTGCATTTTCACTCACTCTCCTCAACGAATACTTCATGAATAGTTCAAAAATTTGCGCTTTCTTTCTGTGCATCCGAAGAAATAATGAATAAATTAATGAATTTAGCAGTCTTTCTATACTTCTCTTGCAATCTCTCGTTTTTCGCGTTTTCTTTTTTTCACGCGATATTCATTCTGATTCGACGGTCGATTATATTTGCGACGAAGCCGAAACTAATCCCTCCTCCCCCACTGAGAGCATTCTATAACTATGCTCAATTTTAAAATGAAAAACCAACAAGAAGGCAAAACATTTTGCAGTATGTGCCTTTTGCATTTTTACTTATACTTCGATACATAAATGCTCAAAAAAACTTCGAAACACTATTTAATAATACATGCTTGATTTTTTCTATTATCTCACCTGGAATTTTTTATATTTTTTAAAATTAAATTTGCCATCAAAATCCCAGTTCGAAATCGTAAGATCCTAGTAAGTCCGACTAATTCATCGACAAATGAATGAGGTTAGACAAGAATTAGCTTCTAGATTTTTTTGTATGTTGATGATGCACGAAGATTGAACATTCTAGCTTTTCTCTTTTGAAAGTTGATTAGGCAGACACTCGCAGACAGCTTTTGAGCTCTCAAACAGACAGACATAGACAGCTGCGACGTTAAACTTTTAGAAAAAGCGAGAGACAGTCAGCTGCAAATTTGAATTTGAAAAGTGGAAGAGGCGCAGATAATAGTGAATAATTTGTGTTCATTGATATGTGTCAACATTCGTTGATGATATCTTAAAAAAGAAAAACTTAACACCACTGATCCACCAATTTTTTTTTTTTTGGGATTGAACGCTGCTGATCAAATCATTTAGGGTGAATACTATTATTATCTTCGAATTAAATAGGGAAGCGATCGTTCAATTATAGTTCAGCTCCTTTCCCCTCCCCCCTTCCCGCCTCACACCCTTGTAATCTCCACTCTACAATTACGCATTGATGAGAGGAAATGTTCGAGAGTATAGAAAATATCACTTTTGTCTTGGCTTAAAATTTTTTTATTTTTTCTTTAAACTTCAAAAATTTTCCTTTAAATAATCAAATTCAATATATTCAGTAGTGGAGATATTTGCCTTATAGCGCTCTTCATCGCCAACTGTTAATACATATGATTTTTTCTAAGCTTTCATTTGTTTGAAACTTTTCAAAAAAATCCCATAAAATGTTTTAGTAAAATGTCCGTCATGCAGAATATGCCAGTGATTTATATGTAGATTGGAAACGACTAAGAAACTTTGCAGCATTGATAATAACGAAAAAAAAGACTTTGAAATATTTGGATTTCAGGGAGGCAGTTCAATTTAATCATCTGTAATAAATCATAGGAGAAAAAATGAAAGTGGGGAGAGAAATGAAAAGGCTAAGAGAGTTTATTATTATGCTATAGGATCTATGCCATCATTTGCGTCATTTAAATAATGAGTTAATCTACCACTTACATCACTTGTACAATTTTTCGCGTTCATCTACGAAAAACTATTTTTCTAAGAAAAATTTTTTGTTCTGAATGGAGAAAAATTTTCCGCCAGAGAAGTTGGACGATGATTTGCATAAAAATTTATTCGATGAAAATGTTAAGAAATATTCAAATTTAAAAATATTGTTAATATATACAATTCTATGATTATAATCAATTGACATGTTTTATTTCAGGTCTAATCGCAATCTTCGAAAATTACCATCCAATGTCTACTTATTAACTCTTTCGGCGATGAGCAGCCTTTTTCTCATATCATTATTCACGTTTTGGTTGGAAGAGGTGAACAACTTTGAAATAATTTCCCAGAAAATTTTTTTTTTGGAAAAAATTTAAGCAACATTGATCAGATTCAAAATTTTTCATTTAATTTAGTACCATTGAATTTCAAAAATTTTTTGGCGAAAATATTTAATAAAATATTTTTTCTAAATTCTTTTTTTCCAGTCATTAAAAATTTCCCGAGAAAAATTTCTCGAGATTATTAGAAAAAAGCTTTATTATACCATTATTAACATTTATTCTTTAATGAACAATAATTATTTTAACAAACATGAGATGTTCACATTGTATGTATGCGCCAACAAATCAAATGAGATGCCAAAAAATACAAATCGCTTCATAGTTCATCATTGCCTACATACTAAAAAATTTCTGGAGTCAATCTCCAGCTATTCAACTATTTTTCCGAAATCTGAACAAAAAATTCCTTACCGACAAGTGGAAAATGTCATACATTTTTACGCTTATATATATATATATATATATATATATATATATATATATATATATATATATATATATATATATATATATATATATATATATATATATATATATATTTCATTTTAAATGCAGCTTTTTTTCTGTTTCTTTTCTAAAATTTATTTAAGTTTCTTGATTAGAAGATTTACGGGGAACGTTTATTTCAAATATTTGAAATATGTACATATATATATATTTTTTAAATGATCGACTAAAATCTCAGAAGTGGATTATTGCGATGATAACGCCTATTTATTTCTATAGTTTAACTAGAAAATGCGATATTCTTTTTTCAGTAGTTGTTATTAATGCCAAACATTCATTATTTATTCTAATTTGAGAGGAATAAATAAGCAATGGAGTGTAAAGAGGCAAGAAATTACTCTAAACTCTCGACTAATCGTTTTTTTCCATCGCAAATTTTCTTTCATTGGTTTCTACTTAATAAATTGCTCTGTAATTAAGTTGATTTTTTATTTGTAAGAAAAATTTATCTTATTTTTAAAAACATAAAATCGGAAATTCTACATAATTGATATTTAAAAATTCAGTTATACTATTTGAAAAAAGTGCTACTCTAATTGATGGTGACAATTGCATGGGAAAAATGAAATGAAACTTATGAAAAAAATCGAATTTTTCTCATAGGATTTGATGTGAAATTTTGAACAAGAATGTACTGGTCTAAAATTACTTCAGAAATTAATATTTCGATGACAAATTTTAAAACTTCTTCATTGGAGCTGGCTCATGGTAACCGAAACAAGCTTTTTCTCCAAAATTTTATATAAATATTCAGGTTTTTTCGAGAAAGAATATTTTAGTTTTCTGAAAAAAAATTTTTTCAACAATAATCAGCATTTTTTCAAAAAGCAGCTTTGTTTTTGCATAACTTCATATTGCAATAAGAAAATATTCACTCATTGATTATTTAAAAAAAAAAGAAAAAAAAAACGAGGAAAATGTTTATAGAGAAGATGAGAAGAAAATTTTTCAGAATATTGCAAATGACAGACGTTAATTAATTGCAAATTTTGCAATTTTAGGAAGGCGTACTACGACATCCATCAGCAATTCTTTGTAAATTGCTAACGTTTGTTGCACATTTCTGTGATTTCTCATCCGTTTGGCTAATTGTTTTGGTTGGATTCGAACGACTTATCCTTCTTTATCGAGCATCGTTTGTTATTTGCTCATTTCTTAACTTGTTATATCGATAGTCAATAAAGGAAGAAACAATATCAAAGAAAACATGCAATGGACAAAATAGATTAGACATTGATTATTCAATGGACAAAATAGCTATAATATTGGCCAGTCGTGCTATGGACAGAATCATTCATTATATCAAATCGATAGAACGTCGGGCAATCATTCATATTGCATTGGGCATTAGAGACGAATAGATTGGCCATATTTGCAAAGATTATATGTCGATCATCGTTTTAGTGAATTTTATAAGGAAATAAATCTGCTAAACTTAATTTAAAAAGGAATAACATCTATATGCATTCATGATTACTGCTTCGTTGACTGTGTTTCCTTTTTTATAAGCTGTCTCTTTTTATGTTCCCTCAGAAAGCAGATATGTCGATTTCTAGAATCTGCGGGGAACATAGACTGCATGAATAATTTAAAACCGTTGTTGATGTTAGGTTACCCCCTCTCGCACCACCTGAAATAAAAACCCCTTTATTGTTGAGTTTATTAGAGTTATTGTCCACTTTTATCATGAACGTACACTCATTTTGAGATTTATTAAACTCACTGTTTATGTTATTTAATCACTAAATAAAAATTAACAATCAGATCATCGTATTTGCGTTGCAATTAATGAAACAAAACATTGTGTGCCTTTTTTTTAAACAAAATCCTTTTCAATTGTTCTTTATTCAATTCAAAAGATGTAATAATTAGTAATATCACGTTCATGCGATCCATGCAATATTACTACAACGATGCTGAAACCAAACTTATATAATATAGACCAATGTGCTATACTAAGATTTCTGGACATAAAAAGCGCATTTTGGGTTTTTAAAGATCAAAATTGTGATGAGACCTACTGATCTAAAGCGAGATCAAATGAAAGTTTGAAGAGTTGAACTTATAGCTTCTATGGGATAAATTATATAATTTAAATAATGAATACATATAAGTTTTTTTAAAATATAAGTTTTCTAAAGAAATATTTTATGATAAAATGTAATAAAATTCAACAAATTTCAGAAGAGCGATGAATAAAGCAAAAGCACAATTACATTGTGGAATACTTCTTATAGCTTCTTTTATCTTCAATTCATGGATTCTATGGGTGGCGAATGTTAACGAAATGGGCGATTGTGACATCCTACCAGAATATGAATTTCTCTATGCGGTTATCATATATAAATTTTTTTACTATTTTTTTCAAGTTTTTTTCCGTCAATCAGTCAATATTCATATAAGTTTTTTTTTAATTAATTCGATTAGAATATGCCATACTATTAAGGATTCTATTGAATTTCACTTGAGAAAATCGAATATAACGATTTGTTTGGCAATATTATTGTTGAATGATGAAGAATATATATAAAATTAAAATTTAGCATTTGTTTTAATAAGTATTCTGCAAATCGCATATGTCATTTTTGATTTATTAAGAAAATTCATCGATAAGAATTAGATGAAAAATTCATCACTTTTTTAAGGATAAATCTGTAAAATTTTGTGAGTAAATAATTTTCTGAGAATTTTTTCTTCAATTTCCTCTCTAATAAAATTTCACTTTTTTCAAAAAATTATTCCAGCGATAAATATACTAGAGGCGATGTGGATTATTTAGGTGATGAATACGGTAGAGACAGTTTTCTGTATGGGATTACCATCTGGTATTATTCTAATCTCAAATTTATTCGTTGTTCTACGTTTACAATCACATCTGAAGCGTATTCCATCCTCACCAACTGTTTCCTTTAATACCGCAGATTTAATCACCAATTCAGCACCACCACCAACCATAGTTAAACCGGCAAGTGTGGCAAGGTATATCTTTACTTTTACTTTATTCTTTCTTTTGAAACTTTTTATTTCAAGCTGTTATTCGATGGATAACAAATATTAGTCGACTTAAAAATTGCGGGTAAATATTTACCTCAGAGCAGGTTTTTTTAAAATACTTATTCAGAAGGATTAACTAGTCCACTAAAATCCCTTCTAGTTGATTATGAAAAACAAAAAAGAATTTGTGAAGTATTCGCATAATATTTTTTAAATTCATTTTTTTGCCTCTATATCATTAAGAGGGGATAAGGAAAACTCTTTTAGTTGAATATTAAGTGTTGAATGTATTTTAATTTCCATTCGAGTGTTCTTTGAAAATACACTTTTTTTAAAGATATGAGTCACTTAAATAATATAAGATGGAAATATCGATCCTCAATATGTAAGGAAACGACGCAATTTTACTAAATAATTATTGAAAGTAGAACGAAAAAAGTGCACAAGTCTCTTCCGGAATTATCGGAAGAGAATTGCAAGTTTGAGATGAAAAAGTTTTGATCTCGACAGGATGAGAAAAATAAGGCGAAAAAAAAGAAAGAAAAAACACCTTGCATTACGAAGAAAAAATCAAACCTATAAGGCATTATCCTTCTATTGCAATAAGATTAATAGTACCGAAGCATTATAGAGAGTTTACCTGTAATATTGAGCTTACAGGTGAGACTTTTAAGAAGTTCAATTAAATAATCATAAATTTATATATTTTTTTGAAAATATTCATTCGTCCTCTCCTAAAAGTATTTGAATCGTTTAGATCGAGTATTTGTCGTCTTAGCAATCGTTTATCGCTAGCAGCGGGTACAGCAAATAGTCGCAAAAGACGCAAAAGTCTTCGTTATGCGGATCTTCAACTTACTAGAAGTCTTTTGGTTGTAACATGGGTATTTATCGCACTCAATTTACCCAATTATATCTATCGTATCTTTACACATGTAATTGAAATCGATAACCAGGTATTGCTTAATTAAAATAATTTAGCAACTATTGATATGGGAAAAAAATTACGGATAAAACAGACGCATAAAGATTATCCCTGAGGAACCGGAAGAGAAATGATGATGATTAGTTATGATTGGTCATTTTGCATTCCTCATAGTCTTCTTTCTAATGATCTCAGTTAATTTGCAAAATTTCTGTCGTTAATTTTTTTTTTTTGAATTTTCAAATGCAACTTAAATATTCCATCTAAATAAATAAAATCGAAGCGAATTTCAATTTCTAAAGTTATCATAACGTTTTTTTTATTCCCAATACTACTTTTTTTTATTATTCATAAAGATGCTTTTTTTCAGAGCGTCGGAATGCGTCAAATTAGTTTATTCGTTCATATACTATTATATACACATCATGCACTACTATTTTATTTGTATATTTTCTATAGTCCTCAAATGAAGAAACGACTCTTACCAACAGCGTTGAAACTACTCGAATGTTATTGTTTAAAGCAACCAGCCGAACTCTCCGATCATACATAATAATATTTGTAGAGCATTTAATAATATTTGTAGAGCATTTAATAATATTTGTAGAGCACTTTTTAATGTTATTATTTCTATATTTGTTTGTTGATAGATAAGTTGTAAATCTACACTTTCAAAGCGATATTATACATGATAGCTTCAAGTGAAGAATCAGTGAAGCTAGAACTGAAAAATTTGATCGTTTTTTCTTGCTTAAGGAGCGCTCGTTTTATTAACCTTTTATATATAGCCTTGATTTGTCAATTTCAAAAGAAATTGTCCGGGATTTTATAAATCCAGAGGATATTAATAGCAACTTTGCATAAATTTTTGAGAAATGAAAAAGAAATGAAGAAAAAACCGAGAAAATATTGAAAACAAAAAAGAAATACATAAAAATTTCGAATGTGTTTTATAATATTTGGATGAATAGGCTATGGGGTATTTTTTTTTTATTCTTGAGGGAAGGGAGGAGGAGAGAGTGCTGATGCATATGCAATAACGCGTATTGTAGTAATCGCTTCTTTTCGCTAATTTTTCTCGTATGTTTGCTTGCAAAATTTATAAGCGAAAAATAATTTATGAAGCATTGCGCAAAGCTAATTAAAGAAAAGTTGTAATTGATGCTTTAGTAGTTTTTAGCATCATCAAGGCACAACTTAACGCAATGAAACTTTCGCCTCCTATCTCATTGGTGTATTTTAGGGGAAGGCGAATCGAGCCGCTTCCCGTCACATTCACATCCCACTTTTAAATTTAACGATGTTTTATATTGCAAACAAGCTTTATCCCAGAAAATCTGCCTCAATTGAGTCGTATAGAATTTATACACATTGATGCGTCAATTGACATGCGAAAAATCATTCTTTTTTTGCAATTTTTGGGGCCATTTTTGCAATATTTTCTTTGTGAGTTTCCTTAGTCGATGAGGTATAGCAACACTTAGCAATAGACTTCAATAACGCTCATTCCACTCTCATAAATTCAAATATACTATTACGTACCTTGTAATAGTTTTTTTTTCTTGCAATATATCATCGACAAAAAATATTTTGACAGTGGATGAATATATGCAAATTTCAAATGATAAAAATTTTCTTAAAGAAAAGAATTAAAGTATCGAATAATTGAGCGTTCAAAATGCTTTCAAAAATTGGCGTATTGCGTTATATAATTTGTTTACTTAAATGTTTAGCATAACTTAAATATATAAAATTGCATGAATTTTTATTGATTAATGAATAATAATTTAAATTTAAATCTAATTGCAATGCACGTTAAAGCATTTGAGAGTATGATGAATGTTATAATATTTTCTATATTCCACTAAATATTATTCAGCTATTTCATTTTCTTTCTTATGATCTCAAGTGCTAAATTATATTTAGTGCCTTGCAATTTTTATCTATTTTTTTTACTGCATAAATAAAAAAAATTGCTCATTTTTAATGTGAAGTTTACAGCATAAAAAATTACTGCAACGATTCGTCTTATAATTGAAAAAAAAATTGCAAAAAATTATTTGAGATTTAATTAGGAAGTTGTAATCGTTTTTTTTTTTTTTGAAAAATATGATTACTAAATACTTGAGAAAGTATAAGAAATTTCATTTTAATTGAAGTGAATTCATTTCTTATATTCATAGACAAATTTCTTGTGATTCTTGATAGAGAAAAAAATCGTCTCAATTAAACTCATATATTGATGATGATCACTTATTGAATCTTCATTCCAATTCGTATATTATTTCATAACGTTAAAGATTTTTACGATGAAATAAATCAATTTTCGACTTCTACTTATTGAAAAAAAAATTCTAAGATCGGCAAGATTTCAATAAATGTTTGCAATTTTTGTATGCTTTTGCAATGCAATTATTAAGAACCGGCTTAAACTCTGCTTGAACAACTTCAGCTCTACTTGAACAGCTTAAGCTCCAGTTGAACAGCTTAAGCTCCAGTTGAACAGCTTAAGCTCCAGTTGAACAGCTTAAGCTCCAGTTGAACAGCTTAAGCTCCAGTTGAACAGCTTAAGCTCCAGTTGAACAGCTTAAGCTCCAATTGAACAGCTTGAGTTTTGTTTATTTCGAAAAAAATTTCAAATTTAAGGGGAAGGAATTGACGCTAAACGTTAGAATGCAATAAAATTGAAATATTCTATAAGAAAGACAAATTTCATTGAGCATTTGGATATGCACATCGGATATATACTATTATCAAACAATAGCAACGAACGAATATAACACATACAACATGAACAAATCTAAACACCTAAAAATTTGAAAAGTTGAATATTCCTCTTCCGAGGAGATTTCCAATCGAATTGATATTTCATAAAAATTTCTTTAAAAAATTATTTGAAAATTGCAATGAGAATAAGTAATAATAGTTAATGAAAAATAATGAAAATATTGCAAATAATTTAGAAGAGTTGAAAATTTCGGTTCAGAATTAAAAGTGAATGAGTTTTTGGCCGATATGACAAACCGATAATATACGGAAATAATGCCTACTCATATCGTTATCAAATATAAACCATATCGAAAATATACTTAAATCACACCAACACCATATATTTTTACATTGAAAATTAAATTACTCCACTATTATATTCATTAATACAATTCAATAAAACTGTTTATATGTGCTCTTTTAAGTGCTTAATATAAACTTTTCGGTATAGTTTTCTTTCATTAATAATTATTAGTGCCCAATCTGATAGTAGATAATAAGAAAAGTTGATAATATTGTGTGAGCGATGATATGATAAGAATTGCTGATGAGGCTTGATGATACGATAAGAAGCACTCCTTTTTATTTCCGTTATCCGGCAGGCTTCAATGAATTATGCGCTATAGTAAATTTACTTCATTGTCCACCATCCAGAACAAATAAAAAAAATCACTTTAAACAATAACGGCAATAAAATTTTCATACACGACTGACCCTTGCAGGTCGAACAAAAATTGAAGGACTATCCTCTGGTGATAGACTATGCGATGAGGATGGTGGTGAATTTGATGATGAATTATGTTCGGTGATAATCGGTGGTGGTAATGGTGCCGATGATTTAATTAGTGTCACCGATCGTGTGGTATTTATTCGTCTTGTTGGTGTTTCTAAATTTCTTACATTATAGATAAAATGGTTAAATCAGCTTCAATTATTATATAAAAATATCGAATTACTTGTGATACAATGCATAATTCTATATTAAATATATGGATAAGATACTATATGATAACGTTTTCCACAGTTTCCCACAGAACTCAGAAATGTTTTCGGAGTATTTCAGGATATAAAGGTGATATACTGAGAAAGATGATGGATAAATCTCATTTCCTTTTTCACCATGGCTTAACTTTGCCGAGGATTACTGCTCCTCTCTCTTCCTGACAGCCGGCTGGTGGAAATATTTGAAAAAAAGGTGGTAGAAGGCGTATGCAACAGTGGTCTCTCACATGAAGATATACCGCTTGAAAGAGATTAATTGCAAGGACAAACGGTTGAAAGAGCTTAACTACAAACTTTTCAAGAAATAGGAAGCGCAATTTAGAAAATATAGACAGCAATTCATATAAAAGATGATCGGTGATAAGATCCCTTCATCAATACTACAGACTCGATTACTTTCATATACATTACTAGGCTCAATTATTATAATAGGTTTTTTAGTAAATAAATAACTTAAAATAAAGCTGCTTACTAACCATAATAATCACTTGAAATAAATCCTTCGTTATCGATACCTTTGCCACTCATCGTATAATCTAAGCAGATTATTCATGATTAGAGACACTCAACAGGAAATTCATATGATATCAATAATTTTGCCTTAGAAAAGTAGTTAATTGGAATAGCAACAGAGTGGATAAAGGTTGGGGAAAGGAGGAGTGGGGGATGTGGGGCCTTCAAAAAAAAAAAAACTCCCATCTGTGGGCCAAAGTCTGGCTTCTTATTGTTTCAAAAATTTCCACATTTGAAATAAAAAAAAGCCGACTGGTTATGAATTATTTCATTCACGAATAAAATCAACATAATAAAGTTCAAATATGACAAGAAATTGACTGAAAATATTTATAATAAAATAACTGGTTTATCTTAATAATTAATAAACGTTTTATATGTTGTAATAATATCGAAAAAAAGCATTACCACTTTCAAGAGCAGTTGAAAGTGTTTCATTGGATATAAGACTAATCCCACGTGATGATGTTGTTCTTCCTTCAAGTTCCTCACGACTTGGCTGAAATAAATTGCACACTCTTTTCGTTAAGAAAATATTATTCAAGCTTAAATTAGTCTCATTTATAAGTGTTAGCAAGAGCTATATATAGGCACATATGCGTACATTTGTAAATGAGTGTGTAGATACTTATATATGCATGTAGATGCGGCCGATAATACGAAATGGGGAACCATTAAAGTTAGTGCTAAGAAAGCTAGCGACTATAGTTTTAAACTCTACCATAACCTTCTATATCTACGATTAAGCAACTTCGATCCAATAGTATAACGCTAATATATCAGTTTCGGAATAAGTTGTAGATGTTTAATGAAGGAAAAAAATTTTCATAACAAACAAAAAAAAAAAAGATTTTTGCATGGAAGATTTGTATGAGTAATCAACTTTGTTAAGAGATGATGGCATTATTTATCATATTTATAAGTTATTTATAAAGTATAAAAATGGTTGATTTGGAAATATAAAACCGAAAACTATCAATAAGACTATAAAGCTCGCCCAGAAAAGAAAATATAGTTTTTTTCAAGAAAAATTCTTTTAAAAAATGCCTAAAATCTTTACGATAGTCTTTTCTTTGACGTATTTGACTTTCCTGAAATAAAATTTATTTCCGCTTGCTAAAATTTTCTCTAATTTACCCAAAATCTGATACAATTGACCTAATTTACTTCTCTACAATTGACTAATTTACCTCCCAAATCACTAAAAGTGAGTAGTATGAAAGATTATCGCTTCAAGATTGGATAAGTGAAATACTAAGAAATGGCAAGGGAATTAAATCAATAAGCCTTTACTTGAGGCGACAAATTTTAAGATTTTTGAAGAAATAAAAATAAAAATAAAGAAAAAAACTGGGAATTTCAATAAGTGGCTATATGGTCACATAAAATGAAACAGTAGGCACTCTAAATGTTACATTTTTTTTCCGAATTTAATACTTTTAAAATTATGCTCAAAATATGTATGGTGGAAAAAAGAAATTTACCGGTGGTTTCGGTCGTTCTTTTCTTAAGGAACGAAGTATCGATGGGCGACCTTGTTTTTTAGTAGAAGGATTATCTGAAAATTCGTACTTTCGCAATTCCATTTAATAGACCAACCGGTTGCATAAATTATCGAGAAATATTTGAATGTGCACAATAATGTTGATCCGATCATCGATGTAAATCTTCCATTAAAAACTCTTCTTTTTGTGATCTGACCAAGAAAGGAAAATCTTATTGGCTTCAAAATACATAAAATTTTTTTTGGATGACACATAGATGAAACACTGAAATGCACAAACATAAACAAACAAACACACAACGAAAGTTATAAATAAAACAAACGTAGGCGCACAAAAGAAAATATATTTAAAATGTAAAAAAAAAAAAATTGTTGATTTCTAAAGAATCTTACTAATATACAAGTTTTGTTCAGTGTAGTGCTTTTGCGCAAATTATGCAAAAAAAATGAGTGCAATTGGATAAGTTTTCATTGTAAAATTGCAAATAAAAACTCATCCAAATTCTTCTTTATATTTAAAATATGATGTTTAATAAAGCAATTGCATTGCTCAATTCTAAAAGATGTAATTAAATTTTCTTTTTATAGGAGATTATTAAATGTGGTTTTACAAAAATGAAAGAATTAAATATAGGCTCTTATCAATAATGCGTTGAAAATATGCTACACAGAATACTAAAGAAAAAATAGCCACAGGCATCCAACTTACCACTCTTATCGAAACGCATACTGCCACTTCTTTCAGCACTTTCCGTTACGCTAATATTCGAATCCATTGATAAATCGAAATTCGATGCAGCAACCAACATGCATAAAGGAGGAAATGCAGAATCGTCCTGTAAATAAACAAAAATAGCGAAAGTTTTAAATTGAACAAAAATAGCGAAATTTTTAGAGCAATGCAAATTGGCCGAAGGGGATGCTCGAGTCGTTCATCTCTTGCTAACCCTTATCAATCTATTTAATACTCCCTCGTCCCCCTCATCCTCTCTCCCACCCCTCTACCTCGACGTCAGCGAGTGGCAATTATCAGATGGGCTCACCAAATTTACGTCATACCAATATAACAAAAACATTTTTAACCTCGAGAAGCAAGGAAAAACTATTGCGCTCCTTGTCATGTAAGCATTATTTCCAAACTTCGGTAGCTCTCAAGTTCCAATTACCGGATTGACCGACTCACACAAGCACTTTTCGCAAACAACAGTTTGTAAGTTGAAATTTGCTGCATATGGAAAACATGTGGGAACCTGGTAGGCAGGATTGCCACGAAGAGCTTCCAGCTCGGGAAGAAGATCGGCGAAACCAGGTCGTTTTTCAGGATCGTAGATCCATGCACGCTCAACAATATTGAAACTGCAAATCACGCGATAACATTTTGTTCGTCTACTGAGTAAAAGTTTGTATCGAACGCTCCTTGATTTTCTAAGCTTTACGAAACAACTGGAATTTGTATTTGTCGAATGATCGTTGTAAAGAATACACAGATTATGAAGAATATGAAGAATTAAAATAGATGTAATTTTCTTTGATTTAGAAGAAAACAACATACATTTCATCAGGACAATAAGGTGGTTTTTCCGGTCGACCTCCACCTTTCACGAATGACATAACCTGCAGTAAGAAACATATTTCAGTTTTGATTAAAGCAGCATCATCATAAAAAACTTAACTTATTTCCTCATAAGATTGAGCAGTAACTTCATGCTGATTTTTAAGTCAAATCTCTCGCGACTATAAAGTAAAAGTTTCTTCGTGATTTTCTCAATAAATAGCGACCATAATATGCGAAAATAAAATGAAGTTAAAACCAGATGACAGCATTGCTCTTTGATTGCCCTATAAAGTTATTCATGGCAGAATATCGAACTTTCTAATAAATTATTTCCGTTATAATATATATAAGACATTTGAAAAAAATAGATATAAAATACACCCCTACCGTAATAAGATCTTATAAGCTTCATAGTAGATTTTGTAACATCGTCGAAAACCTCTATTAAGTAAGCTGTCAATTCAATGCGGTTATATTTCGATTGATTATGTAAAATTCATCGGTGATGAAAACCGTTCCAGAGTAATTTTTGGTCAAGCCTTCAAAAAAAAAAGGATTATCGGAATTATACAAAGTAAAAAATTTAATTGAAAAAAATTAATTTACATCATACCTGTACATTATGCTTGCCAATATACGGCTGCTGACCTAATGTTAGAATTTCCCATAGTAATACACCAAATGACCATACATCGCTTTTTGAAGTGAAAACACCATCAGTGATCGATTCAGGTGCAAGCCAACGTAGCGGTAGAAAATCCTCACCATGTACACGATAATAGTCATTCGTATAGACATCTCTTGCTAATCCAAAATCGGCTATAAATATTCACCTTTTAAATTATAATTTATAAATTTTTTTTCCATAAATATTTTTCGACTATGCAAATTTTCGATATTTTTTTAAAAATTTATGCATATTTTCGATAAAAACAAGTATAAGTGTAATTACTTCGACCACCTTTCCGGTTGTTTAAAAACAAAACTTCATACTTCATTACTAGTTTATTAACGCCATTTAATGTCGAAAAGGACTTCGAATACCTCTCTGTAGAGTTCCTCCTTCGACTATGAAGGAAAAAAAAAATTGATTCCGCCCATTCTTCCTTCTTGATTCTAACTCAAGTACTCCTCTCTTATAAAAAGGAAAAAACAACAAACAAATGCGAATACCGCTATAGGATAATATTAAGCAGTTGGTCGTTACTTGAAAATCGGTTATTATTACAACAATAAATGAAAGTATCGCAAAATGTCCATGAAATAAACAAAAAACCCGCCTGATTTCTCTATCCTCTTTCCCAAAATTAAAATTAATCAAAATTTCAGGGGCATTCAGGATTCTATGATAGTCGAATTCCATGGTAACTATTATTCCATCAGTAGCGTATCTATTCTAACAATTTTTTCAAGTGAATAAATAATGAGCAATATGGTATATGTTACCAATTTTAGTGACTCTTGTATAGGAATTTCTTGATGAGATTAGACAATTTCTAGCAGCAAGATCACGATGTACATGTCGATTCGCTTCGAGATATGTACCTCCACGTCCAACATCAACCATCATATCGATTAATTCACACAACGATAATTGTGATGGGAGGCAATCGGATGGGCGGCTGCAAATAAAATTTTATTATTTAATCGATCCTGATATCATTCCAGAAAACGATAACCTTAAATTTTAATTAATTATTGGCAATGAGCTTATTCAATTTTGTATAAATGTGAAAAAGATTGTTGAAGAAACTAGAAATCAGTTAGAAGATGAATACATCGGAAAACTGAACAGAAAATCACGAAAACATTTATATAAACTTTTTGAAATGAAAAAAAAACTTGAATGAAATCCTTTAAGAAAACTATCAACTCTTTATGAAATCATTCAAAATTTAATTGTATTTTCATATATTTTCTTGAAATTCTTAAAACATTTTATCATTCTAATAGCAAAGATAAAGCAATCAACTTCTTTTCGGCGAAGTAATCTTCGATCGACAAATTTAATGACATCGGCGAAGTCAAAACAATATGACTAAAGCTTCGAATACTTCCACAACACACTTCAACAACCGTAAACCAATAACATCCCCATCAAGATAACCAACGGATGTGGATGGGAACGATGGATCTAAGCGACACTATAAAAGCCACGCTACCGTTCAATCGAGAACAGAGGAGGAAACCTTCGCCTCTACCCCTCTACGCTTATGAGCTTCTACGCTTCGTCCCGTCCATGCTTCTATGTCTTTCGGTTCCGACGTGGAAGCGTAGAGGGGACGAAGCGTAGAGGAGCTGCACTACGAGGAAAATTTCAACTATAGTCTTCAAAAAAAAAAGAATATTTCAGTACTTCTCGGTTCCCCTCTCGAACGATATGAGAAAAAAGTTTTATTTCATGAAACTCATATTAAACACCTATATAACAATAAATTTATACCTAGATCGAAGAAATCCAAGAAGATCACCACCTTCCATTAGTTCAATGATTAGATAATATGGTTCACTTTCCAATGATACACCCATTAATTTCACAATATTTGGATGATCAAAATTACTGCAAAATTGATTGCACAATTACTTATACTAGTTACATGCATTAATAAAGTTATTGATTTTTTACACTTAGCACGATAGCAATCAGTTCAATAATTGAATTGCATTCAGTAGCATAAAACATTTAAATAAAAGTAATATACGATTCAGTACTAGATATCTGCCACCATAAAAATATAATTTTTAAATATCACATCTCTTAAAGTGATTTTTCATTGTTAGGCCATAAAATCGAGGAACAGGAAAACGGTTTACTCTTTCAAAAGCTTTTGACTATATTAGAGTATACGTTATTTATAAGCCATTACAACGTTTTGAACGCTTAAAAACAATCAATACTCTTTACTACATAGGCGTACCTATCAAAGTAATATTTTCTTATGAATGAGAAACATGATAAAAAATAAATTGAAAATTGAAAAAAAAAATTGCCAACTTCATAAGAATTGCTTCTTTGAGAAATTTCAATCGATCTAATTCCGAGTAGCCACTCTTTAATGTCTGCAAATAAAATAGCTCATTTGTAAAAAAAAAAATTGCATAAAATTTGCATATTGAGTGGATGATTTTCCATTTAAAAAATCTATGACGGGAAATATACTTAAGATTTTCATTGAAAATTAATTCTGCTATTTAAATCTCTCAAAAATTTAGTTTCAATTTTTTTAGAAAATATTTTTTATAATATTCATAAAATAAAATATGAAATATGACCTTTATAGCGACTCGTACTCCTTTTGTTGGTGATTGTGGAAGACCACAAGCAACACCTTCGAAAACTTCACCAAAACTTCCTTTACCAATCATGCGAGAAAGATTGACAAATCTTTTCTCAACTCTTGGAATACCTGAAATAGACAATATAAAATAAAATACTATCATTATTTGGCGGTATTTGAGTACTTCGTTTTCTTCGTTTAATGATTCATCGAAAATGATTTTTTTCATTTACCTTTAATGGTTTTTTTCTTATCGAATCAATTCATTGCATCGTAGCAATAATTCTATTATTTTTTCAATGTTTTTAAAGAAATTGAAATATTGGATGGACAATTCCTCGAATTTAAATAATTCAATTCAATAAATTCAAAGAAAAAAATTAAAATTCAAATAGGATAAATTCAAATAGCAGTTTATTTAAATCAGCACTGAGTTCATTGAGAAGCTCAAAAATAGTTCACCTTTATGAATAGTTGAAATCACATTGGTGCAATTAACTCTAGCAATTTTCGTATGCAAATTAGTCTCCTCTTAGCGATTTCATACGCTCTCTATTTCCACAATTAGTGCGCAAAACATTGTCTTCGTAAGGAAAAAAATCAACTTTGGCGAAGATTGAAGTGAAAAACTATAAAAAAAATTTTATTTGCCAAAATGCCAAAATGAGAGGCATAAACTTCATCGTAAAAACCAATGATTGAAAAAATTTCTATCATAGGGTCTGACTGTTGTGAAAGTTCTAAAAATCCCATTTTTTAACCAGTTGCATTCAAAATTTCGGTATTATTTTCCGATAAATTTCAATCAACTCACTTTTAAGATCATTAGATATTTGCGGCGGTAGTGCACCATTTTGGGTTCCATTTTTGAATGTTTGAAGACCAATATCTCTTGATTTCGTTTTTGGTTCTTTTTTTGCAGCATACTGATAATATACTGAAATTTGAGATTGTTGAAGATTCAAGCATGGATATAGATTAATTAAATACGGATTCAGGTTAAAATTGAACCTGAAATCGATGCAAAAACGCTGAAAGTTCCAGGAATCGAATTCCATCTGTTTGATTGTCTGACCCCCATACTTCTCACCTCCTCCCTCCCTTCTTTCTTTCCTTATCACTTAAAAAAAAAAAACCATTGAAGCTAGCAGATTCGAAACTCAGTTCTAATCATCAAGCCTTCCAATAAATTTTACACACAGCCTCAAAAACTGAAAAATAATAATAAATCAAAACTCAACACTCAAAATTCTTACAGAATAATGCACCAATAACAGCGATCAGCAAGACTGTAGCGATAAGTAAGACAACAACAATCATCCAGATCGATGAAGAAGTTTCCGTTCCATCGGACGAACCTTTAAGCATTAATTTATTGAGCATAAATAGGTTTTGAAAACATCTAAACGATTACTTGTCTTGAAATTTACTTTTGAAGGCAGGAAGTTTTTCAAAATTGATTTCCTTGGTAATATTCGATCCGGTGGTGAGTTTTGTCGAATCTTGATAGAGAGGCAGTTTTCTGGCTCGGGTGGCCAAATCTTCACATCGTCAACCTATTTTCTGAATCTATTTTGAGGGAAATTTCGGGCAAAAGAGCGAGGCAGTGGGAATCTTCCGGGAGGAGCTCGAGAACAGTCTATTTTTTAAAGAAATTTTAAAAATTCTAATGAACAAAAAATCACTGAAATAAACCTTCGTGTTGTTTTGAATAGGCGTATGCGCCGAAACCTTCCGAGTTTGCAGCACGTATTCGAAATTCAGCACCTTCAGATACGAAATTAGCTCGCGGTGGTTTCCACCATAAGCTGTTACCTTCAATACCTCTTTCAGCGATCTCCCATTCAGCGTTCTCTTTTGGCCTAAATATTCTTTTTAATATCTCTTCTGATCTTGCATATAATTTCAAATGTTTGCATTTTCTATGCAATACAAAAATTGTTGTTTGCAATGATAATTTCCCAAATGTCATCAGAAAAATAATTTTGTATCGAATTTTCAAGTTGCAAAATATAAGAAAATATTCTCCTATGCATAAATTATTGAGCCGCCTTATAAACAATTCTGCTCTACCAAATTTGCATACTTTCAACTATATCGAATATTGATTGATTAGTACCAATATTAATTGTGATATTGAATATTAACTATGATGCATTTATGCATTACATGAAAACTCTTCACAACATTGAAAAACTTCCTATAGACATTAAATGTGCAACCTATATTCGAGTGCATACGACGTGATCGGTGAACCACCATCATTGAGTGGTTTTTGCCAACGTACAATCCATTGGTCATTCTCATGAACAAGGAGTACACTAGCTGGTGCAGATGGTGTACCCGCTAAAATGCAGAAAAAATTGACTGAATTAGTTTGCATAAAAACTTGCTTGTAATTGAACTTGACAGTTGAAAGTTATACAAGTATGAAAAGAGTTATTTAATTAAAGTTTAAAACTTGAAAATTATGCAAGCTGTATTTCTTTATAAAAAAACTTGATAGAAGATTGAAAAAAAATCTAGCAGTCTTTAAACATTTTATATAGGTTTTGGTGAAGATAAATACATATAATAGTGTCGTTGAATGAAAAAAGAAAGAAGAGACGTAGATCTGGATTTATGGATTATTTAGACGCAAGTGAAGTGAAAAACTATGAATGTATACATTGAAATAAATCAAACGAAAATATCCAAAAAAAATCAATCCCATGTGCTTTCTATTTGGGATTGAATTTGACGGTACTGTATTTTATACGGCTTGCATTTGAAATATTTTTACTTTCACGAATCGATACTAATAAAAATGACGCATAGATAATCAAAAATGAGCAACAGGTAATTGAATCGAAATGCTAAAACCAGTTAAATCAAATTAAATTAGATCAAAGCAAAAAAAGCAGGTTTACGACAATTTAGTCTTAAAGGCTCTTAAATTATTCGGAATGACCACAAGAAATTTAGGTGGCCACTTTTATAATAAAAAAACTAAAACAGTGATCTATAAAATTATCGCTAACGTTTTGTTTTAATTTGTTGTGCACTTTGATAATAAGTTTCAACAAATGGATATATTCGATTTCCGTAATGATAGGATTGAGAATATTCGGCTGCGAATCGATAATCATATGTGGTAGCCGAACGTAGTGCACTAATCACGATCGCTATCGACTTATCGGACCAATCGAATGATGCATTATACGGTGATTTCCATATCGCATCCGCACCACTCTATAAAAATAAAAAATTAAATGATAGCAAATAATGGAAGAAGGATCGAACAATCTTAAAATATTTTCATTTAATTTTAGATATATTCACTAAAGAAGAGTTAGGACTTTTCTGGATCGATGATTACGAATCGCTATTCACGATCGCTCTCTTAGACTTTATATCGGGAACTATCTCAAAATGCTTTTGTTGAAACTCTTATTCATTGTGGAAGTGAAAAAAAACATTGAGAGAACACGAATTGAAATATCTTCTTAAGCAAAAAAAACTCAAGTTTATCTGAAACTCATTCTTCTAAATAAAAAGTTTTTTTTTTCTTTGGTAAAAGTTCACTCAATAAAACATTTCAACGAGACGGAAGTGATCATCGAACCTGATAAGGGTACTTTCGGATCGATATGAGATTGTTGTCTAAGAAAAAGTGATTTTAGTTAGCCTAGTCTCGTCAAGTCAATTCTTCAATTAAAAACAAACGATTTCTAAAATATTACAATGCGATATTGGATGGATATTTTCGACGGTGGACTTTCAGGTTGAAGTGAATTCCACCTAAGTACAAGCGATGTACCGGTAACATTATCTGGCCTTAATGTACCACAAATATCTTTTGTTCTTGTCGATGTTTCCATTGAAACCCCTTCCGAATCCTCTGAGAATTGAGTATTAAGATGACTCTCATGAACTGCTCGTACCTGAAAAAAAAAACATTTCAAGAGTGTCTCTATGATAAAAACTCTAAGCATTTGCTAATTTTTCAACAACAAATATTTGCTTCAGTATTCTTGGTGCTTGTCGGTAGAAAATAAACCAAAGCATTGGTAAAAAAGTGACCCAAAAATTACGACAATCAATTGATATCACTGATTGAATATGATGAAATCAGCTAATATTTCAATAACGGTACTCCGCATTTGTCTACCAATCCCCATATTAGTTGTCTTTTATTATTTCGTTTATTCTTTTTCAGCAGTAGCGCCTCGTATATTCTTCTAATACTTGTTTCAGCATATATTCTTCTTCTTATCTACCTGGAATAAACGCAGTTTCAAATAGGTAAGCTAAAAAGATCTATTTGCTTACACATTTCGGAAAAAAAACTTCAATAAGAGAGAAATAATAAGAGACAATAAATAAGCGTACCCAAAATTTATAGTCAGTTGATGGGCGTAGATTTGATATTTTTGCAGAGCATGGATTATTTAAACAAGAGACAACATCCGTCGGTGATGCGGAATAACGAGCACCTTCGAATTGTTGTGCTCCAATTGTTGCAGGTGCTGTTAAAGATGCACTTAGCTGACTTATCTAAAATGAAAAAAAAAATTGTATTTTAGATCTACCGGGATGATTTCACCTAACCGGAAAAGATAATTTATGATTTTTTATCATTTTGTGGTTTAATAGTTCATCATCTTCCGGTTTACTAGTACGGTTAACTAGTATCTTCCGGTTTACGCCAACTTACTAGTTTGTTTTTCATGACCTCGTTTCAGGTAGGTGAATGAACCGATAGGTAAGAAACAAAGCAACGACGGCGGTTTGACTGCTCGAATTTTTGGGCAGAAAATCATGCAAAAGAAGCGTGAAAAAAACTAGTAATCGGACAAAGAAAACATCGAGCTCAAGGTCAAACATCGAGCTCAAGGCCAAACATCGAGCTAAAATTTGGTGAATCGAGCTGAAATTTACAACAACGAGATAAATAATTCCGATAAGTGGACTGACTAATTTCATCATTGAATCCACTACATTCATCACAATAACTTCAAAGAAGTGTTAATCTCATCGCAAAATAAAGAAACAATAATATTTGCTTGTAAAATAACTTACGCGATATTTAATTTCAGGTATAGGTGCATTTGGTTTCAGAGGTAATTTCCAATAAAGTAGAACAGTATCGGGCGTAAGAGCAAATGCGGCTGGTTCTTGTGGTGATGAAGGAAAACCATATCCTGTTCTTAATGTTTGTGGTTCACTTGGAGGGGATGGTGGAGAAAATCGATTAAACCATGAAACTGTCACATCGTAACTGAAAGTAAAATAAACTGGTAAATTGTAATGGTACAAAAAAATTTAATAGATAAATATAAAATTAGCATAATGAAAATTAATAAGTGAATAAAATCTTAACAATAAGTGATATAGAATTTAATAGTTCTATGGGAAATTTCAGCAAATATTTCAACGGATATTCGATAAAATTAGCTATTATCACATTAAAAATCTCTAATTCAAGAAAATTTTATGACCGATCCAATAAGAGATATTGCGTAATTAAATGGAAACGTTTTCAAATTTCATTTTTATTTTTTCAAATATTATTAATGAATCCACTAATTTATTTCAGCTCAATGATTACCAGCACACTTTACAACTCCTAGGAGGGGTTTTTTTTTTTTTTAACGAGAGGAACGATTTCTTGCAAATAGCCGAGCTCGAATAATCATCATATTTTCAGAAAAAAATTTTCAAAAATTTCATGATTGAAACATTCGCGGAAATTATGTTCATTAAAAAAATGGAATATAATACTTAAATATCATTCAATACTACAATAAAAGTGAATTGGCTAGATGATTATGCAACAATAAAGATATTTCTTTATCCACAAAAAAATTCATAAATTACTTACTCGGCTTCTTTATCAAGAATTCCATCATCAATGTGAACAATATGATTGACACTTCGAATATTACGAACTTTATCCGTACCTCGTCGTTTGAAATGAATTTCGTATTGTGTTGGCGGTACAGATACTCCCTAAACGAGTATTGCTATATTCACTTTTGTAATTTGTAATATACAGTACTATTACTTGAAAATTTATATAGTAATCGATTACTGATAGAAGTATTTTCATTAGAGAATTTGTTAGATGAAATTTTTGAGGAAATTTTTTTGTAAATTTAGAAATAATCAATAATTATCTAAAATACTGCCCTAATATTGTCAAAATTGTTCATTAAAAAAGAAGGTATAGAGGGATAGCAATAAAAAATTTATTCAAATGAAAATATTTTCCCAGCACTACTATTTCTTATCACGTCAAAAATAAGGACGATTGAGATTATTTGGTTTTATGGATAAATTAGGAATGGAATCTCATAAAGCCGAATCATATGCTCCGTCCAATTTAGTCCCCCTCCTTCCCCCCTCCATTGCTCTTAATTCTCCTCTCCTCATTCCCTCTTTCTCAAAACGGCATTTTTATTTTCGCAGGATTATTTTTAAATGCGGAGCAAAGAAAAATAAAATCATCCATACTGGGCATGAATTAGGCAATGGCGGTTCGTCGATTGTTACAATTGCACCACTTCTCTCCTCATTTTCCACAGTGAATTTGATATCGGGTGATTCGGGAAGTGCAAAACATGAGCGATCTAAATTCAATCAAATATTTTAATAAATCAGCGCAAAATCGCACAGCTAAAACTTTGTAAATAATGAGAGATCATCTCAAAATAAAGTTAGAAAGATTAAAATATGCAAAGTGAAAAAAATTTTTAATCCATCAAAAAAATTATCAGAATATTTTTCAGCAGCGACTGATAAGGTATAAAAATTCTATAATTTTGAAACCTTGTCAAATCTGATGGAATGAAAATGATTGAAATTAATACAAACCAGGATATGGTTGTGAGGATTGACTGACCGCTAATACTTGCTTGAAAGGAGCACCGGCAACAGGTACAGGAGTAGCTGATGAGGAGCTCAATTCATAGACGATAAGCTCCGATGAAGTGACAAAAACAAATAGCTTATCAGCGATTGCAAACGAAGATACTGATTTCAATCCTTTTTCTAAAATATATCGAATCAAAACCTTCATCTTTTAATCGGTAAAAAATATTATTCAAATATTCATTTCAATTAATTGATGAAACTACAATTTGAGAGCAATTTCATATGGAAATATATTATGTAAAACTTGTGCTTCACATATTGCTAATTTTTGGTTAAAATTAGCTTTGAAAAAGGAATATTTATATGTTGGAAGCTAGCCAATGAAGATATGCCGTTCATTAGCGCTTATTGACGAAAACAAGCTCATCTGCGATGAAAAAGAAATTATTTTCACCTATAACATTGAAAAATAGCGAACACAAAAATAAACAAGAATATTTGAAATGTCATGACTGAAAAAAAATTTTTTTCGTATGTTTGAATAAAGATTTATCAAAAATAAACGTAACCTCATAAGTTAGAGGTTAATTATTTTCCGTACATTAATAATACTTGTCGCTGTACAATTAATACAGAAATATTGAAAAATTTTCGACGAATTAGGAAGAAATATAGCCAAGATATGAGAAGATGCCAAAATGAGTGGATATAAAAGAATGAAATTGAAAGTTTAAAAGATAAACAGTGAATAGAAAAAGGTAAATAGAAAAATAACAGTGATTAAATAAGAATATAAAAACATATTTTTTATACTAAATATTAGAAATAAAAATAGAAATATAATAGAAAAATAGAAAAATAAAACATATTTATCCGATTTTTTTGCAAATATCGAATAAATTTAAAGTTGTGAATAATCAATTAAAAAAAACAATATTCACCTCCAAATTTAGCCCAATCGAAATGAATTTCTTCACATTTCGACGCAGTAGTATCAACACGAAGCATTCCATTCCATGTGAGAACATAAATAGCCGGTGAAATGGCACGATTCCATGCAAATTCACTCATCATTGATGTAATCGTTTCCGATTTAAGACAATCAAGTCTAAAATTTCGTTGATAAAAATTTTTCACCATTTTCTTCCATCATGAAATTCTAATTTGGTGTAATAATCATTGCATGAAGAAAATTTTCCGGAAAAAATTTCGACTGATTTTTCCAAAAACTGAACTTTCAACCTTAAAATTGAACCTTAGTGAGCTTAGTTATTTGCGGTAAATTAGAGATAAACGCATAGTATATATTGAAAAAAAAGGAATTAATTCATTCATAAAAAACTAGCATGTAGACTGAATTTTGTTTACCAAATGATATCTATATTAGCAATAATAAAAAAAGCAATAGTTTTAACGATGAAATCATATTGATATACCATTGTATTATCTCGATCTAATCCATACCTGCGGTATATGAACAATCCTTCGATGTACTATTATATATATATATATATATATATATATATATATATATATATGTATATATATGTATATATGTTTGTATTTATACTCATATTTATATACATGTTATTATTTACATTTGAAGCGATCACAATAGTCATACAATAATTGACTTCAAAGAAAGGGAAAATGATTTCTTACCTTAGCGCAAGGTTTTCTTCCTCTCCTTTTGTCAAATATAGAGCAAATAATGAACCATTTTTTGTTAGAAGATAAGCGGTGCTGAAAATAATAAAAGAATAAAGCATTTTAACATTTCAATAAACTTTTTAAAATATTTTGAAAGAAAAACGATTAAATAAATATGAAAACCTCTTTCCTTCTACATTGCTTCCAATAAAATAACTTCGAATCTTCTAATCGTCAACAATAATCTACATTAGTCGATTGAAATAAAGTGTAAGCACTTAAATAAAAGCATACGTACTTAAATAAAAGGTACCTACTTAAGTAAAAGTATACGTACTCAAACAAAATTAAACATACTTTGTGAAGGGATCATAGAGAAGTTGCTTTGCATCGCCAGCTCCTGGTGATAGATCCATTAAACGTCGAGGTGTTACAACGGAAAGACCCTTAAAAAAATATCGATATTCTAGTTGTACGAAGATATGCAAATCACTTAACGATCTCATCGACTACTTATCTAAACTGTCCAAGTTGTATATATAAAATCATCTTTTTTATTTCTTCCTCAAATATAAATTCGTTTTTGAAATATATAATCTAAAAGTAAGTGAAGTAATCATTCAACTTTAAAAGAAACCCCCATTTATGAGGAAACGTAGATCTTAAAAAGTTGCAAACTGTATAAACCCGCATCGTACAGACAAAACGGCACGCGCCCTCCCCGTTAAAAAACATAGAAACAATATTCCGTACTTTTTAATATTTGAATACCAACCTGAATTCCATCGAGACCAACTTGCATTAAATGGCCAGATGATACAAAAAGTAGACGATTACCTAGCCAATCAGAAATTACCGCATCTACAGCACTTACTTCACCGCCAATGGATACCTAAATGATATCACTAAGTCATAAAAATCACAAAACATTTCTTTCTTTGCAACTGTCCTTGTATTGCAAGAAATAATATTACGATACATAGCGGAATACGATAACCAGTTTCGGATTATTACGATAACATGATGAACATTTAGCAAACGCTAAATTTATGTCACAAAAAACTAGCGTTTTTTCCATGACTTTAAAAAGTATTAACTTTATCGATTTCATAAGGTGATTTTCATTTTAAAATTATTCACGGCATCTTGAAATATTTTTTCTGGAATTTTCTGGAATTTCTTAAATAATGGAAAGAATATTATCAAATGTGCACAAGAAATGACGTGAAATGTGAAATACCTGTTGATTACCTTATGCAGAATGGATTCTATTTTAGTCATATCCAAATGTAAAAGAAACGGTTGTGCGGAATCACTATCCTTTCGAATTGCATACAGCTCACTACCGATAAATGCGATCACCTGTTGAATAATCTGAAATAGAACTCAAAATTTCGACATAATTCAAGCCCTATTCAATTCCTAACGAAATTGAATGAGAAAAGTTGGAACTTAAATACTTTGATTACTTTTTATTAAATTCATCAACGATTGCTATCGTCGAATACTTTCGAAGAAATTGCCTATTTTTATACGAATCATTGCCAAAGTCTTTTTTGATTTCATTTTTTAATTGCTCAAAAATTTTGCTCAAAATTTACCGTATTTTTTGATCATTTTTTACGAGTTCATTATAATCAATTAAAGCGTATATGATCAAAAATCCATGATATCATTTACGCTTCCCGAAAGAAAAATTATCTAATCCAGGACTACTAAGTCATAACATTGCATGACGGTTTACATTGTAATCGCCTTATTATATGCAACAAATGGTCATAAGTCGGGCAACTAACCGTTGATGGAGGTGCATTTTGACGCTTCGAACGAATACTGTTCGTTGAAGACCAATTTGAAACAGCGATCACAGCAAACGATGAATTTACGGCAAAAAGACGAACAAGAGGCCGCAATTCTTGAATGTAGATATACTTTGATAAGCATAAAAGATCACTTTCTATGTAAACAATGACTTTTATAGACAAGCGATACTAGCTCTATACTGCTATAGCGATTGATTGCTCTTTTATGTTGATATGTGAATGTTGCTGAGAGGTACGCCTATTTTTTAAAAGTATTTGTAATTTCACAAATATTTTTGATGATTTTCTTAGTGTTATTTTTGTTAAATGAAAAATTTTTTTCGAGCATTTGAAAAATTTCTTAAGGATTGTATTGTTTCAGCATTTTTTTTCCACAATCGCTTGACGTTTTTTCAACTGTAAAGTAGTTTTTGCTTGCGTAAAATTTGTAAATTTTTTTTAGTGAATTAGAATAAGAAGGTAATTTTAGATGAGATCAGAATGACTAACCACTACTATCAATAGTGATAGGTTCGGAGAATGTCTCATGCGCAGGATCATTACTTGCGGCCACTTCACAACTAATTCGGCCTGATTTAACGCTAAACGAATAGGTTCGTATTGACGGTGGCACTCTTTCGGATCGTTGATCCGTATTATCAACGGAACAATTCACCACATAACCAATTTGATCACCATTCCATTCGATCGGCTCATCCCAAAATAAATCAATCAATGCTCTTGCACCATCCACTGTTTTCTGAAATTATTCATTTCGTTTCATTTGCATTGTTCAACTTGATAAGTCATTAAAAAGATTTCCTTCACTCACTCTCATCTCCCTCTCACAGATTTTCACTAAAAACCTCATAGGCAATACGGATCCTCCATCCGCATCATTCGCAAAGTTTACGGTGATTTATGCCCCCCGCATATGCAGTAAACATCGTGGATTTGCATAGACCTTTCCCCTTTCCAGCAGATTTTTGCATATAAAAAGGTGACAAAATAAGAAATGTAACCGATCCCTCTCACCTGTTGTGTAGCATATATTCTGAGATTGTTTGGTGGTAAAGGTGGCTTCGTTGGTGCATATAAACCTGTTTGATTAGCCGAGATAATATTCCATGCCGTAATTGCATCAATTTGTACATCGAATTTCTGACGTGAAGGCCATTGCTCCAAAAGTGTCGTACTCATTACGTAGTTTTGTTCCATTGAAATATCGACAAAACGTTCACCACCCCAACGCTCTTTGAACATTGAAATCTATAAATGAATACAATACGCTCACTTGAGTTTGCAATAATCTAATAACTTTTTGAGAAATTTACAAATTCGTTTGCATTATTTGCAACATCAGCAACAAATCTTGCAATATCTTTTGCACCAACTCTTCCCTTATGTAGTACATTAACACTAAAATCTTTCCTGGTTTTTTGCAACGTTCACTATCAGTTATTCTCTTCCATGAAAGAATATAGCTCTGGGTAAACGAAACGAGAGAAGCAAAGCGATACTGTATTTTGGAAAAAAAACTGCCAGAGAGAGCGGAAAAGTCGAAGGCAGGTAAAATTGGTTACCTGGTTCAATGATTCGTTCTAATTATCAAGAAACAGAAAAAATTTTGCTCCTGGTGGATGCAAAGTTATTCTTTCGGAAAGGTCAAGAGCTAAGGCTCACGCTGTCTGTGTCTGCCTTAAAAGATATTCGTTAACCGCAGGAACAAGGTACCATTTTGGCTGAGTCGGCATCTCAACAATACAATCAACGAATAGGCATGTAAATTACCTTGTAGATGGCCTTCCCTTGTTGTAAAGTCGGATCGATACTCCAGCTTAGATTATTTGGAGAATCGTCAACAAAACCGATTTCATCAGTGAAATTGAGCGCATTAATAGGTGCCGTATTAGTAGCTGTCAATAATGAAACGCGTGCAAGTGCCATATTGAAATTGAGTGATCCAAGCTTCTTGTCGCAAACGCCCATATTACCCGACTTGGTGATAAATGCCAACTTCTCTTTCGCGACAACCAGCTGTCGTATTCTGAAAGTTGAAAAAAAAGAACACTTCTTTTGCGCTCTATGTTACTTTCACAAATTTTTGAAAAGCTTTTTGATTGATGGATCTGCGGGGAAGCTTTGCGCTACAGCAAAACTTCTCATTTTAAGTAAAGAGAGGGCATTGCTCTTAAAGCCATCTCAGTACTTACCCATGTCTGCCGTATGCCTTACACATACATATATATATATATATATATATATATATATATATATATATATAGTTTTATATGGTCCGAAGAAGTTAAGATAAAATGCTATTGTTGCAAATATGTATGCGTTATGATGAATATGCTCCAGTGAAATGTATGAGCATCTACCATCCTCTTACTAATAAAAACTAGAAGCATGCACTCGTAAATAGAGATTAGAGATTGAAGCATTGTGAATATGATCTCGATTTTACTTCACTTTCTAAATACCGACTTAAATAAAAATATTTAAAAAATTTTTGCTCAATGCTTACTTTCAATCCCGATTTACTCAGATCAAAGTGTGTTCGACTGTTGATCAAAATCAACCGTTATTTTTTGATAAAAATAATCCATATTAAAAGATTCCGTAGTATTATAACGATTAAATCATAACGATAACTTACGGTGGAAAATCAGTAGAGGAAGCGATGAGATATGGTGTACGTATTTCTTGATTTAATCCAAAAAGACTTGTTGTACCATTGAGATTTTGAATAAGGAAGAAAATATCACCATTTTGATCATCGGCTGCCATTCCGGCAACTTCACCACAATTATTTGCAGCTTCACATGAATAGATTCTAAAGATTGTCGCAAATGATAGCGGGAATTATCAGTGAATATCAATTCTAAAGAGTCGCTCTCTAGAGAGATATTATAAGGAACTGGTTGATAGGTTGACACTGATAAAGAAATATTCCTTCATTTAATTCTTACAGATTATGATAGCAACCTATATCTTCTTACAGGTTATTACAGGCTGTGAAGCTCTAAGATGATAGTATTAGCCACTTCTCACATTATCTATTCACCATAATGAACTAATTCGGATGTAATTCAATATTTCCGCATTGCGATTTATAATAATTTTCGGATCATAGATCCACACATCTTCATGAAAACTTTCGACTTCTAGTGTTTTTTTTTTTTCATTTTGGCGCTCCATTTTTTTAGACTGGGATGTCTGCACTTGATATTCTACTAACTGTATCCAGTATTTGTCGAATTATCAAAAACTTTCCATTCAATCTGTAAGATATTTGACTAACGTCCATTCAGATATTTTTAAAGTTATTCATTCGAACAATGTAAGTGCTCATGATATTTGAACTCGTAATAATGTTGCAATATATCGTATTTTACTGGAACGAAATTTGCATACACTTGATCTAAAGATGACGTAAGTCGATATGATAAGATCAGATAGTCGGATGCAACGATGATTAGCGCATATTTCGGTAATACAGCCAAAAAATGTACGGTAACAGTATCCAGGAAGCGTAATTTTGAGCCATCCTTTCGTATTCGAAATATTGTACTCTATAAAAAGGAGAAAAACGCTTTATCTGTTGAATTATATGTTGGAAAAAGAAATCATTTCGTAAATTTAGAATAATAATTGTATCATTTTTTATAAATCTTGGCTGATAAACAATTGATATGCAAAATAAAATGACGCTAAAATTTCCATTTTTTTTTTTACACTAAAACAATATGAGACCAATTTGACGAAGAGTTTTAGTCAGTTTACAACGTATAACGATTAGAAGTATTTTTAATATTTGAGGCATCCCAGTAGCGAAAAATGTCTAGGCCATATATGATACGATCCACATGAAATCGAACAAAAAGCAGTGATAAGAGTAAAAAATCAGATCTCTTCATTTATAAGACTCATTATCATTAATTTAGCCGTCGACTTTACGATAATTCCACGAAAAAATGCTAAAGAAATAAGCTTATACGCTTACAGATATCAGGTACGATGTATCTGATTCGGTGAAAGGTAAGAAATTAATAAAGAGTGCAAGATTTATATATGATACCTCATCAGTTTCAATAGCGTAAAGCCATTGTGTTGTTGGATCTGTAGCAAACGGTGATGTGGGCTCAATTGGAAGTGGACTATCTGAAATATATTTTCATTGAAAAATTTCAGTTTAAATTAGCATTAATTTTTAGAATAATAATGAGTGATTAATTGCAGCGTTTTTTTTTTTTTTGTTGATAACGATTCATGATGAAGCAATCACTCAGAGATTTTTGGATCGCTTCAATAATTTAAAGGCCTATCCGAAGAGTTCAATAGAAAGTAACATAGAGTTTCCATTGGTTTGCATAAATCAAATATAGAAAAATGACGTTCGGCATAAAATATGCTCTTTCCTTTCCTAAAGGAAAAGCTGCGCCCTTTTCTAAAAATTGGTCAAAGTCTGAGATCTGCAAAGCAAGATAAAGCTAAGCGGCTAGCCGATAATTTTATAGGAAGATTATCTATCAAATTCTTAACTGGAATTTGCCCCTTTTGCAGATTCATTGTAATCGGAAATTATTTTATACTAGATGAGTTGATAGATCGGAAATGATGATAGGAAAGTATCATCGAAAATTGTCAACGAACCGATTTCATATTTATCGAGTGGAAGCCCAAGTGGATCGAAGAAGTCAACACCGGTATCAGTACGATTGAAGAGAACGAATGGCGGATCTGAAGAATACTGTTTTCAGATAATTGAGACGAGATCATTTAAAGAAAAAGAAACAACTACAATATAAAAACAAAGAATCACTAATCAGAACATAGTTTACTTTTTTTGAATCGTTTTTTATAACTACTTTATCAAATTCTATGTGGATTTCCTCAGTTAATTTCTTCTATGTTTACGCATCAGGCCTGCAATAAATATTTCACTTAAAATTCTTATAGAGTGGAGTACAACATTTCCACCATCGAACATTTCCGCCATGGTTTTTCAAGTCGATAACTTATTTCTTTGCAAACATCACTCACTCCTACGATACGAGCTTGATAGCCCACATCCGAAGAGCAGTGCATAGCGCAAAACAGCGGCGCAAATGTCTCAGCTAGGCTCTTAGCTATGCCCAGCAATTACACCAATAAACACGAGCACTTATTTTGGAAAATGAAATAATAAGTATAAAAAGACGAACCATTAAATGGCGCAAATGCACTATTGATAGCACTCGCAAATGGTGAACATATAGACAAAACACAAACACGAACGGTTGCATGATATTGAACACCGGGCGATACGGTAACTGCCAATGAAGTACCGTCCAAATGTGTTAATTCAGCTTTAGCACTTTCTTCATCATTCTCGTTCATTACACGACATTCATAACGTAAATTGCGCCATTCGACACCCTTAGCTTAAGAGATTCATGAAACATATGAACAAATATATATATTTTTAGTCAAAAAATTCACTGAAGAAAGACCAGAAATAAAAAGATTAGAGTCAAAGGCCAAGGTTTCTATTGTAGGTTTGAAAGCAGAAAGGAAGGGGAGAGGAAAAAGTAAAGTGGATGAAAACATGGATGAAAAAGAATGAGAGAAAGATTATAATTAAATACAAATGGAAGCAGTATTTGCTAGAAGCAACCTGTTTTTTTACATTTCTAGAAATGTTAAAGCGCTAGTAAGTAATCCTGTATGATTTATATATATATATATATATATATATATATATATATATATATATATATATATATATATATATATACATAAATTTTTTCGATAGTTACCTTTCAGTGAATTTAATACAGTTTAAATACTCTATATAAATGCACAAAAATATGCGAAGATATTCGTTTATGGGATTTACTATCATTTGAAGAATAGAAGAAATACTAATGCAATGGCGCATCATCTAAACTTCAAAAATATTTTAAAGTAGTATACAACACTATAATCTATATCCTTGCAACCTGCCACACATATGCAGACACAGACAAACAGACGCACAAACGCTCACATGCGCATATACACATATCAGAGAATTACTGCTAACTAGGCATGCGTTTGTAAAGCATTCATTTTATGCAGCGCAAAAAGGTAAATCATTCTAGAGAAATTTTTTTTATAAAAGTAATATTTATTATTGTAATAAGACGTCCCCCATTCCCTCTCTCTTCTCTCCCTGTCTCTTCCCTCTCTTTGCGAGTCTATGTAGGTCTCAAAATCTCGTTGACATTTAGGGATCAGCTAAGTACTATAATCATTTTTATGCATCAAAAACAGCAAAAGAAAATGGAAATCAGACCTTGAAATGGCATCGAAATAGGTGCATCCCAGGTTACTAGCGCAGAATCAGCCGATGTCATCAAGCCAATAGTGCTTGGTGGCAAAAGCGTCGGTGGGAGAGTACCATTACGAAGGAACGTGAAATCAACTACACGTCCCGCATAAAGATAACGATTCAGATGAATTTTCTGTAAATTTTCTCACTTACCGTATAAACACGATTAAAACCCCTCCGAGTTATAATCCCTTCTTAATCCATCTCTCCTCTTCTTAGAAAAGTTTTCAAGAAAAAATAATCTATAAGTCAAAGAGCTATCACTAAATGAAAACAACACTAGCAATGTCAACGCAAGTCCAATATTTTCTACCAAAAATCTTCTTAGATTATTTCATCTCTTTCAAATCAAATCAACAATCTTTGTTGAAAAAAATCAGCAAAAAGTGAGTGATTAAAAGGTGCAAATTTTCCATTATCAATAGAAATACCAAAGGGAAATGTTCAATGGAAATGTGCAATTTCCATATAAATGTGCATTATTTCTCTAACCTTTTTTTCGCTATCCCATTCTTCACTATAGAGACAACTATCCCAAGGATGTGATTCACCACAATTCGACGATGTCCAAAACATGCGATTCTTTGCAAAATGTGCTTTTATAACATTTTTATATTGATCGCTGAGCTCATAAGATGATCTCAGATCAGATATCGATCGATTTATTGTACTCATCGATAATATTGATCCATTTTGAGAGACGAATATCAACTGAGAGTTTTCCATATCAACTTCAAGAGCGAATGATAAGCTAGCATCGCTTAATTGTTCAGTTGTCGAAAAAGAAATCGTCGATGGTGCATTGAGAGGGAAAAGCGGTGCCGAAAAAACTTCTCCACCATTTGTAATGCAATAAATAAACCTGAAAGTCCAAATATTGCAGAATGAATTTTTGCTTTTGCATCAATTTGCATATCACTGCACTATTGCATTTCTTACCTATCAGTTGCATATCATTGTATACTAATTATGTATTAAAAAATTTTCTCACTTAAGGATATGGCTATTATTTCCAGTTAGGGATCTCGGAACTGGAAAAATGCTGAAAGACAGGGAGACTATTTTCAAATGGAAAAAAAGGAGTGGAAATCATAAGAAATTATTTGTTCACAAGTGGAAAATTTTATAAAAATTTAAAACTACCATACTTTTTCATATAGTTACTCATACAGCACTACGAATAGAGTTTTAAACTGAATATTTTTGCACTCGAGTAAACAGAAATTTAGCTGTAAGTATTCTAATATTACAAATCGTCAATTTTCTAAAATTCTGTTTAAATACCTTTGTAAAGGAGACCTGTTAACAAGAGAATCTCGTATATATTTAAAAGGTGATTCCAATAAACCACTTAGAAACAAGCAAAACTTAGCGAACAATCAATGCACATTGCTCATTTACAACTCTATTAGCATTTACAACTCATTTACAACGGTTAGAAAACGCGATCGGTTATAAATATGCAAATATCAGCTGCTTACCCATTCCATGAATCGACGGATATATATTCTATAAAGTTAATGGAATTTGTTGTTAAGGTGGTCGAATTGTCACAATCGGTCAAATCACATCTGTAATTTCTATTAATTAAAACTTGTTCGTCTTCGTTGATTTCTCAATATTACGTTATGACATTTTAGGGGGATAAAACCGGTTTCAAAAAATTTACAAAAATAAACTTTAAAAAAGCGTTAGCGCTCTTTAAATGCTCAATATTAAATAGCACTCTTCAGAAATAAATACAATCAATAAATCAAATAAAGAAATAAACAAGACTCAAGTTAGTATTTTACAGTAACTCTACAGTTATTCTACAGTAACTCATTTTCAGGAAAATTTAGCATGATTCGCTTATATGAAGCATGCATGGTATTAGTGCCTATTCACACATGTAAGATTTACGAGTATGTATCTCATGCTTTTGAAAATCAATTTTGAATCATCAGAAGAATTTTGCAACTGCAATAAGGAGTGATTGCAACATCTGAACCAATAGATGCAAACAATCTCAGTCACTTACCTTACAATACCCTTTTTATGCAATACAGCGTACACTTTTTGTTGTAAATAATCAACTTCTAAATGTGTGATTGCAACGCCATCCGGAGGCCTCACAAGGCCATTTGTTGAATCGACGATCGATACCCAAAAGATTGATCCATCATCTAGTGCCACCAGAATCCGATCAATCGATATTGAACACAATGCTGCAATGAAATAACGCCATTTGAAAATAAACCACATTTTCTCTTTGAACAAAGACGGCGAAAAAAGAAGAGAGATGCAACTGACCAGTCATATAGTGTCCACAATCGAACGATGGTCAGTGCCACGCATAGTGGACATACAAAAGAATAACAGCACAGGTCCTTAAAAGCTGGAAGCAACTGAGTTGGAAAATTACAAAATTACAACTTTCAGAAAAGGTGCATTTTAAAACTGCTATTGCATAACATAGATTCTAATAATATATGACCATTAATCAAGGAATTTCGATGCAAAATTTTTCCTAATCTGAAGAAAAAATTAATAAAAATTAAAAAAAAAAATTCTCTCTAAATTGTTGAATGAATTTTTCAAAAGTTTTTCGCCACAGCTAATCGTATCTTCGCCATTCAAAATGATTTCGTCACTTTGCAATGTCAATCTGGCCATCAGTTTGCAATTTAGCATCGAAAATGCAATAATTAGATGTACCTGTGATAGTCCTCCCTGAACCAAGATCAAATGGTATCCTCTTTGGATCGGTTAATACAACATAATCATCAACATCGTATAATTTTAAAATAGAAGTGCCATTTGTAAATACTAATTGTGGCACACTTTCCAAATTTATATCTAAAAAAATATCTATTCTTTATTATAGGCTAGTAAATGATCTATAACGGTAAACTTCATATTCTAAAAGCTAATGAAATCGATCAATAATCTTATTCTTTAACACATATGACGGCTTATCATATCCATTTTGAGTAGTTATAAAACCACGACAATAAATATAGTATGCTAATTGATTCAAGCACAAGCCAAATGAGTGTGCTGATCATTGAGCAGAAGATCTGCCGAATAGTGCCTTATTTCTGAGTTTTCTTAGATTGAATGATAATGATGAATATAAAACATAAATAATTACTTGTCTTATTTGCATAAATTAAACCAAAAAATCGTTCCGTTATTTGCATAAATTAACGCTCTTTATTAGATAATAGCAAATAGATGAATGAAAGGAGATAGTTACCGATGAGTATAAATAAAGAGTGCTTAATATAAATTTAAAGTCATAACAGATTGTTGCTACTGCATTCACTTATCAAATGCAAAAACTCGATTATTTCTCGTCCATAAAAGTGAACTTTAACTCGATTTTGCACAATAGCTACCACCTATCGTTGTTGTATCCTTATTCAGGAAGAGCAACAACTCCTAAAACGTGAGGAATCCCATTTCATTCGTGTTTGGGAGTGTCACTTACTAAGGGGTGGGGCATGTTGAATCATAACGTTAGCACAGACATCTTTGATTTGATCTTCTCACATGGTTTTTTATGATTTCAAAAATTTACATTCAAACAATCAGTTTTACATTAGAAAAACGATAATTAAACATTATCAATTAGTAGCCTATTTAAGTAGAGTTTTATAAAATTTTCGACGCTAACTTTAACAGTGCTAGTAAGCTCGTTAGATTTTATTTCAATGCTAAAAACTTATTCTCAATCATTCGTTTTACTAGCGAAAAATATTATATAATTCTTGTTTGTTTAATTAGTAAATCACCCATAGCGAAATGTAAAAAAGATATTTGAACTTTAGGCGTTTCAAGATTAAATCGAGGACAGTTGATAGTTTAAAGCATTACCATTAGTGGTTGTAAATTCCAGTTTAACCGCCACATCAAGCGATGCTTCATTGATCGACGCATAACCAATATTTGCACGGCAACAATTTTCTGTAGGAATACTTTTGAAAAGATAGCATGAATCGGTTGTCTCCGTCGAAGAAACAAGTGTACCATCTAGTAAGTACAATGACACCTTATAAACTCGTGGTAGTGGACTGCTCCAACAAATTACATAGCTATTCGATGAGATTTGTAGCTGAGCGATCAATTTTGGAGCTCGAACTCGACCTCCAACACCAACGATCGACTGACGAATAGGACGTGAGACGATCATATTGGAACGCCAAAAAATACATAATCTGACCTGAAATTCTTCGAACATTTAAAAAATAGCGAGAGAGATAATAAAACGACAGTCAGCTAATAAATCTTTGGACAATAATAATAATCGAAGAAAACAATAAAGTTTGTTTATAATTTTACAAAACAGTTTTATCTTTGCATTTTGACGACCGAACGTTAAGTACGGCTGGCAATAAAATAATAAAGAAATTGTGATTAGTTCTTTACTTATGCACTTAAAATCCGTTAGTTTAACATTAAAAAAGTGCCTAAAAATTCACCAAAATGCTGATTTGTTAGTTTCTAGCCACATCTTAAAGGAGTATAGTTTTCCGTTAAGCATTCCCTTTCTAGTATGACTTAGAAATCCAAGCTCTGTTTCAATTAAGAGCTTTTGAATTGCTTCCACATCATTGAATTTATTGTGTGATTAGTTGAATAAGGCAAAATAAAAACGTCCTAGTTTTTCGCGGTATCCAAATACGGTCGCCTTATAGCCACTTAAATTAGACCACCTATTTTTTCGATTACAAAGGTATTTTACAATTCACTAAAATGACTTCTCACTTATCTTTGATCAATGTTATCATATCACAATGAATAGGTAAATCATCAAGATTCACCTCTATTTCACTAGCAAATTCACTTGGTACAACAATTTTCGATTGCATTGAATCCTCTTTAAATGCCTGAAATTACAAGCTTGTTAAATATTTATTCGCATAAGGGATATTCCACAATTAAATCTTCAATTATTAATCTTCAAGGTCTTTACTGTATTCAAACCTCAGTGCAAAATAGGCATATCTTTATTTTTGTTTAATATAAGTGAAGAAGTCATTAAATGCGATACGATTATACTTGGATTCTTTAAATGCGGCTCATACGGAGTTTAATTTCGCAGCAATGAAAGGAAACACCAACATCCCCCCCCCCCCCCCCACCTTCCTCTCTCCCCGATTAAAATCGAGATCAGACAATTTTTCCATTCATCTTATTAAAAACTGAAAAAATGGCAAAAACATTACATGAATAATTTTGCTAAGCAAAACATCATGCTTACTGTTTGACTTTCGGATTGAAACCTATTGACGCAAATTTGCGCTATAAATCTATAAAAAGCGAAAATTTCTGCCAAATTATTAAAGAAATCACGAAGAGTCATAGTTAATAAATAGCTTTTTTTTAAATGCATCTTTAAAAATTCGAAAAGAAAACTTGGTAAATTTCCGTCGATTGAAAGGATGCCAGAAATGGATAAAATATCAAGAAAAATTTGGTGACTTCTCTCTAGCATAAAAAAGCCAGAAAAATGAAGGCTTTTTTTTCTTCAAAACATGAAAATTGCGCACCTTTTCTTCGAGTACCGTAATCTGCCAAGGTGATCCCGAACCGAATGGACGACTATGTACAGCCCATTGAATATCGGTAGCCGAGATTTCGCTTATTACCGTTCCATAGACTTCGTCAAATTTCCATGTTGTACTGATACCTTGTGCATCTTCACCATCAATCGATATCGAAACATGATAGAGGAGATCTTCAACAAATTACAGTATAGAACCGATTATTGCCCCACAAGGTTTTAATCATTTTTTATACGCAAAAAACTTGTATTTCATATACACAGAGCCAACTTTTCAAAATGAGCTCTTTCTAGATTAATGAGAGATGAAGGCTTTTCTACTCTTTATAAGTTAAACATGACTTAAAATACGGATTTCTTTAACTTTAATATATTCATTGATATATTGATAATATAAGTATTGTGATAAACTTTCATTAACGTTTGTTTGTATACTTTATTTAGAAAATGATTTTAATGACAGTAATATATTGCCGGTGATGAGTTACGTAGTTGTGTAATTTCTATAATTTCTCTTATAATTTCCTAGATTTCATTCGAAAAATGAAAAGAAAAAATTTATTGGCAACTAATATATTTCAAATTTTTGTGACTGTGAAAGTATATTGTAGATAAAAATAAAAATATATGCATGAAAATATGTAACTAAGATGGGAAATTATTTAGTTATTTCGAACGTTTTTGATCCTTAAGCATCGTTTTTGTTGTTGCTTTTTTTAAGTGAAAGACTTATGTTGCTTACTCCTATGGAATAGATAAACCATCAAAGATGAATTAAATTATCCTTTATACAATCAAAAACATATCCAAATTTGATATAAATTTAACATTTGAGTCGGAATTGAGCTGAAGATGATTTTCGAAAAAAAATCGAAAAAAAAGGATTTCAAAAAATAGAGTAAAGATATGACGATAAAGAGACGTGATGTGAACCGACCTCACCGACCTTGTATTTGATGAAGGAAGATATCAGTGACAGCACGACATCCTTGCATACAACTATCGATAGCCACTAAATGATTGCAACGTTCATCGCATGTCGAATTCACTGATTCGAGATCTTGACAACCGATATGACACTGAAAAAAAATTTTTTTAACTTTTAAATCACTCAATTCATTACATTATTTTTATTCGCGGCATTAATTTGATTTATTGCATTGTTTTACTTTATAGTATCACTTTATTTACCATATTACTTTCATTTACCATATCATTTTTAATTTACCACATTACCGTATTTGAACATCCCATTTATTTTGTGCGACATTTCTGTCCTTGACGAGAAATCACACATCCCCACTAATAACTTTAAACTCCGGAGCCATCATTTTCTAAATTAGTTCCATATAGGAGAAACAAGACAAAATATTACATTCACTTGATATTCCAGAAGATTCCCTAGAGCGATGATATTTGTTAAATGATTTAATTTGAAAAAAAAAAAAAACTTACTGCATTGGTACGTTCGGATAAATTTGCAACGAGTAGTGGCTCATCCCAGTCGAGAGATCCTCGGCTTAGAGGTAATACCTGTAAACAGAATAAAATTTTTTCACATGAAACAGTTCCAATCGCTGATTGAAAAAAAAAGAGTTAAAAGTGATAATAATGAGATATTATCATATTCAATTATCAAATTTCTTACTGTTAACAATTAGAACGGAAAAAAAAAATTTATCTTCTCAAAAAAATTCAAAATAAATTAGATTTCTATTTTATCAGAAAAATTAATATTGGAAAAAAAAGATGGAAAAAGTGGAGAGAGATTGATGGACGAAATAATAAAGAGTATAAAAAATTTTATCGAAAGCAAATAGGAATAACGAGAAAAATTCTTTCTACATTATATAACGTAATAAAATTAGTGCAAAAAAAAAATTACATTGTAGAAATTACTACGATATACGCGCATTTACAATCATAAAATTCGTCAATCTATTCGTAAACTAGATTTCTATTCGTTTATTTTCGATTGAGAACATTTTCAAAAATAATTGCATTTTGCTATCATTTCTATAATATTATCAATATTTTCGAAACAGCGTCCGATTCAGTGCTAATTATAAAGTCACTAAATTCTATTGCTCAATATCTCTAATGGTCGCTGATTGCCTAATGAATTAAATGTATAAGTGATCATTTCAAATCGAATTAAATATTCAAATGAAATTTTATGAAAGCATGGATCGGTTCACCTCTTCCAATCAATCTCATACGGATTTAAATGTAAAGAGCTATTTCAGCGTCAATCAGCTATATCAGCAATAAAAAACTTCATAGGCTATATTGGAAAGTGATGAATGTGAAAATTATTATTAAATTTCAGAGATGAAAAAAAAAAGATTTTTCGAAAGAACACAAGAAATAGCAGAAAAACATTCACAATCACTTAACAAGCACTAAGAAAAATAAAATTTTCACCGTTTTTTTTTCAGAGGTAACAATTAATTTCTTCCCATAAATTTAAATGAAAAGACAACTTCAATATTACCAAAAGGGCATTAACTAAATACCTTTTTAGCTAAGAGAAATAACAATGACAAATATTTAGTCTTTTAGTGTATAGGTGAAATATAATATATTTCAATATATAATTTATAAAACAATTTAATACATAGAACAATGAATCAAATCAATTACAAATAATAATGAAAATTATATATTTTAATTGAGTAAATAATTGCAGGTCGAGGTCATAATATAATTTTGATAAAATATTCAACTTTTTAAAGAAATAAAAAATGAATTCAAAAAGAAGGAGAAAAACGAATAATATTGATTTTGTAATGCATATTCGTTACCTATGGTTATTGCTTAAACTCGTAATTATTTATTTTTAATAAAATCCCACTTATATAATAAATTTAAATTTGAATATGAAAGTACCCCATCAAATTCATTCTTCACATAAGTTTCATTTCACCAAAGAAAATTATTTCTTATATTAAAAATTATTTCTAATACTAAATTTATTTCTAATATTATAATCGCAATACATAATCAAAGCTTCTTAACTTATATATCGGAGAAAAAATTTTTTTTGAATGGTCACTAAAATAGCTTATTTAAAAATGACAACTTAAAAAAATGAAAAAAATCGAGAAATTTGCATTTTAATAAGAGAAAAATTTTTATTGCCTTTGCAAAATTATCATTGTTTTCATAAATACGATTGTACGCCAAAATTTCTTTTTTTTTCTCTCTTTTTTGATAGTTGAAATGAAATACGAATTTAAATTGATTAATGATTTTTACGATATGTCAGCAACTGCAGCAACAATAGTAACACTGAATGAAAAATTGCAAAAAATTTCCACAGAATATTGCTGCGAAAATATTTCCTATATCATTTGAATCCAATATAACTACTCGATCCAATATTCAAAAAGCAATTTTTATTTTAGTACAACACACCAAGTGAAAGCTATTTCGATGAACAAATACGATCGCTCGCGCACGCAATACACACGTACTTCTGCGAAGTGATGTGCAATGTCTGCACAAATATCTGTGTATATCTGTCTGTATGTCTGCCAAATTATATGTATGATAACTTAACACTAGACAAATGCAGAGTACAATTTGATGAAATCTGGCTATCATGATTTAGATCTATTATGCCTCTCTGAATCGTATTTTTGAGGGCGATGATTTTAAAAATTTCAATGCGATATGAAATTAATTTATTCTCTATTCACTCATACTTAATAGCAATTGTTAATATTTAACTATAAGGCTATATATAACCATTCCTGATCACAAATCATTTCCGGTCACAAATAAACCATTTCGGGTTCTTACCGTATTTTTATTTCATCTGCTTCACTCAATTTAGCGCACTCTTTTCGCGCATCTTGTTTGCCAAGAATGACCTTCCAATTTGTGATTCGATGAGTCACACGGTAACATAATCACGTTGGGAATTCGAGTTGTGTTCATCATAAACGTATTCAACAATCAATTAAGCGTTTAGCAATGCTCACTAATGTGCATTATGAACGTTTTGAAAAGTACCTCATTTATACTCTCTTTCTATTCCCTATTACCCGCCATCCTTCCTATTCCCTTTCACCTTTCCTTCTAAAATTAATCTCTCTCATCATCCGCTCTATACTGTTGAAAAAAGGGAAACGATTTGCACACAATGCTTTCCTAATGGTGGAAATATAAAATGAAAGGCAGACACATTCATCGGTTCGCTCATTTCTTCGCTTGATGTAACCAATATGGGCATCGAATGTAGGCGGGGGGGGGGGGAGGGTAGAAGGGTAAAATCTGCCTATATAATCCTTTAAATGTTTAATAAGGGATGATGGCTAAGTACATCGGATTCCGCATTACAGGACAGAATTTGAAGGCAAAATTCGCATAGAAAACTCTACTGCAAGAAGAGCTGCAAACTGTGCTGAACAAGACGAAGAAATTGTAAAATTCTCTCAATTATTTAGTTTTTAAGGTAGTATCAGATTCCATCCCAACTTTCTCGAGTCCGAGATTGCGGTTGCGTCCGAGATTCCGAGATTGATTCGAATCCGCGGTTGATGCAAATCCCAGATTGCAGTTGCAATCTCCGATATGCATCAAAACAAACAAATAATTTCGAGGATTTTTTAATTCCAAGTTGAAAAGTTTCACTTTTTCAAGTTCGAATTTAAAATCGCTCGAAACTTATCACTTGAATAAACAAATACAATAACGCACATTGTTTGTATCAATGTCTCATTTGATGTCACCAGGTCACTTTTTGCGATTACGAAAGCTCACAAGCATTTGACATCATTAAGCAGTAACAAAGTAAACAAAAATTTTACTCTATAGAAACGGTTGAACGAATATATTAGAAAGTTTTGGCAAATAACAATGTTTTCAATTCATGCGGATTTTATTGTTTATGTTTATCAAAGAAATTTATTATATTTCCAAGAAATATTTTAAGAATATTTAAATATTGAAAGAAAACAATAATAAATAATAAAATAAATAAGATGATAACGTTGCTAATAAATAAACAAATACAATAAAGAATAACAAAGATAATAAAAGATAAACGTACCAATTAAAAGGATAAACAAAAGATAAAGGTAGAAAACAAATAAAATGAAGATAAAAGATAAAAAAAGATAAATTATTGAAAGATAATAAATAAAAGAAGACAATAACGTACCAAATTTCGATCGATGCATTGCTCTTGACATGTTTGCAACGATTTCGAAAAGATCGTCGCATTAGCTGATATAAAAAATACGAATAGAAGAGATAATAAGGCCAAGCTAGAGGTCACACTTGAAGTCATGAAGAAGGTTCCATTAGTTCGATATAATATGCAGCATTCACATGCACACACACATACACACCCACAAATGACACTCGCGCAAACGAGACACTTCACACTCAACGAAAAAGTGTCGTCTTGTCTGTCCCATGAAAGGGACCGGTTCTGAAAGCGTTTTCGCGTTGATTCTTTCTTTTCGTGTTGCTACTGTTTGTCGCACCATTCCCATAACACATTGATACCCCTCCTCATCTTTTATCGTCTAATTCTCCAATCATCCATTATACATTTTCTGGCTACAAATAATATGGCATCGAAAGGTTAATTAACGGTAACATACGGTCAATAGGTATGCGAAGAATCTTTCTAATGTGAGACTCTTTCTCAACGTTATATATATATATATATATATATATATATATATAAATATCACAATTTCTTTCGTTTCTTCCTCTTTGCATAAATAAAGTTATACATTCGACTATTCAATAAAGTTCTTCGTTTTATTTTGCAAAAGTTTTGATTCATTTTGACAATATGAATTTCAGTAAAATCATCTACGTTTAAATCTATTTTAGTTTTTTAAACTACCATTAATAATTTTCTATAGTCATAAATCTGCTTCATTTCAGACTCCAATATCACGTATCAATTTAGCTTCGCCGTAATTTTTATAATAAGTAGGCATTAACTGTATCGTGCCAAATATAATCCCTCCATCGTTGGTCTCCTACCTTTTCAGAATGCCCTTTTCGTCGAACATTGGGAGGTATAGGTGAAAAAAACAACAACGATAAGCTCTCTCTATTGAACAGTCATTGTACTCTAAGGTTAAGCCACCATCATTTAATTAAAATTTCAATATTTTTAAATCGGCACCTTCGTCACTCAACTCTTTAAAAAAGAAAACCAAGTTTGGCCCACTAAATTTAAAAAGAAATTCTATTTTAAGCTGTACTTGAATATTACAATTTCTTCTTAATAATGGACAATAGTCAATACCTCCCTCTTCTAAATTCTTGATTTAGTAAACTTAACCCGTCAAAAAATCTTATAAAGTTTTGAAATATTCTTATTCATCATATTAACTAACCACTCATAATAAGCTTTAGCCATTTTTAATCCTATAAAAAAACTTTTATAAGTTTTATCTCAAAATTAATGAAAGTACTATTGATGAAATTGTTGAATAATCAAATCTAAATTTTATTCTCTCTCTCTCTAAAAAATCATCAATCATATATATCGAATTGTGTCTCCTCTATCAATCGCGATCGTTTCGAGACATTCGCTTTGTTCGATCGAATAAGACATTGCAATGGAATGCAGGATAGCGTAACCAAATTGTTCGATACGCATTTTAATTATACATCAACTAAGAAATGAAAATCAGGAATCGCATTATTGCTTTGGTGAATTGCCGCATTCTTTACATAAGTCTAAATTTATTTTCAAAGCTTTTACTTTTATTTATTTATTCATTTATATGTACCAATTATCATCTCGACACTGTTGAAATTCAATATCGATATTTTTCTGCGCTACCAAAGTAATAAAATGATAAAAATGTGGTAAAAATTAAGAATTCTATTGATGCCCAAAAATAATATTGCATCACTTCTTTTTTTTTCAATGAGAAGCTTTTATTTTCCAAGAGAATATTTCATTCTCAAAATTCAAACAACGATACGCCAATAAACACGGATAAAAGCGCCACACAAAAAGAACTAACGAACAATACGTCGGTGCAATAAGCATGCCGCATAATCGGCGGTAAAATTAAATGCATCGTACATTGACCTTATACCTGTTTGTTATGCAAAAGCACTTCAAATCCAATATACCCCGCCTATAAAGCCCGTTTTAATAATTAACTACTTGAGTCTCTTTGCTCTACAACCGATTTATTAAACACATCGTTCTTACAAATCCATTCTTTCAAAACATCACATCATATGGATACCGGTCAATCTTAGGGCAATGTCTTATGCCCCGAACCTTATTAACCTGCGAGGTTTTCTTTAAAACCCCCACCCTATTATATCTATTTGCTAGAATTCACCTGTCCAGTACCCTCAACATGTTATGCTCGAGGTTTACGCAGCTGATGTTGTCATACTAAGGAGTAATTACATAACTGTCACTAAAAGCACTTGGGAGCTCATTTCAGCGCTACAACTACACCAATTGTCACTTATAATTCTCCACCCTCACATCTAATAACCCTTCAATCACTCTTCTTCAAGCAACTAAAAATTAATTGTTGAAAACATTTGGAATTACAAAAGAGCAAATTCCTGAATTTCCACCACAATAATAGACGTTTACATTTAATCAAAGCCATTCACTAATACCTTCAATCAATTAACATATGTTTACATAATCTATATGAAATTCAAAAAAAAAAACGACAATAAAAACCAATTCAAAGCGATGTATTAAAATTATGACGGAAAAAAATTAAAATATTCATTGAATTTAAGCAGAAAAGAAAAAAAGGAAAATTTTTTTCGAAAAAGCCAAAAGAAAATAAAAGAAAAACATTCAAAAAACGCAAATGGCCATCATAATTGAGAGATACAAACTTCATCGACAAATAATATTTTCCATTATTCTGATGAAAACTACTAGCAAAAAAAAGCAAACACCGATTTATGATGACGAGGTGACTAATGTGTAGATCATTGCGTATAAATAATAGAAAAATGAGATGAGGTAGAAACCAAGTTTAATCCATCCCTCTCTAAGTGCTCTTTGCAACTGATCGGCATTCATAATCGTTGTCGGATCGTAGATACCCGGTCCAGTCATCACTGGACGATTCATATATCTGCAACAAATAACTGATGATTTAAATTAAAATAATTGCAGCGCTCTTGATAATCTTCGATTTGATTCATCGTCGAGAAAACGGCACATTTCTTGTTTTTATAACGTTGAGACGCAATAGAACAGTAATATCTTCTTTTATTTTCCCTGAAGAATAAATCTAAAACACCGAACCGAAGTATACATCGTTAACACTTCTACGGACTCTATGGAAATTGGAACTTTGTCACTTCTCTTTTGCTATTTCGGGATATATCTCTATGTGCTAGAAATATCTCCCGCTATCGTTGCGCAAAAAACGGAGGTATGCAAAAAAAGCCAACTGGCTAGCATCCTATCTCTCAATGCAAGAGGCTAGGTATTTGAATAACACGTCGTCCCTATAGATCTGCTCTTTCCAACGCACAGATGAACTCCCCCTTACCTTCTTACCTTGCTTACTTCCCCACACCAATTGATGGACGGTACAATCCGAAGTGGAAGCTGCAATTTATTAACGGTAGGTGTAGCGAATGAATGGAAAATATAGTACCGAAATCGAGAGACAAAAGGAAAATTCGACAAAAACAGTATCGATTTGTCAGGTGCATGGTTTACCACTTTTATAACTTCTTCTAATATATTCGATGGTTTTCTTGTCGCTTGGAACTCAATTCAGACCCAAAAGGCATAAAGATGCGATGACGACGAGAGTTTTTGATATTCCCATGAGGCTCAACGCCTATAAAAGATGGGATTTGGAAGTGTATGAAAGAATCTTCCCTCTTCTCCCCCTCCCCTCCATTCATCGTTATCCACTCAAATTGCAAAGGAATCCGAATGCCTGAATAGACTTATCCACGCATTTGTATGCGAACGAACAAATGGATCTTAACTAATAAACAAACCTGTGAACGTGATAGGCAATTAAAGGTACATTCCAACAAACTGCTCCCCATTGTAATGAGAATAGGAACAGCAACGAGAAGAACAAGTGCAGCAAGTATTCGGGTAGAATTAGCTACAATATATGATTGATTAATTTTATAGTAAATTAATAACGATAGATGAAAAAAAAAAGCATTTTTTTGTGTTTGAGAATGTAGCCTAAAAGAACATTCTTGTCCCCAAAAGTTTAAGCAAATGTCTAATTTGAAACCCATTTTCCCTTTCTCAATAATTCCAAATAAACTGCAGCTAGGAAAAAAATCCTAAAATGTTTATCTGAGCATATTAATCGAAAACTTCGAATTTTTGATGTATTAAAGGAGGACAATTTTAACGAAAAATTATCGAAACAAATATTTAAATAAGAACCTTTCAATAATATGTAATTACCTTCAATATCGATTTATTATGTATATGATTCAAACAATAGTAACACTATGACTTCTAATATATTCTACGGTTTTATTGTCGCTCGAAACTCAATTTAAGATCTAAAAGGCATAGAGATGCAACGACGATGCGGTTTTCTTTTTTTTTCTTCCTACTCCCATAAAACATTTTAACGCCTATATAAGATATAAAAAATTTTAAGAAATTGGCATTTTATAAATTTGATCACGCGAACAAATTCATTTGTTTCGGTTTATTGATCGGTCATAAGATCACCGATCGGATCAATAATCAAATGATGACTTGTCAAAAAAATTGACCAGTCGAATCGATTGAATCACTTGAGTTCTACGAAGCATCTGACGAGGAAATTATAATAGAAATAGCACACCTGATTGAGATTTTTGCATTGTTCAATTGGATTTTTGTAGTCTGTCTTTAGTTCATCGATGCAGATTACCTAAAATTACCTATCATTATGAATGTATCAAATTCACTTTAACAATTAGTAACTATGAAAATTCCATAAAGATTAAAAATTTATCATTCATAATTATTACCGATAACATTAAATGTGCTGATCAAAAAAAATTTACATAATTACTGCTGAGGGGGGAATTGATGGCAAAATACTATAGGTTATGAATTTGCAAGCAAGCATCTATCAATGAAATAATACCATTATTATCTCTCTATTAATTAGTACTCTTAATGCGATGGGTAATGATGAAGTGGAAAATTGCAACGCCAATATTTTGCATATTTCATCTTAAAATTTGAATAAAAAATTAATTTCCACAAACGCAATTTGCATGATTATTTAAGAGTTTTAACGTCAGGTAATCATCTATTCCTGGAATCCCCACCACTCCAGAAGTTTTCCACTTGTGAAAGGCTCGAATCCCTCCAACTCCCCCAAACCTGATTTATCTGAAGTTCCCATGAAAAACTTCTCTAAAATCCCGTAAAAGGTACAAACTATAAAATTACTTACCGTGAAAATAGCGAAGAAGATGCAAAATGCGACAGCAATCAAAGCAAAAAGATAGCAGAACGCCGCAAACGTAAACGCCATCGTTGTCGATGCAGAATTCAAGCCAGCCGGCGAAACTCCTAACGCACGTAAATAGTTTCCATGCGGAGCGAACATATTCTAGAGAATCGTTGCGAGAAGCTTAACGTCTATTACAGCGCTAAACTTAATGCAGCGCTAGGATTTCTACTGAAGCATTATTGATTACGCTGTCATTGAGAGATATAGCTAGGCAGCTTTCAATTAAATTACGCTCATCAGGAATATTCTTTTGCATAAGAAAACGCAAAAGAAATCCACCAATCCTTCACAAAATTTTAACTCACATTCTAATCAATCCCGATGAATTTTTGTTTCGATGAATCAAAGAAATCGATTCCTAGAAATGCTTTCATAAAATAAAAATTTCTTGTTTAAATAACTTATAAATTTGGCTACTTTATATCAGGAATATGCAAAACTTTTCACTCGAAATTAATTTACATTAAAGGCTGAAATAATTTAATTTCGAATAATTTAATTATCCTAATAAATCATCGTTTATTAAATTTGATTAAATATTTCTTTAATATTTCGGATAACTTTTTTGTAAAAACCTTACTACACGGTAACAATAATAAGAAAGAATCTAATAAATTGAAAAACTCAGAAAAAGTCGGGCGATAGAAATTATCTCATAATCCTTCAATACCTATTACGATGTCAATCGATAAGGCTGACTTAAATAATTCGTCTACCAGTAAATATTTGCATATGGGGGCTTTCTTACAGTCTTATTGAGTTATATCGAGTTATAGCAACCAATAATGGAAACATGATCGCATACAGGTTTTCCTGAACGAGAAAGAAACTGTGGATTTTAAACCCTTATAACTTGATAATCACATCTGAGGTTATAATCAAAATTCATCGATAGGGAATGAATAAATAGATTAGCATTTCAGCAAAAATTAATTAAATAGTTTGAAACATTTTTTTTGAAGACCAGAAAAAAGCGCAGTTTAAAAAAAAACATTCAAATATTAAAATGAGTCTATACACATATTTTTTTGCCACTCTCAGTTAAGTCCAGCTTACTGTTTGTAAGCACCTATTCACCTCAAATAAACTGAGAAAACAATAGATAATAAGCTCTGAAGCATATTTTAGTCTCTTTTTCTTCTTAATTGATATTTCATGAGGGAAAAATTAGAAAATAAAAGAATAAATATACCATACTAACGAATATTTCAGTGATTTTTTACTATCGAATGCGTAATACAGTTGACTACTAAAAGAGTGATAGGGTGTCCTATATAATATAAACCGTAAGAAATGAACTAAACATAAATAAGCACTACGATGGGTGTGGCTTACTGGAAGTCGGCTGTTCGAAGCCACTCCAAATCGATATTACTATGGCACACACATTTCGCATCCTGTTAGCCGTCAATTGCAAATGTGTGCAAATCAACGTAGAGCAGAAATTATCTAACTAACTATTTTGCATAAATCCTACAATTTCGCAAAATGCAAAAATGCGAAATATTTGCAATAAAATGCACAATCAAAACGTTACAATATAGAAAATAAACAAAATGCAATGCAATTCAAAGAGCGGATCTTGAGACAAAATTTGCACTCATCGGATAACAATTTTGCACTGCATTTCTATTACCCATTATTGCTGCAATCGTTGCATTACCACTGCATAATTTTTAAGTGGCTATACAATAATTTACAATACAACATAAAATGAATGAAGATGTGTTCGAATGAATTGAAAGAAGTGCACAGTCCATTTCAATATCGCAAATCGAATATGACACTACATATGAAGATATTAGAAAAGTGACGAAAGGAATTTATTCGCAGTGCATCAAAATAGCCTGTTTACAATATGACATAACTTAGTTTTTCTACAGTGTATCACATCAAGCCTACTTGCAATATACCAAATGCTATCTGATGCCATCGTATGCTCAGAGAAGTTTTCATACTGCCCATGATGATATTTTAGTACGTGAAGACAAACGCCTATCACTCCTGCTCCGCAACATATGTTCTTCCAATATGTAGAGGAATGTTTTCTTCCTACAATACTGGTGACTTGCAACCTCCGGGCCTGTGCTCCAAGCAATACTATATTGATATCCTAATCTATAATCAACCCACTATTTCTAATGGACACATCAAGAAAACAGAGGACTTCCTGAAACCCATTAGAGATTGCTTTCATAAACGGATATTTCAGATTATCTTTCGATAAAACATCACAGACAGCACCAGCTAGGTTCAGAAAATCAAATTATCTAATTTTCCTAGCTTTTTGCAAGATTACATTCTCGAATCGAATGTGATCGAATTGAATCGAACCGAATGGGATCGGATCGAATCGGGGGGATCGAATCGAATGAGACCGAATCGAATCCAATTGGCTCGAATCGAATCGAGTCGAATCAAATCGAGTCGAATCGACCGAACCGAGTCGGATCGAATATGATCAGATCGAATCGAATCGAATCGAATCGAATGGGATCGAATGGAACGGAATGGAATCGAATCGAGTTGGGAGAGATCGCATCTAACCCGATTGAATCGAATCGAACTAAATCAGATCGGATCGAAACATATCGATCCGAATGGGATCGAGTGGAATCGAATCATATCCAATCGAATCGAATCGAATCGAATCGAATAGGGTCCAGTCGAATAGAATCGACCCAAGTCGAATCGAGTTGGATCGAATCGAGTCGAAACGAATCGTATCGAATGGAACGGAATCGGAGCGAATCGAGTCGAATTGAATTGAATTGAATCGAATCGAGTCAAATCGAATCGAATCGTGTCGAATCAATCGAAACGAACTGATCTGATTGACATAGAATCGAACCAGACCGAATCAGGGTCGAATAGAATTGAGCCAAGTCAGATCAGATCGAATCGAATCGAGTAGAGTCGAACTGAATCGAATAGAATCAAATTAAATGGAATTGAACTGATTCGGATAGCATGGAATCGAATCTGATCGAACCGGATCGAACCCATTTGAACCGAGTCGGATCGAATGGACTCGAATCGAGTCGAAACAAGTTTAAATGAATCGAGCCGAACCGAATCCAAAGAAATCGAACCGAATCGGATCGAGTCGGACCGAGTGCAACCGAATCGTATGGCATCAATTCGAAGTTAATTGAATCGAGTCGAATCGAATGGAATGGGATCAACCCAAATCGACTCAATTCTAATTGAAAAGAATCGAGTCGAATCGAATCGAGCCAGGATGAATTGAATTGATCCGATCCAATTCGATTCGAACCGAATCGATTCGATCCTTTTCGATATGCCTGGATTCGATTCGATTCGTTCCGATCCGATTCGATCCGATCTGATTCGATTCGGTCCGAATCGATTCGATCCGATCCGATCCGATTCGATCCGATTTGATTCGATTCGGTCCGATTCGATTCGATGCTGTCTGATTAGGTCCGATTCGATTCGATTCGATTCGACCCGATTCGATTCGATTCGGTCCGACTCGATTCGATTCGATTCTGTTCGATTCGGTCCGATTCGATTCGATTCGATTCGACCCGATTCGATTCGATTCGGTCCGATTTCATTCGGTCCGATTTCGATTCGATCCGACTCGATTCGATTCGATTCTGTCCGATTCGGTCCGATTCGATCCCATTCGATTCGATTCCATTCGATTCGATCCGATTCGATTCGATTCGATTCTGTCCGATTCGGTCCGATTCGATTCGGTCCGATCCGATTCAATTCGATTCGATTCACCCGATCCGATCCGACCCGATTCGACCGGATTCTGTCCGATCTGATTCGATTTGATTCGGTCCGATTCGATACGACCCGATTCGGTTCGGACCGACTCGATTCGATTCGATTCGATTCCATTCCATTCGATTCCATTCGATTCGATCTGATTCGATTCGATTCGATTCTGTCCGATTCGGTCCGATTCGATTCGGTCCGATCCGATTCGATTCGATTCGGTTCAATTTGGTCCGACTTCATTCGGTCCGATTTCGATTCGATCTGATTCGATTCAGTTCGATTCGATTCACCCGATCCGATCCGATCCGATTCGACTGGATTCTGTCCGATCTGATTCGATTTGATTCGGTCCGATTCGATACGATATGATTCGGTTCGGACCGACTCGATCCGATTCGATTCGATCCGATCCGATTCGATTCAATTCGTTCCGATCCGATTCGATTCGATCCGACTTGATTCGATTCGGTCCAATTCGGTGAGATTCGATTCGATTCGATTCTGCCCGATTCGGTCCGATTCGATTCGATTCGATTCGACCCGATTCGATTCGATTCGGTCCGATTCGATTCGATTCGATTCGATTCGATTCGACTCGATTCGATTCGATTCGATCCGATCCCATTCGAGTCGACTCGGTCCGACTCGATTCGATTTGGTCCGATTTCATTCGGTCCGATTCGACTCGGTCCGATTCGATTCGATTTGGTCCGATTTCATTCGGTCCGATTTCGATTCGACCCGATTCGATTCAATTCGATTCGATTCACCCGATCCGATCCGATCCGATTCGACCGGATTCTGTCCGATCTGATTCGATTTGATTCGGTCCGATTCGATACGACCCGATTCGGTTCGGACCGACTCGACCCGACTCGATCCGATCAGATTCGATTCGATTCGATTCGATTCGAATCGATTCGACTCGGTCCGATTCGATTCGATTAGATCCGATTCGATTCGATTCGATCCGATCCGATTCGATTCGACTCGGTCCGATTCGATTCGATTTGGTCCGATTTCATTCTGTCCGATTTCGATTCGATCCGATTCGATTCAATTCGATTCGATTCACCCGATCCGATCCGATCCGATTCGACCGGATTCTGTCCGATCTGATTCGATTTGATTCGGTCCGATTCGATACGACCCGATTCGGTTCGGACCGACTCGACCCGACTCGATCCGATCAGATTCGATTCGATTCGATTCGATTCGAATCGATTCGACTCGGTCCGATTCGATTCGATCCGATCCGATTCGATTCGATTCGACTCTGTCCCATTGGGTCCGATTTGATTCGATTCGGTCCGATTCGATACGACCCGATTCGGTTCGGACCGACTCGACCCGACTCGATCCGATCAGATTCGATTCGATTCGATTCGATTCGAATCGATTCGACTCGGTCCGATTCGATTCGATCCGATCCGATCCGATCCGATTCGACTGGATTCTGTCCGATCTGATTCGATTTGATTCGGTCCGATTCGATACGATATGATTCGGTTCGGACCGACTCGATCCGATTCGATTCGATCCGATCCGATTCGATTCAATTCGTTCCGATCCGATTCGATTCGATCCGACTTGATTCGATTCGGTCCAATTCGGTGAGATTCGATTCGATTCGATTCTGCCCGATTCGGTCCGATTCGATTCGATTCGATTCGACCCGATTCGATTCGATTCGGTCCGATTCGATTCGATTCGATTCGATTCGATTCGACTCGATTCGATTCGATTCGATCCGATCCCATTCGAGTCGACTCGGTCCGACTCGATTCGATTTGGTCCGATTTCATTCGGTCCGATTCGACTCGGTCCGATTCGATTCGATTTGGTCCGATTTCATTCGGTCCGATTTCGATTCGACCCGATTCGATTCAATTCGATTCGATTCACCCGATCCGATCCGATCCGATTCGACCGGATTCTGTCCGATCTGATTCGATTTGATTCGGTCCGATTCGATACGACCCGATTCGGTTCGGACCGACTCGACCCGACTCGATCCGATCAGATTCGATTCGATTCGATTCGATTCGAATCGATTCGACTCGGTCCGATTCGATTCGATTAGATCCGATTCGATTCGATTCGATCCGATCCGATTCGATTCGACTCGGTCCGATTCGATTCGATTTGGTCCGATTTCATTCTGTCCGATTTCGATTCGATCCGATTCGATTCAATTCGATTCGATTCACCCGATCCGATCCGATCCGATTCGACCGGATTCTGTCCGATCTGATTCGATTTGATTCGGTCCGATTCGATACGACCCGATTCGGTTCGGACCGACTCGACCCGACTCGATCCGATCAGATTCGATTCGATTCGATTCGATTCGAATCGATTCGACTCGGTCCGATTCGATTCGATCCGATCCGATTCGATTCGATTCGACTCTGTCCCATTGGGTCCGATTTGATTCGATTCGGTCCGATTCGATACGACCCGATTCGGTTCGGACCGACTCGACCCGACTCGATCCGATCAGATTCGATTCGATTCGATTCGATTCGAATCGATTCGACTCGGTCCGATTCGATTCGATCCGATCCGATTCGATTCGATTCGACTCTGTCCCACTGGGTCCGATTTGATTCGATTCGGTCCGATTCGATTCGATTAGATCCGATTCGATTCGATTCGATCCGATCCGATTCGATTCGACTCGGTCCGATTCGATTCGATTTGGTCCGATTTCATTCTGTCCGATTTCGATTCGATCCGATTCGATTCAATTCGATTCGATTCACCTGAACCGATCCGATCCGATTCGACTGGATTCTGTCCGATCTGATTCGATTCCATTCGTTCCGATCCGATCCGATTCGATTCGATTCTGTCCGATTCGGGCCGATTCGATTCGACTCGGCCCGATTCGATTCGATTCGGTCCGATTCGATTCGATTCGACTCGATTCGTTTCGATTTCATTCGGTCCGATTTCGATTTGATCGGATCGGGTCGAGTCTCGTCGAATCAGGTGGAATCGAGTCGAATCGAATCGGGTCGGATCGAATCGAATCGAATAGGGCCGGATCGAATCGGATCGGATCGGGTCGTACCGGGTCGAGTCGAATCGGACCGAGTCGAATCGAACCGAATCGGATCGGATCGGGTCGAATCGCATCTAATCGAATCGTACCGAGTCGGGTCGAATCGGGTCGAATCGAATCGAATCGGGTCGAATCGAATCGAATCGGGCCGAATCGAATCGGATCGGATCGGGTCGTACCGGGTCGAGTCGAATCGGACCGAGTCGAATCGAACCGAATCGGATCGGATCGGGTCGAATCGGATCAAATCGAATCGGACCGATTCGAGTCGAATCGGATCGAATCGAATCGAATCGGATCGAATCGAATCGAATCGACTCGGATCGGATGGAATCGGACCGAATCGAATTGCATCGGACCGAATCGAATCGAATCCTACCGAATCGGACGGATTCCAGTCGAATCGGGTCGATTCGAATCGAATCGAATAGGATCGGAAAGAATCGAGTCGAATCGGGTCGAATCGAATCGGATCGAATCGGGTCGAATCTCATCGAATCAGGTCGAAACTAATCGAATCAGGTCGAATCGAATCGAATCGGATCTTATCTGATAGAATCGGACGGAATCGGACCGAATCGAATCGGATCTGGTCAAACCGAACCAAATCGGATCGGACAGAGTCGAGTCGAATCGGGCCGAATCGGATCGAATCGAACCATATCGAATCGAATCTCGTCGAATCGGACCGAATCGAGTCGAATCGGACCGAATCGAATCGAGTCAATCGGGTCGAGTCTCGTCGAATCAGGTCGAATCGAATCGGATCGAATCGGATCGGATCGAATCGGACCGAACTGAGTCGAATCGGATCGGATCGGGTCGAATCGGATCGAATCGAATCGAATCGAATCGGACCGAATCGAATCGAATCGGGTCGAGTCTCATCGAATCAGGTCGAATCGAGTCGGATCGAATCAAATCGAATCGGGCCGAATCGAATCGAATCGGACCGAATCGAATCGAATCGGACCGAATCGAATCGAATCGGATCTAATCGAATCGAATCGAATCGGACCGAATCGAATCGAATCGGGTCGAGTCTCATCGAATCAGGTCGAATCGAGTCGGATCGAATCGGATCGGATCGAATCGGACCGAATTGAGTCGAATCGGATCGGATCGGGTCGAATCGGATCGGACCGAATCGAATCGAATGGGATCGGATCGAATCGAATCGGACCGAATGGAATCGAATCGGATCGATCGGGTCGAACCGGATCTAATCGGATCGGATCGAATCGGACCGAATGGAATCGAATCGGGCCGAATCGAATCGGATTTAATCGAATCGGATCGGATGGAATCGGACCGAATCGAATCGAATCGGACGGAATCGAATCGAATCGAATCGGATCGGATCGAATCCGATCGAATCGAATCGAACCGGACGGAATCGAATCGAGTCGAATCGGATCGGATCGAATCGAATCGGACCGAATCGAATCGAATCGGGTCGAATCGGGTCGAATCGAATCGGATCGGATGGAATCGGACCGAATCGAATCGAATCGAATCGAATCGGACCGAATCGAATCGAATCGGGTCGAGTCTCGTCGAATCAGGTCGAATCGAATCGGATCGAATCGGATCGGATCGAATCGGACCGAATGGAATCGAATCGGGCCGAATCGAGTCGAATCGGACCGAATCGAATCGGATCGGATCTAATCGAATCGAATCGAATCGGACCGAATCGAATCGAACCGGGTCGAGTCTCATCGAATCAGGCCGAACCGAGTCGGATCGAATCGGATCGGATCGAATCGGATCGAATTGAGTCGAATCGGATCGGATCGGGTCGAATCGGATCTAATCGAATCGAATCGGGTCGTACCGAATCGAATCGAATCGGGCCGAATCGAATCGAATCGGACCGAATCGAATCGAATCGGGTCGAATCGGGTCGAATCGAATCGGGTCGAATCGAATCGGATCGGATGGAATCGGACCGAATCGAATCGAACCGGACGGAATCGGATCGAATTGAGTCGAATCGGATCGGATCGGGTCGAATCGGATCTAATCGAATCGAATCGGGTCGTACCGAATCGAATCGAATCGGGCCGAATCGAATCCAATCGGACCGAATCGAATCGAATCGGGTCGAATCGGGTCGAATCGAATCGGGTCGAATCGAATCGGATCGGATGGAATCGGACCGAATCGAATCGAACCGGACGGAATCGAATCGAATCGAATCGGGCCGAATCGAATCGAATCGAATCGGGCCGAATCGAATCGAATCGGACCGAATCGAATCGGATCGGATCTAATCGAATCGAATCGAATCGGACCGAATCGAATCGAATCGGGTCGAATCGGGTCGAATCGAATCGGGTCGAATCGAATCCGATCGGATGGAATCGGACCGAATCGAATCGAACCGGACGGAATCGAATCGAATCGAATCGGATCGGATCGAATCGAATCGGACCGAATCGAATCGAGTCGGGTCGAATCGGGTCGAATCGAATCGGGTGGAATCGAATCGGATCGAATGGAATCGGACCGAGTCCAATCGAGTCGGACGGAATCGAATCGGACCGAGTCGATTCGAATCGGGTCGAGTCTCGTCGAATCAGGTCGAATCGAATCGGATCGAATCGGATCGGATCGAATCGGACCGAATGGAATCGAATCGGGCCGAATCGAATCGAACCGGACGGAATGGAATCGAATCGAATCGGATCGGATCGAATCGAATCGGACCGAATCGAATCGAATCGGGTCGAGTCTCATCGAATCAGGTCGAATCGAGTCGGATCGAATCGGATCGGATCGAATCGGACCGAATTGAGTCGAATCGAATCGGGCCGAATCGGGTCGAGTCGGACCGAATCAAATCGAATCGAACCGGATCGGGTCGAACCGAATCGAATCCATTCAGACCGAATCGAATCGAATCGGACCGAGTCGAATCTAATCGGGTCGAATCGAATCGGATCGGATGCAATCGAATCGGATCGGATCGGGTCGAATCGGACATAATCGAATCGAATCCAATCGGGTCGGATCAGATCCAATCGGGTCGTATCTCATCGAATCTCATCGAATGAGGTCGAATCGGATCGAATCGAATCGGATCGGATCGAATCGGACCGAACCGGGCCGAATCGAATCGAATCGGGTCGAATCGGTCGAATCGGACCGAATCGAGTCGAATCGGGTCGAGTCTCATCGAATCAGGTCGAGTCGAATCGGATCGAATCGGGTCGGATCGAATCGGACCGAATGGAATCGAATCGGATCGGATCGGTCGGGTCGAATCGGATCTAATCGAATCGAATCGAGTCGGATAGAACCGAATCGAATCGGGCCGAATCGAATCGAATCGGACCGAATCGAATCGAATCGGATCTAATCGAATCGAATCGAATCGGACCGAATCGAATCGAATCGGGTCGAGTCTCATCGAATCAGGTCGAATCGAGTCGGATCGAATCGGATCGGATCGAATCGGACCGAATTGAGTCGAATCGGATCGGATCGGGTCGAATCGGATCTGATCGAATCGAATCCAGTCGTACCGAATCGAATCGAATCGGACCGAATCGAATCGAATCGGACCGAATCGAATCGAATCGGGTCGAATCGGGTCGAATCGAATCGGGTCGAATCGAATCGGATCGGATGGAATCGGACCGAATCGAATCGAATCGGACGGAATCGAATCGAATCGAATCGGATCGGATCGAATCGAATCGAATCGGGTCGAGTCTCATCGAATCAGGTCGAATCGAGTCGGATCGAATCGGATCGGATCGAATCGGACCGAATTGAGTCGAATCGGATCGGATCGGGTCGAATCGGATCTAATCGAATCGAATCGAGTCGTACCGAATCGAATCGAATCGGACCGAATCGAATCGAATCGGACCGAATCGAATCGAATCGGGTCGAATCGGGTCGAATCGAATCGGGTCGAATCGAATCGGATCGGATGGAATCGGACCGAATCGAATCGAACCGGGCGGAATCGAATCGAATCGAATCGGACCGAATCGAATCGAATCGGACCGAATCGAATCGAATCGGGTCGAATCGGGTCGAATCGAATCGGGTCGAATCGAATCGGATCGGATGGAATCGGACCGAATCGAATCGAATCGGACGGAATCGAATCGAATCGAATCGGATCGGATCGAATCGAATCGAATCGGGTCGAGTCTCATCGAATCAGGTCGAATCGAGTCGGATCGAATCGGATCGGATCGAATCGGACCGAATGGAATCGAATCGGATCGGATCGGATCGGGTCGAATCGGATCTAATCGAATCGAATCGAGTCGGATAGAACCGAATCGAATCGGGTCGAATCGGGTCGAATCGAGTCGGATCGGATGGAATCGGACCGAATAGATTCGAATCGGATCGATCGGGTCGAATCGGATCTAATCGAATCGAATCGAATCGGACCGAATCGAATCGAATCGGGTCGAGTCTCGTCGAATCAGGTCGAATCGAATCGGATCGAATCGGATCGGTTCGAATCGGACCGAATGGAATCGAATCGGGCCGAATCGAGTCGAACCGGACCGAATCGAATCGAATCGGATCTAATCGAATCGAATCGAATCGGACCGAATCGAATCGAATCGGGTCGAGTCTCATCGAATCAGGTCGAATCGAGTCGGATCGGATCGGATCGGATCGAATCGGACCGAATTGAGTCGAATCGGATCGGATCGGGTCGAATCGGATCTAATCGAATCGAATCGAGTCGGACCGAATCGAATCGAATCGGGTCGAGTCGGGTCGAATCGAATCGGACCGAATCGAATCGAATGGGATCGGATCGAATCGAATCGGACCGAAAGGAATCGAATCGGATCGATCGGGTCGAACCGGATCTAATCGAGTCGAATCGGATCTAATCGAATCGAGTCGAATCGGACCGAATCGAATCGAATCGGATCGATCGGGTCGAATCGGATCTAATCGAATCGAATCGAATCGGACCGAATCGAATCGAATCGGGTCGAGTCTCGTCGAATCAGGTCGAATCGAATCGGATCGAATCGGATCGGATCGAATCGGACCGAATGGAATCGAATCGGGCCGAATCGAATCGAACCGGACCGAATCGAATCGAATCGGATCTAATCGAATCGAATCGAATCGGACCGAATCGAATCGAATCGGGTCGAGTCTCATCGAATCAGGTCGAATCGAGTCGGATCGAATCGGATCGGATCGAATCGGACCGAATTGAGTCGATTCGGATCGGATCGGGTCGAATCGGATCTAATCGAATCGAATCGAGTCGGACCAAATCGAATCGAATCGGGTCGAGTCGGGTCGAATCGAATCGGACCGAATCGAATCGAATGGGATCGGATCGAATCGAATCCGACCGAATGGAATCGAATCGGGCCGAATCGAGTCGGATTTAATCGAATCGAATCGAGTCCGACCGAATCGAATCGAATCGGGTCGAATGGAATCGAATCGGGCCGAATCGAGTCGGATTTAATCGAATCGAATCGAGTCGGACCGAATCGAATCGAATCGGGTCGAATCGAATCGGATCGGATGGAATCGGACCGAATCGAATCGAGTCGGGTCGAATCGGGTCGAATCGAATCGGGTGGAATCGAATCGGATCGAATGGAATCGGACCGAGTCCAATCGAGTCGGACGGAATCGAATCGGACCGAGTCGATTCGAATCGGGTCGAGTCTCGTCGAATCAGGTCGAATCGAATCGGATCGAATCGGATCGGATCGAATCGGACCGAATGGAATCGAATCGGGCCGAATCGAATCGAACCGGACGGAATGGAATCGAATCGAATCGGATCGGATCGAATCGAATCGGACCGAATCGAATCGAATCGGGTCGAGTCTCATCGAATCAGGTCGAATCGAGTCGGATCGAATCGGATCGGATCGAATCGGACCGAATTGAGTCGAATCGAATCGGGCCGAATCGGGTCGAGTCGGACCGAATCAAATCGAATCGAACCGGATCGGGTCGAACCGAATCGAATCCATTCAGACCGAATCGAATCGAATCGGACCGAGTCGAATCTAATCGGGTCGAATCGAATCGGATCGGATGCAATCGAATCGGATCGGATCGGGTCGAATCGGATATAATCGAATCGAATCCAATCGGGTCGGATCAGATCCAATCGGGTCGTATCTCATCGAATCTCATCGAATGAGGTCGAATCGGATCGAATCGAATCGGATCGGATCGAATCGGACCGAACCGGGCCGAATCGAATCGAATCGGGTCGAATCGGTCGAATCCGACCGAATCGAGTCGAATCGGGTCGAGTCTCATCGAATCAGGTCGAGTCGAATCGGATCGAATCGGGTCGGATCGAATCGGACCGAATGGAATCGAATCGGATCGGATCGGTCGGGTCGAATCGGATCTAATCGAATCGAATCGAGTCGGATAGAACCGAATCGAATCGGGCCGAATCGAATCGAATCGGACCGAATCGAATCGAATCGGATCTAATCGAATCGAATCGAATCGGACCGAATCGAATCGAATCGGGTCGAATCGGGTCGAATCGAATCGGGTCGAATCGAATCGGATCGGATGGAATCGGACCGAATCGAATCGAATCGGACGGAATCGAATCGAATCGAATCGGATCGGATCGAATCGAATCGAATCGGGTCGAGTCTCATCGAATCAGGTCGAATCGAGTCGGATCGAATCGGATCGGATCGAATCGGACCGAATTGAGTCGAATCGGATCGGATCGGGTCGAATCGGATCTAATCGAATCGAATCGAGTCGTACCGAATCGAATCGAATCGGACCGAATCGAATCGAATCGGGTCGAATCGGGTCGAATCGAATCGGGTCGAATCGAATCGGATCGGATGGAATCGGACCGAATCGAATCGAACCGGACGGAATCGAATCGAATCGAATCGGATCGGATCGAATCGAATCGGACCGAATCGAATCGAATCGGGTCGAATCGGGTCGAACCGGACCGAATCGAGTCGAATCGGGTCGAGTCTCATCGAATCAGGTCGAGTCGAATCGGATCGAGTCGGGTCGGATCGAATCGGACCGAATGGAATCGAATCGGATCGGATCGGATCGGGTCGAATCGGATCTAATCGAATCGAATCGAGTCGGATAGAACCGAATCGAATCGGGTCGAATCGGGTCGAATCGAGTCGGATCGGATGGAATCGAACCGAATCGGGCCGAATCGGATCGATCGGGTCGAATCGGATCTAATCGAATCGAATCGAATCGGACCGAATCGAATCGAATCGGGTCGAGTCTCGTCGAATCAGGTCGAATCGAATCGGATCGAATCGGATCGGTTCGAATCGGACCGAATGGAATCGAATCGGGCCGAATCGAGTCGAACCGGACCGAATCGAATCGAATCGGATCTAATCGAATCGAATCGAATCGGACCGAATCGAATCGAATCGGGTCGAGTCTCGTCGAATCAGGTCGAATCGAATCGGACCGAATCGAATCGAATCGGATCTAATCGAATCGAATCGAATCGGACCGAATCGAATCGAATCGGGTCGAGTCTCATCGAATCAGGTCGAATCGAGTCGGATCGGATCGGATCGGATCGAATCGGACCGAATTGAGTCGAATCGGATCGGATCGGGTCGAATCGGATCTAATCGAATCGAATCGAGTCGGACCGAATCGAATCGAATCGGGTCGAGTCGGGTCGAATCGAATCGGACCGAATCGAATCGAATGGGATCGGATCGAATCGAATCGGACCGAAAGGAATCGAATCGGATCGATCGGGTCGAACCGGATCTAATCGAGTCGAATCGGATCTAATCGAATCGAATCGAATCGGACCGAATCGAATCGAATCGGATCGATCGGGTCGAATCGGATCTAATCGAATCGAATCGAATCGGACCGAATCGAATCGAATCGGGTCGAGTCTCGTCGAATCAGGTCGAATCGAATCGGATCGAATCGGATCGGATCGAATCGGACCGAATGGAATCGAATCGGGCCGAATCGAATCGAACCGGACCGAATCGAATCGAATCGGATGTAATCGAATCGAATCGAATCGGACCGAATCGAATCGAATCGGGTCGAGTCTCATCGAATCAGGTCGAATCGAGTCGGATCGAATCGGATCGGATCGAATCGGACCGAATTGAGTCGATTCGGATCGGATCGGGTCGAATCGGATCTAATCGAATCGAATCGAGTCGGACCAAATCGAATCGAATCGGGTCGAGTCGGGTCGAATCGAATCGGACCGAATCGAATCGAATGGGATCGGATCGAATCGAATCGGACCGAATGGAATCGAATCGGGCCGAATCGAGTCGGATTTAATCGAATCGAATCGAGTCCGACCGAATCGAATCGAATCGGGTCGAATGGAATCGAATCGGGCCGAATCGAGTCGGATTTAATCGAATCGAATCGAGTCGGACCGAATCGAATCGAATCGGGTCGAATCGAATCGGATCGGATGGAATCGGACCGAATCGAATCGAATCGGACGGAATCGAATCGAATCGAATCGGATCGGATGGAATCCGACCGAATTGAGTCGAGTCGGATCGGATCGGGTCGAATCGGATCTAATCGAATCGAATCGAGTCGGACCGAATCGAATCGAATCGGGTCGAGTCGGGTCGAATCGAATCGGACCGAATCGAATCGAATGGGATCGGATCGAATCGAATCGGAGCGAATGGATTCGAATGGAATCGAATCGGGCCGAATCGGATCTCATTTAATCGAATCGAATCGAGTCGGACCGAATCGAATCGAATCGGACCGAATCGAATCGAATCGGACGGAATCGAATCGAATCGAATCGGATCGGATGGAATCCGACCGAATCGAATCGAACCGGACGGAATCGAATCGAATCGAATCGGATCGAATCGAATCGAATCGGATCGGGTCGAATCGAATCGGGTCGAATCGAATCGGATCGGATGGAATCGGACCGAGTCCAATCGAATCGGACGGAATCGAATCGGGCCGAATCGGATCGAATCGGACGGAATCGAATCGAATCGAATCGGATCGGATGGAATCCGACCGAATTGAGTCGAATCGAATCGAATCGGGTCGAGTCGGGTCGAATCGAATCGGACCGAATCGAATCGAATGGGATCGGATCGAATCGAATCGGAGCGAATGGATTCGAATGGAATCGAATCGGGCCGAATCGGATCTCATTTAATCGAATCGAATCGAGTCGGACCGAATCGAATCGAATCGGACCGAATCGAATCGAATCGGACGGAATCGAATCGAATCGAATCGGATCGGATGGAATCCGACCGAATCGAATCGAACCGGACGGAATCGAATCGAATCGAATCGGATCGAATCGAATCGAATCGGATCGGGTCGAATCGAATCGGGTCGAATCGAATCGGATCGGATGGAATCGGACCGAGTCCAATCGAATCGGACGGAATCGAATCGGGCCGAATCGGATCGAATCGGACCGAATCGAATCGAATCGGATCGGATCGGGTCGAACCGGATCTAATCGAATCGAATCCAATCGGGTCGGATCGGATCCAATCGGGTCGTATCTCATCGAATCTCATCGAATGAGGACGAATCGAATCGAATCGAATCGGATCGGATCGAATCGGACCGAATCGGGCAGAATCGAATCGAATCGGGTCGAATCGGGTCGAATCGAATCGAATCGAATCGAGTCGGACCGAATCGAATCGAATCGGACCGAATCGAATCGAATCGGATCTAGTCGAATCGAATCGAATCGGACCGAATCGTATAGAATCGGGTCGAGTCTCATCGAATCAGGTCGAATCGAATCGGATCTAATCGAATCGAATCGAGTCGGACCGACTCGAATCGAATCGGGCCGAATCGAATCGAATCGGGTCGAATCGGGACGAATCGAATCGGACCGAGTCGAATCGAATCGGACGGAATCGAATCGAATCGAATCGGATCGGACGGAATCGGACCGAATCGAATCGAACCGGACGGAATGGAATCGAATCGAATCGGATCGGATCGAATCGAATCGGACCGAATCGAATCGAATCGGGTCGAGTCTCATCGAATCAGGTCGAATCGAGTCGGATCGAATCGGGTCGGATCGAATCGGACCGAATTGAGTCGAATCGGGCGGAATCGAATCGAATCGGGTCGAATCGGGACGAATCGAATCGGACCGAGTCGAATCGAATCGGACGGAATCGAATCGAATCGAATCGGATCGGACGGAATCGGACCGAATCGAATCGAACCGGACGGAATGGAATCGAATCGAATCGGATCGGATCGAATCGAATCGGACCGAATCGAATCGAATCGGGTCGAGTCTCATCGAATCAGGTCGAATCGAGTCGGATCGAATCGGGTCGGATCGAATCGGACCGAATTGAGTCGAATCGAATCGGGCCGAATCGGGTCGAGTCGGACCGAATCAAATCGAATCGAACCGGATCGGGTCGAACCGAATCGAATCGATTCAGACCGAAGCGAATCGAATCGAACCGAGTCGAGTCGAATCGGATCGGATCGGGTCGAGTCGGATGTAATCGAATCGAATCCAATCGGGTCGGATCGGATCCAATCGGGTCGTATCTCATCGAATCTCATCGAATGAAGAATGAGGTCGAATCGGACCGAATCGGGCCGAATCGAATCGAATCGGGTCGAATCGGATCGAATCGAATCGAGTCGGACCGAATCGAATCGGATCGGGTCGAGTCTCACCGAATCAGGTCGAACCGGGTCGAATCGAATCGGATCGGATGTAATCGGACCGAATCGAATGGAATCGGGCGGAATCGAATCGGATGGAATCGGACCGAATCGAATCGGGCCGAATCGAATCGAATCGGACCGAATCGAATCGAATCGGATCTAATCGAATCGAATCGAATCGGACCGAATCGAATCGAATCGGGTCGAGTCTCGTCGAATCAGGTCGAATCGAGTCGGATCGAATCGGATCGGATCGAATCGGACCGAATTGAGTTCAATCGGATCTAATCGAATCGAATCGAGTCGGACCGAATCGAATCGAGTCGGGCCGAATCGAATCGAATCGGGTCGAGTCGGGTCGAATCGAATCGGACCGAATCGAATCGAATCGGATCGGATCGAATCGAATCGGACCGAATGGAATCGAATCGGATCGATCGGGTCGAACCGGATCTAATCGAATCTGATCGAATCGGACCGAATGGAATCGAATCGGGCCGAATCGAACCGCGTCTAATCGAATCGAATCGAGTCGAACCGAATCGAACCGAATCGGGCCGAATCGAACCGAATCGGGTCGAATCGGGTCGAATCGAATCGAGTCGGACAAAATCGAATCGAATCGAATCGGATCGGATGGAATCGGACCGAACCGAATCGAACCGGACGCAATCGAGTCGAATCGAATCGGATCGGATGGAATCGGACCGAGTCGAATCGAATCGGACGGAATCGAATCGGGCCGAATCGGATCGAATCGGACCGAATCAGACCCATCCGAGTCGAATCGGGTCGAGTCTCATCGAATCAGGTCGAATCGAATCGGATCGAATTGCATCGGATCGAATGGGACCGAATGGAATCGAATCGGGCCGAATCGAATCGAATCGGACCGAATCGAATCGAATCGGATCTAATCGAATCGAATCGAATCGGGTCGAGTCTCATCGAATTAGGTCGAATCGTGTCGGATCGAATCGGACGGAATCGAATCGAGTCGGACGGAATCGAATCGAATCGAATCGGATCGGATCGAATCGGACGGAATTGAGTCGAATCGGATCGGATCGGGTCGAATCGGATCTAATCGAATCGAATCGAGTCGGACCGAATCGAATCGAATCGGGCCGAATAGAATCGAATCGGGTCGAATCGGGTCGAATCGAATCGGACGGAATCGAATGGAGTCGAATCGGATCGGATCGAATCGAATGGGACCGAATGGAATCGAATCGGATCGATCGCGTCGAACCGGATCTAATCGAATCGAATCGGACCGAGTCGAATCGAATCGGGTCGAATCGGGTCGAATCGAATCGGATCGGATGGAATCGGACCGAATCGAATCGAATCGGACGGAATCGAATCGAATCGAATCGGATCGGGTCGAATGGAGTCGAATCGAATCGAATCGGATCGGATCGAATCGGACCGAATCGGGCCGAATCGAATCGAATCGGGTCGAATCGGGTCGAATCGAATCGAATCGAATCGAGTCGGACCGAATCGAATCGAATCGGGCCGAATCGAATCGAATCGGGTCGAATCGGGTCGAACCGGACCGAATCGAGTCGAATCGGGTCGAGTCTCATCGAATCAGGTCGAGTCGAATCGGATCGAGTCGGGTCGGATCGAATCGGACCGAATGGAATCGAATGGGATCGGATCGGATCGGGTCGAATCGGATCTAATCGAATCGAATCGAGTCGGATAGAACCGAATCGAATCGGGTCGAATCGGGTCGAATCGAGTCGGATCGGATGGAATCGGACCGAATAGATTCGAATCGGATCGATCGGGTCGAATCGGATCTAATCGAATCGAATCGAATCGGACCGAATCGATTCGAATCGGGTCGAGTCTCGTCGAATCAGGTCGAATCGAATCGGATCGAATCGGATCGGTTCGAATCGGACCGAATGGAATCGAATCGGGCCGAATCGAGTCGAACCGGACCGAATCGAATCGAATCGGATCTAATCGAATCGAATCGAATCGGACCGAATCGAATCGAATCGGGTCGAGTCTCATCGAATCAGGTCGAATCGAGTCGGATCGGATCGGATCGGATCGAATCGGACCGAATTGAATCGAATCGGATCGGATCGGGTCGAATCGGATCTAATCGAATCGAATCGAGTCGGATCGAATCGAATCGAATCGGGTCGAGTCGGGTCGAATCGAATCGGACCGAATCGAATCGAATGGGATCGGATCGAATCGAATCGGACCGAAAGGAATCGAATCGGATCGATCGGGTCGAACCGGATCTAATCGAGTCGAATCGGATCTAATCGAATCGAATCGAATCGGACCGAATCGAATCGAATCGGATCGATCGGGTCGAATCGGATCTAATCGAATCGAATCGAATCGGACCGAATCGAATCGAATCGGGTCGAGTCTCGTCGAATCAGGTCGAATCGAATCGGATCGAATCGGATCGGATCGAATCGGACCGAATGGAATCGAATCGGGCCGAATCGAATCGAACCGGACCGAATCGAATCGAATCGGATGTAATCGAATCGAATCGAATCGGACCGAATCGAATCGAATCGGGTCGAGTCTCATCGAATCAGGTCGAATCGAGTCGGATCGAATCGGATCGGATCGAATCGGACCGAATTGAGTCGAATCGGATCGGATCGGGTCGAATCGGATCTAATCGAATCGAATCGAGTCGGACCGAATCGAATCGAATCGGGTCGAGTCGGGTCGAATCGAATCGGACCGAATCGAATCGAATGGGATCGGATCGAATCGAATCGGACCGAATGGAATCGAATCGGGCCGAATCGAGTCGGATTTAATCGAATCGAATCGAGTCCGACCGAATCGAATCGAATCGGGTCGAATGGAATCGAATCGGGCCGAATCGAGTCGGATTTAATCGAATCGAATCGAGTCGGACCGAATCGAATCGAATCGGGTCGAATCGAATCGGATCGGATGGAATCGGACCGAATCGAATCGAATCGGACGGAATCGAATCGAATCGAATCGGATCGGATGGAATCCGACCGAATTGAGTCGAGTCGGATCGGATCGGGTCGAATCGGATCTAATCGAATCGAATCGAGTCGGACCGAATCGAATCGAATCGGGTCGAATCGAATCGAATCGGACCGAATCGAATCGAATGGGATCGGATCGAATCGAATCGGAGCGAATGGATTCGAATGGAATCGAATCGGGCCGAATCGGATCTCATTTAATCGAATCGAATCGAGTCGGACCGAATCGAATCGAATCGGACCGAATCGAATCGAATCGGACGGAATCGAATCGAATCGAATCGGATCGGATGGAATCCGACCGAATCGAATCGAATCGGACGGAATCGAATCGAATCGAATCGGATCGAATCGAATCGAATCGGATCGGGTCGAATCGAATCGGGTCGAATCGAATCGGATCGGATGGAATCGGACCGAGTCCAATCGAATCGGACGGAATCGAATCGGGCCGAATCGGATCGAATCGGACGGAATCGAATCGAATCGAATCGGATCGGATGGAATCCGACCGAATTGAGTCGAATCGAATCGAATCGGGTCGAGTCGGGTCGAATCGAATCGGACCGAATCGAATCGAATGGGATCGGATCGAATCGAATCGGAGCGAATGGATTCGAATGGAATCGAATCGGGCCGAATCGGATCTCATTTAATCGAATCGAATCGAGTCGGACCGAATCGAATCGAATCGGACCGAATCGAATCGAATCGGACGGAATCGAATCGAATCGAATCGGATCGGATGGAATCCGACCGAATCGAATCGAACCGGACGGAATCGAATCGAATCGAATCGGATCGAATCGAATCGAATCGGATCGGGTCGAATCGAATCGGGTCGAATCGAATCGGATCGGATGGAATCGGACCGAGTCCAATCGAATCGGACGGAATCGAATCGGGCCGAATCGGATCGAATCGGACCGAATCGAATCGAATCGGATCGGATCGGGTCGAACCGGATCTAATCGAATCGAATCCAATCGGGTCGGATCGGATCCAATCGGGTCGTATCTCATCGAATCTCATCGAATGAGGACGAATCGAATCGAATCGAATCGGATCGGATCGAATCGGACCGAATCGGGCAGAATCGAATCGAATCGGGTCGAATCGGGTCGAATCGAATCGAATCGAATCGAGTCGGACCGAATCGAATCGAATCGGACCGAATCGAATCGAATCGGATCTAGTCGAATCGAATCGAATCGGACCGAATCGTATAGAATCGGGTCGAGTCTCATCGAATCAGGTCGAATCGAATCGGATCTAATCGAATCGAATCGAGTCGGACCGACTCGAATCGAATCGGGCCGAATCGAATCGAATCGGGTCGAATCGGGACGAATCGAATCGGACCGAGTCGAATCGAATCGGACGGAATCGAATCGAATCGAATCGGATCGGACGGAATCGGACCGAATCGAATCGAACCGGACGGAATGGAATCGAATCGAATCGGATCGGATCGAATCGAATCGGACCGAATCGAATCGAATCGGGTCGAGTCTCATCGAATCAGGTCGAATCGAGTCGGATCGAATCGGGTCGGATCGAATCGGACCGAATCGAATGGAATCGGGCGGAATCGAATCGGATGGAATCGGACCGAATCGAATCGGGCCGAATCGAATCGAATCGGACCGAATCGAATCGAATCGGATCTAATCGAATCGAATCGAATCGGACCGAATCGAATCGAATCGGGTCGAGTCTCGTCGAATCAGGTCGAATCGAGTCGGATCGAATCGGATCGGATCGAATCGGACCGAATTGAGTTCAATCGGATCTAATCGAATCGAATCGAGTCGGACCGAATCGAATCGAGTCGGGCCGAATCGAATCGAATCGGGTCGAGTCGGGTCGAATCGAATCGGACCGAATCGAATCGAATCGGATCGGATCGAATCGAATCGGACCGAATGGAATCGAATCGGATCGATCGGGTCGAACCGGATCTAATCGAATCTGATCGAATCGGACCGAATGGAATCGAATCGGGCCGAATCGAACCGCGTCTAATCGAATCGAATCGAGTCGAACCGAATCGAACCGAATCGGGCCGAATCGAACCGAATCGGGTCGAATCGGGTCGAATCGAATCGGATCGGATGGAATCGGACCGAATCGAATCGAGTCGGACAAAATCGAATCGAATCGAATCGGATCGGATGGAATCGGACCGAACCGAATCGAACCGGACGCAATCGAGTCGAATCGAATCGGATCGGATGGAATCGGACCGAGTCGAATCGAATCGGACGGAATCGAATCGGGCCGAATCGGATCGAATCGGACCGAATCAGACCCATCCGAGTCGAATCGGGTCGAGTCTCATCGAATCAGGTCGAATCGAATCGGATCGAATTGCATCGGATCGAATCGGACCGAATGGAATCGAATCGGGCCGAATCGAATCGAATCGGACCGAATCGAATCGAATCGGATCTAATCGAATCGAATCGAATCGGGTCGAGTCTCATCGAATTAGGTCGAATCGTGTCGGATCGAATCGGACGGAATCGAATCGAGTCGGACGGAATCGAATCGAATCGAATCGGATCGGATCGAATCGGACGGAATTGAGTCGAATCGGATCGGATCGGGTCGAATCGGATCTAATCGAATCGAATCGAGTCGGACCGAATCGAATCGAATCGGGCCGAATAGAATCGAATCGGGTCGAATCGGGTCGAATCGAATCGGACGGAATCGAATGGAGTCGAATCGGATCGGATCGAATCGAATGGGACCGAATGGAATCGAATCGGATCGATCGCGTCGAACCGGATCTAATCGAATCGAATCGGACCGAGTCGAATCGAATCGGGTCGAATCGGGTCGAATCGAATCGGATCGGATGGAATCGGACCGAATCGAATCGAATCGGACGGAATCGAATCGAATCGAATCGGATCGGGTCGAATGGAGTCGAATCGAATCGAATCGGATCGGATCGAATCGGACCGAATCGGGCCGAATCGAATCGAATCGGGTCGAATCGGGTCGAATCGAATCGAATCGAATCGAGTCGGACCGAATCGAATCGAATCGGGCCGAATCGAATCGAATCGGGTCGAATCGGGTCGAATCGTATCGGACCGAATCGAATCGAGTCGGACGCAATCGAATCCAATCGAATCGGATCGGACGGAATCGGACCGAATCGAATCGAACCGGACGGAATCGAATCGAATCGAATCGGATCGGACCGAATGGAATCGGACCGAATCGAATCGAATCGGGTCGAATCGGGTCGAATCGAATCGGATCGGATGGAATCGGACCGAATCGAATCGAATCGGACGGAATCGAATCGAATCGAATCGGATCGGGTCGAATCGAATCGAATCGGACCGAATCGAATCGAGTGAGGTCGGATCGAATCGAATCGGACCGAATGGAATCGAATCGGGCCGAATCGAGTCGGATTTAATCGAATCGAATCGAGTCGGACCGAATCGAATCGAATCGGGTCGAATCGAATCGGATCGGATGGAATCGGACCGAATCGAATCGAATCGGACGGGATCGAATCGAATCGAATCGGATCGAATCGAATCGAATCGAATCGAATCGGATCGAATTGCATCGGATCGAATCGGACCGAATGGAATCGAATCGGGCCGAATCGAATCGAATCGGACGGAATCGAATCGAATCGGATCTAATCGAATCGAATCGAATCGGGTCGAGTCTCATCGAATTAGGTCGAATCGTGTCGGATCGAATCGGACGGAATCGAATCGAGTCGGACGGAATCGAATCGAATCGAATCGGATCGGATCGAATCGGACGGAATTGAGTCGAATCGGATCGGATCGGGTCGAATCGGATCTAATCGAATCGAATCGAGTCGGACCGAATCGAATCGAATCGGGCCGAATCGAATCGAATCGGGTCGAATCGGGTCGAATCGAATCGGACGGAATCGAATGGAGTCGAATCGGATCGGATCGAATCGAATGGGACCGAATGGAATCGAATCGGATCGATCGGGTCGAACCGGATCTAATCGAATCGAATCGGACCGAGTCGAATCGAATCGGGTCGAATCGGGTCGAATCGAATCGGATCGGATGGAATCGGACCGAATCGAATCGAATCGGACGGAATCGAATCGAATCGAATCGGATCGGGTCGAATGGAGTCGAATCGAATCGAATCGGATCTTACCGAATCGGACCGAATCGGGCCGAATCGAATCGAATCGGGTCGAATCGGGTCGAATCGAATCGAATCGGATCGAGTCGGACCGAATCGAATCGAATCGGGCCGAATCGAATCGAATCGGGTCGAATCGGGTCGAATCGTATCGGACCGAATCGAATCGAGTCGGACGGAATCGAATCCAATCGAATCGGATCGGACGGAATCGGACCGAATCGAATCGAACCGGACGGAATCGAATCGAATCGAATCGGATCGGATCGAATCGAATCGGACCGAATCGAATCGAATCGGGTCGAGTCTCATCGAATTAGGTCGAATCGTGTCGGATCGAATCGGACGGAATCGAATCGAATCGGACGGAATTGAGTCGAATCGGATCGGATCGGGTCGAATCGGATCTAATCGAATCGAATCGAGTCGGACCGAATCGAATCGAATCGGGCCGAATCGAATCGAATCGGGTCGAATCGGGTCGAATCGAATCGGACGGAATCGAATGGAGTCGAATCGGATCGGATCGAATCGAATGGGACCGAATGGAATCGAATCGGATCGATCGGGTCGAACCGGATCTAATCGAATCGAATCGGACCGAGTCGAATCGAATCGGATCGGATGGAATCGGACCGAGTCGAATCGAATCGGACGGAATCGAATCGAATCGAATCGGATCGGATCGAATCGGACCGAATCGGGCCGAATCGAATCGAATCGGGTCGAATCGGGTCGAATCGAATCGAATCGAATCGAGTCGGACCGAATCGAATCGAATCGGGCCGAATCGAATCGAATCGGGTCGAATCGGGTCGAATCGAATCGGACCGAATCGAATCGAGTCGGACGGAATCGAATCCAATCGAATCGGATCGGACGGAATCGGACCGAATCGAATCGAACCGGACGGAATCGAATCGAATCGAATCGGATCGGATCGAATCGAATCGGACCGAATCGAATCGAATCGGGTCGAATCGGGTCGAATCGAATCGGATCGGATGGAATCGGACCGAATCGAATCGAATCGGACGGAATCGAATCGAATCGAATCGGATCGGGTCGAATCGAATCGAATCGGACCGAATCGAATCGAATGGAGATCGGATCGAATCGAATCGGACCGAATGGAATCGAATCGGATCGATCGGGTCGAACCGGATCTAATCGAATCGGATCGAATCGGACCGAATGGAATCGAATCGGGCCGAATCGAGTCGGATTTAATCGAATCGAATCGAGTCGGACCGAATCGAATCGAATCGGGTCGAATCGAATCGGATCGGATGGAATCGGACCGAATGGAATCGAATCGGGCCGAATCGAATCGAATCGGACCGAATCGAATCGAATCGGATCTAATCGAATCGAATCGAATCGAATCGGATCGAATTGCATCGGATCGAATCGGACCGAATGGAATCGAATCGGGCCGAATCGAATCGAATCGGACCGAATCGAATCGAATCCGATCTAATCGAATCGAATCGAATCGGGTCGAGTCTCATCGAATTAGGTCGAATCGTGTCGGATCGAATCGGACGGAATCGAATCGAGTCGGACGGAATCGAATCGAATCGAATCGGATCGGATCGAATCGGACGGAATTGAGTCGAATCGGATCGGATCGGGTCGAATCGGATCTAATCGAATCGAATCGAGTCGGACCGAATCGAATCGAATCGGGCCGAATCGAATCGAATCGGGTCGAATCGGGTCGAATCGAATCGGACGGAATCGAATGGAGTCGAATCGGATCGGATCGAATCGAATGGGACCGAATGGAATCGAATCGGATCGATCGGGTCGAACCGGATCTAATCGAATCGAATCGGACCGAGTCGAATCGAATCGGGTCGAATCGGGTCGAATCGAATCGAGTCGGACGGAATCGAATCCAATCGAATCGGATCGGACGGAATCGGACCGAATCGAATCGAACCGGACGGAATCGAATCGAATCGAATCGGATCGGGTCGAATGGAGTCGAATCGAATCGAATCGGATCGGATCGAATCGGACCGAATCGGGCCGAATCGAATCGAATCGGGTCGAATCGGGTCGAATCGAATCGAATCGAATCGAGTCGGACCGAATCGAATCGTATCGGACCGAATCGAATCGAGTCGGACGGAATCGAATCCAATCGAATCGGATCGGACGGAATCGGACCGAATCGAATCGAACCGGACGGAATCGAATCGAATCGAATCGGATCGGATCGAATCGAATCGGACCGAATCGAATCGAATCGGGTCGAATCGGGTCGAATCGAATCGGATCGGATGGAATCGGAGCGAATCGAATCGAATCGGACGGAATCGAATCGAATCGAATCGGATCGGGTCGAATCGAATCGAATCGGACCGAATCGAATCGAATCGGATCGATCGGGTCGAACCGGATCTAATCGAATCGGATCGAATCGGACCGAATGGAATCGAATCGGGCCGAATCGAGTCGGATTTAATCGAATCGAATCGAGTCGGACCGAATCGAATCGAATCGGGTCGAATCGAATCGGATCGGATGGAATCGGACCGAATCGAATCGAATCGGACGGGATGGAATCGAATCGAATCGGATCGAATCGAATCGAATCGAATCGAATCGGGTCGAATCGGGTCGAATCGAACCGGATCGGATGAAATCGGGCCGAATCGAATCGAATCGGACGGAATCGAATCGAATCGAATCGGATCGGGTCGAATCGAATCGAATCGGACCGAATGGAATCGAATCGGATCGATCGGGTCGAACGGGATCTAATCGAATCGGATCGAATCGGACCGAATGGAATCGAATCGGGCCGAATCGAGTCGGATTTAATCGAATCGAATCGAATCGGGTCGAATCGAATCGGATCGGATGGAATCGGACCGAATCGAATCGAATCGGACGGAATCGAATCGAATCGAATCGGATCGGATGGAATCCGACCGAATCGAATCGAACCGGACGGAATCGAATCGAATCGAATCGGATCGAATCGAATCGAATCGGATCGGGTCGAATCGAATCGGGTCGAATCGAATCGGATCGGATGGAATCGGGCCGAATCGGATCGAATCGGACCGAATCAGACCCATCCTAGTCGAATCGGACGGAGTCGAATCGAATCGGGCCGAATCGGGTCGAGTCGGATCGGACCGAATCAAACCGAATCAGACCCATTCGAGTCGAATCGGATCGAATCGGACCATATCGAATCGAATCTCGTCGAATCGGACCGAATCGAATCGAATCGGACCGAATCGAATCGAGTCAATCGGGTCGAGTCTCGTCGAATCAGGTCGAATCGAATCGGATCGAACCGGATCGGAGCGAATCGGACCGAATGGAATCGAATCGGGCCGAATCGAATCGAATCGGACCGAATCGAATCGAATCAGGTCGAGTCTCATCGAATCAGGTCGAATCGAGTCGGATCGAATCGGATCGGATCGAATCGGACCGAATTGAGTCGAATCGGATCGGATCGGGTCGAATCGGATCTAATCGAATCGAATCGAGTCGTACCGAAACGAATCGAATCGGGCCGAATCGAATCGAATCGGACCGAATCGAATCGAATCGGGTCGAATCGGGTCGAATCGAATCGGGTCGAATCGAATCGGGTCGAATCGAATCGGATCGGATGGAATCGGACCGAATCGAATCGAATCGGACGGAATCGAATCGAATCGAATCGGATCGGATGGAATCGGACCGAATCGAATCGAACCGGACGGAATCGAATCGAATCGAATCGGATCGGATCGAATCGAATCGGATCGGATCGGGTCGAATCCGATACAGTCGAATCGAATCCAATCGGGTCGGATCGGATCCAATCTGGTCGTATCTCATCGAATCTCATCGAATGAGGTCGAATCGGATCGAATCGAATCGGATCGGATCGATTCGGACCGAATCGGGCCGAATCGAATCGAATCGGGTCGAATCGGGTAGAATCGGACCGAATCGAGTCGAATCGGGTCGAGTCTCATCGAATCAGGTCGAGTCGAATCGGATCGAATCGGGTCGGATCGAATCGGACCGAATGGAATCGAATCGGATCGGATCGGGTCGAATCGGATCTAATCGAATCGAATCGAGTCGGATAGAACCGAATCGAATCGGGTCGAATCGGGTCGAATCGAGTCGGATCGGATGGAATCGGACCGAATCGAATCGAATCTAACGGAATCGAATCGAATCGAATCGGATCGGATGGAATCCGACCGAATCGAGTCGAACCGGACGGAATCGAATCGAATCGAGTCGGACCGAATCGAATCGAATCGGGCCGAACCGAACCGAATCGGGTCGAATCGGGTCGAATCGAATCGGATCGGATGGAATCGGACCGAATCGAATCGAGTCGGACAAAATCGAATCGAATCGAATCGGATCGGATGGAATCGGACCGAATCGAATCGAACCGGACGGAATCGAGTCGAATCGAATCGGATCGGGTCGAATCGAATCGGGTCGAATCGAATCGGATCGGATGGAATCGGACCGAGTCCAATCGAATCGGACGGAATCGAATCGGGCCGAATCGGGTCGAGTCGGATCTAATCGAATCGAATCGAGTCGGATAGAATCGAATCGAATCGGGTCGAATCGGGTCGAATCGAGTCGGATCGGATGGAATCGGACCGAATCGAATCGAATCGGTTCGATCGGGTCGAATCGGATCTAATCGAATCGAATCGAATCGGACCGAATCGAATCGTATCGGGTCGAATCGAATCGAATCGGGCCGAATCGAATCGAATCGGGTCGAATCGGGTCGAATCGAATCGGACCGAATCGAATCGAGTCGGACGAATCGAATCCAATCGAATCGGATCGGACGGAATCGGACCGAATCGAATCGAACCGGACGGAATCGAATCGAATCGAATCGGATCTAATCGAATCGAATCGAATCGGGTCGAGTCTCATCGAATTAGGTCGAATCGGGTCGAATCGGATCTAATCGAATCGAATCGAGTCGGACCGAATCGAATCGAATCGGGCCGAATCGAATCGAATCGGGTCGAATCGGGTCGAATCGAATCGGACGGAATCGAATCGAGTCGAATCGGATCGGATCGAATCGAATGGGACCGAATGGAATCGAATCGGATCGATCGGGTCGAACCGGATCTAATCCAATCGAATCGGACCGAGTCGAATCGAATCGGGTCGAATCGGGTCGAATCGAATCGGATCGGATGGAATCGGACCGAATCGAATCGAATCGGACGGAATCGAATCGAATCGAATCGGATCGGGTCGAATCGAGTCGAATCGAATCGAATCGGATCGGATCGAATCGGACCGAATCGGGCCGAATCGAATCGAATCGGGTCGAATCGGGTCGAATCGAATCGGACCGAATCGAATCGAGTCGGACGAATCGAATCCAATCGAATCGGATCGGACGGAATCGGACCGAATCGAATCGAACCGGACCGAATCGAATCGAATCGAATCGGATCTAATCGAATCGAATCGAATCGGGTCGAGTCTCATCGAATTAGGTCGAATCGAGTCGGATCGAATCGGACGGAATCGAATCGAGTCGGACGGAATCGAATCGAATCGAATCGGATCTAATCGAATCGGACGGAATCGAGTCGAATCGGATCGGATCGGGTCGAATCGGATCTAATCGAATCGAATCGAGTCGGACCGAATCGAATCGAATCGGGCCGAATCGAATCGAATCGGGTCGAATCGGGTCGAATCGAATCGGACGGAATCGAATCGAGTCGAATCGGATCGGATCGAATCGAATGGGACCGAATGGAATCGAATCGGATCGATCGTGTCGAACCGGATCTAATCCAATCGAATCGGACCGAGTCGAATCGAATCGGGTCGAATCGGGTCGAATCGAATCGGATCGGATGGAATCGGACCGAATCGAATCGAATCGGACGGAATCGAATCGAATCGAATCGGATCGGGTCGAATCGAGTCGAATCGAATCGAATCGGATCGGATCGAATCGGACCGAATCGGGCCGAATCGAATCGAATCGGGTCGAATCGGGTCGAATCGAATCGAATCGAATCGAGTCGGACCGAATCGAATCGAATCGGGCCGAATCGAATCGAATCGGGTCGAATCGGGTCGAATCGTATCGGACCGAATCGAATCGAGTCGGACGGAATCGAATCCAATCGAATCGGATCGGACGGAATCGGACCGAATCGAATCGAACCGGACGGAATCGAATCGAATCGAATCGGATCTAATCGAATCGAATCGAATCGGGTCGAGTCTCATCGAATTAGGTCGAATCGAGTCGGATCGAATCGGACGGAATCGAATCGAGTCGGACGGAATCGAATCGAATCGAATCGGATCTTATCGAATCGGACGGAATTGAGTCGAATCGGATCGGATCGGGTCGAATCGGATCTAATCGAATCGAATCGAGTCGGACCGAATCGAATCGAATCGGGCCGAATCGAATCGAATCGGGTCGAATCGGGTCGAATCGAATCGGACGGAATCGAATCGAGTCGAATCGGATCGGATCGAATCGAATGGGACCGAATGGAATCGAATCGGATCGATCGGGTCGAACCGGATCTAATCCAATCGAATCGGACCGAGTCGAATCGAATCGGGTCGAATCGGGTCGAATCGAATCGGATCGGATGGAATCGGACCGAATCGAATCGAATCGGACGGAATCGAATCGAATCGAATCGGATCGGGTCGAATCGAGTCGAATCGAATCGAATCGGATCGGATCGAATCGGACCGAATCGGGCCGAATCGAATCGAATCGGGTCGAATCGGGTCGAATCGAATCGGACCGAATCGAATCGAGTCGGACGAATCGAATCCAATCGAATCGGATCGGACGGAATCGGACCGAATCGAATCGAACCGGACCGAATCGAATCGAATCGAATCGGATCTAATCGAATCGAATCGAATCGGGTCGAGTCTCATCGAATTAGGTCGAATCGAGTCGGATCGAATCGGACGGAATCGAATCGAGTCGGACGGAATCGAATCGAATCGAATCGGATCTTATCGAATCGGACGGAATTGAGTCGAATCGGATCGGATCGGGTCGAATCGGATCTAATCGAATCGAATCGAGTCGGACCGAATCGAATCGAATCGGGCCGAATCGAATCGAATCGGGTCGAATCGGGTCGAATCGAATCGGACGGAATCGAATCGAGTCGAATCGGATCGGATCGAATCGAATGGGACCGAATGGAATCGAATCGGATCGATCGTGTCGAACCGGATCGAATCGAATCGAATCGGACCGAATCGAATCGAATCGGGTCGAATCGGGTCGAATCGAATCGGATCGGATGGAATCGGACCGAATCGAATCGAATCGGACGGAATCGAATCGAATCGAATCGGATCGGGTCGAATCGAGTCGAATCGAATCGAATCGGATCGGATCGAATCGGACCGAATCGGGCCGAATCGAATCGAATCGGGTCGAATCGGGTCGAATCGAATCGAATCGAATCGAGTCGGACCGAATCGAATCGAATCGGGCCGAATCGAATCGAATCGGGTCGAATCGGGTCGAATCGTATCGGACCGAATCGAATCGAGTCGGACGGAATCGAATCCAATCGAATCGGATCGGACGGAATCGGACCGAATCGAATCGAACCGGACGGAATCGAATCGAATCGAATCGGATCGGATCGAATCGAATCGGACCGAATCGAATCGAATCGGGTCGAATCGGGTCGAATCGAATCGGATCGGATGGAATCCGACCGAATCGAATCGAACCGGAAGGAATCGAATCGAATCGAATCGGATCGAATCGAATCGAATCGAATCGAATCGGGTCGAATCGGGTCGAATCGAACCGGATCGGATGGAATCGGACCGAATCGAATCGAATCGACGCAATCGAATCGAATCGAATCGGATCGGGTCGAATCGAATCGAATCGGACCGAATCGAATCGAATGGGATCGAATCGAATCGAATCGGACCGAATGGAATCGAATCGGATCGATCGGGTCGAACCGGATCTAATCGAATCGGATCGAATCGTTCCGAATGGAATCGAATCGGGCCGAATCGAGTCGGATTTAATCGAATCGAATCGAGTCGGACCGAATCGAATCGAATCGGACGGAATCGAATCGAATCGAATCGGATCGGATGGAATCCGACCGAATCGAATCGAACCGGACGGAATCGAATCGAATCGAATCGGATCGAATCGAATCGAATCGGATCGGGTCGAATCGAATCGGGTCGAATCGAATCGGATCGGATGGAATCGGACCGAGTCCAATCGAATCGGACGGAATCGAATCGGGCCGAATCGGATCGAGTCGGACCGAATCGAATCGAATCGGATCGGATCGAATCAAACCGAATCAGACCCATTCGAGTCGAATCGAATCGAATCGGACCGAATCGAATCGAGTCAATCGGGTCGAGTCTCGTCGGATCAGGTCGAATCGAATCGGATCGAATCGGATCGGATCGAATCGGACCGAATGGAATCGAATCGGGCCGAATCGAATCGAATCGGACCGAATCGAATCGAATCGGATCTAATCGAATCGAATCGAATCGGACCGAATCGAATCGAATCGGGTCGAGTCTCATCGAATCAGGTCGAATCGAGTCGGATCGAATCGGATCGTATCGAATCGGATCTAATCGAATCGAATCGAGTCGTACCGAAACGAATCGAATCGGGCCGAATCGAATCGAATCGGACCGAATCGAATCGAATCGGGTCGAATCGGGTCGAATCGAATCGGGTCGAATCGAATCGGGTCGAATCGAATCGGACCGAATCGAATCGAGTCGGACGAATCGAATCCAATCGAATCGGATCGGACGGAATCGGACCGAATCGAATCGAACCGGACGGAATCGAATCGAATCGAATCGGATCTAATCGAATCGAATCGAATCGGGTCGAGTCTCATCGAATTAGGTCGAATCGAATCGGATCGAATCGGACGGAATCGAATCGAGTCGGACGGAATCGAATCGAATCGAATCGGATCGTATCGAATCGGACGGAATTGAGTCGAATCGGATCGGATCGGGTCGAATCGGATCTAATCGTATCGAATCGAGTCGGACCGAATCGAATCGAATCGGGCCGAATCGAATCGAATCGGGTCGAATCGGGTCGAATCGAATCGGACGGAATCGAATCGAGTCGAATCGGATCGGATCGAATCGAATGGGACCGAATGGAATCGAATCGGATCGATCGGGTCGAACCGGATCTAATCCAATCGAATCGGACCGAGTCGAATCGAATCGGGTCGAATCGGGTCGAATCGAATCGGATCGGATGGAATCGGACCGAATCGAATCGAATCGGACGGAATCGAATCGAATCGAATCGGATCGGGTCGAATCGAGTCGAATCGAATCGAATCGGATCGGATCGAATTGGACCGAATCGGGCCGAATCGAATCGTATCGGGTCGAATCGGACCGAATCGAGTCGAACCGGACGGAATCGAATCGAATCGAGTCGGACCGAATCGAATCGAATCGGGCCGAACCGAACCGAATCGGGTCGAATCGGGTCGAATCGAATCGGATCGGATGGAATCGGACCGAATCGAATCGAGTCGGACAAAATCGAATCGAATCGAATCGGATCGGATGGAATCGGACCGAATCGAATCGAACCGGACGGAATCGAGTCGAATCGAATCGGATCGGGTCGAATCGAATCGGGTCGAATCGAATCGGATCGGATGGAATCGGACCGAGTCCAATCGAATCGGACGGAATCGAATCGGGCCGAATCGGATCGAATCGGACCGAATCAGACCCATCCGAGTCGAATCGAATCGGGCCGAATCGGGTCGAGTCGGATCGAATCGAATCGAATCGAGTCGGATAGAATCGAATCGAATCGGGCCGAATCGGGTCGAATCGAGTCGGATCGGATGGAATCGGACCGAATCGAATCGAATCGGTTCGATCGGGTCGAATCGGATCTAATCGAATCGAATCGAATCGGACCGAATCGAATCGAATCGGGTCGAATCGAATCGGATCGGATGGAATCGGACCGAATCGAATCGAATCGGACGGAATCGAATCGAATCGAATCGGATCGAATCGAATCGAATCGGATCGGGTCGAATCGAATCGGGTCGAATCGAATCGGATCGGATGGAATCGGACCGAGTCCAATCGAATCGGACGGAATCGAATCGGGCCGAATCGGATCGAATCGGACCGAATCAGACCCATCCTAGTCGAATCGGACGGAGTCGAATCGAATCGGGCCGTATCGGGTCGAGTCGGATCGGATCGAATCAAACCGAATCAGACCCATTCGAGTCGAATCGGATCGAATCGGACCATATCGAATCGAATCTCGTCGAATCGGACCGAATCGAATCGAATCGGACCGAATCGAATCGAGTCAATCGGGTCGAGTCTCGTCGAATCAGGTCGAATCGAATCGGATCGAATCGGATCGGATCGAATCGGACCGAATGGAATCGAATCGGGCCGAATCGAATCGAATCAGGTCGAATCGAGTCGGATCGAATCGGATCGGATCGAATCGGACCGAATTGAGTCGAATCGGATCGGATCGGGTCGAATCGGATCTAATCGAATCGAATCGAGTCGTACCGAAACGAATCGAATCGGGCCGAATCGAATCGAATCGGACCGAATCGAATCGAATCGGGTCGAATCGGGTCGAATCGAATCGGGTCGAATCGAATCGGGTCGAATCGAATCGGATCGGATGGAATCGGACCGAATCGAATCGAATCGGACGGAATCGAATCGAATCGAATCGGATCGGATGGAATCGGACCGAATCGAATCGAACCGGACGGAATCGAATCGAATCGAATCGGATCGGATCGAATCGAATCGGATCGGATCGGGTCGAATCCGATACAGTCGAATCGAATCCAATCGGGTCGGATCGGATCCAATCTGGTCGTATCTCATCGAATCTCATCGAATGAGGTCGAATCGGATCGAATCGAATCGGATCGGATCGATTCGGACCGAATCGGACCGAATCGAATCGAATCGGGTCGAGTCTCATCGAATCAGGTCGAGTCGAATCGGATCGAATCGGGTCGGATCGAATCGGACCGAATGGAATCGAATCGGATCGGATCGGGTCGAATCGGATCTAATCGAATCGAATCGAGTCGGATAGAACCGAATCGAATCGGGTCGAATCGGACCGAATCGAATCGAATCGGACCGAATCGAATCGAGTCAATCGGGTCGAGTCTCGTCGAATCAGGTCGAATCGAATCGGATCGAATCGGATCGGATCGAATCGGACCGAATGGAATCGAATCGGGCCGAATCGAATCGAATCGGACCGAATCGAATCGAATCAGGTCGAGTCTCATCGAATCAGGTCGAATCGAGTCGGATCGAATCGGATCGGATCGAATCGGACCGAATCGAGTCGAATCGGATCGGATCGGGTCGAATCGGATCTAATCGAATCGAATCGAGTCGTACCGAAACGAATCGAATCGGGCCGAATCGAATCGAATCGGACCGAATCGAATCGAATCGGGTCGAATCGGGTCGAATCGAATCGGGTCGAATCGAATCGGGTCGAATCGAATCGGATCGGATGGAATCGGACCGAATCGAATCGAATCGGACGGAATCGAATCGAATCGAATCGGATCGGATGGAATCGGACCGAATCGAGTCGAACCGGACGGAATCGAATCGAATCGAATCGGATCGGATCGAATCGAATCGGATCGGATCGGGTCGAATCCGATACAGTCGAATCGAATCCAATCGGGTCGGATCGGATCCAATCTGGTCGTATCTCATCGAATCTCATCGAATGAGGTCGAATCGGGCCGAATCGAATCGAATCGGGTCGAATCGGGTAGAATCGGACCGAATCGAGTCGAATCGGGTCGAGTCTCATCGAATCAGGTCGAGTCGAATCGGATCGAATCGGGTCGGATCGAATCGGACCGAATGGAATCGAATCGGATCGGATCGGGTCGAATCGGATCTAATCGAATCGAATCGAGTCGGATCGAATCGAATCGAATCGGGTCGAATCGAATCGGATCGGATGGAATCGGACCGAATCGAATCGAATCGGACGGAATCGAATCGAATCGAATCGGATCGGATGGAATCCGACCGAATCGAATCGAACCGGACGGAATCGAATCGAATCGAGTCGGACCGAATCGAATCGAATCGGCCGAATCGAACCGAATCGGGTCGAATCGGGTCGAATCGAATCGGATCGGATGGAATCGGACCGAATCGAATCGAGTCGGACAAAATCGAATCGAATCGAATCGGATCGGATGGAATCGGACCGAATCGAATCGAACCGGACGGAATCGAGTCGAATCGAATCGATCGGGTCGAATCGAATCGGGTCGAATCGAATCGGATCGGATGGAATCGGACCGAGTCCAATCGAATCGGACGGAATCGAATCGGGCCGAATCGGGTCGAGTCGGATCTAATCGAATCGAATCGAGTCGGATAGAATCGAATCGAATCGGGTCGAATCGGGTCGAATCGAGTCGGATCGGATGGAATCGGACCGAATCGAATCGAATCGGTTCGATCGGGTCGAATCGGATCTAATCGAATCGAATCGAATCGGACCGAATCGAATCGTATCGGGTCGAATCGAATCGAATCGGGCCGAATCGAATCGAATCGGGTCGAATCGGGTCGAATCGAATCGGACCGAATCGAATCGAGTCGGACGAATCGAATCCAATCGAATCGGATCGGACGGAATCGGACCGAATCGAATCGAACCGGACGGAATCGAATCGAATCGAATCGGATCTAATCGAATCGAATCGAATCGGGTCGAGTCTCATCGAATTAGGTCGAATGGAGTCGGATCGAATCGGACGGAATCGAATCGAGTCGGACGGAATCGAATCGAATCGAATCGGATCTTATCGAATCGGACGGAATTGAGTCGAATCGGATCGGATCGGGTCGAATCGGATCTAATCGAATCGAATCGAGTCGGACCGAATCGAATCGAATCGGGCCGAATCGAATCGAATCGGGTCGAATCGGGTCGAATCGAATCGGACGGAATCGAATCGAGTCGAATCGGATCGGATCGAATCGAATGGGACCGAATGGAATCGAATCGGATCGATCGGGTCGAACCGGATCTAATCCAATCGAATCGGACCGAGTCGAATCGAATCGGGTCGAATCGGGTCGAATCGAATCGGATCGGATGGAATCGGACCGAATCGAATCGAATCGGACGGAATCGAATCGAATCGAATCGGATCGGGTCGAATCGAGTCGAATCGAATCGAATCGGATCGGATCGAATCGGACCGAATCGGGCCGAATCGAATCGAATCGGGTCGAATCGGGTCGAATCGAATCGGACCGAATCGAATCGAGTCGGACGAATCGAATCCAATCGAATCGGATCGGACGGAATCGGACCGAATCGAATCGAACCGGACCGAATCGAATCGAATCGAATCGGATCGAATCGAATCGAATCGAATCGGGTCGAATCTCATCGAATTAGGTCGAATCGAGTCGGATCGAATCGGACGGAATCGAATCGAGTCGGACGGAATCGAATCGAATCGAATCGGATCTTATCGAATCGGACGGAATTGAGTCGAATCGGATCGGATCGGGTCGAATCGGATCTAATCGAATCGAATCGAGTCGGACCGAATCGAATCGAATCGGGCCGAATCGAATCGAATCGGGTCGAATCGGGTCGAATCGAATCGGACGGAATCGAATCGAGTCGAATCGGATCGGATCGAATCGAATGGGACCGAATGGAATCGAATCGGATCGATCGGGTCGAACCGGATCTAATCCAATCGAATCGGACCGAGTCGAATCGAATCGGGTCGAATCGGGTCGAATCGAATCGGATCGGATGGAATCGGACCGAATCGAATCGAATCGGACGGAATCGAATCGAATCGAATCGATCGGGTCGAATCGAGTCGAATCGAATCGAATCGGATCGGATCGAATCGGACCGAATCGGGCCGAATCGAATCGAATCGGGTCGAATCGGGTCGAATCGAATCGAATCGAATCGAGTCGGACCGAATCGAATCGAATCGGGCCGAATCGAATCGAATCGGGTCGAATCGGGTCGAATCGTATCGGACCGAATCGAATCGAGTCGGACGGAATCGAATCGAATCGAATCGGATCGACGGAATCGGACCGAATCGAATCGAATCGGACGGAATCGAATCGAATCGAATCGGATCGGATCGAATCGAATCGGACCGAATCGAATCGAATCGGGTCGAATCGGGTCGAATCGAATCGGATCGGATGGAATCCGACCGAATCGAATCGAACCGGAAGGAATCGAATCGAATCGAATCGGATCGAATCGAATCGAATCGAATCGAATCGGGTCGAATCGGGTCGAATCGAACCGGATCGGATGGAATCGGACCGAATCGAATCGAATCCGACGCAATCGAATCGAATCGAATCGGATCGGGTCGAATCGAATCGAATCGGACCGAATCGAATCGAATGGGATCGAATCGAATCGAATCGGACCGAATGGAATCGAATCGGATCGATCGGGTCGAACCGGATCTAATCGAATCGGATCGAATCGTTCCGAATGGAATCGAATCGGGCCGAATCGAGTCGGATTTAATCGAATCGAATCGAGTCGGACCGAATCGAATCGAATCGGACGGAATCGAATCGAATCGAATCGGATCGGATGGAATCCGACCGAATCGAATCGAACCGGACGGAATCGAATCGAATCGAATCGGATCGAATCGAATCGAATCGGATCGGGTCGAATCGAATCGGGTCGAATCGAATCGGATCGGATGGAATCGGACCGAGTCCAATCGAATCGGACGGAATCGAATCGGGCCGAATCGGATCGAGTCGGACCGAATCGAATCGAATCGGATCGGATCGAATCAAACCGAATCAGACCCATTCGAGTCGAATCGAATCGAATCGGACCGAATCGAATCGAGTCAATCGGGTCGAGTCTCGTCGGATCAGGTCGAATCGAATCGGATCGAATCGGATCGGATCGAATCGGACCGAATGGAATCGAATCGGGCCGAATCGAATCGAATCGGACCGAATCGAATCGAATCGGATCTAATCGAATCGAATCGAATCGGACCGAATCGAATCGAATCGGGTCGAGTCTCATCGAATCAGGTCGAATCGAGTCGGATCGAATCGGATCGGATCGAATCGGATCTAATCGAATCGAATCGAGTCGTACCGAAACGAATCGAATCGGGCCGAATCGAATCGAATCGGACCGAATCGAATCGAATCGGGTCGAATCGGGTCGAATCGAATCGGGTCGAATCGAATCGGGTCGAATCGAATCGGACCGAATCGAATCGAGTCGGACGAATCGAATCCAATCGAATCGGATCGGACGGAATCGGACCGAATCGAATCGAACCGGACGGAATCGAATCGAATCGAATCGGATCTAATCGAATCGAATCGAATCGGGTCGAGTCTCATCGAATTAGGTCGAATCGAGTCGGATCGAATCGGACGGAATCGAATCGAGTCGGACGGAATCGAATCGAATCGAATCGGATCTTATCGAATCGGACGGAATCGAATCGAATCGGATCGGATCGGGTCGAATCGGATCGAATCGAATCGAATCGAGTCGGACCGAATCGAATCGAATCGGGCCGAATCGAATCGAATCGGGTCGAATCGGGTCGAATCGAATCGGACGGAATCGAATCGAGTCGAATCGGATCGGATCGAATCGAATCGGACCGAATCGAATCGAATCGGATCGATCGGGTCGAATCGGATCGAATCGAATCGAATCGGACCGAGTCGAATCGAATCGGGTCGAATCGGGTCGAATCGAATCGGATCGGATGGAATCGGACCGAATCGAATCGAATCGGACGGAATCGAATCGAATCGAATCGGATCGGGTCGAATCGAGTCGAATCGAATCGAATCGGATCGGATCGAATCGGACCGAATCGGGCCGAATCGAATCGAATCGGGTCGAATCGGACCGAATCGAATCGAATCTAACGGAATCGAATCGAATCGAATCGGATCGGATGGAATCCGACCGAATCGAGTCGAACCGGACGGAATCGAATCGAATCGAGTCGGACCGAATCGAATCGAATCGGGCCGAACCGAACCGAATCGGGTCGAATCGGGTCGAATCGAATCGGATCGGATGGAATCGGACCGAATCGAATCGAGTCGGACAAAATCGAATCGAATCGAATCGGATCGGATGGAATCGGACCGAATCGAATCGAACCGGACGGAATCGAGTCGAATCGAATCGGATCGGGTCGAATCGAATCGGGTCGAATCGAATCGGATCGGATGGAATCGGACCGAGTCCAATCGAATCGGACGGAATCGAATCGGGCCGAATCGGATCGAATCGGACCGAATCAGACCCATCCGAGTCGAATCGAATCGGGCCGAATCGGGTCGAGTCGGATCTAATCGAATCGAATCGAGTCGGATAGAATCGAATCGAATCGGGCCGAATCGGGTCGAATCGAGTCGGATCGGATGGAATCGGACCGAATCGAATCGAATCGGTTCGATCGGGTCGAATCGGATCTAATCGAATCGAATCGAATCGGACCGAATCGAATCGAATCGGGTCGAATCGAATCGGATCGGATGGAATCGGACCGAATCGAATCGAATCGGACGGAATCGAATCGAATCGAATCGGATCGAATCGAATCGAATCGGATCGGGTCGAATCGAATCGGGTCGAATCGAATCGGATCGGATGGAATCGGACCGAGTCCAATCGAATCGGACGGAATCGAATCGGGCCGAATCGGATCGAATCGGACCGAATCAGACCCATCCTAGTCGAATCGGACGGAGTCGAATCGAATCGGGCCGAATCGGGTCGAGTCGGATCGGATCGAATCGAACCGAATCGGACCGAATCGAATCGAATCGGATCGAATCGGACCAATCGAATCGAATCTCGTCGAATCGGACCGAATCGAATCGAATCGGACCGAATCGAATCGAGTCAATCGGGTCGAGTCTCGTCGAATCAGGTCGAATCGAATCGGATCGAATCGGATCGGATCGAATCGGACCGAATGGAATCGAATCGGGCCGAATCGAATCGAATCAGGTCGAATCGAGTCGGATCGAATCGGATCGGATCGAATCGGACCGAATTGAGTCGAATCGGATCGGATCGGGTCGAATCGGATCTAATCGAATCGAATCGAGTCGTACCGAAACGAATCGAATCGGGCCGAATCGAATCGAATCGGACCGAATCGAATCGAATCGGGTCGAATCGGGTCGAATCGAATCGGGTCGAATCGAATCGGGTCGAATCGAATCGGATCGGATGGAATCGGACCGAATCGAATCGAATCGGACGGAATCGAATCGAATCGAATCGGATCGGATGGAATCGGACCGAATCGAATCGAACCGGACGGAATCGAATCGAATCGAATCGGATCGGATCGAATCGAATCGGATCGGATCGGGTCGAATCCGATCAGTCGAATCGAATCGAATCGGGTCGGATCGGATCGAATCGGTCGAATCTCATCGAATCTCATCGAATGAGGTCGAATCGGATCGAATCGAATCGATCGGATCGAATCGGATCGAATCGGGCCGAATCGAATCGAATCGGGTCGAATCGGGTCGAATCGGACCGAATCGAGTCGAATCGGGTCGAGTCTCATCGAATCAGGTCGAGTCGAATCGGATCGAATCGGGTCGGATCGAATCGGACCGAATGGAATCGAATCGGATCGGATCGGGTCGAATCGGATCTAATCGAATCGAATCGAGTCGGATAGAACCGAATCGAATCGGGTCGAATCGGGTCGAATCGAGTCGGATCGGATGGAATCCGACCGAATCGAGTCGAACCGGACGGAATCGAATCGAATCGAGTCGGACCGAATCGAATCGAATCGGGCCGAACCGAACCGAATCGGGTCGAATCGGGTCGAATCGAATCGGATCGGATGGAATCGGACCGAATCGAATCGAATCGGACAAAATCGAATCGAATCGAATCGGATCGGATGGAATCGGACCGAATCGAATCGAACCGGACGGAATCGAGTCGAATCGAATCGGACCGAGTCCAATCGAATCGGACGGAATCGAATCGGGCCGAATCGGATCGAATCGGACCGAATCAGACCCATCCTAGTCGAATCGGACGGAGTCGAATCGAATCGGGCCGTATCGGGTCGAGTCGGATCGGATCGAATCAAACCGAATCAGACCCATTCGAGTCGAATCGGATCGAATCGGACCATATCGAATCGAATCTCGTCGAATCGGACCGAATCGAATCGAATCGGGCCGAATCGAATCGAATCAGGTCGAATCGAGTCGGATCGAATCGGATCGGATCGAATCGGACCGAATTGAGTCGAATCGGATCGGATCGGGTCGAATCGGATCTAATCGAATCGAATCGAGTCGTACCGAAACGAATCGAATCGGGCCGAATCGAATCGAATCGGACCGAATCGAATCGAATCGGGTCGAATCGGGTCGAATCGAATCGGGTCGAATCGAATCGGGTCGAATCGAATCGGATCGATGGAATCGGACCGAATCGAATCGAATCGGACGGAATCGAATCGAATCGAATCGGATCGGATGGAATCGGACCGAATCGAATCGAACCGGACGGAATCGAATCGAATCGAATCGGATCGGATCGAATCGAATCGGATCGATCGGGTCGAATCGATCAGTCGAATCGAATCGAATCGGGTCGGATCGGATCGAATCGGTCGAATCGAATCGAATCTCATCGAATGAGGTCGAATCGGATCGAATCGAATCGATCGGATCGAATCGATCGAATCGGGCCGAATCGAATCGAATCGGGTCGAATCGGTCGAATCGGACCGAATCGAATCGAATCGGGTCGAGTCTCATCGAATCAGGTCGAATCGAATCGGATCGAATCGGGTCGGATCGAATCGGACCGAATGGAATCGAATCGGATCGGATCGGGTCGAATCGGATCGAATCGAATCGAATCGAGTCGGATCGAATCGAATCGAATCGGGTCGAATCGGGTCGAATCGAGTCGGATCGGATGGAATCGGACCGAATCGAATCGAATCGAACGGAATCGAATCGAATCGAATCGGATCGGATGGAATCCGACCGAATCGAATCGAACCGGACGGAATCGAATCGAATCGAGTCGGACCGAATCGAATCGAATCGGGCCGAACCGAACCGAATCGGGTCGAATCGGGTCGAATCGAATCGGATCGGATGGAATCGGACCGAATCGAATCGAGTCGGACAAAATCGAATCGAATCGAATCGGATCGGATGGAATCGGACCGAATCGAATCGAACCGGACGGAATCGAGTCGAATCGAATCGGATCGGGTCGAATCGAATCGGGTCGAATCGAATCGGATCGGATGGAATCGGACCGAGTCCAATCGAATCGGACGGAATCGAATCGGGCCGAATCGGATCGAATCGGACCGAATCAGACCCATCCGAGTCGAATCGAATCGGGCCGAATCGGGTCGAGTCGGATCTAATCGAATCGAATCGAGTCGGATAGAATCGAATCGAATCGGGTCGAATCGGGTCGAATCGAGTCGGATCGGATGGAATCGGACCGAATCGAATCGAATCGGTTCGATCGGGTCGAATCGGATCTAATCGAATCGAATCGAATCGGACCGAATCGAATCGAATCGGGTCGAATCGGGTCGAATCGAATCGGACCGAATCGAATCGAGTCGGACGAATCGAATCCAATCGAATCGGATCGGACGGAATCGGACCGAATCGAATCGAACCGGACGGAATCGAATCGAATCGAATCGGATCTAATCGAATCGAATCGAATCGGGTCGAGTCTCATCGAATTAGGTCGAATCGAGTCGGATCGAATCGGACGGAATCGAATCGAGTCGGACGGAATCGAATCGAATCGAATCGGATCGTATCGAATCGGACGGAATTGAGTCGAATCGGATCGGATCGGGTCGAATCGGATCTAATCGAATCGAATCGAGTCGGACCGAATCGAATCGAATCGGGCCGAATCGAATCGAATCGGGTCGAATCGGGTCGAATCGAATCGGACGGAATCGAATCGAGTCGAATCGGATCGGATCGAATCGAATGGGACCGAATGGAATCGAATCGGATCGATCGGGTCGAACCGGATCTAATCCAATCGAATCGGACCGAATCGAATCGAATCGGGTCGAATCGGGTCGAATCGAATCGGATCGGATGGAATCGGACCGAATCGAATCGAATCGGACGGAATCGAATCGAATCGAATCGGATCGGGTCGAATCGAGTCGAATCGAATCGAATCGGATCGGATCGAATCGGACCGAATCGGACCGAATCGAATCGAATCGGGTCGAATCGAATCGGATCGGATGGAATCGGACCGAATCGAATCGAATCGGACGGGATGGAATCGAATCGAATCGAATCGAATCGGGTCGAATCGGGTCGAATCGAACCGGATCGGATGAAATCGGACCGAATCGAATCGAATCGGACGGAATCGAATCGAATCGAATCGGATCGGGTCGAATCGAATCGAATCGGACCGAATGGAATCGAATCGGATCGATCGGGTCGAACGGGATCTAATCGAATCGGATCGAATCGGACCGAATGGAATCGAATCGGGCCGAATCGAGTCGGATTTAATCGAATCGAATCGAGTCGGACCGAATCGAATCGAATCGGGTCGAATCGAATCGGATCGGATGGAATCGGACCGAATCGAATCGAACCGGACGGAATCGAATCGAATCGAATCGGATCGAATCGAATCGAATCGAATCGGATCGGGTCGAATCGAATCGGGTCGAATCGAACCGGATCGGATGGAATCGGACCGAGTCCAATCGAATCGGACGGAATCGAATCGGGCCGAATCGGATCGAATCGGACCGAATCAGACCCATCCTAGTCGAATCGGACGGAGTCGAATCGAATCGGGCCGAATCGGGTCGAGTCGGATCGGATCGAATCAAACCGAATCAGACCGAATCGAATCGAATCGGATCGAATCGGACCAATCGAATCGAATTTCGTCGAATCGGACCGAATCGAATCGAATCGGACCGAATCGAATCGAGTCAATCGGGTCGAGTCTCGTCGAATCAGGTCGAATCGAATCGGATCGAATCGGATCGGATCGAATCGGACCGAATGGAATCGAATCGGGCCGAATCGAATCGAATCGGACCGAATCGAATCGAATCAGGTCGAGTCTCATCGAATCAGGTCGAATCGAGTCGGATCGAATCGGATCGAATCGAATCGGACCGAATCGAATCGAATCGGGTCGAATCGGGTCGAATCGAATCGGGTCGAATCGAATCGGGTCGAATCGAATCGGATCGGATGGAATCGGACCGAATCGAATCGAACCGGACGGAATCGAATCGAATCGAATCGGATCGGATCGAATCGAATCGGATCGGATCGGGTCGAATCCGATCAGTCGAATCGAATCGAATCGGGTCGGATCGGATCGAATCGGTCGAATCGAATCGAATCGAATCGAATCGAGGTCGAATCGGATCGAATCGAATCGGATCGGATCGAATCGGACCGAATCGGGCCGAATCGAATCGAATCGGGTCGAATCGGTCGAATCGGACCGAATCGAATCGAATCGGATCGATCGGGTCGAATCGGATCGAATCGAATCGAATCGAATCGGACCGAATCGAATCGAATCGGGTCGAATCGGGTCGAATCGAATCGGACCGAATCGAATCGAATCGGACGAATCGAATCGAATCGAATCGGATCGGACGAATCGGACCGAATCGAATCGAATCGGACGGAATCGAATCGGGTCGAATCGAATCGGATCGATCGAATCGGACCGAATCGAATCGAATCGGACGGAATCGAATCGAATCGAATCGGATCGGATGGAATCGGACCGAATCGAATCGAATCGGACGGAATCGAATCGAATCGAATCGGATCGAATCGAATCGAATCGGGCCGAATCGAATCGAATCGGGTCGAATCGGGTCGAATCGAATCGGATCGATGGAATCGGACCGAATCGAATCGAATCGGACGAATCGAATCGAATCGAATCGGATCGATGGAATCGGACCGAATCGAATCGAACCGGACGGAATCGAATCGAATCGAATCGGATCGGGTCGAATCGAATCGGGTCGAATCGAATCGGATCGGATGGAATCGGACCGAGTCGAATCGAATCGGACGGAATCGAATCGGGCCGAATCGGATCGAATCGGACCGAATCAGACCCATCCGAGTCGAATCGAATCGGGCCGAATCGGGTCGAGTCGGATCGAATCGAATCGAATCGAGTCGGATCGAATCGAATCGAATCGGGTCGAATCGGGTCGAATCGAGTCGGATCGGATCGAATCGGACCGAATCGAATCGAATCGGATCGATCGGGTCGAATCGGATCGAATCGAATCGAATCGAATCGGATCGAATCGAATCGGACCGAATCGAATCGAATCGGACGGAATCGAGTCGAATCGAATCGATCGGGTCGAATCGAATCGGGTCGAATCGAATCGGATCGGATGGAATCGGACCGAGTCGAATCGAATCGGACGGAATCGAATCGGGCCGAATCGGATCGAATCGGACCGAATCAGACCCATCCGTCGAATCGAATCGGGCCGAATCGGTCGAATCGGATCGAATCGAATCGAATCGAGTCGGATCGAATCGAATCGAATCGGGCCGAATCGGGTCGAATCGAATCGGATCGGATCGAATCGGACCGAATCGAATCGAATCGGTTCGATCGGGTCGAATCGGATCGAATCGAATCGAATCGAATCGGACCGAATCGAATCGAATCGGGTCGAATCGAATCGGATCGGATCGAATCGGACCGAATCGAATCGAATCGGACGGAATCGAATCGAATCGAATCGGATCGAATCGAATCGAATCGATCGGGTCGAATCGAATCGGGTCGAATCGAATCGGATCGGATGGAATCGGACCGAGTCGAATCGAATCGGACGGAATCGAATCGGGCCGAATCGGATCGAATCGGACCGAATCAGACCCATCCGAGTCGAATCGGACGGAGTCGAATCGAATCGGGCCGAATCGGGTCGAATCGGATCGGATCGAATCGAATCGAATCGGACCGAATCGAATCGAATCGGATCGAATCGGACCAATCGAATCGAATCTCGTCGAATCGGACCGAATCGAATCGAATCGGACCGAATCGAATCGAGTCGAATCGGGTCGAGTCTCGTCGAATCAGGTCGAATCGAATCGGATCGAATCGGATCGGATCGAATCGGACCGAATCGAATCGAATCGGGCCGAATCGAATCGAATCAGGTCGAATCGAATCGAATCGAATCGGATCGGATCGAATCGGACCGAATCGAATCGAATCGGATCGGATCGGGTCGAATCGGATCGAATCGAATCGAATCGAGTCGAACCGAATCGAATCGAATCGGGCCGAATCGAATCGAATCGGACCGAATCGAATCGAATCGGGTCGAATCGGGTCGAATCGAATCGGGTCGAATCGAATCGGGTCGAATCGAATCGGATCGGATCGAATCGGACCGAATCGAATCGAATCGGACGGAATCGAATCGAATCGAATCGGATCGGATGGAATCGGACCGAATCGAATCGAATCGGACGGAATCGAATCGAATCGAATCGGATCGGATCGAATCGAATCGGATCGATCGGGTCGAATCCGATCAGTCGAATCGAATCGAATCGGGTCGGATCGGATCGAATCGGTCGAATCGAATCGAATCTCATCGAATCGAGGTCGAATCGGATCGAATCGAATCGATCGGATCGAATCGGATCGAATCGGGCCGAATCGAATCGAATCGGGTCGAATCGGGTCGAATCGGACCGAATCGAATCGAATCGGGTCGAGTCGAATCGAATCAGGTCGAATCGAATCGGATCGAATCGGGTCGGATCGAATCGGACCGAATGGAATCGAATCGGATCGGATCGGGTCGAATCGGATCTAATCGAATCGAATCGAGTCGGATAGAACCGAATCGAATCGGGTCGAATCGGGTCGAATCGAATCGGATCGATGGAATCGGACCGAATCGAATCGAATCGGACGGAATCGAATCGAATCGAGTCGGACCGAATCGAATCGAATCGGGCCGAACCGAACCGAATCGGGTCGAATCGGGTCGAATCGAATCGGATCGGATGGAATCGGACCGAATCGAATCGAGTCGGACAAAATCGAATCGAATCGAATCGGATCGGATGGAATCGGACCGAATCGAATCGAACCGGACGGAATCGAGTCGAATCGAATCGGACCGAGTCCAATCGAATCGGACGGAATCGAATCGGGCCGAATCGGATCGAATCGGACCGAATCAGACCCATCGTAGTCGAATCGGACGGAGTCGAATCGAATCGGGCCGTATCGGGTCGAGTCGGATCGGATCGAATCAAACCGAATCAGACCCATTCGAGTCGAATCGGATCGAATCGGACCATATCGAATCGAATCTCGTCGAATCGGACCGAATCGAATCGAATCGGGCCGAATCGAATCGAATCAGGTCGAATCGAGTCGGATCGAATCGGATCGGATCGAATCGGACCGAATTGAGTCGAATCGGATCGGATCGGGTCGAATCGGATCTAATCGAATCGAATCGAGTCGTACCGAAACGAATCGAATCGGGCCGAATCGAATCGAATCGGACCGAATCGAATCGAATCGGGTCGAATCGGGTCGAATCGAATCGGGTCGAATCGAATCGGGTCGAATCGAATCGGATCGGATGGAATCGGACCGAATCGAATCGAATCGGACGGAATCGAATCGAATCGAATCGGATCGGATCGAATCGGACCGAATCGAATCGAATCGGACGGAATCGAATCGAATCGAATCGGATCGGATCGAATCGAATCGATCGGATCGGGTCGAATCGATCAGTCGAATCGAATCGAATCGGGTCGGATCGGATCGAATCGGTCGATCTCATCGAATCTCATCGAATCGAGGTCGAATCGGATCGAATCGAATCGGATCGGATCGAATCGATCGAATCGGCCGAATCGAATCGAATCGGGTCGAATCGGGTCGAATCGGACCGAATCGAATCGAATCGGGTCGAGTCTCATCGAATCAGGTCGAATCGAATCGGATCGAATCGGGTCGGATCGAATCGGACCGAATGGAATCGAATCGGATCGGATCGGGTCGAATCGGATCTAATCGAATCGAATCGAGTCGGATCGAACCGAATCGAATCGGGTCGAATCGGGTCGAATCGAGTCGGATCGGATGGAATCGGACCGAATCGAATCGAATCTAACGGAATCGAATCGAATCGAATCGGATCGGATGGAATCCGACCGAATCGAGTCGAACCGGACGGAATCGAATCGAATCGAGTCGGACCGAATCGAATCGAATCGGGCCGAATCGAACCGAATCGGGTCGAATCGGGTCGAATCGAATCGGATCGGATGGAATCGGACCGAATCGAATCGAGTCGGACAAAATCGAATCGAATCGAATCGGATCGGATGGAATCGGACCGAATCGAATCGAACCGGACGGAATCGAGTCGAATCGAATCGGATCGGGTCGAATCGAATCGGGTCGAATCGAATCGGATCGGATGGAATCGGACCGAGTCCAATCGAATCGGACGGAATCGAATCGGGCCGAATCGGATCGAATCGGACCGAATCAGACCCATCCGAGTCGAATCGAATCGGGCCGAATCGGGTCGAGTCGGATCTAATCGAATCGAATCGAGTCGGATAGAATCGAATCGAATCGGGTCGAATCGGGTCGAATCGAGTCGGATCGGATGGAATCGGACCGAATCGAATCGAATCGGTTCGATCGGGTCGAATCGGATCTAATCGAATCGAATCGAATCGGACCGAATCGAATCGAATCGGGTCGAATCGGGTCGAATCGAATCGGACCGAATCGAATCGAGTCGGACGAATCGAATCGAATCGAATCGGATCGATCGAATCGGACCGAATCGAATCGAATCGGACGGAATCGAATCGAATCGAATCGGATCGAATCGAATCGAATCGAATCGGGTCGAGTCTCATCGAATTAGGTCGAATCGAGTCGGATCGAATCGGACGGAATCGAATCGAGTCGGACGGAATCGAATCGAATCGAATCGGATCGTATCGAATCGGACGGAATTGAGTCGAATCGGATCGGATCGGGTCGAATCGGATCTAATCGAATCGAATCGAGTCGGACCGAATCGAATCGAATCGGGCCGAATCGAATCGAATCGGGTCGAATCGGGTCGAATCGAATCGGACGGAATCGAATCGAGTCGAATCGGATCGGATCGAATCGAATCGGACCGAATGGAATCGAATCGGATCGATCGGGTCGAATCGGATCGAATCGAATCGAATCGGACCGAATCGAATCGAATCGGGTCGAATCGGGTCGAATCGAATCGGATCGGATGGAATCGGACCGAATCGAATCGAATCGGACGGAATCGAATCGAATCGAATCGGATCGGGTCGAATCGAGTCGAATCGAATCGAATCGGATCGGATCGAATCGGACCGAATCGGACCGAATCGAATCGAATCGGGTCGAATCGAATCGGATCGGATGGAATCGGACCGAATCGAATCGAATCGGACGGGATGGAATCGAATCGAATCGAATCGAATCGGGTCGAATCGGGTCGAATCGAATCGGATCGATGAATCGGACCGAATCGAATCGAATCGGACGGAATCGAATCGAATCGAATCGGATCGGGTCGAATCGAATCGAATCGGACCGAATGGAATCGAATCGGATCGATCGGGTCGAACGGGATCTAATCGAATCGGATCGAATCGGACCGAATGGAATCGAATCGGGCCGAATCGAATCGGATCGAATCGAATCGAATCGAATCGGACCGAATCGAATCGAATCGGGTCGAATCGAATCGGATCGGATCGAATCGGACCGAATCGAATCGAACGGACGGAATCGAATCGAATCGAATCGGATCGAATCGAATCGAATCGAATCGATCGGGTCGAATCGAATCGGGTCGAATCGAATCGGATCGGATGGAATCGGACCGAGTCGAATCGAATCGGACGGAATCGAATCGGGCCGAATCGGATCGAATCGGACCGAATCAGACCCATCGAATCGAATCGGACGGAGTCGAATCGAATCGGGCCGAATCGGGTCGAATCGGATCGGATCGAATCGAACCGAATCGGACCGAATCGAATCGAATCGGATCGAATCGGACCAATCGAATCGAATCGTCGAATCGGACCGAATCGAATCGAATCGGACCGAATCGAATCGAATCGAATCGGGTCGAGTCTCGTCGAATCAGGTCGAATCGAATCGGATCGAATCGGATCGGATCGAATCGGACCGAATGGAATCGAATCGGGCCGAATCGAATCGAATCGGACCGAATCGAATCGAATCAGGTCGAGTCTCATCGAATCAGGTCGAATCGAGTCGGATCGAATCGGATCGAATCGAATCGGACCGAATCGAATCGAATCGGGTCGAATCGGGTCGAATCGAATCGGGTCGAATCGAATCGGGTCGAATCGAATCGGATCGGATGGAATCGGACCGAATCGAATCGAACCGGACGGAATCGAATCGAATCGAATCGGATCGGATCGAATCGAATCGGATCGGATCGGGTCGAATCCGATACAGTCGAATCGAATCCATTCGGGTCGGATGGGATCCAATCTGGTCGTATCTCATCGAATCTCATCGAATGAGGTCGAATCGGATCGAATCGAATCGGATCGGATCGATTCGGACCGAATCGGGCCGAATCGAATCGAATCGGGTCGAATCGGGTAGAATCGGACCGAATCGAATCGAATCGGGTCGAGTCTAATCGAATCAGGTCGAATCGAATCGGATCGGATGGAATCCGACCGAATCGAATCGAACCGGACGGAATCGAATCGAATCGAATCGGATCGAATCGAATCGAATCGGATCGGGTCGAATCGAATCGGGTCGAATCGAATCGGATCGATGGAATCGGACCGAGTCGAATCGAATCGGACGGAATCGAATCGGGCCGAATCGGATCGAATCGGACCGAATCAGACCCATCGAATCGAATCGGACGGAGTCGAATCGAATCGGGCCGAATCGGGTCGAATCGGATCGGATCGAATCGAATCGAATCGGACCGAATCGAATCGAATCGGATCGAATCGGACCAATCGAATCGAATCTCGTCGAATCGGACCGAATCGAATCGAATCGGACCGAATCGAATCGAATCGAATCGGGTCGAATCGAATCGAATCAGGTCGAATCGAGTCGGATCGAATCGGATCGAATCGAATCGGACCGAATCGAATCGAATCGGGTCGAATCGGGTCGAATCGAATCGGGTCGAATCGAATCGGGTCGAATCGAATCGGATCGGATCGAATCGGACCGAATCGAATCGAACCGGACGGAATCGAATCGAATCGAATCGGATCGGATCGAATCGAATCGGATCGATCGGGTCGAATCGATCAATCGAATCGAATCGAATCGGGTCGGATCGAATCGAATCGGTCGAATCGAATCGAATCGAATCGAATCGAGGTCGAATCGGATCGAATCGAATCGGATCGGATCGAATCGATCGAATCGGGCCGAATCGAATCGAATCGGGTCGAATCGGTCGAATCGGACCGAATCGAATCGAATCGGGTCGAGTCTCATCGAATCAGGTCGAATCGAATCGGATCGAATCGGGTCGGATCGAATCGGACCGAATGGAATCGAATCGGATCGGATCGGGTCGAATCGGATCGAATCGAATCGAATCGAGTCGGATCGAATCGAATCGAATCGGGTCGAATCGGGTCGAATCGAATCGGATCGATGGAATCGGACCGAATCGAATCGAATCGAACGGAATCGAATCGAATCGAATCGGATCGATGGAATCCGACCGAATCGAATCGAACCGGACGGAATCGAATCGAATCGAATCGGACCGAATCGAATCGAATCGGGCCGAATCGAATCGAATCGGGTCGAATCGGGTCGAATCGAATCGGATCGATGGAATCGGACCGAATCGAATCGAGTCGGACAAAATCGAATCGAATCGAATCGGATCGGATGGAATCGGACCGAATCGAATCGAACCGGACGGAATCGAATCGAATCGAATCGATCGGGTCGAATCGAATCGGGTCGAATCGAATCGGATCGGATGGAATCGGACCGAGTCCAATCGAATCGGACGGAATCGAATCGGGCCGAATCGGATCGAATCGGACCGAATCAGACCCATCCGAGTCGAATCGAATCGGGCCGAATCGGGTCGAGTCGGATCTAATCGAATCGAATCGAGTCGGATAGAATCGAATCGAATCGGGTCGAATCGGGTCGAATCGAGTCGGATCGGATGGAATCGGACCGAATCGAATCGAATCGGTTCGATCGGGTCGAATCGGATCTAATCGAATCGAATCGAATCGGACCGAATCGAATCGTATCGGGTCGAATCGAATCGAATCGGGCCGAATCGAATCGAATCGGGTCGAATCGGGTCGAATCGAATCGGACCGAATCGAATCGAGTCGGACGAATCGAATCCAATCGAATCGGATCGGACGGAATCGGACCGAATCGAATCGAATCGGACGGAATCGAATCGAATCGAATCGGATCTAATCGAATCGAATCGAATCGGGTCGAGTCTCATCGAATTCGGTCGAATCGAGTCGGATCGAATCGGACGGAATCGAATCGAGTCGGACGGAATCGAATCGAATCGAATCGGATCGAATCGAATCGGACGGAATCGAATCGAATCGGATCGATCGGGTCGAATCGGATCGAATCGAATCGAATCGAATCGGACCGAATCGAATCGAATCGGGCCGAATCGAATCGAATCGGGTCGAATCGGGTCGAATCGAATCGGACGGAATCGAATCGAGTCGAATCGGATCGGATCGAATCGAATGGGACCGAATGGAATCGAATCGATCGATCGGGTCGAATCGGATCGAATCGAATCGAATCGGACCGAATCGAATCGAATCGGGTCGAATCGGGTCGAATCGAATCGGATCGGATGGAATCGGACCGAATCGAATCGAATCGGACGGAATCGAGTCGAATCGAATCGAATCGGATCGGATCGAATCGGACCGAATCGGGCCGAATCGAATCGAATCGGGTCGAATCGGGTCGAATCGAATCGGACCGAATCGAATCGAGTCGGACGAATCGAATCGAATCGAATCGGATCGACGAATCGGACCGAATCGAATCGAATCGGACCGAATCGAATCGAATCGAATCGGATCGAATCGAATCGAATCGAATCGGGTCGAATCTCATCGAATTCGGTCGAATCGAGTCGGATCGAATCGGACGGAATCGAATCGAGTCGGACGGAATCGAATCGAATCGAATCGGATCGAATCGAATCGGACGGAATCGAATCGAATCGGATCGGATCGGGTCGAATCAATCGAATCGAATCGAATCGAATCGGACCGAATCGAATCGAATCGGGCCGAATCGAATCGAATCGGGTCGAATCGGGTCGAATCGAATCGGACGGAATCGAATCGAGTCGAATCGGATCGGATCGAATCGAATCGGACCGAATCGAATCGAATCGGATCGATCGGGTCGAATCGGATCGAATCGAATCGAATCGGACCGAATCGAATCGAATCGGGTCGAATCGGGTCGAATCGAATCGGATCGGATCGAATCGGACCGAATCGAATCGAATCGATCGGGTCGAATCGAATCGAATCGAATCGATCGGATCGAATCGATCGAATCGGGCCGAATCGAATCGAATCGGGTCGAATCGTCGAATCGAATCGAATCGAATCGAATCGGACCGAATCGAATCGAATCGGGCCGAATCGAATCGAATCGGGTCGAATCGGGTCGAATCGAATCGGACCGAATCGAATCGAATCGGACGGAATCGAATCGAATCGAATCGAATCGGACGGAATCGGACCGAATCGAATCGAATCGGACGGAATCGAATCGAATCGAATCGGATCGGATCGAATCGAATCGGACCGAATCGAATCGAATCGGGTCGAATCGGATCGAATCGAATCGGATCGGATCGAATCCGACCGAATCGAATCGAATCGGAAGGAATCGAATCGAATCGAATCGAATCGAATCGAATCGAATCGAATCGGGTCGAATCGGGTCGAATCGAATCGGATCGGATCGAATCGGACCGAATCGAATCGAATCCGACGAATCGAATCGAATCGAATCGGATCGGGTCGAATCGAATCGAATCGGACCGAATCGAATCGAATCGGATCGAATCGAATCGAATCGGACCGAATGGAATCGAATCGGATCGATCGGGTCGAACCGGATCTAATCGAATCGGATCGAATCGTTCCGAATGGAATCGAATCGGGCCGAATCGAGTCGGATTTAATCGAATCGAATCGAGTCGGACCGAATCGAATCGAATCGGGTCGAATCGAATCGGATCGGATGGAATCGGACCGAATCGAATCGAATCGGACGGAATCGAATCGAATCGAATCGGATCGGATGGAATCCGACCGAATCGAATCGAACCGGACGGAATCGAATCGAATCGAATCGGATCGAATCGAATCGAATCGGATCGGGTCGAATCGAATCGGGTCGAATCGAATCGGATCGGATGGAATCGGACCGAGTCCAATCGAATCGGACGGAATCGAATCGGGCCGAATCGGATCGAGTCGGACCGAATCGAATCGAATCGGATCGGATCGAATCAAATCGAATCAGACCCATTCGAGTCGAATCGAATCGAATCGGACCGAATCGAATCGAATCGAATCGGGTCGAGTCTCGTCGAATCAGGTCGAATCGAATCGGATCGAATCGGATCGGATCGAATCGGACCGAATCGAATCGAATCGGGCCGAATCGAATCGAATCGGACCGAATCGAATCGAATCGGATCGAATCGAATCGAATCGAATCGGACCGAATCGAATCGAATCGGGTCGAGTCTCATCGAATCAGGTCGAATCGAGTCGGATCGAATCGGATCGGATCGAATCGGATCTAATCGAATCGAATCGAGTCGTACCGAAACGAATCGAATCGGGCCGAATCGAATCGAATCGGACCGAATCGAATCGAATCGGGTCGAATCGGGTCGAATCGAATCGGGTCGAATCGAATCGGGTCGAATCGAATCGGACCGAATCGAATCGAGTCGGACGAATCGAATCGAATCGAATCGGATCGGACGAATCGGACCGAATCGAATCGAATCGGACGGAATCGAATCGAATCGAATCGGATCTAATCGAATCGAATCGAATCGGGTCGAGTCTCATCGAATTAGGTCGAATCGAATCGGATCGGGTCGAATCGAGTCGAATCGAATCGAATCGGATCGGATCGAATCGGACCGAATCGGGCCGAATCGAATCGAATCGGGTCGAATCGGACCGAATCGAATCGAATCTAACGGAATCGAATCGAATCGAATCGGATCGGATGGAATCCGACCGAATCGAGTCGAACCGGACGGAATCGAATCGAATCGAGTCGGACCGAATCGAATCGAATCGGGCCGAATCGAATCGAATCGGGTCGAATCGGGTCGAATCGAATCGGATCGGATGGAATCGGACCGAATCGAATCGAATCGGACGAATCGAATCGAATCGAATCGGATCGGATGGAATCGGACCGAATCGAATCGAATCGGACGGAATCGAATCGAATCGAATCGGATCGGGTCGAATCGAATCGGGTCGAATCGAATCGGATCGGATCGAATCGGACCGAGTCGAATCGAATCGGACGGAATCGAATCGGGCCGAATCGGATCGAATCGGATCGAATCGAATCGAATCGAGTCGGATCGAATCGAATCGAATCGGGTCGAATCGGGTCGAATCGAATCGGATCGATCGAATCGGACCGAATCGAATCGAATCGGATCGATCGGGTCGAATCGGATCGAATCGAATCGAATCGAATCGGACCGAATCGAATCGAATCGGGTCGAATCGAATCGAATCGGGCCGAATCGAATCGAATCGGGTCGAATCGGGTCGAATCGAATCGGACCGAATCGAATCGAATCGGACGAATCGAATCGAATCGAATCGGATCGGACGAATCGGACCGAATCGAATCGAGTCGGACGGAATCGAATCGAATCGAATCGGATCGGGTTGAATCGAATCGAATCGGGTCGAGTCTCATCGAATTAGGTCGAATCGAATCGGATCGAATCGGACGGAATCGAATCGAGTCGGACGGAATCGAATCGAATCGAATCGGATCGAATCGAATCGGACGGAATCGAGTCGAATCGGATCGATCGGGTCGAATCGGATCTAATCGAATCGAATCGAGTCGGACCGAATCGAATCGAATCGGGCCGAATCGAATCGAATCGGGTCGAATCGGGTCGAATCGAATCGGACGGAATCGAATCGAGTCGAATCGGATCGGATCGAATCGAATCGGACCGAATGGAATCGAATCGGATCGATCGGGTCGAATCGGATCGAATCGAATCGAATCGGACCGAATCGAATCGAATCGGGTCGAATCGGGTCGAATCGAATCGGATCGATCGAATCGGACCGAATCGAATCGAATCGGACGGAATCGAATCGAATCGAATCGATCGGGTCGAATCGAATCGAATCGAATCGAATCGATCGGATCGAATCGGACCGAATCGGGCCGAATCGAATCGAATCGGGTCGAATCGGGTCGAATCGAATCGAATCGAATCGAATCGGACCGAATCGAATCGAATCGGCCGAATCGAATCGAATCGGGTCGAATCGGGTCGAATCGAATCGGACCGAATCGAATCGAATCGGACGGAATCGAATCGAATCGAATCGATCGGATCGAATCGGACCGAATCGAATCGAATCGGACGGAATCGAATCGAATCGAATCGGATCGGATCGAATCGAATCGGGTCGAATCGGGTCGAATCGAATCGGATCGGATCGAATCGGACCGAATCGAATCGAATCGGATCGATCGGGTCGAATCGGATCGAATCGAATCGGATCGAATCGGACCGAATCGAATCGAATCGGATCGAATCGGGCCGAATCGAATCGAATCGGGTCGAATCGGTCGAATCGAATCGAATCGAATCGAGTCGGACCGAATCGAATCGAATCGGGCGAATCGAATCGAATCGGGTCGAATCGGGTCGAATCGTATCGGACCGAATCGAATCGAGTCGGACCGAATCGAATCCAATCGAATCGGATCGGACGGAATCGGACCGAATCGAATCGAATCGGATCGGGTCGAATCGAATCGAATCGGACCGAATCGAATCGAATGGGATCGGATCGAATCGAATCGGACCGAATGGAATCGAATCGGATCGATCGGGTCGAACCGGATCTAATCGAATCGGACCGAATCGGGCCGAATCGAATCGAATCGGGTCGAATCGGGTCGAATCGAATCGAATCGAATCGAATCGGACCGAATCGAATCGAATCGGGCCGAATCGAATCGAATCGGGTCGAATCGGGTCGAATCGAATCGGACCGAATCGAATCGAATCGGACGGAATCGAATCGAATCGAATCGGATCGGATCGAATCGGACCGAATCGAATCGAATCGGACGGAATCGAATCGAATCGGATCGGATCGGATCGAATCGAATCGGACCGAATCGAATCGAATCGGGTCGAATCGGGTCGAATCGAATCGGATCGGATGGAATCGGACCGAATCGAATCGAATCGGACGGAATCGAATCGAATCGAATCGGATCGGGTCGAATCGAATCGAATCGGACCGAATCGAATCGAATCGGATCGGATCGAATCGAATCGGACCGAATGGAATCGAATCGGATCGATCGGGTCGAACCGGATCTAATCGAATCGGATCGAATCGGACCGAATGGAATCGAATCGGGCCGAATCGAGTCGGATTTAATCGAATCGAATCGAGTCGGACCGAATCGAATCGAATCGGGTCGAATCGAATCGGATCGGATGGAATCGGACCGAATCGAATCGAATCGGACGGGATCGAATCGAATCGAATCGGATCGGATGGAATCCGACCGAATCGAATCGAACCGGACGGAATCGAATCGAATCGAATCGGATCGAATCGAATCGAATCGAATCGAATCGGGTCGAATCGGGTCGAATCGAACCGGATCGGATGGAATCGGACCGAATCGAATCGAATCGGACGCAATCGAATCGAATCGAATCGGATCGGGTCGAATCGAATCGAATCGGACCGAATCGAATCGAATCGGATCGAATCGAATCGAATCGGACCGAATCGAATCGAATCGGATCGATCGGGTCGAATCGGATCGAATCGAATCGGATCGAATCGGACCGAATCGAATCGAATCGGGTCGAATCGAGTCGGATTTAATCGAATCGAATCGAGTCGGACCGAATCGAATCGAATCGGGTCGAATCGAATCGGATCGGATGGAATCGGACCGAATCGAATCGAATCGGACGGAATCGAATCGAATCGAATCGGATCGGATGGAATCCGACCGAATCGAATCGAACCGGACGGAATCGAATCGAATGGAATCGGATCGAATCGAATCGAATCGGACCGAATCGAATCGTATCGGGTCGAATCGAATCGAATCGGGCCGAATCGAATCGAATCGGGTCGAATCGGGTCGAATCGAATCGGATCTTATCGAATCGGACGGAATTGAGTCGAATCGGATCGGATCGGGTCGAATCGGATCTAATCGAATCGAATCGAGTCGGACCGAATCGAATCGAATCGGGCCGAATCGAATCGAATCGGGTCGAATCGGGTCGAATCGAATCGGACGGAATCGAATCGAGTCGAATCGGATCGGATCGAATCGAATCGGACCGAATCGAATCGAATCGGATCGATCGGGTCGAATCGGATCGAATCGAATCGAATCGGACCGAATCGAATCGAATCGGGTCGAATCGGGTCGAATCGAATCGGATCGGATGGAATCGGACCGAATCGAATCGAATCGGACGGAATCGAATCGAATCGAATCGGATCGGGTCGAATCGAATCGAATCGAATCGAATCGGATCGGATCGAATCGGACCGAATCGGGCCGAATCGAATCGAATCGGGTCGAATCGGGTCGAATCGAATCGAATCGAATCGAATCGGACCGAATCGAATCGAATCGGGCCGAATCGAATCGAATCGGGTCGAATCGGGTCGAATCGAATCGGACCGAATCGAATCGAATCGGACGGAATCGAATCGAATCGAATCGGATCGGATCGGAATCGGACCGAATCGAATCGAATCGGACGGAATCGAATCGAATCGGATCGGATCGGATCGAATCGAATCGGACCGAATCGAATCGAATCGGGTCGAATCGGGTCGAATCGAATCGGATCGGATGGAATCGGACCGAATCGAATCGAATCGGACGGAATCGAATCGAATCGAATCGGATCGGGTCGAATCGAATCGAATCGGACCGAATCGAATCGAATCGGATCGGATCGAATCGAATCGGACCGAATCGAATCGAATCGGATCGATCGGGTCGAATCGGATCGAATCGAATCGATCGAATCGGACCGAATCGAATCGAATCGGGCCGAATCGAATCGGATCGAATCGAATCGAATCGAATCGGACCGAATCGAATCGAATCGGGTCGAATCGAATCGATCGATGGAATCGGATCGAATCGAATCGAATCGACGGAATCGAATCGAATCGAATCGATCGGATCGAATCGGACCGAATCGAATCGAATCGGACGGAATCGAATCGAATCGAATCGGATCGAATCGAATCGAATCGAATCGAATCGGGTCGAATCGGGTCGAATCGAATCGGATCGGATCGAATCGGACCGAATCGAATCGAATCGGACGAATCGAATCGAATCGAATCGATCGGGTCGAATCGAATCGAATCGGACCGAATCGAATCGAATCGGATCGAATCGAATCGAATCGGACCGAATCGAATCGAATCGGATCGATCGGGTCGAATCGGATCGAATCGAATCGGATCGAATCGGACCGAATCGAATCGAATCGGGAATCGAATCGGATCGAATCGAATCGAATCGAATCGGACCGAATCGAATCGAATCGGGTCGAATCGAATCGGATCGATGGAATCGGACCGAATCGAATCGAATCGGACGGAATCGAATCGAATCGAATCGATCGGATCGAATCCGACCGAATCGAATCGAATCGGACGGAATCGAATCGAATCGAATCGGATCGAATCGAATCGAATCGGATCGGGTCGAATCGAATCGGGTCGAATCGAATCGGATCGGATCGAATCGGACCGAATCGAATCGAATCGGACGGAATCGAATCGAATCGGACGAATCGAATCGAATCGAATCGGATCGGATCGAATCGGACCGAATCGAATCGAATCGGACGGAATCGAATCGAATCGAATCGGATCGAATCGAATCGGACGGAATCGAGTCGAATCGGATCGATCGGGTCGAATCGGATCGAATCGAATCGAATCGAATCGGACCGAATCGAATCGAATCGGGCCGAATCGAATCGAATCGGGTCGAATCGGGTCGAATCGAATCGGATCGAATCGAATCGAGTCGAATCGGATCGGATCGAATCGAATCGGACCGAATCGAATCGAATCGGATCGATCGGGTCGAATCGGATCGAATCGAATCGAATCGGACCGAATCGAATCGAATCGGGTCGAATCGGGTCGAATCGAATCGGATCGATCGAATCGGACCGAATCGAATCGAATCGGACGGAATCGAATCGAATCGAATCGGATCGGGTCGAATCGAATCGAATCGAATCGAATCGATCGGATCGAATCGGATCGAATCGGGCCGAATCGAATCGAATCGGGTCGAATCGGGTCGAATCGAATCGAATCGAATCGAGTCGGACCGAATCGAATCGAATCGGGCCGAATCGAATCGAATCGGGTCGAATCGGGTCGAATCGTATCGGACCGAATCGAATCGAATCGGGCGAATCGAATCGAATCGGGTCGAATCGAGTCGAATCGTATCGGACCGAATCGAATCGAGTCGGACGGAATCGAATCCAATCGAATCGGATCGGACGGAATCGGACCGAATCGAATCGAACCGGACGGAATCGAATCGGACGGAATCGAATCGAATCGAATCGGATCGGGTCGAATCGAATCGAATCGGACCGAATCGAATCGAATGGGATCGGATCGAATCGAATCGGACCGAATGGAATCGAATCGGATCGATCGGGTCGAACCGGATCTAATCGAATCGGATCGAATCGGACCGAATGGAATCGAATCGGGCCGAATCGAGTCGGATTTAATCGAATCGAATCGAGTCGGACCGAATCGAATCGAATCGGGTCGAATCGAATCATATCGGATGGAATCGGACCGAATCGAATCGAATCGGACGGGATCGAATCGAATCGAATCGGATCGGATGGAATCCGACCGAATCGAATCGAACCGGATCGAATCGAATCGAATCGAATCGAATCGGGTCGAATCGGGTCGAATCGAACCGGATCGGATGGAATCGGACCGAATCGAATCGAATCGGACGCAATCGAATCGAATCGAATCGGATCGGGTCGAATCGAATCGGATCGGATGGAATCGGACCGAGTCCAATCGAATCGGACGGAATCGAATCGGGCCGAATCGGATCGAATCGGACCTAATCAGACCCATCCGAGTCGAATCGAATCGGGCCGAATCGGGTCGAGTCGGATCTAATCGAATCGAATCGAGTCGGATAGAATCGAATCGAATCGGGTCGAATCGGGTCGAATCGAGTCGGATCGGATGGAATCGGACCGAATCGAATCGAATCGGTTCGATCGGGTCGAATCGGATCTAATCGAATCGAATCGAATCGGACCGAATCGAATCGTATCGGGTCGAATCGAATCGAATCGGGCCGAATCAAATCGAATCGGGTCGAATCGGGTCGAATCGAATCGGACCGAATCGAATCGAATCGGACGAATCGAATCGAATCGAATCGGATCGGATCGAATCGGACCGAATCGAATCGAATCGGACGGAATCGAATCGAATCGAATCGGATCGGATCGAATCGGACGGAATCGAGTCGAATCGGATCGGATCGGGTCGAATCGGATCGAATCGAATCGAATCGAGTCGGACCGAATCGAATCGAATCGGGCCGAATCGAATCGAATCGGGTCGAATCGGGTCGAATCGAATCGGACGGAATCGAATCGAATCGAATCGGATCGGATCGAATCGAATCGGACCGAATCGAATCGAATCGGATCGATCGGGTCGAATCGGATCGAATCGAATCGAATCGGACCGAATCGAATCGAATCGGGTCGAATCGGGTCGAATCGAATCGGATCGGATGGAATCGGACCGAATCGAATCGAATCGGACGGAATCGAATCGAATCGAATCGATCGGGTCGAATCGAGTCGAATCGAATCGAATCGGATCGGATCGAATCGGATCGAATCGGGCCGAATCGAATCGAATCGGGTCGAATCGGGTCGAATCGAATCGAATCGAATCGAATCGGACCGAATCGAATCGAATCGGGCCGAATCGAATCGAATCGGGTCGAATCGGGTCGAATCGAATCGGACCGAATCGAATCGAATCGGACGGAATCGAATCGAATCGAATCGGATCGGACGGAATCGGACCGAATCGAATCGAATCGGACGGAATCGAATCGAATCGATCGGATCGATCGAATCGAATCGGACCGAATCGAATCGAATCGGGTCGAATCGGGTCGAATCGAATCGGATCGGATGGAATCGGACCGAATCGAATCGAATCGGACGGAATCGAATCGAATCGAATCGATCGGGTCGAATCGAATCGAATCGACCGAATCGAATCGAATCGGATCGAATCGAATCGAATCGGACCGAATCGAATCGAATCGGATCGATCGGGTCGAATCGGATCGAATCGAATCGGATCGAATCGGACCGAATGGAATCGAATCGGGCCGAATCGAGTCGGATCGAATCGAATCGAATCGAATCGGACCGAATCGAATCGAATCGGGTCGAATCGAATCGATCGGATCGAATCGGACCGAATCGAATCGAATCGACGGAATCGAATCGAATCGAATCGATCGGATCGAATCGGACCGAATCGAATCGAATCGGAAGGAATCGAATCGAATCGAATCGGATCGAATCGAATCGAATCGAATCGAATCGGGTCGAATCGGGTCGAATCGAATCGGATCGGATCGAATCGGACCGAATCGAATCGAATCGGACGAATCGAATCGAATCGAATCGATCGGGTCGAATCGAATCGAATCGTACCGAATCGAATCGAACCGGTCGGATCGAATCGAATCGAATCGGACCAAATCGAATCTTGTCGAATCGAATCGAATCGAATCGGATCGAATCGAATCGGATCGAATCGGACCGAATCGAATCGAATCGGGTCGAATCGAATCGGATCGAATCGAATCGAATCGAATCGGACCGAATCGAATCGAATCGGGTCGAATCGAATCGGATCGGATGGAATCGGACCGAATCGAATCGAATCGGACGGAATCGAATCGAATCGAATCGGATCGGATGGAATCCGACCGAATCGAATCGAACCGGACGGAATCGAATCGAATCGAATCGGATCGAATCGAATCGAATCGGATCGGATGGAATCGGACCCAGTCCAATCGAATCGGACGGAATCGAATCGGGCCGAATCGGATCGAATCGGACCGAATCGAATCGAATCGGATCGATCGAATCGAATCGAATCGGACCGAATCGAGTCGAATCGAATCGAATCGGATCGAATCGAATCGAATCGAATCGGGTCGAGTCGAATCGAATCAGGTCGAATCGAATCGGATCGAATCGGATCGGATCGAATCGGACCGAATCGAATCGAATCGGGCCGAATCGAATCGAATCGGACCGAATCGAATCGAATCGGATCTAATCGAATCGAATCGAATCGGACCGAATCGAATCGAATCGGGTCGAGTCTCATCGAATCAGGTCGAATCGAGTCGGATCGAATCGGATCGGATCGAATCGGATCTAATCGAATCGAATCGAGTCGTACCGAAACGAATCGAATCGGGCCGAATCGAATCGAATCGGACCGAATCGAATCGAATCGGGTCGAATCGGGTCGAATCGAATCGGGTCGAATCGAATCGGGTCGAATCGAATCGGATCGGATGGAATCGGACCGAATCGAATCGAATCGGACGGAATCGAATCGAATCGAATCGGATCGGATGGAATCGGACCGAATCGAATCGAACCGGACGGAATCGAATCGAATTGAATCGGATCGGATCGAATCGAATCGGACCGAATCGAATCGAATCGGGTCGAATCGGGTCGAATCGAATCGGGTTGAATCGAATCGGATCCAATGGAATCGAACCGAATCGAATCGATTCAGACCGAATCGATTCGAATCGGACCGAGTCGAATCGAATCGGGTCGAATCGAATCGGATCGGATGCAATCGAATCGGATCGGATCGGGTCGAATCGATCAGTCGAATCGAATCGAATCGGGTCGGATCGGATCGAATCGGTCGAATCTCATCGAATCGAATCGAATCGAGGTCGAATCGAATCGAATCGAATCGGATCGGATCGATTCGGACCGAATCGGGCCGAATCGAATCGAATCGGGTCGAATCGGGTCGAATCGGACCGAATCGAGTCGAATCGGACCGAATCGAGTCGAATCGGGTCGAGTCTCATCGAATCAGGTCGAGTCGAATCGGATCGAATCGGGTCGGATCGAATCGGACGGAATCGAATCGAATCGGATCGATCGGGTCGAATCGGATCGAATCGAATCGAATCGAATCGGATCGAATCGAATCGAATCGGGTCGAATCGGGTCGAATCGAATCGGATCGGATCGAATCGGACCGAATCGAATCGAATCTAACGGAATCGAATCGAATCGAATCGGATCGGATGGAATCCGACCGAATCGAGTCGAACCGGACGGAATCGAATCGAATCGAGTCGGACCGAATCGAATCGAATCGGTCCGAATCGAACCGAATCGGGTCGAATCGGGTCGAATCGGATCTAATCGAATCGAATCGAATCGGACCGAATCGAGTCGAATCGGGTCGAATCGAATCGAATCGGGCCGAATCGAATCGAATCGGGTCGAATCGGGTCGAATCGAATCGGACCGAATCGAATCGAGTCGGACGAATCGAATCCAATCGAATCGGATCGGACGGAATCGGACCGAATCGAATCGGACCGGACGGAATCGAATCGAATCGAATCGAATCGGATCGGATCGAATCGAATCGGACCGAGTCGAATCGAATCGGGTCGAATCGGGTCGAATCGAATCGGATCGGATGGAATCGGACCGAATCGAATCGGATCGATCGGGTCGAACCGGATCTAATCGAATCGGATCGAATCGGACCGAATGGGATCGAATCGGGCCGAATCGAGTCGGATTTAATCGAATCGGATCGTGTCGGACCGAATCGAATCGAATCGGGTCGAATCGAATCGGATCGGATGGAATCGGACCGAATCGAATCGAATCGGACGGGATCGAATCGAATCGAATCGGATCGGATGGAATCCGACCGAATCGAATCGAACCGGACGGAATCGAATCGAATCGAATCGGATCGAATCGAATCGAATCGAATGGAATAGGGTCGAATCGGGTCGAATCGAACCGGATCGGATGGAATCGGACCGAATCGAATCGAATCGGACGGAATCGAATCGAATCGAATCGAATGGGATCGAATCGAATCGAATCGGACCGAATGGAATCGAATCGGATCGATCGGGTCGAACCGGATCTAATCGAATCGGATCGAATCGAATCGGATCGAATCGAATCGAATCGAATGGAATAGGGTCGAATCGGGTCGAATCGAACCGGATCGGATGGAATCGGACCGAATCGAATCGAATCGGACGGAATCGAATCGAATCGAATCGAATCGAATCGGATCGGATGGAATCGGACCGAGTCGAATCGAACCGGACGGAATCGAGTCGAATCGAATCGGATCGGGTCGAATCGAATCGGGTCGAATCGAATCGGATCGGATGGAATCGGACCGAGTCCAATCGAATCGGACGGAATCGAATCGGGCCGAATCGGATCGAATCGGACCGAATCAGGCCCATCCGAGTCGAATCGAATCGGGCCGAATCGGGTCGAGTCGGATCTAATCGAATCGAATCGAGTCGGATAGAATCGAATCGAATCGGGTCGAATCGGGTCGAACCGAGTCGGATCGGATGGAATCGGACCGAATCGAATCGAATCGGTTCGATCGGGTCGAATCGGATCTAATCGAATCGAATCGAATCGGACCGAATCGAATCGAATCGGGTCGAGTCTCATCGAATCAGGTCGAATCGAATCGGATCGAATGGCATCGGATCGAATCGGACCGAATGGAATCGAATCGGGCCGAATCGAATCGAATCGGACCGAATCGAATCGAATCGGATCTAATCGAATCGAATCGAATCGGACCGAATCGAATCGAATCGGGTCGAGTCTCATCGAATTAGGTCGAATCGAGTCGGATCGAATCGGACGGAATCGAATCGAGTCGGACGGAATCGAATCGAATCGAATCGGATCGGATCGAATCGGACGGAATTGAGTCGAATCGGATCGGATCGGGTCGAATCGGATCTAATCGAATCGAATCGAGTCGGACCGAATCGAATCGAATCGGGCCGAATCGAATCGAATCGGGTCGAATCGGGTGGAATCGAATCGGACGGAATCGAATCGAGTCGGACGGAATCGAATCGAATCGAATCGGATCGGATCGAATCGGACCGAATCGGGCAGAATCTAATCGAATCGGGTCGAATCGGGTCGAATCGAATCGAATCGAATCGAGTCGGACCGAATCGAATCGAATCGGACCGAATCGAATCGAATCGGATCGAATCGAATCGAATCGAATCGGACCGAATCGAATAGAATCGGGTCGAGTCTCATCGAATCAGGTCGAATCGAATCGGATCGAATCGAATCGAATCGAGTCGGACCGAATCGAATCGAATCGTGCCGAATGGAATCGAATCGGGTCGAATCGGGACGAATCGAATCGGACCGAGTCGAATCGAATCGGACGGAATCGAATCGAATCGAATCGGATCGGACGGAATCGGACCGAATCGAATCGAACCGGACGGAATCGAATCGAATCGAATCGGATCGGATCGAATCGAATCGGACCGAATCGAATCGAATCGGGTCGAACCGGGTCGAATCGAATCGGATCGCATGGAATCGGGCCGAATCGAATCGAATCGGGTCGAATCGGATCGGATGGAATCGGACGGAGTCCAATCGAATCGGACGGAATCGAATCGGGCCGAATCGGATCGAATCGGACCGAATCAGACCCATCCGAGTCGAATCGGACCGAGTCGAATCGAATCGGGCCGAATCGGGTCGAGTCGGACCGAATCAAATCGAATCGAACCGGATCGGGTCGAACCGAATCGAATCGATTCAGACCGAATCGAATCGAATCGGACCGAGTCGAGTCGAATCGGATCGGATCGGGTCGAATCGGATCGAATCGAATCGAATCGAATCGGGTCGGATCGGATCGAATCGGGTCGAATCTCATCGAATCTCATCGAATGAAGAATCGAGGTCGAATCGGACCGAATCGGGCCGAATCGAATCGAATCGGGTCGAATCGGGTCGAATCGAATCGAATCGAATCGAGTCGGACCGAATCGAATCGAATCGGGTCGAGTCTCATCGAATCAGGTCGAATCGGGTCGAATCGAATCGGATCGGATGAATCGGACCGAATCGAATCGAATCGGACGGAATCGAATCGGATGGAATCGGACCGAATCGAATCGGACCGAATGGAATCGAATCGGGCCGAATCGAATCGAATCGGACCGAATCGAATCGAATCGGATCGAATCGAATCGAATCGAATCGGACCGAATCGAATCGAATCGGGTCGAGTCTCGTCGAATCAGGTCGAATCGAGTCGGATCGAATCGATCGGATCGAATCGGACCGAATTGAGTTCGAATCGGATCGATCGAATCGAATCGAGTCGGACCGAATCGAATCGAGTCGGGCCGAATCGAATCGAATCGGGTCGAGTCGGGTCGAATCGAATCGGACCGAATCGAATCGAATCGGATCGGATCGAATCGAATCGGACCGAATGGAATCGAATCGGATCGATCGGGTCGAACCGGATCTAATCGAATCGGATCGAATCGGACCGAATGGAATCGAATCGGGCCGAATCGAACCGCGTCTAATCGAATCGAATCGAGTCGAACCGAATCGAACCGAATCGGGCCGAATCGAACCGAATCGGGTCGAATCGAGTCGGATCGGATGGAATCGGTCCGAATCGAATCGAATCGGTTCGATCGGGTCGAATCGGATCTAATCGAATCGAATCGAATCGGACCGAATCGAATCGAATCGGGTCGAGTCTCATCGAATCAGGTCGAATCGAATCGGATCGAATCGAATCGGATCGAATCGACCGAATGGAATCGAATCGGGCCGAATCGAATCGAATCGGACCGAATCGAATCGAATCGGATCTAATCGAATCGAATCGAATCATACCGAACCGAATCGAATCGGGTCGAGTCTCATCGAATCAGTTCGAATCGAGTCGGATCGAATCGGATCGGATCGAATCGGACCGAATTGAGTCGAATCGGGTCGAGTCGAATCGAATCAGGTCGAATCGAATCGGGTCGAATCGGATCGAATCGAATCGAATCGAATCGAATCGAATCGAATCGAATCGGGTCGAATCGAATCGAATCGGACCGAGTCGAATCGAATCTTTCGAATGGGGTCGAATCGAATCGGATCGGATGGAATCGGACCGAATCGAATCGAATCGGACGGAATCGAATCGAATCGAATCGAATCGGATCGGATCGAATCGGACCGAATCGAATCGAACCGGACGGAATCGAATCGAATCGAATCGGATCGGATCGAATCGAATCGGACCGAATCGAATAGAATCGGGTCGAATCGGGTCGAATCGAATCGGGTTGAATCGAACCGGATCGGATGGAATCGGACCGAATCGAATCGAATCGGACGGAATCGAATCGAATCGAATCGAATCGAATCGGATCGGATGGAATCGGACCGAGTCGAATCGAACCGGACGGAATCGAGTCGAATCGAATCGGATCGGGTCGAATCGAATCGGGTCGAATCGAATCGGATCGGATGGAATCGGACCGAGTCCAATCGAATCGGACGGAATCGAATCGGGCCGAATCGGATCGAATCGGACCGAATCAGGCCCATCCGAGTCGAATCGAATCGGGCCGAATCGGGTCGAGTCGGATCTAATCGAATCGAATCGAGTCGGATAGAATCGAATCGAATCGGGTCGAATCGGGTCGAATCGAGTCGGATCGGATGGAATCGGACCGAATCGAATCGAATCGGTTCGATCGGGTCGAATCGGATCTAATCGAATCGAATCGAATCGGACCGAATCGAATCGAATCGGGTCGAGTCGAATCGAATCAGGTCGAATCGAATCGGATCGAATGGAATCGGATCGAATCGGACCGAATCGAATCGAATCGGGCCGAATCGAATCGAATCGGACCGAATCGAATCGAATCGGATCTAATCGAATCGAATCGAATCGGACCGAATCGAATCGAATCGGGTCGAGTCTCATCGAATTAGGTCCAATCGAGTCGGATCGAATCGGACGGAATCGAATCGAGTCGGACGGAATCGAATCGAATCGAATCGGATCGGATCGAATCGGACGGAATTGAGTCGAATCGGATCGATCGGGTCGAATCGGATCTAATCGAATCGAATCGAGTCGGACCGAATCGAATCGAATCGGGCCGAATCGAATCGAATCGGGTCGAATCGGGTCGAATCGAATCGGACGGAATCGAATCGAGTCGGACGGAATCGAATCGAATCGAATCGGATCGGATCGAATCGGACCGAATCGGGCAGAATCGAATCGAATCGGGTCGAATCGGGTCGAATCGAATCGAATCGAATCGAGTCGGACCGAATCGAATCGAATCGGACCGAATCGAATCGAATCGGATCTAGTCGAATCGAATCGAATCGGACCGAATCGTATCGAATCGGGTCGAGTCTCATCGAATCAGGTCGAATCGAATCGGATCCAATCGAATCGAATCGAGTCGGACCGAATCGAATCGAATCGTGCCGAATGGAATCGAATCGGGTCGAATCGGGACGAATCGAATCGGACCGAGTCGAATCGAATCGGACGGAATCGAATCGAATCGAATCGGATCGGACGGAATCGGACCGAATCGAATCGAACCGGACGGAATCGAATCGAATCGAATCGGATCGGATCGAATCGAATCGGACCGAATCGAATCGAATCGGGTCGAACCGGGTCGAATCGAATCGGATCGCATGGAATCGGGCCGAATCGAATCGAATCGGGTCGAATCGGATCGAATCGGACGGAGTCCAATCGAATCGGACGGAATCGAATCGGGCCGAATCGGATCGAATCGGACCGAATCAGACCCATCCGAGTCGAATCGGACCGAGTCGAATCGAATCGGGCCGAATCGGGTCGAATCGGACCGAATCGAATCGAATCGAACCGATCGGGTCGAACCGAATCGAATCGAATCGGACCGAATCGAATCGAATCGGACCGAATCGAATCGAATCGGATCGGATCGGGTCGAATCGGATCGAATCGAATCGAATCGAATCGGGTCGGATCGGATCGAATCGGGTCGAATCTCATCGAATCTCATCGAATGAAGAATCGAGGTCGAATCGGATCGAATCGGGCCGAATCGAATCGAATCGGGTCGAATCGGGTCGAATCGAATCGAATCGAATCGAATCGGACCGAATCGAATCGAATCGGGTCGAGTCTCATCGAATCAGGTCGAATCGGGTCGAATCGAATCGGATCGGATGAATCGGACCGAATCGAATGGAATCGGACGGAATCGAATCGGATGGAATCGGACCGAATCGAATCGGACCGAATGGAATCGAATCGGGCCGAATCGAATCGAATCGGACCGAATCGAATCGAATCGGATCTAATCGAATCGAATCGAATCGGACCGAATCGAATCGAATCGGGTCGAGTCTCGTCGAATCAGGTCGAATCGAGTCGGATCGAATCGGATCGGATCGAATCGGACCGAATTGAGTTCGAATCGGATCGATCGAATCGAATCGAGTCGGACCGAATCGAATCGAGTCGGGCCGAATCGAATCGAATCGGGTCGAGTCGGGTCGAATCGAATCGGACCGAATCGAATCGAATCGGATCGGATCGAATCGAATCGGACCGAATGGAATCGAATCGGATCGATCGGGTCGAACCGGATCGAATCGAATCGGATCGAATCGGACCGAATGGAATCGAATCGGGCCGAATCGAACCGCGTCGAATCGAATCGAATCGAGTCGAACCGAATCGAACCGAATCGGGCCGAATCGAATCGAATCGGGTCGAATCGAATCGGATCGATCGAATCGGACCGAATCGAATCGAATCGGTTCGATCGGGTCGAATCGATCGAATCGAATCGAATCGAATCGGACCGAATCGAATCGAATCGGGTCGAGTCGAATCGAATCAGGTCGAATCGAATCGAATCGAATCGGATCGAATCGGAATCCGAATCGAATCGAATCGGCCGAATCGAATCGAATCGAATCGGGCGAATCGAATCGAATCGAATCGAATCGAATCGAATCGAATCGAATCGGATCGAATCGAATCGAATCGAATCGGATCGAATCGAATCGAATCGGGTCGAATCGAATCGAATCAGGTCGAATCGAATCGGGTCGAATCGGATCGAATCGAATCGAATCGAATCGGACCGAATCGAATCGAATCGGGTCGAATCGAATCGAATCGGACCGGTCGAATCGAATCGAATCGAATCGGGTCGAATCGAATCGGATCGATCGAATCGGACCGAATCGAATCGAATCGGACGGAATCGAATCGAATCGAATCGAATCGGATCGGATGGAATCGGACCGAATCGAATCGAACCGGACGGAATCGAATCGAATCGAATCGGACCGAATCGAATAGAATCGGGTCGAATCGGGTCGAATCGAATCGGGTTGAATCGAATCGGATCGAATGGAATCGGACCGAGTCCAATCGAATCGGACGGAATCGAATCGGACCGAATCGAATCGAATCGGGCCGAATCGGTCGAATCGGACCGAATCGAATCGAATCGAATCGAAATCGGGTCGAATCGAATCGAATCGAATCGGACCGAATCGAATCGAATCGGACCGAGTCGAATCGAATCGAATCGGATCGGATGGAATCGGACCGAATCGAATCGAACCGGACGGAATCGAATCGAATCGAATCGGATCGGATCGAATCGAATCGGACCGAATCGAATCGAATCGGGTCGAATCGGGTCGAATCGAATCGGATCGCATCGAATCGGGCCGAATCGAATCGAATCGGGTCGAATCGGATCGGATCGAATCGGACCGAATCGGGCAGAATCGAATCGAATCGGGTCGAATCGGGTCGAATCGAATCGAATCGAATCGAGTCGGACCGAATCGAATCGGACCGAATAGAATCGAATCGGATCGAATCGAATCGAATCGAATCGGACCGAATCGAATCGAATCGGGTCGAGTCGAATCGAATCAGGTCGAATCGAATCGATCGAATCGAATCGAATCGAATCGGACCGAATCGAATCGAATCGTGCCGAATCGAATCGAATCGGGTCGAATCGGATCGAATCGAATCGGACCGAATCGAATCGAATCGGACGGAATCGAATCGAATCGAATCGGATCGGACGGAATCGGACCGAATCGAATCGAATCGGACGGAATCGAATCGAATCGAATCGGATCGGATCGAATCGAATCGGACCGAATCGAATCGAATCGGGTCGAATCGGGTCGAATCGAATCGGATCGAATGGAATCGGGCCGAATCGAATCGAATCGGGTCGAATCGGATCGATGGAATCGGACGGAGTCGAATCGAATCGGACGGAATCGAATCGGGCCGAATCGGATCGAATCGGATCGAATCAGACCCATCGAATCGAATCGGACCGAATCGAATCGAATCGGGCCGAATCGGGTCGAGTCGGACCGAATCGAATCGAATCGAACCGGATCGGGTCGAACCGAATCGAATCGATTCAGACCGAATCGAATCGAATCGGACCGAGTCGAGTCGAATCGGATCGGATCGGGTCGAGTCGGATCTAATCGAATCGAATCCAATCGGGTCGGATCGGATCCAATCGGGTCGTATCTCATCGAATCTCATCGAATGAAGAATGAGGTCGAATCGGACCGAATCGGGCCGAATCGAATCGAATCGGGTCGAATCGGGTCGAATCGAATCGAATCGAATCGAGTCGGACCGAATCGAATCGAATCGGGTCGAGTCTCACCGAATCAGGTCGAACCGGGTCGAATCGAATCGGATCGGATGTAATCGGACCGAATCGAATGGAATCGGACGGAATCGAATCGGATGGAATCGGACCGAATCGAATCGGACCGAATGGAATCGAATCGGGCCGAATCGAATCGAATCGGACCGAATCGAATCGAATCGGATCTAATCGAATCGAATCGAATCGGACCGAATCGAATCGAATCGGGTCGAGTCTCGTCGAATCAGGTCGAATCGAGTCGGATCGAATCGGATCGGATCGAATCGGACCGAATTGAGTTCAATCGGATCTGATCGAATCGAATCGAGTCGGACCGAATCGAATCGAGTCGGGCCGAATCGAATCGGACCGAATCGAATCGAATCGGATCGGATCGAATCGAATCGGACCGAATGGAATCGAATCGGATCGATCGGGTCGAACCGGATCTAATCGAATCGGATCGAATCGGACCGAATGGAATCGAATCGGGCCGAATCGAACCGCGTCTAATCGAATCGAATCGAGTCGAACCGAATCGAACCGAATCGGGCCGAATCGAACCGAATCGGGTTCTAATCGGGTCGAATCGAATCGGATCGGATGGAATCGGACCGAATCGAATCGAGTCGGACAAAATCGAATCGAATCGAATCGGATCGGATGGAATCGGACCGAATCGAATCGAACCGGACGGAATCGAGTCGAATCGAATCGGATCGGGTCGAATCGAATCGGGTCGAATCGAATCGATCGATGGAATCGGACCGAGTCGAATCGAATCGGACGGAATCGAATCGGGCCGAATCGGGTCGAATCGGATCGAATCAGACCCATCCGAGTCGAATCGAATCGGGCCGAATCGGGTCGAGTCGGATCTAATCAAATCGAATCGAGCCGGATAGAATCGAATCGAATCGGGTCGAATCGGGTCGAATCGAGTCGGATCGGATGGAATCGGACCGAGTCAAATCGAATCGGACGGAATCGAATCGGGCCGAATCGGGTCGAATCGGACCGAATCAGACCCATCCGAGTCGAATCGAATCGGGCCGAATCGGGTCGAGTCGGATCTAATCAAATCGAATCGAGCCGGATAGAATCGAATCGAATCGGTTCGATCGGGTCGAATCGGATCTAATCGAATCGAATCGGGTCGAGTCTCATCGAATCAGGTCGAATCGAATCGGATCGAATTGCATCGGATCGAATCGGACCGAATGGAATCGAATCGGGCCGAATCGAATCGAATCGGACCGAATCGAATCGAATCGGATCTAATCGAATCGAATCGAATCATACCGAATCGAATCGAATCGGGTCGAGTCTCATCGAATCAGGTCGAATCGAGTCGGATCGAATCGGATCGGATCGAATCGGACCGAATCGAATCGAATCGGGTCGAGTCTCGTCGAATCAGGTCGAATCGAGTCGGATCGAATCGGATCGGATCGAATCGGACCGAATCGAATCGAATCGGATCGATCGAATCGAATCGAGTCGGACCGAATCGAATCGAATCGGGCCGAATCGAATCGGACCGAATCGAATCGAATCGGATCGGATCGAATCGAATCGGACCGAATCGAATCGAATCGGATCGATCGGGTCGAATCGGATCGAATCGAATCGGATCGAATCGGACCGAATGGAATCGAATCGGGCCGAATCGAACCGCGTCTAATCGAATCGAATCGAGTCGAACCGAATCGAACCGAATCGGGCCGAATCGAACCGCTTCTAATCGAATCGAATCGAGTCGAACCGAATCGAACCGAATCGGGCCGAATCGAACCGAATCGGGTCGAATCGAGTCGGATCGGATGGAATCGGTCCGAATCGAATCGAATCGGTTCGATCGGGTCGAATCGGATCTAATCGAATCGAATCGAATCGGACCGAATCGAATCGAATCGGGTCGAGTCTCATCGAATCAGGTCGAATCGAATCGGATCGTATTGCATCGGATCGAATCGGACCGAATGGAATCGAATCGGGCCGAATCGAATCGAATCGGACCGAATCGAATCGAATCGGATCGAATCGAATCGAATCGAATCAACCGAATCGAATCGAATCGGGTCGAGTCTCATCGAATCAGTTCGAATCGAGTCGGATCGAATCGGATCGGATCGAATCGGACCGAATTGAGTCGAATCGGGTCGAGTCTCATCGAATCAGGTCGAATCGAGTCGGGTCGAATCGGATCTAATCGAATCGAATCGAGTCGTACCGAATCGAATCGAATCGGGCCGAATGGAATCGAATCGGACCGAGTCGAATCGAATCTTTCGAATGGGGTCGAATCGAATCGGATCGGATGGAATCGGACCGAATCGAATCGAATCGGACGGAATCGAATCGAATCGAATCGAATCGGATCGGATGGAATCGGACCGAATCGAATCGAACCGGACGGAATCGAATCGAATCGAATCGGATCGGATCGAATCGAATCGGACCGAATCGAATAGAATCGGGTCGAATCGGGTCGAATCGAATCGGGTTGAATCGAATCGGATCGAATGGAATCGGACCGAGTCCAATCGAGTCGGACGGAATCGAATCGGACCGAGTCGAATCGAATCGGGCCGAATCGGGTGGAGTCGGACCGAATCGAATCGAGTCGAACCGGATCGGGTCGAACCGAATCGAATCGATTCAGACCGAATCGAATCGAATCGGACCGAGTCGAATCGAATCGAATCGGATCGGACGAATCGGACCGAATCGAATCGAACCGGACGGAATCGAATCGAATCGAATCGGATCGGATCGAATCGAATCGGACCGAATCGAATCGAATCGGGTCGAACCGGGTCGAATCGAATCGGTTCGCATGGAATCGGGCCGAATCGAATCGAATCGGGTCGAATCGGATCGGATCGAATCGGACCGAATCGGGCAGAATCGAATCGAATCGGGTCGAATCGGGTCGAATCGAATCGAATCGAATCGAGTCGGACCGAATCGAATCGAATCGGACCGAATAGAATCGAATCGGATCTAGTCGAATCGAATCGAATCGGACCGAATCGAATCGAATCGGGTCGAGTCTCATCGAATCAGGTCGAATCGAATCGGATCGAATCGAATCGAATCGAATCGGACCGAATCGAATCGAATCGTGCCGAATCGAATCGAATCGGGTCGAATCGGACGAATCGAATCGGACCGAATCGAATCGAATCGGACGGAATCGAATCGAATCGAATCGGATCGGACGAATCGGACCGAATCGAATCGAACCGGACGGAATCGAATCGAATCGAATCGGATCGGATCGAATCGAATCGGACCGAATCGAATCGAATCGGGTCGAACCGGGTCGAATCGAATCGGATCGCATGGAATCGGGCCGAATCGAATCGAATCGGGTCGAATCGGATCGGATGGAATCGGACGGAGTCCAATCGAATCGGACGGAATCGAATCGGGCCGAATCGGATCGAATCGGACCGAATCAGACCCATCCGAGTCGAATCGGACCGAGTCGAATCGAATCGGGCCGAATCGGGTCGAGTCGGACCGAATCGAATCGAATCGAACCGATCGGGTCGAATCGAATCGAATCGATTCAGACCGAATCGAATCGAATCGGACCGAGTCGAGTCGAATCGGATCGGATCGGGTCGAATCGGATCTAATCGAATCGAATCGAATCGGGTCGGATCGGATCGAATCGGGTCGAATCTCATCGAATCTCATCGAATGAAGAATGAGGTCGAATCGGACCGAATCGGGCCGAATCGAATCGAATCGGGTCGAATCGGGTCGAATCGAATCGAATCGAATCGAGTCGGACCGAATCGAATCGAATCGGGTCGAGTCTCACCGAATCAGGTCGAATCGGGTCGAATCGAATCGGATCGGATGAATCGGACCGAATCGAATCGAATCGGACGGAATCGAATCGGATGGAATCGGACCGAATCGAATCGGACCGAATGGAATCGAATCGGGCCGAATCGAATCGAATCGGACCGAATCGAATCGAATCGGATCTAATCGAATCGAATCGAATCGGACCGAATCGAATCGAATCGGGTCGAGTCTCGTCGAATCAGGTCGAATCGAGTCGGATCGAATCGGATCGGATCGAATCGGACCGAATTGAGTTCGAATCGGATCGATCGAATCGAATCGAGTCGGACCGAATCGAATCGAATCGGGCCGAATCGAATCGGACCGAATCGAATCGAATCGGATCGGATCGAATCGAATCGGACCGAATGGAATCGAATCGGATCGATCGGGTCGAACGGATCTAATCGAATCGGATCGAATCGGACCGAATGGAATCGAATCGGGCCGAATCGAACCGCGTCGAATCGAATCGAATCGAGTCGAACCGAATCGAATCGAATCGGGCCGAATCGAATCGAATCGGGTCGAATCGGGTCGAATCGAATCGGATCGGATGGAATCGGACCGAATCGAATCGAGTCGGACAAAATCGAATCGAATCGAATCGGATCGGATGGAATCGGACCGAATCGAATCGAACCGGACGGAATCGAGTCGAATCGAATCGGATCGGGTCGAATCGAATCGGGTCGAATCGAATCGGATCGGATGGAATCGGACCGAGTCAAATCGAATCGGACGGAATCGAATCGGGCCGAATCGGGTCGAATCGGACCGAATCAGACCCATCCGAGTCGAATCGAATCGGGCCGAATCGGGTCGAGTCGGATCTAATCAAATCGAATCGAGCCGGATAGAATCAAATCGAATCGGGTCGAATCGGGTCGAATCGAGTCGGATCGGATGGAATCGGACCGAGTCAAATCGAATCGGACGGAATCGAATCGGGCCGAATCGGGTCGAATCGGACCGAATCAGACCCATCCGAGTCGAATCGAATCGGGCCGAATCGGGTCGAGTCGGATCTAATCAAATCGAATCGAGCCGGATAGAATCGAATCGAATCGGTTCGATCGGGTCGAATCGGATCTAATCGAATCGAATCGGGTCGAGTCTCATCGAATCAGGTCGAATCGAATCGGATCGAATTGCATCGGATCGAATCGGACCGAATGGAATCGAATCGGGCCGAATCGAATCGAATCGGACCGAATCGAATCGAATCGGATCTAATCGAATCGAATCGAATCATACCGAATCGAATCGAATCGGGTCGAGTCTCATCGAATCAGGTCGAATCGAGTCGGATCGAATCGGATCGGATCGAATCGGACCGAATCGAATCGAATCGGGTCGAGTCTCGTCGAATCAGGTCGAATCGAGTCGGATCGAATCGGATCGGATCGAATCGGACCGAATTGAGTTCAATCGGATCTGATCGAATCGAATCGAGTCGGACCGAATCGAATCGAGTCGGGCCGAATCGAATCGGACCGAATCGAATCGAATCGGATCGGATCGAATCGAATCGGACCGAATGGAATCGAATCGGATCGATCGGGTCGAACCGGATCTAATCGAATCGGATCGAATCGGACCGAATGGAATCGAATCGGGCCGAATCGAATCGCGTCGAATCGAATCGAATCGAGTCGAACCGAATCGAATCGAATCGGGCCGAATCGAATCGAATCGGGTTCGAATCGGGTCGAATCGAATCGGATCGATGGAATCGGACCGAATCGAATCGAGTCGGACAAAATCGAATCGAATCGAATCGGATCGGATGGAATCGGACCGAATCGAATCGAATCGGACGGAATCGAGTCGAATCGAATCGATCGGGTCGAATCGAATCGGGTCGAATCGAATCGGATCGATGGAATCGGACCGAGTCGAATCGAATCGGACGGAATCGAATCGGGCCGAATCGGGTCGAATCGGATCGAATCAGTCCCATCCGAGTCGAATCGAATCGGGCCGAATCGGGTCGAATCGGATCGAATCGAATCGAATCGAGTCGGATCGAATCGAATCGAATCGGGTCGAATCGGGTCGAATCGGGTCGAATCGGATCGAATCAGACCCATCCGAGTCGAATCGAATCGGGCCGAATCGGGTCGAATCGGATCGAATCGAATCGAATCGAGTCGGATCGAATCGAATCGAATCGGGTCGAATCGGGTCGAATCGAATCGGATCGGATGGAATCGGACCGAGTCGAATCGAATCGGACGGAATCGAATCGGGCCGAATCGGGTCGAATCGGATCGAATCAGACCCATCCGAGTCGAATCGAATCGGGCCGAATCGGGTCGAATCGGATCGAATCGAATCGAATCGAGTCGGATCGAATCGAATCGAATCGGATCGATCGGGTCGAATCGGATCGAATCGAATCGAATCGAATCGGACCGAATCGAATCGAATCGGGTCGAGTCTCATCGAATCAGGTCGAATCGAATCGGATCGAATCGAATCGGATCGAATCGGACCGAATGGAATCGAATCGGGCCGAATCGAATCGAATCGGACCGAATCGAATCGAATCGGATCGAATCGAATCGAATCGAATCGGACCGAATCGAATCGAATCGGGTCGAGTCTCATCGAATCAGGTCGAATCGAGTCGGATCGAATCGGATCGGATCGAATCGGACCGAATCGAATCGAATCGGGTCGAGTCTCGTCGAATCAGGTCGAATCGAGTCGGATCGAATCGGATCGGATCGAATCGGACCGAATCGAATCGAATCGGATCGATCGAATCGAATCGAATCGGACCGAATCGAATCGAATCGGGTCGAATCGAATCGGACCGAATCGAATCGAATCGGATCGGATCGAATCGAATCGGACCGAATGGAATCGAATCGGATCGATCGGGTCGAACCGGATCTAATCGAATCGGATCGAGTCGAACCGAATCGAACCGAATCGGGCCGAATCGAACCGAATCGGGTTCTAATCGGGTCGAATCGAATCGGATCGGATGGAATCGGACCGAATCGAATCGAGTCGGACAAAATCGAATCGAATCGAATCGGATCGGATGGAATCGGACCGAATCGAATCGAACCGGACGGAATCGAGTCGAATCGAATCGGATCGGGTCGAATCGAATCGGGTCGAATCGAATCGGATCGGATGGAATCGGACCGAGTCAAATCGAATCGGACGGAATCGAATCGGGCCGAATCGGGTCGAATCGGATCGAATCAGACCCATCCGAGTCGAATCGAATCGGGCCGAATCGGGTCGAGTCGGATCTAATCAAATCGAATCGAGCCGGATAGAATCGAATCGAATCGGGTCGAATCGGGTCGAATCGAGTCGGATCGGATGGAATCGGACCGAGTCAAATCGAATCGGACGGAATCGAATCGGGCCGAATCGGGTCGAATCGGACCGAATCAGACCCATCCGAGTCGAATCGAATCGGGCCGAATCGGGTCGAGTCGGATCTAATCAAATCGAATCGAGCCGGATAGAATCGAATCGAATCGGTTCGATCGGGTCGAATCGGATCTAATCGAATCGAATCGAATCGGGCCGAATCGAATCGAATCGGACCGAATCGAATCGAATCGGATCTAATCGAATCGAATCGAATCATACCGAATCGAATCGAATCGGGTCGAGTCTCATCGAATCAGGTCGAATCGAGTCGGATCGAATCGGATCGGATCGAATCGGACCGAATTGAGTCGAATCGGGTCGAGTCTCATCGAATCAGGTCGAATCGAGTCGGGTCGAATCGGATCTAATCGAATCGAATCGAGTCGTACCGAATCGAATCGAATCGGGCCGAATCGAATCGAATCGGACCGAATCGAATCGAATCGTTTCGAATCGGGTCGAATCGAATCGGATCGGATGGAATCGGACCGAATCGAATCGAACCGGACGGAATCGAATCGAATCGAATCGGATCGGATCGAATCGAATCGGACCGAATCGAATAGAATCGGGTCGAATCGGGTCGAATCGAATCGGGTTGAATCGAATCGGATCGAATGGAATCGGACCGAGTCCAATCGAGTCGGACGGAATCGAATCGACCGAATCGAATCGAATCGGGCCGAATCGGGTCGAGTCGGACCGAATCGAATCGAATCGAATCGATCGGGTCGAATCGAATCGAATCGATTCAGACCGAATCGAATCGAATCGGACCGAATCGAATCGAATCGGGTCGAATCGAATCGGATCGGATGAATCGAATCGGATCGGATCGGGTCGAATCGGATCAGTCGAATCGAATCGAATCGGGTCGGATCGGATCGAATCGGTCGAATCGAATCGAATCATCGAATCGAGGTCGAATCGGATCGAATCGAATCGGGTCGAATCGGACCGAATCGAATCGAATCGGGTCGAGTCTCATCGAATCAGGTCGAATCGAATCGGATCGAATCGGGTCGGATCGAATCGGACCGAATGGAATCGAATCGGATCGGATCGGGTCGAATCGGATCTAATCGAATCGAATCGAGTCGGATCGAACCGAATCGAATCGGGTCGAATCGGGTCGAATCGAATCGGATCGATGGAATCGGACCGAATCGAATCGAGTCGGACAAAATCGAATCGAATCGAATCGGATCGGATGGAATCGGACCGAATCGAATCGAACCGGACGGAATCGAGTCGAATCGAATCGGATCGGGTCGAATCGAATCGGGTCGAATCGAATCGGATCGGATGGAATCGGACCGAGTCGAATCGAATCGGACGAATCGAATCGGGCCGAATCGGATCGAATCGGACCGAATCAGACCCATCCGAGTCGAATCGAATCGGGCCGAATCGGGTCGAGTCGGATCGAATCGAATCGAATCGAGTCGGATCGAATCGAATCGAATCGGGTCGAATCGGGTCGAATCGAGTCGGATCGGGTCGAATCGGATCGAATCGAATCGAATCGAATCGGACGGAATCGAATCGAATCGGGTCGAATCGAATCGAATCAGGTCGAATCGAATCGGATCGAATCGAATCGGATCGAATCGGACCGAATGGAATCGAATCGGGCCGAATCGAATCGAATCGGACCGAATCGAATCGAATCGGATCGAATCGAATCGAATCGAATCATACCGAATCGAATCGAATCGGGTCGAGTCTCATCGAATCAGGTCGAATCGAGTCGGATCGAATCGGATCGGATCGAATCGGACCGAATCGAATCGAATCGGGTCGAGTCGAATCGAATCAGGTCGAATCGAATCGGGTCGAATCGGATCTAATCGAATCGAATCGAGTCGTACCGAATCGAATCGAATCGGGCCGAATGGAATCGAATCGGACCGAGTCGAATCGAATCGTTTCGAATGGGGTCGAATCGAATCGGATCGGATGGAATCCTACCGAATCGAATCGAGTCGGGCCGAATCGAATCGAATCGGGTCGAGTCGGGTCGAATCGAATCGGACCGAATCGAATCGAATCGGATCGGATCGAATCGAATCGGACCGAATGGAATCGAATCGGATCGATCGGGTCGAACCGGATCTAATCGAATCGGATCGAATCGGACCGAATGGAATCGAATCGGGCCGAATCGAACCGCGTCTAATCGAATCGAATCGAGTCGAACCGAATCGAACCGAATCGGGCCGAATCGAACCGAATCGGGTCGAATCGGGTCGAATCGAGTCGGATCGGATGGAATCGGACCGAATCGAATCGAATCGGTTCGATCGGGTCGAATCGGATCTAATCGAATCGAATCGAATCGGACCGAATCGAATCGAATCGGGTCGAGTCTCATCGAATCAGGTCGAATCGAATCGGATCGAATCGCATCGGATCGAATCGGACCGAATGGAATCGAATCGGGCCGAATCGAATCGAATCGGACCGAATCGAATCGAATCGGATCTAATCGAATCGAATCGAATCATACCGAACCGAATCGAATCGGGTCGAGTCTCATCGAATCAGGTCGAATCGAGTCGCATCGAATCGGATCGGATCGAATCGGACCGAATTGAGTCGAATCGGGTCGAGTCTCATCGAATCAGGTCGAATCGAGTCGGGTCGAATCGGATCTAATCGAATCGAATCGAGTCGTACCGAATCGAATCGAATCGGGCCGAATGGAATCGAATCGGACCGAGTCGAATCGAATCGTTTCGAATGGGGTCGAATCGAATCGGATCGGATGGAATCGGACCGAATCGAATCGAATCGGACGGAATCGAATCGAATCGAATCGAATCGGATCGGATGGAATCGGACCGAATCGAATCGAACCGGACGGAATCGAATCGAATCGAATCGGATCGGATCGAATCGAATCGGACCGAATCGAATAGAATCGGGTCGAATCGGGTCGAATCGAATCGGGTTGAATCGAATCGGATCGAATGGAATCGGACCGAGTCCAATCGAGTCGGACGGAATCGAATCGGACCGAGTCGAATCGAATCGAATCGGATCGGACGGAATCGGACCGAATCGAATCGAACCGGACGGAATCGAATCGAATCGAATCGGATCGGATCGAATCGAATCGTGCCGAATGGAATCGAATCGGGTCGAATCGGGACGAATCGAATCGGACCGAGTCGAATCGAATCGGACGGAATCGAATCGAATCGAATCGGATCGGACGGAATCGGACCGAATCGAATCGAACGGACGGAATCGAATCGAATCGAATCGATCGGATCGAATCGAATCGGACCGAATCGAATCGAATCGGGTCGAATCGGGTCGAATCGAATCGGATCGAATGGAATCGGGCCGAATCGAATCGAATCGGGTCGAATCGGATCGGATCGAATCGGACGGAGTCGAATCGAATCGGACGGAATCGAATCGGGCCGAATCGGATCGAATCGGACCGAATCAGACCCATCGATCGAATCGGACCGAGTCGAATCGAATCGGGCCGAATCGGGTCGAGTCGGACCGAATCAAATCGAATCGAACCGATCGGGTCGAACCGAATCGAATCGATTCAGACCGAATCGAATCGAATCGGACCGAGTCGAGTCGAATCGGATCGGATCGGGTCGAATCGGATCGAATCGAATCGAATCGAATCGGGTCGGATCGGATCCAATCGGGTCGAATCTCATCGAATCTCATCGAATGAAGAATCGAGGTCGAATCGGACCGAATCGGGCCGAATCGAATCGAATCGGGTCGAATCGGGTCGAATCGAATCGAATCGAATCGAGTCGGACCGAATCGAATCGAATCGGGTCGAGTCTCATCGAATCAGGTCGAATCGGGTCGAATCGAATCGGATCGGTAATCGGACCGAATCGAATGGAATCGGACGGAATCGAATCGGATGGAATCGGATCGAATCGAATCGGACCGAATGGAATCGAATCGGGCCGAATCGAATCGAATCGGACCGAATCGAATCGAATCGGATCTAATCGAATCGAATCGAATCGGACCGAATCGAATCGAATCGGGTCGAGTCTCATCGAATCAGGTCGAATCGAGTCGGGTCGAATCGGATCTAATCGAATCGAATCGAGTCGTACCGAATCGAATCGAATCGGGCCGAATCGAATCGAATCGGACCGAATCGAATCGAATCGAATCGAATCGGGTCGAATCGAATCGGATCGATCGAATCGGACCGAATCGAATCGAATCGGACGGAATCGAATCGAATCGAATCGGATCGGATCGAATCGAATCGGACCGAATCGAATCGAATCGGGTCGAATCGGGTCGAATCGAATCGGGTCGAATCGAATCGGATCGAATGGAATCGGACCGAATCGAATCGAATCGGACGGAATCGAATCGACCGAATCGAATCGAATCGGGCCGAATCGGGTCGAATCGGACCGAATCGAATCGAGTCGAATCGATCGGGTCGAATCGAATCGAATCGAATCGGACCGAATCGAATCGAATCGGACCGAATCGAATCGAATCGGGTCGAATCGAATCGGATCGGATGAATCGAATCGGATCGATCGGGTCGAATCGGATCAGTCGAATCGAATCGAATCGGGTCGGATCGGATCGAATCGGTCGAATCTCATCGAATCGAATCGAATCGAGGTCGAATCGGATCGAATCGAATCGGGTCGAATCGGACCGAATCGAATCGAATCGGGTCGAGTCTCATCGAATCAGGTCGAATCGAATCGGATCGAATCGGATCGGATCGAATCGGACCGAATCGAATCGAATCGGATCGATCGGGTCGAATCGGATCGAATCGAATCGAATCGAGTCGGATCGAATCGAATCGAATCGGGTCGAATCGGGTCGAATCGAATCGGATCGGATGGAATCGGACCGAATCGAATCGAGTCGGACAAAATCGAATCGAATCGAATCGGATCGGATGGAATCGGACCGAATCGAATCGAACCGGACGGAATCGAATCGAATCGAATCGGATCGGGTCGAATCGAATCGGGTCGAATCGAATCGGATCGGATGGAATCGGACCGAGTCGAATCGAATCGGACGGAATCGAATCGGGCCGAATCGGATCGAATCGGACCGAATCAGACCCATCCGAGTCGAATCGAATCGGGCCGAATCGGGTCGAATCGGATCTAATCGAATCGAATCGAGTCGGATCGAATCGAATCGAATCGGGTCGAATCGGGTCGAATCGAGTCGGATCGGGTCGAATCGGATCTAATCGAATCGAATCGAATCGGACGGAATCGAATCGAATCGGGTCGAGTCTCATCGAATCAGGTCGAATCGAATCGGATCGAATTGCATCGGATCGAATCGGGCCGAATGGAATCGAATCGGGCCGAATCGAATCGAATCGGACCGAATCGAATCGAATCGGATCGAATCGAATCGAATCGAATCGGACCGAATCGAATCGAATCGGGTCGAATCTCATCGAATCAGGTCGAATCGAGTCGGATCGAATCGGATCGGATCGAATCGGACCGAATCGAATCGAATCGGGTCGAATCGAATCGAATCAGGTCGAATCGAATCGGGTCGAATCGGATCGAATCGAATCGAATCGAGTCGAACCGAATCGAATCGAATCGGGCCGAATGGAATCGAATCGGACCGAGTCGAATCGAATCGTTTCGAATGGGGTCGAATCGAATCGGATCGGATGGAATCCTACCGAATCGAATCGAGTCGGGCCGAATCGAATCGAATCGGGTCGAGTCGGGTCGAATCGAATCGGACCGAATCGAATCGAATCGGATCGGATCGAATCGAATCGGACCGAATGGAATCGAATCGGATCGATCGGGTCGAATCGGATCGAATCGAATCGGATCGAATCGGACCGAATCGAATCGAATCGGGCCGAATCGAATCGCGTCGAATCGAATCGAATCGAGTCGAACCGAATCGAATCGAATCGGGCCGAATCGAACCGAATCGGGTCGAATCGGGTCGAATCGAGTCGGATCGGATGGAATCGGACCGAATCGAATCGAATCGGTTCGATCGGGTCGAATCGGATCTAATCGAATCGAATCGAATCGGACCGAATCGAATCGAATCGGGTCGAGTCTCATCGAATCAGGTCGAATCGAATCGGATCGAATCGAATCGGATCGAATCGGACCGAATGGAATCGAATCGGGCCGAATCGAATCGAATCGGACCGAATCGAATCGAATCGGATCGAATCGAATCGAATCGAATCGGACCGAATCGAATCGAATCGGGTCGAGTCTCATCGAATCAGGTCGAATCGAGTCGGATCGAATCGGATCGGATCGAATCGGACCGAATCGAGTCGAATCGGGTCGAATCATCGAATCAGGTCGAATCGAGTCGGGTCGAATCGATCGAATCGAATCGAATCGATCGAATCGAATCGAATCGAATCGGGCCGAATCGAATCGAATCGAATCGAATCGAATCGAATCGAATCGAATCGGGTCGAATCGAATCGGATCGGATCGAATCGGACCGAATCGAATCGAATCGGACGGAATCGAATCGAATCGAATCGAATCGGATCGGATCGAATCGGACCGAATCGAATCGAATCGGACGGAATCGAATCGAATCGAATCGGATCGGATCGAATCGAATCGACCGAATCGAATCGAATCGGGTCGAATCGGGTCGAATCGAATCGGGTCGAATCGAATCGGATCGAATGGAATCGGACCGAGTCCAATCGAGTCGGACGGAATCGAATCGGACCGAATCGAATCGAATCGAATCGGATCGGACGGAATCGGACCGAATCGAATCGAATCGGACGGAATCGAATCGAATCGAATCGGATCGGATCGAATCGAATCGTGCCGAATGGAATCGAATCGGGTCGAATCGGGACGAATCGAATCGGACCGAATCGAATCGAATCGGACGGAATCGAATCGAATCGAATCGGATCGACGAATCGGACCGAATCGAATCGAATCGGACGGAATCGAATCGAATCGAATCGGATCGGATCGAATCGAATCGGACCGAATCGAATCGAATCGGGTCGAATCGGGTCGAATCGAATCGGATCGAATCGAATCGGGCCGAATCGAATCGAATCGGGTCGAATCGGATCGGATGGAATCGGACGGAGTCGAATCGAATCGGACGGAATCGAATCGGGCCGAATCGGATCGAATCGGACCGAATCAGACCCATCCGAGTCGAATCGGACCGAATCGAATCGAATCGGGCCGAATCGGGTCGAATCGGACCGAATCGAATCGAATCGAATCGATCGGGTCGAACCGAATCGAATCGAATCGGACCGAATCGAATCGAATCGGACCGAATCGAATCGAATCGGATCGGATCGGGTCGAATCGGATCTAATCGAATCGAATCGAATCGGGTCGGATCGGATCGAATCGGGTCGAATCTCATCGAATCTCATCGAATGAAGAATCGAGGTCGAATCGACCGAATCGGGCCGAATCGAATCGAATCGGGTCGAATCGGGTCGAATCGAATCGAATCGAATCGAGTCGGACCGAATCGAATCGAATCGGGTCGAGTCTCATCGAATCAGGTCGAATCGGGTCGAATCGAATCGGATCGGATGAATCGGACCGAATCGAATCGAATCGGACGGAATCGAATCGATGGAATCGGATCGAATCGAATCGGACCGAATGGAATCGAATCGGGCCGAATCGAATCGAATCGGACCGAATCGAATCGAATCGGATCTAATCGAATCGAATCGAATCGGACCGAATCGAATCGAATCGGGTCGAGTCTCGTCGAATCAGGTCGAATCGAGTCGGATCGAATCGGATCGGATCGAATCGGACCGAATCGAATCGAGTCGGGCCGAATCGAATCGAATCGGGTCGAGTCGGGTCGAATCGAATCGGACCGAATCGAATCGAATCGGATCGGATCGAATCGAATCGGACCGAATGGAATCGAATCGGATCGATCGGGTCGAATCGGATCGAATCGAATCGGATCGAATCGGACCGAATCGAATCGAATCGGGCCGAATCGAATCGCGTCGAATCGAATCGAATCGAGTCGAACCGAATCGAATCGAATCGGGCCGAATCGAATCGAATCGGGTCGAATCGGGTCGAATCGAATCGGATCGATGGAATCGGACCGAATCGAATCGAATCGGGTCGAATCTCATCGAATCAGGTCGAGTCGAATCGGATCGAATCGGGTCGGATCGAATCGGACCGAATGGAATCGAATCGGATCGGATCGGGTCGAATCGGATCTAATCGAATCGAATCGAGTCGGATAGAACCGAATCGAATCGGGTCGAATCGGGTCGAATCGGATCGGATCGGGTCGAATCGGATCTAATCGAATCGAATCGAGTCGGATAGAACCGAATCGAATCGGGTCGAATCGGGTCGAATCGAATCGGATCGGATGGAATCGGACCGAATCGAATCGAGTCGGACAAAATCGAATCGAATCGAATCGGATCGGATCGAATCGGACCGAATCGAATCGAATCGGACGGAATCGAGTCGAATCGAATCGATCGGGTCGAATCGAATCGGGTCGAATCGAATCGGATCGGATGGAATCGGACCGAGTCGAATCGAATCGGACGAATCGAATCGGGCCGAATCGGATCGAATCGGACCGAATCAGACCGACCCGAGTCGAATCGAATCGGGCCGAATCGGGTCGAGTCGGATCGAATCGAATCGAATCGAGTCGGATCGAATCGAATCGAATCGGGTCGAATCGGGTCGAATCGAGTCGGATCGGGTCGAATCGGATCGAATCGAATCGAATCGAATCGGACGGAATCGAATCGAATCGGGTCGAGTCTCATCGAATCAGGTCGAATCGAATCGGATCGAATCGAATCGGATCGAATCGGACCGAATGGAATCGAATCGGGCCGAATCGAATCGAATCGGACCGAATCGAATCGAATCGGATCGAATCGAATCGAATCGAATCATACCGAATCGAATCGAATCGGGTCGAGTCTCATCGAATCAGGTCGAATCGAGTCGGATCGAATCGGATCGGATCGAATCGGACCGAATCGAATCGAATCGGGTCGATCGAATCGAATCAGGTCGAATCGAGTCGGGTCGAATCGGATCGAATCGAATCGAATCGAGTCGAACCGAATCGAATCGAATCGGGCCGAATCGAATCGAATCGGACCGAATCGAATCGAATCGAATCGAATCGGGTCGAATCGAATCGGATCGATCGAATCGGACCGAATCGAATCGAATCGGGCCGAATCGAATCGAATCGGGTCGAATCGGGTCGAATCGAATCGGACCGAATCGAATCGAATCGGATCGGATCGAATCGAATCGGACCGAATGGAATCGAATCGGATCGATCGGGTCGAATCGGATCGAATCGAATCGGATCGAATCGGACCGAATCGAATCGAATCGGCCGAATCGAATCGCGTCGAATCGAATCGAATCGAGTCGAACCGAATCGAACCGAATCGGGCCGAATCGAACCGAATCGGGTCGAATCGGGTCGAATCGAGTCGGATCGGATGAATCGGACCGAATCGAATCGAATCGGTTCGATCGGGTCGAATCGGATCTAATCGAATCGAATCGAATCGGACCGAATCGAATCGAATCGGGTCGAGTCTCATCGAATCAGGTCGAATCGAATCGGATCGAATTGCATCGGATCGAATCGGACCGAATGGAATCGAATCGGGCCGAATCGAATCGAATCGGACCGAATCGAATCGAATCGGATCTAATCGAATCGAATCGAATCAGACCGAACCGAATCGAATCGGGTCGAGTCTCATCGAATCAGGTCGAATCGAGTCGGATCGAATCGGATCGGATCGAATCGGACCGAATCGAATCGAATCGGGTCGAGTCGAATCGAATCAGGTCGAATCGAGTCGGGTCGAATCGGATCGAATCGAATCGAATCGAGTCGAACCGAATCGAATCGAATCGGGCCGAATCGAATCGAATCGGACCGAATCGAATCGAATCGTATCGAATGGGGTCGAATCGAATCGGATCGGATGGAATCGGACCGAATCGAATCGAATCGGACGGAATCGAATCGAATCGAATCGAATCGGATCGGATGGAATCGGACCGAATCGAATCGAACCGGACGGAATCGAATCGAATCGAATCGGATCGGATCGAATCGAATCGGACCGAATCGAATAGAATCGGGTCGAATCGGGTCGAATCGAATCGGGTTGAATCGAATCGGATCGAATGGAATCGGACCGAGTCGAATCGAGTCGGACGGAATCGAATCGGACCGAGTCGAATCGAATCGGGCCGAATCGGGTGGAGTCGGACCGAATCGAATCGAGTCGAACCGGATCGGGTCGAACCGAATCGAATCGATTCAGACCGAATCGAATCGAATCGGACCGAGTCGAATCGAATCGAATCGGATCGGACGGAATCGGACCGAATCGAATCGAACCGGACGGAATCGAATCGAATCGAATCGGATCGGATCGAATCGAATCGTGCCGAATGGAATCGAATCGGGTCGAATCGGGACGAATCGAATCGGACCGAGTCGAATCGAATCGGACGGAATCGAATCGAATCGAATCGGATCGGACGGAATCGGACCGAATCGAATCGAACCGGACGGAATCGAATCGAATCGAATCGATCGGATCGAATCGAATCGGACCGAATCGAATCGAATCGGGTCGAATCGGGTCGAATCGAATCGGATCGAATGGAATCGGGCCGAATCGAATCGAATCGGGTCGAATCGGATCGGATCGAATCGGACGGAGTCGAATCGAATCGGACGGAATCGAATCGGGCCGAATCGGATCGAATCGGACCGAATCAGACCCATCCGAGTCGAATCGGACCGAGTCGAATCGAATCGGGCCGAATCGGGTCGAGTCGGACCGAATCGAATCGAATCGAATCGGATCGGGTCGAACCGAATCGAATCGAATCGGACCGAATCGAATCGAATCGGACCGAATCGAATCGAATCGGATCGGATCGGGTCGAATCGGATCGAATCGAATCGAATCGAATCGGGTCGGATCGGATCGAATCGGGTCGAATCTCATCGAATCTCATCGAATGAAGAATCGAGGTCGAATCGGATCGAATCGGGCCGAATCGAATCGAATCGGGTCGAATCGGGTCGAATCGAATCGAATCGAATCGAGTCGGACCGAATCGAATCGAATCGGGTCGAGTCTCACCGAATCAGGTCGAATCGGGTCGAATCGAATCGGATCGGATGAATCGGACCGAATCGAATGGAATCGGACGGAATCGAATCGATGGAATCGGACCGAATCGAATCGGACCGAATGGAATCGAATCGGGCCGAATCGAATCGAATCGGACCGAATCGAATCGAATCGGATCTAATCGAATCGAATCGAATCGGACCGAATCGAATCGAATCGGGTCGAGTCTCGTCGAATCAGGTCGAATCGAGTCGGATCGAATCGGATCGGATCGAATCGGACCGAATCGAGTTCGAATCGGATCGATCGAATCGAATCGAGTCGGACCGAATCGAATCGAATCGGGCCGAATCGAATCGAATCGGGTCGAGTCGGGTCGAATCGAATCGGACCGAATCGAATCGAATCGGATCGGATCGAATCGAATCGGACCGAATGGAATCGAATCGGATCGATCGGGTCGAACCGGATCTAATCGAATCGGATCGAATCGGACCGAATGGAATCGAATCGGGCCGAATCGAACCGCGTCTAATCGAATCGAATCGAGTCGAACCGAATCGAACCGAATCGGGCCGAATCGAACCGAATCGGGTTCTAATCGGGTCGAATCGAATCGGATCGGATGGAATCGGACCGAATCGAATCGAGTCGGACAAAATCGAATCGAATCGAATCGGATCGGATGGAATCGGACCGAATCGAATCGAACCGGACGGAATCGAGTCGAATCGAATCGGATCGGGTCGAATCGAATCGGGTCGAATCGAATCGGATCGGATGGAATCGGACCGAGTCAAATCGAATCGGACGGAATCGAATCGGGCCGAATCGGGTCGAATCGGACCGAATCAGACCCATCCGAGTCGAATCGAATCGGGCCGAATCGGGTCGAGTCGGATCTAATCAAATCGAATCGAGCCGGATAGAATCGAATCGAATCGGGTCGAATCGGGTCGAATCGAGTCGGATCGGATGGAATCGGACCGAGTCAAATCGAATCGGACGGAATCGAATCGGGCCGAATCGGGTCGAATCGGACCGAATCAGACCCATCCGAGTCGAATCGAATCGGGCCGAATCGGGTCGAGTCGGATCTAATCAAATCGAATCGAGCCGGATAGAATCGAATCGAATCGGTTCGATCGGGTCGAATCGGATCTAATCGAATCGAATCGAATCGGACCGAATCGAATCGAATCGGGTCGAGTCTCATCGAATCAGGTCGAATCGAATCGGATCGAATTGCATCGGATCGAATCGGACCGAATGGAATCGAATCGGGCCGAATCGAATCGAATCGGACCGAATCGAATCGAATCGGATCTAATCGAATCGAATCGAATCATACCGAATCGAATCGAATCGGGTCGAGTCTCATCGAATCAGGTCGAATCGAGTCGGATCGAATCGGATCGGATCGAATCGGACCGAATTGAGTCGAATCGGGTCGAGTCTCATCGAATCATGTCGAATCGAGTCGGGTCGAATCGGATCTAATCGAATCGAATCGAGTCGTACCGAATCGAATCGAATCGGGCCGAATGGAATCGAATCGGACCGAATCGAATCGAATCGTTTCGAATCGGACCGAATCGAATCGAACCGGACGGAATCGAATCGAATCGAATCGGATCGGATCGAATCGAATCGGACCGAATCGAATAGAATCGGGTCGAATCGGGTCGAATCGAATCGGGTTGAATCGAATCGGATCGAATGGAATCGGACCGAGTCCAATCGAGTCGGACGGAATCGAATCGGACCGAGTCGAATCGAATCGGGCCGAATCGGGTGGAGTCGGACCGAATCGAATCGAGTCGAACCGGATCGGGTCGAACCGAATCGAATCGATTCAGACCGAATCGAATCGAATCGGACCGAGTCGAATCGAATCGGGTCGAATCGAATCGGATCGGATGCAATCGAATCGGATCGGATCGGGTCGAATCGGATACAGTCGAATCGAATCCAATCGGGTCGGATCGGATCCAATCTGGTCGTATCTCATCGAATCTCATCGAATGAGGTCGAATCGGATCGAATCGAATCGGGTCGAATCGGACCGAATCGAGTCGAATCGGGTCGAGTCTCATCGAATCAGGTCGAGTCGAATCGGATCGAATCGGGTCGGATCGAATCGGACCGAATGGAATCGAATCGGATCGGATCGGGTCGAATCGGATCGAATCGAATCGAATCGAGTCGGATCGAACCGAATCGAATCGGGTCGAATCGGGTCGAATCGAATCGGATCGGATGGAATCGGACCGAATCGAATCGAATCGGACAAAATCGAATCGAATCGAATCGGATCGGATGGAATCGTACCGAATCGAATCGAACCGGACGGAATCGAATCGAATCGAATCGGATCGGGTCGAATCGAATCGGGTCGAATCGAATCGGATCGGATGGAATCGGACCGAGTCGAATCGAATCGGACGAAATCGAATCGGGCCGAATCGGATCGAATCGGACCGAATCAGACCCATCCGAGTCGAATCGAATCGGGCCGAATCGGGTCGAGTCGGATCGAATCGAATCGAATCGAGTCGGATCGAATCGAATCGAATCGGGTCGAATCGGGTCGAATCGAGTCGGATCGGGTCGAATCGGATCGAATCGAATCGAATCGAATCGGACGGAATCGAATCGAATCGGGTCGAGTCTCATCGAATCAGGTCGAATCGAATCGGATCGAATGGCATCGGATCGAATCGGACCGAATGGAATCGAATCGGGCCGAATCGAATCGAATCGGACCGAATCGAATCGAATCGGATCTAATCGAATCGAATCGAATCGGACCGAATCGAATCGAATCGGGTCGAGTCTCATCGAATTAGGTCCAATCGAGTCGGATCGAATCGGACGGAATCGAATCGAGTCGGACGGAATCGAATCGAACCGAATCGGATCGGATCGAATCGGACGGAATTGAGTCGAATCGGATCGGATCGGGTCGAATCGGATCTAATCGAATCGAATCGAGTCGGACCGAATCGAATCGAATCGGGCCGAATCGAATCGAATCGGGTCGAATCGGGTCGAATCGAATCGGACGGAATCGAATCGAGTCGGACGGAATCGAATCGAATCGGATCGAATCGAATCGAGTCGGACCGAATCGAATCGAATCGGACCGAATCGAATCGAATCGGATCTAGTCGAATCGAATCGAATCGGACCGAATCGTATAGAATCGGGTCGAGTCTCATCGAATCAGGTCGAATCGAATCGATGAATCGAATCGAATCGAGTCGGACCGAATCGAATCGAATCGGGCCGAATCGAATCGAATCGGGTCGAATCGGGACGAATCGAATCGGACCGAGTCGAATCGAATCGGATCGGACGGAATCGGACCGAATCGAATCGAACCGGACGGAATCGAATCGAATCGAATCGGATCGGATCGAATCGAATCGGACCGAATCGAATCGAATCGGGTCGAATCGGGTCGAATCGAATCGGATCGAATGGAATCGGGCCGAATCGAATCGAATCGGGTCGAATCGGATCGGATGGAATCGGACGGAGTCCAATCGAATCGGACGGAATCGAATCGGGCCGAATCGGATCGAATCGGACCGAATCAGACCCATCCGAGTCGAATCGGACCGAGTCGAATCGAATCGGGCCGAATCGGGTCGAGTCGGACCGAATCGAATCGAATCGAACCGGATCGGGTCGAACCGAATCGAATCGATTCAGACCGAATCGAATCGAATCGGACCGAGTCGAGTCGAATCGGATCGGATCGGGTCGAGTCGGATCTAATCGAATCGAAACCAATCGGGTCGGATCGGATCCAATCGGGTCGTATCTCATCGAATCTCATCGAATGAAGAATGAGGTCGAATCGGACCGAATCGGGCCGAATCGAATCGAATCGGGTCGAATCGGGTCGAATCGAATCGAATCGAATCGAGTCGGACCGAATCGAATCGAATCGGGTCGAGTCTCACCGAATCAGGTCGAACCGGGTCGAATCGAATCGGATCGGATGTAATCGGTCCGAATCGAATCGAATCGGACGGAATCGAATCGGATGGAATCGGACCGAATCGAATCGGACCGAATGGAATCGAATCGGGCCGAATCGAATCGAATCGGACCGAATCGAATCGAATCGGATCTAATCGAATCGAATCGAATCGGACCGAATCGAATCGAATCGGGTCGGGTCTCGTCGAATCAGGTCGAATCGAGTCGGATCGAATCGGATCGGATCGAATCGGACCGAATTGAGTTCGAATCGGATCGATCGAATCGAATCGAGTCGGACCGAATCGAATCGAATCGGGCCGAATCGAATCGAATCGGGTCGAGTCGGGTCGAATCGAATCGGACCGAATCGAATCGAATCGGATCGGATCGAATCGAATCGGACCGAATGGAATCGAATCGGATCGATCGGGTCGAACCGGATCTAATCGAATCGGATCGAATCGGACCGAATGGAATCGAATCGGGCCGAATCGAATCGCGTCGAATCGAATCGAATCGAGTCGAACCGAATCGAATCGAATCGGCCGAATCGAATCGAATCGGGTCGAATCGGGTCGAATCGAATCGGATCGGATGGAATCGGACCGAATCGAATCGAGTCGGACAAAATCGAATCGAATCGAATCGGATCGGATGGAATCGGACCGAATCGAATCGAACCGGACGGAATCGAGTCGAATCGAATCGATCGGGTCGAATCGAATCGGGTCGAATCGAATCGATCGGATGGAATCGGACCGAATCGAATCGAATCGGACGGAATCGAATCGGGCCGAATCGGATCGAGTCGGATCGAATCGAATCGAATCGAGTCGGATCGAATCGAATCGAATCGGGTCGAATCGGGTCGAATCGAATCGGATCGATGGAATCGGACCGAATCGAATCGAATCGGTTCGATCGGGTCGAATCGGATCGAATCGAATCGAATCGAATCGGACCGAATCGAATCGAATCGGGTCGAGTCTCATCGAATCAGGTCGAATCGAATCGGATCGAATCGAATCGGATCGAATCGGACCGAATGGAATCGAATCGGGCCGAATCGAATCGAATCGGAACGAATCGAATCGAATCGGATCTAATCGAATCGAATCGAATCGGACCGAATCGAATCGAATCGGGTCGAGTCTCATCGAATTAGGTCGAATCGAGTCGGATCGAATCGGACGGAATCGAATCGAGTCGGACGGAATCGAATCGAATCGAATCGGACCGGATCGAATCGGACGGAATTGAGTCGAATCGGATCGGATCGGGTCGAATCGGATCTAATCGAATCGAATCGAGTCGGACCGAATCGAATCGAATTGGGCCGAATCGAATCGAATCGGGTCGAATCGGGTCGAATCGAATCGGACGGAATCGAATCGGGCCGAATCGGATCGAGTCGGATCTAATCAAATCGAATCGAGTCGGATAGAATCGAATCGAATCGGGTCGAATCGGGTCGAATCGGACCGAATCGAATCGAATCGGGTCGAGTCTCATCGAATTAGGTCGAATCGAGTCGGATCGAATCGGACGGAATCGAATCGAATCGGACGGAATCGAATCGAATCGAATCGGATCGGATCGAATCGGACGGAATCGAATCGAATCGGATCGATCGGGTCGAATCGGATCTAATCGAATCGAATCGAGTCGGACCGAATGGAATCGAATTGGGCCGAATCGAATCGAATCGAGTCGAATCGGGTCGGATCGAATCGAATGGGACCGAATGGAATCGAATCGGATCGATCGGGTCGAACCGGATCTAATCGAATCGAATCGAATCGAATCGAATCGGATCGGGTCGAATCGAATCGAATCGAATCGAATCGGATCGGATCGAATCGGACCGAATCGGGCCGAATCGAATCGAATCGGGTCGAATCGGGTCGAATCGAATCGAATCGAATCGAATCGGACCGAATCGAATCGAATCGGGCCGAATCGAATCGAATCGGGTCGAATCGGGTCGAATCGAATCGGACCGAATCGAATCGAATCGGACGGAATCGAATCGAATCGAATCGGATCGGATCGGAATCGGACCGAATCGAATCGAATCGGACGGAATCGAATCGAATCGAATCGGATCGGATCGAATCGAATCGGACCGAATCGAATCGAATCGAATCGAATCGAGTCGAACCGGATCGAATCGAATCGGGCCGAATCGAATCGAATCGGGTCGAATCGGGTCGAATCGAATCGGATCGGATGGAATCGGACCGAATCGAATCGAATCGGACAAATCGAATCGAATCGAATCGGATCGGATCGAATCGGACCGAATCGAATCGAATCGGACGGAATCGAGTCGAATCGAATCGGATCGGGTCGAATCGAATCGGGTCGAATCGAATCGGATCGGATGGAATCGGACCGAGTCAAATCGAATCGGACGGAATCGAATCGGGCCGAATCGGGTCGAATCGGACCGAATCAGACCCATCCGAGTCGAATCGAATCGGGCCGAATCGGGTCGAGTCGGATCTAATCAAATCGAATCGAGCCGGATAGAATCGAATCGAATCGGTTCGATCGGGTCGAATCGGATCGAATCGAATCGAATCGAATCGGACCGAATCGAATCGAATCGGGTCGAGTCTCATCGAATCAGGTCGAATCGAATCGGATCGAATCGAATCGGATCGAATCGGACCGAATGGAATCGAATCGGGCCGAATCGAATCGAATCGGACCGAATCGAATCGAATCGGATCGAATCGAATCGAATCGAATCATGCCGAATCGAATCGAATCGGGTCGAGTCTCATCGAATCAGGTCGAATCGAGTCGGATCGAATCGGATCGGATCGAATCGGACCGAATCGAATCGAATCGGGTCGAATCTCATCGAATCAGGTCGAATCGAATCGGGTCGAATCGGATCGAATCGAATCGAATCGTCGGACCGAATCGAATCGAATCGGGCCGAATCGAATCGAATCGGACCGAATCGAATCGAATCGAATCGAATCGGGTCGAATCGAATCGGATCGGATGGAATCGGACCGAATCGAATCGAATCGGACGGAATCGAATCGAATCGAATCGGATCGATCGAATCGAATCGGACCGAATCGAATCGAATCGGGTCGAATCGGGTCGAATCGAATCGGGTTGAATCGAATCGGATCGAATGGAATCGGACCGAGTCCAATCGAGTCGGACGGAATCGAATCGGACCGAGTCGAATCGAATCGGGCCGAATCGAATCGAATCGGGCCGAATCGAATCCAATCGAATCGGATCGGACGGAATCGGACCGAATCGAATCGAACCGGACGGAATCGAATCGAATCGAATCGATCGGATCGAATCGAATCGGACCGAATCGAATCGAATCGAATCGAATCGAGTCGAACCGAATCGAATCGAATCGGGCCGAATCGAATCGAATCGGGTCGAATCGGGTCGAATCGAATCGGATCGGATGGAATCGGACCGAATCGAATCGAGTCGGACAAATCGAATCGAATCGAATCGGATCGGATGGAATCGGACCGAATCGAATCGAATCGGACGGAATCGAATCGAATCGAATCGGATCGGGTCGAATCGAATCGGGTCGAATCGAATCGGATCGACGGAATCGGACCGAGTCAAATCGAATCGGACGGAATCGAATCGGGCCGAATCGGGTCGAATCGGACCGAATCAGACCCATCCGAGTCGAATCGAATCGGATCGGATGCAATCGAATCGGATCGGATCGGGTCGAATCGGATACAGTCGAATCGAATCCAATCGGGTCGGATCGGATCGAATCGGTCGAATCGAATCGAATCTCATCGAATCGAGGTCGAATCGGATCGAATCGAATCGGGTCGAATCGGACCGAATCGAATCGAATCGGGTCGAGTCTCATCGAATCAGGTCGAATCGAATCGGATCGAATCGGATCGGATCGAATCGGACCGAATCGAATCGAATCGGATCGGATCGGGTCGAATCGGATCGAATCGAATCGAATCGAGTCGGATCGAATCGAATCGAATCGGGTCGAATCGGGTCGAATCGAATCGGATCGGATGGAATCGGACCGAATCGAATCGAGTCGGACAAAATCGAATCGAATCGAATCGGATCGGATGGAATCGGACCGAATCGAATCGAACCGGACGGAATCGAGTCGAATCGAATCGGATCGGGTCGAATCGAATCGGGTCGAATCGAATCGGATCGGATGGAATCGGACCGAGTCCAATCGAATCGGACGAAATCGAATCGGGCCGAATCGGATCGAATCGGACCGAATCAGACCCATCCGAGTCGAATCGAATCGGGCCGAATCGGGTCGAGTCGGATCTAATCAAATCGAATCGAGCCGGATAGAATCGAATCGAATCGGTTCGATCGGGTCGAATCGGATCTAATCGAATCGAATCGAATCGGACCGAATCGAATCGAATCGGGTCGAGTCTCATCGAATCAGGTCGAATCGAATCGGATCGAATTGCATCGGATCGAATCGGACCGAATGGAATCGAATCGGGCCGAATCGAATCGAATCGGACCGAATCGAATCGAATCGGATCTAATCGAATCGAATCGAATCATGCCGAATCGAATCGAATCGGGTCGAGTCTCATCGAATCAGGTCGAATCGAGTCGGATCGAATCGGATCGGATCGAATCGGACCGAATTGAGTCGAATCGGGTCGAGTCTCATCGAATCAGGTCGAATCGAATCGGGTCGAATCGGATCGAATCGAATCGAATCGAGTCGTACCGAATCGAATCGAATCGGGCCGAATCGAATCGAATCGGACCGAATCGAATCGAATCGTTTCGAATCGGGTCGAATCGAATCGGATCGATGGAATCGGACCGAATCGAATCGAACGGACGGAATCGAATCGAATCGAATCGGATCGGATCGAATCGAATCGGACCGAATCGAATAGAATCGGGTCGAATCGGGTCGAATCGAATCGGGTTGAATCGAATCGGATCGAATGGAATCGGACCGAGTCCAATCGAGTCGGACGGAATCGAATCGGACCGAGTCGAATCGAATCGGGCCGAATCGGGTGGAGTCGGACCGAATCGAATCGAGTCGAACCGGATCGGGTCGAACCGAATCGAATCGAATCGGACCGAATCGAATCGAATCGGACCGAATCGAATCGAATCGGGTCGAATCGAATCGGATCGGATGAATCGAATCGGATCGGATCGGGTCGAATCGGATCAGTCGAATCGAATCGAATCGGGTCGGATCGGATCGAATCGGTCGAATCTCATCGAATCTCATCGAATCGAGGTCGAATCGGATCGAATCGAATCGGGTCGAATCGGACCGAATCGAATCGAATCGGGTCGAGTCTCATCGAATCAGGTCGAATCGAATCGGATCGAATCGGGTCGGATCGAATCGGACCGAATGGAATCGAATCGGATCGGATCGGGTCGAATCGGATCGAATCGAATCGAATCGAGTCGGATCGAATCGAATCGAATCGGGTCGAATCGGGTCGAATCGAATCGGATCGGATGGAATCGGACCGAATCGAATCGAGTCGGACAAAATCGAATCGAATCGAATCGGATCGGATGGAATCGGACCGAATCGAATCGAACCGGACGGAATCGAGTCGAATCGAATCGGATCGGGTCGAATCGAATCGGGTCGAATCGAATCGGATCGGATGGAATCGGACCGAGTCAATCGAATCGGACGAATCGAATCGGGCCGAATCGGATCGAATCGGACCGAATCAGACCCATCCGAGTCGAATCGAATCGGGCCGAATCGGGTCGAGTCGGATCTAATCGAATCGAATCGAGTCGGATCGAATCGAATCGAATCGGGTCGAATCGGGTCGAATCGAGTCGGATCGGGTCGAATCGGATCTAATCGAATCGAATCGAATCGGACGGAATCGAATCGAATCGGGTCGAGTCTCATCGAATCAGGTCGAATCGAATCGGATCGAATGGCATCGGATCGAATCGGACCGAATGGAATCGAATCGGGCCGAATCGAATCGAATCGGACCGAATCGAATCGAATCGGATCTAATCGAATCGAATCGAATCGGACCGAATCGAATCGAATCGGGTCGAGTCTCATCGAATTAGGTCGAATCGAGTCGGATCGAATCGGACGGAATCGAATCGAGTCGGACGGAATCGAATCGAATCGAATCGGATCGGATCGAATCGGACGGAATTGAGTCGAATCGGATCGATCGGGTCGAATCGGATCTAATCGAATCGAATCGAGTCGGACCGAATCGAATCGAATCGGGCCGAATCGAATCGAATCGGGTCGAATCGGGTCGAATCGAATCGGACGGAATCGAATCGAGTCGGACGGAATCGAATCGAATCGAATCGGATCGGATCGAATCGGACCGAATCGGGCAGAATCGAATCGAATCGGGTCGAATCGGGTCGAATCGGATCGAATCGAATCGAATCGGACCGAATCGAATCGAATCGGACCGAATCGAATCGAATCGGATCTAGTCGAATCGAATCGAATCGGACCGAATCGAATCGAATCGGGTCGAGTCTCATCGAATCAGGTCGAATCGAATCGGATGAATCGAATCGAATCGAGTCGGACCGAATCGAATCGAATCGGGCCGAATCGAATCGAATCGGGTCGAATCGGGACGAATCGAATCGGACCGAGTCGAATCGAATCGGATCGGACGAATCGGACCGAATCGAATCGAACCGGACGGAATCGAATCGAATCGAATCGGATCGGATCGAATCGAATCGGACCGAATCGAATCGAATCGGGTCGAATCGGGTCGAATCGAATCGGATCGAATGGAATCGGGCCGAATCGAATCGAATCGGGTCGAATCGGATCGGATGGAATCGGACGGAGTCCAATCGAATCGGACGGAATCGAATCGGGCCGAATCGGATCGAATCGGACCGAATCAGACCCATCCGAGTCGAATCGGACCGAGTCGAATCGAATCGGGCCGAATCGGGTCGAGTCGGACCGAATCAAATCGAATCGAACCGATCGGGTCGAACCGAATCGAATCGATTCAGACCGAATCGAATCGAATCGGACCGAATCGAGTCGAATCGGATCGGATCGGGTCGAATCGGATCTAATCGAATCGAATCCAATCGGGTCGGATCGGATCGAATCGGGTCGAATCTCATCGAATCTCATCGAATGAAGAATCGAGGTCGAATCGGACCGAATCGGGCCGAATCGAATCGAATCGGGTCGAATCGGGTCGAATCGAATCGAATCGAATCGAGTCGGACCGAATCGAATCGAATCGGGTCGAGTCTCATCGAATCAGGTCGAATCGGGTCGAATCGAATCGGATCGATGAATCGGACCGAATCGAATCGAATCGGACGGAATCGAATCGGATGGAATCGGACCGAATCGAATCGGACCGAATGGAATCGAATCGGGCCGAATCGAATCGAATCGGACCGAATCGAATCGAATCGGATCTAATCGAATCGAATCGAATCGGACCGAATCGAATCGAATCGGGTCGAGTCTCGTCGAATCAGGTCGAATCGAGTCGGATCGAATCGGATCGGATCGAATCGGACCGAATCGAATCGAGTCGGGCCGAATCGAATCGAATCGGGTCGAGTCGGGTCGAATCGAATCGGACCGAATCGAATCGAATCGGATCGGATCGAATCGAATCGGACCGAATGGAATCGAATCGGATCGATCGGGTCGAACCGGATCTAATCGAATCGGATCGAATCGGACCGAATGGAATCGAATCGGGCCGAATCGAACCGCGTCGAATCGAATCGAATCGAGTCGAACCGAATCGAATCGAATCGGGCCGAATCGAACCGAATCGGGTCGAATCGGGTCGAATCGAATCGGATCGGATGGAATCGGACCGAATCGAATCGAGTCGGACAAAATCGAATCGAATCGAATCGGATCGGATGGAATCGGACCGAATCGAATCGAATCGGACGGAATCGAGTCGAATCGAATCGGATCGGGTCGAATCGAATCGGGTCGAATCGAATCGGATCGGATGGAATCGGACCGAGTCGAATCGAATCGGACGGAATCGAATCGGGCCGAATCGGATCGAGTCGGATCGAATCGAATCGAATCGAGTCGGATCGAATCGAATCGAATCGGGTCGAATCGGGTCGAATCGAATCGGATCGGATGAATCGGACCGAATCGAATCGAATCGGACGGAATCGAATCGGATCGAATCGGACCGAATCGAGTCGAATCGGATCGGATCGGGTCGAATCGGATCGAATCGAATCGAATCGAATCGGGTCGGATCGGATCGAATCGGGTCGAATCTCATCGAATCTCATCGAATGAAGAATCGAGGTCGAATCGGACCGAATCGGGCCGAATCGAATCGAATCGGGTCGAATCGGGTCGAATCGAATCGAATCGAATCGAGTCGGACCGAATCGAATCGAATCGGGTCGAGTCTCATCGAATCAGGTCGAATCGGGTCGAATCGAATCGGATCGGATGAATCGGACCGAATCGAATCGAATCGGACGGAATCGAATCGGATCGAATCGGATCGAATCGAATCGGACCGAATGGAATCGAATCGGGCCGAATCGAATCGAATCGGACCGAATCGAATCGAATCGGATCGAATCGAATCGAATCGAATCGGACCGAATCGAATCGAATCGGGTCGGGTCTCGTCGAATCAGGTCGAATCGAGTCGGATCGAATCGGATCGGATCGAATCGGACCGAATTGAGTTCGAATCGGATCGATCGAATCGAATCGAATCGGACCGAATCGAATCGAATCGGGCCGAATCGAATCGAATCGGGTCGAGTCGGGTCGAATCGAATCGGACCGAATCGAATCGAATCGGATCGGATCGAATCGAATCGGACCGAATGGAATCGAATCGGATCGATCGGGTCGAATCGGATCGAATCGAATCGGATCGAATCGGACCGAATGGAATCGAATCGGGCCGAATCGAATCGCGTCGAATCGAATCGAATCGAGTCGAACCGAATCGAATCGAATCGGGCCGAATCGAATCGAATCGAGTCGAATCGGGTCGAATCGAATCGGATCGGATGGAATCGGACCGAATCGAATCGAATCGGACAAAATCGAATCGAATCGAATCGGATCGGATCGAATCGGACCGAATCGAATCGAATCGGACGGAATCGAGTCGAATCGAATCGGATCGGGTCGAATCGGATCGAATCGAATCGAATCGAATCGGACGGAATCGAATCGAATCGGGTCGAGTCTCATCGAATCAGGTCGAATCGAATCGGATCGAATGGAATCGGATCGAATCGGACCGAATCGAATCGAATCGGGCCGAATCGAATCGAATCGGACCGAATCGAATCGAATCGGATCGAATCGAATCGAATCGAATCGGACCGAATCGAATCGAATCGGGTCGAATCGAATCGAATTAGGTCCAATCGAGTCGGATCGAATCGGACGGAATCGAGTCGAATCGAATCGGATCGGGTCGAATCGAATCGGGTCGAATCGAATCGGATCGGATGGAATCGGACCGAATCGAATCGAATCGGACGGAATCGAATCGGGCCGAATCGGATCGAATCGGATCGAATCGAATCGAATCGAATCGGATCGAATCGAATCGAATCAGGTCGAACCGGGTCGAATCGAATCGGATCGGATGTAATCGGACCGAATCGAATGGAATCGGACGGAATCGAATCGGATGGAATCGGACCGAGTCGAGTCGAATCGGATCGGATCGGGTCGAGTCGGATCTAATCGAATCGAATCCAATCGGGTCGGATCGGATCCAATCGGGTCGTATCTCATCGAATCTCATCGAATGAAGAATGAGGTCGAATCGGACCGAATCGGGCCGAATCGAATCGAATCGGGTCGAATCGGGTCGAATCGAATCGAATCGAATCGAGTCGGACCGAATCGAATCGAATCGGGTCGAGTCTCACCGAATCAGGTCGAACCGGGTCGAATCGAATCGGATCGGATGTAATCGGACCGAATCGAATGGAATCGGACGGAATCGAATCGGATGGAATCGGACCGAATCGAATCGGACCGAATGGAATCGAATCGGGCCGAATCGAATCGAATCGGACCGAATCGAATCGAATCGGATCTAATCGAATCGAATCGAATCGGACCGAATCGAATCGAATCGGGTCGGGTCTCGTCGAATCAGGTCGAATCGAGTCGGATCGAATCGGATCGGATCGAATCGGACCGAATTGAGTTCAATCGGATCTGATCGAATCGAATCGAGTCGGACCGAATCGAATCGAGTCGGGCCGAATCGAATCGAATCGGGTCGAGTCGGGTCGAATCGAATCGGACCGAATCGAATCGAATCGGATCGGATCGAATCGAATCGGACCGAATGGAATCGAATCGGATCGATCGGGTCGAACCGGATCTAATCGAATCGGATCGAATCGGACCGAATGGAATCGAATCGGGCCGAATCGAACCGCGTCTAATCGAATCGAATCGAGTCGAACCGAATCGAACCGAATCGGGCCGAATCGAACCGAATCGGGTCGAATCGGGTCGAATCGAATCGGATCGGATGGAATCGGACCGAATCGAATCGAGTCGGACAAAATCGAATCGAATCGAATCGGATCGGACGGAATCGGACCGAATCGAATCGAACCGGACGGAATCGAGTCGAATCGAGTCGGATCGGGTCGAATCGGATCTAATCGAATCGAATCGAATCGGACGGAATCGAATCGAATCGGGTCGAGTCTCATCGAATCAGGTCGAATCGAATCGGATCGAATGGCATCGGATCGAATCGGACCGAATGGAATCGAATCGGGCCGAATCGAATCGAATCGGACCGAATCGAATCGAATCGGATCTAATCGAATCGAATCGAATCGGACCGAATCGAATCGAATCGGGTCGAGTCTCATCGAATTAGGTCCAATCGAGTCGGATCGAATCGGACGGAATCGAATCGAGTCGGACGGAATCGAATCGAACCGAATCGGATCGGATCGAATCGGACGGAATTGAGTCGAATCGGATCGGATCGGGTCGAATCGGATCTAATCGAATCGAATCGAGTCGGACCGAATCGAATCGAATCGGGCCGAATCGAATCGAATCGGGTCGAATCGGGTCGAATCGAATCGGACGGAATCGAATCGAATCGGACGGAATCGAATCGAATCGAATCGGATCGGATCGAATCGGACCGAATCGGGCGAATCGAATCGAATCGGGTCGAATCGGGTCGAATCGATCGAATCGAATCGAATCGGACCGAATCGAATCGAATCGGACCGAATCGAATCGAATCGGATCGAATCGAATCGAATCGAATCGGACCGAATCGAATCGAATCGGGTCGAGTCTCATCGAATCAGGTCGAATCGAATCGGATGAATCGAATCGAATCGAGTCGGACCGAATCGAATCGAATCGGGCCGAATCGAATCGAATCGGGTCGAATCGGGATCGAATCGAATCGGACCGAATCGAATCGAATCGGATCGGACGGAATCGGACCGAATCGAATCGAATCGGACGGAATCGAATCGAATCGAATCGGATCGGATCGAATCGAATCGGACCGAATCGAATCGAATCGGGTCGAATCGGGTCGAATCGAATCGGATCGAATGGAATCGGGCCGAATCGAATCGAATCGGGTCGAATCGGATCGGATGGAATCGGACGGAGTCGAATCGAATCGGACGGAATCGAATCGGGCCGAATCGGATCGAATCGGACCGAATCAGACCCATCCGAATCGAATCGGACCGAATCGAATCGAATCGGGCCGAATCGGGTCGAATCGGACCGAATCGAATCGAATCGAACGGATCGGGTCGAACCGAATCGAATCGATTCAGACCGAATCGAATCGAATCGGACCGAGTCGAGTCGAATCGGATCGGATCGGGTCGAATCGGATCTAATCGAATCGAATCCAATCGGGTCGGATCGGATCCAATCGGGTCGTATCTCATCGAATCTCATCGAATGAAGAATGAGGTCGAATCGACCGAATCGGGCCGAATCGAATCGAATCGGGTCGAATCGGGTCGAATCGAATCGAATCGAATCGAGTCGGACCGAATCGAATCGAATCGGGTCGAGTCTCACCGAATCAGGTCGAATCGGGTCGAATCGAATCGGATCGGATGTAATCGGACCGAATCGAATGGAATCGGACGGAATCGAATCGGATGGAATCGGACCGAATCGAATCGGACCGAATGGAATCGAATCGGGCCGAATCGAATCGAATCGGACCGAATCGAATCGAATCGGATCTAATCGAATCGAATCGAATCGGACCGAATCGAATCGAATCGGGTCGGGTCTCGTCGAATCAGGTCGAATCGAGTCGGATCGAATCGGATCGGATCGAATCGGACCGAATTGAGTTCGAATCGGATCTGATCGAATCGAATCGAGTCGGACCGAATCGAATCGAATCGGGCCGAATCGAATCGAATCGGGTCGAGTCGGGTCGAATCGAATCGGACCGAATCGAATCGAATCGGATCGGATCGAATCGAATCGGACCGAATGGAATCGAATCGGATCGATCGGGTCGAACCGGATCTAATCGAATCGGATCGAATCGGACCGAATGGAATCGAATCGGGCCGAATCGAACCGCGTCGAATCGAATCGAATCGAGTCGAACCGAATCGAATCGAATCGGGCCGAATCGAACCGAATCGGGTCGAATCGGGTCGAATCGAATCGGATCGGATGGAATCGGACCGAATCGAATCGAGTCGGACAAAATCGAATCGAATCGAATCGGATCGGATGGAATCGGACCGAATCGAATCGAACCGGACGGAATCGAGTCGAATCGAATCGGATCGGGTCGAATCGAATCGGGTCGAATCGAATCGGATCGGATGGAATCGGACCGAGTCAAATCGAATCGGACGGAATCGAATCGGGCCGAATCGGATCGAGTCGGATCTAATCAAATCGAATCGAGTCGGATAGAATCGAATCGAATCAGGTCGAACCGGGTCGAATCGAATCGGATCGGATGTAATCGGACCGAATCGAATGGAATCGGACGGAATCGAATCGGATGGAATCGGACCGAATCGAATCGGACCGAATGGAATCGAATCGGGCCGAATCGAATCGAATCGGACCGAATCGAATCGAATCGGATCTAATCGAATCGAATCGAATCGGACCGAATCGAATCGAATCGGGTCGGGTCTCGTCGAATCAGGTCGAATCGAGTCGGATCGAATCGAATCGAATCGAATCGGACCGAATCGAATCGAGTCGGGCCGAATCGAATCGAATCGGGTCGAGTCGGGTCGAATCGAATCGGACCGAATCGAATCGAATCGGATCGGATCGAATCGAATCGGACCGAATGGAATCGAATCGGATCGATCGGGTCGAACCGGATCTAATCGAATCGGATCGAATCGGACCGAATGGAATCGAATCGGGCCGAATCGAACCGCGTCTAATCGAATCGAATCGAGTCGAACCGAATCGAACCGAATCGGGTCGAATCGAATCGGATCGGATGGAATCGGACCGAATCGAATCGAGTCGGACAAAATCGAATCGAATCGAATCGGATCGGATGGAATCGGACCGAATCGAATCGAACCGGACGGAATCGAGTCGAATCGAATCGGATCGGGTCGAATCGAATCGGGTCGAATCGAATCGGATCGGATGGAATCGGACCGAGTCAAATCGAATCGGACGGAATCGAATCGGGCCGAATCGGATCGAGTCGGATCTAATCAAATCGAATCGAGTCGGATAGAATCGAATCGAATCGGGTCGAATCGGGTCGAATCGAGTCGGATCGGATGGAATCGGACCGAATCGAATCGAATCGGTTCGATCGGGTCGAATCGGATCTAATCGAATCGAATCGAATCGGACCGAATCGAATCGAGTCGGACGGAATCGAATCGAATCGAATCGGACCGGATCGAATCGGACGGAATTGAGTCGAATCGGATCGGATCGGGTCGAATCGGATCTAATCGAATCGAATCGGACCGAATCGAATCGAATTGGGCCGAATCGAATCGAATCGGGTCGAATCGGGTCGAATCGAATCGGACGGAATCGAATCGGGCCGAATCGGATCGAGTCGGATCTAATCAAATCGAATCGAGTCGGATAGAATCGAATCGAATCGGGTCGAATCGGGTCGAATCGAGTCGGATCGGATGGAATCGGACCGAATCGAATCGAATCGGTTCGATCGGGTCGAATCGGATCTAATCGAATCGAATCGAATCGGACCGAATCGAATCGAATCGGGTCGAGTCTCATCGAATCAGGTCGAATCGAATCGGATCGAATTGCATCGGATCGAATCGGACCGAATGGAATCGAATCGGGCCGAATCGAATCGAATCGGACCGAATCGAATCGAATCGGATCTAATCGAATCGAATCGAATCGGACCGAATCGAATCGAATCGGGTCGAGTCTCATCGAATTAGGTCGAATCGAGTCGGATCGAATCGGACGGAATCGAATCGAGTCGGACGGAATCGAATCGAATCGAATCGGACCGGATCGAATCGGACGGAATTGAGTCGAATCGGATCGGATCGGGTCGAATCGGATCTAATCGAATCGAATCGAGTCGGACCGAATCGAATCGAATTGGGCCGAATCGAATCGAATCGGGTCGAATCGGGTCGAATCGAATCGGACGGAATCGAATCGAGTCGAATCGGGTCGGATCGAATCGAATGGGACCGAATGGAATCGAATCGGATCGATCGGGTCGAACCGGATCTAATCGAATCGAATCGAATCGAATCGAATCGGATCGGGTCGAATCGAGTCGAATCGAATCGAATCGGATCGGATCGAATCGGACCGAATCGGGCCGAGTCGAATCGAATCGGGTCGAATCGGGTCGAATCGAATCGAATCGAATCGAGTCGGACCGAATCGAATCGAATCGGGCCGAATCGAATCGAATCGGGTCGAATCGGGTCGAATCGAATCGGACCGAATCGAATCGAGTCGGACGGAATCGAATCCAATCGAATCGGATCGGACGGAATCGGACCGAATCGAATCGAACCGGACGGAATCGAATCGAATCGAATCGGATCGGATCGAATCGAATCGGACCGAATCGAATCGAATCGGGTCGAATCGGGTCGAATCGAATCGGATCGGACGGAATCGAATCGAATCGAATCGGATCGGGTCGAATCGAATCGAATCGGACCGAATCGAATCGAATCGGACGGAATCGAATCGAATCGAATCGGATCGTTTCGAATCGAATCGAATCGGGTCGAATCGAATCGGATCGGATCGAATCGGACCGAGTCCAATCGAATCGGACGGAATCGAATCGGGCCGAATCGGATCGAATCGGACCGAATCAGACCCATCCCAGTCGAATCGGACGGAGTCGAATCGAATCGGGCCGAATCGGGTCGAATCGAATCGGACCGAATCGAATCGAGTCGGACGGAATCGAATCCAATCGAATCGGATCGGACGGAATCGGACCGAATCGAATCGAATCGGGCCGAATCGAATCGAATCGGGTCGATCGGGTCGAACCGGATCTAATCGAATCGAATCGGACCGAGTCGAATCGAATCGGGTCGAATCGGGTCGAATCGAATCGGATCGGATGGAATCGGACCGAATCGAATCGAATCGGACGGAATCGAATCGAATCGAATCGGATCGGGTCGAATCGAATCGAATCGGACCGAATCGAATCGAATGGGATCGGATCGAATCGAATCGGACCGAATGGAATCGAATCGGATCGATCGGGTCGAACCGGATCTAATCGAATCGGATCGAATCGGACCGAATGGAATCGAATCGGGCCGAATCGAGTCGGATTTAATCGAATCGAATCGGACGCAATCGAATCGAATCGAATCGGACCGAATCGAATCGAATCGGACGGAATCGAATCGAATCGAATCGAATCGGGTCGAATCGAATCGGATCGGATGGAATCGGACCGAATCGAATCGAATCGGGTCGAATCGAATCGGATCGGATGGAATCGGACCGAGTCCAATCGAATCGGACGGAATCGAATCGGGCCGAATCGGATCGAATCGGACCGAATCAGACCCATCCCAGTCGAATCGGACGGAGTCGAATCGAATCGGGCCGAATCGGGTCGAGTCGGACCGAATAGAATCGAATCGGATCGGATCGAATCAAACCGAATCAGACCCATTCGAGTCGAATCGGATCGAATCGGACCATATCGAATCGAATCTCGTCGAATCGGACCGAATCGAATCGAATCGGACCGAATCGAATCGAGTCAATCGGGTCGAGTCTCGTCGAATCAGGTCGAATCGAATCGGATCGAATCGGATCGGATCGAATCGGACCGAATGGAATCGAATCGGACCGAATCGAATCGAATCGGATCTAATCGAATCGAATCGAATCGGACCGAATCGAATCGAATCGGGTCGAGTCTCATCGAATCAGGTCGAATCGAGTCGGATCGAATCGGATCGGATCGAATCGGACCGAATTGAGTCGAATCGGATCGGATCGGGTCGAATCGGATCTAATCGAATCGAATCGAGTCGTACCGAATCGAATCGAATCGGGCCGAATCGAATCGAATCGGACTGAATCGAATCGAATCGGGTCGAGTCGGGTCGAATCGAATCGGGTCGAATCGAATCGGGTCGAATCGAATCGGATCGGATGGAATCGGACCGAATCGAATCGAGTCGGACGGAATCGAATCGAATCGAATCGGATCGGATTGAATCGGACCGACTCGAATCGAACCGGACGGAATCGAATCGAATCGAATCGGATCGGATCGAATCGAATCGGACCGAATCGAATCGTGTCGAATCGAATCGGGTCGAATCGAATCGGGTCGAATCGAATCGGATCGAATGGAATCGGACCGAATCGGATCGAATCGGAAGGAATCGAATCGAATCGAATCGGATCGGATGGAATCGGACCGAATCGAATCGAACCGGACGGAATCGAATCGAATCGAATCGGATCGGATCGAATCGAGTCGGACGGAGTCGAATCGAATCGGGCCGAATCGGGTCGAATCGGACCGAATCGAGCCGAATCGGGTCGAGTCTCATCGAATCAGGTCGAGTCGAATCGGATCGAATCGGGTCGGATCGAATCGGACCGAATGGAATCGAATCGGATCGATCGGGTCGAATCGGATCTAATCGAATCGAATCGAGTCGGATCGAATCGAATCGAATCGGGTCGAATCGGGTCGAATCGAGTGGGATCGGATGGAATCGGACCGAATCGAATCGAATCTAACGGAATCGAATCGAATCGAATCGGATCGGATGGAATCCGACCGAATCGAATGGAATCGGACGGAATCGAATCGGACCGAATGGAATCGAATCGGGCCGAATCGAATCGAATCGGACCGAATCGAATCGAATCGGATCTAATCGAATCGAATCGAATCGGACCGAATCGAATCGAATCGGGTCGAGTCTCGTCGAATCAGGTCGAGTCGAATCGGATCGAATCGGGTCGGATCGAATCGGACCGAATTGAGTTCAATCGGATCTGATCGAATCGAATCGAGTCGGACCGAATCGAATCGAGTCGGGCCGAATCGAATCGAATCGGGTCGAGTCGGGTCGAATCGAATCGGACCGAATCGAATCGAATCGGATCGGATCGAATCGAATCGGACCGAATGGAATCGAATCGGATCGATCGGGTCGAACCGGATCTAATCGAATCGGATCGAATCGGACCGAATGGAATCGAATCGGGCCGAATCGAACCGCGTCTAATCGAATCGAATCGAGTCGAACCGAATCGAACCGAATCGGGCCGAATCGAACCGAATCGGATTCTAATCGGGTCGAATCGAATCGGATCGGATGGAATCGGACCGAATGGAATCGAGTCCGACAAAATCGAATCGAATCGAATCGGACCGGATGGAATCGGACCGAATCGAATCGAACTGGACGGAATCGAGTCGAATCGAATCGGATCGGGTCGAATCGAATCGGGTCGAATCGAATCGGATCGGATGGAATCGGACCGAGTCAAATCGAATCGGACGGAATCGAATCGGGCCGAATCGGGTCGAATCGGACCGAATCAGACCCATCCGAGTCGAATCGAATCGGGCCGAATCGGGTCGAGTCGGATCTAATCAAATCGAATCGAGCCGGATAGAATCGAATCGAATCGGTTCGATCGGGTCGAATCGGATCTAATCGAATCGAATCGAATCGGACCGAATCGAATCGAATCGGGTCGAGTCTCATCGAATCAGGTCGAATCGAATCGGATCGAATTGCATCGGATCGAATCGGACCGAATGGAATCGAATCGGGCCGAATCGAATCGAATCGGACCGAATCGAATCGAATCGGATCTAATCGAATCGAATCGAATCATACCGAATCGAATCGAATCGGGTCGAGTCTCATCGAATCAGGTCGAATCGAGTCGGATCGAATCGGATCGGATCGAATCGGACCGAATTGAGTCGAATCGGGTCGAGTCTCATCGAATCATGTCGAATCGAGTCGGGTCGAATCGGATCTAACCGAATCGAATCGAGTCGTACCGAATCGAATCGAATCGGGCCGAATGGAATCGAATCGGACCGAATCGAATCGAATCGTTTCGAATCGGGTCGAATCGAATCGGATCGGATGGAATCGGACCGAATCGAATCGAACCGGACGGAATCGAATCGAATCGAATCGGATCGGATCGAATCGAATCGGACCGAATCGAATAGAATCGGGTCGAATCGGGTCGAATCGAATCGGGTTGAATCGAATCGGATCGAATGGAATCGGACCGAGTCCAATCGAGTCGGACGGAATCGAATCGGACCGAGTCGAATCGAATCGGGCCGAATCGGGTGGAGTCGGACCGAACCGAATCGAATCGATTCAGACCGAATCGAATCGAATCTGACCGAGTCGAATCGAATCGGGTCGAATCGAATCGGATCGGATGCAATCGAATCGGATCGGATCGGGTCGAATCGGATACAGTCGAATCGAATCCAATCGGGTCGGATCGGATCCAATCTGGTCGTATCTCATCGAATCTCATCGAATGAGGTCGAATCGGATCGAATCGAATCGGGTCGAATCGGACCGAATCGAGTCGAATCGGGTCGAGTCTCATCGAATCAGGTCGAGTCGAATCGAATCGAATCGGGTCGAGTCTCATCGAATTAGGTCGAATCGAGTCGGATCGAATCGGACGGAATCGAATCGAGTCGGACGGAATCGAATCGAATCGAATCGGACCGGATCGAATCGGACGGAATTGAGTCGAATCGGATCGGATCGGGTCGAATCGGATCTAATCGAATCGAATCGAGTCGGACCGAATCGAATCGAATTGGGCCGAATCGAATCGAATCGGGTCGAATCGGGTCGAATCGAATCGGACGGAATCGAATCGGGCCGAATCGGATCGAGTCGGATGTAATCAAATCGAATCGAGTCGGATAGAATCGAATCGAATCGGGTCGAATCGGGTCGAATCGGACCGAATCGAATCGAATCGGGTCGAGTCTCATCGAATTAGGTCGAATCGAGTCGGATCGAATCGGACGGAATCGAATCGAGTCGGACGGAATCGAATCGAATCGAATCGGACCGGATCGAATCGGACGGAATTGAGTCGAATCGGATCGGATCGGGTCGAATCGGATCTAATCGAATCGAATCGAGTCGGACCGAATCGAATCGAATTGGGCCGAATCGAATCGAATCGGGTCGAATCGGGTCGAATCGAATCGGACGGAATCGAATCGAGTCGAATCGGGTCGGATCGAATCGAATGGGACCGAATGGAATCGAATCGGATCGATCGGGTCGAACCGGATCTAATCGAATCGAATCGAATCGAATCGAATCGGATCGGGTCGAATCGAGTCGAATCGAATCGAATCGGATCGGATCGAATCGGACCGAATCGGGCCGAGTCGAATCGAATCGGGTCGAATCGGGTCGAATCGAATCGAATCGAATCGAGTCGGACCGAATCGAATCGAATCGGGCCGAATCGAATCGAATCGGGTCGAATCGGGTCGAATCGAATCGGACCGAATCGAATCGAGTCGGACGGAATCGAATCCAATCGAATCGGATCGGACGGAATCGGACCGAATCGAATCGAACCGGACGGAATCGAATCGAATCGAATCGGATCGGATCGAATCGAATCGGACCGAATCGAATCGAATCGAATCGAATCGAGTCGAACCGAATCGAACCGAATCGGGCCGAATCGAACCGAATCGGGTTCTAATCGGGTCGAATCGAATCGGATCGGATGGAATCGGACCGAATCGAATCGAGTCGGACAAAATCGAATCGAATCGAATCGGATCGGATGGAATCGGACCGAATCGAATCGAACCGGACGGAATCGAGTCGAATCGAATCGGATCGGGTCGAATCGAATCGGGTCGAATCGAATCGGATCGGATGGAATCGGACCGAGTCAAATCGAATCGGACGGAATCGAATCGGGCCGAATCGGGTCGAATCGGACCGAATCAGACCCATCCGAGTCGAATCGAATCGGGCCGAATCGGGTCGAGTCGGATCTAATCAAATCGAATCGAGCCCGATAGAATCGAATCGAATCGGGTCGAATCGGGTCGAATCGAGTCGGATCGGATGGAATCGGACCGAGTCAAATCGAATCGGACGGAATCGAATCGGGCCGAATCGGGTCGAATCGGACCGAATCAGACCCATCCGAGTCGAATCGAATCGGGCCGAATCGGGTCGAATCGGATCGAATCGAATCGAATCGAGCCGGATCGAATCGAATCGAATCGGTTCGATCGGGTCGAATCGGATCGATCGAATCGAATCGAATCGGACCGAATCGAATCGAATCGGGTCGAATCGAATCGAATCAGGTCGAATCGAATCGGATCGAATCGAATCGGATCGAATCGGACCGAATGGAATCGAATCGGGCCGAATCGAATCGAATCGGACCGAATCGAATCGAATCGGATCGAATCGAATCGAATCGAATCGAATCCGAATCGAATCGAATCGGGTCTCATCGAATCAGGTCGAATCGAATCGGATCGAATCGGATCGGATCGAATCGGACCGAATCGAATCGAATCGGGTCGAATCGAATCGAATCAGGTCGAATCGAATCGGGTCGAATCGGATCGAATCGAATCGAATCGAGTCGAACCGAATCGAATCGAATCGGGCCGAATCGAATCGAATCGGACCGAATCGAATCGAATCGAATCGAATCGGGTCGAATCGAATCGGATCGATGGAATCGGACCGAATCGAATCGAACGGACGGAATCGAATCGAATCGAATCGGATCGGATCGAATCGAATCGGACCGAATCGAATCGAATCGGGTCGAATCGGGTCGAATCGAATCGGGTCGAATCGAATCGGATCGAATGGAATCGGACCGAATCGAATCGAATCGGACGGAATCGAATCGAACCGAGTCGAATCGAATCGGGCCGAATCGGGGAATCGGACCGAATCGAATCGAATCGAACGGATCGGGTCGAATCGAATCGAATCGAATCAGACCGAATCGAATCGAATCGGACCGAATCGAATCGAATCGGGTCGAATCGAATCGGATCGGATGAATCGAATCGGATCGGATCGGGTCGAATCGGATCAGTCGAATCGAATCGAATCGGGTCGGATCGGATCGAATCGGTCGAATCTCATCGAATCTCATCGAATGAGGTCGAATCGGATCGAATCGAATCGGGTCGAATCGGACCGAATCGAGTCGAATCGGGTCGAGTCTCATCGAATCAGGTCGAGTCGAATCGGATCGAATCGGGTCGGATCGAATCGGACCGAATGGAATCGAATCGGATCGGATCGGGTCGAATCGGATCGAATCGAATCGAATCGAGTCGGATCGAATCGAATCGAATCGGGTCGAATCGGGTCGAATCGAATCGGATCGGGTCGAATCGGATCGAATCGAATCGAATCGAATCGGACGGAATCGAATCGAATCGGGTCGAGTCTCATCGAATCAGGTCGAATCGAATCGGATCGAATGGCATCGGATCGAATCGGACCGAATGGAATCGAATCGGGCCGAATCGAATCGAATCGGACCGAATCGAATCGAATCGGATCTAATCGAATCGAATCGAATCGGACCGAATCGAATCGAATCGGGTCGAGCCTCATCGAATTAGGTCCAATCGAGTCGGATCGAATCGGACGGAATCGAATCGAGTCGGACGGAATCGAATCGAACCGAATCGATCGGATCGAATCGGACGGAATTGAGTCGAATCGGATCGGATCGGGTCGAATCGGATCTAATCGAATCGAATCGAGTCGGACCGAATCGAATCGAATCGGGCCGAATCGAATCGAATCGGGTCGAATCGGGTCGAATCGAATCGGACGGAATCGAATCGAGTCGGATAGAACCGAATCGAATCGGGTCGAATCGGGTCGAATCGAATCGGATCGGATGGAATCGGACCGAATCGAATCGAGTCGGACAAAATCGAATCGAATCGAATCGGATGGGATGGAATCGTACCGAATCGAATCGAACCGGACGGAATCGAGTCGAATCGAATCGGATCGGGTCGAATCGAATCGGGTCGAATCGAATCGGATCGGATGGAATCGGACCGAGTCCAATCGAATCGGACGAAATCGAATCGGGCCGAATCGGATCGAATCGGACCGAATCAGACCCATCCGAGTCGAATCGAATCGGGCCGAATCGGGTCGAGTCGGATCTAATCGAATCGAATCGAGTCGGATAGAATCGAATCGAATCGGGTCGAATCGGGTCGAATCGAGTCGGATCGGGTCGAATCGGATCTAATCGAATCGAATCGAATCGGACGGAATCGAATCGAATCGGGTCGAGTCTCATCGAATCAGGTCGAATCGAATCGGATCGAATGGCATCGGATCGAATCGGACCGAATGGAATCGAATCGGGCCGAATCGAATCGAATCGGACCGAATCGAATCGAATCGGATCTAATCGAATCGAATCGAATCGGACCGAATCGAATCGAATCGGGTCGAGTCTCATCGAATTAGGTCGAATCGAGTCGGATCGAATCGGACGGAATCGAATCGAGTCGGACGGAATCGAATCGAATCGAATCGGATCGGATCGAATCGGACGGAATTGAGTCGAATCGGATCGGATCGGGTCGAATCGGATCTAATCGAATCGAATCGAGTCGGACCGAATCGAATCGAATCGGGCCGAATCGAATCGAATCGGGTCGAATCGGGTCGAATCGAATCGGACGGAATCGAATCGAGTCGGACGGAATCGAATCGAATCGAATCGGATCGGATCGAATCGGACCGAATCGGGCAGAATCGAATCGAATCGGGTCGAATCGGGTCGAATCGGATCGAATCGAATCGAGTCGGACCGAATCGAATCGAATCGGACCGAATCGAATCGAATCGGATCTAGTCGAATCGAATCGAATCGGACCGAATCGAATCGAATCGGGTCGAGTCTCATCGAATCAGGTCGAATCGAATCGGATGAATCGAATCGAATCGAGTCGGACCGAATCGAATCGAATCGGGCCGAATCGAATCGAATCGGGTCGAATCGGGACGAATCGAATCGGACCGAGTCGAATCGAATCGGATCGGACGGAATCGGACCGAATCGAATCGAACCGGACGGAATCGAATCGAATCGAATCGGATCGGATCGAATCGAATCGGACCGAATCGAATCGAATCGGGTCGAACCGGGTCGAATCGAATCGGATCGCATGGAATCGGGCCGAATCGAATCGAATCGGGTCGAATCGGATCGGATGGAATCGGACGGAGTCCAATCGAATCGGACGGAATCGAATCGGGCCGAATCGGATCGAATCGGACCGAATCAGACCCATCCGAGTCGAATCGGACCGAGTCGAATCGAATCGGGCCGAATCGGGTCGAGTCGGACCGAATCAAATCGAATCGAACCGAACGGGTCGAACCGAATCGAATCGATTCAGACCGAATCGAATCGAATCGGACCGAGTCGAGTCGAATCGGATCGGATCGGGTCGAGTCGGATCTAATCGAATCGAATCCAATCGGGTCGGATCGGATCCAATCGGGTCGTATCTCATCGAATCTCATCGAATGAAGAATGAGGTCGAATCGGACCGAATCGGGCCGAATCGAATCGAATCGGGTCGAATCGGGTCGAATCGAATCGAATCGAATCGAGTCGGACCGAATCGAATCGAATCGGGTCGAGTCTCACCGAATCAGGTCGAACCGGGTCGAATCGAATCGGATCGGATATAATCGGACCGAATCGAATGGAATCGGACGGAATCGAATCGGATGGAATCGGACCGAATCGAATCGGACCGAATGGAATCGAATCGGGCCGAATCGAATCGAATCGGACCGAATCGAATCGAATCGGATCTAATCGAATCGAATCGAATCGGACCGAATCGAATCGAATCGGGTCGGGTCTCGTCGAATCAGGTCGAATCGAGTCGGATCGAATCGGATCGGATCGAATCGGACCGAATCGAGTTCAATCGGATCGATCGAATCGAATCGAGTCGGACCGAATCGAATCGAGTCGGGCCGAATCGAATCGAATCGGGTCGAGTCGGGTCGAATCGAATCGGACCGAATCGAATCGAATCGGATCGGATCGAATCGAATCGGACCGAATGGAATCGAATCGGATCGATCGGGTCGAACCGGATCTAATCGAATCGGATCGAATCGGACCGAATGGAATCGAATCGGGCCGAATCGAACCGCGTCTAATCGAATCGAATCGAGTCGAACCGAATCGAACCGAATCGGGCCGAATCGAACCGAATCGGGTCGAATCGGGTCGAATCGAATCGGATCGGATGGAATCGGACCGAATCGAATCGAGTCGGACAAAATCGAATCGAATCGAATCGGATCGGATGGAATCGGACCGAATCGAATCGAACCGGACGGAATCGAGTCGAATCGAATCGGATCGGGTCGAATCGAATCGGGTCGAATCGAATCGGATCGGATGGAATCGGACCGAATCGAATCGAGTCGGACAAATCGAATCGAATCGAATCGGATCGGATGGAATCGGACCGAATCGAATCGAACCGGACGGAATCGAGTCGAATCGAATCGATCGGGTCGAATCGAATCGGGTCGAATCGAATCGGATCGGATGGAATCGGACCGAGTCGAATCGAATCGGACGGAATCGAATCGGGCCGAATCGGATCGAATCGGATCGAATCGAATCGAATCGAGTCGGATCGAATCGAATCGAATCGGGTCGAATCGGGTCGAATCGAATCGGATCGGATGGAATCGGACCGAATCGAATCGAATCGGTTCGATCGGGTCGAATCGGATCTAATCGAATCGAATCGAATCGGACCGAATCGAATCGAGTCGGACGGAATCGAATCGAATCGAATCGGATCGGATCGAATCGGACGGAATCGAGTCGAATCGGATCGGATCGGGTCGAATCGGATCGAATCGAATCGAATCGAATCGGACCGAATCGAATCGAATCGGGCCGAATCGAATCGAATCGGGTCGAATCGGGTCGAATCGAATCGGACGGAATCGAATCGGGCCGAATCGGATCGAATCGGATCGAATCGAATCGAATCGAGTCGGATCGAATCGAATCGAATCGGGTCGAATCGGGTCGAATCGAATCGGATCGGATCGAATCGGACCGAATCGAATCGAATCGGTTCGATCGGGTCGAATCGGATCGAATCGAATCGAATCGAATCGGACCGAATCGAATCGAATCGGGTCGAGTCTCATCGAATCAGGTCGAATCGAATCGGATCGAATCGAATCGGATCGAATCGGACCGAATGGAATCGAATCGGGCCGAATCGAATCGAATCGGAACGAATCGAATCGAATCGGATCTAATCGAATCGAATCGAATCGGACCGAATCGAATCGAATCGGGTCGAGTCTCATCGAATTAGGTCGAATCGAGTCGGATCGAATCGGACGGAATCGAATCGAATCGGACGGAATCGAATCGAATCGAATCGGATCGGATCGAATCGGACGGAATCGAGTCGAATCGGATCGGATCGGGTCGAATCGGATCGAATCGAATCGAATCGAATCGGACCGAATCGAATCGAATCGGGCCGAATCGAATCGAATCGGGTCGAATCGGGTCGAATCGAATCGGACGGAATCGAATCGGGCCGAATCGGATCGAGTCGGATCTAATCAAATCGAATCGAATCGGATCGAATCGAATCGAATCGGGTCGAATCGAATCGAATCGGACCGAATCGAATCGAATCGGGTCGAGTCTCATCGAATTAGGTCGAATCGAGTCGGATCGAATCGGACGGAATCGAATCGAGTCGGACGGAATCGAATCGAATCGAATCGGATCGGATCGAATCGGACGGAATCGAGTCGAATCGGATCGGATCGGGTCGAATCGGATCGAATCGAATCGAATCGAGTCGGACCGAATGGAATCGAATTGGGCCGAATCGAATCGAATCGGGTCGAATCGGGTCGAATCGAATCGGACGGAATCGAATCGAGTCGAATCGGGTCGGATCGAATCGAATGGGACCGAATGGAGTCGAATCGGATCGATCGGGTCGAACCGGATCTAATCGAATCGAATCGAATCGAATCGAATCGGATCGGGTCGAATCGAGTCGAATCGAATCGAATCGGATCGGATCGGATCGAATCGGACCGAATCGGGCCGAGTCGAATCGAATCGGGTCGAATCCTGTCGAATCGAATCGAATCGAATCGAGTCGGACCGAATCGAATCGAATCGGGCCGAATCGAATCGAATCGGGCCGAATCGGGTCGAATCGAATCGGACCGAATCGAATCGAGTCGGACGGAATCGAATCGAATCGAATCGGATCGACGAATCGGACCGAATCGAATCGAACCGGACGGAATCGAATCGAATCGAATCGGATCGGATCGAATCGAATCGGACCGAATCGAATCGAATCGAATCGAATCGAGTCGAACCGAATCGAACCGAATCGGGCCGAATCGAACCGAATCGGGTTCTAATCGGGTCGAATCGAATCGGATCGGATGGAATCGGACCGAATCGAATCGAGTCGGACAAGATCGAATCGAATCGAATCGGATCGGATGGAATCGGACCGAATCGAATCGAACCGGACGGAATCGAGTCGAATCGAATCGGATCGGGTCGAATCGAATCGGGTCGAATCGAATCGGATCGGATGGAATCGGACCGAGTCAAATCGAATCGGACGGAATCGAATCGGGCCGAATCGGGTCGAATCGGACCGAATCAGACCCATCCGAGTCGAATCGAATCGGGCCGAATCGGGTCGAGTCGGATCTAATCGAATCGAATCGAGCCGGATCGAATCGAATCGAATCGGTTCGATCGGGTCGAATCGGATCGAATCGAATCGAATCGAATCGGACCGAATCGAATCGAATCGGGTCGAGTCTCATCGAATCAGGTCGAATCGAATCGGATCGAATTGCATCGGATCGAATCGGACCGAATGGAATCGAATCGGGCCGAATCGAATCGAATCGGACCGAATCGAATCGAATCGGAATCGAATCGAATCGAATCATGCCGAATCGAATCGAATCGGGTCGAGTCTCATCGAATCAGGTCGAATCGAGTCGGATCGAATCGGATCGGATCGAATCGGACCGAATCGAATCGAATCGGGTCGAATCTCATCGAATCAGGTCGAATCGAGTCGGGTCGAATCGGATCGAATCGAATCGAATCGAGTCGTACCGAATCGAATCGAATCGGGCCGAATCGAATCGAATCGGACCGAATCGAATCGAATCGAATCGAATCGGGTCGAATCGAATCGGATCGGATGGAATCGGACCGAATCGAATCGAACCGGACGGAATCGAATCGAATCGAATCGGATCGGATCGAATCGAATCGGACCGAATCGAATAGAATCGGGTCGAATCGGGTCGAATCGAATCGGGTTGAATCGAATCGGATCGAATGGAATCGGACCGAGTCCAATCGAGTCGGACGGAATCGAATCGGACCGAGTCGAATCGAATCGGGCCGAATCGAATCGAATCGGGCCGAATCGGGTCGAATCGAATCGGACCGAATCGAATCGAGTCGGACGGAATCGAATCCAATCGAATCGGATCGGACGGAATCGGACCGAATCGAATCGAACCGGACGGAATCGAATCGAATCGAATCGGATCGGATCGAATCGAATCGGACCGAATCGAATCGAATCGAATCGAATCGAGTCGAACCGAATCGAACCGAATCGGGCCGAATCGAACCGAATCGGGTTCTAATCGGGTCGAATCGAATCGGATCGGATGGAATCGGACCGAATCGAATCGAGTCGGACAAGATCGAATCGAATCGAATCGGATCGATGGAATCGGACCGAATCGAATCGAACCGGACGGAATCGAGTCGAATCGAATCGGATCGGGTCGAATCGAATCGGGTCGAATCGAATCGGATCGGATGGAATCGGACCGAGTCAAATCGAATCGGACGGAATCGAATCGGGCCGAATCGGGTCGAATCGGACCGAATCAGACCCATCCGAGTCGAATCGAATCGGGCCGAATCGGGTCGAGTCGGATCTAATCAAATCGAATCGAGCCGGATAGAATCGAATCGAATCGGTTCGATCGGGTCGAATCGGATCTAATCGAATCGAATCGAATCGGACCGAATCGAATCGAATCGGGTCGAGTCTCATCGAATCAGGTCGAATCGAATCGGATCGAATTGCATCGGATCGAATCGGACCGAATGGAATCGAATCGGGCCGAATCGAATCGAATCGGACCGAATCGAATCGAATCGGATCTAATCGAATCGAATCGAATCATGCCGAATCGAATCGAATCGGGTCGAGTCTCATCGAATCAGGTCGAATCGAGTCGGATCGAATCGGATCGGATCGAATCGGACCGAATTGAGTCGAATCGGGTCGAGTCTCATCGAATCAGGTCGAATCGAGTCGGGTCGAATCGGATCTAATCGAATCGAATCGAGTCGTACCGAATCGAATCGAATCGGGCCGAATGGAATCGAATCGGACCGAATCGAATCGAATCGTTTCGAATCGGGTCGAATCGAATCGGATCGGATGGAATCGGACCGAATCGAATCGAACCGGACGGAATCGAATCGAATCGAATCGGATCGGATCGAATCGAATCGGACCGAATCGAATAGAATCGGGTCGAATCGGGTCGAATCGAATCGGGTTGAATCGAATCGGATCGAATGGAATCGGACCGAGTCCAATCGAGTCGGACGGAATCGAATCGGACCGAGTCGAATCGAATCGGGCCGAATCGGGTGGAGTCGGACCGAATCGAATCGAGTCGAACCGGATCGGGTCGAACCGAATCGAATCGATTCAGACCGAATCGAATCGAATCGGACCGAGTCGAATCGAATCGGGTCGAATCGAATCGGATCGGATGCAATCGAATCGAATCCAATCGGGTCGGATCGGATCCAATCTGGTCGTATCTCATCGAATCTCATCGAATGAGGTCGAATCGGATCGAATCGAATCGGGTCGAATCGGACCGAATCGAGTCGAATCGGGTCGAGTCTCATCGAATCAGGTCGAGTCGAATCGGATCGAATCGGGTCGGATCGAATCGGACCGAATGGAATCGAATCGGATCGGATCGGGTCGAATCGGATCTAATCGAATCGAATCGAGTCGGATAGAACCGAATCGAATCGGGTCGAATCGGGTCGAATCGAATCGGATCGGATGGAATCGGACCGAATCGAATCGAGTCGGACAAAATCGAATCGAATCGAATCGGATGGGATGGAATCGTACCGAATCGAATCGAACCGGACGGAATCGAGTCGAATCGAATCGGATCGGGTCGAATCGAATCGGGTCGAATCGAATCGGATCGGATGGAATCGGACCGAGTCCAATCGAATCGGACGAAATCGAATCGGGCCGAATCGGATCGAATCGGACCGAATCAGACCCATCCGAGTCGAATCGAATCGGGCCGAATCGGGTCGAGTCGGATCTAATCGAATCGAATCGAGTCGGATAGAATCGAATCGAATCGGGTCGAATCGGGTCGAATCGAGTCGGATCGGGTCGAATCGGATCTAATCGAATCGAATCGAATCGGACGGAATCGAATCGAATCGGGTCGAGTCTCATCGAATCAGGTCGAATCGAATCGGATCGAATGGCATCGGATCGAATCGGACCGAATGGAATCGAATCGGGCCGAATCGAATCGAATCGGACCGAATCGAATCGAATCGGATCTAATCGAATCGAATCGAATCGGACCGAATCGAATCGAATCGGGTCGAGTCTCATCGAATTAGGTCCAATCGAGTCGGATCGAATCGGACGGAATCGAATCGAGTCGGACGGAATCGAATCGAACCGAATCGGATCGGATCGAATCGGACGGAATTGAGTCGAATCGGATCGGATCGGGTCGAATCGGATCTAATCGAATCGAATCGAGTCGGACCGAATCGAATCGAATCGGGCCGAATCGAATCGAATCGGGTCGAATCGGGTCGAATCGAATCGGACGGAATCGAATCGAGTCGGACGGAATCGAATCGAATCGAATCGGATCGGATCGAATCGGACCGAATCGGGCAGAATCGAATCGAACCGGGTCGAATCGGGTCGAATCGGATCGAATCGAATCGAGTCGGACCGAATCGAATCGAATCGGACCGAATCGAATCGAATCGGATCTAGTCGAATCGAATCGAATCGGACCGAATCGTATAGAATCGGGTCGAGTCTCATCGAATCAGGTCGAATCGAATCGGATGCAATCGAATCGAATCGAGTCGGACCGAATCGAATCGAATCGGGCCGAATCGAATCGAATCGGGTCGAATCGGGACGAATCGAATCGGACCGAGTCGAATCGAATCGGATCGGACGGAATCGGACCGAATCGAATCGAACCGGACGGAATCGAATCGAATCGAATCGGATCGGATCGAATCGAATCGGACCGAATCGAATCGAATCGGGTCGAACCGGGTCGAATCGAATCGGATCGCATGGAATCGGGCCGAATCGAATCGAATCGGGTCGAATCGGATCGGATGGAATCGGACGGAGTCCAATCGAATCGGACGGAATCGAATCGGGCCGAATCGGATCGAATCGGACCGAATCAGACCCATCCGAGTCGAATCGGACCGAGTCGAATCGAATCGGGCCGAATCGGGTCGAGTCGGACCGAATCAAATCGAATCGAACCGGATCGGGTCGAACCGAATCGAATCGATTCAGACCGAATCGAATCGAATCGGACCGAGTCGAGTCGAATCGGATCGGATCGGGTCGAGTCGGATCTAATCGAATCGAATCCAATCGGGTCGGATCGGATCCAATCGGGTCGTATCTCATCGAATCTCATCGAATGAAGAATGAGGTCGAATCGGACCGAATCGGGCCGAATCGAATCGAATCGGGTCGAATCGGGTCGAATCGAATCGAATCGAATCGAGTCGGACCGAATCGAATCGAATCGGGTCGAGTCTCACCGAATCAGGTCGAACCGGGTCGAATCGAATCGGATCGGATGTAATCGGACCGAATCGAATGGAATCGGACGGAATCGAATCGGATGGAATCGGACCGAATCGAATCGGACCGAATGGAATCGAATCGGGCCGAATCGAATCGAATCGGACCGAATCGAATCGAATCGGATCTAATCGAATCGAATCGAATCGGACCGAATCGAATCGAATCGGGTCGGGTCTCGTCGAATCAGGTCGAATCGAGTCGGATCGAATCGGATCGGATCGAATCGGACCGAATTGAGTTCAATCGGATCTGATCGAATCGAATCGAGTCGGACCGAATCGAATCGAGTCGGGCCGAATCGAATCGAATCGGGTCGAGTCGGGTCGAATCGAATCGGACCGAATCGAATCGAATCGGATCGGATCGAATCGAATCGGACCGAATGGAATCGAATCGGATCGATCGGGTCGAACCGGATCTAATCGAATCGGATCGAATCGGACCGAATGGAATCGAATCGGGCCGAATCGAACCGCGTCTAATCGAATCGAATCGAGTCGAACCGAATCGAACCGAATCGGGCCGAATCGAACCGAATCGGGTCGAATCGGGTCGAATCGAATCGGATCGGATGGAATCGGACCGAATCGAATCGAGTCGGACAAAATCGAATCGAATCGAATCGGATCGGATGGAATCGGACCGAATCGAATCGAACCGGACGGAATCGAGTCGAATCGAATCGGATCGGGTCGAATCGAATCGGGTCGAATCGAATCGGATCGGATGGAATCGGACCGAGTCAAATCGAATCGGACGGAATCGAATCGGGCCGAATCGGATCGAGTCGGATCTAATCAAATCGAATCGAGTCGGATAGAATCGAATCGAATCAGGTCGAACCGGGTCGAATCGAATCGGATCGGATGTAATCGGACCGAATCGAATGGAATCGGACGGAATCGAATCGGATGGAATCGGACCGAGTCGAGTCGAATCGGATCGGATCGGGTCGAGTCGGATCTAATCGAATCGAATCCAATCGGGTCGGATCGGATCCAATCGGGTCGTATCTCATCGAATCTCATCGAATGAAGAATGAGGTCGAATCGGACCGAATCGGGCCGAATCGAATCGAATCGGGTCGAATCGGGTCGAATCGAATCGAATCGAATCGAGTCGGACCGAATCGAATCGAATCGGATCGAGTCTCACCGAATCAGGTCGAACCGGGTCGAATCGAATCGGATCGGATGAATCGGACCGAATCGAATCGAATCGGACGGAATCGAATCGGATGGAATCGGATCGAATCGAATCGGACCGAATGGAATCGAATCGGGCCGAATCGAATCGAATCGGACCGAATCGAATCGAATCGGATCTAATCGAATCGAATCGAATCGGACCGAATCGAATCGAATCGGGTCGGGTCTCGTCGAATCAGGTCGAATCGAGTCGGATCGAATCGGATCGGATCGAATCGGACCGAATCGAGTTCGAATCGGATCGATCGAATCGAATCGAGTCGGACCGAATCGAATCGAATCGGGCCGAATCGAATCGAATCGGGTCGAGTCGGGTCGAATCGAATCGGACCGAATCGAATCGAATCGGATCGGATCGAATCGAATCGGACCGAATGGAATCGAATCGGATCGATCGGGTCGAACCGGATCTAATCGAATCGGATCGAATCGGACCGAATCGAATCGAATCGGGCCGAATCGAACCGCGTCGAATCGAATCGAATCGAGTCGAATCGAATCGAATCGAATCGGGCCGAATCGAATCGAATCGGGTCGAATCGGGTCGAATCGAATCGGATCGGATGGAATCGGACCGAATCGAATCGAGTCGGACAAAATCGAATCGAATCGAATCGGATCGGATGGAATCGGACCGAATCGAATCGAACCGGACGGAATCGAGTCGAATCGAATCGGATCGGGTCGAATCGAATCGGGTCGAATCGAATCGGATCGGATGGAATCGGACCGAGTCAAATCGAATCGGACGGAATCGAATCGGGCCGAATCGGATCGAGTCGGATCTAATCAAATCGAATCGAGTCGGATAGAATCGAATCGAATCAGGTCGAACCGGGTCGAATCGAATCGGATCGGATGTAATCGGACCGAATCGAATGGAATCGGACGGAATCGAATCGGATGGAATCGGACCGAGTCGAGTCGAATCGGATCGGATCGGGTCGAGTCGGATCTAATCGAATCGAATCCAATCGGGTCGGATCGGATCCAATCGGGTCGTATCTCATCGAATCTCATCGAATGAAGAATGAGGTCGAATCGGACCGAATCGGGCCGAATCGAATCGAATCGGGTCGAATCGGGTCGAATCGAATCGAATCGAATCGAGTCGGACCGAATCGAATCGAATCGGATCGAGTCTCACCGAATCAGGTCGAATCGGGTCGAATCGAATCGGATCGGATGAATCGGACCGAATCGAATCGAATCGGACGGAATCGAATCGGATGGAATCGGACCGAATCGAATCGGACCGAATGGAATCGAATCGGGCCGAATCGAATCGAATCGGACCGAATCGAATCGAATCGGATCTAATCGAATCGAATCGAATCGGACCGAATCGAATCGAATCGGGTCGGGTCTCGTCGAATCAGGTCGAATCGAGTCGGATCGAATCGAATCGAATCGAATCGGACCGAATCGAATCGAGTCGGGCCGAATCGAATCGAATCGGGTCGAGTCGGGTCGAATCGAATCGGACCGAATCGAATCGAATCGGATCGGATCGAATCGAATCGGACCGAATGGAATCGAATCGGATCGATCGGGTCGAACCGGATCTAATCGAATCGGATCGAATCGGACCGAATGGAATCGAATCGGGCCGAATCGAACCGCGTCTAATCGAATCGAATCGAGTCGAACCGAATCGAACCGAATCGGGTCGAATCGAATCGGATCGGATGGAATCGGACCGAATCGAATCGAGTCGGACAAAATCGAATCGAATCGAATCGGATCGGATGGAATCGGACCGAATCGAATCGAACCGGACGGAATCGAGTCGAATCGAATCGATCGGGTCGAATCGAATCGGGTCGAATCGAATCGGATCGGATGGAATCGGACCGAGTCGAATCGAATCGGACGGAATCGAATCGGGCCGAATCGGATCGAATCGGATCGAATCGAATCGAATCGAGTCGGATCGAATCGAATCGAATCGGGTCGAATCGGGTCGAATCGAATCGGATCGGATGAATCGGACCGAATCGAATCGAATCGGACGGAATCGAATCGGATCGAATCGGACCGAATCGAATCGGACCGAATGGAATCGAATCGGGCCGAATCGAATCGAATCGGACCGAATCGAATCGAATCGGATCTAATCGAATCGAATCGAATCGGACCGAATCGAATCGAATCGGGTCGGGTCTCGTCGAATCAGGTCGAATCGAGTCGGATCGAATCGAATCGAATCGAATCGGACCGAATCGAATCGAGTCGGGCCGAATCGAATCGAATCGGGTCGAGTCGGGTCGAATCGAATCGGACCGAATCGAATCGAATCGGATCGGATCGAATCGAATCGGACCGAATGGAATCGAATCGGATCGATCGGGTCGAATCGGATCGAATCGGATCGAATCGGACCGGAATCGAATCGGGCCGAATCGAACCGCGTCTAATCGAATCGAATCGAGTCGAACCGAATCGAACCGAATCGGGTCGAATCGAATCGGATCGGATGGAATCGGACCGAATCGAATCGAGTCGGACAAAATCGAATCGAATCGAATCGGATCGGATGGAATCGGACCGAATCGAATCGAACCGGACGGAATCGAGTCGAATCGAATCGGATCGGGTCGAATCGAATCGGGTCGAATCGAATCGGATCGGATGGAATCGGACCGAGTCAAATCGAATCGGACGGAATCGAATCGGGCCGAATCGGATCGAGTCGGATCTAATCAAATCGAATCGAGTCGGATCGAATCGAATCGAATCGGGTCGAATCGGGTCGAATCGAGTCGGATCGGATGGAATCGGACCGAATCGAATCGAATCGGTTCGATCGGGTCGAATCGGATCTAATCGAATCGAATCGAATCGGACCGAATCGAATCGAGTCGGACGGAATCGAATCGAATCGAATCGGACCGGATCGAATCGGACGGAATTGAGTCGAATCGGATCGGATCGGGTCGAATCGGATCTAATCGAATCGAATCGAGTCGGACCGAATCGAATCGAATTGGGCCGAATCGAATCGAATCGGGTCGAATCGGGTCGAATCGAATCGGACGGAATCGAATCGGGCCGAATCGGATCGAGTCGGATCTAATCAAATCGAATCGAGTCGGATAGAATCGAATCGAATCGGGTCGAATCGGGTCGAATCGAGTCGGATCGGATGGAATCGGACCGAATCGAATCGAATCGGTTCGATCGGGTCGAATCGGATCTAATCGAATCGAATCGAATCGGACCGAATCGAATCGAATCGGGTCGAGTCTCATCGAATCAGGTCGAATCGAATCGGATCGAATTGCATCGGATCGAATCGGACCGAATGGAATCGAATCGGGCCGAATCGAATCGAATCGGACCGAATCGAATCGAATCGGATCTAATCGAATCGAATCGAATCGGACCGAATCGAATCGAATCGGGTCGAGTCTCATCGAATTAGGTCGAATCGAGTCGGATCGAATCGGACGGAATCGAATCGAGTCGGACGGAATCGAATCGAATCGAATCGGACCGGATCGAATCGGACGGAATTGAGTCGAATCGGATCGGATCGGGTCGAATCGGATCTAATCGAATCGAATCGAGTCGGACCGAATCGAATCGAATTGGGCCGAATCGAATCGAATCGGGTCGAATCGGGTCGAATCGAATCGGACGGAATCGAATCGAGTCGAATCGGGTCGGATCGAATCGAATGGGACCGAATGGAATCGAATCGGATCGATCGGGTCGAACCGGATCTAATCGAATCGAATCGGATCGGGTCGAATCGAGTCGAATCGAATCGAATCGGATCGGATCGAATCGGACCGAATCGGGCCGAGTCGAATCGAATCGGGTCGAATCGGGTCGAATCGAATCGAATCGAATCGAGTCGGACCGAATCGAATCGAATCGGGCCGAATCGAATCGAATCGGGTCGAATCGGGTCGAATCGAATCGGACCGAATCGAATCGAGTCGGACGGAATCGAATCCAATCGAATCGGATCGGACGGAATCGGACCGAATCGAATCGAACCGGACGGAATCGAATCGAATCGAATCGGATCGGATCGAATCGAATCGGACCGAATCGAATCGAATCGGGTCGAATCGGGTCGAATCGAATCGGATCGGACGGAATCGAATCGAATCGAATCGGATCGGGTCGAATCGAATCGAATCGGACCGAATCGAATCGAATCGGACGGAATCGAATCGAATCGAATCGGATCGTTTCGAATCGAATCGAATCGGACCGAATCGAATCGAATGGGATCGGATCGAATCGAATCGAATCGGGTCGAATCGAATCGGATCGGATGGAATCGGACCGAGTCCAATCGAATCGGACGGAATCGAATCGGGCCGAATCGGATCGAATCGGACCGAATCAGACCCATCCCAGTCGAATCGGACGGAGTCGAATCGAATCGGGCCGAATCGGGTCGAATCGAATCGGACCGAATCGAATCGAGTCGGACGGAATCGAATCCAATCGAATCGGATCGGACGGAATCGGACCGAATCGAATCGAATCGGGCCGAATCGAATCGAATCGGGTCGATCGGGTCGAACCGGATCTAATCGAATCGAATCGGACCGAGTCGAATCGAATCGGGTCGAATCGGGTCGAATCGAATCGGATCGGATGGAATCGGACCGAATCGAATCGAATCGGACGGAATCGAATCGAATCGAATCGGATCGGGTCGAATCGAATCGAATCGGACCGAATCGAATCGAATGGGATCGGATCGAATCGAATCGGACCGAATCGAATCGAATCGGATCGATCGGGTCGAACCGGATCGAATCGAATCGGATCGAATCGGACCGAATGGAATCGAATCGGGCCGAATCGAATCGGATCGAATCGAATCGAATCGACGAATCGAATCGAATCGAATCGGACCGAATCGAATCGAATCGGACGGAATCGAATCGAATCGAATCGAATCGGGTCGAATCGAATCGGATCGGATGGAATCGGACCGAATCGAATCGAATCGGGTCGAATCGAATCGGATCGGATGGAATCGGACCGAGTCCAATCGAATCGGACGGAATCGAATCGGGCCGAATCGGATCGAATCGGACCGAATCAGACCCATCCGAGTCGAATCGGACGGAGTCGAATCGAATCGGGCCGAATCGGGTCGAATCGGACCGAATCGAATCGAATCGGATCGGATCGAATCGAACCGAATCAGACCGATTCGAGTCGAATCGGATCGAATCGGACCAATCGAATCGAATCTCGTCGAATCGGACCGAATCGAATCGAATCGGACCGAATCGAATCGAGTCAATCGGGTCGAGTCTCGTCGAATCAGGTCGAATCGAATCGGATCGAATCGGATCGGATCGAATCGGACCGAATGGAATCGAATCGGACCGAATCGAATCGAATCGGATCTAATCGAATCGAATCGAATCGGACCGAATCGAATCGAATCGGGTCGAGTCTCATCGAATCAGGTCGAATCGAGTCGGATCGAATCGGATCGGATCGAATCGGACCGAATCGAGTCGAATCGGATCGGATCGGGTCGAATCGGATCGAATCGAATCGAATCGAGTCGGACCGAATCGAATCGAATCGGGCCGAATCGAATCGAATCGGACCGAATCGAATCGAATCGGGTCGAATCGGGTCGAATCGAATCGGGTCGAATCGAATCGGGTCGAATCGAATCGGATCGGATGGAATCGGACCGAATCGAATCGAGTCGGACGGAATCGAATCGAATCGAATCGGATCGGATTGAATCGGACCGAATCGAATCGAACCGGACGGAATCGAATCGAATCGAATCGGATCGGATCGAATCGAATCGGACCGAATCGAATCGAATCGAATCGAATCGGGTCGAATCGAATCGGGTCGAATCGAATCGGATCGAATGGAATCGGACCGAATCGGATCGAATCGGAAGGAATCGAATCGAATCGAATCGGATCGGATGGAATCGGACCGAATCGAATCGAACCGGACGGAATCGAATCGAATCGAATCGGATCGGATCGAATCGAGTCGGACGGAGTCGAATCGAATCGGGCCGAATCGGGTCGAATCGGACCGAATCGAGTCGAATCGGGTCGAGTCTCATCGAATCAGGTCGAGTCGAATCGGATCGAATCGGGTCGGATCGAATCGGACCGAATGGAATCGAATCGGATCGGATCGGGTCGAATCGGATCTAATCGAATCGAATCGAGTCGGATAGAACCGAATCGAATCGGGTCGAATCGGGTCGAATCGAGTGGGATCGGATGGAATCGGACCGAATCGAATCGAATCTAACGGAATCGAATCGAATCGAATCGGATCGGATGGAATCCGACCGAATCGAATGGAATCGGACGGAATCGAATCGGATGGAATCGGACCGAATCGAATCGGACCGAATGGAATCGAATCGGGCCGAATCGAATCGAATCGGACCGAATCGAATCGAATCGGATCTAATCGAATCGAATCGAATCGGACCGAATCGAATCGAATCGGGTCGAGTCTCGTCGAATCAGGTCGAGTCGAATCGGATCGAATCGGGTCGGATCGAATCGGACCGAATCGAGTTCAATCGGATCGATCGAATCGAATCGAGTCGGACCGAATCGAATCGAGTCGGGCCGAATCGAATCGAATCGGGTCGAGTCGGGTCGAATCGAATCGGACCGAATCGAATCGAATCGGATCGGATCGAATCGAATCGGACCGAATGGAATCGAATCGGATCGATCGGGTCGAACCGGATCTAATCGAATCGGATCGAATCGGACCGAATGGAATCGAATCGGGCCGAATCGAACCGCGTCTAATCGAATCGAATCGAGTCGAACCGAATCGAACCGAATCGGGCCGAATCGAACCGAATCGGGTCGAATCGGGTCGAATCGAATCGGATCGGATGGAATCGGACCGAATCGAATCGAGTCGGACAAAATCGAATCGAATCGAATCGGATCGGATGGAATCGGACCGAATCGAATCGAACGGACGGAATCGAGTCGAATCGAATCGATCGGGTCGAATCGAATCGGGTCGAATCGAATCGGATCGGATGGAATCGGACCGAGTCAAATCGAATCGGACGGAATCGAATCGGGCCGAATCGGGTCGAATCGGACCGAATCAGACCCATCCGAGTCGAATCGAATCGGGCCGAATCGGGTCGAGTCGGATCTAATCAAATCGAATCGAGCCGGATAGAATCGAATCGAATCGGGTCGAATCGGGTCGAATCGAGTCGGATCGGATGGAATCGGACCGAGTCAAATCGAATCGGACGGAATCGAATCGGGCCGAATCGGGTCGAATCGGACCGAATCAGACCCATCCGAGTCGAATCGAATCGGGCCGAATCGGGTCGAGTCGGATCTAATCAAATCGAATCGAGCCGGATAGAATCGAATCGAATCGGTTCGATCGGGTCGAATCGGATCTAATCGAATCGAATCGAATCGGACCGAATCGAATCGAATCGGGTCGAGTCTCATCGAATCAGGTCGAATCGAATCGGATCGAATTGCATCGGATCGAATCGGACCGAATGGAATCGAATCGGGCCGAATCGAATCGAATCGGACCGAATCGAATCGAATCGGATCTAATCGAATCGAATCGAATCATACCGAATCGAATCGAATCGGGTCGAGTCTCATCGAATCAGGTCGAATCGAGTCGGATCGAATCGGATCGGATCGAATCGGACCGAATCGAATCGAATCGGGTCGAGTCTCATCGAATCATGTCGAATCGAGTCGGGTCGAATCGGATCTAATCGAATCGAATCGAGTCGTACCGAATCGAATCGAATCGGGCCGAATGGAATCGAATCGGACCGAATCGAATCGAATCGTTTCGAATCGGGTCGAATCGAATCGGATCGGATGGAATCGGACCGAATCGAATCGAACCGGACGGAATCGAATCGAATCGAATCGGATCGGATCGAATCGAATCGGACCGAATCGAATAGAATCGGGTCGAATCGGGTCGAATCGAATCGGGTTGAATCGAATCGGATCGAATGGAATCGGACCGAGTCCAATCGAGTCGGACGGAATCGAATCGGACCGAGTCGAATCGAATCGGGCCGAATCGGGTGGAGTCGGACCGAATCGAATCGAGTCGAACCGGATCGGGTCGAACCGAATCGAATCGATTCAGACCGAATCGAATCGAATCGGACCGAGTCGAATCGAATCGGGTCGAATCGAATCGGATCGGATGCAATCGAATCGGATCGGATCGGGTCGAATCGGATACAGTCGAATCGAATCCAATCGGATCGGATCGGATCCAATCTGGTCGTATCTCATCGAATGTCATCGAATGAGGTCGAATCGGATCGAATCGAATCGGGTCGAATCGGACCGAATCGAGTCGAATCGGGTCGAATCGAATCGAATCAGGTCGAATCGAATCGAATCGAATCGGTCGAATCGAATCGAATTAGGTCGAATCGAATCGGATCGAATCGGACCGAATCGAATCGAGTCGGACGGAATCGAATCGAATCGAATCGGACCGGATCGAATCGGACGGAATTGAGTCGAATCGGATCGGATCGGGTCGAATCGGATCTAATCGAATCGAATCGAGTCGGACCGAATCGAATCGAATTGGGCCGAATCGAATCGAATCGGGTCGAATCGGGTCGAATCGAATCGGACGGAATCGAATCGGGCCGAATCGGATCGAGTCGGATCTAATCAAATCGAATCGAGTCGGATAGAATCGAATCGAATCGGGTCGAATCGGGTCGAATCGGACCGAATCGAATCGAATCGGGTCGAGTCTCATCGAATTAGGTCGAATCGAGTCGGATCGAATCGGACGGAATCGAATCGAGTCGGACGGAATCGAATCGAATCGAATCGGACCGGATCGAATCGGACGGAATCGAGTCGAATCGGATCGGATCGGGTCGAATCGGATCGAATCGAATCGAATCGAGTCGGACCGAATCGAATCGAATCGGGCCGAATCGAATCGAATCGGGTCGAATCGGGTCGAATCGAATCGGACGGAATCGAATCGAGTCGAATCGGGTCGGATCGAATCGAATGGGACCGAATGGAATCGAATCGGATCGATCGGGTCGAACCGGATCTAATCGAATCGAATCGAATCGAATCGAATCGGATCGGGTCGAATCGAGTCGAATCGAATCGAATCGGATCGGATCGAATCGGACCGAATCGGGCCGAGTCGAATCGAATCGGGTCGAATCGGGTCGAATCGAATCGAATCGAATCGAGTCGGACCGAATCGAATCGAATCGGGCCGAATCGAATCGAATCGGGTCGAATCGGGTCGAATCGAATCGGACCGAATCGAATCGAATCGTTTCGAATCGGGTCGAATCGATTCGGATCGGATGGAATCGGACCGAATCGAATCGAACCGGACGGAATCGAATCGAATCGAATCGGATCGGATCGAATCGAATCGGACCGAATCGAATAGAATCGGGTCGAATCGGGTCGAATCGAATCGGGTTGAATCGAATCGGATCGAATGGAATCGGACCGAGTCGAATCGAATCGGACGGAATCGAATCGGACCGAATCGAATCGAATCGGGCCGAATCGGGTCGAATCGGACCGAATCGAATCGAGTCGAATCCGATCGGGTCGAATCGAATCGAATCAGACCGAATCGAATCGAATCGGACCGAATCGAATCGAATCGGGTCGAATCGAATCGGATCGGATGAATCGAATCGGATCGGATCGGGTCGAATCGGAATCGAATCGAATCGAATCGGATCGGATCGGATCGAATCGGTCGAATCGAATCGAATGTCATCGAATCGAGGTCGAATCGGATCGAATCGAATCGGGTCGAATCGGACGAATCGAATCGAATCGGGTCGAATCGAATCGAATCAGGTCGAATCGAATCGAATCGAATCGGGTCGAATCTCATCGAATCAGGTCGAATCGAATCGGATCGAATCGGACCGAATCGAATCGAATCGGACGGAATCGAATCGAATCGAATCGGACCGGATCGAATCGGACGGAATTGAGTCGAATCGGATCGGATCGGGTCGAATCGGATCTAATCGAACCGAATCGGGTTCTAATCGGGTCGAATCGAATCGGATCGGATGGAATCGGACCGAATCGAATCGAGTCGGACAAAATCGAATCGAATCGAATCGGATCGGATGGAATCGGACCGAATCGAATCGAACCGGACGGAATCGAGTCGAATCGAATCGGATCGGTCGAATCGAATCGGGTCGAATCGAATCGATCGGATGGAATCGGACCGAGTCGAATCGAATCGGACGGAATCGAATCGGGCCGAATCGGGTCGAATCGGACCGAATCAGACCCATCCGAGTCGAATCGAATCGGGCCGAATCGGGTCGAGTCGGATCTAATCAAATCGAATCGAGCCGGATAGAATCGAATCGAATCGGGTCGAATCGGGTCGAATCGAATCGGATCGGATGGAATCGGACCGAATCGAATCGAATCGGACGGAATCGAATCGGGCCGAATCGGGTCGAATCGGACCGAATCAGACCCATCGAGTCGAATCGAATCGGGCCGAATCGGGTCGAATCGGATCGAATCGAATCGAATCGGATCGAATCGAATCGAATCGGTTCGATCGGGTCGAATCGGATCGATCGAATCGAATCGAATCGGACCGAATCGAATCGAATCGGGTCGAGTCTCATCGAATCAGGTCGAATCGAATCGGATCGAATCGAATCGGATCGAATCGGACCGAATGGAATCGAATCGGGCCGAATCGAATCGAATCGGACCGAATCGAATCGAATCGGATCTAATCGAATCGAATCGAATCATACCGAATCGAATCGAATCGGGTCGAGTCTCATCGAATCAGGTCGAATCGAGTCGGATCGAATCGGATCGGATCGAATCGGACCGAATTGAGTCGAATCGGGTCGAGTCTCATCGAATCAGGTCGAATCGAATCGGGTCGAATCGGATCGAATCGAATCGAATCGAGTCGAACCGAATCGAATCGAATCGGGCCGAATCGAATCGAATCGGACCGAATCGAATCGAATCGTTTCGAATCGGGTCGAATCGAATCGGATCGGATGGAATCGGACCGAATCGAATCGAACCGGACGGAATCGAATCGAATCGAATCGGATCGGATCGAATCGAATCGGACCGAATCGAATAGAATCGGGTCGAATCGGGTCGAATCGAATCGGGTTGAATCGAATCGGATCGAATGGAATCGGACCGAGTCCAATCGAGTCGGACGGAATCGAATCGCACCGAGTCGAATCGAATCGGGCCGAATCGGGTGGAGTCGGACCGAATCGAATCGAGTCAAACCGGATCGGGTCGAATCGAATCGGATCGGATGCAATCGAATCGGATCGGATCGGGTCGAATCGGATACAGTCGAATCGAATCCAATCGGGTCGGATCGGATCCAATCTGGTCGTATCTCATCGAATCTCATCGAATGAGGTCGAATCGGATCGAATCGAATCGGGTCGAATCGGACCGAATCGAGTCGAATCGGGTCGAGTCTCATCGAATCAGGTCGAGTCGAATCGGATCGAATCGGGTCGGATCGAATCGGACCGAATGGAATCGAATCGGATCGGATCGGGTCGAATCGGATCTAATCGAATCGAATCGAGTCGGATAGAATCGAATCGAATCGGGTCGAATCGGGTCGAATCGAGTCGGATCGGGTCGAATCGGATCTAATCGAATCGAATCGAATCGGACGGAATCGAATCGAATCGGGTCGAGTCTCATCGAATCAGGTCGAATCGAATCGGATCGAATGGCATCGGATCGAATCGGACCGAATGGAATCGAATCGGGCCGAATCGAATCGAATCGGACCGAATCGAATCGAATCGGATCTAATCGAATCGAATCGAATCGGACCGAATCGAATCGAATCGGGTCGAGTCTCATCGAATTAGGTCGAATCGAGTCGGATCGAATCGGACGGAATCGAATCGAGTCGGACGGAATCGAATCGAATCGAATCGGATCGGATCGAATCGGACGGAATTGAGTCGAATCGGATCGGATCGGGTCGAATCGGATCTAATCGAATCGAATCGAGTCGGACCGAATCGAATCGAATCGGGCCGAATCGAATCGAATCGGGTCGAATCGGGTCGAATCGAATCGGACGGAATCGAATCGAGTCGGATAGAACCGAATCGAATCGGGTCGAATCGGGTCGAATCGAATCGGATCGGATGGAATCGGACCGAATCGAATCGAGTCGGACAAAATCGAATCGAATCGAATCGGATGGGATGGAATCGTACCGAATCGAATCGAATCGGACGGAATCGAGTCGAATCGAATCGGATCGGGTCGAATCGAATCGGGTCGAATCGAATCGGATCGGATGGAATCGGACCGAGTCCAATCGAATCGGACGAAATCGAATCGGGCCGAATCGGATCGAATCGGACCGAATCAGACCCATCCGAGTCGAATCGAATCGGGCCGAATCGGGTCGAATCGGATCGAATCGAATCGAATCGAGTCGGATCGAATCGAATCGAATCGGGTCGAATCGGGTCGAATCGAGTCGGATCGGGTCGAATCGGATCTAATCGAATCGAATCGAATCGGACGGAATCGAATCGAATCGGGTCGAGTCTCATCGAATCAGGTCGAATCGAATCGGATCGAATGGCATCGGATCGAATCGGACCGAATGGAATCGAATCGGGCCGAATCGAATCGAATCGGACCGAATCGAATCGAATCGGATCTAATCGAATCGAATCGAATCGAGCCGGATAGAATCGAATCGAATCGGGTCGAATCGGGTCGAATCGAGTCGGATCGGATGGAATCGGACCGAGTCAAATCGAATCGGACGGAATCGAATCGGGCCGAATCGGGTCGAATCGGACCGAATCAGACCCATCCGAGTCGAATCGAATCGGGCCGAATCGGGTCGAGTCGGATCTAATCAAATCGAATCGAGCCGGATAGAATCGAATCGAATCGGTTCGATCGGGTCGAATCGGATCTGATCGAATCGAATCGAATCGGACCGAATCGAATCGAATCGGGTCGAGTCTCATCGAATCAGGTCGAATCGAATCGGATCGAATCGAATCGGATCGAATCGGACCGAATCGAATCGAATCGGGCCGAATCGAATCGAATCGGACCGAATCGAATCGAATCGGATCGAATCGAATCGAATCGAATCGTACCGAATCGAATCGAATCGGGTCGAGTCTCATCGAATCAGGTCGAATCGAGTCGGATCGAATCGGATCGGATCGAATCGGACCGAATTGAGTCGAATCGGGTCGAGTCTCATCGAATCAGGTCGAATCGAATCGGGTCGAATCGGATCGAATCGAATCGAATCGAGTCGTACCGAATCGAATCGAATCGGGCCGAATGGAATCGAATCGGACCGAGTCGAATCGAATCGTTTCGAATCGGGTCGAATCGAATCGGATCGATGGAATCGGACCGAATCGAATCGAATCGGACGGAATCGAATCGAATCGAATCGGATCGGATCGAATCGAATCGGACCGAATCGAATCGAATCGGGTCGAATCGGGTCGAATCGAATCGGGTCGAATCGAATCGGATCGAATGGAATCGGACCGAATCGAATCGAATCGGACGGAATCGAATCGAACCGAGTCGAATCGAATCGGCCGAATCGGTCGAATCGGACCGAATCGAATCGAATCGAATCGAATCGGGTCGAATCGAATCGGATCGGATGAATCGAATCGGATCGGATCGGGTCGAATCGGATCAGTCGAATCGAATCGAATCGGATCGGATCGGATCGAATCGGTCGAATCGAATCGAATGTCATCGAATGAGGTCGAATCGGATCGAATCGAATCGGGTCGAATCGGACCGAATCGAGTCGAATCGGGTCGAGTCTCATCGAATCAGGTCGAGTCGAATCGAATCGAATCGGGTCGAGTCTCATCGAATTAGGTCGAATCGAGTCGGATCGAATCGGACTGAATCGAATCGAGTCGGACGGAATCGAATCGAATCGAATCGGACCGGATCGAATCGGACGGAATTGAGTCGAATCGGATCGGATCGGGTCGAATCGGATCTAATCGAATCGAATCGAGTCGGACCGAATCGAATCGAATTGGGCCGAATCGAATCGAATCGGGTCGAATCGGGTCGAATCGAATCGGACGGAATCGAATCGGGCCGAATCGGATCGAGTCGGATCTAATCAAATCGAATCGAGTCGGATAGAATCGATTCGAATCGGGTCGAATCGGGTCGAATCGGAATCGAATCGAGTCGAATCGGGTCGGATCGAATCGAATGGGACCGAATGGAATCGAATCGGATCGATCGGGTCGAACCGGATCTAATCGAATCGAATCGAATCGAATCGAATCGGATCGGGTCGAATCGAGTCGAATCGAATCGAATCGGATCGGATCGAATCGATCGAATCGGGCCGAGTCGAATCGAATCGGGTCGAATCGGGTCGAATCGAATCGAATCGAATCGAGTCGGACCGAATCGAATCGAATCGGGCCGAATCGAATCGAATCGGGTCGAATCGGGTCGAATCGAATCGGACCGAATCGAATCGAGTCGGACCCAATCGAATCCAATCGAATCGGATCGGACGGAATCGGACCGAATCGAATCGAACCGGACGGAATCGAATCGAATCGAATCGGATCGGATCGAATCGAATCGGACCGAATCGAATCGAATCGAATCGAATCGAGTCGAATCGAATCGAATCGAATCGGCCGAATCGAATCGAATCGGGTCGAATCGGGTCGAATCGAATCGGATCGGATGGAATCGGACCGAATCGAATCGAATCGGACAAAATCGAATCGAATCGAATCGGATCGGATGGAATCGGACCGAATCGAATCGAATCGGACGGAATCGAATCGAATCGAATCGATCGGGTCGAATCGAATCGGGTCGAATCGAATCGGATCGATGGAATCGGACCGAATCGAATCGAATCGGACGGAATCGAATCGGGCCGAATCGGGTCGAATCGGATCGAATCAGACCCATCCGAATCGAATCGAATCGGGCCGAATCGGGTCGAGTCGGATCGAATCGAATCGAATCGAGTCGGATCGAATCGAATCGAATCGGGTCGAATCGGGTCGAATCGAATCGGATCGGATGGAATCGGACCGAGTCGAATCGAATCGGACGGAATCGAATCGGGCCGAATCGGATCGAATCGGATCGAATCAGACCCATCCGAGTCGAATCGAATCGGGCCGAATCGGGTCGAATCGGATCGAATCGAATCGAATCGAATCGGATCGAATCGAATCGAATCGGTTCGATCGGGTCGAATCGGATCGATCGAATCGAATCGAATCGGACCGAATCGAATCGAATCGGGTCGAGTCTCATCGAATCAGGTCGAATCGAATCGGATCGAATCGAATCGGATCGAATCGGACCGAATGGAATCGAATCGGGCCGAATCGAATCGAATCGGACCGAATCGAATCGAATCGGATCTAATCGAATCGAATCGAATCATACCGAATCGAATCGAATCGGGTCGAGTCTCATCGAATCAGGTCGAATCGAGTCGGATCGAATCGATCGGATCGAATCGGACCGAATCGAATCGAATCGGGTCGAGTCTCATCGAATCAGGTCGAATCGAATCGGGTCGAATCGGATCGAATCGAATCGAATCGAGTCGAACCGAATCGAATCGAATCGGGCCGAATCGAATCGAATCGGACCGAATCGAATCGAATCGAATCGAATCGGGTCGAATCGAATCGGATCGGATGGAATCGGACCGAATCGAATCGAATCGGACGGAATCGAATCGAATCGAATCGGATCGGATCGAATCGAATCGGACCGAATCGAATCGAATCGGGTCGAATCGGGTCGAATCGAATCGGGTCGAATCGAATCGGATCGAATCGAATCGGACCGAATCGAATCGAATCGGACGGAATCGAATCGAACCGAATCGAATCGAATCGGGCCGAATCGGGTCGAATCGGACCGAATCGAATCGAATCGAATCGAATCGGGTCGAATCGAATCGGATCGGATGAATCGAATCGGATCGGATCGGGTCGAATCGGATCAATCGAATCGAATCGAATCGGGTCGGATCGGATCGAATCGGTCGAATCGAATCGAATCGAATCGAATCGAGGTCGAATCGGATCGAATCGAATCGGGTCGAATCGGACCGAATCGAATCGAATCGGGTCGAGTCTCATCGAATCAGGTCGAATCGAATCGGATCGAATCGGGTCGGATCGAATCGGACCGAATGGAATCGAATCGGATCGATCGGGTCGAATCGGATCGAATCGAATCGAATCGAGTCGGATCGAATCGAATCGAATCGGGTCGAATCGGGTCGAATCGAATCGGATCGGGTCGAATCGGATCGAATCGAATCGAATCGAATCGGACGGAATCGAATCGAATCGGGTCGAATCGAATCGAATCAGGTCGAATCGAATCGGATCGAATGGAATCGGATCGAATCGGACCGAATCGAATCGAATCGGGCCGAATCGAATCGAATCGGACCGAATCGAATCGAATCGGATCGAATCGAATCGAATCGAATCGGACCGAATCGAATCGAATCGGGTCGAATCTCATCGAATTAGGTCGAATCGAGTCGGATCGAATCGGACGGAATCGAATCGAGTCGGAATCGAATCGAATCGAATCGGATCGGATCGAATCGGACGGAATCGAGTCGAATCGGATCGGATCGGGTCGAATCGGATCGAATCGAATCGAATCGAGTCGGACCGAATCGAATCGAATCGGGCCGAATCGAATCGAATCGGGTCGAATCGGGTCGAATCGAATCGGACGGAATCGAATCGAATCGGATCGAATCGAATCGAATCGGGTCGAATCGGGTCGAATCGAATCGGATCGATCGAATCGGACCGAATCGAATCGAGTCGGACGAATCGAATCGAATCGAATCGGATCGGATCGAATCGGACCGAATCGAATCGAATCGGACGGAATCGAATCGAATCGAATCGATCGGGTCGAATCGAATCGGGTCGAATCGAATCGGATCGGATGGAATCGGACCGAGTCGAATCGAATCGGACGAATCGAATCGGGCCGAATCGGATCGAATCGGACCGAATCAGACCCATCCGAATCGAATCGAATCGGGCCGAATCGGGTCGAATCGGATCGAATCGAATCGAATCGAATCGGATCGAATCGAATCGAATCGGGTCGAATCGGGTCGAATCGAATCGGATCGGGTCGAATCGGATCGAATCGAATCGAATCGAATCGGACGGAATCGAATCGAATCGGGTCGAGTCGAATCGAATCAGGTCGAATCGAATCGGATCGAATGGAATCGGATCGAATCGGACCGAATCGAATCGAATCGGGCCGAATCGAATCGAATCGGACCGAATCGAATCGAATCGGATCGAATCGAATCGAATCGAATCGAGCCGGATCGAATCGAATCGAATCGGGTCGAATCGGGTCGAATCGAATCGGATCGGATGGAATCGGACCGAGTCGAATCGAATCGGACGGAATCGAATCGGGCCGAATCGGGTCGAATCGGACCGAATCAGACCCATCCGAATCGAATCGAATCGGGCCGAATCGGGTCGAATCGGATCGAATCGAATCGAATCGAATCGGATCGAATCGAATCGAATCGGTTCGATCGGGTCGAATCGGATCGATCGAATCGAATCGAATCGGACCGAATCGAATCGAATCGGGTCGAGTCTCATCGAATCAGGTCGAATCGAATCGGATCGAATCGAATCGGATCGAATCGGACCGAATGGAATCGAATCGGGCCGAATCGAATCGAATCGGACCGAATCGAATCGAATCGGATCTAATCGAATCGAATCGAATCGGACCGAATCGAATCGAATCGGGTCGAGTCTCATCGAATCAGGTCGAATCGAGTCGGATCGAATCGGATCGGATCGAATCGGACCGAATCGAATCGAATCGGGTCGAATCTCATCGAATCAGGTCGAATCGAATCGGGTCGAATCGGATCGAATCGAATCGAATCGAGTCGTACCGAATCGAATCGAATCGGGCCGAATGGAATCGAATCGGACCGAATCGAATCGAATCGGGTCGAATCGGGTCGAATCGAATCGGATCGGATGGAATCGGACCGAATCGAATCGAATCGGACGGAATCGAATCGAATCGAATCGGATCGGATCGAATCGAATCGGACCGAATCGAATCGAATCGGGTCGAATCGGGTCGAATCGAATCGGGTCGAATCGAATCGGATCGAATGGAATCGGACCGAGTCGAATCGAATCGGACGGAATCGAATCGAACCGAATCGAATCGAATCGGGCCGAATCGGGTCGAATCGGACCGAATCGAATCGAATCGAACCGATCGGGTCGAATCGAATCGGATCGGATGAATCGAATCGGATCGATCGGGTCGAATCGATCAGTCGAATCGAATCGAATCGGGTCGGATCGGATCGAATCGGTCGAATCTCATCGAATCGAATCGAATCGAGGTCGAATCGGATCGAATCGAATCGGGTCGAATCGGACCGAATCGAATCGAATCGGGTCGAGTCGAATCGAATCAGGTCGAATCGAATCGGATCGAATCGGGTCGGATCGAATCGGACCGAATGGAATCGAATCGGATCGGATCGGGTCGAATCGGATCGAATCGAATCGAATCGAGTCGGATCGAATCGAATCGAATCGGGTCGAATCGGGTCGAATCGAATCGGATCGGGTCGAATCGGAATCGAATCGAATCGAATCGGACGGAATCGAATCGAATCGGGTCGAGTCTCATCGAATCAGGTCGAATCGAATCGGATCGAATGGAATCGGATCGAATCGGACCGAATCGAATCGAATCGGGCCGAATCGAATCGAATCGGACCGAATCGAATCGAATCGGATCGAATCGAATCGAATCGAATCGGACCGAATCGAATCGAATCGGGTCGAGCCTCATCGAATTAGGTCCAATCGAGTCGGATCGAATCGGACGGAATCGAATCGAGTCGGACGGAATCGAATCGAACCGAATCGGATCGGATCGAATCGGACGGAATCGAGTCGAATCGGATCGATCGGGTCGAATCGGATCGAATCGAATCGAATCGAATCGGACCGAATCGAATCGAATCGGGCCGAATCGAATCGAATCGGGTCGAATCGGGTCGAATCGAATCGGACGGAATCGAATCGAGTCGGATCGAACCGAATCGAATCGGGTCGAATCGGGTCGAATCGAATCGGATCGGATGGAATCGGACCGAATCGAATCGAGTCGGACAAAATCGAATCGAATCGAATCGGATCGGATGGAATCGTACCGAATCGAATCGAACCGGACGGAATCGAGTCGAATCGAATCGGATCGGGTCGAATCGAATCGGGTCGAATCGAATCGGATCGGATGGAATCGGACCGAGTCCAATCGAATCGGACGAAATCGAATCGGGCCGAATCGGATCGAATCGGACCGAATCAGACCCATCCGAGTCGAATCGAATCGGGCCGAATCGGGTCGAGTCGGATCTAATCGAATCGAATCGAGTCGGATAGAATCGAATCGAATCGGGTCGAATCGGGTCGAATCGAGTCGGATCGGGTCGAATCGGATCGAATCGAATCGAATCGAATCGGACGGAATCGAATCGAATCGGGTCGAGTCTCATCGAATCAGGTCGAATCGAATCGGATCGAATGGCATCGGATCGAATCGGACCGAATGGAATCGAATCGGGCCGAATCGAATCGAATCGGACCGAATCGAATCGAATCGGATCTAATCGAATCGAATCGAATCGGACCGAATCGAATCGAATCGGGTCGAGTCTCATCGAATTAGGTCGAATCGAGTCGGATCGAATCGGACGGAATCGAATCGAGTCGGACGGAATCGAATCGAATCGAATCGGATCGGATCGAATCGGACGGAATTGAGTCGAATCGGATCGGATCGGGTCGAATCGGATCTAATCGAATCGAATCGAGTCGGACCGAATCGAATCGAATCGGGCCGAATCGAATCGAATCGGGTCGAATCGGACCGAATCGAATCGAATCGGACGGAATCGAATCGAATCGGATCGAATCGGGCAGAATCGAATCGAATCGGGTCGAATCGGGTCGAATCGGATCGAATCGAATCGAGTCGGACCGAATCGAATCGAATCGGACCGAATCGAATCGAATCGGATCTAGTCGAATCGAATCGAATCGGACCGAATCGAATCGAATCGGGTCGAGTCTCATCGAATCAGGTCGAATCGAATCGGATGCAATCGAATCGAATCGAGTCGGACCGAATCGAATCGAATCGGGCCGAATCGAATCGAATCGGGTCGAATCGGCACGAATCGAATCGGACCGAGTCGAATCGAATCGGATCGGACGGAATCGGACCGAATCGAATCGAACCGGACGGAATCGAATCGAATCGAATCGGATCGGATCGAATCGAATCGGACCGAATCGAATCGAATCGGGTCGAACCGGGTCGAATCGAATCGGATCGCATGGAATCGGGCCGAATCGAATCGAATCGGGCCGAATCGGATCGAATCGGACCGAATCAGACCCATCCGAGTCGAATCGGACCGAGTCGAATCGAATCGGGCCGAATCGGGTCGAGTCGGACCGAATCAAATCGAATCGAACCGGAACGGGTCGAACCGAATCGAATCGATTCAGACCGAATCGAATCGAATCGGACCGAGTCGAGTCGAATCGGTTCGGATCGGGTCGAGTCGGATCTAATCGAATCGAATCCAATCGGGTCGGATCGGATCCAATCGGGTCGTATCTCATCGAATCTCATCGAATGAAGAATGAGGTCGAATCGGACCGAATCGGGCCGAATCGAATCGAATCGGGTCGAATCGGGTCGAATCGAATCGAATCGAATCGAGTCGGACCGAATCGAATCGAATCGGGTGGAGTCTCACCGAATCAGGTCGAACCGGGTCGAATCGAATCGGATCGGATGTAATCGGACCGAATCGAATGGAATCGGACGGAATCGAATCGGATGGAATCGGACCGAATCGAATCGGACCGAATGGAATCGAATCGGGCCGAATCGAATCGAATCGGACCGAATCGAATCGAATCGGATCTAATCGAATCGAATCGAATCGGACCGAATCGAATCGAGTCGGATCGAATCGGATCGGATCGAATCGGACCGAATTGAGTTCAATCGGATCTGATCGAATCGAATCGAGTCGGACCGAATCGAATCGAGTCGGGCCGAATCGTATCGAATCGGGTCGAGTCGGGTCGAATCGAATCGGACCGAATCGAATCGAATCGGATCGGATCGAATCGAATCGGACCGAATGGAATCGAATCGGATCGATCGGGTCGAACCGGATCTAATCGAATCGGATCGAATCGGACCGAATGGAATCGAATCGGGCCGAATCGAACCGCGTCTAATCGAATCGAATCGAGTCGAACCGAATCGAACCGAATCGGGCCGAATCGAACCGAATCGGGTCGAATCGGGTCGAATCGAATCGGATCGGATGGAATCGGACCGAATCGAATCGAGTCGGACAAAATCGAATCGAATCGAATCGGATCGGATGGAATCGGACCGAATCGAATCGAACCGGACGGAATCGAGTCGAATCGAATCGGATCGGGTCGAATCGAATCGGGTCGAATCGAATCGGATCGGATGGAATCGGACCGAGTCGAATCGAATCGGACGGAATCGAATCGGGCCGAATCGGATCGAATCGGATCGAATCGAATCGAATCGAGTCGGATAGAATCGAATCGAATCGGGTCGAATCGGGTCGAATCGAATCGGATCGGATGGAATCGGACCGAATCGAATCGAATCGGATCGAATCGGGTCGAATCGGATCGAATCGAATCGAATCGAATCGGACCGAATCGAATCGAATCGGGTCGAATCGAATCGAATTAGGTCGAATCGAGTCGGATCGAATCGGACGGAATCGAATCGAATCGGACGGAATCGAATCGAATCGAATCGGACCGGATCGAATCGGACGGAATCGAGTCGAATCGGATCGGATCGGGTCGAATCGGATCGAATCGAATCGAATCGAGTCGGACCGAATCGAATCGAATTGGGCCGAATCGAATCGAATCGGGTCGAATCGGGTCGAATCGAATCGGACGGAATCGAATCGGGCCGAATCGGATCGAATCGGATCGAATCGAATCGAATCGAATCGGATCGAATCGAATCGAATCGGGTCGAATCGGTCGAATCGGACCGAATCGAATCGAATCGGGTCGAATCGAATCGAATTCGGTCGAATCGAGTCGGATCGAATCGGACGGAATCGAATCGAGTCGGACGGAATCGAATCGAATCGAATCGGATCGGATCGAATCGGACGGAATCGAGTCGAATCGGATCGATCGGGTCGAATCGGATCGAATCGAATCGAATCGAGTCGGACCGAATCGAATCGAATCGGGCCGAATCGAATCGAATCGGGTCGAATCGGGTCGAATCGAATCGGACGGAATCGAATCGAATCGAATCGGGTCGGATCGAATCGAATCGGACCGAATCGAATCGAATCGGATCGATCGGGTCGAATCGGATCGAATCGAATCGAATCGAATCGAATCGAATCGAATCGGGTCGAATCGAGTCGAATCGAATCGAATCGGATCGGATCGAATCGGATCGAATCGGGCCGAATCGAATCGAATCGGGTCGAATCGGGTCGAATCGAATCGAATCGAATCGAATCGGACCGAATCGAATCGAATCGGGCCGAATCGAATCGAATCGGGTCGAATCGGGTCGAATCGAATCGGACCGAATCGAATCGATTCAGACCGAATCGAATCGAATCGGACCGAGTCGAGTCGAATCGGTTCGGATCGGGTCGAATCGGATCGAATCGAATCGAATCGAATCGGGTCGGATCGGATCGAATCGGGTCGAATCTCATCGAATCTCATCGAATGAAGAATCGAGGTCGAATCGGACCGAATCGGGCCGAATCGAATCGAATCGGGTCGAATCGGGTCGAATCGAATCGAATCGAATCGAGTCGGACCGAATCGAATCGAATCGGGTCGAGTCTCACCGAATCAGGTCGAATCGGGTCGAATCGAATCGGATCGGATGAATCGGACCGAATCGAATGGAATCGGACGGAATCGAATCGGATGGAATCGGACCGAATCGAATCGGACCGAATGGAATCGAATCGGGCCGAATCGAATCGAATCGGACCGAATCGAATCGAATCGGATCGAATCGAATCGAATCGAATCGGACCGAATCGAATCGAATCGGATCGAATCGGATCGGATCGAATCGGACCGAATCGAGTTCGAATCGGATCGATCGAATCGAATCGAGTCGGACCGAATCGAATCGAATCGGGCCGAATCGAATCGAATCGGGTCGAATCGGGTCGAATCGAATCGGACCGAATCGAATCGAATCGGATCGGATCGAATCGAATCGGACCGAATGGAATCGAATCGGATCGATCGGGTCGAACCGGATCTAATCGAATCGGATCGAATCGGACCGAATGGAATCGAATCGGGCCGAATCGAATCGCGTCGAATCGAATCGAATCGAGTCGAACCGAATCGAATCGAATCGGGCCGAATCGAACCGAATCGGGTCGAATCGGGTCGAATCGAATCGGATCGATGGAATCGGACCGAATCGAATCGAGTCGGACAAAATCGAATCGAATCGAATCGGATCGATGGAATCGGACCGAATCGAATCGAACCGGACGGAATCGAGTCGAATCGAATCGATCGGGTCGAATCGAATCGGGTCGAATCGAATCGGATCGGATGGAATCGGACCGAGTCGAATCGAATCGGACGGAATCGAATCGGGCCGAATCGGATCGAGTCGGATCGAATCGAATCGAGTCGGATCGAATCGAATCGAATCGGGTCGAATCGGGTCGAATCGAATCGGATCGATCGAATCGGACCGAATCGAATCGAATCGGTTCGATCGGGTCGAATCGGATCGAATCGAATCGAATCGAATCGGACCGAATCGAATCGAATCGGGTCGAATCGAATCGAATTAGGTCGAATCGAATCGGATCGAATCGGACGGAATCGAATCGAGTCGGACGGAATCGAATCGAATCGAATCGGATCGGATCGAATCGGACGGAATCGAATCGAATCGGATCGGATCGGGTCGAATCGATCGAATCGAATCGAATCGAATCGGACCGAATCGAATCGAATCGGGCCGAATCGAATCGAATCGGGTCGAATCGGGTCGAATCGAATCGGACGGAATCGAATCGGGCCGAATCGGATCGAATCGGATCGAATCGAATCGAATCGAATCGGATCGAATCGAATCGAATCGGGTCGAATCGGGTCGAATCGGACCGAATCGAATCGAATCGGGTCGAATCGAATCGAATCGGTCGAATCGAATCGGATCGAATCGGACGGAATCGAATCGAATCGGACGGAATCGAATCGAATCGAATCGGATCGGATCGAATCGGACGGAATCGAATCGAATCGGATCGGATCGGGTCGAATCGGATCGAATCGAATCGAATCGAGTCGGACCGAATCGAATCGAATCGGGGAATCGAATCGAATCGGGTCGAATCGGGTCGAATCGAATCGGACGGAATCGAATCGAATCGAATCGGGTCGGATCGAATCGAATCGGACCGAATGGAATCGAATCGGATCGATCGGGTCGAATCGGATCGAATCGAATCGAATCGAATCGAATCGAATCGAATCGGGTCGAATCGAATCGAATCGAATCGAATCGGATCGATCGAATCGGACCGAATCGAATCGAATCGAATCGGGTCGAATCGGTCGAATCGAATCGAATCGAATCGAATCGGACCGAATCGAATCGAATCGGGCCGAATCGAATCGAATCGGGTCGAATCGGGTCGAATCGAATCGGACCGAATCGAATCGAGTCGGACGGAATCGAATCGAATCGAATCGGATCGACGGAATCGGACCGAATCGAATCGAATCGGACGGAATCGAATCGAATCGAATCGGATCGGATCGAATCGAATCGGACCGAATCGAATCGAATCGGGTCGAATCGGGTCGAATCGAATCGGATCGGATGGAATCGGACCGAATCGAATCGAATCGGACGGAATCGAATCGAATCGAATCGGATCGGGTCGAATCGAATCGAATCGGACCGAATCGAATCGAATGGGATCGGATCGAATCGAATCGAATCGGGTCGAATCGAATCGGATCGGATGGAATCGGACCGAATCGAATCGAATCGACGGAATCGAATCGGGTCGAATCGGATCGAATCGGATCGAATCGGACCGAATCGAATCGAATCGGACGGAATCGAATCGAATCGGGCCGAATCGGGTCGAATCGAATCGGATCGAATCGAATCGAATCGGACGGAATCGAATCGAATCGGGTCGAGTCGAATCGAATTCGGTCGAATCGAGTCGGATCGAATCGGACGGAATCGAATCGAATCGGACGGAATCGAATCGAATCGAATCGGATCGGATCGAATCGGACGGAATCGAGTCGAATCGGATCGATCGGGTCGAATCGGATCTAATCGAATCGAATCGAATCGGACCGAATCGAATCGAATCGGGCCGAATCGAATCGAATCGGGTCGAATCGGGTCGAATCGAATCGGACGGAATCGAATCGGCCGAATCGGATCGAATCGGATCGAATCGAATCGAATCGATCGGATCGAATCGAATCGAATCGGTCGAATCGGGTCGAATCGGACCGAATCGAATCGAATCGGGTCGAGTCTCATCGAATTAGGTCGAATCGAGTCGGATCGAATCGGACGGAATCGAATCGAGTCGGACGGAATCGAATCGAATCGAATCGGATCGGATCGAATCGGACGGAATCGAGTCGAATCGATCGGATCGGGTCGAATCGGATCGAATCGAATCGAATCGAGTCGGACCGAATCGAATCGAATTGGGCCGAATCGAATCGAATCGGGTCGAATCGGGTCGAATCGAATCGGACGGAATCGAATCGAGTCGAATCGGGTCGGATCGAATCGAATCGGACCGAATGGAATCGAATCGGATCGATCGGGTCGAACCGGATCTAATCGAATCGAATCGAATCGAATCGAATCGGATCGGGTCGAATCGAGTCGAATCGAATCGAATCGGATCGGATCGAATCGGACCGAATCGGGCCGAATCGAATCGAATCGGGTCGAATCGGGTCGAATCGAATCGAATCGAATCGAGTCGGACCGAATCGAATCGAATCGGGCCGAATCGAATCGAATCGGGTCGAATCGGGTCGAATCGAATCGGACCGAATCGAATCGAGTCGGACGGAATCGAATCCAATCGAATCGGATCGGACGGAATCGGACCGAATCGAATCGAACCGGACGGAATCGAATCGAATCGAATCGGATCGGATCGAATCGAATCGGACCGAATCGAATCGAATCGGGTCGAATCGGGTCGAATCGAATCGGATCGGATGGAATGGGACCGAATCGAATCGAATCGGACGGAATCGAATCGAATCGAATCGGATCGGGTCGAATCGAATCGAATCGGACCGAATCGAATCGAATGGGATCGGATCGAATCGAATCGAATCGGGTCGAATCGAATCGGATCGGATGGAATCGGACCGAGTCCAATCGAATCGGACGGAATCGAATCGGGCCGAATCGGATCGAATCGGATCGAATCAGACCCATCGAATCGAATCGGACGGAGTCGAATCGAATCGGGTCGAATCGGGTCGAATCGAATCGGACCGAATCGAATCGAATCGGACGGAATCGAATCGAATCGGATCGGACGAATCGGATCTAATCGAATCGAATCGGACCGAATCGAATCGAATCGGGTCGAATCGGGTCGAATCGAATCGGATCGGATGGAATCGGACCGAATCGAATCGAATCGGACGGAATCGAATCGAATCGAATCGGATCGGGTCGAATCGAATCGAATCGGACCGAATCGAATCGAATGGGATCGGATCGAATCGAATCGGACCGAATGGAATCGAATCGGATCGATCGGGTCGAACCGGATCTAATCGAATCGGATCGAATCGGACCGAATGGAATCGAATCGGGCCGAATCGAGTCGGATTTAATCGAATCGAATCGAGTCGGACCGAATCGAATCGAATCGGGTCGAATCGAATCGGATCGGATGGAATCGGACCGAATCGAATCGAATCGGGTCGAATCGAATCGGATCGATGGAATCGGACCGAATCGAATCGAATCGGACGGAATCGAATCGGGCCGAATCGGATCGAATCGGACCGAATCAGACCCATCGAGTCGAATCGGACGGAGTCGAATCGAATCGGGCCGAATCGGGTCGAGTCGGACCGAATCGAATCGAATCGGATCGGATCGAATCGAATCGAATCAGACCGATTCGAATCGAATCGGATCGAATCGGACCAATCGAATCGAATCTCGTCGAATCGGACCGAATCGAATCGAATCGGACCGAATCGAATCGAGTCGAATCGGGTCGAGTCTCGTCGAATCAGGTCGAATCGAATCGGATCGAATCGGATCGGATCGAATCGGACCGAATCGAATCGAATCGGACCGAATCGAATCGAATCGGATCGAATCGAATCGAATCGAATCGGACCGAATCGAATCGAATCGGGTCGAGTCTCATCGAATCAGGTCGAATCGAGTCGGATCGAATCGGATCGGATCGAATCGGACCGAATCGAGTCGAATCGGATCGGATCGGGTCGAATCGGATCGAATCGAATCGAATCGAGTACCGAATCGAATCGAATCGGGCCGAATCGAATCGAATCGGACCGAATCGAATCGAATCGGGTCGAATCGGGTCGAATCGAATCGGGTCGAATCGAATCGGGTCGAATCGAATCGGATCGGATGGAATCGGACCGAATCGAATCGAATCGGACGGAATCGAATCGAATCGAATCGGATCGGATCGAATCGGACCGAATCGAATCGAATCGGACGGAATCGAATCGAATCGAATCGATCGGATCGAATCGAATCGGACCGAATCGAATCGGGTCGAATCGAATCGGGTCGAATCGAATCGGGTCGAATCGAATCGGATCGAATCGAATCGGACCGAATCGGATCGAATCGGAAGGAATCGAATCGAATCGAATCGGATCGGATGGAATCGGACCGAATCGAATCGAATCGGACGGAATCGAATCGAATCGAATCGGATCGGATCGAATCGAATCGGACGGAATCGAATCGAATCGGGCCGAATCGGGTCGAATCGGACCGAATCGAATCGAATCGGGTCGAGTCTCATCGAATCAGGTCGAATCGAATCGGATCGAATCGGGTCGGATCGAATCGGACCGAATGGAATCGAATCGGATCGATCGGGTCGAATCGGATCTAATCGAATCGAATCGAGTCGGATCGAATCGAATCGAATCGGGTCGAATCGGGTCGAATCGAATCGGATCGGATGGAATCGGACCGAATCGAATCGAATCGAACGGAATCGAATCGAATCGAATCGGATCGGATCGAATCCGACCGAATCGAGTCGAACCGGACGGAATCGAATCGAATCGAGTCGGACCGAATCGAATCGAATCGAATCGGATCGGATGGAATCGGACCGAATCGAGTCGAACCGGACGGAATCGAGTCGAATCGAACCGAATCGGGCCGAATCGGGTCGAATCGAATCGGATCGGATGGAATCGGACCGAATCGAATCGAGTCGGACAAAATCGAATCGAATCGAATCGGATCGGATGGAATCGGACCGAATCGAGTCGAACCGGACGGAATCGAGTCGAATCGAATCGGATCGGGTCGAATCGAATCGGGTCGAATCGAATCGGGCCGAATCGGGTCGAATCGAATCGGATCGGATGGAATCGGACCGAGTCCAATCGATTCGGACGGAATCGAATCGGGCCGAATCGGATCGAATCGGACCGAATCAGACCCATCCGAGTCGAATCGAATCGGGCCGAATCGGGTCGAGTCGGATCTAATCGAATCGAATCGAGTCGGATAGAATCGAATCGAATCGGGTCGAATCGGGTCGAATCGAGTCGGATCGGATGGAATCGGACCGAATCGAATCGAATCGGTTCGATCGGGTCGAATCGGATCTAATCGAATCGAATCGAATCGGACCGAATCGAATCGAATCGAATCGGGTCGAGTCTCATCGAATCAGGTCGAATCGAATCGGATCGAATTGTATCGGATCGAATCGGACCGAATGGAATCGACTCGGGCCGAATCGAATCGAATCTTACCGAATCGAATCGAATCGGATCGAATCGAATCGAATCGAATCGGACCGAATCGAATCGAATCGGGTCGAGTCTCATCGAATTAGGTCGAATCGAGTCGGATCGAATCGGACGGAATCGAATCGAGTCGGACGGAATCGAATCGAATCGAATCGGATCGGATCGAATCGGACGGAATCGAGTCGAATCGGATCGATCGGGTCGAATCGGATCGAATCGAATCGAATCGAGTCGGACCGAATCGAATCGAATCGGGCCGAATCGAATCGAATCGGGTCGAATCGGGTCGAATCGAATCGGACGGAATCGAATCGAGTCGAATCGGTCGGATCGAATCGAATCGGACCGAATCGAATCGAATCGGATCGATCGGGTCGAATCGGATCGAATCGAATCGAATCGAATCGAATCGAATCGAATCGGGTCGAATCGAGTCGAATCGAATCGAATCGAATCGGATCGAATCGATCGAATCGGGCCGAATCGAATCGAATCGGGTCGAATCGGGTCGAATCGAATCGAATCGAATCGAATCGGACCGAATCGAATCGAATCGGGCCGAATCGAATCGAATCGGGTCGAATCGGGTCGAATCGAATCGGACCGAATCGAATCGAGTCGGACGGAATCGAATCCAATCGAATCGGATCGGACGGAATCGGACCGAATCGAATCGAACCGGACGGAATCGAATCGAATCGAATCGGATCGGATCGAATCGAATCGGACCGAATCGAATCGAATCGGGTCGAATCGGGTCGAATCGAATCGGATCGATGGAATCGGACCGAATCGAATCGAATCGGACGGAATCGAATCGAATCGAATCGGATCGGGTCGGATCGAATCGAATCGGACCGAATCGAATCGAATGGGATCGGATCGAATCGAATCGAATCGGGTCGAATCGAATCGGATCGGATGGAATCGGACCGAGTCCAATCGAATCGGACGGAATCGAATCGGGCCGAATCGGATCGAATCGGACCGAATCAGACCCATCGAATCGAATCGGACGGAGTCGAATCGAATCGGGCCGAATCGGGTCGAATCGAATCGGACCGAATCGAATCGAATCGGACGGAATCGAATCGAATCGAATCGGATCGGATCGGAATCGGACCGAATCGAATCGAATCGGGCCGAATCGAATCGAATCGGGTCGATCGGGTCGAATCGGATCGAATCGAATCGAATCGGACCGAATCGAATCGAATCGGGTCGAATCGGGTCGAATCGAATCGGATCGGATCGAATCGGACCGAATCGAATCGAATCGGACGGAATCGAATCGAATCGAATCGGATCGGGTCGAATCGAATCGAATCGGACCGAATCGAATCGAATCGGATCGGATCGAATCGAATCGGGCCGAATCGAATCGAATCGGATCGATCGGGTCGAATCGGATCGAATCGAATCGGATCGAATCGGACCGAATCGAATCGAATCGGGCCGAATCGAATCGGATCGAATCGAATCGAATCGAATCGGACCGAATCGAATCGAATCGGGTCGAATCGAATCGGATCGGATCGAATCGGACCGAATCGAATCGAATCGGGTCGAATCGAATCGGATCGGATGGAATCGGACCGAATCGAATCGAATCGGACGGAATCGAATCGGGCCGAATCGGATCGAATCGGATCGAATCAGACCCATCGAGTCGAATCGGACGGAGTCGAATCGAATCGGGCCGAATCGGGTCGAATCGGACCGAATCGAATCGAATCGGATCGGATCGAATCGAACCGAATCGGACCGAATCGAATCGAATCGGATCGAATCGGACCAATCGAATCGAATCTCGTCGAATCGGACCGAATCGAATCGAATCGGACCGAATCGAATCGAGTCGAATCGGGTCGAATCTCGTCGAATCAGGTCGAATCGAATCGGACCGAATGGAATCGAATCGGACCGAATCGAATCGAATCGGATCTAATCGAATCGAATCGAATCGGACCGAATCGAATCGAATCGGGTCGAGTCTCATCGAATCAGGTCGAATCGAGTCGGATCGAATCGGATCGGATCGAATCGGACCGAATTGAATCGAATCGGATCGGATGGGGTCGAATCGGATCTAATCGAATCGAATCGAATCGGACCGAATCGAATCGAATCGGGTCGAGTCTCATCGAATCAGGTCGAATCGAGTCGGATCGAATCGGATCGGATCGAATCGGACCGAATTGAGTCGAATCGGATCGGATCGGGTCGAATCGGATCTAATCGAATCGAATCGAGTCGGATCGAATCGAATCGAATCGGGTCGAATCGGGTCGAATCGAATCGGATCGATCGAATCGGACCGAATCGAATCGAATCGAACGGAATCGAATCGAATCGAATCGGATCGGATCGAATCGACCGAATCGAATCGAATCGGACGGAATCGAATCGAATCGAATCGGATCGAATCGAATCGAATCGAATCGGATCGGATGGAATCGGACCGAATCGAGTCGAACCGGACGGAATCGAGTCGAATCGAACCGAATCGGGCCGAATCGGGTCGAATCAAATCGGATCGGATGGAATCGGACCGAATCGAATCGAGTCGGACGAATCGAATCGAATCGAATCGGATCGGATGGAATCGGACCGAATCGAGTCGAACCGGACGGAATCGAGTCGAATCGAATCGGATCGGGTCGAATCGAATCGGGTCGAATCGAATCGGGCCGAATCGGGTCGAATCGAATCGGATCGGACGGAATCGGACCGAGTCCAATCGATTCGGACGGAATCGAATCGGGCCGAATCGGATCGAATCGGACCGAATCAGACCCATCCGAGTCGAATCGAATCGGGCCGAATCGGGTCGAGTCGGATCTAATCGAATCGAATCGAGTCGGATAGAATCGAATCGAATCGGGTCGAATCGGGTCGAATCGAGTCGGATCGGATGGAATCGGACCGAATCGAATCGAATCGGTTCGATCGGGTCGAATCGGATCTAATCGAATCGAATCGAATCGGACCGAATCGAATCGAATCGAATCGGGCCGAATCGAATCGAATCGGACTGAATCGAATCGAATCGGGTCGAGTCGGGTCGAATCGAATCGGGTCGAATCGAATCGGGTCGAATCGAATCGGATCGGATGGAATCGGACCGAATGGAATCGAGTCGGACGGAATCGAATCGAATCGAATCGGATCGGATTGAATCGGACCGAATAGAATCGAACCGGACGGAATCGAATCGAATCGAATCGGATCGGATCGAATCGAATCGGACCGAATCGAATCGGGTCGAATCGAATCGGGTCGAATCGAATCGGGTCGAATCGAATCGGATCGAATGGAATCGGACCGAATCGAATCGAATCGGAAGGAATCGAATCGAATCGAATCGGATCGATCGAATCGGACCGAATCGAATCGAATCGGACGGAATCGAATCGAATCGAATCGGATCGGATCGAATCGAATCGGACGGAATCGAATCGAATCGGGTCGAATCGGGTCGAATCGGACCGAATCGAATCGAATCGGGTCGAATCGAATCGAATCAGGTCGAATCGAATCGGATCGAATCGGTCGGATCGAATCGGACCGAATGGAATCGAATCGGATCGATCGGGTCGAACCGGATCTAATCGAATCGAATCGAATCGAATCGAATCGGATCGGGTCGAATCGAGTCGAATCGAATCGAATCGGATCGGATCGAATCGGACCGAATCGGGCCGAATCGAATCGAATCGGGTCGAATCGGGTCGAATCGAATCGAATCGAATCGAGTCGGACCGAATCGAATCGAATCGGGCCGAATCGAATCGAATCGGGTCGAATCGGGTCGAATCGAATCGGACCGAATCGAATCGAGTCGGACGGAATCGAATCGAATCGAATCGGATCGGACGAATCGGACCGAATCGAATCGAATCGGACGGAATCGAATCGAATCGAATCGATCGGATCGAATCGAATCGGACCGAATCGAATCGAATCGGGTCGAATCGGGTCGAATCGAATCGGATCGGATGGAATCGGACCGAATCGAATCGAATCGGACGGAATCGAATCGAATCGAATCGGATCGGGTCGAATCGAATCGAATCGGACCGAATCGAATCGAATGGGATCGGATCGAATCGAATCGAATCGGGTCGAATCGAATCGGATCGGATGGAATCGGACCGAGTCCAATCGAATCGGACGGAATCGAATCGGGCCGAATCGGATCGAATCGGATCGAATCAGACCCATCGAATCGAATCGGACGGAGTCGAATCGAATCGGGCCGAATCGGGTCGAATCGAATCGGACCGAATCGAATCGAGTCGGACGGAATCGAATCCAATCGAATCGGATCGGACGGAATCGGATCTAATCGAATCGAATCGGACCGAGTCGAATCGAATCGGGTCGAATCGGGTCGAATCGAATCGGATCGGATGGAATCGGACCGAATCGAATCGAATCGGACGGAATCGAATCGAATCGAATCGGATCGGGTCGAATCGAATCGAATCGGACCGAATCGAATCGAATGGGATCGGATCGAATCGAATCGGACCGAATGGAATCGAATCGGATCGATCGGGTCGAACCGGATCTAATCGAATCGGATCGAATCGGACCGAATGGAATCGAATCGGGCCGAATCGAGTCGGATTTAATCGAATCGAATCGAGTCGGACCGAATCGAATCGAATCGGGTCGAATCGAATCGGATCGGATGGAATCGGACCGAATCGAATCGAATCGGATCGGGTCGAATCGAATCGAATCGGACCGAATCGAATCGAATGGGATCGGATCGAATCGAATCGGGCCGAATGGAATGGAATCGGATCGATCGGGTCGAACCGGATCTAATCGAATCGGATCGAATCGGACCGAATGGAATCGAATCGGGCCGAATCGAGTCGGATTTAATCGAATCCAATCGAATCGGATCGGACGGAATCGGACCGAATCGAATCGAATCGGGCCGAATCGAATCGGATCGGGTCGAATCGAATCGGGTCGAATCGAATCGGATCGGATGGAATCGGACCGAGTCCAATCGATTCGGACGGAATCGAATCGGGCCGAATCGGATCGAATCGGACCGAATCAGACCCATCCGAGTCGAATCGAATCGGGCCGAATCGGGTCGAATCGGATCTAATCGAATCGAATCGAATCGGACCGAATCGAATCGAATCGAATCGGGTCGAGTCTCATCGAATCAGGTCGAATCGAATCGGATCGGATGGCATCGGATCGAATCGGACCGAATGGAATCGAATCGGGCCGAATCGAATCGAATCGGACCGAATCGAATCGAATCGCATCTAATCGAATCGAATCGAGTCGGACCGAATCGAATCGAATCGGGTCGAATCGGGTCGAATCGAATCGGACGGAATCGAATCGAGTCGGACGGAATCGAATCGAATCGAATCGGATCGGATCGAGTCGGACGGAATTGAGTCGAATCGGATCGGATCGGGTCGAATCGGATCTAATCGAATCGAATCGAGTCGGACCGAATCGAATCGAATCGGGCCGAATCGAATCGAATCGGGCCGAATCGAATCGAATCGGGTCGAATCGGGTCGAATCGAATCGGACGGAATCGAATCGAGTCGGACGGAATCGAATCGAATCGAATCGGATCGGATCGAATCGAATGGGACCGAATGGAATCGAATCGGATCGGATCGGGTCGAATCGGATCTAATCGAATCGAATCGAGTCGGATAGAACCGAATCGAATCGGGTCGAATCGGGTCGAATCGAATCGGATCGATCGAATCGGACCGAATCGAATCGAATCGAACGGAATCGAATCGAATCGAATCGGATCGGATGGAATCCGACCGAATCGAATCGAATCGGACGGAATCGAATCGAATCGAGTCGGACCGAATCGAATCGAATCGGGCCGAATCGAATCGAATCGGGTCGAATCGGGTCGAATCGAATCGGATCGATGGAATCGGACCGAATCGAATCGAGTCGGACAAAATCGAATCGAATCGAATCGGATCGGATGGAATCGGACCGAATCGAATCGAACGGACGGAATCGAATCGAATCGAATCGATCGGGTCGAATCGAATCGGGTCGAATCGAATCGGATCGGATGGAATCGGACCGAGTCGAATCGAATCGGACGGAATCGAATCGGGCCGAATCGGATCGAATCGGACCGAATCAGACCCATCCGAGTCGAATCGAATCGGGCCGAATCGGGTCGAATCGGATCTAATCGAATCGAATCGAATCGGACCGAATCGAATCGAATCGAATCGGGTCGAGTCGAATCGAATCAGGTCGAATCGAATCGGATCGGATGGAATCGGATCGAATCGGACCGAATCGAATCGAATCGGGCCGAATCGAATCGAATCGGACCGAATCGAATCGAATCGGGTCGAATCGGTCGAATCGAATCGGACGGAATCGAATCGAATCGGACGGAATCGAATCGAATCGAATCGGATCGGATCGAATCGGACGGAATCGAATCGAATCGGATCGGATCGGGTCGAATCGGATCGAATCGAATCGAATCGAGTCGGACCGAATCGAATCGAATCGGGCCGAATCGAATCGAATCGGGCCGAATCGAATCGAATCGGGTCCAATCGGGTCGAATCGAATCGGACCGAATCGAATCGAGTCGGACGGAATCGAATCGAATCGAATCGGATCGGATCGAATCGAATCGGACCGAATCGAATCGAATCGGATCGATCGGGTCGAATCGGATCGAATCGAATCGAATCGGATCTAATCGAATCGAATCGAATCGGACCGAATCGAATCGAATCGGGTCGAGTCTCGTCGAATCAGGTCAAATCGAGTCGGATCGAATCGGATCGGATCGAATCGGACCGAATTGAGTTCAATCGGATCGGATCGGGTCTAATCGGATCTAATCGAATCGAATCGAGTCGTACCGAATCGAATCGAGTCGGGCCGAATCGAATCGAATCGGGTCGAGTCGATTCGAATCGAATCGGACCGAATCGAATCGAATCGGATCGGGTCGAATCGAATCGGAATGAATGGAATCGAGTCGGATCGATCGGGTCGAACCGGATCTAATCGGATCGGATGGAATCGGACCGAATCGAATCGAATCGGACGAATCGAATCGAATCGAATCGGATCGAAGGAATCGGACCGAATCGAATCGAATCGGACGGAATCGAATCGAATCGAATCGATCGGGTCGAATCGAATCGGGTCGAATCGAATCGGATCGGATGGAATCGGACCGAATCGAATCGAATCGGACGGAATCGAATCGAATCGGACGGAATCGAATCGAATCGAATCGGATCGGATCGAATCGAATCGAACCGAATCGAATCGAACCGGATCGATCGGGTCGAATCGGATCGAATCGAATCGAATCGGACCGAATCGACTAGAATCGAATCGGATCGGATCGATTAGAAACGAATCGGACCGAATCGAATCGAATCGATCGGGTCGAATCGAATCGAATCGAATCGAATCGGATCGGATCGAATCGGATCGAATCGGGTCGAATCGAATCGAATCGAATCGAATCGGACCGAATCGAATCGAATCGGGCCGAATCGAATCGAATCGGGTCGAATCGGGTCGATTCGAATCGGACCGAATCGAATCGAGTCGGACGGAATCGAATAAAATCGAATCGGATCGGACGGAATCGCACCGAATCGAATCGAATCGGGTCGAATCGGGTCGAATCGAATCGGATCGGATGGAATCGGACGGAATAGAATCGAATCGGACGGAATCGAATCGAATCGAATCGGATCGGGTCGAATCGGACCGAATCGGGCCGAATCGAATCGAATCGGGTCGAATCGGGTCGAATCTAATCGAATCGAATCGAATCGGACCGAATCGAATCGAATCGGGTCGAGTCTCATCGAATTAGGTCGAATCGAATCGGATCGAATCGGACGGAATCGAATCGAGTCGGACGGAATCGAATCGAATCGAATCGGATCGGATCGAATCGGACGGAATTGAGTCGAATCGGATCGGATCGGGTCGAATCGGATCTAATCGAATCGAATCGAGTCGGACCGAATCGAATCGAATCGGGCCGAATCGAATCGAATCGGGTCGAATCGGACCGAATCGAATCGAGTCGGACGGAATCGAATCGAATCGAATCGGATCGGGTTGAATCGAATCGAATCGGGTCGAATCGAATCGAATCGGTCGAATCGAATCGATCGAATCGGACGGAATCGAATCGAATCGGACGGAATCGAATCGAATCGAATCGGATCGGATCGAATCGGACGGAATCGAATCGAATCGATCGGATCGGGTCGAATCGGATCGAATCGAATCGAATCGAGTCGGACCTAATCGAATCGAATCGGGCCGAATCGAATCGGGTCGAATCGAATCGAATCGAATCGAATCGAATCGGGTCGAATCGGGTCGAATCGAATCGAATCGAATCGAATCGAATCGGACCGAATCGAATCGAATCGGACGGAATCGAATCGAATCGAATCGGATCGGGTCGAATCGAATCGAATCGAATCGAATCGGATCGGATCGAATCGGACCGAATCGGGCCGAATCGAATCGAATCGGGTCGAATCGGGTCGAATCTAATCGAATCGAATCGAATCGGACCGAATCGAATCGAATCGGGTCGAGTCTCATCGAATTAGGTCGAATCGAATCGGATCGAATCGGACGGAATCGAATCGAGTCGGACGGAATCGAATCGAATCGAATCGGATCGGATCGAATCGGACGGAATCGAGTCGAATCGGATCGGATCGGGTCGAATCGGATCGAATCGAATCGAATCGAATCGGACCGAATCGAATCGAATCGGGCCGAATCGAATCGAATCGGGTCGAATCGGACCGAATCGAATCGAGTCGGACGGAATCGAATCGAATCGAATCGGATCGGATCGAATCGGACGGAATTGAGTCGAATCGGATCGGATCGGGTCGAATCGGATCTAATCGAATCGAATCGAGTCGGACCTAATCGAATCGAATCGGGCCGAATCGAATCGGGTCGAATCGAATCGAATCGAATCGAATCGAATCGGGTCGAATCGGGTCGAATCGAATCGAATCGAATCGAATCGAATCGGACCGAATCGAATCGAGTCGGACGGAATCGAATCCAATCGAATCGGATCGGACGGAATCGGACCGAATCGAATCGAACCGGACGGAATCGAATCGAATCGAATCGGATCGGATCGAATCGAATCGGACCGAATCGAATCGAATCGTTCCGAATCGGGTCGAATCGAATCGGATCGGATCGAATCGGACCGAATCGAATCGAATCGGACGGAATCGAATCGAATCGAATCGGATCGGGTCGAATCGAATCGAATCGAATCGAATCGGATCGGCTCGAATCGGACCGAATCGGGTCGAATCGGGTCGAATCTAATCGAATCGAATCGAGTCGGACCGAATCGAATCGAATCGGACCGAATGGAATCGAATCGGATCGATCGGGTCGAACCGGATCTAATCGAATCGAATCGGACCGAATCGAATCGAATCGGGTCGAATCGGGTCGAATCGAATCGGATCGGATCGAATCGGACCGAATCGAATCGAATCGGACGGAATCGAATCGAATCGAATCGATCGGGTCGAATCGAATCGAATCGAATCGAATCGGATCGGATCGAATCGGACCGAATCGGATCGGGTCGAATCGAATCGAATCGAATCGAATCGAATCGGGTCGAATCGGGTCGAATCGAATCGAATCGAATCGAATCGGGCCGAATCGAATCGAATCGGGTCGAATCGGGTCGAATCGAATCGGACCGAATCGAATCGAATCGGACGGAATCGAATCGAATCGAATCGGATCGGCGGAATCGGACCGAATCGAATCGAACCGGACGGAATCGAATCGAATCGAATCGGATCGGATCGAATCGAATCGGACCGAATCGAATCGAATCGAATCGAATCGGGTCGAATCGAATCGGATCGGATGGAATCGGACCGAATCGAATCGAATCGGACGGAATCGAATCGAATCGAATCGGATCGGGTCGAATCGAATCGAATCGAATCGAATCGGATCGGATCGAATCGGACCGAATCGGGCCGAATCGAATCGAATCGGGTCGAATCGGGTCGAATCGAATCGAATCGAATCGAATCGGACCGAATCGAATCGAATCGGGTCGAATCGAATCGAATCGGATCGAATCGATCGAATCGGTCGAATCGAATCGAATCGAATCGAATCGAATCGGGTCGAATCGGGTCGAATCGAATCGAATCGAATCGAATCGGGTCGAATCGAATCGAATCGGGTCGAATCGGGTCGAATCGAATCGGACCGAATCGAATCGAGTCGGACGGAATCGAATCCAATCGAATCGGATCGGACGGAATCGGACCGAATCGAATCGAACCCACGGAATCGAATCGAATCGAATCGGATCGGATCGAATCGAATCGGACCGAATCGAATCGAATCGTTTCGAATCGGGTCGAATCGAATCGGATCGGATGGAATCGGACCGAATCGAATCGAATCGGACCGAATCGAATCGAATCGGACGGAATCGAATCGAATCGAATCGGATCGGGTCGAATCGAATCGAATCGAATCGAATCGGATCTGCTCGAATCGGACCGAATCGGGCCGAATCGAATCGAATCGGGTCGAATCGGGTCGAATCTAATCGAATCGAATCGAATCGGACCGAATCGAATCGAATCGGGTCGAGTCTCATCGAACTAGGTCGAATCGAGTCGGATCGAATCGGACGGAATCGAATCGAGTCGGACGGAATCGAATCGAATCGAATCGAGTCGGGTCGAATCGGGTCGAATCGAGTCGGATCGGATGGAATCGGACCGAATCGAATCGAATCTAACGGAATCGAATCGAATCGAACCGGATCGGATGGAATCCGACCGAATCGAGTCGAACCGGACGGAATCGAATCGAATCGGACCGAATCGAATCGAATCGGGCCGAATCGAACCGAATCGGGCCGAATCGGGTCGAATCGAATCGGATCGGATGGAATCGGACCGAATCGAATCGAGTCGGACAAAATCGAATCGAATCGAATCGGATCGGGTGGAATCGGACCGAATCGAATCGAACCGGACGGAATCGAGTCGAATCGAATCGGATCGGGTCGAATCGAATCGGGTCGAATCGAATCGGATCGGATGGAATCGGACCGAGTCCAATCGATTCGGACGGAATCGAATCGGGCCGAATCGGATCGAATCGGACCGAATCAGACCCATCCGAGTCGAATCGAATCGGGCCGAATCGGGTCGAATCGGATCTAATCGAATCGAATCGAATCGGACCGAATCGAATCGAATCGAATCGGGTCGAGTCTCATCGAATCAGGTCGAATCGAATCGGATCGGATGGCATCGGATCGAATCGGACCGAATGGAATCGAATCGGGCCGAATCGAATCGAATCGGACCGAATCGAATCGAATCGGGTCGAATCGGGTCGAATCGAATCGGACGGAATCGAATCGAGTCGGACGGAATCGAATCGAATCGAATCGGATCGGATCGAGTCGGACGGAATTGAGTCGAATCGGATCGGATCGGGTCGAATCGGATCTAATCGAATCGAATCGAGTCGGACCGAATCGAATCGAATCGGGCCGAATCGAATCGAATCGGGCCGAATCGAATCGAATCGGGTCCAATCGGGTCGAATCGAATCGGACCGAATCGAATCGAGTCGGACGGAATCGAATCGAATCGAATCGGATCGGATCGAATCGAATGGGACCGAATGGAATCGAATCGGATCGATCGGGTCGAACCGGATCTAATCGAATCGAATCGGATCTAATCGAATCGAATCGAATCGGACCGAATCGAATCGAATCGGGTCGAGTCTCGTCGAATCAGGTCAAATCGAGTCGGATCGAATCGGATCGGATCGAATCGGACCGAATTGAGTTCAAATCGGATCGATCGGGTCTAATCGGATCTAATCGAATCGAATCGAGTCGTACCGAATCGAATCGAGTCGGGCCGAATCGAATCGAATCGGGTCGAGTCGATTCGAATCGAATCGGACCGAATCGAATCGAATCGGATCGGGTCGAATCGAATCGGAATGAATGGAATCGAGTCGGATCGATCGGGTCGAACCGGATCTAATCGGATCGGATGGAATCGGACCGAATCGAATCGAGTCGGACAAAATCGAATCGAATCGAATCGGATCGGAAGGAATCGGACCGAATCGAATCGAACCGGACGGAATCGAGTCGAATCGAATCGGATCGGGTCGAATCGAATCGGGTCGAATCGAATCGGATCAGATGGAATCGGACCGAGTCCAATCGAATCGGACGGAATCGAATCGAGTCGGACGGAATCGAATCGAATCGAATCGGATCGGATCGAATCGAATGGGACCGAATGGAATCGAATCGGATCGATCGGGTCGAACCGGATCTAATCGAATCGAATCGGACCGAATCGAATCGAATCGGGTCGGATGGAATCGGACCGAATCGAATCGAATCGGATCGGGTCGAATCGAGTCGAATGGAATCGAGTCGGATCGGATCGAATCGGACCGAATCGGGCCGAATCGAATCGAATCGAATCGAGTCGGACCGAATCGAATCGAATCGGGCCGAATCGAATCGAATCGGGTCGAATCGGGTCGATTCGAATCGGACCGAATCGAATCGAGTCGGACGGAATCGAATCAAATCGAATCGGATCGGACGGAATCGCACCGAATCGAATCGAATCGGGTCGAATCGGGTCGAATCGAATCGGATCGGATGGAATCGGACGGAATAGAATCGAATCGGACGGAATCGAATCGAATCGAATCGGATCGGGTCGAATCGAATCGAATCGAATCGAATCGGATCGGATCGAATCGGACCGAATCGGGCCGAATCGAATCGAATCGGGTCGAATCGGGTCGAATCTAATCGAATCGAATCGAATCGGACCGAATCGAATCGAATCGGGTCGAGTCTCATCGAATTAGGTCGAATCGAATCGGATCGAATCGGACGGAATCGAATCGAGTCGGACGGAATCGAATCGAATCGAATCGGATCGGATCGAATCGGACGGAATTGAGTCGAATCGGATCGGATCGGGTCGAATCGGATCTAATCGAATCGAATCGAGTCGGACCGAATCGAATCGAATCGGGCCGAATCGAATCGAATCGGGTCGAATCGGACCGAATCGAATCGAGTCGGACGGAATCGAATCGAATCGAATCGGATCGGGTTGAATCGAATCGAATCGGGTCGAGTCTCATCGAATTAGGTCGAATCGAATCGGATCGAATCGGACGGAATCGAATCGAGTCGGACGGAATCGAATCGAATCGAATCGGATCGGATCGAATCGGACGGAATTGAGTCGAATCGGATCGGATCGGGTCGAATCGGATCTAATCGAATCGAATCGAGTCGGACCTAATCGAATCGAATCGGGCCGAATCGAATCGGGTCGAATCGAATCGAATCGAATCGAATCGAATCGGGTCGAATCGGGTCGAATCGAATCGAATCGAATCGAATCGAATCGGACCGAATCGAATCGAGTCGGACGGAATCGAATCCAATCGAATCGGATCGGACGGAATCGGACCGAATCGAATCGAACCGGACGGAATCGAATCGAATCGAATCGGATCGGATCGAATCGAATCGGACCGAATCGAATCGAATCGTTCCGAATCGGGTCGAATCGAATCGGATCGGATGGAATCGGACCGAATCGAATCGAATCGGACGGAATCGAATCGAATCGAATCGGATCGAATCGAATCGAATCGAATCGAATCGAATCGGATCGAATCGAACCGAATCGGGTCGAATCGGGTCGAATCTAATCGAATCGAATCGAGTCGGACCGAATCGAATCGAATCGGACCGAATGGAATCGAATCGGATCGATCGGGTCGAACCGGATCTAATCGAATCGAATGGGACCGAATCGAATCGAATCGGGTCGAATCGCGTCGAATCGAATCGGATGGGATGGAATCGGACCGAATCGAATCGAACCGGACGGAATCGAATCGAATCGAATCGGATCGGGTCGAGTCGAGTCGAATCGAATCGAATCGGATCGGATCGAATCGGACCGAATCGGATCGGGTCGAATCGAATCGAATCGAATCGAATCGAATCGGGTCGAATCGGGTCGAATCGAATCGAATCGAATCGAATCGGGCCGAATCGAATCGAATCGGGTCGAATCGGGTCGAATCGAATCGGACCGAATCGAATCGAGTCGGACGGAATCGAATCCAATCGAATCGGATCGGACGGAATCGGACCGAATCGAATCGAACCGGACGGAATCGAATCGAATCGAATCGGATCGGATCGAATCGAATCGGACCGAATCGAATCGAATCGTTTCGAATCGGGTCGAATCGAATCGGATCGGATGGAATCGGACCGAATCGAATCGAATCGGACGGAATCGAATCGAATCGAATCGGATCGGGTCGAATCGAATCGAATCGAATCGAATCGGATCGGCTCGAATCGGACCGAATCGGGCCGAATCGAATCGAATCGGGTCGAATCGGGTCGAATCTAATCGAATCGAATCGAATCGGACCGAATCGAATCGAATCGGGTCGGGATCGGATCGAATCGGACCGAATCGGATCGGGTCGAATCGAATCGAATCGAATCGAATCGAATCGGGTCGAATCGGGTCGAATCGAATCGAATCGAATCGAATCGGGCCGAATGGAATCGAATCGGGTCGAATCGGGTCGAATCGAATCGGACCGAATCGAATCGAGTCGGACGGAATCGAATCCAATCGAATCGGATCGGACGGAATCGGACCGAATCGAATCGAATCGGACCGAATCGAATCGAATCGGACGGAATCGAATCGAATCGAATCGGATCGGGTCGAATCGAATCGAATCGAATCGAATCGGATCGGCTCGAATCGGACCGAATCGGGCCGAATCGAATCGAATCGGGTCGAATCGGGTCGAATCTAATCGAATCGAATCGAATCGGATCGGGTCGAATCGAGTCGAATCGAATCGAACCGGACGGAATCGAATCGAACCGAATCGGATCGGATCGAATCGAATCGGACCGAATCGAATCGAATCGGGTCGAATCGGGTCGAATCGAATCGGATCGGATGGAATCGGACCGAATCGAATCGAATCGGACGGAATCGAATCGAATCGAATCGGATCGGGTCGAATCGAATCGAATCGAATCGAATCGGATCGGATCGAATCGGACCGAATCGGGCCGAATCGAATCGAATCGGGTCAAATCGGGTCGAATCGAATCGAATGGAATCGAGTCGGACCGAATCGAATCGAATCGGACCGAATAGAATCGAATCGAATCTAGTCGAATCGAATCGAATCGGGTCGAGTCTCATCGAATCATGTCGAATCGAGTCGGATCGAACCGGATCGGATCGAATCGGACCGAACTGAGTCGAATCGGATCGGATCGGGTCGAATCGGATCTAATCGAATCGGATCGAGTCGGACCGAATCGAATCGAATCGGGCCGAATCGAATCGAATCGGATCGAATCGAATCGAATCGGGTCGAATCGGGTCGAATCTAATCGAATCGAATCGAATCGGACCGAATCGAATCGAATCGGGTCGAGGCTCATCGAATTAGGTCGAATCGAGTCGGATCGAATCGGACGGAATCGAATCGAGTCGGACGGAATCGAATCGAATCGAATCGGATCGGATCGAATCGGACGGAATTGAGTCGAATCGGATCGGATCGGGTCGAATCGGATCTAATCGAATCGAATCGAGTCGGACCGAATCGAATCGAATCGGGCCGAATCGAATCGAATCGGGTCGAATCGGGTCGAATCGAATCGGACGGAATCGAATCGAGTCGGACGGAATCGAATCGAATCGAATCGGATCTAATCGAATCGAATCGGACCGAATCGAATCGAATCGGGTCGAATCGGGTCGAATCGAATCGGATCAGATGGAATCGGACCGAATCGAATCGAACCGGACGGAATCGAATCGAATCGAATCGGATCGGGTCGAATCGAGTCGAATCGAATCGAACCGGACGGAATCGAATCGAACCGAATCGGATCGGGTCGAATCGAATCGAATCGAATCGAATCGGATCGGATCGAATCGGACCGAATCGGGCCGAATCGAATCGAATCGGGTCAAATCGGGTCGAATCGAATCGAATGGAATCGAGTCGGACCGAATCGAATCGAATCGGACCGAATAGAATCGAATCGGATCGAATCGAATCGAATCGAATCGGACCGAATCGAATCGAATCGGGTCGAGTCTCATCGAATCATGTCGAATCGAGTCGGATCGAACCGGATCGGATCGAATCGGACCGAACTGAGTCGAATCGGATCGGATCGGGTCGAATCGGATCTAATCGAATCGGATCGAGTCGGACCGAATCGAATCGAATCGGGCCGAATCGAATCGAATCGGATGTAATCGGACCGAATCGAATCGAATCGGGTCGAATCGGGTCGAATCGAATCGGATCGGATGGAATCGGACCGAATCCAATCGAATCGGACGGAATCGAATCGAATCGGATCGGATCGGATCGAATCGAATCAGGCCCATCGAATCGAATCGGACCGAGTCGAATCGAATCGGGCCGAATCGGGTCGAATCGGACCGAATCGAATCGAATCGAACCGATCGGGTCGAATCGAATCGAATCGAATCAGACCGAATCGAATCGAATCGGAACGAATCAAACGTAATCGAGTCGAATCGAATCGGATCGGATCGAATCGAATCGGATCGAATCGAATCGGATCGGATGTAATCGGACCGAGTCCAATCGAATCGGACGGAATCGAATCGGGCCGAATCGGATCGAGTCGGACCGAATCGAATCGGGTCGAATCGGGTCGAATCGAATCGAATGGGATCGAATCGAATCGAATCGGGTCGAATCGGGTCGAATCTAATCGAATCGAATCGAATCGGACCGAATCGAATCGAATCGGGTCGAGGCTCATCGAATTAGGTCGAATCGAGTCGGATCGAATCGGACGGAATCGAATCGAGTCGGACGGAATCGAATCGAATCGAATCGGATCGGATCGAATCGGACGGAATCGAATCGAATCGGATCGATCGGGTCGAATCGATCTAATCGAATCGAATCGAATCGGACCGAATCGAATCGAATCGGGCCGAATCGAATCGAATCGGGTCGAATCGGGTCGAATCGAATCGGACGGAATCGAATCGAGTCGGACGGAATCGAATCGAATCGAATCGGATCTAATCGAATCGAATCGGACCGAATCGAATCGAATCGGGTCGAATCGGGTCGAATCGAATCGGATCGGATGGAATCGGACCGAATCGAATCGAACCGGACGGAATCGAATCGAATCGAATCGGATCGGGTCGAATCGAGTCGAATCGAATCGAATCGGACGGAATCGAATCGAATCGAATCGATCGGGTCGAATCGAATCGAATCGAATCGAATCGATCGGATCGAATCGAATCGAATCGGGCCGAATCGAATCGAATCGGGTCGAATCGGGTCGAATCGAATCGAATCGAATCGAATCGGACCGAATCGAATCGAATCGGACCGAATCGAATCGAATCGGATCGAGTCGAATCGAATCGAATCGGACCGAATCGAATCGAATCGGGTCGAGTCTCATCGAATCATGTCGAATCGAGTCGGATCGAACCGGATCGGATCGAATCGGACCGAACTGAGTCGAATCGGATCGGATCGGGTCGAATCGGATCTAATCGAATCGGATCGAGTCGGACCGAATCGAATCGAATCGGGCCGAATCGAATCGAATCGGATGTAATCGGACCGAATCGAATCGAATCGGACGGAATCGAATCGAATCGAATCGGATCGGATGGAATCGGACCGAATCGAATCGAACCGGACGGAATCGAATCGAATCGGGTCGAATCGGGTCGAATCGAATCGGATCGGATCGGATGGAATCGGACCGAATCGAATCGAACCGGGCGGAATCGAATCGAATCGGGTCGAATCGGGTCGAATCGAATCGGATCGGATGGAATCGGACCGAATCCAATCGAATCGGACGGAATCGAATCGAATCGGATCGATCGGATCGAATCGAATCAGGCGAATCGAATCGAATCGGACCGAATCGAATCGAATCGGGCCGAATCGGGTCGAATCGGATCGAATCGAATCGAATCGAATCGATCGGGTCGAATCGAATCGAATCGAATCGGACCGAATCGAATCGAATCGGAATCGAATCAAACGAATCGAGTCGAATCGAATCGGATCGGATCGAATCGAATCGGATCGAATCGAATCGGATCGGATGTAATCGGACCGAGTCCAATCGAATCGGACGGAATCGAATCGGGCCGAATCGGATCGAGTCGGACCGAATCGAATCGGGTCGAATCGGGTCGAATCGAGTCGGATCGGATGGAATCGGACCGAATTGAATCGAATCGGACCAAATCGAATCGAATCGGACGGAATCGAATCGAATCGAATCGGATCGGGTAGAATCGAATCGAATCGAATCCGATCGGATCGAATCGGACCGAATCGTTCCGAATCGAATCGGATCGAATCGAATCGGACGGAATCGAATCGAATCGAATCGGACGGAATCGAATCGAATCGAACCGGATCGGATCGAATCGAACCGGACCGAATCGAATCGAATCGGACGGAATCGAATCGAATCGAATCGGATCGGGTCGAATCGAATCGAATCGAATCGAATCGGATCGGATCGAATCGGACCGAATCGGGCCGAATCGAATCGAATCGAATCGAATCGGACGGAATCGAATCGAATCGAATCGGATCGGGTGGAATCGAATCGAATCGAATCGAATCGGATCGATCGAATCGGACCGAATCGAATCGAATCGGATCGAATCGGGTCGAATCGGATCGAATCGAATCGAATCGAGTCGGATCGAATCGAATCGAATCGAATCGAATCGAATCGAATCGATCGAATCGGACCGAATCGAATCGAATCGGACGGAATCGAATCGAATCGAATCGGATCGATGGAATCGGACCGAATCGAATCGAATCGGACGAATCGAATCGAATCGAATCGGATCGAATCGAATCGAATCGACCGAATCGAATCGAATCGGGTCGAATCGGGTCGAATCGAATCGGATCGGATGGAATCGGACCGAATCGAATCGAATCGGACGGAATCGAATCGAATCGAATCGGATCGATCAGGTCGAACCGAATCGAATCGAATCGGATCGGATCGAATCGAATCGGACCGAATCGAATCGAATCGTCGAATCGGGTCGAATCGAATCGGATCGGATGGAATCGGACCGAATCGAATCGAATCGGACGAATCGAATCGAATCGAATCGAATCGGGTCGAATCGAATCGAATCGAATCGGACCGAATCGAATCGAATCGGACGGAATCGGACCGAATCGAATCGAATCGAATCGGATCGGGTCGAACGGAATCGAATCGAATCGGACCGAATCGAATCGAATCGGGCGGAATCGAATCGAATCGGGTCGAATCGGGTCGAATCGAATCGGATCGGATGGAATCGAATCGAATCGAATCGAATCAAACGGAATCGAATCGAATCGAATCGGATCGGATCGAATCGAATCGGGTCGAATCGAATCGATCGGATCGGATCGAATCGGACCGAATCGAATCGAACCGGGCGGAATCGAATCGAATCGGGTCGAATCGGGTCGAATCGAATCGGACGGAATCGAATCGAATCGAATCGGATCGGATGGAATCGGACCGAATCGAATCGAACCGGACGGAATCGAATCGAATCGGGTCGAATCGGGTCGAATCGAATCGGATCGGATCGGATGGAATCGGACCGAATCGAATCGAACCGGGCGGAATCGAATCGAATCGGGTCGAATCGGGTCGAATCGAATCGGATCGATGGAATCGGACCGAATCCAATCGAATCGGACGGAATCGAATCGAATCGGATCGGATCGGATCGAATCGAATCAGGCCCATCCGAATCGAATCGGACCGAATCGAATCGAATCGGGCCGAATCGGATCGAATCGGACCGAATCGAATCGAATCGAATCGATCGGGTCGAACGAATCGAATCGAATCAGACCGAATCGAATCGAATCGGAACGAATCAAACGTAATCGAGTCGAATCGAATCGGATCGGATCGAATCGAATCGGATCGAATCGAATCGGATCGGATGTAATCGGACCGAGTCCAATCGAATCGGACGGAATCGAATCGGGCCGAATCGGATCGAGTCGGACCGAATCGAATCGGGTCGAATCGGGTCGAATCGAGTCGGATCGGATGGAATCGGACCGAATCGAATCGAATCGGACCGAATCGAATCGAATCGGACGGAATCGAATCGAATCGAATCGGATCGAATCGAATCGAATCGAATCGAATCGATCGGATCGAATCGAATCGAATCGTTCGAATCGAATCGGATCGAATCGAATCGGACGGAATCGAATCGAATCGAATCGGATGGAATCGAATCGAATCGAAATCGAATCGGATCGAATCGAATCGGATCGAATCGAATCGAATCGGACGGAATCGAATCGAATCGAATCGATCGGGTCGAATCGAATCGAATCGAATCGAATCGAATCGGATCGAATCGAATCGAATCGGGTCGAATCGAATCGAATCGAATCGAATCGGACGGAATCGAATCGAATCGAATCGAATCGGAATGGAATCGAATCGAATCGAATCGAATCGAATCGGATCGAATCGGACCGAATCGAGTCGAATCGGATCGATCGGGTCGAATCGGATCGAATCGAATCGAATCGAATCGGACCGAATCGAATCGAATCGGGCCGAATCGAATCGAATCGGATCGAATCGGACCGAATCGAATCGAATCGGACGGAATCGAATCGAATCGAATCGGATCGATCGAATCGGACCGAATCGAATCGAATCGGACGAATCGAATCGAATCGAATCGGATGGATCGAATCGAATCGACCGAATCGAATCGAATCGGGTCGAATCGGGTCGAATCGAATCGGATCGGATGGAATCGGACCGAATCGAATCGAATCGGACGGAATCGAATCGAATCGAATCGGATCGGATCAGGTCGAATCGAATCGAATCGAATCGGATCGGATCGAATCGAATCGGACCGAATCGAATCGAATCGGGTCGAATCGGGTCGAATCGAATCGGATCGATGGAATCGGACCGAATCGAATCGAATCGGACGGAATCGAATCGAATCGAATCGGATCGGGTCGAACCGAATCGAATGGAATCGGATCGAGTCGAATCGAACGGAATCGGACCGAATCGAATCGAATCGAATCGATCGGGTCGAACGGAATCGAATCGAATCAGACCGAATCGAATCGAACCGGGCGGAATCGAATCGAATCGGGTCGAATCGGGTCGAATCGAATCGGATCGGATGGAATCGGACCGAATCCAATCGAATCAAACGGAATCGAATCGAATCGAATCGGATCGGATCGAATCGAATCGGGTCGAATCGAATCGGATCGGATCGGATGGAATCGGACCGAATCGAATCGAACCGGGCGGAATCGAATCGAATCGGGTCGAATCGGGTCGAATCGAATCGGACGGAATCGAATCGAATCGAATCGGATCGGATGGAATCGGACCGAATCGAATCGAACCGGACGGAATCGAATCGAATCGGGTCGAATCGGGTCGAATCGAATCGGATCGGATCGGATGGAATCGGACCGAATCGAATCGAACCGGGCGGAATCGAATCGAATCGGGTCGAATCGGGTCGAATCGAATCGGATCGGATGGAATCGGACCGAATCCAATCGAATCGGACGGAATCGAATCGAATCGGATCGGATCGAATCGAATCGAATCAGGCGAATCCGAATCGAATCGGACCGAATCGAATCGAATCGGGCCGAATCGGATCGAATCGGACCGAATCGAATCGAATCGAATCGGATCGGGTCGAATCGAATCGAATCGAATCAGACCGAATCGAATCGAATCGGAACGAATCAAACGAATCGAGTCGAATCGAATCGATCGGATCGAATCGAATCGGATCGAATCGAATCGGATCGGATGTAATCGGACCGAGTCCAATCGAATCGGACGGAATCGAATCGGGCCGAATCGGATCGAGTCGGACCGAATCGAATCGGGTCGAATCGGGTCGAATCGAGTCGGATCGGATGGAATCGGACCGAATTGAATCGAATCGGACCAAATCGAATCGAATCGGACGGAATCGAATCGAATCGAATCGGATCGGGTAGAATCGAATCGAATCGAATCCGATCGGATCGAATCGGACCGAATCGTTCCGAATCGAATCGGATCGAATCGAATCGAATCGGGCCGAATCGGGTCGAGTCGGACCGAATCGAATCGAATCGAATCGGATCGGGTCGAATCGAATCGAATCGAATCGACCGAATCGAATCGAATCGGAACGAATCGAATCGAATCGAGTCGAATCGAATCGATCGGATCGAATCGAATCGGATCGAATCGAATCGGATCGGATGAATCGGACCGAATCGAATCGAATCGGACGGAATCGAATCGGGCCGAATCGATCGAATCGGATCGAATCGAATCGGGTCGAATCGGGTCGAATCGAATCGGATCGGATGGAATCGGATCGAATCGAATCGAATCGAATCGAATCGAATCGAATCGGACGAATCGAATCGAATCGAATCGAATCGGGTCGAATCGAATCGAATCGAATCGAATCGAATCGGATCGAATCGAATCGGGTCGAATCGAATCGAATCGTGTCGAATCGGATCGAATCGAATCGAATCGAATCGAATCGAATCGAATCGAATCGAATCGAATCGAATCGAATCGAATCGAATCGGACCGAATCGAATCGAACCGGACGGAATCGAATCGAATCGAATCGATCGAATCGAATCGAATCGAATCGAATCGAATCGAATCGAATCGAATCGAATCGAATCGAATCGAATCGAATCGAATCGAATCGAATCGAATCGAATCGAATCGAATCGGATCGAATCGTTCCGTATCGAATCGGATCGAATCGAATCGGACGGAATCGAATCGAATCGAATCGGATCGGGTCGAATCGAATCGAATCGAATCGAATCGAATCGAATCGGATCGAATCGGATCGAATCGAATCGAATCGAATCGGATCGAATCGAATCGAATCGGCCGAATCGAATCGAATCGGACGGAATCGAATCGAATCGAATCGGATCGGATGAATCGGACCGAATCGAATCGAATCGGACGAATCGAATCGAATCGAATCGGATCGGATCGAATCGAATCGATCGAATCGAATCGAATCGGGTCGAATCGGGTCGAATCGAATCGGATCGAATGGAATCGGACCGAATCGAATCGAATCGAATCGAATCGATCAGGTCGAATCGAATCGAATCGAATCGGATCGGATCGAATGGAATCGGACCGAATCGAATCGACTCTGGTCGAATCGGGTCGAATCGAATCGGATCGGATGGAATCGGACCGAATCGAATCGAATCGAATCGGATCGGATCAGGTCGAACCGAATCGAATGGAATCGGACCGAATCGAATCGAACCGGGCGGAATCGAATCGACTCGGGTCGAATCGGGTCGAATCGAATCGGATCGGATGGAATCGGACCGAATCGAATCGAATCGGACGGAATCGAATCGAATCGGATCGGATCGGATCGAATCGAATCAGGCCCATCCGAGTCGAATCGGACCGAGTCGAATCGAATCGGGCCGAATCGGGTCGAATCGGACGGAATCGAATCGAATCGAATCGGATCGGGTCGAATCGAATCGAATCGATTCAGACCGAATCGAATCGAATCGGACCGAATCAATCGAATCGAGTCGAATCGGATCGAATCGAATCGAAATCGAATCGAATCGGATCGAATCGAATCGGATCGAATCGAATCGAATCGGATGAATCGGACCGAATCGAATCGAATCGGACGGAATCGAATCGGGCCGAATCGATCGAATCGGATCGAATCGACCCGTCGAATCGAATCGGATCGAATCGAATCGAATCGGGCCGAATCGAATCGAATCGGGTCGAATCGGGTCGAATCGAATCGGACCGAATCGAATCGAATCGGACGGAATCGAATCGAATCGAATCGATCGATCGAATCGAATCGGACCGAATCGAATCGAATCGGACGGAATCGAATCGAATCGAATCGAATCGGGTCGAATCGAATCGAATCGAATCGAATCGGATCGATCGAATCGAATCGAATCGGATCGAATCGAATCGAATCGAATCGAATCGAACGAATCGAATCGAATCGAATCGGATCGGGTCGAATCGAATCGAATCGAATCGAATCGATCGAATCGAATCGGATCGAATCGAATCGAATCGGATCGATCGGGTCGAATCGGATCGAATCGAATCGAATCGAGTCGGACCGAATCGAATCGAATCGGGCCGAATCGAATCGAATCGATCGAATCGGATCGAATCGAATCGAATCGGACGGAATCGAATCGAATCGGATCGATCGAATCGGACCGAATCGAATCGAATCGGACGAATCGAATCGAATCGAATCGGATCGGATCGAATCGAATCGACCGAATCGAATCGAATCGGGTCGAATCGGGTCGAATCGAATCGAATCGGATGGAATCGGACCGAATCGAATCGAATCGGACGGAATCGAATCGAATCGAATCGGATCGATCAGGTCGAATCGAATCGAATCGAATCGGATCGAATCGAATCGGACCGAATCGAATCGAATCGGGTCGAATCGGTCGAATCGAATCGGATCGATGGAATCGGACCGAATCGAATCGAATCGGACGGAATCGAATCGAATCGAATCGGATCGGGTCGAATCGAATCGAATCGAATCGGACCGAATCGAATCGAATCGAATCGAATCGGATCGAATCGAATCGAATCGAATCGGATCGGGTCGAATCGGAATCGAATCGAATCGGACCGAATCGAATCGAATCGGGCGAATCGAATCGAATCGGGTCGAATCGGGTCGAATCGAATCGGATCGGATGGAATCGGACCGAATCGAATCGAATCAAACGGAATCGAATCGAATCGAATCGGATCGATCGAATCGAATCGGGTCGAATCGAATCGGATCGATGAATCGGACCGAGTCGAATCGAATCGGAGAATCGAATCGGGCCGAATCGGATCGAATCGGACCGAATCAGACCCATCCGAGTCGAATCGACCGAATCGAATCGAATCGAATCGAATCGAATCGAATCGGACCGAATCGAATCGAATCGGGTCGAATCGGGTCGAATCGAATCGGATCGGATGGAATCGGACCGAATCGAATCGAATCGGACCGAATCGAGTCGAATCGGGTCGAATCGAATCGAATCGAATCGGACCGAATCGAATCGAATCGGGCCGAATCGGGTCGAGTCGGACCGAATCGAATCGAATCGGATCGGATCGGGTCGAATCGGATCGAATCGAATCGAATCGAATCGGGTCGAATCGGATCGAATCGGGTCGAATCGAATCGAATCGAATCGAATCGAGGTCGAATCGAATCGAATGGAATCGGATCGGATCGAATCGGATCGAATCGGGCAGAATCGAATCGAATCGAGTCGAATCGGGTCGAATCGAATCGAATCGAATCGAGTCGGACCGAATCGAATCGAATCGGACCGAATCGAATCGAATCGGATCTAATCGAATCGAATCGAATCGGACCGAATCGAATAGAATCGGACCGAATCAAACGGAATCGAGTCGAATCAGACCGAATCGAATCGAAAGGGGCGGAATCGAATCGGATCGAATCGAATCGGATCGAATCGAATCGGATCGGATGTAATCGGACCGAGTCCAATCGAATCGGACGGAATCGAATCGGGAAGAATCGGATCGAGTCGGACCGATTCAGACCCGTCCGAGTCGAATCGGACCGAGTCGAATCGAATCGGGCCGAATCGAATCGAATCGGGTCGAATCGGGTCGAATCGAATCGGACCGAATCGAATCGAACCGGACGGAATCGAATCGAATCGAACCGGATCGGATCGAATCGAACCGGACCGAATCGAATCGAATCGGACGGAATCGAATCGAATCGAATCGGATCGGGTCGAATCGAATCGAATCGAATCGAATCGGATCGGATCGAATCGGACCGAATCGGGCCGAATCGAATCGAATCGAATCGAATCGGACGGAATCGAATCGAATCGAATCGGATCGGGTGGAATCGAATCGAATCGAATCGAATCGGATCGGATCGAATCGGACCGAATCGAGTCGAATCGGATCGAATCGGGTCGAATCGGATCGAATCGAATCGAATCGAGTCGGACCGAATCGAATCGAATCGGGCCGAATCGAATCGAATCGGATCGAATCGGACCGAATCGAATCGAATCGGACGGAATCGAATCGAATCGAATCGGATCGGATCGAATCGGACCGAATCGAATCGAATCGGACGAAATCGAATCGAATCGAATCGGATGGGATCGAATCGAATCGACCGAATCGAATCGATCGGGTCGAATCGGGTCGAATCGAATCGGATCGGATGGAATCGGACCGAATCGAATCGAATCGGACGGAATCGAATCGAATCGAATCGGATCGGATCAGGTCGAACCGAATCGAATGGAATCGGATCGGATCGAATCGAATCGAATCGAATCGAATCGAATCGGGTCGAATCGGGTCGAATCGAATCGGATCGGATGGAATCGGACCGAATCGAATCGAATCGGACGGAATCGAATCGAATCGAATCGGATCGGGTCGAATCGAATCGAATCGAATCGGACCGAATCGAATCGAATCGGACGGAATCGGACCGAATCGAATCGAATCGAATCGAATCGGGTCGAACGGAATCGAATCGAATCAGACCGAATCGAATCGAATCGGGCGGAATCGAATCGAATCGGGTCGAATCGGGTCGAATCGAATCGGATCGGATGGAATCGGACCGAATCGAATCGAATCAAACGGAATCGAATCGAATCGAATCGGATCGGATCGAATCGAATCGGGTCGAATCGAATCGGATCGATGAATCGGACCGAGTCGAATCGAATCGGACGGAATCGAATCGGGCCGAATCGGATCGAATCGGACCGAATCAGACCCATCCGAGTCGAATCGGACCGAATCGAATCGAATCGGGCCGAATCGGGTCGAATCGGACCGAATCGAATCGAATCGGGTCGAATCGGGTCGAATCGAGTCGGATCGGATGGAATCGGACCGAACTGAATCGAATCGGACCGAATCGAGTCGAATCGGGTCGAATCGAATCGAATCGAATCGGACCGAATCGAATCGAATCGGGCCGAATCGGGTCGAGTCGGACCGAATCGAATCGAATCGGATCGGATCGGGTCGAACCGGATCTAATCGAATCGAATCCAATCGGGTCGGATCGGATCCAATCGGGTCGTATCTCATCGAATCTCATCGAATGAGGTCGAATCGAATCGAATCGAATCGGATCGGATCGAATCGGACCGAATCGGGCGAATCGAATCGAATCGAGTCGAATCGGGTCGAATCGAATCGAATCGAATCGAATCGGACCGAATCGAATCGAATCGGACCGAATCGAATCGAATCGGATCGAATCGAATCGAATCGAATCGGACCGAATCGAATCGAATCGGGTCGAATCGAATCGAATCGGGCCGAATCGAATCGAATCGGGTCGAATCGAATCGAATCGGAATCGAATCGAATCGGATCGAATCGAATCGAATCGGGCCGAATCGAATCGAATCGGATCGAATCGAATCGAATCGAATCGGATCGAATCGAACCGAATCGAATCGAATCGGACCGAATCGAATCGAATCGGACCGAATCGAATCGAATCGATCGGATCGGGTCGAATCGGATCGAATAGAATCGAATCGAATCGGGTCGAATCGAATCGAACCGGTTCCAATCGGATCGAATCGAATCGAATCGAATCGAATCGAATCGAATCGGATCGGATCGAATCGAATCGAATCGGGCCGAATCGAATCGAATCGGGTCGAATCGGGTCGAATCGAATCGAATCGAATCGAATCGGACCGAATCGAATCGAATCGGATCGAATCGAATCGGGTCGAATCGGATCGAATCGAATCGGATCGGATCGAATCGGATCGAATCGAATCGAATCGGACGGAATCGAATCGAATCGAATCGAATCGAATCGAATCGGATCGAATCGAATCGAATCGAATCGAATCGAATCGAATCGGATCGAATCGGGTCGAATCGGATCGAATCGAATCGAATCGAATCGGATCGAATCGAATCGAATCGGGTCGAATCGAATCGAATCGAATCGAATCGAATCGAATCGAATCGAATCGGATCGAATCGGACCGAATCGAATCGAATCGGATCGAATCGAATCGAATCGAATCGAATCGAATCGAATCGGATCGAATCGAATCGAATCGAATCGGATCGAATCGAATCGAATCGGGTCATACCGAATCGAATCGAACCGGTCGGATCGAATCGAATCGAATCGGACCAAATCGAATCGAATCGGACGGAATCGAATCGAATCGAATCGAATCGAACCGAATCGAATCGAATCGAATCGAATCGAATCGAATCGAATCGAATCGAATCGGATCGAATCGAATCGAATCGAATCGAATCGAATCGAATCGAATCGAATCGAATCGAATCGAATCGGATCGAATCGAATCGAACCGGATCCAACCGGATCGAATCGAATCGAATCGAATCGAATCGGATCGAATCGAATCGAATCGAATCGGATCGAATCGGACCGAATCGAATCGAATCGACGGAATCGAATCGAATCGAATCGGATCGAATCGAATCGAATCGGGTCGAATCGGGTCGAATCGAATCGGATCGGATCGAATCGGATCGAATCGAATCGAATCGGATCGAATCGGACCGAATCGAATCGAATCGGACGGAATCGAATCGAATCGAATCGATCGAATCGAATCGAATCGAATCGAATCGGGTCGAATCGAATCGGATCGATGAATCGGATCGAATCGAATCGAATCGGACGGAATCGAATCGAATCGAATCGAATCGATCGAATCGATCGAATCGGGTCGAATCGAATCGAATCGGGTCGAATCGGGTCGAATCGAATCGAATCGAATCGAATCGGATCGAATCGAATCGAATCGAATCGATCGGATCGAATCGGACGGATCGGATCGGATCGGATCAGATCGAATCGAATCGAATCGAGTCGAATCGGATCGAATCGGACCGAATCGAATCGAATCGGGCCGAATCGAATCGAATCGGGTCGAATCGGGTCGAATCGAATCGGGAATCGAATCGAATCGGACGGAATCGAATCGAATCGAATCGGATCGAATCGAATCGAATCGGACCGAATCGAATCGAATCGGGTCGAATCGGGTCGAATCGAATCGGATCGATCGAATCGACCGAATCGAATCGAATCGGACGAATCGAATCGAATCGAATCGGATCGAATCGAATCGAATCGAATCGAATCGAATCGGATCGGAATCGAATCGAATCGAATCGGATCGAATCGAATCGAATCGGACCAAATCGAATCTTGTCGAATCGAATAGAGTCGAATCGAATCGATCGGATCGAATCGATCGAATCGAATCGAATCGGACGGAATCGAATCGAATCGAATCGGATCGGGTCGAATCGAATCGAATCGAATCGAATCGGATCGATCGAATCGATCGAATCGAATCGAATCGAATCGAATCGGGTCGAATCGGGTCGAATCGAATCGAATGGAATCGAATCGGACCGAATCGAATCGAATCGGATCGAATCGAATCGAATCGGATCGAATCGAATCGAATCGAATCGGACCGAATCGAATCGAATCGGGTCGAATCTCATCGAATCGGTCGAATCGAATCGGATCGAATCGGATCGGATCGAATCGACCGAATGAATCGAATCGGGTCGAATCGAATCGAATCGGATCGAATCGAATCGAATCGAATCGGATCGAATCGAATCGAATCGGGCCGAATCGAATCGAATCGGATCGAATCGAATCGAATCGAATCGAATCGGGTCGAATCGAATCGAATCGAATCGAATCGGACCGAATCGAATCGAATCGGGTCGAATCGAATCGAATCGAATCGAATCGAATCGAATCGGACGAATCGAATCGAATCGGACGGAATCGAATCGAATCGAATCGGATCGGATCGAATGGAATCGAATCGAATCGGGTCGAATCGAATCGAATCGAATCGGACCGAATCGAATCGAATCGATCGAATCGGATCGAATCGAATCGAATCGAATCGAATCGGGTCGAACGAATCGAATCGAATCGGATCGAATCGAATCGAATCGGCGGAATCGAATCGAATCGGGTCGAATCGAATCGAATCGAATCGGATCGGATGGAATCGGACCGAATCGAATCGAATCGAACGGAATCGAATCGAATCGAATCGGATCGAATCGAATCGAATCGGGTCGAATCGAATCGGATCGGATGAATCGGACCGAATCGAATCGAATCGGACGGAATCGAATCGAATCGAATCGAATCGAATCGAATCGAATCGACGAATCGAATCGAATCGATCGAATCGAATCGAATCGGATCGAATCGGGTCGAATCGGACCGAATCGAATCGAATCGGGTCGAATCGAATCGAATCGAATCGGATCGAATCGAATCGGATCGAATCGAATCGAATCGGATCGAATCGAATCGAATCGGGTCGAATCGAATCGAATCGAATCGGATCGAATCGAATCGGACGAATCGAATCGAATCGGATCGATCGGGTCGAATCGGATCGAATCGAATCGAATCGAATCGGACCGAATCGAATCGAATCGGGCCGAATCGAATCGAATCGGTCGAATCGAATCGAATCGAATCGGACGGAATCGAATCGAATCGGACGGAATCGAATCGAATCGAATCGGATCTAATCGAATCGAATCGGACCGAATCGAATCGAATCGGGTCGAATCGGGTCGAATCGAATCGAATCGAATCGGACCGAATCGAATCGAATCGGACGGAATCGAATCGAATCGAATCGGATCGGGTCGAATCGAGTCGAATCGAATCGAATCGGACGGAATCGAATCGAATCGAATCGGATCGAATCGAATCGAATCGGACCGAATCGAATCGAATCGGGTCGAATCGGGTCGAATCGAATCGGATCGGATGGAATCGGACCGAATCGAATCGAATCGGACGGAATCGAATCGAATCGAATCGGATCGGGTCGAATCGAATCGAATCGAATCGAATCGGATCGGATCGAATCGGACCGAATCGGGCCGAATCGAATCGAATCGGGTCAAATCGGGTCGAATCGAATCGAATGGAATCGAATCGGACCGAATCGAATCGAATCGGACCGAATCGAATCGAATCGGATCGAATCGAATCGAATCGAATCGGACCGAATCGAATCGAATCGGGTCGAGTCTCATCGAATCATGTCGAATCGAGTCGGATCGAACCGGATCGGATCGAATCGGACCGAACTGAGTCGAATCGGGTCGGATCGGGTCGAATCGGATCTAATCGAATCGGATCGAGTCGGACCGAATCGAATCGAATCGGGCCGAATCGAATCGAGTCGGATCGAATCGAATCGAATCGGGTCGAATCGGGTCGAATCTAATCGAATCGAATCGAATCGGACCGAATCGAATCGAATCGGGTCGAGGCTCATCGAATTAGGTCGAATCGAGTCGGATCGAATCGGACGGAATCGAATCGAGTCGGACGGAATCGAATCGAATCGAATCGGATCGGATCGAATGGAATCGAATCGGATCGGGTCGAACCGAATCAAATGGAATCGGACCGAGTCGAGTCGAATCGGACGGAATCGGACCGAATCGAATCGAATCGAACCGGATCGGGTCGAACGGAATCGAATCGAATCAGACCGAATCGAATCGAACCGGGCGGAATCGAATCGAATCGGGTCGAATCGGGTCGAATCGAATCGGATCGGATGGAATCGGACCGAATCCAATCGAATCAAACGGAATCGAATCGAATCGAATCGGATCGGATCGAATCGAATCGGGTCGAATCGAATCGGATCGGATGTAATCGGACCGAGTCGAATCGAATCGGACGGAATCGAATCGGGCCGAATCGGATCGAATCGGATCGAATCAGACCCATCCGAGTCGAATCGGACCGAATCGAATCGAATCGGGCCGAATCGGGTCGAATCGGACCGAATCGAATCGAATCGGGTCGAATCGGGTCGAATCGAGTCGGATCGGATGGAATCGGACCGAACTGAATCGAATCGGACCGAATCGAGTCGAATCGGGTCGAATCGAATCGAATCGAATCGGACCGAATCGAATCGAATCGGGCCGAATCGGGTCGAGTCGGACCGAATCGAATCGAATCGGATCGGATCGGGTCGAACCGGATCTAATCGAATCGAATCCAATCGGGTCGGATCGGATCCAATCGGGTCGTATCTCATCGAATCTCATCGAATGAGGTCGAATCGAATCGAATGGAATCGGATCGGATCGAATCGGACCGAATCGGGCAGAATCGAATCGAATCGAGTCGAATCGGGTCGAATCGAATCGAATCGAATCGAGTCGGACCGAATCGAATCGAATCGGACCGAATCGAATCGAATCGGATCTAATCGAATCGAATCGAATCGGACCGAATCGAATAGAATCGGGTCGAGTCTCATCGAATCGGGCCGAATCGAATCGAATCGGGTCGAATCGGGACGAATCGAATCGGACCGAGTCGAATCGAGTCGGACGGAATCGAATCGAATCGAATCGGATCGGATCGAATCGAATCGGACCGAATCGAATCGAATCGGGTCGAACCGGGTCGAATCGAATCGGATCGCATGGAATCGGGCCGAATCGAATCGAATCGGGCCGAATCGAATCGAATCGGACCGAATGAAATCGAATCGAACCAGATCGGGTCGAACCGAATCGAATCGATTCAGACCGAATCGAATCGAATCGGACCGAGTCGAGTCGAATCGGATCGGATCGGGTCGAGTCGGATCTAATCGAATCGAAACCAATCGGGTCGGATCGGATCCAATCGGGTCGTATCTCATCGAATCTCATCGAATGAGGTCGAATCGAATCGAATCGAATCGGATCGGATCGAATCGGACCGAATCGGGCCGAATCGAATCGAATCGGGTCGAATCGGGTCGAATCGAATCGAATCGAATCGAGTCGGACCGAATCGAATCGAATCGGGTCGAGTCTCACCGAATCAGGTCGAACCGGGTCGAATCGAATCGGATCGGATGTAATCGGTCCGAATCGAATCGAATCGGACGGAATCGAATCGGATGGAATCGGACCGAATCGAATCGGACCGAATGGAATCGAATCGGGCCGAATCGAATCGAATCGGGCCGAATCGGGTCGAGTCGGATCTAATCGAATCGAATCGAATCGGACCGAATCGAATCGAATCGGGTCGAGTCTCATCGAATCAGGTCGAATCGAATCGGATCGAATGGCATCGGATCGAATCGGACCGAATGGAATCGGCCGAATCGAATCGAATCGGACCGAATCGAATCGAATCGGATCTAATCGAATCGAATCGAATCGGACCGAATCGAATCGAATCGGGTCGAGTCTCATCGAATTAGGTCGAATCGAGTCGGATCGAATCGGACGGAATCGAATCGAGTCGGGCCGAATCGAATCGAATCGGGTCGAATCGGGTCAAATCGAATCGGACCGAATCGAATCGAGTCGGACGGAATCGAATCCAATCAAATCGAATCGTACGGAATTGAGTCGAATCGGATCGGATCGGGTCGAATCGGGTCGAATCGAATCGGACGGAATCGAATCGAGTCGGACGGAATCGAATCGAATCGAATCGGATCGGATCGAATCGAATGGGACCGAATGGAATCGAATCGGATCGATCGGGTCGAACCGGATCTAATCGAATCGAATCGGACCGAATCGAATCGAATCCGACGGAATCCTATCGAATCGAATCGGATCGGGTCGAACCGAGTCGAATCGAGTCGGATCGGATGAAATCGGACCGAACTGAATCGAATCGGACCGAATCGAGTCGAATCGGGTCGAATCGAATCGAATCGAATCGGACCGAATCGAATCGAATCGGGCCGAATCGGGTCGAGTCGGACCGAATCGAATCGAATCGGATCGGATCGGGTCGAACCGGATCTAATCGAATCGAATCCAATCGGGTCGGATCGGATCCAATCGGGTCGTATCTCATCGAATCTCATCGAATGAGGTCGAATCGAATCGAATGGAATCGGATCGGATCGAATCGGACCGAATCGGGCAGAATCGAATCGAATCGAGTCGAATCGAATCGAATCGAATCGAGTCGGACCGAATCGAATCGAATCGGACCGAATCGAATCGAATCGGATCTAATCGAATCGAATCGAATCGGACCGAATCGAATAGAATCGGGTCGAGTCTCATCGAATCGGGCCGAATCGAATCGAATCGGGTCGAATCGGGACGAATCGAATCGGACCGAGTCGAATCGAGTCGGACGGAATCGAATCGAATCGAATCGGATCGGATCGAATCGAATCGGACCGAATCGAATCGAATCGGGTCGAACCGGGTCGAATCGAATCGGATCGCATGGAATCGGGCCGAATCGAATCGAATCGGGCCGAATCGAATCGAATCGGACCGAATGAAATCGAATCGAACCAGATCGGGTCGAACCGAATCGAATCGATTCAGACCGAATCGAATCGAATCGGACCGAGTCGAGTCGAATCGGATCGGATCGGGTCGAGTCGGATCTAATCGAATCGAAACCAATCGGGTCGGATCGGATCCAATCGGGTCGTATCTCATCGAATCTCATCGAATGAGGTCGAATCGAATCGAATCGAATCGGATCGGATCGAATCGGACCGAATCGGGCCGAATCGAATCGAATCGGGTCGAATCGGGTCGAATCGAATCGAATCGAATCGAGTCGGACCGAATCGAATCGAATCGGGTCGAGTCTCACCGAATCAGGTCGAACCGGGTCGAATCGAATCGGATCGGATGTAATCGGTCCGAATCGAATCGAATCGGACGGAATCGAATCGGATGGAATCGGACCGAATCGAATCGGACCGAATGGAATCGAATCGGGCCGAATCGAATCGAATCGGGCCGAATCGGGTCGAGTCGGATCTAATCGAATCGAATCGAATCGGACCGAATCGAATCGAATCGGGTCGAGTCTCATCGAATCAGGTCGAATCGAATCGGATCGAATGGCATCGGATCGAATCGGACCGAATGGAATCGAATCGGGCCGAATCGAATCGAATCGGACCGAATCGAATCGAATCGGATCTAATCGAATCGAATCGAATCGGACCGAATCGAATCGAATCGGGTCGAGTCTCATCGAATTAGGTCGAATCGAGTCGGATCGAATCGGACGGAATCGAATCGAGTCGGGCCGAATCGAATCGAATCGGGTCGAATCGGGTCAAATCGAATCGGACCGAATCGAATCGAGTCGGACGGAATCGAATCCAATCAAATCGAATCGTACGGAATTGAGTCGAATCGGATCGGATCGGGTCGAATCGGGTCGAATCGAATCGGACGGAATCGAATCGAGTCGGACGGAATCGAATCGAATCGAATCGGATCGGATCGAATCGAATGGGACCGAATGGAATCGAATCGGATCGATCGGGTCGAACCGGATCTAATCGAATCGAATCGGACCGAATCGAATCGAATCGCGTCGGATGGAATCGGACCGAATCGAATCGAATCCGACGGAATCCTATCGAATCGAATCGGATCGGGTCGAACCGAGTCGAATCGAATCGAATCGGATCGGATCGAATCGGGCCGAATCGGGTCGAATCGAATCGGACCGAATCGAATCGAGTCGGACGGAATCGAATCCAATCGAATCGGATCGGACGGAGTCGGACCGAATCGAATCGAACCGGACGGAATCGGATCGAATCGAATCGGATCGAATCGAATCGAATCGGGTCGAATCGGGTCGAATCGAATCGGATCGGATGGAATCGGACCGAATCGAATCGGATCGGACGGAATCGGACCGAATCGAATCGAACCGGACGGAATCGAATCGAATCGAATCGGATCGGATCGAATCGAATCGGGTCGAATCGGGTCGAATCGAATCGGATCGGATGAAATCGGACCGAATCGAATTGGATCGGACGGAATCGAATCGAATCGAATCGGATCGGATCGAATCGGACCGAATCGGGCCGAGTCGAATCGAATCGGGTCGAATCGGGTCGAATCTATTCGAATCGAATCGAATCGGACCGAATCGAATCGAATCGAATCGGATCGGATCGAATCGGACGGAATTGAGTCGAATCGGATCGGATCGGGTCGAATCGGATCTAATCGAATCGAATCGAGTCGGACCGTATCGAATCGAATCGGGCCGAATCGAATCGAATCGGGTCGAATCGGGTCGAATCGAATCGGACGGAATCGAATCGAGTCGGACGGAATCGAATCGAATCGAATCGGATCTAATCGAATCGAATCGGACCGAATCGAATCGAATCGGGTCGAATCGGGTCGAATCGAATCGGATCGGATGGAATCGGACCGAATCGAATCGAACCGGACGGAATCGAATCGAATCGAATCGGATCGGGTCGAATCGAGTCGAATCGAATCGAACCGGACGGAATCGAATCGAACCGAATCGGATCGGATCGAATCGAATCGGACCGAATCGAATCGAATCGGGTCGAATCGGGTCGAATCGAATCGGATCGGATGGAATCGGACCGAATCGAATCGAATCGGACGGAATCGAATCGAATCGAATCGATCGGGTCGAATCGAATCGAATCGAATCGAATCGGATCGGATCGAATCGGACCGAATCGGGCCGAATCGAATCGAATCGGGTCAAATCGGGTCGAATCGAATCGAATGGAATCGAGTCGGACCGAATCGAATCGAATCGGACCGAATAGAATCGAATCGGATCTAGTCGAATCGAATCGAATCGGACCGAATCGAATCGAATCGGGTCGAGTCTCATCGAATCATGTCGAATCGAGTCGGATCGAACCGGATCGGATCGAATCGGACCGAACTGAGTCGAATCGGGTCGGATCGGGTCGAATCGGATCTAATCGAATCGGATCGAGTCGGACCGAATCGAATCGAATCGGGCCGAATCGAATCGAATCGGATCGAATCGAATCGAATCGGGTCGAATCGGGTCGAATCTAATCGAATCGAATCGAATCGGACCGAATCGAATCGAATCGGGTCGAGGCTCATCGAATTAGGTCGAATCGAGTCGGATCGAATCGGACGGAATCGAATCGAGTCGGACGGAATCGAATCGAATCGAATCGGATCGGATCGAATCGGACGGAATTGAGTCGAATCGGATCGGATCGGGTCGAATCGGATCTAATCGAATCGAATCGAGTCGGACCGAATCGAATCGAATCGGGCCGAATCGAATCGAATCGGGTCGAATCGGGTCGAATCGAATCGGACGGAATCGAATCGAGTCGGACGGAATCGAATCGAATCGAATCGGATCGAATCGAATCGAATCGGACCGAATCGAATCGAATCGGGTCGAATCGGGTCGAATCGAATCGGATCGGATGGAATCGGACCGAATCGAATCGAATCGGACGGAATCGAATCGAATCGAATCGGATCGGGTCGAATCGAGTCGAATCGAATCGAACCGGACCGAATCGAGTCGAACCGAATCGGATCGGATCGAATCGAATCGGACCGAATCGAATCGAATCGGGTCGAATCGGGTCGAATCGAATCGGATCGGATGGAATCGGACCGAATCGAATCGAATCGGACGGAATCGAATCGAATCGAATCGGATCGGGTCGAATCGAATCGAATCGAATCGAATCGGATCGGATCGAATCGGACCGAATCGGGCCGAATCGAATCGAATCGGGTCAAATCGGGTCGAATCGAATCGAATGGAATCGAGTCGGACCGAATCGAATCGAATCGGACCGAATAGAATCGAATCGGATCTAGTCGAATCGAATCGAATCGGACCGAATCGAATCGAATCGGGTCGAATCGGGTCGAATCGAATCGGATCGGATGGAATCGGACCGAATCGAATCGAATCGGACGGAATCGAATCGAATCGAATCGGATCGGGTCGAATCGAATCGAATCGAATCGAACCGGATCGGATCGAATCGGACCGAACTGAGTCGAATCGGATCGGATCGGGTCGAATCGGATCTAATCGAATCGGATCGAGTCGGACCGAATCGAATCGAATCGGGCCGAATCGAATCGAATCGGATGTAATCGGACCGAATCGAATCGAATCGGACGGAATCGAATCGAATCGAATCGGACCGGACGGAATCGAATCGAATGGAATCGGATGGGATCGAATCGAATCGAATCAGGCCCATCCGAGTCGAATCGGACCGAGTCGAATCGAATCGGGCCGAACCGGACCGAATCAAAAGGAATCGAGTCGAATCGAATCGGATCGGATCGAATCGAATCGGATCGAATCGAATCGGATCGGATGTAATCGGACCGAGTCCAATCGAATCGGACGGAATCGAATCGGGCCGAATCGGATCGAGTCGGACCGAATCGAATCGAATCGGGTCGAATCGGGTCGAATCGAGTCGGATCGGATGGAATCGGACCGAATTGAATCGAATCGGACCAAATCGAATCGAATCGGACGGAATCGAATCGAATCGAATCGGATCGGGTCGAATCGAATCGAATCGAATCGAATCGGATCGGATCGAATCGAATCGGGGCGAATCGAATCGAATCGGGTCGAATCGGGTCGAATCGAATCGGACCGAATCGAATCGAACCGGACGGAATCGAATCGAATCGAATCGGATCGGGTCGAATCGAATCGAATCGAATCCGATCGGATCGAATCGAATCGGATCGGGTCGAATCGAATCGAATCGAATCGAATCGAATCGGATCGGATCGAATCGGATCTAATCGAATCGAATCGAGTCGGACCGAACCGAATCGAATCGGGCCGAATCGAATCGAATCGGACGGAATCGAATCGAATCGAATCGGATCGGATGGAATCGGACCGAATCGAATCGAACCGGACGAAATCGAATCGAATCGAATCGGATGGGATCGAATCGAATCGACCGAATCGAATCGGATCGGGTCGAATCGGGTCGAATCGAATCGGATCGGATGGAATCGGACAGAATCGAATCGAATCGAATCGGATCGGATCAGGTCGAACCGAATCAAATGGAATCGGATCGGATCGAATCGAATCGGACCGAATCGAATCGACTCGGGTCGAATCGGGTCGAATCGAATCGGATCGGATGGAATCGGACCGAATCGAATCGAATCGGACGGAATCGAATCGAATCGAATCGGATCGGGTCGAACCGAATCAAATGGAATCGGACCGAGTCGAGTCGAATCGGATCGAATCGGACCGAATCGAATCGAATCGAACCGGATCGGGTCGAACGGAATCCAATCGAATCAGACCGAATCGAATCGAACCGGGCGGAATCGAATCGAATCGGGTCGAATCGGGTCGAATCGAATCGGATCGGATGGAATCGGACCGAATCCAATCGAATCGGACGGAATCGAATCGAATCGGATCGGATCGGATCGAATCGAATCAGGCCCATCCGAGTCGAATCGGACCGAGTCGAATCGAATCGGGCCGAATCGGGTCGGGTCGGACCGAATCGAATCGACTCGAACCGGATCGGGTCGAACCGAATCGAATCGATTCAGACCGAATCGAATCGAATCGGACCGAATCAAACGGAATCGAGTCGAATCGAATCGGATCGGATCGAATCGAATCGGATCGGATGGAATCGGACCGAATCCAATCGAATCGGACGGAATCGAATCGAATCGGATCGGATCGGATCGAATCGAATCAGGCCCATCCGAGTCGAATCGGACCGAGTCGAATCGAATCGGGCCGAATCGGATCGAGTCGGACCGATTCAGACCCGTCCGAGTCGAATCGGACCGAGTCGAATCGAATCGGGCCGAATCGGGTCGAGTCGGACCGAATCGAATCGAATCGGGTCGAATCGGGTCGAATCGAGTCGGATCGGATGGAATCGGACCGAATTGAATCGAATCGGACCAAATCGAATCGAATCGGACGGAATCGAATCGAATCGAATCGGATCGGGTCGAATCGAATCGAATCGAATCGAATCGGATCGGATCGAATCGAATCGGGCCGAATCGAATCGAATCGGGTCGAATCGGGTCGAATCGAATCGGACCGAATCGAATCGAACCGGACGGAATCGAATCGAATCGAACCGGATCGGATCGAATCGAACCGGACCGAATCGAATCGAATCGGACGGAATCGAATCGAATCGAATCGGATCGGGTCGAATCGAATCGAATCGAATCGAATCGGATCGATCGAATCGATCGAATCGGGCCGAATCGAATCGAATCGAATCGAATCGGACGGAATCGAATCGAATCGAATCGGATCGGGTCGAATCGAATCGAATCGAATCGAATCGGATCGGATCGAATCGGACCGAATTGAGTCGAATCGGATCGGATCGGGTCGAATCGGATCTAATCGAATCGAATCGAGTCGGACCGAATCGAATCGAATCGGGCCGAATCGAATCGAATCGGACGTAATCGGACCGAATCGAATCGAATCGGACGGAATCGAATCGAATCGAATCGGATCGGATGGAATCGGACCGAATCGAATCGAACCGGATGGGATCGAATCGAATCGACCGAATCGAATCGGATCGGGTCGAATCGGGTCGAGTCGAATCGGATCGGATGGAATCGGACCGAATCGAATGGAATCGGACGGAATCGAATCGAATCGAATCGGATCGGATCAGGTCGAACCGAATCAAATGGAATCGGATCGGATCGAATCGAATCGGACCGAATCGAATCGAATCGGGTCGAATCGGGTCGAATCGAATCGGATCGGATGGAATCGGACCGAATCGAATCGAATCGGACGGAATCGAATCGAATCGAATCGGATCGGGTCGAACCGAATCGAATGGAATCGGACCGAGTCGAGTCGAATCGGATCGAATCGGATCGAATCGAATCGAATCGAATCGATCGGGTCGAACGGAATCGAATCGAATCAGACCGAATCGAATCGAACCGGGCGGAATCGAATCGAATCGGGTCGAATCGGGTCGAATCGAATCGGATCGGATGGAATCGGACCGAATCGAATCGAATCAAACGGAATCGAATCGAATCGAATCGGATCGGATCGAATCGAATCGGGTCGAATCGAATCGATCGGATGTAATCGGACCGAGTCCAATCGAATCGGAGGGAATCGAATCGGGCCGAATCGGATCGAGTCGGACCGATTCAGACCCATCCGAGTCGAATCGGACCGAGTCGAATCGAATCGGGTCGAATCGGGTCGAGTCGAGTCGGATCGGATGGAATCGGACCGAACTGAATCGAATCGGACCGAATCGAGTCGAATCGGGTCGAATCGAATCGAATCGAATCGGACCGAATCGAATCGAACCGGGCGGAATCGAATCGAATCGGGTCGAATCGGGTCGAATCGAATCGGATCGGATGGAATCGGACCGAATCGAATCGAATCGGACGGAATCGAATCGAATCGAATCGGATCGGGTCGAACCGAATGAAATGGAATCGGACCGAGTCGAGTCGAATCGGATCGAATCGGACCGAATCGAATCGAATCGAACCGGATCGGGTCGAACGGAATCGAATCGAATCAGACCGAATCGAATCGAACCGGGCGGAATCGAATCGAATCGGGTCGAATCGGGTCGAATCGAATCGGATCGGATGGAATCGGACCGAATCCAATCGAATCGGACGGAATCGAATCGAATCGGATCGGATCGGATCGAATCGAATCAGGCCCATCCGAGTCGAATCGGACCGAGTCGAATCGAATCGGGCCGAATCGGGTCGAGTCGGACCGAATCGAATCGAATCGAACCGGATCGGGTCGAACCGAATCGAATCGATTCAGACCGAATCGAATCGAATCGGACCGAATCAAACGGAATCGAGTCGAATCGAATCGGATCGGATCGAATCGAATCGGATCGAGTCGAATCGGATCGGATGTAATCGGACCGAGTCCAATCGAATCGGACGGAATCGAATCGGGCCGAATCGGATCGAGTCGGACCGATTCAGACCCGTCCGAGTCGAATCGGACCGAGTCGAATCGAATCGGGCCGAATCGGGTCGAGTCGGACCGAATCGAATCGAATCGGGTCGAATCGGGTCGAATCGAGTCGGATCGGATGGAATCGGACCGAATTGAATCGAATCGGACCAAATCGAATCGAATCGGACGGAATCGAATCGAATCGAATCGGATCGGGTCGAATCGAATTGAATCGAATCGAATCGGATCGGATCGAATCGAATCGGGCCGAATCGAATCGAATCGGGTCGAATCGGGTCGAATCGAATCGGACCGAATCGAATCGAATCGGACGGAATCGAATCGAATCGAACCGGATCGGATCGAATCGAACCGGACCGAATCGAATCGAATCGGACGGAATCGAATCGAATCGAATCGGATCGGGTCGAATCGAATCGAATCGAATCGAATCGGATCGGATCGAATCGGACCGAATCGGGCCGAATCGAATCGAATCGAATCGAATCGGACGGAATCGAATCGAATCGAATCGGATCGGGTCGAATCGAATCGAATCGAATCGAATCGGATCGGATCGAATCGGACCGAATTGAGTCGAATCGGATCGGATCGGGTCGAATCGGATCTAATCGAATCGAATCGAGTCGGACCGAATCGAATCGAATCGGGCCGAATCGAATCGAATCGACGAATCGGACCGAATCGAATCGAATCGGACGGAATCGAATCGAATCGAATCGGATCGGATGGAATCGGACCGAATCGAATCGAACCGGATGGGATCGAATCGAATCGACCGAATCGAATCGGATCGGGTCGAATCGGGTCGAGTCGAATCGGATCGGATGGAATCGGACCGAATCGAATGGAATCGGACGGAATCGAATCGAATCGAATCGGATCGGATCAGGTCGAACCGAATCAAATGGAATCGGATCGGATCGAATCGAATCGGACCGATTCGAATCGAATCGGGTCGAATCGGGTCGAATCGAATCGGATCGGATGGAATCGGACCGAATCGAATCGAATCGGACGGAATCGAATCGAATCGAATCGGATCGGGTCGAACCGAATCAAATGGAATCGGACCGAGTCGAGTCGAATCGGATCGAATCGGACCGAATCGAATCGAATCGAACCGGATCGGGTCGAACGGAATCGAATCGAATCAGACCGAATCGAATCGAACCGGGCGGAATCGAATCGAATCGGGTCGAATCGGGTCGAATCGAATCGGATCGGATGGAATCGGACCGAATCCAATCGAATCAAACGGAATCGAATCGAATCGAATCGGATCGGATCGAATCGAATCGGGTCGAATCGAATCGGATCGGATGTAATCGGACCGAGTCCAATCGAATCGGAGGGAATCGAATCGGGCCGAATCGGATCGAGTCGGACCGATTCAGACCCATCCGAGTCGAATCGGACCGAGTCGAATCGAATCGGGTCGAATCGGGTCGAGTCGAGTCGGATCGGATGGAATCGGACCGAACTGAATCGAATCGGACCGAATCGAGTCGAATCGGGTCGAATCGAATCGAATCGAATCGGACCGAATCGAATCGAATCGGGTCGAGTCTCATCGAATCAGGTCGAATCGAGTCGGATCGAATCGGATCGGATCGAATCGGACCGAATTGAGTCGAATCGGATCGGATCGGGTCGAATCGGATCTAATCGAATCGAATCGAGTCGGACCGAATCGAATCGAATCGGGCCGAATCGAATCGAATCGGGTCGAATCGGGTCGAATCGAATCGGATCGGATGGAATCGGACCGAATCGAATCGAATCGGACGGAATCGAATCGAATCGAATCGGATCGGGTCGAACCGAATGAAATGGAATCGGACCGAGTCGAGTCGAATCGGATCGAATCGGACCGAATCGAATCGAATCGAACCGGATCGGGTCGAACGGAATCGAATCGAATCAGACCGAATCGAATCGAACCGGGCGGAATCGAATCGAATCGGGTCGAATCGGGTCGAATCGAATCGGATCGGATGGAATCGGACCGAATCCAATCGAATCGGACGGAATCGAATCGAATCGGATCGGATCGGATCGAATCGAATCAGGCCCATCCGAGTCGAATCGGACCGAGTCGAATCGAATCGGGCCGAATCGGGTCGAGTCGGACCGAATCGAATCGACTCGAACCGGATCGGGTCGAACCGAATCGAATCGATTCAGACCGAATCGAATCGAATCGGACCGAATCAAACGGAATCGAGTCGAATCGAATCGGATCGGATCGAATCGAATCGGATCGAGTCGAATCGGATCGGATGTAATCGGACCGAGTCCAATCGAATCGGACGGAATCGAATCGGGCCGAATCGGATCGAGTCGGACCGATTCAGACCCGTCCGAGTCGAATCGGACCGAGTCGAATCGAATCGGGCCGAATCGGGTCGAGTCGGACCGAATCGAATCGAATCGGGTCGAATCGGGTCGAATCGAGTCGGATCGGATGGAATCGGACCGAATTGAATCGAATCGGACCAAATCGAATCGAATCGGACGGAATCGAATCGAATCGAATCGGGTCGGGTCGAATCGAATTGAATCGAATCGAATCGGATCGGATCGAATCGAATCGGGCCGAATCGAATCGAATCGGGTCGAATCGGGTCGAATCGAATCGGACCGAATCGAATCGAACCGGACGGAATCGAATCGAATCGAACCGGATCGGATCGAATCGAACCGGACCGAATCGAATCGAATCGGACGGAATCGAATCGAATCGAATCGGATCGGGTCGAATCGAATCGAATCGAATCGAATCGGATCGGATCGAATCGGACCGAATCGGGCCGAATCGAATCGAATCGAATCGAATCGGACGGAATCGAATCGAATCGAATCGGATCGGGTCGAATCGAATCGAATCGAATCGAATCGGATCGGATCGAATCGGACCGAATTGAGTCGAATCGGATCGGATCGGGTCGAATCGGATCTAATCGAATCGAATCGAGTCGGACCGAATCGAATCGAATCGGGCCGAATCGAATCGAATCGGACGTAATCGGACCGAATCGAATCGAATCGGACGGAATCGAATCGAATCGAATCGGATCGGATGGAATCGGACCGAATCGAATCGAACCGGACGAAATCGAATCGAATCGAATCGGATGGGATCGAATCGAATCGACCGAATCGAATCGAATCGGGTCGAATCGGGTCGAATCGAATCGGATCGGATGGAATCGGACCGAATCGAATCGAATCGGACGGAATCGAATCGAATCGAATCGGATCGGGTCGAACCGAATCAAATGGAATCGGACCGAGTCGAGTCGAATCGGATCGAATCGGACCGAATCGAATCGAATCGAACCGGATCGGGTCGAACGGAATCGAATCGAATCAGACCGAATCGAATCGAACCGGGCGGAATCGAATCGAATCGGGTCGAATCGGGTCGAATCGAATCGGATCGGATGGAATCGGACCGAATCCAATCGAATCAAACGGAATCGAATCGAATCGAATCGGATCGGATCGAATCGAATCGGGTCGAATCGAATCGGATCGGATGTAATCGGACCGAGTCCAATCGAATCGGACGGAATCGAATCGGGCCGAATCGGATCGAGTCGGACCGATTCAGACCCATCCGAGTCGAATCGGACCGAGTCGAATCGAATCGGGCCGAATCGGGTCGAGTCGGACCGAATCGAATCGAATCGGGTCGAATCGGGTCGAATCGAGTCGGATCGGATGGAATCGGACCGAACTGAATCGAATCGGACCGAATCGAGTCGAATCGGGTCGAATCGAATCGAATCGAATCGGACCGAATCGAATCGAATCGGGTCGAGTCTCATCGAATCAGGTCGAATCGAGTCGGATCGAATCGGATCGGATCGAATCGGACCAAATTGAGTCGAATCGGATCGGATCGGGTCGAATCGGATCTAATCGAATCGAATCGAGTCGGACCGAATCGAATCGAATCGGGCCGAATCGAATCGAATCGGGTCGAATTGGGTCGAATCGAATCGGATCGGATGGAATCGGACCGAATCGAATCGAATCGGACGGAATCGAATCGAATCGAATCGGATCGGGTCGAACCGAATGAAATGGAATCGGACCGAGTCGAGTCGAATCGGATCGAATCGGACCGAATCGAATCGAATCGAACCGGATCGGGTCGAACGGAATCGAATCGAATCAGACCGAATCGAATCGAACCGGGCGGAATCGAATCGAATCGGGTCGAATCGGGTCGAATCGAATCGGATCGGATGGAATCGGATCGAATCCAATCGAATCGGACGGAATCGAATCGAATCGGATCGGATCGGATCGAATCGAATCAGGCCCATCCGAGTCGAATCGGACCGAGTCGAATCGAATCGGGCCGAATCGGGTCGAGTCGGACCGAATCGAATCGACTCGAACCGGATCGGGTCGAACCGAATCGAATCGATTCAGACCGAATCGAATCGAATCGGACCGAATCAAACGGAATCGAGTCGAATCGAATCGGATCGGATCGAATCGAATCGGATCGAGTCGAATCGGATCGGATTTAATCGGACCGAGTCCAATCGAATCGGACGGAATCGAATCGGGCCGAATCGGATCGAGTCGGACCGATTCAGACCCGTCCGAGTCGAATCGGACCGAGTCGAATCGAATCGGGCCGAATCGGGTCGAGTCGGACCGAATCGAATCGAATCGGGTCGAATCGGGTCGAATCGAGTCGGATCGGATGGAATCGGACCGAATTGAATCGAATCGGACCAAATCGAATCGAATCGGACGGAATCGAATCGAATCGAATCGGGTCGGGTCGAATCGAATTGAATCGAATCGAATCGGATCGGATCGAATCGAATCGGGCCGAATCGAATCGAATCGGGTCGAATCGGGTCGAATCGAATCGGACCGAATCGAATCGAACCGGACGGAATCGAATCGAATCGAACCGGATCGGATCGAATCGAACCGGACCGAATCGAATCGAATCGGACGGAATCGAATCGAATCGAATCGGATCGGGTCGAATCGAATCGAATCGAATCCGATCGGATCGAATCGGACCGAATCGGGCCGAATCGAATCGAATCGAATCGAATCGGACGGAATCGAATCGAATCGAATCGGATCGGGTCGAATCGAATCGAATCGAATCGAATCGGATCGGATCGAATCGGACCGAATTGAGTCGAATCGGATCGGATCGGGTCGAATCGGATCTAATCGAATCGAATCGAGTCGGACCGAATCGAATCGAATCGGGCCGAATCGAATCGAATCGGACGTAATCGGACCGAATCGAATCGAATCGGACGGAATCGAATCGAATCGAATCGGATCGGATGGAATCGGACCGAATCGAATCGAACCGGACGAAATCGAATCGAATCGAATCGGATGGGATCGAATCGAATCGACCGAATCGAATCGGATCGGGTCGAATCGGGTCGAGTCGAATCGGATCGGATGGAATCGGACCGAATCGAATCGAATCGGACCGATTCGAATCGAATCGGGTCGAATCGGGTCGAATCGAATCGGATCGGGTCGAACCGAATCAAATGGAATCGGACCGAGTCGAGTCGAATCGGATCGAATCGGACCGAATCGAATCGAATCGAACCGGATCGGGTCGAACGGAATCGAATCGAATCAGACCGAATCGAATCGAACCGGGCGGAATCGAATCGAATCGGGTCGAATCGGGTCGAATCGAATCGGATCGGATGGAATCGGACCGAATCCAATCGAATCAAACGGAATTGAATCGAATCGAATCGGATCGGATCGAATCGAATCGGGTCGAATCGAATCGGGTCGGATGTAATCGGACCGAGTCCAATCGAATCGGACGGAATCGAATCGGGCCGAATCGGATCGAGTCGGACCGATTCAGACCCATCCGAGTCGAATCGGATCGAGTCGAATCGAATCGGGCCGAATCGGGTCGAGTCGGACCGAATCGAATCGAATCGGGTCGAATCGGGTCGAATCGAGTCGGATCGGATGGAATCGGACCGAACTGAATCGAATCGGACCGAATCGAGTCGAATCGGGTCGAATCGAATCGAATCGAATCGGACCGAATCGAATCGAATCGGGTCGAGTCTCATCGAATCAGGTCGAATCGAGTCGGATCGAATCGGATCGGATCGAATCGGACCGAATTGAGTCGAATCGGATCGGATCGGGTCGAATCGGATCTAATCGAATCGAATCGAGTCGGACCGAATCGAATCGAATCGGGCCGAATCGAATCGAATCGGGTCGAATCGGGTCGAATCGAATCGGATCGGATGGAATCGGACCGAATCGAATCGAATCGGACGGAATCGAATCGAATCGAAACGGATCGGATCGAATCGAGTCGGACCGATTCAGACCCGTCCGAGTCGAATCGGACCGAGTCGAATCGAATCGGGCCGAATCGGGTCGAGTCGGACCGAATCGAATCGAATCGGGTCGAATCGGGTCGAATCGAGTCGGATCGGATGGAATCGGACCGAATTGAATCGAATCGGACCAAATCGAATCGAATCGGACGGAATCGAATCGAATCGAATCGGGTCGGGTCGAATCGAATTGAATCGAATCGAATCGGATCGGATCGAATCGAATCGGGCCGAATCGAATCGAATCGGGTCGAATCGGGTCGAATCGAATCGGACCGAATCGAATCGAACCGGACGGAATCGAATCGAATCGAACCGGATCGGATCGAATCGAACCGGACCGAATCGAATCGAATCGGACGGAATCGAATCGAATCGAATCGGATCGGGTCGAATCGAATCGAATCGAATCGAATCGGATCGGATCGAATCGGACCGAATCGGGCCGAATCGAATCGAATCGAATCGAATCGGACGGAATCGAATCGAATCGAATCGGATCGGGTCGAATCGAATCGAATCGAATCGAATCGGATCGGATCGAATCGGACCGAATTGAGTCGAATCGGATCGGATCGGGTCGAATCGGATCTAATCGAATCGAATCGAGTCGGACCGAATCGAATCGAATCGGGCCGAATCGAATCGAATCGGACGTAATCGGACCGAATCGAATCGAATCGGACGGAATCGAATCGAATCGAATCGGATCGGATGGAATCGGACCGAATCGAATCGAACCGGACGAAATCGAATCGAATCGAATCGGATGGGATCGAATCGAATCGACCGAATCGAATCGGATCGGGTCGAATCGGGTCGAGTCGAATCGGATCGGATGGAATCGGACCGAATCGAATCGAATCGGACCGATTCGAATCGAATCGGGTCGAATCGGGTCGAATCGAATCGGATCGGGTCGAACCGAATCAAATGGAATCGGACCGAGTCGAGTCGAATCGGATCGAATCGGACCGAATCGAATCGAATCGAACCGGATCGGGTCGAACGGAATCGAATCGAATCAGACCGAATCGAATCGAACCGGGCGGAATCGAATCGAATCGGGTCGAATCGGGTCGAATCGAATCGGGTCGGATGTAATCGGACCGAGTCCAATCGAATCGGACGGAATCGAATCGGGCCGAATCGGATCGAGTCGGACCGATTCAGACCCATCCGAGTCGAATCGGATCGAGTCGAATCGAATCGGGCCGAATCGGGTCGAGTCGGACCGAATCGAATCGAATCGGGTCGAATCGGGTCGAATCGAGTCGGATCGGATGGAATCGGACCGAACTGAATCGAATCGGACCGAATCGAGTCGAATCGGGTCGAATCGAATCGAATCGAATCGGACCGAATCGAATCGAATCGGGTCGAGTCTCATCGAATCAGGTCGAATCGAGTCGGATCGAATCGGATCGGATCGAATCGGACCGAATTGAGTCGAATCGGATCGGATCGGGTCGAATCGGATCTAATCGAATCGAATCGAGTCGGACCGAATCGAATCGAATCGGGCCGAATCGAATCGAATCGGGTCGAATCGGGTCGAATCGAATCGGATCGGATGGAATCGGACCGAATCGAATCGAATCGGACGGAATCGAATCGAATCGAAACGGATCGGATCGAATCGAGTCGGACCGAATCGAATCGAATCGGGCCGAATCGGATCGAGTCGGACCGAATCGGACCGATTCTAGTCGAATCGGATCGAATCGGACCATATCGAATCGAATCGGATCGAATCGGATGGAATCGGGTCGAGTCTCATCGAATGAGGTCGGATATCATCGAATCAGGTCGAATCGAATCGAATCGAATCGGATCCGATCGAATCGAATCGGACGGAATCGAATCGAATCGAAACGGATCGGATCGAATCGAGTCGGACCGAATCGAATCGAATCGGGCCGAATCGGATCGAGTCGGACCGAATCAGACCGATTCGAGTCGAATCGGATCGAATCGGACCATATCGAATCGAATCGGATCGAATCGGATGGAATCGGGTCGAGTCTCATCGAATGAGGTCGGATATCATCGAATCGGATCGGATCGAATCGGACCGAATCGGGCCGAATCGAATCGAATCGGACGGGATCGAATCGAGTCGAATCGGGTCGGATCGAATCGAATCGGACCGAATGGAATCGAATCGGATCGATCGGGTCGAATCGGATCTAATCGAATCGAATCGAATCGGACCGAATCGGATCGAATCGGGTCGAGTCTCATCGAATCAGGTCGAATCGAATCGGACCGAATCGGATCGGATGGAATCGGGCCGAATGGAATCGAATCGGATCGGATCGGGTCGAATCGGATCTAATCGAATCGAATGGAATCGAACCGAATCGAATCGAATCCTGCCGAATCGAATCGAATCGGATCGAATCGGGTCGAATCATATCGAATCGGACCGAATCGAATCGGATCGGATCGGGACGAACCGAGTCGAATCGAATCGGGTCTGGTCGAATCGAACCGAAGGGGACCGAATCGGTTCGAATCGGATCGAATCGGACCGAATCGAATGGAATCGGGTCGAATCAGGTCAAATCGAATCGGACCGATTCGAGTCGAATCGGTTCGAATCGAATCGAATCGAATTGGACCGGATCGGGTCGAACCGAATCGAATCGGACGGAATCGAATCGAATCGGGTCGAATCAGGTCAAATCGGACCGAGTCGAATCAAACCGGACCGAATCGGACCGATTCGAGTCGAATCGGGTCCAATCGGATCGAATCGGACCTTATCGAATCGAATCGGATTGGATCGGTTCGAATAGAATCGAATCGAATTGTATCGGATCGGGTCGAATCGGATCGAGTCGAATCGGATCGGATCGAATCGAACCGGACTAAATCGAATCAAATCGGACCGAATCGGACCGATTGGAGTCGAATCGGGTCGAATCGGACCGAATCGAATCGAATCGGATCGCATCGGATCGAATCGGACCGAATCGAGTCGAATTGGATCGGATCGGGTCGAACCGAATCGAATCGATGGGGACCGAATCGAATCGAATCCTACCGAATCGGGTCGAATCGGACCGATTCGAATCGAATCGGGTCGAATCGGATGGAATCGGACCGAATCGAGTCGAATCGGTTCGAATCGGATCGAGTCGGACCGAATCGAACGTAATCGGCTCGAACCAGGTCAAGTCGAATCGGATCGGATCGAATCGAATCGGACCGGGTCGAACCGAATCAAATCGAATCGGACCGATTCGAGTCGAATCGGTTCGAATCGAATCGAATCGAATTGGATCGGATCGGGTCGAACCGAATCGAATCGGATCGAGTCGAATCAAACCGGACCGAATCGGACCGATCCGAGTCGAATCGGGTCGAGTCGGATCGGATCGGTTCGAATCGGATCCAATCGAATTGATCGATCGGGTCGAACCGAATCGAGTCGAATCGGGTCGAATCGGATCGAGTCGAATCGGATGGGATCGAATCGAATCGGACCGATTCGAGTCGAATCGGGTCGAATCGGGCCGAATCGAATCGAATCGGACGGAATCGAATCGAATCGGGTCGAATCAGGTCAAATCGGACCGAGTCGAATCAAACCGGACCGAATCGGACCGATTCGAGTCGAATCGGGTCCAATCGGATCGAATCGGACCTTATCGAATCGAATCGGATCGGATCGGTTCGAATAGAATCGAATCGAATTGTATCGGATCGGGTCGAATCGGATCGAGTCGAATCGGATCGGATCGAATCGAACCGGACTAAATCGAATCAAATCGGACCGAATCGGACCGATTGGAGTCGAATCGGGTCGAATCGGACCGAATCGAATCCAATCGGATCGCATCGGATCGGGTCGAACCGAATCGAATCGATGGGGACCGAATCGAATCGAATCCTACCGAATCGAATCGAATCGGACCGAGTCGAATCGAATCGGGCCGAATCGGGTCGAATCGGACCGATTCGAGTCGAATCGGGTCGAATCGGATGGAATCGGACCGAATCGAGTCGAATCGAATCGGTTCGAATCGGATCGAGTCGAATCGAATGGACTCGAACCGGATCGAATCGAATCCTGCCGAATCGAATCGAATCGGACCGAATCGGGCCGAATCGAATCGAATCGGGTCGAGTCTCATCGAATCAGGTCGAATCGAGTCGGATCGAATCGGATCGGATCGAATCGGACCGAATTGAGTCGAATCGGATCGGATCGGGTCGAATCGGATCTAATCGAATCGAATCGAGTCGGACCGAGTCGAATCGAATCGGGTCGAATCGAGTCGAATCGAATCGGATCGGATGGAATCGGACCGAATCGAATCGAATCGGACGGAATCGAATCGAATCGAAACGGATCGGATCGAATCGAGTCGGACCGAATCGAATCGAATCGGGCCGAATCGGATCGAGTCGGACCGAATCAGACCGATTCGAGTCGAATCGGATCGAATCGGACCATATCGAATCGAATCGGATCGAATCGGATGGAATCGGGTCGAGTCTCATCGAATGAGGTCGGATATCATCGAATCGGATCGGATCGAATCGGACCGAATCGGGCCGAATCGAATCGAATCGGACGGGATCGAATCGAGTCGAATCGGGTCGGATCGAATCGAATCGGACCGAATGGAATCGAATCGGATCGATCGGGTCGAATCGGATCTAATCGAATCGAATCGAATCGGACCGAATCGGATCGAATCGGGTCGAGTCTCATCGAATCCGGTCGAATCGAATCGGATCGAATCGGATCGGATGGAATCGGGCCGAATGGAATCGAATCGGATCGGATCGGGTCGAATCGGATCTAATCGAATCGAATGGACTCGAACCGAATCGAATCGAATCCTGCCGAATCGAATCGAATCGGATCGAATCGGGTCGAATCATATCGAATCGGACCGAATCGAATCGGATCGGATCGGGACGAACCGAGTCGAATCGAATCGGGTCTGGTCGAATCGAACCGAAGGGGACCGAATCGGTTCGAATCGGATCGAATCGGACCGAATCGAATGGAATCGGGTCGAATCAGGTCAAATCGAATCGGACCGATTCGAGTCGAATCGGTTCGAATCGAATCGAATCGAATTGGACCGGATCGGGTCGAACCGAATCGAATCGGACGGAATCGAATCGAATCGGGTCGAATCAGGTCAAATCGGACCGAGTCGAATCAAACCGGACCGAATCGGACCGATTCGAGTCGAATCGGGTCCAATCGGATCGAATCGGACCTTATCGAATCGAATCGGATTGGATCGGTTCGAATAGAATCGAATCGAATTGTATCGGATCGGGTCGAATCGGATCGAGTCGAATCGGATCGGATCGAATCGAACCGGACTAAATCGAATCAAATCGGACCGAATCGGACCGATTGGAGTCGAATCGGGTCGAATCGGACCGAATCGAATCGAATCGGATCGCATCGGATCGAATCGGACCGAATCGAGTCGAATTGGATCGGATCGGGTCGAATCGGATCTAATCGAATCGAATGGACTCGAACCGAATCGAATCGAATCCTGCCGAATCGAATCGAATCGGATCGAATCGGGTCGAATCATATCGAATCGGACCGAATCGAATCGGATCGGATCGGGACGAACCGAGTCGAATCGAATCGGGTCTGGTCGAATCGAACCGAAGGGGACCGAATCGGTTCGAATCGGATCGAATCGGACCGAATCGAATGGAATCGGGTCGAATCAGGTCAAATCGAATCGGACCGATTCGAGTCGAATCGGTTCGAATCGAATCGAATCGAATTGGACCGGATCGGGTCGAACCGAATCGAATCGGACGGAATCGAATCGAATCGGGTCGAATCAGGTCAAATCGGACCGAGTCGAATCAAACCGGACCGAATCGGACCGATTCGAGTCGAATCGGGTCCAATCGGATCGAATCGGACCTTATCGAATCGAATCGGATTGGATCGGTTCGAATAGAATCGAATCGAGTTGTATCGGATCGGGTCGAATCGGATCGAGTCGAATCGGATCGGATCGAATCGAACCGGACTAAATCGAATCAAATCGGACCGAATCGGACCGATTGGAGTCGAATCGGGTCGAATCGGACCGAATCGAATCGAATCGGATCGCATCGGATCGAATCGGACCGAATCGAGTCGAATTGGATCGGATCGGGTCGAACCGAATCGAATCGATGGGGACCGAATCGAATCGAATCCTACCGAATCGGGTCGAATCGGACCGATTCGAATCGAATCGGGTCGAATCGGATGGAATCGGACCGAATCGAGTCGAATCGGTTCGAATCGGATCGAGTCGGACCGAATCGAACGTAATCGGCTCGAACCAGGTCAAGTCGAATCGGATCGGATCGAATCGAATCGGACCGGGTCGAACCGAATCAAATCGAATCGGACCGATTCGAGTCGAATCGGTTCGAATCGAATCGAATCGAATTGGATCGGATCGGGTCGAACCGAATCGAATCGGATCGAGTCGAATCAAACCGGACCGAATCGGACCGATTCGAGTCGAATCGGGTCGAGTCGGATCGGATCGGTTCGAATCGGATCCAATCGAATTGGATCGGATCGGGTCGAACCGAATCGAGTCGAATCGGGTCGAATCGGATCGAGTCGAATCGGATGGGATCGAATCGAATCGGACCGATTCGAGTCGAATCGGGTCGAATCGGGCCGAATCGAATCGAATCGGACGGAATCGAATCGAATCGGGTCGAATCAGGTCAAATCGGACCGAGTCGAATCAAACCGGACCGAATCGGACCGATTCGAGTCGAATCGGGTCCAATCGGATCGAATCGGACCTTATCGAATCGAATCGGATCGGATCGGTTCGAATAGAATCGAATCGAATTGTATCGGATCGGGTCGAATCGGATCGAGTCGAATCGGATCGGATCGAATCGAACCGGACTAAATCGAATCAAATCGGACCGAATCGGACCGATTGGAGTCGAATCGGGTCGAATCGGACCGAATCGAATCGAATCGGATCGCATCGGATCGAATCGGACCGAATCGAGTCGAATTGGATCGGATCGGGTCGAACCGAATCGAATCGATGGGGACCGAATCGAATCGAATCCTACCGAATCGAATCGAATCGGACCGAGTCGAATCGAATCGGGCCGAATCGGGTCGAATCGGACCGATTCGAGTCGAATCGGGTCGAATCGGATGGAATCGGATCGAATCGGACCGAATCGAACGTAATCGGCTCGAACCAGGTCAAGTCGAACCGGATCGGATCGAATCGAATCGGACCGGGTCGAACCGAATCAAATCGAATCGGACCGATTCGAGTCGAATCGGTTCGAATCGAATCGAATCGAATTGGATCGGATCGGGTCGAACCGAATCGAATCGGACGGAATCGAATCGAATCGGGTCGAATCAGGTCAAATCGAATGGGATCGGATCGAATCGAATCGAACCGAATCGAATCGGATCGAGTCGAATCAAACCGGACCGAATCGGACCGATTCGAGTCGAATCGGGTCGAGTCGGATCGGATCGGTTCGAACCGAATCGAATCGATGGGGACCGAATCGAATCGAATCCTACCGAATCGAATCGAATCGGACCGAGTCGAATCGAATCGGGCCGAATCGGGTCGAATCGGACCGATTCGAGTCGAATCGGGTCGAATCGGATGGAATCGGACCGAATCGAGTCGAATCGGTTCGAATCGGATCGAATCGGACCGAATCGAACGTAATCGGCTCGAACCGAATCAAATCGAATCGGACCGATTCGAGTCGAATCGGTTCGAATCGAATCGAATCGAATTGGATCGGATCGGGTCGAACCGAATCGAATCGGACGGAATCGAATCGAATCGGGTCGAATCAGGTCAAATCGAATGGGATCGGATCGAATCGAATCGAACCGAATCGAATCGGATCGAGTCGAATCAAACCGGACCGAATCGGACCGATTCGAGTCGAATCGGGTCGAGTCGGATCGGATCGGTTCGAATCGAATCGAATCGGGCCGAATCGGATCGAGTCGGACCGAATCAGACCGATTCGAGTCGAATCGGATCGAATCGGACCATATCGAATCGAATCGGATCGAATCGGATGGAATCGGGTCGAGTCTCATCGAATGAGGTCGGATATCATCGAATCGGATCGGATCGAATCGGACCGAATCGGGCCGAATCGAATCGAATCGGACGGGATCGAATCGAGTCGAATCGGGTCGGATCGAATCGAATCGGACCGAATGGAATCGAATCGGATCGATCGGGTCGAATCGGATCTAATCGAATCGAATCGAATCGGACCGAATCGGATCGAATCGGGTCGAGTCTCATCGAATCAGGTCGAATCGAATCGGACCGAATCGGATCGGATGGAATCGGGCCGAATGGAATCGAATCGGATCGGATCGGGTCGAATCGGATCTAATCGAATCGAATGGACTCGAACCGAATCGAATCGAATCCTGCCGAATCGAATCGAATCGGATCGAATCGGGTCGAATCATATCGAATCGGACCGAATCGAATCGGATCGGATCGGGACGAACCGAGTCGAATCGAATCGGGTCTGGTCGAATCGAACCGAAGGGGACCGAATCGGTTCGAATCGGATCGAATCGGACCGAATCGAATGGAATCGGGTCGAATCAGGTCAAATCGAATCGGACCGATTCGAGTCGAATCGGTTCGAATCGAATCGAATCGAATTGACCGATCGGGTCGAACCGAATCGAATCGGACGGAATCGAATCGAATCGGGTCGAATCAGGTCAAATCGGACCGAGTCGAATCAAACCGGACCGAATCGGACCGATTCGAGTCGAATCGGGTCCAATCGGATCGAATCGGACCTTATCGAATCGAATCGGATTGGATCGGTTCGAATAGAATCGAATCGAATTGTATCGGATCGGGTCGAATCGGATCGAGTCGAATCGGATCGGATCGAATCGAACCGGACTAAATCGAATCAAATCGGACCGAATCGGACCGATTGGAGTCGAATCGGGTCGAATCGGACCGAATCGAATCGAATCGGATCGCATCGGATCGAATCGGACCGAATCGAGTCGAATTGGATCGGATCGGGTCGAACCGAATCGAATCGATGGGGACCGAATCGAATCGAATCCTACCGAATCGGGTCGAATCGGACCGATTCGAATCGAATCGGGTCGAATCGGATGGAATCGGACCGAATCGAGTCGAATCGGTTCGAATCGGATCGAGTCGGACCGAATCGAACGTAATCGGCTCGAACCAGGTCAAGTCGAATCGGATCGGATCGAATCGAATCGGACCGGGTCGAACCGAATCAAATCGAATCGGACCGATTCGAGTCGAATCGGTTCGAATCGAATCGAATCGAATTGGATCGGATCGGGTCGAACCGAATCGAATCGGATCGAGTCGAATCAAACCGGACCGAATCGGACCGATTCGAGTCGAATCGGGTCGAGTCGGATCGGATCGGTTCGAATCGGATCCAATCGAATTGATCGGATCGGGTCGAACCGAATCGAGTCGAATCGGGTCGAATCGGATCGAGTCGAATCGGATGGGATCGAATCGAATCGGACCGATTCGAGTCGAATAGGGTCGAATCGGGCCGAATCGAATCGAATCGGACGGAATCGAATCGAATCGGGTCGAATCAGGTCAAATCGGACCGAGTCGAATCAAACCGGACCGAATCGGACCGATTCGAGTCGAATCGGGTCCAATCGGATCGAATCGGACCTTATCGAATCGAATCGGATCGGATCGGTTCGAATAGAATCGAATCGAATTGTATCGGATCGGGTCGAATCGGATCGAGTCGAATCGGATCGGATCGAATCGAACCGGACTAAATCGAATCAAATCGGACCGAATCGGACCGATTGGAGTCGAATCGGGTCGAATCGGACCGAATCGAATCGAATCGGATCGCATCGGATCGAATCGGACCGAATCGAGTCGAATTGGATCGGATCGGGTCGAACCGAATCGAATCGATGGGGACCGAATCGAATCGAATCCTACCGAATCGAATCGAATCGGACCGAGTCGAATCGAATCGGGCCGAATCGGGTCGAATCGGACCGATTCGAGTCGAATCGGGTCGAATCGGATGGAATCGGACCGAATCGAGTCGAATCGGTTCGAATCGGATCGAATCGGACCGAATCGAACGTAATCGGCTCGAACCAGGTCAAGTCGAATCGGATCGGATCGAATCGAATCGGACCGGGTCGAACCGAATCAAATCGAATCGGACCGATTCGAGTCGAATCGGTTCGAATCGAATCGAATCGAATTGGATCGGATCGGGTCGAACCGAATCGAATCGGACGGAATCGAATCGAATCGGGTCGAATCAGGTCAAATCGAATGGGATCGGATCGAATCGAATCGAACCGAATCGAATCGGATCGAGTCGAATCAAACCGGACCGAATCGGACCGATTCGAGTCGAATCGGGTCGAGTCGGATCGGATCGGTTCGAATCGAATCCAATCGAATTGGATCGGATCGGGTCGAGCCGAATCGAGTCGAATCGGGTCGAATCGGATCGAGTCGAATCGGATGGGATCGAATCGAATCGGACCGATTCGAGTCGAATCGGGTCGAATCGGGCCGAATCGAATCGAATCGGACCGAATGGAATCGAATCGAATCGGACCGAATCGAATCGAATCGGACCGAATGGAATCGAATCGGATCGGATCTGGTCGAATCGGATCGAATCGAATCGAATCGAATCGAATCGAATCAAAGCGTTTGCGTATTTTAAATGAATTTAGCAAAAAAAATTTTTTTAATAAATGTCTCTTTTTTAAATTTTAGCTTTCTTTGTGAGATTTTGCATGCGACTTGCAATAAAAATCTCATATCCGATTTTGCTTTTTCTTTTGAAAGTATTTGATTGGCTAGAGCCATGTTAAAAACTCCTTGCTTGCCCTACTCGCTGATCGCTCCCACCTCCAGCTGTCCATGTCTCGAATTAGTAGTTGAATATTGAGAATTTTTCTTAGCTATCTTCAAGTCGGGTAGACGATCACTTAAATCGAGATTAGAAAATTCCACACAATGAGGATAGTTGGCCATTCATAACTAAGGATTATTTATTGGACTGTGATAAGTTTCACTATGTATCTTCATTTCTGAAAAAAATTAAACGCTTAATCGATAAGTGGTAATTCTCATAAAAACAAACACTATAATACAATTTATTCAAAGAATTATTCGAAAAAAAGTTTATTTATTACAATAAAATAATTACATCAATAAGAATAATTTCCTCAATAATTATATATTGGCACTGAATTGAGTTGATTTGAAAGATGATAAGGCTTGGTTATTGTTGTTATATTTAAGGTCATTTTGATGATTAGCACCATTTAAGCTTATAGAAACGACCGTAGACTTCGATTCTACACGAGAGGATTTTGCCCAGGGCTGAAAATACAACATAAGTTTCGCACAGTGCAAAGACATTTTTTTTCCTTTTTTCTCACTGAAACAGAAACAAAAAACACACATATTATAATAAATTTTTACAAGTGAATGAGGGTAAATTTCAAAAAAAAAATTCTTTTTCTTCGTTTAAATTTTCATAATTCATCACATTTTCAACTATAAATTCACGTATTTCTTCTTCGAAGCTAAACTGAACAATTGACAATGAAATAGTCTCAAATGATGTGCATGTTTTTTTTTTTAATTAAAATAAATGAATAAAAGAGGCTGTGTTATTTGGAACTTCAGTCAGCTACATTTCCTTCAAAAATTCTATTCCTTTAGAGTTTGCATTGGTATTTCGATAAGTTCGTTACTAAGCTGAAATAAAACGGCAATAGAAATAAATATTCATTTCGTTTAATTTTATTCACTGGATTTTATTCGACTTCAAGTGAAACTATTCATTGTGGGTAATTTATTGGTACCATTATTCGAAGACTTTAGAAAAACGTCATTCATCTTCTGCTAGTTATCTTTTGTGTCATACGAATCGTATTTTTAGGTATAAGAATATTTATGAATCACTTAAAAGTTGTTTTTAGAAGAATGAGGTGAATTATGAGAGATTCACCTGTACATCAGCAGATCCCCAGACGTTGAAAACAACGACCGGTATTAAGGCAACCAGTGTGGAAATAAAGAACACTGTATTCCATTCCATATGTGTTCCATGCTAGAATTTCAATGTTTCATATTGCTGATAACTTTAAAATGGGAAATCGTAATACCATTTCAACACAGGTGAAATTCATATGAGTTAATAAAAGCGAATGATAACCGTTAAAAGAATGTAGTTTCCAAGGATCTTTCCACGTATCGCCATTGTAGGCGATAGAACAGTTCACGGAAAAGGGGAGTAGAATTGCATTCTACATGGTCGGCATTATACGACTGCTGATCAAATAAAGGTCAATGAGAAATGAAGTTGTGGATTTATTGCGAACACCTTGACAGCTTAAACATTGCGTCATTTACTTTAACTCTCTAATTTTCGTGCATAAAACGATGGAGATGCAAGGTTTTAATACCTATTTTGAGTTGTATTTTTTGAACAAATGTGTCTTTGCATAATCCATTTAGAGTTCAGATTCTTTCTTTAGAAAATTTTCTTAATCGGTAAATTCTTTATAAATAAACATGGAAAAAATTTATTCAAATGGACGCTTGGAAAAGTTATAGCTATGAAATAACTTGAATTAAAAAAATGAACATTCTAAAAAATATCCCACCTGAACAATCCATTTTGTCAGTAATGGATTTATTATACCTGATGAAGCAACAAAAAAGAATGCAAGTCCAGTGATTGCACCCGAAAATGCTGGAGCCAATGAAACAAGTGCTGTTTGGCAGCCTGGTGTATGAAGTCCTATGAATAGAAATTTTTTGTTTGTTTTTTGGATAACTTTTTTTTTCGTCTTAGATAATAATTTGAAATTCATAATGGAATTTTTTCAATAAATTCATTGCTCTTAATCGCTTTATTTCTAATTGCGATTTTTTCCAATTTCCAACAATTTTCAATTCAAATTAGTGTAAAATTAGAGGAAATTCTTAAAAAATCATTGCATTGATTTATGATGTTCTCGTGAAACCACCTGTTGAGTTGTTGTTTAAATTACCGCCGAAAATGTGGCAAAGAGTATCTAAGACGAGCGCTCACTAATGAGCGCAAGCAAAGTTTAAAATGCAATTGGACTAATGCAGTGTCAATCTTCAGTCCGGTACAATCGTAGCATAGATTTCTCAGAGTATCGTTACACCAATTAAAATAATAGCTCTATTGGCGGCTGGCACGAAATGCTTAAAAATGGCTAAAATTTTTGAAAATATATAATCGAACTTAATGAATAAACCTGAAACTTAATGAACCCAATAAAACTTAATGAAAACAAAGTTCATTAAAAGAGTTTTACCTGCTGATGCCATACTAGCACAAAGAAATACAACTGCTAATGAAGCATGAGAGGCATCAAGTGTTGTTGATGCGAAAAGGAACAACGCTAATCCACAAGATGCAATTGTATTTAGCAGTTTACATATATTTGTACGTTGAAGTTTTGTTCGTCGCTATAAAATGTTATTTGTCACTTATTTTTTAAATATTCTACTATAATATAAAGTGGGTATAAACTTGTTACGCTTAACTATTTAAACTAAGTACATTCAAGTTTTTATTAATTTCAAGCTGAATTTTTGTGAAAAAAAAAATGTTGCATTTCATCTTCCGCTTTCTTTTACACTTGAATTTTTACCGGCAATCATTTTCTAGTTAAATGCTTATAACATTTATTGGCATATCAAGTAAATTTCATCATACTTGAAATAATACAACATCGATCGTTCATTTCAGTAGTTTCTCAACATTCTCTACACTGATCTATGGAAGAACAATTTTGGGACAGAAAATTCAATGCTTTAGTTCTTACTCAATCCAACGAATTTAAAGATATCATGGTTAGTAGTTGTGTAGACGCATGGTAATAAGTAATGATTATCCTAATCAGTTAGATTATCGCTGTAGTAATCAACTGATTGGTCCCTTACATATAATTCTCATTATACATTAAAAACAGATAAGAAAAAAATGTTATGAATGTAAAATTTAACACCTGTAGGAAAGTATTTAAATATGATGAGAAAATTTTGCTAATCCATAGTGAGGCAGTCGGTAATGCGGATAGAACACCATTTTCACCTGCTGTATAATGATGGACATCGTGTAAATAGCTGCAAATATTTCATATCAGTTTTCCTCTTTTTCAATCTTCCTATCAATTCGTCTTCTCTTTTAATTTTGAGAAATTAGTACCATTCATCGCCTTTAATATTGCCTCATTGTTGCACTCACTGAATTCCGAAATTAGGAATTCGAAAAATAGTACCATTCATGGCATACTATGATTTAATATGGAGTGGTTAGTTCTTAGTCGAAACAAAGAGCGATAAAGTCATTCATTATATAACGAAAAAAAATGGGGACAATTTTAGCTAGATGCATGTAGAAGCTAATTTTTTACATTCTCTCCTCTTCAAGCACAATGCATAAGTCTGGATTTTGTCCTCAATTTGGCCAAAATTGGAGGAAGTACGAGGACTGGAAAGTGATCTCTTTAAAATCATACCGCCTCGTTGCAATAGAGGAATTTGAACAAAAAATTCAAATACAAGAAAAATCAAAGCAATCGTCAAGAATGTCCTGCTTTTCCTTTCAAACCCTGTATGATGCTTCTCTAATGCAATACAAAATTCAAAGTTTATTTTCATAATTAACTTCAAAAATATTCCAGATACCCCAGCTTAGGCGCCAATTATAAAAGGCATAGTCCAACAACTCCTTGAGGCCATTATCGATTGATCACCGATATAGTTGATTACCACCTAAGTACCGTATTTTATCTACCTAGCTATCAAATTTAAAAAGACTGTAGATTTTGGCAGAATTTGATCTAAATCTCTATAACAACAATAGCCTCTTTTTTTTCTCTGACGCTAGAAATGGTTTCTAATGCGTCTTACGTGATCTAAAGCGAATTATTTACACTGCTAACGAAGCGTTGTAAATGTTCGCTGTGAAATCATAAATCGTCGCTCTCTGAAGGTTGTGCATTTCGTCTCTAAATGCAGTAAATCAACAGAAGTTCAGGCTGAGTTTTGTTGCTCTATTTTCAGGCTCTTTTTTTCACATACAACGATACCGAATGAAATATTCAATGTAAAAATTTTTTACAATGATGATAGAATTTTTAGAGATGTTTCCAACTTTAAATCCGAACACTGAAAGATTGCTTAATCGTCATTCATGATGGTTTTAGTGAAGCCTTGGTCGCAGTAAAATAAGAGGATTTGATGCTAACTTAACCTTTTTTTTGTACTTTTAATTAGTAACCTTCGTAGAGGTAATTTTCTCGGCTAGTGATAAGGCCCTAAGACTAGAAATTTTTGCCCCAATTAACTAACGAAGAAGAAAAAATCAGAGATTTATTGCATTGTTCGACGACAGATTTTCTATGCTAGACTATTATCGTTCACCAATATTTATTGAATAAAATCCTTGTATTGCACAATGAATATAAATTTGTGTCCATATATTTTATGCTCCCACTATCTTCGACTTTCGAGTATACCAAGAAAACCTCCCAAAGATAATTATCATATCGTTTATTGCTAGTATTATCTAAGCTGAAGATTGTTTAATGAATACCTTGGCAAAAACATAATCATAGTCATGAGTGGGAACTCATGACATATAATTGCAATAACGGCCGCCCATACAGGTGCAGATTTAAGAATCTCCATCCATGGTACTTCACGTTCAAGGCGTTTCTTGCCAAACTCTTCGCTTGAATTCATCGATAAAATATATTTCAACTCCGCATCGGAGATACAATTTTGCTTTGATGGCTTATCGGCTCCGATTGCTATATAGACAACAATAAATACGATTCCAACAGTCGCTGATAAATAAAAAATCGATGGCCATCCTCCAAAAAGAAAAGTTTGACTACATAATGCTCCTGCTGTAGGTACGATCAACAATGTTCCTGGAAATGAAAAAGTTTTGGAAAATATTGAAAAATGCTTAGAATGTAGAAAGGAATCTCAAATGAGAAAAAACTGCATAAAAATATAACAAAAATAAATAAAAACATTAAATAATAACACAGAGATCAACGAAATTTTATAGCGAAATTACTTGGGAAAATTAGTTCAAATATAGCGAAATCATACCACAAATTTGCTATGACCGCCTTCTTCCCTCCCCTTGCCCCTTCTCTCACTTGGCTCTCGAACCAGCCTCCCCTACATGCGGCCCTTTCAACCATCTACAATTGCGGTTATTATGATGATACCACGCTTATACCAACAAAATTACCGCAGTGATACAATTTTGGTGCTATGCTTATAGCTTCTAAACAATGAAATTTGATGCCTTATAGTTCTTTTCGACCAACGATATGAAAATATTTGAGTCTTACAAGAATATGTAAAGCTTTCGGACTCTTCACTGAGGATATAAACTCAACTGAAACTAATGTTCTTCCGTTCCAAAGACTAAGGAAGATGGAAAATATATGAAACCAAGTTGTCGTCCTCCAGTAGCCAGTCCGAGAGCATAGCTTCGTTCGGCCGGTGGAAACCATCGAGTGATCAATGAATTTACAGATGGTTGCAATAGCGCATCAGAAACACCCACCAATAGCCTCCCAAATATTGTGATATATACACTGAAATTTTATTAACACTATATATTATAACAGAATAATATAAAATATGGCAAGCGAAATTCATAATCTAGGTAGGTGATATCTTTAGTGGGTCTTTACCATAAATATTTCAGATTCGAGTTTTCGACTATCATCAACGTTCAATGCACAAAGATGCTTCTTACTACTACATTTCATATACCTGTTATTTTTACAGGTGTGGTGGAAACATGAGCATGCAATTACCATTCGAATTAAAATATCTGAGCCGAATATAAGCCAATTAAAAAGAGGAATGAGGAAAACTATAAACCTTATAGGTGAAGCAGCGGCGATAAGGAAGTTTGCAAAACTGGCAGTCAGAACACTTGCTATGATTACGTATTTGGCATTAAACTTGTCGGCTAGAAAACCTGTGCCCAACATTGCCAAAAGACCAAGATTAAATGCGCTGAAAATATATCCTTGCTCCTCTGCGCTCCAATTCAATCGTGGCGCCCTATCCGTTTTGTCTGCTATATCGTCGGACAGGTCGTCTGTCAGCCTCTCTGCTAAATCATCATCTTCCATCATCCACATTGTCTGATTTTTTATGTGATTTTCAGTCAAGTTGAGATCGATGAATTCCGTAGAATTGACCATGCAAACGATCGCCATACCCATATTGCTGTTCATCATATGCACACTAAATTTTCCATTTTATTACACTGAATACAAGGAAATATTTTGATAATTCAAAAGAAAATTAATCAGCCGATTACATAATGACGTCATTAATTATTTCAAAAAAAAATTCCTTTGAACAATTTGAGAATTATGCAATTTTAAAAAGTCTTCGTTCGATAATATCGTTATTTGATCCATTTCAAATATGCGTAATTAACCGAATTAAGGGAAATGATATTTTAATATGAAATATACAATTTGCGAATTTTGTTGTTCATATCAGTTATATCGTTATCAAAACAACGATCCTAGCGTATTTTGTTAGGACCATTAATTTCTAATGATAATAGAAATTATTGACGCTTAAAATGAATCTTTATATTATCATATACGCAAGCAGTTTTCAAACGAAATCCCTCATGATTTAGAGTTTTTGCTTTACAACTCTAAATGCTGCTAACTTATTTCTCACGTTTTTTATACGGTGGGAAAAATTTCTGACATTTAATAGAAAATTGTGAATGGACTTATTTTATTAAAGAAAAAATTTTACTAGCTGCGGTTGATGAAGTAGTTGAAAAAACGACTCCATAGAACATTTCCTTATTTAAGAACTTTATGAGAAAACATTTTTCGGTATAAATAGTGATGACTGTGAACAGATTCGGGCACTATGTGATATAAAATATATTCTCTAGCATTATTCTAAGAATTTCTTTAACTGTTCACTTGAAGAAATAAAACACAAACACAAACACTGTCACACCCTATTCACAGCGCAACTGATATGATATGATAGAAACTGATATGATATAAAAAAGGAAACAAATACTAGCACATTCGATTCAATTGATAATACCTTGCAAAGCATAAGCAAAGAAGCGTTGCAGTAATCATACGAAATGATGGAAACCATCTGTAGTTCAACTTTGTTGGTAATTTATCGACCACTGGATGTACAGTAGCCATTCGTAATAGAAGCTCTGAAATTATAAGGTTTTTATTGGTGTCGTTGATTAATTTCGTCGTAGAGGAAGCGATCATTATAAACCCATTTCTCCACCTCAACCCCCCCCCCCCCCACCCATCCTTCTCGTTTTTTATATGACAGGTCATTCATGTTTGGGCAGAACACCGGTTTACGCAAGAATTGGTTCGGTGACTATTACAAAGAAACGATGAAATCAGAAATACTCCGGCAATCGAAATCAAATACGACTCTAAAAATTTGATTGAGACGATAAAATCAGTACTTTATAACAGTAAACAGAGACAACAATAAATACGGTAATACGGTTTGATCAAAACGGTAATATTTGGGCAATAATCCAACAAGAGTTTAGACAATAGAGTGTTTGGTTATCAATAAGAAGAATATTATGTAATACTTTAAAAAAAGAAATTGAGAAGGAAAATTTACAGAATGCAATAATAGATTGCTGTATAAACTGCTTTACGGCTTTGAACGTCAACTTTTTTTTCTTTGCAAATTATGGATAGGTCGCTCCAAAACAACGCCGTTAATATTTATTACAATCATCAGGATACTGATAATATGCAGTGATAATATTTAGGTATTAGCAGCGAGATTGCCGTATTCATTATGTTATAAGAAGCCTTATTATATATCGCTTTTCCAGCAAGTATCCACATTGTTGCTATTTCGAATTGCTTCATATCAAACTTTTATAACTTATAAGATATCTCGAATGCTCAGCCAAATATTCAATCATAATTACAAAAAGAAGTGCACTTCAAATGTTCTCTTAATTAAAAGCAATTATTATTTATTCATTCAAATAAATCTTTGAGGATTCGATTTAATAGCATTTCTATATATTTGATTATTCATTCAATTTAGGCTAAAATTTCTATCACTAAATAAGTTTCATTACTCATTTATTGGCCAATTCGGCTGGTTGAAAAAAACACCGAAAATCGAAGATTTTTTTTTATATTATCGATAGAATTTTATTTTTAATTCAGTATTTATGAATTATCGCCAGGCGATTTTTCTCTGAATCTGGAAAAAATCTTGCAGATATATAATAGGCAATTTCTTAGAAGTTCTTCGGTTAGCAAATCGACCATTGACTTTACAACATACACACGCATACACAAACGATTTGCAAATCAAAATTAATTGACTATGGTTTGCAAGATCTTCTTCCCAACATATAATTCAATGATTGTGCATTGCTGCACGAACTCGATGTGGCGCCATACTAAAAGGGCTCGAGCTAGAGTGATCTCGAAGTTCAAACCTCAAATGTAGCAGACGAAAATCTTATCGCATCGCTATTAATCGTTCATTGGTACGGCTAGCGGTAAATTATAGCGCTGCACTTTACTGCAATCGCAATACTAGACTTGCAGCCGAAATAAATCGTAGTTCAACTCAATCGTTCGATTTATCGTTTGTATAGCACTCTTCTAACTGTCATTATTTAACGCAGGTTTTAGCTATTAATGAAAGGAAGAATTACTATGAACGTTGGAAAACAGTTAAATTTCAATCAAAATGCTTATCAGTCATACCCACGTAAATATAATTCTATAAAACAAACACGATTTGAAAAAAAAACAATTAAATATGAAATATTAATTTTAGTTTCTTTCCGATTTTATTTTTTTTATTCTTTTTCAGTAGTATCCAAAACTAATATTGAATTTTAATAGAAATTTAAATACTAAAAGTTTTAAATTGTATTCATACACTAACAACTTTCAAAGTCATTTAAGTTATTTCTTTATCACATACAGTAATAAACATACTAATAACAACCATATAATAAAGTAACTCGAAGATAGAATAATAAATAAAGCCAAAACAATTGAATTTTGGATGAAGAGAGTGTATAATAGAGAAAAGTATTGTTTGCAAAGTGCTTCACATTCACTAAGAGAAAATGGCAAAACAAAATGCGTCTATAAAGCGGACTATTTGTTCATCGTGATATTAATGCACGCAATTTTTGGAAGTCTTGTTTTTCCCGTTTCCTATTTAGTAACTTTTTTAAAAGTTTCGTATTCAACGAATTTTCACTTTTTAACTTTGTAATTTTTCAATTTTCTACTCAGATACTCAGAAATATTTTACATTTTCCTATTTCGAGAAAAATTCAACTACTTAGGGTCTAAGAATTTCTTCGTTTTTGTGTATTTTGTTTCCATTATTCAGATGCTAAGTTTGATACTTACATATAGCGCTTCATTTTATTTCATTTTATTCACATTTGATCGATTTCTTCACCTCCTATTGGGTAATAAGCATGAAGTTAATGAGATAATATTCGAAAGCATTGTAAGAAAAAATAAAACAAATTTACAAAAGCCTACTCGCATATATATACTCCATTAAAAATATTTTAAATTTATGCTATATTACTATTACTTCATTTTCATGGAATGGTATTATTTTATGATTATAGAGGTTATTGCTTTTTTTATGGTTATTGCTAATATTCTACAATAGTTAACAGCAAAAGAATTCAAAGAATGAATGAATTGGCCACACTTTCTTGGCCAGTTAGACGAATCTGACACATTTCTATCTTAAATTTGAATTATTTGTGAAACAAAAAATACGATTTCTTTAAACCGATATGCAATCGTATCATCTTTCATTAATAAGTGGTCAGTCAGGTTTCTTCGGTTCGCTCAACAAAACAAATTTACTCGACCGTATACTATAGTTTACTTAGCGTATACTGTGTGGAACTATTTCGTTCATTTTGTTGAGTTTATTTTTATATTATAATCATTTTTTTTGTAGTTTTAGGATGAAATAGCGGTGAAAAATTTTTAGGAAATTTCATCGAAAATAATTCTATGTCAAAATTTTTGTGCAAATATTTTCACTATGAGCAGTTTTATTCTTTCTCCAGGTAATTTTACAGGATTTTTTTGAAAAAATGACTTGACCCAAAATTATTTCTTCTCCAGTCGTAAACATATGCAAATGTCTGTGTGTGTCGGTTTGTGTGCGCAGTAATTTTCCTATGAAACATTGAAGTGACGGCAATAAATATGCAATTTCTAGATCAAACCTTTCTATCTCAAATTTTATTCCATTTGCTAATTTCTATACAAATTATATCTAATGCTTTCACATGTCATAAAAATATGCAAATTAATTGTTTCTCACAGTCTATTTACAGCGGTTTGAACGCTATTCGAATTTCACCGAGAGTCTCTGTAATCTAGAATATGTGGGAAAATATATTCCAAGGCGTTTTTTATTTCGTTGCTTTTAATTACTTATTCAATAAATTACTGTGATTGTGTGGAAAAACTGAAAAACTCCCAATTATATATTTCAAATTTTCCAACATGAATAAAAAGAAAATTTCGTTTTTACGAAATTTTTTTCCAGCTAATAATAGTGCGGGAAGGTGTAATTTTTTTAAATCAATCAATCGTCTAGCCGATGGAATAGAAAGTCGCGCTTTTTCTTTTTGTGGAATTATATAAAGAAAGAATTGTTGAAAGATTTACAGCTAGCTATTAGAGAATTGATTAATCGAATTCGCACGATTCGTGAGAGTTCAGTGTAAGACTGCTATAAAAGAAAAAGTATTTGAGTGATCGATAAGAAATGTGGATAATACAATTGAAATGTTGAATTGAGAAAATGAAAATTTAGAAACATTTTATTGAACATTTTTAACACATTGAGCACATTGAGCCTATTGAGCATATTGAGCATATTTAGCATATTATGAGCATTACTGTAACACTTATGTACGAGGAGAAGAAATATCAATAATGCGTTTTGCATAATGTCTCCTTTTCTTGCAAATATTTTTTAAAAAGTTTTTTTGAGTGCATTTGTGTTGGATAGGTTTTTAAATATTTTACCAGTTGGTGAATTGTCTATTCATACTTATAATAGAGATAGCTATTTAAGAGGATAATTCATGTGAGAAACCAACACACGGATTCACAGACACACAGACATACAGACACATGAACGCACATAAATAAATAAATAAATAAATAAATAAATAAATAAATATATATATATATATATATATATATATATATATATATATATATATATATATATATATATATATATATATATATATATATATATATATATATATATATATAGACGCATGTATGCATATAAACTCACAAAAATATGCATACATAAAAGCAGAATGTTCAATAATTTTTTTTTTAAAACTGCAAATCATCATTTTAGTTCGATAAATTGGAAGTTTAGATGATCGATAGTTTATATTTTTATTGGTGTTTAATTTTTGATGTCACTAGTCCGAGCATTTTTAGTCATAGAAGACACTTTTCCCTTTTTTTTTCAGCTACTGTAGATTAAGTATCGATGGAAATTTTCTATTTTTTGGTGAGATATTATTTCTCGATGAAAAAATTTTCTAAGTTCTAAAGTAATGCGTCTTATCAAACTTAGCAAAGGCGAATTTTTTAATTCTTTGAATGAAATTTTTGTAAATGTGAGCAGTATTAGGAATATCGAACGTTTCAATGTGTAAATTAAACACGTTGGCCGTTTAAGAAGTGGAATCTATTCTGTATTCTACATTATAGCATCACCTGCAAGAAACTGATTACATTATATAAAATAACCTTTGAAGGAAATAATAATGAAATCTAACCTTTTTCGTGATGCGAATGCAATGTAGGTGCTGAAATTATTTAAATTTATTAACCTGGATTTAAATTAATTTGTTTTTTTAGTTGAAAATGCATGAATCATTTAGCTATAAAATATACTATCTCTCTATCTTCTGCATGACGTCTGTTTGATGCCATCATCTACCATGGACTACTTTTTCAAAATCACCTGAAATAGATAAATAAATAACTAAATAAATACATAAATAAATGATTTCATTTATTTATTTGTTCATTAAATTTTTTCATTTGCTTAGTTTTTTTCATTTTTTCACATGATTTCCTCCGGTAGATTATGCTGGAGTCAAAAGACACCTCAAAAATCTTTCATTATTATCTCCTCATTGCTGTTGCTCTGATTCCTATCAACATTTTGGTATAGATCAAAGATTGTTTTCATATTTTATATTTTTTGCTACTCAATGCTGCAACTATATTTCGTATTTCATGCTTTTTAAATATTTTTTTAATACTTAGGATTCTATGAGTAAACAATATGTATTCGTAACAAAGTTATATTCCTACTCATCACTTCCGTATTACTTTTTAGTGAAAGCAATTTGCTCTTTTGAAAAATTTTTCCATTTTCAGTCATTTTCAATATAACTGAAACATATCTCGATTCTTCAGATGAATTTTTGCCTCATACTGAAATTTCAACATATAAATTGGTAATGAATCAATGTGTTTCTCCTTTTTCTTTTAAAGAATCCTCTCATATTTATGGCCAATAAGTTTGCTAAAATATATTAGTCATATTTGGACTATTAAATCTTTCAGGTAAGCGAAACAAATTTTGACCATTGGATGTTTACAATAACTTCGAACTAGCTGATAGAATGGGAACATGTTGGAAAGGCTAAATAACGCAATCCCTCTAGACTATCATTATAAAATCCGAGAAGAGCTCGTTAGCAAAAATAAGCGACTGAAGCGGAATGTGAAGAGAGTGGCCAGTCATCGGTTAAACATGGTCGAGTTGAGTGACCGGTTGTGGACGGCGTAGGAAGATTTACCGCAGGGATACTGGTCCAGACAACGAGTAGCGAACAACTTTACAATACCCGCCCCCACTACATACGTTTTTGTTTTAAGGAGCCATGCTTTCGGGCACACCGTCACTTTTTGCGCTGTGTTCTTTGTTAGAATGTTCATGTGTTTAAATGAATCGTTTTATGCTCACTTTATTTGAATGCATATGGTACTTATAAACGCCATAAGTGATACTGGTTATGATAGGTTAAACTAACAATGCAATTAACATAGCAGTCCTTAACGTTGTAATTTCCCACTAAATAAAAGTAAAATTTCGAGTGGCGGTTACCTGGTGCTTCCATCGCTACAAATGCCGTAACGTGAGGCGGAAGAGGACTAGGGCTGAAGTGGCGACACGAGACGAGATTTCTTGTAGTGTTTGTAGGACAGCGGTTGCTTCCGCAGCGTTCGATTTGATTCCGCGCTCGAATTGACTCCGCCTCTTGAACAGGCTCGAGACCCTTGTAAGGAGTGCAAGTGTTGCACAAGTACTAACGGCATAGTCCGCCTAAAAGAATGGGGCGGAGTCAACGACCGGTCTTAGCTGCGGCTAACCTTCTATATAGTCTCAATTTTGTAGCTCGAGCTTTGTTTCAGTGTGCTAGTGGAGTCCCCGTAAATTGCGTTAGCAGCACACCCACACCCAATCAGCATCAGCAGCGGCCAACGATGTGCGGCATATGGGCACTACTCGGCGGACAATTCACCGAACAACACGAACGCGAATTTCTGAAAATCGCTGGTAGAGGTCCCGACTTAAGTGTACTAGCCAATGTCCACCCAAACGTTTGGCTCGGATTCCATCGTCTCGCAATCGTTGAGGTTCGCCATAAAAACTCTTTTTTAAAAAGAAAAAAATATTGCTAAAATTTTTCACCATTATTAGAGAGAAATTCTTTCGGACGAACATCGCAGAAATAGATAAATGATGTCCATAGTATCCATAGTAGTTATCTGCTGAGTATCTGTGGCAAAACCTGTACATCAGTAGGAATGCTATGGAATAATACTATCCTAAATATTCAAACCAGAATTATTCGATGCTAACTATGAATTAGATCAGTCTTTCATTTGGATCAACACAATGAAGCCAGATAGCTGCCCAATCGGCGAAGTCGGAAACAAAAAAGCCATCAAAGACGATGCATCTATTATCCCTCTAATTGAATAGAATATTTTTTTTTATAAATTGCTTTTTTTTAGAATTTTGCACCAATAATATAATATTCAAAAGAGAAAATAATAATTTCAGCCAGGAAATGCTGCAAGCGAACAGCCAATTGTCTATGAAAAGCTCTCAGTGATATGTAATGGTGAAATCTACAATCACTATGAGTTAAAAGCAGGAATTGGGTTGCAAGGTATACGCAACGGTGCATCCGATTGCGCAGCCATTGTGCATGCATTCGTAATTTTCAACGGGGATCTTCGAAGAGTATGCGCATCTCTCGATGGTGTTTTCGCGTTCGTTATCACTGATGACAAATTTATCTATATTGGCAGAGATCCAATTGGTATTCGACCACTTTTCTATGGTTTCACTTCTTCTGGTTGGTTTTTTATTTTGCAATTTTATTCTATCATGAAATCGCGTTTATGTGTTTATTTATGATTAAAATGTCGAAGAAATAATATTTTATTATATAAAAATCTAAATAGAAAATGCCTTTTTCCATTAAAAATAAGATGTTGGTTGTTGTAAGTGGGAAATCATGGTTATTTTAATTAATAGAATGGAACAGATTGTAGAAAAAAAAAAGATTATTTTAGCAAAGAATTCGATAATCGAAGTTGCATATAAAATATTATCATCAAAAGTTTCTCGAAAATGAATGAAATAATGAGAAATTCGTTGAGAGATCTTTTTTGTCGATAAAAATAGCAAATCGAAATTTCTTCCAAAGAAACTTTTTTTTAGCCAATATTGATTAAATTAAACTAAAGTGGAATAAATTTTCAACGTATCCCCAAATGATATTCCGTCTCGAATTTTCATGTAATTTTAATATAGCGATCGACTTTAATGTGTTGCCAAAAAATCGACATTTTTCGTTTTTTAAAATATTTTTTATAGTATCGATGACCTTTTTTCGTTTTCGTTTATTGAGAAACTTTTAGAGGAACTTCTTATCGGCTCCGAATTGAAGTCGATCGAGAAATTATGTGATCGGGCTTTCATATTCCCACCTGGTTGTTGCGCTCGTATTCCAATTACACCTCGTATTAGCAATATTGATATTCATCGATATTATGTTATACCATCACTCGCTGATCGTATCATACCTATGAATATTACACAGGTAATTTTTCAAAACTATTAAACTATTTTCGCATAAATGTGCTAATTTAGTAATCTTAGTGGCATCATTGACACTTCAAGCAAAAATTAGAGCACAGGCATAGGTAGACAACTTTTCAAAGTGAGATGATCGATTCTTTCTCTCCGTCTCTCCCTTACGAATGAGAGAGAGAGAGAGAGAGAGAGAGAGAGAGAGATTTGCGAGAAGAAATTGATGAGCAATGATTGAGAAATTCATATCGGTACAAGATGTATTGCCAATATTTGATGGCGATATAGTAGCTTTGCCCGTAACCTCTTTTCTAATAAAAATTGCTTCGAATATTCATGCAAACTTACAGAGTTTAATTCGTCAAACGTTGATATGCGCAGTTCAAAAACGCCTAATGGGCAATCGTCAATTCGGCTTTATGTTAAGCGGTGGTTTGGATAGTTCATTGATTGCTGCTATCGCATCGAAATTTCTGATCGAACAACGACCAATTGCATTCAGTGTTGGATTCGAGGATTCGCCCGACATTGAAAATGCTCGCGCGGTAGCTAAATATTTGGATATCGAACATCGTATCCTTATTATTACACCTGAAGAGTGTATAAAAATTGTGCCAGGTATTGAATTACAAAACGATGATAATGTATAAACTTTTTACATACCTGTAAATCTCTTATTGATATTACCTACCCAGGAGACATCTACCTAGAAGGTTAAACTTATTCTATTCCCGCACAATTCAGCTTATCGCAAATGGTGGATAGAAAACTTAATATAGAGCTACTTAATCAAAAAAAAAAAAACCATATTATTGAATTTTAAATGGTATATTGGGTTCTTTAATAAGCTACTCAAATTTCAAAAATGCTTATATCTTTAAAACTTATCAATATGGCAGATCTCTGATCATTTCAGAATGAAATTTTCAAAATTTCTAGTCATTTTTTAAATGCTATATAATTTTAGAAGTTATATATGCACTGGAAACATTCGAACCGTTGATTGTACGCTGTGGTGTGGCACATTATTTACTATGTAAGCATATCGCCGCTACATCCGATGTCAAAGTGCTTCTCTCAGGTATATATAGGGGTTACTTTAAAATGTTTTAACTCTCCTCAAAATAAATTAGTAATTCTCTCAGATATTGTTATTAATTAAAGGTAGTTATCGAAATTGTAATTCTCAAGTATCTGAAACAATTCATTAACGTACGTTTTACATTTCATCAAAAGTAAAGAAGAAATTGTCGGATTTTTCTTTTGCATCGATGAATAAAAATTAATGTATTTAGTGAATTTTTTTTTTTCTGAAGGAGAGGGCGCCGATGAATTATTTGGTTCCTATGCATATATGCAACGTGCACCATCACCAACCTATCTTCATCGTGAAATTGTTCGACGTTTACGTCTTCTTCATCATTACGATGTGCTACGATGTGATCGTGCAACATCATGTCACGGATTGGAAATTCGTGTACCATTCCTTGACAAAAAATTCATCGATCTTGTTGCTCGATTACCACCCAGCTATAAATTAATAGCTGGAAAATTGGAGAAATACGCCTTAAGAAGTGCATTCGAAGGATGGCTTCCAGATGAGGTGTTATGGAGAAGTAAAGAAGGCTTCTCTGAAGCTCTCGGTTTGTGTCTTGAAATTGCAAGTATCATTTATGAATCTTTTAATATTCTCGTATGAAACTTTCGATTAAAATAGTCTAAATAAATAAAATATAACCATATTGAAGTTTATTGTAATAATGTAGAATACAGCTTCAATAGTCGCAGTCTATTCCATTGACTCAATTAGCTAAAAAAACCTATCTAATTGAAGCATCATTGGTGATTGCGGTCGCACTAAAGACCTTAGAGACTAGGAAAAAAAATTGTAGAATCGATATAACGCTACTCATTATAAGTATGAAATGCTGAGTTGTTTACAAATTAAGTATTCGCAGTACGACTACAGTAATGCGATTTATCGTAAACCGCCACAAAAATATATTTAGAAGCATCTAGATCTTTTTGTTTTCAAGTTGGATATATTTGTGTATGTGTTCTAATCTTTATCATTAAAATTCTTATCATAATATCTTATAGGCAAGATTGATCTCGGTGACGTTATCAATGATCACGTTGATAAGATGATTTCGGATGAACAATTCGCAGAGTGTCATCGTTTATTTCCACAGAAAACACCTGACTCAAAAGAGGAATTATGGTATCGTATGGTATTCGAAGAGATCTTTGATATATTCAAAATCGATTCCACTCTACATACAAAAGTCTACCAGTGAGTAGAATGTATCCTGTTGCAAATGACCAAATTGCTCATTCTATAATCTTTAAACCTCATTCGAATTTTTAATATTTCATTTAACTATTTTATTTCTATTCTATAGTATAGTTAATGTGAATCAAGAACAGATATTACAGGTAGAAGTTACCTTTAATGAATAATACTTCAGAAAGCACAATTAGATCTTTGGTATTCCTGAGCGAACATTTCCTGATAGATGATCCGGAAATATTAGTCTCGACTTTGCTTTACATGGTAATAATATCTATTCACAAAAATATATACATTTTACGTGGCTATAATTTGTGTTTATTTATTTTTTCGTTTAATGAAAATTCGGAACTATACTAATTCAATTATAGAACGTAAGTTATAATGATATACAATTAAATATATCTATTTTTCTAAAATTTCTTGATAAAGTTAGTTCTCTCAGATATTCGACCGATAGTTTTAGATTTTTTATTCTTCTCTTTTCCCATGGAAATATTCAACAATTTTCTCATTGCAGAACAGCCGCTTGGCAGAATGCAGAGGAAAAAGAGAATCTACCATTACCGGAAACAAATCAAAATGCAGTACGTCTTCGAAGACGTTCAACTGGTAGTAGTACACTTATCGGTATCGCATAATATCTATTTCTGTATATATTTGTGAATGTCATTCGTTAAATAAACTTTATATTCTATTTCAAATTTTTTCATCGGATACTATCAACACATTCATCTTACACCTGTGTACTATATTTTATCTTCATTTACACGTCACAGTTCTGATCGGTTTTTATATAACTTTTACCAGAAAGGCAGGCTCTTTCAGAAGGCCAGTAGTTAGTAGGACCTTAATTTAAATATAGATCATCGATTAGAATTATATCCTTCGACCTTTTAATATCAACAAGTACATAGATACTATAAGGACGTCGTTGTATTTCTATAAGCATAAAATGGTTACAGATAAAAACTCACCAACCTTTATTTATTTAAATATTAAAAACATTCATTCAAAATTTGCAAGATGATATATACTGTTTCTTGATTAGCGCTATCCATGTTCTCTCTGGTCATCACTACGACTCTACCATTGCCACTTCGATAAAATTGTGGAGCACCGCCTCTCCCCTAACGCAATAACAACTGACTTGAAATAAAATATTAAAGGAGCACAGGATAAAAACTTAGCTATGAAATATCAACAAGGCAGGATAAAGCAGGAAGTATATATATATATATATATATATATATATATATATATATATATATATATATATTCATTTATGGACTGAATAGGCCTGTGCAATGGGAGGACTCTACTAGGTAAACTCGGTGGTTGATTATTTCTCTCTGAAATTTTTATATTTTCAACCGCCATACTTTTATTTTTAATTCTTATTCTTCTATAAATTCATTTTCCACTATTCAAAGCTAAGTTTATACATCATAGAAAAGCAAAAAAAAAATTATTCTTTATTTTCTTCGACGTTACCTTTTTTTTGAAGAATCCTATATTTTCCTCCTTTTTTTTTGCAGAAAAAAGTCTCAATATATATAAGCAAGTATTCGATCTACATCTTTGTATCTATAAATAGCGATTAGTGTTGTGTAAATAAACGTACTTCTTCGGTAGGCCGTGCTGTTGTTTCGTCGCAAACATCAATTCTCACATTGGAATGCTTTAGTATCGTTGGTTAGTAGTTGAGAGCTCTATAGAACCGGATACGGCAACCAACCGAAGAGCTCATCGCAATGCATACATAGCAGCGCTATTCCTGTCCAAAAAAAACATCACTTCTAGCTTCATGTATATATCTATTAGCAAACACAATAATAAATACAACCTGTGACTCCTCTATCAATTGTCAGTATTTCCAGACTATGAATATTTTATCAATTGCAGTGAGAAATAGCAATATTTGCAAATAAATAAAAATAATCGCATATTTCAATCGCAAATTAAAATTACTGGTTTAATTGCCGAAAAAAATTGACATGTAAAATGAATTAAAGTACTTGGGTGCTAAAATATTGTAATGGAAAGATTTCAAGAAGTGATAATATCACCAAGAAAAAATCATAAATAATTAAGCTTTAAAATCAAATACGATCCTTAAATTATATTACCTCAATTATATTTCATTATGTCCACTCGAACCACTCTAGTAAGAAATAATCCATTTATAATAACAAGCATTTTCTCGTTTATCTCCACTCTACAATATGTAATGCAAGGCAATTGAGAGCCTTTCAAGTTGCAAAGTTTGCAAAGAATTTTCAATTGAGTATTCAAGAGTCGAGAAACTTTTTATTTACTATAATGAAGCAAATCTACCGGAAGTTCCCTATTCATTTATTGAGCGGTTTTAATGGAAGGTACTCGAAGCCCCTTTAAAGTTGTAAGATCTTGAATATGCAAACTGCAATGTTTTTCCAAGGATACTTAGTAGTAATTGTGGACTTAATAATATTTGTTTATTTATTTATTTAGTTATTTGTTCATTTTGTTTGATTTTGTTTTATTTGCCTTTTGCAATAGTCGCATTTATTAACACATGAGTATATCTCGAAAGGAATTAAATCTTGTATTGATGAACAATAATTGCGTCAACACGAATAGTGAACTACCTGCTTCAGGTGTTCACTATTGAAGGTTTGAACTGCTCATCACCTCTCCTTGATTATTTTATAAATCAAAAGTTACCCTCAAAATTCCATGCTTTTAATAATTCTGCTCTCATACGATTTTGAAGACATCAATTACAGGTGCTCATAGTAGCAGAGTAGTATAGCACTCGTGTAGTAATCCAGTGGTCACTAGTTGATTGCCGTATATCGACAAAATTTTCATTGCTCATTAAAACAAACACATCACGTGGAATAAAATACATTATTTGCATCATAAATGATAGAGCATAGAAATGAAATTATATATGGCATAGAATGGAAGATGAATAAAATGTGGAAAGCCAAAGCCGATAAAGAAGCATAATACACTAGTTTGAAATATGATGAATATAAACGCCAGGCTAATAAACTCATCAATAGGATCATAAACGATATGGGTGGAATACTTATTTAATTTAAGTAATTTTGTAAATGCTTTTTGATGAATTGTCTTGATCCGATTAATGTGCAAAAAATTTCTCAAATCCATTGATGCACAGCTCATATAACTCTGGAAGGTGGAACATTGCTTCGAATTAATAATATTTCTACGGTCGAAATAAGATTCACCAATTCTACTGATGGACATAAGAAAACGATGCAGCCTATTACATCGGAAAGTTCGTACGATTGTTGCCTTAAAACTTGGACGGTCAAATTTCTTTCCCATCCCATCCCTTCCACTTCCTTCCATTCTCTCCATTCATCTTCTTTTCTTTTTATTCCCGAGTCTTTCTCTACCCCACCTTTAGAAAAAAGGTGACGCTATTTTTTTTCGAAGAAAATATTCTCTATGTTCAACGAAATGATTTCTCTATAATGAATAATATATAAATTGAAACAAATTTAGCGATATGAAATTCACAACGATTAATAATAATTGATTAAATTTAATAATCGATAAATTTTCAACACCATTGCATAGATCATTTTCACAACAACATACAGCAACTGCACTTGATGTACCACTCATTTGTCGTAAAAGTGGAAAATTTTGACCGACATCTTGATAGATACACTGATGTGTGTGAAATATCGTTGGACATATATCACCACAATATCCCATTACGAATTCTTTACTTCCATCGACAAGAAATTCAGCTTTGAGACATGCACGTGATGGTACACCGAATTCCTGAAATATTTAGTGCATCGAAGGAGAGTTGAAGTAGGGAGGAGGGATAGAAGGATGGGAAGGGAAGGATGAGTGAGGAGGAAAGGTAGAATTAGAATTCATAGTCAGAGACACCGCCATATCGCGAAGCAATAATTGAGTGGGTGAATATTACTTCTCAATAGGGCATATACAGACTTCTTGATGCATCGTCTCAACCTAATTGTGGTATAAATACCAGCTGGGTGTCGCGAAACATGAGAGATCCTCTCGAATCCCCATCCCTTTTGAATGCAATTCTCCCTCGAACATAACCCACTAAAACATATTCCGCAGAAGAATCGAAATGATTGTAACCAAAAACTTTTTCATATTTCGTTTAAAATGCTATAAAACTCTCTTTTCGAAGAAGAGCCTTGGAACCCTGAAATTCAGTGCAATGACGTACAGCTTCAACATATTTATTTGCTTATAATAGTATGTCAACCTTATAAAGAAAGGTTTCAGCAATATAAGCATAGAAAGTAAGCGATGTCTTCAATAAAAGCCTCTACTCAACGATGCTCCAGAGCTCCTATTCAAGCAAATACGGGATTCCATTTGTACGTTAAGAAAGGCGATATTTCTGTATGAGTGAATGGTCATTTCTACGGTTATAGACGATTTGCGCAGTCATTTAATGGTAATTGTAAAATTTGATAGATATTTTATAATTGTTTAATTTCGTGCAAATGGAAAAGAAGTCCTGGACCAAGACTAGTGCTAACGTGGAAGATAGGAAGAGGAGAGGATAGGAGACGGGGTGGATAGGAGGGCTGGAAAGGGAATAGCTTGGAAATTGCAGCAAAATTTGATTCACGGTCTAGAACTTGCGAAAGGGGAACTGCCAAGTAGCACCATTAAGGAGAATTTGAAATGCAAATTAAATAAAATCACATACCCTTTCACAATTAATAAATCTACTATGAGTGGCTGATAAGTCGTTTTTCTCGCTTCGATAACTATAACAGTTAATGCTGTCAGCACATCGCAATATAGTTGTTGAGAGTATAGCCAAAGAGGCTGTCGCTAAAAACATCAGTGATACTTGTGACAGTCGGCTGGTGCTAATACCGCGTCTAACACAAATTGGATGCAATATAACGCATGAATATGATGAGTTCAACGATATACCAACGCAAGCATGACCAATCCGCTAGGAAGTAATCGACGCTGTCTTTGTGAAACGAGTTAGTATGTACTTCCTAAGAGGATCATACGCAACGTTCACCTCTCTCAACTCAACGCAACACTCGTATTTCATCTGTATTACATAGGTGTGTCATCATCGATTCAACAAACCTATGCAAAAAGAATTTTTTTTTTCGGTATACTATATAAATTGGCTCACCTTTATTTTTTATGTTTTCGGTTCTGAAAGGTAAATGCGGCATCGTATCACGAATTTAAATTGATAAATAAACCCAATAAAAATATTTTTATAAAAATAATAGGAAACATTCAAAGAAAAAAAAAACAAGTTAAAAATTACTACAGGTAAGAAGAATCAATTTATCACCTACAAATAAAAATATGGTGTAATAAAAATTTGATGCAATAAAAGAAAGATATAATAGAGTTAACATGATTCATGAGATAAAAAGATACTTAGAAGAACAAATATAACGTGACTTAAGAGACATAATACATCTTATATCTCTGCTCTATTCATAATAAACCGATGACAAAATGTTGATATTGTTTTTCAAGAATTTCCCCAAGAATAATTGAGGTGAAAAAAGTTTTTTTTTGTTTTCGTATTCAAATACTATTGAATTAGGCGTGAATTGCAAACATTTCAAATAAAATTGTACAATGTTTCTACTCGCTGGGATTTGAACAGTTTTCAGTAAGACGGTAATGCGTTTTCCCACCTTTTCTTGGAAGGATTACTGCGCAAAGAATAAATAAGAATGCGTAAGGATGCATGAGCAAGAAGCCATGACGGAAAGCAAAGCAAAGTTGCTGTTATGAGGGTTTTATCAGTGAAAAAAAGCAATTTTAGGAGCAGTAAGGGACTTCAGGTCCTGCAAATTGGATTTCAGATCACACTTAGAGACGGATATTAAAATTGCATGGAAAGAAAACTGAAGAGATATTTGATAGCTTCCTTTTAACGGAAGCCGCATTTCACTAGTGTACAACATTATAATCGTTTTGTATTCTAAGTTTTTATTTTTTTTAACCTAAAAACTTTGCGCTATTATTTATAGAGTTGCACATATATATGTTGCACAACATGTTCAACTCTATAATTAGTGAATAGCGACAGCCGATAATTGACAGCTCTCTGCTCCATTCACTTGCAATCACCGATTGCTGACAACCTGTTTTCGAAAGTAGCGATTATTAACTATTCGCAGAAAGCAATACTCCGACATCAACAATTGCGTGGTACAGTTAATCGACATTGTCATTATTCGTTGAATGTGGTTCTATTCGTTTGGGCTACCTCGCTCCGACCTAATTATTGGCACTCGAATTCAGGAATGAATAACACAAACTAGCAGGAATAGATAAATTAAATTAGTAAATCACTCACATTTCAATGAGGATTAGAAAATTGATGTGCTCTTTATGAGTATTTTTGAATGACGAAATGATAACTAAGTGGTTCAACGAATTATTTTTATTATTCGCTATTCTATTTATATATTCTATACGTATGGTGGCAACTATTGAACCTGATCCATTGGAACAATTAGTACGTTCGGCATTATTGGCAGCAAGATCATTCGCCGAAAAGGTTAATTTTATACAGTCAAATATTATTTTTTAATATTTAATTACTATTTATTACTCTGAAAATATAAAATTTTCTAAAAGAATTTAAATGATTTTTTCTTGTAACTTTTGAGTTTTGTTGAAAAAAAATTTAATTGCTTTCTTTATTCATAACTTTGAAATTTTCCTATAGTAATTTCAGTGATTTTTAATATGATTAATATTGCGTTCAACTGACTCGAATTTGGAAACATTTCAAATTTATCCTCTAAAATTTGACAATTATAGCAATAAATAGTTGTTTTGAACGATTATCGCAATTCTTTGTGCTTCTAGAAATCGGCCATAAAAGATTCGCTATATCTGAGCACTTAAACAGCTTTCAACTGATTCAAACTTTTAATAATTCTTCTGCGCATTCTTTTCTATAATGGTAACAAGATCAGTATTTATTTAAACGTCTGTTTATATTAAAAATATCAATATAAATACAAATATGATTGTAAATAAATAAAAAATAAATACATGATATGATAGAGCACAGCTGTTCTTGCATCTATACCTCATTTTGGAATATGGCGGCCATGTGGATTTCCTGTTAACAACGGAACCGGAACTAGAAAAAACCATTTTTGAGCCCCCGATGCAACATGAATAAGTGCAAATAAATTAGGCCAACCTGAAATCATTCCCATTATCTCCATCCCCCTCCACCCCTCTTTATTTGATAGATTTTATAATGCAAAAGTCTATTTTTCTATAGTAGAGTTCTTTATCATATATCTTTAAACAAAACGATAGCACAATTACAGACATTGTCAGACATATCGCTGCCGAGGAGTGATACTATTATACCAGGAGTCGAGTATAGCTTACAAATGGATGACAAATCCTCTCTTGCACTACGTTCCTTATATGAGGTTTACGTTTAAGTTAAACTAAAATTTTGAGAAATATTTTCCACTCATGGAATGCCGGCTTCTAATAGCATTTACTTCTCACTCCATATTTTTTGTCTAATTATATAAACGAGATCTCTGTGGATTGTATCCTGAATTTTATCCTGAATTTGTTTATGCGAGTTTTATCAATGTGAAATAAATTTTCTAGGAATTTCTTCTCCAAAACTCATAAATTGAAGAAATGACAACAATAAAAACGATTATATGCAAGTCTGGAAATATTTTCTAGTAAAGTTTAAGCAAGAAAATCTTTTGAGGAGGAACTTATACATCGTATTTCTTCATGAATAGTTACTCTAAGTGTTAATCCAATAATTTGAGTATTGCCAACTTCTTAATCTCGCAATGAAAATAATCAAAATTGATGTGATTTTTTACATATGCAAACATTGCTTTAATTCTAAGAAAATTTATTATTCTACCGTTCTCACTCCTCTCATTTGTGAATTTCATTTATAGATTTCATGAGTAAATAACTATTTTTTAAACTATCAATCGATTACCATTCATAATAATATCAACAATAGGTTTTTGATGATTCTCTCGCTTTTAGATGCTTCATTATCATACCTATCTAATTCGGCTATGATTCTCATCAATTATTTGCAATGAAAAAAAATTTTCTAATTTTTTTTCAGTTAATTTTCGTTCAGGTTTATCTCAGTTCAACTTTTCATGGAATCTTTTCGTAGATTCGAATTAAAGAAATTTTTTTCTACGTTTTGAACATTTTAATTTTATTCATCCACCAATAATGTCTACATGAAAATGACTACATTTTCTAATTGAAAATTTCAAAAAAATTTTTTTCTCTTCGAGTGAAAAATCATCCGTATAAATTTCAGTTCGTTGATACATGTCCAATTTGTCAAACATTACCGATACCTGAGTTAAATGGTGAATGGGAAATCGTTATGGTGAGCAGAAATTTTCTCATTTCGGTAATCACTGATCTCAGTAAGACAATTGATCGACTCGAAGCTTCTTTGCCAATTTTCATTACAAAATCTTTGGATACAGTTTTCACATCGGATCCCGATATGCAGTGCGCTAAAATTACAAGTAAAATTTTCTAGTTTATTCGTTTTTTTCTCATTCTGTAAAAATATTTTGCTCTTGAAAAATTTCAAAGATGAACGAAATTTTCATTGATATTTTACGATGATTGAAAGTTCGGTAGTAGTGGATTATTATTGAAATGAATTTTGATGATAGTAATAGCAAAAGTAATGAAGTTCAAAGTAATAATAGTAGCAGCAGTAGAAATTACGACAATTATTGTGATAATGATAAAATATTACTGCTATTGCCGCTATTGATATTAATACTACTGTTATTAGTACTGGTATTGCTACTAAAGCAGTAATAGTAATGTTTATTCTAATAATAATGACAGAAGTGATAACAACGTTGGTGGTGTTGGTAATTATAAAGTTTAAATAATAATAATACGAATAATAATAATAACAATAATAATAATAATAATAATAATAATAATAATAATAATAATAATAATAATAATAATAATAATAATAATAATAATAATAATAATAATAATAATAATAATAATACTGCTGTTATACCATGCTATATTATGTAAAGACAAGATAATGGAGTGGTCAGTCTCCCCCACTTCGACATACGACATGTCGGATTGATTCCATGAACTCCTATATTAAAAAAAAGAGACCAGTTTCCTCTTTCTCAGACGACTTTATGTTAAATTTCAGTTGAAAAAATGAAAAGATTGACTATGACTATCAACGAACACATCAAAAATACAATTATATTGAAATTAATGTTCAATTTCTCTATAAAATCATATATAATGCGTACATAATCATATATATATATATATATATATATATATATATATATATATATATATATATATATGTTTACTAAACTCATTAAAACATTTTCAGTTCTCGCTTCTAACAATACCTCTTCATTTCAAATCGCTTATTTATCACGAGAGAAATATCGTTCGATTATTGGTCGTCTAAGTAGTATACGTGACAGATATCTCTTCGAATTTGCACCAACAATATCCGTTGAATGTAAGGCGTTTTTTTAAATTGAAATCCACTTATTGCCACTAATGAATAAATGGAGCACACCTTTTCGAAAGAAAGTATTTAATAATCTTTTTTTTTTTGATATGGTATTTAGGTGTTCGGTAGATTTGAATGAGATTTACCACAAACCTTTTTTTTTTAATTTGGAAAAAGCCTTATCGTAATGTTCATTACGATAGTGCTAATATATAGCCCCATTGTCGCTGTGTTTATCGTGTTATGGTCACTGCTATAAAAACCTTGCTAGTATTAAAATCATACGCTGAAAAAATTGAATCGAATAAGAAATTTGGAGAAGAAAAAAGAATTTTTTTTGCAGTTTGTTTGACGTTGGCAACACCACAGTTACGTCAAGGGAACGTTGATGTGATGATTCTCTCACAATCTGATACATTCCCATCGTGTTCGAACTTTTTACTTCTGACGAAGAAACGAGACGATTTCAACGTGCTACCATTTTTGCAGTATATAACTCGCATTGGTGGTAACTTTCCATCGAATCCATTGGTTGATATTAAATGTACACGTATGAGTACTTGAGGTCACGCTATAGTTGAGGCAGAAATCTTCAAATGATTCTGAGGTGGTTGATGCGTCTTTGTTTGGTCCTGAGGTGATTTATGTATGTCTATGTTCAATAACATTTCCATATCACCACATCTTAGGCGCGAAGGAGATTTCATCATTTTTTTGTTTTTCCTTTCTAGCTGTTGTGTTTACGCGCTTGCGATTGTTGGCGATTGTACGGAGGGGTAAGAGAACAGGTTAAGCGGGGCAAAGAATAGGTAGAGATGCAAACTCTAAGATCCCCGTCACCTTTCGTATTTCACACCCCCCGTCCCACCTCCCTCCCACCACCCCCATGCCCTTTCCTCTTCCTTGCCACACATCTTCATTTTTCCATAACCCAAACGACCCTAGCGTATAAGCAAATAAAGCAAATTCGACTTCCGCTTCCACCAAACGCATTCTATTGGAGTTGAAAAAATTTGAATATTCCGCGTAAATGTTACATAAAAACAGAAAATGAATTATAAATAAATTTTTATAAATCATAATCAATCTCTATTACTGTGGATAATCGTATTATCGCTAGGTGATATAAAAAACTTTTTGTTTGACTTTACATCGATAACACAAGTTCTTTAGCTTCAACTATGATTTTTTTTTCAAATTCTACTTTTTTATTGTTACCTTGATTTATTTTGATATATTAAATAGGTAAATAGATCAGAATTAATTTCAAAACGGAAAAACAAATTAATATTTGTAAAATCGAAAAAAAACTGAAACAAATATTTTTTTAGTCAGTAAATTGTGACGTATAATGCGTGAATATTTTCAAAACATTTTTTGGCGTTGGATGTGGAAAATAATCTAAGCCATATTTAAGAAAATATTGCATATAAGAAGAGCATTCGAGCAAATGTTTCAGTAGATCATCAAATTACAAAATTCAATATACACAATATTTATTTAAATTTAAATTCAAATTATTTAAATTATTTAAATATAATTGCTTAAACTATTTAAATATATCTTCAAATTTTTTTCCACATTCATAGTAAAAAATTTTTCACTGTGGAAACGTTTCGCATATTAATATAGATAAATTTAGCCAAAAAAATTTGGCGTCTTGTCAAATTTTCGAACGAAAGTATACCAATCATTCGAGAGAAAAAAAGATGATATGCATAGGCAAATATCCAACAATATAAAAATTGCGTAAAATTTTTCAGCACATATAATATGCAAAAATCTTTATTTTTATAGGCAAAAATAAAATTTGAAAAACAGATGAGCGACAAATTATTGTGATGGATGAATAACGATTTGTCGATCATTTGAACTAAGACCACCGATACGAGAGTCATTGACATTCACAGATCGGCATAATGGCATTAAAGGCACCAATAGGAAACAGTTCGCATGCATATCAGCTAATGCTTTTTCACTTTGCATACATGTTGGATCGGCTAATGTACCACGCCTATAAAGATATATACACATATGACAATAATTGTTTCCGCTTTTTATTTTCAAACTGCGTTTGCAAAAAACTTTTGCTGATCTATCGATATCGATCAAATTTATCGATTGAAAACGATAAGCATTTCGTTATCGGATAACATCTTGTAATTTCTATCATTCAATTTTAGTTGTACCCCCTTCGCTCAATTCAATACTTAAATCAATTTTGCATGGTCATGACTTTTGTTGATGCTTAAATCTTACTCAGAGTGATCTATTTTATAACTAATAAATTAGGAAATTTGAAAAAAAAAAACACGTTCATAAATTTTGATATTCTAATTGTTTATTATTTTGAGCACATCTGAAATTTAAGCATACCTGAAATTATTACGCATAATATGTCGTTCGACTGTTCGCCTATAGATAACATTGAAAGATGGTGATGGTGCAAATCTACCCAAAACGCCAAGTTGATTATGACGTTTTACATTCGTCAATGAGAACATATCGTCTTTTAGTGCTCTTCGATGACGCTATAAAAATACTTATGTATATATTTTTATATGTTAAAAAAGTTTCATCACACAATCGCTGAACTTAACAATCTAACCAAAAATTTGCATATTCATATTAGACATCGATCAAGTACTACTTCATTTAGTTGATCACCATTTCTTTAGCATTCTCCATTAGTTCATTCAATGGGGCAAAAAACATCGCGTAAAAATTTGTTAAGCTTTTCCTTCAAATATCACAACCCGCCGTGGAATAAAACGATCTTATGCCCTTAGACTTTAGTTAATGCCTTCATTGCTATTTTCTTTCGGCTTTCCCCATCTTCAAAAATTTATTGCATTCAATGGAAATTCTTATTCTAGCGTTCACTAATTACGGAACAATTGCTCATTCGACGCTCTCATTTTGAATGTTTTACATATTGGCTAATATCAGCGAAAATTGAGGTTTTCCGCTTAGCTGTGAAAAGGTGGTTTTGCGTGCGGTAAACATCCGCCTTAAAATATTTGTTGCCGTAAAATATCTGTACTTTTGAGTTGCTTATTTTCTCTTTTGACATCCTATCCCCTATCTTTACATGAACAGATTATGAAGTGTCAAGAAATTCATCGCTGAATTGATCAAATTGTTAACGCGAGAAAACTATTTATTTATTTGCTTTTTTTTTTCTTGAGAAATGATTTAGTTTGGAAGTGTGAATTAAAATATATAAAACTAACAGAATTTCTGCAGAACCCGAAAGTTTGTGGAAATCTAAATGGCTTGATAGGTTTTATATATATGTGTATATATATATATATATATATATATATATATATATATATATATATATATATATATATATATATATATATACACATATATATATGGATGGAACTTGAAATTTATATAGAACTTAATTTTGCGAATTGATTTAAATTATTTGGTGGTGTTTTTATATTTCTATCTCCAAGGAACCAGCAAATAGCCTTAAAGCAGTGAACATTGAATGTATGCAGTACCTTGCTCATCCAAAAGTAGAGAAGTGGATTCCATACTATTGATGTCATCGCAAGCGCATGTACGTTCAACAATTTGAAATACATCTGCACGTCTAGAAATGTGCCTGCAATCATTTTCTCCATTTTATTTATAAATTTTCTAAAATAAAATATCGTACACAAAGTCAACACGGCCGGGTGGCGCAGTGGTACACGGCTCTCTCGGCAATCGAAAGGTGACAGTTTCATCTACATGTGTGGGCGGAGTTTTTTATTGCTCATTAGCAAATATTATATTGGAATAATTTTCGTTTAATACTCAACGCAGGAATTTGGAGGGACCTTAACAGTAATTTATCCTTTAGCATTTCAAGTCCAGCATTAGAAAATCCCATAATTACAAAAGATTGCTACGAGTGTAACATGCACTTCAATAAAATTTAGCAGTTGGATGTTGATCGAGAATAGTTGGAGTAGCAAGCAAACGCTTTATTCACCTAACTGATGCGAACCTAGGTTCTTGCAAACAAAAAATTGTTTCCAGTAATCAAATTCTATGAATATTCGAGAGAAAATAATACCTACCGATGCCAAAGTCACGCAGAATATTGACGATTGTAAGAGGAAACCATGAAGCCATGAACACGACAACCATTAGTATAAGTACATACATCACACGTCGTTTTCTAACTGAGGTTTGCGCTTGTTGCGCTTCTGTTAGCATTGAGCCTTCCGTAACAATCCAATCGGTGCGTACCTATAACACCTTATTTAATTACATACCACCTATAACGTCTTATTTAAATACAAACTATTTGTAACACCTTATTTAAATGTAGACTATTTCATTGTGACTACCACGAAAATATGAACATCCATCCATTGATTAGATCAGTACTTTCAACTTTATTATTGAAATTGTAATCCTTATTTGAAATCGAAAACATCGACTAAGCTTATATCGAAGATTACATAGCCGGCATAGGAGAGGATTGTGAGGATAAGAGGGAAATGGGAGGGGAAGAATCATTCATAATGTAAATCCTTCCCGAGATTAATTGGCTTCTTTAGCCTTTCAAAAAACCAAAATCTTTTTCAGTGCTCATATGAATTTGTATTCAAAAATTGAACCTCTTAAATATAATAAAATGCTTCGTTGATTGCTATTAGAGATTAAAACGACAGACCATAAGCGTATAAATAAAAACGTGGAAACGGAAAGAACATATAACTTGAGCTTAATTTACAACGACTCAATAAATTGCAGCTTACATGCTCAGGGCATTTTTTTTTCAAAATTTCAAGTTGCATGCAATTCGTTGTAAGCATATTAGGTCTTGTCACATACGATCGTTGGAACTTGTTATTTACCCAATAGAATTCATATATCAACGACCAGCAACTCTTCCTCTCATTTGTTATGAATACAAATATTATATATGAGTAAAAGAATAATCATTGAATGTAGTAAAATGTGATATAATTACTCAGCGGTGCAATTCATATGAAATTTGCATATTCGATTTTCAGTTAAGTTCAACAAAACGATTCAATAAATCCCTCTAAAACTTTCTGTTGTGAAAAGAAAATTTTTTTATGACGGAAGTAGAAACAATTTTTTCCAAAATTTAATCACTAAAAAATGAAAAAAAGTGAAAAAAAATGGAAAAGACGTGAAAATTTTGGAAAAAAATAATATTACTAAGAAAGTACACAATAAGAATTACCTTTTGCAAAATTTTCCAATAACAAAATGTCATAATCGAAACAGGAATAAGATATTGACAAACAAGAAGCATTGTACCATAAAGAAGCTTTACACGATTATCGCCTGGCCAATCGTATTCACCACAGAACTGAAATATTGGTACATTTTCAGTGATGATACTTATACTAGTACATACTTTGCAGAAATACTGAATTTCTCCGAACATATCAATCAATTTAATCAATCCTCTCGTTCGAAAATCTTTAATGCAATCCTTCTCGGTCATCATTACTAGTATCCAAAAGTGAAGTAATGCATTCGTTGTTAATACTAGTAATGGAATCTTCAATCAAGTGTATAGAATAATATTCAGTTTTGTTCAATAATGCTTTCATATCTTTATAGAGATAGAAATGAATTTTGAAAAAGTTATGCAATAATAAATGATAATAATGAGAAAGTTTTTCGAAAGAAATTATCCACTACTAATTAAATTTGAGCAATGAACAATAACCTTTAAATTACATACAACTGACATAATCAAATATCCATAATCATATACGTTAAAAAGGAAAATCTTAATTAGTCGCAGCTGATATGATTGATCATTTCATTCATTACCTTATTTTGAACAAAAAAAATTTTAATTATTTCAAAATATATTCTAGGTTTTCTTTTTCTTGGTCATGTTTGTAAAATCGATCTGAAATAGCCTAAAACAGCAATAAAAGGCTATAAATATAACCCAATAGTAACTAGGAGGGGAGGGGGAGAATTAGAATGCGAGGTGAAATTGACTCGAGTATAGGAAATCCCTAATAATAAACGCTTACATGTCCACAAAGCGTTGTATTTTCAAGCACAAGTGGTTGCAAACGTTGTGTAATAAAAAGCGGTGATGAAACGGTCACCGATGCCAACCACGATATAGCCACAAGAATGCGTGCATGTCGTACCGTCCATGGTTCTTTCATTGGCGTTACAATATTACGGTATCTATCGACAGCGATAAAACATAAACAATAGCTCGAGATCAATACTGCAACGTTTTCGATCTAGTATCAATAGTTTCTTTCTGGCATGGAACGTGGATGCTGGGGAGGGGAAGGAGGGAAGGGCGAACGAATGGAGGAAATGGAAGGCTGGAGAACGGTAGAATGAGAGGAGAAAAGGTATAGAAGAAGCGTAGCATATGCAAATTTCCATTTTGGAATTTTCTAAGGAATTCCTCGTAGAATTTTCTTTATCAGTTCCATTTTTCTGCTCAAAAAGAAGGGTTTTATTGCTTCCAAACATATCGTCTCATTGAAAATTCTCGACATTTCTTATGAAAGAATACTTTAGGCCGTTTATACTTCTATATATTTTACCACCATTACGGTTGCAAAGAAATAATGAGAACCTAAGTGGGCCGAAACAATTATGACGGCATCAATATAGAAAAGTACTTTTTAAGTTGCTACACGTATTTGTTTTTCTACAGGTATCTCGAGAATTAGAACAGGTGACACGAATAACTCAAATATTCGAGAGAGAAGAGTCCTCTTACCTGAGATACCTTGACAAAGAGGTACAAGTTTACACATTAACGAACCAAATAGCCACTGCTTAACAAATGCAAGCACTGGCGTTATCGGAAGTGCCGTTATACATAGCAACTGAAAGAACAACTATTTCAGTGATGTTAATATAATCATCAAAACGGCTGAAATAATCAAACGATTTCCATTGCAAACATGCTGTAAGATTTATTATTTCATTAGAAATATTGATAAAAATTACTGCTTATTACTGAATTACTGCATTATTGAATTACTAAAAAGATCACTGAAAATTTTTGAATTAAATAATGTTTCAATCAAATTAAATGATTTTTCCATCATCAGATGCATGATCGTTTCGTGAAAGTTTTGCAAATTGGCGCCAATTTTATTTATCTACCTCATAAAGAAACAAAAAAAAATTCCCGCAAATGAGAAAAAAATTTTTGCGGGAAAAAATTCCCACAAGCGCTATCATTTCATTACAACTACTTCCCAAAGGATATTTTTGATTATTCCATATTTACAGAAAATCTATTTTGAGATTCAGATAGCTGCTTCAATTTTAGTGCAACAACAATTTTGTTGCACACCTTGCGAAATGATAGGAATTTCCAGACGAAGAAAATCTATCATATTACGTTTTAAATATGTCTGAAGAGGCTTTTGAGAGCTCTAAAATGACATCAGAATTCATGAATGCTCAATATCGATCTGGTTGACGAGGAAAATTCGGGTAATGCGGTACTAGCATCGACAAAATGTTGGGGGCGAGGAGGGGGAAGTGAGTGGAGACGATGCGAAGAGAAATGCAAACCATAAATATAGTGAACAGCAATTAGACAGAATCTTCGACTATTTCAATGAATATATATCACATGATTTATTCAATATATGAATATAAATATAAATTACAATTTTTTTTCCATTTCAAATTTGCACAGTTTTTTTGCACTTATTTGGACTTCTTTACAATATTCATAAACAGAACAAATTGCAATTGTTAGTGTTAGCGTAATTTTCTTACATATATTTCTAGTTAAATAGAATTCCATCCTTTCTTTAGAATGATTAATTTTGATAAAAATTTCAAAATTATTTCTCATATCCAAAAATTTAAACGTAAATTACGTTAAGATCATCATAATCGAATAGAATCCTCGCCACCCAATGCTGTAAAAGAAAATTTTTTCAAAAAAAAAAGAACAAAAGAAATCAGAACACATTTCTTCCCAATAAATTCAAAAATTATTAATTTTATATTCCATGTGATTTAGCATCTTTATACATTTTTTGAATTGATGAGAGAGTTGATACGCTTCATGAAGACGAATTCTGATAGAATTGCTTAGTGCACGAAATAATTCTATTCTTGCAAACGAAATCTTTTTCTTGCCTTAATTGAGCCTCAGGGCTTTTCGTTGCTTTAGCCTCAATTCAACGCGCTTTCGATGTCGTTATTGAACTATTAGTGAGTATAGCCCAAAAGACGATTTATTGTGATAAAGGTGATCATTGTTTGAAAAAAAAAATAATTTGGCAAATTTTTGAAATATTCATTTATGATCTATTTCGAAATCATCAAATGTCGGAAATTATTTTTTCTCTGAAAAAAATTTCACGAAAAATTATCTTTCGTATTTTAGTGATTGTTTTTAAACTATGGTGAAAAAATTTCGGGCCATTTTCTAATGGATAAGTAAGACAAGTGAAAATGAGCGAAAAAAATATGAAAACGCTATATCGCCTTCAGAAGTTTCTACAATCCCATAGAAGCAGAGCTCATGAAGCCCGTTTGAAGCTCTCTTGAGTGAGAGTTTTCTAGAGCTTTTATAAAAATATTTTTAAATCTTAATCAAAATGTAATACAATGTAATAAAGATGAAATAAAATCATAAAGACAATAAAAAATAATGTGAGAAATAAATTTTAATAATATCACTAAAATAAATGTTTTCATCGTGTTTCTTCCGCATAGATTACTTCCTAAATATTACTCGCAAATGTTAATTTTATTATAATTACATTTAACAACATTATTTAACAGTAAAACTAATTTGCATAGTACATAATAAAAAATTCTTTGCAATAGAATTTTAGCATAATCTTTAAGTTAAATCGAAAAAAAGCGATTTCTCAATACTCAAAAAAGAACTCGAAACGATTGCCTCAAGGACGATGGAACAATATTTGATTATTGGATGATTTTGATTGAGCGTTTCGTCGAAATAAATTCGTTGAAAAACTAATCGACGAACGAATGATTCAAATGGAATTGTTTTGGCTCATTTGATGAGATAATCGTTGAGAAAATACACTCTCGCCGAATATATTAGTAAATTGGATGCGTTATAATATCCAAAATTAATAAATAATTTAAAAATATGTGAAGAAAATAATGCGAAAATCAAACCATCATAATATGTATCACAATCAATATGAAAATTAAAAAATATTCGAAGAAAATTATACGTAAATGACACATTATAATATGCAAAATTAATAAGAAAATGAATAATATGCGAAGAAAAAAAAAATAATATTTACCAAATCTGAGACGGCAAGATTGATGAGGAAAATATTTGGTACAGAGATATGTTTCCTTCTTGCCATACTACTAATAAGTAATCCATTACCGATTAATCCAATAAGAAATATTATTGCGTATAGACTTGAATAGATCAGCTGAAAATATTCATTGCTCATTTAAATAGGTAAATTGAAACTTCAAAAATTATTTTATTTAATTTCATTTCGATATTTATGCTCTTTTTTCTCTCAGAATACTTCTATTGCTTCGGAATTTTAGGTAATATTTGTTCAATTGTTCACTATAACATAAAATGCATTTCGTTTAAAAGTTCTCTACTTTAATGCTAAATTCTTTTCCAAAAAAAAAAAATTAATTTAATGTAATAAACGAAAAAAAGGAGAGGTCGATTATCTGCGATATTAATATGGGGAATACATCGAATAAATTAGAAAATGTCAAATTTTCATTGATGTGAAAAGAAAACGAAATTTGTTTTATGAGTTCAATTTCGCTCATAATAAAAAATTGAAATATTTTAATTGTGATATATATGGAGAAATATGAAATTGAATCATATATATATATATATATATATATATATATATATATATATATATATATATATATATATATACTAGAATGTTCGAAGAATTACAAAATTTAGTTATTATATTAGCGTAGGTGAATTGAAAGAACATTTAAACCTTTGAATTATTTTATTCTTCATTGCATTTCATTTCAAATTAGACATAAAACGTTTGCAATATTTGCAATGTTGAATATATTTTACAGTCCATGGACACTCTTTCCCTCCTTATTCTTTCTCTTCCCACTCTTTTCCCTCCCTCTCTCTCTTTGCTCTTCAACTTCTCCGCAGTCTTTCATAAGGCCGACTCTTAGGGCGCATCCGAAGATTTCTTGGCTAAGCATTATGAGATCCTCTAAGAGCCGCACACTAAGGATATGAAATTAATAATATTACGGCATACCAACAACTAGATTAGATCTGCTGCCTTATAAGCGCGAATCCAATTATTTTGGGAAAAAAACATACGATCACTGCGATATGGAATGAAGCGTGATGATATGAAAAGTTCGCACGAGACAAATTCTTCCATTCTTTTCCTACTCTTATGTATTATAAAGGCGCTTCTCTTTCCCTCTTCCCTACCCTCAACCTCCCCCTTATTTCCTCACCTCCCCTCCGCCACCCACACTGTCCCATCCACAACCTTCTCTTTGCTCTCCTCTTCCGTCATATATAGTTTCTTGACTCGATTAGCAATTCTTGCTCCAGATCCTTTCCCACATATTACACTAAGCATATATTGCAAATAATCAAGAAATCGATCTATTTAATACTCCCCTTAGGGAACAATTTACAAAAATGCTCGTTAATTATATGCTTAGGGCAGCATATTTATGATAAATTATTTTTGTAATAGCGCCCCCTCCCATCCTCCTAAAACTGATCACTTATAGGACCCCATTAAAACTAATAATTTTTAGCACCTTTCCACTTAATTTCGAGCAAAATCTTTCCACTCAATTTGGAGTCAAAAAATTTCGAGAAAATTAAATTTTGAAAAATTTTCAAGAAAAAAAACAAGAGTATCTTGCGATATTCTTTGAACGCAGTAATCGTTCAAGTCAAAAGTGTGAGGTATATTATAAAATAAAAATATCTGCGCAAATATATTTTCATAAATTAGGCGAAATTGATAGATTTATAATCACCACACATTTCTAAAAGTGGAAAATTTAAAATTTAAAATAATAAATTTGATGCGGAAGGTGTTGAAAAAAATCATGCGCTAATAATTAATTCTAGTGAACAATTTTTTGAAAAAGAAACAGCAATAACCATCAACAAAAACAAATTCAAAAATATTCAATTTGCTAGCACTACCTATTTTTACAATAACTTTAAATTCTGAACGCTTCAAATGCATTAATAGTTGTTCGCTGATAAAATATTGCAATGCTCACTCAGGTTTACTTAAATTCGATGAAATTCGCGCATTACTTTTGGTGAATATTTATTTGGTATCAGTGAGAATTCAGAAGAAAAGTTATATTTGCTATCAAATAGTGAAAGTATAATATAATATTTAATTAATAGTCTATATATAATATTTAATTGCTAATCTATATACCTGTACATCGAGTCTGAGTGTCCAATCACCAAATTCCGACATAATATCATTGACATCAACACATGGTATAGTATCCATATTAGCCGTAATGTTAGAAGATAGCTAAGGTTTATGATGAGTGCCCGAAAAGAGGTATAAAGAACTCCGCCTTATGCCCGCTTAAGCAAGTTGCATTTGTTTAGCCACGCCTATCGCTTACTTTAGTAGCACACATACACACAAACAAAAAATTAGATCCGCAATAGAGAGTGGATTGTGCCAAAGGGAATACACCGAACATGGATGGATGTGCATTAAATGCCCACTTGGATGTGGTACTCATCCATTTCGGCGTGATGATGACCACACTCATGATACGAAGATTCACCCATCGATGCAATAATCATCATAGATTTACTCCTTTCATCATCGATGCTATCCATCGTCATTGCTTTTGCCAATTCATTGCTATGTAAATCGATCCGTCGATTGCTTGGCCGATCTTCGACGTTTCGATTAACTTTTAGTTGGTTGATTTATGAAAAATTAATTCATCATTTCGAAGATTTATTTGCTTAATTGTAATACTGAAATGAGTAAAAAGTATATGTTGGACAATTTCCGGTGGTTCGAACAGGTATGACGACAATTATGCAAGGACGGAGTTGCACCTATGTGAAGTGAAAACAGATAAAGAATAGAGGATATGCTATAAGCAATATTCTCAAAAAATTGATTGTTGAATACACCGATACAAAGATGAATTGTGGTCATAAAATTTCGGTATAAATTGCACGATGAATATTACTGTTTCAACTTGCCAAATTTTGTATCCATCTATTGTCATAAAGATAGATGTATTATTCAACCGCTTTACAAGTTAACACGCTCATTGTGATCGTAAAATGATCGTAACCAAAGTTTACCTCTCTTATATTCATTACAAAATAACAAAATTTCAAGAAATAATTTAATTCGAATATCACAAATTATCATTAGAATAATTGAACGACAATTAAAGATGTTCAAATGCAAAGAAAAAGCAAAGTTCCTCGAAAGTGAATTGCTTAGTACTATTTCAGCAAACTTCAACGTTGAAAACTTAATAGATTTGCAAATCTTGTTGAGGATATTGCGAAATAAAATCTGAATTTTATTTGCATATTATAATGCAAAAAAGATTATTGCAAAAATTGCAAAAAAAAGATTGCGCAGTAATATTAAATTTCAAAGAAATTTATGATAGATAATGCAATTAATTTACTCATTATTCGACAAACAAATACAATAATAACTTTTGCAAAAAAAAAAAAAAAATTGCAAATAATATTTATGCAATTGTCGAATTTGAAAGAAACGAACAAAAAAAAATTTTTTTTTTTTACTGTAATTGTATAAGTTGAAAATAAGATACAAGTGAAAAAACAAGTAGAATTGAATAGACAAATGCAAAGAAAGCATAAGCGATGAGCAGATACTGTAGACTCAGTAAATGTTCCAACGATAGGAATGAGCCATCCTGAAAAATACTCCAATTAGACCATTGTTCTAAAATAGAGGGGAAGGGGTTGGGAGGAAAGAGGGTACGATGAAGGAAGGAAGGGGAGGGAAACGCTGCAAGTAAATGAAAGTTTTCCTTCATTGCGGGTGACAAGCAGGTAAGTAAATTGCCATTGTGAAGGGATATATAAAACCACATCATAAAACCACATGTTATTTATGCAAGCACTGATAACTATATATGACAGCTGGGTAAATTCAGCATATTCTTTCTTTTTATAAATGAATACACAATTTTCTTTCACTGAATTCAACAAACTTTGATACAGTAATTGAAAACACTAAAATGAACTTTTTTTTGAAAAATAGATGGGTCATTTGAAATTTTTGAAAATTTTGAAGCGCCTTTTAAGCGTTCTAAACAGAAAATATAGTGGCGAAACGTCCCCCGCAAATAGCATCTTTCTTTAATATCCCTCCACCCACCTATAACTCTATATGTTTATATGCGCACCTCCATATAATCATAAACATATAAGCATGTAAACAAAACTATGCAAATAAAACTGTGAATATGAATGTAAATGCATAGCTGCAAATATAGACATAAATATAAATCCAAATATGAATGCGAATATAAATATTAATAAAGATATAAATATAAAAATTACCATATACATATGTAGCAAATATAATTAAAAACCTACGAATAAATATATACAAATATATATACATATATATATATATATATATATATATATATATATATATATATATATATATATCTGAATATATCTAAAAACTAGATTATCGAAAGTTTTTTCGCTATCGTGGTCAACATCTCTCAAGCAACTGAAATCTATTCTTTCCTTTTTTTCAGTCACTATCATTTAATATATAAAATGATAAAATCACGTTTGTCTACATTGTTCTATTCATCATTCGATATTTTCATATATAAATGAACGCTTAAATACCGTTTTGAAACATTTTCTCAGGAAAAAATTTTAATTTATTTGTCGAATATTTGTGTCTATCGATATCGCTGTGTATACTGATATCGCCCGCGGTGAAGATTTCTCTTCTCATCGGCAATGAATTAAATTCATATTATCGAAAACGTTTTCGCCATTAAATAAGCGCAAAATTTTGAGCAAAAATTGAATATTCCTTGAATTTTTTCGCAAGATATGCTACTAGACTATGAAAAATATTTTTAAAAATTGAAATATTTGCCGAAGTTGAAAAAAATTTCTTTTCTAAGAAATCTTCCTCAATAGTAAAGAAATAAATTTTTTTTTATTTAGCGAAGAACTTCTGAATCGTCTATTAGTTTAGAGAATGTTATGTTTAGAAAAGTTATTCGTTATTTATGTAATATAAATGTAGCATAAATTAGCATAAATTATCAACCAGAATTGACTAACATGCTTCAAAATAATACAAATAAGGAAACATAAGAATAAGAAATTCTGGATGAACTATTGGCGGTCAAGTCAAATGACATCACAAAACAATTCATCGTGACGCCGTTAATAGCAAATCTTGCTTATCCTCTCATCCAATAGGCAAATTAATCGTTGAGAAATTTGCATAAAAAGATTCGAGAAAAAAGATCAAATGGTTTACGCTCGTTATTGGGGTATTTAAATGTGCCATTAAAATCTAAGGCAATAAAGCGAAATGTGACGCTTTTGTTTCTCGCATCCCTATCGACCAAAAAGTTTTGTGCTGCAGAGAGCAACATTTGATATGGTTCATTCTAAAACGAAAACTTGCCTCCCATTTATCTTTGATATTATCTACTTGTTCTTTCCGAAAATATGATGTTTACAGTATACCTTTTTACAGTAAGAGTCAAAACTTTTTTCTTTTGTACTCCTCAAGGAAATATTGCCATTATATATTAAACAGATTAACGCAAAATACACGATTAATTCTGCATAATTTTTAGTGAGAAAAATGCAACGTACCAACAAAAAAGTCTCTCTGATAAGCAACAAACGAAAAGATACGATATGTGATGAGGAACTTTGATAAAAATACAAGATAAAATTTTTCACTATTGAATGATAAGAAATTATTCATCTTAAATAGATAATTGGATGTATTTGGAGCATTTTGTAAACGTATCAAGGAGCATGTTTGATCTTTGACGCCAATCTTAAAAATCTTTATAACCGATACGTTCATCCTTTGAAACGAAAGTGCCTTTTTTTTTTCTTTTGAATAAAAAATTCTTTTTTCTTCTAGTAGAAAAAAATTCGATCGATCGCTATTTGAAAAAAAAAGATCTCATATTGGAAAAAAAATGGAAATTCTTGAATTTCCACCGATAAACGGCAGTCAAAGAAAATGATTCTAGAGCTATTAGAAATCTATCAATAGTGATTGCAGGATTATGTTTTGATTCGTGAAACTGGCAAAGACTTATCAACAACTACGCGTACTATTGTAATTGATGAAATCTTGATTTTTTTCTCATAATATTACCAAAATTGAAATTCCAAATTGCTCATAAAAAATAACTATAAAACTTAAGTTTTATAAAAATTTGAAATTTGAAATTCACTAGGTTGGAAATTTATAAAACATAACCAGGAAGAGATGAGTGCAACAAACCTGCTTAGTATAGGCATTATTGAACGATAAGATCGCATGCCCTTGTAGTATCCTCAGCGTTCGACTACTTGGTTCAATATCCACCATTGCCGATGTCATATCCTTTGAAAGTGAACGATCCATTACTCGACCCAATTGAACGGCCGCTGCTGCATCTATTTTAAAATCGACGATTAAACAATGATATCTCATAGAGTCATCAAAATTTTGTAAATTCTTTTACACACGATTTTTCTTTATATTCTTTTTACGTTTGCTATTTATATTCGTGGATTCATTGATCTGCGCTTAGAATAATTACTTTCCTTTCAAATGATCCCATCTGAAGTGCAAAAATAGCTGACCAAAAAAAAATCAAAATTGTTAGGATTTTTATTCAGTACGTTCAACATCGACATAATCCCATCGTACGAACTTGCAGCAACTTTCAGCAGGTACACGAAGGTCATTTTTAAATAATCTTTGAAAAATGTGTTTAAATCTAAAAATCTGCAACTCTTAACGTAGAATATGTTTGGAAAGTTTGCTACATAGTAGTAGTTATTCTTTTCTCTCTCTTTTTTTTTAAATCCAACAAGTGGATAGGCGTATCAGAGAAGTCGGTATGACATCAACATTCGTTTTTCCTCCATAACGAGCAAGAGGCCAGCCTAAGCCCTAATTTTCATGAGATCTCAAAACGTCTCCTTAGTTGGAACTGCAAGCGCTACGAAGAGATATTTATTAGCAACGCATCTTGTTGATTACAGTAAAAGTAAATAAATGAAATTTCATTACTCTAGATCCAATGCTTTTCATATTGAAACTCTTATACAAACAAACGGGCATATACAATATAAATACGCGTAGACACGAATTGTCATAATGCGCTTTACAAATCTAAACTTTCCAAAAGAATCGCATAAAAAGCACATATCGCAAAACTTGGCATGAGAAAATGATTCATTAAAACCCGAAATAAGCGTTGAATATCAATTCAGTGGAAAGCGTTTTTTTTTTGGAAAAGCGTTTCCCATTCTATTAGAAGTGAATTTAATCGTTTTTAGAAGAGTTTCATTGATGAGTGCTTTCGATTATTTCGAAAAACCAATAGAGAGAAGTAAGCGATATACGATTGCAAACGAAAAAAACACATCTGCAGCTTAAGATCATCCCAGCGTGTGCCCAACTTGTGCTTATAGGTAGGCTATAGAATCGTCAAGGAGAGAGAGGGAGAGAGAGGGAGAGAGAAAGGGAGATAGAGGGAGAGAGAGAGGAGAGATAGAGGTAAGATTTATGCTATTTTGAGAACCCTCTAGGGGATCCACTAGCTTCCGCCTGGATCGTTCGCATTTATAAACACTTGGCTAACTTTTTATTTATAGTTCAACGATGCTTTCGTCTATGGATTAGAATGTGTAAAAAATTTTATCGTACCATCAATGATATTGTTGTTGGCGTTAAATCGCGCTAATTTAGCAAACAATTAAAATGGCTATTGTCATAGTTTTAGAAATTTTTATATTTTCTGAATACATGTTTAAAATAGAAAAATTTTTCGTTGAAAATAACCTGAAATAATGAAATTCCAAAAGTATTTCGTCGCATGCAAATTTGCGCTTCTGAGCGAATTTACAAAAACGTTTTTGAGCGATAAAATTATAGCAATGTCATATTTCCATTCACGTTTGTACGTATTGTGTTGTGCACAAAAATGCTCCTGCCGAGGGGATCGGTTGGCCAATGAGTTTTATTAATTTAATTTATTTAGCCAGAAAAATTTTTAAATCAGAAAGTAATTTTCATTCTTGGCAAGTTGAAACTTGAAGAAAACTCAAGCTCGATGGAACTTTTATCCGATGTATGCTCATTTTTGGGGTGTAAAAAGATTTTATCAACTTAAAATGAATATAAACCTCCTTCTTCATCATCCATTAAGCTTCGTCGACGATATGTGCCCTCAGGCTTCCCATTTTTCTTCTCACACACAAATCTGTTTTAAAATTTGCAAACAATGATATACACTCATTCCTCATAAGTTCCATTCTGCGGATATAGATGTGAACTTTGGGAAATCACAAATTCTTAACGGCTTAGAATAAACGCGAATATACGGCGTCTATTTTCTATAATAGATAAACTTTTTAGCAAACACATTATCATAATTAAATATTGCTCGTATTTAATTTGAATTTCTTTTTCCTATGCATTTTGTTGTTTGAAGTTTCTGTTGCCGGATTCGGAGAGGATATACCAAGGAAATTAGATTTATTGCTCAAGTCTCGCAACATAGTGCTCACAAATATATACCCCAATTGCACTATTTTTTGCACTCACAATCACAACGAAATTACAGTCAAACGAATTTCTTCAAGTAATTATGTTCTTCGAACCTAGGTCAAATATGCAACGACCTAGCGAATTCCCATCATACCATCGGAAACATCAAGGTTCCGAAACATAAACTGGCATGCCCAGATGAACGTTTCCAGTGAGGAGGTGTAGCTGTAAGACAAGGAGAACGGAAGGAGGTAGGGGAGATGATGACCTCTGGAAAATGGACTAGCATCGGAATGAGTGGTAAAATTTTGGAGTAGCAACCTCTATGCTTGTGGCATTTTTCGATGGTCACCTGTATCAATGGAGCATCATGAAATGAGCACATATTGGAGGCAGATAAAATCGGGCAACGACGTACGGTCAATGTAGTTTTGATTTACTTTTGGGAAATTTTATGCATTCTAAAGATCTGTAATTTTCGATCATTAATGACATTTCACCATTTATGACATTTGTTCATCTATAAAATTTTGACCATTTATGAAATGTTGCAAAAAACCTTAAATATCATTCATCGTTATTCAAAAACTTCTCTCATATGCATATGTGAATTTAAAAAAAAAAAAGCGACTTACTGGAAACAAACGGCGATTGCGTAGGAAACATAAATAATGGTGTTATAGCTGCAATAATTGATGCAATTGCGAGTTGTGATGAACCTTTTGATGATTTTAACACACAACACAATGAGATAAAACCAACTATCACAAAAAATAATGGTTGTGAAATTTCCCAAATCTGCAAATTTTATATTCTCATTTGAATAATTCATCAATAAATTTTGAAAAATTATTCGATTTGATTCATTTAGCAGAAATTTAATTATCGTTGATTAAATAGCAAAAATAGTCGTGGGCAACAGTAGAATTTCGAATAAATATTTCATTTTCTCTTTCCTCTTTCGGCTCTTTTGCTTCTTCCTTCTCTTTTCCATCTGTATTGGCTATATTTAACGTTTGCTCTATATATGGTCGGCCTGTTTCATTTAAAGGAACCAATTGAGAAGGAAGCCGGAGGGGGGAGGAGGGAATTCATAATAATTCAAGTGCGATGCAAGAAAACGAAGAAAAATTGTCAAAACCATTACGCAAGAAATGTCTCATATTTAATGGATGACTGCGTCAAAAACCACATCACTAATATTAATAAACAAAGAAAAAGATGCTTTGAGGCGATTCTTTTCTCGTAGTTATACATTTCGAATAGATCATCTATGATCGAAAGATAATTTTTAAAAAATGGCGCAAATGAGGCACTCAGCAGTTAAAATTTTCTGAGATCGAACAGATTCCAAATAAATTACATATAATCAAGAGATAATAAGAAAATGGCGCAAATGATCTGCTTACCAATTGAAATTTTTGATCCCAATAAAACGTATACTCCCAAATAAGGAGAATTTTTGTTGTCTCTAAGACGAGTAGAAGTAGAGATAAAAGAATCTAAAATCACAAACAATATTATCAATATTCATCTCAATGAACTGGTTCTTTCAAGCGCTTAAAAAAATTCAAGTAATTCTGTAAGTTAGTCATAACCTCCAATAATAATTGTTAACATGAACTTTTTTCTCTGAAATAAAAAGTAATTTGCAGATCTTATGTTAGGGAAGAAAACAATCTGGAAGACCTGTTCTGAAAAAAAAAAACAATTTGGAAGCAGTCCCTCATTGAAAAAAAAAAGCAATTTGAGAATTTCATACAGAAAAAGAAACTTTTATTTCTTGAATATGAAAAATCAATCGATGCTCGAGAAATTTTTTTTTCTGAATTTTTTTCTCCTTTCTTGATGAGAAAGGCTAAGACTTTCGTATATTTTTTTATAAAAATTTAAAATTTTATCTCAGATAAAAATTTTAAAAAACGTTTTTTTTAAATTTAGGAATCAAAGGTCATAAATGGCTTAAAAAAGCAAGATAATTCCACGCATTCCATACGTATCTCTATATTCAATTAGTGAATCAAATTATGTTCATTTGATGAAAATTTTTTTCGACTATATTCGTACAAATTGCACGCCATATCTATAATGCATTGGACATGTTATTATTTTTGTTTTTATAATTATTGTAATTTTTCTTGTGCTCATCTCAGTCCCCACCCATATCTCAAGTCCTTTTTCTTCTAGGCTAAGACTTTCGTATAAATTGAAAGACACATTTCTCTAATGAAAGATTAATTTCCATTTTTCAAAGATTTTCAAAAAAAAATTTTCCATTTTTTTGAAACATTTGAATTTTTTGGATTTTTTCTGAAAAAAATTGAAACAATTTTTTGGCATTTTGAAAAAAAAAGCATTCGAAAAAACTATTTCCGTTAAAATAATTTTAAAAAGCAATGAAAGCATAGAAGATAAGCTCATTTAAAAATAAGGCTATCATCTAAACTTCCAGTAAATATATTAGCTGTAGAAATTTTATTAATTCAAATCTAACACACCTGAATGATTGATAAAACTTTCTGATAGGAAACCGTACGCTCCAAACGTCTTGCTCTTTTGTTAACCTCAGAGAGGATATCAAAGCTTGGATTACGATAAAGAAGTGTCGGATTTGTGGCGAATGTCGATTCGGGAATTTCAAGTTGATACGGACGGTATAAACGATATGGAGACCTTAAAAAAAACATATCGCACTATTTGAATATTTACAGGCATAATATCAACTATCGAAGTTGTTATGTTAATGATATCTCAGTATATTAAATAACAAAAAAAAAGCACTTTAAGATTGGCAAAAATACCGGATGCAAAAATTAGAAATTGAAGAATTCGATGAAATTTTATTGCTTCAATGCAAATAAAAAATAATAAAACGAGCAAAATCGGTTGATTCAGCTAGTTTCACGCATTTTTAAAACTTTCACCACCAAAATGCTGCTTCGAATAGCCAGCCACCAGAATAATAAATGTATTTCTGAAGAGGTTTTTTTCTGGTAAATTTTCCTAGATATTTTTTTTAAGTAATCCACGAAAAAAAACCTCTTGATATGTGGTGGTGAGGTGTACTGCATATGTCCATTCCCTCAACCAACACATTCAGCGTTCCTCAATTTGATTCATCGATATATTATTCATTATGAATCCATATAGAATATCCTTCAGCACAATCGTGATATTCGTCTTCAAATAAAATCATAAATTAATGGAACATTTACCAATATCTTTATTGACGATTTAAACGCTACTAAATAAGACGCCAAACCATAAAACGATACGTAATATCTACGACGGAAACAGGTAAGAATGCCAACAGGTAAGAATATAGGCGATTGTAAAAATTTATACAACCATTCGAGCATAAAATGCCTCAGATTGGCACTCGATGCGCTAATATTGTCAACAATGTGGCAATTAACTGCCGTACTTACTATTGCAATTGTCTCATTTTGCGTATACGTTCGCCGTACCTTCGGATATGAACCCTTAGTATTACTATACTTTTAGTAGAATATTAGCATAGAAAAATATTAGGAAAAGATGAAAAAAATAAAAAAAAATTGCTAACTTTCAGGTTTAGATATTTCATATTTAAATAAAGGTGATCGGCGATTGAGCTACCGACACTATTTCCTCAAAGCCATCTACCTCAATCTTATAATTAAATAAACAATGAAATCTTGAGTAGACCCTATATATATCATCAATACTTAAATGTTTGTTGCTTAATCGGCAAATATGACATAATAATAGCGATATCTAAATTTTCAATCAATATGAACTTGTTTTATTGATTTAAATTCAATTAAATTCCCTCAAATATAATTGAAACATAGAAGGTTTCACAAGTAGCAATTAATGAATATTTGAGTGCAACTAGATGTTCACCTGCAACTATTGTGGTACCTGAGGAGCGTAAAACGTCCGACACAAGGACGATGTAGGTGACCCTTAACGAACTCGAGGTCGATGGTATCCCACCCAATGAAATCTTTCGAATGGGCGTGCATGAAATTGGCACAACTCATCTTATCTAAGCCCTTATTCAACATCGTCATCATAGTTCACAACTTCTACTCGAACGCTAATTGTTGAAGAATTCAGATAAATTCACTGGCACATACTTCTCATAAAAATATAACATACGACATAAGTTAGGTGCGATGATGAAGATTAGCCCATTCAGTGGACACATTGTGGTCAAAGGTGTTTCCGTTAAGCATGCTGACTTCATCGAAAAATAACCACAAGGTGAAAAGTGGTCAGGAAGAGGAAGGGCGGACTGGGGAGGGCGGAAGGGTAAGGATTTAAGAAAGATGCGAAGGATTTTTGAAAAACAAAGTCCCGTATTATCTCAACGAAAATTTTCGCCTCAATATCCTCATGTCCATTGGTGAAACTTCGAAAATGGTGAATTTTCGCATCGCTGAAATGCATTTAAACTTTGAAATTACATCAAAATAATGCTAGATTCAAATTTCCGGAACGGAAATAATCCTACATCAATGGAATTCCTTCTAACCATTCCAGAAGAAAAATTCATAATATCTTATACACGCAATTATATGAAAACTCTCTTTTGAAAACAATAAGATAGTAATGCAATCATAAACTGCTTCATTTAAATATATCTTTTATGATAGATGGATCTGAACGTGAAAACTTTCAAAATCATTTCCCTTTAATTATGAAATATTTCAATTTTCACAATCGTCGAAAGAAATTTTTTGTGGTCGAAAAGAAGGCTACAATCATAATTAGATTCATCCGTTCATGCTACTCGAGGCTATTAGAGGCTACCGGAAAAAAGTGACATAAAAAACAATAAATGTGTGGTCATAAACATTCAAGAATGATGCATATTTCGAGTCGCATTTTATGGGATGGTCCTTACAACGTGATCTCACTTCTACTTGTGGCATTCGCTTTTTTTTTTCAAGAGTGACCTTTGCATAAAAGGATAAAACGACGCGTAAACGATTGTATTCTATTCGCTAATTGAGTATGTCCTCTATAGTGCTATAACTACTATTGTATTATTGGAAGAAACGAGATTCGTATAAATTTTAATGAAAAATTTTAATAGAAAATGAAACGAATAATGAATTCAATAGGAATAAATTTTAAAAAATTTTGATCAGTGAGAACGAAAAAGGCCTATTTCATATAGCATTTACTTTATTAAAATATTGTTATTGAAAGAAATTTCCTAATGTGGCAAAAAAAAATTGATAAAAAAATATGATCTCTCAATGAATTGCATAAATATTCGCTATGAAGAAAACCAATTTCAATTATGAAATCAAATCTAAAAGATTTATTAATATCTTTATCAAATTTAGAAGGATGGAATGCTTATTCAGCCGATGCATTTTGTGTTCAAAACTTGGCACTGACACGCTTATTGAACCGGAATAGTGATAGCCTTCCTTTCTCACATTATATATATATATATATATATATATATATATACTTATTTATTTATTTATTTATTTATTTATTTATTTATTTATTTATTTATCTATCTATTTATTTCGAAGATAAAGAGTCGGAAGTGCAATAGACGATAAAGGAAATGTAATTGTAAGATGAAACGCGTGAACTGGCATGTCATATGCGCTGATTGAATCTCTCATTCACACGGTTCATCGCATTTCAGTCATCCTCATTCACTGAGGTCGTTTCCAAGTGTTGAATGCCTGTTCCCTCCTCCCACTTCTAACATCTTATAGAGTTCACTGACTGACACACACAAAAGAGATGACATTTTTTATATCTCTCTTTCGTTCACTTTTCAACTCTCTCTCAACTTAAATGCTAAAATTTTATATCAACTCGATTTGAAGTGATTTTTTCGCTAATTTCATATGAAAGTTAGCTTATGTAATTTTTTTTTTGGTGGAGGACAGATTTTCGTGCACTGTTCTTTAAATCCGATCAAGTTGAATGGGTGGCTAAACAATACTGTTCAGCAAGGATGTGCAAGTCAAAGGTTTTGCCCCCATCGTTCTCACGGCCTTAGCTATGCCATATTGTTGGACATATATATATATATATATATATATATATATATATATATATATATATATATATATATGTATATGCATATATATGTTTTATATATATATATATATATATATATATATATATATATATATATATATATATATATATATATATATATATGGGCACATATTGCCCTCAACTGAGGCAGACAAAACCGTTGGTTAGAATTCGGTATGACTAAAAGAGAGTGGAAGTGCGCAAAATTTGGAATATGGTTAGAATACTTTCCATGTAATGAAAAAAAAGGTCTAATCCCGTTAGTGGAGGACATATATTTCTTTCTGAAAAACCCAAAACGAAGGCATCATTTTTATGAATTACAAACAGAAATAGATCTTCACATAAGAAAAGCAATTTAATAATCTGTCTGCCATATAGCAATATTCAAGGCTTCTGGACTTTTCACTGATTATGAAAGCCAAATTCAACCACGATGATTTATAAATAAACCTCAAGATTCATTAATTAATCGAAAGCCAAAGATTAGGCCGTGCAATTTGGCCGATTCAATCGATTTGTTTGATCTATTTCTAGACAGCAACCTTTATTTAGGTGTATAGTTAGCTCAGCATCTACTTAATGACGCAATTTCCATCCACAATCCACCGGTTAGCCGTGTCCACCAATCGAATGATAGTGAGTGAGGAAAGAATGCGGTCGATCCGATTTGCCCACCGAATTTTACAGAACGCCAACCGAGACAACAACATAGCAATGCTTGCTATAAATTAATAATTCATGCCTTAATCCCTTCCATAATATGTGATAGTTGCATTAGTTTATTAAGGATACACCATGAATGATTCAAATAATCCTCATAATAAGAGTGATCGAACCTAGAATTAAGGGTACGCTGAATGCGTCGTTCAATAATAAGTGAAAACTGACGAATTTTTGCACAAAAAAAAAACGAAAATTTTCTCTATAGATTTTCTCCGTTTTTTTTCGATCCATTTAAAAACACAATTGAATAAATCATGTCAATGGTTTTGAAAGGCGAAAGTTCCGTAATTGAAGGAACACCGTGGAAAATAAATGAAAGCAGGGCACCCGATAGTGGACAATATTTATGGATAATATTTATCGGCCCATTCGATACGAACGCAATCAGTCAGCCAAGATTTTCGGCCACTAAGAAGGGCAATTGAGGTGAGACACCACTCATCAACTCACAACACAAAATTGCGATAGTTGATTATGTGCGTCGAAATCATCCGTCAAAAAATACATCCAAATCAGCATTCGTTCTCAAGAAGAAGTGGAGTGTGAATAAATTTACAGACAAATAAATAAACAAGTAAACAAAGAAATAAACAAGTAAATAAACAAACAAATAAATATAACAATAAAAATGGATAAATAAGTAAATAATAGCTCATAGAAATCTCCATGAAAATAAACGAACAAATAACGCTCGAATATGCAAAAATACTTATTTCTTCATTATTTATTTATTCATTTCTCCTTTGAAGGCAAAAACATTTTACAATGCAAATTGCGGTAAAGTTGTGTGTGTGTGTGTTTTTTTTATTAAATTTTCCATTGCATACAATCTCTATTTGAACTTTTGCATTATGAAAAGTGATTGATGTCGAAAGATTGATTACTATTTTGCAACGAAATAGCTGCTCTCTAAAATTACCATCAAAAAGATATTTGCTACTATGTAAGAACTAAGCAATAATTCCCAAAAACTGTGGAACTGAGAGGCCTATGGTCTAATGCGACATAGCCTGTTGAATGGCGAATGCAATCTGAGATCCTACTTAGGATCTCTACGTGAATCTCCCATCACCTAGTTCAAATATTTTCCCATTGTCATAGGATAATCCTCTCGCTGTTAATCCCTCTCTTTTAAGTTATGAAAATTCAATAGACCATTTTCACCTCCCCTTTCACTAAATATTTTTCTGTCAACTATTGAATATTATGTTTAAAAAATTTTTGAAGAATTTATTACGGATTTTTTTCAAAGTATTGCAGAGTAATAAAACTTAGAAAATGAGACCGAGTAAAATTCTACTGAAAAAAGTTACAGAATCTGAACTGTAAAATAGGAATTGAGAGGGAGGGAGAGAGAAAGGGAGAGAAAGAGAGAGCGATTGAGAGTAAAGCTCAGAGGACAAATCTTTGCGATGTGTGAATGAAATAAATGGAATACCGATTGTGTATAGTAGCAATCGACGATGTTTCTGGCTACTTCGTTCAGCAATCGCCTCCCATTATTGCCTTAGATTTCTCTGCCCAAACACAAATTATAGACTCCTACAAAGAAAGGAAATACTAGGAATGAATTCCTCAATAAGCTTACTGAACTATTAAATCCTATAGTAAAAACAACCCCCTCCCCTCCCCCTTCCCACTCCTTCTCGCCTCTTCGATTGCTGTAAATCTTGGAGAAATACCGAAAAAAAAAACTATTACTCTGGAGAAATTTAATCCATCTAATTATTTAATATACGTTTCAAATTTAACCGCTATTAGGCAATATAACTTCAAGGATTGAAGAAATGGAAAAATATTAGGGAAGCAGAAAAAATTCTCCAAGACTGTTGCGATTAATCAGCATTTAGAATCAATAGTTAACTTTTTTTTCAAAATTTTCAATTTTTGATTCATATCAATGCGAAATTTGAGAATTTTTATGAACTTCATAGTAGAATCATGTGAAATTGATATCATATTCAATCGCTGTGCACATTACATTACTATTTATGCAAAACGAAATATTCATTTTTCGTAGAAATTCGCATATCAATAATGTTTTATTTTAAAGTCGTGACCTTTTTTCTTTCCCATATCATTGAAAGAGATTTTCCATTCCTATCTTTGTATCATTACTATACAAGCACAATAATGTATCACCATGAAGAATGCATAATAAATTTCCAACTCGTTTTTTTTTTACTTTATTACCTCAAAGAATACTCTAAAAAAGTTTTAATTTCAAATAATTTAGTACCTTTTTATATGTAATAAAAAGGTTCCATTCGTAAAAATAATATGATTTCCATATGAATAAAGTATTTTGAACGTAACATGTGTGATATTATTCTCGTTCTGTTCAAATTTGATCAATACAAACGATGAACAAAGAACATACGGAACAACACTTCCTGTTTATTGCAATGTACTCTCATTCTCTCTCTTCCTTTTTCTCTCTTTCTCTCCCTCTTTCTCTCTCTCTGTCTTTTCAAATAGCCCAAAGAATGTGCCATGTATCATTTGTAGGGGTCTACTCCTGTTTTGTATACGAACGGAAAAAATAGCGATTCCCATCTCCATGGAAGATGGGAGGTGCTTTCAAAAGAATTTCCAGAAATTTCAGCTTGTTCTCAATAACACCAAATTCACAGATGAATTCTGGATTACCAAATATCAATAAAGTAAATCTTCTTTTAAAGCAATGTACGTCAACAACGAATGAATATTCTTCTACGAGCGAGAGGGAGGGACAGGGTTGTGGGAGCGAAAGGGTGGAGGGGGGTTAGAGAAACGCTGAACGTTGAACTCGAGCAGTAAGCCAGCTGAAATTTGCCTGAATCAACAATTATCTCTTCGGCGGGTGGGCGGTAAGAAAAGAGGAAAAGGAGGTGAGGGGTCGGAAGTAGTGGAATGGATAATAGGTCGATGCGAAAAATCCAGTGAAGCAGACAAGGAATTGCTTCAATTTCATAAATCCGAAGAGAGTTGCATATTTCAATTGACGAGATATGCAAACGTACAAAATTTCGACTCTCTTCTATATGAACGTTTACTATTTTATTCGGTAGTCATAAATAATAAAATTTCCATAATTGGATTCCGTAAACGTTACGCAAAGATGATATTCTATATTGCGGCCATTATATCAACATGCATTTATCAATATTAAAATATTATATGTCTACTATACTACTGATAGTTATAAGGATGCACCACGAATATTCAAATATGGACTTGGAATAGCATGGAATCAACCTTACGACCTACACAGTTGATTTTATTCAATGATCACGTAATATGCAAATTACATTGAGGCGGATTCAGCATGTGGCATGCCCACTTCAGTCATAATTCGTATCGACCATATTTAATATGAAATGCTGCTGTTGCACAAAACCATAGTAGCTTCGTTTCATCTACCGTTTTATCCACATTTGTCAGGAATACACACACATTATATATTAATATAAGTAAAAATATGAATGTGAATTAATAAAAAAATTATATATATATATATATATATATATATATATATATATATATATATATATATATATTCAAACAGCAAACTTTATGTATCTAAGAAGAAAATGGTTATAAAACGAGGAAAAAGATCAAAATCAGTTCATATTATAATTGCGAGAAGCCGCCGTAAATGCTGCCTTCGATCCACAAAAATGATCAACAAAAGTAATTTAAATCATTGAAAAAAATGAGGCCAATCATATAAAGGAAAAGTGATGGTAAAGGAGAATGAAATTTCACTCATTGAAGATGAATGTGCGAATGCGCAATGTGTCAGTATAAATAGAAAAATTAGCATAAATGGCTTTTTTGAATGAAAAAAAATTCGTTGATTAATTGAAAGTATTACGTTTACAAGATTTTCGAATGCAAATCCTAACTGATATTTCACAAATTTAAAATGACAATATACGTTGAGATTTGTGAGAAAATAAAAACTTGGCGAAAGGGATCCTTCTTTTCTGAAGAAATTTCACAGAGTCAGATAATTGTGAGTGGAACTTTTCTTTTTGATTTGAAAATTACCTTTCTGCAGATATCTGTATGCATTACGTGTATGTATCTGTATACAAAATATTATCATTTATAAATAGTATTCGCAATAGATAGCAAAGCAAAAAAAAAGAGCACATTCTTTTATGACGTTCTTGATGATAAAATGTAAGAGTCGACATATGGCGTCGATCTCCAAATCGTTTAGAGAGGATAATTATATGTTAGGATAAGTGGATCAAAAGTCCTCTTTGAAAGATCACAATAAACAGCGAATTGGGATACCAGGAAAATTATGTATCGGACGCTTATTATTGCTGTCACATTCGTAACCATCAAAATTTAAGATATGAGGAAAATTGACTAACAAATCCCTTGGAATCCTTTATCCTCATTCCATTTGAAATCTCACAACTGCAACCGTTAATAAAGCGGCAATTCAATATGTGATTTTTTCTATAAAATAGTGCTTAAAAATGGATTCTTTCATTTCGTAGTCATAGTGCCAGGAATACAGCTTTGTTATTTGAAAGTATCACGAACTATAGAGTAATATATAGCAGCAAATCAAGGTGGAGCATGATTTTTCATAGTAATTCTAAAAAGACATAAAAATCTACTCATAGTTCAAATATTTTCCAGCACTGAAAAACGTTCAAACCATTTTCTGAAATTTAGTATTAAATTCAAAGAAAAAAAGAAAATTACCATTGACTTTATATTAGCTATAGCCTTTGAAATGTGTTAAACTTAGTCGCCTTGTTGCAAATTTCAGCTGTATGGAAGCGTATTGTTGGTTGAGAGCACACATATGGCAGCAGCCGAGCAAATAACTGTTAAAAGCTGCTAGCAAAAACGATTACGAAGATCGAACGTAAGCCAACTAAATTTTCTTGCCCATTAAGCCGCCTTAATGGAGTATTTTTTTCTCAACTTCCAATACTTATCGTACGCTGTAACATCGAGACGAAATACTGTAACACCGTAACATTGAATTGAAATATTGTAACACCATAATATTTAGCCGAAATATTGCAATTTTTGCACAGCTAAAAGAGAGGAAAGATGATGAAGGAAGGAATATTCAACAGCGAGAGAAAGAAATTATGGAGGATCTCGCTTATATATTTCACTTATCTCATAGCGAAAATTAAAGGGATCTCCTTAAGCAGTATAAGACAACTTAAATCAAAAATTAGGGATATGAGAAAGTCAGGTGAAGATATCAACTCTTGCTTCATAATGTAGAGGAATAACGTGTTCAGTATGAGAGGTGAAATAAGCAATACGCAACATTTTCTGATTATATTTTCTTGAGAAATGAAAATAAGAGCATTTAAAAATAAATTTTTGAGACGCTTTTTTTTGAAAATTTAGACGCTCAATTGGGAATATTTAGATAAATTTAAGTATTATATTATTCTCGTTGATTCAATTTTCCATTTATTGAGCCATTTATAGTTAAAATAAACCAACACATGGATGAGAATATTTTAGATCGTTTTTTTTCTTGGAATACTCTGCATTATAATGGCATTAATATGGAAGTAACTAGGTGGCGGAAAGTGTGGAGATGGGAAATTCTTTTCTTTTTCTTTTGTTAGAGCTAATATTATCTCAAAAAAAGAGCATTAAAGTGAGCAATTTAACCATTTATTCATATTACCCATAGAATCTGTTGTACAGCTGATCACTTAGATTAGCTATGAGTGGCCAACGGCTAATGAATCAGTTGTACGGAGGAAGGATGTCTTTTTTTTATATGCCAGCCAAGGGTAACGACTTCCTACGTTGCTCTTAGATTGCTTTCGCCCCTTCCGGAGTGTTAGTTAAAGGGCCGAGCATCGCGCACAGCAGCAATGCCCTCCATATGTTCCCGTCCGCGTTGATAAGAAGCATCCCCCCGAAAAATGTAAACTATCCGTGCTAGCGTTATTGCCACTCATTCCAAGTCGTAGTTGCCGGTTTAACGAAGCCATCCGTTGATTGCCATAAAATTTCGCGTGGTCGAATATTCCAATCACTGCTTCGCTGTTTTATATTTGCTTATATATCCAATTACTCATTAATTCTAATTGCGGACATATTTATGTTGCTGTTGTGAGCACTAAGAGACAAGAAGATTTAAGCTGTTCTAAACATTTCACCTGTTTAGCTTTCCAAAGCTAGTCTATTCACGGTCAACTATCAATTTTGCCGATGAACTACTCTGATCTATATTCGGCTTTTTTCGTTAGAGCCATTAAAATGTACTCATCTATGAAGTTACTGCATTTCTCTATTTATCTAATGCATAACTGAAATTACTATGAGTGAAATATTTCCTATATATTGCGACTGTACTCGACATGAGAGGGCGGATATGCCTCTCTAAACTCTCATTCATGAGCGAATGATCTCGAAATGCCACAACTCTAGCTACAACTCGAGCTTTGCTTCAATTGCTTCAACGAATACTCGTGATACTTAAGCAGTTATATTAGTATTGCCGAATCCATATTCAGAAAACATCAATCTACTTTTCGATAAAGAATGCAAAGGCGTTCGCATATGATCATTGTGACTATCTTCCTCTTCATATCGGTAGCATTTCTACTTCTACCTCAGGTCGTAATAAATGTGCAACCAACTCCTCATCTCCCCAACCGATTGCACCCGAACTCACTTATCATCTATCGGGCATATGTTGATCAACGGATGCATTGGCCAGCTATACGTATTTTAGCATTTAGTCAATGTAGAGATATAAACTCAACACTTCGAACATCAACTTCAAATGCGATTCTACGCGCCGAACCAGTTGAAGGTTCATGCCCATGGAAATGGGCTCCTACTTGTAAATGGGTTGCATTCATGCTTACTGCAAATTTAGCACAACGTCGTCCTATACCAAAATCGGTTTGTACTAATATGCATTATTTCGTTTATCCTCTTCTTGAGAATCAAGCTTACTTCATCAAGAAATCATTAGCATCATAACGAACTCGTATATGCAAAAACAGTCCAATAATGGCTGAAATTGACTGCGCTGCGCATAGCAGTGCCAGTCAGTTAATATGCAAATTTATGCAAGAGAAACTCAGTTTGTTAATGAAAATTAGTACAATAATTGATATACACAATTATAATTTTCAGGGTTATCAATTCATATGAGCATAGGAATAATGGAAATCCTTTCGAAATTTTCGGAGCAAAACCCACTCCTGGGAAGTGGAAGCGGAATACGAAGTGGGATGGCCTTTTATTTATCAATTTTTTAGTATTTTCCTGCTCATTTACTTGTTTACTTCTCACTAAATTCACGTAAGCGCATTTCATAGCAATCAAAGCGGCCTACCTGGCGATTTTTGTGTTCACATGTCAACTTTTGTTTGGAATTTATTTGCTATTCGATGCGTACAGAGGGGTTTCACCTTGGAGGATGTGGTTAGATGAGAGATTCAAGGCGAAACCTCTCAAAGAGTGCCACATCAAACAATTTGCGCTTGCTTTGTACGTTCTTTGCATCGCCGTTTCAACTTTATATTTGCCCAACAATGGGCAAAGAAATAGAGAGAGCAAGAATTCACAAAACAGTAACAATAAACAAATAAATCAAAAAGTGAACAAACAAATAAATAAATAGATAAATAAATAAATAAATAAATAAATAAATAAGCGGAAAAACAAGTAAATAAATAAATGGATGAATAAACCATTAATAAGAGACAAACAAAGAAATAAATAATCACAGAAGCATAAAAATAATTCATAAATTCACAAAAAATGCATTCATTGTTTCTACATGATGACTAGAAATGAAGAATGATCGAAGTTAGAATCACACAAAAAGCTAAATGAATGTAAAGACGCTCACAATTCATGCTAATCTAGTGTCCTTCTTTTTTTCCCCCCAAAACCTTCAGTCGCATTCATATAGTAAAATTTTAGATTTTTGAAGTAGTGTTCTTAAAGTTATTCGCTTTATTTACTACTCATACAAATGTGTTGAGCTGTACTAGCGCAAACGAGAAATGAAGCACTAATTCTGAACTTAATATTCCATAGGTTTGAAATTTTTTTTTCGATATTAGGAATAAGAAGTGAAATGTTTACGCATAATATATGCTATATTCATCTATATATGCTATAAAATATGCTACATCTATAATAAATTCAAATTTTATTGAAGATATTTTTGTTGGAAGAGAATCGTCGAGCGGTGATACGCGTACATCGAATGCCATCAACTCGTAGTGGACTTCACGTTTGTGTTCCTCCACTTTATTGGTATTCTGACTATGTTGCCATAATTCAATTCATTGAGGTTATTTTACCTTCACATTTTGTTTTTTGCAGCAAAAAAAAAAAAAAATTTACATAATTTTTTTCGAAAAATTTATTTCTATAATTTTTATCTGTTTAATTTTCATTGATTTATATTTCTTCTGCATTAATTTGATCAAATTTATGATCAGAGCAAACTGTTTTTTCAACTAATCTCGGATATTTAAAAAAAAATTCATCTTAAAAAAAATTCTTAGGGGCACTATTGGACTGAAGTGAATTCTGAGATAAAACTGCAAGAAGAATTTTTTTTTTTAAACTGGATACGCAAAATTTTTCTCAGTTTTTACAGAAATTCAATGCTAAAAATTCGGTAAATTTTCTATCAGTTTTACTCTCTCTTAAAAATGCAAACAAAATTCTTAGTTTTATGTTAAATAAGTCTTCTTTTTATCCATATAGAAATATTATATTGAAAAAAAAATATTTAGATATGGAAATCACAAGGTGCTTCACATTTCTATATTTACTATCAATCGATAAGTCGAGTTGTGCTCAACGTTATTCGTGAATATGCAAAACAAGTAAGTTAAAGGTATATGAGGTATGATGTATAGTATAGCGGTTAAAGTTTACGTGAAGTGTTCATATTATCATAGCTTTTCAGCATCCGCTGATTCATTGCTATTATGCAAACGTTGCAATTATCCATAAATGCAATAGGGAATAATACTGCAATGCTAATTGCGTTGCTTAATTTTGTATAATTGTCTCCTCATTTGAGTTACTCTCATAGAAGTTTTTAATTTTATTTACTAGCATAAATGAGCAAAGTAATGCGTCACTATTTTTTGATTCTATCGAAATCAGATTCGTGTCAGCCCTTACAAATGCGGCTGTCATTAACTCATTATGTCGCATTATTTCTTTGCTAATTAGGGAAAAAATCGATATTTATAATTTTTAGTTTCGATCAGCAAGTAGGAATCAATTTTTAGTGACGAATCAACACAAGCAGGAAATCTCTAAAAAAAAAAAAACTATGAGGAAGTAGTTTATTCGAAAAGAATCTATAAAATTCGACCCGTCAAAATTGATATATTTTTTTCATCATCAACAAATCATTGATGAAGATTTCAACTATGCGCTATCCACCATTCACTGAACTAAAGAACTCCTGAATAAACAATAGAGACATCGAATCCCTCTCAGGGAACGAACTTCCCGAGTATTCATTTTCTTTTCGCACAATCAAGGTAGATATTATGATGCACAGCTCGACCTAAGCAAAGAAGGTATGATATTCTGGAACTACTACCTGAACATGAAGCTAAAGCTGTATGCACAACTCTTCGAGACAAAAATCTTTATCGATCGATTACAAAATTCAGGGAATCGTTACGATAATCGAATGGAGACTTGTACCAAAATCAACGACTGATCCCAATAGGTCAATTTATCGAATTGGTCATTCACTTGCACATAACGATTGTCTTCTACGATCAAATGGACGCTTCGTTGCATTAGTGGATATTGATGAATTTATTCTTCCAAAGTTAATATTTACCATATTTATGATAAAATCTACTGCAATAAGAAATACCTTAAAATAAATTTTCTTGAATTTTATTTTCTGTATTGCATTTGAAATTTTGTTTCGGAAAGAAGCATTTCAACAATTATACAATAAAATATTCCTGTGGTAGCATAATACAGAGGATTCAAAGATGAAATTTTAAAGAAGTATATAGAGCATTTTAAGGTGAAATTGTAAACGTTGATGAGCCCTAAATCATTCGACAGTAATTGGCTATTTGACTATTTTCTTGTCTTTTCTTTGTTAATGTTTATTATCTCAACACCATCAATGCTCACCACTTTGAGAGTTGATAGCTGATGCAAAAAAAAGTGGAAAAGAAAAAATTTCCCATATGGGTCAAACAATTTTATTTTCCAGATCAAAATGAAAAAAAAAAATTTAATCTTTGCTAAAAAATGGAGGAGAATATGCAGCTGAATGGGAGCCTCCTTAAGATCAAAGTTTTTTCTTATTCTTCAGCCTTTTCAACATTCATAAAAAGGTCGATTATGACGGCACTTGACGTAAATGAGTCAAATCATTATGGTTGTTTTCAGGCTTCAAATAGGTAAATTTCAACAACGGTTGGTGCATACTTTACCTGTAGATCATCTAATCGATAATTTCAGCTTTTATAAGTATGCAATATTTTGATCTAAAAATTTAATTAGCATAGTTCTATATCTCAAAAGCATTTTTACATAAATTCATTTAATGATGAATTACGAATTTTAATAATGTCGTTCATCTAAGCAAAACTAGACTTAACTTTCGAATTTTCATTGAAAATCGTCGCTGTAATTTCACTTTTTTCTTAATAACTTTCACAATTTTTTCAAATCACTTTTTTCCAATTATTTTGTTTCTAATTAAGGAATCAACGAAGAATTTTTTTTTTTCAGCGGGACTGATTTAATTCCATTTTTAACAAATTCACTTCAAAAAGAACCACTCGGTGGTAGTTTTATTTTTGTTCATTCACGATTACGATTTCATCAACAAAATCGTACTCAACAAGCAACTGACTGGCATGACGTCAACTTTGAATGGTTACTCGATACGGAATTCGAGCTCGGTAATGGTCCAACAAAGACGATCTTTCTACCTGATAGAACTGAGATTATGCTAACGCATTCCGTCCTCAAGCATCTCAATCCATTTGTACAAGTTACAGTAAGTAGTTGTTTATTTATTTCATATTTTTTGCCTCTATTATATATCAATCTAAACTTTTTGAAATTTATTACATTCAATTTCTTTAGAAAAATTCACCTTGTAGTACTGGCAGTTTTATATATTACTGACAATTTTATATGCCTCCGAATTTAATAAAATTTGACTCAGCATATTAAGTATGTGATGAGGTCTATCGCATATACAAACACCTATGGTATCGCTGTTGGTTCTAAGTTCCCATTTTAAAGGGAAATATGTTGCCCACATTGAAACGCATGCTGAAAAAGATACTTAAGAGGGATAAATATTTTCAAGTATAATACTATATGTGAGAGAATTTTCTATCTTTTCTACGATTTTATTTATTTTTCATTAAAATTTTTGGAAATTTCCATTCAACCTAAACGATCATTAGTTAGACGGGTTGATTGTATGGATCTTCAAATTGCGAATAGGAGTCGATTTTTTTAAAATTAATTTTAGGTTGTCGATTCAGAGGCACGTTTATATCATGCTAGAAATACATGGTCTTCACCAGATGTACGTGGTGATTTTATTTCGGTTCGACTTTTTGATGCCGAAAAAGTCAGCTTAATTCGGCGGAATTATTTCAACATAATGAGCACTATTTCACTATTAGATGATGAGAATCTGCCTAGTGCGACGAATGTTTCACGACTTGTTACAAGATGTCTTTCTAGGTAACGTTTACAATTTCAACTTTTAATCACTTGAATCATAACTCTAGAGAATAATCTCTAGAAATGCATTTTGAATTTGAAAGAAATATTTTGCAATTTCAGGACATTATTCTGCAATTTGCGAGAAATATTTTGCAATTTCAGGATATTATTCCGCAATTTGAGAGCAATATTTTCCGATTTCAGAACATTGTTCCACAATTTGAGAGCAATGTTTTACGCTTTCAACATATAAGCCATAAGAAGTAACTTAGATACAAGGAAGAACTTCTTCTTCAGCCGCCTGTTATAATTTTAAGCATTCTCGCACGCACTTCCGCCTCGCCCGACGTCATCACAAACGATGATAGGAAGTTTTTGCTCCAACATGTGCAGGATAACTAGCAAAGCTGGCAGCAACTCAAAAAGACTAACAAGGGTGGCAATAATTCAAAAAGACTAGCAAAGCTGGCAATTCTCACATCGTCTATTTTTATCTTCAACTTTATTCTTATCTTTTGAGTTCTTCCGTTCGCTTTTATGCTATTGTTTCAATGTTTCTTGCAATTTCCTAGTGCAAATTCTTTTCTAAAACGTTCAGTGAATAGTTCATTCACTCATTAAATATAACAGCAATATTTTTGCAATTCAAATGCAATATTTTGCGATTTGAGAGCAATTTTATGAAACTGTTTGAGAAAAATTCATTCGACAACATCATGTCTGAAGGAAAACTCACAAAAATACACACCTAAATTTGTTTTTCATTATCAATATATCAGCATTTAAATTATTGATTTTTTTTTTTCAGATGGAAGGAACAGGGATGTAAAACACCATTTCATTCATGTCGGGAATTACTTCTTAATGAGGCGAATTGGATTTTTAGCGACGATACATCTTCGAAATCACCATATATCATCCTATAATCTCTATTGAAATAAAAAAAAATTTTATCAAATATCTTCCTTGAATGTTCGTCCTCGTTTAATATTGGACGAATTTATTGTATTATTGCTCAATATGGACGAATGTATTTAAATTTTTCAGTTTTTTTTATTATATATTTTCATTTCAATATTTCTTTCTAGAATATGATAACTGTGAAACAGTTAGAGGGATATAATCGTAGACCGTCCAAAAAACATACAACAAAAACAATGAAAAGAAAATATTCTTTTCGTTGAATTTGCTAATAATTTCGATTTTTTGTTAATGATTCATAAATTTTGATTGATGGAGTTGTATTTAAAATATGAATAAAATCTATGAAGAAATCAGTCTATTTTTGAACTTTTTTTTTCAGTTCCTCTCCTTTCTTCCCCAGGTTCGGTTGATAAAATTTTAGGTTCCCTTATACGGTTAGCCTTCAAGAGGTTCTTATACGGTCTTTATCAGTATTATTCAACTGATTTTCTCTTTTGGCTCTATTTTCTTTTCTTTTTTGCTTACCTCTTACAATGAATTTCGACTTTGCTTTGATATTCACTAAGATTTCTTTGGTATTGGCTTGTCACGAATTCTTTGGCCATGCTTTACGCATTCACCACGCTATGTCGATTTCTCCATTTCCCTCTATATCCTTCAAACTCTCTGCCCTCTCAGTGATCCTCTTCTTATTACCTCCCTCTCTTTATCCTTTTCTTCTATTACATAACATTTAAAAAATCTTTTTTTTTTTCAAATGGTGGAAGTAATAAAGGTTTCTGCTCTAGTGAGACAAAATTTCAACAAGAATATCCCACTTCAATGAACTTACATTCCTCAGTAATCATTTCTCTTCAAGCATTGCGAATCTTATACCTTCGAATAGTCGAATATCTCCTTTCCAAATGAGCTCTTTTTCTAAATCGAAAAACTTTATGCATCTGCGAAAAATTGTTTCTTCGCGACGAAACATTAAAGTCTCGGTCGAACGGTCCGATTTTTGTCACGGATTTTGAGGGTAGAAAGGGATGGAGTGGGATGGATGCTATCTTGGTTTTAGTGTGATGTCATCTGAACTTGCCTGTGGTACTTTGCTTCTCATATGTGAAATGCTTCAAAACGTTCAAGACTCTTTAAGCCACAATGAACGCAATAAGTTGCGTAGTTCTTTTTGTTTCCTCTCTATTTATCCATTGAATAATCCAAAAAAAAAAAAAAAAAACTGAGCGAAAAATTGTGTGGATATTCTTTTGCTTTAGAAATAAATGCCGCAAAATTTTTTACAACAGTGAGTGGAAAAATGTAAAATATTGATCATTGAGAATCGATTCATAACACATTGACACACTGAAAAATTTTTCCACTTTTAGTGAAAAATGGAATTTTTTTTTGTAAAAATGGAATCTGAATTTGCACCACATTGACTGTGTAATATTATCGTTTGTTGAAGATCATCTTGAAAAACTGCATTCATAGATCATTCCTATCTCATTCTTCTTCCCTTCCTTCCCCGCTCTCTTCTTCCCTCTTCCCCTTCACTCCACCCATTATCAAGAAATAAAAATTACACTTTAAGCAGAAAAAGTTATTTATTCAGTCGTCATTTGCGCTATGCGGCGGTATAAGGAAATACAAAAGTCTCATAACTCCGTATAGAAAGCACCCATAAAATAAGCCAAACAATAAAGCAAGTAGTTGCATACATAGCGCAAGCTATAAAAGAAAAACAAAGCTTTCAAATGCGATAGCAAAGACGTCAAAATTTTTTGTTAAAACTTCGATCACTTCATTTTAAAAAAATCGTTGAAAAATTTTAATAATTGCTAGATTAGATATAATCGGATGTCTAGATATAACTTTTGATATAGTCAGCATCCATAGGTAAGAAAAATGCTCCACCGAAACAGCAAAAGACGTTGAAACAAGGCGAATCAACTGGAATCAAATCGAAATAAACTCTTTTTTTAAGTGATTCTAATTCAGAAAAGTCATGGAACTAGGAGATATTCCCCATAGTTATGTTGATTCAATTTCATGATATTATACACTGATGACGCCCTCCAATGCCCATAAAGGTACTCTAAAATTAAACGTATCCTAAAATTACTTCCTAGTTGTTCATTACAAAAATTATCAATGATGATATCCCGAAAAATGTAGAATAAAGAAAGAGTAGAATATATCACTCGCTCTTTTATTACCGATTTCTGAATAAATCATTTCGTAAAAATGCAATTAAGTGAAAAAATTTTTAGCCTGGAAAGAAATGATAAACCTTTTTTAACGCATCAATGATAATCATTATCACTCGCTTTACCCGTGGGCTAGGGAAAAGACACATAATCGTTGTAGCAATTCGTCGCATAAACTAATCATTGCACATTTTAGGCACTAGTATTGGGTGTTTTCAACAAATACATACTTAATTTCTCTTCAAAGCAAATATTCGCTGGTCGTGCCTTACAGAAATCAGTAATCACTTTATCGGTACATTTTGGTGTATTTTTTACCACTGGAATTGTACCAGAGAAAAGAATTGCCTCCCAATCGAATTTCGGCACTGTAATCGGTACACTCACTGTAAAGCCGGCGAATGAAAATTCCGCCTGTAATAAAAAAATATTGTTCGCCAAAAAAAAGAAATTTTAAAAAAAAAAGAAATAAAACATGCGAGTATTTTGTATGATTTTTGATAGAAATGTGTTCAATGTTATTTTCTAATGTATTTTAATATCACTTTTTTTTCAATTTCTCAGGTGATACACTGATAACGCATATCAGTTTATCATAACTTACTTACTCATTAGCAAATGCTGCATTTCAGCATAAAAAGTTACACCTGAAACCACATAAAAAGTTACATGCGAAAATATCATCAGTAAATACGAATCCAGAAACAACAAAACAAAACGAGTATTCTTTACCGTTTTTTTTTTGACGTTATTGTAGCAATAAAGACAATGAATATAGGGGAAAAAATTGAAAGATTTGAAAAAAAATTGAAAATTTTTAAAATAAAATTGAGCAATTTAAATAAAATTGAAAAATTTAAATATATAACCTTTTTAGCGGCATCACTTATTTCTTCGCGTGTAAGTGCAAGTTTCCTCCAAAGCGTTAAACAAACGTCCGGTAATGGAAGTGGTGGATTCTTAGGGCGTGCAAGAATGATTAATTTTCCTGTTCCATCAAATAGTTTCCGCATTCGATTAAGCAACTCACTAACATCACCAACATCATTTGTGAGTTCAGTAATGAGAATGACATCGACAGGTCCAAACTATAAAATTCAAAAAAATTTGCATAATACTTGAAAAAATACAATTACAGGAAATGATCCAAAAGCAAATCTCAACTCTATCGATCAGCAACAACTTTTCAAGAATTTGAAGGCGATCGATGAATAGCAGAATAAGCTCAAACCGAATATCAAGTTGGAAAATTTTTGAAAATATCGGCAGTTATTAGATTATTCAATATTCAACGAAATTTTTCCCATGAAATTAACAATAAAATTGCCATTTAGCTAGTTGATTATAAATGTATATTTTATATTTGCCACTACATACTTGTTCGTAAGCGATCACTCATATATAGTTTCTCCTTCAATGCAACGCTCTTTGGGCGGTGAGGAAGGAGAAGGAAAGTGGGCAGGGAAGCAAGAAGAAGGTGGAAGGGAAGGGGGGAAGAGGAGGTTAAAGGTAAGTCTTACCGAATTAAGATCCTCATCAGTTTTGAAATTCACAACAGTAACATTGGTTGGTATGTCGACCGATGATGGCATCTCACAACGCATTGCGCATGTCACTTTGCTTGTTGGCATTTGCTCGGCAAGTAAGAGCGCAAAAATATTTGCTTCATCGGAAATATTTAATATTCTCAACGGTTTACTCGTATCAGCACCTTCAGTAGCCTGTATTGAAAATAATTATTGCATTTTATTTAATCTGAAATTAACACCTTCGTTCTTCCTAAAGATTTGAGAGGATCACATAGTTGAAAGGTTTTTTTTTCTATTTTTTTTTCAATTAATAAAGGAGGCAAAGGATGGAGGTCGTGGTTTATTGTCTTTTCACATTTTGTATATTGATAAGCAAATCGTTCTTCATATCTAAGGTCGACTCACAAGGGATTGCAACGATATCTAGTGAAACAATAAAAAATATGAATTGTTATTGCCACGAATTTTGAGAGTACTACGAAATTATTGAAGTAAATAGAGAGTGAAAGAAATGCCTAAGCAAAGGAATACTTCATAATATGCCACCGAATTAATAATTTCAACCTAATAAACTGCTCACATTTTTATCCAGATAAATAGTTATTATCTAATACAGTGACACATCTAAAGGTACCATTAAGCCTTTAAAAATATTGAAATTCTCAAATAATTTACTGTAATGATACCATAATGATTTTGATGTAGGAAGATAATACAGCAATTATTACCTTATTGATAATCCATGCCCAAATATCTTGATGGTGAAGTTTTTCAAATTTTTTTAACGCTTCATATTCTGCCTTTTCGAATCGAACTTTCTGAAAAAAAAAACATTCTTCGCCACTAAAAGAATCCTAAATCATTTCACTGTAGAAGTAATAAGCTCATAGACGCTAACACTGAATATGTTAATTTCCAACCTTCCGGCTACACTTAATTAATTACAAAGCATTATTGTTCCTTTCTGAAAATAACATATTTTATGTCCAACAATAAATATTTACAAGACAAACATTTAGCAAATAATATTAATTTGCATAATTATTAAATAATAAAATATTTACTCTACCCATGTAATTTACTATACATATTTAACTGTAGATGAATAAATTTCAAAATATTTATTGTAATTTAGATAGGGGTTTTGTTAATATTCTACTGTAAAAGCTATATTAATCATCGAATGAAGCAATTAGTGATGTCTGCGGGTTGCGCAGTCATTATTTATTGCCAGAAAAATGTACGCACGTCAATGGATAGAGGAATTGCTGTTGTCTATAGCTGAACGAAAAAATGTGAGGATATCTACGAGTGCATCGAATCGTTTGCTCTAATTTATTGAAGACTCACTAAAAGGTTCAAAATAATCGATGAAAATTTTCATCTCAGCTTTCGATTCTCTTCTTCTCAGATTTTTTTTTTTCAGACAGCTGTTTACTGATGAAAAGGTCGTACCGATGAATCATGAGATTTTAGCGCGAGGTGTTTGTGTTAAATTTATAATTTGTGCGCATTTATGTACGGTATATTTGTATAAATTCATATCTATCCACTTAAATTATCTTTCGCTTTAAATGTGTAAGATGATCGTCTCGATTTGCAGTACTGATGAAACTCTCAATGATCAAATAATAATTTGCACAAAATTAAATAAACTTCAAGGCTACTATAAGCAAAATATAACGAATGCTAATTTATCTGGGTATCACCTATCATTCAATATCATGAAATATAGGCAACAAACAGATTTTCAGCTTATCTACTAATAATATTACTCGTTAAAATATAAATAAAATATAATCCTACCTAATCAATCACTTTTTATGTGAATTCTTCCCCTAAGAAAAATCGAACTAATGGATCGATCTATTCGTTGTGATAGTGCCTTATTCAATTGAACCACTCAGCACGAGGAAATGTGATCTAAGATTTACGATAGGTGGCGCTAAATGCCTATCCTAAAGTTATTAAAAGTCAAGCTCAAAATTCTGACCTCTATAGAGATTGCTTGGCCTTAAACAATAAACAGATGTCAAAACTTCTTCAGTATGAAATATAACTAATGATATTATAAAATTTACTTACCACCATTGTGTTGAATTGTTCGACGATGCAATATCGTTACACCTGGAAGATGAGTGAATTTAAATGTTTAAAAAAATGCCGGAAAAAGTTTTTCAAGATTAGCGACGAACGAACGATCATAATGATCGATATATTCAATACTCGTTTTTATAAGAATAAAAAAAAGGAATTTTACTAAATTTCCCAATTTGTTGCTTTATATATTTCTTTCATTCAGTCATAGCGGCTGTAAGATTGAACTTTTTTAAACCATTTTTTAATTCCGTTTATTCCCGAATCGTTAAGTTTCATATACATTTGAATTTTCCTTCAGAGCGATCTTTCGTATAGTTCGAGATGAACAGAAGAGAGAAGGCACGAAATGAATGTCGGTAATATCGACCATTTGTGCTCCTCGGCAAACCATTTGCGTTCTTCGGCAACGGGAGATCACTCTATGTGAGAAAGCGAAATAATAGATGGAGGGAATATTTGAGAGATAACTCTTAGATAAACGATTGTGTGAATATCTCTAGCATATTCCTCTTGTATTTGCATTGTTCGTATAGTTCGATCAAAAGCAATCGAAAAAAAAACGACAACTCCACTTAAACAACGTTTGCGAATGACATGTCACAGTGAAAATGTTGTAGTTATAATTAGAACTGACAGAATGATTAGTCATTGAGACTGATCTTGGCCCTTTTTTTTAAATTTCAAAAAAAAAACTTAGAGAAAAATAATCGATTTTTTGAAAGGTTATGATTAAGCAACACAGTGGAAAGTAATAAAGAAAAGTCGAATGTTAAAAGATGATTTAAAAAATCAGGCAAATCAATGTTAAACGATAGAATATTTACATAGAACATTATTTATAAAAAAAGAATCTCAAAGAAATTAAATCTAGATGGGAATTTAGTAATAAAGCAGGACAGATTTAAATTCAGACCAATGCAAATAGGTGCCATTGTTTTTGGTATGATATGCGATTTTGCAGACATATAACAGCATCGTATGGAAGTTTTTTTTTAGCTCATAGCAGTTTTATGGGTTTTTGTGTAAAATTTTCGGATCCAATACAAACCTACTGAGAGATTTCAAGAGATTTCAATATGGCTTTCAGGAAAGCCGGAATTGGAATTGATATACCGTATTGTCATATTTCGAGTATTTTATTTCAAGTAATAATGTACTCGAAAAGAGCTGTACAGTTCTAGCAAATATGACTGTTTCCGCATTCATACTGGGAGAAGAAAACAGGCCATAAAGAACAAGAAATATGGAAGGGTCCTTATAGTAAGCCTAGTTTGACACCACCTACACCGCTTTCAATAGCCACTCCAAAATATCTTATTATTCAAAAATATTGGGACGAACTTACTGTAAAAGTGCTTACACTGATTTCTTGAATATCAGCTCAATAAAAGAATGTTAGAGTCAACAGAGCCATAAACGTTTGCCAATCATCAATTATGCAAATCAATACACATATGCAAAATTGATATATATGGGCGAAAATTATTGCTATAGTATGTGCTGCATATGCAAATTCATAAGGGCCTCTTAATGGTAGCATTTCTTACTCAATTTATGCGTGGCAAATCTAATATTTGTTATAATGTGCTTTGCAAATATTCAGTAGTTATTTTATTGAAATAGGATTTGTTATAAACATTGGCCGAAACATCTCCCAGAAGCGGAACTACAGCAACAAGCAGTATCCATTTGAACAAAAATATATGGGAACATTTAGGGACTCAATAACAAAATTACTGAAAAAATCAGTAAAAGTAATCAGCAGTCACATGTAGATCATAAAGATTAAATTTCTCGAAACATTTTTGTGCCACTGGGGAGTTGAAAAGATAGATATTTACAGCTCATATTAAGAAGAGTAGTAGCATCTACTTGCTTTCCTCTCGATCCGGACATCAATAGGTTCATGGATATACAGACATTCACCTATAGGCGTATTGCTTTCTGAACACGGCGTACAAATGAAGAAGAAAAGCAACGAATATTTGAGTGCAAAGAAAGTTGCCGCTATAACTGTGTGGATGGTGTTCGACGAGGTGAAGTGTACGAAGATATTCATAGCTATTGCCGATGGCAATGTGTTTCGCAGCTGTCTGCAAATAAACACATCCTCCGCAGGACAAATGTGCACATTTTATAAATTTGAAATTTTGCGGGAATTGAACAGTTTTCATGTTGTTAGTGTTCGTTGCCTCTTTGAACTTTAGAACGAATAAATGAGAGGTTATTCTAATGTTGGATTGCATTCGTTTGGCATAGCCACCCTTCATCATCCACTTCACTCATTCTGCAAGCTTCTTGATCCGAGATGATATTTAAGTGAAAGGAATTTAAAAAATTAAAGCAGAAAAATAGAGACCTCAATAAAAACAATAAATAGTTCATAAAAACACTTGAAAACAACGTAGAAAAATTGGCAAAGTAAAGCAGAAGTGCTGATCTGAACGAAAATTGATTTCTTTAGAAAGATCTCTATGAAATGTGACACAAGTATCGCACATTTTAAATGTTTAGCTTATTACCGCATCGCCGTATCACCGTATTCTAGTGAACGTACAATTGAACTTTTCAATGTAAACTCTCAAAGGTAATTTACGAACACTATGAATCCCACTGAAAATTTGCATAATTTTTAACAACTATAACGTCATCAATAAACCTTAGCAAAATAGCACATAAAGCGATTAAACTTTAACATACGAATTTTAGACTGTTATTGAGGCATCTCCGATGACAAATCTTCTTACGACAAATGTGTAATATATGCACGAATATCAACTATCAACGAATGATAAGCAATAAAATTGAAATAGGCGATTAGGTTGATAATCTGGAGAGAGTTTAGCGTAAATCTAAATTGCCTCAGGGAAACGATTCAATATCTCAAGTTAATTTCACTTAAAATATTGCTATTAAATGAACTATAAAACTATCTAAGGTGAACGAGTATGCACAGATTATACAGTGCGCAGAAGAAGGAATTTTTTACTACGGCTAAATAAATACTGCTCAAATCTTTTGTGGATATGCGCAAAACTGATAATGGTAAGAATTGTTGGGTGAGTTTGTCTATGCAAACCTAAACAGAGAGAGACCACAGCGTAATTTTAAATAGCATGCACTATATATATATATATATATATATATATATATATATATATATATATATATATATATATATATATATATATATATATATATATATACATGATAGACGCGTATGTAACACGTACACAACACATACACATATATAACACAAATTATGATGGAGGCATATGAGTTGCCGCTGAGAGTGCCTTCTAAGAAAGCAACAATTTAAAAAAAAAAGAACGAGCTAAAAGATACTGAAGATTAAAAGCACATAACAGAGTGATTATGATCGTATACTTACCAATAGCAATAGCAGAAGAAAAAAGAAAAAGAGGAAAGCAATGCAAAACATGGATTAGCAAAGCGGTTAAACGATTGTTATTGTCACGTAATGAAGTGAAATTTCTCCGCCAACTTCACGGGTTAACTCGTAAATCAACAGCAAAAAAAAACTTGTTGATAGCATTTGCTAAATATTTTTGAAACGGATAGCAGCTGACATTGGTAAAGTCGACTAAATTTTGCGCTCTTCAAAGTGGTCGACTAATCCAATGGATGCATCATTCTTGGCGATGAACGAAATAGAAAGTTTCAAAAAACTTGTTTTTCGGTGTCATATTTTTCATTCATCCAGGAAAACTTGTGACAGTAGTTTCCCACGCTGTTTTCTTTTGAGGAAAAAATGTTGAAAAAAAATTCATCGAAAGATATTGATGAAAATTGCGAGTGTTAAATCTACGGGAATAAGAAATTCAAAAATTGAAAAATGTTGAAAAAGTTGATTTTATCGACATTTTAAAGCGTAAAAAATCAAGCAAAAATTTAGCATTTTCATGAATTTTTATGAAATTGTTCAAGGAAATAAATCGAAAAATTTTTTCCATGAATTTAACGGGCGGAAGGAATTTAAAGTTGTCAGCTGTATGCCACTTCAACAATTCGATGTAATTTACGATACAATCGTGTTGTAACAATAGAGTTTCTTATAGAACTGCATTTACGTCATCGTAATTGTGAAACAGCGCAAATTCTTTTCACTCATTGGAGCAGAAACTAGTTTTATGAATAACATCCGCTAGCACATATTTCCTCTTCCTCTTCTTATCTCAAAATATTCAGCATTTGATGCTAATATGCTAATATTTATGCTAATTTTTATGCAAACATTTTTCGAATTTTTTAGGAACTATTGAAAGATTTCTTTCCGTTTTCAACATTTCTCAAAAATTCATAATTCAAACAAGTATTCAAAGCTAATTCTCAAATTATTCAACGCTAATAGTTATAATTTAAAAAATAATTTAAAATGGGAGGGGATCGGAGACCAGATAACTGAAGCGATCTTAAAACAACATCACTGAGATGAACTTCGACATACGAGGCTGCTATTCATCTTTGCCTCTCAGTGTTCATATTAAGCGTAAATGACCTTTTTTACTTGCATCGTTCACCACGCGAAGATGAATTTTTTTTTGCACAACATTGCTGATCATAAATCTATACGTGCTAAAAGCATGATGAAATCCGAGCTTGTATACACTTGGGTCGTCTTTCTGCAGAGGTGAATTCGATATTATAGCTATTAGTTCACATAGACTGCGAATCTAATTGCATTTTTCTGAATATCTGAGCATATAAATTACGAAGAATAAAGTTTACACTAAGATGTTTTAATACAAACGAACATATCAAAGGAGGAATCAAATACAATAAGATTGTGAATGAAAAAGGATAATAAATAAACAACGGAAATTCGGAAATATAGCGGTTGTAAATGATGTCTGTAGTGCTGGGGAGTGAAAATGAAAATAAACATAGCGATATAGTACATACGCAATCATCGTTTAGTATTGTTTATTGCGAAGTGGGTTTTAAGAAGGCTCCGACCAGACTCTTTCGCATTGTCCCACCAAGTCACTCCGACCAGCAGCCTCATCAGGACGACGGTGGTGGAACCAATCCGAACTCTCCTCTTGAGTGGGGTAATGATGAATCAACTCATCAGCATCCAAGGAGCACGAGACAAGCCCCCTCATCTTTGCAAAAAGAAATTAATAGAAATTATTAACAATGAAGAATACTAAGCTATAATTTATTTTTAGGTAGCCAATGCTAGAAATAGTCGATTAAATCGAACAGTTCCTTTTTTTGAAATTCTTTTAAAAATATTAAATAGAGTGAAAATAATTAACAATTTATTCTTAAATCCTTATATATACTAGTGATGAGGTTTTTCTTCATTATTTGCCTAGTTGAAGAGATTCAATTAAAAAAACTTGTAGGTTACACTAATGTCATGTGAATAAAAGAGTATAGAGATTGTCGGAAAATACTGCTAGTCAATAATTTATTTTTCTTTTTTTTGGTGAATGTACACGTCAATGTAATCAATCAAAGTAAACTCATTGTTAGTGGCTGAGAAATAGACAACCAATCGACTCATCGATTTAGCCACAAATTGAGTCTATTCACAAATGAGGATGGTAAGAGTAATGGCAAGAGTTGAATAATTTTTGCATAAATTTCGAGATTTTGGCTGGTAACTAATAAGAGTTTTAGACATTTTTGGAATATTTGGTGGGAAGGTTTGGGAAGGGTGGATGGAATTTACCTATACAAATTTAGTGGAAAAATCCTAACGACTGCTACAATAGTAATCTATCGTTATTTCCGGAAACTCTCATAGCACTTTTAGGAAAAAGCCATTTATTATAATTGAATTTTCGATGATTTTATTAAGAAGAAAAATATAAACATTATAAAACTAATCAATTTCAATGCAGTAAAAAATTCATCTCATAAATTCCCATCATTTCTTACTTGTTCGTACCAATCGGAAATGATAGTTAGGAAATTGATTGAATAATTACCAAATACCGTGTGATCTCGATAAGCGTTATCGCCTCGGAAATTATTTCTCTTGTTGTGACAAATTTTATGAAATCTTTTTTTAAAACTGAAAAATGCAAAAAGCATACTTTTTGCTTGTATTAATCGAATTCGCGTCGTTTACATTCATAAATTTGCATATTTCCTCTAAAATTTCTCATAGACGGAAAATAACTAACGTTGGATCAAATGCCCTTCATGGGAAATTAAATTCCTGGGAATTGTATTTAAAGTGATAAGATAGGCCGGGAAAATTTTTTCGGGAGCTTTCTGAGATTTTTGGGAAAAATTCTACAAAAAATTAAGTTCCTGGGAAATTTCATATTGTAAAAGCCCTCCTCGTTTTTTTTTTTTTTTTTTTTAAAGTAATGCGTCTGCTCATTGAACTTGAGCTTAACTGTCCTTGTAGGAGTCTCTGTCTCATGATGTGTCACAAAAATTTTTCAAGGATTTTTTTGTCAAAAACAATCTCGATACTGCGAACTACGACAGTTATTGATTGATCACTAATCGTGATTCTTCCATAATTAACAAGCTCCCGTGATCACTTTTTGGTCTTACCGAGTTCGGGGAGTAGAAAACGCAATGCTTGACGTCGATTTCGTTTGGTCAACAAAAGATCATGAAAATAGAAGTAAATTCCCGTTACTAGAACATTAAGGAATATTTGTAGCCTCTGCATCACGTGCCTCTCATCGATTGTATTGATTATTAAGATATAAGGGGCTAATTGAAAATGAATAAAATATTGTTATGTAAATTATCGACGAAAGGAATTGATATTTACTTGCTGATCTTAAAAACGTGGGGAACCTTATCTCTTCTTGTTTACAACGTAATTTTCTATGAGAAGTTTAAAAATTTCTCGAATTTATTAGCTATGAAAAAAAAAACAATCACCACAATAGATGAGTGCAATTTTTTTGAGCATTTCTAGCTAATATCCAAAATTTTCGATATTTCATGTTCGTCTCTCAAAGCATATGAAACATCTGAAATATTCAAAGAGCATTTTTCTATTTTAGAAAATTTTTTGTTGATGAATTAAGTTTTATTATTTAAAAAATCGTATCCAATATGATTTTTTTTTCATTGTTCTCAAAGGAAACTTACACAATTTTTTAAAGAGACAAAACCTCCTCATATGTGCATACTGCGACACCTGCGATCATATTAACCGCAAGGCAATCTTTCCGTTGTTTCAGACATATGAAAAAAAGCGACTTTGAATGGCAAGTCAACTATATTAACTATTAAATATAGGCTGGGTATCATCTTCTCAAATTTTGTTCCCGCCGTCGTCTTCGACTCCGATCATTTTTCTCATTTGCTTCTCTAGAAGGAAAGGATATCTACTACATCTCCACCATTTCTCTCTCCCTCATCTCTGCGAGAATATTGGTTGAAAGTTATCCAAATTTATGAATGTAATTTCCTCGGTGAATCCATCATGTGACTTCTGTGGTATGGTCCAAATTTTTGAGTTCATTATTAACTATAAATAAACAAACTATTACTTAGCTGTTAAATTTAACTTGCACTACGAATTCGTTGACCACAACTGACCATAACGTAGCCATATAAAAAAGTTAGCGCTATGCGAAAGAGATTTAAATAGTTTTTGCGAAGGAAATAAAGAAAGTGATGGGTCATTCATGTCGATAGTGACCATTGACAGCTTATCACAAATTTAGCATAGTATTTCACTTTTTCATTGCTCTTTTCTTTTGATTTCATTATGTGCGAGAGCGTTTTTTTTTTCTATAAGCAAGTGAATGCCATCAACAATAATTTTTTATGCGTTTTGAATATGAAAAAGTCTTTTTCGGGAAGAAGATTTATCACGGCAACATTAATTATCATAGTAGTGTGCTTGAATTAGGTAAATATTAGTAATTATTGCTATTTGAATGTATAACAAGTAATAACTATTTTTTTATTATTTAATATACGGATTAATATAATAAACAAAAATGATTATTTTGAAATAAAATCATTTGCTTGTTTATTTTGCATAAGTGAAACATGTACTGAGGGAAGTGTGCGGAGAGAAGGGTGAATGGGAACCCATGTATGTAGATTTCTAAGTCAGTTAGTGAAGATAAGCCCTATAAAAGAAATCAGATACATATATATATATATATATATATATATATATATATATATATATATATATATATATATAACGGTTCTTAAGCACGCAAAACGGTGCAATCGACTGTAAACGAAATCATAGGACGCCATTTTGGAGCATATTGATTCGATAATTACACCTCATAAATGACTATGGAGTCAGAGATTGGCTAAATGCTAAATTTACCCATTGTAGTATATCGAATATTTTTGAGTAAATTCTAATAAAATCATAAAAAATAAACTCTAAAAAGTGATTCAAATATTGAAAAAATCAGCAAATTGTCTGATGTGAAGTATTCTTTGAAAGGCGCTCAACGTTTGTGTTTTTTGTAACTTTTCTATTGCCTTCCGTTCTTTCATCCCCTAGTTTTTTGAACAGATTGGCTATATATATAATGTTATCGAGTCTTGCAAAAAAAAAAAAGCTCTAAATGTCCTTGACTTCGGAATGTTTAAATTTTACCTGGAAACCTGAAAGATCACCTGAGAAGGTGAATTTGTACTGAACGCAAGTGGTGCATTGTTTATGTTGGTGCGCGGCAACAAGTCTATGAGAATGTCGTTGGTCGCTGAGGTTAATTCCACCTTTAGCGTAACCTTTGTGGACTGTGTTCAATGAGGAAATGGGAGGGGACAAATGAAGGTCACCCCCACCATATAGCGATCACTCGATTGCTATTCCATTTTCGTCTCTTTTGCTCTCATGCTGTTTGGTTGGGTGATGTTACCGCCCACCATTGAAACCTCTCTAGCCAATTCTTTAGTGAACCAGTTTTTCGGCAAAGACGTTCAATGTTCATCGCGAAAAGCTTTGTGATGTGTATTCGTTCTGAAGTGCTTGTTTTCTTTTCTTTTGCTTATTTTTGATACTATTGCTGTTGTTTTCTGAATAAGATAAGATCTTCATGAAATCTTGTAAGTGATTTTAATTTTTGATTCGTGAGATGTTCGCTTAAATTATTGAAGTTCTCGAACTTGTGACTCGGATATTTTAAGGTTCCCGAACCTGTGACCCCAATATTTTAAAGTTCCCGAACTTGTGACTCGGATATTTTGAACTTTCCCAACATCAGCGACCAACTATTTCATGATGTTTTTTAATGAGTTTCGCTCCTGATTCCGAATCTAAAATGATAACTGTTTGCGTGAAGTTTTTCAGATCTAGCTAATGGAAGGCTAATGGAGATGAAGAAATTAATTAAGGGCCTTTTCACGCCAACAGGATATGATCCACGATTTGTACAACTTGATGCCGAACCAAGGCCAGCCGTTTCGCCATCGCCATATCATTTCCCAGATGGTAAGTTAATATTTTAGAAGCTTTATTTGATGCCTATATGACATGCCTATATAACGCTTAGATTTCAATTATATGACTCAAAAAATACGTGATGAATATAATCGAAAAATTTTTAAATTCTACAAAATAGAATGGGAAAAAAAGGAGGACATTATAAAATCTAACCAATTATAAAATAATGTCATATTTGTGGCTAAAACCAAAAATCTACAGTAGCTCTGGGAGAGGGGAGACATTGACTAATAAAATCATCGTTTATATTTAACAACCGTAAAAGAAAAAGGATTTAAAGAATCGATTGATTCTTCGGTAGTTTTCTCTACTGCATTTGTACGCTTTTATAATTGTGATTTCCAAAAAAAAAAAAGCTCATTTATGAATTTTTGTCTGTATGTGTCTGCCTATTTGTCTGTTCAGTAGTCTGTTTTTTTCATAATAAATGATACATTTTTATAAATACTAAACATCTCGAATAATTTTATTTCGTTAATTTCTGTTGAATTTCGAATTTATGAACTTCCTACCGACGATAGCATTTATTTGCAATATACAATACCACAATAGCCTAGACTGATGAACCGGAAACAATAAACGAAGATTGTAATCTCAAGGTTGAGCCATGAACCCTTTCATGTTATAAACTTATAAATGTCGAGCTTATAAACGAGCAAATAAACCTTTAAAATTTATAAAAATGCCGAAAAAAAACTGAATTATAACAGTATATGTTATTATACTATTAGAAGGCCAAGTATGCTATACATGTTATAATTGGAAAAAGCGTTATAATGATATACCACAAAAATATAATTGGCGTAACAAAAAAAGTTGTGTACGTGAGAATATCATCATATATTTCCTTTTCTTTTTAAATCACCTATAATGGTATTGAAGCATTTTTAATTTCAAAAAATTTTCTACAATAATATCCTTTTATTATTATTATTATTATACTGTTAAAATATTTTTGTGTTATCCTACTCCATCATGGTTCAGTGATGTGAGAAAATTTTCTTTTAATTTTGATGCTTCTTTTCTAGTGATATACTTCTCTTAAATATGGAATACGTCACTATTCATTTGCAGTTTTCGAAAGAATTTTCATCGTTGGAGGGGAATACGTTAGAGATTTTATCGTCATTTTCGCTCCGTTTAGTCTCGTTCTTTTTTTTTCTCTAAAAAGACCCAATTTTATTATCTCCTCTATAATTTAGTAAATTGAAAATTTTTCTTACAATCATTTATGAAAATTTTCTCAAGAAAAAACCTTTGAAAATTATTTTATGAAAAAATTTTCAATATTATCGTCGAATGGTTCATTTAAATTTATGTTTTTTTCTAATCGTTCAATTTTTTATGTTGATTATTTTTCTCAAATCAGCTGAATTATAATATATGCTGATTGAAATCGTCGAATATTTTTGAGCATTTAGGAAGAATTTTTTTTTGATATTTGAATATGGAAAATTTCCAAATTTCTAAGAAATTTTTCTGTCAGAAGCACTATTTCGATTTTCAACTGCTGTAGTTTCCAATCAATCGATTAGTTATACAGATTAGTTTCTCAATTATTTCTTACAGTTTATTTGAGGAGAGAGTCGAAAAAAGTTTATTATTTGCTCTTAACTATTTAAAGTCTCAATCCCAAAAAATTAAGAATCAATATTTTTTGTTTTATTCAAAATTGCGGATAAATTTGAAAAATATTTTATTTATAGAATTATTTTCGATAAAAAAATTTTATTTAGGATGCGTGAATAATCGAATTTTGTCAAAAATTTTATCTACTAGTAACGAATAATTCCATAAATGTATTTCAAATTGTCTATTTAATAAAGATTTTTAATAAAAATTTTCATTAAATATTTATTAAGCGTGAACTTTGTGCTAATTTCAATTGACTGCATCAGCTAGCCTACAAGTTCCTAACACGTAAACCGACATTTTTTCATTGTTATCAGTCCTAAATTTCCATATAAATACCCACCCATCTAATACGGATCTTACCTACAAAAGAAGGGGTTGAAACAGAGTGACAGAAGATGCGGATATTCCTTCAAATGTTTTGGGGATTTTATTGGAGATTCGACTATCTGGGTGGTAATGGTATTCGGATATCATTTACATTCATCTTATCTCCGTACCCTCTGTATGTATCACTTCGGCCTTTCTTATCCTTGAATGTATCTTCAGCGGCAATCGATCGTCATACATCACTCCTCATCTATAAGGCAATCAATCCTTTCACTAATCTTTTTTGCAATGCAATGCAATTTTCTTGCATTTTTTCAATTTGCAATTGCAATATTAGCAGATCGCATAATTCGCACAATTCTCTACTGATCGATTTCGATCAATTGCTATTTGCATCAAATCAATCGTCGAAATGAGAAATCAGCTGGAGTTTAGGCTTCTTTAATTGATATAATTTAATTTTTATTTAATAATTTAATAATTTTTATCGCTATGGCTTAGTACGCATCACGGCGAAATTGCATCCATGTGTATGTGTATGTCTGTATCCTTGTCTGTTTATCCATGAGTTTTAAAGCAACAAACACTGAAACTTCAGTTGCGAAATCAGCGGTCTCTGTCCACCTAGAGTGACCACACACACATTTAGCTTCGAGGTTGATCGATCGGTGAATTTCTAAAAAAACTTATAGACATTTAAATACGCCTTTTAAAAAAAGTTGTATTCATTTTACTACCGATAGGTTCTCATTTTATAATCGGTGCTTCATCAGAAAAACGATTTTCTTTCGTGAGTGAGAAGGGATAGAAGATTCCTGGAAATTGCTGATTCACTTATGATATTAATGCATCATTTCTTTTTTCTCAGTTATTATAATTCCCCGCTTATTTTATTCGCATTTCAACGTTCTATCATTGGCATGTTTACAGTTTTTACATATGCCAATTTTCAAACATTAAACACTAAAATTTGAAAAAAAAATGCGCTCAATTTGTCATTATCTATGCATCTTCGTTGGCTATCGGCTATCAAAGCAGAAAACTAGTTATCTACTTGCTTAAAAGGGCAAGCAGTTTTCTTATTCTTAAAAATATCCTATTTAAAATTCCTTAATATTTATTTAATTTATTATTCATATATTTTTCATTTGAAGAATATATTACAGTAATAAAGAACTCATAATGAAGCTTCAAAGTTTTATCGTTTATGACTTTTTTTTTAACTGAATAGGATTTCACTCAATCATTATTTACTAAATTTTTCAAGAAAATTGCAATTATTGGAAAAAAATTTTTCTTCGAATTTCTTCTTTTTTTGATTAATTTGTTCCTTTCTTATCTTATAATAAATTCCATTTTCAGTATATTTATTTGTCAAAAACTTATTCTTTTTATGCTTCTTTTCTTCTAAAAAAATTCTATCTTTCATTCCCACCGTTGTTTTTTTTGAAGGTTACAATTTTCGTCCAACGTTTTTTTTTTGAAGGTGAATGATGAATTGCTACGTATTTCGCAGAGCAAAACAATACAAATGTGGTAAATCAAACGATAAATCATTTTTCTTCCCGTTGAAAGAAATTTTGAAATTTTCACATCTCTGTTTAATCATTCTTTATTTATTTATTTATTTTTAGTTTAAATATTTCATTTATTGAAAATTTTGCGAAAAATTTCGATCGAAAATATGTTTTTTCAAATGAAATTTTTTAAGATTATTTTCTAGTGATCTTTTGTTTTTCTGTGCAATAGCGTCATCGCTTGCCCTTGTTCGAACTGTAAAGTTTAAGGGCACCATCCTTTTCATGGTTGATGTTTCTTTGGGCAAACAGAAGAAAATAATCAACATTCCCAATGATAAAAGAGCGCGAAGGTTATGTGAAAAAATTTCTCAACAAATATCGTCGAAAGGAAATATCGTTCTAAAGAAAGAGGCTGAAAAACAAAAATAAATAATTTTTATGAGAATCGATATTAAAATCATCAACATATTAATTTGCAAATAATGATTAAAAGAATATGTTTTTGCGATAAATTTTTTTTCCAACTTTTTATATTTTTAGGTAAATTTTTCTGCAAAAACTGCTGAAAATAACATAAAATTAGCAATTATTTTCAAGTAATTTTACCTTTTCGAGGGAATTGTTTGCGTTTCGACGAGTTAGCTTCGTATTGTTTGGATTCGGCGTTCATAGTCGACTCCATTCGGTAGTTACGCACTCACAACAAAGCTATAATAATTCGGCGAGACGTATTGCGGCTGCATCTTTGCGTAGACAATTCTGTCGCTTTAATCATTGTAGATATTATCATTTCGTTTTGATATATGAAAACCTTTAATTTTTCTATTTGCTCGTTCTTGTTGATTTTATCTAAACACGTACACCTCTCCATATGAACTTTCAATTCACAAACATTTCAGAGGTGTAAACATGCCCTCCAAAGCATTTAGGTAAGGGGATGGCTAAGAGGGAGGGGGAGTCAAGGAGGAATAAATACATTATCAAGTACCATTTTAGTGCTGAAATTCGATCCTAGAGTGTTCTAAAATGATAAGAAACAAAATAAAACCCCAAAGATATGCTTGCATTATTACTGTGGATGCTTATTCGTCTTATTTCCCGTATGATTGATCGATTTTCTTAGCCAATCCGGAAGCGCGAATTGAATAAGCCCCATTCTCAGGGAAAAAAAATGTTCGCGCTTCTTCTTAAACACACTTTTTTATCGGTCGTCGCTCACTAATGGCTCATTTTTGGTATCAGACATCAACAGAAATTCATTTGCATAATTAATAAAAATTGGCTTCGGAATCGTCCATCCGTGAGATGACTTTGAAATCGTTCATCGCGATTATTATTATACGATTATATGTTGCGGTTGCCGAACACTTCTTGATGCAATTCATTTTTTCCTTCACTATCGAACTACATTTTTAGATTCCCTAGGGAATTTATCGATGGTTCTTGCTCAAAATTTAGGTTCCTTTCAATGAGCGACAATCATGATAAAAAAGAGCAATCTAAAAGACTAGTTTTATGATTGTATGCGGCTCTTATTTCTATTGTTAGAAAATCACATTACATATTGTAATGCTTCTATTTGTTTTAATCATTTTTTTAATCGATTTGAATAATGACGAATGGAAGTTCGATTCTTTGATGTTAATTTCACTAATCGGTAGAAGAAAGCTCCGAGTATAAAAAATTCTTCATATATCTTTGACAATAAAGTATAAAATGTATAACAATAAGTTATGGAATACAGTAAATTTTCTTAATGTTATTGCATGAGAAAGGCATTGTTGAGGCGGAATATTATCCTAAATTTGCTTTTGTTAAGTTTATTCGTTACAGTTGCTTCAACTCTTTAAATGAGCATAATTTCAGTGAGTGGCATACCTCCTCCATCATATCGCATAGCCATATTATCAGATGATGCAACTACAATGAGTGAATGCTCAAGTGGCTATAATACTGATAGTATAATCGGTAAACGACGTGCATCATGGACGAATCTTGTTGAAAATAGTGAAAATTTGAATGTACAACAAGTGAATGGCTATCGAAAGGCATCACGACCTAGTATCACATCATCGTCGTCGACGCAAAGGTCATTTCCCGGATCACTAGGTGAGACGGGTCTGGCGAAGATACCTGTGGTTAACGGTCACTATCAACAATCACCTGTGAGTCACGGTCACTATCAACAATCTACTGCTGCGCTCTCATCGAAGACCGCTTCAATTGCTGGACAGAGCTATGTTTCTGAATTCGTTTTAATGGTATGTTTGCATTTTTTCTATTGAGTGGACATTGATTGTTTGCGATTGCATCTTGCAAAGTGCAAAAATGCAGAAAAATAAAAATAATTTATTTAGAAAATACCATCCTATTGGCATAAATGTCGTTTAAATTTAATAATTTCAATTTTGAATTTTTTTCCAAATTTTGATTATTTTATTAAGTGATAGTAATTTGCATTTGTTTTATTATAAATTAAATATGAATGAAGGATTTAAGAAATTGAATTACTTTTACACTTTCCTAAGCTAGAAGAGTGGTACGGATTGTTACTACTAACGGATAGTCAAAGAATCCCATTGGTCGTTTATTTGCTTGCCGTGCACTTGAATATCGCGCACAAAAGTATTCAAATATTTACACATCCGAGTTATACGCTCCCTACACAACAATCACTAACCATTCAACCCAATACGATCTTCGTTGCTTTAAGCAGCCGTATCCTCAGTTGACTTGACATATCTAATCACCGTGTGGCTAGCCGGCTTCATTCATCCATATCACTAGGCTAGGTTTTATTGTCAAGAAAAGTCCCCTGTCACCGTTTTTTTTTTTGTTTTAATTTATTTATTGTTCGTATATTTTTTAAATTGAGGTCATTCGGGGAATTATTAAAATCACAACTCAAAGTGAGAGAATTCTAGTTACTAATAAAGACGTTGGTTTCAAAAATATTACTTATCAGTTATTTAATAGTTGGCATATTTGAATTTACATCATATAAACTAATGAAAACAACTCATCCATACTAGCTTACGATTGTTTTTGTTGGTGATTCCCATTTCATCCGAATTTCATGGAAGTCGTAGCCGAAAATTCTACGGAGAATAGTAAATACCTTGGCGATTATGGATTATTTTATTTCTTCAAATTAAATACTATGAAATATTCGCTAACAACAACTTAAATCAACGACTAACAACAAATTCAATTGATAAACATTAGCTAAACATCAAATAACAATTGCTTTATATTTGTTTGTCGAAGAAGATGCATGTCTTTGCTCTATCATCGAATATTGCGCTCCCTCTCCCCCTCACTAAAAGAAGGTAGACAAACAATGAATATTCAAATTGTTGTTGCTGTACGAGAATCGGCTTTGTTAATACCAACCAAGAACATATTGGCGATACGCACCTTTACAATAAACACTTCTCCGAATATCGTTTAATGGCTGGTATTTTCGTTTCGTTGAGTGAAAGCGTACATAGATATAAGCGTATAAAAAAAGATCATACTAAAGATTATAAAATACAAGCATAATATGAATTGTGTGAAAAGTATGAAGAATTCGTAAATAAATAATATATGTATCACTAAAAATTATGTACAATTCTTATATTATGATAGATAATAGTGATACGTCAATTGTTCTACTAACTATATAATTTCTCCAATTTTTTTTTGCATTTGAAAATATTTTTTAATGAGCGAATCATAAAAAAAATTCAAAGGAATTCAATTATCAATGATATTTTATTTATACGATTAAGGCAGTTAGAATAAATGAAAAATTTGAATTTAATCAATTAAGAAACGATTTTTTGTTTTTCTATTTCTTTTCTCACATCGAATGTTGTTTATAACAAACACTTGCACCAAGAAAAAAAAAGAAAGAAAAAGAAACCAGCTATGAGTATTGACGATCAAGTTCCATCGAGGAATTTTCTATACAACTAAGCCGATAATCGACTGACAATTAATTGATGAATTACTCTTAATCAAGGGCATGCTCAAAATTCTTTGAAATGACTAAGCGGAAATGATGAACACGAATTGTTTTGACGATTGAAATAAATAATCAATGAAACAAATGTGATATTAATTACTTTTTTTTGGATACCTCTCATTTATAAAATAATATGTAAATAATATTAATTACTTTACTGGATATATGATCTTCATTTATGCATTTATTTAGATCATCTAATAGGCTTTTAGAGATAAAACAAAATATTCCTTTCGTCTAATAAAACGTCTCTACGTTGTAAGATATAAAATATAGACACATATTGCATTCTCTTCCTCTATTTTTTGCTTATTTGCATATTTGAACGTTATATAATTTTTTCTTAAATCATCCTCTTTACCTAAATAAAACTCCTTCCAGTAAATTTCTCAGAAATTTTAAATTTCAGGGCTTTTTTCAAGGTAATGCATCAAAGGTGATCTTGATGTATACCCAGCATTTATTCATCTACCCTCCATTTTTTAACCAACAAAAATCCCTTCTCATATTTTAATTCCACAAACTTTCAGCCAAAAGGATCATTGTGTAAACTGAATGAATCGGTGGCCGATGATGAAGAAACACGTGGAAAACGCAATAGAATGGAAGAATTACGGCGATATTGTAGGAAACCATGCACCAAGATAATTCTTATATTGCTCGCATTTGCTATTGCTGTTGCTGTTATAACGGCGATTGTTCTCACACAAACACTATGGCAAACGGTTTGTTACCTATTGTCGTTATACAAATTTCAGAGTTTTTTTTTTTTTTAATATCCTTTCCTATTCGATAATTTTGAGTTTGTTTTAATGTTTGGCTATATTCTAAAATAATACTTTAAAATTTTCCGTATTCTCTACCGGAATGTATGAAGGTCTTATTAAAGACTAGCTGGAGCTCCATGTAAAACAACATCGAATAACACTTTTCCTCATCGTATATGCGAAGTTTAGCAGAAAACCGGATCAAAATTCGTCCGGATAGGTGAGGTACTATAGAACAGGCTGGCGCCTTCAGCGCTGGCAAAGACAGCTTGCGAAATAATATACAACACAGTCGCGTACATCAATGACCTAGGCATTCAGTTGGGCGAAAATCTTGAAAAAATGAAATTTAATAAAAATTGCAATAGTGACCACCCGACTGGCACTGGTCCACTATAGCCTGCACTAAGCACCCGACCACCTGGACGCTTGCATACTGAGCTCTCAGTGCGAGTGACATACTTAAGCCAGTCTCTGCCTCTCTCTTAATTACGAACTGCTTTAGTGCATAAATATTTAGCATCCGAAATTCCCCGGAAAATACAAAGAACGTAAAGAACGTGCATATATTCGTAATTGGCTCATCGAGTTCTATCATTTCATACCTAACTCATCGGAATTGGAGACAAAAAGTATTTTTTGAAATTTTCCCTGTGTTACCCCCTTACGATCGAAAAAATGCAATTTTTGGGAACTTTTTCTCGGCTCCTATTTGTCCTAGGGTTGTAATCCGTACACCGTTTGAGAGGTCTCGTTGAGCTGATGACAAATCAAAAGACCGTATATTATAAAATGAAGCAACGGCCGAGAACCAGAACCCCCAAAGTTGCAAAAATCGAGATTTTAGGAATTCTGGCCGGTCGATTCGGTTTTCAAGTTTTCTCTCGAAATATAGTAAGCTATATATCGTTTAATAGAGTTTTTGAAGCTGTGTTGAAGGAACTGAGCGGTAGCTCCGTAGGCCTAACCGTTGCCGAGAAAACAACAACACAGACAAATATAGAAATTTATTGTGGAGGTGTCCCGTGTATATTTATTTTTAAATATCTTAAACATGTAAATTTTAGAGAACATATGAATTTTTATGGCTTGCGCCATTCTCACTCCGAATGGGGCAACAAAGTCCAAGTAAACTCTCACTAAATATTAACCCTAACGACGAGGCTGTTTTCTATCTCGATGGTAATTTACCATTTAAGGCCGATTTCACATCCATCTATGACTTTAAAACGGTTCGTTTTTGATGTTCAATTTCAATAAATGCAACGTCATTCTTTTATCTATTTTTTATTGACGATATTTATTAATTTTCTTGTTCTGATTTATAATAGTGCGGTGAATATTTCGAAAGGCCTGAAAATATAAATAATAAGGGCGAAGGAAAATTTTGAAATAACAAGTTATATATATATATATATATATATATATATATATATATATATTTATATATTTATATATTTATATAGTGAGGTATTTACTACAGATAAGAGTTTGATTTCAGCATAAAGTAGCGATAATCGATTCAACATTAAGAAACAATGGGAAGAATCTTGTATGTTTTCTAATGGATCTCAATTCAACGTCTATGCCAAGCATAGATGCACTCAAAACATCCGCACATAACACTCTTGGGGTTTGTTTATGCATAATTCGTTTGCTATAGAATGTTCAAGCAGTAATAACATCTAGTACGGTTATGAGTTGAATCTTTATCTCAACAATTAATAATCACTCAACTCAACTCGATGCTCTAAGTAGTAAAGAGTAGGCAATGAATTAGAGGTGAAGTCATTCAGCTATATATCTGTGATGATTTTATCAATCAAACAAAGCACCTTTAAATGAAGTACCAACTTTGAAATTTATGTAAAACAGATGGCTAATATGGGAATCTCTTTATTATCACGATTCATTGGCATTATCAAGAAAGTCTCTTTATTCTTTTCAAGGATAATAATATTGAAAGCCATAGATTGTAATTTTTTTTCAACAAAAATTTCACCTTAATTATATCAATTATATTTTTCCAAAAATTTTTTCCACCAACCAAGAATTTACGTTATCTCTCTTCGTGTTTGTCATCTTTGAAACTTTCAAATAATATTTTTTTAGAGAAAAGAGCAACTACATGGATGGCAAGAAGTGTGGAATTTCATCGCCATTCCTTATTTTAATAACGCATCAGCACTTTTTCAAGGTGGTATACCTGAATGTAATGGCGCACGATGGGTACAACTCAACTATACATCCGTTGATCAAAAAGGTCACTTTTTAGTGCTCATTGATAGTATCATCAATAGATTCAAAGATCACAACTTATCTTCAATTCTCTATTCCTTTATGAATTTCTTTGCTAACATTCTAATGTTCTTTTAATTGACACGATTTTCCCGCTTGATAAATTTGTGTTTCAAATAAAAGTAGTAAGCTTATCAAAGATAATTAAATCAGCATATTATCTTTTTTGATCTCAGTATTCACCCCCTATCTGCTTTGATCCCTATTCGTTTATTTGTATCGAATGCATCCAAATTATTGAAGTACGATAATCGATATTCGTTGAAATTGAAATATAGGATGAAATTTTTAGATCGTCGTTGTACGGAATGCTATGATTTCTGCATTCCCGAATATGGGATTGAATATGATCAAGTACGTGCTGAAAACTATTTGAATGTGTTACGTCGTAATTGTTTTTATTTATTCGTACCTGAATGGCGTGGATTTGCACAATCATTAAGCAATGAGCAAAATCAACGTGATTTTGAGAATTACTATCGTAACACAAATATCTATACGATTGCGATACCGGGATCTACTCAACGAACACAATCGATTCAACAAAATCCATCCGATAGACAGCAATATTTCGAATCGAAATGGATTTCAGTACAAGAAGTTCCACGTATGTTATTTTTCAATTTTCTAATAATTTATTAATTTCGATGTATCAATTTCAGTATGATATCAGTTTTTATATATTTTGAAATAATATTGAATTATCGAATAGAATTTTTGAACAAAAAACGAGCACGGAAAAGAGAATACAATTACGATGACTCCAGTTGATAGAATATTTCACATAAAAAAAAAACTTTTAAAAAATTTTTTTAAAAATTGCGCTTAATTATTCCAGCAATCAGATGTTTCAATTTTTTATCGATATTGTCTAATAGTGATATCGCTATTTAGAACAAATAAAGGTGCACAATTATGGAATAATACCTCAGTTTTTATGTTGATAGAGTTACAGGAAGAGAACTTCCGTATTATGGGTAATGCGCCAACATGTTAACGCTTCGCCACAGTGGCTTGCATTTTTCAGCGCGTATATCAAATATTACGAGTCAAGCATTCGGTCAGACATTAACACAACCGAGCAATTTAGCGTCTGACTTCCATAATGCTTTTCTCGGAGCGTCACAACCATTGTTCGAGAGTAACACTGGCCAAGCATCTCCGCAGAATGGCGGCCAAAATGGTGTATTGCATCATCCAAATATGCAAATTCCACAATCCTTTTATGAAGGTATGCAAATTAATATGCCGAATGGTGGAATTATGTATACACCCGAGCAAGGTATGCACTCACCTGGTGTTATTCCATCAATACAGAGTGGAGTTCCAAAATTCGTGCCTACACAAGGAAATCAAGGAACTCAGACTGTGATGCATCCAAATACCGATTTTTTTCCTCAACAGCAGCAGCAGCAACAACAACAACAGCAACAACAACAACAACAACAACAACAACAACAAATTGCCCATAACGGAGGTGCCAATGGTTTTATATCCAACGTTGCGAGCTCTCCTAACGGATTCCACTCAGCAAACACTCAGGTAGGTTTCCTAGACTTAAACGTATGATACTTCAGATATCCATAGTAATTAGTGAGCTGGTTCTGCCTATTTGTAAAACCATTTCCTCCGTTTGAAAGCTATCCCCTCACCTTCCCATTGACCTCTCCAGAAACCTATTACCAAAAATATGCATTGATTTTCGAAAACTTTTGAAAACATTTTATCATAAGCTGATCTTTGCCAAAAAAACAGCAAATCAGCATCAAATTTTTCTCGCTTCAAGTATTTATTATATTTCTAGAATAAGCTAATGATTTCCGCCCTAATTCATTACTCTTAAGCTTCGAAATGATCTAGTATCAGTTAGGGATGAATATAGGTGAACTCTGACACAAACATATCATGCAAACAATGGAACCAATAGACGATGTAATTCAGCTTTTATTTTCGGTGATTTTCTTCTTTTTTTTAAACTTATTATCTACTATTATTGCTTTATCGTCTATAAGTTTATTGATAGAGAGTATGAATGATGTTTACAGGTGAACGGAAATCAAGACACTCAAAAAGTTGGCTTCATTGGTACAGGTCAATTCGGATCGACTACATCGAATACTGCACCTGCATTCGGATATACGGATATGAATACGGCTAATAGTGGTCTTAGCAGCATCAATAATGCATATAGTGGTATGCAGGTGAGAGGAATGCCCAATTTTGTTGGACCAGCTGTCAATATTGGTCAACAATCATATCCACGCCAAGTTTCTGGCATATCCAATCCTTTATTTGAAGTGCCTCAACAACGCTATCAGTCGAGTAATATTCAAACCCAATTCCAACAACATTAGATGCTAAATGGGTAAAAAAAAATTTTCTACAATTTCACCCTGAATTAAATTCAATGTTTGCAAACGAAAAATGAAATTCACTTTTTTTTTCAAAAAAATATTCAAATCCCAGAATTTCTGTTATTTTTTGTCTAAGAATTTTCAACTCTTTAACTAGATGATATTATTTTTGAAGATCTTATTATGACAAGCATATTATGAGGAATAAATATGCATATTTGAATGATTTCACGCTTTCAAATTCTCAAAAATTCATTCATTCCATTAGATTTTTCTGGAGAAATTAGAAGCTATCCTTTTTTTTGTGAGATATTTTCTTGGCTTTTTTTCAGATATTTTTTCTATCCCCTTAAATAAAGATCTTTGATGTAAATTTATCGGATATTATTTTCAAAATGCAAATTAAAAGATAATTTTGAGATTTAAAGAGTATCAAAAATAAATTTAACGCAATAATTTGCGAATAATTTTTTTTTTTAAAGTTCACTCTTATATAACTATTCGGCACAATATAGAGAGCCTCTTAAATAACTTCACAGAGAGGTGTTCTAATTCATAGTCAAGATTGCTCGAAAATTTCAGGCATCATCAAGTACAAGTTCAGATCCTCGTGTTAAAAGGGCGGCTATCACTTGGGCAATTTCGATACTTCAAGGATAAGTTGTTGAAATTACTCTTGAATACGAGAAATATAAAAGGTTATCCATAATAATATAATGTCTAGTGTGGAATATTGTCAAACTTTTCTAATCAATGCATTGTTATTTCCAACAAATATATCAAAAGCTCTTTGAAGTCAAATTGCTTTTGTCAGAAATTCTATACGAATCTTAAAGTTGTAGATAAATTATTTTCTAGTCTCTAATAAGATTTTCAGGAATTAAAGGTATCCTGAAATGTTTGAAGTGGTTATTAAAGATTTATTTGAGATTGGAAACGAACGGTATCAATCAAGCCCTACAATCATTTCTCTTTTATTAGCCCTCCTATGTTAATCATCATCCACTATTATCCACGGATATAAATACTTTCATATTGTAATCCCTCTTTTTTTTAGTTATATGTTTCTATGAATCCATTGTTTAATATATGATAGATGATATCAGATGCTGTATTTTTTTTTTTTTTTTTTGAAATGAGAATTGACTTTTCGAACTCATCACTCATCAGTGAGAAGTGTGCGTCTTTATCTCAGCCATATTATTACATTTATGTATATTTGATTTGGATAATTGCTTTGATAAAATTGTATATTTTATATATCTATCTGTATTATCAGTTCATCTATATTTTATTCCTGTATAAATATATTGTTTGAAACTGATAATGAATGAAGTGATAACATTTCAATGATACATTTAAAAAAATAGATTAGTAATACGAAACTAAACAATTCAATTCTTTTATGAACTATATCAACTAGATCAACATTATAAATCCACCGAGCACATATATTTTATCTCAAAAAATCTCTTGATCTCCTACGGGAAGCAGTCTCTTTTTGCAAACTCCACTCGATCATTAGAACGCTTATTTTGGAATTTCTATGTTTTTATTGTGTGATCCATATCTCTTTGCCTATTCTATCATCCATTATCCACAATTCTGGTCACTGTAATATCCGTAAATGGTACTATTATCCACCATTATCACCACCGCAAAAAGCTGATTTCAATCCCTATAAAATTTTGCTTCTTCCCTATTTCCGGTTCGAATCGAACGATCACTATTAATAGATAAAATTAGATATATTCATTAAAATGTTACCGTTTTTCATTAATTAATGCATTTATTTTGTTATACGATTAATGAATTTCACTCATATAAAACAATATTTTATGAGTGCTACTTTACATATCCGAGAGTTATGCTTTATTCATTTATTGAGATTATAAAATGCTAAAAAATACTTGATAAAAATAATTTTTAAATGTATTTCTAATAGTAATTTAATATGTGAGTGAAAATCAAATTCAAGTAAATAAAAAATAATCAGTACAAAAATATTGAGCTGCATTGTATCACTCCGACGAATCTATACCCGCAAATCCTTTTCATTAGCGATTCATCGCCTACTTGTAACTCTTCTTTGACTCACACAATATCACATATATATGTTTCCTTTCTATGCCTATATGTGTAAAAATTGAAATAATGTTCTCAACTTGAAACTTCAAAGCACATATTGGGCCAACTCCCCGGGCGTGCTTTCCCACTTGTTCTCTTCTATTCTAGTCAATCCTCCGTGACGATAAAAAGGCTCACTGATCAACACAGACTTTATTGAACTTATAATCAGCTATGAAACATCAACACCGAAGGTAAGCAAGCAATTTCAGTCTATTAAATGTATAGTAGAAACTTATACAATGCTAAGCAATCAGCAATCAGTCGATCAAATCGTTTTGAAACGATTCCATTCATATATTGCATCTATAAATCAAATACTACTATTCTAAATTCAAGTATATTCGAAAGGGATTTTCCAAATATATTTCATCGCTATTTATTGAATAATTTAAACAAATATACTCGAAAAAATAGCAAAAACTATTTGGCAAAAAAATTTCAATAATAATTCCATCAAAATTACCTATTCAATCAAAAAAAAAAAGAAAAAAGAAAAAAGAAAAAAAACGAAAATCGACTGAATATACAATGGAAAAAATATATATGAAAATGAAGAATTAATTTTTACAATATTCAGAAGAAATGATTATGTTTATTTTCTGTTAGATTTACAGTAAATAATGAAAATTTTTACGGTAAAAATGAAGAGTTAATTTTTACAATCGTCGTCTCAACGATTCTATATTTCAAATAGAGGATCACAAAAAAAAAATGTACACCTATTCCAATTTTTCCATACGTATAATATTACAAAGACGACATACTATTATCATATTTCGCATGAAGTTAACAGTACTTATATTATTGATGGAGAAGAAAAAATATCTTTTTTTTTTTTTAAACTACTGCATAATATAGTAATTTTACTTGTGCACCTTTCCACATTCTTTTTCTCGATAAAAACACAGACAGGTAATTTAAAAAACTGAGAAGAAATGATTAATTTACCTTTCCAAAAATAAAAAAAACTGTTGCGTCCATTTATCAAAAATAAAAAAAAAGGGAATATGAAAATCAACGTAAATTGATATGGAACAATTAGAGAAATAAACTGGAATTGCATGAAATCAATTAAACAACTATCCAATGATAGGTTACGAGACAAGGAAAATATGAAACATTGATATATATTTTACAGCAACTTATTAGTAAATGACCATAAGTTGACCAAGATGAGCTTTTGACCAAATGTTGACCAAATGACCAAAAGCTTTTTTAGACGTAATTCAATCGGAATAAAAAAGAATAGATAAAACAATTTCATTATGATATAAATCCAAATATATATTCAAATATTGCTTCAGAGAATAGAGTTAAAGAGTTGCATAAGACCTCCATAATATCGGCGATTATATATTCAGTATTGAAAAATTCGTTGGTTTATTCAATTCCATGGATCACCCCGTATGTCATAAACCAATTGCCGAAAATCATGGCTGCAAGATTAATTCACACATTATATAATTTAATAAACTTATATAAAAAATATTAATAATACTAGAAACTTAAAAACTTACAATATTTACTGAGGGTTAATTCAATTTCACAATGGTCTTGTTTCATTGCTACTCAATAAATTACTTGCCATTGGTATCTTTTATTCCCATAAAAATGCTCAAATAATGCAAAAATAATATCATCTCCAGATATAAATATTTAAAAAAAAATCATATTTAAATATGATTTTCTACCTTCTACCTTTCTCTCATCTCTATCTTCTTGTCTTCTAACATAATCTTTTCGGTAAGTTAACTAAAAATTATTCCAAAACTTTCTTAAATATGCAATAAATCTATGAGTTTCCCAACTAAACAAATAAATATAAAAAATTACCAAAATTATACTCAAATAAAAAAAACCTCAAAAAAACTCACAAGAATAATAATGACAGAATGTTGTACACTTGGCTCGATAAAGAGAGTAATGTAGAAAATAAAGTTGGCATAATAATATACACTGCAAAGAATACGAAAATTCCATTCAAACAAAAAATTCATGAAGAAGAAAGGAATATTTTTTGTTCAGAAATAGTGAAAACAAAAATATAAATATAAAATAAACAAATTAATCTCAAAACTTAGGAAAACATGCAAATTCCTTAACAAATCTTAACAGCTTTTATCGTGAAATCTAATTGCAGTTTATCATTACAAAAAATCAAAAAAAAAAAAAACTGATAGCAATTCATCATAAAGAGGTCACCAAAAGAGAAAAAAAGAAATAAACAAAAATAAATAAATAAAAAATTGAAAATACCTGTTGAACGTATCTCAGAATGCAGATGGTACCTCAGTAAGGATGTGTGTTATATGTGCACTTTCACCGTTCAAACATCGAATGCATACCTTAGTTGTTGCTCCTGTACAAGGACGTTTCTCTAAAACACGTGTGCATTTTATCAAATGTGATTTAAAAATTGCAAAAAAAAAAAAAACTTGTAAAATTCCTAATGAAATGAGAAAAAAAACCAGAAATATTTTACAATTCTCTGTTTTATTTCTTTCTTTTCTTTTCAAGAATGAAAGAAAAAACTTACCTGCGAAAAAAAAAAGAAAAAAGAAAAAGAAAACAAATAATAACGGAAACAAAGGCATATCCAATATTTTTGCCACTAAACAAACAAGGAAGATATCAATTCTCGTGAATATGATTTACACGCTCCTTATTCTTAGAGTCTAAACCATTTACACAAAAAAAAAAAAACAAATAAATAGTTAGTCTGCTGAAAAGAAAAAACAAGAATTTCGGAAAAAAAAAATTTACACTGAAATTTTCTCAATAGTGAAAGAAAATGGCGAAAATTATTGTAATTGGAATATTTTGTAATATTACAAAAGAAAAATTACAAAATGTTACAAAATTACAAAAAAAGCGAAATTTGTGCCAACATATTTTGTAACAATCAACAAAAAGAAAAAATGACGAAACAAGTTCTACCGCTTTCGTTTTCAAATACACTTTCATTTTCTGAGAAATAAAATTCAACTTTAGGTTTCTCATGCAACCATCGAAAAAAAAACCACTTCACCAATTCTAGGCAATCATCATAGTACAACATAAAGTTTCGCTTTACTGCTAACTTGGAAAGCTGAAGAAATATATACTGATAATAGCCATGTAAAATTATTTCAAAGCCTGAAAATTTTTTTTCGAATTTTCCGAATCCAAAAATTTTTCAAAAAATTTCTCCGGCAAATTTGAAAAGTCACTCCGTCACCACACCTTCAAAAAAAAACTTCAAAAAAACTGATCAAGGTGATTCTCTAAGCAAAAGATCATTTGACTAAATAATCGAAATGCCTGAAAAATTCGAAAAATCATCTAAAAATTTGGTTAATTAAATACGCAAAAAAGGATTTCATCGCACTTCTCGAAAAAATTCCTCAACGTAAGAAAATAAATAAATTTATAAACACTCATAAAACTAAAAATTCTTTAAACAATTCAAAGAGTGAAAAAATATAAAATAATCAGAAATATTTTTCAAAAAGAAAAAAGTCCCCCACTTGAAAAACGTTGAAATGCGAAAAATATTAAAAAAGAAAAAAAATTTACATATTCAGAACGGAAAAAATTTTTATCTCTTTCACACTCTAACTAATCGTAAATCATATTCACGAATATATGACGAATTCACTCCTACAATTCCAAATATTTTTCAATAATATGCCTTTGTTTTTTTATATAAATCTGATAAAAATGCAATTCAAGAATGCCAACAAAAAAAAAGAACAAACAACAATCATAGATAAGTTGGAAGCAAATATCTTTATTTTTCGCTTGAAGAAGAAAACGATGGACGATACGATTGGCAAGGCAAAGAAGGCATCAATACTTTTTTTACACTACTTTACCCATCGCTATTCTATAATTACTTTTTGAACCATAAAACCAAATCGAAACAAAAACAAATAAAATTTCAATACATGATTTCGATAGTTTTTTAGACCTTTAATATGAATTTTTCCGGCCTGATCCTTTTTGATAAAAATTTCCATTTTTATGAATTTTTTCGGCCAGACTTTTCATAAAAATCCTATTTTTTCTTATAGTTTGCGTTCCTTAAATATTAATAATTCTTTTCAAAAAATATTCCAGCAGAAGAATGAAAATCTACAGAATAGATGCAAATTATGTCAGAAAAACTTAATTATTATAAAACTTCAAAATTAAATATCGAAATCAAATAGGTTTCGGGAATTGTAAAGGTGTACTATCACATATTTTAACTAATAGCTTAATCTTTATAATTTTCCTCATATCCTCAGAATCCTCGTAGAATTATTATTTCAATGAATCTATCCGTCTTATCATCTGCAATTTCTTTTTTTTTTGGTTTTCAAGTTCTTTGCCCATACAGCAGTCAATTAAGCTGAATAATAACTGACGAATAGACCCTTAATCCCCCCCCCCCTCGCCCCCAAGCAATCATAAACACTAGCTTCTTTGATAAGGTGCTATGATGGTACTTTATAAACAGATCTAAAATTCCTAAATACAACCCCAAACTCCTATTTCCTCGGTTATTTAAGAAAATAATGATTTCTTAACCTTGTTTTGAATAACTTCTTTAGATCATCAAACATTTTATTCAATATTTATGCAATCTTCCCTGCTCGCTTTCTCACTGCTAAAAGATCTTTCAAAAAATGAAAAAAAAAATTAAAATTAATTCACTAAATAGAGCCACCCCTCCATTATACAGAAACTCAATCGATAACAGAGGATAAAATAGCTCTCCTAGCCCCTTCCTCCCTCCCCTGTAATGATGCCTTAGTAAAAAAAAAAAAAAAATTAAATGCCATAGGTATCATCATTTAAAAATATTCATTTCGAAAGTAATCCTTGCTTCCAACTAATACTATGACAATGTTTGCCAATCCTACCTGAAGAAATTCTCTCAGGACGAAAATTTTCAGGATTAAAGGGGAAAAAACATACTGTAGCAAAGACGTCCATAATACCGACCGCTCATAAAAATGAGTAACTCGTGAAGTTTTCAACGGTAATAGGTGATCATCACATCGAAATCAATAAATTTAGTGCTCAAAATTCATAGACTTGATAAGGTAGAAAATATTTTTCAAGAAAAAACTTTTATTTACTAGTTATAAATTATTTATGTTTATCTCATATGAAAGATGCCGAAATGTTCACAAATTTTCTACACAAAAATTCATGAAGAACAGCAAAAAAAAAAAATGAAAATAAAAATTATTCCTAGAAAAATTTTTCAAAAAAAAATGAAAATCGAAAATTCTCAGAGGAATAAAAATTCTTAGAAATTTTTCGCATTTTTTCGAATGCCGAAAATATGAAAAAATAAAAAATAAATAAAACAAAAAAAAACATTTCACGAAATATTGGACGATGATGTTGAAGGATAACAATTTCATTATTTTCTGAAACGGAAAATAAGAGTTTAATTTTAAGAAAAATGAAACAACAAAGAAAAGGAAATGAAATATATGAATCAGCTAAATGAAAATTTCGTTTTGAAATATAATCTGAAAAAAAATTTAATTTTTAAAAAACTTCTAAAAAATTTTTTCATCAAAGAAGGGACTCGACAAATAAAACGTTTTGGCAAAAAAAAAAGCCTTGTAAAAACCTATTAGCTACCGAATCAAATGGATATGAATATCGAGCACTAACTATAGAAATTGTTTCCATTGAAATAAAAAAAAAAAACTTCGATCCATTTCACTTCACAAGACTCATTACTGTATTAGAAGATATTCGATTAGAAGAGAAGACAAACACGAAAGCAACAATATTCTTAATATTTGTTTTTGCAATTTTTGTTTGTAATATTTTGCAATATTTTTTTGCAATTTCCGATAACAGTATTTTTGCGATTTTTTGGCACGAATCCATCGATGACATCATATGGCCTATTTATACGGAAGGGGCCACTGCACAAGCGCAACCAGCAAATATTGTTGAAATGTTGAAAAAAACGAGAAAACGCGCCAGCAAAAATACGACCTGTGCTTTTTTGCAAATTTTCAAAGCAACCATAATTTCTAGGCGAAATTTTTGTGGTTAATTTCAGTTCAAATATTTTCTAGGACGATAAATAAACAAAAACAAAATGCGTTTAATGGCAAAAAATATTAAAAGTAATTCAGTTCAGATTCAAAAAATATACTTTTTATTTAAAGCTTGTAATAATCGAACGCATAGAAATATAGAAATCCACGTACGAATATTTTCTACATAAAATTTGCATCTGGCATTATCCCATACAGAAATTTACATATCATATTTCTTTATAAAATGGGGCAAAAGGTATATTCGTAAATACCGGAATATGACGTCATAATAATTTCTCCCTTTTTTAAAAATAGTTTCCAATTGTGAAATTGCGAAAAAAGAAAAAAAATTGCAGTTAAAAAAATTTAAAAAATCACCACAAACAAAAAAAAAAAAGAAACCTTGCTGCTTATAACATATTTGCAGATGAAGCGCCAAGTGGACCTTTACATATAAGCAAGATATCATCGATGAATTGTGCACGCATCATTCACTCATTAAATATGCTCTAATTTTTTTAAATTATTTATTGGCATTTAATTCATTCACCAAAATTGGCATTTAATTGCTAAAAAAAAAAAAATTTACAACTATATAAGAGCGACATCTCCACTTACTACGACATAGCGTCTCTCTAATATTTCTTCGTCAGCTAAATATATTCCCTTCAAATTAAATCGATATAATTTTAGAATAATAAAATAAATAAATGAAATATAAAATTACCTACGATTTACATTAAAAAAAAATAAACGCAAACATTATTATGGGATGTTCTCGAAGCTCTAAAATCACATATAGCATTCGACGTCCCCAAGACGTTCGTATTGTTCCTAGATCAATATGGTGAGAGCAGCGTGATGCTCCTCCGGCCAATTATTGCTGAAAATATTGCCACTAGTGGCAAATTTGTACCTTTTTCACAATCACCTTCTTTACTATCTCTAGCTTTTTTTTTGTAAAAAAATTAAATATTCGCTTAATTTTTCTTTTTAAAAAATCGATAATTTTATATAATATTACTAAATAAATTTTTTTTCAAATTTTTTTAAAAAATATAATCGATGTTAAATCAAATTTTCTCCAACTTTCTCCACAATATAATCAACAGCATCGAATTATATAAGGTGCTAAATTTACAAAAAAAAGCAGTCACAATTACCCTCAACGTTAATAATATTTCTTGTCAATCTATTAAATTTACCTATAATAAAATGTTCGCACTATTCTTCAGTGATCAATGAATGCTTCAAATTCCTTTTTTTTTTGTAACTATGAAAATGGGTATCTCTTTTTTTCCAATTTTATGGAAAATCACCCCATAATGAAATTTACCATCTTATTTATGAAAACTATCCAATAATACAAAATTAAAATTAAAGCCCTTGTTTGTATTATTTCATTTATTCAAATATTTCTGTTCCTAAATTTATTTCTGGACTTTTGTCAAATTCCACGATCATATATAAATATTCTTTATCATTTTCATAGGTAGATTTATTTCTCTCATGAGAAGTTTCATAAACGAAATCCCCAACTGAGGCTATTAAAATTAAACGCAACGAATAAAATATGAATAAATATTAATAAAAGATAAAAATTTTTTTTTGTATGTAAATGAAATAACAGATATTTGAGAGAGACACAAAGATATCACAATGGACATAACCGGAAACTATTAAAAAAAAATTGACGAAAATGCTTGAATATAAAATTTGAAGCATCTAATTATATAAACAAACAAAAAATACTACCATCAGATATTTTTCTGCCACAAATTTTCGTCAATTCAATAGTTTCTAGCCAAGTCCATATGCAATGTCCGAGGAAGATCAACCAAAGTATGCTGAAATAACCATCAAAAAAATTCCAATAATACTCAAACTTTACATTTAACCTTCAAAATCTGGAAATGTAGTTCCCCAAAAAAAGTGATAAACATTACCGTAAACTAATTCCCACAGGAAATTCGGGTAAGTAATGCTCGTCCCGGACCACTATAATAGGAATGAAAAAAATATTTTGGGAAAATTTAGCAAAATTTTTGAAAAATCAAAAAAAACATTAAAAAGGCAAAAAAAAAACGTCGAATTAACGTGAATTCGGCATGCTATACATTTTCCGTTTCACTTGAGCAAAAAGAAGAAGAGTAAACGCGAATATTGCAGATTATCTATAATATGTCTTCTTAAAAACAAAAAAAAAAAACTCGCCTTAAACAAATTTTATAAATAAACTAATATTTTCATGACGTCAAAACAAATCAGTCCACCCCCCTCCTCCTCCCCATAGGAATACTAATAAAAAATCTTGGCATCTTTCAAATAAAACGGCTAAGAAATTCAATGAAACTTAAGGACCATTCCTCTAGACAGCTCATTTTCAAATAGCCGATTCATAAACTCAGAGAGAGCAAACATTCCCGAAGACACGAAAATTCAGGATTCCAGGTGGATGCGTAATATATAGCTAAAGAAACAACATCTGATTGTGCAATTTTGGTCCTTGCACTAAAAATTCGCTATATATACCTTCAACCACTCCATCCTTCCCCCCTTATTTTCAGTACACATAACTCCCCACCTTATTTTCAGTACACATAACCCCTCCCCCCATTCCAGCATACTTGCAGCAATAAGCTTCCCAATTCGAACATCGCAAACATTCAATTCAAAGACAACAGATGTGTGAGCAAAACGATTATTCTCATTGTTCCTTGCGTCTTTTTTCTAATGTTTTTGATGACGCAAACGCATAAAAAAGAAGCTACAGTATATTCCCATATTTGCATGAATAGAACCCCAGGGGTTCAAATTTCACAACAATCGAAATGAACTTTACAGTTTATAATAGTTTTGTTAAAATCGCTATCTTACATTTGAATAAGTGATCAAATATTACCTGTATAAATGATTGAAACTATGTTTGATAATAAGCCTTTCTAAGGAGAGGGCTTCTACTCAAGCGAATATGGTATTTCCACTGCCAGATGCACGCTTGAATTTTTGGATCTTTACTAATTTAGAATTTTAGTTAAATTCCCTACTCGAAGGACAAAAGTCCTGTATGAAAATTTTTCGAACTTTTTTTTTTAATTTTCACGAAAAATTGAGAAAACCGCCTGGAGGAAAACTTTTTCCCAGAAAAAACCTTAAAAATTATAGGTAAGAAATGATCCCATCGAGAAAAAATGAACTACGGTCCTCGGAAACCAAAATAAGTCGATGATCAACCGCCGCTTTTTATTAATAAGAACTTCAATTCCACAGAATTAGTAATTATATTCCATTATAAAAATTTTATAAATGATATTTATATTACGTTAATTTATATATTTTATTCTAATCAGAGTTTTATAATAATTTAACTAATAATATTCTTTTTTTCTAATATTTAATATTTCATATTAAATATATATTGCCACTGAATATAATTTTATATTCTGCATAAACATTACAAGAATTTCAATGGCACAATTTTTAATCCGCATAAATTTCACTCAACAAAAAATCGATTTCATTTAAATGATCGCCACAATTCAAATATTCGAATAATTAAACCGCATTTCCCATTAATATATTACTACAAAAAAAAAATCACTAAAATTACAAAGAAATTATAATTCAATATATCGCTATAAGTATACTATATTTTAATTCATTATTGTAGAAAAAAAAAACTTCTTTCAAAAACTTCAAAAGATACTATATTCTTGAATGCTCAAAAATTTAAATTAAGAGCGCGAATCTGACATCAAAAATTTAGCATACATTAAACCTATTCCGCAATATTCTATGCCGAATGAAATTCCTATGCCCCTCCTTCCCCATCGCCCTCCCCCCGTCAGCCTAAAACACTCTGCATTTATTACAGAATAAAAGACCTCCTTTAATAGTATGCTGACTTTGAAATGAAAGAAAAAAGTTCCCCAAATTATTTCCGATAACTTTCACATATTTCCATATCGCTAATTCAGCAATAGCTTCCCCAAAAAAGGCCGAGTCCGCAATTTTTCTTTTTTTTTGAATCAAGGATCCAATTTCAGTAATTATTTCAAAGAACAAATTTTAAAAATAAATTTTCACCATAATAAATAGAAAATATTATATTCTTATATCTATAAAATAGCTGCTTTTCAAAAAATAAAGAAATGAAGAAATAAAAAATACAAATAAAAATAAAAATAAATTAAAAAATCAATAGGTCATTTATTCGTTCCCTTTTTATGCGTTTATATCATCCATTAAATAATTTGCTTTAAATTCACCTAATATAAAATAATATTTTAAATAAATATATCCATTATTTTCAATAAAAATCTCAACATATCGATTTGCTCACACAATAATTTCAAAGAAAAAAAATGCGAAAAAAAATGCAACAAATATATATATATGAAAAGATCAAAAGACCCCGACCAGATCAACGAACAAATTCGACTGTATGAATGCACAGACATCACGAGAAAAACAATAGTGAGCACATGTTCCATTTTTGATCTACCTTATCTCTACTACTATTGTTTATTTATTGCTGATATTACTTCAAATATACCTGTATCACCTCTAATTAGCGCGGAAAGATCAATCAAACATCTTTAAATAATAGGTCCACCAATATAGGGATTAACACAAATGTGACATAAACAGATAATCATTTTAACCAGGATAGAGATCATTAAAATAATTCCGCAACCACTCACGTCCCCCTCCCCTACTTCCAACCCTAAACCGGAAAAAAAGGTTTACCTATCGGATTAGAAGCCAGCCAATTTATCCTCTTCTACCTCATAGTACATAACCACTGATGCCTAGCCGCATCTATTATATGAAATACTGCACATCAACTAAACTTTACTAAGAAATATCGGTGAGAAATTTTGTCAAAAATTTTGTTTCCTTAAAAATTTGAATTAATTCTCAATAACTTTTTAATTTCTATTCCGTTTTACTGTCAATTTCTCTATCTAATTTTCAAGTTCTAAAAAATGAACTTATAAGTGAATCACTTAAGTTGCAAAAAAAATGCTTTCCTTTAATTTCATTCTATCTACCTAACACTCTCGTCATTACCCGTAGAATTAAGGTTTCCTTGAACTCAATCAAACCCTTATCCCATCCATTCCCCTTCTCTTTCCCATCTCACTGGGATCAGAGGTCAAGTCTTATGATAAACCATGTACAGCATTAAAGAATACTCCAGGAATATGTTAACGCCCTAATGCTCTGTAGACTTTACCAATCATTTTTACTCTCTCTTGTCTTTTACATATATTTAAATATAAAATTTTTGACAACTAAAAAAATACCGCTGTTTCTTTGAAATAAAAAATAAAACTACTACAATACTTCCAAAACTCTAGATTTTCAACTATTAGAAAAAAAATTCGTTTCATTTCAGGTTTGAAATAGAATATTCTAAAGGAATTATTATTATTTATTTAAAAAAAAACGGAAAAAAAAACTTTTTTTTTCTGCAGAGTTCTCCGAAAACAAATCACCAATCGATAAAATATTTCCCCGATAAATCGACATTCATCAACAATACTTCAAAAATCGAACAGATGAAAATTTTAAAAAAGTATTTTTTTTCTCATTCATCACTGCTTTAAAAATTTCCCCGGATGAATTCCACATTTCTGTTTATAAAAAAAAAAAATTCGTTTAAAAAATTTTCCGAAAGCGACATGAAGAAACATGTATTCATAATGAATGCTGTGTTCATTGAAATAAATAAATAAATAAATAAAAAATTTTCAAATAAACGAAAAAAAATTACCAACATCTTAATATTTAAAAGTTTGTAAAAATGTAAGAACGGAAATTCCTTTTAAAAAAAATTCTACGGTAACAACTTTAAAGTTACAAACAAAATAAAAAATACTAAACGAAAAAATTGCTTCTCAATAACAATAAAAAAGTCCACTAATTTTCCATTTGAGATCAATAACGAAACATGCTCTCTATATTTTCTTCTCAACCAGATGTCTGACAGCAATAAATTACGAAAATACCTGAAGAGTTACATAATAATAACGTTGTAAATAACAAGGGAAATATATATGGAAGAGACAGAAAGAGAGGGAGGATGATGAAAATAACAAGGGAAACATATATGGAGAGAGAAAGAGAGAGGGAGGGTGATGAAAATAACAAAGAAAATATGGATGGTGGGAGAGAAAGAGAGGGAGGCTGACACAACCGATCAAATATTGAGCCAAATACTAAATAATTATATCTGGCTCATCGAATTCTAAAAAATACTTGCCCAGCATAAATCAAACAGCACTTACCCAAACGATTTTTAAGTGTTCCCTTTTCTGAAATCTTTCCAATTGCGCATTCAAGAAAAATTTTTTTCAGTTCTTCGTTAAGAAATATTTCATAAGCTTCAGAAATTATTTCCAAGAGAAAAAAAAAATTCAATAAAATTAATGAAATTTTTCATTACGAAAAATTTTTTCCAATTTTTTTTTGGAATGAACGCAACCATAAAAGATCAGAAAAAGAAACACTTCTTGATAGGGTCATTGGTTGATAACATCGATTAAACGAAGTGCTAAAAAAAATAATCGAACGGAAAAAAAAATTATTCTTGAAAATATTTTTTTGTGGAAAATTTTCAAATTATTATTTTTTTTTCATTCAATGATTCATTGGCTATAGTTAGTGCAATGAAGAAAGAAGAAATTGCACTTAAAATTTTACAAAAAAAAATTTTTTTTTGTGAAAAATTTGATAAAAATTGGTTTCAAAAAATCGAAAATTTTCCATTCTTAGTTTTTCACTTCCGGTAGAGAATACTTCAATTCCTTCTTTCCTCTCTAATCAAAATATTAACAAATACAACTGCTGAAATAATGCTTTGCGCAATTCCCTTCTCCCTCTCCCCTTGATCCCCTCTCCTTTCACTTATATCAAACCCGATTTTTGATGGGCATATTTGATCTCTGGAAAAATGTCATAATTACCAATTATTAATTAAATAAATTTTAAGAAATTGGAAAATTTCCTTCATACTTCTTCCACCCATAGTTTCTCACTTTCAACAGACAATACTTCAGTTCGTTCTTTTCTTTTCTGTGCCCAACATTTTTCCATCTCCTAGAGCACTTCCGCTTCCCTCCTCCCCTCCCTCTCCACTTCAATCCACCCCACATTTTCCCATCTTTTAAACGACATCGCTCACTAACACTATTTTTTCTCGTTTTGAGTGAACAATAATTTCAAATAATAGCACTCTTAATTTACAGCTGGAACAAAATACTTACAACCGGCTGGCATTATCCCCCCCCCTTATGAGACTTATAAACAGAATAATCAATAAAAAAGCACAACAAATCATCGAGAAATAAAACAAGCAATAAAATCCCGCCTTCCTTAGATGCACCCATCTTTTGCAAATCAACTACTTTTTGCAGAACAAGGTTCATAAAAATTTCTCTTCCTCCCTTTCCCCTCCTCTATGGGCGGTCCTCCTTCACCAACTTTCCTCGTCATCCAGATCAATGTCACTCACCCAAAAAGCCTTTTACATAATTCCCTTTGCGCAAAACATTATTTATAGCCAATAGTGAGATGCCTTCCAGAGCAAAAAAATAAATAAATAAATAAAAATTCTCCACACTTCACCTCATCGGTTATTCACATTACATTTTGCAAATATCAGTTAAAAAATACCACCGATTTCCGTTGCATCGAACTGAGCATATTCAGTAATATTATGGTTTTCCGGAATCAATATTATGTAAAAAGAATCATAATTATGCAAATTAATATCCCATAATTAATATTCAATTTATGCCGTTATATTGGATTTTCAAAAAAAAAACCCCCCGCACCTAATTTACATCTCTCTCATAGCTCTCATTTCTGCTGCCCCTCTCTTCTTCTCCCCTCTTCCTTGAATCCCATTAGTACTTTTATTTCTGAACGACCAATCGATATTAGAGAATTCCATTTTCCGGAAGGCATCTCACAATAAAATACTCTCACGAAGAAAATAAAAATGAGAATTAACAAGACGAAAGAACTCACGTGGTGGTTGTTGTGTTGTTGGTTCGACATTTTCGTTCGACTGTTCGAAACGACGTTTCAAGTTGAACATACGCATCACTCAAAACTTTTTTTCAACGCAAAAAATTTGCAAAGAAAAACGTATACCTGCAAAAAAAAAAAATTTTTTTTTAATATGCAAAAATAAATCGACAAATTGTTTGTCAAATTACCGATCGGTAATTCAACAAATTCGACTAATGCCTTTATTAGTCATTTATTTCTGCTTTGAAATTCAAATATGCAAATATTTCTTATAACCTTAGGCTATATGATGCATTGAAACATAGAAAACATAACGCCTAATATTTCCGGCAAATGTATATTGCCGCTATATTTTTGCTAACAGCCTAGCGCCCACATATCAACGATCATACTCCATATCATCGTCCCAATCATCAACTGCACTACAGCATAAATATTAATTCGCATTTAAAAAATAATATTTGTAACAGCCCAGCTAAAAATTCCCTTTCCCATACACCTTCTTAACAATTTATACCAAAAGAGGCAGCCTTCGAAAATATCACGTAATATGAAAACAACTAGAAATACGCAGGTAACCCCTGAATACCTCACCAGGTGAGAACTAGGACTAACTATTCAACAAAAAAGCAAAAACAACTAAAGCAATTAATTAAGTTAGAAAAAAATAACTCCCTATTTATGAATAATTTTTTGCATCGTTATAAATTTCTATGATTAATTAATAAATAAAAAGAAATACCGACTGATAAGTAAACGCTTAATTATCTCTGCTCTAAACAATTATAAAACAATTAAAACACTGCTTATCATAACCTAAAATTACAAATATCACTTAGTCATACTTCCGTTATCAAAATAAATAAATAAATAAATAAATAAATAAAAATAAATGCAAAACTTGGAAACTTTTGAGAAAAAATTTCCAAAGTTAATAAAAAAAGTTATCAATTTATAAAAATATAAAAGAAAAAGAAATATTAAGTTTGCAACTTTGGAATTTAAAAAAAAAAATAAAATAAAATAAAATTTCGAATAAAAATGGAAACATCAAAAATAAACTTGATAGATGAAAAAAAAAAAAACTTAGAAATAAAAAAAAAACTTCAAGATAAAATATGTGATATGAAACACTTTTTTTACGACGAAATCTCAATGAAACAAACAATCGAAATAAAACGTTTTATGCAATAGCAATAATGCATAAGGCAATGAAGATTTCTAAAAAAAAAAAAACATCAAACAGAAGAAGAAAATAAAAATTCAATTTAAAAAAATATGCAAAATATGACAATATTAAAATTTAATTTTAATTGATGGCATAATAAATGTAAAAAAAAAAAAACAGAAATAATCTAAAAATCGATCAACTCCAATGATCAAACTACAAACTTCACTATTCATTAGTAGCAAGATGCTCTAAACCATCTCCGCAATTCATTTGTAGAAGCTTGAATGTATCAACAACACTAAAGTAACAGTAACCCTCTAATAGTAACCCCCCTCTCCACTTTATCCATCTATAATAGCATTCGACCTCTCTCCACTTGTCTGCAATACTATTCACCCTTATTCCATTCGCTTGCAATATACATAGACGACAGCATTAAACGGTAAACAACATCACAAGACCATATCGGACAGTTTCCCAAAAAAACACAAAAACAAAGACAGAGAGAGAGAGAGAGAGAGAGAGAAAGAGAAAGAGGGAGAGAGAGATGGGCACCATCAAACAGTATCAGCTGGCCACTTTTCGATATCAAATGATTTCCGAGCATTTCCAAATCAGTTCGATTATCGATCAAACGAAAGAAATTTTCGATGAATTTTTCAACCAAAAATCGTGAATTTGAAAATTGAGAAAAAAAAACAAAAAATTAATTAATGCAAAGTACCATCATTTAAGATGTCAAACAAAACCAAAAAAGTAAATAAAAAATAACTACGCATAAGAGATTTGTGGTGAATTTAACAGATTTCGTCGAAAAAATTAAGGCAAATTCAAAAATTAAAATAAAAAGGCAAAATTCATCACAAATTAAAAAAAAAGAAAAAAAAACAAAAACAAACAAACAAATACCAATATATTTCCAATAAAAAATCATTCAGAAGTATTCACGAAAACTACTCAAATAACAATTACTTACGAATATTGCAAACAAATCTGGGAATTAGATCACAACAATTTTGAGCAAAAAAATCCCATTTTTCAATACCTATCAAGTGATATTTTCTATGTCGACGACGAGTACCGAAATACTCTCCCAAATAAACTCATAAAATTAAAGAATATCGAAATAATTGCCACCTTTCTCACCTATAGAAATATAACCACTACTAATATTCTACTTCCCCCCCCCCCCCCTTCGTCTTTAACGACCAAAATAAAACGTACTAACAATTATCTTTAATCACAAAAATTCCCTATTCAAATTTGTCAATATTATAAAGTGTAATAAAATAAAACTCTCTGCAGAAAAATACAAACGCATGACAGTATATGCTAAAAGAAGCGGGAAAAGGAAAACGGAGAGAGATGCAAAGGATAATATTTGCATAAATTTAAAAAGTTTATACAAAGCAAATGCCCTCAGGCATTATAAAGCAAAGAGGATAAATGAAATAATAAAATCAAGCTAAAGTTCCATTCTTTCAATAATACGAAAATATCAATTCAATAAGTCAATTAAATATATTACAAAATTTCGTTGAAAATTATTAATAAACACAAATAAGAATATATATAACTCAAAACATAAACGAGTCGTATAAATGCAAAAATGATAAGACATGAAATCATTCAGACCAAGCAGTTATGGATATGAAACTCTTATATATCACCCACCCTTTTAGACGTTTGTACAAACTCTTCCTTGATCTTTCACCTCAGCACAAACTTTCTTTCAAAACTCTCAATTTTTTGGGGGCATAACAAACGATAAAAGAGTTCATAAGCTTTCCTCTGCGATCCTTGAATCTATCACAAGTGGAGGGTCCAGGGGATGAGGGGTGAGGGTGGGGGGGGGGTGAAGGCGAGGGATAATGGTATCAAAATTATCGATAATACCTGAGGATCACAGGATTAACCATGATTTCTTGATGACTCTAAATCCTATCACTGGTAAATATCCATAAAAATATCAACGATACAAATGTAATCTTCAATCACAATTCGGTATGAGCAATTTTCGTCTCGAGGAAATTGCCAAGTTTACGTAGTTTACGTTTCATTCGTTCGGTTTTCTCTTCAAATTCACTTAAGCCTTCGCTAATTATACTCGTCTTACCCGCTTCTTTATGCAATCGTTGTGCGGCTGCTAATTCCTCTTCATGATATTTTAATTTTTCCATTTGTTTATCGAAATGATGTAAATCCAATCGAATTGATTCCAATTCTGTGGCAGTGAAATTCGGATTTTTCATAGCCTAAAATATACAACGATATTCATCAATATTCTCATATCTTTTTTTTTAATAATAAAAAGATCAAAAAACAAGTAAACATATATAAATAAAAAGTTAGAGGTAAATAAAACTTAACAATCCGTATATTAATAAAAAAAAATCAAAATTAAAATCTCACCAGCTTCTACGAATCCCTTACAGCAAAGAGATCTTATAGGTACAACTCGAAGTCCTTCCATCTATCACTTTATGGAGGTATTAGGTATTTGTAGGTATTTATAAGGGTATTAGAATATGCCAGCCTATATATACCTTTCCCATTCCCTACTCCCTGATCTGCATTCCTGCTAGGTTATAAATGGTCTCTCGATCTAAAACGGGCAAAACAATTCCCAAATGGTATATGAAAATTTTTCATTCAAAACTTTATTGGCGATTGACCACTAAATGCTGGAAAAACCATAAAATTCTGTCCAACAGTTTTGCTTCGCGATATTTTCTTTCACTTTTTTTCACCAGTCATAGAAAAAAAAACATAAACCAACAGTCTCCCTAATGATCTAAATAGCTCAAAATTCCCCTTCCAATTTCTTCCATCCCATCCCCCTCTCCCCGTAACAAAATAATCTCATCAAGGCTCTCTAAATTCCATTGCATTAGACCCAAATGCGAACACTATAATATTAAAAAAATACAATATATAACTATATTTTACAAATATATAAAACATAATAAACTCAACCAACCAATTTCCATAAGTCGACCACCTTATCATTTTTGAAAGGACTCTTCTCTGTTTGTAGCACTTTCTCACGAAGTTGTTCATAATTACTCTCTACATCGTTGAAGTGTTCTTTCAATTGACGTCTCATCTCTTCCCTTCCTTCCATATTCTCGTCGTGCAATGAATTTTCATGTGGTACTTCATTAAATTTCAATAATTTTGCATTGTATTCCTCCATTCGTCGTTCATGATCCTTCAACTCTTTATGCAATGCTGAAAACGAAATTTTTGAATAAGAAATCAAACTAAACAAAATTTTTAATAAAAATGATGAAAATTTTTGCATATATAAAAATTCAATCGGCAAAAGAAGAAACAAAAAATAAACAAAAATAAAGAAAAACTATCAGTTGAAAATATATATGTAAAACAAAAACTCTAAACGGGATACACAAAAGTAAAAACTCAACCTTCCCTCCTATTCCAAACTTCAACTACATCATTTAAAAAATTTCGGATTCCATTTAAATTATCAACTCCATAATGCAATTCATTGCATTTCTTATTTCCCTTCCACTATAAAATGCTTATGCATACTCAACCTATAACGATCAAATAATTACGTATGAATAAACAAATATTTCGTATTGTTATAGGTATAGTTGATCTGCATTACGATGACCGTATTTCATTATGCTAATTTATATTAAATGCATTGTGAAGAACAAGTACCGCATTATGATATAAACGGATTATGATCGTATTCCACTAATTACATATTAAACACTTTTTTTAAATAAATAAAAAGAATAACGGTCAGAAGAATAAACAATACTTCGTAAGTAGAGATGAAAAGAAATTTTACATAAATGGAATTTTTTTTTCTTAATTTTTAGAATTTTTTTTGCAAAATTTTTTCCAAAACAACTTTTATCGCAAAGAACAATGCATGCGAATATTTCATTTTTGACAAACTAATACTTATTCAACATGCAAATGTTGATAAAAATCCGAAAAAATTTGCATAATCTAATAATTGGCAAGTATCCAATTACCTTTCAATTGACTTTCAGAAAATTTTGCATTCTGTGCAGCACGCCAAAGTTTCTCAACTTTAGAATCGGTGAACTTTTCCGAGGCCAATACACTATTCGTTTTTTTGAGTTCCTCTTCATTACGCCACTTCATCTTCTATAATACCTTATCATATAATACTACTCAAACAAAAATGAGTGCATAAAAAACTATAATATTACAAAATAAAATTATCCTTCGCCAAATCTTATAGACAGATTCATAGATATGCATAAAAACGAATCGAAAATTGAAAAAACAATTCACGATAGCTACCGCCATATCTATTTAAAAGCCCATATGGTTCAAAAGCCCATATTCTATGGTTCAAAAAAATACAGCTAAAGATGGCTATTTAGAGTGAACGGAATAAGCACAAGCATAACACTTCATGAACCATCCATCTTTTTTCTATTGCTTAAAAATATTCACTGTATTTCTTAAATATTTTCTTTTTAAAGTTGTTCAAATATGGGAAACTTGTATTATTCACTTTGCAAAGTGCTTCTTTTGAACTGCTGAGAGATAACTCTAAAGTTATTAAGGTGATAAAATAAAAATATTTTCGATGCATAAACGGAATTTCGTATAAATGAGGAAAAATAATGGAACAGGAAGGAAGGTGATATCCGTCTTTTTATGAGAGACCAATAAATAGTACATATAAATAATTAGCAATGGAAAAATACTCTTTATTCCCTATAAAAATCATTGAAATTGAAAAGAATAAAATTGTGGCGATTGTGAAAAAAAAAAGAAAAAATGAATCATTTAGTATCAAGAAAAAATAAAAAAGCGAATTTCTTATAACTGCGTAAAATCCATGGTGACATTACCCTCCCCCCCCCCCTTGCCTTACTCCTCCCCTTCCCGCTCCTCCTCTGCACTGAAAAAAACGCATGGAATTTTCAGTAAAAAATTTACCTTGTTATACGCCGAAATAGCGTTTTCGAGTTTATATCTTTCCAAAAATTTTTCCAATTTTGCATCGATTTCATCAATATCAGACTTGCCATATTTCTCCTGTTGACCCTTTGCCGATAGGTAAAGTTTATCGAATTTTTCCAACTCTTCCTGCAAAAAAAAAAAATATTTATAAAAATCTTCTTTCAACGATTTTATTTTATAAAAATCGCTTCAAACAATAAAATTACCAACTAAAAAATCTAAAAAAAAAGTGTGGAAATGGAAAACCAACTAGCACAATCGATATTTGAGAGCGATGCACCTAATTCTCTCTTTAAGACCACTCCCCCTTTAGTCTTCTGAACCAAGAAACAGCAATACCTACGAGTCGACTTAAATCCGCATACCTATACGGAAAATACAATTATCTTTACCTGACATCAGACAATTAAAGAAAACGGTAGTGTAAAATATAATCACAACAAATAATATTACTATTATTAAATAAACAGAACGCCTTCAATTAAACCGAATGAAGAGACAATCCAAAATATTGTTTTCGATATCAAATGCGTTCGAACGCAATGACATCGTTCGACACAGGTAACAACCAGTCGCAAACGTTGTGGAAATATAAAGTGCACAAACTCGAGGCGATTCCCTCACTCACCAACACTGCTGAGGTGAAAATTGGAAACTGATTCAACGAATGGATGAGTGGGGCAGTCAGCTGGCAATAAACCCATCCGCGTTCAAATGTGAGACGATCGATACATTTGAAAAAAATAAAAAGTCAAAGGAGCGGACTCAATGCACCGTGTGTCACGATTCACCCCGATTGGTTGTTACAGAGTGACACGCAGTGATCGCGAATTAAATTTAACGCTTTTCTTCCATCAAATCAAAGTTAACTCTACGAACTTAACTTTCCTTCGCTTTTTTTAACAACACAAAACATAGGTAGTAATATATATATATATATATATATATATATATATATATATATATATATATATATATATATATATATATATATATATATATATATATATATATATATATATACATGTATATATACAGCAAATGAAATCATAAGTAGATAAACCATTATGAAAATGTTAACCATTACGAAAATGGAAAATTTCCATTTCATTCTAAATAATGTGGAAATTACTTTTAAAAAAAAGAAAGAGCAGAATTAATGGAAAAATTATTGAATAAAAAATAAATAAATAAATAAATAAAGCAAAAAAAATCTTACCTTAATTCGTTTGATAGCGTTTTTATCGGAGATATGACTGATAGCTTTAGCCCAGATGAAATTTATTCTATTCGTACGAAATGGACTTAGATCGGCCACTACACTCTTGTCGCCATCAGCATTCACACAGCATACGATGGTCAGTGATGCAGCGAAGAGTAACAGATGACACATTTTTAGTGGTACCACTACCCGTCCTGAAATTAAATCAAAAATTACATATATATCATTTTTATATATAAAAAAAGGAGAAGACCCGAAAAGAATTGCAAATATATCATTACAGAAGACCGGAAAAACGCATAATTTTCACTACTGTTCCGTATAATTACATCAAAACATAGCACTAAGCTGACAAAAACTCCTTTCGAGTCATAACGGTTATAAGTAAACGGAGCACGATAGAGACAAAGGATAGAAAGAAGAAGATAGGAGGAAAGGAAAATGAAAATGTGGATCCGATTCATATGTAATAATGCTCTCAACGCTTGATGAAAAATATATTTTAATCAAATGCGATGCAATAAAAATCTAATAAATGAAGGATAATAGCACAGAAAATAAAAAGAAAATTCCGGCAAAATGAAAATGAAAATACTTGTCTTTGGAAGATAAAAACGATTGCCTCGATAAAGTTGGAAATTAAAATAACGCAACGATTACCAAATGATTTGGTATCTTCGAAATTAGTAAATAACCAACGTCGATAATTTCAGTACATCATCAAATTGAGTCTCACGATGAACAATCGTCTAAAACGATCGTTCGGTTAGTTCTATCATTCGTTAGATGTGCAAATTTGAAGCACTCTATACCTACGGATTCGATTCGGATATCGAACACCATGAGAAAAAAGGAAACGATATAAGAAGGAAGAGAAGGATCTTTTATTCAAATTGCGAAAACAATAATTTAAAAAAAAAATTACAATAATTAATTGAGTACAGAAATTATAGTAAAAATAAAAAATAAAAATAGAAAAAGAGAAAAAAAAATCCCAAAAACGATAACCTATTGAATATAACACAAATGTAATTCAAATATTGCGCAAACGGGAATAATTTATTTTCGAGGATATTTTTGTGTATATAAAACAACAATAATCCAAGAAAATTAAATGAATAGAACTAATCAAATAATGGTATAATTGCAGAGAATATTGGCGCACACGTGCTACGAACCGTGAACACGGTTGAACTAATGCCAATCGATGCGTACGCACCCACTATCGTACTCTCTGCACTCTGTACAAACGAATACTAACACATGCCATAGAAATTTGAAAACAAATTGTTATTAGAAAGTTGCAACTTTTTTTTTTACATCATTCAATTCAAAGTTTCAAATTATGCTTCCAATAAAAATCTCACCTCAATCCAAGCACGAGTAGTGGCACTAATTGGAAGCACCATCGTTTGCTGCAGTTGCGCCGTGCTAGCATAACCTCAGGTTCGTGAACTCTTCATGACGTATTGAGAAAACAATGCTCGAGTTCCTTGTTCGTTATATTTGTAGACGGATGTCTGAGTCCGCTCACTCTTTTTTTTTGATAGCCTGTGAATAAAAACATCTTTGAAATAACCAGAAAATAAATAAATAAATAAATAAATAAATAAAAATTAAAAAAAAATTAATTGTCGGTTTAATAGCTCTAAAGTTAAGCAACAATATGCATTGGGGTTAAGAATGAATGGAAATACTATAGATTTTCCTATCTTCTAAAATCCTCTCTATAAAATTTTTTATTTTGAAATAGTAGAAATTAAAAAAAAAAAAAAAAAATTAGAGAGGAAACAAGATAGTTCTTTGCTTCAGAAGGCGCCTACTAAGCATAGAAGTATTGTGGGTTGATTCGTCGATTGAAAATCATCCCCATCTCTGCGAAAAATTTAGCAAAACTTTTTTACTCTTGAGAAAATTATTGTGCCACCTTTTTGAATACTATGATGATCAAAAATGTAATGCAAAAAAACACAATCATTATCAAATCTACTTCATTCATAAAAAAGCAATAGCATATAGATAGTAGGAATAAAAACAAAGAGTAAAACAAACAACCGCAAAAACATTGAAAATACGAATACATTGTAAAGTGTCAAAAAAAAAGTTTGAAAAACACAATATGTGCAATTTAAACGGCGGCGGTCGTTTAAATTGCAAGTGATCGTTGACAAATAATCGCATTAGGAAAGAAACTATAAAATCGTTGATGTTAAATGAAACAATTCTATCGAATAAAAACAATTTTCTAAAAATACAAAAATAAATCAGCATTATAAATTTTCTCTCTCAGAAGTATTAACACTAAGAAATCTTATATATGGGTATAAAGCGATTAGCAAATAGGAAACAATATAGTGGTTGGGGAAAATTTGCCCGAAAAAATTCAGATCACTTAGACGATAAAAGATATGCGCAACCCAAAAGATTCATAGTAATTCCCCAAAGCGATGCACATAAGTTGTGTTTTTAAATGTCGGCCGCACATTTAAAATCACAAACAAATGTGAATCACTTCTAATATCTAAACGATATATAGTTGAATTTATCATTCTATCATTTCCTAAAACATTAGTGATAATTATAAAATTTAAATGTTGCTACGATCGAAGCCCTAATAATAAAAATACTAAGTATCAAAAATCCCTACAATGCACTACTGAGAGAGAAATAATTACAAAAAAGCGAATTAGATGAAATTAAATGCAATAGGAATTTCATTTCGACTAAAACAAATGCAAATGAAAATTACAAATAATTGTAAAAATCGTAAAAAAACAAGCGCAAATAAATTCTGCATTGCAAATGTATTGAAATGAAAAGAGTAGAAGGATGAAGGATTTACCTATATACTAGAAAATGCAAACAACGATATCATCAACAATATTTTTGCTTTAAATAGCGGCGGATATTTAAAACAAAAACATTGTTGATCGCGTCGTTATTTACAATTTCTAATGTATATGTAAATCCTCCCCACACTTCTACTTCTATCCATTCCAATACATTTGCAGTGCAAAATTTACAACATACAATACAACAAATCAAATTGCAAGAGACAATATAATCATAATTGTGCAAAGCAATCAACAACTATTGAATAAAAATTTCTGAAAATTACGCCCCAAACGGTGGAAATTGGTTATATTTCTCAATGAAGTTTTGAAACTCTCAATTACTTTAAGATCTAAGCGTTTATAGTGAACTTCTAAAATCCACTACTACACTATGTGACTGCTTTGCACCTCTTATCATCCCTTCTATACAACAACATCACTTAGAACGTTATTCAATAGTAAACATCACAAAAAAAAGAAGTCCATCGTTGGCACGTCGAAATCCTTTGCGAAATTGTCGTGGAGATTTCTTTTGCGAAATTTCGTGGAGATCAGTCGCCTTTGCGAAAATTGCCTTCTTCCGCAAGTGGCCACTTGGCGCCTTCATTGCTTGTTCCGCCAGAAGATGCGAGAGTGACCATTTCAGAAAGCTGTAAAACACCTTCAAACATATCCTTCAATAATGAAAGGAATGTTCTAGTCCCCGCATGCATATAAATTCAATATTAATGTGTGAAACGTCAATGACAACTTGCTTCTGTACCATCATCCTCCCTATTTGGAAATCTCAAATTTCCCTAGAGGCTTGAATACGAACGAATTCCTTAGCAATGCACAACATTTCCCAACCATTTAGCCATCTATGACCGACACTGTTTTGACGATAGTAATGACAAGAAATATGGCCATACTTCAATGACATATACTGCGAAGGCTAGAAAAGATTGTAAAGGCCATTCCCGGATGCGAAGTATATTCCGCATCTTTTTCTATGTGGGGATTCCGCGGAGCAATCCTCTCAGCGCTTCACGGGAAACATTAAGTGATTCTAGATGAAATTATCGGAATCCGCAACTTAGAAGCTAAGCCGATATGGGAACCAATAATTACGATCTCATGAAAATGGTGAACGACGAGAGATCTGCTGAAACAATTTCATTGCCCAAGTGATATGAATGATCCAATATTCGCGAGGAAGAATTTTTTTTTAATTGATAAAAATTAATACGAGGAAAAATTTAAAGATAAGGCTCGTAATCGTCCTGTTCCGAATCCTCGAGCGACCATTAGAATTCAAAAATGAAAATATATGAGTATGACCACTTACTGATTTTATTGGTCACTCGATTCCGAATGCCGGCATCACATCTCCTCTTCATTCGTCCCGGAGCACATCTCCTCTTCTTCGTTCCCGGAGATACGTCGATTCCATATGTCGACCTCGTAGTTGCTTCTTTCGCGAACATCGAGACCCGATACCGCCGTCACAACGACTCCGCACAGCCCTGGAAATAACTTAACGCCGAACGTCTGCATTATACTGCTTTTTCTACAGTCCTACCAACATATAATCACTATTTTCTTCCCTACAGCCGTGCACTAGTGATCACAATAATTCTAGTGATCAACATATCACTCCCATAAAATTCCTTATTCCTACATTACATTGCCACACTACCAATCCTTCAACCATGCCTACTAAAGGTGCCCAATATCATCAAAAATAATCACTAAACTCTACCAGAATTTTTGTCTTTCCCAATTGAAAAACTATCAAGACTAAAAGGAGAAATGGGCAAAACTGTTCCCACTCATACCATTTGCTGTTCCCGCCGCTGAACAGCGCTTTTGAAATGTAACCAAAATAATTTGGTCATGAATGGGAACAGTTTCGGGAAGATCTCAAAATGGGGGATAGGGGAGGGGGGGGGGGAGGGGACATATAACCTAACTTTGAAAAACCCCCTTGCTATTTATTCCATTCCATTTCAATATGAACCTTATTTACTATGTATCCTAACGTCCCTAATGATAATGCATTGCCTTTTGTTTTTTGCAATGCAACTTACCCGCACGGCTCTAACAACTCATGGAATTTTGCTAGTTGAACCCAGCTTAGATAAATAAATTTTATAAATAAAAATTAATTGGTCGTGTTCTCAACGAAACAAAAAAAAAAAACACCATCACCCCTAAATTGGTCTGATTTCTAGGCAGGTCATGTGTTCCCTCTCAATGGAATCTTTGGGTAGAAGTCAACAAACAATTCCGGAATAAAAGATGGTCTCATTCGTGAAAGTAGCTGCTCCCGCCGCTGAGCAGCAATTTTAGAAGAGGATGGAAAATGCTAACACGAATGAGATCCGCCTTTTATGTACAACAAGAATGCGGATCTACGACTCATGGAGTGGTATAGGTAACAGACCTCCATCCAGACCATTTCAAACGAAACATTCCAAACATATTTAGCCGCTGAGGCATCATACTACATGGGTTCTAGAGAGAGCCTCTCATCCCTCTGTCCACAATCATTTAACACAGATTTTTTTCATCGAACGGTGCACCTAAAACCCTTCGCTAATCTTCGCATTCTCCCCCAATGTTTTGAAAGGGCTCTGAGAACACGACCATAGAAAATTTTTGAAAAAATGTCGGAAAACTTAGCTAGGGCACAACGACGTCCACAACAGGGGTCACAGACCCAAAGGATCCCAGACGTCGACGGGCGCAGTGATGGTGGCACGGGCAGGGTCACGCCACAGTAGGCGTAGCCACATCACCATACTCGCCCTCTACCTCGTCCTTCGTCGATGGTCATACCACCGACAACCCCCGACCGACGTGCGTCTTCACACGCCGCATCGCCGCTACTATCCGACGAGTCACCCTCCACCTCGCCCTTCAACGACGTGCACATCACCGATAACCTCCGACCAACGCACGTCTTCACGAACCATATCTTCGACCATACCCCCCTAGCACCCGACGAGTACAACCGTACAATGAATGATTTGCTTCTACGCTCGTCCTTATATAGGCCCTCTTGCTACGATTGCAAGGTTTTTGCCGCCTATATTTAAATAAAGGAATGATACACAGAAATGAACCGAAAATTTAGTGATTGACTAGACAAACAAACGCAATGTAATAATATTTTAGATCATATTAAATCCGCCATCGTCGATCAATCGCCTTCTAAGATTCCCTCGCTTGCATTAACGAGAAACGAGCGTTTTTGCCGCTCAGATCATTTATGGTGTCTATAAGAATGAATGTGAAGAGATAAGAAAAGAGTTGACTATGTGAGATTGATCAGACGTAAAAATTGCGCTAAGATATGATCGACAGAATATCTTTCGTTGCAATGTTACGCGCTATCAGTAACAACAGGAGTGATCAATAACTACTGAATATAAGATCGATAAGGAGGCTTCTTTAGTGAATGGATTTTATCTAAAGACCGAATTTTTGATCCCCTGTGTTGAATTTCGACTCGCACTAAGATCAGAATTAAAACATACATATTTGCATCGAAATATATAGCATTGAATCCATTCATATTGCCGCATCACCGCTGACAGACGAACGGCTATCAAGAAACATGAATAGATACTCCTTTCAAATTGCAAATGCCTCTATAGCGTAGACCTCTAATGCAATCTAACCTCATTGGTATCTGTTCACGACTATCGACATAGAGTTCGCGATCTAGTTCGTGATGTCTGCTTCAAGTTGGCTAACGATGAAACTTCTTATAGATTCGCCCGATATATTTGCATTTGATGAGAGCAACGAATGCTTTTGCTTGTATTGGATTTGTTGAGTGCTCTCAATTGGTTGGTTGCTCACGTAGATGTTTTCGTTCAATTATTGTGACCACTTTGTTATTCATTTTCTCGAGTCAACAAAATCACTCCTCGTAGAATTGCTATTAATATATATAAGTAAAAGTTGTATTATTTCATTTCCTTTTTCCTAAATAAGAAATTATCCTATTTCTTGAGAGTTACAGTTACCATATTCTTCGGATTATTGCTCTCTACTTACTATACCCCTGGGTTATTATTTCTTGCTAACAGTAGCACCTTGAAGTATTAGTAGTAGCTGTCTTATTACTTATATACTAATGCTATGGATACTGGAAGTGTAACAAAAAGTATATGTGATTTACTAATGACAGCTATAGAAGCAATAATTTTCTATTTTCGCCATCAGGATTACTTATTAGAGATATATTTTAATTGTAATAATGTTGATGTATTTTAATTGCGATAATGTTATCACTAGGGTCCTTAGGAAGGCGAATCCACGATGGGGATAACATATAAAAATTCGCCGGCAAAATCTCGAAGAACATAAAATCTGCAAAAAGTGACGGCGATGGGAACTCTGGATTCCTGAGCTCATCGCGATAGACGATCTTTGTCATAGTTTTACTCAAAATGCTTGGTGGTTGAAAATTAATGTGCAATATTCATTTTTAAAACTTTTTTTCGCCACATACTTCCCAACGCTTAGAATAGTGCAACTCAATTCTATTGACAGCCGCTAAACGATGCGAGATATACTGACAGCCGATGAAGGATTCGAGGCTGGTGGGATATTCTTAGTGCAATGTTTACTATGTGTACGGACCTCTTCAAACAAACTGACCACAATTCACTAACAACGAGCAATAGCACGTATATAAAAGTGAATGAACCGACATCGCTTCACTATTCAAATGGCTATCTGCGGCAGCACCCTAGTACTGCTTTCATTTGCAGTCGTGGCATTGGTCGCACCTTATGAATCTGGTCCCAATCCACAGTCCTCCTCTCATGCGCACCGGACTTTATTGCACTCGTATGGATCCCTGCCACCATTCAGGCATCCTGCACTTCAGCAAGTTCCTAATCCATTGAACGATCCTCAACGACAACGACAGTTTCCATTGCCGCAAGGTCCTTCTCCATTCAACAGTCCTCCATCGCAAGGCCAATTCCCATCACAGCAAGGTCCCTCTCCATTCGGAAGTCCTTTACCGCAAGGTCAATTCCCATCACAGCAAGGTCCCTCTCCATTCGGAGGTCCTTTACCGCAAGGTCAATTCCCATCACAGCAAGGTCCCTCTCCATTCGGAGGTCCTTTACCACAAGGTCAATTCCCGTCACAGCAAGGTCTTTCTGCGTTCAATGGTCCTCCACCACAAGGTCAATTCCCAGCAGGATTCCCTCCTCACGGATCTCCACCATTTCCAAAGGTCACTTGAAATTTTTTGAAACTTCCACTCGTTTTTTTTTTTATCACGAAAGGTTCCTGACTGTCAACATTTTCTATAGAAGCCTCGCTTCCGCTTACAGTATAAAGAGTGAAAAATGTCCCTTGATAAAATTTTGGGTACAAACTAATTTCACCTTAATATCTCCTCCTTCTTAATGAATCCCGACCGCAACACTCTTAAGGAAGTATTATGCTGACAAGTTTTCTTTTACAAATTGAAATAGTAATTTGCATTTCATTCACAAATTTTTACGAATAACTACTATTGCAAAGGTCTATAAGTGAAGTTTTTCAATTATATTTTAAAAAAAAAAAGAAGAAACTACGAGTCTAAATTAAAGAAACTTTATAAATTTTCTTCGAATTTGTTTAATTCATCGAATTTTCGATCGAATCGAATAGAATATTGCGCGAATTATTTTTGCAGGATCTTCCGCCAGGATTCGCCGAAGTACTTCCATCGGCGACGGTCGCTCAACTTAGATCCATTCATCAAGATCAGACACTCTCGTGGCAGGTTCATAAATTTATTTTTTTTAAGTTCTTATTTGCTTTATTTTTCTTTCCTCTACAAGTGTTGAATTTTTATAATCACTCAGTTAATAACCAATAATATTCTCTCAAATGTTATCTTTCACGGTTGAGTTGACGATTGGGAGTTCTTATCTTAAGTAAAATTCGAAATAATTGCCTCAATTTTACGAATAAAGCTGAGCTAAATTTCCTGCAAAAAAAACCGCAAAATATAGATAAAATAATATTTCATTTTTTTTTGTGATTTTTTAAATGAGAAATAAAAAAGACAGTATCGGTATGTGTGCCAATCAAATCGGCTCATGGCGTTCATTAAGAATTCGCTTACCACAACATTAAAGACGATCAAAAGATTGTAGCGAATACAAACCCTGGGCTTATAACTGAAGAAATACTATACTTTAATATACTAAAAGCGTATGTTATAGGATTTTTCAGCAGTGGAGTAACTTCCCATCAATTATTTTTTTGATTATTTTAAAGGCTATCAGAAGCGCTTTTTGTTGATTTTCTTTTCCGGCTTTTTATATATTCAAACATTGCATCTTAACTTGAATTTAAGCTTGAATAAGGCAATAATTATTTACTTTCAACTAAATGAAGGTAGTATGTTGATCATGTCTTATTTTTCGTTTTTAATAAAAACCTAGATGAACTTGCTCGAAATTGGCAAGTAATTGCAGATAAACGTGCTCCGAATTTCAAGCAAAATATATATCGCTAACTTTTTCAAAGAGAATTAAGAATATCCTGGAATATTTAATATTCTCATCACTTAGCATATCCATTATTATGGTTCAAATAATTATATTATTCTAATATCCTCGCAGATTTCATTTAAAATATTAAAGGACGTTGAATTGCAGCAAAAACATGAACGAATTGATGCAATAATGAGTGCATTACCTGCCGAAATACTTGATCGTCTACCGACTCCACCAGGTTTTAATATGCTCCCATCGGATATTCAAACAAAACTTAAAGCCGTTCATCGAGAAAGTGGACTGAATTGGCAACAGAGACATATGAAAATAATTGAAATTATCGAATCACTAACACCTGAACAAAGACGTCTACTACCACCGTCTCCACCACCTCCTACGTGAGTGTCAACGAATTTCCTGACTTTTTTTACCGTAATTTAATGCAATCTTCATTGACTACAGTACGACATAAGCCGAATGATTACAGTATGAAAAGGGTTATGAATTTTGTTCGAGGAAATAAATGATCGATAAATATTTTGTCATGTATAATTTTGCAAAAATAAGATTAAAACCGGAAAAAATTTTTTTTTAATTTGAAAAAGTTTTTTTTTTCGATTGTAACGAAAAAAACCGAAAAGCGATAATGGGCTCGGTTTCATTTACTGGTTGTGTTTACCAAATGCATCTGAGATATGGATGGATGAGCTCGTTGATATTTCTGGAAAAAATTTTCAGATTCGGACAAACTTTTCGAGAAGTTTCCAATGCTGACTGATGCATGCTTCTGCAACGAGCAAATTCAAGTGCTGAGCAGTTTGGAATTACAAATGGATTACTATATTTTTTCAAAAATTTGCATATAAAACTTGCAATGATAGTATTAAATCATTATTGTCTGTATAATGTAATATAATTAATAACGATTTATCGAAAACAAATTGTTTAATATTTCACTATGAATTCATTGTTTCGTAAGTAAAATAAAACTTTATAATTATCATTGTTGTCAAGTCGTTCAGTATCTAAATTAAAATACAGAAGACTAATATTAATTTTTTAATTTTTTTAAAATATATTTTATTCCGACGCAATCGTCATAATAAAACAACATCCCCTCCTTCCCCCCCCCACCCCCCCCCACTTCCCTTCAATCTCCAAGAATAAATCTCTCGTATCTTTAGATAAAATGATATTCATCACCGAGAAAACTGGGAAAAAATTCACAATTGTCTACCCCATATCTCCCTTGTATCACTTCGCTATTTTCGCTGAGTTACTTAATAAATATAATCAATTCAAACTTTGAAAAACCTCACCGATTTTGTGACTTATTCAACAATCTACAGTTTCCCTACAAATAAAACAACTACTCAAGTCATGATATATTCATCGAAAAAGCTAAGATAGTACAATAGATAATCTAGGTTTGAACTCACCCTCCCCTTCCTCCCCCCCCAAAAAAAATTTTATTTCACTCCTCTCTGCCTAAACCAGTATTATGACCACAATTTCTCATCTATTGTGTCAATGATCCTTACTTTTATATTTCTTACTATTTAATAAAATCAATAAATTTGCATTACCTCCACCAATCAGGTAATTAATAAAACAACACCATAAAATATTTGAAAAAAACAATTTATATAGTATAGTTTGCATAAAAACGAATCATTTCATATAAAATCAATACAACGGCAATTGCAAAAAGATATTCCCAAAACTCATACCCCTACTAACCAATACAATTACTACTAAAAAAAAAACATGCGACTCGTTATTGGTTCCCAATTAAGAAAAGATCCCTATGAAACAATGAATAATTTGTGAAACAATTAAAAAAAAAAAATTCAAAGCATTTTGCTTACCCGTTTATAAAGGTTGCAGCTTATGCATTTGCAATTGTTCGAAATTATAATATAAGGGAAAGGAAATTTATACTTAAGAGGAAAAGGTGGATGAGAGGAGGGGAAAGCCTATATCAACTTCAAAGTTCAAATTCAAAATATTTGAGAAGGGAGTAGGAAATACTTTCATCGAATAGAGGTCAAAGTTCAATCGAGATCTCAATATGATGCTCAAATCCTTCAACACTAACATCAAAATATATGCACCAGAAAGGGAGTAGAGAGAAAGACGACAATCATACAACGAAATGACCCTAAGAACAAACGAATACAATAGATAAAATGAGCGCCTTAATTGAATGCGAGGAACTTTATTTCACCAGGGTCTCTATTCAAATTTTATACGGTATAAGCTTAAATGTTTTGAAGGATCGATTCGATCTCCTTCCTGATCAAATGACTTTCGAGTAAAACCAACCTAATCCCCCCTTCAACTTCCAGTTATACGATACCAATCGCCAAGTTTCCAAATTCAATCCATAAAGTGATTTTATCAACAATAATAGAAAATAAATCAACAAAATGAAATACGATCAATACAAAGAGACCAAAACAAAGAAGACTGTCAAATGCCAATAAGAGTAGCAAAATTCTACAATTCTACTAGTCTTTTGTATCATCAATTCCTTGTGTTGTAATCGCAAACATTGCTTCACTTTCCGGTAGACATGGTGAATCGTATATTTTACAAATACGTGTTTCACCTCGACCTTTACGCAGATAAAGTCTATAAACAACACTAATTAACTATACGAAATAATCCTTCAACTTCAAATATGAATTGCATTAATCAAGTTTTGTCAGTCAATCAATCCCTAATCCCCTCCCCCAACCCCTTTTGATGCACTGAAATCCCCTTCCCGTTCCCCCCTCTTGATGCACTGACCTTGATTGGATAATAAGTAAAAACAACTAATGAATAACCCACCAACATTTACAAATAAATGAGTAAATTTATTAAACCGAAATGAAATAACCCCAAAACTTATAATATTTCCGGCACCATCCTTGCTAAACAACGACGCTGTAGTTCCCCAATATCGAGCAGAAGAGTCACCTAATTCATACAAATGTTGTCGGCAAAAAAAATTTTACCATCCGAGTGGTATATTCATAGAACGAACACATCGAGTCAAATCCAAATCTGCATATCCAAGAAACAGATACAGCCGAAGAGTGGAGTAATTCCAAAATGTAACCATTCTTCCAATAATTCAAAAATTACCTCGTTGTTGAAGCATGAGCGATGATATTCCCACCGATTGGTTTCTTAGTGTCACCTTGGAAGATGCCAGCATCCACTTGCGCCACCACCTGATTCGTTATCACTACCGCAACACCAAACTTAAAACGTTTACAATTTCATTATTATGCATAAAATATTTCAAAAAACGATTAAATAATCGCCTGAATTAAAGCAGCGATTAACTATTTCTATAATCCGTGCATCGTTCAAATAATTCCTGTTTTATTACATCATTCTTATTAAAAAGAGAGAGCACACTTCAACAGCTTACTTATTATTCGAACTTATCAGCCAAATGGTCACGGACTGAGCAAACTTCAACGACTTTTTTTGGCTGAACACCTCTCTCATCTATGAGTTCCTTTTTCTCCTCGAAATTTTCAAGGAATGCGTTTTCCTTCTTATTTTATTACTTTTTATGAAACAGCTTTTCAAGGTCTAAATATACAGAAACCAAAAAAACAGGAATTAGTTACAAAAAAACTGTTAAAAGTTGATGCAATACTGCATTCTTTAAAAATTCGTGTACAAAAGTTAAAGTTCAAACAAGGGCCACCGATGTATTGGCCATAACTTCCAAGTGTTGCCTATTTGCGACAAAATGTACCTACCTCATCGGCAAGTTTCAATAGGGTTCGCATAAATTTGCCAAGCAGCATCTGTCTCGCCGCCAATTCACCACGACCCGAAAAATCCGTACGAAATAGAGCCGTCGCGCTATCCACGATCAAGAGTGCATACCTGCAAGAACAATTATCCACATAAATAGATTCGTCACCTACCATTATAATCTCCGATATATCGTTTATTTCGCAACTAAGTGATTAGCTCAGGAAATATAAAGTACCACCCAAGACATCAACTACAGGAATAAATGAAATTTAAAAAAAAAAACCTCGATTCGGCCATCATCGCTGAAGCTTGCACTAATAATTGCATTTGATGATCCGTATTATAGCAACGTGCGTATACAACATTATCCAATACATCCTGTCCGGATAGTTTATACCTTTAAATAAATTAGTCAAATAGAAGATCAAACAATTAAACTAATAAAAAAACAAATAAAAATTATCCAGTTTATATCAAATTCAATCCATACAGTTAATTTTTACTATTTCCAACGATTCTCAATACCATTACACTGCACTTCATGTCTTTCGAAATTAACACAACATCAACAAATAAAAAGAAATAAAAAATCCACATCCCATATATAATCAAACAGTAGAAAATGCACTACCGCCAAATGAAGACTTATATCATTTCTCTAAGTGAATAAAGGAAGAGGACTCTAAGTTTAACTTAACTGTGGATTACATTTCATGATCCCTTACGTTAATATTTCACATTTACAAAGGACAAAGTTTTATTTTTGACGAACGATTAGATCACCTAGTGAATAAGAGGCCGAGCTGATTAACCAACCTTTCAGCAACGGCTAATAGTCGTTCAGGTCGGAAAGTACCTTCAGTATCAATCCAGAGACATTTGCCTTCCGCACCACCCATGTCGATTGGTAATTGACACATCACCGCTAATGTATGGCATAGTTGACTTTTACCAGTTCGAAATTCACCAAATACCTTCAATTAATAAAAATTTTGACATTAATGAGGAAAATCTTAGTATTACATAAGAATAAAAATATAATTTAACGTTTCTTGAAGCAACGGTAGTCAATATCTGCAAGGACGTTGATGTATTCCAAAAGAAAATCAGGAATCAGATGTCCAAACAAAAGCTAGTTGCATCCAGACAACAATAGTATAGGCATTTCTAAATGACAAACGAATCCTTACTTCGGTTATAGAGCCGGTTTCAATACCACCACCGAGTAGACGATTCAATTCACGACTTCCTGTTTCGATTTGTATAATTTCCGAACGCTTTAGATGCACTTCACTTGCAGTTGTAAAACCCATTGGTACCAACTTTGCCGCTTCCAACTGCAATTCATAAGTTTATATCTATTAGCAATCCCTTACACCCCCCCCCTCACTAATTTTTCAACGATACTGCCATTTCGTCTTTCCAGGTGAATTCACATTTTCCACGGCTATCCAAATTGTTACCTCAGATAGCGCCAGAGTTCAACACATTCTTCCTTCTAAGTGAATGTTCTACTGAATCAACTAACACCACCGTCACTTTCATTCACCTTTATGAATACCAATGACTCAACCATTGACTAAAAAAGTTGCTAAAAAATGTTTCATAAAAATATTCCTTTGAAAACTAATAGATAAATAAATTTCTTAATAAATGAAACATATAAATAATAAAAATAAAATAAAACCATCTGTATTTCCGTTTTTTCAAATTTGATCACTACATGAGCATACAGATGAATTACGCAAAAATTTTCACTATTTCATTGCGAATTATATCGATTCAGCTGTCGATATCCAATCTCTGACCACTTAACAATATCGATCAATAGCTTGGCTAATTAAATTTGTGGTAATTGAACAAATTTTAATTTTCCCTTCAAATAAAAATTTTCTCTTATTAAAACTTAAATCGTAAAAGCCTTACTTGATCATATCATTTGTTGATGTTAATCCCATAAAACAGTCTAATCTTTATTATTAAATAAAGGAAACAATTGAGACATACTAGCAGCTAGTAATAAGGCTGGATGAGAAGTCTGAGAACCTATAATATCAGCTGGCAATATCATTTGGGAAAAAAAAAGTTCAAGGATCTACCTCAGGTATGTCTGTCACTTAGTTTATTTCGATTATAAAAGAGTATGAAAATTTAATAAAAACTTTACAAGTTTTTTTTTAATACTATAAAATAATAATTATAAATTTAAAAAAAATATACTAACATAAATTTTTTCAGCTTTTTGTTCACTAATTCCTTTAATGGCGATAAGTTCTTTGCGTGGAGCATAGGCGACTGCTTCGAATGTATTGAAGCCAGCTTCTTTTAATTTACGAATATCAGCAGCCGAGATACCACTTTGCTGAAAAATAAAAAGTAAGAAAAAATTGAATAAATTAATGTATTTATTAAATATATTTTCAATGTCAATTAAAATAACACTATTAAATAGCTTAAATAATAATATTAAATGTAAATTTTTTTCTTATGAATCTCGAGTTTTCCTAGCAATTCTCATTCGACCGGTACAGATTATTGAAGCCTCACAAGATTTTTGACATCTACGATGGGTAAACAAGTTAAATTATTATTGCTAACATAGATCGATTTCCAATATACGCAAGAGGACGTTCATATTTCAGCACTTACCTTTATTACTTGTAAGGCAATTTACCTTCACAAGAGTTCTTATCCACTTCTAAGTTAAGCAAGTTCAAACTTAAGTTCAAACTTATTAAATGTTGAATGGGAAAATGACTGAAATTGAAAATAATATTAAAAATAACCTCAAGTTTATCAATAAGAGTATATGGACCCATTTCCTCTTCTTCATTTGTGTTCGCTGTCTCCATTACAGTTGTCGAGGTTGTTGCTTTTTGCTTTTGTTTTTGAGCCATTATTGATGAGATGTAAATTGCACTATTCTTCGTTGAAGATAAATTTCACTTGAATTGAACGATTGTGGTGCTTAAAGAATAAAATTAAAGATAATCAGTAGCAATAATAAGAAAAAAATTCAACGAAAAAAGGGCACAATAAAGCAATAAAAAATAAAAATAAAAATTTCTTCCTTCGATGAGGACAACATATGATAGTAATCTGTTTAATTCAATTCGGCGAGATCTGCTAATTATTTTTGTTTGTGAAAAAATTTTTTTAATAAATTTATTCGTTCAAAAATTTGCAAAAATTATAGCCCCTAGGGGTTTTATTCCAGGTTAGATGGTATATCAGCGATACATCTTTAACCTACAAATTTCAAACAAAAATTTTTTTGAATAAAGCATATCGATAAAAAATAGTAATCTGAGGCGAGGTATAAGCAAGTGATCTATAACCACGATGAACTATGAATCTAAAACAATAGAAGAAAACAATATAGAATAACGGAGGCTAAACTTAAATAATACATGAAACGAAATAAAAATTAAATTTAAAACAATAGAGAGAAAAGAATATAGATGGTTAAAACTTCAAAGACTACAGGAAAAAATATAGAATAAAATTAGACCAATACGAGAAGAATATAAATAAAATTTTATGAGAGAATAGACAATATCAAGTTGAGCTAATATTATATAGGTAAACATTATTTTACCTGTGAAAAAAAAAACTAAAAAAGAAAAAGTAAAGGATACATGAGAAAGAAGCAACCGTTACACGACCTCAGCAACTTCCATCACTAATTACGCCTGAATCCCGGCAACAAGCATCACAACACAGCAGTTTTCCGCATATTTTTATTTGATTTTACGCGCAATTTTTCCGCAATTTTCGTGGCGAAAAAATTGCGAGAATTATTGCACAAATGAAGCTCTAAAACATTTTTGTGTGGTGGTGATTGCATGTCTGTGCGTATCGGTGTGTCTGCGTGTGTCTGTGCGTGTCTGTCGCCCAACGATTTCAACTTGAGTATGATACGATTGAACCTTGATAGATAAAGTAGGTATCATTCGATAATACTGTTTATTAATATTCAAATTTTTTGATCAACACCACAAACAAAATCATTTAGCGGCGCTAAAAATTTGCATGAATTTTGCAACTAATCGTTTTTGCAGAGTAGCAAGAAAGCAAATCATTTATCATTGATTCATTTTTGTGAGCGGTTGTACTGGACGAAATTAGAATGTTTAGAACTGTGTGCATTTTACCATTTGTTACTGTTAGCAATTTATGAGACCGGTAGGTCTGTTGGCTGCAATCATAGAATAGAATTTTTTCGCTGTCCCTCTTCATTCACTGTTTTTTCCCATTTTAATGGGAATATTAAAGTGAAAGGATTTGGGGAATATAAGGTTGTAGGATTTGATAGCGGATATTTCCCAGGATAGTTGGGCTCCAACTTGGATAGAACTCCGACTCCACGCTTGAAGATCAATCATTTTAAACTTTAGTGATTTGAGCGTATTATTCGAATATTATTATTAATATTTCTGTAAAATAATATTCAATGGCCACATAAATAATGCTGTGAAAAAAAATGTTTTATTGTGACGCATATCGAAGAAGAATTTTAGTATATATTCTTGATGAAATATTACTTAGAATTGCACCAATTTTGTTGCAAAGAATCGACGATTTGATGAAGTTCTCTATTCAACGCGGATACTTTAGTATTGCGTGATATCAGATCTTCTTTCAATTCCTTTATCTAAATACTCAAATTTATAGATTATTCGATGTCAACGCAAAGGGAATTTTTTAATTTCAATATTTAATTTTTAATTACAATATTCGAAATAGCTACTCGTAATCTTTATATAATTTTATGTAAAAGTTAGTAGCATGAAAAGTTTAATGAAATTCGTTAACATCAATTTGCAGTTTAGATGTGATTCACTTATTGCAAATATTCAAAATTTTGTAAAATTCTCAGAGATCTTTTTTTTTTTGCTTCTTTTATAGATTGTTGATTAATCATAGCTGAACAGATAATTAAAATACAGTTGAGTTTATTGCTTTAGTGCTAAGATGAAATATTCAACGCTAATAATAGATATTCCACCTGTTGCATTTCGAACATATTACGATCGATCCACATTCCAATCTCACGATTTACAATATTTTGGCATTGTTTTGATAGTATTTCCGTCTGCAATAAGATGAGATTATATTTAATTTTCAACTTCAACGGTATTAACGAAACGGTTAGCGCGAATGTTTTATAAATTTTCTTCGAAAATTTACGAAAGAAAATCTCATTTAAAACGAAAAGAAAAGAATTTTTGTTATATTTCCCTTTGGGCAATAGTTACACAATTTGGAAACTAGAGAACACATGAAGGATTTTTTTTTCATAGCTTCCGCATGAAATAATTTTCAACGCTTCTTTCAGTTTTTTTTCGCATACCTTTGAATTAAATTCGGATGTTAATCTTATTTTTATAATCTCAGAACCCCATGGGGTTATAAAATACAGGGCTACTATAGGCGGTGGGAGAGGAGAAGAGTCTATTTATTCTCACTTACCATAAAAGGTGAATTCTTGAACATTTAAATGAGAGGCGAACTTAATTCGTGAGGGTATTCCAAAATCTGTTTCAATAAACACTATAAAATAATGAAAATAAATATTTTTCAATTGTCTGTTGAATTTCATGCTCAAAAAATTGTCGTTTTATTCCATTCATGCATTCTTCTATCTCCTTATTAACCATAATTTATACATACAGTTTTCATTATGCATAAGTTGCTTTCATAGAGCAATCGATGAGTCGAGAATAGTTAAATGGTTAAAACTTTTGAGCGCTAAATAAATGATCATGGTTCAACTCAGCGACCCTCATTAATATTTCTCATTTACGATGTGATATGGTTACAACTGCAGGTACTTTTGATTTGGGGAGGGATAACATGCTTACCTTCTTGGCGAATTTATATATTTCTAGACTTGATTAATGATAGATGAAAAATATTTGTTTTAAAAAATTAGGAAGGGACTCTTGATTTAAAGGATTGGATTTATAAACATTCAAAGAATTTTAGTTTAACTTACCTTCATAACATCTTTCGCAAAATTTGCTCTTATTAGCGCAATATCGGTGAATGTTGATTGCTTAGGTGGAAATTTTTCAATCACCGAAATTTGCTCTTTTTGATCTTTTCTCTCTGTATTTCCTCCAATATTCTAGGAAAATATAATTGATAACTTGTTTTATAAAAAATCAACAAATTTTTTCTTCTTATATTGATAAATTAATATAATAAAAATTAGTATTATTTAAAATTTCCAACCTTCCAACTTTTCCGTTGACCTTTAATTTTCTCATGTTTTTGTTTCTTCATTGATGATCGAATTTATTGTCTTGAGATTAGAAAATTTGAGCTTATTAATAGAAATTTAAACTAATGATTTTAATTTCTTTGAAGCTATTCAAGTTTTGAATATTTAATATTAAAAAAAATATTCAAAAAATATAACATTTATAAAAATTCAAATATAAATTATACCTGATCTCGTTTTCGATAGAGTTCTTGAAGTCGAGTAAGATTGAAAGCATTCACTGTTGAATTTTTAGATGGAGAACTCTTTGCATCTAAAAAATTTCACTTTCAAATCAGTTTTTTCATTTTTTTGAAAATAAAAATTTCGCATTCTCTATCCTTTCCATTTATTATTTTCGTTGAACATATATTTCAGAATATTTGGCAAGTTGTTTTTATTTTTTGCTGTTTCTGTTTGTCAAATTGTGAAGTTTATTAATAAATTAATATCATATTTTTACTCACCGATAATTTTCACTTCAAGTGGACGGTCAGTATAGTTTTGAATTTCTCTTCGCATTTTCTGTAAGGTTGTTTCGTCGTTTTCTTGCACCGATAAGTTTCGACTTCCGATTTCAAACATTTTCGAAGCCATCGTAAACCGTTCACTTCAACTAAATTTTTTTCTTTTTTGCTTTAAAATTATATGTTAGACTCATTGAAATTCTTAGCACGAATGCGACAAATCTCAGAAAGCTCCCTCACGCATACGGGGGTCGAACATATGTACTATTTTATGAAGCTGGTTTAGCCCAGAAATTTCATAGCAATTGCAACTGATTTTGAGGGAACTAAGTGCTCTCCATGACTGAACAGGTTTAGGAGTCTGATTGAGAATCGAGCGCGAAATGCCACAAATCTTACAAAACTCGGGGCGCAGTTGGGCGTCGAACCTTCGATTATGTCATTACAAGGCGGACTCTTCATCCATTAGGCCACACGGCCACGCTCGACATCCTTATTTACGCGCGTGAATAGCTAACATTTGAAGTTATTTCAATAGAAAATCAGCTGCTTACATGGACCGTTGTTGGACGACGATCCAGAATCCACTTGACGAGTTGCAATACTTTGAATGCAATCTCAACGATAGCTCTTCGTTAAATTATTCGACTACTTACAAAAATGGTTAAGCTTTATAATGAATCCATATATTCGAAATATTGCTTATCATTACATAATATTTACATAAATCGATTTAATATAATATTTTCATAAGTTAATTTTTGCATAATATTTGCATGAATTAATTTTGCATTGATTGCAAATTGCTTCAATTTCTTTCATCGTTTTTTTTTTTTTTTTCACAGCTTCATGTCGACAACTACGAATTACGTTGCTAACGCATTGATCCGATCAATTCATTCACCTATTGATCAAAATTTGGTTTTTTTTGTCTGCATTCGTATGATCAACATCGACAATAAGGTAGTACTGATCAATCGATATTCGATCACCTCAAATTCATTGAACTAAATGATATCATCTGATAGTCTTTAATATGTAAATGTGAAAAAAAAAATTGTTCACATAAGCAAGGCGAATATTTATTGAAAGTGCGAAATTATTTTTAAGAAAATATATAGAATCGAAGCATTTGGGCACACTAGTTGATCGCTTAAAAGAATCACACGCGCACCATTCGTTTTGTAACTGTTGTCGTTTTTGGTTGTTGTTGCTGCATCGGTATCTATAAATTTAGAAAATTTTTTTAAGGTGTTATAATAGGTATAATAGGTTAATTGCTTAGAAAAGTGGCATTGATTTCTCTTTATTCGTCAAATTTGTTTTTTTTTTGCATATACAAATTTTTCCTCATATTTTCGAAAATTAAAATATGCGTAGATTTATTAGCGTTACGCCAAAATAGGCAGAAATTTACCAATCACATTTACAATTGTTTCTATGAACTTAGTTTGCTGGGGGCAAAGCCCCTTCGTTCCGCTTTCCTTCTCCAATGTTTACTGATAGAAAAAGCTACACCACCTATAATACTGGACGAGGTTTAATATGCTAATTGATACATACTATATTTCAATATTGAAACCCTGGCGCTTTTTTGTTGCTCAATATTCTTGCTATTAACGAATATTCAACTCGTCACTAACTTTTTCTGTCGTCACGGTCGTTTCGGCAGATTGGGTCGCTGCAAAAAAAAATTTGCATATAGTAATGAAAAAACAAATTAATATAAACTATGCAAAAATATAGCAATAAAAATAGAAAACAAATACAATAAACATCATATTTACCAATTATCTTTTTTTTTAAACCATTCGGATTGATAGATGATATACTTTTATGGAGTTCTGCAATATGCTTTCGAATGTATAATCTACATCTCAAAAATACTATATGACATTTTAAGTATATATCAGCTTATGAAGTGAATATAATTCTAAGTTGTTGTTTGATAGATTTTTCATCATCAGGAATTGAAGCATCCGCAGTGATTGATGGATATGCATCAGATACGTTTTGTGCTGTGATTTCTCTTTTTAGGGGTGAGAGAGGGAGGATGGGGAGAAGGGGAGGGGAATGAGATTTGAGAATAGAAAAATAAGTGAGTCGCCAAGGATATCGGAAGCAAGAGAACCCCTTAGAGTAGTGCAGTTTCTTAAAGGATAGGATGGGAATGTAAACCCAAATCCAAGATTTGCAGGATTTTTCTACTCTCCATCCAGCATTAAAATTAAGGCATTCTAGATGAAAATCCTTGGTCGTGAAGTACTAGGCATCGTTGTGTTTTCAATATTCCTGGCAAAGAGAAAGAAATTCTAGTTTCGAAGGTCATATTTAGGGATATATTATTGAAAAGAAAATGTTTACAAAAAAAGAATTGAATGAGAGAAATTAGTGCAGATGAAGAATGTTAGGGCATACTTTGATACTGGGGAGGTGGTGGGGGCCATTGACGTTGATGTGGTTTCACCGGAAGGCGCGTCTGTAGCACCTCAACCTCTTGTTGCGTCTGGTACTCGAATTCTGGAGGTGGCCATTGCACAGTTGGCAGACGCGAACCTTCAATTCATTTATTAGCTGCTTTTCGTATTTCATGAGTTATATAGTTCGACTTCAAGCTTTATTTGTTAATTGCTTCTCCTACTTCATTGGCTGATAGTTCGAGCTCAAGCTTCATTTATAGTTCACTCGCTGTGCAGCTGTCGGTAGCACAAGAAAAGAGTTTTGATGGATTCTCCATGAAATATAGAAGATCTCGATGGAATTTTTTGTTCTTAATTGTGCAGTTGTAAAAAAAAAAAACTGTTGACTAATGATTTCTATGGCATCGTTTTCATAAAGAAATGAAATTTCTATAGAATATTTAAATGAAGACATACCAATAATACCAGCTGTATGCACTTCGTTCTCGGGTGGGGGCCAGACGCGCTGGCTTCTTGCTGGATGAACCCGACCCCAAGCCGGTGCTGTTTCGCTTTCTCCTTTTCCCTATATCTTGCATAAATTATCAGTTATAAATCTTAATTCTCAAATTTCATTATATATCATGCACCAATGATTTGCTTTGATTTTTTTTTTAATGAAAAATAATTTAATTCTCAAAATTTTAGCGTGGTTAATGACTGACTGAAAGTACCACTAAATAAAATTATTTGAAAGTACCATTCAACAATCGACAAAAGAGCCAGTTTCTCATACATATCACTAGAGTTTTTTATTTTTATTTTTATCTTATTGGATTTCATAAAATATAACGAAAGGAAAATTTTTTGTTAATGCTGGTTATTCTATTCAAATTGTTCTTTTTCTTCCTCGTGAATAGATCGAATCAACATTTTTTTTTTTGAAAAGTCTGTAAGGGGAGGTGATGAGGGGAAAGGAGAAAAGTTAGGGGAATAGAGTTGTGAACAATGAAGTAAATTGGGTTTTATTCTGGTTGATTCCTTTGTATGTTGATTGCTTTCTCTTCTAACATTGATATCATTCATTATTTATCACTATTTTTTTCCATTTAAAAATTTTCTCATCAAAAATATATATGGAAATTCTATACGAATATGAATTTTCATCGAAATAAGATAAAATGTATCAATGTTGTTATGTTGTTTGATCTAGCGATCAATCACTCGAACAAGTTTGATCTATATGAAATTCGTAAATATACAATCGAAAATATGCGACAAAGCGAATTTATCATTACAACTAAATATTTATATTTACATTTGCATATTTATATTATGTATATCTATTTATTTCTTGATTTTATTATCACACAATATAAAATTAAATAAACATTTATGCTTAAAGTTTACTAATTAAATCAATATAACGAAAAATTTGATCATTTACCTATATTTATTTGTATTAACGAATTGAACTACACAGATTGAACATCTCTGATTAAATAAACGATATCAATTATCGTTTAGTTTGAAATAGAAATGATGACTAATAATTAAAATACAAATGGACAGTTGTTGGAAATAATTTCTTAAAAAGTTTTTAAAAAAAAAGAATAATTTTAAGAAATACCTCATGAATCCAAACCGTATCTGCGGCGGCTTTTGTTGGGTGAAAACTTTGTCTGAAAGAAATTTTATTGACAAATTTAGAAAATTATTGACAGCCTCAGCGAATTTTTTTTTCAAATCTGAATTCTATTGTAATAAGCGCTTATCGATTCGTACGTAAATGAAGTATTAAATTTCGAAAAACTTGAAAAAATTGGATAAATTTTTTCTGAGAAAAAAATTTCTGAAAAATTTTCTGCGCATTTTTCCTCAATGAGATGAACATTTTCGTTTATCTCATCTCATCCCCTTCCTCACCTCCGCCTTTCATGTATCGTATTGAATATTATTTTAGCATTTTATTTAAATAGTGCTATTAAATATTAATTGCAATAGGATATTTAAATTTGAATTTATGATTTATGCAGATTTTTATCACATATAAAAACGAAGCCAGGTAGCGGACTTCCTGGGTAAGGCAGAGGTCGAACCTGGATACTAACTGGTAGGTTCATTTTATTTCATTACAACCCACTTCACTCTATTCGTAAAGCTCCCTTAGCCCAGAAATCTCATAGCAATTGCAACTGATTTCGAGGGAACTAAGCGCTCTCCATGACTAGGCAGGTTTAGGAGTCTGATTGAGAATCGAGGGCGAAATGCGAGAAATCTTACAAAACTCCTCGACGGAGGAGGGGGTCGAACCTGAGTACTATTTCGTAAGGCTCCCTTAGCCCAGAAATCTCATAGCAATTGCAACTGATTTTGAGGGAACTAAGTGCTCTCCATGACTGAACAGGTTTAGGAGTCTGATTGAGAATCGAGCGCGAAATGCGAGAAATCTTACAAAACTCCTCGACGGAGGAGGGGGTCGAACCTGAGTACTATTTCGTAAGGCTCCCTTAGCCCAGAAATCTCATAGCAATTGCAACTGATTTTGAGGGAACTAAGTGCTCTCCATGACTGAACAGGTTTAGGAGTCTGATTGAGAATCGAGCGCGAAATGCGAGAAATCTTACAAAACTCCTCGACGGAGGAGGGGGTCGAACCTGAGTACTATTTCGTAAGGCTCCCTTAGCCCAGAAATCTCATAGCAATTGCAACTGATTTCGAGGGAACTAAGCGCTCTCCATGACTAGGCAGGTTTAGGAGTCTGATTGAGAATCGAGGGCGAAATGCGAGAAATCTTACAAAACTCCTCGACGGAGGAGGGGGTCGAACCTGAGTACTATTTCGTAAGGCTCCCTTAGCCCAGAAATCTCATAGCAATTGCAACTGATTTTGAGGGAACTAAGTGCTCTCCATGACTGAACAGGTTTAGGAGTCTGATTGAGAATCGAGCGCGAAATGCGACAAATCTTACAAAACTCGCTGACGAATGCGGGCGTCGAACCTCACATCAACTCATTATAAGGCGGACTCTTTACCCATTAGGCCACACCGCCACGCTCGCATTCTTATTTGCGCATGTGAATAGCTAACATTGGAAATTATTTCAATAGAAAATCAGCTGCTTACATGGACCGTTGTTGGACGACGATCCAGAATCCACTTGACGAGTTGCAATACTTTGAATGCAATCTCAACGATAGCTCTTCGTTAAAGATATTCGACTACTTACAAAAATGGAAAGATTGTCCAGCCCCGTCTTTCATATATCGTATTGAATATTATTTTAGCATTTTATTTAAATAGTGCTATTAAATATTAATTGCAATAGGATATTTAAATTTGAATTTATGATTTATGCAGATTTTTATCACATATAAAAACGAACATTGGTGCTTCATTCTCGTCTTGTGGTGGTGGCCATATACGTCCAATACGACCTGGACGATAACCACTTCTCACCGGAGCACTACCAACAATCTCACTCTGAAAATATTAAAATATTTAAATTTGAATATTTTCGGTATTTAAATAAATATAAATAAATTTGCATAAACTGGATATAAGGAAAACTACTTGGGATATTTAAATTTGCATATTAATTAGAAGAAATATTTAACGATAATAAAGAAAGCAATTTAATCTTCAATGTAAATTAATCGACATAAGGATGAACGTTCCATGAAATTGGCGATGAAATAATATTTGGGATACTGGTAAGCGTAGGTAATATCCATCATGACTGAAAGCAAAAATGTGTTCAAATTTTTTATTTTTTAAATTGAGTGGTACTCAAATAATTAGTCTTTCACGAATTATATGAGAACATGACATCTTACACACATTAAGTAGAAGATTGTTGCTTCAATACTGAAAGGATATTGAAGGCGAAAGCGGAAACAACCTGCTTATCAGGAGACCATTCTTGTGCCTTAAATTTAGGAACTCTTCCAAGTTCTACGTGTTCCTCTTGTGGGAATTCATTCCAAGCTACACGAGTCGTTTGTAGTGGCTTCGGTACGATCACCGTTGGCTGAAAAATTCAATGCAATATTCATTGCGCTCAATAGCAATTAGGAAGAATAAAAAAAAATTTTTTTAAAGTATATCTGATTCTTGTTAATATTGAAGTCTAAGCACGATCGCAGAATAAGCCAACATCTTGACCTTGATTATCCTTCTTCTTCCACTCATATAGCCTGAAATATCTTATAATTAAAAATATTTTTTTATAGCATGCTCATTTGTTGAAGATTTTCGGAGTATGATTTGAACTATATACGATAGGAATTGATGAGGATTAAGCACCTGCACACTGACAGAACCATGCAGTTCGGGAATGGTGATTCGTGCCGGTTGAGGCGCTTGAATATCGGAGACCGTCACACGGCTTTGTGTTAGCCAGCAATTATCATCCTAAAATATGCATGCATCCGGCTATAAAATTAATTAAATCACTTAAATTAAATCAAATCAATTAATTAAATTAAATCGAATCTTGTAAAGAATTTAAAATATGTAAATTTCTTTTCATTCTAGTCACTTATCCTAACTATTTACTTGCAATATTCGAATATCCCAATTCATTTATCTGTAATAGTTACCTGCATGTTTTATTAGTTTCTTTTTATTGCTCTAATGTTTCTCTTTTATGAAAGTGACATAAGTGCTGGAAAAAAAAGAAATATTAAAAATATTGATATCAATTATTGCTGTGATACAATATTTGTTAATCCACTAGAGATCTTTTTTTGGCAACATCTCGAATATTTTTCTGAATTTTATGCACATAGTTTTTGCAAAAAAAAATTCAAATTCTCCGCTCATAAATTCTATGGATATATAGCTATTCTTAAATATTTCGTATTCTATATGCATAAATCTTCTAATAGTTTAAATAGTTTTAACTTCTAAAATGAGCGCGCATATTTGTGCTTAAAGTTTTCTATCGATTCAGAAAGAAAAGTAAATGTTGATATTTCAAGCTGAAAAAAAAAGTTTAAAAATCTGGAAAAATGTCGATAACGAATAAAAAAAAAATTTTAAAAAACGATTCAACGGAATTTGCTATTCTCTCATGCCATCAATCTATTGGTTGAAAAAAAAAGCACTTTTCCAACACACATCGAAGCAATTCATTGATGAGATATTGTGTTATTTTTATGCATTTCGTTTACGTCATCTCAGTGTAATATTTAACTGTAGAAAGTTTTATCTTTTTGTAGAATCAACAAACGAGAAATTAGAGATGGATGGTGGCCGAAAAGAAAACAATTGCCGAATAAAAGGGGAAGGGCGGGGAAGGGGGAACTTCTCAACGAAAATCCCCACTGCATGGGTGTTCCAACCCAATAATAAGTCCTTTTGTTTCGTTAAGAGGTGTCAAGAATCTTCAACAAGTGAAAGTATCTGACAATCCTAAGTATCTGAACGAGTAAACAATAGAAGAGGTCAAGCTTGTTTGGGACTTGACGGCGGTCAACAAATGGGAACGTTCGTTGAATCTTTAATACGACGAAGAATATTACGAAGGTAATAAAGATAAAATAATACGAAGGTAATAAAAGATAAGAAAGGAATAATAACCTACCAGCACATGAATAGGCTGTACAATATCCGGTGGTGGTTGCTCAGCGGGTTTCTCCAGGTGGCTAAGATAGGCCTGTTGAAGTTGGCCGCCTCTCATCGCTCTCACCTCTTCGCCACTGTTTGGAATCAGATTGACTGCCCGAGGGCTTTTAGCAGGTATTTGTGTAACACCTTCGAACGTCCCTCTAGCGCCACCTACCACCGCCTGTTGCTTATTTTGAGCTTGTGGGCCTGACGCACCTCCCTGTAGCTTCGGTTTCGCAGCCACTTGAGGCGTAGGTTTTGCTGGTACAGGTGGTTGTGGCTTAGTCACCGTCTGACCGCGCGGCTTTAGTTGTGGCTGTGGCTGTACGGCTTGAGGTTTTTGTGCTTGAGGTTGCTGCGGCTGCGGCTTCTGTTGTTGAGCTGCCAATTTCTGTTGTTGCGCTTTCTGCGCGGCTTGAGCCTGTTGTTGCTGCTGCTGTTGGAGAAGTCGTGCTTTTTGTTGTGCTTCCTGTTGTGCCTTTCTTTGCGCCTCCTGCAATGCTCGCGCTTGTTCAGCCCTTCGTCTTGCTTCTTCCTGAGCTTTAGCCTGAGCTTCCTGAGCTCTTTTTTGAGCTTCTTGCTGTGCCTTCCTTTGCGCTTCTTGCTGTGCACGCGCTTGCTCAGCCTTCATCTGTGCCTCTTTTTGTGCCTTTGCCTGTGCTTCCTGTTGAGCTTTGGCCTGTGCAGCCGCTTGTTGTGCTTTAAGCTGAGCCTCCCTTTGTGCTTGTGCCTGAGCTTGTTTAGCCCTCTCAAGTGCTTCCTGCTGCGCACGAGCTTGGGCTTCGGCCTCTGCTTGAGCTTGAGCTTGAGCTTGTTGCGCACGCAATTGCGCCTCCTTCTGAGCTTGTTGTGCACGTTGCAATGCCTCTTGTTGAGCACGCAGTTGCGCTTGACGTTCCTCAGCTTCACGCCTCTCTTTTTCAGCTTGAGCTCGAGCCTCTTCTTCTCTTTTGGCGATTTCCTCTTGGGAATGTTGTTGCGGCTGCGATTCGGCATGTACGTCGGTATGCTCATGTTGTTCCTGTTGCGTGGGTGGTGTTCCAACTTGTTGTGTGACGTGTGTTGTTTCAAACTTCTGCTCCTCGTGCTCGTCAACCGTCGTCTTATGTTCATCCAACTGTTGTTGCTCTCCCGGAGTCGATATATGATGCTCCATATGCGTCACAACCGTTTCCGACACTACAATAATTCTCGCTTCTTTTATTTAAAAACAAATCAAATTTCTTTTATTTAAAATAAATTGAATCTTCTCAGAACGGCGTCACTTGGAAAACATATGGCTACAGTATCCTCTTCTCAGTTCTTACCTAGGTATTACGGTAGTTAAAATTGTGAGAATAAATCAACTTTTAATTAGCTTAACAGACAGTCTTGAAATATCTCTTATTGCTATTCGAAAGAGATTTTAAGCGTTAGCAATGATGAAATTTTTTTAGAAAATTATAAAATTTAATATACTTAATATACTTTTGAAAATTGTAAGCAATATACTCTCAATTTATCATCAATAGTATTCAACTTCTTTCGTTTTTTTCACATCTTTCAACGATTATCAATGGTGAGAAATTGTCTCAGCAAATATTTTAGAAATACAAAGGTAAATCACGAGAATAAGCAATACTTGAAACATAATATTGCTAATATTACTATACATCGACCTTTAACAGTATATTTGCATATATATAATTGAACAATAAGACTGCATTGATTTCGACAATCTGAATAAAGCTGATTCAAAAAACAATTTTCCAAAATTTCCCCCCCCCCAAAAAAAATTAATAAAAAAAATACTCATCGATGAAGTGAAAGCTTTATTAACGGTTTTAAACTTCTCGTTGTTTCTTTTAATGAAAATATGAGAATCTAACGAAAATTTCAAAAAAAAAAAATCACAAAAATTTAGCGCGCAAATTAGAAAGACAAAGAGTTAATCGTCACAATGACCATCGGTAAATCACTACAGCAGCATGATCAAAAAGTGTTCATTGAAATAATGAAAAAATAACACTCAAAAGTAAACCTTGTTTTTGACCACCAAGGTTGTGAACTTCTTGAGAAATCATATGGGTTTGATTAGGTGATGACCCAGCTTGAGTGACCATTCGAAAGCCGCTCGAACGATGCGCTATTGGTGTTTCTTCATCTTCTTCCTCCTCTTCTTCCTCCTCGCTGGTGTGCACTGCCTTCTCTTTTTCCTCTAAAAACTCGCTTTGATGGCTTTCCTTTTTCTCCCTCTTCCTCCCTCTCCCTCGTTCTCCCTCCCTCTCTCTCCCTCTCTCTCTCTTTCTTTCTCTCTCTTACATATATATAAGGAACAGCCAGTAGACATTCGGCATTAATATTTTAAAATTAAAAAAAAATCATTTTATTCTTTCATTGTTATTTGTTTATTTCTTTCTCATTACCTCTCATACCACATATTTTCAGCGTATTTTCCTAATACATCTTAATCTTAATCATTAAATCGCTATGCTCAAAGAGACTTCAAAACATGTTCCCACGTCCATGAAAGATGATTTTTAATTCAAATTTTACGAAAAATACAAAAAAAAACCAAAAAATGGAAAAAAAATACAAAAAACAAAATGTGTCTGCTATTGAACTACCGTTCACTGATTCATAAATTAGAAAAAAAAACTTAGCAGTTGAAAAGTTACACATTGCTGTCATTAACAAAACTTGATTGTTATTGAATATTATAATATTCTGGTTTTTAATTATTATTCCCGTTGCAAAAGACGCCCGGGAGAATTTTATCAATTTTTCTTGTCGATGAAAGCATTTCGAGTTTATTGCCAATCTTTAGCCTAATTATTCAACGCCGAAATTGATTTATTTCCGTCTAAAAAAGCGATCCAAATACGATCATTGTGGTCTAATCTCTTCTTGATATCTCTTGCTGAAAATTCCTTCTTCTACAATGATAAGGTGTTCAGTTTTTCAACAGCATAAAAAATTTTATGAACTTTTCAATAAACATCTTAGTCGAACAACATGATTGAGGCCAAGAAATTCTTCCATAATATTTGGCTTTATAAAAATTTTATTTGGCCATAATTACAGTGATGAAATATGATAGCGGATATGAATAGTGTTGTGATTTCAAGGGAATGGAGGTTAATAAATACTAAAGGTTTGTTATGCATATATGTAGAGTGTTCATTCATTAATCAAGGAATCTATATATATTTAGTAAGCTTTATACTTCTGAATTTGCCCTTCTATCGGCTATGAATGAAGTAGAACATCTGCTTTGAGGCCAAGAGCGTTATGAGGTGGAAGAATAGCATTACTAGATGCCCCATATGCTTCGAGCAGTGAAATTTATGGACAAATGCATGAAAGCTGATCGCAAGGAATTGGCAACCAAAGAATACATCGCTAATAATTAGCAGTCGTATCGTATGATGGCTGATTTTTATTTTTCATTTCAATTCATTTCAATTTGTATTTGAATGGGACAGAAAATTCTCGAACGTGAAAAGCTTATCTAATCAGATAAAAACTAAATGAATTGTTTTGAAGGAATAACAACTGGAAATTTAGTCTGCTAAATTTTATTTATTCAACATAACGTAAAACTTTAAGAAATATTAGGCTTATTCAAGTGGAAAATGCTTTTCAAAAAAGTTTGCACATTATGCGCTCTTATATTCCGCCTGTCCGACCGAGCGATTTTATAAAGTGCCCATAAATAATAAAATTTGCCCTCATATTTTTATTGATCTTATCGTTGATAAAAATTTCCCTCAAAATAAAAAAAACAGTCATTGAGTGTAAAATGCACAAGAATTTTTTCTGCATTATTGAATGCCTTCTAATTCATTTCAATGTTGACTAATCGAAGCAACAGATGGTATCGGGAGATCATTCATCGTTTTCAATTACACCAACCAAATTTCTTTTTTCAGCTCAGACTTCAATAATGCTCACACTGAAAGTATTTGGACACAGACGGAAGACACAGACGGAAGCGCATTCGCAAATATTGTATGAGTGGAAAATTAGGAAAATAAAATAATTTAAATTTTAAAAGATACGTTTTAAAAGTGGTGAAAAAATACAAAAAAAGGAGAATTAAATCAGTTCAAGTGGAAAAAAATTTTCAACGTTGTCGATTATTTTCCATCTTCGAAAAGATTTCATGTCGTGAGATTAGCAATTCCATTTTCGGTAATTCCTCTCAAACTATAATTTTCATCTATTAATGCAAAAATTATAAACATAAATACAAATATAAATATAAATATAATTATATATATATATATATATATATATATATATATATATATATATATATATATATGCCGAAAATAAATGAAAATTCTATATTTTTAATAAAATCGATTTTTTTCCATCCTCTAAATTTCGTTATTGCTGATAAATTAAAATATAGTAAAATATTTAATCCATATTTGATCCTTGATGCTTTCGTAAGTAGCATCTCTTATCAAATCTTTGCTAAAAAAAATTACTTTTGTAAAATGAATCAGCACTGTTCGAAAGTTCACTTATAATTGAGCTAATATTTACTGATGAATTCTTAACTGAAAATTTGTTCGTCTTTTTCGATATTATCAGCTTTTTTTGTAAGATTTTGAAAGCATAAATTTTATTTGATAAATATAATAAACTTAAATAAATTTGTTCGTAAATTAATTAAGGCTAATTTTTCGCATTTCAAGTGGGAAACATTCCAAAAAAAATCCACCAAAATTTAATGTTATTTTTTAATGAATGAATTTCTATTTCAAGAGAAGTATTTATTAGCACTTTAGCAATAACGGAAATTATGAAAAAATTTATACGTTCATGAATCGAAATATTCGAAAGAACACGATGAAAGTGTTACGTACCTGGATCAGACATGTCGAGCGGCGACGATCGAATGAACGAGTGAGCGAAAAGCGCGTTAAGTTAGGTGCAGCCGGAACGTTAAGTCAGCCGACGTTGAATAGCGCAGATCTTTTTCGCCCCCTCACAACAGCTTCGGCACCTTTATCTTATTTCGCCTTGTGGTGTGCTACACTCTTATCCTTTAGCTCCCACTCAAAATCACCATCAAAAACGTTTCGCTTTACTGCTGCTTCGAATGTATCTCGAGCAATCGACCGTTTATTTATGTTTACGCCAATCCACATGTATAAAAATCACCTCTTCGGGTGAAATTCTTTTTGAAACGTGCTAGATTATCTATCCGCCTCGTTTGTACGCACTTACTGACTTATAACCCTCTTGAAATAGTTTATAATGAAAAAAAAACCAATGAAACAGTTGGGAAACATTTTTTTTAATGCATCGATTAAAATTCACCTCATATAATATTTAGAGTTGCATTCTAGTTACAAATGTGATGAAATATATTTGTGATTAATCACATATGCAATAGAAAGTGGAAATTTTTTACAAATTAATAAACAAATGAAAATTTTTATCGAATTATTCAACAGTATATAGAGAATCGAATTTTATATTGATGTATTAGAACCTAAAATTTCATTTTTTTTCTTCAATTTTTTTAAATGCAAATTTTTCCTTGTGAAAAAAAAATGCGTCTCTCTCTTCTGCATCTCCTCGAAGCATATCACAGCTTTCATATGCAAATGCCATTGATCACCTATTGGGTGATACGATGAGACGTTTTGCAACAATTTGATCACTGTTGTTTTGGGGTTTGCAGATCATTTGCAATGATATGGTATTAGTCAAATAATTCTGGACGATTTTTGCAAATGCAACGAGCATCTCAACCTAAGCGTTCACTAAAACACAGCCAAAATAAATATAAACACTAACGTTGTTATGTAGGTGTGTATATGTGTTGTATATGTGTCTGTGTGTCTGTGTGTCTGTGCGTATGTGCGTACGCGTGTATGTATGCATAATCATAGAAATAACACGAGTTAGAGAAAAAAAATCTATTGATTTTACTACATATTGAGCAAATCGTCTCTCTTTGTAATTTTTTTTCTTTGCAGAAAATTTTTATGCACACTAAAATTGGCAAGATTTCATTCGATCATTGCATGACATTTGAAACTATCGTAAACTCCTGAATAAAAACCCCTCTTTGCCAATTATCACACTTGTCGAATAGATCCTCATTTTGGACGATTATTTAAGACTAAATAATCATTTGTGCATATTTATGAAAATTTTTTCAAATTTCAGTTTTTCGACAATTGGATTCCAAAAAATAAAAAATAAAAAAATTCTGCATATTTGCTCTCTAAGCGCTAATTTTCATCCATTCATACAATCAATTATCAAAAATATCACATATAAGAAACAAAGTACAATGCAAACGGCGTATTTCTCTTCGAATAGGTGTATTTTTTTTTTCTTCAGCACAACACCTGTTGCATCACTTTGTAAGAGACGCAACCATGAAGCATAAAACACTCGCTTAGCACTATCGTTTAAGCTTATCAATATTACATGGGGGATTTTAATATTTTCCTGTAAAAAGTGATTTTTTCATTGATCATATAATTTGTGAATATAATATTTTAGTATCTTTTTTCACTTTGCCATAAATTTTAAATAATATGTGAAAAAACGTCGAAAAATAAATTTATTTAACATACCATTCAAAAATCAGGTATTCATGGAACAGAATGCTTACACGTTCGTGGAACAATTCCAGAACTAGATTTCCTAAAATAAGAGTTAATCCTTGAAATTATTAATAAATTTTCAATGCATCTATATGGTCAATTGCTTCACATCGAATTGATACTGACGTCTGATAAGGCAATTTTCTCAGCCAAGTTTTATTCCTCATATTTTCGATAAGAATGTTTTAATTAGTATCAAACCTTTTTGCTGATAACTTCAAAACATATCATTGAACGTATAATCGCCCTACAACTTGCAAATTCTGCAAAAGCACCTCCAATGCATTTGCATTTGCTACCTGGTTGTTGTAGATAATATTTAAATTTTTTTTTTTTAAATTCAAATATACCGTATGATTCATGTTAACTTCCAACTTGAATATTTTTCAAAAGCATTGCTGTGGCAAGTTGCTTTCTTCTCTCTTTATAGTATAGACGTTTTCAGCATTATCGAAGGGCATGAATTACTTACTACCGACCAACTTTGCAATTCTTTATCTCTATACGCCTATTTATTTGATTTCCGACATTATATTTTCAACATCAATGCACTATAGCCGGAAATTATTATTAAATATGCTTGAATGCGAATAAATATATTTAATTGCTAATTATTAAAGATGGCCAGAAAATGCGAAAAATGCATCAATCGCATTCCTTTTCGTAAAATTAATTGTAATCCACACTATCTAGTCAAGCGTTTTTAACCACAAACTGTTGCAATTTATTACATCACATATTTGATTGAATTCTTTCGTAAAAGATTATATATGGTCTTCGCTCTCTGGAACATTTTCAATTAATTCCTCTCCATAGTCGACGAATACATCTTTGGCAAAAAAAAAGATGCTAGCGCACAAATGACATTTTTCACAGATTTCAAAGAGTTTTATGTTGTACGAGCGTCAGGAATCTGCATCTTGCTAGCATCATTAATGCGCCCACTCGTTCATCCACGCCAAATTGTTGCTTTGCGAGCGTTCTCCTTCTTTTTTTTTGCTTCATTATGTTATTCTTTTTGATTGTCCGTTCAGCGATATCCTTCTCGTTGTTTGTGATTATATTTAATATATTTTCTCATTTGGGGATGTTGAAATGTAAAGAAATAAAAATAAGATAAAATAGAATAAAATGTGAGATGAAATAAAAACAAATAAGATTGAAATTGCAATTAAACTACTTTCTCAAAGAAGCTATAGCAATGTTAACTCATCCACGCATTAATATGTTCACGAACTTTTTCATTCTATGTAGAACGTACCTTAATATAGTTGAGTAATTAAAAAAATAAATAAATAAAATTCCACTCTACAGTAAAAAGTTTTTTGTATTGGGAATGGACACCTACTTAAACTGACCATTTTGGGTACACCTGAGGTGAAACAAGCATTTCCCTGCAAATAAGACGGATACTTTATGCAAATTTGTGCGCATATATGTGGATGGATTAGTGAAGTTTTGAAAATTTTTTTGTGACATTATAAAATTATGAATAGCATAAAGCTTATCTCTTAATATTTTTTTGCGATTGAAACTCTATTATCACCTTGCTTATAGTACTTCCTATTATTACGTAAACAAATTCGCAAAAAAAATTTTTCGTTATATCCATCTAATCCGTTTATCTCATTATTGCTATCATTGTTCAAAATTTATGCTGTCAATAACGGCTGTCAATATTTTCTTAACGATGAATTAAATAATTTAAACGAAAAATTTAGATTAACAGTTAATTGAGTGTTTCAATAAGCGATACCGTTCGCATGAAAATCTTCTCTAGTGGCTATAGCGAACAGCTGTGTTCGAAGAGGCAAAATTAGTGTCCGTTGAAAACACTCTTCACCGATTGATGGTGTGCAATTCTTCAACGTGTTGCAGTGAGTCAAGCTGACCGCATATCTGCAGCAATTTGGGGGCAAACAGCTGTCTTTTCATTAGCAAATTTCATTTGTGCATTTTTTCTTTTTTCATCAATTCAAGTGCATCGATAATTTCGTTGCTAATTTTATAGCGCAAATGACAAAAACTAAAGAGCTTAAGTTAGTATTTCTAAGAGCTTTGACTCTTAGCGCCGGAAGCTTCCTTTAGCATTGAAAGAAACGAATTCTTCGTTTCTAGACGAGAAATTAGAGAAGATTAGCATACAAAATTCACGTTAGATTTAAATACTTTTAACTCATAAGATAGATAATAAAGCACAATGAGACTAGATTTTAAGAGAGATCATACATTTGGAGGTTATTTAGTAGATCAAGAAACCCTTTAAGCTTTAAGTAACTGAGAAAATTGCTAACGTAGATCGCAGTTGAAAAAGAAATATTATCACCATTAATTTTTATTTACAAATTAAAGCTACTTTTTACAGTTTAAACTGTTTGCAATGACGCTGTTATGATGCAAGTTTGCAATGGATTGCAAAATTGATATCGTTGCGAAAAAAAAAAATTTGCAAATATCTCATTGATGTGAAAAACACATCGAAAAGAAGCATTGAGAAGTAAATAATATAACTATTTACGAGTTGATTGCAATAAGTTTATACATGTCATATGTTTTGGTTGCATATTTACTAGAAAGTTAGTTAGTCATCTAGCACTCTACAAACTTTTCTTTTCATCTTCCACATTTGTTGCTTGTTCTCACTTTAAATTGCTTTCACATTCTTTCCCCTTTCTGCGTGAACATTTTGGCTTTCATTTTTTGCTTTTAATGAAAATTCACTCTTACCTCTATTAAAAATTGATTAAATTAAAAATTTAATTAAAATTAAATTTGAGATTAGATTCTTCCCTCTAAAAAATTTAAAAAAAAAATCTAAAAATTAAAAAAGATTAAAAATTGCATCCCGTAATCGAAAATGTAGACGTACTCATTTGTTAAGACATATTAAGGTTAAAAGCAGGTATACTTATTGACAGCTGTGGTTTACGAAGAGAGAAGAGGAAGTGAGAGAAAACTGAAAAAAAAAAGAGAGAGAGAAAAAAAAAACTGTATTAATCAATCAACGAAATCATATTTTCGCTGTATAGGTCGAGAATTAATCGATAAGTTGTACCTGTACAAACCTGAAAACGAGAATATGATGTGATAAAACGCTGAAAGCGATATCATTCGCCTAGAAATCAAACATTTTATAGTTCTACGATATTCTTCAATGCAAAAAAATCAATTTATTAATGAATGAATGCCAATAGATGAAATAATAAGAGATTTACGGGGATTTTTTTTTGCATCATAGAATTTTTGTTACATTTCTTTTTCCACCTCATTTTGGTAATTCTTATTTCTCAATGTTAACATTTTCAATGATTTCTTATTAACATTTAAATTTGCATAAGAGTTGCTAATTGAATTTGCATAAGAGTTGCTCATTAAATTTGCATAAGAGTTGCTGTTTTATAAAAAATTTGCTGCAGGAATGATCGGTTCAGTTGATAATTGATACTAGTTGATTTTTGGATGAATTTTTGCATATTTTTTATTAACTGTTGATAATTTTTTGATACTAATTGATTCAATGGATGAAACCATTAATATATATAGTGTATCAGTTTTCCAAGACGTGCTAATCAACCTGTTTCCAGGTAGCGATTATCTTTCTTTTCCTGTTTTAGACTTTATAAAATCTTTGATAAGCCGACATGTGAACAGTTATTGAAAGAAACTGATTTTTTTTTTCAAAGCGATAAATGAATGGAAACGAAAAGAAAAGGTGTTAAATAATTTATTTTGTACAAAATGGCACCAGTGGTTATTACCACTGAAGTAAGTCGGGCAAGAGTGGGCTTATAGCTCGACCGCCTCAAGGTAGAACACCAAGTGCCCTCAACTCTTGCTCTTGTCGTTCAAGAATACTTCGATTCGCCTCTAAACGTGCCTTCTGCTCTTTGCCCAATATGGTACCACTGAAATTATCGTTTATATTTTCATACGAATAGCAAAGTCCACAATCTCAAAAGTATAGGCTTTTATTGTTTTTAGCTAGGTATTTAAATAAGTTATTTAAACAGATATTTTTTATTAGCCAGGTATTTAAACAAAATTAAACATTGCGGGTATAGGTGGTACATGGAGAAGCAGCGTAATGTGTGAATGAGACATAAAACAACTTTATTCTCATTCAAATAATAGAAATGGAGGATGCACCTATGCACTAACACACATACACACACAGACATACTTATACATATGTGCAAATATTATCGTAATAGTGAACTTTTTGAAAAAAAAAATTGCAAGAAAAAGTACACAAAGATGAATCATTTCAGTTTTAAAAAAATCAATGATTAGAAAGAGTATAGCAAAATGAGAGAAAAAAACATCACGAGGAAATTTTTTTTTTCACTTGAGAATTTGAAAGTTTTATTGAGAAATGAACGAAATAGAATTGATCATTGAAAGAAAAAAAGATGCACCAATCGATCGGCAAAGCAAAAGGTGGGAGTAATAAATGAGAGTAAGGCAAATGTTGTGTTGAATGAAGATTGACGATTTACTCAGATGAGTCAAATATTTACTGCAACTATTATAGTGAGATAATTGCACTCCATATTTTATTGTTACTCAGTGGATGCATTACTCATTAAAAATTTTGAAATATACAAGTGAAATATATAGCGGATATATAAAATATAAGTATAAATATAAATATAAATATAAATATAAACATAAATATAAATATAAATATAAATATAAACATAAATGTAAATAAACAAATAAACTCTATAGCATTACTGATACCGAAGAATTTAAACGAAAAAATAAAAGAAATAATATTTATATATTACGCATACTTCAAAAGTTTAAGGTGGATTATAAACGTTGCGATGGTTTTACAGAATGCGCCGAACGTGCGCATTCATATGTAAAGTTTTTTTGCGCATATTTTTGTTAGTAAATATTAATTTCTATTCACACGAATATATATATTCGAATAAATATGCTTTACTATTCCTGACACAAAAAGAAGCATATATCGTGCCAGCCATCTGCTCATAAGTTTTTTTTTAGACAAAGATTATCCCATTCTCTAGCATTACTTAGCTTCATTATGAAATAGCCAATACAATGAAATAAGTCGACGAAGATTTTGAATTTAGCAAACATTCAAAAATTCAGAAAATGTTAAAATTTATTCTAAGTGCCATAAACTGTTTTTTTTTAATTCAAATAAAATAAAAATATTTAAATTTAAATAAGTTTAAGTAGAATATTTTTGCGTTAATGATAAACGATTGATTAAAAAACAAAGAAATAACGAAATTATTGATAATAAAATTATAAGATTTTATAAATAAAAATTTCATTTTCAAGGTAATAATTTTTTACTCACTTTTCATTCGTCTTTGGAGGTACAAACGTTTTTCGAAGCGCATCTTTTTGCTCAATATATAATGCTGCACCATTTTTTTCATCCTGCAAGAAAAGAAATCACCCTAAAAGCGTTTTTTTTTATTCAACAAGTTTTGAAAATTATTCAAATAAACTGAAAAAACGATGATCCTCCTCAAAGGAAAATTTTTTCACCATTTTCATATATCATAGCCGAAAAAAAGTTGAAAACTTTTCCAAAAAAAAACGTGAAAATCGGGAAGTTCTCATCGATGAAATTCTTATTTTTTTTTACAAGTTGGAAAAAGAAACGAAAAAAAATGATTGAGTTAGTGCTAGATGTTTTTTTCCAGAATTTTTCAGAATAGTTTAATCCTGAAAATATTTTCCAGGCGAAAAAAATTCCTTCCCGATTGTTTTTTTTCAGCAACAGTTGACGTGATTAAATGATAGCTATTTTATACTCTAATATACGTCCACTTGATTAATGAAGGAATGAAGTGAAAAAAAAAAAGAAAAACAAACACAAAGTTCCGAGTGACTCTAATTGTCATAAATTTTAGACTCCACTCAAATGTTCATCGAACGTTTCGGGAAAGTTTCTCTCAAATACATATGCAAATTTATTATCAATATAATCGAACTTATCACATCAGTACTATACGATTTATTGCACTATCACTATCAATTTATTGAGCTTATCATGTTATCAGAATTTTTATTACAAATTATCATACAATTATACCGCTTAAAATATATGAACGGATGAAAATTTCTACGCTTTGCCAACTCTTGACATACAACTGATAAACTCAACCCCTCCCCCCTCCTCTCCCACATCTTCCCATTTCTTCTCACCGTTATACAGGGTTGTTATAATAAATGAAATGCATTCAATAATTGCATTCATTATCGACAGCTTAAAAGCGTGCTCTACCAGCTGGCTGCAGATATGAATTTCAATTTAAGTACGATTGAAGCCCATAAAACTGTCTTTTAAAAATAAATCAACATTTTTTTTCAAACAATAAGGAGGAATATTTTATCCTTTTTGCCCAAAACTAGTGTGTTTTTGAATTGATGAGCAGTTCCATAAGGTGGTGAGAAGGCGAGGCAAAGGGAGGGGAAGAGAGGAAAGAAGGAGGTAGGCGTTGTGAAAGACTTTTCTATATACGTGATCTAAATTAACAGCTTAATGGATGGCTATAGCTTTTTTTATATATCCTTATCGAATTTTTTTGAAATTATGCCCTTAATTGATGAAAATAATAAAATTAAAAAAAACTGGGTGAATAATACATCAAGTTTACTTCATTTCATTTTAATATCTAAAAAAATTTGCATAATCTATTAGTGAAATTATATAAATTTCGTTTCGAAAAAATTTCGAATTATACAGCCGTGAATTCAATTCAGGCAAAATAAGCAAATTGAAGCTAAAATATTATTTATACGTTCAATTAGTAAAGTTTACTCTTAAAAGTTGAATCATGAAAATTTCCATATATTGTAATACTTCTTTGTAATGATAAATTCCGGTTTAAATAGATTTTAACAAACTATATGCAATAAGTTGGCAATGAGTGGATTTAAATTATTATTAATAAGAATTCGGGGAGAGTAAACCCACCTTAATGGGAATGTCGATCATTTTTGGTAATGGTGGTAGTTTACGTTCGATGATTGGTGAGGTTTCGGGTGTTGCAGTGATTTTTTCGACTTTCATCCCGACTATTCGTGGTGGCATTTCCACTGGCGTTAACTCTCTTAAATAAATTTTTCTGGAATATTTAAATATCACATTTGTAATAATTCTTTTATCTATCGCTAGTGATTAGCTGATAAAAATGAGCTAATAATACACAAATCTACATGGATATTTCATTCCTATTCAACCGATCGATACTTGGCTGTTAGCCAAAAAATAGCAAATTTTTCTAAAATGAGAAGTTAACTGATAAATAACCTATTTAAACTCACTCGCAAATATTAATCAATATTCTTTTGCCTCTATCATTTTATTACATTAGCAATCAATGAATAGTTTCATGAATATTCCTCATCAGCTATGAATAATATATCTCTCTAAAAAAAATCAATTAGTTCTATCATAGTAAACTTATTTAAAAAAATTTTTTTGAATCAAAAAAATATAAAAAGTCAAAAAAAGCAAAATCATCAATTAGTTCTGTCATATAAACTTATGAAAAAAAATTTTTTTAATTAAAAAAAATATGAAAAAATCAAAAAAAGCATATAGTACTCTTCAAAGATTGAATGCATAATTGGGGCTCGAAATCTAGAAAACTTTTTAGATTAATAAACTTATATTCGAGAATTGACGATACCTTTCTAGCCGTAGTATTTCTAGAAATTCCTCTTCATTTTCGTTCGTTTCATTATGATTCGTTATTGCATCGTTGAGTGCATTCTTTTGATGATTCTCTTTGAATTCGACGACGATTGATTTACGTTTCGGTTCGAGATGTTCACAGAATTCAACTTGTTCGGAACGTTTAGTACTTAACGTTGGTTTCGAAAACGTGAAATGTGATACCTTAGAAAATATTTTATATTTTATTAATTTTTTATTAATTTTTTATTAATTTTTATAAAATTTATTAATTTTATATTTATAAAATTTATGAAGAGAAAATATTTTATAAATTTTAATTGGCTAAAAATGATGAGAGATCAAAATTTAGTGGAAAAATTCTTGCTCAACGATTAATTTCCATAATTGTTGATTTTTTTTTTATCGTCGTGCATTTTTTTAAGGCAAATATGATAGCTGCAGCAAGTTATATCAAACAAAAAAACTACTGCCATAAGAAGCAATAAAGACCAATTAGCAGCAATCATTGTGGTCAATGGTTACGATATTTTAAGACTCAAATATCTTCACAAAGATAATAAATAAATAAATAAATAAATAAATAAATAAATAAATAAATAAATAAATAAATAAATAAATAAAAATCGCTTAATAAATGCGTGAAATTACCCATCAATAACAAAAAAGAGAAAAAATATCCCCGCATAAAAAAAAAAATATTGATGGTTTATCCACTAAAATAGTTATCTCTTCAATTTTACAAAATAGCGTTACCATATTTAGAATATTTACAAGATTTATGAAATATGATTATTTTCGTCGATTTTTCACTCATAAGAGAAATTTTCAATAAATATCATCACAAAAAATTTCTTATTTGATATGCCTCAATAGTAGCTATATATCATTGTGCACATATATCATACAAGCTAATAGACGTTTTCTTTGCATATGTGAGGTAAAATATTTCTGACAGCAAATATTGCGAGACGTCTCTCAATTGTAATATCGCTCAATGATCGTATAATATTAATTAACATCAATAAAAATACCTATTTCTAAATAGTAAGAGTTATTACGAAGCTTTACCTTTCTACTTGTTAAATTTCCTATGGTGCGAATAATTCATTTTGATGGCGATGGTTTTTTCAATGAAATAAAAAAAAATTTTGGCCAAGCAAGCGCACTATTCGTACTTCATAATTGCATTTATTTTATTTATTATTCGTTTTTATTCATTATTTCAATTCGAATTGATCATAAAATTCTTTAATTCTATTTTAATACTAAATATGGGAAATGATGAAAATTTTTTTAAGAGTATCGATAAACGAACCTCAACAAATTCTTCAATTCCATCACGTTGAATTTCCTCAATTTTAAATGCCAATTTTGGTGAATATTTTGGCACCGGAAGTCGTGATATTTTTGGCGTTATTGACGGTGCAATGATCGGAATTTTTGACGATGGGAATTTTTCTATCGTTGACGGTTGAATTATCGGTGTTTTTGGCGAAGAATTAGGCGATAAATTTGGCGGTGGACTTGTAGGTAAAGCCGGAGGTGTAAATTTACGTATAGGCGGTAATTCGATTTCCGAATTCGGTGGAGTTAAATTCTTCTCAATTTTCATTGAAATTGGCATCATCGTCAACGATGAATCAGTAGCCGTTGAAACGGTAGACGAAGATGTATCGTGATGTGAATCCGGTAGCGAATCGGCGGGAGCCGTCGACGCAGGCGATACAGAATCCGAATGTTTCACATCACGAGGAAGTGCGTATTTTTGTTTCGACATCCAACTTCCACCACGAGTTCGCTTCTCTCTAAACAATAAAATTTTCATATTTACTTAGAGTGGATAAAAAACTGTATGTTAGATTTTTTAAAAAACAATGTTTTATTATAATATTTATCAAAGTTTCTAGTCTAGAAAAGTTTCCATAAAACGCTAGATCCAGAAAAATTGCCTATCATGTCGGAAAAAATCTATTATTTCTGGATATCATTAATCAAAAAAGATTTTATTTTATGATACATTTTTTAAAATAACAAATTAAAGAATTGGAAAAACAATAAATAAATTTTCTTAAAAAAAATCCCCGCTTACGAATAATCCTCGGCATCTTCTTCGGATAGCGTTACATCTTCTGTATACGAAAATACGGCACCCATTGCGATGATTTCATATACACACAACACTTTCTTATCTCATTTCAGTAATACATATGTATTGTTCGATAATGGGAAAAAATTAACCGGTTTCACAAGGCTCACTTTGAAAAAGAATAAAAAATAAAAAATAAAAATTCAAAGTGCCCAACTTGACGAATATGTTTGCTAAGTTTTATTTTGATGGATTATTGAATTGAAAAAAAATTTAATAAAAATTAACAAATTTTATAAATATTCATGATTGCGAGAATAAATTCAATAAAATAATTTGAGTAGAAATTCGATAAGTGAAAAATTAATTTAAAAATATTAAAAATTATCGAATATATGAATCTCTTCTTTTCTTCTTTGTTTATTTAATTTCTAGAATCTAACTCATCGCTCAATCATTAAGAATTTCAAAATTTTAGCGGGTCAGAATCGAGGATTTTAGTGCAAGTTATTATTGAGTATTTATATCATAAAATTTTTATGGGGTTTTTATTCATCGATTTGAAATATGATTGACGAATTGCTTATTGATTTATTATCCCAATTATTTGTTTTATAAAATCAATAATAATTTCAGAATAAAAAATGAAATACAATAAACGTACAAATGGACGCTAAAAGAATAATGTGTTTGAAAAAATTGATAAGTAATATAATAGAGAAGAAATGAGGACAATCACTAATTGTTACATTAATTTAAATGTTATCAACACTAATCTCGAATTGCTATTGATTAAATTTAAATAATTTTTTGAACAATTTATATTGAAAGGATACATTCCTATTACAGCATTTAGTTATCGGTGAAGTTACCGTAGTTATCGTTACCGTAACTTACCGTAAGTTTGATCATCGTAAGATTCAATAAGAATGAATATGTTAAAAATGAAAAATTTTTCATCAACTAAACATTCTATTTTTTTTTAAAAATTATTTAAAAAACAGTAAAAATGATTTTTTAAAAAAAAAGGACAAACCCTGAACTATTAGACGATAGACTGTTGAGAGAAATACTTCTAAATGGAGGATGTGCATTGATTTCGATATCCAAATATTCATCAATTGCAATATTTTCTTCCAAATGTTTTTCATCTTCTTCTGTTAATGCTCGTTCTAACTCGAGCTTCATCTATAATTATAGGGGTTTTTATTGTGAGCATATAGATAGTGCAATATTTTTCAACTTATCATTCATCAATTTCCATGATATCAATCTACTCTTCATATCATCATCAATTTCGCAAATATTTAAAAAAAACTTTACTCAAATTTTACAATTATATTTTTCGAAAAAATTCTTCATAAAAATTTTACAAAATTTTATAACTATTTAACAAAAAATTAATTTCATAGTTATCGTAAAGAATGAATCATAGAGAATAAAATATCGAATTGAACTGTTTGATTGAAAATTTGAAAAAAAAAATTCTATCAATATTCCAACTTCCTCTCATTATTTATTTAGCATTGCATTAAGTATTTATAAAAGAAATATTAACAACTTCAAAAAAGTAATTTTTAATTTAAAAAAAAAATTCCTATGATTTTTTAATTAATTCATAAAATAAGAGAGTAAAAGCTACCGAAACAAAAGTGAATTTTTTTTTGCATAATAATTTACAAAAAAAAAAAAATTTGAAAATATAAATCTCACTTTATAAGGAGCAGCACAACTAAGTATACCGATAGCATCTTCAAGAAGCATTCCTTCAAATGAAACGCTTAATGCTTTGATTCGATCACCTGAAAGAAAATATTCATAGCCAATTGATCATCGAAATACAAAAGTAGTTAACAGCCCAATTTTACGTATCTCTTACGGACGCTACCGGACTTTTAATAAAATTTAGTCGCTTATATAGATTTTTCTTCCCTTTATGTCCTCAGCTATTCAAAAATGTTTTAGAAATCAATAGTACTTTTAGTTTCACATTGTTTACACCTTTCAGAAATCATTATATCACGCCTACGTCTAATTCAAATCAGTAATACTCTCAATAGTTGTATTGAATAAACATTTGAGACAGCAAGATGTATATTCTATAGGTAAGTTTCGAGCTTAGTCTTGAATACGGCAAAGGAATAAAGATTTATAGAATGAGCCATAAATAATTTTTTTAAATAATTTATTGTGTTAATGTTACTAAATAAGTTTTCAATTACCTTGTAACCTCGATTAAAGCTCACAACAGGGAACGATGAGTTTCATACCTATCCTTCTTCCCCCTCTCCCTTCCCCATCTCTCTCTCTTAGCGAAAGTTCATCCCACTCTTCAATATGGTCACCTTCTGGATTCAGTGGAAACCTTATAGCTCCGTGATGTTTAGATATGCGCTAAAATTTTTGATTATATTAGGCTCAATTTTAGATTATTGAACGATTTATTTTATTCATCAAAATCAAAAATCATTTCATTTCAAATATAAGTAAAATAATTATTTTCTTATATTATCGAATTATAAAATTATAAAATATGAATCGATAAAATCCTTACCAACAAACACATTTCCGGATTTATCTGCTGGACCATTTGGTTTAACACTTTCGATGAAAATACAATCGTGAGATTGTTGAATATCAAAACCAAGTGGAGTTATATCACGACTTTCAAGTGCCATTCGTAACATTTCTTTCAACTAAATAACGCAAAATATTAGCAATATATAGGAGGTGAGAAATTATCTCATTGAAAATCACCTCAAAAATCAATAAATCAATAAAAAAACCGATCAATAAAATTTCTAGTGGAATCATCTCATGATGTATTTCTTATTTCTTGAAGATAGAAATGATAATTGTTGTCTTCTGGATTCTTCAAAATTGCTATGTTTCCGAACACTGTACAAATATGAATCTATTATGGAATATGAATATTGCTGCATTATTAAATTCTAAAAAATATTTTTGAATCAAAAAATTCCTCTTTATTTCAAGCAAATTTTATTGTAGCGATTGTAGTTATATGCATTTGCAAGATTCATGCAATAAGATCACTCCTGATAAGCTATACTATAAGTGCCAAACTATAAAATACATGTTGTTTTTTTAAATTATGGATTTAAAATTTTCAATAAGCATACCTTAGCAGCGGATTCGGGAGATCGTGACCTTTGACTCTGCAAGCGTTGTATATTTTTTAGACGATGATATTGCTTTAGCGAATGACATGAAGTCGTCTAAACATAACGCTCTATTATAACCCCTAGATTTAACGCTATAACAATATAGTTAATCTATCCTATACTAATAAAAGATAACTTGTTTTACTACATAATAATATTAAGCCTCATTTAATATTAACTTCACGTAGGTAGAAATGAGATCAAAAACGAGATCTATGAGATCAAAAACGAATTTTTCATGAACGTTTGCTCTCTATTTGTGCATATAAACAAGAAAAAAAAAGCAAAGTGTCGGTCTGCAACAACCCCCCCCCCCAAAAAAAAAAGATTCGACCTTATTCAGAAACCAATAAATTTTTGTGATAAATGAAATGAAGGTAGCAAGAGTATTTTTCCCATTATCATCTTTAGTAAATTTCTTCATATATAAAATTCTATTAAACATTACTAATGTTTATAACACAAATTCGTTAAACGTTTATAACACAAAGGCGTCAAATGTTTATAACACAAATTCGTTAAACGTTTATAACACAAAGGCGTCAAATGTTTATAATACAAATTTGTTGAAACGCTGTGCATAATTTTTGAGCGATAATTGATAAAACAGGAATAAATTGAGAAAAATTTTCAAATATGCTTTCAGATTATTTAATAGCAAATGAAAGAGAATTAATCCTTAATAGAATAAAAAAAAAAAAATTCGAAGAAACCTTATCGATCAATTGTGATGGCATCGGTTCGGTGGCTTTATGTTCCATTTCAAGTGCTCCATTCTCATAGGCAGCTTTCTCGGCTGCTTTTTCCACAATTATTATACTTTCATCTGAAAATTTGAAAAATTTTTTGCCTACATATATTATACGATATCGTTTTTAATTAAAATATTAATTAAAATGCTTACATCGATCAACCAATGATTCGAAGCTTGTTGTTTTCTTTGAAAGAGAAGAAAAGGAGTAGAGGAAAGACTAGCAACAAGATCGAAGAGGATTTAATCATTGTTACGGGGATTATCACTGAAATGTTTCATCCATCTCATGGGAAAAAATTAGGAATCTAATTCGCTTGAAAACTACTGCTGATCACGATTATTATTGTGTCGGTTTCAAATGCGCTTAGTTGAAAGAATAACGAATTTCGCAAAATTCTTGAATTCCCATGACGTCCAATGAATTTTTTTCCCTGTTTATTTAGCGCGAAAAAAAAGAACGATGGGAATATTGCCCGTTCGCTATTTTTTTTTTTCGCCGTTTTACGAGATGATCTAAATGGAATTTTAATTAATATGCGCCTCTGTAAGCTTACACTATGACAAGTGCTTGGTCCGTTTGTGTGTCTGTCTGACTGTCGGTCTGTATATCTGTTCGTCTCAGCGATCAATCCATTTTGAGCGGCATTAAAGCAAATGCTATGAAATTTCGTCGGTATAATGTATACCGTAAAACTATGTTTATACTATAGTACGGTATACCAATAGTAAGTTTCAATGAATGTAGCCTGAATATTTTTTTCATTTGTTCTCAAATATTTCTAAAATAACTTCCTAGAACAACTTTCAATATTTTTGAAAGTCTTACGCTCATTATTTTAGGCGATAGAAGATTTGTGCTCTTTGATCTTTGATTTCTGATATATATTTTTGTTTTTTTTTAATTTTTATATTGTTTTCATTTATAAATTTTTATTATTTTTTAGGGTTATTTTTCCTTCACATAGCATGATCCGAATTTTCAATTCAATTTCCCGTATTGTAGTATTCTTCGTTTCATTATCCGCCACTCAGTTTTTGTCAAAACCTTTAGAACGCTTGCTCACCATAAGATCATTCAACTTTATGAGTTTGATTGAGAATGTTTAGAGCTCAAAAAAAAAAAGAAAATTGCTTAAATTTTCCACATTTTTTAAAATAAACGTGAAAATTTTTTAGAAAAAAAAAGAATCGATTAAATGAATTATAGTTCACTTAAAATAGATTCAATGCTTAGAAATTATAATTCACCGTAGCGAAGAGGGGATTACGCAAGAAGAGGAATGAATAAAAAAGAAAAGAAGAAATAAATAGGAATGAAGAGGATTAATAACAAAAGAAAATACCAATCTAAAACGAACCAGTTTTTGAGTGTGTTCATTCAACCATAATTATATTAGAGTAGAGCGTAAAAAAAAGTGAATATAACACGCATCAACAAATTCATTGGTCATTTTAATGTATGGTTGATGGTCATTTAGTTCCGTGATCCCCTCTAATTAAAATGAATCCGCATAACGAAACTTGTTCGTCGTTAATTTAATCACTGCGGTGGTCATTCGATTCGTAAATGTCCACTCCGAATATGATTGACCATCACAACGAAACGTTTCCACTCTTCTTTCATTAATTATTTTGTCAAAAAGAGTTTCCGATGTAGAAAGAAAAAAAAAATTCGCATAGTATTTTGATAATATTTTCATCTTGTAATGATGAAAATTTTATTTCATCTATAAATGCCATAAATAATAGCGTTATTTATATTTCATCCGGTATATTGAAACTAAATGAAAATGGTAATAAAAATTTTTTTGATGGATTACTGATATAGCTAAAAAGTAAGATAAAATGTCACTACCCATGTTAAATTTTAAACTTTAATTTAATTTTTATTTTTTTGAAAAATTAATAATCGATATTTTCATAGTTTAAAGAAATTTTTTTTAAAAAATCTTAAAAGGTCAAACATTAGCGTATCATACATTTTTCACTCTTTTTTTCTTTGTGATATTATGCTTAAATATCGAGGACACGAATACCCTCCAACTTCATCTATCATTTTCCCTCTTAGCACTCTCAAATATTACAGATTATTTTCGTTACTTGTTTTCGATTACAATTTAGTATTTACGTAGTTTTAATCTCAAATGAAAAGAGAAAACCATAATGGAGATTTTAAGATAAATAAATAAATAAATAAATAAATAAATAAATAAATAAATAAACAGATAAATAAATAAACAGATAAATAAGTAAATAAATAATTATTACATCACGCTATAGATTCTGAATAAGGATCACACTGGAAAAAAAAAGATTTCAAAGACCCACGTAGAAACGATGAAATATAGAATCGAAATCAAAAGAAACTAAAACGATGAGATACTGCCGTGAAGATGAAGAGTCAGCAACTAAACAGAATAGAAGAAGAAATCAAGAAATAAATGCCAAAGTTTAGAGACGATATTCGTTAAATAGTGACTCCATCGTAGACCAAAAATATGGGATAGGTCAAAATAGTACATACGCAATATCAATGCAATTTAGAAATATAAACGGATCATTTAAAAAAAAAAACTTTGCTCTCCTGGAACAGAGCCAAAATCTAATATATATATATATATATATATATATATATATATATATATATATATATGATGAGAAAATAATTGTGTAAAAATTATAAAAGTAAAGTAAAAATAAATATAAGAAATAAAGAATAAGAAAAAAAAATAAAAACAATTTTTGAACAAAACCTGTTCGTCTATTGCGAGCGAATCGCCACAATATAAAGGCGATCGTAAATGCAAGGATTAACGTTCCTAATGCGATACCAAATACAATAGCAGCTAACTGTACTTGTGTAAGACATGTTGTATCAGCATATACCACTTGTATAGTTAACGTTATAAGTATAAATAAAACGTTTGCCGAATTGTCTCGCATTGAATATTCGCTAAGATTGACCGTGACACACTATCGATGATCACGGACGACAATAAAACGATTCACCACCACAACGTTACGAATTTGATACGACGATGGCGACGACAACGACAACGACGATGGCGACTGTCGTCCTTGCAAGGACATTCGGGTGATTTTATCAATGCGTTGCCATCACCTTGCCTCGGCGATGATTTCAATACTACTCCATATACGTTCACCTTTCTATAATTCGTATATATACATAGATAAGAATATTATGCTGCATTTCTTATGTATCATATAGCGATACATGAGTTGTTAAGACAATATAATTTGATAGGTAACGATTACGGTTAAGTAGTAATTTAGTAAGAACTTGTTGAGATAACAAGTTGCAATAAGTTTTTAAGTTTACAGAACTTATTCAATAAGTTCATCAATTAGCTCTCTTTTGAATTTACTTTTAATTATAAAATCAATAAAAATAATGCTAACTTCAACACCGTAAATATAGTTGGTGTTGAAGTTAGCATTATTTTTATTGATTTTATAATGCGATCGTCTATGTAATTTGCTAGCCAAGAAAATTTTTCAAAAAAAAAAAATTATATTCATTGTGCAGATAATTACTAAAGAAACAAAACTGAGTCACAGAATTTATCGAATCCTCTCCCTAACCGTCCCCGTTCCGCCAATCCCCATACATGGAATACGAAGTTGTCTTTAATGATTTTTGGCGATTATATTCCGTTACCAAAGGCACTATGCTTCATGAGCTATGAATATTGAATTGATAGAGGAGCATACTACCTATATATATATATATATATATATATATATATATATATATATATATATATATATATATATATATATATTTCAATAGGCAGACAGATCTTGGCGCTATTTCATAAATTTGTAGGGAAAAAAAATTCTAATATGATACAAATATTCCCATTCGGGGAAATTAATTCCCATTCGGGGAAAACGATCAAAAGTAAAGGTTATCGACATCGCGGGAATGAGCGAATAGTATCGACAATGCCCTCTCGCGATGCCCTTTATGTATGTTTATTCGTCGATTTTATTTACTAATGATAGGGTGTGTTGTCCTCTCGAATATTAAATTCTTTAGTATCGCATTTCTACTTCATTGATTTTGTTCTCACTTAAATTATTTTTATTAACTAGTAAAACTAAATGATATATGAATAGAAATTTTTTTAAAGTAATTAGTGAAAAAAAAAATCCATAGAATTTTAATGCGATTATAAAATAAAAACAACAGAAAACATGGAATCATTCTTTTAATTATAGCTACATTTGTATGAAATTTTTTTCCACTTTTCTATTACTTTATTTTTTTTTTCAATATTAATACTAATATGATTGCAGCACTAAAAGAAATAGGAAAGCACATCAAAGAAGTTAACACAATATGTGCTTTTCTATTGTAAAATGAGAATTGATTGATTGTTTAGAAAGAGTATATAAATTTTTTTAACATATATTAATGCTCATATTCTTTTCCTCAGATTTGATAGATGAATCGTTGAATGTTTAAATATGCGATCATCATAATGCAAAGATTCGACCGATCAAATTTCTAACTTTAGCTTATCCACTTTCGGACTTTTACTATCAGACACATAGACAAACATAGACAGACAAGCGCAGACATTGCATGATTTTACTATAAATTACTTTATACATGCATATCTAAATAATACAGTAGCGTGTGCAATTCTGCACAATTCAAAAAAAAAGTGTATCGATAGGAAGTGAAAGAAGATGAAATCGAGAGGAATTCCCATTGAAGTGAAGTGCAAAGCGAGGTGACGCTTAAAGAAAACCACATTCGCCACTTATAAGGCGACATTTCTGTGGAAATGAACGCCCATTAAATTGTGCTAAATGTGAGGTGATGTCTCAACAAATAGAAGAAAAAAAAACAACTTCCATTGAAAACGAAACGGAAGCGCATATATGAGAAAAAAACTAGGTATCGTGAACCATCATATTTATTTTATTTTATTTATTTATATTTATATTATCTGTTTGCAAAATGTGTTTGCAAAGATGTTATTGCTAACGCTGTCTGTGTATGTCTGCTCATTTGTCTGATAGTTTCAACGTTGTAATTTCTAATGCCATAATTAGAAAATTTTGTGTATATACGCATTAGTGGTTTTTCTTTGAAATGAATATTCAATTTCGTCTATTTAGTTTAAAAAAAAGAAAAGATTAAAAATAATTAAATACTTTGAAAACTTCCAAATATTTTTGCATCCACTAAGTTTGCAAAAAAAAAAAAAAATAACAATAATACTTTTATAATAGAGATTCGCCAGAACGATCGAATAGCTAGAAATAGAGTTCCTTTTTTCCGGTAAATTTAATATAGATGAATAAATTTTTGGAATTTTATGTGAGAGATTTTATCCGGCAGTAATTAAATATTCGGAAATATGATGAAATGAAAATATTCTATGAGAATTTTCGAATGTTATTTTTCTTCATAAATTCGAAACAGTTCTCGTGTTTTTTCTTTTTATTTTTTTTTCACACTCCAGTGCCAATTCCATAAACAATGAATTAATTAAGGATTTTGGGTTCAAAAAAAAGGAGTTTAATGTGAGAAGTAGACTGAAAATTGAAGGAAATCGGAAAATTCTCACAATGCATATTTAGCGCAAATAAATAAAGCATTAAATGATGCGTAGAAACTATCATAGTCAAATGAAACTTGCTAAACAATAGTGATCACTAGGATATACGACATTTTTGCTTCAATCAACGCAACAATAAAGCCGCCGAATCGGTCGTCGATTCGAATGAATCGACAGTGTAGAAGTGTCGCAACAATGCCCACATAAAAATAAGCTGATATTAAAGGTGTACTTTACCTGGATTGGTGATCTGGATTAATTTATGGTCTTATCAATAGACGACCTAGATTTGGAAAGCAATCCGACATATCGATTGGTCTTTATACAACCGTATTTATCACAATTAATAAATTAATAAAAAATATTGTAAACTCATTAATAATAAAACTTTCACATCAATTAAATTACAGTTATTAATTTCAGTAAGAAAAAATCCCTTTGTTAGTAATCGATTCTTGAAACATGACTTGAAAACATTTTTGATGGCGAATGATCTGTGACGTCATTTTTTTGCCTCTCTCTAAAGAACATTTTATTCCATCATAGTTGAATCGGAAATATACGCATATCTTATTTATACCTTCATATATCGAAAAATATTATCCGCCTATTTTTCCTCACTCATCAATTCTTCTCTCCCTAAAGACCATAAACCAATCAATCAATAAATCAATCAATAAATCAATAAATCAATAAGCGATACCAACAAAGCGTTTCAACTTTCTATAATTATCATCAAATATCACGCAAATCTATCCATCGAATTGTAAATAGCGAATTCGGCACGCGAAAACGACGATGAGACCTGAAGAGATGAGGAAGTATGTAAACTCGCAAAAGAATAGATACCGAGTGAATTGATGAATCAACAAAAAACTAGTCAACATCCACTTGAAAGCTTTATTTGCACGAATAGCGAACTTACACTCAACAATATATAAATGTCGTTATGACGTTCGCTTTAATGCCGTCGTGATATTCACTCTTCTTAAAGTAAAAGTTTCAAAGCAATTGATTATCGCATATGAAAAGTCAATGCTTTGAATAGATACTATTTATATATCAAGTACCAAATATAGAAATTCAAATAGAAGTTGCTAATTTACCAAACATAAGAAACAAGGAAAAAACAACAATAAAAAACGAGAAATTAAAAAAAAATACAAAAAAAAAATGAAGCGATATGTATAAAAATTTCTGAGAAAATAAAAATAAAAATATTTAAAAAAAAAAACTTTCTGATCATTTATGTTTTATGTTATAGGAAATTCGTGCATATAAGGAATTTAGCAACTATTCGTGCATAGACCTATAGGAAAGTGCACATGCTTAAAACGGTGCGTAGGCCTATATAGCAAATATAGAAATTTATGTCTAATATCGGAAATATTTAAACCACGTTTAATGTTCGTGAAACTCTATTATTTAGAAAAATTTCAGCAGTAATTCTATATATTAACGGCATCGACAAGCATTAAAACAACTACGAAAAAAAATTAATAAAATAAAAGCCTCAATAAAAAACTCTTCTATTATATGTGCAATTATATAATCAATTCTTGCTAAAGAAATTTCACATCAAGTTTAATATGAAGTACAAATCTAATATACTCATAAACGCAAATCCATCTATATAATAACTGATGATAGAAATTGAATTAAAAAAAAAAAGATAAATCAACGAAAGCAAACCTCATTTAAAGCGGCATTTAGATCCTCATTTGTGATAACGATAGGATGTTCCACTAAATTTGGGTTTCCAGTTTCGATCTGCTCTACACGAATACGTATTGCATGCATAGTTGCACGTGAAATTATTGCATAGAGATCGGCACCAGACATCCATCCAGAACATTGTTTTGCCTCAAAGAAAAAAAAAATAACCTTCGGCCAAAACAATTAAAAAAAAGCAATATCCAAAAATATTCATCAAACTACGGTCATAGCAGGATGAATGAAGAACATATAAGATTGGATTATCTTCTATATATCTCCCAAAGGCAACGGGAAAATCTCCTGAATGAACTACAAAAATTTGAAAACCGAGGAGTCGTTAAGGTCGTTATAGACGGAAATTCAAAACGATATTGTAGCTATCAAAGGAAGTAACATACAATATGGGAGAGATCTACATCGGCGGCGAAGTTCACATTACGGCTTACGGCCCGTAGAACGCGTTCTTTAGTCTCCGCATCGACACCACCATCCACACGAACGATTTTATCAAATCTTTAAAATGAACAAAACAGTGTCACATCATTTACACAATATGCAGCTTGATCGATCTAAAATATTAGAGTTAAATGCTGCTCAATGCTTCAATGCTCAATGCTGAAGGTTGTATAGAAAGCACAAATCATAGAAGGATAGTCTCAATGCCTTCCCTCCCCGCATAGGTAAGTAAGTACCTGGTTGAATACAAACATCATAATAATTACCTATTTCTTAACTATTGGGTCAGCTTCGGTCGTATATTTTCATTCAGTTTATGCTCTTTCATATCCCCGACATCGTTGGAAATATAGGTTCCCAAAAACAATTGAACAAAAGCGATGCAAAAAAACCTATTTATTTAAAAAGTGGGTCACCTTTGGCTATCAAAATCTTCTGTTTGTGCTAATTAATATTTTAACGCACAACGCAAATGAAAAATCAAAAAAAAAACGAACTAAAAACTATAAGTTGAAAATAAAAAACAATAAAGAAGCAAACCTTCCAGGCATTAGAAGTGATGGATCGAGAAGATCGGGTCGATTTGTTGCACCAAGTACGAATATTTTCGAATCGCCCAATGAATCTAACTCGGATAACAACTGTGAGACAATCCTATAATTAAGTTTACTGCAATATTTTATTGAACAATAATAAGCACTTAGCACATATTCGTCGATTCGATTCAATAATCACACTCATAAATTATCACCAATCGACAGACCATCAAGGATTCGATTAGCCAATATAAAGAGCTGGAGATGAGAATGGCCCCCTCTCCTCTTATCTACCCGTTTGCCTCTTCCTCCACTCTGGGCTAATCCCAGTACAGATGTAATTCATCTGCAAACCATAAAACTAAGTAATAGCAGTTCATTTATTAATCGACCTTTTGCCGAAAAGGTTTATTCTAGCATCTGCAATTAAAAAAAAAAGTTTAAATAATACTATATATAAATATACAAAGAAAACTACCTATCGGTGACGCCTGCAGAATCACCTGAACGACCTCTATTCGGTGCAAGTGAATCGAGTTCATCGAAAAATACAACGCATGGTGAAGCTAATCTTGCTCGCTCAAACACTACAAATATATCTTTATAATTTTTTGATCAATATTTTATAAATGAAAAACAAAAAATTAACTAAAAAAAATAATTCTATAATAGACTAAATTTAGAGAATTTATTCGATCTAGATTATGAAATTATATGTTAGAAATTTTTTTAAAGTAAAATGGTGAAAACTAAAAATAGAAAATTAAAAGAAGTTCGCCACACGTCGCCACACATACAGATCAAAGATCATAAATAGTATGCGCCGTTAAAAAAAACCACCTTAATATACTATATAAAGAAAGTTATATGATTCCGTGAATAATTAATTGCGATAATGCTTCTTCTTTTTTTTTCTTTTCTAAACCTTAGCTTCCCCTCCCCCCACTTCTCCCCCATCCTTACCTGTCGCCTCTGTAGGTCCTAACCCCCGCCCCCAGAATCGTTATCGGTGATTTTGTAAGCAACAGAAAATATTCGTAGTAATAGAAGTTACTTCACAAAATTCCTTTATTTATTCCAGCAGTAATCAATAAAACAAATAAAGTAATACATATAAAAACATTAAATCACTCTATTTTACCAACAAGTCCATAAATTAAAATTATCATATGCGAGTAAACATGTGATACATTCTATCATTACCTATAGAAACTCCGAAAACAAAGTTTTAGTGAATATTTAGAGAACCTTCACATAAGAAAACTCAATAAACACTCAAGGAAATTGCCCACACAATATCCCACCTACGTTAATTCAATAATACCACTAGATCAGATATGAATAGTCTTCTTCTTTTTTCGAGATTATGCTAACAAACAAAACGGAAGAGATAGCATAGCCGACCACCATACTAATTACTAATAACTTTAAATATCAGCCGAAATTATTATAAAAATGATGAATTTAAGTGCAGATATATGAAGAAAACTCTGAAAGAAATAAACTTAAACAATGAACCTTTACGTACGTTACATTCGGATTGTCCAACATATTTGTTGAGAAGTTCAGGTCCTTTTACACTTAGAAATGTCACTTTGAATTCACTTGCAACAGCTAGAATAGAAAATTTGTGAGAAAAATATAAAATTATTATAAATGAAATGGTCATTTTTTTTTTAAATTCTTTTAATCCCTAGAAGAAATGAATCCATAATATTAGTAATATTCAAGAAGAAATAAAATAACGCCACATTTAGAAAAATCATCAACAATAACAGAGAAAAATCAATTAATTTAGCATAAATAAATAAATAAATAAGTAAATAATGAAACAGAAATTAATCAACAATTTTTTTTCAAAAAGAAAACCTTTAGCCGTGAGCGTTTTTCCACATCCTGGTGGTCCATAGAGAATGACACCCGATCGTTTTAAACCTTTTCCTCCTCGTAGACTCATCTCCAAGCTTTCGCAAATTATTGCCTTTACATCCGTTAATCCACCAATATCATCCCAACTCACATTCGGAATCTAAATACGAACCATTATAAATTCGCAACCATTCTTTTTTCAAATTTTTTATAAATAAAAAATATTTTTAATCATCTTATTGTAAATTCCTCGCTGAAAATATTCAACGAGATTTAAAAACAACGGAATCAATAAAATGTAATAAATAACTACTTCTATAATCTAACATTTTACAAACCGCAAGAGGAAGAAACATCAATGTAAAACTTCATATTTGGGGATTTTCTAGTAAACAGATGCCTAATAATAAAAAAAAGAAGACCAAATCAAGATAGAAAACACTCCCTGCATAAAAAAAGGTGCGACCTTTGAAAACAGGCAATATGCGACCACTCCAGGTAACATGGTACGTCTTACAACGGTACGGTTTGACGATCATACGGTTGCGGTACAGTAACCATCTTAATTAGAACCACAAACGGACAAACAGGTCTGTGAATAAAACTCATTCCGGAATCGTTCAATTCCACTTAAACTTTCAATAGGTGTTTTTAATTTTACAATAACCGGAAAGAGTCACATTTTAAAAAAAAAAATTCACAATTTGAATAACAATAATAGAATATATAGGAAACTAATGAAGAATTTTAATGCATAGATCCAAAAAAAAACATACTCTCGGTGCACCAATAGAATCCGCGAACGATTGATTACGAAGATCGATAGCCCATTCGATATGTTCGGTTAATAAAATCTCACTAAAAAAATGAACAATTTAATTTATTACAAAAGAATCAACTTTTACGTAGATTTACAGGTTCAAAAAAAAAATTATAAACAGAAATCTCGAGAAAATTTTTAGAAAGGATATAGATAATTTCAAACATTTAAGAAACGAATCAAAACAACCTATGCAAAACAATTTTAGATAAATAAATTTGAAATATTAGATTAATAAGCTTAATAAGCTATAATTAAACTTGATATAAAATAAACCTAAAATAGAAGAAATAAACTTAACGAAAGAGAAACTAACGAGTTTGTTGCATGCTTACGATATAATGCATCCGCAATAACCGTATGTATCTCAGCAAGAACGAAACCCTGCAATCAACTGTTCGTTTCAATAATATATAGCCTTATTTGCCAGTTAGAAAATTATTTGTTAATGAGCTATGTTTAAGGATTATTCTAATTTTTGTGGGTACGGGCATCTTGCGCAGGTAACCTTTCTTCAACTGCCTTCCATGGGTAAGAGACTCTGTTGGGTGTGGGTAACTAAGGTATATCCTAGGGTAATCCATTTCCCATATCCTCCACAATAGAAGATATGTGCACATCTCACTTCGTGAAAGCATTTGCAGCTAGTTTTGATCGTATTGATGGTCATTAGCCAATACAGACAAGTGGACGATGTCGGAGCTACCATCTCCCATCAGCAATAGGAAGGTCGTGAACTCTTGACTAACTCTCGAATATATAAAGTGTAACTTACACTTGTATGACGAGCAATTAACTGTATATCAACATTATTGGGTATTGAAAGTTCATTGAGAAAAACTTCAACTCGATCTCGCTCTTCAAGATTTGGTACATCAATTTCGTAGAGAAACAACGATCGCAATGAAGGGTTGAGTGTTGGAATACAACGACGATCACATATGAATACAATTGCACATGCATGAGATTCATTAATGCAACGTTCCATACATGCATTAACTCGACAATCTGAAAATATTTCAAAGGAATAATAGATTATCTAATAATCCCTCACCTCTTATCTAGAAGAAAATCAACTATTCATTGATTTTTGAGTTCCCATTTTGTTCAATTCAATTTCTATTTATTACATGCGTCATATTGGCTCTCATATATGATAACATATAAAACAAACGAAGTTTTTAAAAAATTTTAACTGATAATTTTAGTTTTTTTTTTTTATCAAAAGCAATAGCAAATAAACAATAGTCACTATCTCTCCTTCCTCCTTTCAGAGTTCCAGTTGGATGGCATAATAGGGTAAAATAGAACAAAAATATAATCAAGGCAAGTTTAAAATTGCAAAGAAAAAAAATGAAACAACATATTCAAAATTTAACCGTCATACTATTCGGTCATTTTTTTCGATAGAACGAAAGACAAAAATTGAAGTGAAGTTTCCAACTTTTAATAGTTTAAAAAAATTTTTTTTAAAAAACAAAGAATTGAAGACGAAGGAAAGGTCATAAATATGTATTTATAAATGCAAATTAGAAAAAAAAGAAATTATTTACTTACCAACTTCACCTGTGATTGGATCCAGTCCAATTACATCGATATTGGAAAATATTACCAAACAGAATTGCTCATACGCAGCAGCTGAAAAAAAGTTTCTCAACTTTATTCAAAAACAAGTTTCTCAACTTTATTCAAAAAAAAGTTTTTCAACTTTATTTGCACTTAATTTAAAACAATTTTATCGCAGAGATATAAAATTTCAACGGCTAACAAGTCTAATAACCCAAAATTACAAACATGATTAAAAAACCGCTGCGGGAAAGAAATGATAAAAAGAACTCATACGACCATTTAAGGATCCAAAGGAATTTCTTTTCTAAATTCTTAATTTTTTCTTATTTAATAAAATCAAATTCCAAAAGATTTTCGACATTAAGCGCTAACAAATCAAAGTATAATAATGGTGATATTAAATAATACCATACAAATATGTCTGTATAACATAACGCAAACGCCCACCATCGTCGTTCGAGACCATTTGGTCAATTCAAAGAAGTACCTCAATCTAATTTTTATTGACTTAATTTGTAATCGATTCAAATGATAGAAAGAATATTTATTTCAAAAAATAAAAAATTTAAAAAAATAACCTCTATGAAAAGCTGCTTTTATTTTAGCTTCCGATGTTCCAGCCACTTCACTCCATAATTCCAAACAATCCACATCGATAACGTTCAAATAGGCGATACTAGCCAAGTAGGTAAGCAATAATTTTCTTCCTGAGCCAGGTATACCACTAAGAAGAATGCTTAATGATCTATTCGTATAAATGGATGTATGTGCGTTAATTAATGAATGCAAACGATATGCTAGTTTACGCAATGGCTCCGGTATAAAACATTTCGGAGGCAAATAAGGAACCGGAGCACAAATACTTGAAACCTGAAATTTATTAGATTACTTAATAATTATTTGATATATATTACTTAGTTTATCTTACTCAATTAATTAGTAAATGAAACTTGTTTCAATTAAAAATTAATATTGTTCCCGCAACGTTTTCAATTCAATAAAGCTTATTGACAGCTTATTCTCTTTCCCGACCTCTCCTATAGCATACATTTGCATTGTCCGATTATCTTTCATCAAATCCAATAACGCTATACATATCAGCCATTAAATGGCAAAGCTCTAATATTGAAAACGTTTGAGAGAACCAAATTGTGATAAACCATATGGACTTGTAAAGGTATACGCAACCCGAGATGATAACAGAACCTCAGGTAAATCTTAAATAAATTAAAGACTACTTACAAAAAACTGCTACATTTTAGTGAGGTAGCTAAGTGATCTCATTTATCTGCCTCTAATCAATAATCTATCATCGATCTTTATTTAAATCTAAATCATGAATTGTATTATAAAGAACATAAAAATTATTTATAAATAAAGAATTAGCAATATTCACCTGATATAATGCTGATTGTGTTGCATCGATTAAGAATGTATTCATTATTTCAGCTTTTCTATCAACTGATATCACCTTCAAATATATTATATATATATATATATATATATATATATATATATATATATATATCAAATGAAACGTTGATAACAAAGAGAAGACAAAGAGAGCGATAAATATTAGAGAAATCAAACATTAGGAAATGATTTGGAGGTGATAATAGCAAAAACAATGATATAAATCCATCACTTATAATAGTCAAGTATCGCTCACCTTGAAAAATACAACTTCACAATCGTTGTATATTCTGCGTGTATTTTCCACAACAAACACATCACTCACTGACATTAATCTATAATAAAGAATTTATAAAATTATAAATAATAGCATGAAATAATATATTTAATATAAATGATTATATCGTTCAATATCTCTTAGAATTATATGGGATGAGATCGAAGAAAATATAAGATACTAACAAATTAGAATAAAAATCAACCGCAATAATTTCATAGCAATAAAAGCTAGATAAAGAGGATTGGTGATTTACATAATAAACTGATATGACGCATAATTTCATCCAAGAATTTCGCGATCAAGGAAACCCATTGGACGAGAAGGTGGGGAGTAAAGACAGGAGAGCGCCTTGTTCCCATAAGAAGGTAGGATTGTGGGTGGCGGGGTTTTCTGGTACCGCCACTAGATTGCGTTTGGCTACTTCAACTACAAAATTTCTTTCGAATCATTCAACGGATCATAGTTTATAATGCTCTTCTTTGCAACCTCTCCCATACCCTCCCCTTATAAATAAGAACTGACAATAAAAAACAACAACATATCTATACAATAAAAAGTAATCCCCTCAATTCGAACCTTGGAGTAGAGAAAAATTGTCGAATTTCTTCACTTAAATCACATTCATTATAGAGTGATGATTTCAACATTGCAATATGAGCGTATTCGACAGTTATCATTGGCGCATCGACATCCGAAATTCCCTTGAAAATAAATCATTGATATTGTCTTCAATCATTTGCAAAGAAAAAAATTTTTTTTTTGAAATTTTAAATTTTCAAAAAATAATTGCTAAAGCAGTTGAACATGCGACATCGTAATTCAAGATATGAATAACGCCGAAATAGGCTTGAGAACGAGTATCATCATATCATTTTCCATGATACATTCAATGATGGACTGCGCATCCTGAAAACTTCTCCGGATCCATGCCTGCCCACTTTGACGTTGGATTCTTCGTAAGTGCTTCCTTGCATCATTTTCTTTTAAATTAAATAGTAGATAAATAAATCCTTTTTATCCCATATCAAATCCCTTCAAAAGCGATATATAAATCGCTGTTCAAAACAACATATTCCACAAATATGCATCGTTATATGCAAAATAATAATTTTTATCACTATATTCACAAAAAAAGCAAACAAACAAATGTTTTTTTTTCGATTATTTTCACGTATTAAAGCGAACCCTTATCTAAATTTACAAATGAACTAAATGAAATTCAACTATAACGATAAATTGCATTAATCACAAAATAAAGCTTAACACAACTTTTTTTATCATTTGATAATCTAATCAATACATCAAAAAAATGATAATTCTTATCATTTATTAACCAGCAAAAAAAAAAATTTTTTTTAATGGGAAATTGGAAAATTTTTCAATAAATGAAAAATGAAAAATTTAACCTCAATAATGAAATTGTTTTCGATATTTGAAAAATTCGAGAACATATTAAAGAAGCATAGACGAGTTACAAATGCTTCACCGAATTGATTCAATCTTTGTGAAGTATAGCGAACATAAAGATATCTTTCTATACGTTCGTATGAATTCAATGATCGAAATACAAATCGATATAGTGACGACGATTTCAGAGAATATGCAAATGCAATTCGATTGCTGATCCATATCACTCTGCAGTCACAATGATTACTGTTTGATTATAGGATTACTGTACTATCAATATTACGGTATTACTATACTACCACTATTACGGTAAATTGACTTTTCAATGAGCAAATGAAATCATATGATTATCCACTTATCGTGCCTCACTTAGATCATCGTACAACACAATGATGTGAAGGTCAAAGTATCAGATAGGCAGTTGTTAATTGAAAGTCTGAGGCATAGAGAGGCCCTCTAAAATAAAGTTTAGAAGCATAATCAACCGACCTATCAGTGTTAAAATCATTCGTATTCAAGGAGAGTGGCAAAACTTTGATGACTGCACGACGTCGACTCATCGAATTTCTCGTCGTTGATAAACGAAAATAGAATATCACAAATGGTGCTATGCGAATGTATTTGATAATATTCTCTCGTTGAGTTAGAGGTATTTCCATCTCTTATCAGCACAATATAACACAACTTCAAGTGATAACGATCCTTAGTATTATCTCTGAATAGGAGTTTAATATTTCAACTCCTATAATGCCCATAGAATCAATAAATCTCGGATAGAAAAGCTGAAAAGAATATTTTGGAAGTTTTTTTGAATATTATTATTATTATTATTTTTTGAAAATTCGAGAAACTTTACAAATTTTCTTATTTCATTAAAAAAACTTTTTTTTCCTACTTGAATTTTTACTAAATTTTCTAATTTCTAGTATTTTATAAAATAACGAAATAGTATGATTTCAAACATCGCTATAAATACATACGAATCATTGATATTTTATTTTTTAAGTATCAAATGTTACGATCATAATTTAGCAAATCCGAACGATTTACGAGTTGCAGTTAGTCGATTTGATTCAATAGATGATAAGATGCTTATCAATCACTTCAGTTATCACTTTGCGGTCTACCTTATCTAAAACTGTTATAACCACCTCCTCGAAAAGTTGTGAAAAACTTTGATGAATACAAGTTACCCTTCAATAACTATTCCACCGGAATCGCTGTATCATTTGAATATCGCAAATCTGATATTTTTTGAATCGACGGACGAATCGATGGAAGATAATCAAATCATCAAAATTAAGATAATTCATTGAGATTAATGATTACTAATATATCAACAACAATAATATTGCATATTCTATAAATAACATTTTATTGTATATTTCACGCACTATTTTTTTAAAATATATATGTGTAAAATAAAGTGAAATATATTCGAAGTTATAAAATACTTCAGCTTTTTTTTTTTGATTTGACGATCGCCGACTCTTGAATAGTACCTCAATCGGTTAAGAGAATTTTTAGCCAACATATATTTCGATAAAGGATTTGACCTTTTTGTAAAACTTGAATTAAAGCATTCTTTCTTCGCCAGGTAAAAAAAAAATTAATCCAGATCTACAACCTCTCATTATAAGAGAAGCAAAAATAATCGTCAGATTATAAATAAATATCCCGTTAAAAAATAATTTATAAACAAAATTTTCTGATAGATTTTGAATTTTTTTTTTTTTTTGAACAACATATATCTCTTCTCAACGGTAAGTCGCCGATGACGGGAAAGAAAATGGATACAGTTGTCCATGCTTGACATATAAATTTTTGAGATTCTTCCATAAACCAATCATAAAATTTAATGCTAAATTTTTATTAAATTTACGGAATATTTCTAGAGGAATACACAACAACGTATGTAGAATATTACTTGATAAAGCACTGATACATTCGAAATAAACAATGCAACAAGTAGAAAGAAGAATACAAACAAACAAATCTTTACCGCTCAATTAAATATGAAAATTATCAACATTTTTAATAATTATTATAATTGGATATTATTATATACCACTATTCAATATATTAATAAAAAATATTGCATAAAAATTTCTTCTAAGCGGAAACACCTGTTTGCATATTTGTTGCAACTTTTTTTTTGAAACTAAGGAAACTGCAAAAGTTATTCGCACAAAAATATAGATTTGAAAATGAAAAAAAAACACTTAAAAACTGCATAAAAATGTTATGAATGCTGAAAATTATTTCATAATTTTCTATGCACATTATTTGCATAAAAATCCAGGAGTCTCTTTTCCCGGGAAGTTTAAACTGATAATACTCGGGTATTTTATAAATAAATTATTTAAAGGTAGTACACTTATGAATATCTTTTAATAAATAAACATCTGATGTATAATTCCCATCTTTGGCAAAATTAAACTTCCCTTTCCCCTGTCTTCCCTTCCCATCACCGACAGGTATTTGTCCAAAGAGCATGAATATCAGGCTCACCTATTGAAATATCTCAAAAAAAAAAGTTTGAAAAAAAAATAATTCAAACGTTAATTAAAATTAACTAAATAAATCATTTTCTTCCCATAAACTAATCTGAAATATTATACAATAAAAATTAGCAAAAGAGCACCATTTACAAGTATCATATACGACAACCAAAAGAATGACAATCATCAGTGTAAAAAAAAAAAGAATAGATAAATGCATCAGACTGTAAGAAATAATTAACTACAAATTAACTAAAATATTAACAAATAATTATGCAAAAAATAAAGATTATAAATATTAAATAAACAAAATTTATGCAAAAAAAAAAGAAAAATTACAAAGAATGCATCCAACATTTATAAGAAAATACGATATGCAGCACTTAATCAAAAGCAGAATATAATCGGAAGGATCCGATTATATTCGGATAATAACAGTGTTGGATAATAACATTACCGGTAATAGATGGGATAAATATGCAAGTTTTATAGGTGTAATTTTATTGACATCCACATTCACGCACTTGCATATCTTGATATCGCTTTAGAACCACATTTTGAGCATTATCGATGAATAAGATCTTCATTGATCGTAGTGCTGAAGGTGCACATTTCGCCTCAGAAGTCCTTTAAGTAGATCAAATTAAAAAAAAAGTTTCTGTCCCTATTTGCTGTCCATTTTCACATATTTATTTATGTTTTTTTTTCACTTTTAAACGTTGAAATAAATAAAATAAAATTAAATTAAATTTAAAAAGAATCAACAAAAGCTTACAAAAGCACTATTCAAAAATGCTCGATATCTTCCTATCGCCTTTCCGGTAGATAATCAAGTCAAATAAGATCAAAATTTACCTAGTGGGATCAATGAGGTGTACAAGCGTTTGTACAATAGCGTGATTTGTTGCATTCATATGATTATTTAAAGGGAATGAACAATATCCATCACAATAATATGCGTGATAACCATCCGGTGCGATTACCCAATCCTATAAACTCTCATAAATAAAATTAATGCATCACATTAAGTAGTAGAAAATATCTCATCCATATTGCATAAAGAAGTCTTTCAATCACAAATGACAGCAAAGCTGCTAATTCCTTCCCCTCCCTCCTCCCTCCCTCTTAGTTCATACCCGCATCAAGCCGTATAAAATCCACTTGCTTTATAAACTAATATTGAAAGCATAAACCATTGAAAGATACCTGGAACCACAAACTAAAAAAAAATGAAAAATTTAATTTATGCAAATATATACAACAATTAAAAATCGTGCACCCCAATTTAGTGCTGGCGGGAAAAAAATGCACTTTCTTAGCAAAAAATTAGCCACCTTTTATTATATTTCTGCCCCCCCCCGGATCAAACAAAAATAGGATAACAATTAACCTGCCATCCAAGATCCTTGAAATCAACATAAAGCGTTCGTCGACGGCAACCCTTGTTGTAAGCTGCAACTCGACGACTCTTGTTTAAAAACCGTATTCAATGGTTATAATTCTTAATGATAATAATCATAAATGAGAAAATGTACCAACCGGGTGGTACCAAGAATCCTTATAAGGAAAACACCTCTTTTTGATTTTTAAATACTATTAATGTTGGGGAAAAACCCAAAAAAGCTTTTATTACCGATGAAAATTCACATGCGAAAGCAATCGCATTAGAAAATTATGCAAATGGACTATTCGGAAAACAATCCTGCGATAAACTACTCTCGTCAACTCGATAAAATTTGATCTTTGGTCTATCTACCTTGACCAACTAATATGCAAATAACTAAATAAATGTCGATGACAAATGAGTAAATGAAAAAAAAAATAGAAATAAACTCACCCGACTGTCTAAGAGGATCAGGTCTAGCCGAAAATCCATAAGCATAGTCATCGAATGCAGTGCTAGCCTCAGAACTCGCATCACGTTTCACACGATCACGACCATGACCATTCTTATCCACAAACGAAGCGATTGCAAAACTGTGCCATACCCCGTAACTATCCAACGATCGTTTCTCGCATAAAAAAAGATTTTTTTTATTAAAACAATTAAACTTGAAAATTAAACTTCAAATTAAATTAAACTTCAAATTAAATTAAACTTGAAAAGAAAAGCGAATTTAGTGGGAAGGTCCTTACCTGTATCCCCTCCCCCATTCCTCAATAAAAGCTCCTTATCTGTTCGCTTTTCTTTTCATCTAACAGCAAAGATAGATGAAATAAATTCAAGGCGGAACCTTGATGACATCGTTCAGCTTAGAGTTTTAACTCGTATTCACCCAACATCCTCCCATTCCTTAAATCTAATCTAAAATTCAAAGGAAAAACATTCCAAAATATCATAAATTCTGCAATGAATTAAAATATAATATTATAATCACCTGGAAAGCGCATATATAATCACCAATATCAAAATCCACAAACCAAAATATCAATCCCCACCCCCTTCCCATTCTTTTCGTCGTTTAAAATCCTTCCGAATAAGGTCATCACAATTAAATTCGAAATGCAAACCTCTCGGTGATAAAGCAAAGAGCGTTATTGCGGGTACGAATGCCGGATTGCGTGTCCATCGTAGTAATGCTTCAGTGATGTTAAATACAAAGTGCCCACTTCCGCTAGTTAACCATTCCGCTGAACCGATTCGTTCTGATTCGCTTCAAAATAAAAGTTTATTCCCACTCTTCACTTATGCTTTATTTCATTCTCTTTTAAAATCAACAAATTCAACTCATATTAGATAAGACTTCTAAATGTAATAGCAATATAAACCTTCCAATAGTAATACTGGTAGTAACAAGAGTAATGTTTTGCCCTTGAAACTATTATCCACACCACCAAACTTCACTATTAACTAACACAAACTGCGCAAAAAAACAAACAAAAAATAAATAAATAAACGAAATAAATAGATAAATAAATAAATAAATAAATAAATAAAATAAAATAAACAAAAAAACTCACCGATTTGTTGGAATAAATGCAGTCAATCGGGCTGGTTTCAAAGGACTATTAAATGAAACTCGTAATTCCGCATGCAAAAGACGACTTCCTCGTTGAATATCATCCAAATCAAAACGTAAACGTGTACCAAAATCCATATCTGGTGTACCATCTGAAAAGAAAAGAAAAAATTCTGCGCAAAAAGAAAAATATGGGCAAATTTGGAATAGAAGGTACTTGTGGGTAACTTATCGGTACATCATATGGGCAAAAATATACCATAAAATTATACCATACATGAACGATGAGAGTTAAAACACCCTCTCATCTCTCAAACTTATCCATGTGCATCCATCAAGTTAGTAGAACTGCTAAAAGAATCCCATCAATCAAAAATAAAAATGTTTGACTCAATGGTAGCATAAATTTTTTTATAGTCTCTAGCATTTATTTTTTATTTATTTATTTATTTTTTGAGAAAGATCTAACCACGAGGAAGGAAAGAGACGATTGTATCCGCTTCACCCAATTCGATAGCCTTTCGTTCGGCTGCCGAAATCGATTGACCACTTTCCAAATATCTAAGGCTCGAAAAAAAAAAATGAGAAAAAAGAGATATTACACTCGGCGATTTTATTTTAATTTATTTTAATTTTCACAAAAAAAATTTGTTACTTATATCCATTTTCATTTACAATTTGTTTTAATTTTGTTTAAAAAAATATTTGAAAAAATAATTTTAAAAAATTATATCTATAATTTATTTAGAAACCAATGCATAAATCAGTGATTTCAGCGATAATTTAACAGATTTCCTATGCAAATTCTTTTAGGCATATATTCCACTGATTATGGAAAAAAAATAAGAAAAAATAATTAAAGCTTTTTTTTCTTTAAATTTTAACTAAAAAAAAGGAAAAAAAAAACGAAGAAAAAAAATATTATCGATACTTATAGGCAGGATTGAGTTCAACATCTTGTTCTAGATTACGATAGAGTTCAGCCATAAAACGTGACGCAAGTTCATCTTTTACACCACCGGCTGAGGGTACTGGTTCTTCAATACCAAGAAGTTCGAGAATTTTCGATTGTAAACGTGCACCACCTTTCCTAGAAATTTAAATCAACTAATAATTGAATCTATTTTAATATTTTCATATGCAAATTTTATTCTCAAACATAGGAAATGATCTCTTTGAGTAGTTTATAGTTTATAGTAGAGCAAACTACAAGTAATACGTTGTTTATTCGTGCCTTATTGTTTAGTTAATAAGCACTACCCCTGGGACAATGAATGTTACTTACAGTAGGAATGCATAAAATATTGGTTACGATAGGAAGTTATCTCAAATACTAAAAAAAACTGGGTGAAAATTACTCGAAAATATTTGCGTGCAAGAAAAAAAAACCAATTTGAAAAATTGATAAAGAAAAATTTAGTAATTATAAACGTACTGATTCACCGGAAGTGGAATAGATTGTGCATCTTCATTATCGACATAAAAACCTGTTGCCGTATATGCCCATATAATCGAAAAAATTGATAAAAGATAAATGCAAATATTTTGCAAATGCATTTGCGATTAAAAAAAAAAATCTGCAAAAAGGAATATATATTTGTATAAATTAAATTCAACGTTAACAATAATTATTTGATAAATCATTGAATATATAGCGTTATATTATTGTAAGATGAATACGAAATAAATTTAATATGCTCAACCAGGTATTATCTATATTCTATATTCACTCATTTTATTTGTATTCTTTCAATTAGTAGGTTTTTTTTTTAAATCATTACTAGTATATTACTCCAATATTCGTATATGATAGTATATTGTATATTTCTATGGATATAGGTAGGTATTTAAAGTTTATATTATAATATACTTTCATATAAATTTTCCCGGTCAATTGATCGCAATATTAAAACGTGAATAAATTCCCAGATAGCGATCATGGATACCTTTGCCTATTTTCGGTGGGATCACCAGAATAAAATCTTAGATGGGGTGTAACAAAACAAGCGAACGATAATATCATAGATCATTATTTTTCAATTGATGGGTTAAGCTAAAACCTCCTTATATGCAAAAATAATTGATGTAATTTATAAGCTATCAACACCTATTATATCAACAGTTCGCGATCGGCGTATTCGTTGGCAATATAACTAGTGAAAACTAGTGAAAAAAAGGTAATCGTTGAATGAGACGGAAATTAAATGTGGGAATAGGATACGACAGACAGACAAACAGACAGACGGACCGACCGATATGCAGACACGCGTATATATGCGTATGGATATGGCATCGTTATAATGCTGAAATTTCGTGAAAGTAGCAAAAGCAGAGGATCTGATTTGAAGCCTGATAGAATCAAGACTATCGTAGCTAAATAGTGCACTTATAACATCAAAGATAAGATGCAACAATAGCAGCCGAACCATGCAATCGGAATGGATCCGACTCCGGAATAAGGCGCTTGATCGACACGCCCACCACCATCGTGACATTTTCACTCTACAGTATACCGGAATATATTGCGCTGCATGATTTGAAAGCTACATCCTGAAACGAGTAACTGGAACTGTTTGATTGGAAAACTCTGGAAAATTCCCCTTGCAGAGAAAATTGATATTAATGTTGCGGTTTTGATGGTTTCCACTTTGATCGGCGGGATAGGTTTGAAGACCGGAAGTTGTATTGCTATCGCTAGCGATGCGGGGGGTCTAGGAGGTGTTTTATTTTTCCTCAACTATGCGATGGGTTTGCTTATCCCCGATCGTTTACACTATTTCCCTTGCGATCTTAATATTTTCCAATTTGTTTTTTTTTTGGAATTATGCAAATTTCGATGGTTATTGAGTGAGGAAATATTCTTTACTGGTTGACTACTTTTTTATGCAAATTTTTGATTCTGTAATAAGCAAATTGTTGAAGTTGATTCCATTTATTTCTTGTTTGTTTCACTTTCAGAACGTATCGTTCTGCTTGACGTTTCTTCAGAGAGTCATTGTCGTCGAGTTCGAATTGCTTATTAGGTGTCAGTCTATGTGTGTGGCATTGTTTCGTTTCGGATATGCATCTCTACAGTTTTGTGAACTGGATTCTCGCTTGCAACAAGTAATGCAGAGGAACCCGTCTCGTTCGTGAAGGGATACTAGGATTGCGGGATGGGGGGGTGGAAAGGGGGGGGGTTAGGGGGTGTGGGCTGCTATTTGAGATCGAGGACGGTCATGTATGGCTTGAAGTGGTACTTCAATTCCACCTGAAATCTTCATCGCTTTTGAATTAATTATCGTGAATTCAGTTTCGATTTTCGTAAATTAATTGCCGATAATCGGATTTCGAGTTATGGAATTTTTTTTTTTGAATTCTGTATCAAGTTTTTTTTTTTCTTTTAATTAAATTTTTTGCTGCTTTGCGACTATTGATCTTTCAAAAATTGTTTTTGATTAGCGTTAAATCGCTAAATTATTATCACGATCGCGTAAGCTTTCATAATGTATCACGTTTATTTAGTTTATTTCTTTTTCAGACACATCGTCAACTTTCAGTCAGTGTAGTTGGAGACGAGTGATGGCCAACGAGGTAGAACGCCATATTTATCTAGTTCTTTTTTGCTTTCTTTTAGTACAATTAATTGAGAATCTCTTCTACTCTTTTTTTTTTCTTTTTTTTTGGTGAAGATGATGAATGGAATATTTTATAACAAAGTAGAAGGAATAGAGAGAGAGCTTTCGATGGACAGTTCATTATTGCGGAACTTCTTGAATATTCACCTGATTCACCCGACGATCCGTCCATTCGCAAAGAGTCGGCGCGGGTCTGTCGACTTGCATTCGCGCGCTATTCTGCACCTTCTTTCAGAATTGACCATAGGGCCGTATATATATATATATATATATATATATATATATATATCGGAATAATCTAATGGAATAATAAATTATAGGCTCTGAAGGAGAAGGAGTTAGGCAATGCAGCCTATAAGAAAAAGGATTTCGAGACGGCAATAAGTCACTATGATAAGGCGATCGAATTAGACCCAACAAATATAACGTTCTTTTCGAATAAGGCTGGTTAGTTCTTATTCATCATATACAAATACTTAATTAAATCTTTTTTTTTCTCTATTTTCGTACCCATATACAAAGCAATTCTCATTGAATATGCAAAATAAGAATTAGAACGGAAAGCCCATTATTTGGTTAAGGTGGGGGAGGGGGGAGGCATTAATGGATGGTCATTTTCAGTAGTATTAAAGATTGTTGTACTTTTAGGTCATCAGCGGTGTTGAAAATATTTTCTTGTTTTATTTGCTGATTTATGATGGTATATATACATATTGCAGCGGTATTATTTGAGCAACAAAAATACGACGATTGTATTGAATTATGCAAGAAAGCAGTCGATGTGGGTCGTGAACAGAGAGCCGAATATACACTCATTGCCAAGTTCGTTATTTAGCATTTATTTTAAGAACGAATTTAATTAGGCATTTATGCGTTTTCTTTTGGAATTTTTTTGTAAACTTCGTCGTTTTATACTCATCTAAAAGTGACAAAATATAATATCAGCGATTTGCTTATAGTAATTAATAAAAAATACGTAGGTGATTGAAAAGAATTTTTTTTTAATGAATAAAAATATGTAAATTTAAGTATTTTTCGAAACTATTCATAATATTGTAGCTTCCGTCTTCAAGGTTTTTGTATTTCTCGTTCATTCGTTTTATTAATAGATTTGTTGAAATTTTCTTACTGCTTTATTTCTCAGTTATTGTAATAGGTATGAGCCAACAATGATTTGTTATTTTGATCGTTGATATGAGCCACTTGCTGAGGGCTGAATTCTGTTCGATCGAAATATTCATGCATCTACTTTTTTGCCTTACTTTCATTCAGTTCCCCGATCCATGAGTATATCTACATTCCCCGATCCATGGGTATATTTGTATTCCCCGATCCATGGGCATATTTATATTCCCTATTTATTGTTGAATGTAATCTGTTTATGTTCACATTGATTCCGCTTATAATAGAGTTTACATTCAGTTGCATATTGCATTATCTGATTAAATAAATGAGGAGTATAATCGATTTGAGGGGATTTCAGAGCGTTGACTCGTATTGGAAATGCCTACTTGAAGCTTGATCAGTTAAAAGATGCAATCACATGGTTCGATAAATCGCTTTCCGAACATAGAGATCCTGTAAGATTTATCTTTTTCTTATGTTTTTTTTTTTTAATTATTTTCGTGATTTGAAAATTTTTTCGTACTCTATGCAAATTTTTTTTTTCATCGAATAATTCATAACTCATGTCCGGCTTATTTATGTAGATTTTACAGAGGGAAGTTATTATAAGACTATCCTTTTTTATGCATAGAAGGGACCTATTATCTATTGTTATCCTTAGAATCGCGAGGGAGTCTTAGGTTAGTACTGGATTCTTATTCCATAAATTTGAGAGTTGATCGGTATACGATTGGTATCCTTTCGTCTATCCTTGGATTGATCTGAGTGGAACGTATGTGGTGATCGTTAGTGGCAGATAGTGCTCCACTCAGAAACAGCAAGTAAATGTCATCGCATTTGTTCGATGAATACCAGTATCGGTCAGTATGACCATTTCATTCCAGCGCTTCTTTTAGAAATTGAAATGGACAAAGAAGGACGGGGGGGGGGGGGGTACTTGACGCTTTTCAGCTAAGAAAGTCCGCGGAACGATGGGGGATTTGCTGTAAACGAATTTAGCATTAATGATTAGATCGTTTTCATTCAAAAATCTCATGCCGGCAAGGGGTTTTTTTGAGTGGGAATGAAGGAAATACTAGGGAAGTGGAGACTTTGGCTTAGGAATATGCTTATATTCCTTTATTTTTATAGTTGCATATGGAGATATAATTAATAATATTGTTATTGAAGGAGTTAGTAAAGAAAAAGAAACAACTGGAGAAGGATTTGGCCGAAAAGGAGAGACTCGCTTATATCAATCCAGAGATCGCCGAAAAAGAGAAGACTCTCGGCAATGAGCTTTTTAAGCGAGGTATTTTTATCATTGAAATTGATCCGAGTTGAAAATTTCCCACGTATAGGTTGATTGGCGTTGGTTGAAACGTTTCGAAAATTTTATACAAGTAGGATTTATTTTTTGTTTCTTTGAATATTCGCTATTGATATCGCATCTTTAGTTTGTTCTGAGATAAGATTTTGTGCTGTATGGATATATTTTTGTGATGAATCATCCCACCAATATTTTTGGATGAATATTTTTCATATTTTTTCAACACTAATTTTTTTTTTGTTTTTAATTTATTAATTCCTAATCGATTGCTGCTATCATAAAATACGTTTTAATCGAAAAAGAATAAGTGAATTGTCATGAATTTGTTGTTTTTTTTTAATGTGTTTGAGATCGACTATTTGAATGACTGTTTTTTAATCCTCGATTACAGTGAGTCAGATTTGGCTGATTTCATCGAATATTTAAATTTCTTTTTGGCAGAAAATGATCTTCCATTTGATCTGCATAGGTGAATAGTGAAATTTATTGGTGGTGCTCAAATGTGCTCAAATGCGAACTATTTTTGAGTGGGTATTGAACAAAAATTACATCGGAATCTATCCATCCTTACATATTCGTCAGTGGTGACTGGATTAAATATATTGTTAGCGATGGTTGACTAGCTTTACCTACTTTAATGCGTTAATAATATATTTATGAGTATATTAAGGCAACTATCCAAGTGCGATGAAACATTACAACGAAGCAATTAAACGCGATCCGGAGAATGCGATCCTCTATTCGAATCGTGCTGCGTGCTATACTAAGCTAATGGAGTTCCAACGTGCGCTTGACGATTGTGAAATGTGCATCAAGAAGGATCCCACTTTTAGTTTGTTTTTTAATTTTAATTTTTATTTTTATCGTTTTATTAGTTTATTTATCGTTTATATTTTTCATATGAAAACTAAATAATTAAGATTGTTGCGTTATTGGTTGCAATTTTTTGAATTCTATTAGTAAAGTAAGTAGAATTTTTTGGGTATTAAATTAGTTGGTATTGCAGTAAAGGGCTATATTCGTAAGGGTGCTGCGTTAATTGCAATGAAAGAATATGGGAAAGCGCAAACGGCTTTCGAGGTGGCACTCGCACTCGATAGCAATAATGCAGAGGCTAAAGAGGGATTAATGAATGCGATTCGCAACAACGATGAATCGCCCGAGAAAGCTCGTGAACGTGCTCTTCATGATCCTGAAGTACAGGAAATCCTTAGGTATGTTGTTGTCTTGTTTGTTTTTTTCTTTTTTTAAAATCATTTTTTGCTAATTTTTATTCAACGAAAGAAGTGATTGAACAGTGTTGATAAGCCATTGTTTTCTTTTTAGCAATGTAATTAATCTTTAAAAAAAAATTGATGTATTTAAAATAAATAGTAAAATTCTAGATCGGAAAATATTCTTATGGAATGCAAAACAGAGTTGGAATAGAGCCGATGAAATAATTTAATTTATGTGAAGAAGTGTTTTCGTGGGTTTAATTTATCTAGAAGGTTCTTTCGAAGGTATGAAACCAATTGTTAGCCATTGATTTTAATGCTGACGACTCGCATTATATTCTCATATAAATCAGATGTTTCCCACAGAGGTAGGAATAATAACATATTTTTTTCCCACCGGGCAATTTAGATCTTCAGAAATCCCCTCGACATCATATCATTTTATGTTTTCGAACATAGCAATTTACTTCGTTTTTTTTTTTTTTTTCGACTCCCTCTTTCGCGCACTTGATTTTTGGGAATCAACATCAAAAGGAGAGTCTTCCGGATCGCCTAGTTTTTTTTTTTTTTTTTTTGTATTGATGAAGATGAAAGCATAAATAGAGTAGCTAATCTAATTTTTTTGATTTTCAGAGATCCTGGTATGAGACTGTTATTGGAACAGATGAGCAACGACCCTGGAGCGGTACGTGAACATCTTCAAAACCCAGATATCCTGAAGAAACTGATGAAACTACGTGAGGCTGGCATTATCCAGATGCGATAATTTTTGTCCTTATCGCTGCATATAGTCAGTCACTTCTCAATCATTGGCTCGTTTTTAACGCAAATATGCTTTCATGCATCTTCGGGGGGGGTGTTGACATGATGTCCACAATGTCTATTTTCCATATGTCCCTTCAGTTTATTTTTCTTGGTCGTTTTGATTTATGAGGTTATATCATGGATGTTGGGAATATTACTGTTAGAATTTTGTTGGAAGTGGTTTCGTTTCATAGATTTGGTTTCAAATAGTTCATTTCAGTGCATGTTTGCTGGCGTTGGGCGAATAGCAAAACCCTTTGAAATGGGAGGGGGGTTGTTTCGAAGAAAGGGGGTTACCGATGTGGTTTTTGGGTCCATTTTCAATGGCATGATTAGGTATTTTCTGCTGTGGGAGGAGGGGGGGGGGGGTGGGGAACATTATACTGTTTATTGCTATCTTCATATGTCACACTGTTTATTGAACATGTTTAGGATTGGTGATGGAAGGATGGGAGAGGGAATTACGCAGAGGGAAGAGGAGTGTTTTCAGATGGTCTTGTGGTTTTTACCGATGCACTTTCTTGCAGTAAATTTTTTTTTTTTTAGAGAATTGGTTCTTTAGTAAATAAGGGGCAAGTTTTGAATATTATTGATCATATGGAAGGGTTAGGTTGCTGTGAAATGTGCTCAAGGCTTGGTTAATGACGTGGTTAAAAGCGATCGTGACGTTATTTATGAGTCGCTGAAGGGAAGGGAAAGGGAGTGGAGAGTGGAATAAGTTGCAGTTATAATCTTAGAGGATGGACTAATGACAGCCGGGTTGCAACAAACGTATATTCTTCGATGATATATTTTTATTCCCCAAAATATTGCTGTTGTGTTGTTTTAAAATGGCGACAAATTGAGAAATCGTTTTTTTTGTGTTTAGAACGATGCTTGATTTTGCTTGTTGCCGATATTTAAATAAAAGGTCTCATTCTTGTTGCTATAAACGCTATAGAGGTGCTTATGGTTTCAAAAATTCCTGAAAAGTGGAACACTTGCATAGAAATCCAGAGGAGATTATTTGATGCACGAAGAAAATAATTGAGAAAAAAAGCCAATAAATGTGGTCGATATTCGGCGATAAATTATGCAAATATTGTTGAAAATGCACTTTTTTTGAAGATATCTTGCACGGATATTGGAGATTAAACATCATTCTACGACAGAAAGTATAAGAAATTTTCCATTTTCCCCGTAAATGCACACGAAATTGCATCGAATTTAGAGAGAAATGCCACCAAATTGGTGGGGGGGGGGGATGCTAAATTTCGGCAGGGAGTTATAGGTGTTTTTTCATCTCAGAAAGGTGAAAAGCACAAGATTTGATAGTGTGGTACTGGGAATAAACGATCGTTTGCAACAGTTATCTCTAAGATTTTGGGGAGGAATTACTAAAGAGGGAGGGGGAAGAGGTTTGCTTGCTTATTTATAACATATCACTGTCCTGATATACCATTTTAAATTTTATCCAAAGGTGGTCGATTGCTGCTTAGCGATACGGAGTCGTTTTAAGCTGATCCAAAAAGGCTTGACGTCTCGGGATCGTGATATGGATCAGTTGTCGTATGAAGCAATGATATGACTTATACAAAATGAGCAGCTTATCAGCTGCAGTGATATGATTTGTGCAAAATCAACTTATCAACAACAATTTAATCAGCAATATGATCTGTGCAATATATCGGATGAAGTGAATAACGATCGTGGTGTTATCGAGAGAAGAAATTGAACGCGTAATCTCTCAACGGTTTCCTTTAGCGAATTAGGATCATTCACAAATGCACGCAACTGAAATTTTTATTCATTTATTTATTTTTATTTTATTTATTTATTTTTTTTGAATAGGTAATCTTAGTAATTTAACCGTATTTTTATTGGTTCGACTGTTCATATAAGCCATGAGCGAAGGATTTTTTTGCGACTCAACTGGTTGTAGGATGCGTGCAATTCTTTTCCATATATACCTTCCCTAGTTGACGGATCCTCATTTGCAAGTGTGATTTAGGTAGTAATTCTATGACGTCAATTATGACGTCATTCCAAATTTCAGATCTTTAGATGAAGTGGCTGATCGAGAAAGCCTATAAAAAAATGTTGTGACAAGAATTAATGTGCAGGGTGGGGGGGGGGGGAGGTGGAGGTGGGGGGAGTTAATTTCAGTGCGAAACCTGCAAAGGATACCCTAATAGTGCAGGTTATCCATATCTTTGAAACGATCGAATACTCTTGAAAAAAATTGCTGACAATCAGGTGCCCAAGATAGTGGTTATTCCTTGCCGGTTGTTTCGGGTACTTTTTGGCTGAGATTAGAAGGGCAACGGTAAAAGAGGGGGGCGGGGCAGGGGGAAGGGGAGGGTAAGTCAAACGAAAGGGAATATTGAATTAAATCCACATGAAATAGGAAACTATCTAAATAGATATAGGCATGTTGAAATGTTTGCCTAAACAATAAAAAATCATCGGAAAACTACTAATAAAAAAAACAAAACAAAAAAAAACAAATAAACAAAATTTACATAAAAATAATCGAATTGTTATTTTATTTTTGTTGATAGTATATTTAACTGATTGTGGTCCCATAGGAAATACGCTGCAGGTAAATAATACAGGTAAATTATGCAATCAATAACTACAGGTAAATCCTTATAATACTGATAAATAATACAAATATCTCTAACCAATCGATCAACATCTCTAGCACGTTGTGAATCAAGCCAAACTTTAGCGTCGAATTCGTTCTCGAATTCAGTATTTGAACCCAACCAGAAACTATATTCAAGAATATTCTTTGCATCGCTTAATGAACTCGATTTCTCTTCGTTGAGTAATTCCGCACATATCTGCAAATTTATTACCCTCGACGATAGTATGTGGAAGTCCGATCGATAATAATAACTTATGGTCAATCATATTTGGTCACTAATATGTCTCTATCTCGTGGTCATCAACCTATGGTCATTATATTTGACCACTAAGATCTGGGGATTTCTAGGGATCAGGTGTCATAATTTTTGCAAGCTTTTTCTTTTGCAATCAATTATAAATACACAATCCAACTTCTTCCTCAAAAACAGATCGAATTTTTAACAATAATTTATAGAATGCAAAATGCAATTTCTGCTTTTTGTGGGGATTTTCTTTCCCGTGGGAATCTTTATGGGAATCTTCTAAAATAAACAAATCTATTATGTGGAATTTCTCTATTGAAACATACAAATAAACAGCAATTACAAATAATAATTAAATCCGCTGGCTGAAGAGGGGATAAAAAGAAATTTAGAAATGAAATAATTTTAAAAAGTTTTAAAGAGAACTGAATTTTTTGAAAGAATGCCAATTATTTTTTAAACATTTTTCAAATTTTCGGTGCGTAATTCATTCATAAATTAAATTATTCTGTAAAAAATTAATTATGATTTTCTTTAGCCTTTTCTTTAAAGAAAAATTACAATTCATTTGACTTAGAAGGCAGCCAGTAAATTAGTCGAGAGAGGGATAGTTTTGCTATTCCTTTACCCGAATTGGTCTCAGCTCTTTTTCTGGCTCTTGAGATCGCGTTTCCCTCCCCCTTCCTGAAATCTCCTTCCTTCCCACCTTCCCTCTCTCCCTTTTTTTTGAAGTTTTCTAGCTTTATTTCATATAACCACTCGTCGATTCATTGAAGTCGATAGTTAACGCTCCCTGCATATTAATTAGTAAAAAAATCTATCAAATACCGCAAATATTTTTAATTAATGCCCCAAAAAACCAATGTACAAAAATATTCTAAGATACCACAGAAAAAAAAACAAATAATAAATAAATAAATAAATGATAAAATGCTGTATTAACGAATTTTACTAAACATATCTTGCAAAAATTTTTCGAATATAAATTACAAAAAAAAATTACTTTCTAATTTTTATTATTATATAAAATTATATTTATTTACTATAAAAAATGAAATAAATTACCAATAATGCATCGGAATATGAAGAACGTTGTACGATCGTTGGTATACCGTTATCCATTTTATGATGTAGTAGTGTACATAAAGCACGAAGAGCATATTTACATACGCCAACGCTTCCTCTCTTCGACTCTTCCAAATCGTCGCTTATAGTTTCCTTGATATAACGATACAATTGGGGGAGGGGGGGATGTGATCAATCAATTCTCTGCTCCAATCCCCTCCCCCCCCCCTGTTCTCCGTCGAATGCCGACGGTATTTAAAAAAAAAAAATCGAAGCTTCAAAGAATCTAAAGATACCATTATTTTTGATGAAATATCCGTTGATAGCATTTTATGTTATCGTTTAATTCACTAAACAATGCTAAGATATGCCTTATCTATCTAGAAATATGCGCAATAAATATTAGATTTAAAGTTTTTCTAATATTACTTTATATCCTATTTAAATCTTTTAAAAAAAAGTTTAATTTATTTATGATGAAATTGAATAAAACTTAAACTTGAGCATTTTTATAATTCGATAATTTAAATTAAATAAAATTTATTGTGCTTTAGAAATGAAACGATTTTTTAATGTTTCATATTAATGAGCTAATTGCATTGAAAAAAAAAAAAAGAAATGTTGGAGTATAATAAAAATAAAAATGCATTCATTTTTCGCAAAATTTGAGAAATGAAGACATACCCTTAATAACATAATACGTGGATATTCAGATGTATCCAGCGTTAAGTTGAAATTGCTCGTTCTAAAATACACCTTTTTTTTTTCTAACCTTTAATTATTAAATGATTATGCAATCTATTCTACATTATTTAAGAATACTATACAGTAAGAAATATTCTTACTGTATATTACTTTTAGAGATAGGAAGCATTGTTACGGTATATTACAGTATGTTTGGCGATGATTATAGCGCTCTATGTAATCATAAATTTACTTATAAGAATAATTTTGATAACTATAACTTAGTTGTGCTATAATGATTCTCAAATTAGGTTACTCAACATCTAAATATCTTTGTTTGTTATGTCAAATATTTTTTATTTATTTATTTATTATTTCGTTAGCTTTGATATAAATAAAAATATAAATAAAAAATAAAAATACAAAGCATTATTTTATACTCAACAAATTCTTTTTATTAATTATTAGTTTATTAAATAAAAGTGAAAAAAAAAAATATAACCGATATGCCAGTAGGAATTCTTTGAAATTATTGCTTAGTTGTTCGATACCATCTGATTGTAGAGATTTCAACGCACATACAAGTTGCATCATTATAAAGCATACATGACGTTCATATATCTCTGCACCCATACGCTTAAAATTTTTCGTATTTTTTTAATGAGAATGTTGTATAATGATAAATAAATAAAGATAAGAAAATAATAAATAATAAAAAACAATACTAGAATAGAAGAGAAATTATTGAGAAAAAAGACTAGAATTTAGTAAAGAGTAAAGTAAAGAATAAAATTTCATTTAGTGAATTTAGTAAAAAAAAAAAAAATAAGGAGCAAAAAATTGAAAGTCAAATATTTTTATCTCATAAAAAAACGACTAAAATAATCAATTATGAAAATACAAAAAAAAAATTATACCTTATCAAAACCATGAGCTGCTAATGAATGAAACGAGAGTAATGTTAGACGTGGCATAACAAAAGCTTTACACGTTCGACCAGAAAGATACGATGAATCTTGAAGGAAACGTCGAACCTCAAATTAGAACACATCAAACATTGAGTGAATATATTTGTTACATAAATAATTATACACTATATAAATGTATGAATAATATATAAATAATTATATAAATAATTGTATAAATATAAATTATATAATAAATTATATATAAATATATAATAAATTATATAAATAAATATATATAAATAAATAAGTAAATAATATATTTTATATAAATTATATAAATAAATAATAGATTTTACGTCATTGTTAGCGGACATCTTGAGAGATATAATTATAGTGGCCAAAGGCATAATGGTCACTAAAGTGACCATCATCTTAAATACTTCTTCGAGTAGCCAGACAATAAATGCCCGTATATGGATAAATATGCAATATGCTAAGCAATAAAATGAGTATTTTACAATTGCCTAAATGAGTGCAAAACTAGGAGTATTTGATTGCATTAAGAAATAATTTTTACGAAGTATTCTTGATGTGGTCTATTTGAAAGAGAGACCGCATATAAATGATCGAAATAGAAATTCTAAAAGTTGCAACATTTTTTTTTTCTTATAGATATTCAATAGTTTTAATGGCTCGATCGTTTAAGGCTAAGGAAATCTTATATGTCCTCGTCCATGTGGCTAATCATTTTCTATTAGTTGCGCAATTCAAATCAAAGAATCTCGTATTGGATATTACAGTAACTTATCTAGCAGCTGTGAATGATGGAATTTGAGAATTGATATAAATCCATCGGAAATTTGGATTTATGTTAATTAGAAAAAAAATTTTTTTTGATTTTAAGGTCCCTAAAGAATTGCGGAGGGAGGAACCTATGGAATTTGGGAATTGCGGGGAATTTTATCGAGTAAAAAACTACGATCGATGAAGTTGACAATCTTGAGTTGATTAATCATTAAATTCGAGGTATCATCTAAGATTGAAATTATATATCCTGAATCACGTCTATACGAAGGTAGTCTGTCATAGCAATCCATGTGACAGAATTGTTTGTGCATACTTCACCAGAGTTGTCTTCAATTTCGACGAGAACAGGTGGATGATAGAGCATTGCATTCATTGGTGGTCTACTTATTGAGAGTGGATAGTATTGCGAAGCAGGCGCTATCTGAAATGTAATTGAATTGAAAAGATCTGAACCAAATAGAAGAGAACAGAAGAGAATAAAAAAGAATAGAATAGAATAGAATGGAATAGAATAGAATAGAATAGAATAGAATAGAGTTGAATAATATATTATTCATTTTTTATGAATATCACTTATCACTTATCAATAACACTTAGTATCATTTATCAATTTATAACCGTCGTTGAGGATTTATGCATGAATAGAGTGAGACTGATGCTTTCATTATTTTACTGCTTAAAGTGCTTTCTTTTTTATTAGAATACACCATACTCGTTGAATTTCGGGAACATCATCTAGTCGATCATTTTAGGTCTTGTTTTATAAAAACTATCGCCCCCTCCTCTCACTATGTTCCTGCTCCGTTTCTTTCCTTTCCCTGTATCCGCTCCCAACGCGAATATCTGAAACAAACCGTCCAGGAAAATATAAACCTATCATAGCAGCACGATTGCTTTGCGTCATTCGCATAACATTTTAGCAGTCATATATTTGAATACAAATTTATTGTCACTAACTGTAAAATTATTGAATTTGAGAAATTTTAATTTAATTCATAAAAAAATTAAAAGGATACCATAAGTGTAATATCATAATTATATTGTCCATCACGTGCAATAGATGCATCAAAAAACATCGATGCGCCTTTTATAAGTGTCGGTGTAAATGATTTGAAAATAATATCACTAAATTTCAATCTAAAAATAAATTATAAAAATTCTGAAAAAAAAATTTCATTCACATTTTTTTCATCACTCTTTCAATTATTAATGATAAAATAATGCACTACTAGATTATAAGATAGAAATATTAGTGTGCCGCTCTTATTAGTTCTTTATGCTCTAGTATTGTCATATTCAAACATTAAACAAAAGTATACACTATAGAAGTGTGAATATTGATCTAATCTAGATACTGGAAATCCGTTTATAGATAGCACTTTACTTGTCAGTGATATAATAGATGTTTAGTTGAATGCAATTAAAAATGGATTCTTATAATAAAATAAATAAAAATATCCGCTTAAAATTTTCATTCAATTATATGTTTTCTTGAAGGAAACTAGATTGCCTAAAATGTTGGAAATAATTAGATTTTTGACAGTAATTTTTTTTTAAATTTTATAATTGAAATCTAGGCTAGAATGGAATCAGAAGCTAAGATCGAACAAAAATGATAGTTTTTAATTGATGTTCTAAAGAATTAAATTCTTTTAAAGCATTTTTTTAAAATGAATTTACCGGTCGGTTTTGATAACTAAATGAGCGATAGATGTATAAGAGTTGATCATTCATTGTTTAGCTATCCTACTAGTAAGGGTACACTCTACAAACACCCGCAATTATTTTAAATATAGATTCTCAATTCCCATACCCTCAGTCTCCCCCTCCCCCATCTTCTACCAAACGAATTGGGAAGCGAATAGCTTCGAAAATTCTGCAACTATAAAAAAAAAACGACAAACTGATTCAATTTCTCATTTGATATTGGTATATCTCGAGAGCGAACATAATCGCCAAGATGTTCCGCTATATAAGCGAGTGATTCACGATGATTTAATGTCATCTGCAATACTTTACTTTCTCCACTTTTTTAGAAGAGTAACTAAATTTTGAACGAGATTGCCTGTGAATCTGAATTTAATCGTCCAGAAAAATTTAAAAAAAAAGAAAATTTTTTTTTTGAAAAAAGTTACAAATTTTTCATAAAACAATACAGCTGAAAAAATTTTTCACTTTCATTGCAAATAAATAATCTGCTAGAATTTTTCAAATGGATTTTTCTTTTTTTATTCGTCGTAATTTCATAATTTTTCCAAAAAAACAAAAACTCTTTTTTATTAAAGTACCATAGTGACCAATTTTCCTTAATGCGCGAAGTTGCATGTATCTTAAAATTATATATTAATTTCAATTCACTTATTTATGGAATATCTTTCAAATAAACTACGCAATATTTTAAGTGGGAAGTTATATCTAAATGAATCAAAATACCTGATTATATGCCTCATCGATAGTTTTAGCTCGATGATTTGTGATCGGTGTTGGAGGGGGATGCGACGGTGGTGTGAGTGATGAACGTGATGATGATGGAACACATGGCACAGGAGAATCGGATCCACCCTCGTCACTAACTGGCATCGATACATTAAATGATGTACGACCAGGACTTTGCAACTCTATGAATGGAATTTTTAATCGCTTCATTGAAAAAACAATTTGTTTTAATTGATTTGTTTAATTAATGAGTAAGTATTTCCTCTAGAGATCTATAGCACTTTCCTTCTTACAATATTTGTTATAATTCTAAACTTTACTTTGAAATAGAAAATATAATATATGAGAATTTTGTTTGTAATTAAAATATAAATTAAAGGTGACATAAAAATCGAATAATCTAATACCAATGCAATTTTTTGCAATGAGATTTTTAGCAATGCATATAATGAAGTGAAATCTTTTCATCTAAAAGTTGATGATGCATTAGGAATATTTATTAATTGAAAAAATCAATTATGTAAACCTTAATGAAATATTTTATTAAATTTTGTGCAAATGACAAATAAAAATATTTTAAAATATTTACGCTAAAATATCAATATATTTATAGGTATGAGTATTGAGAAATTTAGTGAATGAAAAAATATTTCATGCATTTAACTTATCTTCTTAGCGAACTCTTTCAAAGATTTTTTTTATTTTTTTGCATATTTTTTTCAATTTTCTTCAGTTACTCTCAAAGATAATATTCCGGGCGGATGTATAAATAAATTAAAAAATTATAATTCCGGCAAAGAGGACAATTGATATCGTAAATTGGCTAAGCTTTTCAAATTGCAGTGTTGTGGACATTAGTCAACATCACTGAGTTCGGTTCTTATTTACGAATCGATATTTTTCTAAACAATAGATTATCACTGAAAAAAATGATAAGATGAGCGTCGAGAGTGATAAAATTTATCAACATGAACGAGATTTCCAATCGGATATCCGGTCTATTACATTTCGCTCTCATATTAATCAATAATCGATTGATCATACAAGTCGAATATGCAAAGAACATTTCGATAACTATTGCTGAGGTGAGAGAATTGCATCAAATGGTAATCGATATCACTTAAGTGGAATATTGAAGAAAATTTTCTTTGATGCATTAATAAATGCCAAAAATTAATCAATAAAAAAAAAAAACCAAACCAAAGGTTTACAAGAAAAGAAATTATAAATATTTATCATAAGAAAAAATTTGAGTAAAAAATTTTTTTCAACTTTTTCCAAATATTGAAAGCGTTGAAGTCGATTCATTATTGCTCAATTCATTATGTGAATAGGGACGTTCTCGTATAAAACTACGTGGACTTCGTTCACGTAGACGAATTATTGCATTCTCTTTTTGTGTATCGTTAGTCATTTGTCGTTCGTTTCCTTCAGATGTTAATTTCTGAAAAGTTTAATATCCTGAAATATCCTGAAATATCCTGAAATTTTAAAGTTTAATATACAATACGGTCTACTTGCAATCATCTGGAGCCTCTTTTCTCATATTTAAAAAAAAAATTGGGGGAGGGAGAGGTGGAGGAAGGGATAAGAGGGCAAAAAGATGTTGAAAGAAGACGAGAAAACATTTAGCTTCATATCTATCACAATATCATACAGTATCATACAGTATCACAGTATCACAGCTTTCGTTTTTTATTACCAATCGGGTGAATAAATGCCTATAAGATATAGAAGAGCAAATTACAAATGATGGCATTTTATGCGTAAAAATTGAAATAATAGGTGAATGACATATGCAAACCAAAAAAAAAAAAATGTGTAGATAATCGTCTGCAAGAAATTTGAAATGTATAACATATAATATGCTTCTAATATAACCTTACGGGAAGAGATTTAGCGATTTTTTTTTTCAATAAGGGCAATTTTTCAAAATTTTTAATATCCGAAAAATTTCAGATATTTGCGATTCAGAATGTAGCTATTGAGAAATTCAAGCATTCATTTATTCTCTAACACAAATAAAAGTGAATAAGGGTGGAACTAACATTTTTCAGACTATATGACGATTGTGATTTGTTGCCTTCTAGAAGTACGGGAATTGTTCTCAATGCAGGTGATGGAGGTGAGAGTGATGATTCTGAGAGTGCTGGTGTTTGAGGAATATCGTCGATATCCGTTTCCTTTACCCGTACCCATTGATCTGGGAGGGGACGACGTTGAGGTGCCTTTATTGCCGGTATCGAAATCGTTAACGATGGAGGATTATGAGTCTGAAATTCGATATTTCTTCATCAATAATCTTCGAAGTCAGTGCTATAGCATCTTTTTTAGTCTATACTTAAAAATTTTTTTCCCAGCATTTATTGAATATTTTAAAAATTTCTACTCTTTGAAGTAAGGAATTAGCGAATCTATTGTTTACTAGCAAAAAAGCTTGATCTATTTGCGCGCTAATTTCTGATATATATATATATATATATATATATATATATATATATATATATATATATATATATATATATATATATATATATATATATATATATATATATATATAGCCTAAGGCAACAAATAAAGGCATTAAGAACGCAAGTTTCCGTGTTCAAAACGATCTTATTTGCATAGGGCGGTTATGAAGTATCTCTCAATTCTTTACATCTGATTAATAATCGTCAATTTCTATATTACTCTAGTTTTCCTTCAATTTATCAATATTAATATAGAATATAAAATACAATATTATTCAAATATATTATTTAATACCAAACTAAATTATTCAACTAATATTAAATAATATATATCTAAAATAAACTAATAAATAATAGTATATCATTTCCTCAGTCATGATGAAATCCACAAATTTTAACTTAATGAAGCGAAGAACTCTCATAAACCGCAGAGAAAAACATGAGAGACTGTTCAACGTTGGACAATTATAGAGGCATTAAATAAGTGGTGATAAGTGATAAAATAGGTGATAAGGTGATAAGTTTTTTTACAGTTTTTACAGGTAATAACTTTCTATAGGCTGCCTAATTTTGAATGTGTTTTTACGCTTAAAAAATTACCTTTCCATGGGTGAGATGTTCGTTGATTGAATTATTCTCAATAGGGAATGAATCAACTGTAAAACGACGATTTGCATCACGAGCACGTATCGAACGAGAATTATTCTCACGCATTATATGCTCCTTTGCATTTTTCTTTAAAAAAAGAAAAATAACACAACATGCACTAAATATTTCTAGTTGAAAGGAGGGAAAAGGCCATTGCAAAATGATATAAACAAAGAATTTCCTTTTTTCCTCGAACGCTCATTTATGGCAACTTTAATTTAAAAAAAAATTTAAAATTTTCCGAAATAAAACCAGGAAAATATATAATTTTTTAAAGTTCACTGTCAAAAATATTAAATATCTATTAATTATATTTATAGGTTTATTTAATTAAAATTCAAATTGTTGAATAATAAAAGATATATCAAAAAAATTGACTATGAGAATAATTTTCGCTATTTTAATAAGGCAAAAATCATTGAAATATATGCGCAATATTGAATTCATATTTTACTTCTAACATTATCCGGGTTATCCATGGGTTATCCATAAATCCGGCTCCGAATTATCCAGAAAGATTCGTTTTCCTTAAGTAATTCGCTGTAAAATATGCGAATATCCTTAACGATCGATAAAATATGCAAAAATATTCCACAAATTTATATTTATATTTCAACAAATAAATAGAAAATAAAAAATCCTTTTCGATTGAATTCACTCTTTAAAAGCGAATATTAGAAAATAAAGCAAATTGAATTAGTCGTCATTATATACGGTAACACTCGATATTTGCACTATGGAACATGAAATTTTTCAGCACATATTATTTGAAGTGCTTTTTTAATTGAATGAAATGAGTCAAGTTATTTTATTATATATAAAAAAGTAAATATTAAATTTACTAATAAGTAAACGAATTTAATACAGTTCATTATATGAATATATAATTGAATAAATAATTTAAATATGATAGAATAAAAAATTTAGAAAATAAAATAAAATAAAAGAGAATAAAAATTCGAAATAAAAATAAAATTAAAAAAAATAAAATAAAGAAAAGAAAAGCAATATCGCTTACCTGAAATCGATCGAGGATTTGTTTAAAATTATGTGCTCGAGGTACGGTCTCTTTTGGTGCAATAACCGAAAGTTCACGCCTCTCATCTTCACTAAAAAAAAAATTCCTTCGAATATTTTTCTCTCTTAGTAAGGATTTATTTGCGCTCTTAAGTCAATATCCAACACTCACCAGGAACACTTAAGTTTTTTTCTTTCTTTTTGAGGTAATTGTTGTTGCATAAATAAATGGTAAACTAGTTCTCATCGACGAATACCTTTAACATCGTTTTTTAAAACTTATTCTGCAATCGTTACACCTTTAATATATTATAGAGTAATAATTTGTTGAAATTATTTTATAGTAAATACTATTATTAATTATTTGTATTACTTGAATAATAAAAAAAATATTAGATATGAATATAAAAATAAAAATAAAAATAAAAAATAGTAAAATTAAGTTTTGCAATGGTAAGTAAAATTATAGATATAAAAATTACAATTGTTACTTTTTGCAAAAAAAAAATCCATACGAATTTATTTATTTTGAAAAAATTATTTGAGAATTTTTGCCATTATTCGGCAAAATTATTGGACAAAATGTGGAAAAGAAATCTGTCTTTTAGTTCCTCTCCTTGAGTTCAATCATCAGTAAAATGACTTACCTCTTTCATTTATGCATTTACAATCATTCGCCTTAATTCCTCATATTCTCTATCACGTTGAAAGATACACTTTTTAATGAACGCTTAAATTGTAATGCATTTAAATATGTAGATAATTTTTCTATTCATCCCTATTCAAATATGATGTAATTAAATAATATTGATTAGTGAAAATAAATATAAGGTCATTATTTTCAGGATTAATGTTTGTAAAGCTTTAAAGCCGAATCAATATCCTGAATTAATATCCTGGAAGAAGTTTTTACCAATGTTAGCTTTATTAATTTGTCTTAACGGAGGCTGTGTTTTCTCGAACAACTTACTATGGTTCAGAAGGTGGTGATGGAATTGAACGTGAAGCGCTACAACTACGCTCTTTTTGTTTTGTCTTAATTCGACGATAAACAAGCGATGGTGATCGATCATCCTAAATTTAGCACCTCATTAATAATGGAATCAATAAAAAAACTAGTCTTTATTGTCCTTTATTCATCGTCACTCATACATATATGACACCTAAGCGGTTGATGCCCCGAGGGCAAGTTTACAGGCATAGTTTGAGGGTGAACATCAGGTTCAGAGACATTTGGCTTAAGTAGCTTATGATCTAATGCCTATAGAGTACGCTATCGTAATTTATTCATGCATTTGTCAATCCATCGTAATTGACAAGCACTTAAATGACCACCGCATCATTCACTCGTGATATCAGGTTGCAACTCACAAGTTTAATTTAATTTAGTTACATTTTACAATAATACAAATTGCACACCTTTAATTATTACATTGTCTATTTAAAAAAAATCATTGAAGCATAATGTAGTTTTTACTACTGCTAAAAAAGAGTCTATCTACTGTTTATGAAATAAATCCATCAGTTTCAACAGGTGAAATCAATTAGAAAGGTCGAACCTTATGAGATGCTTTTATAAGGGTTTTTAGACTCACAAAAAAAAATGTTTTTTCCTATGTTTCTCGAATTATGCAAATAAACTATGGAATATACAAAAATTTTTCGGGTGAATTATGCAAATTTTCCTATTTCATTAATTGATAACTTTCATAGCTTTGCAAAATATGGAAATGAAAATAAAAATGAAAAGAAAAAATACCTTCAAATCGGGATCTTCCATACGCTCTACGGGGATTTGCATAAGATAAACGGGAGGATTGTCGTTCATATCGAGCGGTTTCAAATATCGTGGTTTTGGTTTTAGAACGGCAGCGCTGTTTGAAAATGTTTTACATTTTCGTAAATGATAAGGATCTTCATTTTTTTCACCACTCATCGAATTCGTACCTAAATGCATTAAAATATTTTATTAATAAAACTTTAAATTCATAATTAAAATTATGCAAATTCGTTGTTTTTTTTTTGCATTGAAGAGTACATAAACTTCTTTTCCCTTCTCTCTATTTCTCTGCGTGAGTAGATATAATGAAAGGTAAAAGAGCGCAAATGTCGGGAAGCGATTAATGCTCGCTAATATTTATGACGTTAATATATTCCCATTGTTATTGAAAAATCTCCGTATTTAAATTCACTTCAATTTCCGGTTTAACGAATTGTTTCTGAAGCTTTATATCATCTTTATCAACAATATTAAAAAATGGAATGGATTTGTTGACGATACGATATATAAAATATAGCGTTCAAAATGTGCCAATATTTTAGTAAAGTTCAATTTTCAAAAATTCCATGAATTGATAGAGTATCTGAGAAGAAAAATTATTGACGACTTGAGATGAGCATTTAACTATCTATTAGGAAAACTTGAAAATAATTTCATATTATTTGTCGATATTAACGAAATAAGTAAAGTAAACTTGCAAATGTGCAGAACATGAGGTAAATTGCAAATATAAAACCTCAAGTAAGTTGCAAATGTGGAACCTCAGGTAACTTGTAAATGTGGAACCTCAGGTAACTTGCGAGTGTGAAACCTCAGGTAACTTACAAATGTGAAACTTCAAGTAATCATTAAAACTAACAAATAAAATTTACAAATAAAAATAAGTGAACAAAAATTGAGAAAAAAAAATTAACTTTGTCGTGATGAGAATGGAATTTCAGAAGATGGTGTCGATTGAGTGCTTGATGAGTGTTTTGAATATTGCGTAAAAGCGGATGTTTCTGATTGAGTGAGCAATGATTTATGATTCGTTCTGCAAATGGCGAATCGTTTTATGATTGAAAATATAAATGGCTAAACTAAACTTTTGATGCAATAATATTCTACAATTACTTTTTATATAATTGATAATTCAACGAAAAAATTATAATTTTTTTTGTATTCAAGTTATATGCTTAAATTGAAATAATTTTTTGTATAGGAATATATTATTTGATAATTGAAATAAATCTCTTCTTGTTATTATTCTTAACGATATTTTAATCGGTAAAAAAAAAAAGAAAAAAATTTTCGCCTAATCAATTTGTCTATTTTAATTATTTAATTCTTATTTACTTATTTATTCATATTTTCTAAGCATTTTTTAAAAATATTTTCAATTAATATAAGTTACCGTGGTGAATTATGCACTGCTGATGGTAGTGAATTAAGCAATGTAGGATGTGGTTTTGAAATCGGTGAAATAGTGGCCGTACGAGGTAAATCAGTAACCGATACATAGATGGGTTTATTCGAATCGGAATACGATAGAGAGGTACGAGAATGCTCGTTGAGGGTAAAATGACAGACCCCACAAATATGACTGTCCTTTATTTGTGGTACAAATAATAGACATGCTTGTTTCTTGCCCAAACTTCGAGAGTATGAATCCATTCCCTTAAATATTTGAGAGATTTAGTGAGTTTTTCAAGAAGATGGGATTGTGGAATTTGCGAAAAATACGACTAAATCGACATTGATAAAGATGGAGATATGACGTTTTTTTCAAAATTTGGGAACGTTCCAAGTAACAATATAAATTTTTATTATTAAAAAAATATAAAAAATATTATAAATATGAAAATATTATATATTTGTTTGTTTCCTCTGATGAGGTTTGAACGTTTCTGAATTGAACCTTAAAAGAGGAGCGTAGCAAAGAAGCCTTGAAGTTGTCATATTGCAAGTGAATTATCGTAATTTTGATCTCGTAGATATTCGAGAATTGAATTACTAAATGTTGAATTAAAGGAAAATTTTGAATAATTCGATTTGGATAGGCAACAATGATGAGAAAAATCGCAACGCAAAAAAAAAAAACGGAACGAATAAAATTCGCGAAAAAGTTTTGTTTTTTTTTTTTGCTGAGAATTGATCGATTACTTTTTTTGAAAATTCAAAAATTTGTCTTAATAGGAAACAATCGTTGAAACACTTTAATCGATCTTAAAATAGCAAATGAATTTAAAAAAAAAAGAAATATGTAGGAATAATTGGCAATTGAATAAGAGAGGATACATAATTTTGTAACAAAATAAGACAACATACATATATATAGCATAACTATGTGACTAATATATTTTAATTTAAATATGCTCATATATTAATGAAAATTTTTGCTTCATTGGATTAGTACTCATAACAAGCTTATATTTGATTACTGATGCAATCAGCCCTTGACTTTAGTTTGCTAGGATTATACGACCAACTTAAAAAGTTAAAAAGTAAATAATAGAAGAAATATGGGAGTTATTTTTGAGCACAAGAATATCAAAAGTATGGAGTGCGTTACGAGGGCCGAACGAAGCCCTATTGAGAGACCGAAAGGAAGGCGGATTCTGAGCGGAAATTGCATATGACGTCAACAAGAGGCAAGCGAACGCCTCTAACATTCAAAGGAGAAAAAACTTTTGCGTTGCAAAGATGAATAAGAAAATTTTTTATTTCAATAGGAGCAAATAAATACATGAGGAAAATTCATCAAAAAAAAAGTTTTTCGAAAAAAAAATTAACTATTCGATAATTTAAATAAAATAATATTGACATTAATTATAGAAATCAATTATTTATTAGTATAATTTCATTTTTTTTGAGTTTTTCTTTAAAAAAAATCGAATTTTCAATGAAAGTTGAAAATGACGAATAATTTTTGCTTATTGTTTTTCTTTTATCAGAGAGGATCTCTTTATCATTTTATCATTTAATCAAACCATTTCCCAAATCGTTACAACGAGAATGATCAAATTTTTATGCATGGAAATTTAGAAAAAAAAAAAAAAACTAAAATCGAACACTTCGAAAAAGCAGTTTTACAGTATTTATAGCATTCGGTAACCGTAATCAATTAATTAAAACCATTCCATAGGCACCTAGTTATAAAGAATTAATTCCTATATTATCAGAGCAGATCATCGAATGTAGATCATGAAGGCACTTTTATTTAATTTGCAAATAGCAAATATAAAAATCCAAATTATTACTACGATATTGCTAACTACTTCATTTTAATTCCAATAAATGTATGAGGGTTTTCAAATAATTTCATAGGAAGAACGAAGCGACAAATAAGCAATGAAATTTTTATAAATGAGAAGTGCAAACAAACTAGCTGATATATATATATATATATATATATATATATATATATATATATATATATATATATATATATATATATATATATATATATATATATATATATATATATATATATATATATATATATCTTGAAGTGCTTTTTCTTGTTTCCGTGAAGATTCTTTGAGATAGACAATACAAATAAGTTGAGTCAAGTTTTATGATTCACTCTCTTTTCTCTATCATCCTGACTTTTATCTAATCTTCCATTGCTATTCTCTCTCTCTCCCTCCCTCTTTCTATCTCTCTCTCCAAGTATTTCCAAATGTTTCGATGGTATGAGTGAAAAGAAATATTTTTTTTTTTTTTTAAATAACTAAAGCATAAAAAATTTTCTATGAAAATGCTTCCCAACACTGCCAATAGCATAAACGTAGATGATCATTTTAAATATCTACTAATAAATGAGAAAAACACATCATGGGACTTTTTCTCTACGCCTAATTCAAATATTATTAAATAAGTTTTTGTTACCTTTTTTATTGATATTTACTTCATAGTAATTGTTATGTTTAGTAAAGAAATTACTATAGTAAAAAAAATAATGAATTGATATTTCTACATTTTGCGGTTGGGATTAGTGAATAAAAGAATAAAACAAATCGGAGACAGCAACATCAAGCGGCATCACCACTGAGTCGATTTGCCTACAATGATGCTCGGTAAATATGGAGGTGCAAGTGTTGAAGTAGTGGGTTGATTTTGCCTCAACACGCAACTACGATAAATTTTAGTCTACTCTGACGATAATGCATTACATTTTTTTTTTTTGGTAGAGATAGAAAAATAGTAGAGATAAAAAAAAGATCAAACCGAACCGGAAAGTTAAACCGGAAAAAGCACTCCGGAAAGAAAAAAGCACTCTAATTAGTATGTGGACATATGAGCGCATGCGCGCCTTTATCTGTCGGCTATTTTCAGCACAGAAATCAATGCAGCTAGGCTTGGAAAATTGGATGGTATCAAATTTAATTGCAAGGAGGATCGCCACCAATACGAAAATTTAAGTCAATCGATCAACTTTGAATGAGATTATGATCATCTAGATACGCGAGAATCTTGCATGCATTTTATAGCCAGCTGAAATCCTTTTTTTTGCAAAGATCAGATCAAAAAAACGAATCCCTCGTACAAGATTCACATAGATGGTCAGATGAGTTTAATAGTTAGTCGATTATTTTTCATGTTTTATTATTTGCTATTAGTAGATCAAAGTGGTTATTCAAGTGACGAGTTGGATTGAAGAAAAAAAAAAACACATTTTACCAGTTCCTCTGACATTTTTCTCCAGCTATTTTTTCCCTAACTTAAGTTTTTTCTTTATTAGCACATCCTCAACAAGTGTTTCTTAGCGAAATGTATTCAGCAGCAGAAAATACATCACAAAAGGCACTAACGAAGCTATATATATATATATATATATATATATATATATATATATATATATATATATATATATATATATATATATATATATATATATATATGTCAGTCATAAATAAGCTATTTCATAAATTTGATGCTATAGAATCCGTTAAATAAGGTACGATAGCAATAAAACTAAGTGATGAAACGCTTATGGAATAAATATAAAATATCTCTTATCATGCCGTCACTAACAGGGACTTACAGGTTTCGCCTTTTTCCCATGGATAAAAAAACTGGAAAATGTGCTTTAATTAAAATTGAACGTTCGATACGAAACTGTAGACTAAGAAAAACTAACCAATATAAATGATGTAAAAGTCATACAAATCGATTGATTAATGGAAATAACTATGGTAAATCGTTTAAAATTCGCAAGTAAGATCTGTAATAGGTTAAGGTGAAGCGATACGTACAACCACAATGAAGCGACGGATGTATGCAAATAGAGCACTGAATGAGAACTAAGTGCCGAGTGTGCACAAAAATCGTTTCTGCGTCGACTCTACAAACATCACCGAACAATTGTAAAAACCAACATAGCTAGATAAGTGTCTCAACTAACACAACATATATTTTAGAGTTTTCTGCAAATCACCTACTCTTATCCCCTTCATATCCGCAGAAGCGCATTATATCAACATTTAATAAACGTTCTTTTCCACTTCCCAAGTATTTTAACGTATAGTATAATTCAAACACACAGGATTTTTTTCAGAAATTACTGTACTAATAGCCTAGAGGTGATAACTGTAGTTGAAATCATTATTTACTTAACAACAAGTTTTAGGTGATACTTACTTATAAAAAAAAAAAATTAAATTCTCAAAAAAAGACGCAATTTCTATAAGCATATCAACTGTCAATAGACGATCATTCGAAAACACTTAAATAATCCAATTGTTTTCTTTCGATTTGTATCATTGAAATTTCGTAAAATTTTTTAATAAAAAATTCTCAAATATTATGAGTTATTTTCTTCGAGTGAAACCTGATCACCCATATTTATTCGTTAGAAAAATTATCACTGCGTCAAGCTTCCTAATTTCTAGCCATTGATTAGCTGACATATATATATCTATGGATTTTCTTCCTTGTCTAATTTTTTCTTGCTTATTACATTCAAAATTTCTCAATTCAAATATTAGAATGCCAGCTTTTCGGTTATTTTTTTTCTACCGCAATAAGATATTGCTTTCACGATGAAATTACTGTGTTCACTTTTCATTGTTTTCTATCCTAATTAGCTGTACTATAGGTTCAACTTCCGGTTGCTGTAATGATCCATCGAAATGACGCTGAAAGGGCATTTTCACTAGATCCCACCTAGTACAATATATAGCATATATCCAACAATCTTGCTCTATTCGAATATCCATTCACAATTTTATTATTATTATTATTATTTCTTTGCATCCTTGGTGATCTTCAATTAAAAAATTGCATCCTAACACGAAAACATGGAGATCAATAAGAAACTGTATCTCACATTTAGATCAAACGAAGATAGCAATTGCATTGAAGCAATACGCAATACTCTGAGCTTTAATTCTCTGAGTTGCACTGAACATGTGCTATTTTTATTTCTTTTAATGTCTGCATCCTCTTATATTTTTATCGAAACTTCAGCATTCATTAGTCATTGTTCATCGATGTGTGGTTGGAGTGCGGTCGCATTAGAGGGGTGCGCTGAGCACTCGAGCCAATCGTTTATATTAGGCAATGTTGGGATCAAACGTTACATCGTTGCATTGATAAGAGTAATGGGGGGTATTGGTGATTATTAGTGATTTGCGACATGAACGGAGCATTCCCGTTGTATTATGGTCTTTGCATTTATTGATTCCATCTAGGTTTACTTTTGTAAACGGACATTTGCGCTTTTTTATTATTTTTGCAAAAGTTTTCTAGCAATTAGTACTGCTAAGAGTTATATTGAAAAAATTTGCGATAATAAGCGTAACGAAATAATAAGGGGATATCTCAGGGGATTATCAATCAAAAAAAGCTCCAGAAGGTAGCCTTGTGTGTGGCAGAAGACGAAGATCTTGTGAAACGTTTTAAACACTGAACTATATAGATAATAAGTAGCATAAAGGGAAGGCTATGAGAGGGGATATAGGAGTATAGATAACATGATATGTTCTACTTAAATATCCATACTGCGATACGCACAAGTGTTATCAACTTCGAAAATTCGTATAGCAACACATTTCAAACCTCTGGAATAAATGCATTTCTTTTTGTTTTTGTTTTTGTTTTTGTTTTTATGCATAAAATACGATTTTTTTTTTTTCAGATTGCCGTCTTTAATAGCTAAACGAGGAACGTTAGCATTTATGCGTATTTGCAAGTCATGAAACTATTAAAATAGTACAAGCTGTAGAGAAGTTTATTTATTTTTTATTTATGGTTATCTAGCGCATAGAGATTTTATGTTTTTAATTCGGTGAAGTGAATCTTTTTTTTTCTCCTCCAGGATTTATAAATTTACTCTTGGATCGATTTCTTAGGGAAAAAATATTGATAGACGGCTTATATCTATTTTTACATGACGTGGTCGTAGATACAACCTAAAAATTATTCAACTAGACGGAAGAAATGATGAAACGAAGAAGTTTATGGTGACGTGAATAAGCTGGGTAGGTTTATTAGTGCAGGGACTATGGGTCAACTTGATCGATGCAGAGATTATGGTTTCAAGTGACTCTTTTAGGGATTGGTACAAGGAGTACCATTTAATGCAGATCGGTGTAGATTGTCATTGTAATATTTTCTACCTTGTGGGTAACACATATCAATATTCCTGGCGAAGGTAGTTGAGCCTTTTCGTTGTCGTAAACTCCTCTCTTGTTTTAAGATCACTGCTGTTTCCTGCTATTGGGTGCCTAGGATGCTTAGGCATTTGCTGCTGAATGCCTAGAAAAGGCAACAAACGGTTGCTTCATGCTGAACTTTTTCAACTCTAGCCAATTTCTTGGCTTCAAACTTTGCTACCTCTCCCATTCTCCGCCCATCTAAGATTGAGTGACAAACTAGCTGTCCCAAATCTAGCTGTTACTGCCAGGTAGTCGTCATAGCTCGGACACTGTTTATCGTTGTGCTTCAGTTATGATTGAAGCAAACTGCTGATCAAGAATAATTCAAGCGTTATATCCCACTTTCGACTATTCAGTTTCCGGTTCTTCGCGGAAGTGACGCATTGATGCCTTGAGGACATTCCATAAAATCGCTTTGTTTGTTGAATGATCCTTTCTTGTTTGTTCGTTGTATATTTTCAGGGTGGAAGAATTGTGAAGACATATGTTCTATAGATCTTTATCTTCGTGGCTGTTTGTGGATAAAGTTATACATTTTTACGGAGGAATTTAGATGATGATGACATTTGACAATTTCAGAGGTCAAACCTGATAATTCGACGATAACAAACTTCAACTGAATTTTGCGTCCGGTGGAGTCGATTGAAGTCTTTGGATAGCGCAAAACGAAGCGTCGATCGAATGCATTGAACACTGAATGAAGCTGAGGTTCAGAACTCAAACGATGAAATGAATTGAATATTAATGTGGGCAATTTTCATCACTTCAAAAGTTGGCTAGTTTTATTTGAAATTTTCTCTTCTTATTGGCATATTTTCTCATTGAATATGAGATTTAATGAATGGAGATAGCGCTATGTGATGTATAGATTAAAGGAATTTTGAAAGTCAAAAAGAAGAGATAGTTGTTCACCATTTGAATCGACGAACATAGGCGCATATCATTAGAGAGAAATATGAGATTTCAGTGATACACTATGCAAACAATTTGATGAAGAATCGACCCCGTTCATATATCTTTAGTCTCTGGTTCGACTTGTGTTTGGGTCGCGGTGCTTCCTCATAAACTGTTTCTTCTATCTAGCTTTCGGCATCGTTAGACGGTTATCGGCTCGTGCCCTGTGCTTGCGCTTGTTGTCCTCAACGCAGCTGCTGTCAGTCAACAACGAATGATAGTAATATCAACATTCATGACCCTCTATCCCAGAAAACAATAAGTTTGCTGACGATCTGTAATGCACGCACTAGAATGCTTGAAAGTGAGCGTCGGAGACCTTTGCGACAAGAATCCTCTTGATACAAAATTTATGGACCGTTTTTGTGCGAGGACCTCGCGAGTGCCCACCGAAAGAGGCAGAAGAATATCACGGTGAACTTCGAAGACTAATTCGAACTTTAACCGATCTCCAATATTTCATTGATAGTTTTGGCAGCGCAAACGTAATCGAAAAACCATTTCCATAGAGGTTTAGATGGGTACAGACAAGACGCTGGGTAACTCTAGTAGACGAGCGTCGTTTGAACTTCAAATTTGCTTGTGTGATCAGTGGAATGACGAATTGTAGAGGATCTTCGATGAGTTGCGAATTTTGCTCTTAATGCGCCTAGTATTTATTAGTAAATTTTTTACCGAATTCTGTATATTCCACAATGAAATTTATGTTTATTGAAGTTTGAATATGACCAATGGTATAGAAATGTGAACCATTCAATTAGTATATATCACATCTTATGGATCTTATCATATCAGACGCGGCGCTCGCAATTAGAATTGTATATCCTTCAAGGGATGACGTTATTATAGACGAGTATAACAAAAATCAGCGAACCGAACTCGGCAATTCCCATAATCACTGCTAGGATGATTAAGGCTGTCCACACTGGAAATACAGCATTATCAGGGATGTAAAAAAATATGCAAATATTGAAATCTATGATATATCAATAGACATATGCTACATGTAGCTATTGTTTTTATTATGCAAAAACATTTTCACAATTGCTATTTTGAATTCGTTTTTATTTTCTATTAAGCTAACTTAAGTTAATTAATGAAAAGTCGATTAGTGATTTCCGTTTCCGCTTTAACTTCCGTTTTAAGAGTCGATTCCGGCAAAAATGTTACCTTTCGAAAAATGTATTACTACTTCTTATACAGTTCAATATAACTGTAACTTCAGAATTTTATCATCATCACTTGCTCATGCATTCTTTGTTATGAGTCTCCCGAAATGAGCTGTTTCTTCTCTTTTTGCATTTTATGTGTTGTAGTTTGTGGTTCGTAGTTGTATCTACTGCATCAAATTTCAGCATAATCGCTTAGAAACGAGTGAAGAATCAGAATTATTCGATGCAAAGAAAAAAATCTTTTGAAGGCATTGCTAACTCTTCATAAACATTTAAAAAATGTTATCGTTAGATGAGCACAATAAGTTCATACTATTCCTATCGGCATCTTTTTTCGACTGAGATGGAGAGCTTTGTTCAGCTTGAACGGCGCTATCAGGACTTTCTTCAGGCGCTGATGACTGCAAAAAAAAAACAGCGTATTGCTGATGATGGGATTATACAGGCATACCGATTGGCAATGGATCAGCAGTAACAGTAGCAACACTAGTGGGATAGTTAGACTATATTGGGCTTAAGTTAGACTATACTGGGCTTAAGACGACGGAGTGTGTTGATGTATCACTTAGAGGCCAATCGCGAGTCCGGTTTTTTGGTGAGCTTCTCAGCTTTTCGTAGATTTTCTGGTTTTCGGTTCCGCCCATGTTTTTCGGAGCTTCTCATACTATGTAGCAATAAAACAACGCCGATGCTTAAATTCGCCATGCCTTTTAAAGGATTTCGTCATTGATGCTTAACATATAATTGCTTAAGGCATTGGGAGTGGTAAAACTTGATGAGAGAACCAGAATTCCCCGGATATTTAGTTAAAAACCTTTTTACTTTCATACACCGTTAAATGGTTATTTATTTGTGGAGACATAATTTGTAGCAGTAAATTTGTTAAGTGGGAAGTACGTTTGTGCATTAGCCAGCGATTGGATACATAAGGGAACCGCAGTATTTATCCAAGCTTAGGAGGTGGATGGCTAGAGAACACCCAAGAGAAGTACCATTAATAGCATGCGACTTTAACATCACCATTTTATAGCGCAAAATTTCCTTATATACTTTTGTTGTTCCATTGTTTTATTTTAAATAACCAATTCCTTTGTTTATGCGATATTTTCTTCAGTGTTCAACAATGAGAGAACATAAAATTAAGGCACTTATTGAGGGCACCGATTAAACGATTGCAACTATGAAATTTTATATTTTCATCGAATTCAGAATTTTTGTTTTTGAAGATTTTCTTTATAAAATTCTGATTATTTATTATTATAGTGATTAGAGGATTTGATTGCTAATATTTATTTTCTATTTTCATTAGTATCGGTTGACTATAAATTTTCGAAAATCATAAATTATCGAAATTATTCATTTACTAGCAAACGTCTCTTTTGTTGTTTTGCGAAATGAAAAATAGAGATTTTTAAAACCTTCATCGTGGAAGTGAATATCGAGACGTTTTGAATTTCACCCATTTCCGATTCCCATGAAGAATCATTCGTGAACGCCAAAAGTGAGTCGATAATTTCCGAAACGTCATCGGTATTAACATGGTGGATAGTCGTTTCGGTAGAGAATTTGACAGTAGTCTCCTTTCGGTTGTTATCGTTTCCCTTGCTTGAGATGCCTATTGTCGTGAATTTCGCATGCGACGTTTCATGTGGGTTAGTGGTCGTTGAATGTATTTCCTTGTGGGAGTTCGCTGCGTCCATGGCTACTGCATTATTTGCGGATTCATCATCCTACAAAAATGCTTAATGCTTAATGCTAATTTTGAAAATTTGCATATGTGAACTTTCCAACAATTATGTGATTAGCCCATTGTAAATTCTGAAATATGAATTGCAGTTGAGAAAAATAAGAAATAATCTTTGTGGTCATCTATATTTTAAATTTTTGCGCATCAAATTTTTTAATTGTAAGTTCTGTAGTTCTCAAATTGCAACTATCGAATAGACGACGATCGGATGTACATGTCTATCGGTGGAAATAATACGCTTCTAGGTTTCCCTTATTTCACCAACATCTCATCCACAGTTTTCAAAAAATAAATAAATAAATAAATAAAAATATTCCATTCGTTTTCTTCGCTTTCAATTTTAAAATATTTTCGTCATTTTGCTTTTCAAGTTTCTGGCTCAAATCGTTCGGTTTACTTTCATAAAAACAGTCTATTTCCTTCGAAAAAAAAAATTTTTGTGATTATTACCACTTTACTTATGGAATTAAACTTCTTCGCTTACGTCATATTCGAATTCTCGTTTTGATCGAATTGGAAAATTTTTAGCATCATTGGTGAATTTAGAACTCTATAATAAAAAACAATATTTCATCGCGTCGTTTATTTTTACATTGAAAATTTTACTCTAATTCCTAAAATATGCTTTTATAATGCCAGAAAATGAGAAAATGTTTAGGAGTTAGAGTTAGATGATCTTAAAAGAAATATGAGGAGGGATGTAAAGATATGAAGCGCAAAACTATGAGATTTTCCAATTTTTTCTTAGAGATCTTTAAATTCTTCAGAGGTTCTTTAATTTCTTTGGGGCTTTTCAACCTTTCTTTAGGAATTTTTTTCTCGATTCAAGCTGGAAGTATTAGCCGGCTAGAGGATGTTGATGCTGAAAAGCTCAAACATATCTTTAATTTTGTCATATCCATCTGCAATATAAGCCTGAACCTCTTTAAAAATGTTCTTCCTGTTATGGCTAGTTTATTTAGTGTAGGCTATCAGATTCAGCAGTTTCCAGTTTGTCTATTCGATATCATAGGTGCGCCGGATGAGGTCCGGAGAAAGTTAGACTGTCGATTCATTGAAAATTTTGCGTAAAAAATTCACCCATATTTTTTGCAGTGAACATATCTAATAACTTCTAATTTCCTGGGAATATAAACATATTTATTATATCGTTAAATCGACTATAGTTCTTGCCTCATTTCAGTAGAAACATTTTACTTCAAACGAGACGTTTTATTTTAATTTTTTAAATAAAATGAACTTTGTTAGTGCAGTTTTAAGCGTTATTTTTTAAAATTTATTTCTTTGATGTTATTTTTTATTCCTTTATTGTATTATTATTTATTATTTCCGGTCGAATGAGCTTATTATTATTTCATTCTTTTGTCCTCAATTATAGTAAGCCTCCAACTTATTCCTATTTATAAAACGTCTAACAAATATCATGCAAAACCTTCGTCTGGCATAGTTTCGTACATATTGCGAGAAAATCCACCAAAATTTGTGCAGGTGATGTTTTGATTTACCGATTGAGAGGTCGTTAATTTTCACTAATTAACCATATCAGCCATACACCATCGCTTTGCAATCGACTTGCTCGTAATTCTCTGTACCAATTCCGGCTCTCATTTCCTCACCTAGTATACTTTTAAGAGAACTGTTTATAACCTCTTCATCTATGACCGATCGTTCATCTATGAGAGAACAATGTCCGCAGTTTTCACTCTTCAAAATAACAACGCAATTGTTTTTTTTTATATCCCCCCTCCCCTCCGATCCCCAACACCCCCTTCTTCCTGTTCTCATGGCTTTATTGCCATCCATGATTGAGATATATTAAGCAATGATTTACTTACGCTGTTGAATTGACAGATAATTAGCACGACCTCAGATTTCCTTAAGTACACCTGTCCTGAAAAACATGAGGTACTCATTTTTTTACGGTAGCCAATAAAAGCCATTGGTTGTAAGACATTGCTTATCGAATAAACGTATATATTACAATGTGATGGGTGGAATAAGCTGCAATCGTCATTGCAAGCGGCCATGGGGAACAAATTGGATATGTGCACTGCCTCGTATGCAAATTTTTCCTCCGTATGCAAATTTCTAGCGACCTTCTGCCTCGTATGCAAATTTCTTAATGATCGTCTGAAAAACCGCTGCCATATTTTCATTTAACGAATCTTTCGCAATAAAAAAGCTCCATTCATGCATATTTTTGAAGAACTATGTCCTTTGCCCAGGGAAATCGAAAATTTTTTTTTTGTGTTTTTTGAAAGGAAATCATCAGTTCATAATATAGCTGTAGTTTTTATTCAAGTTATTTATAATTTTCCGTATTTCTCAATTTTTCCAATTTTTTTCAAGATATAATTTCCCAATTTTTCATAACCGAATACAATTGAGTAGGTAACTAACCGTTCATTCCTAAACATTCTTCTCTTTCAATCAAAGATTTTTTCAAATGTTTTATCGTCTTCCTGTTCTTCGTTCTCGCTAAGTGAGTATCTAAGAATACACATACGTCCGTTGTGTTATTTTTCCATTTGTATTTTACCTTCAAGAATGCACGTGAAAGATCTGAAATCATTTTAAATTTAAGTAAAAATTTTTGAGTCATTTATTTATCAAGAAATATGCTGCTATCGTGCAAAATGTTGAAGCCTCCGAAAATAGAAATGTTTTCTTTTAAATTCAAGGGAGCATAGTATTTGCTGTTCCTTGGAAAGTTCAAAGGTCAAACATTGCGGTATTTTAAGGCGAATATGTGCAAATACCTAGTGCTATTGGCTATAGTTATGTCAATTCTTTGAATATAATGAAGTACCATTTGTTTAGGTAAAAGAATCAACACAATACTCTTGTGTGGTTTATTAAGTCGACCGGCAACAGGTATATTGGTTTCGGTTAGACGAGTAAAGGTTAGATGAAAAAAAAGGTGTTCGAGAAAGGGTACTAAGCAATAAACCGTACTCCAAAGAAAGATAGTATCCTCGTTGTTCTCAATGGTAAAAATTGCATCTCCTTTCGTACGGTTACAGTATGCCGTAATCAGTGCTCTTGTATCGGGAGCCTAAAAAAACTAGATTATCTCAGAAATAATCGAATTAGAATGCTCGTCATTTGTAACGATAAGTTTTTAAAAAAATGTATATTTTATTTTTTATATTCCTTAAAAATAAAAATAAACATTCCTCTCACTTATAGATTGTCCAAATTTTATTACATTGTTTTTTTACTTTGTATATAACCTTTGTTAGATAAAGTAAAAATTTCAGATATTTTATGTAATTTTTTATCACGCGTAAAAAGTTGCAAAAGTTAGCTCTGCTTATTGATTCTATTCGGGGCATAAATCAATCACTTTAATAGTTTGCCTTTCGATAGTATGAAAATTCATCGCAACCGCCTCCCCCTCCAGCGAATCTAATATCTACTTCCAGTTCGTCACGTGATGACAGGACCTCAATGGGGGCGGGGCAGGCAACATGGCATCCAATGCCAACTTCTTAGAAAAATTCAAAAATTTGAAATTTGATAATTTTGCTGGGAAATTTTGTCCATTTTTATATTTCTTAACCCTTGCTGAATTCAGTGTTCATAGCGCTGCATTACCACTGATTCCCCGACGGATCGTTCCTGATCATAGGGGTTTAGACGAATTTCCGTCTTTCGATTGCATATGCAACGCTCACATTATACGGCAGATCATTTGTTGCTTTTTGAACTATTGAAAGAATTAGCAAACCAATATGACAAATAGGGGCGCAAGAGTTTTATCGAGTATTTGTGCCTATCGTTACCAAACGCTAAAATGCAAAATGCAAAATGCAAATTCAAAAATCACTCACTTGCATAGATTGCATTCCTTTGACTTTCTTTTCTATTCTAAGTTTTGTTATGTTCTAAAATGTTCATTATTATTACGTACATCAATATAAGAAATCTACTAGCTTCTCAAAGAATTTCATTCCGTTTAACGAATGAACGGAAATATAATAGAAAAATTTAACACGTTGATTTCTAGTGAAAAAAAATTTCTGTATAGGTTTGTTCATATCAGCACCATATAAAATGATAAGAACATGAATGTAACATATAAGATAATAAGAAAGGTATGAACTAATCATATGTTATGAGTGAGTTCCAAACGGTTGTCTTTTACTGGAGGAGGGTTTCGGGTCATTTCTAGATAGAGATAGAGATCATAATCATATAGATTTACTTCCTGTGAGAGTAGTTCAAGTTAAGTGGGAAAAAGGAAAAGTTTTTAGAAATTTAATAGTTATCTACATTCATCTAACATAAAAAATCCGAGAAAAAATAAGAAAAAAATGAAAATAGTTTGTATTTGATACTTTTTTAAGTGGAGGGGGACGTCGCTGTCCGATGACAGTTGTGATCTCATGCCAAAGGTAGTTATAATTAATCCTTTCATTTAAAAAAAGGTTAAAGATTATTAATCCCTTTCATAAATGTCAGGTTACCGTAATCAATATTGGCGAATAGTAACAATGCGTGCTATTACTGCTCCTTTTCACATATTCATCGCCTGAGGCATCATCACGGTGGCATCTCGGCAGATTTACTGAAATTAGACGTAGAGCAACTGATGCACGTTGTCACTGATTTATTTCAATTCATCTTACTCGAGATTTTAAAGATAAATGCTGTCGTCCTTGAAAGAGAGGACCGAGATCCGGGCCTCAGTGTCATCTACTGTTGCGATTGTTGTCCTTTCATATCGTATATCCATGTGCAATCTACATCAAAATTGTTTAGGCCACTCAACATTTAGATGTCACGCATCTAAGTGGGAGTGAATTCCATCCCAAATCCATTTGGAAGAGTGGCGTGAATATGCCATTTTGCATCATTCATTCAACATTATCGTTAAGTAATCCTTCTCTTCAGACAGTCATTTTTACTTTCAATTTCCCATCACCTACAATATACCGATAGTTTAGCATTGCTGAAGTTTTTTTGTGTTCATCGACGAGGAATTGAGCGTTGAATTATGCTTACTGCTTCTCTGTATCAACGAGCAAGGGCGCACTAGTGGCCATATCTAGGTGGACTAGCAATGAAACTTTATGTAGGCGGTAAATTAGTTAGAAATATTGCGCTCAGCGCGTTGACAAAAAAGACAAATCGCAAACGAGATCTGGCCAAGGGTACTTAACAATGACGGCGGGTAAAGGCATTAAAGCGCCCTAACTATTTTAATGTGCTTAATATGCATAGACATTGCTAAGCGCGTTATTTCCCTTATAGGTATACGAGAGAATAAGGCAAATTGTTGTTGTGACAGAGTAAATAAATTCTAGGGGTCGAGAGTATATTCATAATTCTTTCTGTAAAATACAGCATTTTTTTTTTTAAATACATCCATAGAAAATAAAAACATAGGAAGTTAGCTGATGGATTATCCGTCACTCAGATATAGGACGATTTGACTTGTTCTGAAAGAATCTTTTTAATGAAAAGCAAAATTCCTGGAACACCGGTTGATCAAAACGTCGGTGAGAGTAACGTTGTGATGAGGCATTCAACTCGACACTGCATACAATTCAACACTGCAAGAAAATATAGAATCTCATTTTGTATAGGCATTTTAATAGCAAGCTACTAGCTCAATAGGCTTGATCTTACAACTACACCTTTAATGGATTGTAGGTTGAGCCAGACAGATAGATGAAAAGCACAATATTATGCCAGCACTGTATACTTTTTTGACATCATCATGAAACACTTTTTTCTGAAATGTTTACACATCATAGGTATGCTGGAATAATGTAAGTAACTTCATTGAATGAATAGTGCTTAGTGAATAGTAGTTTTACCGAAGAATGCGGCAGATGAAGCGTGTCGAAGACCGCTATCACAATGGCAGATGATAAAAGAAGTGACGATTACGATCGCAACAATGAACGAGCCCATGGGGTCGACCAACTGAAATGAAAACCTCCGAAAGCATTGATTACAAAAAGAGAACTAAGACAGAGTTCTATTCATTGTTGTATTCAAATTCTATACAATATTTGAATTTGAATTTTATGTGATCTTTTTGTAACATAGTTTTAAATGTCTATTAAATGAAATATTAGCTTATTTATATTTTGCTGTATATATCTGATTCGTCCTATGTCTGAAATTTAATGCCTAAATTCTAATATGAGCTTAAAAACTTGGCCATTGTAAGCTGTTACCTTTCGGCTAAATACTACTCAACAATTTTTTTATGCGCCCGTTAAATTTTATTTGCGCAAGATCCCGTCGATTCTTTCCTCCTTTTTCCATCCAAAAAAATTTTCGTAAGTTTATGCGTCGTATTCCGACTTTAAAAAATTTTTCTCCAGTGAAGACGTTTACTCATTTGCATACGTGCGAATCGTATGTGATTTATGTAAATATGCAAATTTTTTTTTCATTCAAATGACATCATCCAACGGTAAAACGTAATTTAAATTTGCATCTTGCAGCTGACTGGTTTGCTGTCCGGAAAAAAAAATTCAACGAAGTTTCTTCGATCTTTGGGGCTTCTTATTTGTGTTTGTCGCGTACTTCCCGACTGGTCGCCTTACATTGGTGGGTTTGGCTTTAATACTGATTCAAAACTACTAAATTGCCCGCAGATGATCGTTACCACAATTAGGGTAGGAAAGTACTGTGAAAAAGACCATCTTTTGCCCTGAAGCCTCGTGACAGGGTTTTTCCTTCAGGGTATGTCATGTCGATATCGGTGGGGTCCCTGCAGGGGAATGATGGTGAACTCAAAACACTAAGTTGTTGTCTCCTTAAGGCCTTTTTTTATTGTTTCGCCTAGGATGTAATAGAGTAGTTTATTCAAAGTCATAGTGTCAATCCGAACGCGTCCCTTCCATTCCGTTCCGTTCCTCCATCGGAATATTCAATTGGTACTGCAAAATATCACCTTATACCTCTCTGGAATCTAGTGAATACTGTACTTCTAATAGCTAGGAAAGCATCTATCCTTATATGACCGATTGGATACGGTAGTTTCGAACAGCGCATTCTTCTATTAGTGGTTGAGCTTTGTTGCCTGCTTTTTGAATTTAAATCCTCGATGGCGGCAATAATGTTTCCACTGTTCGATGAATCTTAATGCTTTATGGATTGCTTCGTTTTGCTTTTTATTGGCTCTTAGTGGACGTTTGATTGGGGGAACGGAGGGGATTGGGGGAGGATTGCGGAATTTAGCGAACGTATTTACTACTGCTTTATGAGAGCGTTTTACTCGTTCATCTTGTTGTATATTTCCTCTGCAGAGGCATGATTATACCCAAAGCTAAGCTTGAAACTCTTTTTCAAAACCTGTTATCAGCTTTTTAAAGCTTTTTTGAGCATTATATTATTTAAAGCTTATCGCGATTGACACCAGGTTTAATTTAGTTCCAACTTGCTGTTTGTTGTATCGCTAATTCATTGTGCTATCCTTGACGTAGTTGAATATCATTGCCAAGGAATACCGCATCGGAAATATAGATGGTTTACGTTTGGGCGATACTGTTTTAATCATGAAATGCTTCGAATCTATTTCCGCTAAGGTAATCGTGAAACTGGATGACTTTAAATTTGCTAAGGTGCTAAGAAAATCATGGAACTCTTATGTTTATTAAATGTATATTCCATTCTCATAGGTGAATTTCTGTCCAATACAATTTTATTTTGGGCAATTTTACAATTTTTGTTGAAATTTTGAATTTTATTCTCCGATTATAATTTTTTTTCATTTGTTTTTTCAAAATTTGTTTAGTAGATCGCGATTCATTTAGATTAGATTTTCTTTGTAATTTACTTTAAATCTATTTGAATATTTGAATTTTTAAATAGATTTTCAATACATTCAATTAAAAAAATCGAATCTACTTGAAAAATTTGTAAAAAAAATTATAAAATTAAAAGCTTTGCTTAGATTTTATAGGTTTTATTCAAATTATGAAAAAAAGATCGAATTTTAATTTTAATACTAGTATTAACAATGGTAACAATCACAACAGTTCATTATTTGCGAAGCATACAATTTTTTTTTCATTTCACTGAGTCATCGAAGTTGTGTTAGGAAAGTATATTTGTATTGTAATGGTTTATCGATGTATCATCACTCGTTTCCTGCTCTTGTACCTTAAGTTTATTGTCGAGAAAATAGTTACACCTGCATGTCTGAAGATTCCCGCGTCCATTTTCTACCTCTCCAACGATATGGCGATAAAAAACATATAGAAATTTTTTAGTGAAAAAAAAAATAAAATATAATTTCAGCCAAGCATTAACGATGTCAGTAGAAAGCGACGGAACAACAGAGGACACTATTAAAGTCGTCATCCGATTGCGTCCACCAATTCAAAAGTTCATTCATTTCTAGCTTTGAATTTTTCTTTACTATTTTTTATTTTATTTTATTTTTTATTTTTTGGCTACTTCCAGCAATATTTTATTGCCTGCTCTTATATGGGTTAAATCTCAAAGAATTTTCCGCTAAAATGTGCAAAAATTTTGTTCACCTTCCATCTATTTGCATATTCCATTAAGGCGCATTAAACTCCCGATGGGTGCGTCCATCATGTCGAATATGAAATTCATCAAATTAGGTGTTGATTCATAAATTCATCAAGTCTTAGGACTCATATTATTTAAAAATTAAGCGTAAATTTAAATTTTCAATGAAGTATATTCATTAAAAAATTTAATTCTGTTCTCCATACTAATCAAATTTTCCAAATATATGCTTATGAGTTTATATTTTTAGAGAAATTGGTCTCAGCACAGTTTGGTATGCACCTTCCGAGCGTACCATTCAAAGACGTGATGGAAAAGAGGAATATACATTTGGTTAGTTTTATAGATCTCATATATTTCCTTGTTATGCCATTGAATTCGTGGATAGTAATAAGACTCAGAGCAATGATTCCCAAATAATTTATATCTGGATATTCAACAGACTTTAATATTTTTAATTTTATATTTTATTAGGGACGTTTTACTGAATTTAATTGCATTTCACTCCGCTTATTTATCCAATAGTTTCGGAAATCCGTGTTGACTATCCCTTCAATTGAAGTCATAAATCAACCGAAGGTTGATTTATGGCTTCAATTACTAGCCGATCCGAGTCTTTCCTTTAGCAGTATTGTATCGTTGATATTTAACGTGTTGTATAATAATTTCAAGTGAGAGAAATTGATTGAACAATTGCAGCAATATTGTCAGTTTCTATTTCTTAACTTAATATTATCCATTTTTATCTCTAGCGATTGGAAAATACTAAATTAGGCAGTATATTTTTATTTAAAAAAATGATACAACGAACTATGCTTATTTAATGAGCATTAGTTTGGCATGATGCAATGATGCAAAAATGGTAGATAACCGTGATTTTTGAAACCTTTTAGTTATATTGTTGCAACGTCAGGCTAAATAATCCAATGCTTTCTTGTTGAGGGGAGGGGAGAGCCTCTAAAGTCTATCCATTGGTGCCTACATAAGATGACGTTGACCATAAGTAAACATAACTTTACTTGAAATTGAAAAAAAAAAATCACCAAAAAATCTTCAGAAATATAGCGTGCTTGATTATTAAAGCGTTCTAATACAATTAAAGAAATCATATACTAGATATAGTATTCCAAAAAATTAAGTGGAACACCAAAATTTATAGGCTTAATCTGTATTAAAATTTTATTCCAGATAGTAAAAAGACAAATGCATAAATATGATACTGATCTTTAAAAAAAAATTGCCAGATATTTCCGGAAAGTTGCCAGGTGTTTCAATGTTTTTTTGTCACGCAGACGTTACCCGAATAAGATGATAATCTATCAAGTGTTTTACTGTTAGAGTTTTTTTTTTTTTTTAAGTTTATATTGCTAAGAAATATAGTTGGTTTTAGATCGTGTATATGATGGTATGTCTCGCACTGAGGATGTCTACAATGAGAGTGTAATAGAGGTGGTGAAATCAGCTATGGCCGGTTATAATGGGACGGTTTTTGCTTATGGTCAAACCGCTTCCGGTAAAACCTATACCATTTTTGGCGATAAGCACAGCGATGGAGTGGTGCAGATGGCTGTCGATACTATTTTCTCTACTATTGAATCGGTTTGCTCGATTTTTGATGCGTTGTTTAATTCTTTTATTTGAGAGGAGGATTGATGAACGGAGGTGGTCTAGCAATTTTTTTTAGAACAGTAAAGAAGAAAGATCGATTGTTGCTTGGGGGATATTGCAATATTTTTTTATTTTTGCCTAATTTAGCGAACAAACACGAGAAAACGTTTAATTTGGCCACAAAGTTTATATTCGCCCACATAAAAGTATCTGCATTAATAGCTGTCCTTAATCCGACTTGGATTTAGTTAGCGTCTATTTTTTCGCAGACATGTTGTTGGGCTTTTTTTTGCTCATGGTCCTGCACAGCTTCCAAACAGGTAATTATGAATTTTTCTCCTCCTTATAGAGGGGGGAGGGCGTACGGATGAAGGCTCTAATAAAGAAAAAACTGTAAATTTTATAAGTTTCTTACAATTTATTCTGTGCCTTAAAATCGCGCTTTACAAAACGGAGATTGATAATTTAATTTTGGTAATCATCACTTTCACTTTTCGGTATATAAGGGATCCATACTTGAAGTCATAGGTCACTGGGTCTTTATTCAACCTTGTACTGTATATCTACTCAACAGTGAAACTTTTGGAATCTCATAATAATCTATAGGGTGGCTCACGGCGCTACTTATTGCGCATGTCATGCGTGGAAATCTACAATGAGCATGTACGTGATCTACTATCCGATCACAACGATTTACCGATTCTAGAAGTGAAGGGAAATGTTGTGATCAGCGGAATTGTTGAGGAGGTCATCACCGATCGCACCGGTGTGGATACATTAATTCAGGCTGCTTTTGGTTAGTCGTATATAAAACTTGATTTAATTATCAACTCCCAGACTTGTCATGTTTATACTGGAGCTCATGCAGTTTTAATCTTCTTTATCGGCATCTTAATTTGATGTACTCATTTTTTTGCATCACATTTTTTAACTAATTTTTGATCAGCTGAACAATGAGATGCAAAAAATTAAGCAATGAAGGACGGTTTTTTGTTATATTAATATCTAAGAGCTTTTTTAGAATTAGCTTTATTTTAAGATGATTTGCATATTTGCGTTTTTTTTTTGCATGAAATTTGCATAAAATGATTATTTGCATGTAAAAATTATTATGTAAATTTTAGAGCGACGAGCCGTTGGTGAGACATCGTTAAATGAGCGTTCATCACGTTCACATGCAATTCTACGTTTCGTTATCGAAAGCCATGATGATGACTCGCAAGTGGGTACTGCCTCATATATCGCTTATTTGGTATGGAAATTGTTTTTTCTTCGTTTTTTTTCCGTTTTTATCAATTATCATCTCCACTGATAACGTATCAGTTGTGTAGGGATAAAGATCTATAACGGTTGGTGATAATGAACTTTGTAATTATGAGCGTGAAGACCTTCCAGCATCACTTCTGTCCTTAATTATGACCATGTAAAAATTATGCAAAATTTAAATTACCACAATTGGCTTGAAAATTTTGCGGATTTTATCTACGAACATAACTTTTTACTTTATATCTTTTATTTTCTAATTCCGTTGTATGTTATTTATGTAGCATCAAACTGCACCATTCTAACGAAAGCGGTTGTTGTGGGTGAGGAAGGGAGTGGTTTAACGACAAACCTTTAAGGTTTTTTTCAACTGTTTCTCATTTTTCACTTTTGGTGCCTTTTGTAGATCTCTTCATTGAGGGAATTTTTTTTAAATATTTTTAACCGAATACTTCAAGCAAAGTGAACTTCCGATACTTATCTGCGTTATGCGACAGTGGCGGCAGAATATGACGAAACACCTGTAATTAATGCTGTGGTAAGCAAAGTAAAGCGGTGAGGGGAATGATGTAAGAAGTCCAGGTCAATTATTGAGTCTCCATGCCGCAGTAAGTTATACGCGTTTCTACTTCACCACGATCAGCCTTTATCGAATCATAATACGGCAGTTCACTCTTTGCTACTATTTTTTATAAACCTTACCTGAATCTTCTGTGGATTGATAATGTACTCAATTGATAATCAAGGAAACCACATGATTATAATGTTTTAGTTGGCAGTGAATATATTTTTCGTTATTTCTTTGTAATAGCTTTATAAAGCATAGAGAGAGTGTTATATATACTAATAATGTTTAGAATATCGTTGATCTAGCCGGAAGTGAGAATGCAGAACAGACCGGGACCGAAGAGCTTCGTCTACGTGAAGGATCGAACGTTAATCGAAGTCTATTCACACTATCAAGAGTGATCTCACAATTAACAACCAAGAAGTTTGTTGATTTTTATCTGACGCGATCTGCGCTTGTCCATGGTGGATTCCTATTGTGGAAAGTAGTGAGGAGGAGTAAGGTAAAAAAGTGGTGATGGAAATTTCTAAAAAATTTCTCATTTTATTGAAAATTTCTGAATAATTATAAAGGAGGCGGTATTTTTTTTTTTTTTGAAGAATTTTCTCTATTGATTTTGCAATTGTTTTTCCATAAAACTCCGCAAAAAAATTGTACATCCGTAAAACCTATACAATGCGATAAGGTGAAGGTTGCTTCCGGTAATTGTTGTGTGCTCCGTTAAAAAAGATGTGAATAAATATATATGCTTTTTAATAGTTTTTATCGTAATTGTGGTGTAATTTTATGCTTATGGCGGATTTAATGTATTTCCTCGCCGATAAACCCCTTCGGGCACATTGCAGATTCTGTAAGTTCTCTTATCATTTAGCACCACGAAACCCATCAACAAAGCAGAAACAAACCACGTGAATCCTTTTTAAGTCTACGTTAGTGAGTTGCTAATGCTGCAGGCCGTTTGCTTGTGATCTTTAATACTCTCGTACGGCACTATATGGGGGGAAAGAGGCACTGGGGCCAATTTATTTTAACATTTGAAAGTGATATTGTTTTTTTCTGGCTGTTAAAGAAAATTGATTCAGGGAGGAGGTTTCATTTGATTTTGCGATGTGTTGGTGATAATGAATGCGTCATAAGATATTGCAGTATTAAGCAGCTTTCATATTGAATATTTATTTTTATAGTCATAGTAGTGGATTCGCTAAATCTCTGCCTGATCGATCCTCCGGTTAGAACCTTTCTTCGAATAGTTCTTCGAGCACGAGAGAATCGAAGTCCTTTAAAAAGCGTCAATGAATCGTATTTCTAATTTTCGGAAACATTTTTAGCTCGTATGTAAGCTTTCGAGATTCGAAGCTGACTCGACTTTTGAAGACTTCATTGGGTGGTAATTCGAAGACTCTTATCATATGCACTGCATCACCTGTCGCACTCATCGAAACTTCACAAGCTTTAAAAGTGTGTTGGCTTTGCTTTTTTCTAAGACTAACAAGCAATGTCACCCAAGTCAACTCATTTTCTTGAGCACTTTTAACCCGATTTTTGTCTTTCTCTTTTTTAAAGAAAAATAATCTAAAATCTAATATTTCTATGAAAAATAAAAATAATCATGTTGGAGACAAAACGTCGTTGCGTAAAGAAATTTGTCGCTTTCTGCTATCTGCGCGCATTTGACACAGTGTTTCTGATGTATCTAAATCAAGTATTGTGCAGCAGAGTACATTTTACTCAATTTTGTGCTTGCCCATTCCCGACCAGTTTCGCTGTCTTTTCTTTTCTCTTTGATCGTTTGCTGTCTAAGGTGTACGCATCCTACTTTATTTTTACTCTTACTCTTTGTTATAGCCCTTTTCAACGTCGTTAGATTTATTTCCTGGTTGTTTCAGCATGTCTGTTATAGCCTAAGGGACTTGTGTCTTTGCTCAAGTTTGTGAATTTTTCGTAATCATATAAGTAATTTAGTTTGCTTCTCGAGCTAAATTCGTGAAGAACAAGCCAATGAAAAACAAGGTCACCGAAGATGCACTTCTTTCAAAATATCTACGCACAATCGAAGAGCTCAGGAGGCAACTTGAGGTTGACTAAGCATTTGATTTTTTTTCTGAGTAGATTGCTATTTTTGTGTCATTGATTCAAGGCTATGGATTTAATTATGTGTATGCCAGGACTGCTGACCACTAATGCGCATGGTGACTACTGATTTGGTTGGAATGGTTAAACTACATCCAGACATACATTCAGAAGCTACATTAAGAATTCCTACGACATCAAGAATGGGCTAGGATCGGACTTTTCGTTTGATTTCGGAGACGATTGTGGTTTACGGGGGGAGGGGTAGTAAATAAGGTTCTAAAGATGTTTGTAAGGTTTCACGTCATAAAAAAGTTGAAGGAAACCCATTAGAGTGGAATAATGTTGGAATGACATTGTAGGTTAAAACATTGTATAAGCTTTTAAAAGCAGAAAATTTCGTTGAAGTCGGTTGGAAAAATTAAGAACAGAGAGGGTAAAGTTGTTAAGAAAAATTTGCACGTAAACAAATTTTGAGATTCTCGTACTTCGATGTGCGTTAATTTTAGGAGAATCAAAAAACAGAGGATTATGAACGTGATCTCGAGGCACAGAACGAGCAATTAAGCGCTGAAGTGCGACGTCTACGTGGTTGTATCCTTAGTGGCCAACAACAACAACAATTTCCATTGATTGCCGATGAACGCAAGGTCCTTTTTGTTTTTTTATTTGCAGTCTATGTACTTTTTATGCATATTGACAAATATTTGGTAGTGCTGAGCGAAGAATCAATCATCAAAACAAATGTTATGCGGATATGAGAGTTTTAATGTTAGCAAGTTATTTCTGGCTAAATGATCTCGTTTAATCTGTACCTTTTAGAGATTTTGAGGGGATTTCTTAACTTTCTAAAATTCACTGTATACATTTTAAGGTTACAAGTTTTTTTTGAATATTTGCACTGAAATACTCCAGATGATAGGGCATTTTATATATTTGTTGATCACAGCGTTTTATGAAGGATGTCATGCCTATATTATAGCGTCGAAAGGCGAGACGTCAAACATGGGGTGGTGCAAGAGCGTTCCGTATGAGTATGTCACCGACGTTTGGAGGATTTGCTTCGTCGGTGGGATTATTTCATGACAAGGTTTCTTCATTTCTAATTACCTTTATTATTTTCACATTGATTTTTTTATAATTTATGAGTTGCATTTATGAAAGTATTGAAGTGTAATGGTAATTGAATGATTCACTGGTAAGTCGTAGTTCCAAAAGAGGTTTGATGCTGACTCTGTTTGATTTATTTCATCTTCATAAAATTTATAGTAACTACAATTGTATATTAATTATTCTATATCAGCCAATAATGCCATATTATTGGGGATTGTTAGGAGCAGTGTTTCATTCACCTGATCTAAATTAAGGGTGAGTTAAAGTATTATCAGTGACAAATTAAAGCATTTAATTACCGATCGCAATTTCCCGTTCCTGAACAAAGGTGAATAAAGATGAATGACATCATTAATTAATTTCAGTATATGCTTGGTTCACCGATTGAAGAAGAAACTACTTCATGCGCAAGTGGAAGATCTTCGATGGAAAGTGGTGAAAATCAATGTTCGGCAATTCCGAAAGCTCCAGAAGAGATACCTTTCAAGTCTTCTTTTCGACTCAAGACTCTCGAGGGGGAAGGCGAATGTCTATCTGATGTTGCAAAGGGCTCTTGTTCGAATGGAAAGCCGCAGGCGATATCTGCACCCAATGCGTTAATCCAGGATTCTGAGAGTCAACCTGGTGCTATGTCATCATCGGATCATATTGAGAAAATTGTTGAAGGATGCGATCGTTCTCATAACAATTCTGTCAACACAACGGCGGTACCTAGACGGGTTGGTTTTGGCACCGCCACTTATATCCCACATTCAGAAGAAGACGCTGAGTTGACGCATAATGGAGTAAATGGTAGCGTTTTATCAGATGATGCAGCTATGCTACAGAAAGCAGTTAATGCCTCTTCTCAAGCTTCACTACTACTTGAGGCAACGGCGTTAGATTCTGGCAATAAATTGATGACAACATCAGGATCGGCTGATACGAATAGTGGATCCCGATCGTTGACGAATGTGACATATGTGACGATCGATCAAAATTCACAAGTTTCGAGAACTTCACTTATGGAAATTGGCAATGAATTTGTACAATTAGACGATGGGGTAGACGCTAGATTGTCGGATGGTGTAATGAAGCATATTGATACGGAGAATTCGGCCGTCGAATGTGATAAGACACCGGCAAAGGTGAATATGATACGTGGAAGTATTGGTGAGTCACCTTCCGAGGAGGAAGACGCACCGGCAAAGACTACATCGGTTGACGTTAGTATTGTATATCGTTTTATTTCTTTCTAGTTTTATTGGAATTTATATAAGATACTCTCAGTATAGTTCGATGACTTCATATCTATGCGCTAGGTGGTATGGCCTCATTAATCTTAACGTATGCATTAATATTTTCCTGAAGTTTTATTAAGCATATTAATTATGCAGCTATAAAAAAGCAAAGCTTAAAGTTTTTGCATATTACAAAATTCCCTAATTTTCTTCGGAAATATTATCATTACCGCTTCCAAAAATTACGTCAAACTAAACCTCGGAAGTAATGTGAGCGATTCTGAGCGATAAAGCTTATTTTCTCTTTTGTATCACTATCTTTTCCCAATTTCTGCCTTGGTCTTCGTTGTGTTTAACGAGGAATATCCCTTAATATATTCCATTTTAATAAGTAGCTCGTTTCAATTTTGAATCGATTTTGTTGTTTCTGAAGGCGTTTACTTATTCCTCTTTTCTTTTCTGTGTCACATTTCACTATAGCTGTAAAATTCTAAGATTGCAATGAATTGTATATTTGTAGACATTTTATTGCTGGTGAATATCGCCTCGAACTGATTGTTCAAAAATCGAAGGGCCTCGATTGATAATGTTTTACTTCACAATACTAAGCACTAAGCAAATTATACTCATTTATTTTAAAGAATGTGACAAAATGTGGAGGTGATATCGATGTGAAAATTGATACAACACAAGCAACGAACCGAGATGGGCATTTTTTGGAGACATCCGTTATAGCGTTCTCCACATGCCGTGTAAGTTTCTGGCAGATTTATTGTATATTTTTTTCTCCTCTTTTTTTTTCTTACTTCTCTTCATACTCTATTATAAAAGTAAAGGCAAAAGGTATTTGAGGTCTGTTGATTTTAGGTTTTATTTGTTTTTTTCTGAGTGAAATATGTTGCTTCCGCAAAAATTTTCTTGAAAATCTGAAGCTTATATATTATATTTATATCCATTCTTCAGGCTGTGCTTTTTTATTTTATTGTATTTTTTTTTCCGGAATACAGGCAGTACAGCGTTATTGTGATGTGCGATGTTGCAACATTAGGCCTCCCACTGATGATTCTAATAGTGATTTATGGTCTAACAGGGGGGAATAGGCAGGAGGGGGTGTTTTAAACATAGGCGCTTTTTTATGTGCGTTCCTGCATTTCACTCTTTATGTATAGCTATCTCTTATTTAAATTTAATATCTATTTTTTTGCAGTTATCGATCGACGAGTTACAAGAGGAACTAGAGGAGGAAAGGATAGCAAGGGAAAAGGAACGGCTTGAGCTTATCGAGACAATTGCCGAGTTAAAGAAAAGGTTATTGGTGCATGAGAATAAAGCATCTGATCTCAGCAAAACAGGCAACCAATCGGTGGATCCGCGACTCGAAGAAGAGCGTGAAGCAAACAACCACTTACGTAATGTTAGTCTACTTGCAGTATTCACTTCATTATTTTGCACAGGAAAGACAAAGGTAACTTTTGAGGGATGAGACAGTCTTCGGTAAAATACCTGGTAGATTGATTGGGAACGGAGAATTGCTTTTTATGGAAAATACGGCATATCAGAAAGGTGTGAGGCGAGCCAGTAATGATAGGTGATTAGAAATCGGGTAATAACCGAGCTTCGGTTGTAATCAAAAATGTGAGAGATTAAAATTGGAATTTAATCGGTTCTTACCGACCAGAAAATACGCTAAAATTCAATATTTAAAGAGAACTATTTGATACACAAAATTTAGGATGTAATCGATTTTCAGATTCTGTTCGAAGGTAAGAAAAAATATGAAGACGTAAAAGCGATCAATAAACATTTGGAAGAGCGGTTAAAACTGGTGGAAAGTGAAAATGAATTATGGGGACGACGTTGTGATGAAGCGGATGAGACCGAACGACAATTACGTGAAGAGATTGTACTCTTCGATTGCCAGGTTCTTTTATGTTTTTTTTTCCGGCACGTTTCAGTCAGTTTTAATATTCTTAAGTGTTGATCTTTGATTAGGTGGTGTTTTAAATGTTGCATAAATTTTTATATATTGAGGGATTCTTTTTTTCTATTTTTTTTCCATATCTGCTTGTAGAAATATTTTTTTTTATTCCTAGCACACACTCTTGACAGGTATGAATTGATGGCAAGTATTAACTGAAAAATTTTACCTGCAAAAAACTGAGGGGGAAGAGGAAGAGAGGAAAAAAGAATAGCAAGTTTATGAATTATTCGTACTCTGTCGTTTATAAATATATGTTCCGTTTATTTTCAACAAATGCATATTGCGAAGTCCTGTACTTTGGCGATTTTAGCTACTTACTTTGAATATTTAGAAGTTGCATGCTGTTTAATTGTAATGGGATGTTTATTATTTTATTATTTACCAAAATTTTTGTTGTTGATAAATTTTTTTGGATGCGAAAGTGGACGTTTATATATTGAGAGCGAACACAACAAACGCGCATCGCATATCAAATATCAGTGCTAGATAAAATTTTATGATCTACCATGGTAGCTCAAATTTTTTTAATCTGCCATGGCAGACCAAAAAATTGGTCTACCGTAGTAGATCAAAAGCAATCTACTGCGGCAGATCAAAGAAATTTGATCTACCATGGTAGATCAAATATCAGTTATAGGTAAAATTTTTCGATCTACCTTCGTGGATCAAATTTTTTGATCTATCATTCTGGAACAAATTTTTTGATCTTTCATGGTAGATCAAATTTTTCTGATCTACCACTTTAGATCAAATGCCATATTATGTGAAGTTTTTTAGAAGAAGAAATCCCGCGCCGAAATTGAATCCTTAAAACAACAGGTGGAGGATATGAAGAAGCAATTGCAATTGCAACAATCCAATGGCATTGCTGAAGGATTAGAGTTGCAGCGTCTTCGAGACGAGAGAAAAGAACTCGAAAAGCTGTAAACTTTTTTCGTTTCATATTTCAATTGTTCGGTTTTCCTTGTTCTATTTAAATTTCCCTCACATCTTCATTTCCCCCGCTTCCTTACCTACGCATTAAAAATTCTTTGCGGTTGGTTGCATCTTGCGACAGAAACTCCGGTCAGTTGTGTTGTGTTACTTCCCGGATTTCAATTCGGTTAATATGTTTTCTTTTCGAGGAAGAGTTCAACATCAAGAATATAGATTATTCTAAGGATGGAATTTACTGTTACTATATTGTTGTCGAATCTCAAACTTCATTTGTGAGATATGGAATCTGTATCCTAAAAAATCTATAGCGTAGGAATTGATGTTGATTTATACGTGGAAGTAGCGTCGTTAGCAATTCTTGTATATGTTCTCTTTTTCTGTGAATTATTTCTTCTTTAAATTCTTTAATTCTTTACCTTATTTTAAAGATTTATTAGTTCGATGGATTTTTGCTTTCCAAAATTATGATTTTATTTCTTTGCCCACGTTCCCACTTCGAAACCTATAATCACTAGTAAGGTATGTGTTTTTTTCTTAGTTTTTTCTTACTTGTATGAATTACTGCCGGAAGCATTTTGATTTATTCAAAGAAATTTTTCCATTTTTACTGCTAAATTTTATTGTTATCCTCACTTGTCGTTTAATTATTTTTGTCTAGAATAATAGATTATATAACCCTGAAATTATGGTACTCATTTCAGTGTGAAGAAGCTACAAAAAGAAGTGCTATTGAGGGATAAGAAAGTGAGCGCGTTGCAATGCGAATTGAGAAGAGTAAGCAGCGTTCGTAATCCAGGTAATGTTCATTTTTTAATGAGTTGAAATGATTCCTTCTTTTGTCTCTTATGGGAAATTAAGGTTATTGCATTGCACAGGTGAGCTATTAAGATTCTTAATTGGCTGCCTTATTAGCTTCGTTTGATCTTTGACCACCAGGTAACGAATCTCTGTTTAGTGACTATTGGATGGAAAAGAAACGGATGAATGCGATTGATAACGATGTTGATAAACTATCAGTTTAACTCCTATAACCACATTTTTTTCGAAGTTATGACGATAGACGTCGATTATGCCTCTTTCCTTTCTATTCTCCTCGCAGAGGGAGAGAGAGCTTGGCAAAGGAGCATACATTTTCTGAAGATGCTTTCATGTCGGAATATGCAATTTTTTTAAAATCATCACTGTTGCAGCGGAGAATGTGGGAATTTTGACCGATGAGAAAACCTTTTGCTTTTCATGAGGTAAGTAGTCACTAGATGGTCAAGCCATAAACACAGTTTCAAATAACAAACTGCAGATTTTATCGTAGTTACGATCAGTTCAGAGTTGAGAATCATTCAGAGTATGTTTATAGGTGACATTGAATTATCGCCAGCACCCGAAGAGGCAGCGTCAACCATTTCTCATGATAGCCATACACCTACGGCGACCCATTCGGGCAGGAATCCAGGCGCCATTCTCCCATTAGCACCTAGCAAACAGAAGTTTGGCATGTCACCGGGAATTCGTGTTGGTCAACATGACTTTGAAAATTCACCGAACTCATCTGAAGCACCTGGCGAATGTATTCAGCAGTGAATTTTGACCAACGCAAGGAGGAATGTTTATATTATAAGTAGTGTTTTTTGGCTTTGAGAGAGCCATCCTGGAGAAGCGGAAGTGATGACAGATCTTTTTGGTTCTTGTTTAATTTATGTTCTACTCAACCCACGAAATAAATTTGAAAAGTATTCCATTTGAAAATGCTAACGTGCAAATAGAAAATCACTATTTCTAAAATTTACAAATCTATTATTTTTTAAGTTATTTTCATAGAAGATAGATTTTATGAAAAGTGAGGAGAAGAACGAAATAGAGGGAACGGAAATTCTAGTTACGATAAAATTGTAGAAGAATGTATATTTTTATGAGATCTTTCAAATTCAAGCTTTTTAAGCACTCGACTATGAGAATATGATATCGCAAATATTAAATTTAACACTTTCGTTAATCTTAATTGCTTCTAATTAGTCCCATTTATATGTTATATACCCTTCGGAATCCTCCTTCAGCTATTTTTGCGAGATCTTATTGGAAAAAACAGACGATGTGGCTCGTCCATATGTTTCACTCTTATGCCTATAAGTGCCTCCTTACTTGCTATGCCCCCTTACTTACTGCAAAATTCGTGCAGTTCAACACTTTAACTAGGAGGTACATTCGGCGCTAGGGCGTTGCAGTTTTCTACGTTTGCCCTTTTTAGTCACTCAACATTTTCTTCCATATTTGCTTAAAATTTTTTATAGTTGCGTATTATAAAATACGTCTATTTTGAATTTAAAACCCTCGACCATTGTATGCATTTTTCCAAAAATTTTGATTAGCTATTAACTTGAAAATATTCGATTGGGAGATTTTTTCTGGACTTTTCTGGAATATTTTCTGGAATATTCGATTTTTTGGATTCGAAAAAGATGAGGATAGCGGAGTTCGAAAGCAAAAAAAGTGGTAACTGTTTCATTTCTCCTGTTAGATTTTTCATGATATTCGTATAGTACTTTATAGGAATGCAAATGCGCAAAGTTCTTATTTTTACGTATGAATTAATAATGTGGATTGAGGCTTGCTATTAGGTTTATAGATAATGCTGATTTTATGGATATGGTTCGACGTTATCCATGAAAATATCCAAAACAATCCGTCCATAATTTTGATGTTAAAGAACCGCACATGTACATTTAAATTTGACCTATATGTGATCTCGGTTTTTCTTTTTTGACTGCAATGATCTTCCTTATGAATTGAGGTCTTTATTTGAAGTCATTATGCTATGTGCTGATGGAAAATTACTGCATTCTACTGAAGTGTTTTCCTCCATGTAAATATATTTTTTTAATTTCTTTTTTTTGTGAATCTCCTATGTGGAGAATCTTAATTCCGAATAAATTATGCCGTCGAAAATTTTGTTGCGCATGTTATACGTCTCGAAATTTCGGAGAAAATATGTTTCTTATTAATATTGGAAAATTAAATTCGTTGAATAATTTCAAAAATAATACAGAAATTTTCTGTAAAGTTATGTAAACTTTTTTTTTTAATATTAAGTTAGTTGAATTTCTAATGACGTCATTGATTATTGGGTGCGGAAAACTTTTAATGCTTCATAGAATATTTTAGTGCTGCGTTGTTTTTTAAGTTCTAAAAGTAAGCATTTCTCGAGCATATCAGCAGTAAGGCTTCTTAAACTTGTTGTGAAAGGTGGGTCACCAAATTTGAAACATTTGATGAGTAAGATCGATAAGATTGGGTGTAGAAATGAAAGATGTAACAAAGGTGACTCGAAAACCTCGAACTTCCGGTGGTCATTTAGGGGCACTTCTTCACTACGCTAACACCTCAAGCTCCAACACTCGCACTTAAATCTTTTTACATATGCTTGATATATGAAGGCAATTATCCGCTAACCTTTTCAAATAAGCGAGCGCAGATTCGGTTAATGCTTGGCAGTTTGCGCCGAGGGGATAAATTCAATCGTAGTAATCAGTAGGTTTTATAAAGTTTCATGAACGCTCAAGTAAAGGAGATATTTTTCCATTTCCCTTTATTACGGGCATCCATTTCCCTTTATTGCGGGTAAAAATGTTCGCCATTTCCTTTCATCATGGGTACAGTTACCCGTAAGTATTGTGCACATTTACTGCGAACGCTTGAAAATTTAACAGTTTTATTCTATTAATTCTTTACGATATATGTCTCGATGAAGAAGTGGAAGAGTGCAATGAACAATGTGTTTGCTCGACGTTTGATCTATCCTCTTTGAGAAGATGTACTGCATGTGGTAATATACCTTCGAGTACTTCGAAGCATTCCTAAAGAAATGACAATACTATTTAGGTTATATAAATAATAATAATAATTCATCGCTGATGCAGCATCGAAATTTTTGCCAACATTTTTTGTGGTCATAGTTGAGGTACGTGAAAAATTTCGATGACTTCGCCACGGACATTTGCACCATATAAATATTTTCTAAAACAATAAGAACGGCTAGTAGTTTTCGTGGCGCAAATGTCCGTGGCCGGGGTGTTTTTGATAGCCGATATCTAGAGGAGGCTAAAGCAAATAGGGTCCAGCTTCACTGTTAGTTTCACTTCACATAATAAAGTTTAATATTTAACAGGGTTTACTTTAGTATCATGAAAATCTCGACCACATTTGCACTTATTGCTACATAGCTATAATTTCATGAAAACCAGCAGGAAAAATACTTTCGCACCTTTGGTCTACAAAAATTCATAGCCTGAGGTCATTCTATAAAAAAAGCGCTAACCTTAACAGCTTTAGGACTGCCAGGTAAATTAACAACAAGTGTTTGTCCTCTTATACCGGCACAGAGACGTGAAAGTGCAGCCAATGGTGTAGATTGAAGTGAACGCATATGTAATGCGGTTTCTAAGCCTCCACATCGTTTATCAATAATCGTTAGAGTAGCCTAAAATTGAATTGAATATTTAAAAAAAGCAGCAGGAAAGCAACGATTGTCCGACAATTGGTGGATGTTACTTTGATACCTTGATATGATACGATGATATTTCAACGGTACCTTGATTTGATGTGTAATTCCTATTTATGACGTCTATAGATTGTTATGCTGTTTACTGACAACAATTTTAGAGAAATTGTTTTTTTTTTAAAGATTAGCGATGAAGTAAAGGATGATGAATAGACATCAAGTCCAGAGAAAAGATGATTTAGCAAGGTCGCTGAAAGAAATACATAATTAAATTATATACTTAGCAAGTATAATTATCAATATTAAGTATAAATTGAGAAAAAAAAGCATTTCACTCAATTTTTTTTTGTTTATTTTATCAATTTTCAACAATTTTTCTTACGCTGTTTCAATTTATTACTTTTTTTTTCAATGCCAATCAATTAAAATTCCTATAATTCGTGATTTTTTCTTCCAAAAAAAAATTAGATTATATTGTTTACCTCAGGTGTTACATCACGAATTGCAAATCCTGTACCACCTGTTGTAATGACAACATCTGAAAATTGAAACGATATCATATATGTATTTCTATGTAAGTCAACTAGCGAATCGACTATTAATTGCGGAGAATTTAAATATAATAGTAAATCTTGAGTTGATTTTTAAGAATATTAACTGTTGACACTTTTTTTCAAATCCTAAGAATGAAAGAAGAAATTCTGATGTCATGGCAATCGTGGATGGTTTATTAATCGAAATGAATCGTTTAGATGTGGAGAAATTTTTAATATGGATTGTGCTGTAATTCGTGTTACTATATATGGCCACTATTTTATTATATTATCACTATTATTAATACTATTACTGTCATTACTACTACTATTATTAATACTGTGAATATTGTTATCGTTATAATTATTGTTATATTTATATTATTTAATAAAAAGACACAAAAAAGAAATCCCAAATTGCAATCTTTTCAAAATTAACAATGAGCCAAAAAAATTATTCAACAAAAGCTATATTAAAGAACGTACCTGAACGCGTACATAGCTCTGTGATCATATCGCATATATTTTCTTTATCATCGGCCACAGTACAACACTCCACCGTTTTAGCACATAGGCTGCAAAATTTCACTCAACCATTTAATTATTTCTCTTGCAATTTTTTATGCTCTCAAGGCTTCTATTTCTGATAGATACGGTAGCTGTCTTAATCTGAAGTATCGTTTTCAACAAATAAGAGCATCTTAAGATCCTTCAAAAAAAAATTGACTAATTAAAATTGTTATTTTAAATTAACATATTGTAAGGCTTATGAAACAATATGTTATGACCTATGAAACAAATCGTTATAGAAGAAGATCGATTCGTTAAAAGAAAGAAAAAAAAGATCAATGAAAAGATGGGGCAAAATAATTCAACGAACGTTTTAGAAGCTTCAATAAGTGAGCGTAGAGTTGCTCCACTTGTATCGATACGTGTACCATTTGCAACAGAATCACTTACTAAAAATATTTTCTAACTAATAAATTTATTGATAAATGAAAAAATAAATCAAAGAAGTTACAGTTGATTTCATTGCGAAGACCAGCCGCTTTCATAAATTGTCAATAAATAGTAAAATTGAAACAAAGACTTATTACGTTGGATTATTGAAGCAAGTTATTACTCAATAATTGTTTACTAGCAATCTTGAATGATTCGACCGTTCACACAAATATTCCGAAAAAGCGGTTTTTTTAATGAAAATATGAGCGGATGTTTTTTTTGCCAATTTTAAATTTCAACATAATACCATTCGAGGTTGATGAAAAAAAATATTAAAAATTGCCTCTGACTTTAACAAGCGGATTTATAAATACGAATAAATATTAAACTTCGGTAGATTTAATACCGATTAAGGGATTTTATTTTCGTTGAAAATAAACGAATTCTTCGTTTTTTTTTGCCGGAAATTTTTCTAAAAAAATTTTTTATGTTCTAAGCGAAAATTTAGTCGGAAGTGAACGAAAAAAATAACTTTTTATGGTTCGAGTATCACTAATCATTGTTTTTATTAGACGAATTACAAATAAATATTGAATTTCTTAGAAATAAGTTCGACGTAAACCAATAGATGGGAATGTATTGCTAAATGAGCCGATCAAACAACAAATGAGGTGATCCATATGTGCTTCTTAATTTGCATCTACAGGTTATGACCTATAAGTTCACCAACATACGAATAAGAACTCCAAATATGAAGAGGAGGTGAGGTCTATTGCTCAGTAATAAATGACCAAAAGAATGTAGGAGGGGATTGGAAATTAATATAAGAGAAAAATGAAATTTTTAGGAATAAAATAGTGAAAATTTCCCTCAAAAGGGTTATTTTTGCACCAGAAAAAAAAACATTTTTCTCGAGTATTGTGACGAGGTTATAAATTTCTTATCATTTGAGAGAAAAACTCATTAAGGATGAAGATATATACCTGTTAAAATAGCGATTCTCATTGTATTCACTTCATGGAACGACAAAAAACTGAAATCACAAAGAGGCGGTAGGTAATTTTAGTGCAGCATAAAGTTGCCGCTGAAAAAGCGAAATATAAAAAAAACTGGACGATTAAAATTTAAGTTATCGAAAATTTGAAAATTGTATTTTAAAAAATGCGCGAAAGAAAAATATTTTATGAAATAAATAACAAATATTGAAAATAATAAAGGAAAAATCAGTAAAATTATCAAGAAATCGACTTATCAATGATAATAAATTGTTTATTAAATATGGTGGAGGAATAAATACAAAATTGCAGCATTTGATCAATGGTAGAATGTGATAACGAGAAAAAACAACAGATTTCTACACCAAAAATTTGCATAAACGATCAATGCAATGGAAAAAAAATTTTTTTTTTGAAGAAATAAAATTTCCATCATCGGTCCCGATTGTAAAGAAAGCTGACAAATGATTTTATGAATTTTATGAAATATTTTAGCATCTAACAGGTGAAGTTGCAAAATAAACGTTGAAATACGCCCAAGATATGTTGGCAATGTGCTTTTTTTGTTTTCGTCTCTTCTGAACAATGTGTTTTACAAGTTACTACGAAAGAAAAAATATGCAAAATAATATCTTCATGCTTAGATTGACACCAGTCTCGTTTAAAATAAAAACGCTAAAGAAAATTCGTTTTTTGGTACTCGATTGGTTAAAACCAAAGACCCACCCCCAACCTCTTGCTTCATTGTTTTCTCATTCGACAAACAGACTGCACTCCGCACCTCAAACACTGATCTCGGCCGGGATCGAACCGGCGACCTTCTGCGTGTAAAGCAGACGTGATAACCGCTACACCACGAGACCACGGCCCAGACTTTTCTCGCTCCCTTCAACTACCACTGTCGAGTAAAAAAACTATTTAACATCATATATCTCAATAATTTTTTTAGCGATTTTCCACAACTACCGTAGTTAACGTTTAGCCATGAGCCTTAGTTGTATTGAAGATATTTAAGGATTGAAAGAACTTCTAAAAATACTTCATGGATTTCAAGTAGGATGTTGGAGTTACACCTCATGATCATGAAATCATTATTTCGCAAATATTGCTTCTAGCACTTATGCATCTCAATTTATCACATCACTGCAATTACTTCATTCAGCTTTTCATTTCAAATGTTTTTAATTACTTTAAAATACTATGAAGTAACTTCAAGAATACAATCAACCAACAGGTAACGATAAATGCAAAACAAAGTGTTGAAAGACCACAGAAAGAGGCATTATAAACCACAGAAAGATCGTTGAAATAGCGTTGAAAGTAAGACGAATCACTAGGCGAATGGTGAAGTGCCGTGCATTGCTTATCACACGCGTACCGCATGAACATCTCTCTCTCTCTCTTATTTACTTTCTTTCTCTCTTTCTCTTCCTTGATGAATAGATTTTTTTTTGCGCTTTGCGATGTTCTAAAGTTACGAAAAATATTAAAAATATTTCAAATTTTTCCATGATTTAAAAAAAAAGAACAATTAATAATTGAATAGTGAAAATATTCGGCAAATTTTATCAATAGAATACATATGAAAATATGAAATGAAAAATTGTTTTCATAAATAATCAATGATTTTTTCTGAAATGGACTTTAAATTCACATGCAAAAAAAAATGGTAAAAATTCTTGCATAGAAACAACATACACAATATAGTAGAAGCACTAAACGCTGCAATAAAATGTTCCTCACAGCAGGACGTTTTGTCGACTGGAATTTTCGCACCTTTCAATAAGCGCTCACAAAAAAGAATGATGTAAAGACTTCTGGACCTTTCCTTCCGGCTGTCCATCCCATTAAGTTAAGAGGCGGGCAACCTCGTCGATTCTTAGCTTTAGACCCTGTCCCATCTACAAGTAAACATATCCAACATGTCGTCCCTATAAATAATGCTTGAAACATCTCTATGTTTTTCTAGTCGCAATATGCAAAAAAAATATCGATGCAAATTTCATCGTATTAAATAACGTTAAGATCACACTATCATTGTGGAGGCATTCATCTTGTCTGTCGAAATAGTAGACGGTGTTGATTATGACATGGTCGGATATATTTGCCGGATGGCGTGTAAAATTAGCATGTTATATTCTACGATGGGTGGAAACGCATATGGATATGGTCAACTATTGGTATCCGAAAATATTGATTCTACATCTCGATGAAAATAAAGAATGGCTTGTCGATTGTCAGAAATTAATTGCGGTTGCCGAATGGATTAAAGAGGGTGCCATCATCAATATTGTTGCTCTTTTATGTGAGGTTTGTGATGAATTGAATACTTCGAAAGTTTTCTATTTTATTTTCATCATCCACCATTCTGTGGCAACTTTTCAGGATTAATCCTGATTAGTTTATTAGTTGAAAAGTTCGCAACTTAACACTGTGAATATCATGACAAAGAAAAAATATTTTCATCGGGAATTTTCGATAATATGAAAGTTTATTATGATGTCATTACACAAGGAATGAAATAGAATAGGTAAAGTGAATTGGAAAGTGGACCACCTACAATTTGTGTTTTCACTTTAAAAAATCTCAAAGATCATAATAAATACTTATAAGGGATATTCTAAATGATATTTGAATTATAAGTATAAATAAATATATCTCAGATTCGAATTATAGGTCTTGAATTTCGTGGGTTTCATTCCCGATTGCTTTAGATGACCAAAAATATCTTACTATTTGCTAAAATCTTTACTTTTCGTAGAATCTCACTATAAAACTTTGAATTATAAAAGTAAAGTTGGGTGTTCTTTACATTTTTTTCGAAAGTAATTATTTATAGACTTCTACATCGAGAGTTTCTTCCTACAATTGTGACGATTGCTTCAATCGTAAGCTATAGCTTAAAACCAATTTATTTGAAGGGACGTATACAGGATCCCGATACACCACAATATCTGAGAACGGTTGATGATGCAGTAAGAAAAATGGTTTGTCTAGTCGGATGTTTTTTTTTTTTCTTGGCAGACCATAAGTAATTTTTTGTATTGAAGCGATATTCTGTTGGAAATCTGCCAATTTCAGAGTTGCTTAAATTTGTTATTTTGGATTTTAAGATTTTAGATGAAAAATTTTTAAATAATATAATTTTTTATCTATGAGACTGAAAAAATAATATTTGCGATATATTTATACGAAATATCTGAATACAGCATTAAACTACTGCTTACATTTTATATGTTTGTATATTTCCTCAACAAAATTCCCATTAGATCTAATCTAGATTTTCAAATCCCTTACCTAACATTTTAATTTTTTTTCAAAGGATAAAAATTTCATATAGCCCAATTAGTATATTTGTGTTCATTATTTTTTAATTATATTTGTTTATGTAGTTATGTGAATAAATATAATTAAAAAACAACTAAGTAATATATTTAGAAATTATTTGTAATAATTTATTTAAATTATTGCTTTAGATTGGCGAATCATGCTTAAACGCTCATCAATTGGTGGTCTCCTATGAGAAATTGGATGAATTAAACGAGACGGCCAGTGCAGTGATTCAGTGCTGTGGGCTTGGCATTTTAAATCCGAATACGATCATCCTCGAATTTCCGAAATGTGGAAAAGCAGCTAATTTGTACTCTTTATTTATTTTTTCCTTTTTTTTTCTCTTCCTTTTTCCCTGATTTTCAATGGTTTGTGATAATTGATTTGTGACAATCATATAGTGGTAATTGAACTTGTTGTTTACGATTTTGAACGGCAAAAAAAAATTCATTTTTACTATCTTGTTTAAAAAAAGGTATTTAAATTTGTTCAAACGTATCAATTTGCTTCGAATTTATAGTCATTAATGATGAAAGAATTTATGAAAAAAATTTTTTTATTTACACTTTTATTTTGCATAATTATTATTTTATTATAGATAATTGTTAATTCCTGTTTAACTTATAACTTTCTAAAATGCGTGCGAGGTTTATATAAATAGGTCTGTTGATAATTTCAGCGTCAATCCGGGTCAAGGTGAATTATGGAGTTGTATTGCATCAACTGTCGATAAATACCTGATCGTTTGTAAAGGTGATCTATGGAAACCTGTCCCATCATCGTTAACCGTAAGATTTGAACGCTTATCAAACTACTGGATTCTCTCTATTTCATTAAAAAAAGGAACGCAAAATTTCTATTTTTCAAAAATTTTGCTATTGTATTTTACAAATTTTCATCGATAGATTTTAAAATTTAAAAAAAAATTTTAAAACGTTTTTTTCTAAATTTTTTTTTGCTCAATTGTATCTTCATGATGCTATTATGTAGAAGTGCAATTTTCTTAAAAATTTCTTTAAAAAATTTTCCTTGGATTATAAAATATTATAGAAATAAATATAATGCGTAATCAATATTTTGTAGCTTTGAATAAAATACCTATTATTTCATAAATAATAACCAAATATTATGAGTTTTATTTCAATTACCATTTTATATAAGAGCACTTTGCCAGAAGAATTTCCAATTGTGCTATTCGTATCGATAATTATATTTCATTTTTACTATATTCAAATTCAAATATTCTAGTCTATAATTTAATAGTCACTTATAGGATGCAACACCGTAATGCAGCAGCCATTGTTCAGGACAGATTTGCTTGTTAAAACACCAGTTAAAAGGAGGGACAACTATAGTTTGAAGTTAGAGTTCAAGCTCAAGTCGATTATTTACAAGTTCAAGTAGTTCAGTATTTCTACGAGTTTACAATTCACGTGATGATTGTTTGCAGTCTACAATGGATTTGTGGTGGATTGTCGAAGATGATAATAATATCCTTTCGTTCGTCTATTTAATTAGTCGCAGTAATCGATGGACTTTTACAAAGTTTGTTTTTAATGCTCTTTGGAGTTCATTTTATGGCTCTTCGGAGTCCATTTTATGGGTCTTCGGAGTCCATTTTATGTGAAATTATTTCATTTTGAAACATGTGAAAAAAAAAAAGATTTTTTAACTCTCTGCATCTTACTGATCGAAATACAACTTAAAATTCAATACGTATTTTTCTTAACATATAAAGAGTGAGTTGTTCTAGAAGAAGCTGTCTGTATTACATTCGATTTAATGACAACCGTCAACAATAGATCACCTTGTAGTCTGTTGTGCATCTGATGTGTCTTTTTATTTAAAGAAATTTAATTGTATGCAAGCAAATGCAGCTACGAATTTGATTATATCTAGACCTACTACTGCACTCATAACGTTGTAAGTAAAGAGGAATGACTTGGCTACTAGGAGTATTGAACAAATAAAAAAGCATAAAATCAGCAAAACTTTTCTACCACTACGAATTTTATTTGGTAGGCACTTAAGATCAGTTTTGAAACATTTTTTTGCACTTAGCACGTGCACATTTATTTATTTATTTATTTATTTATTTATTCATCCATTTATTTATGTCAAGCGAAGAAATGGGGGATGCAAATTTGTCGTGATATTTGTATATGTTGCTTATAGTTGCTATTTGTTATTTTCGTTTTGTAGGCTAAGAATCTTCGCACTTCTAAAAGAAAGTGAGATGGCTGTCGCTAAGGATGATGTAGAGAAAAGGATTCACGATGCAAAACTCTATGCAGATAGTATTGATTTCAAAGCAATGCCAAATGACGATCTTAGTGCTTATGGAAGTAAATAAATTTCCATCGTTATATCAAACGATAGGAAATTATTCATATAGTATCGTAAAAAAAATAGTTGATATGTCATAATATTATATTAATTAATTGAGATAATAATTCTCAATGAATTAAATGCTAAAATTATAGCTTAAAATAATCATTAAAGAGCAATGATAAGACTTAAATTATACACAATAATCCTTTTCCTCTCTTTTTTTGAAAAAAATACTTCAACTCATAGAAATACGTTTTTATTAACATCTTTGATCACTATTATCTTCATCTCACTTCAGTCAGTATCTCTTTTCATTGAAGCTTGAAGAACTCATTTTTTTTACTGAAAAAAAAAGCAAAAGATTATATCTTATAGTTTATTAGTAAAAATATTTATAAGCTAATATAAAAGATTCATTTATTTATTTCAATAAAAATATATTTGAATTGAACGATACTAAGAAGGAAATAAATTGTTAAAGCCATTTAAATGGATTACGATTGCGTTTAGTGCAATAAAAAAATAAGAGATAAGAAAATGATATCTTAGGTGCTGAACCAAAGAGTACAAATAGATTATCTGCTTCGTCACATTCATTGAGATCCGAAAGAAGTCATGCGGAAATCCCTTTGGTAAGTGGACGATAATCTTCTCATTACTAATTAATTGGGAACTGTTAATTTTCATAGGCATTCACAAATTCATAAGTTCAATACTGCGGTACATTTTCTACTTTCACCGTTTAATCTAAAAACGAGGTGAGAGATCTACCAACTTGAATATACGCCCAATCCCTATCATTCATCTATTGGCATCAGAGCATCCATTACTCTAATTTTTCAATTTTTTAAATTAAAATTTATTCTGAAACTTTTATGAATTCAAAAAGTAAATTTTTTTCTCGAAAATTCAAATCTTTTATATATTTTCAGGTTGGTGCAGCAATAAGTCCTACACTCAATAATATTATTCGAATAAAATCGGCAAATGCTGATTTAATACTTGTAAATCTACCACGTGCACGTATGGATACATCAGCATCGAGACTTCTACTCTCACTTGAAATGATTAGTGATCATCTACCAAGAATGGTTGCATTTCGACCACCTATCAGAAATCGCGCCTGATCTCCCATCCTATGATGATGATCTTGTTTTACTATCAATGATCTCTGTCATTTTATCAATTCCGATCATATCATTCGCATGTTACCCGTGTATATGCTAGTGCTGGCAATTATCTGTGCATGCAAATTACCTGTGCTGGTAATCACATCCTATAGCGTCGAATATACCTTCACATTTACTCTCCTCTATTTTCTGGCACAATTTTGTCGTACTATCCGATGATGGAATAAAACTTCGTTAAAGTGTAATTAATTTTCAGCATAAAAAGTAATTAAATTCAATTAAGCGGTCATTTCTTTACACAAAGATTCTCCGTACAATTTTTGTGAAATTATATAAAGAAATGTATAGAATTTCAAATATATAGTATTATTTTCATCTACTATTTTAATTATTCATAAAATATTTCAACTGCAATTGATGGCCTATCTGAATTTACATAAGATAGCATTTATTGCAGGTGTGGTACTATTTATGATATTTATCTATTACTTAACTCAATTGATCGTCAATCTACAATATTTTTAAAATGGTTATTTCCACATAAGCACCAAGACGGAACCCGCTTTAAATTGATCAACAGCTGTCAAATGTTTGAATCATCGCAGTATTCTAACAACAATCTACCAACGAATCAATCGTCATTCGAAAGGAACCGGTCTTTCGTTGTTGCCATTCGTCGACTATCTCTGTCTTGTTGTTCCTTCTAAGGTGCTGAAATAATTCGACGAACGTGTCCTTTGATTACGCAATGGATTATACGGAAGCTATTGCCGAATCACCACAATCCTTCTCGAATGTTGGTAGCCCAGAAGCCCCTAATGTTGATTCACAATTCGTTACGAAACATAATATCTCGGCTGAAATCTACCAGGTAAATTTGTTAATTAACCTTTTATTTTTTAAATTAATACAAAAAATTAGTGCAATTTTTTTAAAATTAATGTAGTCATAGTCTTATAGAAGGGAATGTTCTTGTTTAATTTGATTAGTGCACACTGAGGATCGTATTTGTTACAAAATTTAAATAAGTTTTTAGATATCTTTAAGAAACTTCATCGCCTCAACAATTTAAATCCAGATGAAAGCAGAGGTCGAGAGGGGCGGCAGCCTCTCTGCGGAAGGGTTCAGAGAGGGCGCAGCCCCTTGGCCTCAATATTAGTACTGAAATCAGAAATGTATCGTTAATAGGTTCTTATCGTCACTTCTTCCTGCGATCAACATAGGTTCTATTTGTCCCTTCTTCGTGGATTTTTTTAAATTTTCATTCGTTTATACATTCTCTTCAATTATATCTATTTTTTAGATTCATTCATTTAGGGTTTGTTCACTTAGAAAATTAAATTTTGTGAATTTTCTATAGAAATGTACAGTATTGGAGATTTCGAAACTTTTTTATCGGCAATGGTTAGGCCTACAGTGCTACCGCGGGTTTCTTTCAATACAGCTTCACAACCTCTATCAAATGATATATAGCTTACTATATTTTGAGAGAAAAGTTGAAAACCGAATTGACCGGCCAGAATTCCTAAAATCTCGATTTTTGCAAATTTGGGGGTTCTGGTTCTCGGCCGCTGCTTAATGTTATAATATACGGTCTTTTGATTTGTCATCAGCTCACCGAGCCTTCTCCAATGGTATATGGATTGCATCCCTGGGACAAATAGGAGCCGAGAAAAAGGTTCCCAAAAATTGCATTTTTTCGATCGTAAGGGGGTAACACAGGGAAAATTTCAAAAAATACTTTTTGTCTCCAATTCTGATGAGCTAGGTACGAAATGGTAGAACTCGATGAGCTGATCACGAATATATACGCTGTTTGCTGTTCTATTGGAAAAGAAGGAAATTATAGGCGCACGAACGTTGTATTTTCATACAAATGTACTGTAATTAATATTCCGGAATCTTTTTCTTGGCAATTGTAAGGCCTACATATCTACCGCTTAGTTCCTTCAATACAGCTTCACAACCTCTATCAAACGATATATAGCTTACTATATTTTGAGAGAAAAGTTGAAAACCGAATTGACCGGCCAGAATTCCTAAAATCTCGATTTTTGCAAGTTTGGGGGTTCTGGTTCTCGGCCGCTGCTTAATGTTATAATATACGGTCTTTTGATTTGTCATCAGCTCACCGAGAATTCTCCAATGGTATATGGATTGCATCCCTGGGACAAATAGGAGCCGAGAAAAAGGTTCCCAAAAATTGCATTTTTTCGATCGTAAGGGGGTAGTAACACAGGGAAAATTTCAAAAAATACTTTTTGTCTCCAATTCTGATGAGCTAGGTACGAAATGGTAGAACTCGATGAGCTGATCACGAATATATACGCTGTTTGCTGTTCTATTGGAAAAGAAGGAAATTATAGGCGCACGAACGTTGTATTTTCATACAAATGTACTGTAATTAATATTCCGGAATCTTTTTCTTGGCAATTGTAAGGCCTACATATCTACCGCTTAGTTCCTTCAATACAGCTTCACAACCTCTATCAAACGATATATAGCTTACTATATTTTGAGAGAAAAGTTGAAAACCGAATTGACCGGCCAGAATTCCTAAAATCTCGATTTTTGCAAGTTTGGGGGTTCTGGTTCTCGGCCGCTGCTTAATGTTATAATATACGGTCTTTTGATTTGTCATCAGCTCACCGAGACTTCTCCAATGGTGTACGGATTACAACCCTAGGACGAATAGAAGCCGAGAAAAAGGTTCCCAAAAATTGCATTTTTTCGATCGTAAGGGGGTAACACAGGGAAAATTTCAAAAAATACTTTTTGTCTCCAATTCTGATGAGCTAGGTACGAAATGGTAGAACTCGATGAGCTGATCACGAATATATACGCTGTTTGCTGTTCTATAGGAAAAGAAGGAAATTATAGGCGCACGAACGTTGTATTTTCATACAAATGTACTGTAATTAATATTCCGGAATCTTTTTCTCGGCAATTGTAAGGCCTACATATCTACCGCTTAGTTCCTTCAATGCAGCTTCACAACCTCTATCAAACGATATATAGCTTACTATATTTTGAGAGAAAAGTTGAAAACCGCATTGACCGGCCAGAATTCCTAAGATCTCGATTTTTGCAAATTTGGGGGTTCTGGTTCTCGGCCGTTGCTTCATTTTATAATATACGGTCTTTTGATTTGTCATCAGCTCACCGAGACTTCTCCAACGGTGTACGGATTACAACCCTAGGACGAATAGAAGCCGAGAAAAAGGTTCCCAAAAATTGCATTTTTTCGATCGTAAGGGGGTAACACAGGGAAAATTTCAAAAAATACTTTTTGTCTCCAATTCTGATGAGCTAGGTACGAAATGGTAGAACTCGATGAGCTGATCACGAATATATACGCTGTTTGCTGTTCTATTGGAAAAGAAGGAAATTATAGGTGCACGAACGTTGTATTTTCATACAAATGTACTGTAATTAATATTCCGGAATCTTTTTCTCAACAATGGTTTTATGGCCCTTTGATTTTTTAGCACCACATCTTGCTTTTCATATTTATGTGGCCTTTTTCTTTATCTCGGCCGCTGTTTCATATTGTAATATATGGCCTTTTCTTTAAATTTTTGATGATTGCCTTGTCAAAAAGATTTATTGAAAAAATTTTCGAAAATTTTCGTAAAAATTTTTGATAAGTGGAAATTTCCATGAAAATTTTTGAAAAGATTTTTATCCGCATAGGTTAGCACCATGGATCTGACTATGTATTTTTTGAATATCATTTAATTACTACGAATATAACTGAAGTGAAATTCAATATTGAAAGTTAACCGAAAATACAATCTGTTTCGATTTACTGAATAAAAATTGTTGAATTTAACTTAGATTTTTAACAAATCTTTCAACTTTTTGTAATTTTTCATTATCGGATCTAATATTTGATTTACCCTGACTCTAAGGTTGAAGTGTGAAAATTCCCCCCAAAAAAAGAAATAGCGGCACTTCTTTCATTTAAAAAGTCTCAAATTTCAGCTCTTCAAAGATGACGTTGATATTTTGCTCTCTGGTAAAATACCGCAAAACGATCAAGGACAATTAATTTCGGTAATTTTAACTTATGAAATTTATAGAGTTTATTTTTTATTTATCAATTGGTAGTGCTGATATTCAATAATTATTTTCTATTCTCTTTTTCTTTCTTTCTATTACAAATACATTATCTATTATACTCTCTTTTTCCGTGTTTTTTCTTTCTTTCCCTTTGTTTTTGAGAATTATTTTCTTCTATTTTTTGAGTTTCTTTTTGTTTTTTTGTTTCTTTGTTCTTGAATTTTTCTTTGCTTTGAGATATATTCGTTGATCTCTTAGATATCATCAACGAAAATAATTCAAAACGTCTTTCCATCTTTTTTATCATTCCTATCTGTGCTATCATTTCCATTAGTTTTATGAAGTATTCTTTGAAGTAAATCTACTCTGTTTAGAAGGAAATATATTAATAGCATTATGAATGAGTAATAAAATAAAATGACCCCAATCGAATGCTTATTCATAGAATGAAATGAGGCAGCAACAACGATGAGAATATATTAAAGCAAATATTTGGGTTATTAATTTTAGGCTATTTTTTGTAATTCCAGGCTATTTTTATACTTTTTTATTGAGTGGGATAATAATCGCAGATTAGCTAAGCAGTAAAGAGAAAGAAAAGCTTAGCAGGAAAATATCCACCTGACTATATCAACAGAGCAAGTTCACATACACAATTTGATAAAATTATTTAGCATTTTTATAAAACGATAAATAGGAATTCTTATATATTTTAGTTTCAATTATGACGTCATTTTAAAATGTGTGTGCACAGATCGGCTGCATTTTCTTCGGCTTTATTTTCTCACCATTAAATTTTATCACAATTCACTAGGAAATTGCAGAGGATAATTAACTATTCAAACGAACTATATACAGCATTAGATGAAGAAAAACAGTATTTAATGGGTGATGTTCTCTATTCATGGGCTGTACGACAACAAAAAGTAAGTATTGGTACGCTATGGAGTCAACAAGCGCATTATCGCCTTCTTGATACGATACATCAACAGTAAGAATTTTTATTTATCTCTGCTTCCTCTTGAAAATTCACGCTATTTCTACTATTTTCTGAGAGGTAAAGAAGAAAGGGTGGGGAGAGGGGGAGATACAGGCACATTTTCAATGAAAATTTTTGCTTAAAGAGTGATGGCTACTCAGTTGAATTTTTCACGTCGAATAAATCCACATTTTCTATACAAAGGAGTGGTGCAAAAAAAAAACACATAAATGACTCCTCTAATCATAACATTAATAAAAATAGTTAACGTCAATCATAAATATATGAGAGTTGAATTCTATCCATTTCATTAGATTATAAAATGCTTCGAAATGTTTGTTGTTGACTGCTATGGAATAAACGTAAAGCTTAAACGTAAGATTGATAAACTGTTGTTGAATATGAATTCAATTTAATTCCATTCCCTTCAATTTCTCATGATTTAATTCCATTCTATGCAAATTTATTATGATTAAAGATTCGAATATTTTGGCGAATTACTCGAGCAGACAATGTCAGGTATTCGATATTTACAAGAGCGCTATCGTCATGAAGCATTCGATTCAATCTATGCAAAATTACAACAACTTGCACATTATTTTCTCTACTATTCAATTATTGTTTCACGACAACCACCATCGGTTGTTGTGAAATGTGGTGAGGCAGAAAATCATAGAAGAAGTCGATTCTGGTTTAATACTGAAATAAGGTATCAATATTCAAATTTCCACTTGATGCATTCACTCATTTCAGTAGCTGAGAGAGTAAGAAAATACTCCATTACCACATACGTCGATCAAGAAATTTCTATCAAAATTATGCAAAATTTATAATTTTACATCTTAAAATAAAATCGTTGTTGTGTTCTTTTCGTTTCCCAACATTCATCTCGTCGATTTAGATCAAAACGAACTGTTAATGATACTCTCAATAGCTTTTATATGAACCGCTAATTTACTGTGATACACATAACTGTATAATACTATTGCATTATAATAAGATAAAAGAAATTGGCACATTGGCGCCCTACAGTAGTAATTAGGAATATTACAACACAATCAACTATTAAAATATTCACCTCATAGATGCAAATTTTAGGGTGTTAGGTGGTCGAGCGTTCGGAGTTGATCAAGAAGGTGAAGGTGTCGAAATCAATTGTTTCCTCATAACCGACGATACAGCTAGACAGTTACTCAATAATGCCTATCATGATGTGTCAGTATTTATTGTTTGGTTTAATATGCTTTAAGTAAATTTTTCGTACCTGATTTATTTATAAATCTGAAAATTATTTATAAATTATCATATAATTATATTATTATGTATTTGTTTCTATAGTTTTTATCTTTTGATGCTTATATGCTAATGAATTTTAGTTGATAACGCATAATTAAGGAAGCATTAAATACATATATTTTTCCAATTTATTTAAATTATGGCCATTTATTAAATATTTGAGAAATTCTAAATACTCAAAGAAAATTTTGAAAATTCGGAAGTGATATTTATTCATTCATTTCGGATTATATTTCCTTAGAGTTGATTTCAAATATATTTTCTTTTTTGATAAACTAAGTGATATTTTTCTTATGACTTTATTATTTCTTCGTTGAAAAAAATTTTTTTAACTTTTCGTAAAAATTCTTTGATAAAAATAAACAAAATAATTTTTATCGAAATATAAGTCGTTAATCCGATATGTCTTTTATTTTGGTGCTAAATGATACAACAAAAATTTTCAAATTTCTTAGATTCGAAAATGAAGAATTTGCAATTGAACCACCAACGGCCACATTTCAAAAAAAAGAAGGAAGAAGTATTAAAGCAAAATTCGATGATATGGTAATTTATTTTAATTAAATGCTTGTCACGTCTTTAATTTATTTTAATGCAATAATATTATAATATTAGAGAGGGCTTATCATCACAAATTTCTTTGCAAAAAATTTCATTTATTGTCTTTTTATAAAATTTTAAGGTTATCAATTTATTATTATTTAACTAACAAATACAATATGCCTTTCAAAGTGCCATAATTCATTGTTAGTTTTTTCCTCACTGATAGCATATATTTTATTCGATCTGAATATATACCCTAGTGATCCTAGAAAGGTGCAATCAAATCAAAAAGTTTCGCTTCTGAGAGAAAGAAATAAAAGAGGGGGGGAGGGAAGGGAGGGGTTTCTCAGAACTTCTTATAACTTCCTCATTTTAAGTGAAATTTTAAGGGCATAACAAAAAAAACTCTTCAAGTTTAGGCAACAACGATTTAATCGGAAGAAAAAATAAACGTCGATTTTTTTTTTAAATAAATTAGTCATTTTTCCCTCATATTTATTGCATTCATACATATTTTATGAAAATTTATAATATTTATTGAATATTTTCAATATTTTCACTAGATGGATTATTTTATCAAGAGATCAGCTAAATTTGATATTGAAATTTGCGGATTTAATGCTTATCACGTTATCATTAAGGTCGAAATTATTTTATCATTATCAGTAATAAAGTGATTTTTTTACGAAATAGAAAATTAAATATTTCTTATTGTGCTATAAATTTTATTTGAAAATGCCATTTCCGAACGAGCTCTTAGATAGATGAAAAAATAGATTCAATTAAATTAAGGATCAATGATGATTTGCTGAGATATTTGAAACCTACAGAAATGAGTTTGAAAAATATTTTCAAATTAAAAAAAAAAAAATAATTTCTCTATTGAAGCGTGTCGCTAAGAAAGGTCAACTACGTCGAGATTCTGTTGCAACGAAGAGATATTGTCTTTCGTATAGTATTCATCTAAAAGCATCACATGGTATAACGTTAATTGGTAAAAAGGTATCTCTACCGTTCGCAATTTTGGTCGGTCCTAAAACCGACGTCGAGGCACGACTATTTTTAGAGCGTTCATTCGCTGATCTTGTGAGTTTATTTCAACTTTTTCTAATTTTTTTTTAAAAGTTCTTTTTTTTTTTTGTAAAACATTTTTCCAATTTTTTAAAGTTCTTTTAAAGTTGTAAAACGTTTTTTTTTTCTAAAAGTATTAGAAATATTATATGCTTAATCTTGTTGTGTTAAAAATTGCCTATTTCATTGCAACTCAAGAATAAGTAGATAGACAAAATACACATTTTGCAATTATATTCTTGAATTTGAAAGAGATTTTTTATTGTTTTTCTCTCAGAAAGTAGTCCGAACTCACTGAAGCAATAGGTGAGCACAACCTGAGGTGATTGGATACTTAATTTATTCACTTATCGTGATCGTCTGAGAGCGTTTTTTAAAAACATTTCCGGTACAATCCCTTAAGAAACATTTTACGATTTCTTGCTATCAATATTGCTAAGGATCGTCTTTTTTTTTTGGTTCTTTTTTTTTTTTTTCAATTCTTCTCTTTTTTGTCCTTTTCTTTCCTTCTCTTCTCTTTTCATATTTTGCAATATTCTTTCGAACTTTTTTTTTATCTCTTTTTCTATATTCTTTACTATTTTCTTTTTATTTTCTTTAATATTTTTTCTCCTAATATTCTATTCTATTTTATTACATTCTTTCTATATTATAGTGTTATTTTTTTTTTTTCATTATATATATATTGATAAAATTCTATATAAACTAATTTAGCGATTTTTTTTTTTAAACTCACCAATGAAATTGCATCTTTTAAAGAAGAATTAATATATTTCTACAAATAATACAAAAAACTTCTTTCAAAATAAAACGAGAAGGCAATTTTTTTTTTTAAATTGACTTATTATACCAATTAACCGTTCTGCTTCATTGTTGATAATATTCTTCATTCAGTGCTTTGAAACTATCAAAAAAAAAAACTTTAATTGGAAATTCTTTAAAAAATTTCCGAAAAAATGCACTTGTAAATAAAATTTTTTCATTCAAATGGAATGCAAATAATGGAAGAAAGAAACATATTTCAGGTTAGACGACCATTAAGCGATATTCCAACAAGTGTCGATTATCGTGAAATGGCCGACGCACTTGAAATGAAATTCCAGGTGAAATTTTTTCTTTTAGCAAGGTTACGGAGGAAAATACGTCATTTGAATTTGCATATGCTAACTCTAATTTGCGATATCTAAAGATTTTTGCCAATTTTCTATTTGCAAAACACATTATCGCAACATCTCGTCTGCGTATATGTGCTTGTCTGATTGTCCATCTGTCTAGCCATTTCTATCTGCCTATCTATTCGCCGAATAATTGCAGCTAAGAAATTGCCTAAGTCAAAATTTCCAAGGATCGGTTTGAATTAGAAAACATTATTTCGCATATTTCATTATTTGCTGATCACGTGGGCAATCGATTGATCAGGCACTCGATCGGGTATCATACCAGCTGATCTGGCACATTTGTCCGTTCGTTTTCTTTGCCGGAAAAATCCTCTCTAATAAAGGGACGAGAGTGCCTATATTAAAGGTATTTGCCACTTGATTAATTGAGCTCTTAAGTTGGACGCATCATTTCAAAATATAGTCATTCGAAGTCTGAAAAGTGAGGAGATCGTTGATTTTAATGGTTGGGGATGGAAGGGGAGAGGGGTGAATTTTTGAGAATACAACACTAGGATGCTCAAAAAGGGGATTTTATAATGGGCTTCAATACTTTTCTAGGCGATCGTTGAAACACCTCAAAAATCAACCGATGGTCCATCAATTGTACAACCACGAATGTTCACCAATCAGGTTTGAACTTATAATTTTTTTGATGAAAACTTATATGTGATCATTTTTGATTGTTTTTTAATTTTCACATATTTATCATAAATTTTGTTTTTACTGATTTATTTCATTATTGCTAATAAATAAAGTAAATAGAAAAATGAATAAGGATGAAACAGCCTTGAAAAAAAAATCGTTGAACAAAATTTGATTAAAATTAGTCCAACAATGTTTGATGTCTAAGATTGCGTTTTAAAATTCCTTATAGTACTCAATTGGATAGGAATTGATTAGAAATATTTGATTCTTTTTAGCAGCGCAATTATAAAGTTTGATTTTTTTTCACTTCATTTAAAATTCAATCAGCAATTTTTTTTTTCTTCTTTTTGAATATCCGTTAATGAAGGAATCTTTGAAATTGGTGATACCAAAATGGATCCCACATCTTTTGATTGCATGAAAAATTGAAAAACACAGATGCGGTATCATAGAAATAAATTACAGCACAAAATTGCCTATTCGTTTTTATGAATTTCAGGATAAGGAACATATCATCATGAGATTGAAACCAGATACGGATGGACAAGTAAGCCTCGAAAATTTCCTCAAGGTTAACACTTTATTGTCTATTTACTCATTGATCGATATCTATTTTTCTATAAATTTTCGATATTATTTAGTGATTCGAAAAAAAATGAAAATAAAAAAAAAAAGCGGTTTATCTTAGGTAAATCATGAAATGTCTTGTTATTGATTTTTTCCACATTAAAAAAAATTAATTAATGAAAAATACAAAAATCGAACAATCTTACAGTTGGCAGTCTGCCAGGAGTACACAATAAAACGTTCAACAAACGATGGCGAGTGGAAACTGGTCGCCTTTTTCGATTGGTATTTCAAATTGGCAGAAATTGTCAACAAATATCTCTATCAAATGTGGATGGATGGGTATACTAAAATTTTCAACTTTTTTTTTGTATTAAACGATGAGAAAAATTTCTCGCAAATAAATCTTCGTAAAAATTTCTGGCGCTTTGCCAAATTTTTTTCAGCACTACATTTTTTGATATTTCGTCAAATCTTTAACGCATATTTTGGCTAGAAAGAAATTTCAGCTACATATAGGCGAAAGAAAAATTTTTTCATTTTATACCCATGTTGTAAATAGAATGCCTCTAACATTGGGATAAATGAGAAAAATTTTCAAAAAAAAAGATTTTTTTTAGATCGGATCAATGTTTTTCATTCAGATTGATCTACGGTTTTTGTGGGAAAGATGAAGCGGAAGAACTATTGCGATTATGTCCACGATCATGTCTTCTTGTGCGGTTTTCCGATGTGGAATATGGCAAAGTGAAAATTAGTGTTCGTTATAAAAATGGAGGTATTTTTTTAATTGTTTTTAAAAGAAATGTAATTTGATCACCTTCTGGCAATCGTTCCATTCATCTTCTATAAGAGTTAATTAAGAATTCTGATTATTAAAGATCAAAAAATAGTAGTTAAAGATCACTATATCAATAAACGAGGAGAAAATCGACTTTAATTCATTGTCGATTTTTACGCTAAATAAATCTTCTTCAAGCACCTTACTAATTACTAATTACTTTCTACGGCGTTTATTATATATGAAAAAATTCCTATTGCGAATATTAATTTTTAAATTGCTTTTTTTTCTTTTAGTTCTATAAAAATATTAATTTCAGGTTACTAGGTAACTGCTAGGTAAGTAATTTCAGGTAGCTAAGTAAATGCTAGATAAATTTAGGTGAATATAATTTCAGTTCTACAACATCATTGGTACGATCATACGGATCTAACGGCACGATCTCTACAAAAAGAACTTGTTTCGAATCATAAATTTTCCGATATAGAACTCATCTATCCGGATATAAATTTGGAAGCAGCACTTGGCGGTCGACAACGACATCATGGAAATCGTAAACCACGTATACTTAATCCAACACCTGTCTATTTCGATAATCAAGGTGCTGCCACATCCGCCTTCTAAACATATATATTAACGGTTGGGAATATATCCATTGTTGAAAGATTTAAAGTGTTTATTAAAGAATCAACCTCACCCCCTCTCCCTCCCTCTCCCTGAACTAATCCCTCTACCAGCATTCAAAAATACCTCAATACCGAGCAAGTATTCACATTGAGTAATTCAAAACGATATGAAAATCAATTCCCATTGAGCATTTACTAGCCATATTTACTAGCCATATTGAGCAATGACTGATCTTTTAATGCGAACAATGATATAGTTGTATAGTTGAGAGTGGATAAAATATGCAAATTATTTATTATTTCTTAAAAATATATCGCAAAATATTTGCATCTTTATTGCCAGCAGTTGTCACAATGAAATGCAGCAAGGAAATAATTTTTATGGGTTTTGTTATTATGAATGCAATGAATTGAAATTTTCCAATCGTCATATCAACGGTTAACTATATAAATATTGGAAATTATTTTTTAAATAAAAATATAAAAGAATTTCTCGATTAAATTAGAAAAGAATATGGAAAAATAGACTTTATCAACAACTGTAATTAAAAAGGAACAAAGCAATAATATAGTATAGCTGAAATAAAGCAATATACAATATACTACAGTATTACTCGAACTCTAATATAGTATAGCTTAGCGTAGTTGAAGTAGGGAAGAGTTGGAGCAAATTGCACTTAGCAAACTTTCAAATAAAATATTTCGATAAACACGGATATATAGGTAATACGTAACGAAACAATATTGGATACTTGAAAATAAAATAAAAAATTCTCTAGAATCAGCCTTAAATATTTTCATCTACTGAACAACTATCTAGAAATAAATATTTCAATAAAGCGTAATTTACGCTTTCCCCGATTTCATAATGGAAATTAACAGCAAACAAAAAACTTAAAAAAGATTCCCAAATCTTTTTCATTCAAATATACAATAACAGTTCGTGCTTATAATTTCCTCTTACGGTAATTACAGTTCATAAATTTTCAGTCAGATCTATAAAATTGCGTTATACGGTAAACTGAAGTATGATAATAATAAAATGACCGTTCTATCATAAAAGTCGTACATTATTTTCTAAGAAGAATTGCTGAAAAGTCGCTTTTCACATCATTCATCGTTGTGGACGTATCATTTAAGCATTGTTGAAGAAGTAAATCGAATTGCTCCGCAGTTTCAATATTTGATTCGTATTCTGTTGCAGCTAAATAATATTACTTCCGTTAAAAATAACTATCGTTGATGGCAAAGAGTAATAATATGATTCAACGAGCTAGATGACTTGTAAGTACCATTACTTGTAAGTAAATACTATCTTAACAACAACAATTCCCCCTATCCCCCTGCTCCGACCCAAAATTTCTAATATTGCCAGGACGTTTTTTTGATAACTATAGAAACTCTTCTAAAATTAAAAGAAGGAGGAGGGGGATAGAGGTGAGAAAGAACAGGAGATCAAAACTGCTACTATGATTTGAAAATTCTACACAGGCCGAATTTTTTCGAATATACTCTATAAGCCATAAATGTATATTTATCTGCATTTATGGACGTAATTTTTAAATAGTGAATATTTCGAAGTTTTTAAAATTTTTATGATCTTTATTATAGTAAATTAGAATTTTTCGGATTTAGAGCACCACATGAAAAGATCAATTTAAATTAAAAAAGAATTGAAAATTATAATAATTCCAAATTTATGATCTTACGTTTATGTTGCTCTTGACAATGTTTTTGAATATCGATGAGATTTTTAGAACTCTTCGAACAACCGACACAGGTGAATATTTTTGAATCGGCAAGATGCTCATCACGTAGATGAGAAGATATCTGAAAATATTTTTGGGGATTTTTTAGAACAAATATAACCAACAATGATAATAGGAAATAATAAAAAAACTTTTGAAACATTCGCTATCAAATTTTATAAAATTTAATTTTTTTCTTAAATGAATCTTCTCTTTTAAAAAAAGGCGAAAAAAGACATCAGATAAATAAAAATATGAATAATCACAATTGCGCATATAAGACAAAATTTTCCAAGCAATATCGCAGCAAAAATTTCTACAAATAATCTTCCTTCATTTATAATATCAATCACTCTTAATGAACACATAAATAAAGACAATAATCAATAAAAACCCTTCTAACAACTTAGGTAATACTTTTTTTAAATATTGTTTATTAAAAACATCATTAAATTTTCATTAATTCACGTTGAATGGTTGATGAAAATTCTTCGCTTAAAATTCGTAGAAAAAAAACGAATTTGAAAAAATTCTGAAGGAAAAATTTTTCTGAATTTCTTTTCTCATAGAAATATACATCTATCTTTATAAAATATTGCAAGTAGCTAAATAAAGAATCTTGAGGAATCACCTTATTTTTACCGAATTTCTTCTCGCAACATATACATTTTACCTGCAAGAAAGGAAATGAAAACGAACGCAGAATGAAGCAAATCGAAATGTTTTTCAGCTCTTTCACTTTTTTAGGGGAATAAGTATATGAGCAACTACATTCTTACCCTAAGGCGAAATCGAAGTCGCTAGTTACGGTCACATAAAATTCTCTATGACGTCAGGCAAACCAACGAACCTCAAATATACCGGAATATACGGGCATATCCAATTCTAGGTTTTAGTAGTAGTTAACATTTCTGACAAATGTTTTGTCTAGTGTTTTGCTAACTGGATCTGACTATTAAACACTAATCGATGACTAAACAATATTCTAATTATCAAAGCGTACTTGATCCCCTGTTGACGATTGGATCGCCTGAGAAATTGAGCTCTCGTTGTTCAATAACGATCCTTCCGGTTTCGGCTATAAATAAGAATCAAATTTAAAAATATTAAAAAAAAAAATTTTTTTTTAGCTTTCGTTCGTCATTAACGTTAGAAAGAATGCAATAAAACAATTGCTATCATAGCTTCGACTTTAAGAAATCATAATCTACTATAATACGATGAAATTAGAATTCATAAAAATGACTGTACTTTCCTCCATCATTGAAGGCTCCACCTCTAGTACCTCTACCATTTCAAAAAAAAAAATTAACAGCTGTCATAACTACGAGTTCATTGCATCAAGCGTCGCTTATAAGCCTTTAATATTTCTTATCGTTGTTTTTCACAGTTTACGCATCACCTCAAAATAAACGCGAACATATAGTTAGCACATCCCTTCCACTTCATCCCTCTCCCTCTCCTTCCATCTCTCAAGGTATACAGATATATCACCACATCAACATTACATGTTGTTACATCGCATTAATGCGTCAACATGGCTTGAAAAATCGATCTTACCTTCAATAAATCTCTACATTATGGATTAAATCATTACATGTAGTCAGGGGCTTTATTTAAAGCTATACGGTATCTGCATTTGTCTATTATGTATTGCTTCAACCACTTATAAAAAAAGGTTCAGCAAAGTGGGAAAGTAGCAAAAAAAAAGGATCACATATGAACGTAATACCCGACGAGATTGTATAGGTGCACCATTATTAGGAAACCAAAGAGGTGCTTTTACTCCAATACCTCTAAGACTCCTACCAATATTTGGAAAACATATCGAACGCCAAGAATTGTACGCTACCTGAAATTATAGAAGAAAAGGTCAAAGGTCATATATTTGAAGCAAAAAAAAGATTAATTTAATAGAGATCAATCATACTATAATCACCAAATGTTCAGGTTATCAAATTATGTCAATTTGATACAGACATTACATACAGTATATATATAGAAAGCAATCTCCTCTTGTATTTTTAATAAGCACTTATTTATCCTTTCGGATAATATTTCTTAAGATAACTGAAAAAAAATGTATTCTGAAAATTTTAGCGAATTTTATGATTCACCAACGATAACTCATCAGCGAATCAATAAATGATGTCCCATTCCGGATCCAATATTCCAAGATGTTATATCTTTCAACTAAAATGCGTCCAGAAAACCTTCGACAATTCATAACCCCTGGAGTTTTATTCACGCTTACGATGTGAGGTATCGATTCATCTGCGGGAAGGAAGAAGAAATTTTATGGGACTATTATCAGCGATATCAAACGAAGAAATTAAACAAAATGAAAAAAAAAAAGTTGCCAGAAGGTGAAAGAGAAAGTGCTTCCGATAGTAGGAATACTAGAATTTACTAATAAAAAGGCGAAATAAAATTGAGCATAATTAAAATTAATTTTTATTAAAACACGTTTTAAGAGAGAGCATACGAAATAATTGATCGATCATCGATGCAAAAATATTTGAAAATGATCAAAGATCACCCTTTTTAAGCTTTTTTTAACTAAAAATGTATCGTATTGGACTGCAAAATTTGACGACCCCATCTTCATCTGAAATTCGATGTAGAAATTGGTGATAGATCAGCAAAAAAAATTGCGATCATTGGTCCGCTCTACTTGAAAATTTAACTTATTAATGCAATACAAATATATCTGAAAATATGGAAGAAATTCTTAGCAAGAATGATCTACAATTTAGACCCTAGATATGCAAAAAAAATATTGCTTCAACTTACAATTTTCATAAACCTATATATACAGGGAACAGAGAGAGAAAGAAAGAAAGAGAAGAGAAGAGAGATACCCGCAGGTGACTTTTTCGTCGGTCGATAACCCTGGTGGGTAAGTGCGGATGTATAGCCCGAACATGTCGTATAGCATCCGATTTCGCATAGAATGTACCAAAGTTGCAATATGCACATTTCACAGCATGCTTATCGGCGATATGTATCGAATAGATATGATTAGCCACCAATGAATGAACAACGTCCATTTGACAGATCAAACATCGTAAATGTTTATTGCTATAATTATAGAAATTATTCAATTATTTAAAAAATAAAATCATAAATCTTCAGAAAATTTTGTGACAGTGAGGTGGAAAATTTTTGTAAATTGTTTTCAGATGGGAAAAAAGGAAATTACATGGGAAAGAAATTTTTAATGATCAATTGCACCGAAACAATTGTACCACCTTTTCCTAATATGGTATTGTTGTCCTCAAGCTAAAGCAAATAAAATAAGAGTGCTACTATTAATAACCACTTATACTTTTTATCAACTAAAATACTATTTACTAATTAAACAGTTTTTTCCCGATCATAATAACATTCTCCACTGACTGAATTTTTCACTAAAAGATTGATTCAGTCAAAAATTCGAGGAAGGGAATTTTTAAAATCAATTACTTCATGAGTTTATTACGTTTGCCATTAAGCTGACCAAATTTTTTAGTCCCAGTTAAACCCCCACTTCCTCATTTCCACTTTGTCTAGGATTTGCATCCAGTGCCTTGCAAAAATGCTGACCTATTTAACTTGTGGGTATTGTTCAACAATTGATCACTGGACCCCCTTAACACTGAAGGGTCGTCCATAACTGAATTAAATAGCGAACGGGTTTGATAACATGAAGGCAGAGAAGCAGAGAAAATCACATATCAGAGTGCCGAATCGAAATGAATTAAGGCATGAGCGTTTCCACAACAATCCCATATAGCCAAACGGTAATATTAACACATACACATACGCATACACACACACACACACACACACACACACACACACACACATCAACTGCAATACTCACGGTCTTTTTGCTGGTGTGGATCGACAACCCATTGAGTCATTACCCGAAAAATCGGAGAGCATAGGATTTCGGGTAGCAGGTACCTAAAAATTTATTACAGATGGATTTAGCCACATCCACTCACATATGATTGACTAATGTAAGATGTTTGATTAATGTACAACATTGCGATATTTTGAAATAATAATTTTATCTTATTTATATAGGTAATGTCATAATTATGAATGAAAATAATTTAAGACCGAAAAATGTTGCACAAAAAAAAATGTAGTTCTAATGCATAAAAACTTATCTTGCATATAGTCGTAAAAAAGATTTTTCTAGGTATGTAAATTTATTAAAATCTCCAAAAATTTATATAGCGCTATCAAAGCTGAAAAAAAATGAAAGGCTTATCCCAAAAAAAAAAAAATTGCAGCTGGAAAATTTTTTCATGAAATTTTTCTTTCAAATTTTACGAACAATACAAAAAAATCAATTAAAATTTCTTTTTATAGTAATAAAGTATGAATAATTTTATAATTAACCTCAGTAGAGTTACGATGACAAGACTGAAGAGAATTAGGAGGATTAAGTGTTGATGATTCTTCGTAGGTTGTTTCATCTATCGCACAATAATTCATATCTTCCAATGTATTATCGAGTTCATTTTGATGTTCTCTTTTCGTTGATTTCCCAATAAAATCTCTGCAAAAAAAAATTTTTTTTAATATATTACATGTTAATTAAATTTTATTAACTTCATTTTTTTAATTTAGATGAAAAATAACTGAAAAAAATTTGTAGCGTTTTTTCATTCTAAAATGTAGCGTTCCAAATTTTCCAATTTTTCAATACCTCAAGGAGTTTTTAAAAAATTAAGGCATTTTTTTCTCCAATTATTCAGAAGATGATTGGAAAAAATTCATGTTTATGAGTATTTTTTTTTTTTGAAAAATTCATGAGCAAAAAAATTCATGGAAAAATATTCTTTCAAGCATTTCAAGCATTCTATTGTAAAAATCATAATGCATCAATATTGTTAACGATACAATTACTCATAAATTCTTCGGTACTTTTCAATTTTTATTAACTATATTTAAGTTAACTAATGATTTTATTCATTGCAAAAGATAAAAAAAATAAAAAATAAAATCCCAAGCAAAGAGGCAAACAAAAAAGAATTATATGTTGTTTAGAGAAAAGAAAATTAAATCAGTCTAACGTTACCCATGTATTTCCTTTGGCCATATTTTTGGCTCTTTGAGAAAACGGTTCCTTTTATTACCCCTCTCCCCCACCCCACTTCAACACCGCATAAAAGATCTCACCTCATCGTGATTGCGACCATATTGTACTTTACGATCAATAACCTTCCTATAAAAAACCTGAGAAATTTCACAAAAAAATCTTACTTAAAAACCAGCGGAAATGGTAATTTATTTACCGATTTCCATCTTTTCTGGAACGCTCATTTGAGGGGATTTCCGGATGTTCTTCAAATTCAAATATTAGGGATGAGCTGACCGATGAATTATCCCCATCGTCGCTTTGTTGAGCATTGGAAGAAGTCGGCAACGAGGATGCTAAAGAATAGAAACACTTAAATTAGATAATTCAGCACATTTTATATATTGGTTTCTTTATTTGAAAGAGCCGTTTGCTTTGCAAAATTAGCGCACGATTATTGCATTACTGCATTATTGATTTATGACTGATGTGAAGGAAATGCAAAAAGTATATTCGACTACACTATTACTTGCAATTATTGTTATCATTCGTAATATCAACCTGCAATGATAAAATATTGCACATTTAATTTCACAGATATATTATTTCCACATGCTACAGTAATCTCTATTCTACAGTAGTCCTCCATATGCTACAGTAATAAACATGTACGTAATGCTCAGCCATAAGAAGATGCTTAAAAATTAAATAAAAATTAATCATATACTAAAAAACATTTGTGTAACAAAAAAATTCTGAATAATATAGAATTGAATCGCAGGAAAACAATTAAATTCCACGAAAACGCAATTATCTATGAAAATTTTCCCAACAATAATGCAAAAAATGAGAGAAAAAAAAGTGATATCAGTTGTGAACGGCATTGACAATTCGATAACAATAAAGATTAGTAAACTTTACCATTAAAAAAAAAAAACTTAAAATGCTATTCGACATAAATAATTACCAATGGATTCAGAATTTCCTTCGTTCACCGATTTTGAATTATTTTCTTCTTTCGATAATTTTCCACTTCGAGACGTTTCGAGAAGTTTTTTTAATCGTTCCTCTTTTGACCAATTAAGATTCTCTTTTATCTATAATTCAGCATAATTTCCTTATCACATTGAATTCAGATCAGTAACTTAGCCTTTAACCGGCGCGGTTAATGAAGATATTGCCTAAGCGGGAACCTTAGCAATACATCCTCTCCTTCAAATAGACTCCTTCCCTCACACCCCCACCATCTCCCTCCTCATGGTTTTTTGGCTGATACAGAAAGCGTTTGGAACTTTCACAAATTCATTATGCAATTGATCTTTTGACTTATTGAATCAGAGTTTCTGTAAATAATAAATTTTTATATTTGTTGCACATAGTTTTAAAAAAAAATTTTTTTGAAATTCATTTGACATTTTTTTTAATTTATATAAATGACGGAAAATTTTCTTTATATTATTTTTTAAAATTGCGAACATTGCTTCATAGTTTTTTTTTCCTAAAATTATATAAACAACATATGTGAGCAGTTCATAAATAACTTGAACTCACCTTTATGAGTTATAAACTTACCCATATAAAAGATTATCTTGAAATTTTTAAAATTTTCTTGTGAAAAATTCAACTTTGTCATTCATAATTTCAGTGAAATTGGTTTTTAATGACAAAAAATAATTTGAACGCCTTACCTTTATGGGTAAATGTTTCTTTATTTCCACATGTCGGTGGGCAATTTCCTCTGTAGGCATCCAATGGCCACAATAAGCGCATCCATATGGAAAATAGTCAAGGTGATCGGCGTTTATATGCCCCTCCAATATCGCCAAACTGCAAGCACTAAAGTCTGTTAAAGATTATCTTGAAATTTTTAAAATTTTCTTGTGAAAAATTCAACTTTGTCATTTATAACAATTTTTCCCATCATTTAAACAGGACCGGCCAAGTAACGATTTAATCGGTACCGATCGCTCATCCTGGGATCTGTACCTGTTTTAATCAAAATCCATTTTTATGCTTTTAGTAAACTCAAATGTTCAGCACTTGCGACGGGAAATTATTCAGTGGAATAGATGTGCTGCACAGTTCGCAGCCTCACTTTTTTTTCACAATACGCGACATCAGTAGATGAGAGGACGGGAAGGGGAGGGCGTAGAAGTGAGGGAGGGGAGAGAGTTGATGTGCTGATAGTTAAACTGAACAATTAAGCTAATCAACATACGTACAATTTCCCGACCCGTAAACTATAATAACTACAATTTTTCTCAGATGAACAAGTTAATTAATTAGCAATTCTAAACTAATATCTTACATTTTGCATTCGACTTTAGCGCTCAAAACAGATTTTAAAAAAAAGGAAGATAATAACGTAAACACAAAAACCACCTTTCGGCAATAAATGGGCATAACGCACACCTAACTTCACTCATCGCATCTACATCTGCACAATCATCAACGAGCACACCACGTACAACACATCAGCTGAAATACAAAGGCGATCGGCTCGCCTATATGTATGTGTGTATGCGCGTGTGTGTCTGTGTGTGTATAGATTTGCGTGTGTATATACGTGTGCGTGTGCATATGTGTGTGCGTATAATGTTCTGTTGTATGCACTGCTGCGCATAAAACTCTGAGCGTGTGTTTGGATGGCGGTGCTTTGCACCGTGCAAGCATAGATCGATTCATCGGGCATCTGCTACACAGCGAACGAATGCTACTGCGCCATAGTATATGCGAACTCATCGTTTTCACAAACAATCAGCGCACATCGACGAGGTGTAATTTTTATGAAAATTTAGTGCAAAAATTACTGCAAAAATAAATCGTTGCAAAATTCATTGCAATAATATTTTTTACAGTTTCATTTGAAGAAGAAAAAAAAAAATGATAACAGTGCCTACTTATAGAGATTTTTCTCCGGAATTTCTAGCTAATTTTATGCAATTCTCTATGAGATATTGGTGAATTTGAGCTTCTGATCTCTTCGATTCATAACAGAGCAACAATTCATTTACACATGCAAACAGTTTTTGGATTGCATTAATGAATCTATAATTTTTTCACCTTCATAATTAACAAAAATGAAATTTGCATAAAATAACAGCGTTGTTGTTGTAGGTGATTTTTTTTACCGAAACTGAGAGATAGTCCTCAATTTATTAAAGCATAAATCGATGAGTCGATCACCGCAAAACGCGGAACTCGATAAGTTTTTGAATAAGATTGCACAAAAAATTCCAACAAGGTTTTTAGTATCGTTAATTACAAAATGTGTAATTTAAATACTTCAGAAATGAAAATCAAGAAGACAACCCTACATGATAGATATGATGAGCATCTGAAAAATTTTCAACATTGATTTTCTGCAAAATTCAAGAGAGCAAATTCGGAAAAATGCCAATCTTTAAATTCAAATTTCTGCCAACATTTGCGAAAATTTTCACAGTTCACGCGGTACATTGATAAGCAGAAACCTAGATTTATGCATCTTCCTGCTAATCAAAAATTTTTTTTTCAAAGCGTTATCAGTTTCACTTATCAATGCTACATTTTAAATGAATTTAAGTGCCCTATATAATTTCGCATCCTATAGCGATTCCCTATTTTTGCATTCGACATTAATTCTAAGGATTTTATGAATGCTTTCATCCCCATTGTATTCAACAATTAATAATTTATTCATGCAGAATTAGAAAATTCTTTAAATATCACCGAATTTTTCTCCAAAACCCATAGAAAAAGTTCGGTGTTACATCCGAATAGCATCTCTAATAAAGACCTTATCTACAGCAGAATCCCCTTCCTCCACCCCACCCCCCTCCCCGTCAATTTCGATAATGTTTTGATAAGAACGAATGAAATTTCAAAAAAAAATTCAATATTATTTGAAAATTTTCGTTTTTTTATCTCATCCTGAAAGAGTTTTTTTTTAATATATAAATGCTTTAAAATTATATTATAAAATCGAGCTAAAACTATGAAAGTTCAAAGCTAAGCCATATTATTAGGACGATAGAATTGAAAACACGACAATTGGCTCTCTTGAATTGTTTTCCAATCATATTACAGGCACATGAAATTCATGTGAATTCATTTTTGCACTATTTTCGGAGTTTCTATATGAAAATCTCTTATTATCTCTGGTTAAAAGCATTCTTTATTATCCCCAGCTATCTTGAAGAGAGGAAAATTTTTTGAATATTTACATTCTATAAATGCGGAAGGTAAAAAATAAAAAAAAATTTTTTTTTTATAATTTCAAAATTTTTGGGGCAAAAATATGAAAAAAACAATATGAGAAAAAAGGTTGCTTAGAAAAAAAGGAGGAAACAGATCTATTATCTATTATCTGGTAATTTAACCGTTAGCATTTCTATGCAAATGCAACTATTACGATATACCGATCTAACTATGAGTAAGCCTATATCTGTCTATTAGCACCTGCCTGAGAGTCTCACTAATACACCTTTCAGGTAGATTTTCCTTGCTTATTCTAATTTTAATTATCAGAAACACCCATGTTCTGATTTGTTAATCCTAGAAATAACCTTCCATTGGTCCAAAACAGACGGTAATTCTATAGATATATCTTCACAGGTCAGGTTTTCGCACTGTAGATAGTCTTACTGTAAGTGGATACTGTAGATGTCATCACAGTTCACCCTACATATTAAGAATCATCAATTATTTCCGGTTAGGTTTACAAATAGCACACTTTAAAGGTGCATAATATTTCAAGAAGTCTAACTGCGATTATAAAAGAAAGTTATATCGTTGAAAATCCTCAACTTTATCATATCTTTCAACCTAGCCCTAAAATAACGCACTCCCGAAATCGATAGCCACCGTTAACCTTTTTCATTAAAAAAAAAAAATTATCTTTGCTTTATCTCTCTAAAATTGCTTTATTAAACTTTAAAGGTTGTTTAATTTTTTTTGTAAAAAAAACTTCAAAAAATATTCCTTATATAATATTAAAATGATCTGAAAAAAAGAGCAATATTATTATTATAGTTTTTTCTCGACTAAATCCTATTTTGTTTTGTTATTCAGTGATGAGATAGTTTTGTGATGAAGATTTATTAGAATCGCCAATGTGAACATATGTTCGTCGAGAATTTGCTTACATCAATTGCACAAAAACATAAATCGAATCCCCATCTCGAATATTTCGTGTCAGTTGGCTAACATTTTGTCGAATTGGTTATGCGTATGCGATTGCTGCTGCCGTTGCTATTATTCGTTTTCATTCACGTTATTATTGCCTGTAAACATGGTGGTAAAATCTATAAGGATGGTGATGAATGGGTATGAATTTATCAAAAAAAAAAATTTTTTTTTTCATTATCAACGATTTTTTTATCGATTATTTTTTGAAAAATTTTTTTAGAAGAGATTTCATTTTATTTCGAATATAGCGTTATAATTATAATTTTTTTTTTTTTTTTGCAAAGAATCGATGTAATTTAAATTTTTTTCTCAAAAATTTATTTCATTCATTATTTGAAAATGAATATTGATAACGTTAGAAGATATTATCAATAATATTAGCAATGAGATAGTAGGTGGAAAATTCGCGTATTCGAAAAGAAATTCAAAAAATAGAATTGATAATAACTGATAACGACTGATAATTAATATTTGAACTAATTAGAAACATAAAAATAATTCAAACTTAATTCAAAAAAAAAATTTTCTCAAAAATTTCATGCCTATATAAAAATTCAAAAAAAAAAGTTTAAAAATTTAGAAAGAAAAGGAAGTTTTCATAATGCGATGTAGCATTACCGAAAATGGTTGGAAAACAGAAGTAATTGCTTGTATATCACCAATCGGTCATCGAATTCCACTCAATACGACACTCGTAGAAGGTAACGATGAATGGAAATGTACGGTAAATTCGAACGGTATGATCTCATTGCAACAAGGTGTAAATGCTAACGCTAAATGTAATCATCATAATGTTGGTAAGAGTTGATTTAACTTCATTATTTACCTTTATTATTAGACAATAATTTAAATTTTAATTAAATGCAACGATTAGAAATCGTATGAAGCGATAACTCAATCTATTCTTACTTCTTCTTTATTCTGCATCTATGCAAAAAATCTAATAAAATTTAGTAATCTTTTGAATTGTAACGATTTACTTTGTATTTATTTACTTTGAATGTATCGGAGTTCCGTGTTTCGACTCTTACAATTTTTGTGATTTTTTTTAGGGTACCACTTCCGCTTTTTCAATAATCTGATTCAGATCATACTTGATCATATGCTGCATTAAGATCATAGGTGAGAGATCAAAAAAGGACCACACATCTATGCCGTTTATATATATATATATATATATATATATATATATATATATATATATATATATATATATATATATATATATATATATATATATATATATATATATATATTTTCATTCATATAGTCCGTTTCGATCACTTGGGAGGAGAGGGAGGAGGAGAGGGAAGGGAGGAGGGGTAGGGGGCGAAGATTGAAGCAGGAGAGACGGGATTACGAATTTATAATCTCACTTTGAATTCTCGTCGAATTCATCTATTGAATTCAAGTTGAATTCAAATTTTCATCGATTCATTATTTAAATTTACTCAAAATTATTGCACTAACCAAAAATAAACCCATTCATCGATATATTTATAACATTTTCCACTTATTTTTATATTCATTATAATTCACTAAAACTTTATAAACATAAATGAATCTCTAAAATAATGCAAAAAAAAATGCAAAATTGTAAAAATTGTAAAACAATAAAAATTACAAGATATATAAATTACATGCAATAATAATTGTTAGTAATTTTTTTAAATTTAAATTATGAATTGAAATAAAGAAATTTATAAGAATTTGAATTAGCATATTCAAATGTATAAAATTATAATTTAAAAAATAAAAATTTTTTGCAAATTATGCAAATTTGCATAAATAGAAAAAATGCAAAATATATTTTAGGTGAGAAATGGCAAGATAAATCATTTGAATTCGAATGTCTACGCGGTGGACAACAAAAATTACTCGGATGTATCGGTGAGAATAAGATAAAAATTCCAGTTGGAGGAACAAAGGAAATCAACGGATATATGATGAAGTAATATTCATCAATTATGATCTTTATTAATAGAAAAGTATTAACACATTATTGATTGATTGTCTGCGAAATTGTCTGATTGTCCGCGAAAATGTCTGACTGTTTGCAAAATTGTCTGCTTACTCGCCAAATTGTTAAATTATTACTTGAATGTCTAATTTGATAAATTGAGAATTTTCATCGGCAAATGTGAAAAATAATTTAATATAATATCTCGAAATTGTGATCTATAGATTTGTATTTCTCTTGTAATAATCGCTGCTTAACAAATTTTCGAAAATATTTTTTAAATTAATAACTCCATCGAATGTTGAGTGTTTTCATCTGCTATAAAGCGTACATTTCTATCGAATATAATTTCGAAGAAATCTTTTTGTTTCAGTCGAATTAAACGTATAGTTTGAGTTCAATCAAAGGTATAGATGGAGTCGCATTAAAGATAAAGCTTGAATCCCATCAAAGTTTAAGTTTAAGGTCAATCAAAGGTAAAGAAATTTTATACTTCAATATTTCCGTCTCGAATCGAATACCTCAGAAATTTGTTTTCTATATATGCAAGATGAGGTATACAGTTAAAGGTTTATTAGGCATAGATCAGTTATTCGGTGAGTGGCAACTAATCGAATATTAATTAATTCCTCGAATACTTCTAACAGGATTGTTTATTGGCTGTTAGAGGTAAGACAACACCTTATTCATAAGCCACGGGACCTGTATTTAATGAAAGCAGGAATTTTACTCGAAGAGTTGACTTATAATCCCTATAACTTTCTCAGTTTTAGTAGAGAGAGAGAGAGAGAGAGAGAGAGAGAGAGAGAGAGAGAGAGAAAGAAAGAAGCAGGGAGAGAGGGGAAGAGAGAGGTATTATTGGTAACAAATTTTTTGAGACTCTTACAAAGAGAATGAAATGTAGGCTAGAATTCGATATGAACGAATTAAGAGGATTTTTAATCCGGATGCGTCCTCGCAATCAATGAAGTACTTATGAGGATTAACAATTGTTCGGAGAAACATTTAATCGAGGGGCTTATAATTTAGAGTTACGGTATGTTTGCAATTTCTGCGAGTTTTTTTTTCATTGAATTTTTGTAATACTCTATAAAAATGGTACTCAACAATACTTCAAAAAAATATCTTGAAATTTTAAAGGTTTTATTCTATTTTAAAGAATTTATAATAAATTCAGATTTTATTTTTAGACTATGAATTTTTTTTTTGCACAACATAAAGGTGAATTGAACTATTATTGATTATAGATGTGAACAATTTCATAATGGCACCGTTCTTTTGCATGGAACTCGTAAGTCATCGACAGATTCATCCGAAGATAAACTGACTGGTGAATGTATTGACTCGAAAGGAAATCATCATGCAGTTGGTGAGTTTGAGAAAAGTAAAATGCAGCTGTCACTAACGTATATAAAAAAATGCAGCTGTCAATAAGGCATTTAATCAATAATATATATATATATATATATATATATATATATATATATATATATATAGATTATTTCTCACCATTAATCACCATCTTTCAGAGAAAAATAACTAAAAAGTTGAATTAGTGAAATTTTTAAAAAATGAAATACTTAAAATTGTATTATTAAAAAAGTAATTAAAAAAACAATGACTGCATTAAACTCGATAGTTTTTATTTGTATAAGAATAACTGAAATATCCTTATTCCAACCTTCCAGGATCATCATGGATCGAGAATGAACGATTCAATAAGACATGTACCCAATCGGGACGTACCGAAGTACATAATTGTGTCACTCATAACGGTTTTAAAGTACCAATCAATGGTGAATTGGTTCATGAAAAAATCAAATACATGTTAGTTTTCGCTGATAATACGCTTACAAAATACAACATTTCAGCATCTTTAGGAATGAAACTACTTTCTAACGATTTTATGTTACAGTAACGCTCATGTATAAAACATCTATATCAGGTCGTTGTATTACAGTAAACCCCACGTATAAAACACCTACATCAAGATGTACTACAGTACCATCCGCTTATGAACGTTCGACATAGGGCACCGTCAAAAATTCATAACGCTGTAAGATAACAACTGTTTGTTCTTAGATAATTAACTTTCAATTCGACAACATGCACTACTTCTATTCGAGATTCGATAGTGGCGCTTCCGTCTTTAAGTTATTAATTAGTTACCAGTTGTTATCTTTTATTGGTTAATTATTATCCATTATTTCTATTTAATAATTAATTACCTATCGTTTTCAGGTTACTGACTAATCACCTATCGTTTCCAAATTACTAATTAATTATCCACACTTCAAATAGTATAAAAGTAATAATATTATCGATATATTTTGAGTGCTCATTATTCTTTATTCAAAATAAAATGATTTAATTAGTATATTATCTTAATTGTTTTGCTCAACGAATATTTTCATGAAAAGAAAATACTTTAAAAAAGTTCTTCAAAAGTTCTTTATAAAAAGTTCTTTAATATCCTTTACGATATTTTGCATTTAGAAAGTTTTTTTTATTACATATATAATAAATAAAAAACATAACTATAAATAAAAATGTTCTTTAATACTTTTGTAATAAATAAAACACCTATCAACACTTTTTAGAATATTTGCTTTGCAGTTTCCCCACTAAGATAAAATTAGAAGATTTTCAGCTGCGAAAGGACGAAAGATGGCGCAGTTCGATTCGCGTCGGGACCCGCTGATAAAATGTAATCTACTCTTCACACTATATAATTACAGTATTAATGGAATAAATGTTTTTGATGCTTATGTTAATTGATATTCTGAAGTACACAGACATCTATAAAAATTAAAACTAAGGTAGGGGAGGGGGATTAGCCCATATATTACTGTACAATTAACTGTATTGTGTTTAAAATTTATAGTATTTCGAATCTTTTGCATGAAAATTTCCCCGGGAAAATTTTCCAATATTCCACTTGTTCATCGTTCAAGAATATCGAGTAGCCAAAAACCTGATTCGTATTCCCCTTTCCCCTCTCTCCCATCCTTGCACAAGTGTTCAACTTTTTTCTTGTCCATTTTCAATAAATTTCATTTCAGTAGTGATGAAAGTAAAGTAAAGCTAATATGTTTTTTCTATTTTTCCGGCAATTTCTTTTCTAGTGAATCAACAGCATGAAAACATCCATCGCAATCCCCTTAATACAACCCCTCCTGTTTATTTTTTACTACTCACAATTTTTATAAGCGTGTGGACGAATTTTGTGTTTATCGATTTGCTCTCCATCCCTGAATTAAACAACCGGATAATGCACTATACCCCCCCCTTCCTCCCCCAAATAATAATCGGGTATTGCAAAATACCCCTCTTCTCTCCCCAGGTAAAAATCGGGCAATGGGAAGTACCCCTTCCCCCCCCCCCCAAAAAAAAAAATAAAAATCAGTTAATGCACAGTAGGTCAATTAAAATTTATTCAACAAGTATGTAAACAGATCTAATCAGCAAAATTCTAGCATTCTTCATAACATCTAAAGCATTCATAAAATCAACAAATTTCAACAGTAGAGTGACAATGCTTGCAAAACGATACGGTAACATTTAAAAAAATAAGGCCAACACATACAATGCAACAAGGTGTGGTTACGGTAGAAGTATAGAACCTCATCCCCCACTCGTTCTATTCTAATGTGTTCCTTTATTGGAAAATTGCCAACAGGCCTGCCTCTTCGGTCATTTATTACCACACTAGCAACAGCGATCATACAGAAGTTACGATCGCTTAGAATTATATTTTTTACGATGCATTAAGATTTCCTTTTTACTGCAATCATTTGGCTTAAGAAAAAGTGATAAATAATAAAAGCCTGTCTGAAGTAACGTCATAGGTAAAATCGTTTTAGAAATAAATAGACAACGAAAACGAAAATAAAGTCGTAACGGAACAGCAGTGACAACAAATGCCAACATTACAGACTGACAGACAAGCACAGACAACAGCAAATCAACTTCGATTAAAAATGATAGATGGATACGTATTCATATACTAAACGTTAATTCCCCACTACGACATAATTCAAAACTTGTCTGTCGTATATGAGCGCAGAATCGGAAAAATTCTAATCGAATAAACGTTTCCGACAACGTTTCCGACAACAACCGACAACTTCTATAACGTAGAAATTTCAATCAAAAATATGCACGTTATCCACCAAAAAGTGCTTCCACATTGGATCCGACACTATCGATCACATATGCGAAAAACTCTCATCGAATGGGCGATAGTCAATCATAGTTTAGTATTATCATCAAAAACAAATATGTTAGAAAAAATAATGCCACCAATCAAGAAGCGTACAAATGTTACAACTGATTGCCCATTAAGTAACATACGAGAAGGTGACTGTCCCACAAGCCATATTGCACCACCTCTTCGCGATGATGGGCAGGCAAAGGGTTCTGGGTGGCTATATCAGCGGAGCGTTATGCTCTACCAGCTCCTACCATGCTGGAAAGGCTCCAGTAGGTCAAGGGGTGGGTGACGATTACGTTTCTGATCTTCAGTGATCATCCCGGCTAAATGTGGGAATGCAGACCGCGGCACGAGGGCCAGCAACCCGAATGTCGCTCCCGCAAATCTTGATTGCTAAAAACAGCGAAGGGAAGTCCACAGATCCGCGCCGATCCTTGACGAATCGACGGATCGTCAGGTGAGTCAAGTGAAAAAGGTGAATATCAATTTTAAATCTTATAAATTCCATACCAAAATATACTTTTTCTGCGGTATTTCCCATAATTCGTCGATGCTGGTTGCGATATAGAAGTGATGAAAGGCAAAATTGATCCTACTCTATCTCACCATCACAATGCATAAAGATTTATTTACTCGAAGATTCGTCAGCTCAGATTGATCTCCCCTTCTGTTTGTTAACAATCACTCTTTATCAGCACATTTGATTTGCGGTTCTTCTTGACTCTTTATTTTTTCCTTCACTAAATTCGTTGAATCAAGTTTTGATTTCTTCTCTGGTGACATACCGATAGCCTCACACCATGCATTCATCACTGGATCCCCACGTGACGGTGTACGAGATTGAAAATGTGATGCATCCGCGTTTGTTAATGCTTCCGGTGGCATCTCTAACGGATCCATATTTCTTGATTCCCTAAAATTCATTGAACGGAGCCATTAATTGTTGCACATTTCACTATATAAGAGAACTCCGGAGTCATTCGCTTATCAAAAATGTGTATTCAAAAATCTTTTTTATGCTCCCAAAAAAAAAATTCATGATTCGATTAGATATAAAATATTTTCAACCAGCAACATAAATACCATCCATCTATGAAATATCCTTTAAAAAGGATTTTTATCGAATATTTTTGAACCTTTTCGATTGCAAACCCATTAATTTAAAAAAAAAAAGAAAAAAGAATATGGCGTTATGAATATAGCGCCGTTAGAAGGACGGCACAATTATGAAAGTGATTATGAATAAAAGTTTTCCACTCACTTCCGCAATAAATAGCAGACAATTATAACCTTTGAAATTCCTTCCCCCTCCCCTCTCCTCCATACCTAAATAAATAAAATATCTAAAAAAATTACTCGAGAATTTCTTTATCATTATAAGCGTTTCACACGTTTATTTAAATCTTTTCTTCACTACAAACAATACACCTCATAACACTGAAATCACCGTTTGCTCGAAGAAATGATGAAGTTTTCGGAATGAAACAACATCAAATTATACTAGGACGAAGTAAAGTGTATACTTAGGCAAAGAGATAAGCAAAACATTAGCTCAGATGGCTCTTCGTCCTAAACGGTTTGCACTATTACCACCTCTACTCTTCGCTAATTCCCTCATTTATTTCAACCATTTCCGCTCTACCTTCAACAAAAAAAACCTTACCAGTTATCACGTCCTCGTCGACCACCCCAACTCCGTTTCCACGATGATCCACCACGTTGCCAACGATTTCCACGACCTCCATTATGTCCATCTCCTCCATCGAAGCTCCGCTTCCATCCACCCCTTCCAGCTCCTCGTCCACGGCCATACCCTCCAAAACCGCCTCGATCAAAGCCCTCCCCATTAAATCCACCACGTGAGTGATATCCACCTCGACTGAAGCCTCCACGATGATTACCGAAACCCTAAAAATAAACTTCACAACCTACTAGAGAGTCCATGATGGATTAGCTAAAAATGAGAGCCTCCTCATAACTGCGAACTAAAAACCTGACATCGAAATCCCTTCTCACGCTATGACAGGCATAAATTCGATATGCGGAGCATATGCCCGCCGACCTCTCACCCTTCATGTATATCTCATTCATCACAATGCAATATAACTGGAATAGTAAAATATTTTATCTAAGCACTTGAAATTAAACTTTTAATATTATCTACAATTATATATCCTTAAAACATAAATCTCTAAATAAATAAATAGTCACCATCAACATTCCATCATTTATAATTTCTATCAATTACTCCTTTAGAAATAAAAATAAAAATAAAAATAAAAATAAAAATAAAAACGAACACTTCGAAAATCTCCTCTCGCTTGATCAGCTTCTCGTTTGCGTTGTCTTTGCGTTTCTCTAAGTTCTTGTGCTTCTTGTTCACTTAGTGCCACATAGTCATTGCATTGATTATCCAATGTGACAATAAATGTCGGATGATCAAGGATGAAACGATTACGCAAATTATCCAGAATTTTCTTCGTCGAATCCACTATATAAAACCTTCAAATAAATTGACTACTTGCTGCTTGTTCTACTTGGGAATCTAGTCAATAATTACAGAACTAAAGAAATCTAGAGACGAGAAACGATATCGCTTGTAATTTTAGAGCCTTGTAACCAACGAAGATAGGGACACAAGCCAGCAGAAAAAACAAGATCACATTTTTCAACGAGCTTAAACGGATTACCTGAAGTCAAGGCATTCTCCGAGTTTCCGACCACGTATCCGACCTAATATTACAAAGATACGAAAGACAAGAATAAAGAATCTAAATGGGAAAGTGCTTGACTGATACTTATATGCTTTCTGATTCAGCTATTTCCCTGAAGTTAGCTTTCAATGATGCCGAATATAAACTGATGCAAAACAAACACCATATTAAACTATCATTGCCGATTGACTTATCCATAGCAATTTTGATTTCGAATGGAATATATAAGGATAGGGTCTTTGTGGCAATGAATACGACACAATAATTTTATGCAATTTGCAAGAAAATCTAAAAAATAAACCTTCGCTTATCTTCCATTGGTACTGGCATATAAACCAAAACATGCTCAATTCCAGCCTCTTGGAATGGTGCCATCTTTGCCGCATCCAATTCATCTCGATTAACAACTGGACCAATCTGCAAAGAGAAATTTAATTAAGTGAAACTTACCTGATCTAATGTCAAAAAAAATCTTTTTTTTTCAAATTTTTCATCGAAAATCTGGAATTTCTGAAATTCAAGAAATGGAAATTTCTCTTCAGTTCCGATACAAAACTGGAAAGTTGAATTCTTTTCACCGATTTTTACTGGAAACAAAAAATTTAAAAAAAAACCTTTTTCGGTTTTAAAAATTGCCGCAAAAGTGTTGCAACAGCGATACTCTCAGGAATATTATTCGCAGTGAACGTATAGTCAATAACGCGTTTCGTTTCATCTTCACCCTCTTCACGTCGGAATATTAAAGCAATTGTCCAGAAGATTGTATCCGAGAATTGCTCATGACGTGAAGCACCCTCTTCTGCATATTTTATTTTAATAAATCACGTATAGACTCAAATAAAAACCCATATGCATCAGCAAAGACTCGCAAGCTATGACATCTAAGCGTTCATCGATATCGTCCAAGAGATCAAAAAATTTTCAAAAAATCAAATAAGCTGCAGATTCAAAAAACATTCATAAAGAGTAGAGCTAGTACCACATTGTGGTGGTTCCACCCTCTCCCTCCTCCCCTACCAACACTGAGTGGAGATTAAATCACAAAAGACAACCAGAGACGCTAAACTGCCAAGTCTAAAAAACAATTAAATTATACAAAAAACAGCCATAAATCTGAAATATACCTAGCTTTATGAGATGAAATCGAAACAATAACGAAATATTATAATTAGTTAAATAAATATTGCACTAATTTTTATAAAATAAATTAATTTCAGGCACAAAAAAGTGGAAATATTTGTGACAAATTGACAAGAAAAATCTATAAATATAAATTTTTCTATCATTTTAGCTCAATATTTCTCTAATTTTTCTTACTTTAAAAATAAAAAGAAAAATTATTTTTTTTATTACTCTAAGAGATGAAAATAAACAACTATGGTTAAAACAATCATCTAGTAAAATAATCGAAAAAACACCGGAAGTTCGCTATTTTCTTTTTCTTTTCTACCCGAAATCCTCCTTATATCCTCTTTCCTTTAAATTGAAATAAAAAAATTTCAACCTTTATCTTTAGAAATCTCCAACCAAATACGTCTACGATGCGCATTTACGCATAAATATCGTTGCTTCGGTGTGAGAAATCCTTCATTTGAACGATTTTCGATTGATTTCTTTTCATTGTCACAATTTTCAGTTTTCGTCTCCTAAAAATTTTTTTTTTGAAATGTAGATTTGAATAAAATTTTTTAATAATTCTTTTTCTCAATCCAATAAAAAGTTTTTTATAATTTTTCCAAAAATAAACCAAACCAATTAATGTGTTTAATTTTATTCTCATATGTAAATTTGATCACGATCGCAAATGTTAAAAGAAGAATTCTGGGATCACTTTAATAGAAAAGACGTATTTTTCTATGTCGATTTCATTCTTATATATATTTTTTTAAATTTTATTGGGATCGGAGTATTATAAATCTTCATTAATTCAAACATATTAAATAATATTTATCGATTAATTACAAATATTATATTCATGTAGAGGTGGATAAACAAAATAAAACACAAATATATTATAAAAAATAGAAAAATTTCAAGAAAAAAATTGGAGCATTTTCTTCTCTTTTCAAAGAATTTTCTTATTTATGCTCACATATGATAGTAAATTTTAAATAAGTTTATAAACAAATTTATTTAACAAAAAAAAAAGACATAAAATGATACCTCAATCCGACTTTGATCATTGCAATCCGAGTCTGCAATACAAGAAGTTTCAGGCTCTAATCCATTGCTTAATGAATCTTCGCTATTCGTCGATTGCGGATCTTCGTTGCCAAAATTGACTGATGAATCCTTTTCAGTGATACGATGCAAAGGTGAATTCATATCATTCTTCACGTGCTCGCTATTTGGTTGGATTTGTTTTGATGGTGAAGTTAGAGTTGATGTATCACATGCTAAAGCAGCATTCACCACATCGACAGCTCCATCTTTGAGTGTATCCAAGAATTTTCGATCGCTGATCGCAATCGGCGCAGTAAAATCGGCTAATCTCTTGATTGTACCGAATGTATCCGGATCACGTTGACCATTACACTGCAATAAATAAATAAATAAACAAATATATGAATAAATAAATAAATAAAATGTGAAGCATTAATAACAATATAAGAAACAGACATGTTTGTTTTGTCTTTTTTTTGCCCTTAAATAAAATGTCATGTAATATGTAGAATATGGTACGTTATCTTATGGGCAATACGTTGAACAAAAGTTATCTTAATTCTTTCACCAGGCAGGCAACTGGCAACAAATATTTGTCTCTCCCCCACTCCTATTTGATATTTGCACAGTGGTAGTACTCCTTGATTCATTTATCTCACCTAAATCGCTCATCACCGTACCATAATGTACTGATCAACAACTACTACTCTCTATAAGTACTCACCTTTAATTGTTCTTTATGAAGTTTCAAGCATGGCAATGAACATGTACGAAGTGAGCAACGTGGGCATTTATATTTGAATGGTTGTTTTTGACACATATCACAAAGATGAACGATCGGCTTATCATCGACGATCGCCTCATCCTCACAGGTCGACTCCTCTAACATACTGAAACGACCTTATCATGTTCATAAAATTCAGGCAAACATCCTAACTACCGTGTCTTGGAGATGAGACTCAAGTATCACAAGTTTTCCACTCTGCATTACCCCCGCCTAAAATCTTTCGTTAGTGTTCCCTTTCCCACCCCGCCGATTCACATCGTCTTTCAGGTGGGTCGCGTCGCCTAGGTACAACACCATCCCATTGCCTCGCAGGAATATATTTACCTTCAAAACTTTGTCTTCGCATCTCCAATTCTCCGTCGAGATTCCTTTACCAACTAGTTATTTTTGGATGGGGAATTACGACGAAAATCGTTCCCTTATAGTGAATTAATTTAAAATTTTCCTCTCAAACATCAATAATAATCACGGCAAAAAAAAAATGTTGAAAAAGAAAAAGTTGAGAAAAACGAATTATCTAAGCAAACGTTATCGAGCACATAGCATCACAAACACCACAAACATTTGATTCGCAAACATCTCCATTAAGAACACTCTAAACCATAGTCACCATTAGGTTTCACCTGTCACTATATCCGGATGAGTTCAACCTGGTTCTTATCGTGCGACCGCATTTTACCCATCTCCAACTTGGGCGCAGACCAGATCTTATCCCGACCTTTCAGTAAATCTATTTCCCACAAATGTCGGAAGGTTTTTAATCGCTGGGGGTTTTATTTCAGACAACACGGTTGGCCAATCGATCCATACACGATTGATCTTCCAATATTTCTTCCAATATGAATGGCAGATTTTACTGTTTTAAAAATTTCCCATTTCTTTTATTTTTTTCCGGAAATTTTTCATTTCTATTTTTTTTCATTTTCAACAACATTTTTTCTTTTTATTTATTTCATCCGTTATAATGTTTAATATCCGTCTTTAATGTCTTTGCAAATTTATTAAATTCGCTCATTTTTAAATCGTCCATCTTATATGCCTCAATTTCACCTGCCTTATCCCACGTTGCAAATCCCATATGCTCTCTTCCTTCTTTTGTATGTCTACCTTTATCTCGAATCGGCACATAATAAGATTATTTTCTAACATACTGGCACAACAGTTATAAGCAAGTTACCGGCAAAGTTGAAATACATAGAAATTTTATTAGCAGTAGAATCCACGACATCCGGAAATGGGGGTGCGCATTCCGGAAAGCTTTCCGGAATGCGCACCCCCGTCCTTTCCTCATTTACAGCCGGGCATGTTTTGGTTTAGAAATTTATGAATGGTATATAAACTTTGCTCGACAAATCTATCTTTAAATACGTGTTTACTCTAGAATGCTGTGAATGCTACGATATGTGGTGAATAGGCAAATACGGTGGAAAATGAAATCACATTCAATGGTACCCCACCATGTGGTATTGTTGATATGTTTGAACATCTGCATAACTCTCTGTTGATGAATTTTTTAAATTAAATTTATTCCTTATCACTACTGAATTGATAAGAGTGTTTGACTGTCCTTATCACTACTATATTGATAAGAGTGTTCGGCATTATCTTTCCATTATCTGATCGGAGTTGATTGAACTCGATTTCCGTTTCCGATGAGGCAATTGACCGCTTATTTGCCCGAGGCTAAGAGAGGATTTAATTTAGAATTTAGATCTTAATTTAAAAATCGATAAAATTGTACCTGTACAAATTCGTTTACCTCTATCTCTTTCTATACTTTTAGAGATTCATTTTTTCTTCTTCATGGCTTGAGATTTTTTCTTTTTTTCTTTTCCATCTACGTTTTCTAACCTGTTTGCCATTATTTTCAAATAAAATTTACATTTTACCTCTTTTTTTCGGAAACCTCAAAAAATTTGTGCATTTTCGAGCACTTCTTAATATATTGATTTCTTCGTCGGGTAGTCTGTCGGTTTGTCGGTGAAAGTCTGTTGTGAATTATATTCTAAAATAGTTTTTGAAAATCATGTTTTGTTAATTACGATGAGATGCACTACATTGGTGGTTAGTTGTGAACGTTTTATTTGTACATTTCCAGTAACGATGACGTGGCGTGCTGAACATACATCACAGACGTATTGCCAAAACAAAACGTTGAATTTGAAAATTGATAGAACAATAATAAAAGTTGTCGTGTTTGCTTTACACGAAGCATATTACGATCAGATCGATTCGTACCGATGACCTGAATTTACCGTAATCCTCACTTCAACCCCTCCCCCCATTCCTCCGCAACCACCTGGAAAATTGAATCAGTATTCAAATATACTAAAACATTTTCGCATTTAGGACCCGGAAATCCTCTCTCTATACTTTCATTGTCGGCACCTTTAAGGCTTATAGGCTTATCATTTCAGCGTGTTTGCGAGGACCACCCTTATAGCTCGAAGGCATTGAGCCTATCTCTACCTGGTTTACACTTCGTTGAGCTTAATAATCCTCAATGCAATTGTAGTTAGATTTAGGAGTGGAATTTAAAACGAGTGATATTTTAAAATGGCCCCGTCACCTTGATAGATAAATCTCTGGTAAATATTTACCCATCGAATTGAACATATGCATAATTTTATTTAAAAAATTTCTTTTCTTACTATTTTTAAACTTTCATAGTTTTGCATTACTTATATTTCGTAATGCAATATGCAGTAAACAATTTTGCATTTGATGTTTGGTTCATTCGTCTGTATCATTCCGACGAAAGCACCACGTTGGAAATATGCTCTAGTTAATTCAGCTTGTGAGAGAGGAATAGAGAGAGAGAGAGAGAGGGAGAGAGGGAATGTGGAGTGATAGAGGGTGGAGCATGTTCCTGGTACGGTTACGCCCTTCAAAGTTGTGTGCCTCTAACGCATTCATTCGCATTGATCGTCGCGTTTCGTGTGTGTGTGTGGCTTACGTGTGCGTCTATTGCTTTGTGCAATCTAACGTCCGACTAGTTGAAGCCATTGTTGTGTTGAGGTCGTATTTCGATCGGTTGAGTTCTTGAACTTGGTGCTTGAGCTTGAGCTACAGGTGTATTTCGATGATGATGATGCAAAACGGTTATACAATGCATCGTACACAATCAGGTAAAACATTAATTTATCATTCGGAAGTTTTTCCGTGGGATGATACGTATTGAATTTGGTAAATAAATATGCGGATCAATTTTGCTGATCAATATTGATCAAATATACTCATCAGTTTTCATTGGCAATTAATTTTGATTCAAGTTAAACCAGGTTCTCATCATGATACAGGTCTAAATCAACTCGCAAACTCGGGTCGCAATTTGATTTAGGCCGCCAGCAGATTAAATCAAGTCCTATTTAAATATTTTTCCATCCATTCATCTATCATCGAGTTCAACCTCAAATTTGAAAGAATCGATCCTTAAGGTAATGATGTAAATAGGCAATAAAAAAGTTAATTTTTTTTTTAGAATTATTCCGTGATCAACGTTTTCTCTTCACATCGGAATCGGTAAGCGAAGGTCATCCAGATAAAATGTGTGACATTATTTCTGATTCAATTCTGGATGCTCATCTCACACAAGATCCAAATGCTAAAGTCGCATGTGGTTAGAACATCTCTAATTTCTTATCGTTTTACATTTTTTCCATTTCGTTTTCATGCATTAAAATAGAAATTACTTACCCGAATTGGTAATATACTTTTTTATGGGAGTATACTAATAACTTTTCTTATGAATTATTGCGTGTATTTTACGTGAGTGTTATCACTCAAGCTTTCACGTAATTTATCACTAAACCTTTCACGTGAACGTTATCATTCAAGCTTTCACGTAAGTTTTTATTATACCTTTCTCGTAAATCAGAAAACGTTATGAATGCCTAAAATCTTGTGGTAAAGTTTTAAGTTATATTGCGTTGCAATATTTTTAAATCGTCTGTACGTTCTAAAGTCTTTCACTTTCATTTATATTAATATGTTGTTGGATTGATTTTTGTTTCAAAAGCGTGTACGAATAGTCGAGAATACATACGGTTATCAACGGTGATCGGTTGTTATTGGAAGAAATACTTCTCGACTTCACTTCATATGAAGTGTTGGTATATGGTGCAGACCAGGTGCACGGTACAGACAAGCCGTTCGACATAATAAATGTTGGTGTGCGGTTCAAATCAGGTACACGGTAAAGAAAGCTCAGGTGTACCAGATATTGGTATATGGTGCAAATCAGGTGCACAGTACAACGCTTTCTCAGGTATACTGTATAGAGCTGCGCGTTGATTCAAATCGGTCGCGATACGTATAGATTGTTATCTGTGTAAATGAGAGCGCCGAACCGTGTGACTAAGCAAAATGTCTGATTCGAATGGCGCTCTCTATTTATATAACGATTCACGTATGGACAATCACATTGAAATATTACTTGCATATTTATTATGTCCTATATTGTTGACTTTATATATATATATATATATATATATATATATATATATATATCTGTTTATTTATTGTTGTGTATAATGTTCCGAATGCAGATATTACGGAATATGTTTGCAGGTATGTCTTCACCTACCTGAGGCAAAGGATGCTCATTAATTGAGTGATGAAGGTGGTTTATGGTTGTTTGTTTCTACGTTCAGCACAACTAATAACCCGTTAAGCGTTACTTTCATTACAGAAACGGTAACCAAAACGGGTATGGTGTTGCTGTGCGGGGAAATAACATCGAAAGCGAATGTAGATTATCAGAATGTGGTGAGAAATGTGGTCAAAGAGATTGGATTCGACGATTCTAGCAAGGGTCCGTTAGTGCGCTAAAGAAATGCGCTTTAATTATTTTATTTTGTACTCTATTCGTTAACGAAAGATATTGCAAGCAAGCTATCATCGTGGATGAGTGAGTAACCTTGGCCTCATCGGAGTGTATAAGTTGGAGTTCTAAGAGGTCGGAGCAGTATTAGAGGATTAGGTTGAGATGTCGTTGTGTTTTAGTTTCGTTTTTTTAAGAAATGTGTCACTGTTGGATCCGAGTATTAAAATAGTTTTTGAGTTTTGTAAATTCTAATCTTTGAAGCGTTCATTTTAACCTGAAGAATTACGAGATCTCTCTTTCTATAAGAGTACTCATGTCAAAATTATTCTAGAATGTTTTTGAAGATGGGATTATTTCGAGATAATTGGCCAAGAAAAACAAAATTTATATATTCTGAAACGACAAATATATACCTGGTGACAGATCTATACCTGAATATACGAATGTTATTGGATTCTCAAAAAAAAACAACAAAGAGTTTATATTGTTTAGGATTTGACTACAAAACATGTAACGTATTGGTCGCATTAGAGCAACAAGCACCTGAAATTGCTGCTGGAGTACATATAAATCGTAAGGATGAGGATATCGGTGCTGGTGATCAGGTATATCTTTATAAATACGTAAATAAATATAAATAAATATAATTTCTAAACCCCTAATCATGTGCAGGTATATAAATATATGCAAATGTATAGGTGTATAAATACATATATTTGCACAGGTGTATAAATACACACATATATACAGGTGCACATAAAATTTGCATATGCAAATGCATATAATGCAGGTGTATATAAAGATATAAGTGGTAAATATATACCTGTTACTTTTTTCTTTTGGTTTTTGATTGCATCGGTACTCTTCCATTTAGCAGCCATCTAGTCTGCGTCAAGATTTATTTCTATTTTTTGGGGTGATCGCCGTCCATGGAGGGGGTTTTTGCATAAAGCAGTGACGAACGCTGCAATATTGAGCCCCTGATAGTCTTTTCAGGTGAGTAGGAACCGTATTCGAACCAAATATGCGATGGACTAGTATAAAACAATATTAAATATAATATAAATTAGAGTATTTAAATAAGTAATAAATTTTAAATAATGTTTAAATAAATAATAAATAACGACATAAACAGGTGAAAATAAATGAATTGGTCATATTCATATTTTCTAAAGTTCTTTTTAACCTAAATTTTGGCCATTTTGGCCGTTATCAAGTTCTTTAATTTATATTTTAGGGATTGATGTTCGGCTATGCGACCGATGAAACAAAAGAAGCAATGCCATTATCAGTGATACTTGCACATAAATTGCTAGCTCATTTGCATAAATTAAGGAGGAGTGGTGTTCTCGAATGGGCGTTACCTGATTCGAAATCACAGGTGCTTTTCTTTCAGTGTATTATTTTAAATTAAATAGCCATTGAAAGTTTATTGTTGCAAAACTGCGCGAAGCTCTATGTTGATAGATATTTCTACAAAATTCATAAATTCGCTTCAGGAGCCTCAACACTCACTGTTATTGAAATAATTCGAATTTAACAGCTAAATACTAATAATTTAATTGCTTTTCGAGCAATATTTATTAAGTATAAATCGTTTTATCATAAATATAGAAAATACTCAATGTAATTTTAAAAAAAATATTTCTAATATTTTTAGGTAACTGTGGAATATAAATTTGACAAAGGCGCATGTGTCCCGCTACGCGTACATACAATAGTTATCTCAGCGCAGCATAAAGCAACTACACCGCTCGAGAAAGTTCGGTCAGATCTTATCGAACATGTTATTAAGGTAACGTTTATCACTTATGAAGCATATTTTATTTCCGCTGATTTTTTAATTCTATGTTTTTTCATTTAAGTTTATTTAAATATGTTATTAAATATTATAACTCCAACGTCCAGGTCGGGAGCTATAGTCTTTTCTAACTTTTACCCTATAATATTTGAGCATTATAATATAGCGTTAGAAAAGATGTGATGCTTTTAAGATATAACAAAGCACATGTAGTGATATTGTGTCACAGTTTCATTTTAGAATATATTTTAAAAAAATCTTTTTTGTTATTATTCAAAATCATGCAGAACTCTCTCTTAATTGATTCCCACTTTATTTGAGTTGTAATGTTCATTTGCGCTTAGGCGGTTGTACCTGGAGAACTGCTGGATGAGGAGACACTATACTATTTAAATCCATGCGGAAGCTTCATAATTGGTGGGCCACAAAGCGATGCTGGTTTGACAGGACGTAAAATCATTGTTGATACATATGGCGGATGGGGTGCGCATGGTGGTGGAGCTTTCTCGGGCAAAGATTCGACAAAGGTGAGTTGGATCTTTGATTCAACGTGATAAAGCAATTATCGATACCTGGTCAGGGTACCCTGAACAAATTTCAGTTTCTCAACATGCAAATATTGAAAAATAATATGGTGAAAGTGATTTCAACCTAGTATGTTGGAAGTTGATTTTTTTTCGTTTACATTTATTTTTTTAAAGGAAGCCCAATCGGCATTATTGTATAGGACGATGACATCCTGGTTGCGAACCACGAACGGAGCTAAGTTCGTGTCCCACATTGAGTGCGCACCGCTACCATACTCTGCAGTCTGCAAGCGAATACTAATACTATCGAAGAAAGTCGAAAACTTGTAATAGAAATATGCAATTTTTTCCCATCGTTCAACTCAGAATATCAAATAATGTCGCCATGCAAAATTTCAGTTCGATTGAGGGGGGGGGGAGAGAAGATTCCACCTCTGCAAAGATTGCAGAGAACGATGGCCCATCCAGCAGGTGCACTTCGTCTTCTCCAGTTGAGCCGAAATTTTGAACAGTGGGAAAAACCGCATGTTTCTATCACAATTTTTCGACTTCCTGTGATGGACGTAAGTAATTGCTTGCACAGAGTGCAGAATACGGTAATGATGCGTACGTAAGGTGGAGTACGAATTCAGCTCCGTTCGCAGTTCGCAACTGGGCACCACCGTTCTATGTAAGAGAGTGCAGAATACGGTAATGATGCGTACGTAAGGTGGAGTACGAATTCAGCTCCGTTCGCAGTTCGCAACTGGGCACCACCGTTCTATGTAAGAGTGCGAGCCTCATCTACCAATTTTAAAGGTGGACCGATCAGCAGCTTATGGAGCTCGATGGGTGGCGAAGTCGTTGGTGGCAGCTGGTATTTGTAGAAGATGCCTCGTTCAGGTAAATAATATCGCTTTATGCTCAATTATAAATTTTTTCCACGAAGAATAGGAGAATTTCTATGAGAAAAAAAAAACTAATTTCTTGAAAAGCCAAATTTAAAAACCATTTTCTTTTTTTTTAAAGAAGTCAAATCGTGAGCATCTCTCATGTTTTCAGATTGCAGGTCAATTAAGGGGAATATCTGATGCCTTAATTAGGCAATAGACCGGAATTTTTATAGATCGGAATTTGTAGAGAGTTGAAAAGAGGTATGAAAAAAGTAACATTTGTTTTGCACAACGAGATCATTGAATAAAATATTCATTACTTGAAAACAAAATTCCGTAGCAATGGGTGCATAGTGGATTAGATTTGTTGAATATTTAAGGTATCGTATGCGATTGGAATCTCACATCCGCTATCGATTATGGTAATCAGTTACGGTACAAGTGCACTTACTGAAGATGAATTATTAATGATAGTGAATGATAATTTCGATTTGCGACCAGGTGTACTCATCAGGTAAATGACTTAAGCGGTTTTTTTTGAATGATCGTTTTCTTAGAGAATGTGCTTATCTGAATTGGCGCAAATGTCGGATGGATTGGCCTTTTTACATTTTCTTCTTTCTTTTTCAATTTTTTTTTTGGATAGTTTGATCTGCTTTAGCTTTTGATCAGCAGCATTGTCTTCTATTGATTATTATCGATGGGAAACGTTTTCGTTATCATATAGTGTCACATCGAAATTTTCTCAAAAAAAGCCGAAAAACTCTTAGGGGAGGAATTGTTTTGATGAAAGGAGGCGATTTATAGATAGCTTTTGATATGATCGCAATAGGGCAATCTTTTTTTTTGCGTTAGGCAATAGGGCAATCGCCTTTGGGAGATTTGATTGCCTGATATGAGTTTCACGCATTGACGATGCTCTTCATACCCGTCGTCGAATGAATGTTAGATCGTATCAAGGCTCATCGTCTTTGTAGAATTTCCTGATGGAAAAAAAATGTGAATGTTCGTATACGAAAAAAGGTATTTGGTTGCAATGAAGAATTGAAGTTTTATATTGCATCTCTTTAAGTTATTTCCTTAGAGCGTTAGCAAAGGCGAGGGGAATGGATAAGAGACGATAAATATAGGTGAAGATATAAATAAGCCCATTTGGAAGACCGGTTTCTGACAAGTTAAATTGATAGCCAAACAGTAGAAAGGTAATAATCTTGCCCGGCTATCGTCCGCCCATCTGTCGCTATTTTCTGAGTGATAGAACTTATTGCAATAAATAGAATCAGATTGCATTTTTTTGGGTAGTCTGAATATCGAAAATTGGATGAAATTTCTTGATTTTTTAAAAAAATAACTAATGCTTAAGGGAACTTGGTTTACGTAAACCGATCTTCGCTGCAACGGCACGTAATGGGCATTTTGGGAACCAGGAGTTCCCATGGGAAAAGCCGAAAGAATTGGTGATACGTCCATATTTGGCTGAAAAGATACACATCGCTGCCCTACCTAAGGTGCTGCCGACTGCCGATGCGTAATGTGCTCGATATTTCGCCTCATTTTACTGAAACTTCCTTTTCATTGATCTTTTCTTTCATAAAACATTGATGACATGCTTGAATTTGGAATATTTTCGTATGAATTGGTGAAATGGAAATGCACAGACATGACGAAGATAGCTTGCAGAGATGTGTTGTCTAATGATCGTAGGAATGTTGCACCTATGGTGGAGCATTCTTACTCTGTTTTGGTCATACACATTGATTGTTTTGAAAGTATTGCTGAGAAAGGCATGGTGGTTATTGATTGGTGTTTGTTTGTTTGTTTTAATGCGTTCAGTGGACAATGTCAAGCAACAGCCTTATCCGACCTTTAGAAGGGGATCGCCTTTCCCATCTAAAGTGTCCATGTTTATGGGAGGTGTCAGTAACATCCCAGTAATGATGTTCGTAAGGTTTTGCACCATCAGAGGTGTTTTTTCGTAAAACTATTTCTTCGTAGGCAATATTCCGATTCATTTAAGCCATCATTGCAGACCTCAAATTCGAATTGAAACATAAAAATAAGGTTTACACCTAACATGGTGCAGCATCTTACCAGTACCACTTAACCGAGATTACCATGTAAATACGCATCAAAAATACCATGACGATGACTCTTTCTACTATTTTCATTAACGTCGATATATGAATATTCTATAGATTAGAAGATGATAAGGTTGTGTTGTTATCATATTACGATGAATAATACAAAGAATTACAGTCGCTGACTATTAAATGATCGTTAAATTACTCATTCCTTGATTGCTTTAAATGATTGTCGTTTATTTCTCCTTTTTTTTCGTTAAATTCTATCTCTGTTGTCTTTTGGAAATCATTTCTGATAAGATCGATTCATTTAACTGATAAGATCCACTAGTAATTTCTATCTTTTTTGTTGTTGTTTTATTTTTATTTTTTGGTAATTGTTTTTTTTTATTATTAATTCTTCTATTTTTTTCTCACTTCATCTGCAGTGTTGGGTGAATGAAAATTGACCGATCCTATGGAACCCATGAGAGATTTTTATGGGATCGAGCCAGTTTCTTGTATATTTATTCAAATATTTTGGCATGATATGATATTTGTCGGGGTGTTTTTCTTTCTTTTTTTCCTTTTCCCGTTTATTGGGATGCTCTATAAAAATATGAGATAGATAGAAATGGATAACCCAAAGGGGTGACTCCTGGATAATCGCTCATACCGTCCCGTTCGTGGTGGACGTTATTGTTGGATACTGTGCACCATCATTTTCGTATTTCATTATCGCAGGGCTACAAGAGTGCAAACTAATATTTAGCTTGGTGATAGATACCTACTCATTCCAGAATGTAAAGAATGATGGTGGATGTGGGAAGTTATTCATGAATTCCTTCATATTGTGCGACATGGCACACTACTTCCTTCTACCGGTGTCCGGTGGTTCACTGAGCCTTGACAATTTTTGAGCATTATACTACTTCAGGATTAAAGGACACCGTTCAATGCTGAATGATGATTTGTGGATTTCAATCACATTTGAGGGGGGTAACATTTTTTCGAGAACAGACACCTACCCGATATTCTCGAGAATGCAAAGTTCCGTCGACTCATCCTCGAAGGATTGATATGAGTGCGCGATAATATTGTCACAAGGTTTTACTTATTGGTTATATCGATAAAGTGCAGTTGAATATTTGTGGAATAAAATATTTCTTCTACTTGTTTACTTTTCATGATCGGCACTCTCTCAGCGAATGATGGCAACTTCGCAGATGCGAATCGCGAACAGAGCTGAACTCGTTCCACACTACGTACGCACCATTACCGTATTCCGCGGCGCTCCGCGAGTGATTACTAACGTCCACCACGGGGTTCGAAAAACTGTAAAATAGAAACATGATCGTTCGTCGAGTGCAGAGTACGGTAATGGTGCGTACGCAATGTGAGGCATGATCTCAGCTCCGTTCGCGGTTCGCAGGCAGGGTGTGATTGTTCGCTGCAACTGTGACGTCCTTTCTTGCCAGCCCCAACCAGCTGCGGTCTAGTCTAAGTCTAAAGTCTTACGGCTCCATTTGGTGACAGTTCCTCGAGGTCCCTTAGGAATGTTTCCGTGCAACAATGCGGTTGTTCAAGTTGCTCCCGGGGGTGGGAGGAGGGTCCAGGCGATCCCAAGAAAGCCCTGAATCAAATCCGACGTCGATCCTGACCGCACCCAACACTGACCTTTTATGACATTCGACGACGCAAGAGGCAAAGGACTTTAGGTTAAAAGGGTCGAGCAACAGCTGCAACATACAATCTTGTTTACTAAACGTGGAGGTGTGTACAGGTGCGGCTCTATTTCTTAGCCACCTTGACAGGTGCACAATCATATTTGCCTCGAACGATATTCGCTTTCACTGCAATGAGGTCTCTTCGTCGTCCACCACGAACTAATACCTGTAATAATTGAAACGATGGTGGAAGGAAGGGCGATAGTGACAAGCAGAAAGAAGTCTACGAGACATCCTATTCCAACGGGGGTTGCACAATTTATGTCGCATTTGAAAAGCATTTCCAACGTCACATAACTACCTGTAAATGTATTTGCCTCGGATTTGCAATAAGTATTCGGGCGAGTGGAACGGAAGAATCGCGGGAAATTTAAAAGGTAGAGGCCCACATACAGGATTTTTGCCGGAAAAGGATTTGAGACTATGCAAAAAAATAAATCCCTTTAATATCGGTCGAACTAAGGAAATATCGGAAATTTTATCCTTCAGGCATTAAGGATGACCAAGTTCTCATTTGCTCAGACAATTCCATATCCTTTTACGAAAAAAAACTGAAACTATAAAAGTAAAAAACTACATGATATAAAAACTGTAAAAAAATCGATCAATAATTGAAGTTTAAAAATGATATAAATATTTGAAAAAAAAAAAACCTAAGTACTATCTGATTTTATACAAATTCACTCAAAACAAATAATCTTTCAATAGAAGCAAAGTACAAACCTGCGAATGCTCTTGTAGATTATGTCCTATACCTGGAATATAGGCACAAACCTCAGCACCCGTACTGAGACGAACAATTGCGCATTTACGATTCCCAGAATTCGGCTTCTTTGGATGTCGAATCACCGCTGAATACATCATATTTAGCCGACAGTAAAATGGCATTTTGAGGCCCAATGCGGTAATAAAACGAAGCAAAAAAAAAAGAAATCGTCGAAGTAATTTATTAATGACATGAACGAAATCTATCGAAATCATTCAAGTAAATATAATATCACCAAACAAGTGCATTATCTAAGTAGGTTTTTTTCACAGAAGTAATACAGTATCCTCTTCCATTAACCCACCGTTTCTTGAAATTGTAACGAAAATACCGTATTATACCGTATAGTAAATACCGTATAGTAAAGAATTACGCCAATACACTTTCTTGAATTCTTTGAATTTGAATTTATTCCCCACCCTCCCCCCCCCTCCCAAAAGTATTGATTCGTTCCAAAAGACGAGAGATGCAAATTTTTAAAAACATGAATCCTCCCCTTCTCCTAATTTTCGGCTTTTCAACTAAACTGAGCATAAATGAAAAAAAAAATCAATGTTTACTAAACTAAATTAAATTAGTTGCAAACTTATCAACGAATAAACAAACGCACTTTTAAGAACGATTCCTTTAAAGTGATTATATCCACTGATAACACTTTTATCTTTGCTACGACTTCGCCGTTTTGGTGGTCCATTTCGATAATGAATAAACTATAAATAAGAAAATATATTTTGTACTCACTTTTCGACGCTAAATAAGTTGGTATTCAATAAATAAAAACAGTAATAATAATAAAAATTATATAAATTATATTAAACCATTTAGCCAAAACAAATATAACAATCATGATAGATATAAAGACTTCCCCTTCATCTCTTCGTCCCCCTCCCCTTCCCCGGGACAAATTCAATAATAAAACGATTATCTTCGATCGGCATCTCCTATTCTATAGTCGCCTTCCACTTCTATAAATAAAGGCTACAATATATTAACTTAAAGCACCCGAAATATATACCATTTAGGATCGGAAATTAGAGTTTATACAAACCACTGGGCTAATATAAGACGGTTTACGGTATTGATAATTTTTATCTATCATCAGATATATACTCATTGTTGATGCTCACCTGTAAGAAATTCTCACGCCATAGTGCACAACTACTATGAAACTGGCATATAGGCTGTAAATAAATGGAAGGAATATAAGCAGATGTGCAACGACCACCAAATGAGGCGAGAGCAGTGATCGCCGAACGTGCTACTACATATGCCAATCCACCAGTTAACATTCGTAACTGAAAATATATAAGCGTTTTTATAGAAATTAATAAATTATTATAATTCAGTAATCATATCCATGATTCGATTCACGTCTCTCAAATGCTAATCGATAGATTCGATGAAGCGATCGGATTCAACATTCAAAGAAAGTACTAAATATTATTGAAATGATGAATATTGCCTATACTCTACGAAGGACGAAACAGCAAATATTTCTGATTTGATGGTATGAAAAATGGTTTTCTACCCTCTCTCGTCTCCACCCCTTCCCCCTTTGAATCAGCAAATTGCATTATTTACCAAAGAAAGCAAAAGAAATCCGGCACAGTTGCAGAGAACGATGGCACCCTGATTGCGAACTGCGAACGGAACTGAGCTCCTGCCCCAACACTATGTACGCACCACTATTGTACCTGTGCACTCTACAAGTGGAAAATTTGCATATGGAAAAAATTTGCATATTCCTACTACAACTTTTCAAGTTTCTTTGATGTTAGTATTCGTTTGCAGAGTGCAGAGTACGATAGTGATGCGTACGCAATGTAAGGCACGGGCTCAGCTCGGTTCGCGGTTCGCAGCTGGGGTGGTCATCATTCTCTGCAAGAGTGCCAGAAATTCCTCCCCCCCCCTTCCCCGCTCTAAGCCACTTTAATATTTCCCCTCCTCTTCCATTTACCAAACGTTCGCACAAACCTCTATAAAAGATTCATTTTTTTTAAAGATGCAAAACGCATGCCAACATTTCTCATCTTCAAATACTTAATTCACTATATTAATGCGACAAATAATCGAGGCATACTCTTCACATTTTTTTTTTAAATTCCAGATTTAGTAGTTCCCCAGCCAAAAATGAAAGATCAACAGACAAACGGACAAATAGGCAGACAAACGAACAGACAGACAGGCACACGCAAATGTATACGTGAAGACAAGACACCGTTACGATATTTTTGGAATGCGAATTCGCAATAGCACTAAAAATTAATAAAATTAAATAAAACCGTGCAAAATTCTTTGTTTGCAATCGTAGCAAATACCCTCAGAACGTTTCGTCGGAAATGTTTCATCTTATACCTACGCTGGACCTCGAATGTCTTACGTTGAGCGGAAATTAAATTTTTATATCAATTATATTTCAAGCGTGTTGAGAATGTCCGACCTCTTACCTCACTTTTAGCTAAAATTAAAGGTATTGCCTACCTTTACGCGTACTTTTAGCAATCGATCATTCAATTTTTATAATTTCCTATTCAAGATACCTATAGTTGACTATTATTCATCCAATTCAGATCACTTAAACAATGTTACATCAAAAAATCCTCCCTAAAAGGTTCAAGAACAATGTTCGAGACATGAAACCAATTTCAAAATTGGAAAGGGAGAGGGGGAAGGGAATGGGATGATTAAACAGAGGCGAGTGATCGATCGGACTTTCATACGTAATAAAACCATTAGTATCGCTGCTATCGAGTCCGATAATCCATAAAGTCTGATGAAACAGATGCAATCATATCGGCGATATAATGTTGAATGTTTTATTGCGCTTTTTTTTTTTAAACAGCATTTTATAATAAATGTATAAACAACAGTAACAATTATATAATACAATAATATATCAATGGATAGAAAATTTCCATCTTATAAAACACTAAAAAACCAACAAATAAATTTTGCTTCAAATGTGGGCTAACTTCTCGCAATTTTTTTTTTGGCTTAGAAAAATACTGAATGGCAACTTTCCAACTTTCAACCCCCTTGGCAACTTTCCAATTTTACCGCTTACTTTATGAGGTTTGAAAATAATAGTTATTTGCGATATCAACGCCGATAATTTCGAAAATTTCTCAAAACTAAGACGTCGTTTAACAACGGATCGAGAAGCTTGATAGAATGTTTCGACAGCTATTACTCTTACAAATGTTCACCTATAATAATTGAAATTTTTTCTAATCGGACTTAAATTTTAATTTAAAAATATACTTTTTAATCCGTCAACGTCAGCCAACTTTAAGTGATCTTCATAATGAATCAAGTAAATACCATCCAATTTGAAGAGCAGTGATCGTGCAACTCCAACCTGACTCTTCCTCCCCCCTCCCCCACCCAACGATCGGTGTTTACAAATTTAATACCCAGTCATGAGGTCAAGGTTCCCATTCAAGCATATGATCGATAATAGCTTGAATCGCTTCAGGACATGTCAGTGCATCAATAAATCGTCGTTGCTGCACAGGTATACCACCTTCGGGAATGCTTCTATCTCTCGTATCATTGGAACAGTCCTCATCCACCAATTCGAGTGGTCCGGTTTTTAATTCTTTTAAAAGATCGTCATAACTGATTGATGGAACAACGATACCATTCGTTTCATATCGCCTCAAAAATTCGTGAAGCTCACCTGCGTCTTTCTCTGCTGACGTAACGGCCATCTAAACTGTAAAATAAATAAAAGAACAGCACCGTATTCTCTCATTCATAGGCCCTGGGTTTATAATTTTCATATACTACCTAAGCATACACTTAAGTTAAAAGCATATTTAAAAGAATTAAAACATTTTACCTACGATTGTAACACACTCTGCATGCGGAAACCCCTTATACCAAGACTTACGATAGTCTAAAGATGGTCACATCACAGAAGGCGTTAGAAACTAAAACATATACCATGATTTAAATGATTTTTTAAATATTATATGCACAACTGAAGGAATGGGATATTAGATCAAACGGTCTGAATGGGGGAAGGGGGGGGTGGAGAAATAGGCGGAAATTTGTAAATGAATTTCTGGTCACCAATATGCTTAGTTACATTCATGTCCTTTGAATATTGAAATATGCATCTATTATAAAGTATTTATTAATGATATCTGGCTGAAGACGGTACGCTACTTAAACTTTCCTCTCCCTCCCCCCCCCCCAAAATTAAAACACTCAAGTAGAACTAACTAAGGAGGTGAAAGCAGTGATGCCGGCACGGGTAGGGGAAAGGGAGGGGGAAGGAGAGGACGATATTTCTTACAAACATACCTCACGATCATCGTCACTTTTCTTGTATCTCGTGCGTTTGCAAATCGGTTGTCCATCCTGAAAAAATAAAAAAAAATACGAAGAAAAAAATAAGACCAAAACCAACCATAAACAATATGTTAGACCCAATTACTTTTAATGGAATGTATTTTTTCAAAACTAAATCAATAGAAAAATTATCATATTCTCAACTTTTTCCTGCATAAACTTTCATAAATCACTTAAAAAATTTTCAAAAAATATTTCAAATCTGGAATCAAAGTTCTTTTTTTTTTTAAATCGTGAAATATCTTTCCTCCACAATCTTAAATACCAATCCCCTATATATAACAACTATCTTAATAGTAGATGATATAAACCTCAATCAAATTAACACCTTAATAAACATCTATAAAACATAAGAAACTTCACATCTACCTAAGGCATTTAAGATAAAACACCTACGAAACATAATAGGTAAAGCGATATGTTAAAAAAAATTTTCGCTCTAAAATATACAATTGAAACAAAAGTAAATAAATAAAATCATAGGCCTACCGATGTGCAGTTTGACTCAACATCCTCAGGGGTGCGATCCTCTTCGCAATTCTTTTTCAAATCGTCTACAAGTGCTTCCAATTGTTCCATCGATTCTCGTAAAGAGATATTTGACTCAGACGGACAAAGATCTCCATCTGTCATTAATTTAGCTTCTGTCAATAATGACACCTTAATGAACAGGTTTATATCAATCAATAAGCTATACCTTGATAAATAAAAACAGCGAATCATATCGAAGTTAAGAAAGATAAAGCGATACCTTAGCTAAGTGATGTTTTCATCACAAGTTATTTCCATTAGTTCGACAAATAGCAGAAGAAAAAAAAACGATTTATTAAAATGCAATGAAACCATTTTGGTGCCAGCTATGCACTCTCTTCCAGATTCTCTACGATAGTTTTAATAAATCATGCCTTAAACCTTAAATTATAATAAATATTTCGGGAAAAACGTCCAACTGAAACCGTAAAGACTACCGCGAGCAGGTGTTCACGACAACTGCGTTGAGAACATATTGCCCACACATGCATCAGCGTCAACTGCAACGGTTAAGTTAACCCTCTTTCCCTCCCAGACTACAGTATTTACAACAATATATGCCCCTCCCTCACTCTACAGTATTGTATCAAGTAAACAAGCTTTCTCCCCACTTACTGCTTACAACAAAACAAGTTAGAAACAATACAATCTCACAAAAACTGAAAAATTTCAACGAAAAAAAAACCAACATACAACTGTGCAAGTAGTTGCCTCACGCACTCGCCCGATACGGTCAAAGATAGGCACCGGAATCCAAGTGTTAACCGACACACTAATTGCATCCTTCGAATTTGCGTTGCATCCTTCAGGTGTGACACATTGAACACTATGCCACCAACCAGGTGGAACGAATAGAACATCGCCCGCTTTCAAGGTGACCATACGTAGACGTACATTTTTAAGATAAGCTTCACCGCCAACAACATCCACACGGCTGCAAATTTGAACATTTGCATAAAATAGCAGACATAAAATTAGATTCATTAAGTCCACTTCTTACTCATCCTTCACCTATTTCTCCCTCTTCCCCCTTCCTCTCCCTTCTTTAAATTAAAATAAATTGATTCAAAAAGTAGAAAACATTTTACGTTTATATCAACAAATCTTTATTTAGAATGGCAATAAGACCGCATTCATGATAAGATCGACCAGTAAAAAATCACAGCCATTCTCGCTTCAGTCCCGTAACATTCCATATGCAATCGGATCTACCCACAACATTAATCAAAAGGCATCTTATATTAATAACTTCGTTCATACAACAAGTTCAGCGTTCAAGATTTTATCACTAAATGGAAACGACAACATATTAAAAAAAATCTCAGAAGGAAGTAGCAATGATGTTAATTGTTCGCAGCCTAAATCCTCATCGATGCCCTCAGGCAATCCATCATTTGCATATTCAACAAAAACTGATAACACTTCAAACGTAAATCCCACAAAATACTACTTCAAATAGTTTTTTCAAAGCTATGATTAGCTAAACTTTAAGTTATAGTAGATTAGAACTGCATGATCGAATATCCTCGAACAACACCTCTGACAACACTCATCTTTTAAAGCAACTCTCAAATTACTACAAAAATTTTTTCCCCACCTATAATAAATAATCAATAAACCTGAAAACAGTTGATTCCTCATATGGTATTCGTGTTGGTTTCATATCCTCTTCTGGTTCTATTAAAATCCATCTTTTTGCACCTTTTAATTGTGCATGTAGATTGAAACCATAAGAATCGAAATGACATGGCGTATACGCACCCGGAGTACCTACAAACCTAAGATTTTCATTTGTGCATTTTAACGATGACAGCAAAAAAAAAAACATTTTCACAAATTGCTCCGTGGTTAGAGCGTCCAATCGGAAGTTGAGCGATCGCTGGTTCAATGCCGCTTTATGGAATAAACTTCATACTTAAAAACCTTCTACAACCAATCGAATACATCTAAAAAGCTCAATCAAAATAAACAATATAAATCATTTTTCCATGACTATTGGTCATAAGAGTACATTATTTAGACACCGCTATCAAATCCCAAAGCTCCTAGTTACAAATAATATCTTCTCTAATAATGAACGGAATAACGCATAATAAGGTTCGCAATACTCAACAAAATCCTCGTCGTTGAGCGAGGTCGAACTAGACCGTAGAGCGGCTACAAATATTAACTTTACCACTCTGCCAATGAAACACTGATACCCACTGTAAAACAAATCGAATAAACAGACTATTCGATAACATTCAAAATTTTCTGCATCTGTTTGCCACTTTTTGGGGACTCATCGTATCACAACAACGAATCCTATTCCAAGTGGCAAAAAAATTTCTTTATCCCAACTTAATTAGCAAAGAAATAAAAATTCACTTTCTTTACAACTCAACGTTGGGACAAATAGAAAATGCTAATTATAATCAACGAAATGCTTTCAATAAATATTTCAAATCGAACTAACCAATCCAAATCGTTGAATCAATCGGATTCACATTAACATCAAATATTCGCCAATTAATATCGGCTATTCGTTGTGATTTTAACACTTCAAAAATATATTTATAATCAAAATATGCCCAATATTTATCACTTCTTATCTCATAACCATCATTCGTTATCAACGGTAAATTATCGGTGAACCATTTCACCATTGTCGACAAATCCGAGATTGATGCACGTCGAGATTCGTTCTCGAATAGAATCTTCAAGGAAAAAAAAATTTTTTTTGAATATCCTTCTATTTGCGGAAGTAAATCCAACAATTTATCTATATCACGGATTATAACGACAGGGCATATATTTACAGTGATATGCTAAACTGTCGATACATACAACCATCGTCTCACTTTGTCAATAAAATAACATTAAAAAAATTCATAAGTTCATAATGCTCTAATTTCGTCACTAACAAGTTGATTCAATCGATCCAAAAGTACAAATCTCACCCCGACAATAAAGTAAAGATCCAAAAATTCACAGACCACCAATCTTCAAGGTTCGGGAACTAGGTCATGCCAAACAATAGCAAAAAAAATAACTCAAATTAATAAAAAGATGACAACGTTGAGTCAGTTCTCGAAATTTTTCTCAGCGCGATATTTTCAACAATAAACAACTCCCTCTTTCATCGTTTTCTCTTCTTTCGAAGAAATTACCAATTTCAAATAAAATACTTTCAAAATGAACGAATATAATGCGATGATCGAAGATTTTCATAAGGATTGTTTTCCGCCTCTGTGGTGCTATCGTCTGCGGAAGTCGACTCCATCGTTTTTCTACAACTGTGATATCATCAAATTTTCCATCGATTTTTCAGCTCTTCGATAAGTTTCTTTCGTCCTCAGTTCTCCATCCTCTGTCGATCATCTCTTCGTTTCCTTTCCCACCCTTCTTCTTCCTCTCCCCCTCCCCTTCACTCACCCACCTCAGTCGATCCTCATGACATCAGAAACTACAGATGCCGAAAAAGAGGATAAATCAACATAACTAAAATGCTCACCTTTCCCCTGATATGCTTCTTGGTCCCGAAACGTATCTCGAGATGTTCATTACTAGATGAAGGTCGCACTATATCATTGAGACTCTCCAATGTCCATTTCATTGCCGGCCAATTATTTATATATCCATGTAACACAAATGGTTCCATATCTCCAAAAGTAACTCTAACGACTAAATTAACGCATCGCCCGCAGATGAGTTATTACGTTTCAGTTGCAAGCAATGAAAGATAGGAGAATATACCTATCACATTCAAGAAATATGTTGCTTGACCACACCTTTCTAACAATAAAGATCCTAAGTTCCTATAATGTTTTCATCAAAAGATTTCATTGATCGTATCTTTGGAATGCAATTTCAACTGCTACGATATAAAAACACAACTATCTTCACAAAAGGGCAATTAATATCCTTAACTGGGTTGTATAAAACGTTAACAATATCCCCTGACAACTAATAAATTTAAAAAAAATTCTTTAAATAAAAGGTTTAAATTTTTTGGTCATGCTTAAATTTTTATTAAACTATTTTAATCGACGATTTTTTTTCCACTAATCGATGGTCACCTAAAACTTTAAGTTTACCCGAAAAACTTACCCGATTGGGTAGAAATTCCCTCTTTCGTTGAGAATACTATTGAAGAATCTTGTTCAACTATTCTTTGAACATTTCGGATCTAATCTTTTATATCAAACAATGCTAACTTCTAGTAATTCACAATTGGAACTTAAATAATTGAATACTTATTGCCATCACAGAACTATTTAAATAAAGATGTGAATTACGATCATTACAAGTTGCACTGTTGTTGCCCTCTTATTGACTACTTTCCACATCCCTATATATGTAGTTTTCTAGGCGACTTGTACTTCCTTATACAAGAAATGGAATTCCTTGTACAAGCTTCATCTTCAATCCATATACGAAAACAAATAAACAATAGAAAAATATGCCGATGTGCTGGGGCAAAGCTCTTTTCTCATTAAGTTACAATTACACCGGAAAGAAAAAAACGTTTTATTCAATTACTACAGCACAAAAATATACTGCAAAAGAGGTTAAAGTCAATAGGCTAATGGTGTGATCGGACTCAAAACGATCGATCGATTTTTTACATATCAGGAATCGATTCGAGACCAGAGATCACATATTGATTTCCTGTCAAACGATGATCACGTTGACTTAATTGAATTCTGCAAAAATTTGCATAATTAAATTTTTGAAATGTTTTGCACATCAACACACTATTCTCTTTTCCCTCTCAATCCTTACAGAGACAAATCAAGTAAGCAATCTCTCCCCTATCCCCTCCTCTCTATCATTTCTCATCAATATATTGCATATTGATATTTCCTATTCAGTATCATATGTTTTTTACATTTACACATATTTACATATATATATTTATATTTACATTTGTATTTATACAATATTAAATACATATATACTTCGTATTTTATTCTCTATCTAATCTTTGCTATTATATTTCCGATCCAACTTTTTGTTTTCTACCTTTCTCTAATCTTCCCTCCTCTATTCTCTGTTAAATTTTTCCGATTCTGTTCTGCCTTACACCAGACCTTAATTACTCGACTCTAGACCTGGCCTTTCCTCCCATATCCAGAACACAGCAGAAAAAAAAAACGAAACAACAACACGAACCGAATAAATATAATAACCTGTTTACACTGCCATAATTTCGTCGATATGGTCTCTTTACATCCAGCAAGTTGAATGGATATGACATCATACATGCACCCCATACAAAAAAAATCGTTATCGCACCAGAATAGAATTGCTCGTACCACATACCTCCCTAGTAATTTATAATAATTTAAATGCAAATTCGGTCAAACTTAACAGACCATTCGGAAGTAGTATAAACATTACCGTTTCAATAAATAATCATATAATATCGGTTTCTTTCTTGAAACTCCACCTCGTCCCTTGGAAATTACAGTTTACATTCGGAGATATAACCCCCTTCCATCTCACCAAAATCAGCTCTTTCTTCTATCTCATCGTTGTAAGATCGAAGTTTGCTCTATTTGTTTATGATTTTATCACAACCATTTGGTAGTTTTTATGAATTACAAATTAATTCAACTCTAAGAAATATCTGATGCTCGCAAAAACCAAAAAAATCATGAAAATTTTAAATAAAAACGACTCAAATTTGGCTCCATGCCAAGCTGCAACTTATCACTTCAATGTTTAGCATAATATTATTAAACATCACTAACAGCATATAACGAAGCGATATTTTTATAATATATCGTATTGCGGAAGTATAATAGACGCAATACTAGAATATCAAGCACAGTCTACTATGGATAAACAGCTCTTTCAAGCCGAACTATCTAAGCATATATCCACCTTACTAATGAATCCTGAAATCCCCTGTCATTTATAAATGAAACTTTTTGAAAAGATCCGCCTTCCTCAAGCCTAACCCCGACCTAAAGCTTCCATATCTCGAACAGTTGTGCTTATCGCTTTCATCAGAAGAGATCCGAATGCAATGCCCATTGTCACTATGCTAAAGAATGAAAATAGATAAAAGGCTATATCATTATTAATATAATATTTTTCAACTCTTTCGTACTTAGTACATCAACACCTTTTTGCTCCTTAATTTACTTGGATTACTTCATAAGATAGTAAGCTAATTTTTCTTCCAGTTATATTTTTAATTATATTGATCAATAAATAAAGTTCATTGCAAATTGTAGCTTATAGGCATCCAATTATTTGAACAACTGTTGATTGGTTAGGAAAAATACTCAACACAAATAATCGCTTCAAGAAAACTCTTCGAAAGTAACAGCACAAAAATTTTTCTATTCAATCCTCTCACGATGAATATAAGTGGAGGCTATATGAATGGAGTTGAAAACTCCTAAAGGAGTCAGAATTTATCGGAAAAAGTTTTTCGTAATTTTTCCTAATTTCTTCGGACCAGAAATTGACTCCGGTTGGTGCTGCTGAAACTGAAAAAAATTTTAATTGTTGAGAGTCGATTTAATCCATCCAAGATCTTTTTGATTTTATAATGGGTGCCTCCCCTCCTTCCCCCTTCCCCCGTCCATTTTGTGTACCATACTTATTTATTTTTCATATCCTTGAAAGAAAAAATAAAAATTTATTTATTACTTTTTGTTTATTTTATTCCTCGCTGCTTTTATTTAAATATGCGTAATTCATTTATACATGCATTTTGTATGCAGTTATTTATGTTCGTATCTATTTTCTTTTTTTTTTTTCGTAGTGGATGAAAGAGGATTTGATTCAATTGAATTAACCTAAACCATCTTATTTATTTGGCATCATATTTGTAAAATTTCTCAAGCTAATATTGTTGTGATAAAAATTTTAGTGTTGTGATTTTTAGCACCGACATTTGCGCTATGGACAGTTGCGCCAAAAGTTTCTAGAGCAACCAAATGCCTCGCAAAGATAAGCATCATGCACTTAAAAAAATAGTGTTGGCCATTCAAAACTTTTTTTTGAAAGTAAAAAATCTACTAAATTTTTTCACTTATCGACGACTTGGGTTTAACGTACCAAACAAACGTGAAATGCGTGCTGGAGAATTTTGAAATCCGATTTGCGAGTCTGATAAATTAAGGATAAACAAAATAAAATATCCAGTGGTATAGGTGATATACTTCTAATATATGTACCCTTGATATAGGTACATACAATGATATACCTCTAATATATCTGTTCTATTGAATATTGGTTTTCCTTATTCAATCGGCTTTTAAATGGGGCAAAATGTATGCAAAACTTCGCAGTATTATTTATATATTTCTGCTTGAAGTGGATGGAACGATTTGAAGATTTCTATATGTTTATAAGTTTTGGGGTGTGAAGTTTTTTAGACTACCTATTAGTGAAATTTTGATGATCCGGCCTTTAATTGTTGCTATTGAATAGCGGCTTGAGCACTTCTGCACGCCACCGGCAGTACTCCAGAGTGATCAAGGCTGCTGTTAGTGATTTGAAGGAAAGAGGTATTGTTGAAGATGCACCTCGCAGCTCTCAGCAGACCGTCGCAGTTCAGCGAATCAGAAAAAATGAAAAATCCTAAACTTTAGGCTCTATGGCGCTCAAATGGAATTGTGTTGATCAGTGTTTATTATAAAATTTAATCACTATAATTATCTTCATATAAAATTCTTGAAATTTTGTAAAAAAGTCAAAATTTTATAAAAATCAAAATTCTAGAGTTACTACATCTCCATAAACACATTCCGTTGATCATAATGGACATTTCATTTCCACTGTGTTTTCCATAAATTCGGACGGTGTAGGCGGATATGATAGATTACAGTATGCATTCGGCTCAATACGAAAAGATACGGTAAGGCTATTGATACTCAAATATCGAACGGGAAATGCTTATAGCATATTGAATTCGTCACCGTTGAAATAAACGACTAACTAAAGTAGATTCGAGATGATCCCTATATTCAAGAATATTAAAATATTCACGGATAAATTTGATTTTAAATATTCGAGTATAAATTTAATTTTATATTTTTATTATTTAATATAAAACATTTATTACATAGATGATTGCATACATAGATGAGTGTTTATTTCATTTCGTTAGCGCGTTTAAAATGTGTATAAGCACAACGAAACGCATACGCTTGCCTAAGGCATGCGTGCGTACATAGTTGATTAGTAGTGAAGCAGAAAGCAAGCACGCCAACTCTAGCCATTCTAGCTTTTATAGCCTAAGCTGACTATATCTATGAGCCTAGCCGCTTGGCCATATTCATGTGTTTATAGATGAACGTATGTATCCATCTCCCTCCCTTTAAAGCGCGCTTACTTAAAACGCACATGTCGATCGTCGTGTTGTCGTTTGCTTTAGCCTTCAGAATCACCCGAGTTTGCGTTGATGACGGCATCTGACGTCACCATTGAGCGGCGTGCGGATGTGGCTAACCTTTAAAGTGAACGACAACGACGACGACGACGACGACGTCGGCGATGTCGACGACGATGAAGCCATAGGCATCGCGCGCGTGCGGCCTCATTATTTGCAATGCTTTCCCACTGCTTCATTTGTGTGTGTCTATCGCGTTGTCCTCCAAACCATCGGATGCTTCCAAAAATCTCATTTACCTCAACTACACTCCTTTTTTTGCTGTCGAACTTCTTTACTTTATTATAGTATTAGATATAAAATCGATTTAAATATAAAAATATCAGTAATACTTATTGTTAATTCGGCAATTATTATGGAAGACTCGTTCAAATTGAACTTGAGGTCACGTTCAGGTCGAACCTGAGGTCACATTCAGATCAAACTTGAGATGCTCTACATCACAAATAAATCATCAATCTATGCTCAGCTTGTCATTCAATTATCTAACATTATGTCTGCCTCATGCTTTTCGATTGCCTATCGTTGCATTAAAATATCGCATTTGAGGATATTTAATACTGAGGCAATGTGAAATTGCCTACTGAATCGAATTACTTTGGAATTATTCGCATGTAAGATGCAAATTTTTCGATCTTTAATTTTCATATTTTTTGTTTCTTTTCTTTTTTAAATTTCTTATATCAAAATAATTCAACTTGTTCTATTGCTCAAATGCGTCTAGCAATTATTTTATTTGCTCAGATTAAGATAATAAGTTTTGTATAAATGAGCCTAGTTTAAATAGTTTGTATTGGTGAATGGTCCAATTTAGCATTCTCGAAATGAGTGTATTTTAATGCTTTTCGTGGATTCTATGTTTTCATCTCATTATTTCATAATGCTTGCAAAAAACGACAAAATTTATTATGCAAATCCTAGAAGTACCGTATTTTTATAAAATATAACGCCTTTCTGAAATACGAAAAAGATATGGAGCACTTTTTTTCGGAATTTTAAAAAAAAAGAAGACTAATTTTTCACAAAGAAAAGGAAGCCTTTTGAAAGGATTTTTCTCAAAGAGAAGAATATCGTTATTGAAAATCGAGAAACGATAAAATTTCATTCTATTCATAGAAATAAGATATAAAAGCGCTGTTAATTATATCTCTTTTAATATTAGACTATATTTTATGATTATATTTTACGATTATTGAATTATACTTTACGATTCTTTACATTCCTTTCAATATTTTAGTATGAATAAATCGCGAAAAAATAATTATTAGTTATTCAAAATTTCATCAGCGAAAACAAATAATATCGATGACAGATGGAGGAATAAATTCCATTTATGAAGAAAAAAATTATTTGTTTTTAGCATTACGATAGTAGATTGGAGATTCATGTTCTATATGATTACGGTATTCGATTAGAGACGTATGTTCTGTGTATGTGCACTAAATATAGTATATATTGAAAAGGAGCAAAATTTCAGTCGTTTGTTGTACGAGGGCCGCGTACATATAGTCGGCTCACCATTATGACTATATTCGGTAAAGGTGTAACGGCCAAAAAGGAAAAGCTTAGTCCTACAAGCAATTCAGGTAAGTCATCTAATCAATAGGTAATAAGAAGATATTCATATAAAAATAACACACAAAAGACATATTACATCATTGATATCAGTTAATTAAATATAATTAAGCTTACAGTTGAATTTGTGGAAAAATATATATATATATATATATATATATATATATATATATATATATATATATATGTAATGAAAAAACAACCTTTTAAACAATATCATATTTAATTGGCGATATATATCGAGGAATTTACTTAATTAGCACATTGCTTTTTATTAAAATGATAGATTTTAATCTTTCAAAAAATAAAAATTATGAATAGAATTTTTTCAATTAGTTCATTTTCTCGTTTGCCAGCATAAATTTTTCAGCGAAAATCTTAGAAACTTAAAAACCGCAACTTTATTTTTTTCAAGAGCGGAGCAATTCTTTTTTTTGTAGCTGGAATTCGAGAACTCGACTCCTTCTTTATATAATACGATTGAGTGAGATGAAAATGCGGAGCCACCGATGACGTCATCTGAAACTTTTTAATTAATTAGTAAATAATTAAATATTAAGACTCAATTAACTGGTATTTAAGAGATATATATCATTTCCGCTTTAGATATTACTTCTAAAAGATGGAGTAATATAAATAATCGATGCATAAAAAAGAACTATTAAGGTTCATCAAAACCGACTGCTTTGGTTGATGCAGTAACCGCACCACCACGTGGTTTTGGTATTCGTTCGTATCTTCATCAATTCTATCAATCGCCAACCGTTGAGGATATCGAGTCGGCTGGTGCTTGGTAAACGAAGAACTTCATTCAACTTGAAAATAAACTTTTATTTATTTTAACAACTTCTTAAATTAGTGACTTTTTTGGATAAGTACAAAAAAATGAAGCATGGGTTATTATATCTGAATATAAGGTATTGTACCGAATTCATGAAATACATTTAGTGCAAGAAACAAACCAGAGGGATTATTTAAATGCAAATAAGTGTATTATGCACTTGAAGAGCATTTCTAACAACAATAGTTCTTAATTTTTTTTTAAATTATTCAGTTCCAATCATCGAATAGTATGTTTAAATAAGTGAATTTTTTTATCCATTCGATTCTTAAAAAAAAATCTCCAATTGTACTCGAACTTCGAGTCTCATACTTGAGGTATCTGCTGCCACCACCACCTGCCCAACGTACTGGTCTCTACATCTGTCGTGTGCTTACCGTATTCGGCTTACTTCTACTGATAGGTGGTGCTGTAGCGATCGTTATTGGATACACATGGCCACGTGAAGGTGTGGAAGAGTCGATTGTAAAAATCGCCATCTATCAGGTATAACTATATAACTTCAAAAATTTCATATATTGTTGAACAGTTGGCATTGCCGATTGTGTGCAAACAATACACATCAGCGTTATAAGTTACTAGAGTATTTGTTCATATTTTATGAGAATCAATAAAGGTAGCATAGTTTGCTAATCGGCACCACAGGTATATAAATAAGTACCTATGAATATTGTAATAGAATCCACATTTCAATATTTGAGGGCTTCCTTACCTTTGCTACGTTGATATGAACCATAAATCTGGAATAATTTTGTTCAAATCTTATATTAGCAGTGAAAAAAATTTAAGAGTTTAAGATTGCTTAGCTTATTACAAGTTACCTGAATTTAAGTTCAGAAATCGTTCAAGATTTAGAACTGCTAGTGCGAAATATATTTCTTTTATTTGTTTACCATCCCTTATATATATCTAAATGTCGGTATCCGATATGCATTTAATTTTTTTCTGTTTAAATTGCATTTTCATTGCGAAGTTTTCAAGTAATCTGAATATATTGAAAGCATCCTCGAGTATTAATGATCGCTGTGCAATATTTTTAAGTAATCTGACTCAGGAAGCGATAAATTTACCCCAAGAAATTTCTCGGGCAACAAATTTGCCTCAAATAATTTCTAAGGGCAAAAAATAAATCTCAAAGGATTCTCAAAAAATAAATTCCCCTCAAGTGATTTCCTAAGGGAATAAGTTTATCTACATAAAAAAATTTCAGTGAACATTATTAAGATTGATTTCTAAAGAAGAAATTACAATGTAAAAGTAATTTTGTGTCGCTTGTTTAATTTATAAATTATATTAGGAATATTCAGCATAGTACATAGCGATAAAAAAACGATGCACAAAAATAATGATTGAAAGCGTTGATCTATCAATTATTCTTTCTATCTGTTAGAGATTTTGTTATGCAAGAATAGAGAGACGCCGATTATATTGCATGATTATAACTCTCGCAAACATTTCCCCCTCCCCTCCTGTTCCTCATCCCACTTCCATTCATCCTTCCTCCTTTCCCTACCTCAACAAAATCCTTTGAGGATCAAGGTTTCTTTAAAAAACAAACTGCTAGCACTTATGCCTAGCCAAGTATTTCAATTTGTTTAATGAGAATACTGATCAATGGAAAAGTTAAAACGTTTGATTTTCCTTATCATATCAGCTATCACAATTCAAAATTTATCACTCCTTTATATTTATTAATATATGAATTTATAGCTATAAATGAAAAAAAAAGACTATTCTCTTTATTAGGATGAAGATGGAAGCTTCTATGTTCCACCGGATAAGTTAGCGGAAATTCTTCAAGATCCTATGCGACAATGGAAGATGATCGGTAAGTTTTTCTTTTTTTTTTCTATCTCTCTCTATCAAAATCAAGTCAATTGTAAAAGATAAATCCTTTGTAATTAAATAATTAAAAATATATAATTAATGTCTTAATGCTATTTCAAGCATTTTTCTCGCTCATTATGAGAGCATCGAACAGCTCCCATTATGACGTCATATTATTGATAGAATAAACATCACTATAAACTAGAGAAAAGATAAGAAAAAATGTTTTTTTTTCTATTTTACGATTGTCATAATCAGTGAGCTTCATATTACAGAATTCATTTTTTCTACAAATGATAGATAATTGCACTTTTTTGCCCGCATAGAATTCATATGCGTTTATCGAATTTTTCGTTTTTTTTTCTCTGGAAAATATTCGATGCGAAAGATGCAGATGAATATTTATATATAATTTAAGTCTTAATGATATGATCATATAATTGGTAATAATATAATGATTTACTGATAAAGCGATATTCACCTGATTCACCTGACGATCCGTACGTTCGCAAAGGATTGGCGCGGAGCTGTCGAATTCCATTCGCTCTTTTTAGCAATTAAGGTTTACGGGAGTGATGCTCGGGGTTGCTAGCCCTCGTTCCTCAATAGTCGCACTTTGCCTTTCCACAGTTAGCCGAAATGGTCACTGATGACCAGACGCGCAGTCGTCGCCTCATGATCTACTGGGAGCCTTTCCAGCATAATAGGACATGACAGAACATAACGCTCGGCTGATATATGTCCCCAGCTTGGAATACGGCTTTATTTGTTCTCCAATAAAGCGATCTATCGGTACATAATTATATAATTGAATTAACTGAATAAGATATAATTATTAATGTGAATAGAATCACTGATTAAAAATTGAATTAAATTATTCACGGAAGAGAAATTTAAGAGTTTAATATAATTTTGGAGAGAGAATTTAAAAAAAAACATTTGATAAAATGATAAAATTATCTATTAATGGTAATCGACACGAATTTGAATCAAAATTTATTTTTATTATATTATTGTGTTGCTCTTTTTTAAGCGTAAAAAATACTTTGTGCTTTAATATTATTTTATTTTAATTTAACTCATTAATTCAAGAGTGATTCTTTTTATAGGTTTGTGTGTATTTGCTGGTGGAGCTGTCATATTGGCGCTAAGTCTACTAATTCCAACTTGCGCACAATGCTTTAGTAGCAAACGATTGGCCGCATTTGTTAGTGAAGATGGAACACCTAATGAGCCACCGATACGAATCTATCCGGCTGGTTCCGGCAAATCTGAAGCACATCACATTAACACCAAACAAGGTAGCAAGATTAGCCCTACAAGGTGAGCGTATTATTGTCATATTAAGTTGATCTATTAAAAATAGTGGTGGTGGGTAGCATCGAGAAATTAGAGAATATTAGACGAATTTGAGCCAAGTTTTAGATAGAAAAAATAAAGTTGCTACACCTATCGATCTAGGTGCCTTGAGGCCCTCATCTGCCCTCTCCAAATTTTTCAGAAATTAAGAACTCTTATAAAACTTGCATAATCCATTTCGAATTTGAAGCATTAAAATAAAAGGTGGTAGAGGAGATTGTCCTGTGATTCGCATTATATCCATGATATTTTCTAATTGTAGGTTTAGGTAGTTTCCAAGCTGCAACTATTAGACAGGCAGACAACAGACAGATAGACACAGACACACCCACATACCAACGGAAGGATAGATACAGCCCTATCGTAGTACGTTGTTATAAATTAAAGTTGCAAGAACGCATAAAAAAGGTGAAGAACAGCTACAATGAGCGTCACAATTTTTTTTTGCAGCTTTTCAAGATCTCTTCTTAGTTCGCCATCGATTACAGTCATGCCGATTATATAGCCATATATCTGACTTTGCATGATCTTTTTTTGTTGATAATTTATAAAGCAGTTGATGAGAGAAGAGAAATGCAAAAGCGCATATCGTGCTAACTAGTTTTTCTGCCGTGTTTCTTCACATCTTGCAAACGTTATACGACTTTAAATTGCAGCAATAACGTCATCAAAACTTTTGATAAATGCGGTAAACGATATAAATGCTTCCTTTTATGATCATATGAGACGCTGTTTACGTCAAAAAAAACATTTTATTATTGTCCTAGCATTCATAGACAAGAACTTTCCTATGGAACAAATTGTATAAGAATCGAATATAGCTTAAAGGAATTGGTTAATCACAGGTGTACTGTTCTCCTCCAAAGTAATGGTATACACCTGACGTAATCTAGAGTAAACATAATGAAGATGCACACCTATCGCTGAGCAAAATTTTTGAAATTTTAAGTTTTGAACAACTTGGTACTAATGGTCGAGTCATTCTAGGCAAGAAACTTAGCCAACTGTTTTTCACAAACGCAGCGAAGCCAATCTTTGACAAACTAGTCTTCTTCATTCTCTCTCTCTGCTCCCCTTCCCCATATACCTCTACTCCATTCCGTCCCACTCTCTTCTTCGCCTTCGACATGTTACTTTATTCGTCATTGTGCTCAATATGCGAATTTTTATTGCAGTGGCCCAGTGCCGGTAATGGAGGAAATCGCGAAAGTTCAACCAACCGAGGGTAAACTACAAACGGAAAGCACGACAGCAAGTGCTAACGATCTTCTGCTCGGTGATCCAGAAACACATTAGTGGTGACCATAAACCACTTTCGCTGAGAATGTCGAGGGCATTTAATAGACGGCAGTTTTTTTCAAGGAGGCGTCTTATAAATTACAACAAAAAAAAAATCCGCACTGGTCTAATATATACCAAATATTGTAATTTCATATTTACTATAAGAACGATGATCTTTGATCAAAAACCTGAAAACAACCCCATCTTTGAGGGGAGAAAAAATTAAAATCATCCCCATCATTCAAAAAAATTTTTTTTGGGGGAAAGGTGGATGGGGATGGGAAATCAAGATAGAAGACAGAAAGAGACATGGAAGAGCAGAAAGAACGGGAATTCATTTCTATGCTGAAGGGACCAGTCACATCGCGGGTAAAAAATCGTCCTCGGCAATCAAAAAGCATTTAAGAGTGCGGTTGATCTCATATCATTATAATCGAACATATATTTAGGAATGTTTGTTGTCTAATCGATATGGTTGCGTGCCTCATCTAAGCGTACCTTGTCGAAAATCTTAAAGGTCACTCTATTGGAGGTTATGCTATCAAGTTGCGATTCTGGCGACAACATTCCCCAAAACGATACGCCTGTACTGTTTCAGTGGTCAGTTAACGAGCGTTGCGTCCGTATGCCACACATTAGTCTCGATCTCAGCAAATAATTTGAATTCGGACTAGAAATGAAAATGTTCTTTATGTAGTTCTCGATCAAAAAGTTAAAAGACGAGGAAATGTGATTGCTAACGGACGATTAGCTGCGCTCGTTGCTACGAACTGCAGAAGCTGACTTGCATTTTTCAATTGATCGGCTTATATGTCACTATGTTACTACCGAACGAGAGGATTATTGACAACATTTGAGAATGTGCTCTAAAATCTGATAGAAAAAAAACTAGATAATTTTACGAAATATAAAAAATGAAGGGCGAATTTTTCTCAGTAGGATACATTTAAATATCTGAAATTTGGATTATCTGGATAAACGATATCTGAAAAAAATCTGGATTAAAAATGAAAAATTTCTGGATAGACAAATGGCACAAAATGATTTTTCTACGTAACAACGCACAAAAAATAGCACATCAAATGTGTAGAATGATAAGAAATAAATTCTTGTATCTAAAATCTTATCAATAAGATAATTTCTGATTCTAGTTTCTATCGTCAAAAATGTTTGGAATCTAGAACAATGTATAAAAATAAAAAATGGGCAGTGATTTTCGATAGTGTTGTCAATTGTCTGCCGACATTTGTCGGCAGTCGTCTGCCGGCATTTGTTGGCCTTTGTCTGCCCCATGATGAAAATGCATAAACAGGTGAATAAACTATTGCAACAGCGCATATTCAATTTTATTTCGCTTTTAATATATCAGCTATTTTTTTGTTCCACTTAAAAAAAAACTCATTTTCCAGCTTGTTCCGGGATCTCAAAAATAAAAACGATAGTCAAATTAGAAGCTCAGGCAAAACATGGCCTCGATCCATTCAACAGATTATAGATTTGCTGAGATATTAGTCATTTCCGGTCGTTCCTCTTAAATTCTTAGAGCTTTTTTTTAAATCCATTAAACTCAGTAACGTTGAACAAATTTGAAGAATGGATTATGAAAATTTCAACTTCTTATTTATTTTCGGGAATCGGCGAAAGGTTTTAGACTAATCGACCGAAGAACCTCAACTCAACGAATTGTGAGATATCACAACTGATAACGCTATCAATGTATGAATTGATGATTAGAAAATCTCAATTATTTGAATTATTATTTAATATTTAAGTCACTATGAAAGTTACATATATTTCCGTACTTTCGGCATATCTTCGATTAGAATTTATAACCGCTAGAAAAAAGAATGACAAATCACAACTGCAACTACAGAAAACACTAACTTCTTATCTTTACCTTATCGTAGCAATTGATTCAACGAAAAAAATACGAGCTAAAATAAAATTAATTCTCAATCGACAAAATTTCTTTTACTAGTCCATTTCTGCAAGTTAAAAATTTCCGAGAATTTCAAAGAATTCAATCGTTGATCATTTGTGATAGAGAAAATTTTTTTATTGTGATACTTTTCAAAATTTTTATTGGGCACTAAAAATAGCCTATTTTAATTACTTCAGCTCTAATTAAGTCATATTTTTCTATTCTATGACAGCGGAACTATCGGGGAATTTTAAATCAATGCAAAACTCATCCCTCTCCCCCAGATTTTCCTCTTCCCTCTACTGCACCAAAAAAAAAGGAAATATTAGCCCTTAAATAGGTATTATTTGATTTTAGGAAAGGAAAAAATTTTCCACTCCATCGGTGCCTTATTCGCACAATTTGAAGTGCACTCGAACAGATGAGCACTTCGATCTTTGATCCGCTCATTAAATTCATAAAAATCAATAAAAATTTTTCGGGCCAACTATAGCAATAAAAGTCGATTCATTTATGATCGTTGATTAAATTCTTTTATTGCCCTTTTATTTATTTATATATAGCTGTTTATAAGTTGCTCATATGCTATATCGTCACACTTCCCCACAAATGTCGCATAGAGTGAAAACACTTTTCTGCCGCCTTTAAATGCAATCACAGTTAAAGTTTTTTACAACCAGAAAAAAAAACACTAGCGTTTTTTTTAATCGCTACAATGCAAAAATAGAAGGTTACAAAGTAGCGAAATTATCGGAAAAAGAATACGCGTCAGAAAATTCATATGCGATAGATGTGAATCAATGATGACTGACATGTTTTAAAACGACAATTAACTTAGTTGCAATGAATGAATACATTACACATAATGGGAATTAATTAAAAACAGTAGGGAATTAAATTATCAAATAGGCAATCAAATTGATAAATAGGGAATTGAATAAATAAATGGGAAATTAAATTAATAAATAGCGAGTTAAATTAATAAATAGGGGATTAAATTGATAAATCGGGGAATAAAGTAATAAACAACGAATTAAATTAACAAATAGGGAACAAAATTAATGACCAGGGAATTGAATTAATAAATGGGGAATTAGATTAACAACTAGAGAATTAAATTGATAAACGGGAAATTGAATTGATAAATGGCGAACTAAATTAAAAAATAGGGAATTGAACAATTAAATAGGGAAGTAAATTTAAAAAATTGGCAAATAAGTTGATAAATAGGGAATTAAATTGATAAATAAGGAAGTAAAGCAATAAATAGTTAACTAAATTAATAAATAGGGAATTAAATTAACAAGTAGGGAAGAAAATTACTAAATGAGGAATTTAACAGATAATTAGGGAATTAAATTCATAAAGAGGGAATCAAATGGGACCGAAGTGGAATCGAATAGTATCGAATCGAACCGAACGATTCGGATCGGACTGAATCGAGTCCAATCGAAACAAATAAAGAATCGAGTCGAATTGGATCGAAAGAAATAGAATCGGATCGAATCGAATGGAATAGAATCGGATCGCATCGGGTCGAATCGAATCGAATCGAATCCTACCGAATCGAATCGAATCGGACCCAATCGGACCGATTCGAATCGAGTCCGGTCGAACAGGTCGAACAGAATCGGACCGGATCGAATCGGCTAGGACCGAATCTAACCGAATCGGGTCGAATCGAGTCGGGTCGAATAGGGTCGGATCGAATCGGATCGGATCGAGTCGGATCGAACCGAATCGAATCGAATCGGGTCGACTCGAATCGGGACGAATCGAACGGAATAGAATCGGATCGAGTCGGATCGAATCGAATGGAATCGAATCGGATCGAATCGGACCGAACCGGATCGAATCGGACCAAACCGGACCGATTCGAGTCGAATCGGGTCGAATAGAATCTGAACGGGTCGAATCGAATCGGATCGGATCGAATCGGGTCGAATCGAATCGGATCGGACCGAATCGAATGGAATCGAATCGAATCGGACCGAATCGAATTGAATCGGGTCGAGTCGGGTCGAATCGAATCGGATCGGGTCGAACCGAATGGGGTCGAATCGAATGGAATCGAGTCAGACCGAATCGGACCGATTCGAGTCAAATCGGGTCGAATAGGGTCGAATCGAATCGGCTCGGATCGAATCGGACCGAATTGAATCGAATCGAATCGAGTCGATTCGAATCGAATCGGACCGAATCGAATCGGATCGGATCGGATCGAATCGAATGGAATCGAATCGAATGGGATCGAATCGGGTCGAATCGAACGGAATAGAATCGGATCGCATCGGGTCGAATCGAATCAAATTGAATCCTACCGAATCGAATCGAATCGGACGAATCGGACCGATTTGAATCGAATCCGGTCGAATCAGGTCGAATTGAATCGGATCGAATCGAATCGGGTCGAATCGGACCGAATCGAGTCGAATCGGGTCGAGTCGGGTCGAATCGAATCGGATCGGATCGAGTCGGACCGGACGGAATTGAATCGAATCGGGTCGAACCGAATCGGATCGGATCGAATCGAATGAGACCGAATCGAATCGAATCGAATCGGATCGATCCGAATCGAATCGAGTCGGATCGGTCGGGTCAGGTCGCGCCGGGTTGGGCCGAACCGAGTCGAATCGACTCGAGTCGAGTCCAGTCGAATCAAGTAAAGAACCGGGTCGAATCGGATCGGAAGGAAAAGAATGGAATCGAATGGAATGGAATGGAATGGAATGGAATCGATTCGAGTCGATTCGGGTCAGAACGGGTCGGGTTGAATGGTGTTGGGTCGAACAGGATCAAATCATGTAGGACGGAACAGGGTCGGATCGAATGGGTCGAGTAGGACCGAATCGAATCGAACCGAAAAGAATCGGAACGAGTCAAATCGAGCCGAACCGAGTCGAATCGACTCGAGTCGAGTCCAATCTAATCAACTAAAGAACCGGGTCGAATCGGATCGAAAGGAAAAGAATGGAATCGAACTGAGTAGAATGGAATCAAATCCAATCGAATGGAGTCAAATCGGGTCAAAAGCAAAGAATGGAACAGAATCGGATAGAATGGAATCGAATCGAGTCGAGTCGGGTCGGGTGGGGTTGGATTGAACCGGACAGCATCGAACGGGACCGGGTCAAACCGGATCGAATCGGACCGAATCGAACCGAAAGGGATCGAATCGAACCGAATAAGAACGAATCGGATCGAATCGAGTCGAATCGAATCGGGCCGAGTCGAATCGGATCGAACCGAATCAGATCGAATAGGGTCGAATCGGGTCCAGTCGATTCGGATCGGGTCGAATCGGACGGAATCGAATCGGCTCGAGCCGGGTCGGACGAATCGAATCGAATCGGGCCGAGTCGAATCGAATCGGGTCGGATAGGATCGAATCGGATCGCATCGAATCGGGTCGGATCGAATCGAATCGGGTCGAATCGGATCGAATCGGACCGAGTCGAATCGAGTCGGGTCGAACTGGACCGAATGGATTCGGATCGGATCGAATCGGATCGAACCGAATCGGATCAAATAGCGTGAATCGGGCCGAATCGAATCGGATCGGATGGAATCGAATCAGACCGAGTCGAATCGAATCGGATCGGATCGAATCGAATCGAATCGGATGGGATCGGATCGAATCGAATGGAATCGAATCGAATGGGATCGAATCGGGTCGAATCGAATGGAATAGAACCGGATGGAATCGGGTCGAATCGAATCGAATCGAATCGGACCGAATCGAATCGGATGGGATCGGATCGAATCGAATGGAATCGAATCGAATGGGATCGAATCGGGTCGAATCGAATGGAATAGAATCGGATCGCATCGGGTCGAATCGAATCGAATCGAATCCTACCGAATCGAATCGAATCGGACCCAATCGGACCGATTCGAATCGAGTCCGGTCGAACAGGTCGAACAGAATCGGACCGGATCGAATCGGATAGGACCGAATCTAACCGAATCGGGTCGAATCGAGTCGGGTCGAATAGGGTCGGATCGAATCGGATCGGATCGAGTCGGATCGAACCGAATCGAATCGAATCGGGTCGACTCGAATCGGGACGAATCGAACGGAATAGAATCGGATCGAGTCGGATCGAATCGAATGGAATCGAATCGGATCGAATCGGACCGAACCGGATCGAATCGGACCAAACCGGACCGATTCGAGTCGAATCGGGTCGAATAGAATCTGAACGGGTCGAATCGAATCGGATCGGATCGAATCGGGTCGAATCGAATCGGATCGGACCGAATCGAATGGAATCGAATCGAATCGGACCGAATCGAATTGAATCGGGTCGAGTCGGGTCGAATCGAATCGGATCGGGTCGAACCGAATGGGGTCGAATCGAATGGAATCGAGTCAGACCGAATCGGACCGATTCGAGTCAAATCGGGTCGAATAGGGTCTAATCGAATCGGCTCGGATCGAATCGGACCGAATTGAATCGAATCGAATCGAGTCGAATCGAATCGAATCGGACCGAATCGAATCGGATCGGATCGGATCGAATCGAATGGAATCGAATCGAATGGGATCGAATCGGGTCGAATCGAACGGAATAGAATCGGATCGCATCGGGTCGAATCGAATCAAATTGAATCCTACCGAATCGAATCGAATCGGACGAATCGGACCGACTTGAATCGAATCCGGTCGAATCAGGTCGAATTGAATCGGATCGAACCGAATCGGGTCGAATCGGACCGAATCGAGTCGAATCGGGTCGAGTCGGGTCGAATCGAATCGGATCGGGTCGAGCCGAATGTAATCGAGTCGGACCGGATCGGACCGATTTGAATCGAATCCGGTCGAATCGGGTCGAATTGAATCGGATCGGATCGAATCGGGTCGAATCGAATCGGATCGGATCGAATCGAATGAGACCGAATCGAATCGAATCGAATCGGGTCGAATCGAATCGGATCGGATCGAGTCGGACCGGACGGAATTGAATCGAATCGGGTCGAACCGAATCGGATCGGATCGAATCGAATGAGACCGAATCGAATCGGATCGAATCGGATCGATCCGAATCGAATCGAGTCGGATCGGTCGGGTCAGGTCGCGCCGGGTTGGGCCGAACCGAGTCGAATCGACTCGAGTCGAGTCCAGTCGAATCAAGTAAAGAACCGGGTCGAATCGGATCGGAAGGAAAAGAATGGAATCGAATGGAATGGAATGGAATGGAATGGAATCGATTCGAGTCGATTCGGGTCAGAACGGGTCGGGTTGAATGGTGTTGGGTCGAACAGGATCAAATCATGTAGGACGGAACAGGGTCGGATCGAACGGGTCGAGTAGGACCGAATCGAATCGAACCGAAAAGAATCGGAACGAGTCAAATCGAGCCGAACCGAGTCGAATCGACTCGAGTCGAGTCCAATCTAATCAACTAAAGAACCGGGTCGAATCGGATCGAAAGGAAAAGAATGGAATCGAACTGAGTAGAATGGAATCAAATCCAATCGAATGGAGTCAAATCGGGTCAAAAGCAAAGAATGGAACAGAAGCGGATAGAATGGAATCGAATCGAGTCGAGTCGGGTCGGGTGGGGTTGGATTGAACCGGACAGCATCGAACGGGACCGGGTCAAACCGGATCGTATCGGACCGAATCGAACCGAAAGGGATCGAATCGAACCGAATCAGAACGAATCGGATCGAATCGAGTCGAATCGAATCGGGCCGAGTCGAATCGGATCGAACCGAATCAGATCGAACAGGGTCGAATCGGGTCCAGTCGATTCGGATCGGGTCGAATCGGACGGAATCGAATCGGCTCGAGCCGGGTCGGACGAATCGAATCGAATCGGGCCGAGTCGAATCGAATCGGGTCGGATAGGATCGAATCGGATCGCATCGAATCGGGTCGGATCGAATCGAATCGGGTCGAATCGGATCGAATCGGACCGAGTCGAATCGAGTCGGGTCGAACTGGACCGAATGGATTCGGATCGGATCGAATCGGATCGAACCGAATCGGATCAAATAGCGTGAATCGGGCCGAATCGAATCGGATCGGATGGAATCGAATCAGACCGAGTCGAATCGAATCGGATCGGATCGAATCGAATCGAATCGGATGGAATCGGATCGGATCGAATCGAATCGGACCGAGTCGAATCGGGTCGGATCGAATCGAATCGAATCGAGTCGTGTCAAATCGGATCGGATCGAATCGGGTCGAACCGAATCGGATCGAATAGGGTCGAATCGGGCCGAATCGAATCGGACCGGATCGAATCGAATCAGACCGAGTCGAATCGAATCGGATCGGATCGAATCGAATCGAATCGGACCGAGTCGAATCGAGTCGGGTCGAACTGCACCGAATGGATTCGGATCGGATCGAATCGGGTCGGAGCGAATCGGATCGAATCGGATCAAATCGAATCGGACCGGATCGGATCGGATCGAATCGAATGGAGTCGAATCGGCTCGAATCGGGTCGAATCGGATCGGATCGGGTCGAATCGGATGGAATCGAATCGGCTCGAATCGGGTCGGATCGGGCGGAATCGAATCGGATCGGGTCGAATCGAATCTGATCGAATGGAATCGGGTCGAATCGAATCGAATCGTGTCGAACCGAATGGAATCGAGTCGGACCGAATCGGAAGGATTCGAGTCGAATCGTTCCGAATCGGATCAGATCGGATCGAATCGAATGGAATCGAATCGAATCGGATCGAGTCGATCGACTCGAATCGGGTCGGGTCGAACTGGATCGAATCGAATCGGATCGGATCGAATCAAATCAGACCGAGTCGAATCGAATCGGATCGGATCGAATCGAATCGGACCGAGTCGAATCGACTCCGGTCGAACTGCATCGAGTCGATTCGGCTCGAAACGGGTCGGAACGAAATGAATCGAATCGGATCGAATCGGGCGTATCGAATCGAATCGAATCGAATCGGGTCGAATCGAACCGGGTCGAATCGGATCGAATGGAATCGGATCATATCGAATCGGATTGGACCGAATCGGATCGACTAGGGCCGAATCGGATCGAATCGAATCGGATCGAATCGAATCGAACCGGATCGAATCGGACCAAGCCGGACCGATTCGAGTCGAATCGGGTCGAATAGAATCTGAACGGGTCGAATCGAATCGGATCGGATCGAATCGGGTCGAATCGAATCGGATCGGACCGAATCGAATGTAATCGAATCGAATCGGACCGAATCGAGTTGAATCGGGTCGAGTCGGGTCGGAAGAATCGACTCGAATCGGGTCGGGTCGAACTGGATCGAATCGAATCGGATCGGATCGAATCGAATCGGACCGAGTCGAATCGACTCCGGTTGAACTGCATCGAGTCGATTCGGCTCGAATCGGGTCGGAACGAAACGAATCGAATCGGATCGAATCGGGTCGTATCGAATCGAATCGAATCGAATCGGGTCGAATCGAACCGGGTCGAATCGGATCGGATCGAATCGGATTGGACCGAATCGGATCGACTAGGGCCGAATCGGATCGAATCGAATCGGATCGAATCGGATCGAATTGAATCGAACCCAATCGGATCGGATCGAATCCAATATAATCGAATCGAGTCGGACCCAATCGAATCGAGTCGGGTCGAATCGGGCCTAATCGAATCGGATCGGATCGAATCAAATCGAATCGGATCGAATCGGATCGGATCGAATCGGATCGAACCGAATCGGATCGAATAGGGTCGAATCGGATGGAATCGAATCGGCTCGGATCGGGTCGGAACGAATCGAATCGAATCGGATCGAGTCGGGTCGGATCGAATCGAATCGGATCAAATCGAAACGAACTGGATCGGATCGAATCGAGTCGAATCGGATGGAATCGGGTCGAATCGAATCGGATCGAACCGGATCGGATCGAATAGGGTCGAATCGGCTCGAATCGGGTCGGAACGAATCGAATCGAATCGGATCGAATCGGGTCGGATCGAATCGAATCGGATCAAATCGAAACGGACTGGATCGGATCGAATCGAATCGAATCGGATGGAATCGGGACGAATCGAATCGAATCGTGCCGAACCGAATGGAATCGAGTCGGACCGAATCGGAAGGATTCGAGTCGAATCGTTTCGAATCGGATCAGATCGGATCGAATGGGTCGAACCGAATCGAATCAAATCGGATCGGGTCGAACCGAATCTGATGGAATCGGATCAAATCGAATCGAACCGAATCGGATCGGATCGAATCGAGTGGAATCGAATCGAATCGGACCGAATCGATCGAGTCGGGCGAACTGGATCGAATAGAATCGGATCGGGTCGATAGAATCGAATCGGATCGCATTGAATCGGGTCGGATCGAATCGAATGGGACCGAGCCGAATCGAGTCGGGTCGAACTGGACCCAATCGAATCGGATCGAACCCAATCGGATCGAACCGGATCGGGTCGGGTCGAATCGGATGGAATCGAATCGGCTCGAATCGGGTCGGATCGAATCGAATCGGATCAAATCGAAACGAACTGGATCGGATCGAATCGAATCGAATCGGATCGAATCGGGTCGAATCGGATCGGATCGAACCGGATCGGATCGAATAGGGTCGAATCGGGTCGAGTCGGATCGGATCGGGTCGAATCGGATGGAATCGAATCGGCTCGAATCGGGTCGGAACGAATCGAATCGAATCGGATCGAATCGGGTCGGATCGAATCGAATCGGATCAAATCGAAACGAACTGGATCGAATCGAATCGTGCCGAACCGAATGGAATCGAGTCGGACCGAATCGGAAGGATTCGAGTCGAATCGTTTCGAATGGGATCAGATCGGGTCGAATGGGTCGAACCAAATCGAATCAAGTCGGGTCGGACCGAATCGGATCGAATAGGGTCGAATCGGGCCGAATCGAATCGGATCGGATCGAATCGAATCAGACCGAGTCGAATCGAATCGGATCGGATCGAATCGAATCGAATCGGATCAAATCGAAACGAACCGAATCGGATCGGATCGAATCGAATGGAGTCGAATCGGCTCGAATCGGGTCGAATCGGATCGGATCGGGTCGAATCGGATGGAATCGAACCGGGTCGAATCGGATCGGATCGAATCGAGTCGAATCGAACCCAATCGGATCGGATCGAATCCAATATAATCGAATCGAATCGGACCCAATCGAATCGAGTCGGGTCGAATCGGGCCTAATCGAGTCGGATCGGATCGAATCAAATCGAATCGGATCGAATCGGATCGGATCGAGTCCGGTCGAACTGCATCGAATCGATTCGGATCGGATCGAATCGGATCGAACCGAATCGGATCGAATAGGGTCGAATCGGATGGAATCGAATCGGCTCGGATCGGGTCGGAACGAATCGAATCGAATCGGATCGAGTCGGGTCGGATCGAATCGAATCGGATCGAATAGGGTCGAATCGGTTCGAGTCGAATCGAATCGAATCGGATCGAATCGAATCGAATCGGATCGAATCGGACCGAACCGGATCGAATCGGACCAAACCGGACCGATTCGAGTCGAATCGGGTCGAATAGAATCTGAACGGGTCGAATCGAATCGGCTCGGATCGAATCGGACCGAATTGAATCGAATCGAATCGAGTCGAATCGAATCGAATCGGACCGAATCGAGTCGGGTCGGATCGAATCGAATCGGATCGAATAGGGTCGAATCGGTTCGAGTCGGATCGGATCGGGTCGAATCGGTTGGAATCGAATCGGCTCGAATCGGGTCGGGACGAATCGAATCGAATCGGATCGAGTCGGGTCGGATCGAACCGGATCGGATCGAATAGGGTCGAATCGGTTCGAGTCGGATCGGATCGGGTCGAGTCGGATGGAATCGAATCGGCTCGAATCGGGTCGGAACGAATCGAATCGAATCGGGTCGGGTCGAACTGGATCGAATCGAATCGGGTCGGATCGAATCAAGTCAGACCGAGTCGAGTCGAATCGGGTCGGGTCGAATCGAATCGGATCGAACCGGATCGGATCGAATAGGGTCGAATCGGCTCGAATCGGACCGAACCGGATCGAATCGGACCAAGCCGGACCGATTCGAGTCGAATCGGGTCGAATAGAATCTGAAAGGGTCGAATCGAATCGGATCGGATCGAATCGGGTCGAATCGAATCGGATCGGACCGAATCGAATGGAATCGAATCGAATCGGACCGAATCGAGTTGAATCGGGTCGAGTCGGGTCGGAAGAATCGACTCGAATCGGGTCGGGTCGAACTGGATCGAATCGAATCGGATCGGATCGAATCAAATCAGACCGAGTCGAATCGAATCGGATCGGATCGAATCGAATCGGACCGAGTCGAATCGACTCCGGTTGAACTGCATCGAGTCGATTCGGCTCGAATCGGGTCGGAACGAAACGAATCGAATCGGATCGAATCGGGTCGTATCGAATCGAATCGAATCGAATCGGGTCGAATCGAACCGGGTCGAATCGGATCGGATCGAATCGGATTGGACCGAATCGGATCGACTAGGGCCGAATCGGATCGAATCGAATCGGATCGAATCGGGTCGTATCGAATCGAATCGAATCGAATCGGGTCGAATCGAACCGGGTCGAATCGGATCGGATCGAATCGGATTGGACCGAATCGGATCGACTAGGGCCGAATCGGATCGAATCGAATCGGATCGAATCGGATCGAATTGAATCGAACCGAATCGGATCGGATCGAATCCAATATAATCGAATCGAGTCGGACCCAATCGAATCGAGTCGGGTCGAATCGGCCTAATCGAATCGGATCGGATCGAATCAAATCGAATCGTCGAATCGGATCGGATCGAATCGAATCGGACCGAGTCGGATCGAGTACGGTCGAACTGCATCGAATCGATTCGGATCGGATCGAATCGGATCGAATAGGGTCGAATCGGATGGAATCGAATCGGATCGAGTCGGGTCGGATCGAATCGAATCGGATCAAATCGAAACGAACTGGATCGGATCGAATCGAGTCGAATCGGATGGAATCGGGTCGAATCGAATCGATCGAACCGGATCGGATCGAATAGGGTCGAATCGGCTCGAATCGGGTCGGAACGAATCGAATCGAATCGGATCGAATCGGGTCGGATCGAATCGAATCGGATCAAATCGAAACGGACTGGATCGGATCGAATCGAATCGAATCGGATGGAATCGGGACGAATCGAATCGAATCGTGCCGAACCGAATGGAATCGAGTCGGACCGAATCGGAAGGATTCGAGTCGAATCGTTTCGAATCGGATCAGATCGGATCGAATGGGTCGAACCGAATCGAATCAAATCGGATCGGGTCGAACCGAATCTGATGGAATCGGATCAAATCGAATCGAACCGAATCGGATCGGATCGAATCGAGTGGAATCGAATCGAATCGGACCGAATCGATCGAGTCGGGCGAACTGGATCGAATAGAATCGGATCGGGTCGGATAGAATCGAATCGGATCGCATTGAATCGGGTCGGATCGAATCGAATGGGACCGAGCCGAATCGAGTCGGGTCGAACTGGACCCAATCGAATCGGATCGAACCCAATCGGATCGAACCGGATCGGATCGGGTCGAATCGGATGGAATCGAATCGGCTCGAATCGGGTCGGATCGAATCGAATGGGATCGAATCGGGTCGAATCGGATCGGATCGGGTCGAATCGGATGGAATCGAATCCGCTCGAATCGGGTCGGACCGAATCGGATCGAATAGGGTCGAATCGGGCCGAATCGAATCGGATCGGATCGAATCGAATCGAATCGGATCAAATCGAAACGAACCGAATCGGATCGGATCGAATCGAATGGAGTCGAATCGGCTCGAATCGGGTCGAATCGGATCGGATCGGGTCGAATCGGATGGAATCGAACCGGGTCGAATCGGATCGGATCGAATCGGATTGGACCGAATCGGATCGACTAGGGCCGAATCGGATCGAATCGAATCGGATCGAATCGTATCGAGTCGAATCGAACCCAATCGGATCGGATCGAATCCAATATAATCGAATCGAATCGGACCCAGTCGAATCGAGTCGCGTCGAATCGGGCCTAATCGAGTCGGATCGGATCGAATCAAATCGAATCGGATCGAATCGGATCGGATCGAATCGAATCGGACCGAGTCGGATCGAGTCCGGTCGAACTGCATCGAATCGATTCGGATCGGATCGAATCGGATCGAACCGAATCGGATCGAATAGGGTCGAACCGGATGGAATCGAATCGGCTCGGATCGGGTCGGAACGAATCGAATCGAATCGGATCGAGTCGGGTCGGATCGAATCGAATCGGATCGAATAGGGTCGAATCGGTTCGAGTCGGATCGGATCGGGTCGAATCGGATGGAATCGAATCGGCTCGAATCGGGTCGGAACGAATCGAATCGAATCGGATCGAGTCGGGTCGGATCGAATCGAATCGGATCGAATAGGGTCGAATCGGTTCGAGTCGAATCGAATCGAATCGGATCGAATCGAATCGAATCGGATCGAATCGGACCGAACCGGATCGAATCGGACCAAACCGGACCGATTCGAGTCGAATCGGGTCGAATAGAATCTGAACGGGTCGAATCGAATCGGATCGGATCGAATCGGGTCGAATCGAATCGGACCGAATCGAATTGAATCGGGTCGAGTCGGGTCGAATCGAATCGGATCGGGTCGAACCGAATGGGGTCGAATCGAATGGAATCGAGTCAGACCGAATCGGACCGATTCGAGGCAAATCGGGTCGAATCGGACCGAACCGGATCGAATCGGACCAAACCGGACCGATTCGAGTCGAATCGGGTCGAATAGAATCTGAACGGGTCGAATCGAATCGGCTGGGATCGAATCGGACCGAATTGAATCGAATCGAATCGAGTCGAATCGAATCGAATCGGATCGAATCGAATGGAATCGAATCGAATGGGATCGAATCGGGTCGAATCGAATCAAATTGAATCCTACCGAATCGAGTCGAATCGGACGAATCGGACCGATTTGAATCGAATCCGGTCGAATCAGGTCGAATTGAATCGGATCGAACCGAATCGGGTCGAATCGGACCGAATCGAGTCGAATCGGGTCGGTCGGGTCGAATCGAATCGGATCGGGTCGAGCCGAATGTAATCGAGTCGGACCGGATCGGACCGATTTGAATCGAATCCGGTCGAATCGGGTCGAATTGAATCGGATCGGATCGAATCGGGTCGAATCGAATCGGATCGGATCGAATCGAATGAGACCGAATCGAATCGAATCGAATCGGGTCGAATCGAATCGGATCGGATCGAGTCGGACCGGACCGAATTGAATCGAATCGGGTCGAACCGAGTCGGATCGGATCGAATCGAATGAGACCGAATCGAATCGAATCGAATCGGGTCGAATCGAATCGGATCGGATCGAGTCGGACCGGACGGAATTGAATCGAATCGGGTCGAACCGAATCGGATCGGATCGAATCGAATGAGACCGAATCGAATTGAATCGGGTCGAGTCGGGTCGAATCGAATCGGATCGGGTCGAACCGAATGGGGTCGAATCGAATGGAATCGAGTCAGACCGAATCGGACCGATTCGAGTCAAATCGGGTCGAATAGGGTCTAATCGAATCGGCTCGGATCGAATCGGACCGAATTGAATCGAATCGAATCGAGTCGAATCGAATCGAATCGGACCGAATCGAATCGGATCGGATCGGATCGAATCGAATGGAATCGAATCGAATGGGATCGAATCGGGTCGAATCGAACGGAATAGAATCGGATCGCATCGGGTCGAATCGAATCAAATTGAATCCTACCGAATCGAATCGAATCGGACGAATCGGACCGACTTGAATCGAATCCGGTCGAATCAGGTCGAATTGAATCGGATCGAACCGAATCGGGTCGAATCGGACCGAATCGAGTCGAATCGGGTCGAGTCGGGTCGAATCGAATCGGATCGGGTCGAGCCGAATGTAATCGAGTCGGACCGGATCGGACCGATTTGAATCGAATCCGGTCGAATCGGGTCGAATTGAATCGGATCGGATCGAATCGGGTCGAATCGAATCGGATCGGATCGAATCGAATGAGACCGAATCGAATCGAATCGAATCGGGTCGAATCGAATCGGATCGGATCGAGTCGGACCGGACGGAATTGAATCGAATCGGGTCGAACCGAATCGGATCGGATCGAATCGAATGAGACCGAATCGAATCGGATCGAATCGGATCGATCCGAATCGAATCGAGTCGGATCGGTCGGGTCAGGTCGCGCCGGGTTGGGCCGAACCGAGTCGAATCGACTCGAGTCGAGTCCAATCTAATCAACTAAAGAACCGGGTCGAATCGGATCGAAAGGAAAAGAATGGAATCGAACTGAGTAGAATGGAATCAAATCCAATCGAATGGAGTCAAATCGGGTCAAAAGCAAAGAATGGAACAGAAGCGGATAGAATGGAATCGAATCGAGTCGAGTCGGGTCGGGTGGGGTTGGATTGAACCGACAGCATCGAACGGGACCGGGTCAAACCGGATCGTATCGGACCGAATCGAACCGAAAGGGATCGAATCGAACCGAATCAGAACGAATCGGATCGAATCGAGTCGAATCGAATCGGGCCGAGTCGAATCGGATCGAACCGAATCAGATCGAACAGGGTCGAATCGGGTCCAGTCGATTCGGATCGGGTCGAATCGGACGGAATCGAATCGGCTCGAGCCGGGTCGGACGAATCGAATCGAATCGGGCCGAGTCGAATCGAATCGGGTCGGATAGGATCGAATCGGATCGCATCGAATCGGGTCGGATCGAATCGAATCGGGTCGAATCGGATCGAATCGGACCGAGTCGAATCGAGTCGGGTCGAACTGGACCGAATGGATTCGGATCGGATCGAATCGGATCGAACCGAATCGGATCAAATAGCGTGAATCGGGCCGAATCGAATCGGATCGGATGGAATCGAATCAGACCGAGTCGAATCGAATCGGATCGGATCGAATCGAATCGAATCGGATGGAATCGGATCGGATCGAATCGAATCGGACCGAGTCGAATCGGGTCGGATCGAATCGAATCGAATCGAGTCGTGTCAAATCGGATCGGATCGAATCGGGTCGAACCGAATCGGATCGAATAGGGTCGAATCGGGCCGAATCGAATCGGACCGGATCGAATCGAATCAGACCGAGTCGAATCGAATCGGATCGGATCGAATCGAATCGAATCGGACCGAGTCGAATCGAGTCGGGTCGAACTGCACCGAATGGATTCGGATCGGATCGAATCGGGTCGGAGCGAATCGGATCGAATCGGATCAAATCGAAACGAACCGAATCGGATCGGATCGAATCGAGTGAAGTCGAATCGGCTCGAATCGGGTCGATCGGATCGGATCGGGTCGAATCGGATGGAATCGAATCGGCTCGAATCGGGTCGGATCGGGCGGAATCGAATCGGATCGGGTCGAATCGAATCTGATCGAATGGAATCGGGTCGAATCGAATCGAATCGTGTCGAACCGAATGGAATCGAGTCGGACCGAATCGGAAGGATTCGAGTCGAATCGTTCCGAATCGGATCAGATCGGATCGAATCGAATGGAATCGAATCGAATCGGATCGAGTCGATCGACTCGAATCGGGTCGGGTCGAACTGGATCGAATCGAATCGGATCGGATCGAATCAAATCAGACCGAGTCGAATCGAATCGGATCGGATCGAATCGAATCGGACCGAGTCGAATCGACTCCGGTCGAACTGCATCGAGTCGATTCGGCTCGAAACGGGTCGGAACGAAATGAATCGAATCGGATCGAATCGGGCGTATCGAATCGAATCGAATCGAATCGGGTCGAATCGAACCGGGTCGAATCGGATCGAATGGAATCGGATCATATCGAATCGGATTGGACCGAATCGGATCGACTAGGGCCGAATCGGATCGAATCGAATCGGATCGAATCGAATCGAACCGGATCGAATCGACCAGCCGGACCGATTCGAGTCGAATCGGGTCGAATAGAATCTGAACGGGTCGAATCGAATCGGATCGGATCGAATCGGGTCGAATCGAATCGGATCGGACCGAATCGAATGGAATCGAATCGAATCGGACCGAATCGAGTTGAATCGGGTCGAGTCGGGTCGGAAGAATCGACTCGAATCGGGTCGGGTCGAACTGGATCGAATCGAATCGGATCGGATCGAATCGAATCGGACCGAGTCGAATCGACTCCGGTTGAACTGCATCGAGTCGATTCGGCTCGAATCGGGTCGGAACGAAACGAATCGAATCGGATCGAATCGGGTCGTATCGAATCGAATCGAATCGAATCGGGTCGAATCGAACCGGGTCGAATCGGATCGGATCGAATCGGATTGGACCGAATCGGATCGACTAGGGCCGAATCGGATCGAATCGAATCGGATCGAATCGGATCGAATTGAATCGAACCCAATCGGATCGGATCGAATCCAATATAATCGAATCGAGTCGGACCCAATCGAATCGAGTCGGGTCGAATCGGGCCTAATCGAATCGGATCGGATCGAATCAAATCGAATCGGATCGAATCGGATCGGATCGAATCGGATCGAACCGAATCGGATCGAATAGGGTCGAATCGGATGGAATCGAATCGGCTCGGATCGGGTCGGAACGAATCGAATCGAATCGGATCGAGTCGGGTCGGATCGAATCGAATCGGATCAAATCGAAACGAACTGGATCGGATCGAATCGAGTCGAATCGGATGGAATCGGGTCGAATCGAATCGGATCGAACCGGATCGGATCGAATAGGGTCGAATCGGCTCGAATCGGGTCGGAACGAATCGAATCGAATCGGATCGAATCGGGTCGGATCGAATCGAATCGGATCAAATCGAAACGGACTGGATCGGATCGAATCGAATCGAATCGGATGGAATCGGGACGAATCGAATCGAATCGTGCCGAACCGAATGGAATCGAGTCGGACCGAATCGGAAGGATTCGAGTCGAATCGTTTCGAATCGGATCAGATCGGATCGAATGGGTCGAACCGAATCGAATCAAATCGGATCGGGTCGAACCGAATCTGATGGAATCGGATCAAATCGAATCGAACCGAATCGGATCGGATCGAATCGAGTGGAATCGAATCGAATCGGACCGAATCGATCGAGTCGGGCGAACTGGATCGAATAGAATCGGATCGGGTCGGATAGAATCGAATCGGATCGCATTGAATCGGGTCGGATCGAATCGAATGGGACCGAGCCGAATCGAGTCGGGTCGAACTGGACCCAATCGAATCGGATCGAACCCAATCGGATCGAACCGGATCGGGTCGGGTCGAATCGGATGGAATCGAATCGGCTCGAATCGGGTCGGATCGAATCGAATCGGATCAAATCGAAACGAACTGGATCGGATCGAATCGAATCGAATCGGATCGAATCGGGTCGAATCGGATCGGATCGAACCGGATCGGATCGAATAGGGTCGAATCGGGTCGAGTCGGATCGGATCGGGTCGAATCGGATGGAATCGAATCGGCTCGAATCGGGTCGGAACGAATCGAATCGAATCGGATCGAATCGGGTCGGATCGAATCGAATCGGATCAAATCGAAACGAACTGGATCGAATCGAATCGTGCCGAACCGAATGGAATCGAGTCGGACCGAATCGGAAGGATTCGAGTCGAATCGTTTCGAATGGGATCAGATCGGGTCGAATGGGTCGAACCAAATCGAATCAAGTCGGGTCGGACCGAATCGGATCGAATAGGGTCGAATCGGGCCGAATCGAATCGGATCGGATCGAATCGAATCAGACCGAGTCGAATCGAATCGGATCGGATCGAATCGAATCGAATCGGATCAAATCGAAACGAACCGAATCGGATCGGATCGAATCGAATGGAGTCGAATCGGCTCGAATCGGGTCGAATCGGATCGGATCGGGTCGAATCGGATGGAATCGAACCGGGTCGAATCGGATCGGATCGAATCGAGTCGAATCGAACCCAATCGGATCGGATCGAATCCAATATAATCGAATCGAATCGGACCCAATCGAATCGAGTCGGGTCGAATCGGGCCTAATCGAGTCGGATCGGATCGAATCAAATCGAATCGGATCGAATCGGATCGGATCGAGTCCGGTCGAACTGCATCGAATCGATTCGGATCGGATCGAATCGGATCGAACCGAATCGGATCGAATAGGGTCGAATCGGATGGAATCGAATCGGCTCGGATCGGGTCGGAACGAATCGAATCGAATCGGATCGAGTCGGGTCGGATCGAATCGAATCGGATCGAATAGGGTCGAATCGGTTCGAGTCGAATCGAATCGAATCGGATCGAATCGAATCGAATCGGATCGAATCGGACCGAACCGGATCGAATCGGACCAAACGGACCGATTCGAGTCGAATCGGGTCGAATAGAATCGAACGGGTCGAATCGAATCGGCTCGGATCGAATCGGACCGAATTGAATCGAATCGAATCGAGTCGAATCGAATCGAATCGGACCGAATCGAGTCGGGTCGGATCGAATCGAATCGGATCGAATAGGGTCGAATCGGTTCGAGTCGGATCGGATCGGGTCGAATCGGTTGGAATCGAATCGGCTCGAATCGGGTCGGGACGAATCGAATCGAATCGGATCGAGTCGGGTCGGATCGAACCGGATCGGATCGAATAGGGTCGAATCGGTTCGAGTCGGATCGGATCGGGTCGAGTCGGATGGAATCGAATCGGCTCGAATCGGGTCGGAACGAATCGAATCGAATCGGGTCGGGTCGAACTGGATCGAATCGAATCGGGTCGGATCGAATCAAGTCAGACCGAGTCGAGTCGAATCGGGTCGGGTCGAATCGAATCGGATCGAACCGGATCGGATCGAATAGGGTCGAATCGGCTCGAATCGGACCGAACCGGATCGAATCGGACAAGCCGGACCGATTCGAGTCGAATCGGGTCGAATAGAATCTGAAAGGGTCGAATCGAATCGGATCGGATCGAATCGGGTCGAATCGAATCGGATCGGACCGAATCGAATGGAATCGAATCGAATCGGACCGAATCGAGTTGAATCGGGTCGAGTCGGGTCGGAAGAATCGACTCGAATCGGGTCGGGTCGAACTGGATCGAATCGAATCGGATCGGATCGAATCAAATCAGACCGAGTCGAATCGAATCGGATCGGATCGAATCGAATCGGACCGAGTCGAATCGACTCCGGTTGAACTGCATCGAGTCGATTCGGCTCGAATCGGGTCGGAACGAAACGAATCGAATCGGATCGAATCGGGTCGTATCGAATCGAATCGAATCGAATCGGGTCGAATCGAACCGGGTCGAATCGGATCGGATCGAATCGGATTGGACCGAATCGGATCGACTAGGGCCGAATCGGATCGAATCGAATCGGATCGAATCGGGTCGTATCGAATCGAATCGAATCGAATCGGGTCGAATCGAACCGGGTCGAATCGGATCGGATCGAATCGGATTGGACCGAATCGGATCGACTAGGGCCGAATCGGATCGAATCGAATCGGATCGAATCGGATCGAATTGAATCGAACCGAATCGGATCGGATCGAATCCAATATAATCGAATCGAGTCGGACCCAATCGAATCGAGTCGGGTCGAATCGGGCCTAATCGAATCGGATCGGATCGAATCAAATCGAATCGTCGAATCGGATCGGATCGAATCGAATCGGACCGAGTCGGATCGAGTACGGTCGAACTGCATCGAATCGATTCGGATCGGATCGAATCGGATCGAATAGGGTCGAATCGGATGGAATCGAATCGGATCGAGTCGGGTCGGATCGAATCGAATCGGATCAAATCGAAACGAACTGGATCGGATCGAATCGAGTCGAATCGGATGGAATCGGGTCGAATCGGATCGGATCGAACCGGATCGGATCGAATAGGGTCGAATCGGCTCGAATCGGGTCGGAACGAATCGAATCGAATCGGATCGAATCGGGTCGGATCGAATCGAATCGGATCAAATCGAAACGGACTGGATCGGATCGAATCGAATCGAATCGGATGGAATCGGGACGAATCGAATCGAATCGTGCCGAACCGAATGGAATCGAGTCGGACCGAATCGGAAGGATTCGAGTCGAATCGTTTCGAATCGGATCAGATCGGATCGAATGGGTCGAACCGAATCGAATCAAATCGGATCGGGTCGAACCGAATCTGATGGAATCGGATCAAATCGAATCGAACCGAATCGGATCGGATCGAATCGAGTGGAATCGAATCGAATCGGACCGAATCGATCGAGTCGGGCGAACTGGATCGAATAGAATCGGATCGGGTCGGATAGAATCGAATCGGATCGCATTGAATCGGGTCGGATCGAATCGAATGGGACCGAGCCGAATCGAGTCGGGTCGAACTGGACCCAATCGAATCGGATCGAACCCAATCGGATCGAACCGGATCGGATCGGGTCGAATCGGATGGAATCGAATCGGCTCGAATCGGGTCGGATCGAATCGAATGGGATCGAATCGGGTCGAATCGGATCGGATCGGGTCGAATCGGATGGAATCGAATCCGCTCGAATCGGGTCGGACCGAATCGGATCGAATAGGGTCGAATCGGGCCGAATCGAATCGGATCGGATCGAATCGAATCGAATCGGATCAAATCGAAACGAACCGAATCGGATCGGATCGAATCGAATGGAGTCGAATCGGCTCGAATCGGGTCGAATCGGATCGGATCGGGTCGAATCGGATGGAATCGAACCGGGTCGAATCGGATCGGATCGAATCGGATTGGACCGAATCGGATCGACTAGGGCCGAATCGGATCGAATCGAATCGGATCGAATCGTATCGAGTCGAATCGAACCCAATCGGATCGGATCGAATCCAATATAATCGAATCGAATCGGACCCAGTCGAATCGAGTCGCGTCGAATCGGGCCTAATCGAGTCGGATCGGATCGAATCAAATCGAATCGGATCGAATCGGATCGGATCGAATCGAATCGGACCGAGTCGGATCGAGTCCGGTCGAACTGCATCGAATCGATTCGGATCGGATCGAATCGGATCGAACCGAATCGGATCGAATAGGGTCGAACCGGATGGAATCGAATCGGCTCGGATCGGGTCGGAACGAATCGAATCGAATCGGATCGAGTCGGGTCGGATCGAATCGAATCGGATCGAATAGGGTCGAATCGGTTCGAGTCGGATCGGATCGGGTCGAATCGGATGGAATCGAATCGGCTCGAATCGGGTCGGAACGAATCGAATCGAATCGGATCGAGTCGGGTCGGATCGAATCGAATCGGATCGAATAGGGTCGAATCGGTTCGAGTCGAATCGAATCGAATCGGATCGAATCGAATCGAATCGGATCGAATCGGACCGAACCGGATCGAATCGACCAAACCGGACCGATTCGAGCCGAATCGGGTCGAATAGAATCTGAACGGGTCGAATCGAATCGGATCGGATCGAATCGGGTCGAATCGAATCGGACCGAATCGAATTGAATCGGGTCGAGTCGGGTCGAATCGAATCGGATCGGGTCGAACCGAATGGGGTCGAATCGAATGGAATCGAGTCAGACCGAATCGGACCGATTCGAGTCAAATCGGGTCGAATCGGACCGAACCGGATCGAATCGGACCAAACCGGACCGATTCGAGTCGAATCGGGTCGAATAGAATCTGAACGGGTCGAATCGAATCGGCTGGGATCGAATCGGACCGAATTGAATCGAATCGAATCGAGTCGAATCGAATCGAATCGGATCGAATCGAATGGAATCGAATCGAATGGGATCGAATCGGGTCGAATCGAATCAAATTGAACCCTACCGAATCGAGTCGAATCGGACGAATCGGACCGATTTGAATCGAATCCGGTCGAATCAGGTCGAATTGAATCGGATCGAACCGAATCGGGTCGAATCGGACCGAATCGAGTCGAATCGGGTCGGGTCGGGTCGAATCGAATCGGATCGGGTCGAGCCGAATGTAATCGAGTCGGACCGGATCGGACCGATTTGAATCGAATCCGGTCGAATCGGGTCGAATTGAATCGGATCGGATCGAATCGGGTCGAATCGAATCGGATCGGATCGAATCGAATGAGACCGAATCGAATCGAATCGAATCGGGTCGAATCGAATCGGATCGGATCGAGTCGGACCGGACCGAATTGAATCGAATCGGGTCGAACCGAGTCGGATCGGATCGAATCGAATGAGACCGAATCGAATCGAATCGAATCGGGTCGAATCGAATCGGATCGGATCGAGTCGGACCGGACGGAATTGAATCGAATCGGGTCGAACCGAATCGGATCGGATCGAATCGAATGAGACCGAATCGAATTGAATCGGGTCGAGTCGGGTCGAATCGAATCGGATCGGGTCGAACCGAATGGGGTCGAATCGAATGGAATCGAGTCAGACCGAATCGGACCGATTCGAGTCAAATCGGGTCGAATAGGGTCTAATCGAATCGGCTCGGATCGAATCGGACCGAATTGAATCGAATCGAATCGAGTCGAATCGAATCGAATCGGACCGAATCGAATCGATCGGATCGGATCGAATCGAATGGAATCGAATCGAATGGGATCGAATCGGGTCGAATCGAACGGAATAGAATCGGATCGCATCGGGTCGAATCGAATCAAATTGAATCCTACCGAATCGAATCGAATCGGACGAATCGGACCGACTTGAATCGAATCCGGTCGAATCAGGTCGAATTGAATCGGATCGAACCGAATCGGGTCGAATCGGACCGAATCGAGTCGAATCGGGTCGAGTCGGGTCGAATCGAATCGGATCGGGTCGAGCCGAATGTAATCGAGTCGGACCGGATCGGACCGATTTGAATCGAATCCGGTCGAATCGGGTCGAATTGAATCGGATCGGATCGAATCGGGTCGAATCGAATCGGATCGGATCGAATCGAATGAGACCGAATCGAATCGAATCGAATCGGGTCGAATCGAATCGGATCGGATCGAGTCGGACCGGACGGAATTGAATCGAATCGGGTCGAACCGAATCGGATCGGATCGAATCGAATGAGACCGAATCGAATCGGATCGAATCGGATCGATCCGAATCGAATCGAGTCGGATCGGTCGGGTCAGGTCGCGCCGGGTTGGGCCGAACCGAGTCGAATCGACTCGAGTCGAGTCCAGTCGAATCAAGTAAAGAACCGGGTCGAATCGGATCGGAAGGAAAAGAATGGAATCGAATGGAATGGAATGGAATGGAATGGAATCGATTCGAGTCGATTCGGGTCAGAACGGGTCGGGTTGAATGGTGTTGGGTCGAACAGGATCAAATCATGTAGGACGGAACAGGGTCGGATCGAATGGGTCGAGTAGGACCGAATGGAATCGAACCGAAAAGAATCGGAACGAGTCAAATCGAGCCGAACCGAGTCGAATCGACTCGAGTCGAGTCCAATCTAATCAACTAAAGAACCGGGTCGAATCGGATCGAAAGGAAAAGAATGGAATCGAACTGAGTAGAATGGAATCAAATCCAATCGAATGGAGTCAAATCGGGTCAAAAGCAAAGAATGGAACAGAATCGGATAGAATGGAATCGAATCGAGTCGAGTCGGGTCGGGTGGGATTGGATTGAACCGGACAGCATCGAACGGGACCGGGTCAAACCGGATCGAATCGGACCGAATCGAACCGAAAGGGATCGAATCGAACCGAATCAGAACGAATCGGATCGAATCGAGTCGAATCGAATCGAGCCGAGTCGAATCGGATCGAACCGAATCAGATCGAATAGGGTCGAATCGGGTCCAGTCGATTCGGATCGGGTCGAATCGGACGGAATCGAATCGGCTCGAGCCGGGTCGGACGAATCGAATCGAATCGGGCCGAGTCGAATCGAATCGGGTCGGATAGGATCGAATCGGATCGCATCGAATCGGGTCGGATCGAATCGAATCGGGTCGAATCGGATCGAACCGGACCGAGTCGAATCGAGTCGGGTCGAACTGGACCGAATGGATTCGGATCGGATCGAATCGGATCGAACCGAATCGGATCCAATAGCGTGAATCGGGCCGAATCGAATGGGATCGGATGGAATCGAATCAGACCGAGTCGAATAGAATCGGATCGGATCGAATCGAATCGAATCGGATGGAATCGGATCGGATCGAATCGAATCGGACCGAGTCGAATCGGGTCGGATCGAATCGAATCGAATCGAGTCGTGTCAAATCGGATCGGATCGAACCGGGTCGAACCGAATCGGATCGAATAGGGTCGAATCGGGCCGAATCGAATCGGATCGAATCGAATCGAATCGGACCGAGTCGAATCGAATCGGGTCGAACTGGACCGAATGGATTCGGATCGGATCGATTCGGGTCGGAGCGAATCGGGTCGAATCGGATCAAATCGAAACGAACCGAATCGGATCGGATCGAATCGAATGGAGTCGAATCGGCTCGAATCGGGTCGAATCGGATAGGATCGGGTCGAATCGGATGGAATCGAATCGGCTCGAATCGGGTCGGATCGAATCTGATCGAATGGAATCGGGTCGAATCGAATCGAATCGTGTCGAACCGAATGGAATCGAGTCGGACCGAATCGGAAGGATTCGAGTCGAATCGTTCCGAATCGGATCAGATCGGATCGAATCGAATGGAATCGAATCGAATCGGATCGGATGGAATCAAATCAGACCGAGTCGAATCGAATCGGATCGGATCGAATCGAATCGGACCGAGTCGAATCGACTCCGGTCGAACTGCACCGAGTCGATTCGGCTCGAATCGGGTCGGAACGAAACGAATCGAATGGGATCGAATCGGGTCGTATCGAATCGAATCGAATCGAATCGGGTCGAATCGAACCGGGTCGAATCGGATCGAATGGAATCGGATCATATCGAATCGGATTGGACCGAATCGGATCGACTGGGGCCGAATCGGATCGAATCGAATCGGATCGAATCGAATCGAACCCAATCGGATCGGATCGAATCCAATATAATCGAATCGAATCGGACCCAACCGAATCGAGTCGGGTCGGATCGGGCCTAATCGAATCGGATCGGATCGAATCAAATCGAATCGGATCGAATCGGATCGGATCGAATCGAATCGGACCGAGTCGGATCGAGTCCGGTCGAACTGCATCGAATCGATTCGGATCGGATCGAATCGGATCGAACCGAATCGGATGGAATAGGGTCGAATCGGATGGAATCGAATCGGCTCGGATCGGGTCGGAACGAATCGAATCGAATCGGATCGAGTCGGGTCGGATCGAATCGAATCGGATCAAATCGAAACGAACTGGATCGGATCGAATCGAGTCGAATCGGATGGAATCGGGTCGAATCGAATCGGATCGAACCGGATCGGTTCGAATTGGGTCGAATCGGTTCGAGTCGGATCGGATCGGGTCGAATCGGATGGAATCGAATCGGCTCGAATCGGGTCGGAACGAATCGAATCGAATCGGATCGAATCGAATCGAATCGGATCGAATCGGGTCGAATCGAATCGGATCGAACCGGATCGGATCGAATAGGGTCGAATCGGGTCGAGTCGGATCCGATCGGGTCGAATCGGATGGAATCGAATCAGCTCGAATCGGGTCGGAACGAATCGAATCGAATCGGATCGAATCGGGTCGAATCGAATCGAATCGTGCCGAACCGAATGGAATCGAGTCGGACCGAATCGGAAGGATTCGAGTCGAATCGTTTCGAATCGGATCAGATCGGATCGAATGGGTCGAACCGAGTCGAATCAAATCGGATCGGGTCGAACCGAATCTGATGGAATCGGATCAAACCGAATCGAACCGAACCGGATCGGATCGAATCGAATGGAATCGAATCGAGTCGGACCGAATCGATCGACTCGAATCGGGTCGAACGAATCGAATCGAGTCGGGCGAACTGGATCGAATCGAATCGGATCGGGTCGGATAGAATCGAATCGGATCGCATCGAATCGGGTCGGATCGAATCGAATGGGACCGAGCCGAATCGAGTCGGGTCGAACTGGACCCAATCGAATCGGATCGAACCCAATCGGATCGAACCGGATCGGATCGGGTCGAATCGGATGGAATCGAATCGGCTCGAATCGGGTCGGAACGAATCGAATCGAATCGGATCGAATCGGGTCGGATCGAATCGAATCGGACCAAATCGAAACGAACTGGATCGGATCGAATCGAGTCGAATCGAGTTGGATGGAATCGGGTGGAATGGAATCGAGTCGGACCGAACCGGAACGATTCGAGTCGAATCATGTCGGTCGGATCGAATAGGGTCGAATCGGGTCGTATCGAATCGGATCGGGTCGAATCGGATGGAATCGAATGGAATCGAATCGAATCGAATCAGACCGAGTCGAATCGAATGGGATCGAATCGGACCGAATCGGAACGGATCGGATCGAATCGATTCGAATCGAATCGGGAAGACTCGAATCGGATCGAACCGAATCGGATCGAATAGGGTCGAATCGGGTCCAGTCGAATCGGATCGGATGGAATCGGATCGGATCGAATCGAATCGGACCGAATCGGATCGGATAGGGTCGAATCGGGCCGAATCGAATCGGATCGGATCGAATCGAATCAGACCGAGTCGGATCGAACCGGATCGGGTCGAATGGAATCGAATCGGATGGAATCGGATCGGATCGAATCGAATCGGACCGAGTCGAATCGAGTCGGGTCGAACTGGACCGAATGGATTCGGATCGGATCGAATCGGATCGAACCGAATCGGATCGAATAGGGTCGAATCGGGTCGAGTCGGATCGGATCGCGTCGAATCGGATGGAATCGAATCGGCTCGAATCGGGTCGGAACGAATCAAATCGAATCAAATCGGGTCGAATCTGGTCGAATCAAATCGGATCGGGTCGAACCGAATCTGATGGAATCGGATCAAATCGAATCGAACCGAATCGGATCGGATCGAATCGAATGCAATCGAATCGAGTCGGACCGAATCGATCGACCCGAATAGGTTCGGAACGAATCGAATCGAATCGGACCGAATCGGATCGAATCGGATCAAATCGAATCGGGCCGAATCGGATCGGATCGGGTCGAATCGGGTGGAATCGAATCGGCTCGAATCGGGTCGGATCGGGTCGAATCGAATCAGGCCGAGTCGAGTCGAGTCGGGTTGAATCGGATCGGGTCGAATCGAATCTGATCGAATGGAATCGGATCGGGCCGAATCGAACCGGACCAAATCGAATGGAATCAGACCGAATCGAGTCGAATCGGATCGGATCGAATCAAATCGGGTCAAATCGGGCCGAATCGAATCGGATAGGATCGAGTCGAATCAGAGCGAGTCGAATCGAATCGGATCGGATCGAATCGAATCGGACCGAGTCGAGTCGAGTCGGTTCCAACTGGACCGAATGGATTCCGATCGGATCGAATCGGATCGAACCGAATCGGATCGAATAGGGTCGAATCGGGTCGAGTCGGATCGGATCGCGTCGAATCGGATGGAATCGAATCGTCTCGAATCGGGTCGGAACGAATCAAATCGAATCGGATCGAATCGGGTCGGATCGAATCGAATCGAATCGGCTCGAATCGGGTCGAATCGGGTGGGATCGGGTCGAATCGTATGGAATCGAATCGGCTCGAATCGGGTCGGATCGGGCCGAATCGAATCGGATCGGGTCGAATCGAAGCAGACCGAGTCGAGTCGAGTCGGGTTGAATCGGATCGCATCGAATCGAATCGAATCGGATGGAATCGAATCGGGTCGAATCGAATCGGGTCGAACTGGACCGATTGGATTCGGATCGGATCAAATCGAATCGGATCGAATCGGGTCGGATCGAATCGAATCGAATCGGCTCGAATCGGGTCGAATCGGGTGGGATCGGGTCGAATCGTATGGAATCGAATCGGCTCGAATCGGGTCGGATCGGGCCGAATCGAATCGGATCGGGTCGAATCGAAGCAGACCGAGTCGAGTCGAGTCGGGTTGAATCGGATCGCATCGAATCGAATCGAATCGGATGGAATCGAATCGGGTCGAATCGAATCGGGTCGAACTGGACCGATTGGATTCGGATCGGATCGAATCGGATCGAACCGAATCAGACCGAGTCGAATCGAATCGGATCGGATCGAATCGAATCGAATCGGACGGAATCGGATCGGGGCAAATCGAATCGGACCGAGGCGAATCGAGTCGGGTCGAACTGGACCGAATGGATTCGGATGGGATCGAATCGGATCGAATCGGATCAAATCGAAACGAACCGAATCGGATCGGATCGAATCGAATGGAATCGAATCGGGTTCAATCGGGTCGAATCGGATCGGATCGGGTCGAATCGGATGGAATCAAATCGGCTCGAGTCGGGTCGGATGGGGCCGAATCGAATCGGATCGGGTCGAATCGAATCAGACCGAGTCGAGTCGAGTCGGGTTGAACCGGATCGGATCGAATCAAATCGAATCGGATCGAGTCGGGTCGGATCGAATTGAATTGAATCGAATCGTGTCAAATCGGATCGGATCGAATAGGGTCGAACCGGGGCGAATCGGATCGGATCGGATCGAATCGAATGGAATCGAATCGGCTCGAATCGAAGCAGACCGAGTCGAGTCGAGTCGGGTTGAATCGGATCGCATCGAATCGAATCGAATCGGATGGAATCGAATCGGGTCGAATCGAATCGGGTCGAACTGGACCGATTGGATTCGGATCGGATCGAATCGGATCGAACCGAATCAGACCGAGTCGAATCGAATCGGATCGGATCGAATCGAATCGAATCGGATGGAATCGGATCGGGGCAAATCGAATCGGACCGAGGCGAATCGAGTCGGGTCGAACTGGACCGAATGGATTCGGATGGGATCGAATCGGATCGAATCGGATCAAATCGAAACGAACCGAATCGGATCGGATCGAATCGAATGGAATCGAATCGGGTTCAATCGGGTCGAATCGGATCGGATCGGGTCGAATCGGATGGAATCAAATCGGCTCGAGTCGGGTCGGATGGGGCCGAATCGAATCGGATCGGGTCGAATCGAATCAGACCGAGTCGAGTCGAGTCGGGTTGAACCGGATCGGATCGAATCAAATCGAATCGGATCGAGTCGGGTCGGATCGAATTGAATTGAATCGAATCGTGTCAAATCGGATCGGATCGAATAGGGTCGAACCGGGGCGAATCGGATCGGATCGGATCGAATCGAATGGAATCGAATCGGCTCGAATCGAATCAGACCGAGTCGAGTCGAGTCGGGTTGAATCGGATCGGGTCGAATGGAATCTGATCGAATGGAATCGGATCGGGCCGAATCGAATCGAATCGTGTCGAGCCGAATGGAATCGAGTCGGACCGAATCGGAAGGATTCGAGTCGAATCGTTTCGAATCGGATCAGATGGGATCGAACGGGTCGAACCGAATCGAATCAAATCGGGTAGAATCGGGTCGAATCGAATCGGATCGGGTCGAAAGGAATCTGATGGAATCCGATCAAATCGAATCGAACCGAATCGGATCGGATCGAATCGAATGGAATCGAATCGAGTCCGACCGAATCGATCGACTCGAATAGGGTCGGAACGAATCGAATCGAGTCGGGTCGAACTGGATCGAATCGAATCGGACCGAATCGGATCGAATCGGATCAAATCGAAACGAACCGAATCGGATCGGATCGAATCGAATGGAATCGAGTCGGACCGAACCGGAACGATTCGAGTCGAATCGTTTCGAATCGGATCAGATGGGATCGAACGGGTCGAACCGAATCGAATCAAATCGGGCCGAATCGGGTCGAATCGAATCGGATCGGGTCGAACCGAATCTGCTGGAATCGGATCAAATCGAATCGAACCGAATCGGATCGGATCGAATCGGGTCGAATCGGATCGGATCGGGTCGAATCGGATGGAACCGAATCGGCTCGAATCGGGTCGGATCGGGCCGAATCGAATCGGATTGGGTCGAATCGAATCAGGCCGAGTCGAGTCGAGTCGGGTTAAATCGGATCGGGTCGAATCGAATCTGATCGAATGGAATGGGATCGGCCCGAATCGAACCGGACCAAATCGAATCGAATCGGGTCGAATCGAATCGAATCGTGTCGAACCGAATGGAATCGAGTCGGACCGAATCGGAAGGATTCGAGTCGAATCGTTTCGAATCGGATCAGATCGGATCGAACCGAATCGAATCAAATCGGGTCGAATCGGGTCGAATCGAATCGGATCGGTTCGAACCGAATCTGATGGAATCGGATCAAATCGAATCGAACCGAATCGGATCGGATCGAATGGAATGCAATCGAATCGAGTCGAACCGAATCGATCGACCCGAATAGGTTCGGAACGAATCGAATCGAATCGGACCGAATGGGATCGAATCGGATCAAATCGAAACGAACCGAATCGGATCGGATCGAATCGAATGCAATCGAATCGGCTCGAATCGGGCCGAATCGGATCGGATCGGCTCGAATCGGGTCGGATCGAATCGGCTCGAATCGGGTCGGATCGGGTCGAATCGAATCTGATCGAATGGAATCGGATCGGGCCGAATCGAACCGGACCAAATCGAATCGAATCGGACCGAATCGAGTCGAATCGGATCGGATGGAATCAAATCGGGTCAAATCGGGCCGAATCGAATCGGATAGGATCGAGTCGAATCAGAGCGAGTCGAATCGAATCGGATCGGATCGAATCGAATCGAATCGGATGGAATCGGATCGGAGCAAATCGAATCGGACCGAGTCGAGTCGAGTCGGTTCCAACTGGACCGAATGGATTCGGATCGGATCGAACCGGATCGGACCGAATCGGATCGAATCGAATCGAATCGAATCGGATCGAATCGGGTCGAGTCGAATCGGATCGAATCCGATCGAATCGGGTCGAATCGAAACGAACCGATTCGGATCGGATCGAATCGAATGGAATCGAATCGGATCGAATAGGGTCGAATCGGGTCGAATCGGGTCGAATCAAATCGGGTCTGGTCGAACCGAATCTGATGGAATCGGATAAAATCGAATCGAACCGAATCGGATCGGATCGAATCGGATCGAATCGGATCGGATGGAATCGATCGGCTCGAATCGGGTCGGAACGAATCGAATCGAGTCGGATCAAATCGGGTCGAATCGAATCGGATAGGATCGAGTCGGATTGGACCGAGTCGAATCGAATCGGGTCGTATCGAATCGGGTCGAATCGGATGGAATGGAATCGGATTGGACCGAATCGGATCGGTTCGAGTCGAATGGAATCGAATGGAGTCGGACCGAATCGATCGACTCGAATAGGGCCGGAACGAATCGAATCGAGTCGGGTCGAACTGGATCGAATCGAATCGGATCGGATCGAATCGGGTCGAATCGGATGGAATGGAATCGGATTGGATCGAATCGCATCGGACCGAATCGAATGAAATCGGGTCGAATCGGGTCGAATCAAATCGGGTCGGGTCGAACCGAATCTGATGGAATCGGATAAAATCGAATCGAACCGAATGGGATCGGATCGAGTCGAATGGAATCGAATCGGCTTGAATAGGGTCGAATCGGGTCGGATGGAATCGATCGGCTCGAATCGGGTCGGAACGAATCGAATCGAGTCGGATCGAATCGGGTCGAATGGAATCGGATAGGATCGAGTCGGATTAGACCGAGTCGAATCGAATCGGGTCGTATCGAATCGGGTCGAATCGGATGGAATGGAATCGGATTGGACCGAATCGGATCGGTTCGAGTCGAATGGAATCGAATGGAGTCGGACCGAATCGATCGACTCGAATAGGGCCGGAACGAATCGAATCGAGTCGGGTCGAACTGGATCGAATCGAATCGGATCGGATCGAATCGGGTCGAATCGGATGGAATGGAATCGGATTGGATCGAATCGCATCGGACCGAATCGAATCAAATCGGGTCGAATCGGGTCGAATCAAATCGGGTCGGGTCGAACCGAATCTGATGGAATCGGATAAAATCGAATCGAACCGAATGGGATCGGATCGAATCGAATGGAATCGAATGGGCTTGAATCGGGTCGAATCGGGTCGGATGGAATCGATCGGCTCGAATCGGGTCGGAACGAATCGAATCGAGTCGGATCGAATCGGGTCGAATCGAATCGGATAGGATCGAGTCGGATGGACCGAGTCGAATCGAATCGGGTCGTATCGAATCGGGTCGAATCGGATGGAATGGAATCGGATTGGACCGAATCGGATCGGTTCGAGTCGAATGGAATCGAATGGAGTCGGACCGAATCGATCGACTCGAATAGGGCCGGAACGAATCGAATCGAGTCGGGTCGAACTGGATCGAATCGAATCGGATCGGATCGAATCGGGTCGAATCGGATGGAATGGAATCGGATTGGATCGAATCGCATCGGACCGAATCGAATCTAATCGGGGGCGAATCGGGTCGAATCAAATCGGGTCGGGTCGAACCGAATCTGATGGAATCGGATAAAATCGAATCGAACCGAATGGGATCGGATCGAATCGAATGGAATCGAATCGGCTTGAATCGGGTCGAATCGGGTCGGATGGAATCGATCGGCTCGAATCGGGTCGGAACGAATCGAATCGAGTCGGATCGAATCGGGTCGAATCGAATCGGATAGGATCGAGTCGGATTGGACCGAGTCGAATCGAATCGGGTCGTATCGAATCGGGTCGAATCGGATGGAATGGAATCGGATTGGACCGAATCGGATCGGTTCGAGTCGAATGGAATCGAATGGAGTCGGACCGAATCGATCGACTCGAATAGGGCCGGAACGAATCGAATCGAGTCGGGTCGAACTGGATCGAATCGAATCGGATCGGATCGAATCGGGTCGAATCGGATGGAATGGAATCGGATTGGATCGAATCGCATCGGACCGAATCGAATCAAATCGGGTCGAATCGGGTCGAATCAAATCGGGTCGGGTCGAACCGAATCTGATGGAATCGGATAAAATCGAATCGAACCGAATGGGATCGGATCGAATCGAATGGAATCGAATGGGCTTGAATCGGGTCGAATCGGGTCGGATGGAATCGATCGGCTCGAATCGGGTCGGAACGAATCGAATCGAGTCGGATCGAATCGGGTCGAATCGAATCGGGTAGGATCGAGTCGGATGGACCGAGTCGAATCGAATCGGGTCGTATCGAATCGGGTCGAATCGGATGGAATGGAATCGGATTGGACCGAATCGGATCGGTTCGAGTCGAATGGAATCGAATGGAGTCGGACCGAATCGATCGACTCGAATAGGGCCGGAACGAATCGAATCGAGTCGGGTCGAACTGGATCGAATCGAATCGGATCGGATCGAATCGGGTCGAATCGGATGGAATGGAATCGGATTGGATCGAATCGCATCGGACCGAATCGAATCAAATCGGGGGCGAATCGGGTCGAATCAAATCGGGTCGGGTCGAACCGAATCTGATGGAATCGGATAAAATCGAATCGAACCGAATGGGATCGGATCGAATCGAATGGAATCGAATCGGCTTGAATCGGGTCGAATCGGGTCGGATCGGGTCGAATCGGATGGAACCGAATCGGCTCGAATCGAGTCGGATCGGGCCGAATCGAATCGGATTGGGTCGAATCGAATCTGATCGAATGGAATCCGATCGGGCCGAATCGAAACGGACCAAATCGAATGGAATCGGGTCGAATCGAATCGAATCGTGTCCAACCGAATGGAATCGAGTCGGACCGAATCGGAAGGATTCGAGTCGAATCGTTTCGAATCGGATCATATCGGATCGAATGGGTCGAACCGAATCGAATCAAATCGGGTCGAATCGGGTCGAATCAAATCGGTTCGGGTCGAACCGAATCTGATGGAATCGGATCAAATCGAATCGAACCGAATCGGATCGAATCGGGTCGAATCGGGTCGGATCGGGTCGAATCGGATGGAACCGAATCGGCTCGAATCGGGTCGGATCGGGCCGAATCGAATCGGATTGGGTCGAATCGAATCAGGCCGAGTCGAGTCGAGTCGGGTTGAATCGGATCGGGTCGAATCGAATCTGATCGAATGGAATCGGATCGGGCCGAATCGATACGGACCAAATCGAATCGAATCGGGTCGAATCGAATCGAATCGTGTCCAACCGAATGGAATCGAGTCGGACCGAATCGGAAGGATTCGAGTCGAATCGTTTCGAATCGGATCATATCGGATCGAATGGGTCGAACCGAATCGAATCAAATCGGGTCGAATCGGATCTGATGGAATCGGATCAAATCGAATCGAACCGAATCGGATCGGATCGAATGGAATGCAATCGAATCGAGTCGGACCGAATCGATCGACCCGAATAGGTTCGGAACGAATCGAATCGAATCGGACCGAATCGGATCGAATCGGATCAAATCGAAACGAACCGAATCGGATCGGATCGAATCGAATGCAATCGAATAGGCTCGAATCGGGCCGAATCGGATCGGATCGGCTCGAATCGGGTCGGATCGAATCGGCTCGAATCGGGTCGGATCGGGTCGAATCGAATCAGGCCGAGTCGAGTCGAGTCGGGTTGAATCGGATCGGGTCGAATCGAATCTGATCGAATGGAATCGGATCGGGCCGAATCGAACCGGACCAAATCGAATCGAATCAGACCGAATCGAGTCGAATCGGATCGGATGGAATCAAATCGGGTCAAATCGGGCCGAATCGAATCGGATAGGATCGAGTCGAATCAGAGCGAGTCGAATCGAATCGGATCGGATCGAATCGAATCGAATCGGATGGAATCGGATCGGAGCAAATCGAATCGGACCGAGTCGAGTCGAGTCGGTTCCAACTGGACCGAATGGATTCGGATCGGATCGAACCGGATCGGACCGAATCGGATCGAATCGAATCGAATCGAATCGGATCGAATCGGGTCGAGTCGAATCGGATCGAATCCGATCGAATCGGGTCGAATCGAAACGAACCGATTCGGATCGGATCGAATCGAATGGAATCGAATCGGATCGAATAGGGTCGAATCGGGTCGAATCGGGTCGAATCAAGTCGGGTCTGGTCGAACCGAATCTGATGGAATCGGATAAAATCGAATCGAACCGAATCGGATCTTATCGAATCGGATCGAATCGAATCGGATGGAATCGATCGGCTCGAATCGGGTCGGAACGAATCGAATCGAGTCGGATCGAATCGGGTCGAATCGAATCGGATAGGATCGAGTCGGATTGGACCGAGTCGAATCGAATCGGGTCGTATCGAATCGGGTCGAATCGGATGGAATGGAATCGGATTGGACCGAATCGGATCGGTTGGAGTCGAATGGAATCGAATGGAGTCGGACCGAGTCGATCGACTCGAATAGGGCCGGAACGAATCGAATCGAGTCGGGTCGAACTGGATCGAATCGAATCGGATCGGATCGAATCGAATCGAATCGGATGGAATCGAACGGCTCGAACCGAACGGAATCGAATCGGCTCGAATCGGGTCGAATCGGGTCGGATCGGGTCGAATCGGATGGAATCGAATCGGCTCGAGTCGGGTCGGATCGGGTCGAATCGAATCGGATATGATCGAGTCGGATTGGACCGAATCGGGTCGGATCGGGTCGAATCGGATGGAATCGAATCGGCTCGAGTCGGGTCGGATCGGGTCGAATCGAATCGGATAGGATCGAGTCGGATTGGACCGAGTCGAATCGAATCGGGTCGTATCGAATCGGGTCGAATCGGATGGAATGGAATCGGATTGGATCGAATCGCATCGGACCGAATCGAATCAAATCGGGTCGAATCGGGTCGAATCAAATCGGGTCGGGTCGAACCGAATCTGATGGAATCGGATAAAATCGAATCGAACCGAATGGGATCGGATCGAATCGAATGGAATCGAATCGGCTCGAATCGGGTCGAATCGGGTCGGATCGGGTCGAATCGGATGGAATCGAATCGGCTCGAATCGGGTCGGATCGGGCCGAATCGAATCGGATTGGGTCGAATCGAATCAGGCCGAGTCGAGCCGAGTCGGGTTGAATCGGATCGGGTCGAATCGAATCTGATCGAATGGACTCGGATCGGGCCGAATCGAAACGGACCAAATCGAATCGAATCGGGTCGAATCGAATCGAATCGTGTCGAACCGAACGGAATCGAGTCGGACCGAATCGGAAGGATTCGAGTCGAATCGTTTCGAATCGGATCATATCGGATCGAATGGGTCGAACCGAATCGAATCAAGTCGGGTCGAATCGGGTCGAATCAAATCGGGTCGGGTCGAACCGAATCTGATGGAATCGGATAAAATCGAACCGAACCGAATCGGATCGGATGGAATCGAATGGAATCGAATCGAATCGGACAGTATCGATCGACTCGAATCGGGTCGGAACGAATCGAATCGAGTCGGGTCGAACTGGATCGAATCGAATCGGATCGGATCGAATCGGATCGAATAGAATCGGATGGAATCGATCGGCTCGAATCGGGTCGGAACGAATCGAATCGAGTCGGGTCGAATCGGGTCGAATCGAATCGGATAGGATCGAGTCGGATTGGACCGAGTCGAATCGAATCGGGTCGTATCGAATCGAGTCGAATCGGATGGAATGGAATCGGATTGGCTCGAATCGCATCGGACCGAATCGAATCAAATCGGGTCGAATCGGGTCGAATCAAATCGGGTCGGGTCGAACCGAATCTGATGGAATCGGATAAACTCGAATCGAATCGGGTCGGATCGGGTCGAATCGGATGGAACCGAATCGGCTCGAATCGGGTCGAATCGAATCGGACAGGATCGAGTCGGATTGGACCGAGTCGAATCGAATCGGGTCGTATCGAGTCGGGTCGAATCGGATGGAATGGAATCGGATTGGACCGAATCGGATCGGTTCGAGTCGAATGGAATCGAATGGAGTCGGACCGAATCGATCGACTCGAATAGGGCCGGAACGAATCGAATCGAGTCGGGTCGAACTGGATCGAATCGAATCGGATCGGATCGAATCGAATCGAATCGGATGGAATCGAACGGCTCGAACCGAACGGAATCGAATCGGCTCGAATCGGGTCGAATCGGGTCGGATCGGGTCGAATCGGATGGAATCGAATCGGCTCGAGTCGGGTCGGATCGGGTCGAATCGAATCGGATAGGATCGAGTCGGATTGGACCGAATCGGGTCGGATCGGGTCGAATCGGATGGAATCGAATCGGCTCGAGTCGGGTCGGATCGGGTCGAATCGAATCGGATAGGATCGAGTCGGATTGGACCGAGTCGAATCGAATCGGGTCGTATCGAATCGGGTCGAATCGGATGGAATAGAATCGGATTGGATCGAATCGCATCGGACCGAATCGAATCAAATCGGGTCGAATCGGGTCGAATCAAATCGGGTCGGGTCGAACCGAATCTGATGGAATCGGATAAAATCGAATCGAACCGAATGGGATCGGATCGAATCGAATGGAATCGAATCGGCTCGAATCGGGTCGAATCGGGTCGGATCGGGTCGAATCGGATGGAACCGAATCGGCTCGAATCGGGTCGGATCGGGCCGAATCGAATCGGATTGGGTCGAATCGAATCAGGCCGAGTCGAGTCGAGTCGGGTTGAATCGGATCGGGTCGAATCGAATCTGATCGAATGGAATCGGATCGGGCCGAATCGAAACGGACCAAATCGAATCGAATCGGGTCGAATCGAATCGAATCGTGTCGAACCGAATGGAATCGAGTCGGACCGAATCGGAAGGATTCGAGTCGAATCGTTTCGAATCGGATCATATCGGATCGAATGGGTCGAACCGAATCGAATCAAGTCGGGTCGAATCGGGTCGAATCAAATCGGGTCGGGTCGAACCGAATCTGATGGAATCGGATAAAATCGAATCGAACCGAATCGGATCGGATCGAATCGAATGGAATCGAATCGAATCGGACAGTATCGATCGACTCGGATCGGGTCGGAACGAATCGAATCGAGTCGGGTCGAACTGGATCGAATCGAATCGGATCGGATCGAATCGGATCGAATCGAATCGGATGGAATCGATCGGCTCGAATCGGGTCGGAACGAATCGAATCGAGTAGGATCGAATCGGGTCGAATCGAATCGGATAGGATCGAGTCGGATTGGGCCGAGTCGAATCGAATCGGGTCGTATCGAATCGGGTCGAATCGGACGGAATGGAATCGGATTGGATCGAATCGGATCGGTTCGAGTCGAATGGAATCGAATCGAGTCGGACCGAATCGATCGACTCCAATAGGGCCGGAACGAATCGAATCGAGTCGGGTCGAACTGGATCGAATCGAATCGGGTCGTATCGAATCGAGTCGAATCGGATGGAATGGAATCGGATTGGATCGAATCGCATCGGACCGAATCGAATCAAATCGGGTCGAATCGGGTCGAATCAAATCGGGTCGGGTCGAACCGAATCTGATGGAATCGGATAAACTCGAATCGAACCGAATGGGATCGGATCGAATCGAATCGAATCGAATCGGCTCGAATCGGGTCGGATCGGGCCGAATCGAATCGGATTGGGTCGAATCGAATCAGGCCGAGTCGAGTCGAGTCGGGTTAAATCGGATCGGGTCGAATCGAATCTGATCGAATGGAATCGGATCGGGCCGAATCGAAACGGACCAAATCGAATCGAATCGGGTCGAATCGAATCGAATCGTGTCGAACCGAATGGAATCGAGTCGGACCGAATCGGAAGGATTCGAGTCGAATCGTTTCGAATCGGATCATATCGGATCGAATGGGTCGGATCGGGTCGAATCGGATGGAACCGAATCGGCTCGAGTCGGGTCGGATCGGGTCGAATCGAATGGGATAGGATCGAGTCGGATTGGACCGAGTCGAATCGAATCGGGTCGTATCGAATCGGGTCGAATCGGATGGAATGGAATCGGATTGGATCGAATCGCATCGGACCGAATCGAATCAAATCGGGTCGAATCGGGTCGAATCAAATCGGGTCGGGTCGAACCGAATCTGATGGAATCGGATAAAATCGAATCGAACCGAATGGGATCGGATCGAAGCGAATGGAATCGAATCGGCTCGAATCGGGTCGAATCGGGTCGGATCAAATCGGGTCGGGTCGAACCGAATCTGATGGAATCGGATAAACTCGAATCGAATCGGGTCGGATCGGGTCGAATCGGATCGAATCGAATCGGATGGAATCGATCGGCTCGAATCGGGTCGGAACGAATCGAATCGAATCGGCTCGAATCGGGTCGAATCGAATCGGATAGGATCGAGTCGGATTGGACCGAGTCGAATCGAATCGGGTCGTATCGAGTCGGGTCGAATCGGATGGAATGGAATCGGATTGGATCGAATCGCATCGGACCGAATCGAATCAAATCGGGTCGAATCGGATCGAATCGAATCGGATGGAATCGATCGGCTCGAATCGGGTCGGAACGAATCGAATCGAATCGGCTCGAATCGGGTCGAATCGAATCGGGTAGGATCGAGTCGGATTGGACCGAGTCGAATCGAATCGGGTCGTATCGAATCGAGTCGAATCGGATGGAATGGAATCGGATTGGATCGAATCGCATCGGACCGAATCGAATCAAATCGGGTCGAATCGGGTCGAATCAAATCGGGTCGGGTCGAACCGAATCTGATGGAATCGGATAAACTCGAATCGAATCGGGTCGGATCGGGTCGAATCGGATGGAACCGAATCGGCTCGAATCGGGTCGAATCGAATCGGATAGGATCGAGTCGGATTGGACCGAGTCGAATCGAATCGGGTCGTATCGAGTCGGGTCGAATCGGATGGAATGGAATCGGATTGGACCGAATCGGATCGGTTCGAGTCGAATGGAATCGAATGGAGTCGGACCGAATCGATCGACTCGAATAGGGCCGGAACGAATCGAATCGAGTCGGGTCGAACTGGATCGAATCGAATCGGATCGGATCGAATCGAATCGAATCGGATGGAATCGAACGGCTCGAACCGAACGGAATCGAATCGGCTCGAATCGGGTCGAATCGGGTCGGATCGGGTCGAATCGGATGGAATCGAATCGGCTCGAGTCGGGTCGGATCGGGTCGAATCGAATCGGATAGGATCGAGTCGGATTGGACCGAATCGGGTCGGATCGGGTCGAATCGGATGGAATCGAATCGGCTCGAGTCGGGTCGGATCGGGTCGAATCGAATCGGATAGGATCGAGTCGGATTGGACCGAGTCGAACCGAATCGGGTCGTATCGAATCGGGTCGAATCGGATGGAATGGAATCGGATTGGATCGAATCGCATCGGACCGAATCGAATCAAATCGGGTCGAATCGGGTCGAATCAAATCGGGTCGGGTCGAACCGAATCTGATGGAATCGGATAAAATCGAATCGAACCGAATGGGATCGGATCGAATCGAATGGAATCGAATCGGCTCGAATCGGGTCGAATCGGGTCGGATCGGGTCGAATCGGATGGAATCGAATCGGCTCGAATCGGGTCGGATCGGGCCGAATCGAATCGGATTGGGTCGAATCGAATCAGGCCGAGTCGAGCCGAGTCGGGTTGAATCGGACCGGGTCGAATCGAATCTGATCGAATGGACTCGGATCGGGCCGAATCGAAACGGACCAAATCGAATCGAATCGGGTCGAATCGAATCGAATCGTGTCGAACCGAACGGAATCGAGTCGGACCGAATCGGAAGGATTCGAGTCGAATCGTTTCGAATCGGATCATATCGGATCGAATGGGTCGAACCGAATCGAATCAAGTCGGGTCGAATCGGGTCGAATCAAATCGGGTCGGGTCGAACCGAATCTGATGGAATCGGATAAAATCGAACCGAACCGAATCGGATCGGATGGAATCGAATGGAATCGAATCGAATCGGACAGTATCGATCGACTCGAATCGGGTCGGAACGAATCGAATCGAGTCGGGTCGAACTGGATCGAATCGAATCGGATCGGATCGAATCGGATCGAATAGAATCGGATGGAATCGATCGGCTCGAATCGGGTCGGAACGAATCGAATCGAGTCGGGTCGAATCGGGTCGAATCGAATCGGATAGGATCGAGTCGGATTGGACCGAGTCGAGTCGAATCGGGTCGTATCGAATCGAGTCGAATCGGATGGAATGGAATCGGATTGGATCGAATCGCATCGGACCGAATCGAATCAAATCGGGTCGAATCAAATCGGGTCGGGTCGAACCGAATCTGATGGAATCGGATAAACTCGAATCGAATCGGGTCGGATCGGGTCGAATCGGATGGAACCGAATCGGCTCGAATCGGGTCGAATCGAATCGGATAGGATCGAGTCGGATTGGACCGAGTCGAATCGAATCGGGTCGTACCGAGTCGGGTCGAATCGGATGGAATGGAATCGGATTGGACCGAATCGGATCGGTTCGAGTCGAATGGAATCGAATGGAGTCGGACCGAATCGATCGACTCGAATAGGGCCGGAACGAATCGAATCGAGTCGGGTCGAACTGGATCGAATCGAATCGGATCGGATCGAATCGAATCGAATCGGATGGAATCGAACGGCTCGAACCGAACGGAATCGAATCGGCTCGAATCGGGTCGAATCGGGTCGGATCGGGTCGAATCGGATGGAATCGAATCGGCTCGAGTCGGGTCGGATCGGGTCGAATCGAATCGGATAGGATCGAGTCGGATTGGACCGAGTCGAATCGAATCGGGTCGTATCGAATCGGGTCGAATCGGATGGAATAGAATCGGATTGGATCGAATCGCATCGGACCGAATCGAATCAAATCGGGTCGAATCGGGTCGAATCAAATCGGGTCGGGTCGAACCGAATCTGATGGAATCGGATAAAATCGAATCGAACCGAATGGGATCGGATCGAATCGGATGGAACCGAATCGGCTCGAATCGGGTCGGATCGGGCCGAATCGAATCGGATTGGGTCGAATCGAATCAGGCCGAGTCGAGTCGAGTCGGGTTGAATCGGATCGGGTCGAATGGAATCTGATCGAATGGAATCGGATCGGGCCGAATCGAAACGGACCAAATCGAATCGAATCGGGTCGAATCGAATCGAATCGTGTCGAACCGAATGGAATCGAGTCGGACCGAATCGGAAGGATTCGAGTCGAATCGTTTCGAATCGGATCATATCGGATCGAATGGGTCGAACCGAATCGAATCAAGTCGGGTCGAATCGGGTCGAATCAAGTCGGGTCGGGTCGAACCGAATCTGATGGAATCGGATAAAATCGAATCGAACCGAATCGGATCGGATCGAATCGAATGGAATCGAATCGAATCGGACAGTATCGATCGACTCGGATCGGGTCGGAACGAATCGAATCGAGTCGGGTCGAACTGGATCGAATCGAATCGGATCGGATCGAATCGGATCGAATCGAATCGGATGGAATCGATCGGCTCGAATCGGGTCGGAACGAATCGAATCGAGTAGGATCGAATCGCGTCGAATCGAATCGGATAGGATCGAGTCGGATTGGGCCGAGTCGAATCGAATCGGGTCGTATCGAATCGGGTCGAATCGGACGGAATGGAATCGGATTGGATCGAATCGGATCGGTTCGAGTCGAATGGAATCGAATCGAGTCGGACCGAATCGATCGACTCGAATAGGGCCGGAACGAATCGAATCGAGTCGGGTCGAACTGGATCGAATCGAATCGGGTCGTATCGAATCGAGTCGAATCGGATGGAATGGAATCGGATTGGATCGAATCGCATCGGACCGAATCGAATCAAATCGGGTCGAATCGGGTCGAATCAAATCGGGTCGGGTCGAACCGAATCTGATGGAATCGGATAAACTCGAATCGAACCGAATGGGATCGGATCGAATCGAATGGAATCGAATCGGCTCGAATCGGGTCGGATCGGGCCGAATCGAATCGGATTGGGTCGAATCGAATCAGGCCGAGTCGAGTCGAGTCGGGTTAAATCGGATCGGGTCGAATCGAATCTGATCGAATGGAATCGGATCGGGCCGAATCGAAACGGACCAAATCGAATCGAATCGGGTCGAATCGAATCGAATCGTGTCGAACCGAATGGAATCGAGTCGGACCGAATCGGAAGGATTCGAGTCGAATCGTTTCGAATCGGATCATATCGGATCGAATGGGTCGGATCGGGTCGAATCGGATGGAACCGAATCGGCTCGAGTCGGGTCGGATCGGGTCGAATCGAATCGGATAGGATCGAGTCGGATTGGACCGAGTCGAATCGAATCGGGTCGTATCGAATCGGGTCGAATCGGATGGAATGGAATCGGATTGGATCGAATCGCATCGGACCGAATCGAATCAAATCGGGTCGAATCGGGTCGAATCAAATCGGGTCGGGTCGAACCGAATCTGATGGAATCGGATAAAATCGAATCGAACCGAATGGGATCGGATCGAAGCGAATGGAATCGAATCGGCTCGAATCGGGTCGAATCGGGTCGGATCAAATCGGGTCGGGTCGAACCGAATCTGATGGAATCGGATAAACTCGAATCGAATCGGGTCGGATCGGGTCGAATCGGATCGAATCGAATCGGATGGAATCGATCGGCTCGAATCGGGTCGGAACGAATCGAATCGAATCGGCTCGAATCGGGTCGAATCGAATCGGATAGGATCGAGTCGGATTGGACCGAGTCGAATCGAATCGGGTCGTATCGAGTCGGGTCGAATCGGATGGAATGGAATCGGATTGGACCGAATCGGATTGGTTCGAGTCGAATGGAATCGAATGGAGTCGGACCGAATCGATCGACTCGAATAGGGCCGGAACGAATCGAATCGAGTCGGGTCGAACTGGATCGAATCGAATCGGATCGGATCGAATCGAATCGAATCGGATGGAATCGAACGGCTCGAACCGAACGGAATCGAATCGGCTCGAATCGGGTCGAATCGGGTCGGATCGGGTCGAATCGGATGGAATCGAATCGGCTCGAGTCGGGTCGGATCGGGTCGAATCGAATCGGATAGGATCGAGTCGGATTGGACCGAATCGGGTCGGATCGGGTCGAATCGGATGGAATCGAATCGGCTCGAGTCGGGTCGGATCGGGTCGAATCGAATCGGATAGGATCGAGTCGGATTGGACCGAGTCGAATCGAATCGGGTCGTATCGAATCGGGTCGAATCGGATGGAATAGAATCGGATTGGATCGAATCGCATCGGACCGAATCGAATCAAATCGGGTCGAATCGGGTCGAATCAAATCGGGTCGGGTCGAACCGAATCTGATGGAATCGGATAAAATCGAATCGAACCGAATGGGATCGGATCGAATCGAATGGAATCGAATCGGCTCGAATCGGGTCGAATCGGGTCGGATCGGGTCGGATCGGATGGAACCGAATCGGCTCGAATCGGGTCGGATCGGGCCGAATCGAATCGGATTGGGTCGAATCGAATCAGGCCGAGTCGGGTCGAGTCGGGTTGAATCGGATCGGGTCGAATCGAATCTGATCGAATGGAATCGGATCGGGCCGAATCGAAACGGACCAAATCGAATCGAATCGGGTCGAATCGAATCGAATCGTGTCGAACCGAATGGAATCGAGTCGGACCGAATCGGAAGGATTCGAGTCGAATCGTTTCGAATCGGATCATATCGGATCGAATGGGTCGAACCGAATCGAATCAAATCGGGTCGAATCGGGTCGAATCAAATCGGGTCGGGTCGAACCGAATCTGATGGAATCGGATAAAATCGAATCGAACCGAATCGGATCGGATCGAATCGAATGGAATCGAATCGAATCGGACAGTATCGATCGAGTCGGATCGGGTCGGAACGAATCGAATCGAGTCGGGTAGAACTGGATCGAATCGAATCGGATCGATCGAATCGGATCGAATCGAATCGGATGGAATCGATCGGCTCGAATCGGGTCGGAACGAATCGAATCGAGTCGGATCGAATCGGGTCGAATCGAATCGGATAGGATCGAGTCGGATTGGGCCGAGTCGAATCGAATCGGGTCGTATCGAATCGGGTCGAATCGGACGGAATGGAATCGGATTGGATCGAATCGGATCGGTTCGAGTCGAATGGAATCGAATCGAGTCGGACCGAATCGATCGACTCCAATAGGGCCGGAACGAATCGAATCGAGTCGGGTCGAACTGGATCGAATCGAATCAGGTCGTATCGAATCGAGTCGAATCGGATGGAATGGAATCGGATTGGATCGAATCGCATCGGACCGAATCGAATCAAATCGGGTCGAATCGGGTCGAATCAAATCGGGTCGGGTCGAACCGAATCTGATGGAATCGATAAACTCGAATCGAACCGAATGGGATCGGATCGAATCGAATGGAATCGAATCGGCTCGAATCGGGTCGAATCGGGTCGGATCGGGTCGAATCGGATGGAACCGAATCGGCTCGAATCGGGTCGGATCGGGCCGAATCGAATCGGATTGGGTCGAATCGAATCAGGCCGAGTCGAGTCGAGTCGGGTTAAATCGTATCGGGTCGAATCGAATCTGATCCAATGGAATCGGATCGGGCCGAATCGAAACGGACCAAATCGAATCGAATCGCGTCGAATCGAATCGAATCGTGTCGTACCGAATAGAATCGAGTCGGACCGAATCGGAAGGATTCGAGTCGAATCGTTTCGAATCGGATCATATCGGATCGAATGGGTCGAACCGAATCGAATCAAATCGGGTCGAATCGGGTCGAATGAAATCGGGTCGGGTCGAACCGAATCTGATGGAATCGGATAAAATCGAATCGAACCGAATGGGATCGGATCGAATCGAATGGAATCGAATCGGCTCGAATCGGGTCGAATCGGGTCGGATCGGGTCGAATCGGATGGGACCGAATCGGCTCGAATCGGGCCGGATCGCGCCGAATCGAATCGGATTGGGTCGAATCGAATCAGGCCGAGTCGAGTCGAGTCGGGTTGAATCGGATCGGGTCGAATCGAATCTGATCGAATGGAATCGGATCGGGCCAAATCGAAACGGACCAAATCGAATCGAATCGGGTCGAATCGAATCGAATCGTGTCGAACCGAATGGAATCGAGTCGGACCGAATCGGAAGGATTGGAGTCGAATCGTTTCGAATCGGATCATATCGGGTCGAATGGGTCGAACCGAATCGAATCAAATCGGGTCGAATCGGGTCGAATCAAATCGGGTCGGGTCGAACCGAATCTGATGGAATCGGGTAAAATCGAATCGAACCGAATCGGATCGGATCGAATCGAATGGAGTCGAATCGAATCGGACAGTATCGATCGACTCGAATCGGGTCGGAACGAATCGAATCGAGTCGGGTCGAACTGGATCGAATCGAATCGGATCTGATCGAATCGGATCGAATAGAATCGGATGGAATCGATCGGCCCGAATCGGGTCGGAACGAATCGGCTCGAGTCGGGTCGGATCGGGTCGAATCGAATCGGATAGAATCGGGTCGGATTGGACCGAGTCGAATCGAATCGGGTCGTATCGAATCGGGTCGAATCGGATGGAATGGAATCGGATTGGATCGAATCGCATCGGACCGAATCGAATCAAATCGGGTCGAATCGGGTCGAATCAAATCGGGTCGGGTCGAACCGAATCTGATGGAATCGGATAAAATCGAATCGAACCGAATGGGATCGGATCGAATCGAATGGAATCGAATCGGCTCGAATCGGGTCGAGTCGGGTCGGATCGGGTCGAATCGGATGGAACCGAATCGGCTCGAATCGGGTCGGATCGGGCCGAATCGAATCGGATTGGGTCGAATCGAATCAGGCCGAGTCGAGTCGAGTCGGGTTGAATCGGATCGGGTCGAATCGAATCTGATCGAATGGAATCGGATCGGGCCGAATCGAAACGGACCAAATCGAACCGAATCGGGTCGAATCGAATCGAATCGTGTCGAACCGAATGGAATCGAGTCGGACCGAATCGGAAGGATTCGAGTCGAATCGTTTCGAATCGGATCATATCGGATCGAATCGGGTCGAACCGAATCGGATGGAATCGATCGGCTCGAATCGGGTCGGAACGAATCGAATCGAGTCGGATCGAATCGCGTCGAATCGGATCGGATAGGATCGAGTCGGATTGGACCGAGTCGAATCGAATCGGGTCGTATCGAATCGGGTCGAATCGGATGGAATCGAATCGGCTCGAATCGGGTCGGATCGGGCCGAATCGAGTCGGATCGGGTCGAATCGAGTCAGACCGAGTCGAGTCGAGTCGGGTTGAATCGGATCGGATCGAATCGAGTCGAATCGGATGGAATCGGATCGGATCGAATCGGACCGAGTCGGGCCGAATCGAATCGAATCGAATCGAATCGGGCCGAATCGAATGGGGTCGAACTGGACCGATTGGATTCGGATCGGATCGAATCGGATCGAACCGAATCGGGTCGAATGGATCGAACCGAATAGAATCAAATCGGGTCGAATCGGGTCGAATCGAATCGGATCGGGTCGAACCGAATCGGACGAAATCGGATCAAATCGAATCGAACCGAATCGGATCGGATCGAGTCGAATGGAATCGAATCGAGTCGGACCGAGTCGATCGACTCGAATAGGTCCGGAACGAATCGAATCGAGTCCGGTCGAACTGGATCGAATCGAATCGGACCGAATCGGATCGAATCGGATCAAATCGAAACGAACCGAATGGGATCGGGTCGAATCGAATCGGATAGAATCGGGTCGGATTGGACCGAGTCGAATCGAATCGGGTCGTATCGAATCGGGTCGAATCGGATGGAATGGAATCGGATTGGATCGAATCGCATCGGACCGAATCGAATCAAATCGGGTCGAATCGGGTCGAATCAAATCGGGTCGGGTCGAACCGAATCTGATGGAATCGGATAAAATCGAATCGAACCGAATGGGATCGGATCGAATCGAATGGAATCGAATCGGCTCGAATCGGGTCGAGTCGGGTCGGATCGGGTCGAATCGGATGGAACCGAATCGGCTCGAATCGGGTCGGATCGGGCCGAATCGAATCGGATTGGGTCGAATCGAATCAGGCCGAGTCGAGTCGAGTCGGGTTGAATCGGATCGGGTCGAATCGAATCTGATCGAATGGAATCGGATCGGGCCGAATCGAAACGGACCAAATCGAACCGAATCGGGTCGAATCGAATCGAATCGTGTCGAACCGAATGGAATCGAGTCGGACCGAATCGGAAGGATTCGAGTCGAATCGTTTCGAATCGGATCATATCGGATCGAATCGGGTCGAACCGAATCGGATGGAATCGATCGGCTCGAATCGGGTCGGAACGAACCGAATCGAGTCGGATCGAATCGCGTCGAATCGGATCGGATAGGATCGAGTCGGATTGGACCGAGTCGAATCGAATCGGGTCGTATCGAATCGGGTCGAATCGGATGGAATCGAATCGGCTCGAATCGGGTCGGATCGGGCCGAATCGAATCGGATCGGGTCGAATCGGGTCGAATAGAATCGGATGGAATCGATCGGCTCGAATCGGGTCGGAACGAATCGAATCGAGTCGGATCGAATCGGGTCGAATCAAATCGGGTCGGGTCGAACCGAATCTGATGGAATCGGATAAAATCGAACCGAACCGAATCGGATCGGATGGAATCGAATGGAATCGAATCGAATCGGACAGTATCGATCGACTCGAATCGGGTCGGAACGAATCGAATCGAGTCGGGTCGAACTGGATCGAATCGAATCGGATCGGATCGAATCGGATCGAATAGAATCGGATGGAATCGATCGGCTCGAATCGGGTCGGAACGAATCGAATCGAGTCGGGTCGAATCGGGTCGAATCGAATCGGATAGGATCGAGTCGGATTGGACCGAGTCGAATCGAATCGGGTCGTATCGAATCGAGTCGAATCGGATGGAATGGAATCGGATTGGATCGAATCGCATCGGACCGAATCGAATCAAATCGGGTCGAATCGGGTCGAATCAAATCGGGTCGGGTCGAACCGAATCTGATGGAATCGGATAAACTCGAATCGAATCGGGTCGGATCGGGTCGAATCGGATGGAACCGAATCGGCTCGAATCGGGTCGAATCGAATCGGATAGGATCGAGTCGGATTGGACCGAGTCGAATCGAATCGGGTCGTATCGAGTCGGGTCGAATCGGATGGAATGGAATCGGATTGGACCGAATCGGATCGGTTCGAGTCGAATGGAATCGAATGGAGTCGGACCGAATCGATCGACTCGAATAGGGCCGGAACGAATCGAATCGAGTCGGGTCGAACTGGATCGAATCGAATCGGATCGGATCGAATCGAATCGAATCGGATGGAATCGAACGGCTCGAACCGAACGGAATCGAATCGGCTCGAATCGGGTCGAATCGGGTCGGATCGGGTCGAATCGGATGGAATCGAATCGGCTCGAGTCGGGTCGGATCGGGTCGAATCGAATCGGATAGGATCGAGTCGGATTGGACCGAATCGGGTCGGATCGGGTCGAATCGGATGGAATCGAATCGGCTCGAGTCGGGTCGGATCGGGTCGAATCGAATCGGATAGGATCGAGTCGGATTGGACCGAGTCGAATCGAATCGGGTCGTATCGAATCGGGTCGAATCGGATGGAATGGAATCGGATTGGATCGAATCGCATCGGACCGAATCGAATCAAATCGGGTCGAATCGGGTCGAATCAAATCGGGTCGGGTCGAACCGAATCTGATGGAATCGGATAAAATCGAATCGAACCGAATGGGATCGGATCGAATCGAATGGAATCGAATCGGCTCGAATCGGGTCGAATCGGGTCGGATCGGGTCGAATCGGATGGAACCGAATCGGCTCGAATCGGGTCGGATCGGGCCGAATCGAATCGGATTGGGTCGAATCGAATCAGGCCGAGTCGAGTCGAGTCGGGTTGAATCGGATCGGGTCGAATCGAATCTGATCGAATGGAATCGGATCGGGCCGAATCGAAACGGACCAAATCGAATCGAATCGGGTCGAATCGAATCGAATCGTGTCGAACCGAATGGAATCGAGTCGGACCGAATCGGAAGGATTCGAGTCGAATCGTTTCGAATCGGATCATATCGGATCGAATCGGGTCGAACCGAATCGGATGGAATCGATCGGCTCGAATCGGGTCGGAACGAATCGAATCGAGTCGGATCGAATCGCGTCGAATCGGATCGGATCGGATCGAGTCGGATTGGACCGAGTCGAATCGAATCGGGTCGTATCGAATCGGGTCGAATCGGATGGAATCGAATCGGCTCGAATCGGGTCGGATCGGGCCGAATCGAATCGGATCGGGTCGAATCGGGTCGAATAGAATCGGATGGAATCGATCGGCTCGAATCGGGTCGGAACGAATCGAATCGAGTCGGATCGAATCGGGTCGAATCAAATCGGGTCGGGTCGAACCGAATCTGATGGAATCGGATAAAATCGAACCGAACCGAATCGGATCGGATGGAATCGAATGGAATCGAATCGAATCGGACAGTATCGATCGACTCGAATCGGGTCGGAACGAATCGAATCGAGTCGGGTCGAACTGGATCGAATCGAATCGGATCGGATCGAATCGGATCGAATCGAATCGGATGGAATCGATCGGCTCGAATCGGGTCGGAACGAATCGAATCGAGTCGGGTCGAATCGGGTCGAATCGAATCGGATAGGATCGAGTCGGATTGGACCGAGTCGAATCGAATCGGGTCGTATCGAATCGAGTCGAATCGGATGGAATGGAATCGGATTGGATCGAATCGCATCGGACCGAATCGAATCAAATCGGGTCGAATCGGGTCGAATCAAATCGGGTCGGGTCGAACCGAATCTGATGGAATCGGATAAACTCGAATCGAATCGGGTCGGATCGGGTCGAATCGGATGGAACCGAATCGGCTCGAATCGGGTCGAATCGAATCGGATAGGATCGAGTCGGATTGGACCGAGTCGAATCGAATCGGGTCGTATCGAGTCGGGTCGAATCGGATGGAATGGAATCGGATTGGACCGAATCGGATCGGTTCGAGTCGAATGGAATCGAATGGAGTCGGACCGAATCGATCGACTCGAATAGGGCCGGAACGAATCGAATCGAGTCGGGTCGAACTGGATCGAATCGAATCGGATCGGATCGAATCGAATCGAATCGGATGGAATCGAACGGATCGAACCGAACGGAATCGAATCGGCTCGAATCGGGTCGAATCGGGTCGGATCGGGTCGAATCGGATGGAATCGAATCGGCTCGAGTCGGGTCGGATCGGGTCGAATCGAATCGGATAGGATCGAGTCGGATTGGACCGAGTCGAACCGAATCGGGTCGTATCGAATCGGGTCGAATCGGATGGAATGGAATCGGATTGGATCGAATCGCATCGGACCGAATCGAATCAAATCGGGTCGAATCGGGTCGAATCAAATCGGGTCGGGTCGAACCGAATCTGATGGAATCGGATAAAATCGAATCGAACCGAATGGGGTCGGATCGAATCGAATGGAATCGAATCGGCTCGAATCGGGTCGAATCGGGTCGGATCGGGTCGAATCGGATGGAATCGAATCGGCTCGAATCGGGTCGGATCGGGCCGAATCGAATCGGATTGGGTCGAATCGAATCAGGCCGAGTCGAGCCGAGTCGGGTTGAATCGGACCGGGTCGAATCGAATCTGATCGAATGGACTCGGATCGGGCCGAATCGAAACGGACCAAATCGAATCGAATCGGGTCGAATCGAATCGAATCGTGTCGAACCGAACGGAATCGAGTCGGACCGAATCGGAAGGATTCGAGTCGAATCGTTTCGAATCGGATCATATCGGATCGAATGGGTCGAACCGAATCGAATCAAGTCGGGTCGAATCGGGTCGAATCAAATCGGGTCGGGTCGAACCGAATCTGATGGAATCGGATAAAATCGAACCGAACCGAATCGGATCGGATGGAATCGAATGGAATCGAATCGAATCGGACAGTATCGATCGACTCGAATCGGGTCGGAACGAATCGAATCGAGTCGGGTCGAACTGGATCGAATCGAATCGGATCGGATCGAATCGGATCGAATAGAATCGGATGGAATCGATCGGCTCGAATCGGGTCGGAACGAATCGGATAGGATCGAGTCGGATTGGACCGAGTCGAATCGAATCGGGTCGTATCGAATCGGGTCGAATCGGATGGAATAGAATCGGATTGGATCGAATCGCATCGGACCGAATCGAATCAAATCGGGTCGAATCGGGTCGAATCAAATCGGGTCGGGTCGAACCGAATCTGATGGAATCGGATAAACTCGAATCGAATCGGGTCGGATCGGGTCGAATCGGATGGAACCGAATCGGCTCGAATCGGGTCGAATCGAATCGGATAGGATCGAGTCGGATTGGACCGAGTCGAATCGAATCGGGTCGTATCGAGTCGGGTCGAATCGGATGGAATGGAATCGGATTGGACCGAATCGGATCGGTTCGAGTCGAATGGAATCGAATGGAGTCGGACCGAATCGATCGACTCGAATAGGGCCGGAACGAATCGAATCGAGTCGGGTCGAACTGGATCGAATCGAATCGGATCGGATCGAATCGAATCGAATCGGATGGAATCGAACGGCTCGAACCGAACGGAATCGAATCGGCTCGAATCGGGTCGAATCGGGTCGGATCGGGTCGAATCGGATGGAATCGAATCGGCTCGAGTCGGGTCGGATCGGGTCGAATCGAATCGGATAGGATCGAGTCGGATTGGACCGAATCGGGTCGGATCGGGTCGAATCGGATGGAATCGAATCGGCTCGAGTCGGGTCGGATCGGGTCGAATCGAATCGGATAGGATCGAGTCGGATTGGACCGAGTCGAATCGAATCGGGTCGTATCGAATCGGGTCGAATCGGATGGAATAGAATCGGATTGGATCGAATCGCATCGGACCGAATCGAATCAAATCGGGTCGAATCGGGTCGAATCAAATCGGGTCGGGTCGAACCGAATCTGATGGAATCGGATAAAATCGAATCGAACCGAATGGGATCGGATCGAATCGAATGGAATCGAATCGGCTCGAATCGGGTCGAATCGGGTCGGATCGGGTCGAATCGGATGGAACCGAATCGGCTCGAATCGGGTCGGATCGGGCCGAATCGAATCGGATTGGGTCGAATCGAATCAGGCCGAGTCGAGTCGAGTCGGGTTGAATCGGATCGGGCCGAATCGAAACGGACCAAATCGAATCGAATCGGGTCGAATCGAGTCGAATCGTGTCGAACCGAATGGAATCGAGTCGGACCGAATCGGAAGGATTCGAGTCGAATCGTTTCGAATCGGATCATATCGGATCGAATGGGTCGAACCGAATCGAATCAAGTCGGGTCGAATCGGGTCGAATCAAATCGGGTCGGGTCGAACCGAATCTGATGGAATCGGATAAAATCGAATCGAACCGAATCGGATCGGATCGAATCGAATGGAATCGAATCGAATCGGACAGTATCGATCGACTCGGATCGGGTCGGAACGAATCGAATCGAGTCGGGTCGAACTGGATCGAATCGAATCGGATCGGATCGAATCGGATCGAATCGAATCGGATGGAATCGATCGGCTCGAATCGGGTCGGAACGAATCGAATCGAGTCGGATCGAATCGGGTCGAATCGAATCGGATAGGATCGAGTCGGATTGGGCCGAGTCGAATCGAATCGGGTCGTATCGAATCGGGTCGAATCGGACGGAATGGAATCGGATTGGATCGAATCGGATCGGTTCGAGTCGAATGGAATCGAATCGAGTCGGACCGAACTGGATCGAATCGAATCGGGTCGTATCGAATCGAGTCGAATCGGATGGAATGGAATCGGATTGGATCGAATCGCATCGGACCGAATCGAATCAAATCGGGTCGAATCGGGTCGAATCAAATCGGGTCGGGTCGAAGCGAATCTGATGGAATCGGATAAACTCGAATCGAACCGAATGGGATCGGATCGAATCGAATGGAATCGAATCGGCTCGAATCGGGTCGGATCGGGCCGAATCGAATCGGATTGGGTCGAATCGAATCAGGCCGAGTCGAGTCGAGTCGGGTTAAATCGGATCGGGTCGAATCGAATCTGATCGAATGGAATCGGATCGGGCCGAATCGAAACGGACCAAATCGAATCGAATCGGGTCGAATCGAATCGAATCGTGTCGAACCGAATGGAATCGAGTCGGACCGAATCGGAAGGATTCGAGTCGAATCGTTTCGAATCGGATCATATCGGATCGAATGGGTCGGATCGGGTCGAATCGGATGGAACCGAATCGGCTCGAGTCGGGTCGGATCGGGTCGAATCGAATCGGATAGGATCGAGTCGGATTGGACCGAGTCGAATCGAATCGGGTCGTATCGAATCTGGTCGAATCGGATGGAATGGAATCGGATTGGATCGAATCGCATCGGACCGAATCGAATCAAATCGGGTCGAATCGGGTCGAATCAAATCGGGTCGGGTCGAACCGAATCTGATGGAATCGGATAAAATCGAATCGAACCGAATGGGATCGGATCGAAGCGAATGGAATCGAATCGGCTCGAATCGGGTCGAATCGGGTCGGATCAAATCGGGTCGGGTCGAACCGAATCTGATGGAATCGGACAAACTCGAATCGAATCGGGTCGGATCGGGTCGAATCGGATCGAATCGAATCGGATGGAATCGATCGGCTCGAATCGGGTCGGAACGAATCGAATCGAATCGGCTCGAATCGGGTCGAATCGAATCGGATAGGATCGAGTCGGATTGGACCGAGTCGAATCGAATCGGGTCGTATCGAGTCGGGTCGAATCGGATGGAATGGAATCGGATTGGACCGAATCGGATTGGTTCGAGTCGAATGGAATCGAATGGAGTCGGACCGAATCGATCGACTCGAATAGGGCCGGAACGAATCGAATCGAGTCGGGTCGAACTGGATCGAATCGAATCGGATCGGATCGAATCGAATCGAATCGGATGGAATCGAACGGCTCGAACCGAACGGAATCGAATCGGCTCGAATCGGGTCGAATCGGGTCGGATCGGGTCGAATCGGATGGAATCGAATCGGCTCGAGTCGGGTCGGATCGGGTCGAATCGAATCGGATAGGATCGAGTCGGATTGGACCGAATCGGGTCGGATCGAGTCGAATCGGATGGAATCGAATCGGCTCGAGTCGGGTCGGATCGGGTCGAATCGAATCGGATAGGATCGAGTCGGATTGGACCGAGTCGAATCGAATCGGGTCGTATCGAATCGGGTCGAATCGGATGGAATAGAATCGGATTGGATCGAATCGCATCGGACCGAATCGAATCAAATCGGGTCGAATCGGGTCGAATCAAATCGGGTCGGGTCGAACCGAATCTGATGGAATCGGATAAAATCGAATCGAACCGAATGGGATCGGATCGAATCGAATGGAATCGAATCGGCTCGAATCGGGTCGAATCGGGTCGGATCGGGTCGGATCGGATGGAACCGAATCGGCTCGAATCGGGTCGGATCGGGCCGAATCGAATCGGATTGGGTCGAATCGAATCAGGCCGAGTCGGGTCGAGTCGGGTTGAATCGGATCGGGTCGAATCGAATCTGATCGAATGGAATCGGATCGGGCCGAATCGAAACGGACCAAATCGAATCGAATCGGGTCGAATCGAATCGAATCGTGTCGAACCGAATGGAATCGAGTCGGACCGAATCGGAAGGATTCGAGTCGAATCGTTTCGAATCGGATCATATCGGATCGAATGGGTCGAACCGAATCGAATCAAATCGGGTCGAATCGGGTCGAATCAAATCGGGTCGGGTCGAACCGAATCTGATGGAATCGGATAAAATCGAATCGAACCGAATCGGATCGGATCGAATCGAATGGAATCGAATCGAATCGGACAGTATCGATCGACTCGGATCGGGTCGGAACGAATCGAATCGAGTCGGGTCGAACTGGATCGAATCGAATCGGATCGGATCGAATCGGATCGAATCGAATCGGATGGAATCGATCGGCTCGAATCGGGTCGGAACGAATCGAATCGAGTCGGATCGAATCGGGTCGAATCGAATCGGATAGGATCGAGTCGGATTGGGCCGAGTCGAATCGAATCGGGTCGTATCGAATCGGGTCGAATCGGACGGAATGGAATCGGATTGGATCGAATCGGATCGGTTCGAGTCGAATGGAATCGAATCGAGTCGGACCGAATCGATCGACTCCAATAGGGCCGGAACGAATCGAATCGAGTCGGGTCGAACTGGATCGAATCGAATCAGGTCGTATCGAATCGAGTCGAATCGGATGGAATGGAATCGGATTGGATCGAATCGCATCGGACCGAATCGAATCAAATCGGGTCGAATCGGGTCGAATCAAATCGGGTCGGGTCGAACCGAATCTGATGGAATCGGATAAACTCGAATCGAACCGAATGGGATCGGATCGAATCGAATGGAATCGAATCGGCTCGAATCGGGTCGAATCGGGTCGGATCGGGTCGGATCGGGCCGAATCGAATCGGATTGGGTCGAATCGAATCAGGCCGAGTCGAGTCGAGTCGGGTTAAATCGTATCGGGTCGAATCGAATCTGATCCAATGGAATCGGATCGGGCCGAATCGAAACGGACCAAATCGAATCGAATCGCGTCGAATCGAATCGAATCGTGTCGTACCGAATAGAATCGAGTCGGACCGAATCGGAAGGATTCGAGTCGAATCGTTTCGAATCGGATCATATCGGATCGAATGGGTCGAACCGAATCGAATCAAATCGGGTCGAATCGGGTCGAATGAAATCGGGTCGGGTCGAACCGAATCTGATGGAATCGGATAAAATCGAATCGAACCGAATGGGATCGGATCGAATCGAATGGAATCGAATCGGCTCGAATCGGGTCGAATCGGGTCGGATCGGGTCGAATCGGATGGGACCGAATCGGCTCGAATCGGGCCGGATCGCGCCGAATCGAATCGGATTGGGTCGAATCGAATCAGGCCGAGTCGAGTCGAGTCGGGTTGAATCGGATCGGGTCGAATCGAATCTGATCGAATGGAATCGGATCGGGCCAAATCGAAACGGACCAAATCGAATCGAATCGGGTCGAATCGAATCGAATCGTGTCGAACCGAATGGAATCGAGTCGGACCGAATCGGAAGGATTGGAGTCGAATCGTTTCGAATCGGATCATATCGGGTCGAATGGGTCGAACCGAATCGAATCAAATCGGGTCGAATCGGGTCGAATCAAATCGGGTCGGGTCGAACCGAATCTGATGGAATCGGGTAAAATCGAATCGAACCGAATCGGATCGGATCGAATCGAATGGAGTCGAATCGAATCGGACAGTATCGATCGACTCGAATCGGGTCGGAACGAATCGAATCGAGTCGGGTCGAACTGGATCGAATCGAATCGGATCTGATCGAATCGGATCGAATAGAATCGGATGGAATCGATCGGCTCGAATCGGGTCGAAACGAATCGGCTCGAGTCGGGTCGGATCGGGTCGAATCGAATCGGATTGGATCGAATCGCATCGGACCGAATCGAATCAAATCGGGTCGAATCGGGTCGAATCAAATCGGGTCGGGTCGAACCGAATCTGATGGAATCGGATAAAATCGAATCGAACCGAATGGGATCGGATCGAATCGGATGGAATCGATCGGCTCGAATCGGGTCGAACCGAATCGGCTCGAATCGGGTCGGATCGGGCCGAATCGAATCGGATTGGGTCGAATCGAATCAGGCCGAGTCGAGTCGAGTCGGGTTAAATCGTATCGGGTCGAATCGAATCTGATCCAATGGAATCGGATCGGGCCGAATCGAAACGGACCAAATCGAATCGAATCGCGTCGAATCGAATCGAATCGTGTCGTACCGAATAGAATCGAGTCGGACCGAATCGGAAGGATTCGAGTCGAATCGTTTCGAATCGGATCATATCGGATCGAATGGGTCGAACCGAATCGAATCAAATCGGGTCGAATCGGGTCGAATGAAATCGGGTCGGGTCGAACCGAATCTGATGGAATCGGATAAAATCGAATCGAACCGAATGGGATCGGATCGAATCGAATGGAATCGAATCGGCTCGAATCGGGTCGAATCGGGTCGGATCGGGTCGAATCGGATGGGACCGAATCGGCTCGAATCGGGTCGGATCGCGCCGAATCGAATCGGATTGGGTCGAATCGAATCAGGCCGAGTCGAGTCGAGTCGGGTTGAATCGGATCGGGTCGAATCGAATCTGATCGAATGGAATCGGATCGGGCCAAATCGAAACGGACCAAATCGAATCGAATCGGGTCGAATCGAATCGAATCGTGTCGAACCGAATGGAATCGAGTCGGACCGAATCGGAAGGATTGGAGTCGAATCGTTTCGAATCGGATCATATCGGGTCGAATGGGTCGAACCGAATCGAATCAAATCGGGTCGAATCGGGTCGAATCAAATCGGGTCGGGTCGAACCGAATCTGATGGAATCGGGTAAAATCGAATCGAACCGAATCGGATCGGATCGAATCGAATGGAGTCGAATCGAATCGACAGTATCGATCGACTCGAATCGGGTCGGAACGAATCGAATCGAGTCGGGTCGAACTGGATCGAATCGAATCGGATCTGATCGAATCGGATCGAATAGAATCGGATGGAATCGATCGGCTCGAATCGGGTCGAAACGAATCGGCTCGAGTCGGGTCGGATCGGGTCGAATCGAATCGGATAGAATCGGGTCGGATTGGACCGAGTCGAATCGAATCGGGTCGTATCGAATCGGGTCGAATCGGATGGAATGGAATCGGATTGGATCGAATCGCATCGGACCGAATCGAATCAAATCGGGTCGAATCGGGTCGAATCAAATCGGGTCGGGTCGAACCGAATCTGATGGAATCGGATAAAATCGAATCGAACCGAATGGGATCGGATCGAATCGAATGGAATCGAATCGGCTCGAATCGGGTCGAGTCGGGTCGGATCGGGTCGAATCGGATGGAACCGAATCGGCTCGAATCGGGTCGGATCGGGCCGAATCGAATCGGATTGGGTCGAATCGAATCAGGCCGAGTCGAGTCGAGTCGGGTTGAATCGGATCGGGTCGAATCGAATCTGATCGAATGGAATCGGATCGGGCCGAATCGAAACGGACCAAATCGAACCGAATCGGGTCGAATCGAATCGAATCGTGTCGAACCGAATGGAATCGAGTCGGACCGAATCGGAAGGATTCGAGTCGAATCGTTTCGAATCGGATCATATCGGATCGAATCGGGTCGAACCGAATCGGATGGAATCGATCGGCTCGAATCGGGTCGGAACGAATCGAATCGAGTCGGATCGAATCGCGTCGAATCGGATCGGATAGGATCGAGTCGGATTGGACCGAGTCGAATCGAATCGGGTCGTATCGAATCGGGTCGAATCGGATGGAATCGAATCGGCTCGAATCGGGTCGGATCGGGCCGAATCGAGTCGGATCGGGTCGAATCGAGTCAGACCGAGTCGAGTCGAGTCGGGTTGAATCGGATCGGATCGAATCGAGTCGAATCGGATGGAATCGGATCGGATCGAATCGGACCGAGTCGGGCCGAATCGAATCGAATCGAATCGAATCGGGCCGAATCGAATGGGGTCGAACTGGACCGATTGGATTCGGATCGGATCGAATCGGATCGAACCGAATCGGGTCGAATGGATCGAACCGAATCGAATCAAATCGGGTCGAATCGGGTCGAATCGAATCGGATCGGGTCGAACCGAATCGGACGAAATCGGATCAAATCGAATCGAACCGAATCGGATCGGATCGAGTCGAATGGAATCGAATCGAGTCGGACCGAGTCGATCGACTCGAATAGGTCCGGAACGAATCGAATCGAGTCCGGTCGAACTGGATCGAATCGAATCGGACCGAATCGGATCGAATCGGATCAAATCGAAACGAACCGAATGGGATCGGGTCGAATCGAATCGGATAGAATCGGGTCGGATTGGACCGAGTCGAATCGAATCGGGTCGTATCGAATCGGGTCGAATCGGATGGAATGGAATCGGATTGGATCGAATCGCATCGGACCGAATCGAATCAAATCGGGTCGAATCGGGTCGAATCAAATCGGGTCGGGTCGAACCGAATCTGATGGAATCGGATAAAATCGAATCGAACCGAATGGGATCGGATCGAATCGAATGGAATCGAATCGGCTCGAATCGGGTCGAGTCGGGTCGGATCGGGTCGAATCGGATGGAACCGAATCGGCTCGAATCGGGTCGGATCGGGCCGAATCGAATCGGATTGGGTCGAATCGAATCAGGCCGAGTCGAGTCGAGTCGGGTTGAATCGGATCGGGTCGAATCGAATCTGATCGAATGGAATCGGATCGGGCCGAATCGAAACGGACCAAATCGAACCGAATCGGGTCGAATCGAATCGAATCGTGTCGAACCGAATGGAATCGAGTCGGACCGAATCGGAAGGATTCGAGTCGAATCGTTTCGAATCGGATCATATCGGATCGAATCGGGTCGAACCGAATCGGATGGAATCGATCGGCTCGAATCGGGTCGGAACGAATCGAATCGAGTCGGATCGAATCGCGTCGAATCGGATCGGATAGGATCGAGTCGGATTGGACCGAGTCGAATCGAATCGGGTCGTATCGAATCGGGTCGAATCGGATGGAATCGAATCGGCTCGAATCGGGTCGGATCGGGCCGAATCGAATCGGATCGGGTCGAATCGGGTCGAATAGAATCGGATGGAATCGATCGGCTCGAATCGGGTCGGAACGAATCGAATCGAGTCGGATCGAATCGGGTCGAATCAAATCGGGTCGGGTCGAACCGAATCTGATGGAATCGGATAAAATCGAACCGAACCGAATCGGATCGGATGGAATCGAATGGAATCGAATCGAATCGGACAGTATCGATCGACTCGAATCGGGTCGGAACGAATCGAATCGAGTCGGGTCGAACTGGATCGAATCGAATCGGATCGGATCGAATCGGATCGAATAGAATCGGATGGAATCGATCGGCTCGAATCGGGTCGGAACGAATCGAATCGAGTCGGGTCGAATCGGGTCGAATCGAATCGGATAGGATCGAGTCGGATTGGACCGAGTCGAATCGAATCGGGTCGTATCGAATCGAGTCGAATCGGATGGAATGGAATCGGATTGGATCGAATCGCATCGGACCGAATCGAATCAAATCGGGTCGAATCGGGTCGAATCAAATCGGGTCGGGTCGAACCGAATCTGATGGAATCGGATAAACTCGAATCGAATCGGGTCGGATCGGGTCGAATCGGATGGAACCGAATCGGCTCGAATCGGGTCGAATCGAATCGGATAGGATCGAGTCGGATTGGACCGAGTCGAATCGAATCGGGTCGTATCGAGTCGGGTCGAATCGGATGGAATGGAATCGGATTGGACCGAATCGGATCGGTTCGAGTCGAATGGAATCGAATGGAGTCGGACCGAATCGATCAACTCGAATAGGGCCGGAACGAATCGAATCGAGTCGGGTCGAACTGGATCGAATCGAATCGGATCGGATCGAATCGAATCGAATCGGATGGAATCGAACGGCTCGAACCGAACGGAATCGAATCGGCTCGAATCGGGTCGAATCGGGTCGGATCGGGTCGAATCGGATGGAATCGAATCGGCTCGAGTCGGGTCGGATCGGGTCGAATCGAATCGGATAGGATCGAGTCGGATTGGACCGAATCGGGTCGGATCGGGTCGAATCGGATGGAATCGAATCGGCTCGAGTCGGGTCGGATCGGGTCGAATCGAATCGGATAGGATCGAGTCGGATTGGACCGAGTCGAACCGAATCGGGTCGTATCGAATCGGGTCGAATCGGATGGAATGGAATCGGATTGGATCGAATCGCATCGGACCGAATCGAATCAAATCGGGTCGAATCGGGTCGAATCAAATCGGGTCGGGTCGAACCGAATCTGATGGAATCGGATAAAATCGAATCGAACCGAATGGGATCGGATCGAATCGAATGGAATCGAATCGGCTCGAATCGGGTCGAATCGGGTCGGATCGGGTCGAATCGGATGGAATCGAATCGGCTCGAATCGGGTCGGATCGGGCCGAATCGAATCGGATTGGGTCGAATCGAATCAGGCCGAGTCGAGTCGAGTCGGGTTGAATCGGATCGGGTCGAATCGAATCTGATCGAATGGACTCGGATCGGGCCGAATCGAAACGGACCAAATCGAATCGAATCGGGTCGAATCGAATCGAATCGTGTCGAACCGAACGGAATCGAGTCGGACCGAATCGGAAGGATTCGAGTCGAATCGTTTCGAATCGGATCATATCGGATCGAATGGGTCGAACCGAATCGAATCAAGTCGGGTCGAATCGGGTCGAATCAAATCGGGTCGGGTCGAACCGAATCTGATGGAATCGGATAAAATCGAACCGAACCGAATCGGATCGGATGGAATCGAATGGAATCGAATCGAATCGGACAGTATCGATCGACTCGAATCGGGTCGGAACGAATCGAATCGAGTCGGGTCGAACTGGATCGAATCGAATCGGATCGGATCGAATCGGATCGAATAGAATCGGATGGAATCGATCGGCTCGAATCGGGTCGGAACGAATCGAATCGAGTCGGGTCGAACCGAATCTGATGGAATCGGATAAACTCGAATCGAATCGGGTCGGATCGGGTCGAATCGGATGGAATGGAATCGGATTGGACCGAATCGGATCGGTTCGAGTCGAATGGAATCGAATGGAGTCGGACCGAATCGATCGACTCGAATAGGGCCGGAACGAATCGAATCGAGTCGGGTCGAACTGGATCGAATCGAATCGGATCGGATCGAATCGAATCGAATCGGATGGAATCGAACGGCTCGAACCGAACGGAATCGAATCGGCTCGAATCGGGTCGAATCGGGTCGGATCGGGTCGAATCGGATGGAATCGAATCGGCTCGAGTCGGGTCGGATCGGGTCGAATCGAATCGGATAGGATCGAGTCGGATTGGACCGAATCGGGTCGGATCGGGTCGAATCGGATGGAATCGAATCGGCTCGAGTCGGGTCGGATCGGGTCGAATCGAATCGGATAGGATCGAGTCGGATTGGACCGAGTCGAATCGAATCGGGTCGTATCGAATCGGGTCGAATCGGATGGAATAGAATCGGCTCGAGTCGGGTCGGATCGGGTCGAATCGAATCCGATCGAATGGACTCGGATCGGGCCGAATCGAAACGGACCAAATCGAACCGAATCGGGTCGAATCGAATCGAATCGTGTCGAACCGAATGGAATCGAGTCGGACCGAATCGGAAGGATTCGAGTCGAATCGTTTCGAATCGGATCATATCGGATCGAATCGGGTCGAACCGAATCGGATGGAATCGATCGGCTCGAATCGGGTCGGAACGAATCGAATCGAGTCGGATCGAATCGCGTCGAATCGGATCGGATAGGATCGAGTCGGATTGGACCGAGTCGAATCGAATCGGGTCGTATCGAATCGGGTCGAATCGGATGGAATCGAATCGGCTCGAATCGGGTCGGATCGGGCCGAATCGAGTCGGATCGGGTCGAATCGAGTCAGACCGAGTCGAGTCGAGTCGGGTTGAATCGGATCGGATCGAATCGAGTCGAATCGGATGGAATCGGATCGGATCGAATCGGACCGAGTCGGGCCGAATCGAATCGAATCGAATCGAATCGGGCCGAATCGAATGGGGTCGAACTGGACCGATTGGATTCGGATCGGATCGAATCGGATCGAACCGAATCGGGTCGAATGGATCGAACCGAATAGAATCAAATCGGGTCGAATCGGGTCGAATCGAATCGGATCGGGTCGAACCGAATCGGACGAAATCGGATCAAATCGAATCGAACCGAATCGGATCGGATCGAGTCGAATGGAATCGAATCGAGTCGGACCGAGTCGATCGACTCGAATAGGTCCGGAACGAATCGAATCGAGTCCGGTCGAACTGGATCGAATCGAATCGGACCGAATCGGATCGAATCGGATCAAATCGAAACGAACCGAATGGGATCAGGTCGAATCGAATCGGATAGAATCGGGTCGGATTGGACCGAGTCGAATCGAATCGGGTCGTATCGAATCGGGTCGAATCGGATGGAATGGAATCGGATTGGATCGAATCGCATCGGACCGAATCGAATCAAATCGGGTCGAATCGGGTCGAATCAAATCGGGTCGGGTCGAACCGAATCTGATGGAATCGGATAAAATCGAATCGAACCGAATGGGATCGGATCGAATCGAATGGAATCGAATCGGCTCGAATCGGGTCGAGTCGGGTCGGATCGGGTCGAATCGGATGGAACCGAATCGGCTCGAATCGGGTCGGATCGGGCCGAATCGAATCGGATTGGGTCGAATCGAATCAGGCCGAGTCGAGTCGAGTCGGGTTGAATCGGATCGGGTCGAATCGAATCTGATCGAATGGAATCGGATCGGGCCGAATCGAAACGGACCAAATCGAACCGAATCGGGTCGAATCGAATCGAATCGTGTCGAACCGAATGGAATCGAGTCGGACCGAATCGGAAGGATTCGAGTCGAATCGTTTCGAATCGGATCATATCGGATCGAATGGGTCGGATCGGGTCGAATCGGATGGAACCGAATCGGCTCGAGTCGGGTCGGATCGGGTCGAATCGAATCGGATAGGATCGAGTCGGATTGGACCGAGTCGAATCGAATCGGGTCGTATCGAATCTGGTCGAATCGGATGGAATGGAATCGGATTGGATCGAATCGCATCGGACCGAATCGAATCAAATCGGGTCGAATCGGGTCGAATCAAATCGGGTCGGGTCGAACCGAATCTGATGGAATCGATAAAATCGAATCGAACCGAATGGGATCGGATCGAAGCGAATGGAATCGAATCGGCTCGAATCGGGTCGAATCGGGTCGGATCAAATCGGGTCGGGTCGAACCGAATCTGATGGAATCGGATAAACTCGAATCGAATCGGGTCGGATCGGGTCGAATCGGATCGAATCGAATCGGATGGAATCGATCGGCTCGAATCGGGTCGGAACGAATCGAATCGAATCGGCTCGAATCGGGTCGAATCGAATCGGATAGGATCGAGTCGGATTGGACCGAGTCGAATCGAATCGGGTCGTATCGAGTCGGGTCGAATCGGATGGAATGGAATCGGATTGGACCGAATCGGATTGGTTCGAGTCGAATGGAATCGAGTGGAGTCGGACCGAATCGATCGACTCGAATAGGGCCGGAACGAATCGAATCGAGTCGGGTCGAACTGGATCGAATCGAATCGGATCGGATCGAATCGAATCGAATCGGATGGAATCGAACGGCTCGAACCGAACGGAATCGAATCGGCTCGAATCGGGTCGAATCGGGTCGGATCGGGTCGAATCGGATGGAATCGAATCGGCTCGAGTCGGGTCGGATCGGGTCGAATCGAATCGGATAGGATCGAGTCGGATTGGACCGAATCGGGTCGGATCGGGTCGAATCGGATGGAATCGAATCGGCTCGAGTCGGGTCGGATCGGGTCGAATCGAATCGGATAGGATCGAGTCGGATTGGACCGAGTCGAATCGAATCGGGTCGTATCGAATCGGGTCGAATCGGATGGAATAGAATCGGATTGGATCGAATCGCATCGGACCGAATCGAATCAAATCGGGTCGAATCGGGTCGAATCAAATCGGGTCGGGTCGAACCGAATCTGATGGAATCGGATAAAATCGAATCGAACCGAATGGGATCGGATCGAATCGAATGGAATCGAATCGGCTCGAATCGGGTCGAATCGGGTCGGATCGGGTCGGATCGGATGGAACCGAATCGGCTCGAATCGGGTCGGATCGGGCCGAATCGAATCGGATTGGGTCGAATCGAATCAGGCCGAGTCGGGTCGAGTCGGGTTGAATCGGATCGGGTCGAATCGAATCGAATCGTGTCGAACCGAATGGAATCGAGTCGGACCGAATCGGAAGGATTCGAGTCGAATCGTTTGGAATCGGATCATATCGGATCGAATGGGTCGAACCGAATCGAATCAAATCGGGTCGAATCGGGTCGAATCAAATCGGGTCGGGTCGAACCGAATCTGATGGAATCGGATAAAATCGAATCGAACCGAATCGGATCGGATCGAATCGAATGGAATCGAATCGAATCGGACAGTATCGATCGACTCGAATCGGGTCGGAACGAATCGAATCGAATCGAATCGGATCGGATCGAATCGGATCGAATCGAATCGGATGGAATCGATCGGCTCGAATCGGGTCGGAACGAATCGAATCGAGTCGGATCGAATCGGGTCGAATCGAATCGGATAGGATCGAGTCGGATTGGGCCGAGTCGAATCGAATCGGGTCGTATCGAATCGGGTCGAATCGGACGGAATGGAATCGGATTGGATCGAATCGGATCGGTTCGAGTCGAATGGAATCGAATCGAGTCGGACCGAATCGATCGACTCCAATAGGGCCGGAACGAATCGAATCGAGTCGGGTCGAACTGGATCGAATCGAATCAGGTCGTATCGAATCGAGTCGAATCGGATGGAATGGAATCGGATTGGATCGAATCGCATCGGACCGAATCGAATCAAATCGGGTCGAATCGGGTCGAATCAAATCGGGTCGGGTCGAACCGAATCTGATGGAATCGGATAAACTCGAATCGAACCGAATGGGATCGGATCGAATCGAATGGAATCGAATCGGCTCGAATCGGGTCGAATCGGGTCGGATCGGGTCGAATCGGATGGAACCGAATCGGCTCGAATCGGGTCGGATCGGGCCGAATCGAATCGGATTGGGTCGAATCGAATCAGGCCGAGTCGAGTCGAGTCGGGTTAAATCGTATCGGGTCGAATCGAATCTGATCCAATGGAATCGGATCGGGCCGAATCGAAACGGACCAAATCGAATCGAATCGCGTCGAATCGAATCGAATCGTGTCGTACCGAATAGAATCGAGTCGGACCGAATCGGAAGGATTCGAGTCGAATCGTTTCGAATCGGATCATATCGGATCGAATGGGTCGAACCGAATCGAATCAAATCGGGTCGAATCGGGTCGAATGAAATCGGGTCGGGTCGAACCGAATCTGATGGAATCGGATAAAATCGAATCGAACCGAATGGGATCGGATCGAATCGAATGGAATCGAATCGGCTCGAATCGGGTCGAATCGGGTCGGATCGGGTCGAATCGGATGGGACCGAATCGGCTCGAATCGGGCCGGATCGCGCCGAATCGAATCGGATTGGGTCGAATCGAATCAGGCCGAGTCGAGTCGAGTCGGGTTGAATCGGATCGGGTCGAATCGAATCTGATCGAATGGAATCGGATCGGGCCAAATCGAAACGGACCAAATCGAATCGAATCGGGTCGAATCGAATCGAATCGTGTCGAACCGAATGGAATCGAGTCGGACCGAATCGGAAGGATTGGAGTCGAATCGTTTCGAATCGGATCATATCGGGTCGAATGGGTCGAACCGAATCGAATCAAATCGGGTCGAATCGGGTCGAATCAAATCGGGTCGGGTCGAACCGAATCTGATGGAATCGGGTAAAATCGAATCGAACCGAATCGGATCGGATCGAATCGAATGGAGTCGAATCGAATCGGACAGTATCGATCGACTCGAATCGGGTCGGAACGAATCGAATCGAGTCGGGTCGAACTGGATCGAATCGAATCGGATCTGATCGAATCGGATCGAATAGAATCGGATGGAATCGATCGGCTCGAATCGGGTCGAAACGAATCGGCTCGAGTCGGGTCGGATCGGGTCGAATCGAATCGGATAGAATCGGGTCGGATTGGACCGAGTCGAATCGAATCGGGTCGTATCGAATCGGGTCGAATCGGATGGAATGGAATCGGATTGGATCGAATCGCATCGGACCGAATCGAATCAAATCGGGTCGAATCGGGTCGAATCAAATCGGGTCGGGTCGAACCGAATCTGACGGAATCGGATAAAATCGAATCGAACCGAATGGGATCGGATCGAATCGAATGGAATCGAATCGGCTCGAATCGGGTCGAGTCGGGTCGGATCGGGTGGAATCGGATGGAACCGAATCGGCTCGAATCGGGTCGGATCGGGCCGAATCGAATCGGATTGGGTCGAATCGAATCAGGCCGAGTCGAGTCGAGTCGGGTTGAATCGGATCGGGTCGAATCGAATCTGATCGAATGGAATCGGATCGGGCCGAATCGAAACGGACCAAATCGAACCGAATCGGGTCGAATCGAATCGAATCGTGTCGAACCGAATGGAATCGAGTCGGACCGAATCGGAAGGATTCGAGTCGAATCGTTTCGAATCGGATCATATCGGATCGAATCGGGTCGAACCGAATCGGATGGAATCGATCGGCTCGAATCGGGTCGGAACGAATCGAATCGAGTCGGATCGAATCGCGTCGAATCGGATCGGATAGGATCGAGTCGGATTGGACCGAGTCGAATCGAATCGGGTCGTATCGAATCGGGTCGAATCGGATGGAATCGAATCGGCTCGAATCGGGTCGGATCGGGCCGAATCGAGTCGGATCGGGTCGAATCGAGTCAGACCGAGTCGAGTCGAGTCGGGTTGAATCGGATCGGATCGAATCGAGTCGAATCGGATGGAATCGGATCGGATCGAATCGGACCGAGTCGGGCCGAATCGAATCGAATCGAATCGAATCGGGCCGAATCGAATGGGGTCGAACTGGACCGATTGGATTCGGATCGGATCGAATCGGATCGAACCGAATCGGGTCGAATGGATCGAACCGAATAGAATCAAATCGGGTCGAATCGGGTCGAATCGAATCGGATCGGGTCGAACCGAATCGGACGAAATCGGATCAAATCGAATCGAACCGAATCGGATCGGATCGAGTCGAATGGAATCGAATCGAGTCGGACCGAGTCGATCGACTCGAATAGGTCCGGAACGAATCGAATCGAGTCCGGTCGAACTGGATCGAATCGAATCGGACCGAATCGGATCGAATCGGATCAAATCGAAACGAACCGAATGGGATCGGGTCGAATCGAATCGGATAGAATCGGGTCGGATTGGACCGAGTCGAATCGAATCGGGTCGTATCGAATCGGGTCGAATCGGATGGAATGGAATCGGATTGGATCGAATCGCATCGGACCGAATCGAATCAAATCGGGTCGAATCGGGTCGAATCAAATCGGGTCGGGTCGAACCGAATCTGATGGAATCGGATAAAATCGAATCGAACCGAATGGGATCGGATCGAATCGAATGGAATCGAATCGGCTCGAATCGGGTCGAGTCGGGTCGGATCGGGTCGAATCGGATGGAACCGAATCGGCTCGAATCGGGTCGGATCGGGCCGAATCGAATCGGATTGGGTCGAATCGAATCAGGCCGAGTCGAGTCGAGTCGGGTTGAATCGGATCGGGTCGAATCGAATCTGATCGAATGGAATCGGATCGGGCCGAATCGAAACGGACCAAATCGAACCGAATCGGGTCGAATCGAATCGAATCGTGTCGAACCGAATGGAATCGAGTCGGACCGAATCGGAAGGATTCGAGTCGAATCGTTTCGAATCGGATCATATCGGATCGAATGGGTCGGATCGGGTCGAATCGGATGGAACCGAATCGGCTCGAGTCGGGTCGGATCGGGTCGAATCGAATCGGATAGGATCGAGTCGGATTGGACCGAGTCGAATCGAATCGGGTCGTATCGAATCTGGTCGAATCGGATGGAATGGAATCGGATTGGATCGAATCGCATCGGACCGAATCGAATCAAATCGGGTCGAATCGGGTCGAATCAAATCGGGTCGGGTCGAACCGAATCTGATGGAATCGGATAAAATCGAATCGAACCGAATGGGATCGGATCGAATCGAATGGAATCGAATCGGCTCGAATCGGGTCGAATCGGGTCGGATCAAATCGGGTCGGGTCGAACCGAATCTGATGGAATCGGATAAACTCGAATCGAATCGGGTCGGATCGGGTCGAATCGGATCGAATCGAATCGGATCGGATCGAATCGGATCGAATAGAATCGGACAGTATCGATCGACTCGAATCGGGTCGGAACGAATCGAATCGAGTCGGGTCGAACTGGATCGAATCGAATCGGATCGGATCGAATCGGATCGAATAGAATCGGATGGAATCGATCGGCTCGAATCGGGTCGGAACGAATCGAATCGAATCGGCTCGAATCGGGTCGAATCGAATCGGATAGGATCGAGTCGGATTGGACCGAGTCGAATCGAATCGGGTCGTATCGAGTCGGGTCGAATCGGATGGAATGGAATCGGATTGGTTCGAGTCGAATGGAATCGAATGGAGTCGGACCGAATCGATCGACTCGAATAGGGCCGGAACGAATCGAATCGAGTCGGGTCGAACTGGATCGAATCGAATCGGATCGGATCGAATCGAATCGAATCGGATGGAATCGAACGGCTCGAACCGAACGGAATCGAATCGGCTCGAATCGGGTCGAATCGGGTCGGATCGGGTCGAATCGGATGGAATCGAATCGGCTCGAGTCGGGTCGGATCGGGTCGAATCGAATCGGATAGGATCGAGTCGGATTGGACCGAATCGGGTCGGATCGGGTCGAATCGGATGGAATCGAATCGGCTCGAGTCGGGTCGGATCGGGTCGAATCGAATCGGATAGGATCGAGTCGGATTGGACCGAGTCGAATCGAATCGGGTCGTATCGAATCGGGTCGAATCGGATGGAATAGAATCGGATTGGATCGAATCGCATCGGACCGAATCGAATCAAATCGGGTCGAATCGGGTCGAATCAAATCGGGTCGGGTCGAACCGAATCTGATGGAATCGGATAAAATCGAATCGAACCGAATGGGATCGGATCGAATCGAATCGGGTCGAATCGGGTCGGATCGGGTCGGATCGGTGGAACCGAATCGGCTCGAATCGGGTCGGATCGGGCCGAATCGAATCGGATTGGGTCGAATCGAATCAGGCCGAGTCGGGTCGAGTCGGGTTGAATCGGATCGGGTCGAATCGAATCTGATCGAATGGAATCGGATCGGGCCGAATCGAAACGGACCAAATCGAATCGAATCGGGTCGAATCGAATCGAATCGTGTCGAACCGAATGGAATCGAGTCGGACCGAATCGGAAGGATTCGAGTCGAATCGTTTCGAATCGGATCATATCGGATCGAATGGGTCGAACCGAATCGAATCAAATCGGGTCGAATCGGGTCGAATCAAATCGGGTCGGGTCGAACCGAATCTGATGGAATCGGATAAAATCGAATCGAACCGAATCGGATCGGATCGAATCGAATGGAATCGAATCGAATCGACAGTATCGATCGACTCGGATCGGGTCGGAACGAATCGAATCGAGTCGGGTCGAACTGGATCGAATCGAATCGGATCGGATCGAATCGGATCGAATCGAATCGGATGGAATCGATCGGCTCGAATCGGGTCGGAACGAATCGAATCGAGTCGGATCGAATCGGGTCGAATCGAATCGGATAGGATCGAGTCGGATTGGGCCGAGTCGAATCGAATCGGGTCGTATCGAATCGGGTCGAATCGGACGGAATGGAATCGGATTGGATCGAATCGGATCGGTTCGAGTCGAATGGAATCGAATCGAGTCGGACCGAATCGATCGACTCGAATAGGGCCGGAACGAATCGAATCGAGTCGGGTCGAACTGGATCGAATCGAATCAGGTCGTATCGAATCGAGTCGAATCGGATGGAATGGAATCGGATTGGATCGAATCGCATCGGACCGAATCGAATCAAATCGGGTCGAATCGGGTCGAATCAAATCGGGTCGGGTCGAACCGAATCTGATGGAATCGGATAAACTCGAATCGAACCGAATGGGATCGGATCGAATCGAATGGAATCGAATCGGCTCGAATCGGGTCGAATCGGGTCGGATCGGGTCGAATCGGATGGAACCGAATCGGCTCGAATCGGGTCGGATCGGGCCGAATCGAATCGGATTGGGTCGAATCGAATCAGGCCGAGTCGAGTCGAGTCGGGTTAAATCGTATCGGGTCGAATCGAATCTGATCCAATGGAATCGGATCGGGCCGAATCGAAACGGACCAAATCGAATCGAATCGCGTCGAATCGAATCGAATCGTGTCGTACCGAATAGAATCGAGTCGGACCGAATCGGAAGGATTCGAGTCGAATCGTTTCGAATCGGATCATATCGGATCGAATGGGTCGAACCGAATCGAATCAAATCGGGTCGAATCGGGTCGAATGAAATCGGGTCGGGTCGAACCGAATCTGATGGAATCGGATAAAATCGAATCGAACCGAATGGGATCGGATCGAATCGAATGGAATCGAATCGGCTCGAATCGGGTCGAATCGGGTCGGATCGGGTCGAATCGGATGGGACCGAATCGGCTCGAATCGGGCCGGATCGCGCCGAATCGAATCGGATTGGGTCGAATCGAATCAGGCGGAGTCGAGTCGAGTCGGGTTGAATCGGATCGGGTCGAATCGAATCTGATCGAATGGAATCGGATCGGGCCGAATCGAAACGGACCAAATCGAATCGAATCGCGTCGAATCGAATCGAATCGTGTCGTACCGAATAGAATCGAGTCGGACCGAATCGGAAGGATTCGAGTCGAATCGTTTCGAATCGGATCATATCGGATCGAATGGGTCGAACCGAATCGAATCAAATCGGGTCGAATCGGGTCGAATGAAATCGGGTCGGGTCGAACCGAATCTGATGGAATCGGATAAAATCGAATCGAACCGAATGGGATCGGATCGAATCGAATGGAATCGAATCGGCTCGAATCGGGTCGAATCGGGTCGGATCGGGTCGAATCGGATGGGACCGAATCGGCTCGAATCGGGTCGGATCGCGCCGAATCGAATCGGATTGGGTCGAATCGAATCAGGCCGAGTCGAGTCGAGTCGGGTTGAATCGGATCGGGTCGAATCGAATCTGATCGAATGGAATCGGATCGGGCCGAATCGAAACGGACCAAATCGAATCGAATCGGGTCGAATCGAATCGAATCGTGTCGAACCGAATGGAATCGAGTCGGACCGAATCGGAAGGATTGGAGTCGAATCGTTTCGAATCGGATCATATCGGGTCGAATGGGTCGAACCGAATCGAATCAAATCGGGTCGAATCGGGTCGAATCAAATCGGGTCGGGTCGAACCGAATCTGATGGAATCGGTAAAATCGAATCGAACCGAATCGGATCGGATCGAATCGAATGGAGTCGAATCGAATCGACAGTATCGATCGACTCGAATCGGGTCGGAACGAATCGAATCGAGTCGGGTCGAACTGGATCGAATCGAATCGGATCGGATCGAATCGGATCGAATCGAATCGGATGGAATCGATCGGCTCGAATCGGGTCGAAACGAATCGGCTCGAGTCGGGTCGGATCGGGTCGAATCGAATCGGATAGAATCGGGTCGGATTGGACCGAGTCGAATCGAATCGGGTCGTATCGAATCGGGTCGAATCGGATGGAATGGAATCGGATTGGATCGAATCGCATCGGACCGAATCGAATCAAATCGGGTCGAATCGGGTCGAATCAAATCGGGTCGGGTCGAACCGAATCTGATGGAATCGGATAAAATCGAATCGAACCGAATGGGATCGGATCGAATCGAATGGAATCGAATCGGCTCGAATCGGGTCGAATCGGGTCGGATCGGGTCGAATCGGATGGGACCGAATCGGCTCGAATCGGGTCGGATCGGGCCGAATCGAATCGGATTGGGTCGAATCGAATCAGGCCGAGTCGAGTCGAGTCGGGTTGAATCGGATCGGGTCGAATCGAATCTGATCGAATGGAATCGGATCGGGCCGAATCGAAACGGACCAAATCGAATCGAATCGCGTCGAATCGAATCGAATCGTGTCGTACCGAATAGAATCGAGTCGGACCGAATCGGAAGGATTCGAGTCGAATCGTTTCGAATCGGATCATATCGGATCGAATGGGTCGAACCGAATCGAATCAAATCGGGTCGAATCGGGTCGAATGAAATCGGGTCGGGTCGAACCGAATCTGATGGAATCGGATAAAATCGAATCGAACCGAATGGGATCGGATCGAATCGAATGGAATCGAATCGGCTCGAATCGGGTCGAATCGGGTCGGATCGGGTCGAATCGGATGGGACCGAATCGGCTCGAATCGGGCCGGATCGCGCCGAATCGAATCGGATTGGGTCGAATCGAATCAGGCCGAGTCGAGTCGAGTCGGGTTGAATCGGATCGGGTCGAATCGAATCTGATCGAATGGAATCGGATCGGGCCAAATCGAAACGGACCAAATCGAATCGAATCGGGTCGAATCGAATCGAATCGTGTCGAACCGAATGGAATCGAGTCGGACCGAATCGGAAGGATTGGAGTCGAATCGTTTCGAATCGGATCATATCGGGTCGAATGGGTCGAACCGAATCGAATCAAATCGGGTCGAATCGGGTCGAATCAAATCGGGTCGGGTCGAACCGAATCTGATGGAATCGGTAAAATCGAATCGAACCGAATCGGATCGGATCGAATCGAATGGAGTCGAATCGAATCGACAGTATCGATCGACTCGAATCGGGTCGGAACGAATCGAATCGAGTCGGGTCGAACTGGATCGAATCGAATCGGATCTGATCGAATCGGATCGAATAGAATCGGATGGAATCGATCGGCTCGAATCGGGTCGAAACGAATCGGCTCGAGTCGGGTCGGATCGGGTCGAATCGAATCGGATAGAATCGGGTCGGATTGGACCGAGTCGAATCGAATCGGGTCGTATCGAATCGGGTCGAATCGGATGGAATGGAATCGGATTGGATCGAATCGCATCGGACCGAATCGAATCAAATCGGGTCGAATCGGGTCGAATCAAATCGGGTCGGGTCGAACCGAATCTGATGGAATCGGATAAAATCGAATCGAACCGAATGGGATCGGATCGAATCGAATGGAATCGAATCGGCTCGAATCGGGTCGAATCGGGTCGGATCGGGTCGAATCGGATGGGACCGAATCGGCTCGAATCGGGCCGGATCGCGCCGAATCGAATCGGATTGGGTCGAATCGAATCAGGCCGAGTCGAGTCGAGTCGGGTTGAATCGGATCGGGTCGAATCGAATCTGATCGAATGGAATCGGATCGGGCCGAATCGAAACGGACCAAATCGAATCGAATCGCGTCGAATCGAATCGAATCGTGTCGTACCGAATAGAATCGAGTCGGACCGAATCGGAAGGATTCGAGTCGAATCGTTTCGAATCGGATCATATCGGATCGAATGGGTCGAACCGAATCGAATCAAATCGGGTCGAATCGGGTCGAATGAAATCGGGTCGGGTCGAACCGAATCTGATGGAATCGGATAAAATCGAATCGAACCGAATGGGATCGGATCGAATCGAATGGAATCGAATCGGCTCGAATCGGGTCGAATCGGGTCGGATCGGGTCGAATCGGATGGGACCGAATCGGCTCGAATCGGGCCGGATCGCGCCGAATCGAATCGGATTGGGTCGAATCGAATCAGGCCGAGTCGAGTCGAGTCGGGTTGAATCGGATCGGGTCGAATCGAATCTGATCGAATGGAATCGGATCGGGCCAAATCGAAACGGACCAAATCGAATCGAATCGGGTCGAATCGAATCGAATCGTGTCGAACCGAATGGAATCGAGTCGGACCGAATCGGAAGGATTGGAGTCGAATCGTTTCGAATCGGATCATATCGGGTCGAATGGGTCGAACCGAATCGAATCAAATCGGGTCGAATCGGGTCGAATCAAATCGGGTCGGGTCGAACCGAATCTGATGGAATCGGGTAAAATCGAATCGAACCGAATCGGATCGGATCGAATCGAATGGAGTCGAATCGAATCGGACAGTATCGATCGACTCGAATCGGGTCGGAACGAATCGAATCGAGTCGGGTCGAACTGGATCGAATCGAATCGGATCTGATCGAATCGGATCGAATAGAATCGGATGGAATCGATCGGCTCGAATCGGGTCGAAACGAATCGGCTCGAGTCGGGTCGGATCGGGTCGAATCGAATCGGATAGAATCGGGTCGGATTGGACCGAGTCGAATCGAATCGGGTCGTATCGAATCGGGTCGAATCGGATGGAATGGAATCGGATTGGATCGAATCGCATCGGACCGAATCGAATCAAATCGGGTCGAATCGGGTCGAATCAAATCGGGTCGGGTCGAACCGAATCTGATGGAATCGGATAAAATCGAATCGAACCGAATGGGATCGGATCGAATCGAATGGAATCGAATCGGCTCGAATCGGGTCGAGTCGGGTCGGATCGGGTCGAATCGGATGGAACCGAATCGGCTCGAATCGGGTCGGATCGGGCCGAATCGAATCGGATTGGGTCGAATCGAATCAGGCCGAGTCGAGTCGAGTCGGGTTGAATCGGATCGGGTCGAATCGAATCTGATCGAATGGAATCGGATCGGGCCGAATCGAAACGGACCAAATCGAACCGAATCGGGTCGAATCGAATCGAATCGTGTCGAACCGAATGGAATCGAGTCGGACCGAATCGGAAGGATTCGAGTCGAATCGTTTCGAATCGGATCATATCGGATCGAATCGGGTCGAACCGAATCGGATGGAATCGATCGGCTCGAATCGGGTCGGAACGAATCGAATCGAGTCGGATCGAATCGCGTCGAATCGGATCGGATAGGATCGAGTCGGATTGGACCGAGTCGAATCGAATCGGGTCGTATCGAATCGGGTCGAATCGGATGGAATCGAATCGGCTCGAATCGGGTCGGATCGGGCCGAATCGAGTCGGATCGGGTCGAATCGAGTCAGACCGAGTCGAGTCGAGTCGGGTTGAATCGGATCGGATCGAATCGAGTCGAATCGGATGGAATCGGATCGGATCGAATCGGACCGAGTCGGGCCGAATCGAATCGAATCGAATCGAATCGGGCCGAATCGAATGGGGTCGAACTGGACCGATTGGATTCGGATCGGATCGAATCGGATCGAACCGAATCGGGTCGAATGGATCGAACCGAATAGAATCAAATCGGGTCGAATCGGGTCGAATCGAATCGGATCGGGTCGAACCGAATCGGACGAAATCGGATCAAATCGAATCGAACCGAATCGGATCGGATCGAGTCGAATGGAATCGAATCGAGTCGGACCGAGTCGATCGACTCGAATAGGTCCGGAACGAATCGAATCGAGTCCGGTCGAACTGGATCGAATCGAATCGGACCGAATCGGATCGAATCGGATCAAATCGAAACGAACCGAATGGGATCGGGTCGAATCGAATCGGATAGAATCGGGTCGGATTGGACCGAGTCGAATCGAATCGGGTCGTATCGAATCGGGTCGAATCGGATGGAATGGAATCGGATTGGATCGAATCGCATCGGACCGAATCGAATCAAATCGGGTCGAATCGGGTCGAATCAAATCGGGTCGGGTCGAACCGAATCTGATGGAATCGGATAAAATCGAATCGAACCGAATGGGATCGGATCGAATCGAATGGAATCGAATCGGCTCGAATCGGGTCGAGTCGGGTCGGATCGGGTCGAATCGGATGGAACCGAATCGGCTCGAATCGGGTCGGATCGGGCCGAATCGAATCGGATTGGGTCGAATCGAATCAGGCCGAGTCGAGTCGAGTCGGGTTGAATCGGATCGGGTCGAATCGAATCTGATCGAATGGAATCGGATCGGGCCGAATCGAAACGGACCAAATCGAACCGAATCGGGTCGAATCGAATCGAATCGTGTCGAACCGAATGGAATCGAGTCGGACCGAATCGGAAGGATTCGAGTCGAATCGTTTCGAATCGGATCATATCGGATCGAATCGGGTCGAACCGAATCGGATGGAATCGATCGGCTCGAATCGGGTCGGAACGAATCGAATCGAGTCGGATCGAATCGCGTCGAATCGGATCGGATAGGATCGAGTCGGATTGGACCGAGTCGAATCGAATCGGGTCGTATCGAATCGGGTCGAATCGGATGGAATCGAATCGGCTCGAATCGGGTCGGATCGGGCCGAATCGAATCGGATCGGGTCGAATCGGGTCGAATAGAATCGGATGGAATCGATCGGCTCGAATCGGGTCGGAACGAATCGAATCGAGTCGGATCGAATCGCGTCGAATCGGATCGGATAGGATCGAGTCGGATTGGACCGAGTCGAATCGAATCGGGTCGTATCGAATCGGGTCGAATCGGATGGAATCGAATCGGCTCGAATCGGGTCGGATCGGGCCGAATCGAATCGGATCGGGTCGAATCGGGTCGAATAGAATCGGATGGAATCGATCGGCTCGAATCGGGTCGGAACGAATCGAATCGAGTCGGATCGAATCGGGTCGAATCAAATCGGGTCGGGTCGAACCGAATCTGATGGAATCGGATAAAATCGAACCGAACCGAATCGGATCGGATGGAATCGAATCGGATCGAATAGAATCGGATGGAATCGATCGGCTCGAATCGGGTCGGAACGAATCGAATCGAGTCGGGTCGAATCGGGTCGAATCGAATCGGATAGGATCGAGTCGGATTGGACCGAGTCGAATCGAATCGGGTCGTATCGAATCGAGTCGAATCGGATGGAATGGAATCGGATTGGATCGAATCGCATCGGACCGAATCGAATCAAATCGGGTCGAATCGGGTCGAATCAAATCGGGTCGGGTCGAACCGAATCTGATGGAATCGGATAAACTCGAATCGAATCGGGTCGGATCGGGTCGAATCGGATGGAACCGAATCGGCTCGAATCGGGTCGAATCGAATCGGATAGGATCGAGTCGGATTGGACCGAGTCGAATCGAATCGGGTCGTATCGAGTCGGGTCGAATCGGATGGAATGGAATCGGATTGGACCGAATCGGATCGGTTCGAGTCGAATGGAATCGAATGGAGTCGGACCGAATCGATCGACTCGAATAGGGCCGGAACGAATCGAATCGAGTCGGGTCGAACTGGATCGAATCGAATCGGATCGGATCGAATCGAATCGAATCGGATGGAATCGAACGGCTCGAACCGAACGGAATCGAATCGGCTCGAATCGGGTCGAATCGGGTCGGATCGGGTCGAATCGGATGGAATCGAATCGGCTCGAGTCGGGTCGGATCGGGTCGAATCGAATCGGATAGGATCGAGTCGGATTGGACCGAATCGGGTCGGATCGGGTCGAATCGGATGGAATCGAATCGGCTCGAGTCGGGTCGGATCGGGTCGAATCGAATCGGATAGGATCGAGTCGGATTGGACCGAGTCGAATCGAATCGGGTCGTATCGAATCGGGTCGAATCGGATGGAATAGAATCGGATTGGATCGAATCGCATCGGACCGAATCGAATCAAATCGGGTCGAATCGGGTCGAATCAAATCGGGTCGGGTCGAACCGAATCTGATGGAATCGGATAAAATCGAATCGAACCGAATGGGATCGGATCGAATCGAATGGAATCGAATCGGCTCGAATCGGGTCGAATCGGGTCGGATCGGGTCGAATCGGATGGAACCGAATCGGCTCGAATCGGGTCGGATCGGGCCGAATCGAATCGGATTGGGTCGAATCGAATCAGGCCGAGTCGGGTCGAGTCGGGTTGAATCGGATCGGGTCGAATCGAATCTGATCGAATGGAATCGGATCGGGCCGAATCGAAACGGACCAAATCGAATCGAATCGGGTCGAATCGAATCGAATCGTGTCGAACCGAATGGAATCGAGTCGGACCGAATCGGAAGGATTCGAGTCGAATCGTTTCGAATCGGATCATATCGGATCGAATGGGTCGAACCGAATCGAATCAAATCGGGTCGAATCGGGTCGAATCAAATCGGGTCGGGTCGAACCGAATCTGATGGAATCGGATAAAATCGAATCGAACCGAATCGGATCGGATCGAATCGAATGGAATCGAATCGAATCGGACAGTATCGATCGACTCGGATCGGGTCGAACTGAATCGAATCGAGTCGGATCGGATCGAATCGGATCGAATCGAATCGGATGGAATCGATCGGCTCGAATCGGGTCGGAACGAATCGAATCGAGTCGGATCGAATCGGGTCGAATCGAATCGGATAGGATCGAGTCGGATTGGGCCGAGTCGAATCGAATCGGGTCGTATCGAATCGGGTCGAATCGGACGGAATGGAATCGGATTGGATCGAATCGGATCGGTTCGAGTCGAATGGAATCGAATCGAGTCGGACCGAATCGATCGACTCCAATAGGGCCGGAACGAATCGAATCGAGTCGGGTCGAACTGGATCGAATCGAATCAGGTCGTATCGAATCGAGTCGAATCGGATGGAATGGAATCGGATTGGATCGAATCGCATCGGACCGAATCGAATCAAATCGGGTCGAATCGGGTCGAATCAAATCGGGTCGGGTCGAACCGAATCTGATGGAATCGGATAAACTCGAATCGAACCGAATAGAATCGGATGGAATCGATCGGCTCGAATCGGGTCGGAACGAATCGGCTCGAGTCGGGTCGGATCGGGTCGAATCGAATCGGATAGAATCGGGTCGGATTGGACCGAGTCGAATCGAATCGGGTCGTATCGAATCGGGTCGAATCGGATGGAATGGAATCGGATTGGATCGAATCGCATCGGACCGAATCGAATCAAATCGGGTCGAATCGGGTCGAATCAAATCGGGTCGGGTCGAACCGAATCTGATGGAATCGGATAAAATCGAATCGAACCGAATGGGATCGGATCGAATCGAATGGAATCGAATCGGCTCGAATCGGGTCGAGTCGGGTCGGATCGGGTCGAATCGGATGGAACCGAATCGGCTCGAATCGGGTCGGATCGGGCCGAATCGAATCGGATTGGGTCGAATCGAATCAGGCCGAGTCGAGTCGAGTCGGGTTGAATCGGATCGGGTCGAATCGAATCTGATCGAATGGAATCGGATCGGGCCGAATCGAAACGGACCAAATCGAACCGAATCGGGTCGAATCGAATCGAATCGTGTCGAACCGAATGGAATCGAGTCGGACCGAATCGGAAGGATTCGAGTCGAATCGTTTCGAATCGGATCATATCGGATCGAATCGGGTCGAACCGAATCGGATGGAATCGATCGGCTCGAATCGGGTCGGAACGAATCGAATCGAGTCGGATCGAATCGCGTCGAATCGGATCGGATAGGATCGAGTCGGATTGGACCGAGTCGAATCGAATCGGGTCGTATCGAATCGGGTCGAATCGGATGGAACCGAATCGGCTCGAATCGGGTCGGATCGGGCCGAATCGAATCGGATCGGGTCGAATCGAGTCAGACCGAGTCGAGTCGAGTCGGGTTGAATCGGATCGGATCGAATCGAGTCGAATCGGATGGAATCGGATCGGATCGAATCGGACCGAGTCGGGCCGAATCGAATCGAATCGAATCGAATCGGGCCGAATCGAATGGGGTCGAACTGGACCGATTGGATTCGGATCGGATCGATTCGGATCGAACCGAACCGGGTCGAATGGATCGAACCGAATAGAATCAAATCGGGTCGAATCGGGTCGAATCGAATCGGATCGGGTCGAACCGAATCGGATCGGGTCGAACCGAATCTGACGAAATCGGATCAAATCGAATGGAACCGAATCGGATCGGATCGAGTCGAATGGAATCGAATCGAGTCGGACCGAGTCGATCGACTCGAATAGGTCCGGAACGAATCGAATCGAGTCCGGTCGAACTGCATCGAATCGAATCGGACCGAATCGGATCGAATCGGATCAAATCGAAACGGACCGAATGGGATCGGGTCGAATCGGATGGAATCGAATCGGCTCGAATCGGGTCGAATCGGGCCGAATCGAACCGGATCGGGTCGAATCGGGTCGAATCAAATCGGGTCGGGTCGAACCGAATCTGATGGAATCGGATAAAATCGAATCGAACCGAATGGGATCGGATCGAATCGAATGGAATCGAATCGGCTCGAATCGGGTCGAGTCGGGTCGGATCGGGTCGAATCGGATGGAACCGAATCGGCTCGAATCGGGTCGGATCGGGCCGAATCGAATCGGATTGGGTCGAATCGAATCAGGCCGAGTCGAGTCGAGTCGGGTTGAATCGGATCGGGTCGAATCGAATCTGATCGAATGGAATCGGATCGGGCCGAATCGAAACGGACCAAATCGAACCGAATCGGGTCGAATCGAATCGAATCGTGTCGAACCGAATGGAATCGAGTCGGACCGAATCGGAAGGATTCGAGTCGAATCGTTTCGAATCGGATCATATCGGATCGAATGGGTCGAACCGAATCGAATCGAATCGGGTCGAATCGGGTCGAATCAAATCGGGTCGTAACGAATCGAATCGAGTCGGGTCGAACTGGATCGAATCGAATCGGATCGGATCGAATCGGATCGAATCGAATCGGATGGAATCGATCGGCTCGAATCGGGTCGGAACGAATCGAATCGAGTCGGATCGAATCGGGTCGAATCGAATCGGATAGGATCGAGTCGGATTGGACCGAGTCGAATCGAATCGGGTCGTATCGAATCGGGTCGAATCGGATGGAATGGAATCGGATTGGATCGAATCGCATCGGACCGAATCGAATCAAATCGGGTCGAATCGGGTCGAATCAAATCGGGTCGGGTCGAACCGAATGTGATGGAATCGGATAAAATCGAATCGAACCGAATCCGATCGGATCGAATCGATCGACTCGAATCGGGTCGGAACGAATCGAATCGAGTCGGGTCGAACTGGATCGAATCGAATCGGATCGGATCGAATCGGATCGAATCGAATCGGACCGTATCGATCGACTCGAATCGGGTCGGAACCAATCGAATCGAGTCGGATCGAATCGCGTCGAATCGGATCGGATAGGATCGAGTCGGATTGGACCGAGTCGAATCGAATCGGGTCGTATCGAATCGGGTCGAATCGGATGGAATCGAATCGGCTCGAATCGGGTCGGATCGGGCCGAATCGAATCGGATCGGGTCGAATCGAGTCAGACCGAGTCGAGTCGAGTCGGGTTGAATCGGGTCGGATCGAATCGAGTCGAATCGGATGGAATCGGATCGGATCGAATCGGACCGAGTCGGGCCGAATCGAATCGAATCGAATCGAATCGGGCCGAATCGAATGGGTCGAACTGGACCGATTGGATTCGGATCGGATCGAATCGGATCGAACCGAATCGGGTCGAATGGGTCGAACCGAATAGAATCAAATCGGGTCGAATCGGGTCGAATCGAGTCGGATCGGGTCGAACCGAATCTGACGAAATCGGATCAAATCGAATCGAACCGAATCGGATCGGATCGAGTCGAATGGAATCGAATCGAGTCGGACCGAGTCGATCGACTCGAATAGGTCCGGAACGAATCGAATCGAGTCCGGTCGAACTGGATCGAATCGAATCGGACCGAATCGGATCGAATCGGATCAAATCGAATCGAACCGAATGGGATCGGATCGAATCGAATGGAATCGAATCGGCTCGAATCGGGTCGAATCGGGTCGGATCGGGTCGAATCGGATGGAATCGAATCGGCTCGAATCGGGTCGGATCGGGCCGAATCGAACCGGATCGGGTCGAATCGAATCAGACCGAGTCGAGTCGACTCGCGTTGAATCGATCGGGTCGAATCGAGTCTGATCGAATGGAGTCGGATCGGGCCGAACCGAACCGGACCAAATCGAATCGAATCGGGTCGAATCGAATCGAATCGTGTCGAACCGAATGGAATCGAGTCGGACCGAATCGGAAGGATTCGAGTCGAATCGTTTCCAATCGGATCATATCGGATCGAATGGGTCGAACCGAATCGAATCAAATCGGGTCGAATCGGGTCGAATCAAATCGGGTCGGGTCGAACCGAATCTGATGGAGTCGGATAAAATGGAATCGAACCGAATCGGATCGGATCGAGTCGAATGGAATCGAATCGAATCGGACCGTATCGATCGACTCGAATCGGGTCGGAACGAATCGAATCGAGTCGGGTCGAACTGGATCGAATCGAATCGGATCAGATCGAATCGGATCGAATCGAATCGGATGGAATCGATCGGCTCGAACCGGGTCGGAACGAATCGAATCGAGTCGGATCGAATCGGGTCGAATCGAATCGGATAGGATCGAGTCGGATTGGACCGAGTCGAATCGAATCGGGTCGTATCGAATCGGGTCGAATCGGATGGAATGGAATCGGATTGGATCGAATCGCATCGGACCGAATCGAATCAAATCGGGTCGAATCGGGTCGAATCAAATCGGGTCGGGTCGAACCGAATCTGATGGAATCGGATAAAATCGAATCGAACCGAATGGGATCGGATCGAATCGAATGGAATCGAATCGGCTCGAATCGGGTCGAATCGGGTCGGATCGGGTCGAGTCGGATGGAACCGAATCGGCTCGAATCGGGCCGAATCGAATCGGATTGGGTCGAATCGAATCAGGCCGAGTCGAGTCGAGTCGGGTTGAATCGGATCGGGTCGAATCGAATCTGATCGAATGGAATCGGATCGGGCCGAATCGAAACGGACCAAATCGAATCGAATCGGGTCGAATCGAATCGAATCGTGTCGAACCGAATGGAATCGAGTCGGACCGAATCGGAAGGATTCGAGTCGAATCGTTTCGAATCGGATCATATCGGATCGAATGGGTCGAACCGAATCGAATCGAATCGGGTCGAATCGGGTCGAATCAAATCGGGTCGTAACGAATCGAATCGAGTCGGGTCGAACTGGATCGAATCGAATCGGATCGGATCGAATCGGATCGAATCGAATCGGATGGAATCGATCGGCTCGAATCGGGTCGGAACGAATCGAATCGAGTCGGATCGAATCGGGTCGAATCGAATCGGATAGGATCGAGTCGGATTGGACCGAGTCGAATCGAATCGGGTCGTATCGAATCGGGTCGAATCGGATGGAATGGAATCGGATTGGATCGAATCGCATCGGACCGAATCGAATCAAATCGGGTCGAATCGGGTCGAATCAAATCGGGTCGGGTCGAACCGAATGTGATGGAATCGGATAAAATCGAATCGAACCGAATCCGATCGGATCGAATCGATCGACTCGAATCGGGTCGGAACGAATCGAATCGAGTCGGGTCGAACTGGATCGAATCGAATCGGATCGGATCGAATCGGATCGAATCGAATCGGACCGTATCGATCGACTCGAATCGGGTCGGAACCAATCGAATCGAGTCGGATCGAATCGCGTCGAATCGGATCGGATAGGATCGAGTCGGATTGGACCGAGTCGAATCGAATCGGGTCGTATCGAATCGGGTCGAATCGGATGGAATCGAATCGGCTCGAATCGGGTCGGATCGGGCCGAATCGAATCGGATCGGGTCGAATCGAGTCAGACCGAGTCGAGTCGAGTCGGGTTGAATCGGGTCGGATCGAATCGAGTCGAATCGGATGGAATCGGATCGGATCGAATCGGACCGAGTCGGGCCGAATCGAATCGAATCGAATCGAATCGGGCCGAATCGAATGGGGTCGAACTGGACCGATTGGATTCGGATCGGATCGAATCGGATCGAACCGAATGGGGTCGAATGGGTCGAACCGAATAGAATCAAATCGGGTCGAATCGGGTCGAATCGAGTCGGATCGGGTCGAACCGAATCTGACGAAATCGGATCAAATCGAATCGAACCGAATCGGATCGGATCGAGTCGAATGGAATCGAATCGAGTCGGACCGAGTCGATCGACTCGAATAGGTCCGGAACGAATCGAATCGAGTCCGGTCGAACTGGATCGAATCGAATCGGACCGAATCGGATCGAATCGGATCAAATCGAAACGAACCGAATGGGATCGGATCAAATCGAATGGAATCGAATCGGCTCGAATCGGGTCGAATCGCGTCGGATCGGGTCGAATCGGATGGAATCGAATCGGCTGGAATCGGGTCGGATCGGGCCGAATCGAACCGGATCGGGTCGAATCGAATCAGACCGAGTCGAGTCGACTCGCGTTGAATCGATCGGGTCGAATCGAGTCTGATCGAATGGAGTCGGATCGGGCCGAACCGAACCGGACCAAATCGAATCGAATCGGGTCGAATCGAATCGAATCGTGTCGAACCGAATGGAATCGAGTCGGACCGAATCGGAAGGATTCGAGTCGAATCGTTTCCAATCGGATCATATCGGATCGAATGGGTCGAACCGAATCGAATCAAATCGGGTCGAATCGGGTCGAATCAAATCGGGTCGGGTCGAACCGAATCTGATGGAGTCGGATAAAATGGAATCGAACCGAATCGGATCGGATCGAGTCGAATGGAATCGAATCGAATCGGACCGTATCGATCGACTCGAATCGGGTCGGAACGAATCGAATCGAGTCGGGTCGAACTGGATCGAATCGAATCGGATCAGATCGAATCGGATCGAATCGAATCGGATGGAATCGATCGGCTCGAACCGGGTCGGAACGAATCGAATCGAGTCGGATCGAATCGGGTCGAATCGAATCGGATAGGATGGAGTCGGATAGGACCGAGTCGAATCGAATCGGGTCGTATCGAATCGGGTCGAATCGGATGGAATGGAATCGGATTGGATCGAATCGCATCGGACCGAATCGAATCAAATCGGGTCGAATCGGGTCGAATCAAATCGGGTCGGGTCGAACCGAATCTGATGGAATCGGATAAAATCGAATCGAACCGAATGGGATCGGATCGAATCGAATGGAATCGAATCGGCTCGAATCGGGTCGAATCGGGTCGGATCGGGTCGAGTCGGATGGAACCGAATCGGCTCGAATCGGGCCGGATCGAATCGGATTGGGTCGAATCGAATCAGGCCGAGTCGAGTCGAGTCGGGTTGAATCGGATCGGGTCGAATCGAATCTGATCGAATGGAATCGGATCGGGCCGAATCGAAACGGACCAAATCGAATCGAATCGGGTCGAATCGAATCGAATCGTGTCGAACCGAATGGAATCGAGTCGGACCGAATCGGAAGGATTCGAGTCGAATCGTTCCGAATCGGATCATATCGGATCGAATGGGTCGAAGCGAATCGAATCAAATCGGGTCGAATCGGGTCGAATCAAATCCGGTCGGGTCGAACCGAATCTGATGGAATCGGATAAGATCGAATCGAACCGAATCGGATCTGATCGAATCGATCGACTCGAATCGGGTCGGAACGAATCGAATCGAGTCGGATCGAATCGCGTCGAATCGGATCGGATAGGATCGAGTCGGATTGGACCGAGTCGAATCGAATCGGGTCGTATCGAATCGGGTCGAATCGGATGGAATTTAATCTGATTGGATCGAATCGGATCGGACCGAATCGGATCGAGTAGGGTCGAATCGGATCGAATCGAATCGAATCGGGTCAAATCGGGTCGAATCGAATCGAATCGGGTCGAAACGGATCGAACCGAATCGGATCGAATCGGATCGAACCGGATCGGGTCGAATCGGGTGGAATCGAATCGGCTCGAATCGGGTCGGATCGGGCCGAATCGAATCGAATCGGGTCAAATCGGGTCGAATCGAATCGAATCGGGTCGAAACGGATCGAACCGAATCGGATCGAATCGGATCCAACCGGATCGAATCGGATCGAACCGAATCGGATCGAGTAGGGTCGAATCGGATCGAATCGAATCGAATCGGGTCAAATCGGGTCGAATCGAATCGAATCGGGTCGAAACGGATCGAACCGAATCGGATCGAATCGGATCGAACCGGATCCGGTCGAATCGGGTGGAATCGAATCGGCTCGAACCGGGTCGGATCGGGCCGAATCGAATCGAATCGGGTCAAATCGGGTCGAATCGAATCGAACCGGGTCGAAACGGATCGAACCGAATCGGATCGAATCGGATCGAACCGGATCGGGTCGAATCGGGTGGAATCGAATCGGCTCGAATCGAATCGAATCGGGTCAAATCGGGTCGAATCGAATCGAATCGGGTCGAAACGGATCGAACCGAATCGGATCGAATCGGATCGAACCGAATCGGATCGAGTAGGGTCGAATCGGATCGAATCGAATCGAATCGGGTCAAATCGGGTCGAATCGAATCGAATCGGGTCGAAACGGATCGAACCGAATCGGATCGAATCGGATCGAACCGGATCGGGTCGAATCGGGTGGAATCGAATCGGCTCGAATCGGGTCGGATCGGGCCGAATCGAATCGAATCGGGTCAAATCGGGTCGAATCGAATCGAACCGGGTCGAAACGGATCGAACCGAATCGGATCGAATCGGATCGAGCCGGATCGAATCGGATCGAACCGAATCGGATCGGGTCGAATCGGATGGAATCGAATCGGATAGGATCGAATCGAATCAGACCGAGCCGAATCGAATCGGATCGGACCGAATCGGATCGAATCGGATCAAATCGAAACGAACCGAATCGGATCGGGTCGAATCGGATGGAATCGAATCGGCTCGAATCGGGTCGGATCGGGCCGAATCGATTCGGATCGGGTCGAATCGAATCGAATCGGATGGAATCGGATCGGATCGAATCGAATCGGACCGAGTCGGGCCGAATCGAATCGAATCGAATCGAATCGGGTCGAATCGAATCGGGTCGAACTGGACCGAACGGATTCGGATCGGATCGAATCGGATCGAACCGAATCGGATCGAATAGGGTCGAACCGGGCCGAATCGAATCGGATAGGATCGAACCGAGTCAGACCGAGTCGAATCGAATCGGATCGGGTCGAATCGGATGGAATCGAATCGGCTGGAATCGGGTCGGATCGGGCCGAATCGATTCGGATCGGGTCGAATCGAATCGAATCGGATGGAATCGGATCGGAGCAAATCGAATCGGACCGAGTCGAATCGAGTCGGATCGAACTGGACCGAATGGATTCGGATCGGATCGAATCGGATCGAACCCGATGAAATCGAAACGAACCGAATCCGATCGGATCGAATCGAATGGAATCGAATCTGGTTGAATCGGGTCGAATGGGATCGGATCGGGTCGAATCGGGTGGAATCAAATCGGCTCGAATCGGGTCGGATCGGGCCGAATCGAGTCGGATCGGTCGAATCGAATCAGGCCGAGTCGAGTCGAGTCGGGTTGAATCGGATCGGGTCGAATCGAATCTGATCGAATGGAATCGGATCGGATCGGATCGAATCGAATGGAATCGAATCGAGTCGGACCGAACCGGAAGGATTCGAGTCGAATCGTTTCGAATCGGATCAGATGGGATCGAACGGGTCGAACCGAATCGAATCAAATCGGGCCGAATCGGGTCGAATCGAATCGGATCGGGTCGAACCGAATCTGATGGAATCGGATCAAATCGAATCGAACCGGATCGGATCGGATCGAATCGAATGCAATCGAATCGAGTCGGACCGAATCGATCGACTCGAATAGGGTCGGAACGAATCGAATCGAGTCGGGTCGAACTGGATCGAATCGAATCGGACCGAATCGGATCGAATCGGATCAAATCGAAACCAACCGAATCGGATCGGATCGAATCGAATAAAATCGAATCGGCTCGAATCGGGTCGAATCGGGTCGGATCGGGTCGAATCGGATGGAATCGAGTCGGCTCGAATCGGGTCGGATCGGGGCGAATCGAATCGGATCGGTCGAATCGAATCAGACCGAGTCCAGTGGAGTCGGGTGGAATCGGATCGGATAGGATCGAGTCGGACTGGACCGAGTCGAATCGAACCGGGTCGGATCGAATCGGGTCGAACTGGACCGAATGGATTCGGATCGGATCGAATCGGATCGAACCGGATCGGATCGAATCGGATCGAACCGAATCGGATCGAATAGGGTCGAACCGGGCCGAATCGAATCGGATAGGATCGAACTGAATCAGACCGAGTCGAATCGAATCGGATCGGATCGAATCGAATCGAATCGGATGGAATCGGATCGGAGCAGATCGAATCGGACCGACTCGAATCGAGTCAGGTCGAACTGGACCGAATGGATTCGGATCGGATCGAATCGGATCGGACCGAATCGGATCGAATCGGATCAGATCGGGTCGGGTCGGGGCGAATCGAATCGGATCGGGTCGAATCGAATCAGACCGAGTCGAGTAGAGTCGGGTTGAATCGGATCGGGCCGAATCGAATCGAATCGTGTCGAACCGGATGGAATCGAGTCGGACCGAACCGGAAGGATTCGAGTCGAATCGTTTCGAATCGGATCAGATGGGATCGAACGGGTCGAACCGAATCGAATCAAATCGGGCCGAATCGGGTCGAATCGAATCGGATCGGGTCGAACCGAATCTGATGGAATCGGATCAAATCGAATCGAACCGGATCGGATCGGATCGAATCGAATGCAATCGAATCGAGTCGGACCGAATCGATCGACTCGAATAGGGTCGGAACGAATCGAATCGAGTCGGGTCGAACTGGATCGAATCGAATCGGACCGAATCGGATCGAATCGGATCAAATCGAAACGAACCGAATCGGATCGGATCGAATCGAATGCAATCGAATCGGCTCGAATCGGGTCGAATCGGATCGGATCGGGTCGAATCGAATCGGGTTGGGTCGAATCGAATCAGGCCGAGTCGAATCGAGTCGGGTCGAACTGGACCGAATGGATTCGGATCGGATCGAACCGGATCGGACCGAATCGGATCGAATCGGATCAAATCGAAACGAACCGAATCGGATCGGTCGAATCGGATGGAATCGAATCGGCTCGAATCGGGTCGGATCGGGCCGAATCGAATCGGGTTGGGTCGAATCGAATCAGGCCGAGTCGAGTCGAATCGGGTTGAATCGGATCGGGTCGAATCGAATCTGATCGAATGGAATCGGATCGTGCCGAACCGAACCGGACCAAATCGAATCGAATCAGACCGAATCGAGTCGAATCGGATCGGATCGAATCAAATCGGGTCAAATCGGGCCGAATCGATTCGGATATGATCGAATCGAATCGGATCGGATCGAATCGAATCGAATCTTATGGAATCGGATCGGAACAAATCGAATCGGACCGAGTCGAATCGAGTCGGGTCGAACTGGACCGAATGGATTCGGATCGGTTCGAACCGGATCGGACCGAATCGGATCGAATCGGATCAAATCGAAACGAACCGAATCGGATCGGTCGAATCGGATGGAATCGAATCGAATCGAGTCGGATCGAGTCGGGTCGAATCGAATCGGATAGGATCGAATCGGATTGGACCGAGTCGAATCGAATCGGATTGGATCGAATCGGATCGGACCGAATCGGATCGAGTAGGGTCGAATCGGACCGAGTCGAATCGAATCGGGTCGAACTGGACCGAATGGATTCGGATCGGATCGAATCGGATCGAACCGGATCGGATCGAATCGGATCGAACCGAATCGGATCGAATAGGGTCGAACCGGGCCGAATCGAATCGGATAGGATCGAACCGAATCAGACCGAGTCGAATCGAATCGGATCGGATCGAATCGAATCGAATCGGATGGAATCGGATCGGAGCAAATCGAATCGGACCGAGTCGAATCGAGTCGCGTCGAACTGGACCGAATTGATTCGGATCGGATCGAGTCGGATCAAATCGAAACGAACCGAATCGGATCGGATCGAATCGAATGGAACCGAATCGGCTCGAATCGGGTCGAATCGGATCGGATCGGGTCGAATCGGATGGAATCAAATCGGCTCGAATCGGGTCGGATCGGGCCGAATCGAGTCGGATCGGGTCGAGTCGAATCAGACCGAGTCGAGTCGAGTCGGGTTGAATCGGATCGGGTCGAATCGAATCGAATCGCGTCGAACCGAATGGAATCGAGTCGGACCGAAGCGGAAGGATTCGAGTCGAATCGTTTCGAATCGGATCAGATGGGATCGAACGGGTCGAACCGAATCGAATCAAATCGGGCCGAATCGGGTCGAATCGAACCGGATCGGGTCGAATCGGATGGAATCAAATCGGCTCGAATCGGGTCGGAACGAATCGAATCGAGTCGGATCGAATCGGGTCGAATCGAATCGGATAGGATGGAGTCGGATAGGACCGAGTCGAATCGAATCGGGTCGTATCGAATCGGGTCGAATCGGATGGAATGGAATCGGATTGGATCGAATCGCATCGGACCGAATCGAATCAAATCGGGTCGAATCGGGTCGAATCAAATCGGGTCGGGTCGAACCGAATCTGATGGAATCGGATAAAATCGAATCGAACCGAATGGGATCGGATCGAATCGAATGGAATCGAATCGGCTCGAATCGGGTCGAATCGGGTCGGATCGGGTCGAGTCGGATGGAACCGAATCGGCTCGAATCGGGCCGAATCGAATCGGATTGGGTCGAATCGAATCAGGCCGAGTCGAGTCGAGTCGGGTTGAATCGGATCGGGTCGAATCGAATCTGATCGAATGGAATCGGATCGGGCCGAATCGAAACGGACCAAATCGAATCGAATCGGGTCGAATCGAATCGAATCGTGTCGAACCGAATGGAATCGAGTCGGACCGAATCGGAAGGATTCGAGTCGAATCGTTCCGAATCGGATCATATCGGATCGAATGGGTCGAACCGAATCGAATCAAATCGGGTCGAATCGGGTCGAATCAAATCCGGTCGGGTCGAACCGAATCTGATGGAATCGGATAAAATCGAATCGAACCGAATCGGATCTGATCGAATCGATCGACTCGAATCGGGTCGGAACGAATCGAATCGAGTCGGGTCGAACTGGATCGAATCGAATCGGATCGGATCGAATCGGATCGAATCGAGTCGGATGGAATCGATCGGCTCGAATCGGGTCGGAACGAATCGAATCGAGTCGGATCGAATCGCGTCGAATCGGATCGGATAGGATCGAGTCGGATTGGACCGAGTCGAATCGAATCGGGTCGTATCGGATCGGGTCGAATCGGATGGAATTTAATCTGATTGGATCGAATCGGATCGGACCGAATCGGATCGAGTAGGGTCGAATCGGATCGAATCGAATCGAATCGGGTCAAATCGGGTCGAATCGAATCGAATCGGGTCGAAACGGATCGAACCGAATCGGATCGAATCGGATCGAACCGGATCGGGTCGAATCGGGTGGAATCGAATCGGCTCGAATCGGGTCGGATCGGGCCGAATCGAATCGAATCGGGTCAAATCGGGTCGAATCGAATCGAATCGGTTCGAAACGGATCGAACCGAATCGGATCGAATCGGATCCAACCGGATCGAATCGGATCGAACCGAATCGGATCGAGTACGGTCGAATCGGATCGAATCGAATCGAATCGGGTCAAATCGGGTCGAATCGAATCGAATCGGGTCGAAACGGATCGAACCGAATCGGATCGAATCGGATCGAACCGGATCGGGTCGAATCGGGTGGAATCGAATCGGCTCGAATCGGGTCGGATCGGGCCGAATCGAATCGAATCGGGTCAAATCGGGTCGAATCGAATCGAACCGGGTCGAAACGGATCGAACCGAATCGGATCGAATCGGATCGAACCGGATCGGGTCGAATCGGGTGGAATCGAATCGGCTCGAATCGAATCGAATCGGGTCAAATCGGGTCGAATCGAATCGAATCGGGTCGAAACGGATCGAACCGAATCGGATCGAATCGGATCCAACCGGATCGAATCGGATCGAACCGAATCGGATCGAGTCGGGTCGAATCGGATCGAATCGAATCGAATCGGGTCAAATCGGGTCGAATCGAACCGAATCGGATCGAATCGGATCGAACCGGATCGGGTCGAATCGGGTGGAATCGAATCGGCTCGAATCGGGTCGGATCGGGCCGAATCGAATCGAATCGGGTCGAATCGGGTCGAATCGAATCGAACCGGGTCGAAACGGATCGAACCGAATCGGATCGAATCGGATCGAGCCGGATCGAATCGGATCGAACCGAATCCGATCGGGTCGAATCGGATGGAATCGAATCGGATAGGATCGAATCGAATCAGACCGAGCCGAATCGAATCGGATCGGACCGAATCGGATCGAATCGGATCAAATCGAAACGAACCGAATCGGATCGGGTCGAATCGGATGGAATCGAATCGGCTCGAATCGGGTCGGATCGGGCCGAATCGATTCGGATCGGGTCGAATCGAATCGAATCGGATGGAATCGGATCGGATCGAATCGAATCGGACCGAGTCGGGCCGAATCGAATCGAATCGAATCGAATCGGGTCGAATCGAATCGGGTCGAACTGGACCGAACGGATTCGGATCGGATCGAATCGGATCGAACCGAATCGGATCGAATAGGGTCGAACCGGGCCGAATCGAATCGGATAGGATCGAACGGAGTCAGACCGAGTCGAATCGAATCGGATCGGGTCGAATCGGATGGAATCGAATCGGCTGGAATCGGGTCGGATCGGGCCGAATCGATTCGGATCGGGTCGAATCGAATCGAATCGGATGGAATCGGATCGGAGCAAATCGAATCGGACCGAGTCGAATCGAGTCGGATCGAACTGGACCGAATGGATTCGGATCGGATCGAATCGGATCGAACCCGATGAAATCGAAACGAACCGAATCCGATCGGATCGAATCGAATGGAATCGAATCTGGTTGAATCGGGTCGAATGGGATCGGATCGGGTCGAATCGGGTGGAATCAAATCGGCTCGAATCGGGTCGGATCGGGCCGAATCGAATCGAATCGGGTCAAATCGGGTCGAATCGAATCGAACCGGGTCGAAACGGATCGAACCGAATCGGATCGAATCGGATCGAGCCGGATCGAATCGGATCGAACCGAATCGAATCGGCTCGAATCGGATGGAATCGGATCGGATAGGATCGAATCGAATCAGACCGAGCCGAATCGAATCGGATCGGACCGAATCGGATCGAATCGGATCAAATCGAAACGAACCGAATCGGATCGGGTCGAATCGGATGGAATCGAATCGGCTCGAATCGGGTCGGATCGGGCCGAATCGATTCGGATCGGGTCGAATCGAATCGAATCGGATGGAATCGGATCGGATCGAATCGAATCGGACCGAGTCGGGCCGAATCGAATCGAATCGAATCGAATCGGGTCGAATCGAATCGGGTCGAACTGGACCGAACGGATTCGGATCGGATCGAATCGGATCGAACCGAATCGGATCGAATAGGGTCGAACCGGGCCGAATCGAATCGGATAGGATCGAACCGAGTCAGACCGAGTCGAATCGAATCGGATCGGGTCGAATCGGATGGAATCGAATCGGATGGAATCGGATCGGAGCAAATCGAATCGGACCGAGTCGAATCGAGTCGGATCGAGCTGGACCGAATGGATTCGGATCGGATCGAATCGGATCGAACCCGATGAAATCGAAACGAACCGAATCCGATCGGATCGAATCGAATGGAATCGAATCTGGTTGAATCGGGTCGAATGGGATCGGATCGGGTCGAATCGGGTGGAATCAAATCGGCTCGAATCGGGTCGGATCGGGCCGAATCGAGTCGGATCGGTCGAATCGAATCAGGCCGAGTCGAGTCGAGTCGGGTTGAATCGGATCGGGTCGAATCGAATCTGATCGAATGGAATCGGATCGGATCGGATCGAATCGAATGGAATCGAATCGAGTCGGACCGAACCGGAAGGATTCGAGTCGAATCGTTTCGAATCGGATCAGATGGGATCGAACGGGTCGAACCGAATCGAATCAAATCGGGCCGAATCGGGTCGAATCGAATCGGATCGGGTCGAACCGAATCTGATGGAATCGGATCAAATCGAATCGAACCGGATCGGATCGGATCGAATCGAATGCAATCGAATCGAGTCGGACCGAATCGATCGACTCGAATAGGGTCGGAACGAATCGAATCGAGTCGGGTCGAACTGGATCGAATCGAATCGGACCGAATCGGATCGAATCGGATCAAATCGAAACCAACCGAATCGGATCGGATCGAATCGAATAAAATCGAATCGGCTCGAATCGGGTCGAATCGGGTCGGATCGGGTCGAATCGGATGGAATCGAATCGGCTCGAATCGGGTCGGATCGGGCCGAATCGAATCGGATCGGTCGAATCGAATCAGACCGAGTCCAGTGGAGTCGGGTTGAATCGGATCGGATAGGATCGAGTCGGACTGGACCGAGTCGAATCGAATCGGGTCGGATCGAATCGGGTCGAACTGGACCGAATGGATTCGGATCGGATCGAATCGGATCGAACCGGATCGGATCGAATCGGATCGAACCGAATCGGATCGAATAGGGTCGAACCGGGCCGAATCGAATCGGATAGGATCGAACTGAATCAGACCGAGTCGAATCGAATCGGATCGGATCGAATCGAATCGAATCGGATGGAATCGGATCGGAGCAGATCGAATCGGACCGACTCGAATCGAGTCAGGTCGAACTGGACCGAATGGATTCGGATCGGATCGAATCGGATCGGACCGAATCGGATCGAATCGGATCAGATCGGGTCGGATCGGGGCGAATCGAATCGGATCGGGTCGAATCGAATCAGACCGAGTCGAGTAGAGTCGGGTTGAATCGGATCGGGCCGAATCGAATCGAATCGTGTCGAACCGGATGGAATCGAGTCGGACCGAACCGGAAGGATTCGAGTCGAATCGTTTCGAATCGGATCAGATGGGATCGAACGGGTCGAACCGAATCGAATCAAATCGGGCCGAATCGGGTCGAATCGAATCGGATCGGGTCGAACCGAATCTGATGGAATCGGATCAAATCGAATCGAACCGGATCGGATCGGATCGAATCGAATGCAATCGAATCGAGTCGGACCGAATCGATCGACTCGAATAGGGTCGGAACGAATCGAATCGAGTCGGGTCGAACTGGATCGAATCGAATCGGACCGAATCGGATCGAATCGGATCAAATCGAAACGAACCGAATCGGATCGGATCGAATCGAATGCAATCGAATCGGCTCGAATCGGGTCGAATCGGATCGGATCGGGTCGAATCGAATCGGGTTGGGTCGAATCGAATCAGGCCGAGTCGAATCGAGTCGGGTCGAACTGGACCGAATGGATTCGGATCGGATCGAACCGGATCGGACCGAATCGGATCGAATCGGATCAAATCGAAACGAACCGAATCGAATCGGCTCGAATCGGGTCGGATCGGGCCGAATCGAATCGGGTTGGGTCGAATCGAATCAGGCCGAGTCGAGTCGAATCGGGTTGAATCGGATCGGGTCGAATCGAATCTGATCGAATGGAATCGGATCGTGCCGAACCGAACCGGACCAAATCGAATCGAATCAGACCGAATCGAGTCGAATCGGATCGGATCGAATCAAATCGGGTCAAATCGGGCCGAATCGATTCGGATATGATCGAATCGAATCGGATCGGATCGAATCGAATCGAATCTTATGGAATCGGATCGGAACAAATCGAATCGGACCGAGTCGAATCGAGTCGGGTCGAACTGGACCGAATGGATTCGGATCGGTTCGAACCGGATCGGACCGAATCGGATCGAATCGGATCAAATCGAAACGAACCGAGTCGGATCGGTCGAACCGGATGGAATCGAATCGAATCGAGTCGGATCGAGTCGGGTCGAATCGAATCGGATAGGATCGAATCGGATTGGACCGAGTCGAATCGAATCGGATTGGATCGAATCGGATCGGACCGAATCGGATCGAGTAGGGTCGAATCGGACCGAGTCGAATCGAATCGGGTCGAACTGGACCGAATGGATTCGGATCGGATCGAATCGGATCGAACCGGATCGGATCGAATCGGATCGAACCGAATCGGATCGAATAGGGTCGAACCGGGCCGAATCGAATCGGATAGGATCGAACCGAATCAGACCGAGTCGAATCGAATCGGATCGGATCGAATCGAATCGAATCGGATGGAATCGGATCGGAGCAAATCGAATCGGACCGAGTCGAATCGAGTCGCGTCGAACTGGACCGAATTGATTCGGATCGGATCGAGTCGGATCAAATCGAAACGAACCGAATCGGATCGGATCGAATCGAATGGAACCGAATCGGCTCGAATCGGGTCGAATCGGATCGGATCGGGTCGAATCGGATGGAATCAAATCGGCTCGAATCGGGTCGGATCGGGCCGAATCGAGTCGGATCGGGTCGAGTCGAATCAGACCGAGTCGAGTCGAGTCGGGTTGAATCGGATCGGGTCGAATCGAATCGAATCGCGTCGAACCGAATGGAATCGAGTGGGACCGAAGCGGAAGGATTCGAGTCGAATCGTTTCGAATCGGATCAGATGGGATCGAACGGGTCGAACCGAATCGAATCAAATCGGGCCGAATCGGGTCGAATCGAACCGGATCGGGTCGAATCGGATGGAATCAAATCGGCTCGAATCGGGTCGGAACGAATCGAATCGAGTCGGATCGAATCGGGTCGAATCGAATCGGATAGGATGGAGTCGGATAGGACCGAGTCGAATCGAATCGGGTCGTATCGAATCGGGTCGAATCGGATGGAATGGAATCGGATTGGATCGAATCGCATCGGACCGAATCGAATCAAATCGGGTCGAATCGGGTCGAATCAAATCGGGTCGGGTCGAACCGAATCTGATGGAATCGGATAAAATCGAATCGAACCGAATGGGATCGGATCGAATCGAATGGAATCGAATCGGCTCGAATCGGGTCGAATCGGGTCGGATCGGGTCGAGTCGGATGGAACCGAATCGGCTCGAATCGGGCCGAATCGAATCGGATTGGGTCGAATCGAATCAGGCCGAGTCGAGTCGAGTCGGGTTGAATCGGATCGGGTCGAATCGAATCTGATCGAATGGAATCGGATCGGGCCGAATCGAAACGGACCAAATCGAATCGAATCGGGTCGAAACGGATCGAACCGAATCGGATCGAATCGGATCGAACCGGATCGGGTCGAATCGGGTGGAATCGAATCGGCTCGAATCGGGTCGGATCGGGCCGAATCGAATCGAATCGGGTCAAATCGGGTCGAATCGAATCGAACCGGGTCGAAACGGATCGAACCGAATCGGATCGAATCGGATCGAACCGGATCGGGTCGAATCGGGTGGAATCGAATCGGCTCGAATCGAATCGAATCGGGTCAAATCGGGTCGAATCGAATCGAATCGGGTCGAAACGGATCGAACCGAATCGGATCGAATCGGATCCAACCGGATCGAATCGGATCGAACCGAATCGGATCGAGTAGGGTCGAATCGGATCGAATCGAATCGAATCGGGTCAAATCGGGTCGAATCGAACCGAATCGGATCGAATCGGATCGAACCGATCGGGTCGAATCGGGTGGAATCGAATCGGCTCGAATCGGGTCGGATCGGGCCGAATCGAATCGAATCGGGTCAAATCGGGTCGAATCGAATCGAACCGGGTCGAAACGGATCGAACCGAATCGGATCGAATCGGATCGAGCCGGATCGAATCGGATCGAACCGAATCGGATCGGGTCGAATCGGATGGAATCGAATCGGATAGGATCGAATCGAATCAGACCGAGCCGAATCGAATCGGATCGGACCGAATCGGATCGAATCGGATCAAATCGAAACGAACCGAATCGGATCGGGTCGAATCGGATGGAATCGAATCGGCTCGAATCGGGTCGGATCGGGCCGAATCGATTCGGATCGGGTCGAATCGAATCGAATCGGATGGAATCGGACCGGATCGAATCGAATCGGACCGAGTCGGGCCGAATCGAATCGAATCGAATCGAATCGGGTCGAATCGAATCGGGTCGAACTGGACCGAACGGATTCGGATCGGATCGAATCGGATCGAACCGAATCGGATCGAATAGGGTCGAACCGGGCCGAATCGAATCGGATAGGATCGAACGGAGTCAGACCGAGTCGAATCGAATCGGATCGGGTCGAATCGGATGGAATCGAATCGGCTGGAATCGGGTCGGATCGGGCCGAATCGATTCGGATCGGGTCGAATCGAATCGAGTCGGATGGAATCGGATCGGAGCAAATCGAATCGGACCGAGTCGAATCGAGTCGGATCGAACTGGACCGAATGGATTCGGATCGGATCGAATCGGATCGAACCCGATGAAATCGAAACGAACCGAATCCGATCGGATCGAATCGAATGGAATCGAATCTGGTTGAATCGGGTCGAATGGGATCGGATCGGGTCGAATCGGGTGGAATCAAATCGGCTCGAATCGGGTCGGATCGGGCCGAATCGAGTCGGATCGGTCGAATCGAATCAGGCCGAGTCGAGTCGAGTCGGGTTGAATCGGATCGGGTCGAATCGAATCTGATCGAATGGAATCGGATCGGATCGGATCGAATCGAATGGAATCGAATCGAGTCGGACCGAACCGGAAGGATTCGAGTCGAATCGTTTCGAATCGGATCAGATGGGATCGAACGGGTCGAACCGAATCGAATCAAATCGGGCCGAATCGGGTCGAATCGAATCGGATCGGGTCGAACCGAATCTGATGGAATCGGATCAAATCGAATCGAACCGGATCGGATCGGATCGAATCGAATGCAATCGAATCGAGTCGGACCGAATCGATCGACTCGAATAGGGTCGGAACGAATCGAATCGAGTCGGGTCGAACTGGATCGAATCGAATCGGACCGAATCGGATCGAATCGATCAAATCGAAACCAACCGAATCGGATCGGATCGAATCGAATAAAATCGAATCGGCTCGAATCGGGTCGAATCGGGTCGGATCGGGTCGAATCGGATGGAATCGAGTCGGCTCGAATCGGGTCGGATCGGGGCGAATCGAATCGGATCGGTCGAATCGAATCAGACCGAGTCCAGTGGAGTCGGGTTGAATCGGATCGGATAGGATCGAGTCGGACTGGACCGAGTCGAATCGAACCGGGTCGGATCGAATCGGGTCGAACTGGACCGAATGGATTCGGATCGGATCGAATCGGATCGAACCGGATCGGATCGAATCGGATCGAACCGAATCGGATCGAATAGGGTCGAACCGGGCCGAATCGAATCGGATAGGATCGAACTGAATCAGACCGAGTCGAATCGAATCGGATCGGATCGAATCGAATCGAATCGGATGGAATCGGATCGGAGCAGATCGAATCGGACCGACTCGAATCGAGTCAGGTCGAACTGGACCGAATGGATTCGGATCGGATCGAATCGGATCGGACCGAATCGGATCGAATCGGATCAGATCGGGTCGGATCGGGGCGAATCGAATCGGATCGGGTCGAATCGAATCAGACCGAGTCGAGTAGAGTCGGGTTGAATCGGATCGGGCCGAATCGAATCGAATCGTGTCGAACCGGATGGAATCGAGTCGGACCGAACCGGAAGGATTCGAGTCGAATCGTTTCGAATCGGATCAGATGGGATCGAACGGGTCGAACCGAATCGAATCAAATCGGGCCGAATCGGGTCGAATCGAATCGGATCGGGTCGAACCGAATCTGATGGAATCGGATCAAATCGAATCGAACCGGATCGGATCGGATCGAATCGAATGCAATCGAATCGAGTCGGACCGAATCGATCGACTCGAATAGGGTCGGAACGAATCGAATCGAGTCGGGTCGAACTGGATCGAATCGAATCGGACCGAATCGGATCGAATCGGATCAAATCGAAACGAACCGAATCGGATCGGATCGAATCGAATGCAATCGAATCGGCTCGAATCGGGTCGAATCGGATCGGATCGGGTCGAATCGAATCGGGTTGGGTCGAATCGAATCAGGCCGAGTCGAATCGAGTCGGGTCGAACTGGACCGAATGGATTCGGATCGGATCGAACCGGATCGGACCGAATCGGATCGAATCGGATCAAATCGAAACGAACCGAATCGGATCGGTCGAATCGGATGGAATCGAATCGGCTCGAATCGGGTCGGATCGGGCCGAATCGAATCGGGTTGGGTCGAATCGAATCAGGCCGAGTCGAGTCGAATCGGGTTGAATCGGATCGGGTCGAATCGAATCTGATCGAATGGAATCGGATCGTGCCGAACCGAACCGGACCAAATCGAATCGAATCAGACCGAATCGAGTCGAATCGGATCGGATCGAATCAAATCGGGTCAAATCGGGCCGAATCGATTCGGATATGATCGAATCGAATCGGATCGGATCGAATCGAATCGAATCTTATGGAATCGGATCGGAACAAATCGAATCGGACCGAGTCGAATCGAGTCGGGTCGAACTGGACCGAATGGATTCGGATCGGTTCGAACCGGATCGGACCGAATCGGATCGAATCGGATCAAATCGAAACGAACCGAATCGGATCGGTCGAATCGGATGGAATCGAATCGAATCGAGTCGGATCGAGTCGGGTCGAATCGAATCGGATAGGATCGAATCGGATTGGATCGAGTCGAATCGAATCGGATTGGATCGAATCGGATCGGACCGAATCGGATCGAGTAGGGTCGAATCGGACCGAGTCGAATCGAATCGGGTCGAACTGGACCGAATGGATTCGGATCGGATCGAATCGGATCGAACCGGATCGGATCGAATCGGATCGAACCGAATCGGATCGAATAGGGTCGAACCGGGCCGAATCGAATCGGATAGGATCGAACCGAATCAGACCGAGTCGAATCGAATCGGATCGGATCGAATCGAATCGAATCGGATGGAATCGGATCGGAGCAAATCGAATCGGACCGAGTCGAATCGAGTCGCGTCGAACTGGACCGAATTGATTCGGATCGGATCGAGTCGGATCAAATCGAAACGAACCGAATCGGATCGGATCGAATCGAATGGAACCGAATCGGCTCGAATCGGGTCGAATCGGATCGGATCGGGTCGAATCGGATGGAATCAAATCGGCTCGAATCGGGTCGGATCGGGCCGAATCGAGTCGGATCGGGTCGAGTCGAATCAGACCGAGTCGAGTCGAGTCGGGTTGAATCGGATCGGGTCGAATCGAATCGAATCGCGTCGAACCGAATGGAATCGAGTCGGACCGAAGCGGAAGGATTCGAGTCGAATCGTTTCGAATCGGATCAGATGGGATCGAACGGGTCGAACCGAATCGAATCAAATCGGGCCGAATCGGGTCGAATCGAACCGGATCGGGTCGAATCGGATGGAATCAAATCGGCTCGAATCGGGTCGGAACGAATCGAATCGAGTCGGATCGAATCGGGTCGAATCGAATCGGATAGGATGGAGTCGGATAGGACCGAGTCGAATCGAATCGGGTCGTATCGAATCGGGTCGAATCGGATGGAATGGAATCGGATTGGATCGAATCGCATCGGACCGAATCGAATCAAATCGGGTCGAATCGGGTCGAACCAAATCGGGTCGGGTCGAACCGAATCTGATGGAATCGGATAAAATCGAATCGAACCGAATGGGATCGGATCGAATCGAATGGAATCGAATCGGCTCGAATCGGGTCGAATCGGGTCGGATCGGGTCGAGTCGGATGGAACCGAATCGGCTCGAATCGGGCCGAATCGAATCGGATTGGGTCGAATCGAATCAGGCCGAGTCGAGTCGAGTCGGGTTGAATCGGATCGGGTCGAATCGAATCTGATCGAATGGAATCGGATCGGGCCGAATCGAAACGGACCAAATCGAATCGAATCGGGTCGAATCGAATCGAATCGTGTCGAACCGAATGGAATCGAGTCGGACCGAATCGGAAGGATTCGAGTCGAATCGTTCCGAATCGGATCATATCGGATCGAATGGGTCGAACCGAATCGAATCAAATCGGGTCGAATCGGGTCGAATCAAATCCGGTCGGGTCGAACCGAATCTGATGGAATCGGATAAAATCGAATCGAACCGAATCGGATCTGATCGAATCGATCGACTCGAATCGGGTCGGAACGAATCGAATCGAGTCGGGTCGAACTGGATCGAATCGAATCGGATCGGATCGAATCGGATCGAATCGAGTCGGATGGAATCGATCGGCTCGAATCGGGTCGGAACGAATCGAATCGAGTCGGATCGAATCGCGTCGAATCGGATCGGATAGGATCGAGTCGGATTGGACCGAGTCGAATCGAATCGGGTCGTATCGGATCGGGTCGAATCGGATGGAATTTAATCTGATTGGATCGAATCGGATCGGACCGAATCGGATCGAGTAGGGTCGAATCGGATCGAATCGAATCGAATCGGGTCAAATCGGGTCGAATCGAATCGAATCGGGTCGAAACGGATCGAACCGAATCGGATCGAATCGGATCGAACCGGATCGGGTCGAATCGGGTGGAATCGAATCGGCTCGAATCGGGTCGGATCGGGCCGAATCGAATCGAATCGGGTCAAATCGGGTCGAATCGAATCGAATCGGGTCGAAACGGATCGAACCGAATCGGATCGAATCGGATCCAACCGGATCGAATCGGATCGAACCGAATCGGATCGAGTACGGTCGAATCGGATCGAATCGAATCGAATCGGGTCAAATCGGGTCGAATCGAATCGAATCGGGTCGAAACGGATCGAACCGAATCGGATCGAATCGGATCGAACCGGATCGGGTCGAATCGGGTGGAATCGAATCGGCTCGAATCGGGTCGGATCGGGCCGAATCGAATCGAATCGGGTCAAATCGGGTCGAATCGAATCGAACCGGGTCGAAACGGATCGAACCGAATCGGATCGAATCGGATCGAACCGGATCGGGTCGAATCGGGTGGAATCGAATCGGCTCGAATCGAATCGAATCGGGTCAAATCGGGTCGAATCGAATCGAATCGGGTCGAAACGGATCGAACCGAATCGGATCGAATCGGATCCAACCGGATCGAATCGGATCGAACCGAATCGGATCGAGTAGGGTCGAATCGGATCGAATCGAATCGAATCGGGTCAAATCGGGTCGAATCGAACCGAATCGGATCGAATCGGATCGAACCGGATCGGGTCGAATCGGGTGGAATCGAATCGGCTCGAATCGGGTCGGATCGGGCCGAATCGAATCGAATCGGGTCAAATCGGGTCGAATCGAATCGAACCGGGTCGAAACGGATCGAACCGAATCGGATCGAATCGGATCGAGCCGGATCGAATCGGATCGAACCGAATCGGATCGGGTCGAATCGGATGGAATCGAATCGGATAGGATCGAATCGAATCAGACCGAGCCGAATCGAATCGGATCGGACCGAATCGGATCGAATCGGATCAAATCGAAACGAACCGAATCGGATCGGGTCGAATCGGATGGAATCGAATCGGCTCGAATCGGGTCGGATCGGGCCGAATCGATTCGGATCGGGTCGAATCGAATCGAATCGGATGGAATCGGATCGGATCGAATCGAATCGGACCGAGTCGGGCCGAATCGAATCGAATCGAATCGAATCGGGTCGAATCGAATCGGGTCGAACTGGACCGAACGGATTCGGATCGGATCGAATCGGATCGAACCGAATCGGATCGAATAGGGTCGAACCGGGCCGAATCGAATCGGATAGGATCGAACGGAGTCAGACCGAGTCGAATCGAATCGGATCGGGTCGAATCGGATGGAATCGAATCGGCTGGAATCGGGTCGGATCGGGCCGAATCGATTCGGATCGGGTCGAATCGAATCGAATCGGATGGAATCGGATCGGAGCAAATCGAATCGGACCGAGTCGAATCGAGTCGGATCGAACTGGACCGAATGGATTCGGATCGGATCGAATCGGATCGAACCCGATGAAATCGAAACGAACCGAATCCGATCGGATCGAATCGAATGGAATCGAATCTGGTTGAATCGGGTCGAATGGGATCGGATCGGGTCGAATCGGGTGGAATCAAATCGGCTCGAATCGGGTCGGATCGGGCCGAATCGAGTCGGATCGGTCGAATCGAATCAGGCCGAGTCGAGTCGAGTCGGGTTGAATCGGATCGGGTCGAATCGAATCTGATCGAATGGAATCGGATCGGATCGGATCGAATCGAATGGAATCGAATCGAGTCGGACCGAACCGGAAGGATTCGAGTCGAATCGTTTCGAATCGGATCAGATGGGATCGAACGGGTCGAACCGAATCGAATCAAATCGGGCCGAATCGGGTCGAATCGAATCGGATCGGGTCGAACCGAATCTGATGGAATCGGATCAAATCGAATCGAACCGGATCGGATCGGATCGAATCGAATGCAATCGAATCGAGTCGGACCGAATCGATCGACTCGAATAGGGTCGGAACGAATCGAATCGAGTCGGGTCGAACTGGATCGAATCGAATCGGACCGAATCGGATCGAATCGGATCAAATCGAAACCAACCGAAACGGATCGGATCGAATCGAATAAAATCGAATCGGCTCGAATCGGGTCGAATCGGGTCGGATCGGGTCGAATCGGATGGAATCGAATCGGCTCGAATCGGGTCGGATCGGGCCGAATCGAATCGGATCGGTCGAATCGAATCAGACCGAGTCCAGTGGAGTCGGGTTGAATCGGATCGGATAGGATCGAGTCGGACTGGACCGAGTCGAATCGAATCGGGTCGGATCGAATCGGGTCGAACTGGACCGAATGGATTCGGATCGGATCGAATCGGATCGAACCGGATCGGATCGAATCGGATCGAACCGAATCGGATCGAATAGGGTCGAACCGGGCCGAATCGAATCGGATAGGATCGAACTGAATCAGACCGAGTCGAATCGAATCGGATCGGATCGAATCGAATCGAATCGGATGGAATCGGATCGGAGCAGATCGAATCGGACCGACTCGAATCGAGTCAGGTCGAACTGGACCGAATGGATTCGGATCGGATCGAATCGGATCGGACCGAATCGGATCGAATCGGATCAGATCGGGTCGGATCGGGGCGAATCGAATCGGATCGGGTCGAATCGAATCAGACCGAGTCGAGTAGAGTCGGGTTGAATCGGATCGGGCCGAATCGAATCGAATCGTGTCGAACCGGATGGAATCGAGTCGGACCGAACCGGAAGGATTCGAGTCGAATCGTTTCGAATCGGATCAGATGGGATCGAACGGGTCGAACCGAATCGAATCAAATCGGGCCGAATCGGGTCGAATCGAATCGGATCGGGTCGAACCGAATCTGATGGAATCGGATCAAATCGAATCGAACCGGATCGGATCGGATCGAATCGAATGCAATCGAATCGAGTCGGACCGAATCGATCGACTCGAATAGGGTCGGAACGAATCGAATCGAGTCGGGTCGAACTGGATCGAATCGAATCGGACCGAATCGGATCGAATCGGATCAAATCGAAACGAACCGAATCGGATCGGATCGAATCGAATGCAATCGAATCGGCTCGAATCGGGTCGAATCGGATTGGACCGAGTCGAATCGAATCGGATTGGATCGAATCGGATCGGACCGAATCGGATCGAGTAGGGTCGAATCGGACCGAGTCGAATCGAATCGGGTCGAACTGGACCGAATGGATTCGGATCGGATCGAATCGGATCGAACCGGATCGGATCGAATCGGATCGAACCGAATCGGATCGAATAGGGTCGAACCGGGCCGAATCGAATCGGATAGGATCGAACCGAATCAGACCGAGTCGAATCGAATCGGATCGGATCGAATCGAATCGAATCGGATGGAATCGGATCGGAGCAAATCGAATCGGACCGAGTCGAATCGAGTCGCGTCGAACTGGACCGAATTGATTCGGATCGGATCGAGTCGGATCAAATCGAAACGAACCGAATCGGATCGGATCGAATCGAATGGAACCGAATCGGCTCGAATCGGGTCGAATCGGATCGGATCGGGTCGAATCGGATGGAATCAAATCGGCTCGAATCGGGTCGGATCGGGCCGAATCGAGTCGGATCGGGTCGAGTCGAATCAGACCGAGTCGAGTCGAGTCGGGTTGAATCGGATCGGGTCGAATCGAATCGAATCGCGGCGAACCGAATGGAATCGAGTGGGACCGAAGCGGAAGGATTCGAGTCGAATCGTTTCGAATCGGATCAGATGGGATCGAACGGGTCGAACCGAATCGAATCAAATCGGGCCGAATCGGGTCGAATCGAACCGGATCGGGTCGAATCGGATGGAATCAAATCGGCTCGAATCGGGTCGGAACGAATCGAATCGAGTCGGATCGAATCGGGTCGAATCGAATCGGATAGGATGGAGTCGGATAGGACCGAGTCGAATCGAATCGGGTCGTATCGAATCGGGTCGAATCGGATGGAATGGAATCGGATTGGATCGAATCGCATCGGACCGAATCGAATCAAATCGGGTCGAATCGGGTCGAATCAAATCGGGTCGGGTCGAACCGAATCTGATGGAATCGGATAAAATCGAATCGAACCGAATGGGATCGGATCGAATCGAATGGAATCGAATCGGCTCGAATCGGGTCGAATCGGGTCGGATCGGGTCGAGTCGGATGGAACCGAATCGGCTCGAATCGGGCCGAATCGAATCGGATTGGGTCGAATCGAATCAGGCCGAGTCGAGTCGAGTCGGGTTGAATCGGATCGGGTCGAATCGAATCTGATCGAATGGAATCGGATCGGGCCGAATCGAAACCGACCAAATCGAATCGAATCGGGTCGAAACGGATCGAACCGAATCGGATCGAATCGGATCGAACCGGATCGGGTCGAATCGGGTGGAATCGAATCGGCTCGAATCGGGTCGGATCGGGCCGAATCGAATCGAATCGGGTCAAATCGGGTCGAATCGAATCGAACCGGGTCGAAACGGATCGAACCGAATCGGATCGAATCGGATCGAACCGATCGGGTCGAATCGGGTGGAATCGAATCGGCTCGAATCGAATCGAATCGGGTCAAATCGGGTCGAATCGAATCGAATCGGGTCGAAACGGATCGAACCGAATCGGATCGAATCGGATCCAACCGGATCGAATCGGATCGAACCGAATCGGATCGAGTAGGGTCGAATCGGATCGAATCGAATCGAATCGGGTCAAATCGGGTCGAATCGAACCGAATCGGATCGAATCGGATCGAACCGGATCGGGTCGAATCGGGTGGAATCGAATCGGCTCGAATCGGGTCGGATCGGGCCGAATCGAATCGAATCGGGTCAAATCGGGTCGAATCGAATCGAACCGGGTCGAAACGGATCGAACCGAATCGGATCGAATCGGATCGAGCCGGATCGAATCGGATCGAACCGAATCGGATCGGGTCGAATCGGATGGAATCGAATCGGATAGGATCGAATCGAATCAGACCGAGCCGAATCGAATCGGATCGGACCGAATCGGATCGAATCGATCAAATCGAAACGAACCGAATCGGATCGGGTCGAATCGGATGGAATCGAATCGGCTCGAATCGGGTCGGATCGGGCCGAATCGATTCGGATCGGGTCGAATCGAATCGAATCGGATGGAATCGGATAGGATCGAATCGAATCGGACCGAGTCGGGCCGAATCGAATCGAATCGAATCGAATCGGGTCGAATCGAATCGGGTCGAACTGGACCGAACGGATTCGGATCGGATCGAATCGGATCGAACCGAATCGGATCGAATAGGGTCGAACCGGGCCGAATCGAATCGGATAGGATCGAACGGAGTCAGACCGAGTCGAATCGAATCGGATCGGGTCGAATCGGATGGAATCGAATCGGCTGGAATCGGGTCGGATCGGGCCGAATCGATTCGGATCGGGTCGAATCGAATCGAATCGGATGGAATCGGATCGGAGCAAATCGAATCGGACCGAGTCGAATCGAGTCGGATCGAACTGGACCGAATGGATTCGGATCGGATCGAATCGGATCGAACCCGATGAAATCGAAACGAACCGAATCCGATCGGATCGAATCGAATGGAATCGAATCTGGTTGAATCGGGTCGAATGGGATCGGATCGGGTCGAATCGGGTGGAATCAAATCGGCTCGAATCGGGTCGGATCGGGCCGAATCGAGTCGGATCGGTCGAATCGAATCAGGCCGAGTCGAGTCGAGTCGGGTTGAATCGGATCGGGTCGAATCGAATCTGATCGAATGGAATCGGATCGGATCGGATCGAATCGAATGGAATCGAATCGAGTCGGACCGAACCGGAAGGATTCGAGTCGAATCGTTTCGAATCGGATCAGATGGGATCGAACGGGTCGAACCGAATCGAATCAAATCGGGCCGAATCGGGTCGAATCGAATCGGATCGGGTCGAACCGAATCTGATGGAATCGGATCAAATCGAATCGAACCGGATCGGATCGGATCGAATCGAATGCAATCGAATCGAGTCGGACCGAATCGATCGACTCGAATAGGGTCGGAACGAATCGAATCGAGTCGGGTCGAACTGGATCGAATCGAATCGGACCGAATCGGATCGAATCGGATCAAATCGAAACCAACCGAATCGGATCGGATCGAATCGAATAAAATCGAATCGGCTCGAATCGGGTCGAATCGGGTCGGATCGGGTCGAATCGGATGGAATCGAATCGGCTCGAATCGGGTCGGATCGGGCCGAATCGAATCGGATCGGTCGAATCGAATCAGACCGAGTCCAGTGGAGTCGGGTTGAATCGGATCGGATAGGATCGAGTCGGACTGGACCGAGTCGAATCGAATCGGGTCGGATCGAATCGGGTCGAACTGGACCGAATGGATTCGGATCGGATCGAATCGGATCGAACCGATCGGATCGAATCGGATCGAACCGAATCGGATCGAATAGGGTCGAACCGGGCCGAATCGAATCGGATAGGATCGAACTGAATCAGACCGAGTCGAATCGAATCGGATCGGATCGAATCGAATCGAATCGGATGGAATCGGATCGGAGCAGATCGAATCGGACCGACTCGAATCGAGTCAGGTCGAACTGGACCGAATGGATTCGGATCGGATCGAATCGGATCGGACCGAATCGGATCGAATCGGATCAGATCGGGTCGGATCGGGGCGAATCGAATCGGATCGGGTCGAATCGAATCAGACCGAGTCGAGTAGAGTCGGGTTGAATCGGATCGGGCCGAATCGAATCGAATCGTGTCGAACCGGATGGAATCGAGTCGGACCGAACCGGAAGGATTCGAGTCGAATCGTTTCGAATCGGATCAGATGGGATCGAACGGGTCGAACCGAATCGAATCAAATCGGGCCGAATCGGGTCGAATCGAATCGATCGGGTCGAACCGAATCTGATGGAATCGGATCAAATCGAATCGAACCGGATCGGATCGGATCGAATCGAATGCAATCGAATCGAGTCGGACCGAATCGATCGACTCGAATAGGGTCGGAACGAATCGAATCGAGTCGGGTCGAACTGGATCGAATCGAATCGGACCGAATCGGATCGAATCGGATCAAATCGAAACGAACCGAATCGGATCGGATCGAATCGAATGCAATCGAATCGGCTCGAATCGGGTCGAATCGGATCGGATCGGGTCGAATCGAATCGGGTTGGGTCGAATCGAATCAGGCCGAGTCGAATCGAGTCGGGTCGAACTGGACCGAATGGATTCGGATCGGATCGAACAGGATCGGACCGAATCGGATCGAATCGGATCAAATCGAAACGAACCGAATCGAATCGGCTCGAATCGGGTCGGATCGGGCCGAATCGAATCGGGTTGGGTCGAATCGAATCAGGCCGAGTCGAGTCGAATCGGGTTGAATCGGATCGGGTCGAATCGAATCTGATCGAATGGAATCGGATCGTGCCGAACCGAACCGGACCAAATCGAATCGAATCAGACCGAATCGAGTCGAATCGGATCGGATCGAATCAAATCGGGTCAAATCGGGCCGAATCGATTCGGATATGATCGAATCGAATCGGATCGGATCGAATCGAATCGAATCTTATGGAATCGGATCGGAACAAATCGAATCGGACCGAGTCGAATCGAGTCGGGTCGAACTGGACCGAATGGATTCGGATCGGTTCGAACCGGATCGGACCGAATCGGATCGAATCGGATCAAATCGAAACGAACCGAATCGGATCGGTCGAATCGGATGGAATCGAATCGAATCGAGTCGGATCGAGTCGGGTCGAATCGAATCGGATAGGATCGAATCGGATTGGACCGAGTCGAATCGAATCGGATTGGATCGAATCGGATCGGACCGAATCGGATCGAGTAGGGTCGAATCGGACCGAGTCGAATCGAATCGGGTCGAACTGGACCGAATGGATTCGGATCGGATCGAATCGGATCGAACCGGATCGGATCGAATCGGATCGAACCGAATCGGATCGAATAGGTCGAACCGGGCCGAATCGAATCGGATAGGATCGAACCGAATCAGACCGAGTCGAATCGAATCGGATCGGATCGAATCGAATCGAATCGGAAGGAATCGGATCGGAGCAAATCGAATCGGACCGAGTCGAATCGAGTCGCGTCGAACTGGACCGAATTGATTCGGATCGGATCGAGTCGGATCAAATCGAAACGAACCGAATCGGATCGGATCGAATCGAATGGAACCGAATCGGCTCGAATCGGGTCGAATCGGATCGGATCGGGTCGAATCGGATGGAATCAAATCGGCTCGAATCGGGTCGGATCGGGCCGAATCGAGTCGGATCGGGTCGAGTCGAATCAGACCGAGTCGAGTCGAGTCGGGTTGAATCGGATCGGGTCGAATCGAATCGAATCGCGTCGAACCGAATGGAATCGAGTGGGACCGAAGCGGAAGGATTCGAGTCGAATCGTTTCGAATCGGATCAGATGGGATCGAACGGGTCGAACCGAATCGAATCAAATCGGGCCGAATCGGGTCGAATCGAACCGGATCGGGTCGAATCGGATGGAATCAAATCGGCTCGAATCGGGTCGGAACGAATCGAATCGAGTCGGATCGAATCGGGTCGAATCGAATCGGATAGGATGGAGTCGGATAGGACCGAGTCGAATCGAATCGGGTCGTATCGAATCGGGTCGAATCGGATGGAATGGAATCGGATTGGATCGAATCGCATCGGACCGAATCGAATCAAATCGGGTCGAATCGGGTCGAATCTGATGGAATCGGATAAAATCGAATCGAACCGAATGGGATCGGATCGAATCGAACGGAATCGAATCGGCTCGAATCGGGTCGAATCGGGTCGGATCGGGTCGAGTCGGATGGAACCGAATCGGCTCGAATCGGGCCGAATCGAATCGGATTGGGTCGAATCGAATCAGGCCGAGTCGAGTCGAGTCGGGTTGAATCGGATCGGGTCGAATCGAATCTGATCGAATGGAATCGGATCGGGCCGAATCGAAACGGACCAAATCGAATCGAATCGGGTCGGATCGAATCGAATCGTGTCGAACCGAATGGAATCGAGTCGGACCGAATCGGAAGGATTCGAGTCGAATCGTTCCGAATCGGATCATATCGGATCGAATGGGTCGAACCGAATCGAATCAAATCGGGTCGAATCGGGTCGAATCAAATCCGGTCGGGTCGAACCGGATCTGATGGAATCGGATAAAATCGAATCGAACCGAATCGGATCTGATCGAATCGATCGACTCGAATCGGGTCGGAACGAATCGAATCGAGTCGGGTCGAACTGGATCGAATCGAATCGGATCGGATCGAATCGGATCGAATCGAGTCGGATGGAATCGATCGGCTCGAATCGGGTCGGAACGAATCGAATCGAGTCGGATCGAATCGCGTCGAATCGGATCGGATAGGATCGAGTCGGATTGGACCGAGTCGAATCGAATCGGGTCGTATCGAATCGGGTCGAATCGGATGGAATTTAATCTGATTGGATCGAATCGGATCGGACCGAATCGGATCGAGTAGGGTCGAATCGGATCGAATCGAATCGAATCGGGTCAAATCGGGTCGAATCGAATCGAATCGGATCGAATCGGATCGAACCGAATCGGATCGAATCGGATCGAACCGAATCGGATCGAATAGGGTCGAACCGGGCCGAATCGAATCGGATAGGATCGAACCGAATCAGACCGAGTCGAATCGAATCGGATCGGATCGAATCGAATCGAATCGGATGGAATCGGATCGGAGCAAATCGAATCGGACCGAGTCGAATCGAGTCGCGTCGAACTGGACCGAATTGATTCGGATCGGATCGAGTCGGATCAAATCGAAACGAACCGAATCGGATCGGATCGAATCGAATGGAACCGAATCGGCTCGAATCGGGTCGAATCGGATCGGATCGGGTCGAATCGGATGGAATCAAATCGGCTCGAATCGGGTCGGATCGGGCCGAATCGAGTCGGATCGGGTCGAGTCGAATCAGACCGAGTCGAGTCGAGTCGGGTTGAATCGGATCGGGTCGAATCGAATCGAATCGCGTCGAACCGAATGGAATCGAGTGGGACCGAAGCGGAAGGATTCGAGTCGAATCGTTTCGAATCGGATCAGATGGGATCGAACGGGTCGAACCGAATCGAATCAAATCGGGCCGAATCGGGTCGAATCGAACCGGATCGGGTCGAATCGGATGGAATCAAATCGGCTCGAATCGGGTCGGAACGAATCGAATCGAGTCGGATCGAATCGGGTCGAATCGAATCGGATAGGATGGAGTCGGATAGGACCGAGTCGAATCGAATCGGGTCGTATCGAATCGGGTCGAATCGGATGGAATGGAATCGGATTGGATCGAATCGCATCGGACCGAATCGAATCAAATCGGGTCGAATCGGGTCGAATCAAATCGGGTCGGGTCGAACCGAATCTGATGGAATCGGATAAAATCGAATCGAACCGAATGGGATCGGATCGAATCGAATGGAATCGAATCGGCTCGAATCGGGTCGAATCGGGTCGGATCGGGTCGAGTCGGATGGAACCGAATCGGCTCGAATCGGGCCGAATCGAATCGGATTGGGTCGAATCGAATCAGGCCGAGTCGAGTCGAGTCGGGTTGAATCGGATCGGGTCGAATCGAATCTGATCGAATGGAATCGGATCGGGCCGAATCGAAACGGACCAAATCGAATCGAATCGGGTCGGATCGAATCGAATCGTGTCGAACCGAATGGAATCGAGTCGGACCGAATCGGAAGGATTCGAGTCGAATCGTTCCGAATCGGATCATATCGGATCGAATGGGTCGAACCGAATCGAATCAAATCGGGTCGAATCGGGTCGAATCAAATCCGGTCGGGTCGAACCGGATCTGATGGAATCGATAAAATCGAATCGAACCGAATCGGATCTGATCGAATCGATCGACTCGAATCGGGTCGGAACGAATCGAATCGAGTCGGGTCGAACTGGATCGAATCGAATCGGATCGGATCGAATCGGATCGAATCGAGTCGGATGGAATCGATCGGCTCGAATCGGGTCGGAACGAATCGAATCGAGTCGGATCGAATCGCGTCGAATCGGATCGGATAGGATCGAGTCGGATTGGACCGAGTCGAATCGAATCGGGTCGTATCGAATCGGGTCGAATCGGATGGAATTTAATCTGATTGGATCGAATCGGATCGGACCGAATCGGATCGAGTAGGGTCGAATCGGATCGAATCGAATCGAATCGGGTCAAATCGGGTCGAATCGAATCGAATCGGGTCGAAACGGATCGAACCGAATCGGATCGAATCGGATCGAACCGGATCGGGTCGAATCGGGTGGAATCGAATCGGCTCGAATCGGGTCAAATCGGGTCGAATCGAATCGAATCGGGTCGAAACGGATCGAACCGAATCGGATCAAATCGGATCCAACCGGATCGAATCGGATCGAACCGAATCGGATCGAGTAGGGTCGAATCGGATCGAATCGAATCGAATCGGGTCAAATCGGGTCGAATCGAATCGAATCGGGTCGAAACGGATCGAACCGAATCGGATCGAATCGGATCGAACCGGATCGGGTCGAATCGGGTGGAATCGAATCGGCTCGAATCGGGTCGGATCGGGCCGAATCGAATCGAATCGGGTCAAATCGGGTCGAATCGAATCGAACCGGGTCGAAACGGATCGAACCGAATCGGATCGAATCGGATCGAGCCGGATCGAATCGGATCGAACCGAATCGAATCGGCTCGAATCGGATGGAATCGGATCGGATAGGATCGAATCGAATCAGACCGAGCCGAATCGAATCGGATCGGACCGAATCGGATCGAATCGGATCAAATCGAAACGAACCGAATCGGATCGGGTCGAATCGGATGGAATCGAATCGGCTCGAATCGGGTCGGATCGGGCCGAATCGATTCGGATCGGGTCGAATCGAATCGAATCGGATGGAATCGGATCGGATCGAATCGAATCGGACCGAGTCGGGCCGAATCGAATCGAATCGAATCGAATCGGGTCGAATCGAATCGGGTCGAACTGGACCGAACGGATTCGGATCGGATCGAATCGGATCGAACCGAATCGGATCGAATAGGGTCGAACCGGGCCGAATCGAATCGGATAGGATCGAACCGAGTCAGACCGAGTCGAATCGAATCGGATCGGGTCGAATCGGATGGAATCGAATCGGATGGAATCGGATCGGAGCAAATCGAATCGGACCGAGTCGAATCGAGTCGGATCGAGCTGGACCGAATGGATTCGGATCGGATCGAATCGGATCGAACCCGATGAAATCGAAACGAAGCGAATCCGATCGGATCGAATCGAATGGAATCGAATCTGGTTGAATCGGGTCGAATGGGATCGGATCGGGTCGAATCGGGTGGAATCAAATCGGCTCGAATCGGGTCGGATCGGGCCGAATCGAGTCGGATCGGTCGAATCGAATCAGGCCGAGTCGAGTCGAGTCGGGTTGAATCGGATCGGGTCGAATCGAATCTGATCGAATGGAATCGGATCGGATCGGATCGAATCGAATGGAATCGAATCGAGTCGGACCGAACCGGAAGGATTCGAGTCGAATCGTTTCGAATCGGATCAGATGGGATCGAACGGGTCGAACCGAATCCAATCAAATCGGGCCGAATCGGGTCGAATCGAATCGGATCGGGTCGAACCGAATCTGATGGAATCGGATCAAATCGAATCGAACCGGATCGGATCGGATCGAATCGAATGCAATCGAATCGAGTCGGACCGAATCGATCGACTCGAATAGGGTCGGAACGAATCGAATCGAGTCGGGTCGAACTGGATCGAATCGAATCGGACCGAATCGGATCGAATCGGATCAAATCGAAACCAACCGAATCGGATCGGATCGAATCGAATAAAATCGAATCGGCTCGAATCGGGTCGAATCGGGTCGGATCGGGTCGAATCGGATGGAATCGAATCGGCTCGAATCGGGTCGGATCGGGCCGAATCGAATCGGATCGGTCGAATCGAATCAGACCGAGTCCAGTGGAGTCGGGTTGAATCGGATCGGATAGGATCGAGTCGGACTGGACCGAGTCGAATCGAATCGGGTCGGATCGAATCGGGTCGAACTGGACCGAATGGATTCGGATCGGATCGAATCGGATCGAACCGGATCGGATCGAATCGGATCGAACCGAATCGGATCGAATAGGGTCGAACCGGGCCGAATCGAATCGGATAGGATCGAACTGAATCAGACCGAGTCGAATCGAATCGGATCGGATCGAATCGAATCGAATCGGATGGAATCGGATCGGAGCAGATCGAATCGGACCGACTCGAATCGAGTCAGGTCGAACTGGACCGAATGGATTCGGATCGGATCGAATCGGATCGGACCGAATCGGATCGAATCGGATCAGATCGGGTCGGATCGGGGCGAATCGAATCGGATCGGGTCGAATCGAATCAGACCGAGTCGAGTAGAGTCGGGTTGAATCGGATCGGGCCGAATCGAATCGAATCGTGTCGAACCGGATGGAATCGAGTCGGACCGAACCGGAAGGATTCGAGTCGAATCGTTTCGAATCGGATCAGATGGGATCGAACGGGTCGAACCGAATCGAATCAAATCGGGCCGAATCGGGTCGAATCGAATCGGATCGGGTCGAACCGAATCTGATGGAATCGGATCAAATCGAATCGAACCGGATCGGATCGGATCGAATCGAATGCAATCGAATCGAGTCGGACCGAATCGATCGACTCGAATAGGGTCGGAACGAATCGAATCGAGTCGGGTCGAACTGGATCGAATCGAATCGGACCGAATCGGATCGAATGGGATCAAATCGAAACGAACCGAATCGGATCGGATCGAATCGAATGCAATCGAATCGGCTCGAATCGGGTCGAATCGGATCGGATCGGGTCGAATCGAATCGGGTTGGGTCGAATCGAATCAGGCCGAGTCGAATCGAGTCGGGTCGAACTGGACCGAATGGATTCGGATCGGATCGAACCGGATCGGACCGAATCGGATCGAATCGGATCAAATCGAAACGAACCGAATCGGATCGGTCGAATCGGATGGAATCGAATCGGCTCGAATCGGGTCGGATCGGGCCGAATCGAATCGGGTTGGGTCGAATCGAATCAGGCCGAGTCGAGTCGAATCGGGTTGAATCGGATCGGGTCGAATCGAATCTGATCGAATGGAATCGGATCGTGCCGAACCGAACCGGACCAAATCGAATCGAATCAGACCGAATCGAGTCGAATCGGATCGGATCGAATCAAATCGGGTCAAATCGGGCCGAATCGATTCGGATATGATCGAATCGAATCGGATCGGATCGAATCGAATCGAATCTTATGGAATCGGATCGGAACAAATCGAATCGGACCGAGTCGAATCGAGTCGGGTCGAACTGGACCGAATGGATTCGGATCGGTTCGAACCGGATCGGACCGAATCGGATCGAATCGGATCAAATCGAAACGAACCGAATCGGATCGGTCGAATCGGATGGAATCGAATCGAATCGAGTCGGATCGAGTCGGGTCGAATCGAATCGGATAGGATCGAATCGGATTGGACCGAGTCGAATCGAATCGGATTGGATCGAATCGGATCGGACCGAATCGGATCGAGTAGGGTCGAATCGGACCGAGTCGAATCGAATCGGGTCGAACTGGACCGAATGGATTCGGATCGGATCGAATCGGATCGAACCGGATCGGATCGAATCGGATCGAACCGAATCGGATCGAATAGGGTCGAACCGGGCCGAATCGAATCGGATAGGATCGAACCGAATCAGACCGAGTCGAATCGAATCGGATCGGATCGAATCGAATCGAATCGGATGGAATCGGATCGGAGCAAATCGAATCGGACCGAGTCGAATCGAGTCGCGTCGAACTGGACCGAATTGATTCGGATCGGATCGAGTCGGATCAAATCGAAACGAACCGAATCGGATCGGATCGAATCGAATGGAACCGAATCGGCTCGAATCGGGTCGAATCGGATCGGATCGGGTCGAATCGGATGGAATCAAATCGGCTCGAATCGGGTCGGATCGGGCCGAATCGAGTCGGATCGGGTCGAGTCGAATCAGACCGAGTCGAGTCGAGTCGGGTTGAATCGGATCGGGTCGAATCGAATCGAATCGCGTCGAACCGAATGGAATCGAGTCGGACCGAAGCGGAAGGATTCGAGTCGAATCGTTTCGAATCGGATCAGATGGGATCGAACGGGTCGAACCGAATCGAATCAAATCGGGCCGAATCGGGTCGAATCGAACCGGATCGGGTCGAATCGGATGGAATCAAATCGGCTCGAATCGGGTCGAATCGTTTCGAATCGAACCGGATGGAATCGGATCGGATCGAATCGAATCGGACCGAGTCGGGCCGAATCGAATCGAATCGAATCGAATCGAGTCGAATGGAATCGGGTCGGACTGACCGAATGGATTCGGATCGGATCGAATCGGATCGAACCGAATCGGATCGAATAGGGTCGAACAGGGCCGAATCGAATCGGATAGGATCGAACCGAACAGACCGAGTCGAATCGAATCGGATCGGATCGAATCGAATCGAATCGGATGGAATCGGATCGGAGCAAATCGAATCAGGCCGAGTCGAATCGAACCGAATCGGATCGGATCGAATGGAATGGAATCGAATCGAATCGGATGGAATCGATCGGCTCGAATCGGGTCGGAACGAATCGAATCGAGTCGGATCGAATCGGGTCGAATCGAATCGGATAGGATCCAGTCGGATTGGACCGAGTCGAATCGAATCGGGTCGAATCATATCGAATGGAATCGGATCGCATCGAATCGGATGGGACCGAATCGTATCGAGGAGGGCGGAATCGGGTCGAATCGAATCGGATCGAATCGAATCAGACCGAATCGAGTCGAATCGGATCGGATCGAATCAAATCGGGTCAAATCGGGTCGAATCGAATCGGATCGAATCGGATCGGACCGAATGAGATCCAGTAGGGTCGAATCGGATCGAATCGAGTGGAATCGAATCAGGCCCAATCGATTCGGATCAGACCGAATCCGGCGGGATCGAATCGAATCGGATCGAGTGGAATCGGATCGGATCGAATCGGATCGGACCGAATGGGATCGGGTCGAATCGAATCGGATCGCGTAGAACCGAATGGAATCGAATCGGATCGGATCGAGTCGAATTGAACCGAATCGAATCGGGTCAGACCGAGTCGAATCGAATCGGATCGGACCGAATCGGATCGAATCGGATCAAATCGAAACGAACCGAATCGGGTCCGATCGAATCGAATCAGACCGAGTCGAGTCGATTCGGGTTGAATCGGATCGGGTCGAATCGAATCTGATCGAATGGAATCGGATCGGGCCGAATCGAACCGGACCAAATCATATCGAATCGGGTCGAATCGAATCGAATCGTGTCGGACCGAATGGAATCGAGTCGGACCGAATCGGGAGGATTCGAGTCGAATCGTTTCGAATCGGATCAGATCGGATTGAGTGGGTCGAACCGAATCGAGTCAAATCGGGTCGAATCGGGTCGAATCAAATCGATCGGGTCGAACCGGATCTGATGGAATCGGATCAAATCGAATCGAACCGAATCGGATCGGATCGAATCGAATGGAATCGAATCGAATCGGACCGAATCGATCGACTCGAATCGGGTCGGAACGAATCGAATCGAGTCGGTTCGAACTGGATCGAATCGAATCGCATCGAATGGGATGGGACCGAATCGGATCGAGTAGGGCGGAATCGGGTCGAATCGAATCGGATCGGATCGAATCGAATCAGACCGAATCGAGTCGAATCGGATCGGATCGAATCGGACCGAATGGATTCTAGTCGGACCGAACCGGACCGATTCGTGTCGAATCGGGTCGAATCGAGCCCGACCGGATCGGATCGAGTCTTATCGGATCGAATTGGATAGGACCGAATCGAAGGGAAAGGGACCGAATCGAATCGAATCGGACCGAATCGGACCGACCCGATCCGAATCGGATCGGACCGTGTCGCATCGAATCGAATCGGATCGAATCAGACCGAATGGAATCGAGTCGGGTCGAACTGGACCGAATGGATTCGGATCGGATCGAACCGGATCGGACCGAATCGGATCGAATCGGATCAAATCGAAACGAACCGAATCGGATCGGTCGAATCGGATGGAATCGAATCGGCTCGAATCGGGTCGGATCGGGCCGAATCGAATCGGGTTGGGTCGAATCGAATCAGGCCGAGTCGAGTCGAATCGGGTTGAATCGGATCGGGTCGAATCGAATCTGATCGAATGGAATCGGATCGTGCCGAACCAAACCGGACCAAATCGAATCGAATCAGACCGAATCGAGTCGAATCGGATCGGATCGAATCAAATCGGGTCAAATCGGGCCGAATCGATTCGGATATGATCGAATCGAATCGGATCGGATCGAATCGAATCGAATCTTATGGAATCGGATCGGAACAAATCGAATCGGACCGAGTCGAATCGAGTCGGGTCGAACTGGACCGAATGGATTCGGATCGGTTCGAACCGGATCGGACCGAATCGGATCGAATCGGATCAAATCGAAACGAACCGAATCGGATCGGTCGAATCGGATGGAATCGAATCGAATCGAGTCGGATCGAGTCGGGTCGAATCGAATCGGATAGGATCGAATCGGATCGGACCGAATCGGATCGAGTAGGGTCGAATCGGACCGAGTCGAATCGAATCGGGTCGAACTGGACCGAATGGATTCGGATCGGATCGAATCGGATCGAACCGATCGGATCGAATCGGATCGAACCGAATCGGATCGAATAGGGTCGAACCGGGCCGAATCGAATCGGATAGGATCGAACCGAATCAGACCGAGTCGAATCGAATCGGATCGGATCGAATCGAATCGAATCGGATGGAATCGGATCGGAGCAAATCGAATCGGACCGAGTCGAATCGAGTCGCGTCGAACTGGACCGAATTGATTCGGATCGGATCGAGTCGGATCAAATCGAAACGAACCGAATCGGATCGGATCGAATCGAATGGAACCGAATCGGCTCGAATCGGGTCGAATCGGATCGGATCGGGTCGAATCGGATGGAATCAAATCGGCTCGAATCGGGTCGGATCGGGCCGAATCGAGTCGGATCGGGTCGAGTCGAATCAGACCGAGTCGAGTCGAGTCGGGTTGAATCGGATCGGGTCGAATCGAATCGAATCGCGTCGAACCGAATGGAATCGAGTCGGACCGAAGCGGAAGGATTCGAGTCGAATCGTTTCGAATCGGATCAGATGGGATCGAACGGGTCGAACCGAATCGAATCAAATCGGGCCGAATCGGGTCGAATCGAACCGGATCGGGTCGAATCGGATGGAATCAAATCGGCTCGAATCGGGTCGAATCGTTTCGAATCGAACCGGATGGAATCGGATCGGATCGAATCGGGTCGGAACGAATCGAATCGAGTCGGATCGAATCGGGTCGAATCGAATCGGATAGGATCCAGTCGGATTGGACCGAGTCGAATCGAATCGGGTCGAATCATATCGAATGGAATCGGATCGCATCGAATCGGATGGGACCGAATCGTATCGAGGAGGGCGGAATCGGGTCGAATCGAATCGGATCGAATCGAATCAGACCGAATCGAGTCGAATCGGATCGGATCGAATCAAATCGGGTCAAATCGGGTCGAATCGAATCGGATCGAATCGGATCGGACCGAATGAGATCCAGTAGGGTCGAATCGGATCGAATCGAGTGGAATCGAATCAGGCCCAATCGATTCGGATCAGACCGAATCCGGCGGGATCGAATCGAATCGGATCGAGTGGAATCGGATCGGATCGAATCGGATCGGACCGAATGGGATCGGGTCGAATCGAATCGGATCGCGTAGAACCGAATGGAATCGAATCGGATCGGATCGAGTCGAATTGAACCGAATCGAATCGGGTCAGACCGAGTCGAATCGAATCGGATCGGACCGAATCGGATCGAATCGGATCAAATCGAAACGAACCGAATCGGGTCCGATCGAATCGAATCAGACCGAGTCGAGTCGATTCGGGTTGAATCGGATCGGGTCGAATCGAATCTGATCGAATGGAATCGGATCGGGCCGAATCGAACCGGACCAAATCATATCGAATCGGGTCGAATCGAATCGAATCGTGTCGGACCGAATGGAATCGAGTCGGACCGAATCGGGAGGATTCGAGTCGAATCGTTTCGAATCGGATCAGATCGGATTGAGTGGGTCGAACCGAATCGAGTCAAATCGGGTCGAATCGGGTCGAATCAAATCGGATCGGGTCGAACCGGATCTGATGGAATCGGATCAAATCGAATCGAACCGAATCGGATCGGATCGAATCGAATGGAATCGAATCGAATCGGACCGAATCGATCGACTCGAATCGGGTCGGAACGAATCGAATCGAGTCGGTTCGAACTGGATCGAATCGAATCGCATCGAATGGGATGGGACCGAATCGGATCGAGTAGGGCGGAATCGGGTCGAATCGAATCGGATCGGATCGAATCGAATCAGACCGAATCGAGTCGAATCGGATCGGATCGAATCGGACCGAATGGATTCTAGTCGGACCGAACCGACCGATTCGTGTCGAATCGGGTCGAATCGAGCCCGACCGGATCGGATCGAGTCTTATCGGATCGAATTGGATAGGACCGAATCGAAGGGAAAGGGACCGAATCGAATCGAATCGGACCGAATCGGACCGACCCGATCCGAATCGGATCGGACCGTGTCGCATCGAATCGAATCGGATCGAATCAGACCGAATGGAATCGAGTCGGGTCGAACTGGACCGAATGGATTCGGATCGGATCGAACCGGATCGGACCGAATCGGATCGAATCGGATCAAATCGAAACGAACCGAATCGGATCGGTCGAATCGGATGGAATCGAATCGGCTCGAATCGGGTCGGATCGGGCCGAATCGAATCGGGTTGGGTCGAATCGAATCAGGCCGAGTCGAGTCGAATCGGGTTGAATCGGATCGGGTCGAATCGAATCTGATCGAATGGAATCGGATCGTGCCGAACCAAACCGGACCAAATCGAATCGAATCAGACCGAATCGAGTCGAATCGGATCGGATCGAATCAAATCGGGTCAAATCGGGCCGAATCGATTCGGATATGATCGAATCGAATCGGATCGGATCGAATCGAATCGAATCTTATGGAATCGGATCGGAACAAATCGAATCGGACCGAGTCGAATCGAGTCGGGTCGAACTGGACCGAATGGATTCGGATCGGTTCGAACCGGATCGGACCGAATCGGATCGAATCGGATCAAATCGAAACGAACCGAATCGGATCGGTCGAATCGGATGGAATCGAATCGAATCGAGTCGGATCGAGTCGGGTCGAATCGAATCGGATAGGATCGAATCGGATCGGACCGAATCGGATCGAGTAGGGTCGAATCGGACCGAGTCGAATCGAATCGGGTCGAACTGGACCGAATGGATTCGGATCGGATCGAATCGGATCGAACCGGATCGGATCGAATCGGATCGAACCGAATCGGATCGAATAGGGTCGAACCGGGCCGAATCGAATCGGATAGGATCGAACCGAATCAGACCGAGTCGAATCGAATCGGATCGGATCGAATCGAATCGAATCGGATGGAATCGGATCGGAGCAAATCGAATCGGACCGAGTCGAATCGAGTCGCGTCGAACTGGACCGAATTGATTCGGATCGGATCGAGTCGGATCAAATCGAAACGAACCGAATCGGATCGGATCGAATCGAATGGAACCGAATCGGCTCGAATCGGGTCGAATCGGATCGGATCGGGTCGAATCGGATGGAATCAAATCGGCTCGAATCGGGTCGGATCGGGCCGAATCGAGTCGGATCGGGTCGAGTCGAATCAGACCGAGTCGAGTCGAGTCGGGTTGAATCGGATCGGGTCGAATCGAATCGAATCGCGTCGAACCGAATGGAATCGAGTCGGACCGAAGCGGAAGGATTCGAGTCGAATCGTTTCGAATCGGATCAGATGGGATCGAACGGGTCGAACCGAATCGAATCAAATCGGGCCGAATCGGGTCGAATCGAACCGGATCGGGTCGAATCGGATGGAATCAAATCGGCTCGAATCGGGTCGAATCGTTTCGAATCGAACCGGATGGAATCGGATCGGATCGAATCGAATCGGACCGAGTCGGGCCGAATCGAATCGAATCGAATCGAATCGGGTCGAATGGAATCGGGTCGGACTGGACCGAATGGATTCGGATCGGATCGAATCGGATCGAACCGAATCGGATCGAATAGGGTCGAACAGGGCCGAATCGAATCGGATAGGATCGAACCGAACAGACCGAGTCGAATCGAATCGGATCGGATCGAATCGAATCGAATCGGATGGAATCGGATCGGAGCAAATCGAATCAGGCCGAGTCGAATCGAACCGAATCGGATCGGATCGAATGGAATGGAATCGAATCGAATCGGATGGAATCGATCGGCTCGAATCGGGTCGGAACGAATCGAATCGAGTCGGATCGAATCGGGTCGAATCGAATCGGATAGGATCCAGTCGGATTGGACCGAGTCGAATCGAATCGGGTCGAATCATATCGAATGGAATCGGATCGCATCGAATCGGATGGGACCGAATCGTATCGAGGAGGGCGGAATCGGGTCGAATCGAATCGGATCGAATCGAATCAGACCGAATCGAGTCGAATCGGATCGGATCGAATCAAATCGGGTCAAATCGGGTCGAATCGAATCGGATCGAATCGGATCGGACCGAATGAGATCCAGTAGGGTCGAATCGGATCGAATCGAGTGGAATCGAATCAGGCCCAATCGATTCGGATCGGACCGAATCCGGCGGGATCGAATCGAATCGGATCGAGTGGAATCGGATCGGATCGAATCGGATCGGACCGAATGGGATCGGGTCGAATCGAATCGGATCGCGTAGAACCGAATGGAATCGAATCGGATCGGATCGAGTCGAATTGAACCGAATCGAATCGGGTCAGACCGAGTCGAATCGAATCGGATCGGACCGAATCGGATCGAATCGGATCAAATCGAAACGAACCGAATCGGGTCCGATCGAATCGAATCAGACCGAGTCGAGTCGATTCGGGTTGAATCGGATCGGGTCGAATCGAATCTGATCGAATGGAATCGGATCGGGCCGAATCGAACCGGACCAAATCATATCGAATCGGGTCGAATCGAATCGAATCGTGTCGGACCGAATGGAATCGAGTCGGACCGAATCGGGAGGATTCGAGTCGAATCGTTTCGAATCGGATCAGATCGGATCGAGTGGGTCGAACCGAATCGAGTCAAATCGGGTCGAATCGGGTCGAATCAAATCGGATCGGGTCGAACCGGATCTGATGGAATCGGATCAAATCGAATCGAACCGAATCGGATCGGATCGAATCGAATGGAATCGAATCGAATCGGACCGAATCGATCGACTCGAATCGGGTCGGAACGAATCGAATCGAGTCGGTTCGAACTGGATCGAATCGAATCGCATCGAATGGGATGGGACCGAATCGGATCGAGTAGGGCGGAATCGGGTCGAATCGAATCGGATCGGATCGAATCGAATCAGACCGAATCGAGTCGAATCGGATCGGATCGAATCGGACCGAATGGATTCTAGTCGGACCGAACCGGACCGATTCGTGTCGAATCGGGTCGAATCGAGCCCGACCGGATCGGATCGAGTCTTATCGGATCGAATTGGATAGGACCGAATCGAAGGGAAAGGGACCGAATCGAATCGAATCGGACCGAATCGGACCGACCCGATCCGAATCGGATCGGACCGTGTCGCATCGAATCGAATCGGATCGAATCAGACCGAATGGAATCGAGTCGGACCGAATCGGACATATTCGAGTCGAGTCGGGCCGATTCGAATCGGATCGGATCGAATCGAATCGGACGGAATCGGATCAGATCGGGTCGAATCGAATCGAATCGAATCGGATCAAGTCGGGTCGAATCGAATCGGACCGAATCGAATCGGACCGAATAGAATCGAATCGCGTCGGACGAGTCAAATAGAATGGGACCGAACTGAGTCCAATCGGGTCGAATCGAGTCGGATCGGGTCGAATCGAGTCGGATCGGACCGAACCGAGTCGAATCGGACAAAACCGGACCGATTCGGACGGAGTCGATTCGAATCGGGCCGAATCGGATCGGATCTGACCGAATCGAATCGAATGGGATCGGATAGGACTGAACCGAACTGAATCGGATCGGATCGAACCGAATCGGATCGAATCGGGCTGGATCGCATCGAATCGAATCGGACCGAAACGAATCGAATCGGTCCGAATCTATTAGATTCGATTCCATTCCATTCCATTCCATTCGACTCGATTCGATTCGATCCCATTGGATTTCATTCCATTCGATCGCATTCGATTTCATTCGTTTCCATCCGAATCGATTTCACTCGGTTCGATTCCATTCGATTCGACTCGATAGAACTCCATAGGATACGACTCGATACGATTCGATTCGATCCGATCCCATCGGATATGACTCGATCCCATTCGATTCGATTTGATTTGATTTGATTCGATTCGATTCGATTCAATTCGATTCGGTTCAATTGGATTCGAATACCGACTCGACTCGATTCCTTTAGAACCGATCCCATTCGATTCGACTCGATCCCGTTCCATTCCATTCCGTTCGATTCGATTCAATTCAGTTCCATTCGATTCGATTCGATTTGATTCGGTCCGATCCGATGCTGCACAGGAAATTCCGAATAAGCTCTGTTCGTTTAACTATACCCATAACTTTTAGTAGAGCTAAACTCACATCATTGGAGACGGATATCTTTAAGGAATCTCTTCTAGTCACAAAGCTTTTTGCTTTTTCATTAAAAAATTGAATATTTTTGATAAAAGCCGATTCGCGAGTTATCTGATCGACCTTTCTGGCAATATTCCAAGGATTTTCAAAACTTTCGCTCACTATGCAATCAACCGTTATAAGGGGAACACCGTACTAATCGTGCAATTTGAAAGTTGCAAGCACAGAAACATCGAATTAAAAGATTTATATGTGCGTAATCGAGACGAAAAATAAACATTAACGCACATCAGCGGCACAAACTGCCTGAGGATCATCGAAATATGGAAGAAGGCAAATAAGTATGCAAATGAATATAAAATACAATTTGCAGCCGGTTGTCAACTTACTATCAAAAGGGATGAAATCTTCCAATCAAATCTGTGATATGTATTAATATAATGAAGTTTTCGATTCGCTAAACAAGTATTATCTGCAAAATTTTTCCTGAAAAAGGAAAGAACGAACTTTCTTAAGAAATGAAGCGGGAGTGGGAGGGACAGGGAAGGAGGGGAACTGAATTATGAAGTTTCTGGATGTTGACGTAAACTTGAGCATTTGAGAAGAAATATTCCAAGATCTCAACTGCTGGAGTCAGGATGAGCATGGATATGTCTCCTTAACCTTTCTGCCTATCAGCTCCGGTCCTCCCTCTCTGAACCGTTGAAATAATGAGAACTGTAGTGCTAAAAATACTAATTCTATCACGGGAACTAGTTAACCATGCAAATTACAAACCTAGTCCACTAAAATATTGATTATTTTTGATGCTATTAAAAAATGAGTGCAAATTTTACGGAAAAAAACAACACTATTAATAGACGTTCCGAAATGTGAAATATTAATTTATGATAAAAAAATTTTCTATTAATTGCACAAATATACTCGGTAAGTGACATCCAAATTTTTGTCCCAAAAATGCTAACACATTTCAAAAAAAACTTTCAAATTCTATTTAAATATACAATATATACACAAAATTTGATTCATGCTTTTATAGTCAACATAAAGACAAATCAAATATATATATAAATATATATATATATATAAATATATAAATATAAATATAAATATAAATATAATATATATATATATATATATATATATATATATATATATATATATATATATATATACATTATGCACAAAATTTGCGGAGGAAGGATTTATAAGTAGAGAAAAGCATTGATTGCTGCACTGCCATCATGGTTTCTTTCAGAAAATTTTCAAAACTTCTTCTAAAAAAAGGTAATCAACAATTGTTTCATTCCCAATATTGAAAAATCAATTTCCGAGAATCATAGAAAACCAATAGCATTAGAAAGTAGGGAAACCCTCATTCAAGGAGATTACTGTAATAACTCTTTATCAACCCCACCCCTCCTCCCCGTTGAAAAGAGTATCCACACTGTCAATTGGATTGCATCCAGATTCGAAACCTAAAACAGAGAAATTACCAACCTTCCTTTAATTTTTTTTAAATAATAGTTTCATGTCGCTTTCAATTATTTCCATCATTATTTGATAAATATGATCCTCTCTCCATATAACAATGCAATTCAGCCACATCATATTTTAAAAAAATCGATGTTTTTATATCTCTTTATAACTATAACATTTATTTTAAACACAACTCCTTAAAATGTTTCTCTAGGTTGGAAGAAAAAATGTAAATTTGGGACTGAAGAAAAATTTAAATTCGAAAATTTTTATTATTTAAGGTTAAAAAATTTATGAAAATATCTACATTTAAATTTTTACTTCTGAATTTAACAGCAAGCCTATGGATCTTGAAATGACTCGAATATAGTCAAATATATTCAAAAATTAAAAAATGATTCCTTCAAAACCGCGTGGAAATCCTTCAAATAATACTTCATAAATTATGAAGTTGTAAACGGAATTATAGAATATGGCCAATTATGGCCAATAATATTTACACAATATCATCAATCGATCGTGTTGCCTTCTCAAGTTGTGGTGCTTTCAATATCGATTGATGTACTGACGGAACAGTTGACGTAACTGTTAACTGCAAAACATATCGTTATGGATCACAATTACCTGTAAAATCAATTAATCCTTAACCAGCTTCAAATCAGACATCAAACCAGACAAACATAGACAAACATTTCTTCAAATCGGATGACCACAGACAAACACAGACTGTCGATTGAATTTGAATCCGTATGAGAGTATCAAAAATATGATAAAATATTTCAAAACAAGGAATCGACAAAGCTGTACCCGACAAAAATTAGCATGATATTTGAATGTTGGAAGATAACCACCTAGACGCTTCTATAAGTTTAGATGAGTTTCGCAACATAAGCGTTGAGAATACAAACATACCTCTTTGCTTGTTCGATTATTTTATAATCTAGATGACGAAGTTAAAAGAGTCCTATATTTTAAACCTGCGCATATAAAAATTGCTACCTGCTTTTTTCAGATATTCGTTTATTTATTTTTTTCAAATTTTACGTGAATAGTGAATTATTTCCATCGATGCAATTTTTGGATTTTTTTCTCCAAAATTAATAGTGGAGCAATCCTTTTTTAATAGTGAAAAAAATGGGAAAATACGATAGAAAATGGCATAATCGTTCGTGCAAAAAATCCATAAGCGAAAAAAACTTTAAAAGCGCCAAAAAAAAGAAGAGAATTGAATAAATCAATCCCTCAAAATTACACTCATATTCATCGAATAAAAATTACAAATAATGCAAAACTACATGTAATAACAAAACGCATAAAGAGTTAATGAAAGGAGTCAATGACCTGTTCATCTGCTTCCGGAACCATGCTTAATTTCTTTGAGTTTGTCAATCTGTGTGAAGCGTTCAACTGTAAACATACAGAAGAATTTTGTGCAATTAGCGATTCATTGTGTCCTTCAACTGGCGTAATCAATTCTTTACTATCGTGTGAAGACGAGTATTCAGAGGATCTGGAAAACACATTCGCTTCTGGAAGTTATACGATGTGTAAAAAAAACACTGACTAGGCTGCATAAATCACAACGTGAAACAAAAATGATGAAATAGAAAACCAAGAAATAAAAAAAATTATGGGTTAAAAAATTTTGAATGGAAATTTCAGTCTATACCGATTCAGAAAAAAAAGAATATAGGGAGAGAAATTTCTAAAAGGAAAGAAATATTTCGTAGAGACTTTTGGAGAGAATAATAAAAATTTTCAAAAAATATAGGAATATAAGTTTCATTTTAATTTGCACTAATAGTTGCAATTCTTTACAACTAGTTAGGCGTGTTATAGATGGTACACGCGCATCTTTATTTCGAAAGATGGGGGAGGGAGAAGGCGATAATAGGAAGATATCGACTGATGAAGAAATTATGAGGACCAAAAAAGGTCTACATGAGAAGAGCAGAAGGACGGGCGATAACACAACCTCTTTGATTAAAGAACGAACAGCTGATTACAATGGATTTTTATGCGTCTTTACTAGCGTAATTTCAAGTGAACAATGGCTAGATGAATATAAAATTAGTAGGAATCCGAAGGGCATCAAAAAGATGTTTAGGTCATCAGGTCACTTCCAATTGTTTAGATCATCAGATGACCTCAAAGTGACCACAACATTGGGTCATTTCAAACTGATCGGATCAGTAGGTTATCTCAAATTGTTTAGGCTATCGAATCAGCTCAAACTGATTCAGATTATCGAATCAAATCACCAGATTATGTCAAAAATTGATAAGAGCTCTAACACATCTCCTCACCAGGATCTTGGCCATTTGCTCTAGCCTGAAGATGGGCTTCTTTTGAAAGTGTATTTTCCTCTTGCCTCATTGTCCTCCCCTCCACATCGCCTGAGAGTATTCTCATACCAAATTTTGTAAAATACGCTTTTTTCTTCACAAACATTTTAACAATAAAGTAATGTGCTTACTTTGAACCACTGATGAGATTAACCATTCGATCGGGACAAGTTGCCATCGATACCAACCAAGCCAAAAACATTGCACAACAAACGACCACTATTATAATAATCGCAAGAAGTTCGTTCATTTTTTTTTTTTCAGCGTTCGTATTCTTAATATCGTGTCGTTGTCGTGATATGGGTGGCACAACACGGCTGGCAGTAAGCTGCAAACAATATGAAGACAATATGAAGTTGATAACTGACATATATAAATACGTCTAGAGAAATATGAAACATATAGATGTGTCTATCGATGCAAAAAAAAACACCTCTTATCACTATGTAATAAATGAAGATTTAAGATCGCTAAGATCGTTCTATGTATCGTATGATAGCACTATTAAAGGTGAAATTTACCGCTATAACGTTGCTTGAATGAGAAATTATTGCTCCTCATAAAAAAAAATTTTTTTTATTCAATAATCTCTAGTTAGGAATAACTTAAACACCCCTCTTTCCCATGGTGTATCGAATCCTTCGAAGCGTTTAAGAAGCAATGGAAATTATAGAATTTAAATGAGAAAAAAATTTTTGCGAGCAATTTTTTTTTTAATTGTAAGGTTTAAATTTTCAACTCAATGATTCATTTTTTTCAGCTCATTTTGTGACCCTTTTTTCAATTCATTTTCAATTCAAATATTATGTGTTGAATTAGGTACTTATTTAAAAAAAAAACAGTCGTAATGATGGTAACTACCATAGTGGGAAAATTATCCATCGACAGATGTGTTCAACGATCTCGACTGCGAAGAAAGGAGATCAATTTTTTTTTTTTTTTTTTTTTGCATTATTATAGTGCTACAAGTGGAAAGATGAATTAATGATCATTCTTAATGTTCCTCCATGAAATATACATCAAATAGAGAGCAATAATTTTTTTATTCTATTGTCTTGTTTATAGATCAATGAAAAAAAGAGCAACATAATATTGAATATTTTTAGGAAAGTCGATGTATTTTTATTGCTTTTGTTTCCGCAAAGAAAAATTAAATCTTTAAGATTTTCAAGGAGTTGAGAAATTTTTGAAGCCTTTGGAAGGATATTTTTTAATTTCGGAAAATACTTCCCAACAAAATTAAACAAATCGAAATGGAATGTTTACAATTTGAAATTTAACAGAAAACAAGTGAAGCGAAAAAAATTCAGCTATATTTTCATGATGGTGAATTCGATTAAATATTACTACAGATTATGAGTGTACAATATGGACAGGTGGACTGCAATTTTTCAATACCATTTCAAAGACTTTTTCAAAGCAAATAAACTTGCAGTTCGCATCACTCGGAAGTTGAATATCAGCTAAAGATATATATAATATATATATACAAATGTATGCATACAGCATACATCCCTTTTAACGCATAAATCAGCTTACACAATTTTTCGTTATGTAATTATTCCAACAGAATGGTACATATTGACAAAAACCAAAAAATACGCAATGCAATGACGAAAGAGAAAGAATATTTGTAGAGACATAGATTCATGCAACAGACTGTTCAATGTACACCTATACACAGATAGACATCCAGACGGACGTCCAGACAACAGCTATGAACATCAATTCTGGCGTCCCTCCAAACAAAAACATTTGACTGATTGGTTGCTGAGAATACGCATTTCGATCACTCAGCACAACAATCGATAAAACATCGGCAACCAAAGGAAAGAAACAAGGAACGTGTAGGTGCTTCTGCTTTCAAACAACGGGTTTCAATTTTGGTTAGCAATGCCGCCACGTAGATATATATATATATATATATATATATATATATATATATATATATATATATATATATATATATATATATATATAGAAAGCGGCAGAGCTTATAAAGCGGAAAGCTATTCGGGAGATGCAATGCAAATATCAAAGCTAGTATAGGCATGCACCGCTTCCGGTCAAGCGAGCGATTACTTTTTATTCACTCACATTTTACTTAAACCTAACAAGTTGTACATAACATATGTTAGGTTGCATATTTGCAATAAGATATGTCGTGGAGAATAACACAGTAAAAGACACTACATAGAAAAATGCGATATAATATATAGAAAAATACGATAAGGATAGAATTATTATTAAATGATAGCTATAAGTTATGTAAAACATAGAAGAGGACAAGTGTTGCGAAAAGTATTCATATGGTAGCGAATGTATCTGCGATAAGCAAGAATATACTGGTAATGAGTACCCATACAACGGCAGTAAGCATTGAAACACTGGAAAGGAGTACCGAAATACTGGCAATGATTGCCGGAAATGATCGGGAACATATCGCTAACGATTATCGAAATACGGAAACGAGTAGGGATACACCGGTAATGATTGCCGATTTACCGGAAAGAGTCTAGGTACGCCGGTAATGATTACCGATGTACCGGAAACGAATAGGGCTATACCAGCAAGAGTAGGAATGCACCGGCGATACACTAATGAACTGGCCGTATAGCTCTCTTAGTTGCAATCCATAGTGACAAATGTGCACACAGCATCTGTGCAAACGTTTCGTAGCAAAATCACTCAATTAGCTGTTATTTCTGTAATAAATGATTGCCACGTGACGATCAATATCAGAGATGAGTGGATATTTAGGTTCGATATTAAATATATCAATAGGGGTAATTTTAGCGGTTGAAATGTTTCATGGGCATAAGAAGCATGAGCATAAGAAGCATAAGAAGCGAGGTTGGAGATGGGGACAGGGGACTGAAATATTATCAATATGTAGAAATTGGAGAACACTAATTAAACATATAAATAATTGTTCAAAATTATCTTGGTTATTTTGAGCATTTATTAGCAATTACCTAAAAACTTCCCTTATTTTTTTTAAACTTTCACCTCAGTTCAGCTCCGAAATTATATAAGAGGGAAAATTCGAACGCCGCATGGATTGATCCAGCCACTTTTCCAGAATAGAGCCAATAAACGTGCAGTCATATCCTCTCTTCCCTCTTCTCCCATCCACTTCACTCTCAGTGGTCGTATTCACTCATAACATTGTGAGATGCACCATGAGATTATATTCGTTTTCGCATTTAAACGACGCCTATGTCGGATCAAAAACCTTTTGTGAGAAAAAACGAAAACAATGCGAAATGAAAATATAAATTGCTCGTCAAATTTACCGAATTGGTCAATTAAATATTTCCATCTGTGATTATTGAGCTCCACAATATTTCCTACGACTTGATAATCGGTTAAGTGTGAAAAAAATCTGCATAAAACCACTATAAAAAAGATATATGAAGTAATTCGTACCGTTGAAGATTTAAAAAAAAAGGAAACTATAAATGTAATATTTAATATAAACTCTCATATTTCACGTAGAAAATAATTAATCGCCGGAAGTAACTATGAAAAGCAGTGACAGAAGAACATATCATTTTGTAGAAATAAACAAACAACGAGATTTATAAAACTATGATACGCATATATCTATATATATATATATATATATATATATATATATATATATATATATATATATATATAACAGGTCTATATATAACAGGTCTATATATCCTTAATTTACTTAGGTGTACGAGATATACTTAAATGAATATATGCAAGGCTATCATCGTAATATGCATCGCAATCGCAATCCGAGTCTAAACAGCACCATCTCTGAATATACTCCATACTAATATTAGTAAAAAAATTCAATTAAGATAATCTCTTTAAGCAACAGCTTCCAGATATAGGAATAAAATCAATCTCCTACCATAACAGAACAATAACAATAAACAATAAACCAAACAAACAAACAAATAAAATTTAAATAAAATGCGCTTTCTTGTACTGAAAGTGCCAACTCTAAATGATTGTAATTTTTCACAGCATTTTTAGTGCGCTAACCGGCTGATTTCAGCAAACAATTGTTTGAGTAGTAAACAAAAAGCACTAAACGATATGGCGCTACTCATAGCTCAAATATTTACGAATCCAGCACCCACACACAATACAGCTATTGCCCGAAAAACAACAATTTACAAATAAAAAACAAAAACAACAAAACAACGAAACTAAACAAACGAACGTAGTTTTAAATTTAGCTCATATTGCAGAAATTCTTCTAGCTCATACACCTAGCACACCTATTCCAACTTTTTTGTTTCTCTTTTCTAATTCTATACTCAGCAACATTCTCTATGAGTGATATAGATGCGATTAATTAAAGTAAAAAAAAAACTAGCACATTTGTAAATTTCATAATTCCCAATGAGATTGTAACCTTTCGTAGAAAATTTTTGTAACAAAAAAAGAAAAAAAGCTGGTCTAATGTTAGGGAAATGTTTTGGGGAGAATATACTCGGTTACTTTGAATAATAGATAAAATTTTTCATTTTCACATTGCAAAATATTCGCTAAAAATTTATTCCACCTTTACATGCAAAAAAAAGAAAAGTTTTTTTCATATTTTTCAATGCGAAAAGCAAATATTCGTACCTGTTTACACCATTTTCCAATTATAAAAACCTTCGAATTTCTCAAATTTTGCAAGTTTACGCATAAGTTGTTCGCATGTGTAGATTGTAAAAGTTTTTTGTGCATTTTTTGATTACTATCACCCATCTGTTTCTTCAAAAAAAAAAAAAAAAAAGATATGAGAAAAAAGAGCAGACGTATCATTGAGACTGTCACGATGTATGTTCTTATTGCTTCGTTTAAAATAGTTGCTAGTACGAAGTTCAACTCTACTAAAAAACATTCATAAAAAGTCTAACAACTCGAATATCTCCAGAGAAAGTAATCATATACGATATAACATAGCTATAATACAATTTCTGAAAAAAAAAAAAGGAAAAATTGGGAAAAAGATCGCAAAAAATTGCAATAAAATTGAGCATAATTAAGATGCTGATTGCAGACTAATTGCAAGAAAAGAAATGTGCTAGATGCTTGAGAGTAATAAAATAATTATTAAGAAAAAAAAAATAAAAGAATCGCGTCTTTCGCTTTTAATCAAATACACACGCGCTATTTCGTTTTCGACTTCGATACGTTAAACTCGTTTTACCATCGTTCCCCTTTCATATGAGTGTGAACATCGATTAATACGAATATTACAAAAATAGAAACTCAACACTTAAGTCCATTGTTTTCGAACTTAGAACCTTTAACTGTTAAGTCATCATCTTAACCACTGAACTAAATTCTCCCCTTCTGGATATCACAACTTTCAAACTACTAAATTATAGCTTTATTTTTAAAGAAAAAGTTGAATGAATGAAATAGAACGTGAAGATCTATCTCTGAAAATTATAGATGCTGTGAGAAAAATTCACAAAGCTAATATTGCTAAAATTCTTAGGTGAACAAAACCGAAATGAAGAAAATATTAGGTGTTTCATTGAAATAAATTGACCTAACTATTAGATACCTAATTTAACCGGAATATTTAACCGGTATACTTTTAATACTTAACCGAAAATAAGAGAAAAAAATTAAGACAAATCTCAAAGAAAAACATATTTTCAATGATAGAAATAACACGAAAAGAACTATATAATCTTATTAGCGTTAATACAAAATATTGAAATTTCAAGAATAAATCCGTTTTCCACTTCGTTATCGTACAATTACTATTCGCCAATAAACAACATCAATATTACACCATTAAAAAAATAAATTTCCACAAATTTAGTTATAGAATTCAAAACTCATCTACCTCTTCACTAGTTATTTGCGGAGCACGAAATAGTGACGTGAAAATTTTTTAAACTTGAGAAGATTTGAAAAATTCCGGCAAAACGCCTAATGAAACATTAGCACAACATGTTTTTCTACAAATTTTTTTTCTCTTCCACAAAAATATTAATTTAGAAAAAAATTGCACGCAAAATTTCATGCAATATACATCAATACTATCATTATTATTTGTTTATGTTTCGTAGAAAATTTTCGCTTTTAAGTGATGATTTTTATAAATAATTATAGATTACAGATATATATTTTTTTGCATACTTCATATGAAAATTTTCTAGTATAATAATATTAAAAAAAATATTGATGAAAATTAGTAAAAATCAAAACAATAAAAAAAATTTCATAATAGAGATGCGAGAATACGAGAATATTTCAGCGTTTCGATAAATATGTCACTATCAGTCAATAATCTAGAGTACCTATTGATAACTGATGTTGTAAACACATAAACAAAGCGAAACGATCATTAATGGGTGTGGAATTGCTGGAAGGGAAAATTCCGCACAGAACATAGCAATAAACATTGATGAGAGGCGAGATTAGTAAACTATGGGAGGGTAATCAGATGAACGAATGAAATGCGAAACGTTGAAAAATGGATATGAAAAAACTAAACTCGTCGACGAAACTATAAGGAACCTAGCGAGAACCTATAATGGAACGAGGAATGAAGAGGACAAGTATAATATTACTGAAATTAGAGTATAGATCCATCAGAAATGGAGACAGAGAGAGGCAGAGGGAAAGGGAGAGAGATGGAAGAAGAGGAGGAGGGAAAAAGTAAGAGGAAAGAGGTAAAAAAGAGAGGAACCGGAAGCTCTTTATAATAAAATTTTGTAAACGACGAAATAAGAGAGTTTAAAAATAAAAGAGACTATTGTCGATTGGTCAAAAGTAATACGCACTATACCATTCGTCTATCATTTCACATCTTACTGCTAGTATTGTTGAAATATTATATAACGTCTTAAGGTCTTATATAAAAATTGTTTGATTAAATGATTATGATAAAATACTAATAGCGGATTGAAGAGGCGTTTTTTTTGGTTCATCAATCAAAGGAGTTTTTTTTGGAAGCTTAATTAATAGATAGAAAAGTTTTTTTTTTTCTAAATTATAGAATAGTGCAATCGAATCATGTGAACGCTTATCAAAACATTATGCTAGAAGACATTGAAGAACGAAGTGATTCGTTTTGTTGAGCAAAAATAGTATCTAGCATGTTAAAGGAGGTGAAATGATTCAATGAATATTAAGCTTAAGATAAACTGATAAGGTTATGTAGATGATAAAATGATAAGATATATTATCACAAGCGTGGATATCATAAATAAATATTAGAAATTAAAAAGAATAATAATAGCCAAAAGTTGTGAATAAATTTAGAGTGGAATGAACCGGAAAAAATGAGCAAGCAGTTAGCTGAATTAATCAAGAGTGGACGCGATAGGGTACATCACGAATGTTTATGGCAGTGCCAATCGCCGGCCTCATTGCGCACATATTACAACTACCAACTGCAATATAAGCACATGATAGCTCACTTTATGTCTATGTGTTTGTTTATGCGTTAATGAAAGAAAAGAATATGAAAAAATTTATTTGCATAAAAATACAAATAGTTCTCTTTTTTAATTTATATGCTTTTCATTTATGCATAAATTTATTGAGAAATATGACGGAAACATGAATTTTCCATAGAAAACAGAGTTCGAAAAATTCACAGACAAAAATGTTACCGTAAAAAATAAGTAAAGCATGTGAACAAAAAAACCTGGAAAATGTAAATATATACTAAATTGAAATGGTGCTATAGTTCTAAGAACACTTTTTCTAGATTTCTGTCAATATTTTTTGCAATATCCCAAAATGTACGGTACTCTGGTGTACAGTAATACTAAAATTTATGGTTGTGCGGTAATGTTGTATTAGATAACTAACTAGCCAATAGATCAACAACAATATTTCCATTGAGATAACCGTATTTTATACACCTAGATTACCGTACCCCTAATAAGATATTAAAAAGGTAAGTTCAACAAAACTATTTCCTACATGGATGCAATAAAATGAGTGAATTTCATCAAATATTTTATCCTATTTCGCAATTCTTTTCACAAGTCTACAATTCAATACTGTTTAGTTAGCGCACAAGCACTTGTAAGGTAATACCCGCATTCATTAGCATACCGATTACGTCATATGTTTACTAGATTTTTTCCTTGCCGCTCCCGAATTCTACAAATATTTTATAGAACTTTGATGCTTGTGACTATAAGCATATTTGCATGTGTTAGATGAACGCAAAAAGTGCTCCATTTTCTGTTAATGTCTCTTTTCCGGTAGAAATTTTTGAGAATATTAAGCTCTATACATATTAAGCTATATATATATATATATATATATATATATATATATATATATATATATATATATATATATATATATATATATATATATATATATATATATATAAACATCTACTTTTCTATCGGATTATTCATTGCTCATACTGAAAGAGCTAAACAAAGACGACGAATGACAATCAGCAATATTTACTTCCAATATTTACAGGAAAAGACTATCTTTAATACGTCAAGTTATAGACAAATGTAGAAACCATTCAATCGAATAAATGGGAAAAATGCTAAACGTTTATGTTAAGGGCGTGCGAATAAGAGTTGTCAAAGATCGGATCAATGATATCGGGAACTAGCTGGCTCTAAGTAAGAGAAACAGAAATGCATGAAAATTCACAGCCGTATTTTCATGCATATAATGCGTTTATATTTTAATAAGTCATTCCGAAATTTAGTATAGAAGCTGAGCAATTGGTTGAGATTATATTCACCAAGTCTCGCGGTTCTAGTTTAAGCGATTGTCGAGTTAAAAGCGTCTTACCGACAGAAAGACGAACAGACTGAGCGACAGACAAACATATACACATGCACATAAACGCATTCCCAGGAACAGAAACAACATCGCCATAATGGCCGTTGAAAATGCAAATTTGCACACAGCACAAAACGAGTCGGTAACTGCGTGGACCGTTGCAAGTGGGCTCCGACCAGACTCTATGACTGCGTTCCGCCGAGTAACTTCGCTCGGCACTCTCAACGGCACATGGGGAGTAGAGTGACTCGCGACCACCCCTTCTGAGTCGAACAACAATGAATCGCCCGTAGGCACCCGATCGGCAGAAGAGCGCGCGCTTAAGCCGCGATATGAACGTGATCTTACAAATTCTCCTTCATAGCGAAGCCGGAGGCGATATGAAAAAAAAAGATATATTTGTGATGAATGTTTTTGATCGATTAAAAATAAAGTAAAGTAAATAAAACGGATCAAAATGCGTTCAGATATGAATGACCAATCGATGCTTTTTGATCTCTTTTATTCCACTAATATTGTCGCAAATGTGATTGATCGTTGCGAAACATGAGCATTATTCAAGGCGATGAGCAAAGATCACTTAACGCCACTAGAGGATTGAAATTAATCGCCGTCAAAAATTGTGATGTTTGCAACAATTCAGAGATAGAACAGATGTGCAATACGGTGGATAAAGCGACGATATTTCATATATGTTTATAATTAAGGAACTTAAAAGATGAAAATAAGCGTTTACCTTCTTCGAAAGCGATGGGGAATTACATCGTGAGCAAAAAAAAAAAGAAAGAAAAAACGAGGAGACGAGTGATGAATTTGCTAATATGATCGTCGACACCAAAGCAATAACAGGTGTTCATGAACCTATAGTTTCGGTCGATTCAGAACATCGTTCCATGCTTAAGCTAAAGCGTTTCAATTTTTTTTTTTTTTAGTTTCCTAAATATGTTTCCCTTCCCGATTTCATGTCTCATCCAGGCATAAACAGGTAACTGCAATAAAACCGTTAAAAAACCGTCAAAAAGCAGAAACATGGGAAAAACCAATCAGTTAGATGGGACCTCATTTCGTCTAAAATTTTCCAACCTTCAAGATTCATCCATTTTTTTATGGCCAAGAGTACAGATTTGAAGATTTCATTATGGTCAAGAGTGAAGATTTCAAGATTTCATTTATGGCCAAGAGTGAAGAAGTCTATTTATCTTCTCTTGTCCAATTCTGTCAGAAATTCGAAAATAATGGCCAACTGTACTCGACCGATCTGAATAATAAAATACATCATCTAATGCGTTACATAAATCTTCAATCTACATTAAAATTATTTCAAGAGTTGATTTGTACTACTGAATTTTAGAGACAAAACACCGATAATGAATTTGCAGTTTGCAACATATTTAAATGAACTTGCAATTTGTTGCATTGTAAAATTTGCAATGTTTGCAAATATAACCAAAATAATTTTTAAAGAATTTATCCACTTCAATTTACTATACTCGTTAATCGTATTACGAGATTTATTGATGTTCAATAATAACCATAATAGCTAAATGAACATCCGTAAGCTCAGAAAAAAAAAAAAACAAAAAAACGAAAAAAAAAATGATGTCATCAGAACAACGAATAACAACTTAAACAAACATATATAGATAAATGTATAATAGAGAAATTCAAATACCAACTTCACGCAAAGTGAAATCTTAATCTTTTATAATCCATCGAACAATTAGATCGATGGAAAGATAATACGCAAATATGAGAGACAAGAAGGAAGTTTTGATTTCAATCATTAAAATTCATTAAATAATCCAAAAAAATGCACTAAATTCGTTCACACTGCCTTGCATTAACCATATAAATCGAAGAAATATTACCCACTAGCGTGAAGCGGTATTTCCCCTCTCTGATCTCATTATGAAAGGACATTCCATTTCCCTCCCCCTCCCCTTAACATTATTTCGGAAAACAAAGGCAATACAGATATCGCAATCGAGATACGACTATCTGGCCTTTAAATTCCCTAAGCATTCATTCTTTGTATTCGGCCTTATTAAGTCGAATAATTGCCACTAAGGACTACTCGAAAATTTTGATCTTGTAAATGTCTAGTTAATTCACTTATATAAATATAATAACAACAATTACATTCAGCACCAAAACAATTAAATGCAACAAAAATAAAAAATAGAAACTCTGTCAATTAACAGAGTAGAGATTATAATGTTAATGATTGTCGAAAAGATACACCTCGAGTGACGTATCAGAGATTAGATTAGAGAGCCATAAGACCCGTGTGTTATCCACAACAAGAAGCACTCGTGTTAGAGCGACAAATGATATAAGCTATGATACAAATGATCTCCCTCAGCACACCTCAAGAAATCAGGATGAACGGGGGAAGGGGTGGTTACGAAGAAGGGGCAACTCCAATCATGGCCCAAAAAAATTTTAAAGTGGATAAGGGATGGTTACAAAGAAAGGGAAGGGAAAACGGAAAGGAATATAATGAATACCCAAGCATATAGGCAAAACATGAGACCCCAAACGGCTAAATCATTTGAAAATTTCGCAATTACCAAAAAATAGCGGAAGTGCCCTTTTCTGGTAGAACGCCTGCTACGAATAGTAAAATTACCCTAAAATCCAAAACTGACCCAGAAATATTCAACAAATATACCAGGGATAAATCTAGGACGAGATGGGGGCAAGGAAGAGGAGAGGTGGATGGCTGAGAGGTGAGGGAGTAGTGAAGGAGAGAATATATGATAGGCAAGAATACGCGATAAGATCAATGAAGATATGCGCCCACAAAAAAAAAAAAAAATTACATATTGATGATGCTTTTTGTATAGGAAAAACGAGCTGTTAATAAGGTCAAGAAAAGAGGAAAGACCAATCAATAACGATCAATATTCACTGAGGCACATATATGTGAAAATACCTCTGAAGCAATGACAATACACTTTAGTGATCGTTTTTGTATGAATAATGCTATAAATATTAGAGGAATTGAATTACCAAAAATTTCATTTGAATTCCCAAAAAAAAGTTAAGCAACTCTCAATCAGATAAAGAAAAAAAAAAAGCTATATTTTACAGAATAAAAATTCAAAAAGGAAATTTTCTCATGAATTTGTGAAACATTCAAAAAAATTTTTTGGTGTTGACTCTTTTTCTCCTATCTCCTGTAACGATTAAAAAAATCTATTAAAAAGGGTTAAGCATATTTAAGATATATGAAATTTTTCAATCTATTATCATCAATAACTTCACCTCGAAAGTTTATCGTATTCTTACAGTAAACTTTTTTATCGTAATCACCTGATATAAATTCACACTATCCCACTCCCATAAATGTACAACAATTAAATGCAATGAGATGAACAATTATTGGATTCTACATGCTTCATCCTCTTTCAGCTCGTCTGCAACTTTTTTTTGATAGTATTCCACAAATTTTTCGCGAAGCGAATTGAGGTCCTTCTCGAGGCGCATCAGATCTTCAACTCCCTTCTTCAAATAACGTTCAGCAGCGTTTAGGGTCATCGGATTCGGATCAGCTATTAGTGGTTCGGGCTCGGATTCCGACATTGAGTCACCTTAAGTAACCAACTGAATGCGTGAAATCATAAATAATAATTAATATCATAGAAATAAATATAATAAATGACAGAAGATAATAATAATAATAATAATCAAATATTAACTAGTATCAATAAATAATCAATAGTAAATAATAAATAATAAACAACATAATAAATAATAAGTAATAAATAACAAATGATAAATAATAAATAATAAATAATAACAATAGTAACAATAATAATAGCAATAATAAATTATAAATAACAAATAATAAATAATAATAGTAATAATAGTAATAAATAATGAATAATAAATAATAAATAATAAATAGTAAATAACAACAATAATAATAAATAATAATAAAATTAATAACAACATCAACAACAATAACAATAATAGTAATAGTAACATCAGCACTTCACCAAACACTTACAACCGAAAACTACGTAATCCATCATGACTACATAACAGAGGAGATATGCCCCTCTCCCCCCGTAAAATCGCTATTTTCTTTATAAACTCGAGTGCAGAAAAAACACATACACATACACAAAGCTAAACAAACGTTGGTTCACCTCCTTATGAAAATCTACCTTAACTGGATAATTCCACTAGTCGTCGTGAATCAAAATAGTCGATACACCACTATAAGCACTGAAGCAGCTGCATGTATGTGGTCGTTGCACCGGGCCGCATAGCCACAAATATGACGCCACAGCCACTTTAAAGAGTCAAACCTATGCCCTAGTAGTTGTAGTTGTGACTAAGGGGCGCTTCTCTACCTTTAACCTTTGTTCTCTTCCTCCTCTAATCCTATTCGTTCATATTTCGACCATCTGAAGGTCATTAGCCTCAAGATATCTCATTAACACAATTAAAGATACAATAGAAAACATACTTCTAATTCCAAGAAGACGATTCACACTTGGAGCATCACCAGAGATCGCTTTTGATGCTGTATCTTTAAGGCATTTCGCCAGGAGACGACATTCCAATATACCCGCAAGTTGCTTACGGATCATTTGCGATGAACTCGCCGATAATTGATCTCTACCAGCAACTCGACTACTACCAGCCAGCTGGTTTGTGGAACGTGATTTTGGCACACCATACGGTAAATTCGACAACGATACCCCTGTTCTCTAGAAATCATAGAATACCTTTTTATATTTTCACCGAATTTTCGTGCAAGGCATTTTCTCGAACACTCAAACACCGGCCCTCCGGAAACCTCTGGAACTCTTGGCGTCAACATCAGCTTCAATCCTTTTCTAACTTTCAAACGCATCACCGAAATTTAATAAACAATAAATTTGTCACTCACAGTAAAAAAAGGCTGCTTATTGTCATAAATAAAACAATATCTTTTGAAAACTTTTCCGATAATTACATATCGATCAACGTTTATTTCACGAGCCTAATATGAAGTAAACGCCAATAAAACCAAAAAACAATCGATCTGAACAGAAACTTTCAGATTCAAAACTGGGAAAAAATAAACTTACATTAATGAAATAAAACTTGTTAGCATTTATAAACCTTAATTATTTTTATTAAATATTAAATACTCTCCAGGTGAGTATTTTCGTTAAACGGTTAGAAAAAAATATTTCCTCCCATCAAAAATATTGATCAACATATCACGCATGAATCACTTGTCCCATCGCAGATAGATTAATATCTAATGAAATAATATTGCAGAAGTATGGCAAAAAAAATCTTCCCCTTATTCGAGTGCATTCCTCTATGTTTATTTGTACTAATAAATTGTAAAAATTGGTATAAACTAATATTTGATACAAGTGACTTGCAAGTTCAATTAATTCCTCTATATAACTAACGCATAATTTGGTAAGATAATAATCTCCAAAGGGAAGAACAATTGAAATGCTACAAACGATTGCCTCTCCTCTCCATCAGCAATTCCATCTTTGCGCAAAAAAAAAATAAATAAAAATAAAATGAGGGAACATCTTACAGGAGTGCCGGGTATATCTTTAAAATCGTCTAATTCACTGAGAAAATCGGAATTTCCAGCAGTGAATAACGAAACACCATCTCCACGAGGTGTCGCTGATCCGCTACGTAATTTAGTTGCCGCATCCGCTTTCAATGCCTATAATAAAAGTTATATAGCTCTCTCTATCTTAATATAAATTTCTTTAAGTTATAGCATTTCTTAAAACAAATGCGATTTGCTAAACTCAATGCTTAACTTATTACAATTAATATTTTCAACAATCGTCTTCTTGAGATACTAGCTGCTGCCCCACGTGAAGCAACATTTGAATAATACTTATTCATATTATACCCGTTTGAGATATGACGTGGGATAACTTGTGGCCGCGCAGAACAACGAACGAGCGTTATTTCGCAACAGACTGGCGCCTTCGGCGCTCGCAAGCACAAAAAAAACCACTACATAACAGACTCGCGCCTTCGGAGCTCGCAAGCACAGAAGACCAAGCACTGCACAACAGACTCACGCCTTCAGATCATTTTACAAGAAGCTATACATATTACACTTTTCTACATGTCCTACTTCACCGATCCAAAAACTCCCATTGAAATTGGTCCATCTGGAGCCCAGACATCAGATGGGACAGTTAAAAAGCGCGTGCGGCTGCACCGCGCGCACGCGCCTTTTTGCACACACCAATCCCCCGCCCACGTCAAGCGGACTCAGCCACTCAAAACCGTAACAAAACTCGTTCATCCGGAGCAGAGATATCCTCCTCGGCAGGTGATACTGCGCGTAGCACCACTTGCGGCGATGCTGCGCGCACATACTCTGCCTGCGCGCAGCACTGCACAGTTATTTTCACCTTACTCGTATTATGTTGAGTCCAATATTCAAAACCGCATCGAAATTGGACCATTTATAGTCGAGATATAATTCAAAACATTTGCTCAAAAAACGTATCCACAATAAGTGCTGAATCCAATTTCTAGAAATTTTGTGGACCGAACCCTAACTCTGATCCCTGTCTGGTACATCGAGGACCCAACTAATCACTGTTTTAAGAAAGAACCCTAAAAAGATTCATTTAAATCGAAAAATTGCAACAGCGACACCATGGGCGGCATTGAACCAAAATATCCCGTACCCTCAGCTCGCTGGACGCACCATTCGGCTACACCAGCTCTTGCAGACCGAGCTCTCAGCGCGATTGACATACCCCAGCGAGTCTGTGCATCCTCTCTCCGAAGAAATTATATTTACCCGAAAAGATGACGAACAGAGCGAGTATGCATATATTCGTGATGAACTCATCGAGATCTATCCTTTGATACCAAAATTAGCAAAATCCGGGACGAAAACTATTTTTCGAAATTTTCCCTGTGTTCGAAAAAATGCGATTTTTGGGAATTTTTTTCTCGGCTCCCATTTGTCCTAAGGATGCAATCCACACATCGTTGGAGAAATCTCGGTGAGCTGATGACAAATCAAAAGACCGTATATTATAAAATGAAGCAGCGGCCGAGAACCAGAACCCTCAAAATTGCAAAAATCGAGATTTTAGGAATTCTGGCCGGTCGATTCGGTTTTCAACTTTTCTCTCGAAATGTAATGAGTTATATATCATGTGATAGAGCTTTTGAAGTGATGTTAGAGGAAGCAGTCCGTAGCTCCACAGGCCTAACCATTGTCGAGAAAAAAATTCGCAAATATCAATTACAGTACATTTTTATGAAAATAGAACATTCATGTACCTATAATTTCCTTCTTTTCCTATAGAACAGCAAACAGCGTATATATCCATCATCAGCTCATCGAGTTCTATCATTTCATACCTAACTCATCGGAATTGGAGACAAAAAGTATTTTTTGAAATTTTCCCTGTGTTACCCCCTTACGATCGAAAAAATGCAGTTTTTGGGAACTTTTTTTCGGCTTCTATTCGCCTGTGGGCGGTCATCTATACATCATTCAAGAGGTCTCGCCGAGTAGACCACAAATCGGGAGACCGTTTTTGCCTATATCAAATATCGGCTGAGAACCAGAACCCCCTATTTTTCTAAAATCGATATTTCAGAAATTCTGGCTGTTTGATTCGGTTTTCAACCTTACTCTCGAAATATAACAAGCTATACGTCATTTGATAGAGCTTTAAAAGTTGTGTTGAGGGAAGCAAGCCGCAGCTCCATAGGCCTAACAAATGCCGAGAAAAAAAAAACCCGAAATATCAAGTACAGTATATTTCTATGGAACTACAGCATTCGTGCACCTCTAGTTTTCCTATTTTCATATAAAACAGCAAATAGTGCGGACATCCGTGATCAGCTCATCGAGTTCTATCATTTCATACCTAAATCATCGGAATTGGAGACAAAAAGTATTTTTTGAAATTTTCCCTGTGTTACCCCCTTACGATCGAAAAAATGCAATTTTTGGGAACCTTTTTCTCGGCTCCTATTTGTCCTAGGGTTGTAATCCGTACACCGTTTGAGAGGTCTCGTTGAGCTGATGACAAATCAAAAGACCGCATATTATAACATGAAGCAGCGGCCGAGAACCAGAACCCCCAAAATTGCAAAAATCGAGATTTCAGGAATTCTGGCCGGTCGATTCGGTTTTCAGGTTTTCTCTCAAAATATAGTAAGCTATATATCGTTTGATAGAGGTTTTAAAACTGTGTCGAAAAATGCAAGTCGTTCCTCCGTGGACCTAATCGTTGCAGAGAAAAAAGTTCCGAAATCTCAAATACAGTACATTTCAATAGAAATTTCACATATTTTAATTTTTTAATTAAACAAATCTTGAAAAAATGAATCTAAAAAATAGACGTCATTGAAGAAGAAAATAAAAGGGAATGAAAATAAAAGAACGAAGGAAGAAGAAACAAATGGAGCCTATGTTGATCGCAGGAAGAAATGACGACGCGAACCTATGAACAAAATATTTTTTATTTCATACTTATATTAAGGTCAGGGGGCCGAATAGCAAAAGGTGAAAATAATTAGTGATCTTCTATATTAAATATAATATAATAATATATAATATATAATAAAATATAAATCTATATATGATACAATAGATAAAATCACAACCAAAAAATATTCACAATCAAAAAAATTAAGCGAAAACCAATTCCACTATGATTCATTGTGATCAAAAAATTTTAAAAAAATTTAAAAATTCAAAAATTTATCAATATACATTTTTGATTAATTATTTAATAAAATGTATATATTGGGAAAAATACTCACAGAAACTGAATCCTCAAGTTCACGAATTGTATTGTCTTTAGCATCAATCGCTGTATTCAATGCATCGTTTTGTAATTCTAAAAAATCCAATTCCTCCTTCGTTTTCGCGAGTTCTTTCACTAACTGCGATGCTTTTTCAGCTTCATTTCGTAACAGAGATATTTCTTTCTCCTGCAATTATTCAGTTCTTTAAAAAAAAACCCAAAGGAAAACAACATTTGGAAGCGAGTTTGTACGAGCGAAAACGGAATCCAAAAGCATAGTAAGGTAAAGCTTGAGCTCCAACATCTGACAATTTCCGGATAACACCTCAACAACGAAAACCGGAATAGCAAGACCAACTTATCCGGCAGACTCAAATATACCAACAAAACGATAATTTATCGATCAAATATAAAATAAGTAACTTCATTTACATGAAAATGAATACTGTCGAGATGCTTCAAATATCTCACAAAATGGCAATCGAATTGGAAAATGAGAAAGGAGCGTCAACAAATGGATTCGATATCGGAAGACTTAATGCTCAGTTATCTGAGCATTTCGATAAATTAAAGCTGCTAATAAAGTTTCCCACCTGTGCGGCAATTTTCTCCAATGAGCTTGCAATTGCCGAACTTCGTGCTGCCTCAACTGCACTTGCTTTCTCTCGATACAACCCACATTCACTCTCCAATTCACTCAGTCGTGCTTTCAGCCTTGTCAACTGTGTTTTCGCCTCTTCAGATTCTCGTCGGAAAGCGTTTACCTAAAAATGGGTTGTCACGTATCATTCACCTTCGACGAAGGTTAGGTAATGAGGTAAAAGGTAAGAGGAAAAACGTTTAAGAATGGTTTTCTGGCTTTGAAAGACTTGAAAATGGAAGAAGTTTCATTCGAATTAATAATATATAATAATATAATAAAGCTTAGTGTATTTTTCAAAACATCGAATCAAACCAGAATACCACATTTATCTACCCGGCTTATAGACGTCACCTAAGGGGTAACAGTCGAAATACCCCTCTCCCCTCACCCTATTTTAATTCCAGGCTTCATCATTATGACCGATCTATTCATCTTTTATAGGGGCGGAATCAATCCATAATCGATATTCATTGAATACCTAGGTATAACTGCGTTAATACCTTATAGCAAACAAATGGCAAACCTCTTCATCATATTGTACCTGGCGTGATTCCATCCTTGAATAGCATCTTCGAAGTTGCGACTGTAATCTAAAACACCACACTCACATTGGATAGGTAAATAACAAAACAATATTTTTTGAAAAGCTTTAAAATTCACTCACTTTACCGCTTGACTAAATGTTTCCGGTTGAACTAAATAGCCGAAAATCACATAATAACAATCAGGAAAACGTAGCCGATCATGCAAAAATCCAAATTACACCAAATATCAACTCTCCTAGCGCTTTTATATTTTAGAACTATCACCACTCTACAATTAAAAGTCGCAAAACTGAATCGAATTTCATTTGTCGCAATAACTCGAGCGGTTTATAGCTAGTTCGCCGCTAGACCCGTTTAAACACACAGATTACAGAACAATATTCCGGAAGAATCCATAAAAGCAAATTAAAATGCAATTCATATAAGGAAAGAAAATGTATAATCATGCTGAGGAAAAGTTCTTCCAACATCTTGAAAAAAAAACAATGATGGACATTTGGATAATTCAGATTTACAGCAGAAGATAAACGGCGATCAATATATGACTCCAAAAGTAAAACGAAAAATAAAAGCAAAAATTACCGTTCGATTTCAACTTCCTTATCGACGATCTCTTTTGCCATAAGTTGTTGAGTGGAAGTGGACGCTGTTGGAGTAACAACAAGTTGTCCCGATGTTGAGGCCAACATTCGACCACCTTCAAAAAAATTAAAAAACAGATGACCAATAAAACGCTTAATTCCCTTTTCATTCCATTCTTTATTAAGTAATAAGCGCTAAATTTCAAATCGTTTATCCCTTAGCAAAGGCCATCATAAGTCTACTTAAACTGCTCCACTGTTTTTTATATCAAACAAGTTTATATTTTCAAACAGCTTCCTCTATTTAATAGCCTTTTTGAGTAAAATCCACGACATCCATACAAGGGGCGATATGCCCGTCCATCAACAACTTCAATGATCAACTATTAACAGATCAACTCGAAGAATGGCGGAAAAAATTGCCGCATTCTTTTACAGGATTTTTTTTTTAAACGATACAATCGGCTAACCATCGTCCTGGTCATCGTTTCCTGATATGAGGATAAGCTCACTGTACCGGATCCAATGTTGCTTCGAAGAATCCATGATCTTTTTCTCTATCCACATTAGCTGGTGGACGCCGACCGTAGGTGTAGGATTCCATTTAATTCATACCCCTCCCCACTCCCTCCCCCCTTGGACACCCTTTCCAAACAGCAATTCCATACATTACAATCTGAACCTCCTATCATGTTAACCTATCAGTGATATTCACAATGGACGACATGGTCCAGCCTAACAAACTACCATTATTGAATAGGAAATGAAAGAGTTAAATCTAGAAATTGCAATTAAACATAATACGCCATCCTTGGCAAATCAATATTACTCAAAAATTAATCACTATAACAAATGAACCTTTCGTTCCAATGACAGGTATTATAAAAGAGGCGGGTGCAGCTGAAGTTGAGGGAGATTGAGCTCCAACTACCATCGCTTCAAGTTCACGAACTCTTTGCTCCAGCACTGCTACTCGAAAATCTTCACCACAAGACTTCGTTCGCGAATTTCGATCATCTACTGAAAATCGTATAAATGCATTCCTTCTAACATCGAATCGCCAGCGTATTTCACCTCAATCGAAAAGAAACGGTGTGGAAGAAGGCTTTTCCAACATCAAACAAATGCAACGGCATATAAGAACTGCTAGCAGCAATATGCACACCTTTGCACCTTCCTCACCTCGAGAACCATTTCCATAAATCAACTGGTGAAAAAGTACCCTATACCGTAGGTAAAAAAATGCAAAAAGCCCTCGTGTTTCACCCGACCTGATCATCCGCATAAATCTCCCCTAAAAAGATTCGTTATTCTTTGCTTTGGTTAACGTAAAACGGAAATCCGACAGTGTAAAATATATATACATATATAAACATATATTGGCCCTCTTAAATGCTTACAACACTGGTCCAGTTTTGAGTCAAATTGAAATATAGTACGAAAGTGAACCAGCAAATTCCATCACTCTAATTGATGTGGTCCTCAGACACATGGATAGATAGACAAACGGACAGGCAGGCAAACAGACGGACACATACATACGAACACGACGCCGCCATAATGCGCCCTTACCAACAGTGGAACATATGAACATCCATTCACGCTATCCATTTATGCGTTGAAAACAATCAGTCCCTTAACAGTTCAATGGGAGATGGACACTGAAATTCATCGAAGCCGAACTAATAAATATTGAAAAATCATCCAACAAAAAGCTTTCCTCCTTACTAATAAAAAATCGATTCGTTCTTTAACAGAATACGTGCTTATATAAATATCAAATCAACATAAATTCAAGTGCTATTCTAAATCCCTCTCCTTTCATCCATTATCAAAGATGGATCGACGATCCTCAATTAGAGACGCCTATAAACCAGAAATCGAATTTGCTGCGGAACTATTAAACCAAATAATTAAATTTATATAAAAAAATATTATTACACATCGCTACCTTCGTAAAGCAATCACACATTTTTATAAAGAAACATTCCTAAAAGCCTAATCACCGTAATAATGCTGATCACCAGCCGGGCCAACCATCATAGGATTATCGCGAGAGTATGAGCGTCTATTGTCTGCATGTTGCGAAGTACTGTAGGTTGGCACAATAGCACCTGCGCTCTGACGTCGCTGAACTACACCGTGATCACTGAAATATTCTCACAATTATTAGAAAGTACTTCGTTAACAAACTGCTAAAATTAGCTGATAAAGTTTGAAAGTAAAACAAATAAACAAGTAAACAGGTAAAAAATAAAAAAGTAAACAAACAAACAAATAAACAAATAAATAAATAAAACAAATAGGCAAACGATTAAATAAACGAATAAATAAAGCAAATAAATAGATAAATAAACCAAATAAACTTCAATCACAGCTACTACACGACACAATTTTATGCCTTAGAAATATACCACTAATCTAAAGAAAAAAATTTCTACTTCACAAAAAAGGTAACAAACCCAGCAATACGGCATGAATCGTCGTTACGTTCCCTATGATGTGATCGATAATGTGGCTGTGGTGCAACCATCATCTGCAAGTCATCCAAACAAATATTTCAACATTAAAATAAACTTTAGCATAAACTTAAACTTATTTATTTCAGCATAAGATAATTCAGCATTAAAATAAACTTAAGAATGTTTGCTATAATACACCTTTCTAAATCACAATTCACACGAAAATAATCACTGATAATCCACCGCTTATCTTATCACTTGAGAAAATAAAAATTTGCCGATATTCTCTTCGCTGCTATCAATGATCAATAATCTGTTAAAGGGCATACTACTGTAGCAAGACGATCTGAAGAAAAGAAGAAGAAAGGATGCAAGAATGAAATAATGAAGAACAGATTTTTCAGTATGTTAGAGAAAATTAGGAGTTTCAACCAGTCAAAAAATCATATACTCTGTTGTTTCACGTTACCAAAAGCAGCTAATCTCCCCCTCCCCCCCCCCAAAAAAAATTTCTGGATAAAAAATCAACCTAAGCTCGATTACAAAGCATTCAACTCGTAGATCATATATCAACTCAGCATAGGAAAGACTTATCACAAATTTCACTGAAAGCAAATTCTTTAAAAAAATGGTCTATTAAAGTGGAGGCGCAATTAAACGCCCATAATAAGGCCCTTAAATAAATCTATCCTTGGCTCAAACCCCCCAAATGGTACCTTTAAAAATAATTTAAGGCTCAATAGCTAAAAAAATCATAGATTAGATTAAATAAAAACCATTAAACCTACATCAGGCGTACCGAAGAGTTTCTTAAGAATAGCAAAGAAAGCACACGATTTATGACACATCACTAAGGGGTAACGATGAGGCCATATGCAAATCCACACAGCTAACACTCGTTAGCTCATTGATGTACACACTAGACGCTTATCGATGACGTAAGTGAACAAAGCATATCCGGCTAATGCGATCGCATCCACGATAATAATTCCAGTAATTACAATAACATAGTACCGCTTACCAATATTGATCCATCAGTTAGATCAAATGTTGATCATCAAACAAAATTTATGGTACTCATCCTCCCCCCCCCCAAAAGAAAAATTGATCCACTAATCAAATAAAACGTAGATCTTCAGTTTCGAAATTATGGTACTTATCGTCTCAAAGAATTTGGAAAAAAAAATTCTATTCAAATTATCTCAATAAATCTTAAATTACATATAAACAAAAACTTACAAAGAAATTGAGAGGATGCTTTAACATCACAGAAAATATCGTCTGAAATACCTCCAATTTTTTTAAAGGAAATCACTAATGCAATATAGAAGAAAGTCACTTCCTCTTTCTTAATCTATTCAATTTGATCCATTTTCTCATCAAATATATTAGAATAAATTATTAAAAATACATAAATATTTTAATAAATCGAGCAAAAAATACACCATAAAGAGGAAGTAATTTTGAATAATAGATGAATAGGTGGGGTGGTGGGGGGGGGGTGATGAAACCAAAAAAAGGACAGAGGGGAGGGGAAAATATATCATTTTCATCTTATCCAGGAAATTTTTGCCGGAAAAAAATGAAATCCACGAAAAAAAGATAAGTGAAAATGACCATCGACAATACAACAGCACATAGACGACGACGTTTTCAAATGAAAATCAATCAACAACAGCTGTCGATGCTCTCAAAGGTTGTCCACTAAGCGCCGAACGTTTTCGATGCTTTTCTGCTCTTTGAGAGGAAGAATATTTTAATAGAGTAAAACACGTCGATTCACATCTATTCCCCTTCCCCTTACCCCCTCCCTTTCCCCATAACCCCCAGTCCCTCTCCCTAATCTTACCCCTCACGGATGCAAATTTTACATGCCATATTCAAATAGATACTATAAAAGCGAAATTCCTCGATCAAATAACTATATAGACATATAACATCTGCCACACAGATTAAAAAAAAAAACATCTCTTTTTATTAGACGTAAGCAACAAAGAACTTAGTAAAACTAAGAGTATCAAAAATTCTAATATATTTGACAATAAATAAAAAATAAATTTAATAATATTTAATAAATAAAAATTCCACTATTGAAAAATGATATAATGAATATAAAATCAATATCTTCGATGTTCAACAACAATTTAAAAAAATCCACCTTTTTTGAGTTCGGTGTTGATGTCATTGTTGGTCCACCTGCATCAACAGACACCGCTGTTAATTGGGCGTTCATACCACTACTAAGTGTTCGTCGTGAACTAAAACAGTAAACTAACAATTTCCAATAAACACTTACTAATCACTGAGACATATTGATTCAATGCAAATTAATCCTCCAATGGATTTAATGTCGCCAAATGACGAGATTTTATATGCCCTCAGGGCAAAATTACCCCACAGGGCCGTTCATATATTCAAACATATTATTTTTACAACATTTCGGAAAAAATCCTTTGCCAAATAGCGTATGCAAATATTTACACAATATTTTCAAAAAATCCATACAACCATTTCTTAAATTAAAAAAAAAAACTAAAAAAACTAAGCAATTTTAAAACAACATCCGGAAGTGTTTAATTTTTTTTTCATCTAAAAAACTGCAAAAAAAAAAACTTTAGAAGAGTGCAAAACAACGCAACGAAAATAGCCATAAGAAAATGATGCATGCAAGCCTCAGTAAAACATAGAAGAACAATGAAGAAAGAGATCACTAAGACACTTCAATAGAGCTCAAGGTCATCCCCTCTCTTCAGTTACACTCACATATGACCTCATCTCAAATAATTCTAAGAAAATAAATTATGCAAATCCTATTTGAATAATTCAAGCGTATGCAAAATAGAAACCGCCTTCCATGTTTACGCGAACGAGAAAATATTCTAATGGCCAAAGGCCTTCTACAAAATGAATTATTGATATTTTATCGATTATATTCAGCAGTATCCTAGGAAACTATTCTTTGAGAATCTGGAAACGATCAGATCGATACCATTTAAATTGTTCAGCTAGATAAACTTTTTTTTGCTTCATCTCGCAATCCCGCCTTTTCCCTCTCCCCATACCCGATCGGGAATTGTTTTCGAAATATTAGGTCGACCGAAAATTGAACTACAACAAAAATCTAATGCGAATCAAAATTCGATTACTATAAAACAATTCTCTCTCCATTGCATTTTATTTTCTCTTCTGATTATTAAACTCACTCTATCTATTTAAAAAAAAAGAACAGTACACAAATTAAAAAAAAACAAAGTTTGCATAAGCCATTACTACCAACAAAAAACATATTTTAAAAAATGCAAAGAAAATGGCAATAAAAGAAAATTTGCATATGCTAATCTTGAGGCTTGAAATGCTCATAAGATATTCAAAAATTTGAATCTTTCTGAGAGCTTTTGCGTGATGAATGAGAAAGAGGAATTATTTATGCAAAGAGATGAAAGCATAGAGAGAGCGAGCATAAGGGCGACAATTCGCAATAAACCCAATCGAATCTTAGACGATGTTCGCCGAAATAGCACTATACTGATGCTCACTGCGCCCAATTAGCAATGATCAATTAAGGCTTCAAATATTGGCTCCATACAAACAATCCAACTTCACCTCCCATCCCCCTCCCCCTCTACAAATAAACAAAATAGAGGCCCAAGGGGAAGTTTTTAATTTCTTAATTCAAAATTTTTCAATAATTTTGGTACAAATTAATTTAAAGCTTAATTTTGGTAATACAGAAATTTTATAAATCTACTTTATCAGGTGAATTCGAGTGGTATCTACTGCCAAAGTACATAGTGAAATAGACCTTATATGCCTCATTTATAACGAAAATTTGTTGGATGAACGACAAGATGACTTTTGTGGAAAAAAGGACTTCTATATAGTAATCACTTTGGTTTCCAGACAGACAGGCGGGCAGACACACAACAAACAGACAGACAGACAGATATATAGACAAACGAGCACATAACTTACATCAGGCTGTAACACTCATACATTTTTGCAATAAAATTTTGAATTAAAACGAAAAAAAAAAGTCACAATTCTTTTCTTTACTTATATCCTTCACGCAGACACAATTCCTTTTCTGAAATTCACCCCTTAACTTCAGAACCTCTCTTATCTTATCACCTTATCACCTAAAACTATGTTCCAACTATAACGCTAATCTCCGATATCAACATATCAACGCCTGTAAAATACTTCGCGAAAGTCGGGTGTCAATTAGAACAATAAAGCTTAAATTATCACCGAACAAACCTACCCGCACCACGTGACGACAGAAGCAATAATTCACTTCGTATCCAATATTTACAATATTTAATTGTTTCATATGTAAATTTTATTAGCTAAATGACTAAATTTTAAAAGATGCAAATTCATTTATAATTAACATAAAACTTTATAGTAAAGTATGATGCAATAAAGGCCCAAATATCAAATGTAAATCCATCGATGTAAAAGTGCCCACTTCATCAAGTTTCACAGGTGCGCAAAAAAGCAAACATCTGACAAAATGGCAAACCATATAAAATATACCGAAATAATCAACTATACGTTTCGCACTTTCTAGAACCAATGGAATGACGACTTAAAAAAATTTTTTTTTTAAATTTATGCCACTTAAATGAGAAAATTCAACTTCCAGTAAATATATGGAACTAGTTATCTATCATACATAAATTAAACAAATAATATAAAATTTTCTTCTTTTTTTTTTTTTTTGAAATTTCGTTGACTGCTAATATTTCCTCTCCATATAGCGCAAAATATATTAAAAAATTACTTCATAATATTTTATACTTACCATATTTTCCACAGAAAATACAGACTATCTAGAAATATTGGTAACGATTCAACAAAAATCCAAAAATATCAACAAAATTTTCAATCAACTATACGTAAATATTAAAAATTCAAAATAATTTTTTTACTTTCAATGACCTATTCAACAATTCTAATGGATAAATTATCAACGAACATTTAATAACTAAAAAAACGGCCAAGAACAACAACGTTATCTATCAAATATTCATACAGAAATAAAATTTTCATTGTTTAATATATTTAAAAAAAAAATTTTTTTTTCTTAATACTAAAGGAATGGCAAAAACCGTCGGGCACTTGATGCATCTTAAAGCTTTAACTCCTTTTTAATATAGAAGAAATCAACGATTTAAAAAAAAAAGAAGAAAAAATGAACCAGAATATTGACAATAATTCATGTTATCTTCTCGTTAGAATATTTTTAGTAATTCATAGCAAGTGATTCCCTCTTCAAATACCTCCCACCTCTCTTCCCTTAACACCTTCCCCCTCCGCTCTCAAATGAAGGTTCTGTAGGTCAGAGGTCATTTTTTGATGGTGGAAACGTTTCTTTGTAAGAAAATAAAGTGATAAAAATTGGTGCACTTTCATAATTCGTGAAAGGGAAAAAACCCTTCTACCGTTTTAAAACAAATCAAAACCGAGAAAAATCAATTCTAAAAAATAAATCCACTTAAAAGTAATGATGTAAATTGACCTGCTAGGATTCGAATGTTTCATAGGTGTCGTATCTGGTGATCTCGGTATAGGTGAAGCTGACATAATTCGAATATCGCGAGGTCGTACCGGTCGCGAAGATGGAGTCGACGATGAAAACATTGCTCCCTCTAATTGTGGCAATTCACTATATACACTTCGCGACGGTGATTTACCTCGACACAATTGATAAAAACCAACACCTGAAATAAATACTCGAGTATTACTTAAAGAGTAACAATTTCAGTGTGATAAAAGTTTATGATATAGACAAAAAAGGAGATCACAACTCAAGGCGATTACGGATGGATCACAAACGGAGATCGTGGTCTTGATGCTTTAAAAAAAAATTTAAAATAGCAACAAACGCTCTTTTATAGTTTATTTTGTACAAAAACTTCCACAATTTTTCAGCTAATTTTCCTTGTTTTTCAAAATTTGTCATAAAATTCCACCTCCTACCTCATAAACGTAGAAATTATAAAATATACAAGCGCAATTAAATAGAAAATAACAGCTAATAATTTTCAACAACTCCGCTTAATAGTATCACTTCGCATTAAATCAGCAATTTAGCAATCTAACATTCAAATATAGAGCAAATTATCCCTTATAAATTCCATCTACCAAGTTCTATAATAAAAACTTTAGAGGACTCGTTAATAAAACATCGACAATCATCTTCTATTTAGAATTCACCTCTTGCATGCCTCAATTTTTTTAATTTTTTAAATGATACATCGACAGTTAGTGCATTATGACGTCATGAACGCTGATATAGATAAAGAAACAACGATACTCTCTCTGTTGTACAATTCAAAAATTTCACCAATATTGAGTGACATTCTACGCTCATTAAGAACTCAATGATTCAACTGACGAAATACCTGAACATCTCACACCTATAAGCCAGTACGATGAATTCGGCGATAAAGTTGAAAGGAAGTGGACAGGCATATACCCTATTTCATAAAAAAAAAAAAAATTAAATAAGCATATATATGTAAATGCAAATAATATGTTCATTTATTAATATATTAAATAATAAATAAAAAAATAAATGAATATATTAATATTCAAATAAATAAGCATATAAAGGAAATATATTAATATTAAATAAATAAACAAGCTCGTTACATATATAACAAACCAGATTAAACTATTCGAAAAGCCAAACAAAAGAGAATCACATTGTGTATATGTGATGAAAGATGATAAATGACCACAATACGAGGGTCAAATTGTTGAGATAAACACCAATATGCATATAGGATCAATGAGGCTAATATTAGATGGATAACATCGAATGGCGTATAACGCAATCCGAATCGTATCGAATAAACAACAAAGAGCGATAGATGGATGGATAATAAATTAGAAATGTGAAACGAACGATTCGTATGCCACATTGCAAATTGCTCAAATATGCAAATGCCAAATTTGTTGAGAATATCGAATCTATTCTCTTATGGGAGCATAAGAGATAGCTTAAGAAATTATATAGATATCAAATTATATAAACAACTCAAAAACTAGGGAGTCGGTAAGAGTGTGGGGGGGGGGGGGAGGGTGAAGGGGGAGGGGGTACAAGCGAAGATACTATGGATTCACTCATACTCGAAATATTTTAGAATTGGATGATAGAGAAAATTATGCAAAGAATTAAATATCTATTCACATTTCATAGCCAAAGAAAATTTTATGCACACATAAGGACGAATCTGCGACCTCTCAGTTGCCGAACGAAAGGTCGTCGATTCGTTGCCATCTGCTAATCATTAAATAATGGTTATCATTCAAATCTAAACTGTACTTAAATAATTGAAATGCAACATCTATTTCGATAACCCAATATAAGCACAAACGTTTCGCTATAAGTCTATTAATCTAATATGTTCAAATTTATAAAACAAATTGCATATGTACGTATAAAATAAATATAAAACGATACAATATATAAAACTTTATATTAACTTAAATCTATATATAAACCTAGGAAAATAATAAAGACCACAAAATACTCTAATATAAAATATATATAAATAAGTAATATCTTTGCCCTGTGTAGAAATTGGAAAAAAAAAGAGAAACTGTGAAAATTTATGGAAAATATTTGGCTAATGGCCATATTTTTTTTATTTTTCAAAAAATTCATAGCAAAAAATTTCACTTTTTGATATATTCCAACTTTTGTTAACCTCAAATAGCATTTCACTCTTTTGAAATTCAATACGCTTGTGGAATAGCAATTGCCACTCTTCATCGTTATCGTAGAATAGAATCTAATGCCCATTCATCAATTTTATTGTGGGGATTGCCAACAATATACTCGAAATAAATATGCATCGAAGTGCTAATTTGATGCTAAGCGGAGCCGGAATTCATATTCTGGATAACTGGGGCCAAGATTCAAATCCTGGATAATTGGAGATGCAACTCATATTCCGGATCACTAGAACTAGAGTTCATAAATTCACATAAGCTAAGGGGGGATCCATATTACCTTCATTTTAACAATCCTAGAACCTAAAAGGACAACAAAACATGACCGAGAGGAAGGAGGAAGGTAGGACAGAGGGGACAATGCAGCGAAAGTCGACTTACCCTACAACCTGAAATAATTCCACTCCTTACACAAACAAAATCAAATAAAGAAAAAAAATTTTTTGTGCAATAAATAGGAAATGAAAAAAAGCTTTAATAAATACCCCTCTGGTACCATCAATTTTAGGTCACATAATGCAACATTTGTAGATTTATTCTTCATCAATTCATTTATCGACTGGAAGAAAGCAAATAGAGTGCAATCATCGATTAGTGCATAAGCCTAGAGGGTGCCTAATGAGAGGTTGAGAAGAGAGTCAAGACACATGACGAGTAGGAAGTGAGGGGCTGTGTGACGATGCTTAAATTACGCTACGCTTTAGCGAATACAACGGGACGTCGACAATCCAATAAGATGCAACTAAAATGCGCAAAATGTGCGCTAATGATGCGCAATCCAACTCGGCTTTTATCACTCAATTTCTATACTCGCAACGTAAATGAATTTTCGATTCCTTCATGATGTTCGAAATTGGAAAGACGCTGCAATGTAAATTGATGGAAAGGAAATTAAAAAAGAGGAAGAGGATTTAGCAAAGAAGTGAGAATGAAGGGAGAGGGGACGAAGAAGAGAGGGACATGGACAGGATGAGGAAAGAAGACCAATCGATAAAAAACATGACATGCTAAAAGAACAGTTTCAATATACTCAAAGAAAGCCGCTTATCAAACTACAACGATCACGAAAATATCTCTCTGGTGGATCTGTACTTCGAAAGAAAATAGTGAAAAAGTCAAATAATTCAGCTTTTTTTCATTTCCCTTTTCCGCACTAAAAAAATAAACCAATAGAGAGTTCGGAAAAAATATAATTCACCATTCCGTGAATAAAAATTATTGGTTGAATAAAAAAAATCTTCCACTCATAAAAAAACAATAATTTCATTTCCTTATTTATTTCAAAATATCCTACATATAGTGAGCAAAAAATAAAAATAAAAAAAAATTCAAATTAAATTTCGCATTCCCTTCTTTAATTATAGAAAAAATGAGACTTAATTTAAACTAAAATTGAAATATCACACTAAATAGGCACAAAAAAAAATTTCATGAACATCAAATTCAACAACTGCATTGAAACAATATTTCAATCCATTCATTTTTTATTTTGAATCAGAGTTTCTATACGACTGACCACTTGACCACGATTGACCATTTGACCATTTCTAAGAAAATATTTAATAAATCTATTCGATTACCTATGCAATAAAAAAATCCTATAAAACAAAATAAAAAATAATAATAATCATAATTTTAGACGATAAAACGAATCAATTTCTCGATGATATAAATTGGAACAAGCTGAAAGAACGCGAATATATCGAATAATCGAGAGATGACGTTTTGCTCAATTTTCGCCAATAAGTATCTCCTCTCTCATTCTCTTCGCTTTCTTGTATTGCTTCAACTCATAAACATTCAACTCCTCATAGATTAAATGAAAAATTTCTCCTTTTTTGAATATATGAAAGAAAAATTTCGTAAAATTTTATATGAAATAAAGAAAAACAAAATTTTCCTGAAAATTCATGAAATTTTCCATTAAAAATCCAAGATTTTTTGATTCTTTAAGGAAAAATTTTGAAATTCCTCAAAATTTATTCTAAAAAATTTTGAAATTTCCCAAAATCAATTCTAAAAAACTTTGAAGTTTTCCAAAATTTATTCCATATGATTCAAATTTCCAAAGCATTAGAAAGTTTTCATGCATCGATTTGTTTCACATGTTGAATACAAAATCGACTCTTAAGCGAATTAAAATGATAATAAAAGACGGTAGTAAGCTTAGATAAACAATTTAAAATTAATAAAAATGAGGGAAAAAAATCCATCAATTTCCTCTTTCTATACTTTTAAGTAAAAAAAAATTGAAAATTCCGAAAATAACTAAAACTAAATTTGTCTTTTGATCTTTAAACTCGAAACCTAGTCTTTTAATCAGTGAACAACCATTTTACCGACTAAACTATTCATTTTCAATTTTGGCTAAATAATTCGATTTGCAATTCGCTCTCAAATTTACAAATTATTATTATTTTTTTAAATAAATAAAAAGCGAAAAAGCGAATCACCTAAAGAGTCGACGAGTGGAATAAGGCAACAAAGTGCGCCGGAACAGCAATTCGCGCTATGTCGCAATGACATTTCGCTATTTCGTTTCGATTGAATGTGAAACGTTTGCAAGTGGAATGTGAGTGTATAACGTTGTGTGGGTGAATGAGAAAAAAAAACCGTTGATCAATGACATGAATTGTTTTAAAAAATTCCCAAACGATGTAACACTTCAAATGTCGTTGTCAACACAAAACTTTTAACTTTTCAAACGGAACCCTAAAGTTTGAAATTTTTTAAGCAGAAATTTAAAATTTGAAATTTTTTTAAAGAAAAGTTGAAAATTCGAAATTTTTCAGAGAGAAATTCGAAATTCAAAATTTTTCCAAAGTGATCTCAATTCGATCATATAGATGAAAATAGCATTTGATCGCTCTATGATCAAATAGCTTTAATAAAGAGCAAAAATTTTCGTAAAGGATCACAATTATTGGTATGAAAATTTATTCATTACTCTACTAAATTACAAAAAAGATCAAAATAAACATGCTCATTTTGAAAATTTATGAAAAAAATTTGAAATTCGAAAAAAAATTCGAAATATAAAACTTGAATATTTGTGAAGTGCATAAACCCAGGGGTTATATTATCGGTCATACGGATAAACATTTAGGCGTATAGAGATGCATATACGTATACACTATTCGAATATATAGTAGACTTGTATGGCATAGAAATACACTATATTATCAAGACATGAAAATATGCATTCACTAATAGATTGCATTAAAATAAAGAAAATAAATCGTCCATAGTAAGTAGACTAGAGAAGATGAATTGAACAGGTAAAAACTAGTAAGAGTTACCCATGAGATGCTAAAAAATAATCCCATCTAAAAATATGAGGTGGAGCGATTCTTTAAAAAGAACCTCAGGAAGTACTGGATCAGAGAAGTATCGATTCAGGACAAGTGCAAGCGATATGAAGAGACCTTCATTCGTAATGAATGCTCTATTGATTGAAATAAATAAATAAATAAATAAATAAGTAAATAAATAAATAAAAATATGAGCATAGTTTAGTGCATCCTATCAAATTACAATCGACCCAATTTTATAACAAACTGTTATTGCATAATCAGCGATCGTCTTGGTTGCTTTTAAACACACATATGGCTACAATAAACGGATGGTAGGGGAGGGGGATGATGGGGGAGATGGTGGGGAGGACGAGGGGATATTGGAGAGACATGAGAACGGAACGTTTCCTGGTTCTATAATACCCTCAAACTAATTCCTCCTCTCCCTTTCACCCTCCCCAACACATACACATCATTTCAAAGAAATCTGCAATTCATCAAACCTTCAACACTAAAGAACCTCCAGTAAAAAACTTTCCTCATTAAAAAACTGAAATCAACAGTTCTCTAAAATTAGCCATATATCAATTATATCCGCCGCTTTCCTATCAAACACCTATCCCTTCTCCTGCTTGCCCATTACTTTCCTTCTGTTTCGCTATTCAATAAGCATCTTTGGCCTTCCATTAAAATCGATATAGCTTCTATATCGGTCTCAAGTAAGAAGGATGCCTTAGTTCTTCCAAATGCCCTCAGGCATTACATAAAAACTTTCAACTTTTGACCGTTATAAAACATGAATTTCAATTACTACCTGGAACAAATTACTTTTTTTATAAACACCTATCAACGTCGAGAATATGCGAGAAAGTTAAAAAACGATCACCGCCGCATTGCATAACACCACTTAGGTATATAGAAGTGCGGCTAAAAAGTTGTATATAAACGGCACGCACAACTCACTTTTGACGTGATGACAGATGCAAATCATCCACTCTAACAGCTGACCATTACGTTAGTTTTGTTGAAGATTAGGCATTTTATGCTTTACTAAATAAACATCTCAATAGAAAATTCTAAAATCAACTTAAATAAAAAAATTTAAAGGAAGATGGGGAGGGGAGGGAGGAAGGGTTGGGGAGGGGCGTAGGGGCTGAGGGAGGGGAGAATCCAAGGAGATAGGAATTATGGAACGATCAACAATACACCAACTTATTAAATATTATTGAAATATTTTATGAAAACATTTATCCCTTTCATAAAAATAAAAAAATACAGTTCTTATAGCCATTTTTAAATTATTCTCATATTTTAACTGATAATAAGAAAACAATTAAAGCAAAAAATAGAAAAAAACCGACCAAACAACGTGAAAGACAACAGTACGATTTAAGAAAATAACATATCATTTCGTTGAAAAAAATAAAAACTACGAAGTGTCAATCGAATCGAGTAAATTCAGGCTTAAAAGAGAAAAAAAACTGATATTCAGCCTTTGCTAAAGAATACTTTCTCATCACCAACAATCGAAGTAGATTAGCTAATCTTATCTTTACGCTTATATCGATAAATCCCAATATGTATATATCATCGACAAAGAATATAGTCCATATATGTGGATATTATTAAAACGAATAGATTGAAAAATGAATAAAAATTAAACGTCAGAATTAAAAAAAGAACATGCATGAAATCTTTATAAACAATATAAATATTACTTTTTAAATACGAACAATAACAAAATATTAGTGACAATAATTGAAAAATGTGACTAACCATCATTCGGTTGCGTATTCCTTCTTTGTGTCACATATGCAACAGGTATATCGGCACTCCCTCTTCTACTCATCGGTGATGCATTCCTTACCATTGCTCCCCCACATACATTATTGGTCTCATGTAGTGAACGACTCATCCCTAAACAATTAAGTTTATAAACCACAAATGTTAAATAATTTGCTTCTACTATTTCTTGCTTTATGAACCACTAGTACGGCTCTATGAAAACTCTAACCAGCTCCGTCTCGAAACTCTTTCAACTTTAAACTCCAACTTAACCAGTTCCTAACGGTGAACACTAAAAGCGACCCATTTGCCGCTCTGTTATAATAGTAATTAATTTGCATATGATATGTTCTCAACAAGTGGACATAAAAAAAACTAAAATTGCTTACTCACGAAATGGCAACTAAATGTGCTCTTCGAACAGATGTTACGTGCTATCACTTTTTTTTGCTCTTCAATGATGAAAGCTATGAATACAACAGCTGTGTGTTGCGTTTCATCAATGATTCTCACTTGTTAGTATCGCTTCTTTTCAATATATCCTTACAAATAGTCACTAAAAATTCTTTTTATGGGCTAATATTCAATCTAAAAACTTATTTCCTTTTCATTTTATAAAATTTTCTCTATTTCCATTTCACAAAAATTAATTTTTTTCAAAAAAAGATAATTTTTCATTTCTAAAATTTGCATAAACTTATTTCGTCGATTTATTTCAAACGAAAAAAAACCCTCCAATTTGCTCAAGCTCGGTTTTTTTATTAAAAAACTTTATTAAATTTAGATCATTTCATCGTATATGCTTTCATTAAAAATATTGAGAAAAATTAGTGCTTAAAAATATACCGACTTAAAAAAACCCAAAACCAATCAACTCAAAAAACCTAAACCAACAAAAAAAAAAGAAAAACCATTTATCACTGTCAATAAATCTTTTAATAAGTGCCTTCATCTGAAACGTTCAACAACTTCAAAAGACGATTCATATAACATACCTCTCGAAAGGAATCCTCCATTTGTGAGTGCCGAATCACGAGCACGTTTCTGAAGTACTGTTTGTGGACCAACCACCGCTGTACTACGTGAAGGTCCCGCTGAAATACCATCTGTTTCTGATGCACATATACCTGAAATCAGATAGCTGAATGAGGAAGGATCCCGGATAATTAGCCAGGTGATAGGCCCTAAAATATATTTTTTAAAAATCACATCATCACACCCATCAAGCATACTTATGTAACTCTCATTAAGATTGAGTAATCAAAGATATCTATGTTTTACAATAAAATTCAACTGTTTAAGCCATTTATGATCAATTCTATAAAGAATTAAAACGTTTCTTTTATTTTGATAAGCATCATTTTTTCCCTTGTTTGTAAATTACTTAACTGATACTTAATTAAAAATATTTAATTAAATATTTGAAATCGAAAAAAAATGATCGGAAAGTAATTAAAATATACGACGATTCCACGTCATCACTTTAAGTCCATAAGTTTTAGCATTTGCATGCCTAAAAAACCTATTTAAATATAGATCAACCTCACCCACCCCTCCCCCCTTCCCACCTCAGTGTTAGTTATCATGCGCTATCATCTAGATTGCATTGTTTTTATTGTTGATATTCTCCTCATATCTTCATATTCATAGTTGGTGGTCTCAATCATCCAACAAGGCATTATCCGCCTTTTCATGCTTAATCCCAGCAAAATCCATCACAATCAACCCTATAAACTTATACACTCCTTTTTTATTAATTGCTTATAGCCAATACCAAAAACTAAAACACTATATTCCTCTACTCACTATTTGCATAAGTCTGCAAGTCATTTTTCAACAAATGTATGGCGAGGTGTAAAATTTCAGGAAGAGGGGATGATGGTGGATGGGATTTCCCAATGTATTTTAGTGACCAAACAAATTTTCAAGACCAACGACGCATATGTTAGTGAAGATTTCGACACTTCGTTAAGCAAATTTTTGAGGAATAGTGGCGGTGAACAAAAAAAAAAAATTTTTAGACTGCAAAAATATTGCCGTATTAGTATATGGGGCAAATTCCGTATATGAAATGAAACTATACTTCCTGCACGCATCATTTCACCGACAATGAGCAAGCAATACAAATTGTTTTTTTAGCCCTGAAATTAGTTTTATTTAATCCTGAAATTGGTTTTAACCAATCCTGAAATTAATATCAATAGAAATACCTGGATCGGGGAATGCCTCCACAAATGAGGAGGATCGTAGTGCAGTAAATTGACTACCATCATAGACGCATGGATAACTATGATTTAGCGATGATTGTGGAAGTGATAAACTCCTTGACGTGCTCACCGTTCGTTGTCCTCCTACACTACTCTCGGATTTTGGATCACGACGTCGAAGACGCACTAAATAAAAAAAAACATTCATATAAAATTATTTCAAAAATTATTAAATGTGTGACTTAATAATTTATGGTTAATTAACCAAATTTTACCATCTTCTCGGTTTATTATACACCAACGAAAAAATACCAATATGAGAAAAAAACCTAAAACAGCAATGTTGAGTTTCTTTTTTCTAAAAATATCAGAAAAATTTTAGCTGAAAAATTTATGAAACAATTTCACTCGTAAACATCAAATGTCAACAAATGTATATTTCATAATTGTTTTTGAATTTTTTTTTCTATATGGCAGACACCGTAAAGTATTATTTAATAGCCCTGGGCTTATAACGCTTATAATTTCTCAAATCGATACGGCATCTTAAAAAAAAAAGAAAATAAATAGGCAAAAATTCTAAGAATATAGATACTTGATAATTCATTCATTACTTGTCTGAATAATCTTAATGCTTAAATTGATAGGATTTACAAGTTCCACGACCAGAGAGACTTCCCAACAAATGCTTACTGAAGGAGGGGTTATAAATGATAAAATATGGTAACTTTCTATCGTTCAAGCACTACGGATGCGAAAACCTTCTTGGAAATTTAATACGGCATGAAGAGAGAGCGGAAAATGCAGACAGAGTGAGAGATAGAAAAAAAAAGGTAGGCAAAGTAATCGAGACATAACTACCCCCTCGCCTTCCCTCTTCCTTCCCATCCCCCCCTCCTTCTTAAAAAGATTTCTTATTATACCCATGATATAGATGATTAATCCAAAGAAAAAAAATTCACTGAAATTCGCCTCATCAATAATCGAGATGACCCTATTAAATAGATTTTAAAAAGAGTACCGATAATTTTCGATTCATAAATCCTTTATTGTCGATTATGCAAATTTGAAGATAAATTACAAAATTAGAGAAAAAACTTTTAGTAAATATTTTTGAAAAAAAAAAAGCCGAAATAACTCAACAAATGATACAGCAAAAAATATTTATATAACAATGATGAGATTCCTTTGTGAAGAATTTTAGAAAATCACCTTGTAATTAAAAAAACCCCTCATGAATTGCGCCTCTTCATATTCCTTCCCTTCCATCCTCACCTCCTCTCCTACAATACTGCACATTAAATTAGTATCTTCCAAGTTAGGAATATTGCAGACAAAAAAAGAAAAAACAATCAACCCTCTTTTTTAATTAATTCTGCCTTAACTATATATCATCTCTTTTAGGAATACTGATAGATTGTGAGTACCATCCCCCCTTCCCCCCCCCATCAGGTCTTCTTCAGCCGTTTCTTTATCGCTCTAAAGACTGCACAAATATTGAAACACTGTAATATTTGAGAGGTGTATAATTCAAAACTTTTTTCACACTAAGTACCAGCCGTTTGTCTTTTCACCGTAAATCCTTTCTCTAAGTTTAGCATTAATAAAAACGTGGAGATATGTAAATTTCCCATATTGAAAGGAATGCAAAGAATACTTATAACAGATGGAAATGGATTTAAACTTATATAAGTGGGCAAATCTTTAAAAAAAAATTTTTTTTCGACGCTAAATTTTGTTTCTCCTATAAGGATTTCAACTGCAGTTGGTTACGCAATAAAAAAACGAAACTTTGAATTGCAAAAATTGATGCGAATAAGTGGATTATTTGAAACTAATTAATGAAAACTTTAAACTAGCCTCTGAGTACCTCAAGCTAATCTAGTGGTACTTCAAGCTAATCTGGTGGTACCTCAGACTAGCTTTCGAGTACTTAAGGCTAGACTAGCGGTACTTTCAAGCTACAACGACAAAAAAGCAAGTTAGAAAAAATAAGACGAATAAAACGCATAATTTTTTTTAAATCGAAAATTCAGCATTTTCATAATAAAGAGCCAATTATTCAGTACACCAATGTTAAAAAATTTTTTCGCCCAAATCTAAAAAATACCGAAATATAGGCATAAATGTTCATAATAACCGTGAAATAAATTAAATAAATAAATAAATAAATAAATAAACTAATTAATTAATTAATTAATTAATAAAAATTAGTGAATTTTCCGGAAACTCCAACGGCTATAGGTTAGTAAAGGATATTATCAGTCAATTCGCTAATAAAACACCACATATTTCGTTCAAATGGGAGAAGGAGTAGGGGTCATATAAATTTTTTTTTAAAAATTTAAAGTTTTTGAAACCTTTAAAAAACTTTTAAATCAAAAAAAAAATCATCCATACAAAATTATAATCGCAAAGCGCTAACATTGAACATTAAAATAACTTGGAAAAAGGTTAACCGAGCATCGGCCAAACTAAAATACTTCCTATCTTTTTTTTCTCTTCCCCTTTCCCCCCTTTTCTCTCTTTCCCTCTCTTCCTGTCATCTCTTTTCTCTATAAATTTCATACGATACAACCTGATTACGGTACACTATCATTGATCGTTGTTGTGCTAATGCGTTCGTCAACAACGACAATTCGACACTGACATTTACTCATGAACAAACATTTCCGTTAAATCTGGATTCCGGTTAAATATGATTCCGGTTGCAAACAGCAACGGTCCGGATTTACTCAAAAGTCATACGGATATGGGTTATATCCGACTTCGAATCCGATTCAGTATACCCCTATTGCGATCGGGCTCAACCCACGTTTAAATGGCCATAAATCTTGTTCCGGCCCCGGTCATGAATGGAAGCAAATTTCGTCTCAGATCTCCCTTATCAAAAATTGCCGTATTTCTGCGAATAATTCTGATTCGCATTCCAGTCAACTTATATCTACCTCATCGATGAGTTTTAGTTACGATCTGGCAAAATTTGCATATATATATATATATATATATATATATATATATATATATATATATATGCAAATTTTACCGATAAACGTTAAAATGTTGTTATTTAAATTAGTTACAAATGGTTACATATGGTTACAAATTGTTACAAATATGGTTACAAAAGTGGATGTGTGCGCATTTAATGGCAAATGATTAGTGACAGCTGGTGCGCAATCATCAATTCCGTTGCCCATATTGCCTCTGCCATTACTCAATATCCCAAAATCCCATCCCTTGCTAATACCTCACATCTGTTCACCCGACAGCCGAAAACATCACTGCTAAAAACTACGACCCCTCCCCCCAAAAAATTAAAGAAATAAAAAATAAAAAATAGTACCACCGTATCAGTGATATTTAAAAAAAATTGTTTGGAATGAGGGAAACATAGACAGAATATGAGACTGAGGGAGCGGGGATGCAGTATTACCCACATTGCAAGTTGCCGGAAAAAAATGGAAAAATAGTGATAGATTTCAAAAGTTGGAACATTCAGAACCGATGAAATATCATAAAATCTCAATAAAACTATGCAATGATTAATTAGAAACTATGTTGAATGTCACCAAACGCTGATAAACGATATCAAATCGATACAGCTTATCAACCAATATCGACAACAAGCTTATCATATCTGATCGAGTTAAATTTTTAGAATATTTTTTAAATGTTTTGATTGATAAAACATTTATTCCACCTTCTAGTAGCAATCTACATTACTGATAGGAGGAATAACATTTCTAGCCTAAATAACAACAAAACGTCTCAGTAATGAGAACCAATAATGAGAGGATATATATATATATATATATATATATATATATATATATATATATATATGTATATATATATAATCAAATAACAAGCAAACGTTGCTTAATATTCCATATGAGTAGCGCAACAAGGTCATTAGAGAGAGACCCCTCAGACAGATTAAATTTAGGCTAATTGGGGGGGGGGGAAGGGTCGTGCGGAGGGTGAGGGGGGAAAGGGAGCACAATAAAGAAATCCTCTCTTTCCCAACAAATATGCTACAACGCTAAAACATAATAGAATAGCAATGTATATAGCAATTATAGGTTGACGACATTTATTTAAAGGTCAAAGTTCAGTTAATATCGAAAAATACTTTAATTTAAATTATAAGGGAAATTAAAAAAAACAAACAAACAAATATGTAAATTATTCAAAACGGAAGTTAAAATCAATTAAGCGGGAAAAAAGGATATATATGTCATAATAAAGAATATTACCGTTACTAAGTGCTACGCTCAGCCACGATCCACACAACATCCACGACGCCGAAATCCTCACGAACACGTTAATTCGACACTTCAGAACAACATCGCATGTACAGCTCCAACAAATCCCGCAGACAAACAGACATCAAAAATAATGTATCAGCATCCGGTCTCCGATTCAGAAAATAACTCCGCCATCCCGTCTCCGATTCAGAAAATAACCTCGCAAAGAAGACTGAGAGAGAGGGGGGAGTCGATAAGAGGTGAGGAATAAACAATATATCAATGAGTAAATCGAAGTGGATGTTGTACACAACGTAAAATACGTACGCTGAACATTTGGAAAGGTCGTCAAGAGGTGCGCAATAAAAACGTTGTAAGCTCAAATAGATATAACGCATTCTAGAAGAGAATTAGACAGTCAAAGAAATTCCCTCTCTTTATGAGGGACGCCAAACTGATAGGTCGGCTGTTAGTGGAGAAAAAGAGCAGAATCAAAGCCCCATCTAAAATATACATAAAGTGAGCATCTCTGATAGACACACATTACGACACAGACAGACTTTCATATTACGACACAGACAGACTTTCATACAGACAAAGACAAGTGGTAAAAGATTAGTGCTGATTATATATCATCACCATTAGTGAAATTTTCCCTGACGAGACACCTTTCCGATGCCTATGACGTCATCTCTTAGACGGAGTGGAGGAAAGGAGGTGGGGAGAGGGGGTGAAGATTGAGAGGGACATGGATGGGGAGAAATTTCCAACCTTTAAAATACTAAAATTCATTGAAATTCCTTCAACAACAATCAAAAAATTGCTTAAAGAAGGATTGAAATCTAATGCTTATTAATAAAAGAAATATAAGCATTTTTTTCCATATTTTTCTATAATTTTTTAATAAAATCCATATTTTTCATTAAAATATTTTCGAAAAAAAAACTTTTTTCCAATCGTTCATTTCATTGTTGAGAGAAAAAAAAAACAACAAATAATTTTTCAATTATATCGAGATTAATGAAAGCAACTTTTTTCTCTCTAATCCTCCTCCCTCTTCTTCTTCAGCGCAAACCCCTCCTCCACTTCCCTAAAAAAAATAATAATTCTCTAAAACTTTTATCGCAAAATTAATTTCTTTATATTATTTGAATTAAATATAGCTTACTTATACAATTCTATTAATAATTACCTACCACTATCGGTACGATTGAGTAGAACAGTCGGTGATTGACGTTCAATTTCACGATCCACGTTGAGATCTTCGGCCGATACAGTGGTCGCATTTGCACATGCAATAGCACTTGATGTCACAATTGATGGATTCTTCTCATTGGCGATTACATGAATACATTTTTTAACACTATCATTTGTATTTACATGAATGTTATCGGTAGCAAAAAATGCAGCAATCTCACTGCATAGTGGAATTGCTGATAACGGTGATGATCGTAACTGATCGATTGGTTTCTGCTCTTGTAAATTCTTTAATGAAAGCTCCGATAATTTCGGTTGTTGGAGCTTTTTAATATTCCCACTCCGAGTCGCCGGATCCGTATTTGATGTGCCGATTTTATGCGTTAAAATATTTGCCGTATGACATTTTAAGTTAGTCGAATCATTTCCGCTTTGTTGAATATTTAAATCTGCGGATATCGTATGATTGCCAAGGATATGAGCATATGAGCCAGTTGATGAGGATCGTATTAATACCGTCGATGCATTCGGTGATCGTATTGTTGTATCGCTTCTTGAAAGTATTCTAGTCGGATAATCCGAATCTTTTATCGTTTCAACATTTTTCGCATTTGTACTATCCAATCGTTTTGGACTAACAGCACGAAGTGGTCGAGTTAACGTATATCTCAATCCTTCACCAGATGAAGTTGTCGTCTTAATAATAATACGTTCACCTACTCTTCCAGAACTTACATTATGTAGCTGTTTTGATTGATACATCACGTCATATGCAAATCACGTGATTCGTATATCAGCTTATCATATCACTGATATAAGCGCTTATCACTTCGTATCTTATAAGAAATATTCTCGTATCTATAGGATACAACTTCTATTAATATCTCGTATTCGTCCTTCATCTAGAAGTCGATCAAATTCACGATGTGAACGCTCATTCATCGAATCCAGACGTAATCAACGATAATATATAAATATGGATTCAATATTATAATAGCAGATCATTGATCAACAATCAGATCAAGAGAGACGCCGAATCGCCTTCAGAATCCATTCTGAATCAGACTATGGCCATTACAGCATCTAGAATCATCAATCGTTTAGATGACGTGAGAAAGTAATAAACGACATCCCAAATCAATAGTAGAGTCGTTGAACGGAGCTAATTACATAGCCAACGAGACAACGAATGGCGCATTTAGCAAAGTGAGGGAAATATGTAAATTTTCATTGATAAAAGAAAGTACGGAATGTTTCTTTACTGCAAAATTTGCATAGTAAAATCAATACAGCGAAATTAACTCACTGAGTTGACATATGAAAAACGCATCATGCAAATATACAAAAAGCACAATATGTAAAATATTCGTTGAAGAATTCAATAAAGCATATTACACAACAATTTCCAATGGATTAACAGAACTCACTAAAATGCTAATAAGGTTTTTAAAATATGAATTTCGGAAAAAAATTAAATAAATAAAATTATAAAAATTCCATCCCATAGATGTTGCTCAATTCTAATGGCACTGATATCACTTCCCACCACTAAAAAATTTGAAAAATTGGCAAAAAGCCAAATTTTTCTCTCAAAAATTAAAAAAAAACATTTTTCACTAGCTCTTATTTCAATCATTAATGAACGAAATAATAAACGAATTCCAAAATTCACAAAAAAGTGGAAAAATCTTTGAAAATATATAAAAATTAAAAAATGCAGCAATAATTATTTGCGTTTATAGTCGACCTAGTATTTCAATAAAAAGTGGGAAGATAACTTCAAAAAAAAAACTTGTGAAGATATATCTTTAAATTCTATGGTAGAAAAGAGTACTGAATCCAAAAAATTTGCATATACATATTTATATATGCAAATTTTTTTGCGGGGAAGAATAAAAGAGACTCATCTCCCTTTCAAGGCGCCCGCATCGACGACACAAACGCAGGTAGTATGGGCGGCAATGCTTACTGTATTCACTTACAGCGTTCCATTACTTAGCAATATTATGCTTATTCAATTACTTCATTAACATTCTACGCATAAGACCGGACCTCACAAAAAAAAGCCAGTTGACTTTACTGAACTAAACAGACGGATATAAGCTTCTTTAATATCGAATGCTGAAAAATTCCATATAGAATGCATATTTTTTATTTTATTTTAGTACTTTCAAAGGAATCTATAAGGCACATTGGAATTATATATAACCGTCACTAATTAATCACTGCTCACTGTAAGAAATTTAAAAATCAGCATGAAAGTCACAAATGAAGCAAAGCTTTGATATATATATATATATATATATATATATATATATATATATATATATATATATATATATATATATATATATATATATATATATCATAATTAAGTTGGGTATTGCAATAAAATAGTGACGTAAAATGCTCTCCAAGAAGGCAATGACCTAACTGCAGTCAGCTGCAAAATGGCAGAAAACAGTGAAATCGAAGCACGAGGTACTCACTAGGTGTGATCAGTCCATAGTGAATGTTTTTCGTTGAATTATTGCCCACAGATATGTGCACTCACCACTCACAATTCCTCTCAGTTTTACGCTCTTTCACGTCATTATAAACGATTGAGTCGTAATATTTTTAAACTAATTTTTTTTGTAAAATGATGAATTAATTCCTCTCAATCGTTTGATAAGAGTTCAGAAATTTTTCTGATCTGAATATCACTCCGAATATCCTCCCTCTTCTATTCCCTCTTTCCAATTTATTCGCTTTCTTATCACGAAATAAATAATAAAAAAAAATTGATGATTATAAAAAGTACAGCTAGAAGAAGTTGTCTATAATTACCGATACGTAAAGAATTAATGTGCAAGCGAATAAACGGTAGCCGGATACCAATTCGGAAAGAATTGAAATTATGGATGGGCGATTCCCGTCGACAACCCCCCCCCTCTCCCCGCTCCCTTTCAATGCCTTTAAAACTGAGATTGACTGATAGGAAATCGGTGAAAAATTCTCTAATTCTCAAAACATAAATTGCAAAAATTGCAACCAGGCGCTTTAAAGAAAAACATCGGGAAATAAATGAGTGAAGATTTCATCGTTTATAAAGAAAAATTTATCGAAAAAGAAATGCAAACTTCGCAATGTTTTTTGCATTTTTCTCATTCGAATTTTGAGAGAGTGTAAATTTTGATTGAAATAAATACATCAAATTGCATAAAATATCACAAAATAAACTGTACAATAAATCCTATTCGATGAAACTTCATTGCAATTACAATTTTTTTTTTTCACTTTCAACAGAAATGTATTCTATTTATCATCAATATAAAATGCACAAAATAATTCGTAAATAGCTTCTAGCGGAAATTATAAAAAATAAATTTATACAATTTTCGCATAGTTTTTGCAATTTTCTCATAATTTCACCGATATTTCATTCTCTACGATTACAATACCCTTTCAATTAAAACTCCATACACAAATCTATATAAATTATTGCATTCTATAAGGTATTTTATTAGGAGAGAGAGAGAGACATAGACAGAGAGGGAGAGAGAGACAGAGAGAGAGGGAAAGAGAGAGAGGGATAAAGCGAGAATAAATGAAAGCTGAAATCAGATTATTTTAAAATTATATATGCAAAAATAAAAAAAATAAAATAAAATAAAATCTTATCAAACAAAGAAAAGCAAATAGAAAACTCTAATGTGTTAGCAAAATCTCAGCTAACGAGCAACGCAATCGTATTGCTGAAAAGATGCTGCATACTTTCCCTCTCTCTTTCTCTCTCTCTATCTCTCTTTGTCTTTATTTCTTTTCATTATAGAAAATATTCTCTCTTATTTCACACAATATTTTTTTTTTCGTTGAGATTCACAGTGAACAACTGCCACCGACCGCACTGCATCATATTTAGCCGACGACACATTACATAGCTATTTGCGGGGAAAAAAAACGAAAATCCAATATATTTCAATAAATTTATGAATTTAAAAATTTTTGAATTAAAGCATAATTTTAATCTATAGCTTAATTATCGAATTATCTGTCAGATTATCGAATTATCTGTCAGATTATCGAATTAACTGCCAGGTAATTCGATAATAAAAAGCGATTACTACCTGATGAAATGCTCATAGAAGTGACAACTCATAGTAAATGATCGATGAGCTCGAACTTCGTGGAAGCTGTCGTCAGCGACAGAATCAACTTATAAACCTTGTGGATGCTACATATGTTAGGCACTTGTTTATTTAAGTGATGTCAAAATACATACCTATATATATATATATATATATATATATATATATATATATATATATATATATATATATATATATATCAAAAAAATTCTAATATTTATTAAAATAGTTCATTAAGAAAATTAAGTGGAAAATTTCTTGATAAACCAAGAAATTTAGAAACACTACAATATTATATAAAAATTTCAAATGTAAATTATTATTTTTTTAAATATTATAGCTAAATTTAAATGCAATAATTTTTTTTTTAAGGAAAGCGCATCAGCTAAATGAATTATGCCTCACATCTCGCAACGAGATGCTAACCAAATAAGCAATTTTTGCATGTCTAAAGCTGTTGCTTCTCTTCAAACCTCTCTCCTATCGTCGCTCAAATATTCCCTAAAACGGTGGCATTGTTTAGCGTCTTTCCTCTTTCAAGTACCAATAGATTAGTGCTTTGTTTACGAATAACCACTGCGTTTCTCTTTTCACTTAATAATACATATGCAGCTAGCCATCAAAAATGCATACAGCCTATATCCAAATAACGCATATTCTATTGCAATTTGATCATTTACAGTAATCAGCCGAATAAACGCCCTCGATTCGAATCATAAAGCGATAAGCCAAAGAAAAAAATAAAAATAAACGCGATATTTAGCTGAGCGGAAAAGCGATTGACAGTTATATGAAATTTTCTGCCCTCGTTCTCTTTGCTAAACGACAAAAATCCCTCAGAAAAATAACAGAAATAACAGAAAAATAACAAAATTCCCCAGAAAAATAACATTACAGGGATCTTCGGGAGGGAGGGATGAAGAGGGATTAAGAGGGGAGGGTTAGATAAGGGAGGAGGATTGGCTCATCTTCATAATCCAAAATTAAAAAAAAACTGAAATAGAAAAATGAAATATACATGAAAATAATAATAAAATCTTATAGATAAAGTCGAATAAAAGAATTTTTCTAAAGTGTTTTGAATTTGAAAAGAAAAAAAAAAGAAATGAAATTTTTGAGGAAAAATTTTTTTCGAAAATATTCGAAGTATTTTATCAATAAATAAATAATTATTTATAAAAGATAATAAAATATTATTTAAAAAGAAATTTAAAGCTTTCATTGAACTTAAAACACGATAAATAACACAACGAAACAGCCTATTCGCTTCAGAATTCGCTTCATATTTTCTGAAGCGTTGCATAGCCCCCCTATAGGTCCGCCCTCATTCAATTACAGCATAAAAAATACAACAACGAATTGCCATTCTTAGTGCTAGCGCCATCCACGGATGCAATAGACCTCTTCTTTTCCTTCTTTCCTCTCTCTCTCTCTCTCTCTCCCTCTCTCTCTTATCTCACCTTATTTGGCTAATATGGGAAATTGCTACGAAATATTTCCGCTGCATAAAAATGTGCAATTTTTATCGCATTTCATTAAAACTTCCTAAAGTGTTTCAAATATCAAAAATTGAAAATTACTTTTGTCCATTATGTCCATTTTTCACTTTCTTGTCCAATATTAAAACTATCGACTATTTTTGTCCACTTTTCCATTATCTTTTTTTTTTTTTAATAAATTATGAGATCCTAAACGAAACCTCTTAATGAAAAAACAATCGTATACGCTCTCCGATGGTCGATTCTCGCAAATGTTACGAATATGCCTTCCATTTGCTATTTTCTTTTTCGAATATCTTTCAAAAAAAAGGCAGGATTTTGTAATCATTGATAAAACTTAAACTTTCAACTTTATAATCACTGATAAAACTTGAACTTTCAACTTTATAATCACTAATAAAACTTGAACTTTTTCAATTTAATGATAAAAAAAGGATTAACATCGCAAAACTATTTTATGGTACTATATAATTTAAATAGAATTAAATGGTCCTACAACGAAAATAGCTAAAAAAAGAAAAAAAGAAACGATGAGAATTGGTCTATCGGATGCATATAAGCATCGACGACTCGTTAAGAATAGCCGAATGCGAAAAGAATCGATGAATGAACGTCGTTTTGCTCTTTCAACATCTTCTCCAATATAATTACATAATGTCATTCATTTCGTTTCCATTATTCCATCTATTTTCAATTATTTATTTTGATTTTATAATTTATAAAAATAAAAATTTAAAGAAAATTTTAATTTTAATCCAAATTTAGAAAAAAAATCGACCGAATAAATCATAGTTCTATTTCAAAAAAAAAATCTTTTTTGCGCTCTAAATTATTTAACAAAAATATTGAAATATTTTAAATGAATTATCAAATATTTCTATCATTAAATAAAATTTTAAAAAAACTAATTATTTAAAAAATAAAAATTATGGTAGTACCCACTTAAAATATGACCTAAAATCTCAATTTCAGGTTGCAACTCTTTAAGATATTCGAGGGAGTTGTGTGCAATGTTTAAGTGCAGCTCCATAGAGCCGTAATTCGACTCCAATGTTCACATTATCTAAAGTAACATAAGAAGACGCTTCACTTAAGTAGCCCATTTTCGGATGCTCTATTTCCCTATATTATAGACGTAAATAGCACATTTAAATTATGCCTTATATATCTAGAAATAAACATTGAATAATATATGAGAATTTGTAAATAAATAACTTCGTACAAAGCAATAAAGAAATTAACAATTATTACAAGAAAACAAAATCTTCACCATAAATGAAAGTATATATATATATATATATATATATATATATATATATATATATATATATATATATATGTGATTCATGAAACTTGAAAAGGAAAGAGAGGAGAGGGAAGAGGAGGGGACAGTGGAGAGGGAAAAGGGGGTTAGCGAGCATTATCAGAGAAACATGGAAAGGGGGATGAGGAACAGGGGAGAGGAGAAGGAAACAGCAATGGAAAGGAAGAAGGTTATTGAGAATGATCAAAGAAACCTGAAAAGGATAAAAAGAGAAAAATAAATAAATAAATAAATAAAATAAACAAATAAATAAGAATTATTTACCTGGATTATGATCGATTTCCCCGGTAAGATTGAGTCCAAAATGCTCAAATATTGCTTGCAGCATAAGTTCAAGTTTCAAGGCAAGTAGTGTTGAGTGTTGATTAGATTTTAGAGTTATTTTCCACTTCAAAATCTAAAATATTTCATTGTTTATTCATTTATAAAAAAATGCAATCAGATAATCAACGCGGCCGTCAACAGGTATCCAATATCCACATTTAAATAAAGCGACTTTAAGAATCCACCTGAGGTCAGACTAACGTCATGAAACTTGAGGTTTACTTCATGCAGCAGCCAAAGATCGAGATAAACTTGAGGAAAAAAAAATTTTTTTTAATTTTGATAGCTTTTTTCAGCATCCTCTAACGGCGTATCACCCGCGATGTCTATATTAAATCCAAAAAAAAACTGCAACGATCTCCGGATCTGTGTGCGTCGGTGATCTGAGCGTTCGACAAGATCTCTAAGAGCAAAGATCAGTGCGTGGTCCATGCTTACATATGCTCGCAAACGCCTTCAAAGGTGATTCTTCACATTGAGTGAAAATTTCATAATAAAAGATATTAGAAAACCCTAGTTGGTTGAACGATTTCACCCGTTCTTGTAAAAATAGAGAAACGCAGAGAAATAGACATCAACCAATATTCAAATTACGTGGGATGGGGGATGGGGGATGGGGGACGAGAGATGGGGAAGGGGGTGGGGGATGGGGGATGGGGGATGGAGGATGGGGGAGGGGATTGAGGGTGAGAAGGAGGTGACAGGGGATGGAGGCATTTCAAAGAGCACTAAGTATATCGTCTGAATGTGCAAAAAGAGGATGGTTTTCCAAGTTTTTTTTTTTCATATGCATTTATCATTCAAATCTAAAACGATAAATAAAGGCCAAAGACGGCAAAGTGGCCGAATGAGTGAAATATTTTCGAACATGACAAATCTGATCTTTTATTTATTACGTAAAAGGATATGATCCTTTCCGATTAGTTTTGATCTTTATTTAATTGTAGGAACCTTAAAAGTGCCATTAATAAAATGGAATTTAACAAAAAAAACAAACAAACAAACAAATGAAAAATAAAAAACAAACAAACAAAAAAACCGAACGAACAAAAAAAAAATCTTACAATTAAAAATAAAAAAAAAAAAATTATGCAACACGCATTCTACAAAAGAAAAAAAAAAATGTGCAAAGAAACGATAGAAAACAACAAACTTCAATCATGAGCAAATCGCATGGCTGTGTTTTTAAAATATAAGAAAAGAGAGAAAAAAAGAATAGCAGAGATCATAACGAATGAGGACATACAGGGAATGTAGCATAAATATACCAAAAAATCTAATGAAGTAGATCAAATTTTACTTACAACCACCCGGGTAACGAGTATTGCTGACAGATCGTATCGTTTCTAAACGCTACTTGAAATACGGCAATAAATGGGAGATCAAATTCACCACATTAAATTCTTTTTTTATACTCTACTGCTTCATTGCAGCATTCTTTGTTCTTCTTTAAATAAAAATTATTCTCTCTCTCCTTCTCTCCCTCGCTCTCTCTCTGTCTCTGTCTCTCTTCCTCTTCTATTTGGAAAATTTCCTGAGCTAAAAATGGAAAACTGTTTTACAAGCTTTTTTATTGGCGGCACTATCGCTTTGAAGATTTTTTTTTTTAAATTCCTTGAAATTCATTTTAAATTTTGCACTGAAACAAATATGAAAAGGTTGGAAAATTGCATTTAAAATAAAACTCCTAACCAATATACAGTTACCAACTCCCTCTTTTTATACCTATATTTTATGCAAGGTTCTATACGTTAGTTGTGATTTTAGGGTTCGAGATCGCTATAAGATACCGATACGTGGGAAATTTTTTTTTTCTGTTCGAAATACAATTATTTTTGATAAAAATTATTTTTGAAATGGGAAAAGCAATTTTTTTTCATCCAGAAAAAGAAAAATTTCATTCATTTATTTTTTTAATATTCTAATTAACTTTATTTTCTCTAAAACGAAAAGCATTTACGCCTAAATGAACATCTGACGATCGATTAAAGCCGATAGCCGATCGACGAATCGGCTTCCGTGAGATCGGAGTTGGTCTCCCGATCTGGACGACCTTTTAGTAGTGTACCTAAAATGTTGGCTAAGGGTGTAGGTATGATTCTGGTTTAAACCGTCACTCATTCACATTGAACCAAAATTTGTTGATGATCTAGAAAGTAGATCATCCACTGTACATGTTTCCTATATCCTTTAATCAAACAATACTTCTACTAGCGATCTAATTTGTACGTTGATCTTTGAGTACTTTTCACGCCTCATTCAATAATATTTTGCCTAGACTATTGTTCTCTTACAATGCGTTATATTAGATAGGCCACCTAAATAATACCTAGAAATTTGAACTTCCAACTTTTTCTAGAACATCCTTCAAATCCTTCCTTCCTAAGACATCCTTCATATCCTTCCTAGGACATCCTTCATAAACCCCCCTATCCCTTCCCCCTTACCAACTTTCCGAAAGCTGCAAAGAATCAGGACTATTTAAGTGCAATCTTTGCACGGACGTCATTGGTGCCGCATAATGTGATGGTTGCTGTTTTCGAATGCCCACCCTTATTCAGGGTAAAGCGCGACAATATATTGCTTCACCCGATCGCTCGCACACGTACGCTCGCCTTTTTGATTGTGCAGCTCGCAAGCATTGCGATTTTATTACTGATTTGCTTTTACTGTAAAGTTTTATAAACTGTAAGAGAAGGAAGGGGTGGGGTTATATTTATAAATTTACTGTAGCGGCAGTTATGCTTGACTAATTCAATACTAATAGAAAAAAATGTAAAATTTTTTTTTGAGCGTCCATTAAAATTCATTATTTGCGTTGTTTTCATTGAATGGCTATTATTTATATAAATTAGTGATATTTTAGGTTTCCCTCATACTTAGCCAATAGTTAAAGTTGCAGTAATACGAAAGGTAACTAACTATCATCTTTAGGTAGATGATTAAAACTTAGTTTGGAGGAGAAGGTTTTTAATGAATTTTTCGACGGCAATATTGAGTTGTGTTTTTTATTTTTTTTTATTTTTTATTTTTTTATTTATTTTAAAATGAATAAAAAATATTTCATTTGTCTATCGTATGATTTGCGAGTTATATGCGAGGATGTTTCTTTCCCTCAGACTAAAATGCTTTATATTAATTTGAGTCTAAAGAAGCATTAATTATGTTCCACTTGAGATATGAGCGTGAAATTTCGATCGTGCGCTTGTTCTTTCGATTTTATCCCATCTGACCTCACACTATAGATCCTGGCCTCAAGCAGATCGCGATTTTGGTCAATATTCTCAATTAAAGACCATAGCTGACCTTACGATATTCCGTTGTCATTGCGGAATGAGCGTATGGTTTATACGTGCGGCATTCTTACTTTCTCGTCACTGTTGCCCGGTCGGTCATGTTTAAAGTGCTTGACGTTCAAGTTCTACCTTCGCCGAAGGATTCGACCCCATTCCTTTACACCTTTATCCACCTATATTTCACCTAGTAAAACCTCGGCCCCACTTATTTTTCAGCATATTTTTTACCTTCCTAAATCAAGTGCTCATTCCAATGATTCATAGTTAGTCAAGTTTCCGGTCATAAACATACGTTCTGCCTATATCGAAAAGTTTAGCTTGCGACTTTTAGTCGTTGAGCTAAGCGATCCGAGTGGATGCGTTATTATTGTGCGATAGCAGTGGCGATGTCTTATGTATCAATGTCTCTCTCGTCGGCATTGCTCTCTTATCTATGCAAAATGCCCTCAGGGCATATATAAGCAGTACCATTTATCGCCGTAAGAGTGAATCGTAGTCGATAGTATTTTACGGGTCATATGAAGCGTGCTAGATCGTTGATATTATTGCTGTATCTTCATTGATCATACGACTTTTATTTCCAATAATATTTTATTCATAATATTAAATAATAAATTTTTTTTCAATAAAGCAAATTTAACGTTTTCATGTGTCAAATTAATTGCGGCATATATCGCTTTGTTGATGTTGAGGGGGGAGGTTGAGGAGGAGAGGAAAGGGGTGTTGATGGTCTCATCGTTTTTTGAGAGATGTGGAGAATAAAGGAGTTCCCTAAATATCACTTCTATTTATTAATTATAGAATTTCAAATAGAATGATAGGTATATTTTCTAGAAAAACTTTTTTTTTTGCTGGTTATTTTCCTCATAATTTATTCCAAATTTCTAAATTTTTAAATCCGTTTTAACAATGATTGACTTTATTATATGTTATTCATTATGTCTTTGTGTCTGTCTGCGTCTGTATTTATGTCTGTGGTAGTTACAGCTTATAATCTACAGGCACGCATAAGTTATCATAAAATTTTGAAAAGTCATATGGCAGCATAAATCTTTAGCGAAATTTCCGATTCGATGCTAATATGAATGAGTTTTACCGAAAGATGAGTTGAAATAGCGCCTCGGCGGGAGAATGGTCAGAAAATATTGCTTTAGAGCCTAGGTTGAAACCTAACAAGTTGGAATAGTTGAAATTTTACTAATTTATGCGGTAGAGGGTACATCTCAGAGGATTATAATCAAATATAGGCGTTGTAGATAAATAAAAGTTGTAATTTCTTTACAATATTCATACCGCCGTATAGGTGGATACGTTGATATTCGTTCACCTTTATGCTAAATACTTTCCGGATCGCAATTGCCACCGGCAATATGCACTCCGGATTGTGCGCCCATTTTCCGCTCAGTTGTTATTCATTTTCTGTGATTGTTCATGAAGTTGTGATTTAGATTTCGATTTTATGCTCAAAAGTTTTATCTTCGATGACGTCATATATTATTGATGCGCGCGCGTTTTTTTTTGTGTCTCATTTTCCTTCCCTTCTTTCTTATTTCCAAACAATAAATCCGATCGATAATGAGATTTCAGCACCGATCGTCAAAGATGTCGATGTTTGGTATGACAGATGCGAAGAAAACACTCCTCATTCAAGAAATATATCAACGTCCACTCATATGGAAGGTTTCTTTTATTAGTTTTTTTTTATTGTTTCGATATTGATTTTTTTTAAGAAAATTATTCATGTATATTTCAAAAAAAAAAACGGAAATTGATGGTAGTTTTGAAAAGATTAGAAAGGGAGAGGAGGAGAAAAGATAGGGGGGAGGAGGAAATGGGGAGGAGATGGAAATGCGAAACATTTTCGACAGTCTCAGAAAAATGCCGACGTCTAAATTTGTTGGCATCAAGAACATTTGCTATCGGTTCTATCTATTCCTTTCCTCCTCCTCTTTCACCGCCTTCATCCATCTTTCTCTCTTATTGATATTCGAATCACTATACAACCCTGAAAATTGATAGAAAAAAAAACGAAAAATTAAGAAAAATAATTGATTGCATTTAGCTGTATTTTTCTGTCCCAATAAATTTGCATTGATGTTGGATTAATAATATTAACTTTTTTTTTGGGGGGGAGGGGTCTGAATTTTCAGTAATCAACTTTTCATTTCGTTTTCCTGAAAAACTAAAATTTTGCACTAAAATTAAAACTGAAATTTTACGTTCAGAAAAAGTTTATTTCTTTTTTTTTTTATTTGTACAATTCTGCATCTAAAAAAAACATGTTGCAGCCATCGGATCCAAAATACACAGATGTACCAGCTCGTTGGGTTGCATTTGAAGAAGTTGCGCGGGCTCTTAGCGATGGGAGCAATATTTTTTCAAGTTTGTTTTATATCTTCAGATTATTATTTTTTCCTAATTAGAGGGGATTTTATACAAGTATTACGTTGAATTATTTTAAGTGGTTTATTAGTTGCAAAGGAAATGCACTTATTGAAATATACAGCTGTTGGTTGATAAATTATAAAGGCTAGCTTGTATATTTTCGAAAAAATTTGCGTGGAAAGTTTTTGCATAAATTTACATATATATGCACGATGATTTTTCACAATGAATATCATCTGTTCGTGTACTATTCGAATCATCGCTGTGAACCAATATCAAGCATTAAAAAAATCCAAGTCACTGCGGCTTTTTATTCAATCAACAATAATCAGTGTTCACAGATACCAAAGGCACAATGAAGGGAAGGGAGTTCCCTACCTCTCTGCTTTCTCAGAAAGGTCCGACGTTTCAGCCTTTTTTCCCTTAGAATTTTACAAGTATAGGCTTGGAAGGTTATGTAAAGTTAATGCGTTGATATTGAATGGGGTGTCAAATTGTCTTTCTCTCTCTCTCATACATGCGTCTCAAACTCGTCACTAACGTATGCTAATGCATTCAACGAACAGGCAAGCAATTTAGGCATTAGCTTTCATCCTTTTCTTGGCTCATCACCTCAGGCTGTCGAACAGGTTTTTTTTGCTAAAAAAGAAGAAAAAAGCTTAAAAAAATATTTTTTTTTGTTGTTTATTGAGATCATTATTAATTCGTGAAAATTAGTTTACTCGTGAAAAGCACTATTTTATGTGGTTTATTTAGAGGGAGGTATTGCTGCTGTGATTGATTTATATTTGTAACTGATATGGATGGAATCGACCCATTGTTTTGTTGAAGGATGTTTATTATTTTTTTAAGGTGATATGGTAAAAATGGCATGGAAAAACATGACAGATTACTATAATCATATAAGACGTCGTAACGATCGTGCCATTGCGGCTGGATTGAATCCTCCTGGTGCAAAATGGCATTTTTATAATATGCTTCATTTTATTCGTCAAGAAAAGACACCCGCGAAGAGAAAATACAACTGGTTGGAACCGTCGAAGGTTTGTATACGATCTTTTTAATATTAAAGATGCAGTTAGAAAACATAAGATTATTTCTGAATTTTAAGGAAGATACTATTTTTGTTGGGGGGGGGCTATTAACTATATTGGGGGGGGGGGCGGGTGAAAAGAGTGGGAGCTAAGCCTGAAGCAAGTTTTGCGGCCGTGAGGGTTTTATTATTTGAGATATACCTATGCTATGCATATTTGGTGGATTTACAAAGAAAATTTATATGGGGATTCGTTTTCGATGTTTGCTTCATGTCGTTTCTTTTCTATTGAGATACTTGTGGATTACCCGTATGGAACAGCTTACGCTTATCCATGGGATGGGATTGTTTATTAGCCCGGTTGAACGCATTCTGCTCGAAGCTTCAGAATAGTCTCATATTATTGTGAAAAAAAACAACTGAAAAGCGCAATGTCGTGTTTTTTTCCCAATAGCGGTATCACTTTCACTAGTACTATATAGCGGTATGTCCATTTTTCTTTGGTAAATATTGCTTCGTCGACGCATATAAATGGTAGTATTGACGATGCATCGACTTTCTATCACTATCAGGTGACCAGATTTTTTTTGTTCTGGATTTGCAAGCTGAATTTTTTTTTTGTCATGGGAAGATCCGTTTTTGATCCCATTTTTTTGGATATGGCTATCGTTTTACCTGTAATAGTACATTGGATTTATATTTCGTCTTAATTTCCTTGTCAATGTTATTAAATATAAAATTCGATGAAGAAAATTAAATTTTTTTTTTAAATTTTTCGATTGTTTCATAGCTATTTTTTATTTAGATTGCGAATAACGATTCTTATACGAGCGGAAATAGTTTCATTGTAAGTATTAAGCTTAATTTATTGTCGCTTGAACGAGTTCGATTGAGAGTTTTTCTTTTTTTTCGACTATGCAGCTTGTAAATAAGATTTTCCAGCATAGAATAGAGCTTGTTGAAGTATATTCCGCTTTTTATTTCCTTAAATAAGGTGTGCGATTGATTACTCTAACAGCAGTAGAATATTTCATGCTTTGCAATTATCATTTACTTTCCCTCTCCTCATTCCCGATTCCATCGCATCTTTTCCTTTGTCTTTGCGCCGGAAGGTTGGCTTATTAAGGTAAGGTATGACTTACAATGGTCATCTTTGCGGAATATTACTTTGCAGATATTACTAAATTAGAAAGTAAATTCCAAAGGTGTTATTTTCCCCAATACCGATAAAACATTGGAAAGATTCGAGTATTCCTAAATAGTTGAATACATATCAACTAGTTGTTTTTTTTTTAATTTTAATAAATATGAATGGACCGCATAATAATTCTCTAATTGTTCACCTTAATTGTTATCGCAAATTCAACATATCGCTATTGTACGTTTATTCAATTAATTTTGGAGTAGATATTTAAATTAATTTGCGATCGATATTTATAGACCAACGGATATGATGGTGATAATCTACCAAGACCAGTTCCGATCAGACCTTTATCGATGAGTGCACCTGAAATTAATAGACCCCGTACAAAGCAATCCGAAAAGTTCGTTCATTTTTTTTTTCTTCTCTTAGGCAGTATATTTTAAAAGCCATAAGCAATTTAAGAAGCCACAAAGATGTGCAATTTTTACGCATTTTGCCGTTATTATCAAACATTAGCAGTTGCCGTAGATGACCATATTTTAGTTATGTGAACTTAGAGTCATATATATATATTGAATTATTCTTGAATAAAACTTTGTATGCCTCATAGAGGGAACTAAAAAGTTTATTTGGCTAACTGCAATTAAGGTAGTGGATATTGTTGTGTATGTCGTTTTTAGTTTCAAATATTATCAGATTTTGGGGTCTGTATCAGAACGTATCCCATTCGTTTATCATTGAAATCGTTGGAGGAGGGAAAGGGGAGTAGGGTTCCGTTGCTGAAATTTCTTCCCCATGCCGTTTAGTAAGTCGTACATTTGAGTGGAATATGCCGATATCGATAGCATATATAATGTAATCATAAACACTTTCATTGATAGTAAAGATATATTTGAAGAGCGAAGCTACAAGCAAGACGTGAAGCATTACGCGATACGAATCTAAGTATGCAATCTGCTTCTGTTATTACTACGAGAGGTTCACCGTTGAAATTACCGAAGAGGGAATTCGTTGACGAAGAACCACGTTCTAGATCGAAGAATCGAGATTCGAAAGGGCGTTTCATTCGTAAGGATGATACGAATGATTTTGATACAAGAGCGGAAATACTTGAGCCGAAAAGTGTTTCAAAAAGAGGAAGAAAATTAATAAAGAAGAAATTTTCCCTCTCACCATCGCCACCAAAAACGCCAATGAAAAATACGTCACCAAATAAGAGAAATACATCAGCAACACCAAATAAACGACGCAATAGTAGTTCACCACCACAGAAGATATCATCACGAATGGCGTATAATTCGACGCAGAAGAGTTTTACATCACCGCAGAAATCATTCAATAACGATATTCAACCAACACCAAAACCAATTTCGGCCCTTGATTCTACTTCATATTTTGGTTTGTGTTTTAATTTTTTTAGAAGAGAATGAGAGTAAATCACCACATTGGTAAGAGCTAAGAGAAGGGGAGAGTAGAGCTTAGCACAGGTGGTTGAGTCTCAATGTAATTGTCACTTAAGATAGCTTTATTTAGCATAGAATTCACACGACGATGCATTTATTGATTTTTTGTGTTAGAGGCATAGTTGCGTTAATAAGACGATATTTTTGTACTGGTATTGTAGATAAAAATGGGGGAAAAAGAAAAGGGCATTCAGGAAAGTCATTAGATTATAATACCCAGGACCGGTAGAAAAAATTCCCTCCACTCTATCTAAGTTTGAGGGAAGGGGGGGGGGGAGTATTTCAAGGGGGTCAAAATAGAGTATCATTTTATTTCTTAAATTTATCAAAGCCAAATAACCCACTTCCTTAAAGATAATCAATCAACAGGTGTTTTACTATCATCGAAATGGAATCATGATCGTTTTAATTCTAATAAAACATTTGTCTATATAGGAATATTCTTATGAAAATTTTCTTTAATAACTCGTTCATTATCTCGACATTGACGCTAATTATTTAAAAATTTGATTTAATATAAACATTTCAAAAAAAAGATATTAAAGGATAGATAAATGTTTATAGCGCGAGGTGTTGCTGCACGTCTATATATGGTGAAAGCTGAATCGCCAAGTGAATACGCAAATGTATGTCAAAAAATCAATGAAATTCTCTCGAGTGCAGAATCGGCGCTCAACATCAACTCAATCGGCGATCAGTAATATTTGCGTTGAATTTATATTTGCGATCTATATTCTCATGTAACGTTTTTTACGGGCATTAATCAATTGGCAATCGGCGTCCACTTTATTAATCCATACGTATGCTGATATAGAATCCCTATTTAAACTTATCCGATGCTGAATATTGATAGCAGTCTTATAATCGGGATTGTTTAGAGGATTGTTTAGGATCGGCCCGGTGAAGAGACCGGTCCGATCCGGCAACTCATGATTGTTCAATTGTTCAGAGAACAAAGGGATCGGTCCGACCCGGCAACTCATGATTGTTCAGTGGTTTAGAGAACAAAGAGGTTGGTCAGGTTTAGTGGCTCATAATGTGATGCATAAAATCTGAGCAATATTTTCGCATAGTTTTTATCAAGCTCCAGAATTTGAATATTTAGCGACGATGCTTTATGTTTGAAATTGATCGATCGGTGAATGCCGATCGATAGACTATCGATCTTGATGATCAGTTGATCAAATAGTACAGATTTTATGAGAGTATAGTGTTGAGTTTAGTGTGAATAATTGAGAACTATATAATCTAATTACTCACGGACGGAAATTAAAATTGAATTTTTCAAATTTTACTTAGATTCCATTCAAATGGGTTCTACTCAATATTTTTCAATAGTTCAGAGAGTTGTCCAATTAGACGGCGTCTAAATTATCGTGTCATCAATCGTCGTTGTGTGTCTAGGTCGGCGGGTCGGTCGCTCTCTTTTTTTTTTGCTCAAGTTTCTTTAATTTTTGTATTTGTTCATACTCCGAGTAGTAAGATAGTGTGAATTAATTCAGGAGGGGGGGAGCTGCCTATTTGAGGGAAAGGGGGGGGTTAAAATGAGGGGCACTAAAGAAGACGGAAAGGGGATTAAAGTTACAGATAATGTTCGGGAAGTTTTTATTATTATTGTTGAATTGATTTTAAAGTAAAATTACTTTATTATTGCACATTTAGAGAGATACTTCAAAAATGTTGTTCTAGTAAATAATAGAATTACTTAGTGATGAATTTGTTGGGATTTTGTAAAAACGACGATATTTTCCAATCAAATAATTTCTTGGCATTTGAGCTAAAAAAAAACATCGAGCATAAAGAAAAAAACCATTCTTTTTTAAATCTCTTAGACCGGAAATATACATTTTCCAAATTCAGGGCATTCACTTTGGTAGTTCTATTGATTTACATGTTCCTGTTATATGTTTTTTCTTTAAATTTTTGAAATTCTTTAATTCATCGTTGAATTTCTTATCTAATGTGCTACAGAATTGTTTATGTTGCTCGCATTCTGTTTGAACATGTATATGTTTGTTGTTTTTTTGTTTTGTTTTGTTTTTTTTTTTAATCTCATATGCGTTTTATTACGAGAGTTTGCTTCTTTTCCTGTCCTCTCTCACCTCTGTTTCTCTCTTTCTCTGTCCCCTTGTTTTTATGGAAGTTTTATTTATTTTCTAATCGCTTTTTAAAAACAAAAAAAAAAAAAAAATTTCTCTCCTTTGATTTTCGTTCATTTTTTAAAGATCTGTTGTTTTCCTGCTTGTGTTTTGATGATATCAATAAATATTTTTTTTTTTCAAACAAATAAGTTTCATCGTCTAGAGTTCATCTTTGAGCAGTTATATTTATGCTTGATAATCATCGGAATTTTTATTTTAAAAGAGGAAATAATTTATAATTTTCTCATAATTGATATTTGCAATTATCTATTTATCTCTCTCGTAAATCCTTTTATTGATGTTTACTCTTTTTTTTTTTTTAAATGTTTCATAAACGTTTCTCCTCTTTTTTATTCGAATATGATATTGCATTAACTCGAAATATAGTTACTGCATCAATTAAAATCCAACGAATAAACAAATAGCTTCATTGAGAAATAAAGCTATTTGCCAACTATACAATCTAAATAAGGTCTTTCATATCTTTTAGCACTAATCCAACAGCACATCGTAGAAGGAAACAATGGAAATGTCTATGAATATCACTTTTCAATAAACTTACTCTTTTTCCCCACTAGTGACAATAATTTATATATTTTTGTACATATTTTTTTTAAAACAGCTCAAAATCGTTACATGCAGCGTTGGCGATTAAATTAAATATTAATAGTTTCATTGTTTAGTGATCAATTTGTTGACATTGTTTTGTTTTAACCAAAAAATAAACGAACAAAGAGATATCAATGCTAAAAAAAATTCAATGAAAAATTAAACGATATCAATATCAAGATTATACAATAAACGTGTAAACGGATACTAACATGAAGAGTGTCCAGCAAAGGAAACAACGACTGACATATGGATGCAATATCCGCAATATCCAGAAAATGTTAATATTGATCGGTATATCAATAAAATATGTATTCCAAATATGCGGAAAATGAAAGATCAGAAAATCCAAAAAAAAATTAGAAAAGAAAAAACATTCAATAAAAATATTACTGCGTTATAAAAGCAGCGATATTAAAATAATAGTAACCGATAAAGCATTCGGTTGTCAAAAACGATAATACAACGGCACTCCATTTAGAAATCTCAACGTAAACAAAATGAGTAAAATTTTCACTACGAAACAGCATGAAACCTCTTCATTAAATCGTCCCTTCTCCTTTCCTACCTCCATTCCTCTCTCCCCTCCCCCCAGCCCTTCCCTCCTCTCTCCTCGAGGAAGGACTTTTCACAGTCATCTGAAAAATGACATATTATTGTGTTATTCTAATAAATCAAAAAACCGCGGTAAAAAAACCGCTTAAACAAATAGCACCTCACATAGTTATTTTCGGTGTAATAAAATAATTCCACTATGAAATCCCTTTTCCTAAGATAAAATAAATCCGCATCGGATTTATTGGTATCAACATCAATAAAACCAATACCTACGCAAACAAAATACAATTAATAATGAATATAGTCGATCTGTACAACATGAAAATACACCGAATAATACGAGATTTGAGTCAATGAGTGCGTAAATATATCCAGATCGGAATCGTCTAAATAATCACTGTCACAGGGATTTCAAAGAAAAAAATAAACCCGAGAAAACGAAGCGAGTGCAATGAATAAAAGTTCAGATTGTATGCATCGGTTTGATATTCAATAAAGATTCTGCTTCGTTCAACGTGCTATCGATTGATCGGCATACTTCCGCATATTTATTCATAGATTCCAATTTGACCAAAAATAATCGTGCCGCCATCCATCGCGCTATAAAATTATCATAAATTCGGATCGACCAAACCGAAAATCCTAAACGGAGCCGAAAGAAAAGACGCAAAAAGTGGAAAATATTTGTATGGAGCCTAGAAATCCATTGCAACTTAGCGGGTATAGGCAATGTGCATTTCCAATAAGTATTCCCTTTAAACCCGCGTTTCTCTCTTCGGTTGCTTGCTTTCCCCATTCCCTTCCTCAGATGGAAAGAGGGACTAAGAAATGTTGAATGTGGCGAGGCGATAGAAGTAGAGCGTATACGTCGACGAATCGACTGAATAAAATTTTTTTTCCCAAACAATCCTAATTTCTTTTTTATAATCATGAAAAAAAATTTAATCATGAAAATTTTCGATGAACTTGTTTCAAGTTAATCTGCATAATATGGTACGAACGGAACGGAATCGGTACACTTCATTTACAGCTTCGTTGGTCATCTGCATCTCGTTTTCATTGGGGATCGCCTCATTATCACCGTTTCAAATTCCAGTGCAAAAAAAAATTCACCACTTCGAGAAATGTCATCCAAATGGAGGAAGAAAAAAATTGAATTTATTTTCAAACTTACCTGTTTTCAAGTGCTAAATTTACCTTAAAATAATACCAATTTACTTTCTCATATAAATTGGCCATAATATTATATGCAATTTCCATACAAACTGATATAGCCGATATCTCGTTTATCTTTTTTTTTAAAAGAACAGGTAGCCAGGATCACGTACTACAAATCCGGATATCTAGATAACCAACCAAATATTGAAACTGCGTCATTTGTTGTGATCGATTTCTCTGATTCTCGATTACGTGAAGTCGGTGCGTTACGTGATTTGCGTGGTGATACCGATACAGGCCTCTTTCTCGATCCACTCGTTACGGATGTTCTCGTAGGTGGTGGTGAGAATGAAAGCCTTCTCCTGATTGACCTTCGACCTCTCCTTGTTATGAATTCGGTCACCTCTTTTTCTACCTTGATAAAACCAACTCCTTGTGAATTATTTGCTTTTCGACGTTTCGGTGGTAATTCGTACGACTCACCACTATTCGGTTCTTTTTTTGCTGATCGTTTCCTTGGTGAAGTCTTTTTCACACTAGTTGACACTCGTTTCGATGTTTCGTCAACCACCGTCGATTTAGCTCGACGTTTCGCCCTTTAATAATAATTTGATTCGATTTTTTTTATTTTTTACAGCTAATTTTTATAGCTCTGATTTCGTTTATCTTTATAAATACTATTTATATAAATAACTTGTATAAATAACGTTATATATTCGGAGAATTCTAGATCAGCAAGATCAAGACCTATATAAATATAAAACTTTTTGCTGAGTAAACCACATATTGAAAGCAACAAAAAACTTCCAATTTGTTTTTTTTCTATTTCATTTATTGACAAATTAGTATAAATATTTTCTTCAAATAAAATACCTACCAATATCTCTTATAAAATATCTGTCAAAATCAGAACGGGATGCAAGCATTTCATTGATTGTATTTATAGGTCGCTAGTGGTAGCCATTCACAAATAAACGAGTTGTTCATATCAAACGAATTAAATTCCACACACCTAATTACATACCTAACAGGTTGTTTTGTACGTGATCTGCTTCGTTGAGTACGAGAGATGGTCGGCCTTACAGGAACTGGTTTAGGTAAATCCGTCACAGTCGTTGAGCAATATCCATTAGATATCTGTAAAGTGTTCGATGACACTTATAAATCGAATAGGTTTTTATAGAAACATTAGAAATGGTGCACTCAACATTTAGGTTTACAAGACAATTTCAATAATATTAAATAAGTGTAAATAAAGTTGATGCAAAATCGTAAAAGAAAAAATAAAATTTCTTGACATATAAATCCACTTTGATCTTAACAGAAAATCCCAAAGGGATCGACATTTGTTATGAAAATTCCGAGAATATATCGAAAAAATCACAAATATTTAAATATTCCTTGACGGTAAGAAACTATTTAATTCCTGATGAATGAGTTCGAGGCAAACATTATCACCTTTTTCTCAGCAATCTTACTTAAAAAATAGGCCATCAACAGAAGAGGAGACGAGTAGGAGAGTGAGGAGAGGAGAAAGGCATAGGAGGTCGGGTCGGGGGGGGGGGGGGGGGTGGTGGTGGGAGAAGGAGTGAGAGTTTTTCTCTCTTACAGCTGGTGGAAAGAAGGAGTTACTTCACACTGGAATTTTTAAAACAAATATAGCTCTTTAAGTTTTCGAGCGAACTTTCTTTGATCGTTTTTTAAATAATAACCTCAACGGCTTAAACTTACGTAATCATTTAAAAATATTTTAAAAAAAACCCTCGAAAAATACATTCCTTAGAAAAATTTCTATCCTCTCAAACAAAAGTGCATTCAAAATCTTTCTCTGTATCATAATTCATTGTTGTTTTATTACAAATTAGACGGTAAATTCAATTTTTTCCAGCTAATGACCTATGAGTTCAGAAAAAAAAACTTTCATGGAAAAGAAATAAACACAATAAATTATTTTAGTAAGCTATCGGTTATGTTCACAATCTCAACAATAAACTATAAACACAAAATAAAATATTAGAAAATAAAATCTACATATCGAACAATGTTTACATTGAGATTGTTATTGATTGCACGAGATGTTACACCTTTGGGAATCTGAAAGCCTGCACAATATTAAAAAAAAAACAAACATATATCCTTTATAACCTTACATTCTACTGCAAAATCATACAAAATTAAATTAAAAGCTTTACGTTTAGAAGTTGAAAAACAATAAATTCCCATATGCACTCATAGAATTTTAAAAATTGATATGAACTAAGCAATATAAATCCCAATACGATCAAATATGGCCTCAATTCGATTCCCATTTACAGCGTTCATAATTCGTGAATATCCAGAATTATAGAATAGAAACGCTAGAAAGAGAATGAAATAAATGGGCAAAGAAAAAAACCCAACAAATACCTTTGAAGGTTCCATCCAATTATATCTTCTTCTTACCGGTGATTTCCCTTGTCTTGTAAAATGCATCATACTATAGAATTGCCATTTACAATTGGGCGCATTAATACCCGCTAATGCAGCACGTTCATAGCGACGTCTAATTTGATTATAATAATCCAACATATTCTTCCATGCTAACTTCACCATATCACCTACAAAACAGAAGTCAGCAACTTATCAATAGTCTGTTCACATTTCAATTCGACGCATATTAACGAAAATAAATTTGTATATTTAAATACTTAGAGATGCGTTATTCTGCCTAGAGTATTGCTCTCAGCTCTAAAACAGCTGCTGTCGTTTTGAACTGAATTTACCTTACTACGAATAATTTTCATCTCATTCAAACAATTGTATAACTCTTCATCACAGAGATGAATTTCCGTTTTTTTTTCTTCGTTCTAATATGTATTTTTTATATTTTCCCATCTCTACCAACTACCTAATTAGCTATTTTCCCACTTCCATCAACTAACTACAACCTCAAAAATGCTATGCATCTATGCAAAAAAAAAAAAAAAATTTGAATTGAATTTTCTAACAAAGATAAAACAACGATATTTTCCAACCACTCGTATTCCACACGAAAAAAAGCTTCAAACGGCAAAGTGATATCGACCGATCCACTGAATTGTAGAATTTCATCGATTAAATACAATATAATTCGAGCTCATTTTACCTCCACCCAAGTGAAATTCTCACCCACAAATATTAGAAATCATAAAAATTCTTTAAAAAAAAAATTACTAGTTCGTAAAAGAGCGATTGATCAAACGGCTTTAAAATAAAATGAATAAAACAAACAACTAACTTGAAAATGTAATTTCCTCATCGCCAAGCGCTATTGCAATCTCTTCATATGCCGCCCAACGTGATGGCACATGTGTGTATTTGGGATCAGAAGCCTAAAATATTACTTCATGCTTCATTTTTTATGAATAGAAAGAAAAAAAAATAATGGGGGTGGGGGGGGGGTGGGCAAAATAATGTGCAGTAGAATTAAGCTCAAAAGAAATAAAAGGAAACCTGATTTTCCCCTTTCAACCCCTCTCCCCTCGTCTTTAAAATATCACCTATCAGTGATAAAATAGTTCTGAACAGAAGTAAAGGGTTATATTTTACCTTATGGTTATATTTGATACAACATGGTTATGTTGTTGTTTCTTTTTTAATACAATTGGGTTATACTTGAAAAAATTTCGCACAAAAACACTACTTACAGCTTCATCGTGGCTAACTAGGCAGATCTTCATCAGAATTAGAGGAGAGAGGGAAGAGGGAGGGAGAGAGAGGGAGGGACGGAGGGAGGGGGAGGGAAAAAAGGAAGGAAGGAAGGGAAGGAGGGAGGAAGGGAGGACAAAAAAGTCTAAAGCAGACACGTTTTGAAGAAGCAAGGAATTTAAAGATAAGCACCAATAAACTTCGTTGAAAGAAATGAAGGGTCGTAGAGAAAAGGATGGGGATGGGATGGGGGGGGGTGGGGGGAGGGGGAACGGAGTCGAATCTTAGTTAACTTATCAAATCAGCTATGTTTTAAACAATTCAAAAGAGAGCTTGATGATAGAAATATGTAAAAAAAAAGAAAGAACTTTAGAAATTACAAATTACACAATTTCTTTTCAGCAATAAAACATTATAAGTAAATGTTTAAATTGAATAAAATAAATTGAATAATATAATTAATATAAACAATAAATGCAAAAAAATTGACCATCCAAAGGAGTGGATGTTGATAGACTTCTTGAATTAGAAGGCTCTTTTTATCGTCACTCATACCAAACATTGTCATGATGAATGAAAAATCCTGAAAAAGTTTTTTTATAAAACAATAAGAAAGGAATGCCTATAAAATTATATTCAAAAAATAAAATAAAAACGGGGCGTTATCTCAAACAAATCTATAAGCGACAATATCCTCTATCAAATCACCTATCACTTAAGTTGCTTTATTCCTTTGATGCTATCTACCTATAGATCGAAAGATTTTAGCCTCATGTCGAGCTACAAATCCACAACTAAAAATTTTCTGAAAATATTACTGACTATACTAAATATAGTCGAATATGAATATCATACTCACTATTAGTCGCATATTCACTTTAATAGTTATTAATTTTAAAATATCATAAATAAGAATGTGATCGACAAGTGGAATTGGGGAAAATATCAAAACTAGCCAAATAGATTATAATCATCTAATCAATAGTTCACACCGATATATTAATTTTATCAATTAAAAATATTTAAAAACAGAAAAAAAGGCAAATATTTGACATTTGCCAATTAGTAAAAAAAAAGAAAAAAAGCGTTTCCTTTCTAAAGAATTATATAAGCGAGCAAAATTATCTACAATATGATGGCTATATTGGCGTGTTTCTTTTATTTATTTATTTATTTATTTTTTTGATGATTTATGGTACCTTAGTTGCACTATTGTTGGACCGACCTAATATTGAGGCTAGTGATACATGAGGTGATAGGCGGAAGTGGGAAAGGAACATAAACCAAGAAAAAAAAAACTGATCAAAAGATATGGCATGCTAAAGCAATAGCATTATCAATGACCCTCTAAGATTTGACTAGTGGCGCAAATGGAAGATTATACACTGTACAAGTGGTACTTGTGACTGACGGGAGATCTACTGATATGTGAAGGGTATATGCTTGATCAGCAACGATCAAATGAAAAATCGTTCATCTCAACGAAAAACTATCTATGTTTAATAATCCTTTGAGGGTGTTTCACAACGAGATATGAAAGATGAGCAGCGATACGATATGATAGGCGGGCAACTCGCTCTTAATGGCGGCGCTTATGCCATTTTATGTAATCGTAATCACGCTCGCACAGCATAATGCATCACGATTATTTATTATTACGAGTAAAATTATAAAAAAAAAATAATAATAATAACGAAACAACTTAAGAATAGTTCATTCAATTACAATAATATTAATGTTCATTTCTAGAAATTTTTATTTTATTTTCTATGTTAACTTTTTTTTAAAATTGAGAAACATCTCTCAGAGAGACTTGAATTTCCCAAAAAAGGAAAAAGAAATTCCCGGGGCCTATAATTCTCGGGAAATCGGGCCTATAATTGATAATTCTTTCCCTCCTTCCCTCTTTTCCCATCTATCTAACTCGAAAGTCAACAGTACCTCTTAATATAGCTCAAAATTAGTAGAACTTTCTGTTCATATGCTCATTTTTCCCATTTTCACTAAAAATTTTCCCATTATTTTTCCGTTTTTATTATAAATCTTTATATTATTTAAGTTAAAAAAAACTAGCTATAGAAGCACTAGAACAATGGTGAATTATTCACCTAAATCAACTCAATAATATTCTTTAAAGTTAAACATATCTAAATATAGGCTGATCCATACAAAACTGTATAATAAGAGAGATCAAAAATTAAAAACTTATCAATCGGCAACAAATATTGCAAAAAAAAACTAAGTTTTTTAAACTATTTCCTTTATGTTGTACCTATAGTTTAAGGTGAAGTGAAAAATCCAGCAACGCTAATCTGTAAGGAATATAGAAAATTGGCGTCGAAAAAAAAAGGAGAGAAAAAAGGCAGCTATGAATAAAAAAAAAGCTTTATAAGCTTAGTATATCTTTAAAGTGAATTTATCAAAAAGTCCATAATTGAATTTTTATTCGAATTAAATTCGGCAACGATTTCATTCACGATGATAGTCAAAACAACGATCGAAATTGAACTATACAAGAATAATTCAATTCATCGTTAAATAAATTACTAAAATTTTAGATAAAAATTAAAGATGCATTAATAAAACTATTAAAGATAACTATCAAAATTATTCCCAAGTAATCCAAATAGGTAATGCAATTGAATTAGTCGAAATAACTTCCCAAGAAATGAAAAATCCATGTGCGCAAGAAAAAAAAAATCTACGTGCGAGCGAGTTACGTACGACTTATAAATTGCATATTGCGAAATGCAAACGAATTTTACCGCCATTGCCTGAATAATGGTGAGAATTCCAAAAAAAAAAACAAAACAACACGAACGAGTACGATTGATGAACTTGTATGAATAATGCAGTAATGGAAATCAATTCAACGATATAGAAAGGTCTAAGGGTTTTGTTTCATAGATGGTGGATGCTATTGCCGGTACGATATAGGTAGGATCCATTTTCATTGACCGGAACATATATTGGTTCAAAATTTTGTTGAAAAAAATTCAACAATTCAAATTAAAATATACTTTTTTTTAAATGCATAATTTTTTTTTTAAAAATAGCTTTACAAAGAAATCGATTAATGATGAAAGAGAAGATTTTTTTCCATTCTTATTGCTCTGATTAATAGTTAGTACTCTTCGTAGAGAGAGAAATCAACAAACCCGTATATAGTGTGATGCGTCAAATTGCGATCGTGACGTCACCTTTTTGATCGGCATATATTTGACTTCTAAATTATTATATAATGATTCGATTTCGGTATTACATCGATAATCATTTATGATTGATCGTCGTCCGATTCAATTTCTTTGTTTTTCAAAAAAAAAAGAAAATTTTAATTTAATGAATTTTAATATTTCATATTAAATTTAATATTATTAAAATTGAATATTAATATTTTTTAAAAAATTTAATGAAAATGGATTTTAATATTCGAAAATTAAGCTAGATCTGTCTCGTATTCTTCCTTTTAGAAAATTCGAATATTCCGGTATAACCATATACGAGTTCTTCGACAATTTAATTCCGAAATTTTCTAAAACTTCTACTTGTTTATTATCTTTTTATTTCTATTTACCTGTATATTAATGGTCATATATATGTACTTACTATCATTACTCTACTCTTTATTCTTATCTCATTCATCCATCTCGCAATAGAGGTGTTATCAATTGCTGCCTAAAGCTTGAAGCTTAGCTATTAGTACATTTTAACTGTCTCATTACTTTTGCGGCTAGCGAATTTCCCTTTATTAGATGAACAATGGAAATTCATTCGCATATAGGATTCGAACCCAAGATCTTCTGCTCATTGGACGATCGCTTTACTATTGAGCTATTGGGAACATATGGATCGGTTGAATTATTTTCATTTTCTATTCTATCAATTTCAATGTGCATAAAAATATAAGATATGTAATAATCGTATAGCGATAACGATTCAATTATTTCAGTATAATTTAAATCTAAACCAGACTAAAAGTTAATTTTAGCATTAAACATCACATATATAAAAAATTTTGCTCTCTTTTTTTTAAATAGTGAAAATAAGATAGGTATTTATTTCGTATTAATTATTTAAATGTTTTTTTTTACATAATTTTTGGATTTACTATATAACCTTAAGCGTTACATTTTTCTAAACAGAATATGTGTGAATAAAAATTGTCGTTTTTCTACGACCGTTTTATGGTTTATTTTATTCAGTTCGTTGTTTTGTTGATGATAGAGACGTTGTGAAACATTTGATTTGATCTTATCCATCCCACTGACGATGTTTCACTTTTTAACCAACAACAGAGAATAAGACAGAGAGAGAGAGAGAAACAGAGAGAGAAAAGAAGAAAGGAAGGGAATATATATGTGTAGATTACCATACAAGATGGAAGTGTAGTTGTAGGAAGTGTTCATCGGTTATGTTTTATGGAAATCTATGTGAAAATAACGATATAAGAGTAAGGATTTTTATTCGATGGCAAAGATTAGTAAAGGAAACTTCCCATCTTTTTTTTTCGCATCCATTTTCCATCGTTTTCGTCTGTTTCATTGCCGATTGTTTCGTCTTACTTGTAAGTTTTTTTTTTGAATTTGATTATAACATTTCATTTTTTTAAAGGTTTTCAAAAAAAATAAAATATTTAAAAAAATGAAACCAAAAAATCATTCGTCGATACGTTGATGAATTTTTTTTAAGCGCTTGATCGATCAAGCTTGATCAAGTTGGAAGAAAAACTTGAAAGCAAACAAATAGATTTGTTTTTTAGTTGACTTTTTCGATATTGATGCATCCGATTTGCCTACTTCAGACAAATTGACTTCAAAAATATTTCCGATATTTGTAATACTCGTTTTACCTGTTTTGCTGTGCATGTGTATGAACGTACGCCGATTGTCGTCGTTTCTAATCGATCGAGTACGATGCTTCCTTATTATCACTGCGATTGTTGTCTATCACCTTATCACCATTGTATAAAAAATACCCATAGGAAATGATTTAGCTTTGGTTGATGTTACTTGTAGTTTGCTGTATATATATATATATATATATATATATATATATATATATATATATATATATATATATATATATATATATATATATATATATATATATATCGATGCCTCATTTTTGACATTTTATATTTGTAATGGTGTATGGGTATAGTATAGTCGATAAAATTGCGGCGGCTAATTGCTAGTATTGGTGTATCGTGGTAGGTTTCTTGTTATTACAGGTATATCGTGGAGACTGCTTACCAGCACGGGTATATCGTAGTATTGCTTGCCAGCACGGGTATATCGTGGTAGATTGCTCGCCAGCACGGGTATATCGTGGTAGACTGCTTGCCGGCACGGGTATATCGTAGTATTGCTCGCTAGCACGGGTATATCGTGGTAGATTGCTTCCTAATAGTGGTGTATCGCAGTAAATTACTGGCAACGATATTATTTATATCACAGTAAATTGCTAGCACTGATGTAAGTTATTCGCAAAAATTAGACCATTTTAATGCATTGATATATATTTGAGCGCTCAATTTGGTCCCCTTTTTTGAGAAACCTTTATCCTGTGGCTTTTATTAAAGATTGTGTTGTCAACATTTCATGAAATTTTTCATAATCTATGAATAATTTCATACTGGGCAGAACTCTATTCGTTTATTGCAGGTAGAAAATTTTTCTTAAAATTTAAGTAATTCGATATTCATAATTAAATCATTGGGTTTCTTCTATATTCTCTCAACCAAGAAAAAAAAATTTTTTTTTTGAAATAGTCAGAAATATGTTGTATAAAGAAATGATTTTAAAAAAACGGTCCAACGAAATGATCGTATCACTTCTTATCAATTTTGTTTTGATTGATAAGATAATCGATCATTTTTGAGAAGCATTCATCGTTGATTTCTCTTAGAGTTTATATTTTATAGTCGATTTTGTTAGAATACAGCGTTTATCTTCTCGACATTTCATTATAATTTAATAGTCTCTCTTTCGATTTGTTTTCATTCGTCGATGGGCTATTTCATTTTTTTTTAAATAATTTGTTTCATTTCTTCATAAATATTCTTGGTGAACAGATTCATTAATACTATGCTTCCTATACCATCTAAAATACTGTTGATGCTATTTTGCAGTTCTATTCTTTTTTCAGCTCTACATATTCATACCCTTTCTTTTACTCTCCCCCCCCCACCCTCCATCCACCTTTCCGCCCACTCTCCCCTTCCCCCCCCCCCCACCAACTTTTTGTCTTCCTTCAAATTCGACACTATTTGAATAATTTTTGAAAGTTTTTTTTTTTTTTTTGTTCTCGGTCATTATTTACGATAACGTTCGAAAGTTAGTGTTTTATATACGATGAAATGTTTTCATTTTTTTCATATCAGTATGGCATCCGCGGTTATTCCAATTTCTGGTACATTAGCCGGATGTATCGGCTGTATGTATTTCGTCGAATCAATTGCAAAGTAAGTATTTTTGCAAACTGCAATTGCAAATTGCAAACTATTCATTTTTATTTAATATCTGAAATCAACGTTTAGTACTTATGTTTTAAAAAGTTGTTATATCTGTTCAATATAATCGATATTTCTTACTTGTATTCTTCGGTTTAGTGCATAATTCAAAAAAAAAACTTTTAACGAATATTTAGTACATAAAGTATAAAAGATTAATATTTAGTAAAGAATGCGGGAGGATGGGATGGAAGGGATGGCTGTTTGCATATTTAGTTATGAGTCATTAAAGAAGATTACCTGAAACTAGACACCTTTAATCACTATAGTTTTAATCGTGCACCTTTGTTTAGCGTATCTAAAAATTTTATAAGACGTTTTGGAGGCATCATTTATAAGTTTCTAGGCGAAAGATAAGAGAGAAGGGAAAATGATTTGGGAGGGAGAGGAAAGGAAATTCCGAATGGCCCATTTCTTTTCGGTGTTAATTTCTTTTGGAAAAGGTTTGTTGAATTTTCCGTTTTAGCATCTAGCGCTAAGACTTCACATCCCACAAATGCATAATTAAAAATTACTCATCTTCAAAGTATATGGCCCTCAATTAAGTTATGAGATAGTTTTGCCTTCTTTATTTTCTTTTATAGGTAATGTTTATTTTCGTTCACAAATTCCGATTTTTTTTTCGACTAGCACCAAAATAGTATTCAAAAAGTTTAAACTTTATTATTTATATATTATCAGTGATAAATTGTGATCAAAAATTGATTGATTCATTTTCAGAGAAGAGCCAGGTTCGATGAATCTTATGACGTTTTCAACGTTTTCGTTTATCTCACTTGAGGGCCTCTTATTCACCTCGAAATTCTTTTCGGTTCCAAATAAAATTCCACTCAGGTGAATTCAGGTTATTTCTTTCAATTTTAGGCTTAATTTTTATTAGTAAATTAATAATATAATTTGTCGAATTAGTAAAGTGAAATCGCCCGAAACATCATATGAGTGAAATAGGAGTTATTAGAAAATCGTCATATTGTGTGATTTTATTTGTAATTTTATTTGTATTTAGTTTCTTAATTTGTTAGTTGACGTTGTGATCTCTTTTCGAATTATATCAAATTCTAAAAAGACTTCAAATTTATTAAAAATTTCAAAATGGAATTAATAGTTGGTTGTATTATTTGGAGTGAATCGAAAATTCATTGTTTTGTTTGAAATGATTTTGAAAAATTTTTATTAATTATAATGGAAATTCATTGTTTTTATTAACGATTTTTTTGGCAGTGGGCGTTTAAAAAAGTGAAGTAATTTTTCAAATTCAATAAATTTCAGAGGTTATCTGCCAACAGTGATAACGTTTTTTCTTGTGAATGTTATCAATAATCAGGCGCTTAATTTTCATGTTCCTGTACCGCTGCATATCATTTTTCGATCGGTTGGTCATTTCTAATTTTCATTTCTTTTATTTTTTTATTTTTTATTATCACTATCAAATTGTTTCAATCAAAATTTTCGTTTTTTTTTATCACTAATAAGCAATGTCGAAAATTCGATTTCACTTTCAGTAAATCTTTCAGAAACACTAAATCCTTCAAAGATGTTCAAATCCGTTGAATTTATTTTCCAAAAAAAAAAAAACAATTCTATAGTATATATCCGCGTCAATGGATAATTCGCCATTCGCCTCCAAAAAGATTTCCCGGAATTATGAGTTTTGGGATTTATTTATTTATATATATTTCAACGATTATTGCAGATTTCATCCCCTCCTCGTTTGTCCCTCTCTCCATTCTGTCCTCCCTTCTCCCTTCCTTCCGCCTTTCCTCGTCTTCCCCCTCCTGAAACCTAGGGGCCATCTGAAATATGTCTAGCAGAAGCATCGAAAGACAACGAACATTTTATTTGAAGCTCTGATGTAGTAGCAGTGTTCATATTTATAGGGTTCATTATTGGCAAGCCTTATAATGAGTAAACTACTACAAGGAAGACAATATTCATCACGTAAATATGCTGCTGTAATGTTGATAACCATTGGTATAATTATGTGCACATTGGCTACGTCAACTCAAAAGGTTTTTTGCATTTATGAATTGAATCGATTATTGCATCTTAACTTCTCACTTATTATTACTAATTAATTGATATGATATGATATGACAATAAAATAATAATTATTGCTACGATAGTGATAAAAATAAAATAAAATAAGTTCATTTTTTTCTCTTCGATTTTTTTGCGTCTATTTTTAGAAATCGAGTGGATTCGATACGGCTGAAGCAGCGAAGCATTATCGCGAATGGTTGATTGGTCAGTGCGTAAACTTTATGAAGGAATTATTTTTGATGACAGATATCATTTGATGAAATTGTGAAGAAGAAACTATTCCTCTATCAGTTTATATTTACAAAGTGGTCCAGAAATGGCCACATGTTTCTTTATGGAAATATAAATTACCGTTGCGAATTTCAAATTTTTCTGAGAAATTCGAAAAAAAAATTCATCCAAAGACATTCATCTAAACATTACAATATTACAACAATTGTTTGGCAATCTCGATCACAAAACAACGCACTAATATTTCTTTGCCAACGTATATATTTTCAAAATGTTCTTTTTTTTGATAAATTTCAGAAGTTTATTTTCACAAAGAGTGGTTCTTTTGGGTGGTATGAAACAAAGAAAACTCTAAATCCTTATATTTTTCTAATATTGCCTTTTAGTCGAAGATATGAAAACATCTCTTTTGAATAATAATTTAACAATTATTCTTTATTCTTTTCTACTAAATAATTTAATGCGTGAGTTGAATTAATGCTTGATATTTGTAGGAATTGCAATGCTCATAACCGCATTATTGGCATCTGCTTATTTAGCGATCTGCCAAGAAACGATGTATAAAAACTATGGTAAACATACGAGAGAGGCTATGTTCGTTGTGGTATGTAAACGTTTTTTTTCGATTTGATAGGAATTAGAGACACGGTGTGATTGAAATTATCTTGTCTACCTTCCCATTTCTTAATTTGTTCGATTATTTAATTCAACACCATTAGTAGAATATTGAGAAATTCTTATATTTCGTTTAATATTGATATATAGGGATGAGTTAGAAGTAATGAATGCCGAAGTAATGCGTCGATTATTCGAGAATAAAAAAAGGCGGCGGATACATTGAAATATGAACTGATTGGCTCTTTTATTAAAATTGCATGAAGCTACATTAGCTAATATTTATTGGCTCCTCGTCATGTTAAAAATCAAACAACTTCAAAATATTCTGAGTGAAAATTTTTCTGCGGGAAGTTTTTGAAATTTGAAAATATAAAAATATATTTTCAACTAAACCTTCAAGTGAAAATTCCTCATAAAGATGTCTTAACAATATGTCAGCAAAATATTGTAGAGCAAATATTCTCTGTGGAATATTTCGAATTTTGTTGGAACGAAGTTTTGATATGTAAGCTTATTAAAAAAAAAAAACACTATTATATCTTCAGAAACGTTTCGTATCTTTGCTTTTATCATTACTTCTCGTTTTTTTTTTTTGAATTCACCTTTTTTTTCTTAATTTGGTTTTGAAATTATTATTTTAGTGCTAAAATTTTTGCTTAGTAGTTTCGTTCATATTGGTTTAAGCAGTGATTTCTAGTTTGCAAATATTTGGAAAATATTCAATGAATTAAAATGTTGTATTTATTTCAGCATGGTGCATCGTTGCCGTTTTTTGCTTTCATGGGTAACGATATCTATAAATATATGGTGATTTTCTCGAATAGCTCACCTATACAAGTGCTATTCTTTAATGTGCCACATATGTGGGCACTACTTGCTGCATCGTGCATTTTGCAGTAAGATTTAATTTCAAAAAAAAAAAGTTTTTGAAAAGTTTTTTTAAAAAATATTTTTTCAAATATTACTAATTCAATTTCTGTATACGCTGTTGCACTTTTTTTTAACTTTCACATATTTTGCTTCTATAAAGTTTGCCTAGCATTTTATATAAATATTTACAGATGGATTTGCATTCGATTTGTTTATCGTTTGAACGCCGAGGTGGAATCGTTGACTGTAACATTGGTGGTGACATTACGCAAATTTCTATCATTGTTGATTTCGATTCTATGGTTTAAGAATCCATTCACGATGCAACACTGGATCGGTGCAATTCTCGTCTTCTCCGGCACTCTCGCATTTGCCGATATTTGGGGTACTCGTATGCAGAAACAAATTGAGAAGAAAACTCAATAGTTGATTCTATATATGGTGATAATTACGTTGTATATGCGATTGCTGTAATAGCTAATTATTTCCCTTCTAATTTTGCGTTGAATTATAGAGGCCTTTTAGCGTTGATTTTCTTTAATTCTTTCTATGGTATTTATTTAAAACAGAATTATTTTCTCATGTTTCCATCTGCCCACCCCTCCCCCTTCCCCTTCCCCAACGAACTTTTAGCTTTGCATTTTGTTAAGCTACTGTGATGTTTTTTCCAACAGTAGATTCCTTTACTTCTCTTATCTGAAGTCTTTGATTTCCAGCAATATATTTGTCTACTCCTCTTTTTTTGAAGTATTTGTTAGCGTAAAAATTGCACATATCGCAGTAGGTGGTCTTTAAAAGATAATCCAACATTTCCGCATTATTTATCATTATTTTTGTTATTCAATGGATGATGATTCGCTACTCGAAATGTTTATTCCATCAATAATTTTTTTCATTAGGAAAGCGGTGAAGTGACTTATTCATATTTATACTTATTTATTCTACGATAACAGCAATTTTATGAGGTTGTTTTTTAGTGACAATTTTGTGTATTGCTAATTAATGATTTTCATCAATTCCGATTCGCATTAACGATCCTCTCAACAACAAGTTATCTTTTCTTCAAATTGTATTGCCTAGTTGATCGGGATATGATCCCTTCTCTTTATGAACTTTTGTAGATTCGCTCATCACTTGCATTTATTTACACCCTAAATTGTTTTAAGTTTATTTAAGGCTTTTTTTTTTAATTTTCACTTATATGATTCTTCAATCATTCACTACTATAATCAATCCCGACGTCGAGAAAAGTGATATTCAATAGTGTAGCAATAGCGACATTTCATATTTGTTAGGATTTGTCATGATTTATTGAATATAAAATTAAGTTGAAAATAAAATTAAGTGAATTTCCGTTTGCCGAGATATTCGAACGGCGATTAACAAAGTTTCAAAAAAGAATCGACATAGCTTACACTACTACAACATTTGCAAGTTTGTTGTCACTTTATAGTGTTTTCTATGGTCTGAAAATCTTGAAAACTAATGTCGTTTTTCGAAATTTTGACCGATTTATATCCCCACATTACTACCTTTCACGAATCACATCGTCACCCACATTTTACGATGTCGATTGCTTAAAACCCAGTGGAAATACGACCATCTCGAGCGGAGATATGACTGAGCAATAGGTCATATAGGACGGCAATGCCGCTCGCCGTATGCTTCTATGCGTCTGCTTTTCAGATGCCGCAAGCACTCGCTCGTATATCTATCGCTTGCTATCCCCATCTTTAGAATTATTCTCGTGCCTCCGGCGCTTTGGAATAGCAACAGGCGGATGGAAATGTAACAAATTTGAGCCTTCGATCCTTCTGAATTACCCAAGGCTAATATTTTTTTTTTCCAAACAGCTACGAATGTTTAGGAATGGTCCATCAAGTTCTCAGGCCTTTAGTTAACGTGTTTTTCAAAGTACACACGTGCAAAGGATCAATTGGTGATTGGCCGGCCATCGTTTAAGATGGCGATTATTCCTTGTTTCATCAGCGCATTTTACGTGGAGATTCTCACTACGGACAAAAAACACCGTTGATAAGTTCTAGGCTGGCGGAAATTGTTTTTATTTGCGACGCATGCTAGCCGAGGTTCGGAGGAACGTGTAGATTATCACTATTGCCTCTCCGAAATATCGTTTACAGCATCCTTAACCGTCAAACATCCTATCCTGTGACCGTTCAGGAAGGTAACACAGTATACAAGGCATTTTGTAGCGGATTGGCAGCTGGCATTGTTCCCAATCGTGTTGCTCGCTCACCGCGTCTTGAGTGTCTATAATTTGAGTATGCAGGTAATTTTTTATGACTCCGAAATCAACGTTTTCGCGGACCTAACTAGTACGGTGTATTGGAGGTGCTTAGCGTATCACATTCACAATCAACTGCAACGTTTGTTAGTAGTATCGATATTTTTTCGTCAAAGGAGTGCATTCAGTTGCGGTGTAGCAAGACATTCGTTAAATTATTTGTGTTTGCCATGGTCTCTTTCTCAGCCGATGAGGATAAAACAGCTGGCTGGATGTAAGTGTATAAGAACTCTTACGAGAACTAAGATTCCGATGAGCCCTGCAAGCAGACTGAACTGGGGGCAGCCGCATTGAACGCGGACTATTTCTCACCATCGACCACGCCCTGAAAAACAACAACACCTACTGCAAAATGTATGTGCAATTCCACCAGGTTTATCATCAAGCAATTGAAAAACATGCAGAAGGCGCTGATCAACAGCCAACCATTGAGATACGGGTGGCGGCAGACAGCGACGAAACAACCGACAAGCTAGAGCTATCCATTGCGGTGAATATAGTGGGCCAGCTGCGGGACAAGTGATGGAAGTTGTCGACGCGCTGGACGACGGTATGGCACAAATTAAGCCTACAAATACGGATGTCTTTGTTCATTTCTAATAGTTTATTTATGGAGATATTCATTAATGAAGAAGCATTAATCAAATAATAAAAATTCTTTTTATATATTAGTTGTTTTGCATGATTTTCATTTGTATTGAATTTTAAGAGCGTTTTCTTGGGATAAGTTTTTTTCTGCACTATCCTTGAGGAATATTCCTAGGCATTTCCACAAGACTTCTTTAGCCGTTTTGTGGCATGATTCACGATTCGGGTACAAGAGGTTCACGTTTCGATCACTTAAGGATCTGCACACTCAGTCGAGATGCGATCAGCTAAATTGCGAGAAGACACAAGTAATAAAGGTAAACCGAGTAAACAAGAATAGTTTTTTTCACACTTATATATAAGGTAACAAAATACAATAAGTGATAAACAGCTAGGGATTGATTCACAAGAATGGCTTCGATCATCGGCACGACCTCATGGCGCACGTGGCGAACTTCAGGCTGAATATCTCCTCAAGCGCTCCCATAGCTGCAATGAGGCTCACTCCGCCTTGCGAGCAATCTAGAAGCTGGAATGAATACATGAGCACATCAACTCATTCTATACCCTCTCGATTTTGCCTCAGGCTAGCCTCAAACCCATGCTGGGTAGTTGTTTCATCTGCCTATACGCTTTTGATCTTCTGTGACTTACTTTCGACGGTGCACTGTTCCCGCTTGATCTATAACTGATTGATCTACTTTGCATTTATGCTCACATCCCAACAACTTTCAGCTGTTCACTTCCAGAATCCTATGATTCTCACCTTTTCATGCTTAGAATGCAATGGCCTCCAGCTATTCGTGCCCGAAATTCAATAACAGCTTATCACACTCAGATCTTTGCATGCTCATAGAGAAATCCATCGATTGTAGTGCCTTTTTTATTTCAATGCTAACTTCATCATATATATATATGTTAGCATATTGAATGACATTCAACACTAATATCTTTTCTAGGCGTGTCTTAAAAATTGCGTTTATAATGCATACCACCATGACGTCATACTTGTATATATTTGTTTATGTTTTTTGTTTGATCACTTATTCAATAGTTGTAAAACTCAAAAAATCATTATAGTTGAGGCAAAAAAAGAATTCGCACGTATGACCCGCATACTATGAAATGATCTCTTTTTTTTTGAATATGCTAATTTATAGTCGTCGAAATGATTCATTAGTATATCACCTAAATAATGAAAAAATTTGCATATATTTAGAAATTATTTGACTCAAATTTGCATCATTCGTACTATGAAAGAATAAATATTACATAGATCTTTTTTTTTGTGAGAGAGATTAGCACCATTAAATCATGAATGCATTATTGCTTAGATCTTATTTCGACTATATCAGTTCTGCAATATCGATCCGTCTTTAAAAATCATCCCACTATAAAACCATATATCGCACTAATCGCTTTGTGTTATTTAATCGTTTTTGAGATAAAATATTTAACATCCATTTATCACATCGAATGAAAGAGATTTATAATTCGTTAAGGCAATACCACTAATATTTGTTATTTATACGCTTAATATCTGACATCTGCTAGTGATCAACTGATTTATGCATTGATATTATCCTCCGGGGATGACATCATTGCATCAGAAATCACCATTCATTGCTCATATTTTCATCTGCTCATATTAGCTAATATATTAGGCTATAACACTAATACATTAGCTTTTATAATGGCTTCAATATATGTGCTACTGATTACCGCCTACATTTACATCACTTCGTACCCACGTTCTCACCTGCTCATATTAACTCATATATATTAGACTCTAACAGTAATACATTAGCTTTTATAACGGTTTCAGTATATGTGCTTCTGATTACCGCCTACACTTATATCATTTCATATTCACGTTCTCACCTGCTTATATCAGCTCGTTGACTAGTGTAATCAACTCATATATCAGCTTTGCAATAGCATATAAACTCATCTCAACACTAATACTCACGTTATCATTTGCTCATATTAGCTTTTATGAGTGCAATTTTCCACTCACATTTTAGGTGTCATTATTCGTCGATGTTGCTTCATAAATGCTAAAATAAAATGTTGAAAAGCTTTAGAAGGCAATATGTTGCATAAAAATTTCATGAGCCGTTACATAAAATTCCAAACGCCTAAAAACAAAAATTTTTCGTAGTTTAACCTTAAACGTACGACGCTAGTTGTTTCATATTCAACGTAGATGTCATTTTCGATGACGAGATATTTCTCTACGTGAATAACGTTTACACTTTAAATGAACAAAAAAAAAATTTTTTTTTTTCATTAGTCAATTTTGCTCTCATTTATTTTCACATAAAAATTTCCTAATTTTTATTTTTATTTTATTCAAATAAAACTAATATTGCATCAAAAATTTTCAGAAATTGTTTGAGGGGTCTTTTCGTCATGTTATTACATTTCAAAGAATTTGAAATGATAATATGAAATATTTATATCGTATTCTAGAATTCATTTCGGAAAAATTATATTATAATTTAGCAGTGAAGAAATTCTTTCTAATTATGAATTTATTATGAATAGGAAAACGTCATTTGATATATAGCATTGAAAAATTGCATTCTTTTTAGATGTTCGATTTTCAATTGGTTAAATTAGTTTTATTATTCTCAAAGTTTTTGATAGCGATTGCAAACTTAATTGAATGATTCTAATTTTTTTAATTTTTTTTTAAATTTTTTTTTAAAATGCTGCAAAGAGGATAGTGCGAAAAAAAAACAACATTTTGATTTTCGTTCTTTGCATTTTTCCACTTTTTTATGTGCAAAAAAAAATTTTCCTTTTACATTTTATTTTACGTAAAAATCTTCTCCATTTTCACTCGATATGCATGAGCGGGATCTTCTACTATCCTCAAAAAGTTGCTATCATCTAGTTGCATTAATTTTCACTCCTTTATCGATGCCTATATAAGCAGAGTGTACAAGAATAATGGAATCATCGGATTTCTAATCGATTCGATCGACGTTCATATCAACTATAATATTTTCGCATCCTAATTCTTCGAATTTAGCATTAAAAACTATCGTTTAAAATCAGTGTCAACGTAGACATACACGCATATAAACACGTCCATATTTCATGTATATTCAAAAATACACGTGCATATTTCAGGTGTATTTTTGAAAATACACATGAAAAAACGTGTGTATTTTCAAAAATTTTTGAAAAAAAAAAGAAACGGATGCCATCATTGATTATCTAATATTTTTTTAAAAATAGATTTACGATCAAATTGCTGTAAAATGTAGTTTTGCGTGCGTATTAACTCAATGTTATGTTGTATTGATAAAAGGTGATATTACGTTAATAAAGAAATAGATGCATATATGGTCTATGAGCGTTAGAGGCTAAAAACACAAAATGTGTCGACAACGTTGACGATAAACGTAAGCATTCATATTCTATGCAATTCGTTTGATGATTACGGTGTTATTGACGTGTGTCAATTTCTTTGGGAAACATAATAAAGAACGTCGATTGACTGGAAACCATTCCGATGTCCATTTTTTTGCCAATTCCTTCTACTTCTACCTCCCCTCCCCCTCCCTCCACCTCCCTTCCCCGCTTTCTCTCACATCTCCCTCTCATCTCCTCCCAGCCTTCCACTCATTCCATCTCCTCCGACCTTTGTTCCCCGTGGCTGAAGTCATTAAATAAACAAATTCGGTCGATTGTTGTTTACTATACTAGATGATATCTAGCTTATTTGAAAATTCATCGTTTGATGAAAGTTTATAAACGTAATTAGGCAGAAAAAAACGTATCGAAGAGCATGGCGAGAATACGAGTTTAAAAATAATTTTCGTATGATTTATTGGGTGACGAATTATTCGATTTCAATGATCGAACACCATTTTCTATAAAACCGATCTATTGTTTAGACCTTTAGTCAAAAATTTTTATAATCTCGAATTGTATCCATTCTTATAACCTTTGGTCAATTATCGTTCTTTTCTCATATCCGGCCTGGTATAGAAGAAAAACACCTGGTCCATTTATAACAATTTTAATAGTCAAAATTATATATATATATATATATATATATATATATATATATATATATATATATATATACATATATATATATATATATATATATATATATATATATATATATGTATATAATCTCGAAATCTCGAGTTGTATCCACTCTTAAAATGCTTTCATGTTGAAGGAGATTTTTTTATATCGAAAGGAATATATGTGGATATATTAAGTGTCAGTATGCCTGTTTGGCATAGATATGTGTATAGATAGATCATAAGTAACAAATATGCACAACATACATATTTTATGTTTCGTCACATATATGAATATAACTCACAAATCATTAATTATCATAATATTAAGTGATATTTATTTTTGACTAGACAATTCAAAATTATTTGCCAATTTCACCAATCAAATTTCAATTTCGAGCAGGTGATTTGTAGAAGGTACGCTTCGACCACTATTTATTATGCCTCATAGTTTGCAGTGAAGTATATCTTCGAAGGTCGCTATCGATAGATTCGATTGTCATATGTGACTGAAAATTATTCAAATATAATTAAAGTTTTTCGAAATTATCCCTATTTTTCCAAATTATTTCTAAAATTATTTAAATAGAAATTTAATTTTTCCAGATTATTTTTAAGTGATATTGTTTAGTTCATTATTTCGTTGCTGATTTATTTTTATTTTTGAAAATATTAAGCTTGATGCAATATTTTGAAATATTTATGAACGACGAAGATGATTCGAAAGTATAGCTTAATTAGTAATTCATATGCATATACGATTAATATTCACTAGGTGATAAGGAACATTCCAATAAATGAGAGAAAATAGTCGATGGTTCAGCGAACTTCTCATCAATTATATAAACGAAACGGAAATGTGCACAACTCTAAAGTTGCCCAACATTTCTTCTTATATCCATTCATTGTAAAGATAAAATTTGAGAAAATTTCGGAACGAATAAATGTGCATGTAAATTTTTCTTTTTTGCACTTGTATATTTGCATTTACATTTGTAAAAACGATATATTTACACTTGTACGTCGCGCATGGCACAATTAGAAATGCAAATCCGAGAAATAAAATATTTCGAGTATTTTAATAAATTTTTTTTCTTCATTATTATAAATAAAATATTGTATTATTAATTATCATTCAAATTATGTGCTCAAAATTTTACCACCTAAATTGAAATAAAATCCATCTTGCAAGCATTTTATCAGTGTTATTATTATTATTATTTTTTTTTTAGAAAACTCTGGTCAACAGTTTTCAACGTTTCAAAATCTCTGTCACGATTAAGACGACTACCGTTTAATATCTAAACATATTGACACTAATAATTCTTGTTGGCAAAGTTTTTCAGATTATAAGCATTTTGCAAAGAGAATTTCAACATATATTACTTTTTCATTGCATGTTTTGTTTTTGTTTTTATTATACATATATTTACTATAAATTTATACGCCTAATTTATATTGATTTAATTTACAATTGTCTCACGTCACAAATGCTTAATATTCGCTTGATGTTTCCGTATGCAATTTCATTTTCATTTATACATTTTTTTTTCTTTTTTATGAGTTTCTGCTAACTCACAACGTCATATGACGATACCTTACCATTGAACATATGCATTTATATATGTGTATGCGTATGCGTGTTTGTGTGTATATATACGTATCTGTCTCCGATGATTTCACCTTGCTAGACATAAAAACTATCGTCAGGAAATTTCTAAACGAAATCATAAAGTGAAACGAGAGCACTAGATAATTTGAAGACTATACCAGAGGGAATGGGACAATATTCACCACTACAATTTTGTCGATCACACTGACCATTTTTTTTCACGAATTGCCAATAAATAATTGAATATGCACAATAATGCATTCATATTTCAGACAAATCTACCCATTTCTAAAAAGTTTTCAACCACAATTCTTTCCTTTTTTTCAGTCATAATTTTCCATCGTTATTAAAATGTAATTCGCTCGGCATGAAATATCCTCAAGTACACAAATTTTTAAGCAGCTCTAAATGTGTATGATAGGTTCTCGGTAATAATATTTCATAAATTGGAACGTAGTATAGAAAGCTATCTTAATTTATAGAACTTAATTTTGCACTTTGAGCTTTAGTAGCTTAGAAATTGAATCTAATATACTAGCAGACAAATATGCACAACCACATAGGTACTCTACGGCATATTCATAATATAATTCGTCACTATGATTTTGTATAAGCGTAAAAAATTGAATATTCAATAGTTTAATAGTCTTTCATCTTTATTTTTGCTTTAAATGATTGTAAAAGATTATCGCCTACATAGAGAAATAATGGTACTTTTTATTTTGCGGTCACTTTTATTCATTACTTCCGGTGGTACATTCATGAGTTGTTTTTAAGAATAAAACATGAACACGAACATGACGACATTTTCTATGTTTTTAATTGAAAATATTTTTGCGAAAAAAAAGTGACCTTGTTAAATAAAGCTAATATTTTCATCGATTATTGAATAGAAACAAAACAAAAGATATAGAAATAAAATAAATTCAGAGTATAGTTATCATTAATGATGCGCATCTGGGATTAATATAGTTAGTTGCACTCATGTCCCATTTGTAATGTTGTGCGATAACTCGATTATTAAAAACGATTGAAAATATTCTACAATTTCATTGATGCAGTTGAATCCATTCATTCACAGCTGCTCAATAAATCTTTTTAAACAAAAGATTAAAAAAAAAAACAAACAAAAAACACAACTTTTTAAAATTTCAATACTCAACGTCTATAATTATTCAAGCACTTTTCCTATGATTTTCACTGAGCTGAGCAGGTTGATGGCAGCGTATTCGGATCTATCGCTTATATTTCTCTATCTTTTCCAGAAGAATTCACTAGTCACTTAGTAGAAAATTTGAGTGTTTTTAGACTCTACTGCTAGGAATATAAAAAAAATGTCAGTAACTTTTGTATTTTGCAAGCTAAAGAATTATAAAAAAAAGAGAGTTCCAAAAAAAAGAAAATGTTACAGAAGCGTTTAATACATAAAAATATTAAAAAAAAATTTGCATATAAAAGTAACAGAGTGATTATGCAATGCACTACATAGGAAAAATCACAATATTTTTGAAATACATATATTTTTGAAATACATACTATGAGATGCGATTATGCTTGTGGTTATATATAAAGAGAGCAACTAAACATATTCATACAAACTACTACTGAAGCAAGCTCTTGTACGAAAAGAAAACAATGGATGAGATATATGTGAAAATTGCCTTTTCATGTATCGTGCTCTTAAAATAATCCCAGCAATCGAAAATTCTATCAACTTTTTTTTTTTTGTTGAAAGAAAGAAAAACGAATATTTTTACCAATGCTATTTTTAATAAAAGAAATGCTTCACACGCTATTATAGTTAAATTAATTCTCTCTGAACGAGAAATTTTATTCCATCATCTTATATAATACTTCGATTTTGCTTCAACGCTTTAAATACCTTCATTCAATTATGATTGTTACGATATCGATGAACGATATATGTTACTTTATAAAACTTAACTAGCGCTAGCAATTACTTATTTAATTTCTGGTATAATAGTTACTTATTTAATTACTACTATATTGTTAGGAGTTTGTGAGACTCGTTTAATATCGGATAAGTACAAATAATAATAATAATAATAATAATAATAATTTAATTGTGCTTTCTGGGATAGTTGAGAAAGTGCTACTTCGATTCATTGGTTTTGTGTCTTTGTGAATTTCGTTTAGCACGCGTTTAGCTTGCCAAAATAATACCATTAGCAAATCTTATCCAAGCTAGAGAAATATTTCATTCTTACATTACTCTGCAAAGCCTTCTAAAGCTCTCAATGAGAATGCTTGAGAAGAAATGACTTATTTTTTATTTTTTATCTATATATATATATATATATATATATATATATATATATATATATATTCCAGAATAAGTCGTTATGAAAAAATAATGTTTAAAATTTGGCAATTCGCCGATTTTCATCTCACATTGTCATTTGAGATTCTTCACTTCGTTTCATTCCATGTGGCACCTATGAGAGAAAATCATCATGCGGTGTTTTGAATAAAACTAATGTTAAAGATGAAGTAGCAGTTTTTTCTAAAATCCTCTTCGCAAAAGTTGTCAGTCTACAAAAATACGCTACGAATATCAACGAATCTATTCTCAAGAATGGAAATATATTAAAAAAAGTGTTTTTCTATTGTATCATCGACGAAGAATTGCTAATCGATGGCGAGAACTTTTAAAGCTATCAACAGTTGTTGACGAACCAAAAATATAAGTTGAAATGACGTAAATTGACGCGAAAACGGGAACATTCGATAGTACACTAAAATGGAAATATTTTTTAGTCGAATGAAATGATGATCGAATTGAATTCTATCAAATGAGTATTAGCTATGAACTAATCAAATACCGATTGGCCGTTTAGGGAAAAGCTTTTAAAATTCTTAAGCATAAAATAAATATAGAATTCATGAAACAGGAAGAATGAAAAAATTTTGTGTCGTTGAGATGATAACAATGTAAACTATTACTAACAATATCACTATCGTTAGTTATAGAAACTTCTGGTTACTTCATACCGAATCATATAAAACAAACTAATACACCATAGAATTTGCGGGTGACCAGAGCAGCCGACCGTATAAGAAGTACCAGAACCATATAATGAATGATTTGCGCCGTTGTTCGCCATTACATTGTTGACTATTGATTGATTGTTGACCATCACTGATCACTAATTTAGCCATAGGGTGCTCTTAATGAATGACAGAATCATTGCAAACAGTTGATTATTGATCTAGGGTATGTTAGTGTGCATTACGATCAATTCAGAATATTTGAAGCGAATATAGTCTTTTATGAATGGATAGTCTGTAATTCTAATCTACCATTACTCTAATCTACCACTACTGTAGGTTTCAGTTTTTTTCTTGAATTTGAATGCGAAGGATATCGCAAGTTTCATGCTTTCTTTTTTTACTTTTGCTTCATATGTAAATGTTCATCTACTATCATCGTTCGAGTCCTCTATTTCTTTCATTTGTATTTTCTATGCTTTATACCTATCTTTTGGCCTACATCATCAATTATGTTTTCCATTTTGAGTGATCAGTATTTGCGCATCGATATGCTCATATATAAATATTCCAAATCTTACATTCCCTCTCTTCACTAATATTCTCTATATTATAGTCTTCTCTGTCCAACATTTTTCTTTCTATTATTATACTCTCTTAAAAAAAATTTCTCTACATTAAATAATCTCTCTTCACTGCTTTCTTTGTTATAATTTTTATATCTTTTCCACATATATGAAGCGTATATATTGGAAAAACTAAAAAATCAATAAGCATTCAATGTATATATTGGTGCAATCATGATGTTGTGCATGTTAACGTGTTCCTCCATCCTTCATCCCCCTTAAGCAAGTTTCATTTCAAATAAATGTTGCAAAAAACACTTCATTAGATCAGCGTAAAGAATTGATCGTCGTGATTGATCAAAAAAAAAAAACATTGAAATTATACAAGAAATAACAATTCGATCGGGTACTGATGCTTGTGATTTGAATGCATTTTTTTGCTAGCTGATAATTTGCTCGATCATTAAACTTTTCTAGCATCAGAGAAGCGAGGGTTGAGATTAAATAGGAGAGGTGGGACAGCAGGAGGGGGGGGGGGAGAGACTTCGTTCCTCCATTATCCTTTCCCTAATTAAATTCAGTTCCACATAACAAATATCTTATCATTTATTTTTTCGAACTATATAATTACGATGCAACGTAATCGATTTTATATGTGCAAAACACATGCATATTCCTGAAAAAAAAATTGAATAAAACTATCTGAAAGTAATCTAGTTTTATGATCTATGAATAATTTAGAATAACTTGGCTGAGAAATTAAATTATATTTCATGATTATAGCTCTGATTAGTTATAAATTTGGCAATGCTTCACAATTTATTTATATTTTATAAATGAAAAACCATTTCGAAAAGATTCTTTAGATGATTATTGAACGAAAAAAAAGTGTCAACACTATCAATTCATTCATTTATTTGCACACCATCTCAATAGTTACATCTATACATGCATCCTTGTTTCTTATTACGTTGCCACTCATAATTAACCTCTATGGAGAAGTGCAGTATTGTTTTCTCCACTATCCTCTCTTTCATTCAACTTCAGTGAGAGTGATTTGAATTGATCAACAAAAAGAAAGGCTTCCTGATGAAGAAATAATTCAAAAAGCAATTGTGATTAGAATGCACTGTTTTATATAAAATGAAATTAGCTTAGAGTATCGATACGTTTGATTAAGGAAACAATTTGAATTGTGATAATAAACGGTGGGATTCGTTCGTTTAATATTGCTGACCATTCCCGTTACCTTTGAAAATCTTCGCATAAAAAATTACAATTCGAGAATACTCCTTCAGAGAGAGGAAGCAAATACGAATGTGGAAAATGCCTAGGCAGCAAAGATAGCGTTTCTTATCAATAAGGGAGAAGGTTGTGGGGAAGCGGAGGGGGAGGAGGAGATGAAATTCTTTCATCAAAGATAAAAGATTTTTTCGAAAAATAAAAGCGAGATGCAAAAAATTTTCCACTTTCTTTGAAAACGATTGTCACTAATTATTTTCTAGTAGGAAATCAACAAAACTTCTTTCAAGATCTAGAAATATTCACCTCGATAAACATTCAAATTGTATTGATTAATTTTCAAAATTCATTGCTTAAATTCAATCATCACTGAAATAAAAAGAATCATAAAAAAAAGCTAATTAATTAATGTCAATTTCTTATGTCTATGACATTCAACGATAATTGTATTATATTCGTTAAACGTTTAGCAATTTTGAATTTATTTGCAAGCTAATAGATTTGAAATTTAAAAGTAAAAGTCAATAAAGTGTGGCATAAATTTTAAGCTTCAATAAATTTTTCTTCTTTTTTTTTTCGATTTTCTGCGTGAATTTTTCAATACGAAAGAGTTTCGAAAATTGCTTATTCAACAGTACGTTTTTCATTGCTTATATGACGTTTATTCTTGGAATTTAGGAAATTGCATTCAATTTTAGAGAAATTAACGGTGAAAAAAAAACAAAAAAAAACTATTAAGGAAATTAAATCTTATCAATAAGATTATTTTTGCAAACTAAAACTTATCACTAAAATTTTAGCAAATTTAATCTTATTAGTGGATTTATTTAGCAAATTGAATTTTTGTCAACGACTTAACTAATAAATTAAATATTCTCAATAAAGCAAAATCCAATAAATAATCTTATCACTAACAAAACTTCAACAAACTCAAATCTTATCAGTAAAATTGTTTAGCAAATTCAATCATATCAATATACATATTTATTTGCAAAATTTTCGGCTATTTTGATGTGCTTCTCATATCAACTATCGAAACGAGTGTCCCCTCAGGCTAAAATGTGATTGTTCTTTCTAATACAAATGATCTTCTCGAACCTGGTATTATAATCGACTCGAAACTTCTATGGAGATTACAATGTTTCACTAATGCTGAAAAATCGTGGAAATTTGCAAAACTGTACTCTTCGTATTTTACAGCATATTACAACATATTGAGCATTACCGAAATGCCTTCATCGTCTACTGCTGACCCTTTATGCAATACTACACTCCTCTATCATTTCCTTATTTATTTTCTGATATCATATTGCTAGAGAATGTTCAGAAACATTTAATTCGTATTGCTTTCTGTAAAATTTACTACGATCTATATCAGATCAATTACACTGTCACGGTAAAAATCTTTCATTCGTTATCATTTGGGACATTGCAAGCTCAGTGTTGATTTGCCTCCTTATTAGAGAATTGCGTTCGACTTTTCCAACATCCTGCTATCACAGATATTTCAATTTCTCCTTCTTTGAAGTTGACATGCTCATTAATTCGAATTGCTTAGAAAATTTTGCAGCATAAGCAATATTCTTCATAATTTTCAGCTTCGTTTTACATAAGGCTGACATCTCCTTCTTGCTGCAATCCTTAATAATGACAACTTCCGTCTGAGTCGTTCCGATCTATAGAGTTTTGCTCTTAGTACTAGATATTTGCTCGACTAGATTATAGCTTTATGAATGTTTTACATTTTCCTGCTGTTTAAATAATTAAATAGAATAATGTGCATTTATATACTCTGCTAGAAATAATATTTCTTTTTCTTGTTTTGTTTTCTTTCAATATTCAATCATATATTTTCTTTATTTCTGACCAAACGACGTGCACACAAATAATGAAACTATCAATATTTCATTTTAAAACAACGATTTAAGAGGAAATTCATATTTCCATGCAATGCATATTGGAAATTATTGCACACTAAATATTGCAATTATTTAATGCAAATCATAAATGGACGTTAGGTTTTTTGCATCGCTATGCGATCACAAAACACTTCCTTCTAAAGCGAATTCAATTATTTAGTGAGAGTTTTGTGGTGAAATTCAATCAATTTATGCGTTATTATATCTATAAATAAATAAAAAGAAATAATAAAAATGTATGGATTTTATAATAAGCACACAAAAATTATTTGCACATTGGATCGCAAATTGCATAACTATTTTTGCTTTTTTTTTTGTGCAATTCTCAATGCGTTTCTATCATAGGCACGATACTATATGTTTCTCGTCGTTTAGTCTATCGGTCGATCTAAAACGTTTTACTGGCAATCAAGAAAATGAGCTTAAGAGGAAATTCTTTCAGTATTTCATAATTTAGCTTTCATCGGAATGAGATCTCGAATCATTCTATAAATTTCTACTAATTATGCATATTTCACTTTCGAATTTAGAAATATGCATATTCTTATAAACTCATAAATTGCTCCGATTTGCAAAAGATTCATAGATTTGTGCAATTGCTCTTGAGTAATTTGTACAATTGCTCTCATGCAAAAAAAAGAAGGAGGAACTGCAGTTTCTATAGCCATAACTGCGAAATGAAACTGCTCGAATCTATTTTTTTTCGCTATCACCCTCTTTTTTTCGTTCAAAAACTGCGCTCAAGCATTTCGATTATTTCTTTAAAAAACGAAAAAAATATGTAAATATGAAAACATGTATGCCCTCTTTTGGCAGCAATAAACAACTAAGAAAGATGAGAGATGGGAGCTGAAGGTGCAGATGATTGGCTGTGAATGAGAATGACGCATGTTTTTTGGCCTTTCTATGAAGAGCTTTATTTTCCCATTCAGTTGCTATCAGTTTTGTTTGAAAAGGAGCTTTAAGTAGATGCGTCCCCTGTTTAACCGGGCAAAGTTATCGCAGCACATATTTTGGGAAAATGGACCAATTGATATATTTCTCCTGATTCATTCTGGTGGTCACCTTTCGGCTACCGCCAAATCATCGATCTGGCCTCTGGTCAGTTGATATGGTGAACACCGGCCATGCGTCAGGAAATCAAATATGCTCGCTCTTTTGAATCTTACCGGATGGTAAGAGAAAGAGAATAGCACTTGTAAAGGTACACATAACTGGGACTTCTAAAGTGCTCAAAAATATTTCAGAGGTGAGTCACCGATAGCTGGTAACAATTTGCATTATCAATGATACGTGAAAATTTCCTCACTATCTCCACTAAATTTCAAACCAACAATGGAAATAAATAAATAAATTTTAATAAATAAATAAATAAATAAATAGAAATATTAAATAAATTTTCATTCAGTACATCTTTGTAAAATTCTTAGACGTAATTTGATGTAAAATTTCATAAATTAACATAAAATTTTCAGATGTGATATCGCCGTCGTATCTGTTTGCTTATTTCACGATGAAATAATTTAAATATTTCACTAGATATTACCAGTAATTTCTCATGAAAGTTGTTATGCATTCATTTATTTTCGTCGTTTAATCAACCGTCCACATCTACCTATTGATTTACAATTGCTTTGAGTGAGATAAATTTAAGTTGTTTCGTGTGGATTGCATTGATTCGTTTTTGTATATGAATGCAATAAATTGCCTTCCAAAATTGGAGTATTATTCACATTCATAGTTTGCGTTATATCACGCTATTGATATTCTAACGAGAAAAACTATCGTTAGCCACTTGAAAAGATCTATTTAAAAATAAAACATTTTATGAGTGAATCGATTTTTAGAGAACGTCTAACAACAAAAAATTGGTTGGCAAAAATTTGCGTTAATTTCTTTTTTTCTATTTTTGCGTTATATTTTCATGCAATAATAAAGCTTTCCGTTTTTTTTAACCGTTTTCCGTTGGTATTCCATAATTTTTACTGTTTGTTTTCCTTTCCGTTTACATTCCCTTTCCATTTTCACCCCGTAAAATTTTTCTCTGGTCACTGATGTGCTATTAATCAAGTTTCATTCTACGTAGGAGTTATTTCCTAACGTGAATCGTCAAGAAAAGCATGAGTTCAAAAAGTACAAGTAGGAAGAACAATTACGCTAAATTAGCGAATAATATAAATCTTTTTTTTTTTGAATTTGAAAATAAAAATGAAAAATTATGAAAGAAGTGCAATAACAATTCACTAATTCAATAATATAATAGAATTAAAATTGTTTTCTTTTCATATAAAAAAGATAAAAATATCTTTGAAATGATAGGTTTATGATGACGATATTATTACAAATGAAAGCAAAACGAATTAAACAATAAGAGTTAAATTCTTGAAAATATTCGATGCGTAAAAATTGCTCAATCATTTTTGCGTTTGACGTCAATAGCCGTAGGAGTAATTCATTGTTCATTTATGGGGAAAAAAATCTTTTTTTAAACAGAAACTATAGTATAAAGCTTCAGCTATCATCGAGTAATCTGAAATTAACTTCAAATCGTTTTCGATAAAAATCTCTAAGATTTCTCAAAGTTTATCTTTATGTGTGCATAATATGATATTGTTGAGTGTAGATTTGTAATTTTATTTGAAATCTATGTAGTATTTGCCTGTCTCTTTGTATGTCGATATGTCTGGCTTGTCTAACGTTAAATCAACTAGTGAATATGAGGTTCTTAATTTAAAATGTTCGATGCAATTGATTGCCTTATCGGAAAAGATTGGCACATCGGAAGTGGATTGCGATCTCAGAGAATGTATTTGCATAATTGATTGAAATTGCTTACGTTACTCGCTCACTTATGCTTACTTAGTGGTGCGCCGCTAAGATTGAAGGCAAATGTTAAACGTGCGATGAAATATTAAGCTCATTAAGATTTTCGAATGCGTTTTTAATGTTTGCAACTTTGCAATGAAATATACAAGTTTTCGGTTTTATTTTACTATAAGAAATAATATGTTGCAATAGAGGGGCATTAGATTTTCATTCCGTCTCGAAAAGCTTCGCCTAAATACTTTTATACAGAATTATTATGCAAATTATATGTGTTTTCATTTTCTAAATAAATCGTCATAATTTTTTATCAAAGAACAAAGTCAACAATTTCTTTTTTGTCTTTCGTCTCCTGGGTTTCGTCTCCCTGGCTCTTTAGTCTAGGTGAAAGGCAGAAGAGATTGGAAGGATTTATGCATAGCTTTACTTGCATTGACGTTTACCTGCACCAACGGACTCCCCTTCAATATTATTTCGCTAGAACTTTCTAGAAACTTGCAACGCCAACTAGGCTATCAAATCAAACTCCACCTAAACAATGCCCTCCCTTTTCCTTTCTGGATTTGTAAAATTGAACAGGCAATATTGGCGTGAAAAAGATGAAAATCACATTAAACATGCTGCATTCATCTCTCTATTCCTCGACTTTTGCACATTCCCCTGCTCTTATGCTTTCGTTGAGTTTTTAGGAAGATGAGACCATCTGTCTCGACGTATCTATCATTACCACTAAAATCACTGCCAACAATGTTGTGATTTGGCGCAAATGTCCCTTCTCTTGCTCACCTCTATAATCTCGTTTTATGTTGGTGACGCTTCTACTGTTGAAGTAATTCAAAATGAACGTTATGAAATAGCTAACGAAGTGAAATGAAAGCATATGCAAAGATATATGCAACTAATTAATTTAATTAACTAGTGTTTTTTTTTTTGCTCTGAGCTGTGCATACAAATAGCTATATGAATGCAGTCGTAGATCATTCTATAGTAAACGACGCTTAGTAATCCTGATACAATCTTTTACATTCAACGTCTTATTCGGTCATCGTGAATCGTGTTCATATGCAAATATTTTGTAGAATTAATCGATTTGCATTTTAATTTCAAATTTGAAAACAATAAATGTGTAATATTAAAATTGGATAGATGTAATATTTACATATAATTGAATAGATAATGCTATAAATTTCTCATCTATTCATTAATTTCCAATAGAGAAGTTTACTCGATGAATTTCTAATTAAAGCATCAATTTCTTAAAGAGAACGTTATTATGCTTTGAGTTTCACAATAATTCATCATTTTTAATAATGTGAAAAAATCAATGCAATTAATACTAGTGAAAATAAGCAGTGTATCTTTATTGAATTTCTCATTTCGGTTAAAGAAAAAATTCGAAATTAAAGCAGCAGCAGCAGCAAAAAAAACAATCGCCCAATCAACCAGTTGTTGGAAAAAAACAGTTTTATTGTTTGATTATTTGACAATATTTTTCAAATAATTTTATTAATAGTTGATCTCATTGAAAAAAAGAAGTAATAACATTATTTCTTTTTCAAATGTTATACACATTTAAGTTCATTGGCATTTGATCTGATTGTTGATCAATCCTCTCGATATATATATATATATATATATATATATATATATATATATATATATATATATATATATTAGTTTCTCATAAAAATTTCATTTCCTTCCTCTTTCTTTATCGTCCATAATTTTGCTTATCCAACGATATTGGTGATAGAGAATAGAACAAAGCCTAGATAAAGGAAGACATCATACCTTCTCATTGCTATTTCTCAAAAACAAATTCCAAGTGCTACTTTACTTAATAAGCTCAAATTTAATAATATATCACCTAGATTATTAATCAAAGAAAAAACAATTTCTTGCTTCATATTTTTTAATTTTTTTTTTCAAAATATTTAATTAATAAAAGAATTTTTTTTTTTTTTTTCAAACAGGAAAATTGTCAGAATGTTTGATTATTGGTCAACGCTGCAAACATCATCTGCCAATCTTGCAATTTATTTTAAACTATATGAATAATTAAAAATAATTAAAATAGTAGAATAATTAAAAAATCGTTAGATTTCATTTATTATTGCACTAAACAGTCTCTAATTTATTTTAAAGCTTATGAGTGTTTAATGCGTGCAATGGTATTTAGCCAAAAAGATTGTTAAGCTTTGAGGTAAGCTTGAAACTATCAAATTAAAAAAAAATTACGACTTCTAAATCACTTACCTATAATTTTCCTAATTTTTATGATTGTCTAAAAAATCCGGCTAGAAATTTAGTAATTGAAAATTTAGTCTTGAAATATATGTGAGTGCAATTCGATCTATTATTTTATATTACTAATAACCAATATACTTTGGTCTAAACTGATCCCAACATCTCTTTCATATATGCCGGAAGCCATATAAATGAATCCTAACTCGTCTTATTAGACGAAAAGTTGAGATTATCGCTTTTTAGCGATCTTTCATCAGCTTTTTTCCTTTTGCTTGTCGAAAAACGCTGGTTTGGTAAAGCTAAGAAATATGTTGTAATAATATTTGTCATTTTATTTTATATTATGTATATGACAGTGTTCTGGTACTACCTGAGGTGCCACCTGTGGTACTATATTCAAACAAATGATTTCTGATATAAATTCCCTCTCATTTGTTTAAGAAAAAAACCAGCAAAGATATTGAGCATTATTTTCTTAAAGAACAAAAAAAAAATTGTTGATTGTTTGAAATAAATTTCCACGTTCTTTAAGATTATTTAGCATCTTTAACTTTATTTCAATCAATTCTAATTAGTTTATAAAATCAATTCGATCAGATACCTTTCTCTAATTAATATATGAAACAATAAAAGTTGACATTTTCGAAAAATTTTATTCTATAAAATTTAAAAATTTTCTAAGTAAATTGTTGCAAATTTTTTCTTTCATTTTGCAAAAGTCGTCTTCGCTCACTAAAAGAGATTTTCAAAGAGCAAAGATGAATAGCGTAATTGTTTGTGAACAAACAATGTGATGAATATGAAAATGTCTTCATGCGTAAATATCAAATTTCAAAAATTAACAAATTTTTCAAAGAAAATCTTTTCACGTGCAAAAGAATTTTTGCTGATAAAAAAAAAATTAGCAATTATAATCGAATCGTTGATCTCTTAGTGAAATATCATCGAAATTATTGAACGAAATAATCAAATGAGAAAATTTATAAAGCCATCAATTTTTTTTTTATTTCCTATTATAATTCAATTATGAAAGAAAATTTTGAAAAAAAAATTTTTACAATTTGGCAGAAAAAAATTCAAACTTTAATCAATGCTTCGGATATCTCATAATTAAATATTTTCATGTGACTATTTCTGATTTTCTGATCAGCTAGATGTGATAAGATATGATAAAGCTTGTGATAAAATGATGATAAGGCCCATGATAAGAAAAGACGATCGTATGAAATTTAACAATATTTCCTACCGATTCACTAGTAAAACCTTTACAATCATTTTCGATATTAATTATTACGATTTGTATCTATAAGCTATTTGTAGTCTTTTCGTTGATATTATTTGTTAATAATAATTGGCCACATGAGGGATGTTAAAGATCTAATATTCTTTACAACTTATGCAGTGTTAATAAATGACCTGTTGAACTCATCTATCATTGTATTTCTTTTTTTTTTTTTTTAATATTACAATTTGAATATAAAAATTTCTCAAAATTTCAATAATAATTTTAAATTTTTCGCTCGCAAAAAATTTATTTAAATTTTTTTAAATATAGAAAACATTGAAATTGTTAATAGTATCACTGATATTAGAGTGACGAAATATTTTTATTCGATATAAATATATTTATGGTGAATTTTTAAAAAAATTTGAGATTTTTCGCTTCTATAATAATGTATATTTATCTTTCTCATTCGATTAGATTCACACTTTCATTGTTTGTATCATCCTTCCGATCATTAACTGCCTGCATAATCATATGCTATTGTGATCCACAACATCAGTATATGCTTTGCTGTGGTCTATACGGTAGATATCTTTGATTTATTGTAGTTTATACTACGGATAGCAGTGAGTTACTGTGATCAACACCATAGGTATTTAAAATTTGCTGTGTTCTATAGCATGCATACTCTTGTTATGTGCGGTCTATGCCGTGGGTATTTGTGGTTTACTGTGATCTATACTATAAAATCTGCGAATTTCTTTGGACTGTGCCATGAAAATTTCTGATCTACTATAGTCTAAACCACCAATATCTGCGGTTTATTATCGTGCATGTCATGGATGGTTGTGAACTGTTGTAGTCTCTATCACTGACATTTGTTGTTGACTGCGGTCTGCACTATGGACATTTGTGGTTTACTGTGCTTTATGCCATGAATATTCGTGATTTACTGTGATCCTTAGTGTGCATATCCATGGTTTATTGTTGGTCTATGTTTGGAATATATGTGATTTACTATAGACGTCTCTAGTTCACTTCAGTCTATACCAAACATGGCTGTGGTTTACTGTTGTCTATACCATGGTATTTGTGATTTACCGTGATTTATACTGTAGGTAACTGCGGTTGACTTTGGTGCACGTTATGAATAATTAGTTGATACTGTCATCCGTGTCTCTTATGGTATATACTATTTATTTTTGTGGCTTTACTCTGCTCTGTGCCATGGATATTCGTGACATACTGTGGCCTTTGCTGTAGATATCTGTGCTTTACTGTCGTCTATAGTACGGATGTATGTGATTTATCGTGGTTCAAACTGTGGATATTTGTGGTTTAATTAGGGCTATACTATGGGCATAATCGTTAAATAATTCATTTGCTTATTCACTTATTCATAGTGTCACAATTATTTGATTAGTGCCAATATTTTATTTTCAACAGCGTCCATTCCACCAACATCAATGTTCATTTCATCAACAACACCAACACCAACATTCACCGACATTCACCAACATTCACCAACAATCTCGCTATTTCACTAACATTCACAAATAACACAACCTACCTAGCATATCTATTTTAGTATTTGGATAATTTTTGCGTCGTATTCATTGATATATTCATTTTAATTATCGAAAATGTGAGTAGAAAAATTTCATCTTGTTAATCAAGTCTCTTCAACTAATTATTATCATTTCATTTGCTAATAATTATTCACATTCATAAATTCTCTCATTCTTTACTTCTTCATATTTCATCAACGTTTATTACTATACGAATTTTTGTTTTTTTTTTTTTAACTGCAAAATAATAAAAGAATACCGAAATAATTTTGCAATTTGCATAACTTTAAGAAATTGTAATCTGAAATCGATGCTGTGATATATAAACTTTTCTATTCTATTGATTTATTCAATAACTACTAAAGATTATAATTAAAATAATAAAACATACGAAATAATATCTTCATATTAATGAATAATCGAACTATTGCTGCAAATAGTTTTTCTTTAATATTTGTTTTTTTTTTTTAACGATACGATCGATTTGAGTTGAATTTCAAATTAATGTGAAATACAAGTGAGCCTTCTATCATATTCGAATATTTGTGATCACCCCTGAATATTAGATATGCTTATCAATGATTATCTTATTGTATACATTATATTCGTTCGATTTCTTAATTTAAATTTCAATAATTTCCGTCTTCAATCTACGTCGCAGACAGATAGGCAATCACCGACACATATATAAGCACAAATACTTAGAAAATGCTATCATAATCCATATTACGGAGCTAATTTGCACAAAATCCATAGGAAAACTGATGTTTGAAATGTTCGATGTATATACCGTAAACGTTGTGCAATCAAATGTTATATGTAAATGAAATTGTCCAACCATAAAGGCATGAAAAACGTAGACACAATACTTTAAAGCAAATACTAGTAACCTTTAAAGTTCTTATATAACCTTTTCGATAATTAAGGTGCGCATTTGAGCAAGAATTTTGCGAAACAGTGATAAGATCTGCGGCTTGTTGTGCTGGTTGCTTGACTGTTTTATTCTATCGTCAATAAGGCTACTATATTTCAATGCTTAACATATTGTTTTGTTTAATTATATATACATATATATATATATATATATATATATATATATATATATATATATACATGTGTAGTGATATTCAGATGCGGAGCGATGGAATATTAACAGCTTTGATCTTTACTATTGTGTTCTCGCTGAAAATGTGCCACGCTAATCAGCTTATCAATCGCAGTGTTAACAACTTTTCAACACGACTTCTTCTTCATCGATATTTTCTAAAATTATTTCGGGTGATTTATCGTTTCTTTTCAATAGTTATCATTCAAAAGGGAAGAAAATATGCAGTGAAAAAATGTGAATTTTTAAAAATAAACTTGAAAATTTTTCTCTTCACTTCTAATTTGTGTAAAAAAAAATCTAAAACTTTGGCCAAACGAAAAAGTCTTTTTTTTGCGGACTGCATCATCCATCGATATCAACAATATTAAAAAATATAAAACTGATAAACATTATTTAATGATAAATTCGGTTTCACATATGAGTTACCATCATTTAAAAAAAAAACCAATTTCCTTCGCAACAACATGCTCAAGCAATAAATCATCTATGTAAGGCTCAACAAATAAAAAATATTATTTGAAGAAATTATAAAATTAAATCCAAAAAATCGCTTTCAAAAAGATTCAGTATTGCATTTATTTATTCAGTACAACAAAAAAAAAATGTAGAAATCATTGAGAAGATATATAAAATTACTCAATTACAATCAAAAGGTCACTTCCAAAAATAACCTAGTTGAGAATTGTAAAATAAAAAGCGCATAATTTTATTAGCCTCAGCTAATCATTTCTACAAAGAGTTTATAGTTTTCATATTAATACTCTACATCTATCGAGGATATCATAAATTCCCACCCGATAAGTAATTGTTTCGTTAGAATCCGGCCAAGTATCAGATTTCAAAATTGTAGATTTTTTTGACGCATTTCTATATATAAATTGTTGAGAAGAAATTCGATATTATTACAGGAATTGGATGTGAACAAAGACGGAAGATTAACGACTAATGAATGCTCTACACTAGTTGGAGCGCTTCAAAAATATACACCATCTGAACTTGAAAGGTTTTTTAATATAAGCGATACGGATGCAAATGGCTTCATGAGACCGAATGGTACGAATATTATCGCTAAATGATACAATTAAATTTGACAGCAAAAAAAAGGAGTTAACTCAATTCAATATTTAAATTTTCGTGAAAAAAAAAATCTCAAAAATTATTGGAATTTATGAATCTTCTTGATAATGGAAGAAAATTTTCGAAAAGAAAAATGTTGCAATATTTTTATATATGTTTAAAATTCTCTCTTATAAAGGAAATGTTACAATACGATTAATTGCCAGTGAAATAAATTTTAAACGCTGCAGTGAAAGTGAAAACAAGAATTTAATCCTAAAATGGCACAATATGCTAATCAGATTTTTTCAAAAATCGAAACAACGCATTCTTTTTTGTAGATTTTATCGTTTGAGAAAAATTTTTTGCAGTAATGAAATTTTTAATCGATATTTTTTATTCATTCGTGCATTCTCCGCCTTTCTTTCTTTCCTCTCGAAAATGTCAAATACAATTAAGGAAATTTCATAGAACTTTGAGCATTTTCTGATTTGCATGAATCATTGCGTTTACCTCATTCAAAAATATATTTAACTCAAAAATATTGCTATTTACTTTTTTCCCTACTTAACTATTTGCTCTCAAAGCAAAGCAGTTGAAAATGAACACAAAAAACAACTTAAGTTATAATCTTCTCTAGTTGGCGTATTAGGAGAATCTCTCTATAAGATATGGAAGACGACTTGAATCGAAAAAATCGCTATGAATTAGAAAAATTCGCCTCAATTAGGGAAATTGAACAAAACATCGAAAAATATTTCAGAATTTAAAGCATTTATCAAATCGCTATTACCATCACTCTTCGATGAGTCAAAGAAAACGATTAATGACGATTTGGAATATTTTCATCAGCAAATGATATCGATAACACCGCAGACCGAATACGACGAGGTGAGAACGTCTTCATCAACGGTAAAATTATTAGACCAATTATAATGGAATATTACAATTTCTAATCCTCAAAAAAAAGACTGGGGAATGAAAGCAAATTGAATAAAAATATAATAGTGAATTTCTTCATACAAACATTTACCTTTATTATTCAGATATAAACTTAATGAACGAAAAAAAAATCGTAGACAAAATAAAAGAAAAAGCCTTAGACATTACCAAGGTGATGAGTTCGAAGAACACAAAAACGAAATAATTTTTGTATTCATCAAAAATTGCCACGTTTTCTACTAATACGCTTGAAATGATAGTTTGTGCCCTGCAAAGATTTTTCCATTCAGGACCAATAACGACCATTCAGACTCGGGCTTCCCACTATCTAAACCCACCAATGTAATTCCGCATGATTCCAGACTATTTACGGTTGGAACTTACCCTATCTATTAGCTAAAAAAAAGTATAAAACTCTACACTTCCATTGATCGTATTTTGCAAGATGTCATCGTTGATATCTAGAGATGTGCTCCATTAAACTCACTGTATTTTACAAATACGATTATGACCTTATGTATGTAAATTGTTGAATTAGTACCATTGAAATTCATGATATCTGAGAGTATATACGAGAGTTCCTTTTTTGTTGTTTTTATAGAAGATATTCAGAAAGAAAAAGTACTAATAACTTCTTTGAATTCTCCATGAGAAATTACATCTGATTTGATAGTAATATGAAAAACTTGGAACTATTTGTAGTTTTAGATAAATGCAAAAGATGCACAAATTTGAAAAATTTATTTATTTTCATAAAAATCAAGAATTTAGATATTTTCGCAAAAATTGGGAACTTTCAATTTCATTCGAAATTTGAAAATTTAATTCTTTCCATAATTTCATAGCGATATTCACTAAATTACTTCCAGCACAAGATTGACTTTTTTGAAGACAAATAAACAGAAATTCTCACTTATAAATTATATTTGCTTTCTCTTATTAATATTTGCTGATCACACCTTTGAAAGCGCATATTTAGATGTATTGCAAATGTTTCATTCACTGATGAAATGTTGAAAAATGTGGAGTTTGCCAAAAATTGTTGAAAAAAAAAGAGTGCTACAACAATATTCACAACACTCTAAAACATCATCAATGCGAAAACACTACACGCCTACGCATGCGTAGGCGGACAAACTCAGTTCATCAACTGTTATTTAGTGAATAACAATCTTTCTCGCGGTAAAAGATAAACAATCGACGATGAAGAAAACGAATTATGCAAATTTCCGCTTCGATATCATAAATAAATTCTAGGAATGGTACTTACAAGTGCGTCAACCATTTTCACAAGTATTATTAATTAGTAAATTGCAAAGCAATACGCCAATAATTTAAACTTCGAAATGCTTGACGAAGACCACCTAACGCTAACGATAACAATGCTACCAATATCCATACATCTATACAAGTTTCATTTTTAATCTTGCATCTTTACCTATATCTTTACCCGTCATTAACAGGAAGAAGAAGTGGAGAATTTCGAAATGATTGAGCATATACCTCGACCAAACGATATACCAATACGAAACGAAGATGATGCTCGTAGAGTACTCAACATGCATACGCGTAACGTTTCAATACTGAATTCGGCGGATTTGGATGCCGATCAAATGGCCAATTTTACCGAAACATTAAGGCTTATTAATAAATATACAAAGGTAAGTTATTTTTTTAGGAGTTGAAAAACGGAAGAAAAATTTCACAATGTAGAAAAAAATCGCAAAGGAATATTTCGCATAATATGAGAAAATTGCAGAAGTTTTAATTTTCGTTTGCATATTTTATTAGCCGTTCAAAAAAAGTTTTTTTTTTCTAAGAGATATAAGTTTAATTTCTGTGGTTTTTTTTCGCAAAATTTATGCTATTTATAAAAAAAAATTTTTATTTAAATTTACTCTTATTTAGTCATATACTTCCAAGAAGTTGTGAAACAAAAAATTGCTTTCAGGTTCGAAATGCAACCAACTTCTTAACATTTTTCCTAGAGAGTGACCTGATTGATGGCAAACTCGATGCTAGAGGTATATTTTGACTATGAATTTTGAAATTTTCTTAGCATTGTAATGAAAGTTTGCCATTTCTTCGAAAAAAAAACTATTGAATCCAGGAGAAATTTTACGAAATATTCGAAATTTTATAGTTGAAAATTTTTGAAAAATATTCGCGGTCTATTATAGGCAGCGAAAATTTCATGACAATTTTTTTTTTATTGCTTAGCTATCCTTTCAACTATGCATTAGGATTGCTCATTTTTAAATGTTTGCGCTATTCAAAAATGTTTGTTTCGATGATCTTCTATAACGTAATCAAATTGGTTCAAAGTTAACGTTCATACTCACATATTTACGTCAATCAGAGACCACATGAGAGATAATCGTACAAGATACAATCACTTCCCTAAGGATATGTGAAATGTGCGAAAAGGAAAAAAAAAAACAAATAAGTTTGTAGCAAGTTTTCTTAGTTCAAGTTGAATTTGTAAAAAAAAAACCAAGTTGGTTAATTACGAATTCAGCGTAAAAATTTACATAGTTATTTAATCTTTTTATTGACGAATAAAAACATCAAATGCCTTTATCAGTTTAAATTTCTTTGTTCACATTTGATCAATTTCTATGACGCTCATAATGCAATAAATTTCACAAATATATAATGCTAACGATCACTATTTGAACTAATATTTGTTGCAGAACAGAATTTTTCACCGTTAATAACGTGCGTCATGACAATTTTTTTTTTTAAGTTTTGGTTTTGATCTCATCTTTAACTCGGATCTCATCACTGTTTTTGGTGGTCACATGGAAGCGAACTTTTCATATTTTGCTTGTTGTGCGAATATTTCTCCACTAAGCCACCTACCATCCGATTTGTTGAATAGTTATCGCCAATTTATCAAAAACTCCGATTGTCATCTTGATTGAAGATTATGAACATTGATAGCGCGTTGGTAAAGCAAATCTCCGACAAGTGAAATACGAAGAGTTCACTTCCGTTTGTGGAAAACTCTTTCATCGATCATCAAAAAATTATGTTTGTCACGTGAATTTCATCAAGTCTAAAGAAAAAAAAATTGACAAATATACATAAGACATTTAGTCATAAGACCATTTCCGATAGTCCTGATGATTTGCGTAACTTTTTTTTTAAAACGCAATTTTTGAGAAGTTACATTATCAACGTAATCGATCAACTTTGAAAACATTTGCATTTAATAAATGGTGTTTAGAAATTTACATGAGCACATTTAAAACATATGCAAATCTCACCACATTAGTAAAAAGATGAGCGCGTTAATGAGCAAAAATTTATTATTCATACGCACTTGATGAGATTGATTGGCTTATTAAGTGAAATTTCAAAAAGCGCATATCGTGCCATTTTCTCCGGCGTGTTTTCCCAGCTATTTTTATTCCTTTCGATATGTGCCTTCATCAGAAATTTAGTTTCTTTCAAGGACTTAACGAAAGCAAGAACTGTTCAAAATTAATCAAAAAAGCAATGCTTTTTAATAAGCATAATAACATGATATATTAATAAACTCGCTCTTAAGAACGTGTCCAACATTTCTTATTGAGTTAATTTCCTACTTGCAGAAAATTAATTCAATTGCTATATTTAATTAGAAAACGTTCCATACGAGTTTCAATAAAGAGCAAAAAAGAAACAACAGTGCAATGATATTTTCTAAAAATTTTTTCTTTTAGAAAATAGTTCGCACAGCAAATGCCATCATATTTTTGGAATTTTGAAGAAATTTCAGGGTTGCAAGCCAAACCGCTCGTAAATTTTCGGGCATTTATTTCTATTTCGGCGCTCGATGACTTCCTCTTCAAATTTCATTATTTATAATACTTAGAAAAGCAACAACGCACATAATCTCTTTTAACATTCGCAAAAGATTAATTGACCTTTATCCTCAAATAGCGTGAAGTTCAGAAAAATTTATTTTTAAAAAAAGCGCATTTTGTGGAAATTTCTACGGAGAATTTTTCCACTTATTATTATGGCCATTTTTTATTAGATTATGGCTTCGAGCTCTAATATGAGCTATCAATAATCTAACATTCGCATTTTCAAGCTCATATTATTTCATTATATATAATTCAGGATTATCAATATTTATCGAAACGATCGTCGATCGATGCAATGAGATCACCAATCGAATTAATTCTGCATGTGAAACACTAAAGAAGAATACTCTAGGAAGGAATGTTAATTTTAGTGGTGTTCCTTCCGATAGTGAGAGTCTTATCGCTCTTGTTTTGCATACTGTGCCAAACACCTATTTTATTCGATCAATTAACCATACTTCTTAAATACAGGTAATAGACCAATGGGCAGTGGGAATTTATTTACGTTTTTTGGGCAAATCAAATGGAGATCAGAGCACGGGTAAACAGTCGATCCAAAAAACTACCCTAAACCCATAATTTTTTATCAATGATAACTATTGAGTGCAAATTACATCCAATGTCAGGGCATATATATATATATATATATATATATATATATATATATATATATATATATATATATATATATATATATATATATATATGAATTGCAGCTGCTCTAACAGTTGTTGCACGAATTGAAATTACTCGGTGAATTTAATTTCCGAGGATCAGTAAGTTAATCGGCTGTCAGAAAAAAAAATTCTTTTCATTGAACTATTCCACCTTCAATGTTTTACGTGTACATCTTTTGTACTTATTGCTATGTCTCTATGAATGTTTCTACTATATTTAAGCTCCATCTTTTCCATCCTTTTGCGATAAGAAATCTAATAATATGCCTCAATGATAATAATAAGGAGATCAACGTTGATAAAAGAAAGTGAAAAATATCGGCCATATTGAAGAGGAAAATTTTAGAGATGAAAATTTAACTTTCTCTCAAAATTTGTCAACTATCGAAGAAATTCTTTATGCAAATTATATTTGCATAATAATTTGCATAATATAATTTCATTATTATGTTAATTTGATCTATGTGTTTTATTTTCTTCAAATGTCTGTAAACAAATTTGAACTTTTTTTAGACACTTTCCTTTTAAACTTTTAGTTCTTTCCTCATAATTGATCTCACTGTGCAATTGCATGCAAAATTGAAATGATCTCATATGCTTGTCTCCTTCATTCGTTGTTCAATTTCTCTGTTATGATAAGAATAGTAATTTCTTGATTATTTTTTTTTACTAATCTCATTTATTCGTTATTTCCGGTCACCAACTTTTAAGAGGGTACATGTAATTCAAAATTTTCAAAGTATTTAAATTTCCAAAATAGACGCATAAACTCCCATGCGTCTATTTAGCATCTCACACACACACACATAGTACCACCCACATTATATCATAACTATCATAACAGTTCAATTAAACACATATATTTATTGAATATCGCATTTCGCATGACAATCGTTGTTATGTTTGATGATGGAATTCGAAAAATTAATGCAATTTGTTGACTTCATGATTAATGCAAAGACGGCAATCGTTAAGTTTTGCAATTAATTCTATTGTCTACTGCATATTTATTTGTTTGCGATAGTATCCTACCGTCGTCCTTCCCCACTTTCATCTTCCCCCCCCCCTCCCCCCTCCCAATTACAGACAAGTTATTTGAAAGGAAAATAATTACACTGAGAGCAAATAATTTTTTTTAAATCTTTTTTTTTCCTATTTATTAGTTCTTACTTGCTAAAGATATTGCCGTAGTTAGAATTATAATTAAACAAAACGAGCAAATATTTTTTTTTCTATATTTCTATGCTACTACATCATATGATCTAGTCGTAAATGTTGTTACCATAAGCGGTAAATGACGTCATTGTTGGAGTGTATGACGTTTCCGGCAAATATGAAATTCATATGAGATGTCAAAAATAGTCATCAAAAATAGTCATTTGAATTTATTATTACGATCGGTGAATTATGAAAGTATCATGTAAGGGATTTAAACAGCTAGCAAAAGAAAACTTTAGGACGAGTAGACCTCTAAAAACTGAAATAAGAAGGAAAAATAGATTGTTCAATTCTCCACCGATTAAGATTCCGGAGTCCGGAAAGTATGAGATCCGGAAGAAAGCATGTTGATCTGCTGGGTTGATTTTTTTCCGAATACCATAAATATACTATTGCGATAAATGGATTAAAGATTTTATTTTATACTCTAGAATAACAATAATAACAACAACAAAACAAATACGATAAAATACATCTAACAGACAACGGTAACAATAGTGGCATATATATACTTATATAGTATGCACATATATAATATTTCAATTCCTAATGATATCTGATAGCTAAACAGTAGCTTTTGAAATGATGCTTCCAGGTGTTGAACTCTTTCAAAAAAAAAAACAGAGCCTTATTTTACGGCCATTTTTTTAAATCCTTATTTTACGGCCATCCATACATTCGCGTCCCTCATATATTGAACATAGTGGTGTGAATTTTGTGAAGAAATTTCATCAAAATTCTTGAGAAAAAAATTCATAAAAAATTTGGAAAAAAAAATTTTTTTTTTAATTGAAATTTTCAAATTCAAGATACGATTATCGAATTCATTCTAGATTGATGTGGAAATATTGAAAATTTTTGAAAATTTTGAAAAAAAATTCATTCAGCAAGAGTTCAAATTTTAGAGTTTTAGTATATTCGATCGTTCGAATGATAAGGCGCTTATAATTCGTAATTCCTATTTCATTGTTTTATGAAATTGAGTTAATTCGCTCATTAGCGAGAAGATATTGACGAAGTTGATTTGCTCGAATCGTACTCGCCCTATGGCCAATAATAAATGGAATTAATGAGCATATCCCAAATATTATATGTGATTGAAGATATCTTCTGAAAAGACGACGTCATCCTTATAGCTGTTGGAAATATGCCAATATTCAAAATATAATAGAAATTTATCAATGTTTCCTAGACTGTGGATGAGCATCAATATTTTTACACCATCGAGGATCAAAACCCAGTTGGAAAAATTATATTATCGAACCTATTAGTTCTTTGTTGCTATTTGAGTTAACAAAATTGTCAGCTTCAAAAAAAAAAAATTCTAATTGCAAGAAAATTCTAATTCAACAAATAAATGAGCATTTTTTAAAATAACCCAAAAGCTGAAGGACGATTTAATATGGGGCGTATGTTGTTCCTTCTAAACGGAGAGGGGATGAAGAGGGAAGGGATGGGGATATCTGTCAATGAAGAAAAAGACCCTATTTTAGGATGCAAAAACGCTGTAGAAATTAATAAGGATGATGTTTTTTTTGTGTGTGTTAGGAGGGCAACCAAAAATTTTCGAAGATACGAACACTATTGAACGAGTTTTTCGAAGTTGTGTTTCGAAAAGAATTGCCGAAGTAATCATAAGCATGAATTTTTGATAAATAGAAATTTTGGACGATTTACGAAGCATTTGTTATATCGCTTAAAGTTCTTTTAATAAAATCTTATATAGGTAATATTCTCTTTCCTCCAATTGTATTCGTCTTGCTTAAACGTTTTAATGCCTCAAAATAAAATAAATAAAATAAATGAATAAAGTGAATAAAAATAAAATAAATTAAAAAAAAACCTCAAAAATAGAATAAAAACGATACCTTTGTTGCGAATATTGAAATATACCGACATTGAAGAGATGACAAAAGCTAAGCGTAACACAAATTACGAGTGTAACAATAGCATAAAATAGCGTTAAATAAGCATGTGCCCTTAGGAGAAGAACCGAATTATTTCGGCATCCATTCAAAAATAAAAACGCCATTTGCATCATACTTATACCGACAACACCAAAAAGTAATCCTTAATGAGATTATTCAGTTAATTTAATAGAAAATAGTAATGATGCTACCGTATCAAAATTTATGGTATCATACTGTAATTGTACTTCCTCCAAGAAAATTTGTACTGTACTGTATTTCTTTTTTTTTTCAAAAACCGAGTGTACTATACCTATATTGTATTTGTGAGTCTAGATTTAATATACTACCATATCAGGTATTTTGACTCAAAAAATACGAGACTCACGCCGCTTTTGTATCTTCATTTTTTCTTAATATACCTGATGATAGCAGAGATTATTTAATTAATAAATGGAACAAATTAAGGCTTTTTGAGAAGTTGAACGGAAATGATTTAAAAAAATTATAAAACAAAACTTCAAAATAAATTATTGCTTTCTAAATTTAAAAAAAAATGCTAATGAATGGAATTATCGACGAGAAAATAATACAGTGATATAATTTGAATTGCATTTGCAATAAATCTTTCATTAAGAAAAATCTTACCGTTGATAAAATTTTTAAAAATAAGTCCTTCAAGAATACCATAGAATATTACTAAAATTGAGAAACACAACTCTAGGAAACTTGTAAAAAGTGATCGTAATCCTATAACCGATCATATTATTTCATCAACATATATTTGAAAATGATCAAATATTAAACCTTTTGTTTTTCTGTTTTTTTCTATCAAATTTCTGTAAATTTCTATTTTAAAAAATTTCTATTTTTTCCTCCCCTAAGACTGACTGCTCTTCGAAATTTATTTTCTAAATATCATTTCATTTTAAGTTGATTGCGCTCTTCATATAACCACAGAATTAAAAAAAAAAACGCCTATTTCACTTCATAATTATGCTTGGTAGTCTATTTCGTTCACCTTATTTTCTGTGTTGCTTTCTAAATAGAATTCATTATAGCTTAACGCAAAAATTTGTGCAATCTTTTCATTTCACTTGCAATTTCTCTTGCATATTCTTATAATCTCTAAAGTATGAGTATTATAACTGATAAAATTTATATTATTCAAAGAAAAATTCATAAAATTTAACTAGCAGCTAACGAATCGTTGACTAAATTTCAAGTGAATAAACGATAAAATTAACGCAAGCAACGTAATAATCAACAACAACCGCAGTGTGGGACAGGCAACATGGTGGGCTACAGCAACAGAGAATGAGGCTCTGTCAGGTCCTACCATGCTGGAATGGTCCCTAATAGGTCATAGGGTCAAGACAGCGCGTCTGATCCTCAGTGATCATCCCGGCTAAATGTTGAAACACAAACCGCGGCTATAAGGCGCATGAGAGCTAGCAGATCAAACATCACTGCCGCAAACCTCAAGTGCTAAAAAGTCGAGCATGGAATCGACAGATCTGCCACGATCCTTCACGAATGGATGGATCGCCACGTGAACGAGGTGAAATCAACAAAAACGTAATCGGCTACACAAGACGTTTAACAATCTATCGATGAATTATTAAACTTTAAGTTGAATTTTCTAATAATTATGGATAAATCATGAAATGTTTGGTTATCTGACAAATGATAATTGTTTATTATTTTTTATAATTTCAAAAATGATTATGTTAGATATTACTTCCGCTTTCATTTATTAATTTCTTATTTTAGCATAAATAATATGAGTACAGCATTTAGTTTTCGCTACAAGTCTTACTTAATAATATTTATTATAGATGAATATTTATTATAGATATCATTATAGATGAATGAAAACAGTTGTAAAAGCACATATATAATATGCACGAAAAGCTTCCCCATCCCCTTCCTCCTCCCTTTTCTCTCAAACTAATTTAAGCAAATATGTTTTTTATACAATTTTTTTTTTTGTTATCAAAAAGCATTATTAACCTTGAGTGAGAATAGGTTGACGTAAATAATGTCGTTCAACGTTTGTTACATTATACGGATAATTCCTTTGTGTTTCCATTGCATTTGAAGAGAGAACGCTTACAATTGAGGCGATACCACTGCACTCGTTCAACGAGAAAACACAATGAATGAATATTTTAGTCATTCGTAAAGAATGTGAAAATAAATTTGAATATTAATATTTTGGTGTCACAATTTTTGCATAACAACAAAAAAACGTATTGATTTTTAACATTAATTTTATTATTTTTTTCTATTATATGTTTAGTTGGTATATGTATGTAGTAAATATCAGATCTTTGAATTATGTAGCTTTCAATAGTTTTTTTTTTTCGCAAGCCATATTTATGTCTTTTATGTTCCTAATTACAGATGTGATAGATGAAATAATAATAAAAAACACTCAATGATAACATTTAAATTTCTATTTAGTTAGCAATTAGTAGATTATTTGTTGGGATAATTGTTTAGAATATCGCAAAGAATACTTCTTTACACTAAACAGAAGGATTGAGTGATCATTTCTGCAGTTTACAAATATATCATATGACAATGCTTCACGACTGTGGTCAGTACAGCGACTGCGGTCAATACTGTGGTCAAGTGGTCAGAACAAATTTATTTATCAGTGGCTACAAGTGGTTTTTACAAGTGGTCGATACATATAACGTATAAAAATTAGCGCAGTTTTTTCGAAAAGTGGCGCTTTTGACTGGTCATTTGTTTACGACGATAGTTGATAAATCAGAAGAAGAACATTTGAACAATTTCCTCGAGTTCCATTGCTAGCTTCTATGATTTGATCAGTGATTAGCGGTTATAAGACGAAAATTCACCAAAATTGAAACGAATAATTTTAACAATTAAAGAGAAGATTGAGCTGATCAATATTTCCATCTATAGTTTATTAATAAAATGATTAATAATATTTCAATCACAAATAATTACATATTCAAAAAAAACGCATAATCGTATGCAATTTCCAACGATAGTATAAAATAAAAATTCGCAAATGCAAAATGTTACATGTTCGGAGGTAATTCATATGATAGTTGAAATTCCCTCTTACCTAATTGCACAATTAGTAACTCAGCAGTAATATTGATATTGTCAAGCACGTAGTATGAGACATTGGCGGTTGGCAGTAATAATTCAATGGAATAATAATTACAGTATGATATAGAATAATACCCCAGATGACTTTATTTTCTTAGCATTTTTTATAAGGAAGGCTTAATGACGGCGAAGCGGAAAATTTCAGGAGGATATCACAAGGATATGCAACATTTTATAGATCATTTTTTAAAATATAAGCTTTAAAAAAAGTAATGGATTTTTGAGTGCAGTATTTATTTCATCTTTCAGAAATTTTGAGGAAATGGGAACTAGAAATGAGCTTTTATTGAACTAGAAATGGGCTTTTATTGCTAATTTTACGATATATTTGATTGAAGTTGAAATTTTTCTTCCATTAGCGCACTTCAAATCGATATTAAAGTGTCACTTATTGCATAAATAGGCTGATAATTACAATTTGGTACTTGTTTAGTATATTGAGTTAGATATTTACTATAGCCATTGAGTGTGGCTCGATTATCTAGTAATCGATATAAGCGATTAGAATTAATCGATGGTGATCGAATCTCAATAATGACGTCATTTTCGAGTTGTTCTTCTTCAATAAGACCATTGAAAATTGTTAAGAAGACCTCGTCGTCGAATGCATATATCGGTCCAAACAGATAGCATTTTTTATATGATGCATGACGAATCATTCCATAACCGAGCATTTCAGCATTTCCATAAACTGCCTAAATAACGAAACGGAAATAACTAAACTTATTAGCATCAATCATCAGAATAAAGTAATAAATCGTTCAGTGGAACGGACTTAACCGTCCGTGTCATGGAATATCCGTGTGGATTTGCCTGTATGTCCATATGTATGTATGTACCTATGCACCTATATAGACATAAACTTGCATGTCTGCGCTCACGAGCACACAGACACACAAACACACAGACACACGAATAAGGAAACATATAATTATAACAGTATTATTTTGAACCTATCTGTTGGCGTGTCTATTGAATTTATCGAAACAAAAAGCCATGACGTAGACAACTACAATGGAAATGAAAACACATATGCTTTTACCAAAAATTTTGCATCCGTTCGTTGTATCCACTCTGTGAGAAAATCTTTTCTCGATTTAGGCCAAATTCGGCGATCCACTTCGAGAACGTCATTTAGTGCTTCGGTGGCATCAGTAGTAATTCTAAAGAATAATATTGTTTTATTCCTCGTTATCATAAATAATCTAGGCTATACATGAAGGCATTCTGGATAACCGCAAGAGGAATAAGGGAGTGGAGATGGGGGAGGGGGCCTCGAATACAAAAAAGGGACGTAACAATGGACGAGGATCGAGAACAAGAAAATAACATTTATAAGGATGGGGTGTATTTTATTTATTTCTTATTTAGCTATTGACGCATAAATAGCCTTCTTCGAGTGTTATTCATTTCAAGCATTAGGTGAGAAGAGAACCCCACCAACCTATGCTGTATTAGATATTTTGTTAATAAATATTTGAACTTGAAATTCAAAAACATAATTAATAATTTTAAAAATTTAAAAATCAACCTGAATTTTTCGTTTTGTTGAACGCATTTCATTATATTGGAGATGTGAATAACATCGATGAAAACCTCATTAAAATAACTAAATCCATGTTTCTTATTATAATATTCGGAAAGTGCTAACTCTGAAAAATTTCTCGTTGATTTTCAAAATGCAAATTTTTACTTCGTTAAGAGTTGAACTAGGAGGGGAAAGAGTTGCTAACTATAGGAAATAGCTATAATTTATAATCTATGTAAATTGAAGGGATAGGTTTTTGTTCTTTAAATATGAATAGCCGATGAATGTCTGCGATTGTTGGCCAACATACCGCGTCAGACATCAGTACGTTGCGAACATATAGCCATAGGACAATAATCCGCCACTATAATGGAAAAGAGAATTGCAATGTTTTTTTTTTGTTTTGTTTTTATTTCGCAATAATGATCGCAAAATACTGCAATGAGTCTTTACAATTCTTTCACAATTGAATAGCGAATAAGCGACGGTTTCAAGCAGTTTACGATGCAATACCTGAATGAAGTCCAACATTATATAGGCTCTTAATTCGCTCATCGAAGATTGCTTGAAACAATTGACGGCCTATACCCGATCCACGATATTCGGGTAGGACGAAAAACTGATCGATAAATGCAATTCCATCATCGTATAACGCAATCGATACTGATCCAACGAATTCATCTTTAATCAATTATAACTAAATATTATTGAAAAAGATTAAATATAGGACAATAGAGTTTGAAAGGATTTTTGTTTGTTCCGTGTGCTTACAATAATTTGTTCGCTGTTTCAAGTTTGTTTTCTTCGAAGTTTGTTTGATGTTCCCAAGTTCAACTCTTTCATGCACCCGACCCATCGAAAAGTGCTTACAGTAATCACCAATTTAAAAAAAGAGGGTGAATACGGTAAGTACGGTAAGTACTTGCATAGTTCGCTGATTCAACCAAAATGCATGTAATGATAAATACTCCAAGCAAATTGCTTTCAAATATCAGATAGCGAAAAAAATCTTTTTTTTTGCCACCGAGTTGAGTGTACTTCGAGATGACGTCATTTTTAGGTGCTAAAGGAGAGGTAGGGGGGCGGGGAGTAGGGAAAGAACAAAGAAAAATGACCGCAATGAAAATAGTGTATTTCATTGGTGATAGATAGAAATAATTCATTACAAATTGAAAAATGAAATGCAAAATTTTCTAAAATTCAAATAAAACATTTAAAAAAAATTTAAAAAAATATATTTGCTACCATCACTATTTTTCGCGACCATAAATTTATATCCATGTGAACATGCTTTTGTATATATATTAAAATCATTGTAGGCAATAAACCAATGAACATTTTCATATATTATATCGATCGCTTTATGAAAATCTTCTTCATTTCCGCTAGAAATTTTTATTTTTTCCATTTCTTTTTTGCGTTCTGAAAAAATATTTTCGAATATTTTTTTAAGGAATTATTCACTATTAAAATATTCGTTTGCGTATTTAAAAAAAAAAAAAAGAAGAAAAACTCATTTATATTAAGAAAATCAACATCGTTCATTCGTATAGAAAATAGGACAGTCAAGTTATTATTGGAATCGATTCGTATAATATTAGCGTATACAGTGAGAGATTACAACTTTAACGCTTATAAAGACAACAGCTCGATTCAAATACCATTGTATGTGAAATAAAGTGACAAATGGCTGGTTCTATTTATCGCTATCATAGTAAAATCAGATAGTTATTGCTTAGAACAAGAAAGGCGTTTATAGATGTAGAACTTAAGATAGTCATAGTGACAGCCGTTTGGTAGATTTTATCATTGTGCCAATCGTCACCTCTTAACTGATAGTGTGGAATTTTTTTTTTTTTTTTTTAAGTAGCAAATAATGACAGCCGATCATAGTGACAGCCATTTGTTTCAGAGCGCAGTGCAAATCGTCATCGTTTAAGCGATAAAGTTCAACTTTTTTAACGACAAAAATGCAACCATAAGACAATCGCTTATTAGAGTTCACTATGCGTAATGTATGACCATCTATTTTCTCACTGATTACATTTATTTAATATCATCCATTAAGTTTTAACATTTAATAATCTTTTTTTTTTCAACGGCAGATTGAATAAATGGAAAAAAAGCAGTTAGTAAAGGTAGTAAAGTATTCATTAGAGCAACCTTTAGAATTTTATCAATTAAAAAGATTTATCAATTTTATCAAAGATTTATCAATCTTCATTTTATCAATCACTTACAGTATCCATTTATCAATTTTATCAGTTAGAGAGATAAGTTCCACGATATTACTAATTAAAATTTGAAAGAATTTCTTCAACATAAATCGTTCAATAGGAAACAACCTTAGCATTGCTTTAAAAGATTTGCTTCTTAGTCTGCTTTTTCATTTCTCTCTCTAATCTACATCCTCCATTACCCTCCTCATTAAACCACCCCACTGCCCTCCCAAGCAACCCTTTTGATCTACCTTTCCCTTACTTTGCAGCTAAGGTTTATTTACATAAGTTGGAATTATTTACTGGCATTCATCAAAACCATGCATTTGAGAGAAAAGATGCTGAAATCTTTTTTTTTTTTAAAACAAATTTTTCAAAAAATGAGATAAGTAGATTAATAAAACAAGAAAAAAATTCCACGAAATTTTCGACGAGACACTAACGTCAGTGAGTGGAAATAGTAGACGCAACTATCGTTTAGAAAATAGTGACGCATTGCAGAGGACATACGCATTTTTTTTTTTTTTTTCACCAGCAGAAAATCAATGAAAGAATGCCTATAGCAAAGAGTGTGAAGAAAGCCAACTGCAAAACTTAATTAAAACTTTATTTAACAGCAATTTTTTTTTTTTTAAATCGATGAAAATGTGACTAATAGAAAACTTTAACAAATATAACATTAGAATTGGAAAAAAAAAAATAACGATGCAAAAAAAGATTTTCATAGAAAATTGTAAACATTAAATGAAAAATGGATTTGTGAGAAATTTAAAACATCCGATTAATGCAAAAAGAAAGATGAAAATAAATAAAATTTGGCCTTAATTCAAAAAAAAAAAAATTTTTTTTTTAGATAAATGCAAATAGTACCATAATAAAACTTGTAGTTTTTGAAAAAAGATTAATTGGTACTGATATGAGTGACTTATTTTCTATTGATTCATCTATTGCATTCGATGGATTGTGGATGATGCATAGTCCATAACCATGAAGCTGGAAGAAGGAGAGGGGAAGGGGATGCGCTATTTTAGTCGAAGATTCTGAGTCTATGATCAATAAAGGCGAACAACTATATGATCATATTAGTGTCGCCTTTGCAAAATATTTTCACCCTATTGCAATGATTTTGCATATTTGAACCCTTTTTTTTTCTCTTCATTAATAGTTTTACTCATATCGCAACGTTATTATGAAGCTGTTAAAATTCAAAAAAATTTAAATTTCAAATTAAAAATTTTTCGAAAAGAATACTTTAGTTGAAGTAGTTGAACTTTCCAAAATATGCATAATAATGGCTACCGAATATACGTGAGCGATAAAATTGAAAAGAGAATTGGTGTTGTTCTCGAATAGTGGAGCCAACGGAAAGGAAGGGGTGAGTGATGTTTAGAGATTTTTTTAAAGAAATTTTTTAAGGAATTTGAAGATTTTATTGTACAAAAAAGAAAATTTTAATTAAAGAATTGATTGAATTGTACGAAGTTTACTTACGAGTTTCTATATTTATTTTACTTCTCTCATTGTATATTAAGTTAACAATACATCTCCATTGAAATAATAGATGCAAATTTTACAAACACTTTTATTGTACTCTCTAAATTATTTTGCTTATTTTCTTATCTAACAACTTACCTTTACTCATAATCTACATTTATTGATAATCTACCTTTACTGGCAAATTAGAATGTATTCCCAGTAATATATATTTTATATCACGAATGAATTTAATTACTCCTTTATTTTATCGTTATTATTTTTCATTTTATTTTACAAGTGGAAAACTTTTATAATGTCGAATGCTATTTTCATTCGTAGTTGAAAATCTTTTGGAAGCATTTCCTTGATGATTTTTCGGTGAACTATTATTACAATGGAACGCAGATTGAAATATTTTAGACGATATATAAATACAATCAAATTCTTAACGTTTAGAAAACTTTCCAAAAAGAAATGAAGCAAAGAAAGATGAAAATTGAGACAAAACAAATTGCTTATTATCTATGAATTGAGCAAAAAAAAATTTTTTTTTTAATATTTCAACTAGACCGTTCCAAAAAAAGTTGCGAAATTTATAATTTAAAAATATTAAATTATTCAGATCGAAAATGTCGGTACCGGATCCGGATGAATTAATGGATGCGAACATTGAAGAACCATTGGAAGAACATGAATATGATATTAATAATGCGAATGAAATCGACGATGAATTTGGGCATTCGAACGCTTCACCATTACCAATCACTTCTCATGATGAAAGTCGGGGGTTTTTTAAAAAAAAATTAATTTACATACATTTTCATAATTTCGAAAGTAAAGATATTCGAAAAATAAACAATTGCACTTCTTTTAAAGATGAAACTGATTTCCTTTGTTTTTTTTCTCGTCGCTTTGATTGTTCTATGTTTAATATGCATTATTTCTATTGCCAAAGAGGATTTTGAATGGAAGATATTGACGTTTGTTTTTTAAAATAATAAAATGGGCCATTTGCTTTGCAAAGAACGTCCATTTTTCGGAAGGAATTTCCAGTCTGAAAGATTTTGAGACATTCGCAGATGATGGAAATTTTGCAGCATATAGAGAAATAGCCGACTGAAATGAAACTTTCTGTATTAAGGATCGTAATAAAATAACGAAGAGGAGACAAGAGGGAGGGGCAGAGATAGCTTGATGGAGGAGTTATCCGTGACCTAAATATGAGCGGATATCCGTAGAAGTCATTCCTTAACGGGAATATTTTTTAAAAATTTTATGCCATTGCTGTGAAAAGGAAGTTTTTTTTCCTGGCTGATAGGCTTAGTTTCGTCATCTCACTTTCCTTTAGCATCTCCCGCCCATTGGCTATTACCATATGAAAGTGCATGCTTATGACATATGATGCTTGAGTTGCATATGCGTAATTCTTTCTGGATTCATTTTACTTAAAGATCCCATAGGTCAGCAAAAATTCTTCAACTAAAGTTGTATGTTTTCAAATGACCCTTTAATTATATTTAATTATTATTTTTTATTTAATTTCGTTTCAAATGACCCTAAATATTATTTTTTAATATTAAAATTGACTATGACAATTGTGTAATCGGTCTTGAAAAAGGGATTTATTATAGATATGCCCACTGAACGTTTACCATCTCCGCAACTCGTCAACACATCTCCACTGGATTTGGAGCAACTCGCAGCAAATTATAAAGGTATTAAATATTAATTTAATTTTTTTTCGCATATTTTTTATGGATTTCCGAGTTCAATTGTTTGTTGTTATTTTTATATTTGAAGTCACTTTACACTTCTTATTCTTCATTATCGAGCATATTTTATTTATTTATTTATTTATTTATTTATTTATTTATTTATTTATTTGTTTATTTATTTATTTATTTATTTATTTATTTATTTATTTTTTGATAAACTCTTCGGCGCTGTTTTTTAGAGTTGAGATTTATATGAATTAACGGGAACGAAACATGTACCTCAAAGATAATTGATTATTTAAAAAGTGTTAATAGAGAAATAAATAGTCAAAGAGGTTATGATTTAGCCTTATTTCTATGCATATTTTTTGTACTTTAATAAACATAGAATTACAGGTTATGCATTGATGAATAGACTTTTATTCGTTGCTGATAGTTGTCCACCAATGCGAAAAGAGGCACTTCTTATGTTAATCAACTATGTTGTTGAGGTTTTTTTTCATTCTTTTTTTTCATTTGTTATGAAAAGGGCTATGGTTGTATCGGTTAGGTAGCGAAAATAAGTTGAATAGTAGTAGAGAACGTTTGTTGAGTGAACGGTAGTTGGATTTGACTATTCGACGAACTATGATTCATACTGAAAATGCTTACTGAGGTGGAGGGTTTTTGGTTTCAATATTCAAAGGAAGTTAGAATTTTTTCAGCGAAATTTTCCGATATTCGATTTGGTTGTTTACATTAAAAATTGAGTCTGTATTCTTATCTTTCAGCAGTGTTTACAGGCTTGGCATGTATCTTTCATCTTAAAACTCTCAGAGTATGTTAATTGAGGAGGGAGATTTTTTATTTATTTTCAGAACACCGTAAATGTGCCGATGTATATGGCGGCATTCAATCGTTTGGATGCGCTGAAGGCGACAACTGGTGCGACATCTCAAGAAGGTCAGACTAATGGCCCTACCTCGGTACAATCAGGTCTACCGCAGTGTGACTCGCAGTGGATCGAAACAACGAACGCTAAGGCACAAGCGAGGCTCGAAATGCTCTCGGCTGATTTTAAGCGTCAGAAAGATGAGGGCGTTAAGGTAGAATTCGGCATCCAATTTACAGCAATGGGAGTTTAGTTGTGCAGGATGAGATCCGCATCTTTATTATTGCCTGCGATAAAATATACGTGAACCTTACCTCTACACTTTTCGCCGCACTATAAAAGTAAATACCTTTTAAAATATTTTCTGTCGTGATGACAAAACAAGAAATGATCCTTTACGAAAGAGGTGATAACTGGAGATCGTTCTTAGTGAAAGTTCGGGAAAGCTAAGATGGTCTTATGCCGATCGATGTTTATGTAACATATCAGTGATTTAATTGAATTGATCGGAAGAGTGGTCATAAACAGATTGAAAGGAGTCATGGATTCCGTTAATCTCCTTTACTCTGTGCATATATATGTCGCTTCCACTTCTCCTGCCCCTTCCCCTTCTCCCATCTGTGCTTTATTTTAATCCAAAATATTATTCAGTTTATTTCAGCTGTAAAATGTGATGAATATTTTGCAGGAATCAACACGACGTGCAATGGACGATCTCTTCCAGCAGCAAATTCAAATGGGTCACATTCAGGATGCGGTCAAGCTTTATGGGCGTGGTATGCGTGAGTATTGCACGTCGACAAAACATGTCATTCAGGTTGTTTATAGTTTCGAAAATATTCATATTTGATGATCTATGAGGCAGTTATAATAATTGATGCTATATGCGGCTGAGTATATTCAGCGAGGATGTGAGAAAAGAGCTAGAAGACACTGAACCGATATTCAATGATAGCAATGATCATTCATGCTATATCTCTAGCAGATACAATGCTGGTTATAAGTAGAAAGTTTTTTATGGGTTTGTGCTTCATTTTTCAAAACAGCCGACATTTAAATATGTTGCTCAGTTTTATTATACTAGTCGGACATCAGGTAAGATGAGCTGTCACGAAGTTTAGCCGTTATTGTTTTAATTATAACTATACTTGGGTTTGTGTGATGCGTTTCTTGTAGTAGCAAAATTTCAACATCACTACTCAGCGGATTTAAAAAATGTCAACTCTTATCTGTTATAGAAACTTTTTGCATTGATTATCTGTCGTAATTGACAGATGCTATGATAAATCATATGCAAATTTTTATCTTTTTTTTTTTTTTGATGAATGAGAATAATAAGTTATAAGGTTGAGATAAAGGTTGCAAAAAGTTTAGATGTTGTTGAATTGGATTGAAGTGACGATACATCTGTCACAATGGCATCGAGTTGAGCCACTTATGACGCAAGTCGAAAGAGCAATAAGTATGTTTCATGTTTTTTAATGTTTCCCTTTGTTTTTCATTGATTTGTTTTTCCTTTCTTTTTATTGGTGTTTCTTGCATTGAACGACGTATCTGAGAGTGGATTCAACTACCTTTGATTAAGCTGTGATGTAAATTGTTTTGTGTTGATTGTAAAAGAAGCATTTTTAGAAACGATGAAGGATTAGACTGATCTGCGACTTTCATTTCTTCTCTCACTAGAGTACAGATAATTTCGAAGAGTGCCCGGTATGGCGATGGCAAAAAGATTTTATAAGATGCTAAAGGAGGTCAGATGAAGCAGCATTTAACGTTCTCGACATAATGAAATTCCCCACCATCAGATACCTTTCTTGAAATTTTATTTGTAAGATCGTAAAACTGGCTATGTAAAAGAAAAGGGGTTAAGGAAAATGTTTTATTTATTTATTTGTTTTAACGTCTCGAGGTGGGAAAGCATAAAATTATGCGAATTTAAACAACAAGAGCGAGCAAAACATTTGCAAAGCTATTAAATATTGAATCATATTAAAATGATGGGAATTTGGTGTGTAAATTTTTAGATGAAGCGGTGGAGTCGGAGTCAGTGGCGGTATCGTCGACGGCACGCGTGGGTCGATACGCAATGAATGCATCGCAAACGGCTAGTAAGAATATGAAGGAACTTATCGAGACATCGAAAGCGAAGATCGCCGCAGTGATTGCGTTATATGGCTTAAATTCGAAAAATTTCAAAGCAGTTGCCGAAAAGTGCCTTCAGGTTGTTTTTTTTTTGGGTGGAGGGGGGAGGGATTTAACGATGAAACTGAAGAAATTTTTATAGAAAAGAGAAAGGGAGGGTATTGGCTGAGATGTGGTTTATTTTCGAATGTTTTGTTCGATGGCGGTTAAGGTGACTATCAAATTAGTGGATTGCAGTCGTAGTAATCTAAATTAAGTAAGATTTGAGAAAGCAAATATCTACGTATTTGATCATTCATCGTAAGATCTTTGAAAATTTCAACTAGCATCGAGCAATATCACAATAATTTTGTGGCTGATATCTCTGAGCGACCATATTGCAACCGGAAAGGATTCAGAGGAATAGTCAGAAGAGAGATGGAAGTGAAGTATTAGGTATTGTAACGTTTAGCTAAGTCACTTTTCAGGTTTTTTTCTGTGTAGATAGCGAAGGTGATATATATTTTTGTTGGCTAAGAGTGATAGATTATTTAATTTAGGGTTATTAATTGTTTTTTCATGTATTTTTGATGATTTAAAATTTTTGAAATTAGTTTTTATGAGCATATAGATTGTCCTTTTCGCTTTTTCCCTCCTCTCCAATCGTTACATTCCCCTTTCTCAGCTCTTTCCAAGAGGAATTCTTCGTCATTTGTAGCAGCACTTTTTAGAAGTACACGTTGAGAATAACCTTTTTTTTTAAATTAATTTTTTCTTCCTTCATCAGAGTTTCTTTCTTATATGGGTAAATTGATTCTTAAAGATTGAGTAAAATATTGCAAATGTATTAAATATTATTATTGTTTTCAGATTGATTTGGATTATTTCGATTATCCATCTCTATTGTGTGCGAAAGATATTGCTATATTTGGCACATTTTGTGCTTTGGCAACATTTGAACGAAGCGAATTGAAGGAGAAAGTTTTGGCTAGCGCACTTTTCAGAAAATTCCTCGAATCTGAGCCAAAATTAGTGGAATTACTGCAGAAATTTTGCAGAAGTGAATTTGGCACATGTCTTGATATAATGGAAGAGGTTTGTGGAATTTTTGATCACTTTATATTTGAAATCTTGTTGCTAAGTTTTTGTTGATTGTTTCTATTCGTTTTATTAATCAGGTATTTTGCTGATTTCTTAGTTGATTTTATTGATCATATTTTGCAGCGAACTGTTTCAGAAAATATATTGGGCGAATGATTGAGGTGAGGGATGGATAACAGTGGGCAAATGATTATGGTAATAATGCACTTTACAATCCTTTATGAGCTTTCGATTCCGTTTTTTTTTTTTTGGTTGGGAAGGAGGGGGAGAGTATGGGAGGGGATCATTTCCTTATTGAAATCTATCTTCATTGGCTTTAAAAATGAAAAAAAAAAAAAAAAGAACGTTTATAAATTGCTTATTCACTTTAATAGTTTTGCCTCTCCTTATCAACCAAATTGGCTATCATAGTGGAATCGGAACTTTTCAATTCATTTATCTCTCATTCCATCATATGCAAATTGAATTTATGGATATGAGAGCACAAGTTTTTCAATATAAATTAACAACTAAATGCCAACCAATGGGCTTATATGTTTACTGTTACTGTATTCTAGCACAATTCATTGCAATATTATGAGTTTTAAGGTACGCGATCATCTGCTTCTGAATATGTATCTCTCTCCGCACGTCAAAGAAATCTATCATCTAATCAGGCGTCGTGCAATTGTGCAATATTTCACGCCGTATGCGGTGGCAGATATCAGTCATATGGCTGAAGTGTTTCGCGTCACTGTTCAAGAGGTGCTTCAATAAGTATTAAGCTAGCACTTTGAGTCTGCTTTGGGGATTGAGTGAAACCTAGATTCATAGATCAGTGGTTAAATGAGAAACCTAGATCCTAAAATTTTCATGTTTAAGTTTGTATTGATGGTTATTATAATGGGATAAATTGGGATAAATTTGGCAATAAACTTCAATTTCAGAAATAGTTGTTTGCATTTTAAAGTGCTGAAAATTTGCATAAATGCAAAGTCTTTTATAGCAATCGGATTGCATTCTTCGTCGATTGAATTGGAAAATAACCTTTTTTTTTGCACGAGTCTCGTTCAGGCGGTTAGATGAATTAATATTGGAATGCGTTGATTTGCGTATTTATTGTCTGTTAATAGTTTATATGGTCGGCCAGTGTGAAAAGCGTGCATTGTGTTTGCCACTTGGGTGGCATTTTTTTTAAAGTTTTGACCGTTTGAGAATGTTTTAATCATTTCGACGATCTAGTATTGGAAGTAAGAATTTTTCTTTTAGATGGAAGATGAATTAGTACAACTGATAGAAAATGATGACATAAATGCAAGGATCGACTCTTACAATAAGATACTTCGTGCAAAGAATCGTGATCAACGATCTGCAACATATACGGAGTGAGTTTCGTTGTTTAGATTTAAAGACATAAAATATATATATATATATATATATATATATATATATATATTTAAGTGTCTGTATATTTATATATTTATACTTACATTTATATTCATATTTATATTTGTGCTTAAATATGCACTCATTTTGCATAATATATATGTAACCCAACTATTTATTTACTTATTTGTTTATTTATCTATTCAAATATTTATATATGCGTAGAGAGGAAAAGAGAGCTGTAGTTGTGGATGTTTATCGAAAATATCGAAACTTAGGAAGAAAATTACATCCTTTTTCGCTTATGAGGAATTTTTGCTCAACCATTCCATATATGTGAAGATATTTGTGACCAGTTCGTGCAGAATTTAGAGCATGATAGGAAGCTAGTATTTAAACCACAGTGTTTTCTTTCTTCTTTTTTGGTGCTGCAGGATAATTATATGTTAAAAAATAATTGTGCTATAAATAGTTTTTCATTATAGAATAATTCAATTATGTGTTATAAAATAGTTTTGCAATGAGGCGGTTATTTGTTATAAAATAATTATGTGGGCATATTTATATAAAGTCGAATATTATTTTTACAGAGTGTTGAACGTTGGTGAATCTTTGAACGAACGTGTCAATGCTGTAATTTTACGTGCGACTGTGCATGAGGCACAGATTTGTATAGGTCATTTGGATACTGGTTCAAGGGGTCGCAGACGTCCAGCACAAGGACATACGATGGTCGACGAAATAGGTTTTTACTTTTCTTTTTTTTCAAGCTTGGAAGTTCAACTTTTAGTTGTTGCCTATTGCTACTTACAGAGTGCATAACGATTGGACCTCTACCGATTTGTAGAAATTTGTCATTCCTAAATTGTGATTTAGCTAGCCATAAAATGTACCTTTCAGTTTTTGTTTGTTGAAGTCATTGGAAGGGAGGGATAACAAAATTTTCGTTGCGCAAACTTCGTCTTTTTTGATTTTATTCTCCTTTTAGGGACTCATTATCATATTTCAGGTTTTTAGTGATTGTGGCTTCAAAAAATTTTTGATGAATAAAAAGTCGCCTTGTTTGTTTTTTTTTCAATAAAGGCAAACCATCGAAGTTTGACTTTAATTTTGGTATGTGTATCATCTCATATTATTCTTATTGTTTGCACTTTAAAATTCTCGTTTGCAAGAAGGTTACTTGCAAAGTTGATGTTATAGGTGGTATAGTCGATGGTTCTGGATGCTCCTCGTCATCGGGATCACAGGCACAAGGTTTGTCAATTATGTTCATCGAAATATATTTCATCTAAATTTTACTTATTTCACCAGTTGTGTTCTCTGAATGAGAAGCAAAGAAGCGTCGTATCCAAGGAGTGTACATCTTTTATCATGTGCTCATAAGACTATAATAATCCACTGTTTCTTTATGAGCCTCAACAATGTGAGTAGGTTTATTTTAGTTTTTGTAAGTTGTTTGTGTAGACTGTACTGGCCACACCGAAGACGAGTGGCTTTGAGAATAATTTCAGGAGGTGCTCGTGGTGTGTTCTCTCGGCTTTTTGGCTCAGGTCGCACTGGAGGAGCAACGTCGGGTGTATCTCAAGCAGCGGAACCGGATAGCTCAAACGAGGTTCGATTCGAGCAAAGATCACATTTTACCTTCGGGAGGGGGGAGGGCAGTGGTAAAATAAACTTTGAGTGCTGAGAAAATGATGAATTTGTGACGAGGCGGAAGAGAGAGAGAGGGAGGGATATTGTACGATGTGATCCCGGAATCTTATGTACGATCAGTTTATTCACTGATGATTACTTCACAATATCTGGAATATTTAATTGCTCTCATAAAAGGCACAGTTAAGCTGAAGAAACATATTACAGAAGCAATTTTTGTGATGTTGTCTTCTGACTTTCATCTCTCAGGATTATGCGAAATTTGTACAGATATTTCTATTACTCACAAACAAAAAAAAAATATTTGCATTGATACGTCTCCGGTATGGTCTCAATTTTTAAAGTATTCGGAGCCTTATTTAATCTCAATACAAATCGGCGATTAAAATTTGTGGTCACATAGCGTTTAGAGCTCATTAAAATTATTTGCCGTGATGACGAAGAGCACAATTGCAGCTCTCCAGTAGGTTGATCTCCGGATCCGGAACTGCGACGATCTTGAATTTCCAAACCCGGAAAGCATAGAGTGGGTGTGCTCAGAGACCAAGTTTGAGTCCGATTGACCAGCTAAATCTGATTTCTATCAGTCATTACCTGAATTGATTTCGGGCAATTAGGATGTCTGTTTATTGTCTAAGAGAAATAATTGAATGATGCTTTTCGAGTTTTCCATTCTTAAAATGTTTGTATTATGGTGAACATTACTGCATTTAGGACTTTATGCTTTCTTAACTGTTTTTTTTCTTGCAGCTGTATTGATTGAAATTAAGCGTCTACGCAATTTCAGGTCCCAATAGCGAAAAGTTTAACTCCGGAGCCGCCAAGCATTCCAGGATCAACAAGTGTGGAGGAGACTGTTTCAATACAAGGGGCAGTTAGTGATGTTCACACCGAAAGGGGATCTTCTACAGAGGAGCAGCATCCTCCTCCCGTTCCCGGGCTTCTCAATCCTGAATCGTCGCCGAATAGTGAGCGTCATATTGCAGACGAATAAAGGCATCGTTATCGGATGTGATCGTGATCGTGTCGAGCGAATCTACGATTCAGTAGAAACAAAAAGATATGGGAGGAGGGTGGGAGAGAGGACATCTGATCGGCGGAATTTCATTCTTTTTTTTTTTGAAATGAACTCACTCCCCCTAACTTGTTTGCTCAACACGAAGGTTGAATGATTTGTCAGGTAGCAATTTCTGGGAGATATGTAGGCAGGCAAGTATTGTTATGAACATAAAAAGTAAGTAATTGGTTAGTTCGTTTTTTATATGGGTGGAAGTGATTCTAAAATGTATTCTGAAATTGCAGTTACCTCGTTATGAATTTTTCAAAGAACGACCTGTAGAATTTTTTTTGACGTTTTAGAAAAATACTTTCTTCAGAAAAGTTGTATTTTTTTAAATTAAAAAGATTTATACTATTTAATACATATAAAACGTTCAGTGCCGAGCATTGTGTAGAAAAATTGAAAATGAGTGAAATTTTGCATTGAAAGCTTCATCTTTTTTAGTGATTTTTAGATAAGTCGTTATTATTGTAGCATACATATAAGTGGAAAAAGTTGAGACGGTAAAGATTTAGAAGGAATGAAGATTTTTAATGTAAATTCGCTATCCTTTTGTATTTTTTTTTTACAAGAAACTGTCACTGTTTTGTCGTTTTGTCTCTCTATGACTGTATTGGTTGCAAATTTACTTCATATTGTGTCGGATGTAAGCGAAGGGCAGGTGGTCGTTAGCCACTTCATTAGCTTTTAATTAGCTTTTTCATTGTCGTTACCGCTTTGTTGCTCTCATCGTTTCATTTAATAAAAGAACAACAGGATTATGTTTTAGGGATCATGGGAAAGAAAGGGGGGTGGGGATAATTTTTGGATAGTACTCGTGAATGCATGATTATATCATTTGGGGTGTTTACACATTTTGTATTCTCGCGATGATGTCATAGTTATATGAGAGCAGCTTGTTGATGGCATAAATAAACGTGTAACAACTTATCAGGTCGATGCAAAATGCTTTGCAAGTTTTTTTTTTTTGCTACTGAATTTCGATTGGCCAATTTGGTGTGTAATGGTGTTTGCTTGTTCTGGGCACTTTTTTCTTGGCTGAATAACGCCTAATATTAGTGCTCATCGATTGAAATAAATTAAAAATGGATTTTTTTCCTCTTTTTTTTTCGCATAGCATAAGATGATGGATATCTACGAGGATCAGATGAGGCGTCGAGTATTTGAATGGGAGATGGTTTATAGGCAATACTATAATGGGAGCAAACGACATACTACGATATATGATGTGATTCATCAAGGGTGAAGGAGGCGACAATGCCATTGACAATGCGTGTGGGCTATACTACAATTTATCGGTTACAAGTGTTTGCTAACTGAAATTTTCACTATTTGTAGGCATAGAAGAAAATTTTTCTCTACCAGCTTCAGAAGTTTCTAATTTGCAATGGACCAGTTAGGGATTTTCCCTACATTTGCGTATTATAAAGGGTTTTATAGCCTCAGGCTTATTGTTTTGAGTAGGTTGATCGATATTCAAATTTCTTCCATATTCCACTCTATGATTTTCTCATATATTTATTTGTTGAAAAATTGTCGGCGAAATATTTTCATCTTTTGATTTTATTTCTTTCAAAATACACCACATAATACGTCTGTTTATTATCTATCACTATGTCTTTAGTATCGCCATTCATCTCTCTAAATAAAAAAAGCAAGTTCATAAAAGATTCAGTGGTAAATTGGCTAATTTGACTCATATCTATTTTCAAAAGATGCTTATAAAAGTTTCAGCCAGAACTATTTTCCTTCAAAAGAAAAGTTTAATATTGGAAACTTAAATTTTGTAATCAAGGTTGTCAAGTTCACTGATAGGCGAGAAAAGCGATTACGGTGTAGTCTAATGGGTAAGGTGCTCGACCCATGTCGGGAGGTCGGAGGTTCGGCGCCCGCCAGGGGCGGGAGTTTTGTAAGATTTGTGGCATTCCGCGCTTAATTCCCAATCAGACTCCTAACCCTGCCTAGTCATTGAGAGTTTAGTTCCCTCAAAAATCAGTTGTAATTGCTATGAGATTTGTGGGCTATCGAATAGATCGAACTGGGTTGCATTGGATTAAATTGAATCTATCAAATAGTACATGGGTTCGACCTCTACATGGCTCAGAGGGCTTCGCCCACATCCTTGTACCTCACAAGTGTAGGAGAGACTTCGCCCCACCCCTTATGTAAGACGCACGGCAGAGGAACCGCACCCAACTTCCCAACCTCCGCAATCTCAATCGACCGCTTTAATCCTCGAGCCAATTCTGCCGCGCAATCCATCTCATTTCCACCCGTGTTTGTATCTCATAATGAATTTGTCATATTTCATAGTGAAATGGTCACAATCCCCTAGCTTGCTACCCTATATATGACACACGAGCGATTTGTGCAACGAGTTCACCTCGAAGAGTACTCTCCTAGATACCAAACTGGCGGGGAAAGCCCACAAATGTGAGAAATTGTGAGGGTGGAAAATTTCCCTCGAAATTTTCAGCACACTTTTCAGCACCATACACCATACTGACACCACCATACATACCCGTATATGAATGCATATGTAGAATGGTTATAATATTTAATTTCTATTTTTTCAATATTTTCTATTTTAATAGAATTTTTTAATACTAAATGTCTATTCTCATAATATTTTATATCTATTTAACACTCAATCCTTGAAATGCCAGTTATAAATATGGGATCTTTTTTTCTGATTTATTAAATCATTGAGATGATCAAAATCTCTGCTTAAACCATCATCATACAATCGTTTAGTTCCCATCAGTATATAATTCGTTCAGAGTGTGATATTATCAATTTTGAGCAATAGTTGTCACTGATATAAGATAAGAGATCGAATTAAGAATGCAAGGATTTTATAGTATCTGCCCTTTGCGTTTACCATATGAAATATCTCGAAAAGGTAAGGGCGAGTCATTGGTGAATAACGTAGCCGGTAATTTTATCTTCCATATAATGGAAAATTAGAGCTGGAGCTTCTGCTTTGGGTTGGAGCTTTGCATTTCCGGCTATCACTGCAATATTTAATCTTTTTTTCTTGCATATTCTCATTAAGGCAATAGTATTTTTATTGTTACGTCTATTTTATTGGTGTTGAATGAATTTTTTCCTCAACACTCATATTTGAAACGATTTTCATTTTTAATCTAATTTTTTTTTTTTTTTTGAAAATTAAATAATATTAAACAAACGTTTCTACAGTTCACTTTTGAAATTCGCATTTTTTAAAATTCGAAATAATTCTATCAACTTTATAATTTCATTATGTTTAAAAATTGAAATAAAAAAAACCTAAAAAAATGACGTGCTTCTTATAATAAATCTTTATCAAGGAAGTGAAAAGAACTTAAAATCAAAAACGAATTTTACGGCTACAAATCTATCCGTTTTACGATTATTTATGTTGAAAGTGTTTTCAATATAGTTGTTGATTGATGAAATTAGCGTTTGATTATGAGTGTTTCTCAATATTAATTACGATTGACGTAGATTATGCTACTTTGCTAACATCAATATTGCTACGTTGTTTATGATTTCTTCATATTAAAAGCTACGAAATGATGCAGTCGAAAATGAGCATAACCTAGTGGGAAACTGTAAAGTTAACGGTAAAACATAATAATTACGAGTTTTTTTTTATCTATCATGTGATTGGGTACTAATTTTATAAACGCGAATGTCTAATTCAATGTGTTTTGGGAATGTTCCTTTTCAGAAAAATATAATAATTAGCGAATGTTTTAAACTTCAAAAAAATGCGATATGCATAGTTGACCATCGAAACTTTGCATTATTAAACATACTATTCTTATTATTAATTCAAAGATATAGTGATTATTCTCTTTTGTACTTTTAGGCATGTGCATTTTCAGAATTTGACAGGCAACTTTAATGATTTAGAAAAAAAAAAGTGAAGGATAGTGCAATAAAACTTTGCAATGATTTAGCATATCAGCAGGATACTCCTTATATAATATGAATTGCAAATGCAATGAAAATATGAACGAATCAAGTTGTAAGAAATTGATTAAATTTCATTTTGTAAAATTATTATTTCATTTAAAATAATCGATAATATATTTTTTCAATTCAAAAATATTGCCAAAAATATTTGTCGAAAAAAATCATAGGATGAAATCATCAGAAAATCAACACCAAAATTAATTCTTTAGAAAATGAAGACCAAAATTATACAAAATTTCATCAAGGAAATTTTTGACATTGTTTTAATTGTGTTAGAGTTCTTTTTGCTCTCGCCTAGAAAATGAAATATTGATGAGCATTAAGTTAGGCAAATATAGGCACATTTGTTTGTCGAAAGCATATTGGCTTACTGATTTAAAGCTTAATATTACTAATGAATTGATATTGATGGGAACATAATTTAATGTATAGAAATAGGATAAGAAATGAAGCAATTGCTTGATCGTTTGAATTTTGTCAAGTTTTCGTTTCATTTCTTTCCAAAAAAAAAAAAAAAAAAAATTCTCTAAAGTAAAATTCACATGTGAAATATTAATAGTAAATTATAAGAGACGTAAAATTTGAGCGGAAAACATAACCATTAAAGCAATAATGATTATTAATAAACTGGCAATTAACCAAAGTTTAATAGATACATTCAATACAATCGTGGAAATTGAAATGAGCTTCTAATACATATAAATGATTGCGTGAATAATCGAATCTGTGTGATAAATACTGCGGTAAAGATGTTGACGAATGAAGACCATAGTAGATGTTTGCTTTCAATATGGAAGATAATAAGTAAAGGAATGTGGCTATTTCCATGAGCTGCGAATTTAAATATTTTAATGAATATAACATTAGCTTTTCATTTATTTATGCAAAAAAAAACGAAGCGTTTCATTGAGAAGAAATAATTTGATGAACTTTTTAGCTTAAATTTTTGAAATTTTTGAAAACTTAATTAATCATTTTTGCTTTCAAATATTTTTTTTTTTTATTTAGTAAACTTTCGACGAAATAATGGATCTGTTTACGTTATAGAATTCATAATTATGCTATGAAATTGTTCGCAATAGAAAAACAAAACTGAAAAATATGGCGGAAACGATAATGTAATATACTCTGTTGTAAATGCAATTTAGCACAATTAAACAATTCCCTCTTTTCTCTTACTCTAACGGCGTAGAATGTACCCTCAATAGTTGGAAAAATTAACTGTCTTTTATTGACGCATTTATTCATGGATATGGATTTTGAGGACTTGATAAAAGCGCTTTCTAAAAATTCATCTCTATTATACGGCTACCAACTTCAGAACCTAGTATGGGCTGAAGCTTATGCTTGAGTTATGTTTAATAGTGCTATTAACGGTTTAGCGCAAATGAAGAGGCTAACATTTCGGCTCTCTGATGTCTATCCTCTACAACTGCAATTAGTGGACATCGGATTCTCTCAAAAAACTCGTCTATAGTTATATAATTTTGCTTTTCGGCTCTCAGTCATCCCTGCGTAGGTGAAGTAACAAGTCAGGTTATGGATGTGCGGACAAGCAGGTGGCCAGGTAGGTGAGCAAGAAGGCGGCTACAGGGACAAACAGACAAGCGAACACATGCCGTCACCGGCATGACGTCGCCATAGTACCCTTTGAAAGTAAATAGCGAGAGTATGAAAAAAGAAGTGAAAAATATATAAGCAACAATAATTTGAATTCAATTTATTCGATATAACTTTGAGAAAATTTATTCGATCGCAAGTGAAGTACAAATTGTTGACTTATCTATTGGCGTCATTTATCTAGGCAACATAAAATTCATCCGAGAAAAAAATTTTTTAAAATTATATTTTTTTATTCGACAGTTTCCTCCTTAATTTTTTCAATTATTAATTATGGCACTATTAGAAATTCATAGAATTCATTTTTCTAGCTTGAAATTTTTAAAAATTTTCCCGATGCAAAAGATGAGAGTGTCGAAGTGCGAAATAGGCGATGAGTACAGGTAAGCTAGATTCATGGATTTATGAAATAAATTCATCCACAATTTCCTCTTTTGCACCAATATAAATAGACCGATGCCATAGCTATGCCATCTGGTCTAGTAGCGATTTGAATCGATATAGGCGGGTTAATTTCAGTTAGAGTAAAGATTTTGTTAAAATTTTCTTAACACAAAAATGTGCTATATGCGAGTTGGCCCCAATATATGAAGCGTTGTATGATACGTATTGCAATGAGTAAAACTGAAAAGGCGATTACCATTCGAATCATATGTTTCCGGCCATTGAGGGCTTGCAATCTTTTTGCATATTAACTAGGCGCAGTATGTTCGAAAATTTCTCGTTTCTATAGGAAGATGACTTAATTTCTAGATTAAATTCACCGCTGCTTTATATTTCATATTTGAAAATACGAGGAAGGGAAAAGTGCCCTTTCCAATTACCTCTCAATGCTGTCTTACCTTCCCCATCATCTCGATTTCTGCATAAATGGTCATCATTTTATTGCTGATTGTCGTCCAAGATATATAGACGTTATAGTTTCTTCCTGAATATAGCGTGTTGCATTTCTCTTTACAATATAAATAACAATTTATTAGCTAATATATCCCCAAGCATATTCTTTATTACATTTCTTATTTAACAACGAAATTCTGCATTACAACTTTTGCCTTCTAGCGAGTAAGAGAGAGAGAGAGAAAGGGAGAGAGAGAAGAGAATGTAGTATGAAACTTATTGTACTATTGAGTTGTTTGTCGATGCGAGAGTAAAGTAGAAATCCCTTGTTAGCTATGATCGTTCGACGATTCTCAATGAGCTAATAAATGAGCAATCGAAATTGCTAGTTTGTTGGATCGATGAGTGGGCGAATCATTGTCGACAGGTGGATGCTGTTGTCACGGTGATAGATGATAGCTATAGCGTGTAAATCGCATGCGCATTTCTATGAATTGCGCTCTTCAAGGCACATTTATTCATATACACACATACATACATATGTTTCATTTAAATTTTCACACTTTTCAACGATTCATGCGTTTTTTTTTCAAAATTAATTCCACCCATTTTTTATGGATTACCTGTAATTCATTGCAACCTGGGTTTAGTGATTGTATCTATCTTTTGATTGTCATATTAATCTATAAATAGTAATTGAAAGTATCTATCGATTAGTTTAATAATTGCCAATAACTTTGGTAGCCTTTTAAACCGTTGATTTCAAATCACTATCGCTCGTTGATCAATACTATTATCTGTTTTTCATCTTTTTTTTGTCAATAAAATTTGCAGAAAGAATATAAAAAAATGAAATTTTGAGATATACAATTTCATTAATTTCGTCGTTTGGTTGTTGAAGTTTTTCACTGGTATATTACGCAAAGAGATGAAAAACGTTATAAATAAATAAATAAATAAATAAATAAATAAATAAATAAATAAATAAATATATATATATATATATATATATATATATATATATATATATATATATGCATAAGTGAGTGTGTCGTATTTGTGTCTGTGTCTGTGTCTGTAGGTATGTATGTATGTGTGTATATGCGTATGTGTGGGTGTACAAATGAGTTTTTGCTTTTGCGTCTGCATACGACAGTGTGAATAGTATATTTCCTCATAATTACCAACTTTTAATCGTATCGTTGAACTTTTTCTATAAATTTAAATAAAAGCATAAATTTGGAAATTATAACGCTGTCGAAACAAAGAGATACATATGTATTTGCCATTCTGTATTTCTTTGTGTCTGTCAAGCAGCAAACGGATAAATGCGAACTCTCACACAGACTATTTCCTTCGGCTTAGGTTGCTTCGTTTATGGTGCACTCATAATGTAACGCGTATCATGAACGTATAATATTAATAATTAAGGTAGAGCTGATTTAAGCATAATTATTATTTTTAAAGAGGTGGCTCGCAGGAATTGATCTAACCGACTATTTTGATCTAGGTCAAACTCAGAGATGACCAATGAAACGTTGATAATGATTCTGCTATTTGATGACTATTCTAATGACCAATTGATTGGTCATCGTACGATGGTCATCTCTAACTTTGAATCAAACAAAAATATTTAGCTTTAACAGAGGACGTCAGTGATATATTTGAAAAAACATATTGTCAAGCTAATGCCAGTTCTACTCTGATTGTCGACATTACATACTAATTAGGCGTACTGTATTATATGCGGTATTAGAACTAATGAGACGTAAGCAGAAAATAATAGAATGAGATAGCATCCGTATTAGCTCGATGGTTGAGCATTGCCATTGATGATCGCGAGGTTTTCGATTCGCTTTCGATCGCCGGTAAAGTTTTCATTGCTCATCAAATAATGCTTATGTTATGCGCAATCTTTTAGATATTCCGTTGAAATTGATGCAGTCGATCGGTCGTATTGTTTGTAATGAAATCATTGAACGCATTTGAATAATAGATTTGTGTTTCTGTTAGAGCTAGAGTTAACTTCTATGCATTGTTGGTAATTTTCCAATGGTACCAGGAATGTTAGAAGATGACAGTTGTGAATGATTGTGCATTAAGATGTTGGCAGATATTAAGGAATATTGACAACGTTGGCGAGTATATTAAAGTACATCAAAGATGGCAAAATTTATAAATGAATGTACGTTAACAAATGATTATTAATTTATATTTTCTTTTCCAGCATAAGTCGAAAACGCATCCAATTTCTTGCATCTCATCGTCGTTTAGAAGCAAAATCGTACTATGTCCTATTTCAAAATCACATTTTTTATTGAACCAATTTATATTGTTTCTGTTATTGCCTCCACAGACTCATCTTTTCTCTAGAAGCCTATGACCGAGAGACTTATCAATAAAAATATTCTTTTTTTTTTTATACAACTGATATTTGTCAACTCTTCATAGCCGCTATGGCATTGCAAGAACATTTACTCATTAATTGCATGAAGTTGGTAATATGTTTCAATGGGATAGAAGAAGATGGCGGAATGGAGCAAGGGTTACTCGCTTCTCATGAGAGTGACTATCAAAGAAAAGGTTCATAAAATAAAAAGCGAACTTTAAACGACTATACCATATTTGTTCTCTAGGCTAGAATCAACATGTTGCAATACTGTCCAAGAGAGAGATAGAGGAGAGGGAGGGGCGGTGTATAAGGGAGAGGGGTTAGGTACTTGGAAGCTTCATCGCGGCATCTTTCTTCAGCGTTCTCTTTGCCAACGCTTCTTTTCAGAGCACACAATGTGATACTAAACTATCAAAGTCTATTAGCTGACATGTTCATTTCTAGTTTATGATCTACTTCCCGAGTTGCCGCATTTATTATATTGATGAAAATAAACTTTTAATGTTTGAAAATTATTTGCTTCTATTTCAATTTTTCGACGAAAAAATGAAGTAATCGATTTTGATGAAAAGTGTTTTGAGGTTTTTTTTTCTTTTTTCTTTTCTTTTTTTTTTGCTGGAATAAGAAATGAAATTTGCGCACTGAATAATTAATATTGGATTGGTCAAATTTATTTTTTTTCCGTTGAACTTGATGAAAAAAAAATCGTACAGTGTTTCAAGAGAAATTCATTGAAAGTATTGATCGATCGTTTGATATTGAAAGAATTTTTTTTTTTTTGGAATTTTCCAGCAAAAATTTACATGGATGAAAAAAATTTTTTTCAGAAATTTTCTCGCTGAAATTTTTCATCGGCAATTAGCATTTACTCGTTTTTTTTTTCAAAAATTTGAAATCACTATGAAAAAATCGCACGCTGATTGTAATAAAAGCAAAATGATCAAAAACGATATTGGTCAAAAACGATATTGGTCTAATCAAAAACGATATTGGCAGTCATCTGCCTATTATATTGCAATCGCATAAAATGAATTTATTTATTTAGTATGAGGATCCTCGTTATTTAGTAAAACTTTTATTTTATTTTACTTAATTTCTCTCCACTTTACATTAACTTTTCTTCATTTCATCTTACTTTACCTTTACTCAAAAAGAGCCTTGCGTTCTTATATATCATAACACCTGAGAGCAAAGCGAATATAAAGTGCAACGCGATCGAATCTCAATAATCAAATAAGAGCGTACCTTTTAAAATATAATATTAGCAACTCTTTCATCATGTGAATAGCACGATAAAAACTTTTAATTCATACTTAGTTAAGTTTGCTCTGAGGTAGAAAGCGTCACATGAGGTTTAGCAAAATACAAAAGAGAGTGATTTGTGACAGGTAGCAGCATAGAACTTTCCCATTTATCCTTAATCCCTCTCCTTATCCGCATAGATCCCTCGTGACGTCATATTTTCCGTGAATCGCTAATTATTGCTACATTATAATTACATAGTTATTCATCAAAGCAATTATGTAAGAAAGTAATAGTGATCATTCAATATGGCTATCACAGATTTTTTATTTTTTATTTATTTTTTGATCAGAAAAACTCAAGTGAGAGATGAATCTAGTGAATTTCATCTATATACAGATAGACTAAATATATAAATTTAAATTCAGGTGGAACACCTTTCATTCCCACTCATGGTAAATTCCTCAACTAATGGGAAAATGTAGATTTTTTTCTATCACAGCTGCGTGATACCACTAACGTTGTTGATGTTCTTATCATATGTAGATTTTTTTGATGTAATTGTTCTCCGGAATAAATTTGAAAAGGTTTGTAAGAAATATATCAAACTATTCGTAAACAGCAGACTATTTACTTATGCAGGATCGTATTCAATTGTAGTCTTTGAAAATTGTATGTATTGCTTAAATATGATATTTCCATTGTAGTGATATTTCCACTTTCAAAAAAAAAAAAAAAAAAAAAAAACTCTTAAAGATCGTATCTATTAGAGAGTTGAGACGAAAATGCTGAAAAAAAATTTTTTTGAAAAGCGATCTTCGATTTTAATAAAACAAATTTATATGCGAAATTTGAAACGCATAAAAAATTTAATGCTACGGAATGGGATAAAATGATATAGAATAGAGTAGAATAGAATAGAATAGAACAAATTAGAATAGAATAGACCGGAATAGAATAGAGTTATAATGAAAGCATTGCAATCTTAGAGCAGTTTTTTTTTTCATCTTCGAATGTACTGAATACGCTTAAAGAGAAGTTAATATCGTTTTTGGGAAATCGTCGTTTCGCTGCACGTTTTTTTTCAATCATTTTACTTTTTGATATTTTGTCATAGCTGAAGAAAAAAAAAATTCGAATCCATGGTAGTCGTTTATTTTTCACTGTCATGAACAATTCTCACAAATGAATAGATATCTTATCATGAAAATGATATTTTAGAGTCGCCTTTACATTACGATGAATTATATCATTATTGAGATAATTACAATTGTCCTTATTAGATGTGATGAGTTACATTAACACTTCATCTATCAATGCTAACATTAGATTAGCATTGATTAGGATGCTAGGAGGCGTAGAACGGAGGTGGAGAGCGGCGTGGGGGGGGAGGGAAGGATTAAGGCGTTAGTGAGTTGGGGGAGGGTGACGGGGGAAATTCTGGAAAGGGGAGTAACACAAATGAGGATTGAATAAGAAATATGATAATATTTAGTATGACGAAATAGAACTTTGTTTTTGTCTCCTGTTTACTAGAAAATGTCTTTTTCTATCGTTTTTTTTAACTCAAAAAAATTGGAAATTTTTTTTCTTCCAATATTTTATGTTATCTCCATAATCGGCGATTGTTTATCTCCTTTCTTTTATTTTTTAATCAAGGTTTATTTATTCCAACGAAAGCAATGTAATTGATTTATTCGAAAGGTAGAAATTATATTATCTGAATGAATTATGTGGATTACCGTTGGCGAATATTTTCAAAAATCTTCTCTTATATAATCGGATACTTGTCATTTATAAATTTATATGGTATGCAACAATAATTATATCCGCACTTATTCTTATTTATTTACTGAAATTTACTAATTTATTTAATCAATTTACTAAATTTTGCAGTAAAGTTACTAATATTCTCAAGAATCACAAATCCACTTAGATGCTAGGCAATATTAAGAGCGATTACTTTATCACTTTTGCTAAAATCTTATCGATGAGTTTTTATGATTTCATACGCTTCTTTTAGAAATTACATGAAAGCATTTTATGAGAATAGATTCAGCAAAAAAAAAAAAGAATCGGCGAAAAAAAGTTGCTCACTAGGATAAAAAAGCGGTTACGAATATTGGCCAAGAGAAAAAAATGAGCCAAGGGAAGCAATTTTCTCTCTCTCCATATATATATATATATATATATATATATATATATATATATATATATATATATATATAAAAGTTGACTTATAACTAAATATTTTTGAGGTAAATGTTGTGAAATTTCGAAAATGACATCAAGAGAATAAATTTAAAATTTTGTTTTGGGAAAACATATTTATTGAGCTGAGCATTATAATATATAAATCTAAAATTTATGAAGAGTACACTACAATTATATTATTATTTACGACGTGTGAAATTAGCTCATTTCTTGAATTTCATTACAGGCAAACAGGGTTTATAAAGGGAGAAGGGGGGGGGGTTAGGAAATGGAAAGGTAGGAGTGAGAAAGAGAACGAGAGAGGAGGCGTGGATAAGGAAAAATTTAATTGTATAAAACTCATTTTTCAAAAAAGATTAAAAAAAATTCTGAAAATGAGCAACACATTCATGAGAAACAAAAGAGCTATTTGATGCTTTCAGCTATAAACATGTGAGTTCATTTTCTTTTCAATTTTATATTCAAAAAAAAAAAATGCGTGCATGAAAATTTATCTGCTATGTTCTATGATCTTCTCGAATTATTTTTTTTTTTCGCTCTCCATTTCAATTTATATATTTTTCTATCTCTTATTTTCTGAATGAATTTTTTTTCCGCAATTTTAAAATTTTTTATGTCAGCAAAGAGATTTTTCAACATCCTTTCATTTAAGGCATATTTTTTTTCATAAATAATGAGCCAATGAAAGTATAATTTAAATAAATCTTAAAGCGTATTTACCTTTATTACCTTAACTACATGATTATTTAAAATTCATATGAAGCACTGCCGCATATTTTCTCTTAGAAAGGAAATAGCATGAAAGATTACTTATTTACTGAATAACTTAGTTACCTAGTTGTATTACTACATTGTAATACTAGTTTTAATTGATATTCTTTCTATAATGCATGCGTTTCAATTAAATTCTCTTAATCGGTCTCGTGTATATTTCATTTTTTCCAGACGACTATTGACTATTTTTTAATCATTAAAAAGTTTAAAGGACAATATAGCGCTTATATATAATGTTTTTTTCTACATTCTCAATGAACGTTTCATTTTATTTCTGTCACAGTGCACTCGGTTTCTTACGTTGCAAAGATATTCCAATGTTCCTGCTGATTTGTATTTTAAATTTATCGAATTTATGAGATTTTTATTGAGAAAAGCAATAATTTACTGATAAAAGTGATAATGAATGATATCATAAATGATAGGAAGTTCTCACAAATATCATTTTATGTAATTGCTTTATCAGAACTTTTTCTCGAGTGATATAATCTTTGAAGTCTTGAAAAGTCGAGATTTATAATCACCTCTCTGGTTTTATCTCTCGTGATCGCCAGAAATATGTATGCCATTTTTAATATGTGATATATAAATTCAAATAAATTCCACTCACAATGTAGAAGCGTTAGTTGATCGTATCAACTTTAGAACAATACTTCATTCAAGCCTCAGTAGCTTATCACTAGCCAAATGTGCTGTAATTACTCTAGAAACAAAACGAATATTTGTATTAACGGCATTTATAATTCGAATAATTTTCAAACATTTAAAAGAGAGGCGGATGGATATATAGAGGATAATAAATAAAATATTCATGGGGATTAACTTATGATTTTTAGAGTAGAAAATCACTTATAAGTGTGAATAACTCAATTTATCTCATCGATGAAAATCGACAATTTCCTAATATCTATTTACAATAAGCAAAAATTATAAATATTTCGTTATATAAATTTTAACTTCTATTCAGATTATATACTGTGACGTTTTAAATAACATTTTTTCGTAAATATTATCTAGCAATTGAAATATGTTAATTTCAGTGTTGATTAAAAATCGCGAGACAAATTACACTTTTCTATTCATTCAACATTCTATCGATATTAATATATTTTCAAAGAATGAGAGTATTCTCTCATTAACGCTATGTGATGATTATTTCGGCTATCGGTGTGTTGAATTAACGCCTATCACATTATTAAAATTCGATTGGATAATATTTTCGAATTGAAAAAAAAAGATTTTTTTTTCAATTTTTTATTCAATTCGTCTATTGAACTGATCACTGTTTTATTCTCACATTTGTATATTATAATATTTTTTATTTTTTTTTATTCCTGAAAAAAGTTTTTTTCCTTCGCTCTCTGAGGAATATTATCATTTTGTATTCTATATTCGGTTTATTCTGCTATTCTCTGCGATTTTTATTAATTTTATAAGAGTTCTAATCAATCAATAATTTATAAACTATTCAAGAATGGGTATTTGCCAAAGTCAAGAAGAGAAAACATTAGCACAAAAGAGTAAAGCGATCGATAAAGAGATGATGCAAGGACATATAGCACAACAAAAAGTCGTCAAACTTTTATTATTAGGTAATCATTTCGATTCAATTCTTTGTATTATTTCGATACTATAATTCAATTAATTATATGTAATTTCAAATCTTTGAATTCGATCCTTTTTCATTGCCGAAGAATCGATTTTACCGTAAGTATGGAATACTTCTTGAATGAGTGTGATATTGAGATGAATAATGAGGCAAACATCGAAGTCTATAGCATCAATGCTGAAAAAGATGCTTTTAAGGGTAAAAAATTGAGCGTCACGAATTGAAAATTTAGAAAAATCAAATTTTATCGGCATAAAAATTGACCCAACAATTTCCCACAACAGCAAATTAACACTTCAACTATCCTAGAAAAATTGACGAACGATACATATTATATATATTATATATGTATTATTTAAAAATGAAGCATCAAATGAATAGTAGTAAGATAGAAAAATTTAATAGAAACGGTCATATTTTTCATTATTTAAAGAAAAAATTTGAATTTTTCATGAAAATGCAATCAATAAATTTACACCGAAATTGAAAATTTATATTCTTAATATAGCTTTCCTTAGTTGAAAATAAAATATTATTGTCTATTACGCATTAAATCAAATAAAATAATCAAATTTACAATTTTTTCAACAATTAACTTCTTTTATGCTCGAGAATTGGTTGAAGAGTCGAGATATTTCTGAAGAAACTCGGCATCAACAGAAAATCTTTGTTTTCTTGCACCTTCTTTTTTTTTTGAAATCAAACACAATAAATAATATTTCGAAAAATGATAGAGGATGTGGAATCTAATGCAGACAGACTAATGATATTTCATAATTTTTGAATTTTTTCAATTCTATTTCAAAATTCCGTTTTTTTTTTATAAGATACCTGAAATGATGGAATTTTAAACACGCGAATTTTCGGAAAAAGTTTCTTTAATTTCATATTCGCGAATCTCAAAATAAATCGAGACATTTTTATTCAATCATTAAATGGTGCAAAATGTTTCTTTCAATTATATTTTCACTGAAAAAAAAATTTCAATCGATCAATCAATTTTTTTCTCGCATTTACATCAATAAAGTATTCCACTCATGATCGTTGAAGGAATATCCTCACATTTACATATCTATTGGTGAGAAAAATTTGTTGAAAAATTTTCTTGCATAATTCGATGAAATTTTTCAGGTGCTGGTGAATGTGGCAAAAGTACCGTCTTAAAACAAATGAGGTTTGTGAATATATATGGATCTTTGATACATGATAGATGAATAGCCGCTTAATGAGCGTCTATTGTCACTGTGTGAAAATATCGTTGTGGTGATAGCGCTCTATCTTGTCTGGAAAAAAAAAATTTTTTTTTTGATGTTAAACTATTGATTTTTATTATTTGCATTGAAATTATGAAATTTTTGAAATTTGATGTTTGAATTTTTGGAAATCGTGAAAAATTTTAATCAATTTTAAAATTGCATTTAAAAAAATAGAAAATTGCAGAATTTTACATACACATGGATTTACTGAGGAAGAGATGCTTCAACAAAAAGCGGTAATTTATAATAATACTGTTCAAGCGATGGCATCATTATTGAGAGGTATGAAAACGTTGAATATTCCACTCGAAAATCCACAACGAGAAGTGAGTTGACTTCTTTTTTTCTAATATGCAAATTTGTTCCGTTAAAAGATTATTGAACTGAACTTTTGCAAATTAATATGCAAAATAAAGATTAATATATTCATAGCAAATCAATTAAGTGAATTCTATTTTCGCATCAGAAATATTCAACAATTACTAAATCATTCAAATGAGATAGAAATATTTGCTTATTTCACAAATAATCTCAAAAATAAATGCACTAATAGAGCACTCAGTGAGAAATAAAAGAGCATATTGTCTGCTCGGGTAATGGACAGAAGTAACTATGGATGGGGGAGATACTGTTGCTGGTAGCAGGGGGGGGGGGGGTTGGGGAGGGAGGAAAGCAACGTTTTCCAACAGGAAAGCAAGCAAAAATCTAGAAATAAATGCACGATATATTCAAATAATAAGAAAGCACAACATACTGAAAAAGAAATGAAGAATTGAATGATTCTGACTTGAAATATTCTAGTGGAATTATTACAGGGGGTTATAGTATTTTTACTGGACAAGAGGAAGCTGAGGTGATAGCTATAAAAAGCTTCGAAGCGGGACGGATCTGACTAGGAATGAAAATAAATTAGTAACTGTAACTTCCCTCTCCCTTTCTTTCCCAATGTCGTTTCCCCTTCTCCCTTCTATTATCAATTTTCTGATGTTTCCGACGTAATGTTTGGCCATCTAAATTTTATCTTATTGATTGCTCATTCTTAGCAAATGAAATTGCATTGAATAGAAGTCAATTTCACTTTTTTTTTCAGAAATTAAATTTTATAGTTTTCTTTCATATTGCCTTACATACCATTTAAGCATTTAATTTGTTATACTTCATTGTGTTTATTCAAAAATTTTATAAGAAATGATTGTAAAATATGGATGAGTGAAATTTTATTGCAGTCGGATGCACGTGTCGTACTTGATGTGATAAAAGCCGGCGATGAATCAGAACCTTTTAGTCCTGAACTTACAAAAGCACTCAAAAGTTTATGGTCGGATAAGGGTGTCAATAGGGATGCGTATAATCGTGGCAATGAATTTCAACTTCCTGAATCGGCCAATTAGTAAGACTTATTAAAATATTATTTGTTCTGTAATTTCAAAGAAATGATGAAGAAATGAAATCAATGCATTAGGATATACCATTGTTTTCTATTTTCGATTCATTGGGGAATATTGGCACAAGATATATGTGAAGTGATGAAACTCAATCCATATTTAAGCCTAGTGATATAATGATTTCTATGTTATCATTACTCTTCGATCATTGAGAAAGATTTTGATAAAGATTTCTCAAAGAGAATCTCCACTATTAAAGATTAGGCAAAAAAGAAGATTTTTAAAATCATATCGGTGAAATAATTTGAAATTTTTATGCAATTGACATATTTCCAAATTTTTTCAATGCGATAGAATGTTCTTAAAAATCTTTGAATTGCTCACTTTCAAAGTGTCGTTTATGAATAAAATAAGTCAAAGTTTTCTGGATTCTCTAGATTAAAAACTCATTAATTCTATAAGAAATGCTTTTTTTTTTCGAAGTCTTTTTTGTTTTGCTAATTGAATTCTTGAGCATTTTATTTTGAAATGCGAAAATTTCCATTCATTTTTTCGTTATTTATTTTAATTAATATTAGAGTCTAAATTAATAAAAAATTTAGTTTTCTGAATTCGATCGATCGGATTGCGATGCCTGACTATAAACCTACAGAGCAGGATATTCTCCTGAGTCGAATCAAAACAACAGGTATTGTGGAGGTGAAATTTCAAATGAAGAACGTCGACTTTCGGTTTGTTTTCTTCTTTTTTTTTAAAAATTTTTCTCGAATATTTTCACAAATATTTTCTTAAATGAAGTGAAGTACTTTAAAATTTTTCGGCCGTCTTATTATTAGAATATTTTAGAAAATAACAGTGAAATTTTCTCAATGAAATAATCGTTGCTTTTTTTCTAATCTTTTGCTTTTCACTTTTTACGACATCTCTAAATTTCTATTAGTACCTCTCTAAAATCATGTCAGTTTCAATTAATTGCATTCATTTCTTGGATTTGTGCTAATTTGCCTAGTAAAGATGATAATAAAAACAATCCCAATGGATTATTGCTATTAATTGTGCAAGATTTTTGTTGAGTATTATCACCTACTATTAGATTTTATGTGTTTAAATATTTCGCGTAATTTCTTGGAATATAAATATCACTACATTTGTTATATTCGAATTAAAAATCATACTTTTTCAATTGATCTACCTGAAAAGTTTGATCTATTTTTATCTACTCACTATTTCAGAGTTTTCGATGTTGGTGGTCAGCGATCAGAGCGTAAAAAATGGATTCATTGCTTTGAAGATGTAAATGCAATTATTTTCATTGCAGCTATAAGTGAATATGATCAAGTGCTATTCGAAGATGAAACTACTGTAAGACTAATTTATTTTTACTATCAAGAATTTTTTTTTTTTAAATGCAAATTTTCAATAAATATTATCAGTGACTTAGCAAATAACCTCAAAAATATTAATTTCACATTTTTATCCAAATTGTTCAGCTTATTCTACTAAGAAAGAGCCGAAAGTGTAGACCTTATAGACCTTAAAGTTTGATATGTTACCTCAAGGAGTCTATTGAGAGGATATCGGCTCCATAGTGAGCCAATAGCAACGCATATGAATTTTGGACGAATAAAAGGCTTAATCGGTGAGGAATAGATCCACATATAATTCATAGGAAATGCGTTAATCAAAGAAAATTATATGAAATATAGTGAAAAATGATCAAAACGTTTACCATATTTAAGAGGCCATAATTAGGCTTGAGCCTTCTTATGCCCTTAGGCTTTTAGGCGAGATAAAAATGTGCTACTATGAAACAGTCCTTTGCAGTCTTTCTGATGTTTCATACAGGTTTAAAAGTAGAAGTAAAATTTCAAAAACTTGAAATAGACTTTAAGCAACTAAAAATATTTTTATCGTTTTTTTCTTTGAAGTTTTCATGACGAAGTAATAGTTGTTTTTATATCAAAAAAATAACTATTCATTAAACGAAGATTTTTGAAGTTACTAAGTTATTATGTTAGTAATGTGTGTGATATGTATGCCTCTTTCCATTCGTAACGAAATAAAACAACGATATTTTAATAATATATGAAAATAAGCAATATTTGTATTAATATCACGAACGAATTACTTCTAAAGACAAAAAAATTATTGATTTTTATGAAAAGTTTTGTTCGAAACGATTCTCTAGCGATAAATGGTTGTCACTTAAGGATAATTAATGTTCGCAGATAGATTTGTTGGCACATTGTTTGATAACATGTTACTGACCGATATTAATTGTTATTTCAAAAAAAAGAAAAAAATTTCAACAGTAATGGTTTCTTTTCCGTTAACTTCCACCGCATTGCTTACTGAACTCATAGAATCATAGTTTTTCTGATTTATGATCGTCAGAGCTATGTTTATGTTCATAAAATATAGATGAAGAATTGAACGCATATTACTTATTGAATTCATTAAGATTGATGGATCAGCGATAAAAGAAGCCTTTTTGCGTTATGCAAGAATCGAATTTTTTTCGATAGAATCATTGCTCATTTTGGAATTATTTTATTTTTAAAGTAAAGCTTTATACGTTGAAAATATTTTGGCTGTTAATATGAATGCTCTTTCAATTTTTTATTATTTTTTTTATTTTTAAATAATTCAAAATTTTTCAACAATTTTCATCAGCCTTTGAACATCGCAAACTGTTATAAACACCTTCTAAAAATTCACTCATTTAATTTCATTATGTAACACAACTTATCTGAATTTCAAATTCATATTCATTTGCATTTGCGATATAAGCGTCTAATCATGCACACACACACACTTCTTTTTCATTTTGGTCACTATGGTAACCGTTGAAGTGCAAATATTCTCAATTAGTTGCAATAATTGCAATTCATTTCGTAATATTTCAATCTCTTTTTGCAACGATATTTGCACTAATTGAATTTGCAAAATTCAAAAGTGCTAAAATATTTGTTACATTTTATATATCTCGTTTTATTAAATTATTTCTTGAAATAGCTCAAGTCAATTTAATTAATGATGCAAACTATAAGCTTTCTTTCTTATTTAAGCATGAATAATGCGCGTGATGAAGTATTTAAAGAGAAATAACCAGGAAATATAAGGAAAAAATTGTTATCGCCAATTGGAATATGTTTATATATTCATTAGAAATATGAGCGGCTATTGTTTTTTGTATGATTTTTTTAATAATTTTTATGAAGCGCTCCTATGATACAACGCAATTATGGCATGAAAAATCGAGGAAAAGTTCCATAAAAAAGTGAAAAATTACATAGAGATGACATGAACTAAAGATAATTTCATATTCTTCTTTTTTATTTCTCATAATTTACCTCTACATATTTTCAGTTAAGTTGTCTACGTATAAAACTCGAATTAAAAAAATCCTTGCAGCTAGCGCTAATCGCAAAAAAAACTTTACAAACGCTATAAATCGATTCAATCATAGAAGCTTTTAGCTGATATTCTTTCTCTTTGACTTAATTTAGTAAGACATTAAAAGATATTTATTGAAAAGGCTCTCACCTTATCATAAATTGATTTTTTTTAGCCGCCAGATTTGAATTAAAGTACTAATGGCGTGCGAAAATGTTGAAAAGTTTCAACAAATTTTTAGTGGATTTTTCAATTACATGCTTATCTTATGCTTTTTTTCTTTCATAAGATCGAGAAACTAAAATCTTTTAGCTACCATTTGTTTATAATTTAGCGTATTTGACTGAAATTAATCAAACCACAAACCGTAAATCACAAATGAGGCATATCGATTTAACTCATCAAAAATTCATTGAAATCACATAGTTTCTTTTGTTATAAACAATACGATAATGTAGTTGCCGTCAGCAATTAGAAGAATACTTCCCGTGAATTCAATAGCTTATTTATCTGTTGTAGCGGAAATAGTCCATAGGAAACTCTGAGAGATAACTGACGTAGTAAATGCCTTAAAATCTATGGGACTTTTTTTTATGAATTTATCAGTAAGGCTTTCCAAATAATTGAAATTAATTCGCTTTCGACATTAAAAGAAGATCAAATGACAAATATTAATGCATTGAAAAATACAATCCTAAACATATTTTAATAATCATATTGCAATAGATAATTTCGAAGTATACAGTAGCTGCTCAAGGGTTACGGCAGGATGAAAACACACCCATTCATTACTTCAAAAAGCTCGAGAAAAAACTTTTTTCGAAGTTTCAGTAAAAAAACAAATATATTTCAGAATCGTATGATTGAAAGTATGCGATTATTCGAGTCGATTTGCAATAGTCGATGGTTTATTAATACCTCGATGATTCTCTTCCTCAATAAAAAAGATTTATTCTTGGAGAAAATACAAAAAACTTCGATAAAAATTGCGTTTCCCGAATATAAAGGTTTGGCAACAATCCAATTTTTTTGATTTACTATAAACAAAAGAAAATAATTGTTCAACATTCGTATTCGAATAAAAATTAAAAATTTGCAATTTGGTGATGAAAAATTTGTCGCATTAGTTTTTTTTTTCATTCAAAAAAATTTTTTTAGTTGATCTTCAGATTCTAAGTAAAACTTTTGACAATTGAGGAGCGTATATACCCACAATCAAGTGAATTTCTCGGATAATTAATGCAACAATATAAATTGTTTTTTAAATTATTCGCTAAAGTATCTTTTTTCGTAATTATTTTTGCGTGTTTTCTCCAACTTTTGATCTATTGAAGCGAACTTAATGTTCTTTGATCTTTCATTCGTTAATAACGCAAACAAATTTACGGCTCATTTCGATAGGTTGAAACACAGCAATCATGTATCTGTTAATATCATATTCTTGCTTAAATATATTAGAATGGGGTTGTCTATATCATTTGAAATTTTTCCCACCTTATATTTTTATTTCTTTTTTATATTCCCGCTTTTTTTCATCGACTCAACAGTTTTTTTAATTTTTACATTTCTATAAGAGAATATTTCACATTTATTCGATTCTTTTCATGAAAACTACAATAATCCCTCAACAATTGTCTGCCTCCACATAAACAACGAATGAATACAACCTATTTCTTAGCATGTCTTATCGTTTGAAAATTAAAAAAAAAGCGGACGAATAAAGGAATTATTACAATAATTATTTAATAGTGATAATCGTATAGTGAACTCAAACCTTTGAAAGATTTTTTTCGTAAATTTATGAGCCATATCAACGATCAGCTAACATATTTTTCTGCGGTTTTTTTTTCTCGCTAAAAGATTCATTAGATTAAGTCACTTTGTTTATTAGGAAACAGTAAATGTTGATATGATATGTATCGTATGTTTTCAATGATATTGCGTCATACATAAATTCCTCATAATTAACTCTATAATTTTTTACCACACTCAACTCGTACACATAACTTACTATACTCAACTCTTCGAAGTACTTTTCAATTCGAAAAATTATCGAACGCATCACCCTAAGCGAATGAATTTATTTCTTGATCTTTTATCGTTTTTCTTTTGATCGCCACTATGCGATATAAAAATATGAAATCAACTTTACAACTTATCAGTAATGATTATCGTTATCATAATATTCATTAAAAAGTTTTTCTTCAAAAATCAAAACTCTAACAAACCTAATTAATTAATCACAATTGCAGGTCCACAAACTTATGAAGATTCGGTTCGATTTATTGAGGAGAAATTCGAAGGTCTAAATGCGAATCCAGAAAAAACAATTTATATACATCAAACATGTGCAACAGATACAAATCAAGTACAAATGATATTAGATAGTGTTATCGATATGATCATTCAAGCTAATTTACAAGGATGTGGTTTATATTAGTTGAATTTTGAAATATACGAGTTTTTTTTTTTGTTTTGTTTTGTTTTGCTAATATGAAAGAGCAACTATTTGTACGATCAGATTTAGATAAGCAGTTTAGTGCATAGATGATGAAAACTTTTCCAAAGAAAGTAATTGTATCACTTCTATTTTACTCGAAGCATTTTATCACCAATATACTTTTTCTAATCATTTAAATTCTCACGGATCTAAACTTTCCTCGTCCTTCGCCTCTTTCTTCTCATGAGAGGAGGAGTGAAACGCTTAGAAAGGATGAACAAACTCGAAAAGGTGTCAATTTAAATTAAGAAGGACTAATAAATCATCAATCTTGAATTATTGTCATTTTTATGTATTTAAATTTCAATGATGAAGAAAATTACTACCCGTTAATTATATCATTTAATTACTGTTCCATAACAATTGATTTATTCCAATGTAATTTAATGGCAATTTTCTCTTTAACACAATAAATTATTCCCGAAATAACTATAATTTTAGTGAGTCTTCAAATGAGTTAACAATTCACAACGGAAGTGAATAATCGTCGAGTAGAACTTTTCGTTATGAATGAGTACAGCTTCATCATTGCATTAATCGAAATAATTGAAATTAATGTCTAATTTACATATGAGGGATTCATAGAGATTCAATTATAAGCTTAAATAGATTTATTGAAAATTTTAAACTTTCTAAGCGAATATATTCATCACTATATAACACTTTAAAAAATCTAATAAAAAATTCACTTTTTTTGTTGAGTTGAGAAATTAAATTTTTTTTTAAAAAATTATTGAAAAAATCTGCATTGATGGAAAGGTAACCATTCATGAATTCTATTTATCTTGTTGCTACGCTAAAAAAAAAAAAAAAAAAAACAAATTTCTATTGTTTGCAAAAGGAATTTAGATATAAACATATGTCACATTTTTATTTACCTTCATGATATCCTATGTTTGCTTTAGGTGGTGCACAAATATCATCTATCTGAGCATTAATGAGTCTATTGTTTAATTTTGTAATCATTTGATCTGCTATCATTGTTTCTATTGAGTATTTTCAATTAAAACCCTCTTATTCAAATATTTTATTCAATTATCTTAATAGTACGATGAATAATAATGTAATTATTGATTACAAGTATTGCAATAAACTTTAATAAACTTTATGCATCATTGTTTGATATGAAAGAGATCACTAGAGGAGAAGATATGCTATTGTGAGTATCAATTATTTTCAATGAATCGTCGAGTAGATTAATTTTGCATTTGCATATTTCAGATGCCTCTTTTTCTTTCAATTCTTCTACTGGTAAATATGCAAATACAATTGTGCAAGTATACAACAAATACATCCATAATTCAATTGGTATAATTGTGCACTTACATGTGAAAATGCTTCATGAGATGTACGTTAATGCTATACTAAACTAATGGCATCTTTTACGATACGCTTTTGTTAGCATGCTGTCTTTTTTCGTAGTTTATTGATTTTCCCAAGCAATTTTGCCTACTTTGGGTACCTTCTTCCTAGAATTTTCCCATATATTTATTTTATGAAACAATTAACTGAATAGCTTAACAATATTAATGCGCTGCATATATAATATTATTGTATAATTCAATGATTTTTGCAGTGGAAAATAAGTGACAACAAATACAACAATAATAATATTGTATGTTGGCGTGGCACTCTTATTAAAAATTTGATTTTCTATTATTCATAATTGCTATTGGCCATTGAAGAGATTCAAAGCAATTCAGTGAAATTTTATTATGAATTAATATGTAGGGAGATAATACTTTTTGCGTTATTAGCAAGTAGAGAAACGTGCCAGAGAGGTTTCGGCACAATATGTGCTTTCGTGTTTTCCTCAGCTGAAAAAAATCTCTTTCTAAAGTTGCTAAGAAAAACCTATAATTTCAGATTTGATGTATAAACTATATGAACGTTAATATGAATAAGCTGAACTAGAACTAAATAACGAAAAAAACTTTAAAAAAAGGAAATTGTGCTTTTTCTAGAGAGGAACGTATTCATTAAGTCAGTTTAAACTATTGCAATTAACGATACAGCCATCAAAATGTCGATAATTTGCTCAATGGCTAATAAATAGAAATTTATAGCTAAATTTTGTAAATTTTGTAGAGATGATTTTTTTTTTCTGAGTATCCTCGATTGCCTTGAAATATTACAGTGCACAAAAAACTATTTATAATACAAATTCATATAAGGGTTTTTTTTTGCGGTGATATTTGCCGATTCAATCAGAAGCACTTCTTCCGCTATAAAACTGAATTTATTAATTTGCATTTATGTTATATGATTTATTATACTTGAGAATAACACATTTAATTATAAGAAACTTAATCTTAGAGATTTTTCGCTCAATATATCTAATTTACTTCATGTTAGCGCAATAAACATTTTCACCACAAATATATTTCTATTTTTAGAAACGATATACGCGTATTCAATTTAGAGAAAATTTTACAGAATGTTTTTTTTCTGCAAAAAAAAAATCGCCATTTTTTCTGAAATTTTCGTTTTGAAATCTTCAAGAGAAGACTATTTTCTACGGTGGGAAATAATAGCGTAAAAATTCTATAAATTTCAATCATTATTTTATTTTATGAATAGAAAATGTTCAATTCGTTGCGTTAAAACGGCAAAAAAAAATTGGCACTGTTATTTGATTGCTAAATAATGCATATAGATGAAATGCATTAGTAAATTTTTACGATATTCCCTTAGATCTACAGTAGTTTCCGTTTATTTGATTAAGTGAATTCGAGGATGTCCGACTATGCCTTCATGAATCGAAACGCTGCCGGAATGAAAAATTTTCGATCACTTCTGGCGAAGTTCATATGAACTGATGTCGAACCACATGCACGAATATATTCTACATAGCCTGACCTCAGGCTACGTGCTTATTCTATCCAACCTGACCTCAGACTATGTATACGTTCTACGCAACCTGACCTCTAACTGTGAACAAAATTTTCTTTCTATTGAGATTTCGAAACGATCCGATAGTCAACTCATTTGCAGTCTACAGATTGTACAAAAAATTTATTCATCTTTTCTTAGCTTTCAGCTAAATACGCACTATCGAAAGTATCGCCATAACTCAATTTCACAAATTAATTTATTTCTTCGTAGTTTTTGCAATAAATATTCAACTTAAATAATCAGACTGTTTATAAATTCCATTTTTTTTCTTTTTTTAAATAACTACTGAATTTTCATTCTAATTTTATTTCATTGCATCGCTCATTTACTATTCGATTTAGATTATTTCCAACATTTTGTATCAAATTTTGCATAACGCTATTCTTGAAAAAAAAAGCATTTCCAATTCTGAGAGTGTAATATTTCGGCGATGAGAAGAGAAGTAGAAATAAATTTGTGAAAATTTTTAGTGTCACTAATTGCATTACGAAAAAAATTTTGCTCGCCCATCTTTGTTAGAAACGAAAACCTGTTTCCTTGAAACATCTATGGCGATAAAAAAAAATTCCTTCCTTTACTGACACTTTAATGATGACATTACTTACAATACCATCTTACTTTTCACCGAGTGAATACATATATGGTAATTTTTCTTATCTCACAATAAACAAATGTGCATATATGGTAATAAAAATTGATAGATCACAAGATAAACTTGCAGATTTTATGCAAATTAGCTAGCTCCAAACGAATCAAATCGGCCCTAAATATATGGCCACTATGAAACAGAGAACTATGACCTGCGATCGTTGAATATTGCCACTAAATGCGCGCCATTATTTAGTATTTTTTTTCATCAATTATCGATCATAATTTCTTTAGTTCACTGCTATTCTTCTTCAACAAAAAAATTCAACATTTGATGAAACAATTTTTTCAATTTTACGAAGATTTATAGGAACGATAGAACACCACCACATCATTTATATGCACAATTTGGTACATATGAAGTTAACAATAATTTTCTTAAAAAATTTGAAAAGTTGTGAATTTTTATTCTGCGTAAAAAAAGTAAACAGCAAATTTTTTTTTCATGGGAAAGACAAAATTTCTACGCACGTTCTGGTACTTCAAATGTTTTTTTCCACCATTTTGAACGAATGCATCATATCATAAGATATACTCTTATTATAAATTTCTACACTTAAATTAAAATTTTGCAGCCACTGAACAACATAGAGTATATTTCAGGCCGATCTCGAAGCATCATATTATTCTGTCCATACAGATAATCTCATAGCGCACAATATAAGATAATAAAGATTTTTTTATACGATAGGTTACTTCTTCTTCCCGATAAGACCAAGTAAGCCACCAATTCCAGCTCCTACTCGAGCACCGGTCATCATCCCCCTCATCCTGAAATAATTAAGATTCAAAAAACTTTAAATATCTCGTTAAATATAGCTTATCGCTTAAAACTTTTGCATTTATTGCTGCACTTATTTATTTTTAGTCGACGCTATCACATTACTTAACATTACTATATGACGTTATAAACATATGAATAATCCATGAATTTGCTCAGTATCTATTATAAGGCTCGGAGAACAATATCAATATATGCAACTTACTTTATATATGATGTTGGTGATTTTAAAAATCATTAAAAATTTTAAAAATCATTAAAAAATTTTAAAAATCAAAACTTTCCACGGTATCGAATCATATGCTTCCAAGCCAACGAAGGTAAATATAATCATGCAAAAGAAGCCAAATTTCTAAGATTAGAAATAGGAAGTGAGAACATGGCGAATCATATCGTATACGCATGTCATAAACACCGATTACGGGTAATGAAGAAAAAACTTAATTTCCCAAGCTTGAAAATTTTTAAAAAAATTTTGTCTATTCGCTTAACGTTCAAATTGCAAATCGTTGTTCACCCGTAAGCTTGAAATGAAAGAAATTAACGTTGATATTTCACAGCTAAAAATCACTTTTTTCAAAAAAAAAATTTTTTATATTCAAATTCTTCCATAAAATAACTTACACTCCGCCTCCATATGGATAATATCCTCCACCGTAATATCCTCCATACGGATACCCTCCATACATACCGTAACCATAACCATATGGACCGTACCCACCCCAATAAGCCACCAACATAGTTGGCTCGAGTAATAATACGACAGCAATCAAAACGAGTTTATAACTCATTTTATTATGTCTGAAAATAAAGAAAAAAAATGGAATTATGATTTCATTTCGGCAGTTACGAAAAACATTTTAGTGGTAATTTTTTCGCATCGTATAATAAATTTTAACGTAGTGCAGTTTACAAGTAGATTAAAAATATCATTTAGTATACTATTCATCTTTTTATGACAATTAAAAGCACTAAATGTTAGATTTAACATAAAGCTGTGTTATCGATAATAATCTTTTTCTATAGCGAAGCTATAACAAAGATTTATGTAAGATGTACCTATGTTATCCTAAACTTATCCTAAACTTTTTAATAGACATTAGTTGTAAGCACTAGTTTGCATATTACATTATATTTGATATAAATGAAAACAGAATGTTAAAATATAAAATTTAGAAAAATAAAAATGCGAATAACAAAACGCAAAATTACTTTCGAATAAAATAAAAAAGTACGGGAAAAGATTAGTGAAAAAAAAAATCGAAAAAAATCGGAAGAAAATTTTATTAATAATTTCCCCATTTGAATGAGAATTATGCATAGAAATTTAAAAAAAAAGAAACAATAAAATCAGATAAATATAAAACAAAGATAATAGAACCGAAAGTGAATGCGTTGAAAATTCTAACGCTAATGCACCTTTTATATCATCATTTCACTGTCTTAATTCATTGTTTGTGATGTTGCTATTTTTTCTCCGAAATTCGCTGAAGGCTATGTCTGTGTTCTGATGTTTGTGTTGAATTCTTTGACAAAGAAAGGCATTGCACCTTAACTGAAATTCGGCAAATATGTCATGTGAAAAATAAAGCCGACCTTTGGCGCATTCTATCGATTTCCGTTAAATTACTTCTACTTTTGAAGAGAAAATAAGGAGCCATCGAGTGAAAGTTTTCGGGTAAATTACAATAAAAAATCAAGAAACAACTTCTTAGAATTCGATGCTATTTTCCAATGGGAAATCGAATATATTAGATAAAGAAAATTGTGTTCTTTGATTGAATTATTTATTACTTTTATATTTGTTTGATCGTTGATCAATTAAACAATTATAATAAATTTTATTTCTCGCAATTAAAGAGTCATATGACTAAACTCTAAACATTCAAAGTTTTGAAGCTTAAATTTTAAGTTTTAGGCTTTAAGGCTTTTTAGGATGTGTGGGTTATAGAAATTTGACTGTTATGGGTGAATCAACATACGCTATAAGTGTGAAGTTTCATGACTGCAAATTGCATAGTCGCAACTTTAAGTTATATGCACAGAATTTGAAAATAAAAACTGATCGAATCATTTAAAAGAGAGAATATTATACAAAACGGATGTATTAATAACGATTATTGAGTCTGATCCGCAGACGAGAAGAGTCTGATATGATAGAAAATCGCTGCATTATACGTATTTAGTACGTTCTCTAGACCAGTTGAAAGCAAATTTTTTCGCAGTAATCATCAAACATATTCAATATATGACGTTATAGGAGGGGTTGTCTAAATCTTTAAGGAGAAGCATATTTTTAAAGAGCTTTAAGGAGTCGACTGTAAAGTGGTTTTTTTTGCAGTCGAAAACGCTTGCATAGCATGTTTGCGCGCTTATGCGCATAGTATATTTGGTGCCGACTTTTACGCGCTTTCGTGAATTTCTTTTGGCAAGACGAAATATGGATGGATCAGGTATGTATTGGTAGATATAACTATGCATAAGTATGCCAATCTGTTTGTTGTGAACGCGCAATCATTGCTGATGAAATTTAGAAATTTTATGTGCAAAAATTGCGTTTTGCCCATTTTATGGGCAAAGTACCTTTTTTTTTTTAAATATAGGCACTTTGATCAAATCTGAGAGCGTTGAAATGCACTTCAAATTTGCGCACATATTACAATCGGTCATAGTGAATCTCGTCTGGTCGAAACGTATAAATCTGAATGTTATTTATAAGATTTGCGAGCGATGCATTCGTATTAAACGCGAACGCTTTCTTGTGTATACTTCATTCTTTGCTGGCATTCTGTGTGTACTTCATTCTTGGTTTAGAGAAGCGAATTACAAAAAGCGCATGTTGCGCAAGACGCTTTGTTTTTCTATTTGTTTATAAAAGATAAATTGAATGGATTGTTTATCCAAGTGTTCGCTTTATTGCATCTGATTCACTGTATCCAACGAAATCATTCCGTTTGTTAAACCTAATATATAAGATAAACTTAGGCATGATTTATAAAAAAAAAAAAAAAAACTTAAGCATTACAGTAGTTTTTTCATGCTATTTTCGACGCTAAATGACTCGATCGCACTTCTCTTCATTCCTATTATTGCAAGCTTGTTTCTGTGTTGGTTTATGTATGTGTATGTCTGTCATGTAGTCTGAGGCTTGAATGATAACACTGGTCATATTGTAGAATATGCGATCTCTCAAATCACCCTTTCCATGTCCTTCACCTTTTTAAAGTCTAGAATATACGAAATTATCTTTTAAATCGGTTTACGTTTAAAACTTAATTTTTTACTTCCTCTCCGTTATAGAACGTAAGTTTGTATGTGTATTTCAACTCTTAAGGTGATAGGTACGAGAAAATCGATCAGTGATAGCGTACCTGTAGACTCAGTGAGACAGACGGCTGGTTGTTTTGTCTCTGCCTAGTTTTTAATGAAGGCAAGCTCATACTTGGAGCCAGAAGAAGATAGTTTTTCTTCGGTTTAATGTGAAAACTTGATAAGAATCTATGTGCATGTCTTTGATTATGATGAATTATAAAATTTCCTTTTTATCTCATAGTAAAGGCCTACTTTCTCTAGATGGTGTAATTAGTGCCTCATATATCACTTCGTATACGACAACTTTCGAGTAAGCACATTGCCGTCCAGTAAAGATGCAGATACTTACATGCAACGAAAGATCTGCATATATTTTAGGAACCATTATATTGCATTTCATATTGCTCTAATCATAGAATACGACAAAAATGAGCTATTATTATACACGTTCTCATGAATACAATAAGTGTTGATCTGTGAAATTTATTGATCCGATGTGTATAATTGGAAAAACAAATATTCTGCATTTCGCTTAGTTGTATTTTCCCACTTTTTATAAGATTTCATCGAACACGTTAATTATTCACGTTCATCAACGACAGATTCTTGTCGTCTAGATGTTTATGTGAAAATAAGATGATCGTTGGTTTTTCTTTATACATCAGCAAACAAAAAAAGCTGAACGTCTTTTGAAGCGACTCAGAACTCGTTTTGTTCCACACGATAACGAAATGAAGCCGACGATGCCAAATTTTGTGACATTCATTCATGCTGTGCCACCATCAAGAATAAATTCTCACCGAGAGTGACTACTTCCTCAAATCGATACTCCACCGACCATCCCCCCATCCCCCTTATGATAATTTCATCTCTAACTAGGAACATCAGTGAAGCCTTACTGATAACAAAGGAAAATTCGGTGATTTTAAAATTCAATTTAAACTGATAAAGGTGGGGTTGTATTTTTGTGGTGTTGGCCTCAATAGCTAAGTGATGCTTCACATTTCTTGTTTAACTTTAATTCTTTTACCAATAAAAACAATTTATTTCATTGTTGTTTACATTTCACTAAGTACGTAACGAGTATTTTTACAAACATTCATATATGCACAAATAAAGAAAAAAAACGATCCTCTACAACAATAGAAACGTTGTACTTCCGGCGAAAAAGTATCTGCAATTTCGATTTTTGCGATTCTTTATTACTAATGACAAGTGATGATTTCTTTTTAATTCATAGAAAAGTGGGCAAAAATCTTCTTATTTTGAAAGAGCTGTGCTAAACAAGAAGGGAATGTGGAAAACAGGAAATGGAACAGTAATGCCGACGAGTCCCTTCTCGGGTAAAAAAACTCTGATTTAAATAATAGAGAAGTGAGGATTACAAAATAGTAAGAGGATTATGAGGGAATAAATTTGAAAATATTTTATTAATGTCAGCAAGACGTTCTATTATTACAATATCGGTTGTTTTGCAGTTCCTCAATGAATTTCCATAACTTTACGCTTGTCTGTTACTTCTTCTTGCCAACAAGTCCGACCAATCCACCAAGTCCGGCTCCTATAGCCGATCCAGTTTGCATTCCTCGCAAGCTAAATCATTTAACATTTGAGATATTGAAGAAGCGATTTGATCATATCATTTTATCACCATTATCAGTAATGATAAGATAATATGATTTTTTTAAACTGCCACATTAAATGTCTTTAGATCTATTGAATAAAAATTTCCATATTATTTGTGTCATTTTTGATGCGTTGTCGTTAATTGTTGATCAAAATTTAACAGCCATATAAATATACGATCAAAAATTTAGAGGCGTTACAATTAGTGATAAATATACACAAAATTTCAGGTTTAAAAGAAAATCTTACATCGAGAGATCGAATAGTTTCCTTATTCATGTTTGATATTAGATAGCTCTATATAAGCGTGAACTTTCTGCTGAACGAATGAAAAATAAAAGAAATGAAAAAAATTGAGAAAAATAAAAGAAATGAAAAAAAATTATTGAAAATGAAAGAAAAATGGAAATGAAAAAATTATTAAATGAAAGAAAAAAAATTTTATTAATATTAAAATAATATTGCGTTAATTAATTTTGCGCCTGAAATATGCAAATATTATTGTGGAAAGAAAAAGCTTACGCCCGATAAACAGCTGGATGGTATCCTCCTCCGAAATATGGATGATAGTTTCCTCCCAGATAGGGATAATATCCTCCTCCATAGCCACCATGATGGGATGGTCCGCCTACGTGTGAATGATCATCATCGTCGTCATCATAATAAACTGCATAAGCTCGAGTGATCGTTGATAAATTCAATAATAATAATAATACAGCAAAAAGAGTAATTGCGTTGACCATATTTTTCCTTCTGAAATTGAGAATATTATCAATGAGATTTTAATGAAAGAATTTTTTTTTGAATATATCACTTTCGATGTTCGCTTGCAAATTTTTCAACTATTATCTTATTTCAAAATTTTTTGAAATAATTTTTTTAGATTATGCAAATTTTTGGAATTTTATATAATTTCATAATTGCTTAATATGAATTTTAAGAAAAATGTTTTGATTAATGTTAATGCATATTGAAATGAAAATATGAATTTCTATTATTCACGAATAGAGTACATATTAAAATGTTAATTGGGCTTTTTTCTCTCAATTTGATTGAGAGTTACCGCTAGTAATAAAAAAAAAAAATCGACAAATAAAGTAAATATTTCTCGCTCAAATCACGATGAATTTATTATTGAATTTTGCAACAAAGATTTAAAAAAAAAAAACAGTGCATAGGTGAAACTCTTAGCAATCGTGAGACGAATTTCATCAAAAAAAAAAAAAAAATGCAAAAAATGATATCTAGATCAAATAGTTTTATAAAAATGAGAGAGCAAAACGGCTTTTTATAATGATTTTCATTTCTTTATTTGATGATTAATTTCCGATATAATTAGCCAAATATTTACTATAATGACATCAAATTGCGGACATTGTACGTAAGCAAAATTGCCTTAATAGCCGAATTTCTTCATATTTATGCGGAAGTGATGTGTGATAAAATTCAAAAACAATTTACCAAGCGAATAAATATATGAGAGAAATTGTCTACTTAGTTAATCAACTTCTAGTTATTGGTTCATCGATCGATTGTAATTAATGCATCGATCATAAGTACAACAGACTTTTCGGCAAATTAGAGCGTTTCACGTCCAAAAATTTCACTGCAAGAAAATAAAGTAAAACAAGTCTTTAGGAATGTTTACTACGAAACGATATTATTTCTTTTACGCTTTAGTTCATGCAAAGAAATTTAAAAAAAAAAAAAATTCATGAGCATTTCATTAGAACTCCGCTTAACTATGAATCTTCATCTTCCGTTCTGCTATGAGAATAATCAATGAAAATGGAAATTTCAAGTTCTTAGCTCTTAAACGAGTTAAAATTCAAATTTTTTTTAACTTTAATGGCTCGTTCCATAGAGTATTTTTTGCTAATATAAACTATGAAAGGCTATCCATGTTCATACATTTGTATGTTTCTCCACCAATGAAAATCGAAATGAATTTAATAAATAAACAAATAAAAATATTTCACACATTCTACAAATGTTTCGCTGCATATAAAGATGGCAGCTAACAATTTAGAGGAGAATATTTTCCGCTTAAATGCTCCAAAATCTTTCAAACATTTTTCTCACCAAAAAAAGTGTTACCTTTCTTGTGTAATAACTCTTCTGAAGAAACTTTTAACTACAGTTTATTTTGAAGTTTTTATCTTCAAATAAGTTTATTTAAAAGTTTCGCAATAAATAAATATGCATAATCAATGAATAAATTTCAAGAATTCATTTTTTTTTTCTAAATTTCGGTATGTTTTAGCAGAGGTTTACTGATTTTTCGTATATGCTTGATTGTAAACAATACTTCCATCCTTTATATGATAGAAACCAGGAATTATTGCTTTCTTGCGTAATATTTAAAAAAATTTCACTCTGCATAGTTTAGTAGGCTTCACTAAAAAGGACAACATAAAGTGCTAATTTATTTGTACGCAAAATGGCATTGCAATGTGAATGTTTTGTGTTTATTTGCACGAGGAAATTTGATGTATTCGCCAAATGTGTTATTTACGCTAGAAACATAATCGAAAACAAGTCGAATAATCGTCAAATAAAATTTTAAGAAATCTTCATCCAATGTCCAATGATCATGAAATAAATTTTTTTAAATTACTGTGCTAAAGAGTAGAAACATTCGTCATCAAAGATTTTTCGTTTATCTTTTTTTATCATTTTTAACATTTTTAAAATCTTTTGTTTCAATCATTTTTTTATCATCAAAGATCTCTTCTTTTAAATTTTTCTTTATCATTAATAGAAGGATATTATCGTTTGAGCGTATTTCATCGTAGAGTAATATATGATGAAAAAAAAAAGTTAGAAATTATTATGAGAGATTTCCATCCTATTAGATTGAATTCAATAAAATAATAAATTTTTTGATATGTTATCGAAATGATATGCAAATTTTTGACAAAGATATGTGGAGGGAATTACAATTGAAAAAAAAGAGCACATTGTGGAGAATATTGCTAAGGATGAGAATAATTTCGATAGATGAATCAATAGTCATTACGATTTAAGAATATAAAGCGATACGTTATGTAATATTTAGTGAATATCCACTATATTCCCATAGCAATTCGTTCCTCTTGCCCATTTCCTCTCCATCTCACCTTCACTATCCTTATCTTCCGCCTTTATAATTCCTGCTGACCTGTTTGGTCATTGGTCATCTGTCCACTCATTTTCTTGCAAAATAATTCGCCTCATAGGACTTGTTTATAGTGTTAGAAATTCTATGATTTGATCATTAACGTCATTCTATTGATCACAAAACGTTCAACTTTTATTGATTAAATTATTGCGCATACATACAATCATCGTTTATTTTGGTTGTTATTAACTGAAAGTTTCAAAGATTAATTTTCATTGTTTTTGAAATAAATGCACTATTTAAAATAGGATGCAATTTAAAGTTGTCAAAAAAAAGAATCAATTTCTTCGAATAATAAATAATTTAAATATCCATCACAAAACTGAAATTATTATGATTTCAGAGCGATGAATCAATTTCGATACGAGCAAACAACACTCTGATCATGTGTCATCATTGAATGAATGAAAAATATTGATTGATTGGATTATAATTTATTTCAATGACTGTTGTTCCTGTTGATTTTTCATGATTTTCCCAATTGATCCGCGTAAAAATTTCATGAAATTTTTTTCCAGAATCTTGAAAATTTATCCGCTTTTCAAAAAAAAAAAACCTTCGTATGCAACATTATCTAAGTAGATAAAAGAGTGCATGAATTGACATGAAGAGTAGAGTTTCTATTTGAGAGAATATATTAAGGCTATGCCACAGAGCTATTCCATTCAAAATCTAAGAAAAATCATAGCGAGAAAAAAATTTAAAGCTATTAAAATCGACAAATATATTCATGGTGCATGTTTAAGAGTTTAGACGGAAGCTCGTTATAATGAAACAAAGGCCCTCGTTAGCAATCCTCAACGACAGTCGTGTAAAGGTGCTATCCAACCTGAATAGAGGGGGGAGGGGAGGGGGTAGAAGGGAGGGGAATTGGAGGATTAGAGGGGAGATGTGTGGGATGGGGGAGGGTAATTTGCTCTGTGTTGGTAAGAAGTTGTTCAATTGAACACATATTGGTGCAACAAGTAGTATCGAATAAATGAATGAAGCTTTTAAAAAAACGCAATAAATATATGACATTTTCTCTACTTTTTTTAAATCATTACTTTTTTAATTTAGATGAACGATTGTGCTGAATATTTCAACTTGAGATCTACTGCATCAATTCGAGGATCATATTTCAATATTTATTGAAAAAAAAAATCAATAAAACCCACATGGCAATGTGTGTCGATACACATCGACAAACATAAACGTACACAGACACACATAAATAACAAAAACAACGAAACATATAGACGGCTGATGTGCGTAAATAAGAAATAAGGCATATAAATAATGCATTAAAATTACTACAAAATTCGACGAGTTCTATTGGAATATGCAAAAAAGAAGGGATTCATCCAATTGCGAATACAGCTCTTGCCTCCTCGTTGATTCCGAATTTCCCTTTTAGGAGTTCGATTATTTTTGATGATTTTTTATTGGTTTGCTCAGCCTCGTCAATCGAATCTCTACCAAATTGATCTTTGATTCGGGGATCAGCACCATTTCTCAGTAATAATTCGACCATCTCTTCACATCCCGATGCAACTGCCTAAACTATTCAAACAATTAAAATTACTTGCTAAAAATGGGCACATAGTAAAATAATATATATATATATATATATATATATATATATATATATCAGAAATAGGTGCGGATAAGGAAAACGACTAGACTGTAATGGAATCGGAAACGGAAATGCCTAGGAGCGCTGAAGAAATTCAAACTAAAAAATTCTACCATTCCAATTTACCTCTGCTTCCGCCTTTCTCCTCGTTTCCATCCTCCGCCCTACCCAATTATGCAGTTTCACTGATGAATAAAAATTCCGATTCGTGAACTTATTTTACCCATCTCCCTATTTACCCAAATTTTCCTTCGATGAAAAATCTGTGTTGATGTTGGACATTGTCGTTTCTTGTCGTTTTTGAAAAAGATCAACCTCCGTCTAACTTTCAATATACGATTATTCAATTAAATGCTTCTTTTATAGAAATTTTAACACAAAAATAACTAAGAACTTATAAATCTTAATCAATGTAAACATTAAGCTTCCAAGTATTTCAATGGCAATCCTTAATGATGATAAGATTCTTAAGAATCATAATTGTATGAGATAAGATTTGATTAATATTTATGAATTAGTCTAAAATTAACATACAACATGTAAAGCAGTTCGACCATCATAGTCTGATTCATTGATATTCACACCGGCGGCTATCCATGCTTCAATTGTTTGCATATCTCCTTTATTTGCTGCTAGACACAAATCCATCCCTTAAATTGGAAAATTAGATTGCAATTTTTGTATCGATAGTGAGGTAGCTGTTGACTTGAAAGAACAATCAAACGTTAAATTAATATATAAACGCATTCATTAACAAATATACTAAAGAAATTTGCATATGATTTTCGATGACTCTTTAAACTTGAATAAGATTTTTTTTTTGAAAAATTTGAGTATTTAAAAAAAAATGAAATTTGAAAGCTGAGCATAATCTCAAATATGTTTAAAATTTAATATGATTATGGGTGATTTTTATAAACATCAGCATTTTTCATTTTAGAGCAAAAAAATGGCAAATTTAAAAAAAGGAGAGAGAAAAAGAACAAATTTGCTCACCCAATTCAGTTGGATTACATACAATAATTGCATCGGCTTCCTTTAACGCTTTGATACAAGCCAGATTTCGACGACGCACTGCGTTCATCAATGGATTATCTCCCCATTGATCCCTTTAATCAATAATGTTGAAGAGATAAAAATGTAAAAAATAATATCAACTTTTTTTAAAATTGAAAAACGAATAATATTGAAAAAAAAAGCTCATTTCAAATTGCATATTCAAATTTTAGGTAAAATAAAAATATTTCAGAAAGCTAATTAAAAGTCTTAATGAATCAATCCATTATGATCAAATTATTAAATCAATTCCCCACTTTAAGTAAGAAATGCCGAGCAAACTAAATCAAATAAATTTTCAATAGATGCAATTATTAAATTGTGCATTGCTCTTAACAGCTGAGAGAAACTAACTATGAATGAAAGATAAATGCCATTAATAACTGATAAAGTTGTAAAGTAAAATAGTTTTGACTAGCTATATAATTTTGGAATTTTCGCGAAATTTCCGTATATTTAAAGAAAAATGAAAATTTTTATTGTTAGTAGATTAGAGAATTTTCTATAAAATTTTCTTTTTTTAAGTAAACAAATGAAATTTTGAAAATCGTGGCATGTTATTTGAAGGAAAACAGCTTGGCCCCATTCCATCTATTTTTTATTTACTATTTATTTTGAAATTGATTAAAATATTCGGTTGACCATGAAATGGAGTCCTACCTCGTATGACCTCGCACAACGCTTTTCACGCTACCAAGCAAGGGATAGGGATTTAATAATGAGGAGCAGACTTAGAGTTAAACGAAACAATAGGTGGCACTGGGCTTTAAAATGCTTCTGAAAATAGTGCCATTAGGCCCCTGAAATAGTACCATTAAGCTCTAAAATGCTGGTAAACTACTACTGAGTATAAGGTAGCGTTAGGTTGGAATAGGTTGAGAGGAATAGTATTTTATCGTGGACCATTCGATAAAAAAATTCCCAAATTCAGCATTAAAAAAATAAAAATAAAGGTATTTCAGGTTGAAAAAAAACCTTGCATGAACGTTAGCACCATGCTTCAATAAATATAGCACCACATTTATGTGTCCAGCAGCGGCCGCAATATGTAAAGGTGTTCGTCCATTATAATCAATCGCCGATAATAATGCACCACTTTGACGTAGATTCTCTAATAAATCCACGTCACCATTTCTTGCCGCATGACATAACAATGGTGGAAAAAGTGCATTTCTCAATAGCTGCACTTCCTCTGAGGAGCTCACTCGAAGAAATTGAGCCAAACGAGGAACTAAAAATATATATAAATTTTAATATTTTATCAAATAATTACTCGCTAAAGAAAGTCACTTTCATGGGCTCAGCAATTTAAAAAATAGCCAAACACTAAGCAGTAAATGATCCTGAAATGTTGGAAAGTTGATTATTGCCTGGAGGCAGTAATATTTGACCTAAGGATGTAATCTTGGTGCAGGGAGGAGGTGGCGTGTGGACGAAGGGGACGATGTGGTCGAAAATTTTGCATAATTGAATTTCTCCATGAAATTTCAAGATATATTTTGGAAGTTTAAAAAATAGCAACCTTTGATAATAGATGAAAATAATTTTAATCTTCATTAATCCTTAAGAGAAAAAATTAACACTACAGCTTTATACTAAAACGCTGAACTGCGACTCATAAATCATGAATTTCTACTTCTTTTTCAAGTTTCTAAAAAAATGCTCAAGTTTTTTGGGCAAGCTAAAAAAAAGTTTCAAGTTTGTTTTGCTCATTTTCAAGCATTATTAAATCTTTTAAAAATACGAACTTATTTCAAGATCTTGAAGTGTTTCTGAACGTGTAATAGTCATTTCACCACGCAAATTATGTTGCATCATTTTTCGTTTCGTTGATAAATCCCATTCGTCATGTCCAATCACATACATTAGTTTCGTCATTGCCGCTTCGATTGTCATATCAGCACCAGAAATAACACCAGCATCATAGAGAATCTAAACAATACGCCCATTAGGGATGAGAACGAAATTTCAGTTCTTTTTCCTGAATTTCGAGAATCCGATATTTTCGAGATTTCTAGCTTCTGGTTTCGTAGTTTACATATGAATTCGTTGCAAAAATTGCAATTGCCTTTTCAGAGTTCCATGTCTTGTTTAAGTTTCTAAAAAAGCATTTTTAGTGCAACTCCATTCTTTAAACTTGTATCAGTGATACTCTTTTTTGAGAGATGTATGTAAAAGAATTTCTAATATAGTGTCAAAATAGTATGAATGCTATAGAATTCAGCCGATTCCTTCATTTTCAACCACCTTTTGTTGAGATGTTACCCGAAGACCCGTTAATCTACCCAAGTCTTACTCCGAGAGCAAAACAAAGGGAAAAAACGGTATTCAAGTTGCCCCTGGGGTACTAATGATAAATACAACGATATTCCAGCATTATGAAAAGAAATCAAAATGAAGAGAAATCACATTTTTCTAGAAACTTAAAAAAATACTCATATGATGCTTATAATTAATTATTAAATCTTTTACAATTGCACAAACCTTTCCAGTGAAATATTGTTCTTCAACCATTCCACGTAAGCATTGCGAGCAATTCACAACGATACATCCTCGTTGAACGGCATCTTTTATTTCCTCAATGATATCGGTCCTCCGAGATGGCATATTACCACATCCATAGCTTTGTATAACAACACCTTGAGTTGGAGGTTGTAATGCTGCTCGCACCTATAAACTTGAACTAATTCTATTTATAACCGATAAATCACTGATAAGAAGTTATATTCAACGAATATCTGGCGAAGCAATCTAAATTATTTATAAATTACTTTCAAAGTCTATAAGACTTTTGTAGTGATTTTCTTTGTACGCATATGTGGATAGAGTTCTTGATGATGCAATTGATTACCTATTGAATAGGAGGCATGAAGACAGCTACCTTTCTTATGAATATTGGTACCAATCTTCTCCAGGATGGATTTAAAATGCATCAATGGATCCGAAAAGAAAATTAACTAATTGCTACCAACAATTTTAGAATATGCTGAATAGGTCTCCAGCTTGAAAAAAATCTATTTAATTGCAGTGGTATTTTTATTTTTGAATATAATTATCTATTACTGATTCAGTAAAAAGAAAAGAAAACAATACCGAATTGATTGACATAGATGGAAATATATGCAGAAGACTGACATCACGACATAATCGATCGTGTACGGTAAATGCGCTTAGTGAAGATGATCGAAATACTGATTCAAAGTTGACTATAATTAAATGAATCAACGATTTTGAAAAAAATCATTTATTAATTGAGAAATTCTATAAAATTTGGCAATTAGCCAAATAGTTTTACCGAAGAAATGTTCAAGGATAGAAAAAATTGATTCCATTATTATTTGGCCTTTCGAGAGAGAGGAAAATTATTGCTGTTAACGTTAGCTGCATAGCAATATTATTATATATTTAAGAAGGGTAAAAATTCGCCGACTAGTGGGTTCCACGCTGCAATCACAAGAATATTCGATAGCCAGTGTGTTTAGGCTTTTAGTGGCAAAAATTTTCCTCACGAAAAAGTGAATTCTCACTGAACCTTTTTATTTCAAAGACAAAATCTTTTTTTAAAAACTGAAAATAATATCGCTCTTTTTTCGAAATTAAAAGCAGTAAACATAGAAGAAAAATTGAAATAAAAACAATAAGAGATTCTGAGAAATAAACAGCAATCGGAATATTGAAAAAGTCGATTGAGATGCGAACAAAAAAACTTTTTTCAAGGTTGCAAAGCAAAGAAAAATATTATAAAAAATAATTTAGATAAGTTTGCAAAAAAATAAACAAATAAAAAATTTCAACAAAACTCACCACTAAGCGCAATACCGAAATGTGCAATTGGTGACATATTTGGACTTTCGAATGCTTCCATATGATTATTGTCGAGTTTTGTAGAGCGATTTCCACGTAGAAGTTTATGATTGAAATAGATTGTTACCTCTGGAATATCAAAACCACCGGCGACAATTAATGCACCAATAAGATTATCACGACCATCTGATCGTACCTCACATATTGGTATCTATAAATTGTAATTTTACAATGAGGAAAATATTAATGCTATCATATATTTCATTTAATTTTCATACGTATTTTATGTAGTTAGTGTTCTACTTCATTGAACTTTAAACTATATTTGCATTCAAAAGATCACTAAATGAAATCTGCACCTCCATTAGGTATTCGAGGGTTGCGAGAGGAAGAAAAAAGAAATGAAGAAGGATAAGATAAGTGGGAGGAAAAATTTGCAAGTCATAGATCCTGATGATAAGAATACTGCAGAAAATTCTTTTTGGAAATTTTCAACGAATTTGAATTGAAAAATTTTTTATTTGTCTTGTAACAAATTTTGACGTTCATCAAGAATGCCTCTATCCTTCAAGTTCATTCGGTCAATGTTATTTTCAAGGACCTCCCCATCCCTCTCCTCTCTCTTTCTCTCAAATCCTCATGCCTATTTTTTTATTCATTTTATTTTTATGCAATGGCTAAACCCCTTGATAAAGCATAAATTCATTTCAGGCTTTAACGTAAGACACATTAGAGATTCAAACGGGAAAGACCTTAAAATTGCTAATATTTTGGCTTATCAAGCTTTGCGTCGAGCAAAGAACTGTGAAACAAAGATAACAAAATTTGGAAAAACCCTAAGTACTCTTTACAAAGAGTATAGCTTAATAATGTAGCACCTTAATAAACACACTCTATTTCATGTGAATCTCATATGCATTAGTGCTATAATACCTAAAAAAAAAAAATTTATAGCCTTTCGTTATACGCTATCGTATTTCAATAACTTTCTGTATACAATTGTGAAGTTTGAAAAAAATTTGAATTTTTTTTTGAAATTTTACAATCACAATTTTATAGGAAATCTTTTTTTAAAAATAAATTTACAAACAAAACAAACGCTCTCGTGTCAATCATTTCAGCATGATTTTTGAGGTGCGGAAAATGATGTGCACCTTATCATAAAGTGGAAATAAAATGTTGCATTTACGATTTGATTATATCTATGAGAGAATTGACTTTTATTTTATGAGCATCCGATGATAAATGCTCAAAAATCATTTTCTTATTAGATATGAAATAAAATTAAGTTTAAAAAAAACAGTCGAAAAATACAAACACTTTTGCTGAAACTTTGAATTTTTTTTTTAAATAGGTTTTGTAAAAAAAAAATTGAATTTCGACAATTTATTAAAGAAATAATTCGTAATTATTTTTTCCAATTAAATATTTTATAACTTCTCCCTTTTCTCCACAGTAGCCATCTTGCCATTTTTTTTTAAAGTTCCCAAAAAAATTTCCCACCCAAGTATAAATGCGAAATTTTAGTCCATATTGGAGAGAGTACTCTAAAATACGAAATAACAACCTAAATGATGAGTATCAAATAATGAAAATTATAATTTCTCAGCTTGGAATAGAATATTTTCAGCGTCACTCACAATATATTCGTTTTGTAATCGATAAGTTACAAAATAACGATAACTCACCTGTGCACCTGTTATAACGACAGGTTTTCCGAGATTCTCAAGCATAAATGATAGTGCACTAGCTGTATAGGCGAGTGTATCTGTACCATGTAATATAACAAAACCATCGTACTGATCGTAAGCCTTACGAATATCCTTTCCTATTCGTATCCAATCATCGAACGTAATATCGCAAGAATCTAATAGTGGATCATATTCGAGTAACTACAAATACATGCAAATATTAATGCTAAATAAATAAATAAATAAATAAATAAATAAATAAATAAATAAATAAATAAATAAAATAAATAAATTAAAAATAATTATATATTGCAAACAAAATGAAGTGAACATCGAATGCTTTCACGCTTTTACATTTTTATTCATTCCAAGAAATTCAGTGGTTGAAAATATTCTTTATGTTGGAATATCCTTTAAAAAGTATGTGATAGACAAATTTGCGGCATATAATTTACTATTCAAATATGTTAAAAAACAGGTTGAGAATGCTAGACGTATTGGCACGATATGCGCTTTCAAATTCACCTCTCTATAAAAGATATGCAAAATGATATCATAATGTTTTAATTATTTGGATCAATCCCCGAATCTTCTATAAACGAATCGTTCTTTCTTTTCTTTTATTTTTTATTTTTGCTGCTCACACAGTGTAAAACCAAAGAACCGACAGGTGTAAAACAGATGAAACCTTCATTTGTCTTCAAGTATCTAGAATCGGCGAATCAACGCGAAATTCGATATTCAAAACCAGCTAGTATTCTAGTATATTGTATCATTAAATTTTTATAATTACAATTTCATTGCTTCAACGAGTTGAAAATAGGGGAAACTAGATGAACAAACATCGGTGCAGCTACACACTCCTTCCCTTCCTCCAGCCTCTCCCCACCCCATCTTCCCATCGAGTCATAGATATTATATCATCATTAGTACGCTTTCTGCATAAAAACGAAGGAATCAGAAGGGAATTCAATGAGAAAAATGTATTAGAGAAATTAAATCATTTTAAATGAAATTTTTATTTATATAGTAAACGAGTTCAACTAGTAATTTATTTCGGTAAAGATGTACCTAACGTATATGTAATTAGAGGAATGAAATAATAAAAACAGTAAATTATGCGTTAATAATTATAAATAATTTTCAACAATTAGAATAAAAGAAAAAGAATTGCATCAATAATATTACCCAATAGACAATCCTCTTCTTCATAAGACGTAATGGTGGTAGACAGTATGGTTTCACTTTAGCATCTGCATAGTTCTTATCGATGTAGTCTTTATCGTTGAGGTGGGTCAATTCACGAATTCTACACGGCAGATAATATGACTCAGGTCGATAGACTAAAATGCCAATGATAAGTTAGGTGATTTAGGCGAGTGGGTAGTGTTTAATTGATTGTTTGGTTGATAGATGATGCTGGTATGGTTGTGTTGGTTTTTTTATACCTGAGAAATAGTAATAAATAATAATAAGGCACAATACTTCGTGATTGTGAAGTAATATTTGATATTTTATACACCTGAAATATACCTGATTTAGCACTTGAACAATGTTACTTAATACTAATTAATATTTATGAAGTAATAAGAATTTATGCACTAGTTATGTGATTATTTGCTCTACTTGCTCTATTATGCTCTGTTTGCTCTATTATGCTCTATTTGCTCTATTATGGTGTAAATTGTCAAATACTCTACTGATTAAGCTATAGATTTGGATTTTCCCTCATATTACTCTCCTCTCAGTTTACATCATCATTAAAAAAATCTTTTACTGCGAATTACAAATGGTCACATATAGTTTCAACGATTTTTTAATGCATTAATCTATGATGCAAAAAATTTCAGCGATGACTATCGAATAGAAAATGACCGCTGATAAGAAAAGTTATAATGTTAGTGCACTGATATGAGCAAATATAGCATTGAAATAATCACACTTTGAATGCAAATCGAAGAGAGCAAAAAAAAAACATAAAAATGTAATTAAAATACTTATAAAACATCTTCTTTAATTGAATAAAGGTAGAGATTAATTAAGCGTGAAGTAAAAAATGCCTAAGTTTGGATATTTGAAGGTACTAGGTCGCAATATAATTTCTGCACTTGCCATTCAAATGTATCACATTTGATCTTCCTTTTTTTTCTGCACTAGATAGAGAAAAATTTACAATGTTGATCACTTTTTTGCGTCCGAGCTAAGCATCAATGTTTCATGAGTCTCCATCCCCCATTGACCTATTCTTTAATCATGCATCTACTCACACTCTAACTCTAATAGCATGCAAAGATAGTCGAAGTTATATGAAGATTCTTTGAGCTGATGAAGATTTTATTGTTAGTAGTTTGTATCGGCTGTCACCAAATAAGTAAAATATGTTATCCAAATTTCTTCTACTAATTGACAGCCACCATCTGCTTAGAAGGAAGTGCACCGCAATTATATTGAAAGCGAGACATCATCACATACCTGCGCCTATTTTTTTCATCCCAATGGTGCCTCCTGTGTAGAGGACGAGAATTCGTGCTTCAGACGCGTGCAAATTGTCTACGGCTGTTGTTGCTAAATCCTCAGACACAACTGAGGCCAACCGCTGTAAAAACGGCTCATAGTCTTTGGTCTGAGTTTCAGGTTGAATTTCAAAGTTTCCGATAGAGTTTTAAATTTCTGTGTTATATAATGATGTATTTCCAATGATCTATTTAGAAAACTTGCTTTGTACTGTTTGTTTCGTTACCAATTGTTGCAGCGCATATTCATCACGTAATGAAATTTGCATAAAAATAGCGCTTTTTTTTCAACACTCATCTTCTTTTTCGATCTTCCGCCTAATTTTTTTGACGCGTTTTATTTCCCAACTCCACCTCCTCTTCTCTTCAGGAATAAAATTTTTTGAATTTTATTCCACCATCATAGTTTGGAAATTTGAGTTATGTTGCCGAAATTTTGTAGAGTGCAGCTAAAAAAAAAGAAAAAGAAAAATTTCTAGCAAAATTTGTTTCCAAACAAAATAAATTACAAAATTAAGTGATTGATCAAAACAATAAAATTTGCTAGCAAATCTAAAATATATGTGTATAAAAAAATTGATAAACTTACTGCAGCTGATGTAATTTTTGCGGTTGTTCCAGTATGAATAAGTAATTGCTTAGGAGTATGATATTCATCGATTGGAAGGTCATCCATAATTGGCTCATGTGTTAATGTGTCTATTCGTTTCACCAACGAGCTTGCCATCGTTTGAATAATTCTTCGTTTCGTTTTCTATAGCATAAGGAATTCTAATAATGCTCAAATCTCTATAGTTAAAAATTTTTACGATTTAATTCAAAAAAAGCATTGCATTCGACATATAACTCGGGAAGTTCGATATACATCAATTAATTTATGCAAATCGTAATGCCTTAAATGTAACCTCTCCGATGATTATAAAGTTTCTAAGCAATGTAGAAAAGAGAAGTATGCTAATTAGATATGGCTTTCAAACATGAAACTTTTCACAAAATCGAATAGATTATGACAAGTTTATTTTTATATTTTTGAATTTCTATATTATTTCTTACTCATATAAACAAATTCTTTCATATTAGTTAAATAAGAGGTTTAGTGGGAATGGGGAAGAGTCAGGTTGTTTCCCACCTCAAAGTTGTTGAGTTGATTTATTCAGGAAGAGTTTATTGAATTTAGAAAGAAGGGGAATGATAGAAGGGAGGGAAGAAAAAGGAGGGGAAGAGGAGTGATAGCAGAAGAAGGGAGGTAAGAGTAGGACTTCCGACTCGTCTCTCAGTATGAATTAAGAGTATAGTTTAATAAAAAGAAGCAAATATCCAACAGAATGGTCCAGTCAAAATTGTTGCCACTTTAAACTATCATGCTTTATTGTTATGACTCCATTTTTTTTCAATTTTTGTGCAAAGCGAGAATATGAAAGGACTATGAGCTTCAATGATAAGGTACTACGAGATGGGGGTATCACCTGATAAACGTCGCCTTTACAATGTTTCAATTAACACGTGCACTATGGGAATAAATTTCTTCTTCTCGCAATCGAAATTTTTAACGAAAAATCGAAAATTTTGAAATTTTTTTCAAATTATTTGGCGATGTTCCAACAAGCTGGAATAAAAAATCAATCAATACTGTATGTTAATGGAATGAGAAGTTTATAAATATAAATTATTGCTTAGTACTTCCAAGATAGTTTGTTCGTCAAAACTATTGATAGCCGAAATGATAAAAATATAGCGATGAGCAATCACGAAGAATTTATAGTTAGTACCATATCGACGTTTTATCTAATAATAGTGTAAGAGGTTAATAATTCAAACAGGATGGTACTCAGTAAAAAAAATTAATTTCAGGTAAAGTTTGTTATATCCCATTAGAGAAACCTATAATTTGAATAGCTTTCATTAGTGCGCATAACATTATATAATGTTATACTTTCGTTTTTAAAAGAAAACTAATTCTTTCAACCATTTTATTTTAATATTTAGCAACATATAATAAAACATTGTAAAATTAATAAAATTTAAGCATAACATTTAAAAAAAATGCAATTTCGTTTTATTTCTTGCATTATTAATCTGAGAAAAAAGGAGAGTAAGAGAACTCATTAGCGAAATAAAATATTCGAGTACTGCAATAATGGGGCTTAAATAAGTTTTACAAGGTAAACAATCATATTTTACAAGAATTTTGCACTTTACATTTCATTTATTGTCATTAAAATTTTGAATTCAACACGAGAATTTCATGCTAAAAATGAGGCGAAAATTGCAGAAATCGCACGTTGATGTTTGAAATCTTTTGTTGATCTTTGAGCTCTTTTTTTTTCATCATCGAATTAGTGTATTTTATCAACTAGTGATGTGTTGATGATGAGTAATCGAATTAGTGCATTTTATAAATGATTCAAATGCACTTTGATGGATTTTGCAATTTTTTTGGTATAGTAGAGTAGAAATTTATTGCAAATAAAAATGTTATAAAACAAATTTAAATCAAACAACTATTAAATAACTAAAAGTGATTGATCATTGATCGAAGAATAGAACAGCAAATTTGAAGAATGCGACTAATTTTTTGGTAGAATAAAAAGAAAAGATAGTTTCTATGTGGTTAGCGAGAATATACAGCTAGCTCATCGTTTATTAAAATATGCGTGGAAAAGAGATCATTAAGTACTAGTAATTTCTTTTATATACTATTAATTTCTTTACAATTTTTTCTATTTATTGTAAACTCACAAATATAGGAAATAAATTTTCTTCTTTTCGTTATTCAAATCACAAACGATAGATGAATTAATTGATGCTTTAATCGGGATGATCAAATTAATTCTTTTTTGAATTTATTTTTTCAAAACAATATAGCAATGAAATGTACCATATCTGGGATTTCAGAATTATTTTCTCCGCAACGGTTAGGTCTGTCGAGTTGAGATTTGCATCATTCGATACAGTTTTGAAAGCTGTATCAAACGATATATAGGTTTTCATATTTTGAGAGAAAAGTTGAAAACCGAATCGACCGGCCAGAATTCCTAAGATCTCGATTTTTGCGATTTTGGGGGTTCTGGTTCTCGGCCGCTGCTTCATGTTATAATATACGGTCTTTTGATTTGTCATCAGCTCGCCGAGACTTCTCCAACGGTGTATGGATTGCATCCTTGGGACAAACAGAAGCCGAGAAAAAAATTCCCAAAGATCGCATTTTTTCGATCGTAAGGGGGGTAACAGGGAAAATTTCGAAAAATATTTTTCGTCTCGGATTTTGCTAATTTTGGTATCAAACGATAGATCTCGATGAGCTGATCATGAATATATGCGCCGATTGCTGTTTTATTTGAAAGTGACGAAATTATAGGTGCATAAATGTTGCATTTCTATATAAATGTACTGCATTTGATATTTGCAATTTCTTTTCTCGTCAACGGTTAGATCCATCGATTTGCGGTTTGCACCGTTCAATACAGTTTCAAAAGCTCTATCAAACGATGCATAGACTGCTAGACTTCGATAGAAAAATTCAAAATGAATCGACCGACCAGAATTTCTGAAATCTCGATTTTTCCGATTTCGGGGATTCTCGTAATAATATAGATAATGGTTCATTTTCAACTTAAAATTCTTCCAACTACTAGTAATAAATTTTTTCATTCGAATTTTATAGTGGATGCATCACTGGACTTATCGCAGATAATCTCGAAAATTTTTGATATATTTAGATCAAGAACTACAAAAGCATTATTCATTGCAGATATAGCCTTCAAAAACATTGCAAAAAACAAAGCATTTTTTTTTGCAATACTTGGCGCATATTATGCGCTTCCAAACAATATTTTCATATAAAATAAAAAAAGAAGGAAAAATTAATTGCATTCAAGATGAAATGAAACATGTGCCATCGATAAGAGCTAAGCGAGGTAAAGAAAATAATAATGTTTAAGTAATCAATGCTTGAATAGAAAACTAACGAAAGCTTTAAGATAATTCAGCAACAACTAATGAAGAATGTGAATACATTGTAAGTGTTAACCTGTTAGAGTGTAAATACTGTATAGTACAGTATTAACCTACAGTAGTGCTTGAAGCGAAAAATCAATTCTAGCAATAAATTTTGAAAATTAAGAAAAAATTTCACATTGAAATAAAAACTGAATACTACTTTTCTCATCTCTAAAAAAAAAAACAATTATTTCATATCTATCCCACCTTCGACAACATAGCTGATTTTTTGCTTCTATATCGCATAAATTTGGCACTTATCCAAATTTTCACCTCGAAAATAAAAATCAAAAATTTCACAGAAACATATGAAAAAGCATAATCGCTAACAATCTTCGAGAAGTGCAACGATAAAAATAACTTAGAGATATTTCAAGTATGAGAAAAATTCGGCTAATTATCATTCATCAATAAAAACATAATTTCGAAAAAAAGAGTAACACTTACGACAAATGAGACTATGATTAATAATCACTTAATATAGAAATCATTACCTACAAATTAAGATAGTGGAATGTAATTGCGTTTTTTTTTTCAACAAACTCGTCACTAAGCAACGACACAAATTAATTCGAAGAAATTTTTCTGTTTGAAAAAAAAATTTTTTTAAGTGCGAAAAAATTCATTAACTCGTAGAGAATTTATACAAAAAAATTTGTATAAAATAGCTTCGACTACGAAACAACGGTGTTATCTATTCGAGAAACAAAATATCCACAGCTGATCTACGATTGATTGGTAATATTTTTAAACGCTGAACTCTCGAGTTTTTCTTCAAAAGGGAAAGAATTCGAAGCATAGTTTTATAAATTCGAATTTTCCACTTTTTACACCTCAAGAATTTTTCTAAAAAATGTAAAAATCTTCCCTTAAAAACTCTCTATTCGAAAGTGAACTTTACGATAGGTACACGAGGTAAGTGGCATTTCATTCTCAGAATATTCAAAATTGATGAGAATCCACGTCTTTTGGCTTCGTCGATCGGCGTATAACTTGCGTCATCAATGGCGTCTGGATTCGCTCCTCTTGCAAGCAGATAGGTCACTAACTCCTCATTACCCGCACATACAGCCTGCAGATCGGATAATTAAAAGAATTTATAGATGTGGAAATGGAAATGTTGTAAAATAAACTCAAAAACCTAGGATAAACTTAAATTTATGCTCAGGCTTGGCCCGAAGAGTGACCTATTCACATAGCTGAACCTCAGGTAGCTGGAGTTTACATGATGTTGAGCGTTTAGTTACATTAGAAATACATGAAATATTTCCACCTGTTCTGCGTTTGTACTCAATTATTCCATATATTTCGCTATACATGCTTTATGGATTTCGGTTTGAAATTACACCAATAAAAGAACTATTTGCTCAGTGAGCATTAAAACTAGATCACTTTTTTGAACTATATTGAAAAAAAAAATGCATTCGGAGAGCCTTCACGCACTCAATTTGTGATCGTATGTACTTCCTTCCGAACTTGTGTTTATTTTCGATGGTATACAAGCGGGGAATCTACTAAATTATATGAAAATATGGCATTAATTAAAACTCCATAATATATGAATTCCATCATCTAATTCGCTGTGTTCGAAAGTTTATGTGGCGTCACTATAGGATTGGATAGGATGAGTGCTGAGAAAAGTTGAGACCCAGAGGCAAGTAAGAGGAACGAGAAGAAGGAGGGTGAAATGAAGAAAAGGAAGAGATAAGAATACGAAAAGGAAAATGAATGATATTAATCAAAAACTCACAATATGTAACGCAGTACGACCTTCATAGTCTTTTTCATTGATATCAACTCCAGCTGCTATCCAAGCTCCTAATGCATCGATATCACCTCGGCTAGCAAGTAAACATAATTCCACACCTTAAAATTCTCTAATAAACATATTTTTATATTTGCATGAAATATCTCTAATATCTCTAATAAACATATTAATTTTTATATTTATTTTCTTTAAAGTTTGCATGAAATGCAAAAAAATGTGCACTTTGCAGAGTTTGTACAGAAAAAATATGCATTCTACCAAAAAAAAAATCAGTAAATTTTTTATGCACTCTTATATACAATGTGGCAATATTAGCATGAATTTGATACATACTGCTTAGCGTGAATTTTTTTCATCATTATATCGTATTTGATACATACTCAATGCAAACTTTTCATTTGTTTTTTTAAGCAGAAATGTGCATTAAATGCGTATAATGCACACTATTTAGCTTATCTGTGCAGTCAAATTCGATGTAAGCGGAAAGTTAGATATAGGATATACAAACTGGTGTTCGGATTTCACCGTAATCCACTCCCCGCAAGATCCCCGCCCGCGGGTACCTCTTTGCAAACACTAAATTACAAATCTCTTAAGCGTATATTTCCTTCTATTGTTTAGTATGAATTAGCTGCATGACAAAAAATGCGACACTTATATTTTCAAAACATTTTTATGAACGCAATATGGTTATTTTTATTTCTCAAAGCACGTTTTAATCAAACTACTATATTAGTAAAAATTTTTTTCCAAAAAAATTCACTAATCATACTCAGTTGCTTCGTACTTTAAAAGCAAATCTATCAGAGATTGCTCAAATATAGTACCACTTATATAATATCACTTAGTGTTTACGGAGGTTTATGCAAATACTTGTTTCGATGCCAGTTACTTTATATTTAAGTTGTTTCGGCAGTAAAAAAAAAGACGCATATAACATGATGACGATTTTATTTAGTATTAAATAGAAATAAACAATGAATGAAATTATCGCACCTAAATCGATAGGGTTACCGATTGGAAAAGCGCCTGCATCCTTTAGTGCTTTAATACAAGCGAGATTCTTACTACGTATTGCGCTCACCAAAGGATTTTCATTCCATTGATCTCTGTAATAGATGGCAAAACTTAATTATAAGAATTTTTTTTTTCTTGTGGAGAAAAATTTTGCTCTCGTAGAGCTAAAAATCTGTCAATACTTTCAATGCAATTAACGAATAAATCCTATAACTAATGTAAGCAAAGTTTGAATCTTGTATATAAATATATAAATATAAATGCATAAATATATAAATACAAGTGTTTATTTATTTATTTATTTATTCATTTATTTATTTTTATTTATATTTATATGAAGCTATGTGATGAGGATAACCTATATGGTATCAACAAAAGATAATAAGTTTGAGTTTGATGAGGATAATAAGTTTTTACTGCCTAAGGATCGCTGAGATCGTAGTGGAATTTGATTTCCTAAGCAAGCAGTTAATTCACTAACAAAATTTTCTACATACTTTAATAATTAACTCAACTTACCTTGAATGCACACTAACACCATGTTTAAGTAGATATATAACAGCATTCGTATGACCTGCATTTGCAGCAACATGTAATGCACTACGGCCATTATAATCGGTTGCCGATAGAATTGCACCACTTTCACGTAGATTTTCTAATAGATCAATATCACCTTTATTCGCTGCATGACATAATAATGGTGGAAATAATGCATTACGTAGCAATTGCACCTCATTTGATGAGCTAATACGTAGAAATTTCGCCAATTGTGGTACTGAAAATTTACATAATCAATAAGTATTTTAAATTATTAAATATAGCTTATTTTTTTTAGTGATTTATGCTCGTGTCTGTCTGTGTATGTCTGCGGATGAATGATTTTTATACTGAATTATCCACTTATGCAATCAGATTTTTCACTGTATTGCCGTGTGCTAAATAAACTTGCTTATTGAGGATGAATTTTAGGTGCACATTGACTTATTTTGTTAGCTAGCCAAACAAATTGCAAACAAATTTGCATAAGTACAAATTTCCCTGAAGTCTTTATAAGCTTTTATTATTCTTGACGAATCTTCGCTAGTTCGAAATGTTTAAAAACACTCATTTTCCATATTGGTCTCTACGATATCTTATGACAATAGCTTATAGAAAATTTATTAACTATTGATCTCTAGGAGAAATTAATAACGAAAGCCACATAATAAACAAATATTATAATAAATATATGTTCTGTTTTAATGTATGATGCATAAATAAATAAGCAAATTTCAATAAAACATCTACGAATCATAATGACGCATTTTTTAGAAATCAAACATTGAAGCGGATTAAAACCACTTCAAAACGAATATTCCGAGTTTTTTTTTTTGCTTCTCAGCAATTCCGACGTCGTTTTGATGTTGCTTATCTGTCTAAGCATAATTAATATTTTTCTAATAGGTAACTAGCAGTAATATTTAAACAAGTTCATTATTAAATATTTTTAGGTTATTCCATATCTGAGCAACCCAATTTGAGGCAGCAAAAGTTACATCATCACAAGAACAGCCCCTCTCCCACCTCCCTAAGCCCCCCCCCCCCCACTCAGACGGTAATAAGACAGCTATCAACTTACTAATTTCAAGCTCACGTAGTGTTTCGGAATGAGCAATTGTCATCTCTCCTCGAATATTACGCTGCATCATTTTTCGTTTCATTGGTAAATCCCATTCATCTTTACCCAAAACATATGCTAATTTTGTTAGCGCAGCTTCAGCTGTCATATCTGAGCCAGGAATTACACCAACATCGTATAATATCTGCAAATTGCAATTCGATTCGAGATGAAATTTATACTTAATTCGGCGAAGATTTTCGTTGCAAATAAAAACTGAATTAAATCCATCAAATCTGAATAGAATCTAAAGCTAAAGAATTTTTTTTTTGTTGTTGTTGTATTTTCCAAGATTTGAAATAGAAAAAAAATTTTTTTGAATTTTGCAATTTTTTTTTGCAATTCAACATTACGACTATTTTGAAACAATACCAATTAGAATATTGGCTAATTTATAAATCTGAAGAAAAAAGACTATGAAATAAGTTCACACCTATAATAATATTTTTGAAAAATTTTTGTCAAACATGATTATGAAATAATTGTTGCAATTTGTTTTTTCCTTTCTCTTTTTTTTTTTTTTTGCAAATATACTACATGTCCTCAAAAAACATATAGTGATCATTGTTAAGGAGGTAAACAATTAAATTAACAAATTTACGACAAAATTTCAATCCCTCTTAGTTTATCGTTATTCCTCGTAGATAATTCATTGATAGGGCTTTAAAGCTATTTCAGTCATTTCTTGCTAACAGCAATTTTTGATCGAATCATAACAAGAATCTAATATTTTTAATTGATTTTTTTTTTTGAACAAACGATTCAAATAAAAATACAAATTGAAATATATGAGAACAGAAAAATATATTAATATATCATATAGTACTTACTTTACCAGTAAAATAGTGTACATCAACTTGGCCACGTACACACTGCGAGCAATTAACAACAATACATCCTCTATGAACTGCTTGTTTAATTTCTTCAATAATATCGGTTCTTCGTGATGACATATTACCTGCACCAAATGTTTGTAATACAACACCTTGTGTTGGTGCTCGAAGAAATGCTCGTACCTTAAAATTATTTATATTATTCAAAAAAAACGTAGCGATATAATTAAAGTATATTCAAAAAAATGTAATGTATGATATGCAGAATTTCCGTTTTTAGATTCATATGGAAAGATGAGATTTCAGCATGAGCTAATTGATTAAATTAAATTAGTAATAAATTAATAAATTAGTAATTAATTAGTAATATCCTTTAAAAAAGCTAGGAAATGCTTTACTCTACCGTCTCATCTCCACCATCTCGCCATATAATTGCTATCCTCATAGCGCATCATTTAAAGCTAGAATCAATTATAGCCTTACTCTTGTGTATTCTTTAAAAGATACCTTATTATTAAATGTTCAAATAGTAAAGGTAACGCTTATCCACTCTGAAGATATTTCTAAGGCGGCTATTGAAATAATATCCTAGACTTTAGGCAATAATAGGCTAAGAAAGATAATAGAAATCTATTATCGTACACGTAAAATATTAGCCCATGTTTTATTTTCAAAAAAAAAAACGGAAAAAATTTCGCTGATCCGTTTTACTCAGAGAGTTGAGAAAAAAATAAGCAACATACCGAATCAATTGATATTGAAGGAAATATTCGAAGAAGGCCAACATTACGACATAAACGATCATGTACTGTGAATGGTGCCAAAAATGGCGAACGATATATTGATGCATAATTTACTGAAGGAAAAAAAAATTCAACTCAAATTGTTAGATTATTTTTAGATATTCTCCAGATTTACAAATCGTGAATGATAAAATTCTTCTAATCAAAACTTTGAATGAAATATTCATATTTTTTCGCCCGTAAAAAAATTTTCATCACAAAAGAATTCAACTTTTTTTCCTTATTTATTAATCACAAAAAAAATATTGTTAATAAATTCCCTAACGTTTTCTATCTAAATTCGATCTATGAGATTCATATTGTGTCTACCTCTTCGTTGTTCTGATGAGACTACCATCTAGTAACGCCAAGTTTAAATATTAACGGGTAACACTCATTTTAATAGTATTATGCAGTAAATCTGAATTAAACAGTAGTGAAAAGTAACTCTGAGTCTGCTTATTCCAATCTACTCATTTATTTATATTCAAAAAATAAAGGATTCTAAGAAGAAAAAAGGTGAACATACCTTTAATTGTAATTTCCATCTGAGCAATTGGTGCCATATTTGGACTATCAAATGCCTCTAATGCACTATTATCGAGTTTAGTAGAGCGATTACCTCGTAAAAGTTTATTATTGAAAAAAACCGTTACTTCCGGTATATCGAAATTACCGGCTATGATCAATGCGCCGATCAAATTTTCACGACCATCTGAACGGACCTCACATACAGGAATCTGCAATAATCATTATTACATATTCATATCTTTTATTAAAATTTTCTTTTATTTAGAGTTATTGAAATTAAAACTGAAAAACTAATTAAAATTAAAACTGAAAAAGAAACTGTAGTGAAGGACGATATTAGGATATGCCTCGGATCATTTTAATTCCCAATGGAAGTTGGAAGCGAATAGGAGAAAAGTTATTAGTTGGATAAGGATGCTTAGCGAAGGAAGATTCATGGGAAGGGAGGGAGGTGGGAGAGGTTGCAGTTTTGATGATAAAGTACCAATATCAACGGGGCAAAACGAGCTGTCAACCATGCTGTTGGTGCGGATGAAAACAGCTACTTTCCTGGTTTCAGGTAGTTGCAATACTAGCAGATGGTGGAAAAAAAGATGCATGCCATAAGCCAAAAAATTTTAATGCTGCAAATATCGTTTCTTTCAGCTAAGGTTTATATCGACAAAATTTTCCATAAAATTTCGACCAACCTTTTTTAAAAAAAAATTTCAAAACCGCTGAGAAATGTCCGATATTATTTACCTTCCCTAATAAAGGATCCGCCTCAACGTCAATGCTTAGCCACTATACCACACTCACTTTAATGAGCAAATATAGAATGAAATCGATGGCGACAACAGTGAAAAAAGTTCAATAATTAGAATTATCAAATTTTATCGGCTTTTTAAGCAGCATTCAAAAAGAAAATCGCCTAATTCGTTATTTTCTTGCCGGATGAAAAGTTTTTATCAAATCATACAACGATAGCAAAAGTATATTTTCATCAACGTTAGCTTTCTTAGTGAAGAAAATCTTGAGTTCTAGATGAATATGTTAGCGGCAATCCCTAAGAACGAAAATTTATCATATCACCGTCGATGAATAAGACGAAAATTTATCATATCACCGTCGATGAATAAGACGAAAATTTATCATATCACCGTCGATGAATAAGACGAAAATTTATCATATCACCGTCGATGAATAAGACGAAAATTTATCATATCACCGTCGATGAATAAGACGAAAATTTATCATATCACCGTCGATGAATAAGACGAAAATTTATCATATCACCGTCGATGAATAAGACGAAAATTTATCATATCACCGTCGATGAATAAGACGAAAATTTATCATATCACCGTCGATGAATAAGACGAAAATTTATCATATCACCGTCGATGAATAAGACGAAAATTTATCATATCACCGTCGATGAATAAGACGAAAATTTATCATATCACCGTCGATGAATAAGACGAAAATTTATCATATCACCGTCGATGAATAAGACGAAAATTTATCATATCACCGTCGATGAATAAGACGAAAATTTATCATATCACCGTCGATGAATAAGACGAAAATTTATCATATCACCGTCGATGAATAAGACGAAAATTTATCATATCACCGTCGATGAATAAGACGAAAATTTATCAGCCTGTATTATCGAATCGTTTGCAATCTTTTCATTGCACATATCTTTTAGAGGTGATAAAAATTCGAGATTACCTGTGCACCAGTGATAATTACTGGTTTACCAAGATTTTCCAACATAAACGAAAGTGCACAAGCCGTATACGCTAACGTATCGGTGCCATGTAGCACAACAAATCCATCGTATTGTTCATATGCTTTACGAATATCTTTACCAATTCGAATCCAATCATCATACGTCATATCCGATGAATCAAGTAATGGCTCATATTCTACAACCTTTAAAAATAATTGCATTCGCGTTTATAAAAAGATAAAAAGAAATACTAAATCTCGAGATTGATATATATATATATATATATATATATATATATATATATATATATATATATAAACGAAGCCAATTTAAACCAAGCACTATAATTGTCAATATGGAAATGTAAGATTCTTATATTCATAGCAATTATTGAATAAAACTCATATACAAAAACCACAGGTATGAATCATACTTCCTATCTAACATAAATAGGACTCATATTATAGATAGGAAACATATCAAGTAACTATCATCGAAGGGAATCTTACTTAATAACTATCATGGATATGAACTGATCCAATAGACAATGATGGTGATACGCCTCAAATGAAAAATTCCTTCATTCTACTGTTTCAAAAAAAATTTTTCTATTGAGCTGAGATTTATGTAATCTTTTCGGTAATATCATCGAAATTTTCCTGAAAGGATAATAAATCATTTGCCGTATATTAATTCTACCAATCAGAAAAACTTTTTTTTTTAAAAACCCGACTACATTCTCTATGAAAAGATATAGTAAGAAAAAAATTTTCCATTAAGTTGTTTATTTATTGAGAGAAATTCTCCTTATACTCTCACTAATGCATAGTTATTTTATAAAAAAGTTAATTTTTTTGAACTTTTTATCCTGAAATTCCAGTTAGTTAGTTCTATGGATTTTCATCCTGAAATTCCAGTCAGTTAGTTTTCACGGATTTCCATCCTGAAATTCTGCTTCTTAAAATTATTTTTTCCGGGAACCTGAAATGTATTTGAACTGACCCAATAAACAATGCGTTTTTTCATATGACGGATAGGCGGTAAGCAATATGGTTTCACTTGTGCATCACCGTAATGCGTCATAATATATTCCTTATCATTGAGTGGTGGTAACTCTCTGATCGCACGTGGTAAATAATATTGCTCGGGGCAATAAACTGAAATTAATTCACAGCAAATAATCACTAGATAAATATTACATTTTTTAAACTTTTAAATAATATGAAGTACCACAATCTTCGATAGTTTCCCTTAAGAAATAATGAAGCATTCTGAGGGTTTAAAAAAAAAGGAAGGAATGCCCGTTTGCTTTCTGGATATAACTGAGATAAATTAAATAAAAAATTTTCGCAAATTATGCTTCCTAATCTTTCATCTATCGACTTCTCTAAACAATATTATTACATAAGATATGGAAATTAATAACGATTTTTCGCTTCTTTCCTAAATAATTTCTACAATTTTAATCTCCCGTCGTTTCATTTACTTTGTTAACAAAAACCCTGGGCTTATATTTCCGAAGATTCTGTAATTTTCGAAAATATTTAAAAGAAACCTCCATCGATACATTTCATTCCAATAGTACCTCCTGTATAGAGGACAAGTACTCGTGATTCGAGCGCATATGGCTTCTCGGTTAATGCTGCTGTTTTCAATGATGCTAAATCTTCGGAGACTGTACTTGCTAGTTGCTGAAGTTGTTATCCGTTTTAGTTTACATTTTACTCGTATTATATTTGCATAAATTTTTATTAAACATATGCTTAGAAATGCCTCTTCATCAACGAATATTTTCGCTATTTTTATTTCCATTTGTCAAATTGTCAAATTCGCTTTTTAATTCGTCTAAGGGAATTATCAGATCAGTTCGCTATAAAGTTAGTGAACAATTCAATATTATATCATCGGAAATTTCGAACTATTCTCTATCGTTCCCTAATATTACTCATTATAATGGGCTAAAAAATATCAACCTATAAAGTAGTTTTTACTTATTAAGAAAATACCCATTAAAACCGACGAGAAGATTTACATTTGAAACAAGTTTTTTTGAAAAATGAAATTTTTTAAATTAATTGTAGCATCATTGTTAACGTTACGCTTGCATTCACATCACTTCTAATAACAATACTTTTTACCTTATTGTAACATAAGGTCGATGCTACTATTATTTTATTTTTAATTTATAACTGCTAAAGTTTTAATTTAAAAAAATAAAAATGAACTGATAGGATAAAGTCACACATAATAAATTGAATGTCGACTTATAAAAAAAAAAAAACAAAAAGAAAGAAAAAAATGCACACTCACGCTAGCGGAAGTAAGTTTGATAGATGTACCAGTATGTAACATAAGTTGTTTAGGTGTATGATATTCATCTAATGGGAATATATCATCTTTTTTATCCTCTTCTTCTTGTTCATCACAATTCGGGATTGCACATGGATCTGACATCTTCTCTGCAATGAGAGAAATCCTTATTCAAAAAGAAAACAACAACAAAAGAAGCACGAAGAATTCGATAAAAAAATTTACTATTTATTAAAAAAACTTATATTGTATTTGTGTGAGACATTCTATATGAATTATCATATATAGGCAATGGAAACTTTTTGATAAAAAAAATTCTTAAAAATGAATTCACAAAAGCATTTTTATAAATCGAATAAATTTCATTGTAAAATTTTGACAGTTACTTTTTTTTTTAAATCAATATCTCATCAAATAGAGAGAAATTTTTTTTTTCTTTTTTATATTTTATAAAACAACTGATTAAAGTGATTGCCATTTATTATACGCAATTGTAGAGGAAATACTATTGCGAGAAAGGGAGAGAGCGAAAGAGGATTGTGAAATGATGCGATCAATGCTAAAAGGAATGATAATCGAACAATCGTTTCTCATAGGGAAATTCTTCCTCCTCCCCCCGTCCCCCCTACCCTGCCAATTTTTGAAATTTTCATAAAAGAAAAGAATCAAATGCCAGACTAATAAAATTTTGAAAAAAAAATTTTTTTTTTATTCTCGATAAAAGAAAAAACAAGATGTAGTAGCAATGAATTTATCAGAAACCGTAGTTTTCCTCGATTCTGCAAAGTTCTGAGAAGATCGCTTACCACACCCTCCCATCTCCTTATTTACTCGCTTCCCTTCACGCCTCACCTCAATTTGTTTATCGTTCATCCCCTCAAACAGTCCCTCAAGACTACCTTCTAGCAAACGTACTAAAGCAGTCAATGAATTCGAAAACATGCCTCAGCAGATGACATTTGTTACATATGTCACAAACATGAGTGTTTGCCGCCTGAGGCATAGCCGTATGCACGCAACAGAAAAAGAATTCACGTGCGTTAAAGAAAATCTTACGATTCATTCAAGTATACTTTAACCACTACGCTTCAGTGATCATTATTGTTTTTATCAATAACGATTTATTTAGTTATCGAATTGGTTTTTACGGTTTTAACGTTGTTACAATAGTTTTTTTTTTACATTTTGAATTAAATCTATTCAATTTCTATATGATAAGAGTTGTGAGTTGTAGAGTGTATCAATATTTCGAGGTTATCACATTTTATTATTTTATTTTCGCCTAGATTTACTCTCCTTCCCCCACCACCTCCACCCCACACCTTCATAATTTTGTGACGAGAAAACTATGTAAGCTTATTAACGAATAACGGATAATCCATACTAATTTTTCTTGATGCGTATCGAATTTTGGGAAGATTTTTGCCGGAAAAAAGCTGATAAGAAATTTGCGATAAATATGAAAAAAATGGAAATAATTTTTTTCACGCCGATCAAAACATCTTATTCGATTTGTAACATTTTCAACGAGTTAAACGAATGTGATCGACAATTGTGTTGTGTTGTAATGACCGTAGTGCATTGTTGAGGAGCAAAAAACAAAGAGCTAATTTCACAAATACACGCAATAATTTCATTATTTGAAAATTTTTTTATCACTTTTTTTCTGATATAGATAATGCTGATTATCAAGGCGAAAGTTTAGATTTTAATTTCTGTCAAGCTTATTAAGCTTATTTAAGCCTATTTCTGTTTAGATTTTTAATTTGCTTATCAAATCGATATTATTATTCAAAATTCAAATTTTCAGATGAAATTTATCCAAAAAAATTCAAAGGAATATTGTCGATAATTTCTAAACAAAAAATTTTTCAACAAAAAATTCTCAATTACTCATTTCAACAATTTCAACTTGATTCTTGTTGAAGAATTTCTACTGAAATCGATAATTTCAGGACGATTTATTAACGAAAAAAAAAATTAAAAAGTCTCTCAAAATTCAGCAATGTAATTTTTATTAATTATTCAATTAATTTTGCATAAAGTAGTTTCCAGTACTTTTTCCGAGCGGAAAGAAATAAATAAAAACTACTTTTTTATATTCATCAATAGAAAAAAATTACAAAATATAAATGGTGAATTATAGTTTTAAAAAAAATTGAATAAGTTGAAAATAATTCTCAGATTTCTTTCAAAGATCATTTCCCACCTTTCGAAAATCATTTAAAAATATTTCGAGAAAGCAATTTATTATTCACAAACAAAACTCAACATATCTGCCAATGTTGAATAATGGACGATGTATATGATACACACCGCTATTTTTATACGATGTTGCAATTCAATCTTTAAAAAAAAAGAAAGCATTTCTCGTTCATAAGTCATAGGCTTATACTGTTCGGACTTTTCAAAATCAACATGCATTGGAGTAGAATTATCAATGCAAAAGAGGGGCTTATAAATGATGGTATACGGTAGCAAAAAAATTTTCCCTTATTACCCAATTATTTTCTTTTTGTTCATTTTTCACTGAACAAAGCAACAGGCACAATATGAACGAATATAAATTCAAAAGAGAGGTCTACTCTTCGTAAAAGATTAGCTAACTAGCCAGCTAGCTTTATCGATCGGCGACGTCTACATTAGCAATTTAGCCGATGTGTACGTTATTGATTTTTTTATTTCCATTCGTATATTTAGCTTTCATTGCAATAAAAACACACACACACACATATGCAAATCTGTCATTTAGATTCGTGCTGTTTAGCAATTTTATGTCGATGACGTCATTCCGATGTTTTTCTATTATATTTCATTTTTTTTCGAGAAATTTTTTCCGTCGTTCAAAAAAAAATTCTTTCGAAAATATCAATCCCACTTTAATGGATTTTTGAATCTTATACAGTGTGATGGGATTCCATTTTCAATGAATTTTTTTTTTCCATTGAGAGATATTTTTTTTTTATTTCAGTTGAAAATATTTTCGTTGCAATAAAATGATATTAATATAGTAAGTAATACTTCATATTCCTATAAATAACTTATTTATTAAATAATGTAAGTAATTTTTCCTATAATTAACCTCATATTCCTATAAATATTCATGAATAATAATATAAATATAAAACCTCATAAGCAATAAATATAGTATTTCAAATTTATAGCGCATTCTTCCTAGAGAACGTAAAAAGGTTGCAAGAGCCAACTTAATGGAAACTAGTTTTGTGCAGAAGCTTTAATTTTCTAATGTCATCTCATTCAATACGCTTCAAAGTAAACTGAAGGTATTGAATTGCTAATATTAAAAAAAAATCAACTGTTTGCGTCTGCTCAATACTTAATTAAGTCCCATTCCAAGCCGCATTAGCGCATATAATGTGCTCAGTATAATATGCTGGAAGGGGGATGGGAAAGAGGGGGGCTATCTTAATTAGAATACTACCTCTTCAGCAATTTCACTAGTAAATTATCCATTCGCTCAAAAAAATTCTTTTTTCTAAATGTTAAAAAAATTTTTCACAAATATTATTCAAATTTTTTTCAGTAATTTAGGAAATTTTGTTGAATATTTAACCTAAATTGGTAATTCTTTTTTCCTTCATCTGTTCATTTAATCAATGAATTTCTTTATAGATATATCACATAGCTGTTACTTTACTGTACAACAGCAAATGCATTTTCTCATACCAGATATTTTTGTCTCGACATGTATTCGTTACTTCTGCGGCTAAGCATGACCTGCCTGACCTTTAGCCTGAGCTTCAGCGCTTATTATTGCTGAAACATTTCTATTGACAATCACGTTTATCACATGGTTATCTAATTAAAATTGGCTAATATTATACAAAAAATATTATAATAAAATTTAATTTAAATGATAGAGAAAGTAAGTAAAAGAATTAGTTGAAAATCGATGGCAAATCTACAAGAGAGAATGGCCGCGTTCCTTCGTTAATGTTCCAGCGATTTTTACGTTTCCAATTAATGGGGCGGGTCATGACGTTTCCGCAGCACTATGACATGAACAATTTTGACATCACAACGTGAAAATGTTGATAGGACATTACTATAGATCAGATGTTCCACCGCATTCACATATCGGATGCTCCGGAAATCTATAAGCCGGATATTCCGGCACATTTACATTTCGGATGCTCCGGAAATCTATTGGCCGGATGTTCCGGTACACTTACATATCGGATGCTCCGGAAATCTATAAGCCGGATATTCCGGCACATTTACATTTCGGATGCTCCGGAAATCTATAAGCCGGATATTCCCGCACATTTACATATCGGATGATCGAGCATATTCATATATCTCAATGAGCTAATTCTCATCCATTAGTGTTGATTTATATGAATGTGTGAGCAAATGGCCGCTATGAATTTTTTTTTTTTTTTTTGAAATAAGTTTGCAATATCTTTTAATACGAAAATTTTTATGAGACACGTTTTCTTTGTTGTTTTTTTTTTTTTTTAAATTCTATTCATATTGATGTGGGCGTTAATTTATTTCAAAGCCGCTATAGAAACGTTTTTTTTTTCAGTGATTTAATTATATCATCAATAAAACAATTTTTCAAAAAAAAAAAATAATAAGATGAAAAGGATGAAATGAAATGAAATATAATCAAAGAAAAGAAAATCGTCGAAGAATATACTATTATAGATGTATCGACGAAGAAAGAGCAAATAATTTTCAATTTGAGCGAATTATTTGTTTCTTTTTTTCTGGGAAAAAAAACACAAAACCAGTAATATTTCACAAATTTGGCAAAAAATTCGTCAATTATCGATAATTTTGATTAAGTGAAAAATTTATAAGCGACCTAAAATCATCGAATCATCGAATTTCCTTTTTTTTTTTAAAAAAAAAAACGCACATTTCTCGATAAAAAAATGAAATGAAAAATTGGCATTAAATTATTTCTAATAAAATGCGAAAAATTTTATAGCGCAGAATGAAGATTATTCTTAGAAATGGAGCATTTAATTAATGAAATTTTTGAAATTATATTTGAAATATAGTAAATTTTTCTTTTCAAAAAAGAACAGCTTGTAAATTTTAATAAAAAATTTGAAATTAAAAAAAAATTTTTCTAATCAATTCCGTTTCAGGTTAGATTAATCGATAGAATAAATAAAAATTATATCGATTATTGCAGTTCTTGGCATGATCCGATTTGCATTCATTGATCAGTCGCTCATATATTTTGACCAATCAAAATGTTCATCAAATGTTGGCCGTATTCGCCTCACATATTCAACACATTCAATGATCACTGATCAGTCGATTCATGTCTTTGGAGTGTTTTTTTATTTATTTTACATTTTAGACTTATCATCTAACGTGACTATTTATGGTTTATTATAGCTTAATTACAGGTGAACGATAGGCTAATTAGCCAAGTTAATTATCCAATTAGGTATTATAAAACAACATGCATTTTTTACAATTCTGCTTACCTGGCCAACCGGTTGCAAAAATTACAAAAATTTGCAAGAAATATTGAGATATATGCAATAATGCATCCGAAATTCGACCAATCCGACCGCTGATATAAATTTCTCATGAAAGAATCGTTCTATTTTTTGCACAACTGGTATAAAATAAAACTTAGCAGTGCCGCATTTAGTGGTTTCCAAACTGAAACGATATTTCCAACAGACAAACAGACATATAAACGCCATATAGACATAGTCGTAATATAGTTTCCACGAAAGCAAAGTTTATAGAAGCATATTAATTATATATTCATGTAAGGAATGTGTTGTTTGCGAAAACGGCATTAAAAATGTTAATTTTAAAATTTTCTAAATGCAGAGCTTTTTTTTGCTAAACATTGATTCGGAACCCATGATTGCCTCTGGAATGAGTCGTTTCCTTTAACACAGATATACTCGAACCTTCAAGAATAGAGTCTCATAAAAAATTATTGCAGTTTTTTTTTTGCATTTTATATGCAAAATCATCTTGTTGTTTTTTTTTCACTGCATTATTTAAATATTATGCAATAATTTAATTTGAATTCATTAAATATTGTATCAATTTATTTTTAGTATAAAAGTAACAATAAATCAACATCAAAAAATTACTTTAAATATATTTTCATTTTAGATTACTCTTTCGTCCGCTAAATTCGAATAAATCGTTATATTCTTCAGCTAATTTTTTTTAGCGTTGATGAGAAAAAAAAACAAATAAAAGTTCACTCTTTTCCATATTATATTTCTTAATATTTTATAAACTATATTACAGTACTAAAATCTCATCTTTTTCCTCCCTCATAAACTTTTTTGAAAAATTCAATGCATCAGAATATTTTATTCCGCTCTCGTTTGCTCATTTCAATTTTTTTTAAACTTTCTTCTTGAGTTCTCCTCCCCTCCCTCCCTCTCCCCTTCCCTCACATATCCCTCTTCCTTCACTTCCCCTCTTCCACTCCTCTTTGTGGTTCAATTTTGAACTCGCACTAATACATCCAGTTTCCACCTTCATTTTGAATAAGGTTTACTTCTTGCGACCTTCCTGAAAGTTTTTTTTTTTTACGGAGTCGAGCAATACTTTTATCGTGAGAGTGAGAAAACAACATCGAATGCGATCCCAATTTATTGATGTGGAGATATGGTTGAAGTGCAACACAATATATCGCACAACCACTAATCACATTGTGCATAGAAAATGCTTTCGATGTCAACTAAACATCAACGGCGTTCCCCTTTAGGGAATTTCTATTCATTTTACTATTGACATCATTTCTCGAAGAGAACATTCTTTCGAATAAAATATTTAGAAAAAAAAAATTTTTTTTAATATCTTTTAAAGTTTAAATTTTTGCGATATATTTGTTAAAACTGAAATTTTCTTTAATGATTATTTAGTGAAATATTTGTGATATGATAGTAACATTTCTGCCATTTTTTGACCATTAGTGACCATTAGTGACCATTTCGCCTTCAAAATACCACTAAATATATTCCTAAATGTATTACTGAGCTATTCAATTATTATAGTTCACTAAAGCAATCAACTAATGGATAAGAAATTTAATCGATATTCTCCCCACATTTTATAACTTACCTTTAAGTTTCATTGAATGTATCAGTGTTTATTCTTTAGTATTTAATAATTCATTAATAATAAATATTATTATATTAGTTCATTATTTTTTCTTGTAAATTTCTATTATTGTAATTAAATGATTGTAACTTATTTTAATATCTAAGTAATAATAATATCATTTTTACAAATTTCTTAGTTTTTTTTTCTAATATTCATATAATCGATTGATCTATCACTTTCTGTTTGATTAAAAAAATTTGTACAACGAAACGCCTAACATTTATTCGGGAACAACTGCTGACTAATGAAGGTAGATCATTTGCTTTCTTTTTTTTAAATTCAATTTTAGACATTCATATATTTTTCATTAGAATTTATTCGATTCAATATTTGCTTAGAATTTAATTGTCTTTGAGAAAAAAGTTTTCAATTTTATTATCCCCTCTTAATCATATTATTTTCTGTAAATTCCCTCTCCCCTCCCCATTCATCTGTCTTAGATCCTCCTCCCATATCCCCTATCCCCTATTCGCCTCACCTGTGAAATGAAACGACTTTTTCCTGCATTATTTAATCCGAATATTATTCGAGATATTTCATCTCGGAATATTATAGCTGAGTTCGTTCGCCCCTCGTTTCGACGTTAGTGCTAAAGAATGTTCACTCTTAGTTAAGTCGACTCAATCGAAAATGCCTTTTGCTACGACACAACGACGTCAATACTTCCTAACTCTGCTCACTCATTCGCTCTTTTTTTTTTTTTTTCATGGTGAAAAAGTATTGCGACGAAATTGAAGAGCGAATAGTAAGCGTGTTCATTTTACGTAATAAACAAATGAAGAATCTTTTTAGAGAAGTTGGCACGATATGTGCTTTTTTGTTTTTACATTCAACTTAATTAAGAAACGAATAATTTCGTTAACCAAATAACCAATCAGTTAATAATAGAATTACCCAGATAATGCACTTATATTTCGATCTATTTGTTAGTTGTTGTAAATCCATAAGCGATCGGCTTTTTGTGGTATAAACTAGTAAACGCTTGACCATAATTAAACATTGGCACTTGTGGTAAATTAACCATAATTATTCGTAATCTGCGACTGATCAAAAAAAGCGATTTTTCTACTTAATGCATTTAAATGTCTAAAATTTCCAAGAACTCTTTTCAGAGATCATAAATCAACGTCAAAAATAATATGTCAAATCATATACTATGGTGTATATTATTTGAATTTCATATCACTAGCTTTATTTGCCTCAAAGTTGAAATCATTGGATAGATACATACATAAAGACTTATAGCTAGAACTATGTGGACGCATTTTAAGATAATTTTTAATGATAAAATTTATACGATTTGTATATTTATGTAAATAGAGAGGTTTCGTTCACTCTCTGCCTATATGTAGCCTCCTTTTATCCCATTATCGATTCATAAGCACAATTATAAATGGGAAGAGAGATGCAAAAAAGATGAACGGGAAGAAGGCGTGGGCGGGATTGGGTATACTAGTAACACGAAAGAAATGGAAGGGTTATCGTAAAATGGATTATCTTCGAATTACGGAATTGGAGAGGGGAACGGGAAAACGGGAAAGGGATATATATATATATATATATATATATATATATATATATATATATATATATATATATATATAATACTAATCAGTTAACGCTTTAATAAGGTTTTTTTCAAAAAAAAAAGGAGGAAGAAATGCATGCAATAAGCATCAAAATCTATGCGCGCAATGCGCCGCGCATTGCGCGCTAAAGCTTACATTTGCTAATGTTTACTTTTTAACAAATGATACATTTATGACCAAATATGAACGATTAGTAAAAATTATCAAATCGTTTGTACTTCTCAGCGTAAGAAAATGTTGAATATTTGCGCTTTTCGTAACACATCGTAAGTTAGAATTCTTTTTTTAAACGATACAGAGAGTCTGTGCGCTTACAAATAGTCCAAACACTACGCAGACGGTCCGCGCAATACACAGACGATCAGTGCACTTCTCTACCACGCAGCCTATAATTGTAAATTTTTTTATTATTTGGATAATGAAGTGAAAAATGTGGAAAATGATACGAGCGACTCATGTAATGCTCGAATATTTCGTTCACTTTTTTTCCCAACTACGTGAATTTTCATAATTAATAGCGAAGAGCGGAAAAAGAAAACTGAAAAACGCAAAAAAAAACTAAATTCGTAATATACAACAAAGAAATGATTGTATTTTTATGCAAATTTATGAAAACTTCATGAGCTTTTTTATGATTTTTTCTCATGCAAATTTCGGTCGAAAAAATTTTCTTCCAAAATTGAGGAAGAAAATTATTCCATTCAGCATGAAATTAGATCATTGAATAGAAAATTATAAAACATTATTCGATTATGAAAAAATTCAATTTTCATCACGAAATAATTCATATTTAATGAATTCACCGGTCCATAACAATACGTCTTTTCAACAATTTACTTCGATTTCCTTAAAAGACAATAATTACGTTTTTCGATTCAACGATGAGGAATTTATCGTGAACATTTTTACGGCTAAAAAAACAATGAAACGGGATAAATGCCATAAACAGATGCTGAAGCTATAACCGTGCTAATACATTAGAAAAAGACAGAGAAAGACAGACAGAGGGAGAGAGCGAGAGAGAGAGAGTTGTACTTTTCGAATTAAGGCATTGAACTCCGGAGCTTTACTCCGATGCTACTACTCGGACTGTTAAATTGTTTGTTGCTAGCAAACGCTTTCCATACTCCTCTAATTCACTAACGAATGTCGCACATTAAGCTCTAGTCAGCGTTTTATCAAATCTAATTTCCGAAGTAAGAGGAAGCATTTGTTCATTGAAATAAACAAATATATATATATATATATATATATATATATATATATATATATATACATATTTCTTTCGTCTACTGCTCAGGTTCTGTGAACATTAGTCATAGATGAAGTGGTTGTCGTTATTGTGTTCGTTATCTGTCGCTAACTTATCAAGTTTGTATTGATTGAAGAATTTATTAGCACTAAACTCAATCGTGACGAATGCTAAATACTTTATAAAAATTTAACATCAATTTATTATTATTCTATTCTAACAACATTATTCGCATTTGATTTTTTTATTGATGAATTGATGAACTTTTATGCTATTTCATTTCATATTGAATATCTTCATATGGAAGAATGATTGGAAGAAAAAATTTTTCTTTTTTTTTTAATGTTGCACTTCTTCTTTTTCTTCCATTCGATGATTTTCTGTAACTTTAAGTTTTCTTAAAATGCAATTCACAACAACTCGAATTTATATGAAGAGAAAAGAAAAAAAAGAAAGTTCGATGAGGGTTAATTTATGCTCCTATTCGATCCATTGTATTCATCGATAAATTTCTTTTTGCTCGATCGCTTTCGCAAGCTACCAAATTATCAATTTTCACAAAAAAAAATTTTTTTTTTCGAACCCATAAAAGACTTCATTTCATCTATAAATATATCCTCTCCCCTCCCCCACCCCCTTATTTCATCTCTTTTTCCTCAGGTTCGTCGACCCTCTCCCTTTCTTCGTTTCCTTCCCCCTCCCCCCAACCCCTTCCCGTCTTCTCAAATCCCTATCCTTTTTCTTTGCCCTTAAAATTCCCATTAACATTTCATATCTCCTTTATTAGATAGAAAGTGGCATCGAAGAGGCAGGGAATTTGGAAGAATGGAAGAAGCATTCATCGATTTGCATGTGCGGCTAAGCGATCAAAAATCAGTAAATACAAATGCGTCAAATATGTGCCTATTCAACATTTCCTTTATGAAGTATCACTTCATTCCAAATAAGGATATAAATAACACTTAAAATTTTTATATTATTGCTTATTATTGTAATATTGTAATATTTCTTTGCGAAATTATACAACGATAAAAATTCGAGAAAAATTTTGGATTATTGCCGAATTTGTTAAGCCAATTTTTTTTTTGCGCACTAAAATGTATTACTTTATGATGAAATAAAATGATTAAATTCTTCAACGTTGGCATTACAATTCTACAATGTGTACTTATCGATCTATCGGTAATATTTACATTTTTGCACTTGAATTTCGCTCAAGTTTCGATTATTTGTTAGCAATATAAATGTACGTTCGATCCAACAATAACAATAATTAAAATTTTAAATTTTTTTTTAAATAATAATTTCAAATTTTTTTCTCAGCTTTAATTTTATAATTTAAAAAAAAAAAATTTGATGCATTTTTCGACGATTAAATATATAAAAGAAATAAAAAAGTTTTAAATTGATAAAAACTGTTAAACTGATAAATTGATAAAATAAAGTAAAATTAACACAGTATTAGAAGGTTGTGAATAATATTGAATGAAGTTACATGAGAAACGTGTGAAAAAATGAGAGAGAAAAGACGAATAAAAATATAATATTTTATGCAAAACTTTTAGAGTAATATAACAAACGTATATTACAATGGCCCCTTTCTTTCGATTTATTTCCTTCACTATCGATGAAACTAAAGAGCGATATTAAGGAATTGATAAAATTTTATTGACAATAAATTCATGTGAATTCTTCATGGCTATCAAGCGAAATATTTATTTTTTGATAATTTTCGTGGCCTATACTTTCAATAATTGTCCAAAAAAAAGGTCTATAGCCGATGCTGGCCAAAAAAAAAATCATAGCCAATATTGATCGAACGAAATTATAGCCAGTGCCGGCCAAAAGAAAATAAACTTCATTTTTTCTCAAGAATTTTTCATCACGTTGCAGATTTGAATCGAATTGCAAAAAAAAAAATTGCAATTTAATGCAACTGCAAAAAAAAAATTCCACATAAGAAAATTCACATTGCGTTATAACAAATTTTATAAAACTAATTTCAAATGACATCAATTCAATCATTAAGTAAATGATTTTAAAGGTACCAGGTTGATATCATAAGTTGTCACTACATCGTCTAAATATGAAATTACGACTAAAGATTGCTACAGTAAGCAAACTTATAAGCCCATGGGTTAAAATATTTCATGTTCAATTAGCGAACAATTATATTCAACGTATATTTTGTGTGATTTCCGATTTGGCAATAAATCTATACGAAATTTTTGGCTAATATTGCTAATCTGTCGATTTTATCAGTCACTTAACAAACCTAATGACGAAGTTGTTTTTTTTTTTCATTTCTAAGCTTATATTTTGCAACGATTTTCAAGCTGCCAGTAAAATGTAATTTTTATGATTATAATAAAAATTTTTGCAAGCATAAAAACTTTCATTTAATTAGGATTTATTTAATTTGTTTTTTTTTTTGAAGAAAGTTTATACGTAAGAAATTAATGAGGAAGCTTTCTTTATTAGTGTTGATAGACGTTCAATTCAATCATTGTTGATTGCATTGAACTATTCGATTGTCAACAAAATAAGAACGTTGTTGACACTTCAACAGTGACAGCTTTCATTAGTGACAGCCGAATTCCCCCTCTTCAACAATTACGTTGTTTTTTCTTTTTTTATTCGATAAACAAACTTTAAGATTGAAGTATTGTTTAAAGAATCTCTTATTTCTCTAAACTATCAATGAGCAATTATCATCGAGAGATTATTTATGAAGATGATCGATGCTCACAGAAACGCTCAGTTGGTTAAGCGTTTGAACAGTGCGTTTCTTGTGCTGAGTTCGAATATCCACGAAGGATGGAAATTTTTGCATATTTATTTATTCTTTTTTTTTGGATTTTATCGAGATCATTTCAATATATAATGAAATGCATAATAATAATAATATTATTATTATTATAGATGATATCAAATAATTAAATTTCTTTAAGTCTTTGAAAAAAAAAACGTTTTTAACAGTTTATAAAACTGTATGTTTCGATTGCTGCTTCAATAGGGACACATCTGTGTTCGGTTATTTTATCGCTGATAATTGCCTCTATCATAAAACAAGGCGCTCTCAAAAACGCTCGTATATACAGCGCAACGCGTGCTTACCCAGACAGTTGAAAGATGGGGACGGGAAGGGGAGAGGGGAGAGGAAGGGTGATTCACTTACATGATAATCGAATAAAATACCGGATATGATCGTAGTCGAAATAAATCCATCATTCCTCATAATTACGAGAAGCGTTCTGTCTAACATCGTTTATATTTGTAAAATATGCCGTAATAATAGAAAATTTTCTAAAATATATACGAACAATAAAAGAATTGAAAAACGAGAATTGCTAGCCGCATTGGATAACTATCGAATATTTTCTTGTGCTATCTGTTCGTGTTAAGAATTCTATCCTTTCAACAAAAAAAAAAACGCATTCAAGTGTCATCCATAATAGTATTTTAACCTTGAAATTTGCCCGAGAAAAAATTTCACATGAAGAAAAATTTTTCCACTGAAAAATTTGAAAAAAATATGAGAAATTTTCTTGAAAAAAAAAACGAAACAAAACTTCTCCTATAATCCTCTTCGCTTTATCATTAAATTATCTATTCATAAAAGAGAGCTCGATTTTAAGTGATGAATAGTCTTTGTAACTGTTATAGATAACAAGAATATTTATTATAATGGAAATTTTTCGCTCTTAGATTTTCTATGAATCAATTCAATGGATTTATTATTATTTATATTTATTAACAATTTAGCAATTATTAATAAAAATCTTTGATTATATTATTTATCGATGGTATTTGTTTGTTCTTTTTAATATTCTCTCATTTTCAAATTTTTATTTCAATTTTTATTTCCAACTTTTACTAATTTCTTTTGAAATTTACCTTTTTATAGTTGGTAAATAAAATAAGCATTAATGAAGACAGTGGCAAACCGGAAGCACTTCATTACGTAACAATAAGGTGCTTCCGGCTTTATTATCTAATGAAGTGTTCCCGATTTTATTAAAATTTTTATTTTTATTGAAACTATTTAATAAATAAAAGTCGATTTCACTGAACAGAATATATCTTGTCTATTTTTGGCCAGAATTTTGTTCGTAAAATAAAGCTGTTATATTTTACTAAAGCGCTGTTGTATTTCCTAAACGATTCCATGCCTTCTTTACTGTATAAGTAAAGACGTTTATCACTTATTATTAATATTAATATTATTACTGCTATTATCATTCTCTGCTTATTCCTCATTTTTTATTACTCCTTAAAAACTCCATAATCTCACTGCAGCATCACTTTGGAAGTTTTAAATGAAAATATATAAATCTCGATACGATTTGCAAAGATGAACGACCAAAAAAAAAATTTTTTTTTTGAATTTTCTAATAATTTTTTAAAAGAAATTTCATTCATCAAAATTAACGTTTAGAAAAAAATAAGATAAACTTGAATCAAAATTTTAATTCAACCAAAAACAATAACGAAAAAAATAATCAAAAAGAATAAAATATAAAAAAAGTTTTAATCGGTAACGCGAGATAAATGCTTATAAATGGGTTGCATATAATTAGTTCAATAATTTCATAGCTATAAGATTCACTTTCTTGTGTCATAGCCGACTTAGGTATAAAGACGATCTCCCTAATCCTCCCTCCTCATTACCCCCCCCCCCCTCCCTACCCTCACTCCCCCACTACGAACTCGACGTAATTGTAATAAAAGGTGTTGTATGAATATATTTTCTGCTGTTTGCAAATTATGTGATCTATATAAAATGCGCTATTTTTTTTAATATTCCCCTCTCTTTCCCATTCCCCCTTCCCTTCCCCCCCCCCCCCCATCAATCCCAAAATTCAAATTCATCCGAACCGTTGCTTATACTTCCGCTACCTAAAACTATTTCCGCCCATATTTCAGGTTGTTTTCACGAATATTGAACACGCACGCGTATCGCATTTACATATGAGATCATTTTTTGATCAGCTTAATATATCGTTCGACACTCAAAACCGCTATACACATAACAGCGCATCAATATATATGCGTGTATACGTGCGTGCGTGCGTGCGTGCGTGCTTGCGTGCTTAAGGTGAATGTTGCAAGCGGTACGCACGCGCAATGCGCTGTCTCGTTACTATAGCAACCGCGCATTGCGCTAATGCTCGTTGCGCGCTTGCCGCCCATTGAATTTTACTTTATACTCATTTCCTCTTAGTGTCGAATTCTCGTTGATCGATATTGTTATACTTCACTCTCTTATCGTATTCTTTCAATGCCTGTCGAAATAATCTCTTACCAGCCGTCTGCCTCTATTCTTATTAGTGTGGGCATTTCGATTTGGTTCATAGCGCAGCGTTGACTTGTATACTTCATTGCAGCGTTGTGTGTTGCGTTCAACAACGCAACTGATGTTGGGATGTGTGTGTGTGTGTATGTGTGTGTGCTTGGCGATGAAGAAATTTCTTGTTCGGCATTGAAGTCTTCGAAAATATTACATCCTTCGTTCCGGTTTGCTCTTAACGCATATAACCGGATCCGCTTTGCTCTTTTTTTTTCGTTCGCAATTACAACTCTTTTTCAAGTTTGTTTTTTTTTCCTTTTTTGAAACCCCCCTCCCTCTCCGTTGGCTAATAATCTTTTTTATTTCCGGCACTTACTATAGTTATGCTTGCTTGCACATAAGGGCAGGAAGGGGGGGGGGGAAGAAGAGGAGGGGATGGAGATCATGGGTTCCTCCACGTTTGCGGGCTGTTTTTTTTTCATTTTTCATCAACAATTCGGTGTCGTTAGCTTCGATCAATGCCCGATCTGTGTGTAAATAGATTCGCATCGTTGAAGTGCTATTAAATCAACAAGTAACTTTCTAAATGTTAATTCAACAACATTTTATGCTCTCTAAAAAAAAATGTTGATTTTCAAGTTGCCAAATTTTTTATTGTACTAAAAAATTCAAATTTTTATTCGCAAAATTTTAGTCTCACCACTTTTTTTTCAATGCGAAATTCTTTGATTGTTTAAAAATGCGACTTTTTGGAATGCGAAATTGTTTCCAATCAATCCCTCCTTCTCTCCTCTCATCGAAATTTACCATCTCTTTACTACTCCCCCCCCCCCCCACCCCTTTCCTTCTATTTCTAAATTTACCACCCGTATGTTGCGTTTGATTTGATATGTTCATTATACAGGTAAGCATTAAGCATGAAATCTTATCATGTAGGTGAATGATTGCATGAGCTGGCGTTTTTTTATTTGAGTCATCCTTTAATGTGGTACTTACATTCTAATCTTTTATATTATCGTAATGATTCGTTATGTGATGTAATATGCATGATTTGTGAAATAGAAGTTTTGAATTCAGATCACTCGAATAAGGGACAGGGAGGAGAGAGGAAGGCAGAAAGGATGGAGGGGAGAGAATATTAGCTTTGACGTATTTATTCGATTTTATTACATTTTAAACTAAATTACATCCATATAAGAGAGCATTTCTATGTTGAATGCAACTATGAAAAATTATTTTTCTTTTCTCTTTTGAAGTAGATCAAAAGGCAATTTAGAAGGATGCAATTCCTCTTTTTTTTTCTATTCTATATGCCAGCAGAAGTTTGTTGATAGAAACCATTTCAACGTCAATTCTAGAATATTTAATGCATCAGAGTTAAATATGCGTTCTCAACGTGGTTATTCCTTAAAAATTTTCCAGTTACATATAAAATTTACCCACAAAAAGAAATCACCCATACAATATTGAAATATTTATCACTCCCTCTACTTCCTCTCCCCCTCCTCCATTACCCATAATTCCCCAAAACTTCCTTGACTAATAACGAGGAATATTATTTCGATGTTGCTTTTTTTTCTCTCAAAAAATTTTTTTATTTATTGAAATTACTGCAAAAATAATTCGAGTTTTTTTTTTTTTAATTTATTTAGCAGTTGCGATTTTTATGCTTTAAGCTTATATTTATAAGGAGAGTTTTTATTGTTTCTAAATTTTTTTTAGAAAATTTTTGAATTTTGATTCTGATTTATTATTCGTTGTCATTTTTTACTATTTATTTACGAATTTTTCTTTTGTATAATTTATAAAAATGCATCAACATTGATCGAATTTTAAAAAAAATGGTGGAAAATGCTTCATAGTTTTTGTTTAGATGGATTTTGCTTGACTTTTTTTTTGCATGGATCCTGCTTTATTGCTTCTTATGCGTCTTTTTTTTGTAGATTTATACTTGCTAAACACATCGTGATGATAAATCTTGGAAGCGTTGAAGTTATTTGCTTCTTCATAAAGTTGTATCACAGAGCAACCTTTGAATTTTAAGCATTATCCAGGTTTTTGGGATTATGGTTTGAGTTTTTCGGTAAAATTTAAAGAATAATTTCCACTCTTTATGACGGAAGTTTTATTGAGTAAGTAGTTAGTAATAATTCATTTATAAGGTACTTTTATAGACGAGATGGGGAAGGATAGGTAAAGATAGGTTATTAATCAGTAAAATTATTAAAGGTCAGGCAGCTTGTTGCATTTTTATATTTAAAATTTAAGTTTATAAACTTTAGAAACTTATCAATGAAAATAAAGATAAAAAATTGCGCTAATTGGTTGGAGAGATAATTTCCGGTTGCTTTGCAAAAATAGATGAGAAAATTATTGATTGACAAAAAAAAATCGGTCATCATTGGTGTTGATGATTAAAGCATGTGCTTCTTGCAACAAATGATCGTATCAATTTTGCGGGAAATATGCTAACACTGATATGTGGATATGTCTCTGAGCGTTATTCAAATCTCGGAATCGTTGCATTGCATTGCATTTTGCATTAAGATATGTTGCATCTTTTTGCAAAAATTTTTTGCAAACTCTGTTGCAAGCAGAAAAGCAATCTCATAGATCTCTCAATAACTAGCATTGAAAGTGTTGTGCTTGATCCGATCAGAAAATCATCAACGATCCTGATCTGCGTCGAGGACGACGGTTCATGATTGTCGTTGGATACGAATATTATATGGAGGAGATGCAAGAATTTGAAAAATCTTTGATTGGTAGATTTGTCTTCTTTACCTTCGCCGATCTATCTGTCATTATTGACAACCGGTTGTCACATTATTTCCCAAGCATTGACCTTGATAATTGTTGTTGCCGACGCAACATGGTTGCTCATTTTGTAATAGTATAGTCCGTATTGGTAGTAAAGGAAATATACGATTGTTGGGAGTGAAATTAGAAACGGTTATTTTTGAGTATTGGGGTTGTGATTTAGAAAGAACGGATGAGCTCTTCCAGCTTTTTTTTTTGTCAGCCGAGGATAATAGGCTTCAGGATCTAAGAGCGACGCTGACATGAAATGCATTTTCTTAGACTGCCTTGGCAACCGGTCGGTCAAGATGAACGCATTTTTAGATTTTTAGATTGAGTCATCTCTTTTCCTTGTAAGAAAAAAGTTTGTTAATGAGAAATGAAATTCAGAAAGATTTTTGATCAGAATTGGTTTGCCCTTTCTTTATTCTCTCTTTTATCTGTAAAAGTATCTTATAAAACAATGAGCACTGCGTATGTCTTATCTCGTTTTTTTTTTATCAATTGAATCTCTAATTATTGCGTTAAAAAATATTTGTGCTTTCTCATTCCTTTTGCATCAATTTAAGTGACATTTCAACGGATCACATACGTATCATTTCAAACAAAAGCGTTTATATCGCCGCTATTTGATAGTATTGTTGGACGAGGGGAATATGGAATTGCTCAATTTTTTTTAATACCTAAAAATTGATAAGTTTTCTATTATTATTTTTTGTTTTTTTTTACATAAGTTTTCTATTATTATTATTTTTTGTTTTTTTTTTTACAATGTTATTGCTGTTAAGTGAATCATTGTGAGCATTTGTAGCAATTGCTAAATTATAATATAGGTGAGTGAATTTTTTATTTTCATTTGATAAAAGGAATAAAGTGCAATTAGTGTTGAAAATAACCGTTTTTAAGCAATCACTGATCGAGATCGTTAATCGGTACATGCTATGATACGTACCGATTATAGTCGTTCAGAGATGCAATTATCTGTTACAGAAATGACAGGTGATCGGTAATTGATACCACCACTCTATTCCCACCGCTGAAAAAAAAAAAATTAAAAAATTAAAAAAAAAAATAAAAATTTTAGATGAGCTAGGTAATCCAAAAGAAAAAATCTTTTGTTGCGAAGATTGCTGTATTTATGTAAATTAGGAAACTCACAGTTAGAACGAAAGGTTATTTAAATATTACTTTTTTTAACAAATATTTTATGCAAATTTTGCACGTGAAAGGGGTTCGTTATATGTAGATTATGTTCCGCGTTGATTTTGTTGATTTTTAAGTACATTGAATAAATTTTAGAAAAACTCCATTTATTTCGACAATTTCCTATATAGAGCTACACTCATTTTGGAGATAGATTTTGATGCTTCTTTCTGGGGTTATCGGGTTTTTATGATGTCGATATTACTGTATGTGTGCTTATCGTACTTCGTCGGTTATTACCGTACCATGTTTTACATGTATACATCTTATTATTCATGTTTATATTATTAAGGCTACTGTAGGCAATCAGTTATCGTCCCACGTTTTTTTGTGATTAAATTTTGAAAATATTTTCCCCCAAATACAATCGGTATTTCGCGTTTTATTTAATGACTAAGAAAAACGAATTCATATCTCTGTTTATTTATTTAATTCGTCAGCAAATTGCTTGCAAAGTTATTGCATTATTGACAGAAATGCTTTATGCATGCGTCATTGTTATTTTTGACTATTTGGAGTGATTGCACTGATTTACGCATGAATGGTTTCGTAACGATAGAAGTAGACGAATAAAATGATATTGTGGGTGGGATATGGAGCGTCCTCATCCATAGTAGACTGGAGCAGGTTCGTTCCACGAGGAGAGGATGGGTGGGGGGGGGTTATAAATATTAGTGTTTATTATATTAGGAATTAAGTATGCAAAATCGTAACTGAGTTTATTTAAGTACACCTTCGATGAGTCACATACTCGTATGTGATTGTGTGCATTCATATGTATGTATATATATGACCGCAGATATTGTTTTGTGGGCTTTATGCATGTGTTTGCATGGTTTTGTCTTTTATTGCCTGAGGCTATGTGTATCAAGAACAAACGATTTATTTAATGGGCTTTTTATTTACAAAACCCGCCTATGGTGATAAAAATTTCTTCTAAGCAGTTATTAAGAATCGCAGTCGTTTTTTTTAGCATTTTTCAATTTCGTCTAATTTTTCAACTATTCATTATCCATATTTTTTTTAAATTTTAAACCTTTCCTGTTTTGTTCGAAAATGCAATAAAGTTCGTTGTTTTTTTTTTCTTTTTTTGTTGAGAAATTCGTTTCATTTTTTTTCAAAGTTTTTTTTTTTCACAAATTTGCATATTTTATGAATTATTAAAATTTTAGCGATGTACGCATTAGCAGATGGATTTTAATAATCGAAAACTTCGGCTAACACACCTGAGGAATTAGCGTTACCTGAGAATAGATGAAATTTTAATGGTGAAAACGATCTGAGCTCAATTTTTAGAGACGTTGGAAAAGTATTCTAGGTCTTGCATTTTTCTCATTATTCAAATTTTTTAAGGTTTATTCAACCTAAGCATTTATGAATATTTTTCAGTTCTTTTTCTTTATCGTTTTTCCTGACGATCATTAGTGTACAGTTTTGGTTGTGTTGACGTTTGGTTGGTTTATAATTCGTTTTGGTGGGTGGAAAATTGAGGGAGAGGGATGGATTTATTTGCATTTTTTAAATATTTCTCGGGATATTTGCATTTTTTTCTTTAGTTTCTGGAAAAATCTACAAAATTTTTCTATTCTTTAGTTTTACATACCGAATTGATGAAATTAAATCGTTATGGTTTAGCACATTTGTGAAGGTTGTGTTTTATCTGTTTTACTGTTCGCAATAATTTAACGTAAATTTTTTTGTCGTTGAAGAAGGAACTAGAAAATTTCAAATAATCTGCGATTTTTTCTTTTTTTTGTAAAAGTGTAAGAAATAAGGAGGTTGGCAATAAATTCTCAAAACAATGGAATACGGAAATGGATACTTTTTGAAGGAAACACTTTAAAGTTAAGTAAAATCATTGACGTAGGTTGATATTATTATCATCACCGGAAGTAAGTGATTATAAACGTAGATTTTTATTGAATTTTCCAATAGTTATTGGATATTTCCATGAAATTTATTTTGTTAACAAAAAAAAAAAATTCATCGAATGTTTGGAAAAGACTGGGTAATGGGAAATGAATGGTCTATGACAAATATATGTGAATGTTTGCGGTACTGCCAACTCATAGTCGCTTCTTTTCCTTCTCCCTCTTGCCTCCACCTCTCCATACCCCTTCCCTCCCCCTCCCCACCACCACCTTATTTTCTGGTTGGGTTCCTTAGCGAGATTGTTTATTCCCATATTTTGCTTTAGCTATGCCACCTTTGCAGAACAAAAATTTTTCATCGGCACTCCTTTTTTTCCAATGAATTTCCAGAAAAAAAAAAAGATTTGCGACCTTATTCGTTGCCTAAATCGCAAATACTAAAAAAAAGGGCACATTGGCGATATCTTTTTATTTGATCAGTTCGCAGCTTATACTGATCGCTATAGTGCAGTTTTCTTGTTAAGAAACGGAGGCGAGCGTGTGAGTATGCCTCACCGATCGTAGGACTTACACATTGAATGTGCAGAGGGTATGATTGTGAATTTATTGGTGACTAAGCGAGTTTTGCATAGTTTTTTTTTTGGGGGGGGGGGGGGAGGGAAGAAAAGCATCTAGACGGGGGATGGGGTGGAGGTGATTAGCAGTACATCATTTACCTTATGTTTGAGGCCGTTATAATTTTTAGATGGGCCAATGTTCCTCGTTATGTGTGTTTTATTGGAACATAACATATTATTTTCTTCCGTTTGAAATGGTTTTGTTGTGTTTTATTGCTTGCTGCATATTGCCAAATCATTCATAAGTTTCTAGGCGGAAGCAAATGAGCAAATTGCGTTGTTTACCTTGGCGAAAATTGGGCATTGTTTGAATTTTTGTGTCATACCCTAACAGGATTTGTGCTACGAGTAGTGCTCACTGCATACCCACCAAATATCCCATGCGTTGATCGTAGGCGGTGCCATTATATGTGGAGAGATGTTTTGCGGCGGAAATGTCCCATTTGAAATGTCTTGCGGCGGAAATGTCCCATCCCAGATAAGTTTTCATGGGTTTCTTTTTGCGATGACTTCATCGTTGAGGTGATTCGATGCGGCGTTTTGATTTGTTTATGTTGCAGTTGCGTATTTAATGTCGCGTAAATATTTTTATAGAGTTTAATGTTGCAAGAATTTGTGTTGTAACGCTTAAATATTTGCTTTCGAGGCATCGCATCAATTGTCAATTACTGTTAGATCCAAATTTATGTTGTGATCCGCGCTTATCGATACGTTATCGATGAACGTAGATTCAAGGAGCTTATACGTTGGAGCTTTGGAGCTTAAAGCACATCTGTTAGTGATGATGCCGGAGTTGATATTTAATTTACGCTTTCTATGCTGATGTATTTGACATGAGGAATGCTCGAAAGCGTTCGGGATTAAAGGGGATTGGCACGGTTTTCCCGATGTTACGTGGGGAAGGGGAGGTGATGAAGTGACTTTTCTGATACAAGTGAGAGGGGTTTTTTTTTTGGGGGGGGGGGGGGGAGGGGATACTAGTAGAGCTTTGTTTCATGCTTCAACGCGTAAGTTCTCGTAGGCATTTCGCATAACGTTTCAATGGATATAATCGTTTTCAATGAGATGCATGTTTGTTTTGAAGGTTTTTGGAAGTGCTCAGCTTAACGTCACCACTGGAGGCGCACAATTCGTCATTCCAAACGTGACCGAAGCTTTCTTGTTGGTCTCCGGTTTTTGCCACGAGTTTGATCTCTCCCTTTCTCTCTATCTGCTTCTTCTCTCTCTCTCATTCGTGCTCGATTCTTCGTTTCTCTCGTAGCGATAGCGATGGCCGACCAACTTACGGAAGAGCAGATTGCTGGTATGTTGTTTAATTATGTTTTATTTTTTATTTTTGTTGGTTTTTATTGCTTTATTGCTAGTGCTGAAAGTAGACACGGAGGTACTGGGGGTGGGAGTATGATTCATGATTGACAGATTTTCGACATACTTCACCACAGATTTTTTATTTATTGTGAAAGGTTTGTTGAAATAAATTTAGTCTATTGAGGAGGGGAAGGGGAACGGGAAGAGGAGAGCGTAGGTATAACAGCTTTCATCCTGATCGAAGCAACTCTCCAACTCGGGTCATCATGCAAATTTTTGGGTGAGATTCTAGCAGTAATGAAACAACAATATCATGGGGTATACAGATGCAGTTAATGCTTGACAAGATAGGGTAGTCGACAGGGGTCAAAGTTCAAATGCAGAGACCGTAAAACGTGAAATATATTCGAAAAAAATTTTTTAATTGTGGCCTTAGTGTTGGAATTGCGATATTGTCAACGGTACTGATGAGCGTCACAAGAGGTTATGCATTGGGTTGCACCGATGGAATTGTTTAATTGGGTATGTAGGAGCGTAAATTTAGCTCTTTGCGCGAAAATATCGGTACGGCAGGGGGGGGGGATAATCGGGATTAAAAGAAACTGAATACAAACGCCGTTCAGTCATCTGAGAGTAATGGCCCAATTTTACTGCGTTCGAAGCATTAGCTAGTGCGGTTTTATGGGCAAGAAATTTAGGAGCGGATGGATACTAGTCTTCCTATCTGTATGCTCCCCATCCCTCTCCCGCTTAAAAAAAATCTAAATTTTTTATCCTGGGTCTTATACATGTGATAGATGAAGTGTGATTTCATTTAGCCAAATCACGGTTAAGCGATCATTGTGGTATCCTCCATATCAGTGGTTGCAGTTTATAAAGAGCTCATTGTTGATATTTACTGGTGATCAGAATTGCTGGTATTTTACGGGCAATAGGACGTGTTACCTTTACCTTCAACTCTTATCTGTGTTTGTGTTTTTAGAATTCAAAGAGGCGTTCTCGTTGTTCGACAAAGATGGAGACGGTACAATTACAACAAAGGAATTGGGTACGGTGATGCGTTCACTGGGGCAAAATCCCACTGAAGCTGAGTTGCAAGATATGATCAATGAGGTCGACGCTGATGGTAATCATATTTAACTGATAGGATTTTTTCCTTTTTTTTATTTTTAATTTAAGATATTTAATATGCATTTAATAATTTTTGCTGTTATTTTGTTTGGTGTGATAGGTTAATGAGATCGGGCCTCACTTGGAATGAGAGAATTCCTTTCGGAGCTCATAAGCAGTGATTTTTCTTTCAATGCCTAATTCCTGTGTTTCAAGACTCAGCAGCTCAGGCTGTGATTTATCATCAAGATTGAGCAATTTGGGCTGTGTTTTCCGTCAAGATTGAGCACTTTGGGCTGCATTTCTTATCAACGTTAAGCAGTTTCGTCGATGATTTTCAGTAATCACAGTCATAGATAGTTTAGTTTCGGTATGGCTAAGTCACATTACCTGCCAGATGTTACTATCGACGGAGATGTTAGATGTCTCGTTTGCCTCTGTCCAGTCTTCCATCTCCTAGCCGATCGCATTATTTTTAACATTAGTTTATTATCATCATTTGCAAACTTGTTTTTCTATTTTATTTTATGCAAATTAATTTCAGGTAATGGAACAATTGATTTTCCGGAGTTCCTAACAATGATGGCCCGTAAGATGAAAGATACGGATAGCGAAGAAGAAATTCGTGAAGCCTTTCGGGTAAGTTTTATTTTTTATACAACTTACCGGTTTTTCTTTTTTTTGTTTTGTTTTCTTGGTTGTTTTTTTATTTTCTTGTTTTTTAATTTCATCCTTTCTTTTTCATATTTATTGAACTCCGCTTTTTTATAAATTCAAAAGCAGTCAAGCTTTGAGTGATACAATAGCAGATGGTATGGTTAAGTATGTTAAAATATTATGACCACGCATAAGACAGGTCCCCTCTGCAGAAATTTCGGACGTACAGTTTGTAGACCACCTCCTCATGCCAGAAGCTATTTTTTACTCAAGGAGATTTTAAGTTCCAATGAACTTACCAACATCACCTTGCTAGGATTTCATTTCGTCATCGATAAATGAGAGGCGGGGTTGATTGGTTTTTATTAAATCGTTGATTTTTATTTTTTATTTTTAATTTATATTTATTATTTCTGACGGTCTTTTCTCTTCCTAAGAGAAATTAAATGATTTGATGTTTTTGCATGAATTTATGAGTCTTTTTTGTCTTTTTTCTTTTTGTTTGGTATAACGGCTCATCGAAGGGATTAATTACAGGTATTCGATAAGGACGGGAATGGCTTCATTTCGGCTGCCGAATTGCGTCATGTGATGACAAACTTGGGTGAGAAGCTGACCGACGAAGAGGTTGACGAGATGATTAGGGAGGCAGATATCGACGGTGATGGACAAGTCAACTACGAAGGTATCTTTGCATCTCTCTGCCTCTCCCCCTCTCTCCTATTTTTACCTTATTTCGGCGCTTTGGGACAGTAACAAGCGGGAAAGAGTTTTAATCTTATGAGCGGAAAAAAGAGACGTGTGAAAAACGGATCGTTCAAGATCAATTCGGAATTCGTGAACAGTATTAAAGGGTGTATTGTATATATATATATGTATATATGTATATATATATATATATATATATATATATATATATATATGGTGTATGTGCATATATAAATATTTGTTTATTTATTCCTTTATTTATTTTGTTTACTTTATTTATTTATGTTTATACTTATAAAATTTAGGTGGTCATTATATTTGCAGAATTCGTTACGATGATGACGACCAAGTAATGGGGCCAATCACATTCGACACTCGAAGAGACAACTCGTCTGTTTTTCAAAATAAAAACAAAATATTTCTGCATGGCCCCTCAACTTTTTTTGCGCATATGCGTTGCACTGTGCAAATTGATATGTCTACTTGCGTGTATCTCGTTTAATTTTTCTGGATGTTCTTTTTTTTGCTGATCCTATTTTCCCAATCTCCCTGTATGCTGCTGCCCTTCACATAATGCGATGGTCTTTGGTGCGTCATATCCCCATCCCCTCATTCATCCTCCGTTGATGGTATTCTTGATTCTTTTATAAAATATGCATTCGGGAGAGGATTTGCCCTTAAAGATTTTGTACCAAAATTTGGATATTAATAGGCTCTAAGGGGAATGGAAATTTTTATATCGTGGCTTCTTTGCGATGAGGCATCGTCGCAATAAATATAGATTGATTTTTGTTATGGTAATCGGGAAGGGGATTTTCAAGGGAAATTTGGGAAATTTGCGGGAAAGGGAAATTCATTGCGGGTTTTGATGCATCATCGACAAGGTGATAGTCATCATTCCTAATATTTCTTCTCCCCGCCGACAAAGGAATTTTGCCGATATAACATGTTTTATTCTTTTTGGTTTTTTTTTTCTTCTATGAAGCTTTCAGCGAGCTGATGTGAGAGCGTTTTTATTGCATGATTTCCCCATGTTTAGCGATCCTCTTATATTCTTCTCCATACCCCTTACACTCCCTTCCCTACCATCCCATTTAATCTTAATTTTTATTTATTTAATTTGACGATATTTGGAATGCACTCTGTCTCGATAAAGCGATATATGTTCATTTGCCTTCCTTTCCAACTGAATATGCAATCTGTCTTCTTGAAGAGATGGGCGAAGAGTTAGATTTAGGTTTAATTGCGACTACTTGACCATATCTTATAGGTAGTTTCATAGAGGTGGGGGGGGGGGGGTTCTGTCTTTTTAAGAGAGGGGGGGTAAGAGAGGAGGAAGTTTAGGAGCCTCAAAAACGACCAATTTTCCCGATAATTTGTGAATCGGTGGGTGGGCGCATCGCTCGTTTCATTCTCTCTTCTGCAATCCAGCCCGAGTTCGTTTCATTCCTGGATTTCTGGATTTCTGGATCAATCATAATAACACAAATCAACACTCATTGGCTTCTTTTCGTATATTTCAACCCAAACGAGTCGAAAGCAGTTAGTATCGTTCTACGAGCGTCATGTTATGTTCGACAATAAAGCGTCGTCAAAGTAGAGAACGGGCAAGGATATTGGTGAATACGGATTCTTTCAAAAATTTCAATTATAGTAACAACTTGCCTGTTAACCTTTATTGGCTAATAGACTTAGTGGATAGTCTTGGGATTTGTTTGTTTAAGTGTTGCATTGGCCACTCACAATTTAACTTATATTTCAAGCTAACATTTGCTAATCTCTTTTCTGACTATCCCGAAATATACATGTGCATAATGCAGGACATGTGAAGAGAACAAGTGAAGTTGGAGGTGCTGGGTTGGTCTTTTTTTGTGTAGATATCGCTGCGAAAAAGTTATGAGACGGTGCTGGACGTATATCTACAGGTATGTGGCGCTGAACAGGTGATCGAATTTGGCGGGTCGATGGTTTGCTTGGGTCGTTTTCTACTAACCACTTAGAACGGTAGGTGGTGGGTGGTCGTGGGTCTGCAATTCTGCGGAAAAAAATGTGCACCCAATTTGCCGGTAAAATTTTATAGAGTACAGTTTAGGGAATTGGGTAGGTCGAATATTACAACTTTCTAGAACATCGGAAAGGGCTAACAGAGCATGTTTTTATCATTTGGAATGTTAAGTGAAGACATCGCTTCACTGTGGGCAGGTTTACCATATCCCCCAGGGTGAAAAGTCTGGGCTCTCTTTGTTTTAATTTTTGCTGCGGTGAGGGTCTTTTCATTTCGCAAATCTCAAGAAGAGTGTTCCAGGTATTTTATTCAGGGGGAATATGGTGTAGATTTTCCTGTCGAATGGTAATTTCTTTGCTTTTTTGATTATGAATACCAATTAGTCTGTTTGCTTGTGAGGAATAGAATTGCTAGCATGAGCGTCTAAAACTTGAAATTGGCTGATTGTCGTCGATATTGAAGTTAGACGACCTCAAGCTGTTCGGTTGGATAACGCCGCAGGCGGAATATTCAAAAGATGACCCGCATACTTTCAACTTCTGAAGGTAGCAGTTTGAGATTGTGAGCGTCCCATTTAGTTTGTTTTCTTCGATGATAGACGATTCTAGAAACGAATTACACTAAGAAAACGTTTACATGTCTTTACAGAATTCATTCTTTCGGGTTATATGCCTTTTTTCGCTTAGTAATCAAGCCGGAGGTCTTCCGGTTGCAGTGCAATTCGTTTCCGGATTCTTTTACAACCGGAAGTCAAATACGAAGCAATTTCTTGGGAAAGCTAACAATTCAAAACTGTAGACTCGTCGATTACCGTATTTTCCGGAAGGGTATGTACCATTCCCATAGTGATTTTTCGTATATATTGATGAGTGTATTAGTAGGGAATCATTTCAATATCGCTATTGCATTCATGCATACAGCTAATCGGTTTTCGTTTCTTGCCTATAAAAATTGTTTTTTATTTTTGTAATTTTATTTTTGACTATTGTCAAAGTCGTTATTTTTACTTTAATTACAGATGAAGCTTTGCTTGGTTGCTATTTGCACTTTGAAATCAACCTTTAAACAGATATGCAAATGACATCCGGCTAATCGATCTTATGAGAGAGATAAGAGGCGAAGATGGTAAGACGGGATGAACTGCTGCTTTCGAATATACTCAATTTGCTCGGATTCATGAAAAAAAAAGCCGACCACCATGTAGAAGTACGATGTTTTGAGGGTATTTAAGAGTACTAAGGGTGGCAATTCGAAATGAATGGGCTGTAGACGATAAGCACAATGCCACTGGCGTCAATGTAATGGAAAGGTGTCCTGCAAAACAATTTCATTCGATTAAGGTGACTTTCAACTTCTCCTTAATTACTTTTTTAGCTGTCAATACGAAAGCTGTCAGCAAATTTGATATCTGTCTTACAAATATATCTGTCTGCTTCGAATTCTGCGATAGATCAACAACAAATCAAGGGAAACTCTCAGACGAGAACTCGTTTTTATACATCATACAGTGGAATTAGAGATGTGTAGAATCGTAATACCTTAAGGGGATGGATATGTAATGTTTCTCAATTGTAGCTTCCAGAAAAAACACCATTATAGTGGTCAAGTTTCAGGAAAGAACCTGAAGTAGTCCACTCTTGATACCTAGCTCAATAAGTATTCCCCCTAGAAATATCTCGCAAAAAATCACACCAAAAGTGATCACATTTCCGGCACTCGAACTCATATAAAGAAATGGCGGAAAAACGAGATCACGAGCATCATAACTCGAAGCTTGAGGTGATGCTCAATTGTTCAACTTCTTCATCTTCACTTACCGTAGCCAGCCGATATTGGATGAAAGGGCTATTGCAATTACGTCAACAATGAATGTGGATGGTGATCGATAATATATCCACCTATCGGCAACCTTTATTATTTGACCACTCAAATATATTCGATATTTAAATAAAATGAATAAATTTTATTTATTTTTTCTTATTGCGTTTTTAATTTTGAAACTCAGCGTTCAAATTTTATTTTCTAGACATGAAAAAAATGCTGCAAAAATCTAGGCGGATTTTTTTCCCAGCATGCCAACTAATTTCAAACGGGCAGAGATCGAACATTTTTGACGAGTCGATCAATAATTGGGCGCTTACACATCAAAATCGTACCAGGTGCCCATATTGCTAGCCAGTCTGCAGTTAGTGCAGCTGGTAAAATAATAGTGCATGGAATTTGTTAGCTAAAGCTATGGGATTCCCATTTCTACTTCAAAAGCGCAATGAACTACTTGCAATTGATGCGACACCACCGTTTATAACGTATTATCGATTGGTATTGACTGGGTATACTACAAACCGATTGGTATTGTTAGGCATACTACAAATCGATTGGTATACTATAAGTCGATTGGTATTGATTGGTATACTACAAATCGATTGATATTGGTAATTACTAGATACGAATGCGACGATGATCAATAATACAACTTATACTATGTTGGAATGTATTGAAAACTGAATTCTTAATTAAGTGCTTAGAAATAACATCGCATCATTTCTATAAAAATATAAGCTTATGTGAATAGCTTAGTCCTATAATTTAGTGATTATTACTTTATTATTTTATCAAAAAATCGAAGTAATTTTAGATAGTTAAATATACTATATTATTTTTATGAAGTAGTGATGCAATGAGTTAAGACATCCAGAAACGATTCTCCGGGGAAGATTTGAGTACAGTATGAACGATTACGATCCCTTGCCCCTTCTCTCCTCCTTTCCACCTCCCTCCTGTCAATGCTCTTTTAATTTTGTAGCATTACTATCTATGATGGAAAAAAACAACACTAAACAATTAAAGATGTATTTATGCGAAAAAAAGCGACAATTTTTTTTTCTTAAAAAGAAAAAAAACAATTACAATAATTGACGCATCAAATTGAATTACTAAATTCACGCATCTTGGAAATATTTCGCTTGAAATTAACGCATTCAACTTGTAGTGTTATCTCTTCAGCATTTTGCTCTTCACGCCCAATAAGGACGCTCAATTCCAAATTTAAACCAAATAATTCGGCGAAATCATTGATGCGTATCTGAAAATTTATGAAATTTTATCTCAAATATTCCGCATAAAAATCAAAAAAAATAATAATAATTTCGAAAAAGCTAAGAAATCTGATTTTCTTTCCTTACTATTTTAAATTTTATAAACTGTCATAGTATCAGTGTAAAAATAACGAATATTTGGGAGGCATTATAAGACTTCCTTGATTTTTTATTAGCATTGTAAATCACAGCTGAGAACTACACCTGGAAATTAGCTAAATATAACGAGTAAAAAATATGTTTTTTTGTGTTTTCGTTGAAGTTTAGGTTTACAAAATAATATGGATTCATATTTGATAGCTTCGAAAAGATTCGAAAAGAATAATTGGGATTTAGATATGAAACTAATTGAAAGCGGAGATTTGAAATTTGAGAGATAGGGTTGGATTTTTGGGAGATTTGGTCTGAAACCGATGAAATATCCACTACACGGGCAACTTATCGATCTTTAAGCTTAGTTTTAGGCTCTAAAAAAATATTGCCTTTCGACTTCACATCATTCAAACGTGTCGATTTGGGGTTTTTTTTTACACATAGGGGGCTTGTTTATCTTCTACACCACTGAACAATTGCTCTTGGATGTCTATTTGAGAATATTTTTATGATATGGTCGAATATGATGAAAATCCAGGGCGAATTTTGGAAGTCGAATGCGAATTTATCGGATCAAGTGCGAATTGCTAAAAATTGGCACATGAACATCGGCAACAATCATCAACATGAATTATATCAATTCGCTAATTGTTTATGAATTTTTTGATCTAATCTAGAATCTAGAATTCGGGAATAGTTGCGGACAGGAAGGTGAAGTTGATGTTTCTATAACCTATTGAGTCGAAAAACTGAAATGGAATGGCTTGTAAAGGTTTATGAGGTCACTGGTCGGTCCTTTAAGGTCTCTCAAATCCTTTACGATTAGGGCTTTACAAACACCTAAGTAGCTAGTTTCTAAAAATTCGCTTAATAGCAAAGTGAGCATTAAAAAGCGCCTGAAAGTACTAGGGTAACGGTATATTTTTCGATGAATGTTTCATTAAGACGAATGAGAAACTAATTCCATTGTCTTTTCCTCAAAGCAATTTTTACCACTAAAAATTATTGCTTTCTATCTATAATTCTTCGCCATAACTTACAAGTCCAGGAACGATGAGCGTCTTAGAAGTAATGGCATAGTCATTGATATTCGTCGAATTACTCTCGAGAATCGTCTCATTATGCATATTTAGTTTCGGGCAATATTTATGTTGGATATGTGAATCGCCAGCTTCATGTGATATGCACGTTATCGATTCGCCTTTCGAGTTGGTCGACGCATCACTTTTGACGGTCTTCAATGTCTCTGTTAGCGATGACAGAGTAGTCTCAAAAGAATCGATACTGCAAATTTGTTCATATTTTACAATTTGGGGGATAGGAGTTCATAACGGAGCGCAAGTGGAGTCAATGAGGATTACTATTCTTAAGTGGGTAATTTACGAAGATTCGAGCGTCGTTCGAAAAAAAGGCTCATACATAGGGTTTTTCATTGCTAATAATATGAAAGAAAGTCCATGTCTATGAATATTGAGCAGATGAATTTTCAAAGATTTCATGCTCAGCAGAAATTGCGACAAACTCCGAACTCAAATATGCTTTTGAATTTGCCTCAAATATCAGTAATAACAATACCCTGCTATATATAAAATCATCATATGCATTTAGATATATAATATTTTAAAATATATTTAAAAACATTGCTTTAAGCAAAACTAAATTATTAACTAACAAAAAAATAATATTAGAAATTAATTTCTATATTATTGTAACTGCAAAATTTTTTCTTCAACAGATATGACGAGAAATAATTAATACAATTACGTAATAAAGTGTTATTTACATGTGAGTATCGATTTATTGAGTTTTAAGAATTGAAAACAGAAAAGAATAATAAAAAAAATTTTATGCATTTTTTAAGAATTTTTTTTTTTGAGATGACAATCAACTTACATTGAATCGATGAGTGCTTCTGATTGTTTTAAATTTGCAAATGAATGCTCGCTGCATTCGAAATGATCATTTTTGGCGTTTGATGATTTTCGAAGAGTTTCAACTCTTTCATCGATGAAACGAGAATATTGTTGTGGAGTTCTACCAGCTTCATTTCGTTTTATCTCTTTTTCGATGTTTGCTTGTCTGAAAAATTTCAACGAAATTTGCATAATATGGCAATTATGCTAATGAGTAAATCAATAATCACTAAATGAGTAAATCAGTGATTCTAGAAATTTTTATTTATAAAATTGCCAATTTACTATTTGAAAATATTTTTTTTTTTCAATGAGCGTTTTAAATTATTTGTTCGAATTTTCATCGAGTTTAAAGGAAATCTTTTAAGCGAGAATAATATAACGGATTCATAGTACCAGTATCGCATATTTTTGCGTCCAGCTAACCGAACCGAGTGGATTTATCGCTCATCTTTCGACTTAATGAAAAATTCTCCAGTAGAAAAAAAATGCGATATTTATAGCTAAGAAAATGATATTTCCATATGATATAGCAAGTTGTTCTTTGCAAAATCTAGAAAGCGATTAGAATTTTTGGATTCCTCAAGTTTTACGAGGGTTTTCAACATAATCCCTAATGAGGTATATATACCTTTGTTTGGATTTTTCATTTTTTACTATCAATTGATCTAATTTCTGCCGATCAAGTTCAATCGTTCCTCCATCCGATGGCCAAATTTCACGTGTTAGCTGCAATCGACAAATTTAACGCATAATTAAGTGCTTAATGAATAAGAATGAAAAATACATCAGCCATTTTTTCTTGTCATGGATTAGAAAAAAAGTCACCACTGTTATTGCATTTTAATAAATTTTTGTACAGACGGAAAGAAAAGGCGAAAATTCGAGAAAAATTTTTCAATGTTTTTATTGGTAGAGTTGAAAATGAAAAATTTGATTAGAAAATAAAAAATAATTCAGAAATTAAAAGATTTTAGTGCAAAAAAATTCAATTCTCAAATTTGGAAATATACAAGTGGAGGAAATTTTCGCCGCAATTTTTTTCTCATCGATCTTCGATATATTCGCCAACTGACGCGATCTAAGCTTGAACGGACATATAAAAGGGCGAATAAAGTGCACAAAAAAATCAACCATCAAAGTAACGCCCTCTACTGCTAACTCGACGAATATTCATATATGATAAATAACTCGACTACTACACAATCAATGATATGTCAAAAATAGAGAACAACGAAATAAAAAAGGTCGAGAGTGTTGACGAGCAAAGCTGCGTTTTGCTTGAGGGCAAATACATCGTTTCTGTGATATGTATAAATAATCAATGAAACGATCTAAAGCTGCATCAATAATCAACGAAATGATCTACCACATATGAGTAATCCAACAAGTAAATAAGTTGAAAATAAAAATATTTCAAAAATATTGAAATAAAACTTTTCATATAAAAACTTACAAGTGTTTTATCACCATTTTCAAAGATTCTATCACGATAAACGAATGTGACACCTTTACGTTGATTTTTTATCACCGTGAGGCTATTGGTGGAGGAGAGATCGTCTATGGAATCAGACGTACGTTGAATACTTTCTGATGGCGTTACTAAAAGGGATGATTCATTCATAGATAATTGAAAGGAAATTAATTCGCTAAAAAAAGGCTAATTAATTAGCATCGAATTTATTTAAGTTCCCAAATAAGCTCATAGATAATCGTTCAGGTGATGTGGCATAGGGCTTAACAGTAGCGCTGAACCTAGTATAGGTGAGCATAAGGAGCATAGCATACAGTGCTCGACCATGAAGGCCATGTGTGCTTGCCATTACAAGGATTAGGTAATGGGATGCTAATACCTCTGTACGGCAAGTAGGGATGGAGATGGGAGGAGATGGGGTGAGGGAAGTGCTAGCAATGCTTATCGATGTCGTTTGGATGGCATATGGTCCGTATATGATGGTCGTTCGACATTTCATCCCATTACATTGAATCATTGTGCGGGTAATGCCTTATATGAGAGGAATTCTCGATTAGCTTAATAATCATGATTCCATATTAAGTCTTACTAGAATATTATTACATTGCCATATTTAACTTAGTGGCAGCTGTTTTCTCATTTTAAGATAAATTATTAAATGATACTAAAATCAAAAAACATTCAGGAAATTGGCTACTTGAATTTGTTGAATTTGTTGAATGATATTCAAATTCGATAGGTTTTTCTTTGTTATGTAAATTTTTCCTCTCTTGTTTTTGCTCATCGGCTTCATCTTCGAGCTTCTTTAACGCCTACAAATTATTCTTTATTAATTTAAACTTAACTTTAAATCGCTCGCGTTTGAAATCAAATTTCATATGATTTCCTAAATAATCAATGTTCATTAGACAATAATAATTGTGCATTATCCTCGTCGCTGTTCCATGATTTTGCAGGCAGATATTACGATGAGATACATAGTAGGTGGTCAAAGTACCGAACTGCTGCACACAGTTACGTAGCAAACAGTGGTGAATGCGGCGATGACATTTATTAGCCATAATTACCTACTGATAGATATCTACTATTCCACTAACGTCGTAACAATGAGGACCGTGCTAACTAAACGTATCGGACCTATGTGGCACATGGTCTTTGTGGCTTATAGTCTGTGTGGCATGCCGTTCGTGCATGATAATTTTTGATACTATTAGCTAACATATCTTGATCTATAGGAATGAGACTCATAATCAACCTCTGTCTGATCACCGAAAGCCTCGTGTAAACGTTGCTTTTTGAACTTGCATTATAATGTGTTTTCTATATGTATCGAAATATGCTCTTCATCTCTAAGAAAATTTTCCCCCACCCCTATCTTTTTTTTTTCATTTTATAGTTTCTTAATTATGACTTCATAAAAAATATTCATCTGGTGATATAGTAGAAAAAATAGAAAAAAAATTATTTAATGCAATGTGAAAATATTTTTGCATAAAGATAGATTCAAACAGCATTTAATTAATTACAAATCATACGAAAAGCATTTTGAATGTCAATAAGATTTTTTTTTTAAATCTATGGATGTGAGAAATTTGACGCATTTTTTTTTCAGCATTATTGCGTTTATGGTCTTCTAACTTTGAAAAATCTCCAAAAATTCACTAAGAAATATTCGATTTTTTTTGAGAATTTTAATAAATTCAGAAATGGGAATGAACAATTGCCTCATCGTTATGGTGTCTCGATCGATCCTATTTAATCAGTGCAATTTTTTAAAATTTTTCTACAGTTTTATTCCATTGTATAATTGTATACTGCTGCCTATAAACTTAACGTCTCCAGTATTAAGCTTTTATTAGTCTAGAGAAGTGAACGTGACTCCTGCTATATTTTCGGCCGAATAGAAGTGCAACTAAAAATGTGACCAAAAATGGCAGGGTTCACTCCTTAACATTTGAATGTTGATCATAGCATTAATTAAAATTAAAAGTAACTAATTGATATATGAATATTAATTGTCGCTTAATTTATTCTCTGAAAACAGCTATTAAAATATTCGAAAACTTTTTTATCATTCAATACAATGGATAGAATACATAGATTTCTCTTTGAAACGAACTAAAAAAAAGAATTTTACGTTCCATAAAAAACTGAAAAACTAGCATTTATAATTGCTCTCATTACTGAACTATTGAATAAATTTTTAGTAGTATTTGGATTTTTTTTTTTAAATTTTTATTTCTTATTGCACAGTCCATCTGCTTTTCTCTTTTTAGGCCACGGTAGACTACAGTAGTCAAAATTCCACCTTGTCGAATGCTTTACGAATCTATTTCCATCTCCGTCAATTCGAAGGTAAGTGAATATGGAATGGTTCAAACCAAACCTTTTCGGCTCTTTCAACCGCACTAGAAATAAGCCGATTGATATTCGTTATCACTTCACTAGGGCTTTTGAGTCGATAGCCAAATGACTCGACGCTCTCCGATGTCATTTCAACCGCGCACCAATAATAAACTTATCTACAATAGGTTCACTCAAAGGCGCAATAATATTTTGCAGATAAAATGCTAATTTATATCGAATTAAATAAGCTTTTTCCAGTATAGAAAGTTTGAACGCACGCATAAACGCATAAGTGATATTTCATTTCTTTTGTAGGTCTAGCTGCTCCTCCACGCGAAGCAACATTTGAATAGTACTTTTTTTTCCATATTATATGCGTTTGAGATATGACGTGGGATAACTTGTGGCCGCGCAGAACAACAAAAAACATAGAAAGCGGCTCCTGTTTGCCCTCGAGCGGCGTTTTATATTCCGTTCGAGAAGTCTCGGCGAGCTGATGACAAATCAAAAGACCATATATTACAACATGAAGCAACGGCCGAGAACCAGAACCCCCAAAATTGCAAAAATCGAGATTTTAGGAATTCTGGCCGGTCGATTCGGTTTTCAAGTTTTCTCTCAAAATATAGTAAGCTATATATCGTTTGATAGAGCTTGTGAAGCCGTGTTGAAGGAACAAAGCCGTAGCTCCGTAGGCCTAATTATTGCCGAGAAAAAGATTCCGGAATATTAATTACAGTACATTTGTATGAAAATACATCGTTCGTGCACCTATAATTTTCTTCTTTTCCTATAGAACAGCAAACAGCATGTATATCTGTGATCAGCTCATCGAGTTCTATCATTTGATACCTAACTCATCAAAATCGGAGACAAAAAGTATTTTTTGAAATTTTCCTTGTGTTACCCCCTTACGATCGAAAAAATGCAATTTTTAGGAATTTTTTTCTCGGCTCCTGTTTGCCCTCGAGCGGTGTTTTATATTCCGTTCGAGAGGTCTCGGCGGGCTAATGACGCTTCAGAAGACCGTTTAACACATCACGAGATAGTGACCGAGGACGAGAACTCCCAAAATAGGAAAATTCGAGATTTGAGAAATTCTGACTGGTCGATTCGGTTTTCAAATTTTCTCCCGAAATATAAAAATCTATATATCTTTTGATAGAGCTTTGAAAGTTGTGTCGAACAAGGTAAATCGCTGCTCCGTAGACCTAGCCGTTGCGGAGAAAATGATTCTGAAATCTCCAATACAGTACATTTCTGTTGAAATTTCACATATTTTAATTTTTTAATGGAACAGATCTTCGAAAAATGAATCTAAAAATGGACATCATTAAAGAAGAAAGTAAAAACGAATGAAAATAAAAGAATGTAGGGAGAAGAAACAAATAGAGCCTATGTTGATTGCAGGAAAAAGTGACGATACGAACCTATTAACTAAATATTTTTTATTCCAGTATTAATATTAAGGTCAGGGGAGGATCCGCCCCCTGACCTTTATTAATACTCGGCAACGGAGCAGAAAACACGGGCAAAATTTTATAGGTCTGGAAAGCACCACCATAGAATGTGATTCAGAAAAAACCCGAAGGATCCAACAAACGGTAGAGCCGAAAACGTTAACCAAAGGTGAAAATAATTAGTCATCTTCCGTATTCTTCTGTAATATATAGAATGGGGAGTTTTTCTTTGCGTGAATAATAGCTGAACTCGCGCACAGACACACAGACACAGAACCACACACAGACAACAGACCTACAGACACAGACACAGGCACAGAGGCACGCAGGCACACAGACGCAGACACAGACTCAGACACACAGCCACAAACAGACACATACAGACACACGCGGACACACAGACACGCACAGACAAACACACAGACATGCACAGACACACACATGCACTCGCACGCACATGCACGCATACGCCCGCACCAATAGCTCGAAAGAATAAAGGAAGATCAAAGATTAAGAATGGCAGAATAGAAGAACCACTACGTAAAGTGAGGCACCTCTATATAACTTATCTATAAACCTTGAAAAAACATTTCATAAAAAAATAAATGTTAATGCATGTTGGAGCTTATGGTGAACATAAGTGCACCAAAACCAAATATGGTAATAGGATAATCGATAAACCTAACTGTAGATGTTCACGGGCTTGACCGTATAGTTTAGTGTTTCAGTATTACCGTATAGTTTAGTGTTACCGTATAGTTTAGTGTTATTTAGTGTTTTTAGTTTTTCATATATGCATCATATTTTCTTTATAAAACTTTGATAAGTTATAGTAAATTAGTGAAGCGTTTCTTTCCTCTCATGATCTTTGTTCATTCTGAAGGTAGTATTATTGTTTGCGATATAAATTTTGCGTCGTATAATCAATTCTTTTTTAATATTCATTATACTACACGAATATGTTCTAAAAAGTCTTGGATAAAGCTAATTTGATGTAAGAATGTGCTATCCGCTTGAATTGCAGCTCGTTAATTGTAAATATGTGATTAGAATGGCAATAAAAAGAATAATAACAATGAATGTTTATAGCACTGACACGTAAATAAATTGTATGCAAATATCACTTTCTCACAAATTATATGCAAATATCATTTTTATAATAATCACAGGCAAATTGCATTTCGCCATTTTACAACGTGTTAACATTAACATAAAATGAAATGCTAAGACAGAACAATAACAATCTACATCAACGATTAAAAAAAAAACAACGAAAATTTCAACAATAAATGTTGCATTCAACAAAAAATATTTCTCTGAGTTGAAAAAGATGACGTCATTTCATAACGCCAGACGATGACGTCATTTGATGTATTTTCATCAATTCATTAATTAATTTTTTTTTATATTTTCGATTTTAAGGTTTCCATCAAATAATTTACTTCTGCTGCAGATGAAAATTTTTGGAAATCTTTTTTTTTTCGGGAAGATTCAGTGATTTATGCTTCACAATTGGGTACAATATTTGATCAAGACGATTTTACAAGAAAATTTTTGTCGACTGTTTTAGGCGGTTCGAATTTAGAATAATTTCTTTCAAGTTTCGGGTGCTTGTCAAGTTATGCAAGTAATAAATGAGTAGAAATCTCAAGACTTTTTTTCAAAAATTTCCAAAATAATCTAATTGAATCGTATCATCAGCATTTTATTCGTTTTTATAAGTTCAACATTTTTCTAAACTTTTTTCCAACTATTAATTTTTAACATTTTTTCCTCTATTTTTCCGCATTTTTCCTTCAATGCCATCGATAGTATCAAATCGAAGGATATGTTAGAATGTTTAATAAAATTTTCTAAATTCATTACTACAAAAATTATTATTATTTCAAGAAAAACTTACCTCTCAAGACCGTTCAAATAATGATATAATCTATACAGCGAATTGAACTGGATAATTTACTTCGAAATAATTTGAATGGAAAAAGTCGATCTTTAATGACTATAAAATATTATATGAGAAATAAAATAGAAATCCATGGATTATTCAAGTTTACTAATTCCATTTTTTTTTTAGCAATGATATCATAAATTAACAGTGAAAGCAGAAAAATTGAAAATATTTAAAAAAAAAAACAGAAAAATTCGATTGATCTCAACAGTTATGGAAATTGCTACTTTAAATCAAAAATTCTCGGATTGCTAGAAAAAGAAATTTAAAAAAAAAATGAATTCAATAAACGATATATTTTGAAATGCGAAATTCATATCAATGAAGAGGATAGCTGTATTATTTTTTGATCGAAAATAAAATTAGAAAGAATTGCTAATAGATAAGAATTCTGCCTACTCAATATCACTTAAAAAAAGCCTTTTAAAGGTATTTTCGCATGAAAGTATTAACATATTAAAGGTACTGAAGGTATTTTTAAGGTATGTTGAAAGATGTCCTCTGGGAAACTAAAATGTCTTAATCTAGGCGATTCGTTCGCATTGCTACGAAAACTAATGCAAAAGCAAATGCATTGATCATTGTAAGTGCAAATACTAGTATACGAGTAAAAACAATTCATCCATATTAATCACTTTAAAGAAGGAGGGCATATACGGGACTCGCAAGGTTTATGCCTATAGTAGAACCCTCAAGAAAAGAGACCGATCGTAATGTGTCTTTTACCCGCAGACGAAGGGATGCCCCGATCAACTATTTGCCTTATGAAGAAAGTGATTGAAGGGACTTCAGGATCTGTTGGAAGATTCCCACTGTAGAGATTACAAGGGCGGGTTTCCTTGCAGATCGATGAATGTGGTTTGTAGCCTCCACGTCGTTCCTCATCCCTTCCGCCTCTCCGCCTCCCCTTCCCCCCTCTCAGTCCATCTTATTTGAAACACTGATTGAGCTCTTCCGATACGAGCAAAAAAAGAAAGCACATTCCTCAAATCTAACATAATAAACTTGAGACCACATTTATTAAATACCATCATTTGAGCGGAAAAAAATAGAAACTTCATTTAAATGAATCATATCAACAAATACAACAGCATGGTTTCCTTTCGGGTTCAATTGGAGTTCGTCCAATGGCTGCCAAAAGGCTTTCATCGAAAACCCGTTTAACACCACGTAACGTTAATGATGAACATTGCACAAAACTCACTGCTCCTATCTGCAAAAAAGAAAAAGATTTTGCTTTTTAATTAATGCAATATATTCATATTTATATCTTATTTAATTTTATGAACTTCTTAACGGTTTTGGTAAATTGCCTTACGATCCTTTTTTATAACTCATTTTGATCGTTTTCACTTAACCTCAAAACAAAAACGATGAAGTGGAGATTGCCTAGATAAAAACCCCATCTGCTGCGAAGAGAAAAACTCTGGAATATACAACTTACCGAGTTGGCAATTTGTTGGGCAACCGTTGGATCGACCCTTTGGGATGGTGGTGCATATTCGACGAGATCCTCTTTTGTTCCGACAAGAACGATTGGTGTTTGACTCCCAACATATTTGCGTATTTCTGGAAGCCAAACCATCCTACACGATTCCAATGTTTTAGGATCGACCAACGAGAAGCACATTAAAAAGACGTCTGTTTGTGGATAACTCAAACATCGAATATGCGCATAATCCTCCTTAAATTCGAGTTTGAAATCAAATTCAGATAACGCCAAACAACTATTCCAATTTTTCAGTAAAGATCTGATATGGAAACTTTTTTCTGTTCCGATTCTATAACATAGATTATACTATAGTTTTCAGATTACTCTTTATCATCGATTCTATTCGAATTATCGATATATTCAGAGCAATTTATTTTTCTTCTTCGATTGGCCGTCGAAAGCAATTACCGATTCATATATTATATATATATATATATATATATATATATATATATATATATATATATATATATGCGCTAAATATCGGTGTTTGTAAATGCTACTATATACATAAACGATGTGAAGTGATATCAGTGAAATTGATAAAGAGTACAGCTCGAACCATAAAATGCCGAATGATGCCCGAAGACAACATTAACACTGTGCCCGAGGAGAGTTCGAAGATAGCACATTGCAAAGCGCTATATAGAAATGATATGACGATACGACTTAAATATTCCCAATTGTGCAGGAAGTGCGGCGCCATAATAGATGGATTTAGGAGTGCGTTAAGAATATTGCTAGTGAGTGTGAAGAGCATTGATAGGCTGAATGGAATAATTCAACATTCGAAAGGACTCTAGATTTACGAGGTGAATAGCGAAAATAATTGCAAATAAAATATTGCTTAATTGTATTTCTTATAAATTTGAAGAAATGCACCAAAATAGGCGAAACGACCTACGCTTTTGATATTCCTCTTTGCAATTTCTATAGTTTATCAACAGCTTTGAAGATGTCCACATCAATGAATTCGATAAAATATCTACAATAATGCATCCGTTTTTATTGTGATCGTGAGAACGCTCGTATAAATTTCCCAAAAAAAAAAAGTTTTTTTCCCAAAAAAAAAATTTCCCAAAAAAAATTTATCAAGCTCTAAAAAAGTGCTTCATTAGCGATTATTTGCAAAGAAATTAAATGGAGAATGGATTAGATTTTGATCCCATTTGCAAGTTTCTAAAAGCATTAGGCATATAAACTTTACGCATCATTGCACAAATTATTTTTTAAAGCTTTTGCATAATTTATGCCTTTGCTATAGGCGAACAAACATAGAAACGTATATTATGTTAATAGAGTGATTTATCTCTTCATTTAGTTAAAGTATACTCTCTAACCTTTGCAATCTATCAACGAAGATTATTGAAAAACGCCTCCAAATAATGACGTTTCTCTTGGAAAAGCTCTTAACGTGTGACGATGGGTATATTGCAACCTAAAGCGCAGATTAAAGACGCTATCCTTAATAACTAAAAAACTTTGCTCATAAGAAAATAATTTCGCATATAATAATCTCATATGATCGTTATGATGCACTTATAACTTATAAATTTATTTATGCATTTCAACGAGGATTCTTGAGGTTATCAATGGGAGAAGTAATTGATCTAAGCCTGTTTCGTTCTCGTCGATCTAATAATTCTTTGCTGATCACCGAATTCGATGAATACTTCTTTTTGAATTCACTATTCGTCGATTACTTCAAAGAGGCTTATGAAAGAAAAGATTTCAAAATATTAAAAAAGGAAGATTTTCTCAGATACTTCTTCGATATTTTTTCTGAAAAGGTAGAATTTTCTAGTTAAATAATTTCCCATCGAGGAAGAAATTCTTCGCCGGCAGTGAATTATTATTTCATATCGCATTAAAAATTATTTATTATACACTCATATGTCAATCAACATTTATTAGGGTGAATAAATCTGTTGAATTTTTCTATTTTCATTTTTAGTGGATTTTTGAGTAAATTCAAATTTTTATGCAAATAGAATGACTAAGTAAATTATTTCTAAAAGCTATAAGAGAGGCGATATGCTCCTCATTTTAGAGATTGAATGATTTTAGTCGTTTGAAAATAGCCTATATTATCAGGCTTTTTTTAGGAACTGAATTAACATTAAAATAATATTAATGATTAAAAGAAACATTAAAATATTCATCAGAATCATGGATTTTTTTCGACGAGTTGTGAAGTGCAAAAAAAAAAAAAAAGAAGCAATAAAAGAAATGAATTTGACTAGAGAAGGTCAAAAAATTATTCTGCAATTGTTATGTGAGTACATATTCAACGAATAACTTTTTGAAGAACTCTTCAAATATGCATTGTGATTAATGTGTAGATGCCCTTAGAAGTGAACCATTTTCTGCGATATTCAATTAGTCAATAGCAATAGAACGATTTATCGAATTCAATATCATATTGAGCTTATCCAAATATTTCAATATATCAAGGGTAAATACGATATGAATATTCAAGAATGAGAATACAAATCTTATAGAGATACTCAAATTTGCTTTTCTATTCAAATTCTCATCCGTCATTCATATAAAAAAAAAGATGAAGAGTGGTCGGAACGTAGTAGCGGAAGTGATTCATTTCTAATTCTACCCTCTCGCCTTCCCTCCCCCCCCCCGAAAAAAAAAATGTAACTCCAATCAAATGCTCATTGAATTTTGAATTCACCTCAGGCTATATTATTAACATCATAATCCCTCTAAATATTAATTCCCAATTATATTTTCAAGAAGAATCCCACGAAATTTAGTATGCAACTATTTAGAATGCCACTTACAATATTAAATCATTGTAATAGCTGTAAAGATATTCTAAAATTAAATGCAGATGGTGTAGTTCATGTCACACAACAGATGTACACATGAATGCCAGCTGTAAATGGCTCTTCAAAGATGAGCCGACGTTTCGTATAAAATTTTTTTTCAAGATGGGCGAAATTCATTAAAGCTAGAATGTGGATTCAATGATGCTTTCATAATTTACGATATACGTATGAATGCACTCAGCGTATACTTACGGGTGCATTTATGGTGTAGCTATGAGTCTAATAGTCGATTTATTTATAGATCAGCCACTTTGAACAGCAAAGAGATTTCTTTCAAAACAAGAAGTGACTACAATCGGTGAAATATTATCGTTCATCATAGGAGGTGTCGTTCATCATGCTTGCAAATAATATATGATAATATCACTATTATTATGACTAACATGAAAATGGAATTTATACTCAAAAACTCAAAAATAAAACCAAAGAAAAATTGTGGGAGAATCGACGGGGAAAGCCATCGTACCGTAGTTTGTATCGTAAAGCATTTTAGCGATAGATTATAAAATAACTTCAGGTCAATTAAATAAAATAATAGAAAGTGATCATTTGAAGTGTGAAAAATTTCGTTGGAAATTAAAAAATATCGCCAAAGCTTTTCAAGAATTTTCGCATGAGAATAAAAGGAATATTGTGTGGATTTATTTATTAGACGTTATATCAGATATCTAAAATCGGTAAACTGAACTTAAACCAAAAACTATAGAAAAATTAATGAATTCTCAACTGTAAAACACACGTCATTCGTTAGAATATTCATCAATCTGTAGAAGTACTTTTCTCAGAAGCAACAACGTGCGCCCAATAAAGAGACAGAGCGAGGAATCAACAAAAAATTCCATGATTTTCAAGAAATGAGCAGAGATCGAATAAAGGAAAATCCTCGAAAAGAACTGAAAATTTCAGAAACTCTACACAAAGATCACCCAAGAAAGGAATAACTTTCAGCAATTCTAATTCCCGCTACCTGGCATAGCGATATGGGATCGAACGGTCATAATTGTACCGAAAACTACCTGTGATATTCCATTCTACGGGTATGATAGTTCGGGAAGAAGGTGTGGAGAAGTTCGAACTCTTTTTTTCTCAATTTACACGTTGTTGGAAAAATTAGCCGTTAGCATGAGGAAGTCGATAAACAAAAAAAGAAGGACAAACCTGTCCTGCTGTATCGAAGAGATTCACGGTATATTGCTTTTGATCGATAGTAACTGATACAGCCCAATTTTCAAGTACAGTAGCTGTATAATTTTCCAGTAATCTGTTCTCCGTATAAGCAAACAATAAGCTGAAATTGTTAAAAATTTTTTCGTTGTGTGAAGATCACTGATAGCATCGAAATTCTGCTGTCTTTTTGATACCACTGAGCATGACCAATATATGATATTTAATAAGTCAAATTGTTTTTTTTTAAAATTTTCAATTAAATGAGATTTTTGAAATATTTAAATCACTATAAAACATTTCTCTATTGATCTTTCTTTCTAATTTAGTTTCTTACAAGCTCATCTTATCTCTAAAAATTCTAATCGAATATTCTACATTTGAAATGCGAATAAAATTGTCGAATAGTTAATTCTATGTGTTAATCGACCGATAAATTTCAGAATAAAAAGAGATCCTGCTATTTGATGAAAACAACAAACGGTTTGTGTTATAGATAAAGTGCTTGCTAATTTTGTAGATAATTGAAATCCGAAAAATCTAATGTTTCTACAGCAAGAATACGATGTTTTTCCTATAGCATTGATATTCAAATGACGAATATCGATAAAAATAGCGTCAATCACTAGACTGATAATTTTCATTTTTCATGTAGATCAAATTTCTTGGCAGCTATTTCCCGCCCTCCATAAACATTGACCCACTGGGACACTGAAGAAAACCGATGAAAAAATGTATCGAACAACGTTCATCAACATCGAAATATTAACGTGCAGAATTTGCATATTAGAGTTACTTTCCATCTATTATATAATGATTATGGATTTTTATCCATCTATTTGTTTGCTAGTTATTTGCATATTTGATCTGGCATTTACGGAACTGATCTCATCGCTTGGTTGCTACGGCTATCGAATTAATTTATTTCATTCAACATATCTTCATAAATATTTCAGCACGTCGATTTCATTTATTTATTTTCATCATTTATAAGTAAATTTTGCACTGTAGTGCAACTTAACTAAGCTAATGAAACGGAAAAAGACCCTCTAATATATAATTATTAGAGAGGAAACAACTTCATATGAGCATAAATTAAGACATATTCATAAATATGTTCCTTAGAGTCGACCATCAGGTGACTACTTCATTTAATTTAATTTCTATTCAACCCCTTTCCGCCAACCCTTCCTCCTCTCTGAGACAAATATTTAAATATACGATATTTAAATTTCATTTGTTAGAAAATTTTCTCAAAAAATTCAATCCCAGAATATCAATTTTTTCTCTTAAAAAAATTCCATAGAATTCGACATGTTTGTCGCATCAATTATCTATAGAGCCTATTAAATCTAGCCGATCATAAAATGAAGAACGCATAAAACGAACACCGCAATGGATGAAAACTTCCAATGAATTCAACGGAAATAAATGTACTGAAAAGAAAAGAAAAACCTTGTTTTGCCGACACATGAATCGCCGAGTACCACCAATTTTAGCTTCTTCTCCATTGGGCAGGTTTCGGCTGTCTTGTTGACACATTCAACAACCCTGACAGCCTCGTTAAATCGCACGCCAGCTTCGATCTTTCTTTCTTTGGTGCTTACGAACTACACTTCCGCCCCTAACAGTTCGCTATCTCTCTTTTCCACATTGCTCTCTCGATCTTTATCGTCTCGATGCAAATATTTTTTATCAACGTTTTCTCTCTCTCTTCTCTTCAACTTGCTTTCCCAACTCTCAATTCTTCTACAATATATTTACTTGTTTTCTTTATAGCTACCTTTGCAAGGTTTTACCTTTCTATAAAATTTGCTGGTGAGGAACGAACGATTTGATTCTATATGTGAGGGGCATCAAAAGAGCGTCGCCTATTCAGAAGAGAATTGACGGCAACTCTAGGCAAAACGTCACAGAGTGAGAGCATAAAATGCTGCTCTTATTACTTGCAGTTTGTAAATATATACTTTTGTGCTCTCGGTCAAGACATTCCTATTCAATTGTGTTGCTTCGATTGCATTGCAATGCTTTCATATTGCAACAATGCAACAATGCAAATATATCGTCAATGCAACGATTTTGTTGATCGTTGAGGAAATATTTCGATGAATATTTTCTTAGTTGAAATGTTAACTTTTTTTTTTAATGGAATACTTGCAAAAACAATTGCATTTAAAGATTATTCTGGAAAATTTTTCGCCTTTCTTCTCATTGCTTTTCATCTTTTATGTGATTATGAAAATATAATTCATAAGACTATAAGAATCGATTCATTATTGTAAATCCTCGTTGTATGATTTTAGTTGATTTTTATTTTGATATGAAAATCTTTATCACAATATTCTCTACTATGGTATTCTATTCAACTTATCGCAAAAAAAATTTTTTTTATTAAATAATATTCTTTTCTTTGCTGTTGTTTCAGCTAATCATTATACAATTCCAGTGATATTTGCATAATCTGAAATTACTCTTCTAATTCATGTTAGTGATCAGCCATTTTATTCCTTAATGAAAATTGATCTTGATTATTATTGATCTGTTTCTCATCAAGCTGGATATTAATAATCCATAAAAAAAGGAAAATAAGCGGGAAAAATGCACCAAGACAACTGATCGGATATGAACTCTTTACGGTTCGATCACCACAGTAAGTAACTATTTTAAAACTAGTACTATAACTATTACGTTGATGTAATTTGCAATTTTATTACATATTTATAATATGCTTCTTTTAAATCAATGAAAATCCTTATGCAATGGGAGATCTACATTACGTGATGTCACATACTGTTGCATAATATCATATTGTGTGTTAAATCACATCAAATTGTGTACTGTAACATCGGACTACGTTATATGGTATCGGATTCTATTATTAGCGTCAGATTTTATATTATGGTTATATTATGATCTAAGTTTTATTACGTAGTATCAGGCAAATCTTGCCCATACAAGAACAGTCGTTTTAGATTGCCTCAGATTGTTTTGTATGAGATCAGCTTGTGCTATATGACATCACATCGCATTATCTGATATTATAAGATATCAGATTGCATAATCTAATGTCATATTGTATCATATCGCATAACGGTGTGTTAAACAGCATTAGATTGTCTTAAAAAATATCAAGCCGTGTTATAAAATATCAAGTTGTGTTACATCACATAACTGCAAATTTTGTCACGTATTTCGTAGTAAATTTGCATTTCGAGTGTCCAATGAGACAATTTTGTAAAAAAAAATACATACACGCACGATAGCATTTCACTCTTCTTAAATGCATCTAAGTAATGGAACCTTGACGTAGTTAGTCGAAACCTGAAGCTCGATTGCACTGGCTGATATCAACCAGCCTGCTTACCTTTAATTAAGAAATATGTTACAATTCAAATTGCTCTCGTATGTTAACGACTAGCGTTGTCCTATTTATCGCTGAGTCACATTTGAGAGTTGACTCACACTAGAGACAGCTCTCATGCGCTTATTTTCTAGAGAGCTAGCTCAACGAGAATCGAACATCAATCTTCTTTTAGCAGACATCAAACGTCAACCAATGCAAACAAATATAATCTGCATGTATGAGCGGGGCCTTTTGTTGTGCAAATTGTTTCGGCGAGATTATGCGCTTATACTTCATGGAAAATCTCTATCGATGCGTAGTAAATAATTCGTTTCTTATCGATTCGTTTTCCAATCAGAAAGAAATTAGCAGCAAATATTTCTGAAAACGAAGAAAACTACGTTGAAAGTGATAAAATTTGAGCTTATAATAATAGAGCAATTTTTTATTTCAATAATATAACTTTTGCTCCCAGGTAAATCAACCGATTTTATTAGCGCAGTTTATGTACCTACGTTATTCTTAAAGCAAAAATAACGCTTGTTTTTTATTAGTTCACGAAGTCCTGAGCAAGATCCTCAAGCTCTACTACAGGTTACTATATAACCAAACGCTTTTATAGATGCTCTTAAGTTTTGTTGATAGTTGTTATTTCATATAAAACTTAGTCAAACTTCTCTACAAAGAAGCTCATACTCTGTCCCATATATCATTTTCTTTTATTCTTATTTTTATAACAAGAAAATTTGTGTTTAGTCTATGATAGCGATTGATATAGCTGTTGTCGTGAAGGATTGAGCTGTCTTCGAACACTATAGCCAACCAGCATTGAGACCGATGAGATTCCTAATACAACACCCGAAGCGATCGTCATTTTATTTTGAAAACTTTCAGCGAGTGTTCGTCTTCGTGTCCTCTCACAAACGTATACTACAAAAAAAAAAATTTTTTTTTATTTGCTAGGATAACTGTGGTGAATATTTTATTTTCAAGATCTATATACCGGAATTTTATGATCGTTTTTAAAATGTCCTAGCGAACAACGTTCTTTGATCAATAGATAGAGATTCAAACGTTTCTCTTTGCATTGAATCATTTGTACTGAGCACTGACAAAAAAAGATTTAGAGGCGAAATTTCGGCTTGCGTTTCTACGTTGGTTGGTTTTGGATTTTTTTACGTTTCTAGGAATATTTTAATAAGATAGAAAGGAATAGAGTATATGAACGATAAGTGGAATTCGAAATAAGCTTACGATTAACGGATACTTATAACCGGTTTCACGTATTATATGCACTAGGAGATTTTCTCTTGCCCAGAAATGTTTGCTTTGAAGGCCAGTCAATATTGGTGCTCAAAAAAATCAGCTTTTTTTCGTGTTAAGAGTGAAACAAAATTTTTCTGCATTTACAGTATCGATTTTGAAAATTTTTTAATATCTGCTTCTCAAATATATCGATGAAAGAATATTGGAAAATTTTTAAATCTAGCAACCAGGTATTATGAATTATAAAATCTTACAAAGCTCAACAGGTTCGGGAAATTAAAAAAAAATTTCAACATTCTATACCACCTAAGAAAAGAACTTTCTTCGGGCAATTGATGATGTTATCTGCTTGCTTATGAAAGCATTCCTATGCGATAATTTTCCAACAAAATTAAACAATCGTCATGCAAGTTATCAAACAATTTTTTAGTGACTTATTAAGAATGAAAATTTTAAAGCTTTTTCATAGAAATTTCGGAAAAGAAGAATTGTTATGAACGGTTGAAAAGTATGATGGTAGCATATGTTCTTTTCGAGATATCAATATCGTAGAAATTTTTGAACTTTATTCGGAAATCACAAAATGCACTTACTGTTTGCACGACCCTCAGCCGCATTATATGGTTGTGCATGAATTTCAGGTTCAAGTTCGAGAATATAATCCTTGAAACGATCGTTATGTAGCGAGATATTTAATTTATCTCCACAGACGAATTTCTGCTTCAATGGCGCACTTATGACCACATCCGAAGAGCTGAACTCAACCGATTGACCTGAACATTAAATATTTTAGGTCTTTAATAATAACAAAGCTGTTGTTTTAATGGTACGACTGAAATGTAGGAAGAAGTCGAACCTTACATACTCGTCTTTCCGACACATGCGTTAACCGACTGAGCCATTCTCACCCATTGTTTTCTGCTAAACAAAATTAACGTTACTTACCGCTATAAGATTCGGTGTACGTAACATTACTCAGTAACCATCGCAGTTCCTCTAACTGTTTAACAAGAGTCTTCACATTTGCCTGAAATAAACGTATTCTCATATTCTCGCTGCGCCTTTTCGATGACATGGATGCAGACCGCACATGAGTGCAATTTAAGAAGGCTATTTGCTTTATAATCACAAAAAAAAAACAATTTTCTTTCTCATAACAATCCGAAATTTTAGAATAAATACGCATTTTCCTGAAATATAGATTTTTCTTCAAATGAAATGCTATATTTGAAAAAAAAAAACAAGGTCATTTAATCTTAACATGATTTCAAAAAAAAAAAACTCGTTAAAATCTTTCTTGTCGGGGAAATCTTTTCCATTATATCCTACCCACAAATTTTTTCGTTAAAATAAAAATAAATTTCATTTTCCAATATAATATAAAAAAATGCACATTTCGAATTATTAGGTAGCCGGAAGATGACAAAGTGATTATTTATTTATTTTATTTATTTCAACGTTCTGAACTGCGGAATCATTTAAAAGAAAATAGGCACGCATAAATATTTCGTGAAAATAATTACACTCAATTACGGATGCAAATTGCTCACCCAAAATCACAAGTGTAGGTTTATAACCTTGTAACGCTTACTCTACCTAAAGTGTCCGAATGGAATTGCTAGGATAGAGCATCTATCACTCCCAATATACATTCAACAATTATAATCTCATCTATCAATGCAAGAGGTATCGTTGAAAATGACAAAGTTTTGCGAAATCTTCATCTAAAAAATGTGACAGCTAAAAAGAACTAAACAGGCAAATAATTATTTATTTTCAATAGTAGCGTCTAATTAATAATGACGTCATAAACGAATCAAACTTGCCATACCGTAACAAAATAGAGTTTCAATGATTTTTTACGATCTTCCGTGTTCCATTTGATTAACAAATATGCGGAATTTTTCTTACTATCGTTTAACGCACAATAACCACTAATTTTCACATTTGAAGAGCTGATCTTTGGTATCTGAAAGGGAATTGTTGTTGAAAATCCACATCGTAGATAGCGCCAGCCGGCTGCATATCACAAATTTCATCTTTTTCTCTCTTTTTTTTTTTTTTTTGAAATAGTAATTCCAAACTATGAACTTATCTAAGCGATTCTATAGTAAAAAAAAAAGAATATCCTGTTTTCCTAGTTTATGAGTAGAGAAACTTATAGCGCTCATAGCGTTCCAAAATGGACGCATAATAAAAGAAGGCTTATGGAAAAGAAGGCAGTGTGCTTATAAATGAGAAAATACGATAATTCTAAGAAATGAGTGAATATAATGAATCTTTATACTTCATTACTCGGCATATTATAATTTTTTTCATTTACAGAGAAGTTTTTTTTTAAGTCTCAACAATGAAAAAATGAATCAAAAATGCGTTACGTCATTTTTCAAGTATTTTTCATATCAAAGAGCAGTAATTCAGTGACCAATATGAAATTTTGAAGAATTTCTACTTTTATGAGAAAATTAAAACGTTATTAAAGTCGATTACTCTTATAGAGATTATTTCAAATGGCCAATTCTAGTTCTGAAACAGCGTATAGATATTCATAACTCTTGGTAGGATTCGATTTTCTTCTTGATAACGTTATCCTCACGATTATTCACTATTAAAAACACTTATTCGAGGAGTGAAATAAGTGAAATAACCTATCGTTCTTATTTATTTTGGGGTAAAAATTTCTATCTGCAACATAAGTGGCAAAAAGTAGCGAGAAAATCAAATCGGATTATTTAAGTGTGAAGGACTTTCCTCTTCTTTAAATATTTTTAACCGAAGTTCCTCTCATTTCTCTTTTCAAAAATTTTCAAAACTTCTTTCTAATTTTTTATGACCGGAAGAAATTTCGTTTATCCTTGATGAGCATTCCATTGCTATTGGCATTCTTTTTGAAGTTTGTCTATACAATGGTTAGTTAGCTATGCAATCTGATGTGCTAATTTTGTGTGTATGATTGTTTACCAAATAGTATTGATCAACTTACCTCACTTATAATATTCGTACCGTTTAAATTGAGATTGTAAAGTTTTGCGGAGAATTTCAATAGAAGACACGTTATACCGTTCTTTTGTGCTAAACCAAATTCTTCCGTGTCGGCATTCTGTATTGGAATATAGCGTTCTGCATATATGCTTCGTAAAAATTCTGCAACAAAAAACATTGCAGCATTAGCAATTAGAAACAATCTTCTCGAGTAGAAAACGATCGTACAATATAATCCTTATAATTCGATCCTAAAGAAATATTTATTTTATTGCATTAAAAAAAGGATATAAATCATAGATTTTTTTTTTCAACTGTAAACGAATGAAATCGTGACAAAAGGAGGCTCATTTTAAAGGTGAAAAGAGTTTAAAAAAAATAGATACCTGAGAGAAAGAGAAGCAATATGGCGGAGCAAACGCTATTCATGAAGGCGCGTCTCGAACTAAATCCTTCTAGTATCGATCTTTGTGACGATCGTTCAGAGGCACTTATGAGCCTCATTAAGCAGCGACGAATTCTTTCACTCAAATTTTCGGCAACTCAACTAAGACACTTCTTGATGCATACATAAACTACGTTATTGTTGCTTTTCTGCTAGCCTTAAATCGATTATTTACAGAAAAAAAAGAGTAATGAAAATATATGTGTTTTAAAAAAGAGATACGACAATACTGCTATACATAGAAATGAGTAGTGTCGCATACTTATTGCCTGACGATCATCGAGTGAAAATTTTCGATTGCTAAATTTACTATGCATATGCAAAATTTTGCCCCAATGAATGTTAAATTTGGAGACTGTCCTACTGCTGATTTGTTACTGAAGCAAATTCGCATGCGAAATTAAACTCTCATGCGAGCATCTGGAAAGTGGCATGCCAGAGTACTCTCCATATATGCTTTATCGATGCCAGTTACATATTTTTTCTCTGACATGAAAAATTTATTGGCCTGATGCGCTTGCTCAGGTCATTTTATTGATTACTTATCATCGACCATATATTTTGATGGAAATTACACTGTCAACAAAATTCACATTAAATGAAGCCCCATCCTCACCGAATAGAGCCTCTCTTCTAAGCTACCGGGATGGCTATTATTTTTTTTCACTCGTTATTTCTTATTTCTCACTCTTACTCGTTCTATAATTATTTAGAATGCATCCCTATGAATTTTTGTGCTTCTAATGTTGAGGAATCGTTAAAATTGATGAGGAATTTGTATAAACATTACGCGCAAAACATTTTTTGTTAGTATAATATAACGAAATGGGTTTCCCACTTCATTCTTAGAAATCAAATTCTAGCTCAGCATATACGCGTCAGTGAAATATTTATTTTTAAAAGAACCATTTATCCAATGATGTTCAAAATACGGATAGTTCTCTTTTTCAATGACAAAATTGGGTAGAAAAAAATTTTTTTAATGAAGTGAAAATTAGTTTTCCATTCACTTTGTAAAAATTATGGCATTCCAATCAAGATAAATTTCTCTACAAGTGTTCATGCTCAAACTTTTCAATAATTTTTTTCAGATATCAGACCTCTTCCGCCATTTTTTTTTTGCTCATTCTATCTTCTCTTCCACCCACTGAAATTCCTATCGTCGCAGCTGATGAAAACGTCTTCTAATAACTACCAATATTTGCCATCGAGGATGATCCTAAGGATTTATTATAATATGAACTGATATAAAAAATCGAGAAGTTTATTGCTTATTACCTATTTGCATTTTTCTTCAGTGCAATTCACAACGTTTGAACCTTTGATATTTCGACGAGAAATGAAAAAAAAAGTGGATTTAGGAAGATGAATAAATGAAAGTATCTTAAAATATTATGTTGAAAAGAAAGAAATTTTCCCCTCTGTTCATCATTATCACCTCGTGAAGTGAAATGCAAAAAAAAAAAAATGCAAATTGAGATTACATCAACAAAACCTTTCAAAAACCATATTCGAAATACCATGAAAGCGTTACATTTCTGAGCTTTCCGAAGTGGAATTCCCGATCAAGTTCAGGTGTGAATATAGCACTACCTAGAGATATTCGACATACTCGATGTTTTTATGAGATATTAGTGGCAGCGATTAAAATTATGTATCGCCTAAACGACGTGCACGTTCGATAATCTCTTCGAAAACAGAGAGCTCTTGTTTATGTAACGAGGAAGCATTTGAGCGTGACGATTCCAAAGAGTCGTTTCTTGACAACGCCAGAGACGGTTTTACATCCGCTATCGGACATCTATCACTGATACTAAGCTTCCGCATATCGAGGCAATCCGATGATGTGCTCAATCGGCTTGGTGGTGTCGCGTCCAACCGGAAACTTCCACTGCTTGAGCTGCTGTTGTTGTTAGTACTGAAACTTCATTCGGCTACTCAAAGCAGCAGAAAAGAAAGTTGCAATTTCTACCTTCCATTCGTCAAAGGTTGGCGGGGATCTGTCGAGTTCCATTAGCATTTCTACTTGACTTTTTAGTAATTAAGATTTGCGGCAATGGCTTTCGGGTTGCTAGCCCTCGTGCTCCTATAGCGGCGGTTTGCCTTCCCACATTTAGCCGAGATGGTCACCAAGGATCTGACACGCATTCATCACCCCGTAACCTATTGGGAATAAAGATATATAGATTGGTAAGTATAGACGCAATGTCATCAATAATTGAATTAATATTCCAAGCGGAAATTTTGTTTAAAAAGAACATAAGCTGATGGATACCTGTTGTAAAATGGTTTATCTGCATCAGTGCCATCTGATGAATTTGAACAGCGTCTTGAGTTCGAGTTCGATGAAATAGAACTTGTCGATGAGTTCGAGCTAGTCGACGATGATCGTGAGATAGAACCGGATTTTTTTATTTCTTTTTTTGTTTCAGTAGTTGATAGATTGCTAAAGGAATTCGAGCCTGAACTATCTGAATTTAAAGACGTCAGGTGCTCTTCCACTTCTGCTAGTTTATAGCTCTCGTTGATCGCTTTGTCGATTATTTCATTATTTACTTGCTCATCTTGCTTAGCTTTATGAGTAGCAACACCATCAACATCTTCAGTCGCTTTGAGATGAAGACCATCTTCGTTCATTGATTTAGTTCCCGAACTTGAGATCGAGATCTTTCCCTCCATATTCATTCGTCTTGTTGGAATTGAATTACACCCTTTCGTAACAATCATTTCCTCATGGGGATGAACCGTTGTTGAAGTATTCTGCTTCGTTTTTAGCTGCAATATAAAACTAATTCAATCGACAAAAATGTAATAGGACTATATCTTCCTCACATAAAAATTTAGCACAAACCAATTTAATCATAAGGAAATTGATTAAAATATTTTCAATAACCTACTGGAAAAGGATTGCGTTGAGATTCGTTGTTTTCAGTAGATGTGACACCAAGCTCGTTTAAAATTTCGATGGCAACCTTCTGAAGTTCGACCTAAAATTAACACCTTAATAATGAAGGTGAAATGGAAATCTATAATTTAACAGCATCCTCCACAGAAATATATATATATATATATATATATATATATATATATATAATGTATATATATATATATATATACTACTGTGAAAGCCGATTATTGTAACACGTTTACAGAGATATTTAGAAGTCGAAAATTTGCAGTAGGTTTTGATTCGTTCGGATACAATCAGCTATCTCATCTACAGAATGATAAACTTGAGGGAATTGAGGGAAGAAGGGGAGGGGAAGGAAGGGGTAAGGCATGTTTAAACGCTTCAGTAAAATATATCATCAAAACTCACGATGGTGAGTCGATTATTGCGGGCGATTTGATGGCTGAGGCAATCTTTGATAACGCTGCAAAACAAATTGTTATGACGACGAAAAATTTGCAACGATTACATTAGTACTAGAGCTTTACAACTTACTGACATATTAAATGATATCTCTAATCTCATTGATAATGTTTAAATTGTTTGGTGATAAGAAAAATGCCATAAACTTATCCTTATTACCTATGCAAATCATTACATCTTTTTTCATCGACTTGTTTACTACCCACTTGCAAATCGTAATTTGAATAAAACATATGCAACTTTGACGCTATCGTAATATGTGAGGAAATAGCACCAGATCAATCATAAATCTTAACTAATAAATTTTCATGGATTATGCCTCCATCTAGGAAGACGAAAACTTGTATAAGTCCCTTCCCTTTATACGTCTGTCAAAAATTTGAGCCCGTGAATGAACAAACGGAGTTTTATGGAACTCAGATAATTACAGCTAAGCATAGAATCTAGACTTAATACTCAATCTAAGTTGATACCAATCTTCATGGTCATGACAAAGAAAAAATCATAAGGTTGTTGAAAATTTTCAAATTATCTATTAATCAGAGGTTCTACTACAAAATCATAAAGAGTTAAGCAAAAAACAAGAACCTATCAGTGAAAACACCTCTCGTAATAATCTCACTAAGCACCGAATCCTTGAATATGTTGATACGTTCACGACTAGTTTCTTCGTTTTCAGTGATTGTCGATGATTGCACGATCGCATTTACAATAGTCATTTTTTGTGGCAGTTTAGGCAGTAATTCTTCATCGAGAATTTCAGCAAGATTTGTTGGTATCTATAAAGATAATATTTAATTTTTTCTATAAATATAGCCATGGAGTATTTCAAACAAGAGACCATTAGAATAAACCGTTGTAATGATGATGCTTTAATTGAGTAAAATTATATTCGTAGTATAAACTTCCGCTTCATAAATCTTTCGTTGAGAAATAATAAGCCAATTTTTCATAATAACTCAGATGTATATACACTCATTTCAACTATTATCTTTCGAAGTAACATACTTCATAGCAACTGTAATTCGTTTTAGGACACTCAAAGCATTGCTTAGGATATTGCTGACTTCTAGAATTATTATTTCTAGTTTCTTATTGACGAGATAGTTATTTGAAATACAACTGATTAGATAAAATCCTGAAATAATAAACGTTGTCCAGATTTTATCAGCAACTAAGAAGATCCGAGGTCGAGCTGAAGCTCGAAATCTTCATTTGTTGGCCTCTCAATATCATCAAAGAGGTTATATTTAAGGATGCAATAAGGTTACCATGCATTACGTTTATTAAAATCTCTAAGCAAAGCTCCTGATCAACGAAGAGAATTTGTTCGTCGCTAAAAACGCTTCAAAAGAATTTAAAATTTATTGAATTATCGTGTTTCTTAAATACTCCAATTGAGCATAGAGGTATGACCTGGGGAGTTTTTCTTCGATGGAGAGGTGCTTGATAAAATCGAGACATTGCGAGTTTTGAGGGTACACGTTCATAAGCACTGCTAGGTCGAATCTGCCGATCAGCGGATGGCATACGTCGTGCACGACCACGTAACACCGGTTCACTCCTATTTGACATTCGACTTCCCGGCTGTGGAAAAAGCTGAAAAACAATACTTCCTCTATCCTAATTAGCAAACCCTGAGAATAGAAACCTGCTTTTAACTATAATAGTGATGATATAATGAAGCATTCTGTTCACTTCGTAGATCAATAGAAAGCATTCTAACATGAAACACTTTCCAATGGCGCATTTTGTTCGTGCATTGACGCTGTTATCCAAATACGTGCACTATAGGGACAACGATAGTTGGCATATTGGTCACAATAAATGGACGATGACCAAAAAGTTATTGTCCACAATGTCCAGCCATTCTTCAATAAATCCACTTTCCAATGTCAATCCATAGTAATCTTTCAACCTACGCACTGCGGTATTTAATTTGAGGTAAATAAGCTAGCATATAAAATTTGATCACACACGTTGTCATTAAACGCGAATCGCCTCCGCTCCATTGAATTTGCACGCCTCTCAGCGAATGGCTTATAATGACAACCTGAAATACACACAATTAAAAAAGATAGCAACCAGATCGCTCATGTTTCGAGATATTCAAGTTTGGGATAAGCAAATACAGTATTACGATATTATAATCCTCCTTGAACGTATTTCTCCGTCCTTAAATACCCGTCCAAATATAGAGGTTTCAAAAACCGATGGGAGGTTTATTACTCAAAAGGATACTAAAAGCTAGAAAATAAAGCTGGATAACCACAGTTAACTAGATAACTCAACCAATGGAAAGGCAGTGGTTAGGCCAAATTTCACAACATATCTCGGGAAATGTAATTTGGCTACATGCAGATTGTTTTTGTTCAACCGCCGGAAAACATTTGGTCTGTGCAGTTGAATTTGATGCCCTCAGCAAATGGCTTGTTCTATATTTTTGGCTACCTAACTCATCGGAATTGGAGACAAAAAGTATTTTTTGAAATTTTCCCTGTGTTCCCTACCCCCCTACGATCGAAAAAATGCGATTTTTGGGAACTTTTTTCTCGGCTCCTGTTTGTCCCAAGGATGCAATCCATACACCGTTGGAGAAGTCTCGGCGAGCTGATGACAAATCAAAAGACCGTATATTACAACATGAAGCAACGGCCGAGAACCAGAACCCCCAAAATTGCAAAAATCGAGATTTTAGGAATTCTGGTCAGTCGATTCGGTTTTCAAGTTTTCTCTCAAAATATAGTAAGCTATATATCGTTTGATAGAGTTCTTGAATCTGTATTGAATGAACTAAGCGGTAGCTATGTAGGCCTAACCATTGCCGAGAAAACGATTCCGGAACATTAATTACAGTACATTTGTATGAAAATACAACGTTCGTGCACCTATAATTTCCTTCTTTTCCTATAGAACAGCAAACAGCGTACATACCCGTGATCAGCTCATCGAGTTCTATCATTTGATACCTAACTCATCGGAATTGGAGACAAAAAGTATTTTTTGAAATTTTCCCTGTGTTACCCCCTTACGATCGAAAAAATGCGATTTTTGGGAACTTTTTTCTCGGCTCCTGTTTGTCCCAAGGATGCAATCCATACACCGTTGGAGAAGTCTCGGCGAGCTGATGACAAATCAAAAGACCATATATTACAACATGAAGCAACGGCCGAGAACCAGAACCCCCAAAATTGCGAAAATCGAGATTTTAGGAATTCTGGCCAGTCGATTCGGTTTTCAAGTTTTCTCTCAAAATATAGTAAGCTATATATCGTTTGATAGAGTTCTTGAATCTGTATTGAATGAACTAAGCGGTAGCTATGTAGGCCTAACCATTGCCGAGAAAACGATTCCGGAACATTAATTACAGTACATTTGTATGAAAATACAACGTTCGTGCACCTATAATTTCCTTCTTTTCCTATAGAACAGCAAACAGCGTACACATCCGTGATCAGCTCATCGAGTTCTATCATTTGATACCTAACTCATCGGAATTGGAGACAAAAAGTATTTTTTGAAATTTTCCCTGTGTTACCCCCTTACGATCGAAAAAATGCGATTTTTGGGAACTTTTTTCTCGGCTCCTGTTTGTCCCAAGGATGCAATCCATACACCGTTGGAGAAGTCTCGGCGAGCTGATGACAAATCAAAAGACCATATATTACAACATGAAGCAACGGCCGAGAACCAGAACCCCCAAAATTGCAAAAATCGAGATTTTAGGAATTCTGGTCAGTCGATTCGGTTTTCAAGTTTTCTCTCAAAATATAGTAAGCTATATATCGTTTGATAGAGTTCTTGAATCTGTATTGAATGAACTAAGCGGTAGCTATGTAGGCCTAACCATTGCCGAGAAAACGATTCCGGAACATTAATTACAGTACATTTGTATGAAAATACAACGTTCGTGCACCTATAATTTCCTTCTTTTCCTATAGAACAGCAAACAGCGTACATACCCGTGATCAGCTCATCGAGTTCTATCATTTGATACCTAACTCATCGGAATTGGAGACAAAAAGTATTTTTTGAAATTTTCCCTGTGTTACCCCCTTACGATCGAAAAAATGCGATTTTTGGGAACTTTTTTCTCGGCTCCTGTTTGTCCCAAGGATGCAATCCATACACCGTTGGAGAAGTCTCGGCGAGCTGATGACAAATCAAAAGACCGTATATTACAACATGAAGCAACGGCCGAGAACCAGAACCCCCAAAATTGCAAAAATCGAGATTTTAGGAATTCTGGTCAGTCGATTCGGTTTTCAAGTTTTCTCTCAAAATATAGTAAGCTATATAGCATTTGATAGAGCTTTCAAAGTTGCATTGAAGGAAGCAGGTCCGAGCACCAGGGGGGTAATGGCTGACGAGAAAAAAATTCCGAAATCTTCAGTGCGGTACATTTCCATAGAAATTTCACATCATTTAATTTTTTAAATGAACAAATCGTGAAAGAATAAATCTAAAAAATAGATATCATTGGAAACGAATGAAAATAAAAAAAATCCACAAAGAAGAGACAAATAGAACTTATGGTGGCCGCACGAGGAAGTGACGATACTAACCTATTTACTATACATTTTTTATTTCAATACTAATATTGAGACCAGAACTTTCTCCGTCCTTAAATAGCCGTCCAAATATAGAGGTTTCAAAAAGCGATGGGTGATTTATTACTCAAAAGGATATTACCAGCTAGAAAATAAAGGTGGATAACCACAGTTAACTAGTTAACTCAACCAATGGAAAGGCAGTGGTTTGGCCAAATTTCGCAGCATATCTCGGGAACATGTAATTTGGCTACATGCAGATTGTTTTTGTTCAACCGGAGGAAAATATATGGTCTGTGCAGTTGAATTTGATGCCCTCAGCAAATGGCTTGTTCTGTGTGTTTGAAATATTTTAAATTTCCCTCATCCTTTGGGATACGGTAAATTTCTGTTATCATTTGGGATACGGTACATCGCTTTTTATCGATTAGGGAGGAAAAATTCAAATTTTTAGCTCTCTGATTAAAACTCGTCAAATTCCAGGCAGAGGTCAAACACGTTTCATCGGTCGAACAACACAGGCTCCGTTTTTTTTGCAGTTTCCCAACATCTGTTCATCAAATCTTTTTGCTTACTCTTTCCTATTGTTGAATATCTCATAACCTTAGCACTTATGAATTTGAATATAATCGCACTTTTGGTCATAATGCCCAATTTTTGGTCATTTTAACCAATTTTTTGCCTTATCGGTTTGTTTTCGATATTAACAACGAATTTTTGTGTGGCAAAGAAATTTTTTTGTTGTTACAAACTATTACAGCAATTAAACAAACTATAAGTTACAAGTAACCATAAATTCATCAAAAATGGCAATCCATCAACGACCTACTTTTTGGACTATTATAGAAGGAAGTTGGAACGGAGCAGTCGATTCGTGAAACCGCATTGAACAGACGATGGTGATGACCAAGAAGAGTTTCTTGCTCTTCCCATGACTTTTCCTTCATACCCATGAAAGACACTCAAACCCTAAAAAAGGAAAATTTAATAAATAAATAAACCCTATATATATATATATATATATATATATATATATATATATATATATATATATATATATATATATATATATATATATATATACCATCTACATTGATAACGGTCAAGAAAAATTTCACGAGTCAAGTCCATGGCTCCTTTAGAATCTTCAGCCGGAAGTCAAAGCTTAGTCAACCAACGATTAAAAATGAAACAAAGGAAATGAACACAGCTGCAGCAGATGTAATGAACAAAACAATTCAGTAAATCTCGCTCTCACTCATTCTCCTCCCCACCTCTTCAAAATTTGTTCATAAGGAATTTCATAGGCGTATAACGCCGAATGTTTACTGAAAATACCCATGAGATCATTCATAAATATCTAACTTTCGATATTAGAATATACGAGCATTGTCTATGGCAATAATCTACATCTTATTATTAGTAATATACAATAAAATATAAACAATAATTACAAAAAAATATAATAAACAATAATTATCGTAATAGTGGTAAACGAATATAATCTTATAGTGCAATAAGCGTCGCAAAATTCTATCGAGAACAGCATTCAACGAAGAGGGAATAGAGAAATCGACGTAACCATAGTGCTATCGACATTGAAATGTTCATTGCGGTGTATTTCCCGTTTCTAGCGACAGCTTGCACAACTAACCGATAATGAAGTGAAATCGCACTTACAAATTATATATGTGTGCATTGCACGAAACGATATCCTTACTTTACTTTTAATAAGGTTACCTACAGCGACAATATGCTTAGATGTTAATTACTGTAGGTATACTCGGAAGGGGCATTTTTACACTTTTTTCTTGAAAATCATTGAGTTAAGTTTCTGAATCTATTGTTTAATGACTACCTCGTGTAACTTTGGAGTTTTTTTAAAGGCTTGAGGTTAAAAAGTAGCTCGAACGACATCACACCAGTAAAGCCTCTCTCACCGTTTAAAATGTCAACATAAAACATTTTGGTGCGCAGCGCATTTCACAATGTTACTTATGGGGATAAAAGGTTTCACTATTTAGATGGTTTTTTTCCCATTCCCCTCCCTTTCGTCTTGTGCCATTCCATTAGTCTTGCGTGGCTGTCCGAAGTCATTAAATCGATGTAAAGACTTCTAGAAACCTGCACTTGCCCCAATACGTGTTACAAGTGGAAGAACATCTACATAGAAGTATTTTACTGTTAGAAGTTCCATGAAGATCTGTAATGCGTTTGATCTTTTCTCTACTCTTCCCTTATGAATATCCCACATGTGCCACTTCACAACAGCAAGTTTCATATACGCACAGCTTCTAGACTATACTTAGAGAGATTCAAAGATGCATTCCTCGATGATCTGCTTCATAAATTAGCATAAATTAGCAGATTAGCTTCATAAATTAGCTGAACATCTGCACGATTAAAAATTTCAATTTTCGAAGATTTTAAAGCCGATAATATCGACTCCACTGCGGAATTTTTGCTCTTAATTATTATTGATTTCAACACAGGTATGGCAGGTATATATGTCAAGCAATGCAATATTAAATAAAGATATTCCAGTCAGCGTGGTTCCCTTCAGTAAAAGATAAACATTGTGCACTCATTTTTCATTCTTTTATACCGTCATGATATAAACTAATCAGGAAAACGCGTTGCATCAGGTGGCACGATTTGCGCTTTCATAACTCCAATTGCTAAGTATCACACAGTAAGAATTGCGCAATGGTAACAAATAATAAAACATTCACATTAATATATTCACATTTTAACTGAAGCAATCATACGTACACTTAAAAAAAAAACTCATTTTCCAAACCGGCCGGTAAATGCAAAAATTATAACGTCCCGATAACCTTATCGGGCAACCGGTTTCTTGCTGAGCTTTCCGATAAAACCAAACGCCTATAGTTAGTCAACCAGGGCCCCACCGGACAAAGAGCAACACACCGACAGATCGATGAACGAAGAACAAACGAATGAACAATTACAGACAAACGAAGAAACACACTGAATCAGAGTGGACAATAACAGTTCTTATATACCCTTACTGATAGTATCAAAGCGATACTTACAAGATCGTTTCATAGTGCACATTGCTCTACGATCACATCAAACTGCTCTATGCCCACAGTCGAGCGGCTCTACCATCATAAACGAGCTGCTCTGCGATCAAAAATCGTTACAAAATAAGACCGGACCGGTATAAAACTGGATCGGTCAACTCCACAATGTATACAAGAGTCATTCTATGCTATAAGTTATTCCAAAATAAAACTAGTGAGTAGACAAATTAATATATATACCTTCGCACAGGTGCGGTCTTGACGTCGTTGAAATTAGCTTTGCAAATATAAATTTTCTAAATTACATGAAAGTGACAATTTTTATTATTCGACAATTGCATTTGAAACTTATCAAAGAAATCAATAAGACGATCTAAACCTCTACTTTTTCATCTCTATTTGCAAATCTTCTCAACTCTATTTCGAAAAAAAATAGCTCGAAGATCGGAAAAATGAAAAAATTTCTGCAACAATAAGATATCGTAATTTCAAACTATTTTATTTCGTATGTTAACTTTCGAATATATTCCATCGAACGAACAATAAAAAATACTCATAAAAATTCCACCATAAAACTTTGAACAATTTGAAATGCAATCGTTACAATCGATGAATCAAAACGTATAACAATCACGGATATTAGCGTTATCCCCATGGAGACGTGTGAATACCACATGAAACGACGCTATTCATATCGCATTCAATCATACTTCCTTAACATGCATTCAACGATATTTTCTGTACTTAGAGTTGGTTAACTAGAAAACACTTCACCGGTAACTTAAAAATTGAAGGTAACAGGTGAGTTGAGATGGCCAAATGTTTTATTTATGAGTTTGTGTTTGGATATACCTTGTGAAACGACTAAGACAACAGGCTTAGGTGACACCTTTAAAACACTTATTATAAAATATAAAAAGAACTTGTCGCTTTAATTTTTATAAACATAATTCACTCCCAGCCGAGATTTTTTCTGACCATCGGATCGTCTAAACTCTTCAATTCCTCTTGTTTTTGTTTGAGAAGTAAATCTGGAATATAGCGATAATCTTCATCGGCTTTCTCGTGTTCTTTCACTGTCATTTTCACACCCATCGGTAAATGAGTCTGCAAAAATATTACGATCAAATATTGTAAATAAAACTTAGCAAATAGCAATGTTTTTTTTTTGAATATATAAACAATCCTTTCTGAAATGCTATAGCTAATGAGAAAACATAAATAAATAAAACTGCGAATTTCTTACCAAATAAAAAAACATTTTTCGTAAGATTCTATTCTAAAAAATGCAAATAATTCAAAATTTTGAGCCGTTTTTCACACGTCTATTAAATGAAATTTGCATAACGATGGCTTATTAACCTGAATCATCAATACTTATCAATAAAATTAATATCTGTAAAATGTCGAAAATAAGCAAAAAACGCTTAAAGAAAACCGTATAAAAACTTACATGAATAATTGAAACGAAGAGCGGAAGTCGAACGGTTGGTACATTAGCAATACGAACAACACGATCGTAGATCGAGAGTTCAATCTCTGAATCCACAATTGTTGAGTTTGGCTTATAGACAATTACTCGCTCTGTTTGTGCCGCTACCGCATAACTGAACATGAATATCATTTTCCGTCGTATTAAACAAGCATATCATAAAGCCATAAATACAAGGCAACCTTTTGCAACCAGCCGGTTGCCTTTTTGGATCAATTAGATAATCTTTTGCAACCAGTCGGCTGCCTTTTTCAAATCAAACTGCTCTAATATAGGGCAGATATTTTTTAACTCCTTCATTTATTCGCTAGCAGTTCAAGATTTATTTTGGCACATCTGACACTCACTCCTTCATCTCCTCTCCTCCGTCCTTATAAGAACTAAAATTTAAAAAAAAATTCACATTCTCGCAATAAAATTTCACTGAACGATCAAGTATAGCTAAAACCAATAGGAACTTTACTAAAACTTTAAATAAAATAAACTCATGTCAATGACGGCTTTTACGGCAATTTAATTTCCATTTATTTCGTTCACTAAGCTATCTTAGCCCATTCATGACAATTTCCTGATAATAGAAATGGCAATTCTCAAATAAAATGAAAAACCTCTCAAAAAAATTAGACTAAGAAAAATTCGCAAAATTTTTTCATTCAAAAATTTCTTGCATCGCAATTTTTTTTTCCATGCATAAATATGTTTGAACTCTATTGCCATTCGGCGATGTAGAGGAAATATCGCTTGTAATCTATATTATCCGTATTAAACATTTATAAATACCTCTCTTTCACCTTACTGTTAGAACAGTCTAATTATATATAGAATGAAGCAAGAAAAAACAATAAATTGGGAAAATGCCGCATATAACTTGCGGAGAAAATATTGCAAGGAATATTAACTCATGAAAAGACTTTGAAATTTTGAGGAAATGTCGGAAAAAAAAAACCATTAGTCAGTCACTGAAACTAATTTATGAATGAAATATGATATAGGCAAATTCGCCCGTTCAGAAAAGAATATTTTCAATAGTAAATCGAAGAAATTGATTTCAATTTTCGAGTAAATTACCTTTCAATAACTTTAAAATTGAATCGTTTCGCAATTTTATGCACATATGATTGAAATTTCTCTAGTGGTACATAGTCATAGCCTTGAAGGCGAACATTTATAATCGAATATTCTGGATAGATACGTGGATCTTCGAATTTCGGTTCATATAAATATTTTGGTTCGAGTTTTATTGCTCGATCTCGTAGTGTTGATAATGTTCGACATTGAATTGCAGCTATACGATATAATCGATTCATACTCATCACCCTACAAAAATCCAATTTCTATCACGATGATTTGATGGAAAATATGCAAATATACGAAGAAATGTGATAAGAAATCAAAATTTGCATAATTCTCTCTGCATTCATCATGTTGCGATATGAAGCAAAGAACAAAGCCCCCGTATAATACTGTCTTTGCACCCCTTAAACAGCCACTAATCAGCCACATCTACGGTATCCTAATAGTCGAAATTTTTAAAGTGACGCTAGAAGTTTCTTTAATATTTAGAAACGTAAAAAAAAACGCCGGAAATTTGCATAGTTTAAGCAAAATGCCTCAAAGCCTAAAATAAGCTTGAAAAGATTTAACAGATAGGAACGCGGTATCGCTTATACTCATCTGCTGTACCAATTTTTTGTTACAAGCCATGCTTTTTTTTATTTCATCGACTTCTTTGTTCTCAATTACCTTTCAATTGTTCGAACTTCACCAGCCATTTCCCCTGTCTCCAATCATCTAATTACTAAAAACTATCCTCTAAGCACATAAAAACCGAGCAATTCAGAAGTTAAGGCAAGGATTTTTGATTATCTTGAAACGCATTTCTCATCTTCAATAATTCAAACAGCACTTTTTTTTCGACAAAAAAAAACCGTTGCAAAGAATGAAAAAAAAAATCATAAATTTTGGATAGAATTTCCTTATTCAATCACTAAACCAACCGCCAATAATCAAAAGAGAACGATCGCAATCTTAGTCTAACAACCAGCCATGTCAACTACAAACTCAAGACAACCAAACAGTGATGCGCTTTCTTGTCTGACAACACCGTCCGACAAACCGACAATACTTGTTGTAGACAACGAGTTTGACGATTGAATTAAAGATGAAAGATTCAACGATACTCTATAAAGCAGAATTATGAAAATTTTCCACCATAAAAATCAGCTATATCGCTGAATCTTTCATTTAAAAAAACCTTTATACCATTCCCTTCCTCCCTCTCTATTGAGATATTCCTTTACAGTAATGCAACCGATTTTCCATGCAAATATTTTTCAACGAAAAAAAGAACAATATTTATCATAAATAAATGCAAAGAAATATGTAAGTACAATAAAATATGCATATGGAATGCTTAACATGCACTCAAATTTCAATGTAATCCAATATAGTTTTATCGATCGGTCTTTCCGTCACAGAATTTATTCCATTCAAATAAGTTCATTAAGATAACTCGATAAAGGCTCACAAATCACTGATTTTGACTCCGATCTCATAGTAATCGACGCCAATTAACCCTACATTCATCTAAATTTTAAGCACAACTTCCCCCATAGAAAGAAGCGATGGGAATCAACAATTCCTGTGTTTTATATGGATTTGCTGAGTGATTATATGCAGTAAGAAAAACTTACACCATACATAGGGCACCACTAATATACCGAAAATTTCCACTACTTCCTTAAATGATATATGAAAAAGAATTCCATAATCGTAGCTTTCGCTGCAAATAAAAAAAAAGAACCCTTTCCCTTTCCTCTTCTCTTCCCCCAATTCTGGGTAAAATTTTTTAGTCAATAGCGTTTACCTCTGCGATCACTCTTACAGTATTAATAGCTCAAAACATTACAGTACGTTCCATTAGACATACAGTAGTGGCAACAACTCCCTCATCAACACACACAATACCAATTGGACTCTCGATTATTTCCCTATAAGGCTGAAGAACAAGCTGGAAATGACTGTAACGAATCAATATTAGAGCTAGACAAAGTTCAGATTCGAGAATAGTGATCAAAAAATTCAAACAATTATATTTGCATAAAGACCAACACTATATGAGGGAAACATATTTTGAAGTTGCTCAAAATAAGTTGCATTAGATGTGCTTATTTTCAATCAATGCTTTCGAGAAATACTTTCTTAGACGGAGTACCATAATTAACTCGTTTCTTCAAAGACAAAAATCCCTTCCATACCTCCTCTTCCACCTCTCCCACCTGTGTCGGCTAGGGTTCCGATTATAATGGACCGCCTCTAAGGGGGGACACAAAAGAACCAAGTAACTTCCGGATGATCATCATTCCAGCGAAATCAAACCCCATTGGAAGAGAAAACAGAAGATGCAAGTTCAACGAGGACAACCATCGGCCCAACATCCATCAATGTTTATGGGTATTATACTTACTATACTTACATATAAATAGAACATGCCTTTAGGGAACGAAAAAATTTAGCAATAATGAATCACATTTTAAATAATGAAAGTGAAGACAGAAAAACAAACAAATGAAAATATAACACTTCAGCATAACCGATATCAGAAGGCATTATCGAACCAACTTAAAAAAAAATCAACGCGAAAAAAAACACCAGTAAACTTGTTGAACGAAAATCAGTCCCCCTCTCCTCTCCTTTTTCTCTACATCCATCATTTAAAGAATGAAGAAAAACAGGACTTTATAGAAATTATCTCTGAAATTCTGATATCCTTTAGAATCCCATCTCTTCTATGCATATCTCAAATTTCAATAAAATGAAAAAAAAAAAGATTAAATATTTTAAGACCAAAAAGAATGACGACTTGGTATAGCATTTGGTGCTTGTGGATATATACCACCACCTTGTATTGGATAGGGTGTCGAATTACTCATTGTTGATGGGGTTGTATATTGTTGTTGACGAAGAATCGATAAAAGTTTCTCGGATTTTATTCGCCTAAAATATTCAAATATATTAAATTCGTTTCAACTGACAAAATGAAATGAGGCAGGTTAATAGTGATGAAATAAATAATATCGAATCTCCATTATATATCCTCTTTGAAGATGCATCAGTCAAATTTTTTTTTTCAACGTTTATTTTAAAGAAATACAAATAAATTAGCTCATATAAGAATAAAAACCTTTGCGGTAAAAACGATCCAAAATCAACTCAACGTAAAATTGGGGCGAATTCGACTTGGAAGAAGAATGCGAGAGTTAAGCTTTTTTGCCCAAAATCACCACCAATTCCCCTATTCCTTGCCCAACATCACCACCAATTCCCCATTCCTTGCCCAACATCACCACCATATCTAGTTCTCCTCTAACAAGCCCCCCCCTCCAAAAAAAACTTAACACTACTAAATAAATTTCGCATAGATTAAGCACAACAATGCACTAACCTCATATGTGCAAGCATTTTCTTCTCCATAAACTCTTTTATGAACTGATCCACACCGATCTCGCCTTTCATAAAGCGATCAACTATCGCCTACAAACAAAAATCTTACTTTATATCCATATAAACTATGATTCATATCTAACTTCGTTTATTGAAGCACAGAAAATTTATATGTAATTTGCATATGAGGCAACAACGCAACAATGAAACAAGATCACTAGGCCAAGATTCTCTATAAATGCCAAGTAATCGCCCAAATTCCTCAACCTCAACAATTTGTACCCGAGACTTCGGTGAAATACACATCGTCAACAAATAAATATCTTTACCAATTAAACTACTCAATAACAACAATATTCAAATACAAAAAAGTAATACTTCTTATGACTGGTCTTATGTGATCGGTCGGTAGGTGCAAAAAAAAAAATGAAAGCAGCATTATACTGCACACTGAAGATATCTCTTTTATTTATTTATTTATTTATTTCAGTGAACACAGCATTCATTACGAACGCATGTCTCTTCATATCGCTTCCACCTGCTCTGACCCAATGCCTCTCTGGTCGACTTGGCTCCTGTGGTCTTTAGGTCGGCCTCTCCATCTTGCAGGTCGATCGCATGAAGGTTAGGGCTTAGGATCGCCTCCTGCCCGACGGATGCTAACGAGCCGATTCACCGTCGTTCCTCCTATGACTGTCGGGGCTTGTCCCACCTCCCTTGTCCCGACGGAAGTGCTGGGCGGGGTGGCTCGGCTGAGCGAAGCCAACAATTTTGATTGAAGCTTCACAACAGATCGTGCAATGGACAAGAAAAAAAAAATATCTCTAGCGTAAATAAAACAAATATAAATAAATAATATGCAAATTTTTGAAAAAATAAAATAACAGAAAAACCTCGCTCTCATCTTCGGCACTTTGTGTGGCAGCCTGTAGCAATGCACTTGATGTATCCAATGATCGTTGTTCAGACATCGAATCTGCATATCGATAGAAAAAGTATAATAAAGCAATGCCTCATATATAAAGATAATAATAGCATTATTTCTAGAGTTCTTAATTCAACTTTACCTAATTCAGCTTTCATTTCATTTCTCAGCTACAGTCATCAAGTTCTTTTTTTGTTGTCGTGATAAGCTTATGTTTATCAGTGATAACGATAAAAGATAAAATTATTCACATAGTTCTATCATTGTGCACTCAAAAAATTTCATGAAAAATGCGCAGATTTTGCGATAATCAATCAAAACTTTGACTTTCCCTATAGCATTTATTAAACCTTCGAATGAATGCTGATAAAGAATATACTTACCAAGTTTTGCTTTGAGCTCTTCTACTTCCGCTTTTATTTTAATTGCCTCTTCATATGTGCTCAACAGCTTCTTTTTTGCTTCTTCGAGTCTTGGCTCTTGTGAAAGATTCCATTCAGCTAATGATTTATTCTGAACTAAGCCCATTTCACGTTCTGTTGGCAAGGTTCGCACCTGAAAATACAAGCTAATAATTCAAATATTCCACTCCAACAACGCATTGCATTATTCTAAGCTCGAGCTGCAGTTCAAGCTGCTGCTGTTGGATGTTGCTCTTCTGAACTAGGAAAAAAAGTTTTACCTCGAAAACAAAAATGCATCACTACAAAATTTCGACAATTTTTCTAAGTTAATTTATCTGAATACTAAATCTAACCATCATCGAAAATTGAAACTATACAATTCCTTCCTTTTCTCTCTAAAATTACTATCGTGTCATCTTGCAATAATTTCGAGTCGTTGTCTGAAATTATACGGTGGTTGCCCCTTTAGCTCTATATAGCTCACAATCTGCCCAGGTACGATGCCGGATTTTAAATGGAAATGTTAAAACCTCTTTTATGAGCCCAATTTCTCATCAAAAATCAAAGATCAGGTTACCTTCTATACCTCTCTAAAAAAAACCTGAAACAATAAAATGCCATCCCATCAAGCAATCAATTCCTTCTTCTTCGAAAATCTTCAATAAACACCAAAAAATGTTCGAGAAAAGGGTAAGAGTAAGCAAAATATCGATTAGAATAACCTTGCGGGGGGATATCGGGTAGGGAAGGGAGGCAATCAAACTCAAATCATATATTCGACTCAAATATATCCCTGTAAGTTGCTGTCATAAAATGAAAGAATATCCACGTCTTCCAAGAATTATTCAAGAAACACTTTAATCCTATTATCGACGACACGACAAAAGCGCCAAATAACAACTTCATTACTTTCCCTTTATGCAACAATCTGTTATGCATCTCTGCAACCTCTCTATCAACGCTCGATAGCGTTCCTTCTTTCAAATAAAATCAATCTTCCACCTTATTTTTAAAAACAATGAAAACAAAAAAAAACTTCGTGGAACTGTTTACTATATCAAATTGCCTTCTATGTACCAGATCGTTGCATCAAAGCATCATAGTTAAACTGCCGATCGGCGTTCTTGTATGGATTTTCATTTCTGATTTCTTAATCATTTACTGTTACGTATTAGAGAGGACTGTGTTGTTTAAATAACAAATCAATTTATCGTTTATATGACCGCATATTGATCAACGTCTTTCTCTTCTTTTACTTACTCTAAAGTAAATAGGTCTTAGGCTTCTCTCTTTACTACCTTTTCTGGTCTTTATTATCTATAATGGTACCATTGATCGCAATTTGAAGACTATTAGAAGCTGCAGAAAATAATCAGCCAACAAACACATGATTCTGTGGTGCTATAGAAGGATTACTAATATAGATGGGAAGTGCCCATGGGTAACCTTCTTCGCCCTCCTTATTAAGGATCGAATTTCTACCAGTAACTTCAGGTATAACTTAATGAATATTTATGTAACTCACCTGTGGAATACTCTCAATAATCGCATCAATTTTTGCGTTATCACTAAGGAGAGCGTTCAACTGTTCGTTGCTCATATTACGTATTTGGCCCATTGCCGCTGAGACGGATAATTCCAACAACGAATCGTAAGTCGAATCGCCCATTTCTATAATTTTTAAATATTTAACAAAAACATTAAATATTTCTATTTATCTTTGCTAAAAATTGATACGATTTAAAAATAATAGAGAAATAAATATTCACTTCTGTGTTACAATTTAAAATATAGTAAATCTTCCTTTATACTAAATTCCACATATGGATGCATAAACGGACAAAAGCGCCTATTGAATTTTCATCACTTTGCGCTATTTTCCAACAAATTGCAATTGTTTACGTCGAAAAATTAGAAAATAATGCCTCTTTTCATGAAAACCAACGACCATGAATATTTGACAGTTGTAAAGATCCCTCATCGGCTTAACACATAAAAACGTCGTTGCCTTTATAAGTACCCTCTTTTAACTTCGACTTTAAGAAAGACAACGGTTACCGTAGATCAGGGCTCACCTTTTCTACCCCCCCCCCCCCCCCCTTCCTCCTTTAGATAACGCATGAAAATAGAGAGCAGCAGATCATCTATACTGCCCTTTTCAGCATTTCCGGTTTAAATTTAAAAGGAAATTTTCCATGAAAGGAAGGGGCATGGCGAAAAGGGTTACATTTTTGCAGAAGGTAAACAGAAACACCATCATGCACGATCCACATTTGTACGGGAAATACTAGAGGATTCATATATAGCATTGTAGTGCAATAATATAGGATATAAACGCAAATAAATAGCTAAATTTCTAATCGGGTCTCTATCGTTACTGGAAATGCGATCAGATTTAGCCTCTCACAACATGGACATAAGTTAAGCTCGACCTGAATCTCATCGAATATTAAATGTTAAATCTTCCACATAATTATAATAAAAATATAATAACTATTATGTTAAAAAAAAAATCGTACAATTCCACACTTCTGAAAAAAAGTGGTATAGAACTACCGTTCTCAACACTGCATAAAACCGCCACCTGAAATCTAATAGGAAAAACACCCTCCCAGCTAATTCACAAGTAAGGGGATAGGCCAGCTTGAGGTTATGCACCTCCCCTCCCTCCCCCCTCTTTCCCGAGAAATGCGCCTCCGACTTACACGCTTTGCAGCAAGTTTTATTTATTTCTTCGGCCTATATCTTAGGATGCAAATGAGTGGATTTAAAAATATTTTTGAATAACAATTTGCTCGTCGAGATTTTTTTTGGGGCGGGGGAGGGGGATATCGATATACCGTAAAATAAGCCTATTAAACTTTTTACTCTAAAGTTTGCCCTGAAATAAAAATTTCTCTAACGTAACAATAATAAATCTGATGTAATTTTTTATAATTGACCAATCATATATATTATACAGTCCAAGTATATTTTATTGACAAAAATTTTAAAATATCGATTTACGTTTAGAAGCGCGCAACGTTATCAATGAGAGAGTGATAAGTGCCACTATACTAGCAATCTTCTTCACCGTACCACGTTACCACAACAATATCGAATGAAATTCTCTTTATTAAAAAAAAAAATAATAATAATAATAATGATTCCTCGATCATGTACTCCCCTCCTCCCGTCTTCCCCTACACCCTCTATTTCAGGTTACTCAATGGTACTATAGGATGGAGGCCCCTTGTCGTAATTCCTATTATTTATGAACCCGTTTCCGTGTTAAGCTAATTGCTCAGCCGATTTTCCGGTACGATGAAGTCTATCAAAGATTCTTCATCGTTCAGGCTCAAAGGTTCAAAGCATTAAATACGCTGGCTATGAGTCCCACTCACTTCTATCGCCATTACAATATCCTTAAATCCACAACCGTATCTGCAATATCCCGACACCCATAAACGGGGATCTCATGCAGTAAAAAAAAATTTCCCTTTCGTTAAACATTTCATCGCAATATTCTTCGCCCATAGTTCTAATTTATTTTACCCTCTAAGCATTGATATCCAACTACAGTAGCATTGATGCACAATTATCGGAAACGGTAATTACGGTAATATTTATATCCAACTACAGTAGCATTAATGCACAATTGTCGGAAACGGTAATTACGGTAATATTTATATCCAACTGCAACAGCATTAATGCACAATCATCGGAAACGGTATTACCGTAATATTTACTATACCAACCATTCTAACCATTCTAACAAACAATGAACAAGTAATCGGTTGTCCGAATGCGCACAGTACTGAACCCATAGATTAACTAACCCAACCGATCGTACAAATGATATAAAAGTTTTTAAATCCCCAAAATTATTCGATAGTGGGATGCAACCCGATCCATATGAACCCTATAGGTAAATAAATATTTGATCACTTTAAAGCTAGCTAAAACTAATTTTATCTAAGCTATATTATATGACCATGTAAAAATTCATTACAAACTTCAGAAAATCCAATAATTTCTAAGCGATAGTATTGGATCATTTGTGGTGTATCTATATGAGCGACTAATACAATAAGCAAAAAAAAAAGAAGAAAATAATAATAATAATAAAATGCCAACGCCTATTATATAAACTCTTTTCATCGAAAAAAAAAATTACATTACCACAATATTTTTAATTTTTTTTTTGTTGAATATTCCTATAAAATAAGAGAGTAATTAACACTTGGATTGTACCTTGGTTGAACAATTCGATATACTAATTAAAGGCCAGGAAAAAGCGATTTATCACACAATAATACATAAATAAAAAAAATAAAAATCTCTAATTATAAAATTCAGAATAAATCATACAAATATTTCTTGCAAATTTTATTCTTAAAAATAAAAAAATAAAAAAAAATAAATGACCAATCCAATAGCATATTGAAAGAGCTCGTAGATAAGCAATATACAATGAAATCTATTTAAGCAATAATTTTCGCTCATATACGAGAACCTCTAAAGTAATAATTACATATTTAAGAGTATCTATAAAAATACGCCTTCTAAGAAGTTGAAATAAATCGACTAATTTTTTAAATCGTTTCTTTATAAAATTATTTGTAAATTTTCTCTAAAATACAATGTTTTTTGTGGAATATTGAATATGCGAATATTTAAAATACATAACATGAATATATATATATATATATATATATATATATATATATACATATATATATATATATATATATATATATATATATATATATATATATATATATATCGAATAATCAATACGAATATTTTCTTTAAAAAAATAACACTATATTTCAGAGGAAATTGGCCAAAAACCTAAAAAGAAGCCATCTAAAATCTGAAATTTGAAATATAATTAGTTTCTTTAGAGGTTCTTTAGAAAAAATAAATGAATAAATAAAAGAAAAGAAAAGAAAAGAAAATTTAATAGGCACATCAACACATTCAAGCAAATACTTCGATAATTTTTTAAAAATCTTATAGATATAAAAATTCGAAAATAAATAAACAATCAAAAAAAAAAAAAACGACCGATAATTTACCAATAAAAATTCCCTATGTTTTCATTCAATGCAATAGATTGACCTTCAAAAAAACCCGTTGAAATAAATTCATATAATAAATACTCGTTGACTGACATTCAGTAGCCAACCATCTAATTATTGTCTCTTCTCCGAATATTGTAACTAGAATCGAAGTATAACTAAATTATAAAAAAAAACGATCCACTATCACCTTAGAAATTTCCATGTCGGATAAAATTCATCATACTATATCACAGATAATCGCTTAATAATCATAAAATATTTATAAGTGTCGATAGAGACGACATATAACATACAATGACCGACACATTCCGACGAAACCAATAGAAACCATAAGGAAGCACGAAGAGGACAACAATTCAAAGAATATAAGCGAGTAATAAAATACTACTCAAACCTTCTTTTACGTCCTAAAATAATACTCTGAGATTTGAAAAAAAAAAAACAACTATTAATTTCAACGATGAAATATCTTCAATTACGATAGGAATATATAAAATAAAAATTCACAAATACCACATTTAGCGCAAAAAAATCGATATTTAAGGATATTTTAAGAGACATATCGACGACCATAGAAAAGATGCATTGCATCGAAGAAAAATAAAACACGAGGTCAAGAGGTCAAAGAAGAAATAATATCTCAAAAAATGCACTTCGATATGAGCTTCGGATTGCCGATATAAAGAAATATAAAGGAAATGTCGTCGGTGAGTTGCCTCAGCTAATGTAGATAAATGTATTCAAATCGGATGCATCACGTGCGATGAATTTATTCTCGATTAGCCATTCAATCTTAAAACAATTATTTATACAATTGTAATAATCAAAAACTGCCAATGTAGCAACACCAATTCCCCCCCTTCTCCCCCACATATCTCTGCTCTTCACCCATTCCTCTCCCCTTCATCTATGCTCCTTTCCTCTTCCACCTGCCTAAATATGTCAGAATTTCGGGGCAAGATGCAACCAGGATGTGTACACGCAAAAATTAAAAAAAAAAACAATTGACTTTTTTCAATAATTGAAGAAGAAAAGATTTATTACGGAAAATGTTTTCATTGAGGGGTAGATTTATTTACGCAAAAACTTTAGGATCTGTCTAATTTTGCACCAGAAAAAAATGAAGGAAGACGCGAATAGTCGAAATCCTAGATGAATTACAAGAAAATAGATAATTAATCCCAAGTTAGTTGCAAAAAGATAAAGAAACTAAATTACCTGTTCTTTGATGAGTTTTCTAGATGGTTGAAACATATGTTTGAGTAGTTCAATAAGTTCCGTTTGTAATTGCGCACTTTGACAACGTTTGCGTACTTTCATAACCTTCAATCAACATTTCAATAATACAACGATAATAAAACGACTTTCAAAAATATTGAAATTTCAAAATAGTGCTACTACTAAATTTTTGGAATATTTCGGAAAAATAAAGATTTCCTAAACATTGGAAATATTCCAAATATTTATAAAAGTTTTGAATAGTGAACATCAAATTCCAATATATTTTTTTTAAATACTGGAAATATCAAATATTAAATAATAACATTAAATACATAATTGTTGAAATATTAATATAGCTATATTATTACTAATTAATGTGACTGCTGTCGGCATAAAGGAATAAAGGACAAAAAACTTTGTCATATCCACTCAATTTTCAATAAACTCCCTATAAGTTGCGGCAAAAACAACCGACATTTCTCTAGATAATCTATCACTCTCACATTTACACTACCAAATATACGATAACACAACGTTAAAACAACAAACAAAGAAAAAAAAAAACGCGCCAAGATGGTTAGTTCATTTCAAGTAAACTATAAGTTTTCAATAATACTACCAACTCATCGTTTTTGTGTGAATAACTACGAATCTGAAAAGGTATCCCAGTGAATATACAAGTATTTCAGTACATAAACACAGGGTATTTTAGTGTTCGTACATGTATTTCAATGTTTATGCACAAATATTTCGGCATCAACCGACCTTAACGATCGCCTCTTGTACGCGAAAAACACGTAACGCAACAATATCATCATGCTCGGCTTGATCACTCGGCTCTGTAGAAAGTTGTAAACGTCCAATTAGATTCACTCGTCCTCGGCTTTGCTCTTTACCGTTCTAAAAACAATCATCCATACACATGCTTTTTATCTACTTACGAGATCATAAAACAAACATTTTAACTTTCGAATTCTAAAGCTATCGTAATCAAATTATGCTAAGCCTCAGGGTTTATAATATCATGCTAGTGTGGATCTATTTTATATAGATCAAAAGGTATTTAAAATCGGGTTTAGTGAAGAAATCATGGATTAGCAGCTATGAAAAAATGATTTCAACTAAAAAATTACTATTTATTCAAAAAAAAAAAATTAACAAAAGATTGGAACCTTTATAACGGCGAACTGTTGATTAATCCAAAATAGAGTTGAATCAGTGAAATCACGAGGATTCGGTGGTGAACAATCCGTTAGAAGTACTTGATAACGCATTTTCGGGAATGCTACCAAAGACTGCAAAAAAAAAAAAAAACCTTAGGTAAGAATCAATAAGTTGTGTTTATTAATAAGTGTTCGCTATTCAAATATTTACACTAACAAAATTTGCAACATGCCACGTTTCATAGGAATGTGTCTTAGCTATTACCTCTTTCAAATTTCGAGTTGGCTCATTTAAATAAGTTCATGTGAAGCATTCAACTTAAACCTTTCTTAACTGTCATCATGTTTGAAAAAGACCTCCAGAAGTAATGTCATATAAAATTGCACCGGAAATAGACGAGCTGCAATCCGTTATCGGTTTTTTCTTTCATTTCAAACATTACATTTTGTAGATATAAACACATAAAACAAACACAATATGCACAAATATCACTATAATGCTAATAGCACTAAAATATCTTTGAAAAAATATACAGATGCGATCGCTGATTTAAAAGCTTTCAAAAATTTTTTTTTTAGAAACTTAAGACAGCCAAAAAATGTTTGAATTAAACATCTTTCAAAAAGGAAAGCGAATTGAAAATTCATAAAAACCTACAAATAAAGTTCTATTAAGTTCTGCATGTGGCAGCTGTGTGGCAATACGAATGCTTTCATAAGAAAGGCGATCTTTGGCACGATCGTTCCAACAGAATAACACTGACATTTGTAAGGTCGTAACGTCCAAATCGAATTTGCCAACTGCATTCCCGAACGTTATCTGAAACCGATCACTAAAAGACGATAACCAAACACTCTGTAACATCAAACATCAAATAACCAAATACTACAGTCGAATCAGGCGTGAAAACAAGCTCGGAGCCTTGTGACTAGAAGTAGGGCGAAAATCTCGAGCTTTTGTACTCTCGAGGATCTCCTAGCTACATAGCGTCGAAAAAATGCGCCAAAAAGGGACCCATTTGAGCTTCAATTAATCAAAAGATGTACATTTTTCGTGGTCGACTCTTCAGTTCCTAAACTTTTATCGCCGATGTACGCCATCCTCCTATCTCCCAGTGTATCCGTTGCATTCGAAATCGCAAAAAAAGACGTCGGTCGGATGCAGAGCTCCAAAAGCAACGACATGAAGAGCCACATGACGAACCTAGCGCCCCACTTGGGGAATCAAAACGTAGCTGTCAATAACTACGATGTGAATAATTATTCAGCACAAATGTTTTCTCAGTTACAGCTTAAAAGGTGAAGATCGCTTCTTCGTGTGTGACTGCTGGCGCAAAGCTATAAAATCAGTAATAGCAGCTAACCGTTCCATGTGACCAATGATGTAACCATTGCAGTTTTCTGCCCGAATGTTGTTTTTTATAGAATTGATCCACTTCCGGTATGAATTCCTCGAGTTCTCGAGGCATCTGCACTTGAATTCGTTCACCGCCACGTGACCATGCACCCGCATTTAAAATTTTGATCGAAATAGAGTCTATAAATATGAATGCTAACAGAAGTAAGTAATTCAATAAGGGGTATCTGAATTGAAATCAAATAAAGTTAATAGATGGAAACATCATAAGGTTGGGAAGAGAAGCAAGGGAGAGAGGGGGGAGGAAAGGAAGAGGTTAAATGCTTTTTTTCTTATAAAAACGTTTCTCATTTATGAAATCACTCAATGGGTGCTTTCCCTATCACCTACCAGCGCTGTTGGTCAGACCCGCGACCGGACAGTAGAGAGGAACAGAGGAAGGGGAACTTCTCTGTATGACGGCAGATAGGTCCAAGCATTACTCAAATAAGCCTTCAGGTGTTAGATGCATGCGTCCGTGAGAAATATTCCATTCCTTCTATCAGTGCTTGGCGATTGCTCATATACATATACATTATATATATATATATATATATATATATATATATATATATATATATGTAAATTAATTAGGCCTTATTTTCACATGAAACAAAACGACTCGCCTGCGATATTATTGTTATTCGATCCGATTGACTTCTTAAAAGCGGCATTTAAATCTTTATTCACTTCGATATCTTGCAACATACGATATAATTTATTTACGAAATCAGCCGGCATACCCGCATCGCGCAACCTCAAATATTTTTGTAATTTATGGTAATTCCTTTATGTTTCTATGATAAATATTTATTGTGTAAGAATTGAGAACAAATGAACAAAATAGAAAAGTTTCAAAACCACATCCCCTTACCCACCCGGGAAATTGGAATTATAGTACCCGAAGAAAGAGCTCATGAGTACAATTTTGAACCATCTAAAGAGGTAAACTAACGAAAAAAAGAGTTGTGATCCATGTTACGACTATATATATATATATATATATATATATATATATATATATATATATATATATATATATATATATATATATATATATATATATAACTCAAGACGATTAAAGCAAAGAAAATTCCATAAGAAACTTTAACAAAAGACACGCAGCAAACAAAAACAGCATCGCAGGAAAATTCCTTCTAAAGAAATTCAACGGGACCCTCGAGACCCTCAAGTAACTCAAACAACAGAACAATTAAACAAGGGAAAATAGTTGCTTCAAAATCGAATATAGGTCTTTAAAGACAGACATCGGGAACCTCGAGCAGTTGAGATTGACCTTCAAATAGCTGAAGCTGACTCCCAGGTAGGAGGTAACTTACCTCGTCACCATATGTTCTTCTTTTTCTTGGTCGGCACTCATCTCTAGAATAAGTCGTCGTGCCAAATGCGCTTTATGGAAACGCATAAAAACATCTTTATTTGAAACATACTTCAATACCAGTAACTGCAATACAATCTTCTTTTAAAGTGCACTATTATAAATTTCAACACTTCAACATGAATGTGACGCTATATGACTAAATAAATAACTGCAACTGTAATATTACCAGTAATAGTCAAACACTCCAAACAGTGAGTAACACTCTTATGTAACAATTCTCCAAATTAAGTAACACTAACTGTAAAGCACTCATAGAAGTTGAATTAACTCAGCAATCTTAAAATTCAAGAATATTTTAAACCAAATTTATGGATGGATTTCGGTCTCATAACGGATTAACAACCGGATTTCAACCGCCTTAGCGAGCATTATTCCAATATTCAAATGAAACTGAATGAGATAATTAGATTACAAAAATAAAAACGAACCACATCGTTGAGTTTAGCGTCGATTTCTTCTGAAGATAGTCTCTTCGATAATGCAGTCTTCCTTAGCAATAAATCACAAAAATTTGCCAACAATTCCGGACATCTTGATTCAGCTTGTACACGTGAACCTCTTTAAATACAATACTTCATGCAATTGTCAACTATAAGCACCGGAAGTCATCTCTCACTCAAAGATGGAATCATAACACCATTTATAAACGTCCTGTCAACTGTCTCCTTTCTAGCACTAAATGCTTTCTTTATATGAAAGTCAGCCAACTGAAACAAGCAAAAAAAAAAAAAAAGAAAAAAAAACAAAACAAAACAAACAACAAACAACAAATCTATTGCAATAAGAAAGTCGGTTTACTAAATCGTTTAAAAATAAAAGAAATTAAACGAATCTGCAAACGCACGAATTGTCCCTCATCAGAGAATGTTACTGCAGGTAAGAACATGACGAGATGAATTTTATAGGTAACTTTATAGACGGAAAATAACATATTTAAATAAATTCTTCAAAAAAAAAACCCCTTATATTCTCGTTATTTTCAAAAAAAACAAAAACAACAACTCACTGTTTCGATTTTGAACTGGCAATTTCCATTTTAAAAATACACGTATCATTGACAACATCTTGAAATGCCTTATCCCTTGCGGTCAAAAAACGTGGATCATCATAGAATGCCGTTGCCACTAATGAACTAAATCTTGCGAACATCGATAGTAATTGCTCCACATATTTCTCCGGATCCTTAAATAATCGATAAAAATTAGAATTTTGATAATAATTAATATTGAAATTAAATATTAATTCATTATTGCATATGCAAATGAATTGAAACGAAATTAATTCATGCTGCTGCATTCAAACTCATTGAATGCCGAATAAACATATGGAAATCGCATGAGTTTCCTGATTAATCTTCTAACAATTTTCCTCATCGAACTATGCGGACGTGAGGGAAAGGAAGAAAGTAAAAAGAAGGAGGAGGGGGAGGCAGGGACAAAAGAAGGAGAGGAAGTTCTCCCAATGTTCAAATTTTTCAATGTAATTCATGCAACCTGAACTATAAAATAACAGGAAGAAAGGATAACTAAATTTTTGCGTAATAATATAAAACTATTTGAGATGTACCTCGCAGCATAATTTGTTTTTGAAGATTATATCCGAAAATGCAAAAAAAAAAAAAAAAAAAAAAATTACTATTATTATTTAAAGGTCCGCATTGTTGACGGATCTAGTTCTCATTAATGTGGTCCTTTGAAAAAAAAAAAAAAAAAAAACACCTCAAACTAACCGTAAACCTTAAATAAACACCAACCAGAGGTTGAAAAAAAAAAAAAAAAAAAAAAACCAACCGTAGTTATGGTACTCGCATTTGCCATCATATCATTCAATGCTTCAGTTCGAATATATTGATCCAAATATTCTAAAATTGATTGAATACCCGTCGGTGTTCGCTTTATGAGGCGATATAACATTTGCAGCTCTAAATTAAATTCTTTAAAATGTAATCTTCACAAGTTTGCTAATATGGTAATAAAAATAATCGACTTTAAATCGGCTCCATTATACTTTACTTTCGTAAAAGAACTCCGAAAAAAAAAGGTGCAACAATATTTCATAAAAGAGAATTTCAAACAAAAAAAAAGGAATTTATTTTCTCTCAAAAACATTTTCTACTTATATTCTATTGATATTTTCTTCGTTCTTATTTGCATTATGAAGAAGTGGGAATATCTTTAATTTGGTGTACGCTGCGGTCGAATGATTATCGACCTCACAAAGCCATTTCTCGAAATATAATTAGAGGTCACTAAGAGGTCAAATATCGATCCATAAATTCGAAAAAAAAAATCGACCTGTCATACACCAGAATGCAAGAGGATATGGTCAAAATTTTGACCTATAAGTGACTATAGCGATCTACAACCCTTGACGGATGAATAAGAACTGTGCAGAATTCAAAATAATATGCATCAACTTTTTGTTTTAAATGAATATGCTGCCAATAAAAACTATAAAAGAAAATACAAATATCTATTCATAATTAAAGATTAGCATATACTTCCAACCTATTAGTGAATATAATTAAAAAATTTCACTGTGCTATAGCCGATCTTTGCGCAACAATCGTTATCACCGATTACATAGAAAACTTTAAACTATGATTGAGGGAAAAAAAATCAATACTTTCGATATGATTGCTACTGATTAAATGTAGACATTCGGCAAGCAGTTGCTCTTGAAATTGTACCACCAATACAGATACACAACGTTCCAACAACTATAATGTATGAATTAAGGATTTGAGAAAAAACAATAATAACAATAAAAGTTTTTTTTTTTAAAGAAACAAGTATATAGCCTTTCCAATTAACAAATAAATAATTTTTGAGAAATAAGATTTTTTGTGGCAATAAGAGGGAATATTCGGCATTGATGGACGAGGAACGATCCATATTAATCAGCATCGGAAGACTGAAAAACATGAAATGGAGCAACAAAAAACAATTAAAGATAATATCGAAACAATAGAATATAAATTTGTATTAATAAAAATCAATTTTCATATGAATCTAAGTAAAAAAATTAAAATAAAACAAATAAAATAGCCAACTCTTTGTAAAGAATCCTCATTACTATCAAGGTATCGTCTTCCACGTGCTTCTTCTTCACTTAGCTTTGCATCCGCATAGGTCATATAATTTTGTACTCCGTTTGTCTCCAATATCTATAATATTTGAATTTAAAAGATCATAATACCTTCTAGTATTCTCTCATATACAACACTGAACAATTCAGGGATAAATTATGACGTCATCATTAAAGACCACAAATCTAATTGTAAGCAGCTATTTCAAAAGTGCATCAATAAGGCATAAGAATGCTGAAAAAAGCGATCTTGATCAAGGTGATTTTGACATAAAATAGGGTACTCCACTTACGAAAAATTGGTATCTCAGTGTTGGTATTTGAAAAAGTATATTAAGAATATTTATAAATAGAAATATTATGAAAAAAAAAATATTAAAAATATTCACAAATAAAACTATTAGTCCAATCCAACTGAATGTAATAAAAAATAAACGTTAAAAACTCTAATATTTATTGCACCACGATCAAAAATTATAAATCATCGCTATGCAATATTGCAGTTGAAAATAGCTAGTGAGAGGAGTAATAAACGTTTTTTTTTTGCTTTATTCAATTATAAAAATCGATCGAATGCACTCAAATTGCATTTCGACAAATCAGATACAAGCAATTACTCTTTTCGAAAGTTCCTATAAGCTGATAAAAAACTTCACAAAGGGATATCATTTCATATGAATTTCAGGTCGAATAGTAATATAGATTAACATATCGTCCACATAAAAAATACCGGTTATCATTAATGCTGATTTCGAATAAAAATGCCTTTACCTCTCTAATTTGGAATAAGTGGGAGTGGAAAAATAAAGAAAAATAGGCAAACATCTGCATACCTATATTATATGCCTTTACTTGCCCCTCCCAATCCACTTAAACATTAGAATATTCCTTTCAGAGAAAAAAAGGAATAAGCGGCTAACATTCAAATGATAATAACTCGTGAGCTCAAAATTATAATGCAAAAATAAACATACAATTATCGTTTTCAACTAGAGAAGGTCGCCACTACCTGGGAAACGATATTCCACTTATTAAATTCAGAAAAAAGTGCATAATTCCCTTTTTTCCCTCAATTTTCTGGTGATTCGTATGTTTTTCCTAAAATTCCATCGAATTTTTTTTCAACCCAAAAGCTAATTGGCACAACTATGACAAAGGAAAGAAGGGAGGACAGGAATAAGTAAGAATAGGGTATATATTATGTGAACTGAGCTCTTGTATTAATAAATACTATAACATAAATAACACTAAACAATCTTTCGTATAGATGGGATAACCAAAAAAAAAAAAAAAAAATGGAGAGAAGCCGGAAGAAACTCTACCTGTGCGGCACGTGATTTATAAAATTTTTCAGTAGCATCGATGTAGGCTTTTTCAAAATTTGCTTTATATACCGCTAATGAATCGTTCGCATCGAGATTCAACGACACTGAAAGTATAATATTAATTCTGACAAACTTCCGATGATATTCATAATCCGATCTCAACAACACAATTATATCATAAAAGAATGCAATCCGAGATAACAACACGTCTAGTGAGAAGATTTGTTATTTAATTATTCACACGATTATATTTAGTCATTTTAATTTCGTATAAAATAATTCTAAAATGTCGGAATTCTACTCGATTCATGAAAAATATCATTCCGACTGAAACAATCCAGCCATATATTTATTCCATTAAGATTTAGGTCGCTCAATCATTAATCCCATTGCAGTTAAAATTTTCCGGTCATGAAGTCATTCCGGTTGCTTAGTCTTTAATGCGTGTAAAATGAACAGAACAAAAATAGCCACTTACCATAACCCCCATATGGTAAATAAAAAAACCCCACGTAGCTTGCCATGACCAGAATACTCATATATTTGTAAACAAATATGCGTGCAACATATATGGTCTAAGATCATAGAATCGTTAGCAAGCAGCATTCTTTATTGAATGGCGAAAATACATGCGAAACCTCTGATAAGCCTCATTCATCGATCTTCATCCTTCCACTTGCGGCTATACCACCAACGATTCACTTCTCGAATAGATGGTTTATATGTGGACAATTTTTCCCCGTCTGTGGCTACCCTCCAAGAGCATGTGGATTAGCACAATGAGCCATTTCAAAATATTTCACTTACCATACGATTGCCGAACACCAATGACAAGTTGTGGATCGAATGCTTCACCATTTCGCTCAGCTTCCACTAATCGCATTGCCGCATTTTGAAGTTTATCTTTTATTCCTTGAAATATTGTTCCGTTCCAATCATCCAACATTTTCTGTAATAATTCACTCTTGCAGTTTTATAATAAACGAACATCGAAGATTTTTGTCAACCTGAAACTGCCACAATCACAACTTTGAAGTATATAGGAAGTCGAGTAACTGCCTTATATGGTTCGAGAGAAAGAAGACAGTAGATGAAGCACTGGCAGAAAAATTCTGCAAAAAATTACGTTAACACTTTCAAAAAAATTTCAAGACGGTAAACATTTTCAAAAATGGACAATTAACGGAAACTTGATCTTCCCCTCAGATAAGCTCGAAGATGATACGGTGCTTAAGGCAAAATATAGCGGATTGTCGGTGATCAATATAGGCATGTCGGCACTTGATGGATTAACCACAATATTCCAACAAATAATACTAAATGTTGAATGCAATGAAAAAGTAAATCGATGTGAAAATATGAAACAAACCGCAGACACTAAAGCTGTAGCACTTTTGACGGCTCGATTTCTACCGGCACAATTCAACGCCATATTCTGCTCGAGGATATAGCTGAAAGGTTTAGGTAGATATTCGGTTTGTACGAAGAACTTCACCCATTCCGATATATAGGCTCGTAATATAGCGCTTTCCTCTTCGTGACGCCTGATACGCTTAAATAATAAATATCAATGTAGTTTCAATATCAACGTATCTATTCGATGATGAAAAAAAAAAATAATGAAAGCCAAAATGCCGCTTTATCGGAGATTTTCCAGATTTATCGTCTTCTCATGGATTACCTATTCAAAAAAAAGATCCATAATTCTCTCAAAAATCTCGACGAAGAAAATTTTATTCAAACAAATACGATATATTAACAGAATCTTATCTAGTATAATCTCGTCTCTGCAAAAATTAAATTCAACTAACCCTTTCGGCCGCTAATATATAACGATGCACTTCAATTTCCAATTCTCTTCTCACCATTTCTCCACCTCCATCGACCCAAGTACAAATTCGATGCACTGTAGCGAAGAGATCCTGCCATTGCTGTTTACTAACATTCTGGAAAACAATTCGTCATAAACAGTAAACAAGAATAACAAAAGTCTTGGCACAATCTATGAGATGGAAACTAATCTCGAATGAGATTCGAAGTGAAGATCATATTAAATAAAACAGGTAAATAAATGAATAAATAAGTAAATAAATAAATGAATAAATAAATAAATAAATAAATAAATAAATAAATAAATAAAGTGTTGTCCAAGTATCGCCTCTTGAAACGGATCTACTTTTTCGTATTCCGTTTATCCACAAGGATAAGCACAACTGAAGCGCATTCAAATTCACGTTGAACTGATTAATAAAGATACCATGTCTATTGACCGTATCTACACCATATCTACCTAAACGCCTTCGATAGGAATAAAATCCCCTCTCATAACAGCAGTTCCACCCTATTATAAAATTCTTACTCCTTGAAACACTATGATTTCTGCTCCTTAATTCTATAACTTCTGAAGACTTCAGCCAATCTTGCTTCTCATTTCATTTTTTAATACCCCTCATATTGTCAGACAAAGAGATAGACCTTCAATTACTGGCTTTCGTCCTTCATAATTTATCAAATCTCCTATCTTTTGCGATGATTCTTTATGACCTAATTATGATCTATTTTTCATTCAACTTTATAATCTAACTCCCATTCAACATTTTCGTATCAAGCAAATTTATATCTCTTTTCTTGTTGCTTGAATGATTCAGGAGATTATTGTTTGCTTGAATGATTTAGGAGATTATTGTCTGATATAGATCATACCCATAGATTTCACAGATCATATCTAGTTCCAATTATTCCTGATTTGAAACTACCTTAGCACAGACACACATACACACATATAAACAAACTGATATGCTCAAAAATGACGTCATTGAAATTGAAATGCTCTTTGCAAATATAAATTGCGAGATAATAATTTGTTTTCCGATGCAATAAAAATTGTTCGCTGGAATCATCATCAATCCTGAAAAACAAAAAAAAAAAAAAAAGTTGCAGCAGGCATTCCCATCACTGCTTGTCAATCATAAACTCGCATCCATAAATCCAGAATTTTTTTCCTCAAAAATATGAATCATTTTTCTTTTTGTTTAGTCACTGATATAAAAGATCTAAAATCAAAATTTTCCTCCCAAAAAATATTGATTGATTTACCTGTTGATTTAGAAGTGAAACGAGAGTACTTCTTGCTTCTTTCCATTCCGGTTCAAAATGAACCGTTTCACCCTGTAATTATAAGCATTACTTATATATGAAGCATAATGCTATCAAGTGTTTCCTGTTAATAGCAATCTTATTTTATTTAATTTATTTCAATGAACAAAGCATTCATTACGAATACATGTCTCTTCATATCGCCTCCAGCTGCTCTGACCCAATGCCTCTCTGGTCCATTTGGCTCCTGTGGTCTTTAGGTCGGCCTCTCCATCTTACAGGTCGATCGCGTGAAGATTTGGGCTTAAGCTGGTCTCGTACTCGTCAGATGCTGACGAGTCGATTCACCGTCGATCCTCCTGTGACTGTCGGGACTTGTTTCGCCGCCCTTGTCCCGATGAGGGCGCTGGTCGGAGTTAATAACAATCATTTTCCCTATATCGAAAATAAGATCAAAAGCAATGCTGTTGATATCCGTATAAATTTCCCGAATGCGAAATTATAATAAATTTGCATAAAATATATTTTAATGATAATTCATCTCAACTAATCAACAATATCTGATCAATCAATAAAACGATTATTACAATCGAATTGCCTAGAAAATGCGACTTATAGGAATTACGTTGAATTGAGATCGTATTGAACTCAATTCTAATAAAGCGCCACTTTTAATGCTTGCAAAAAATGGTAAAATAATACCGTAAGTATGAATATCGAATCGGATAATCTCTAAAAAATTTCACCTCCTTCAAATTCCATAAAATGATTCATATATAATGATGAATATATGACTTTCATGGTCTTCCAAAGCGTATGGCAAAAGAATTTATGCGCAATATATGTTTTTAATAAAAAAATGTTGAATGATACTGCTTGGAGGTTTCAGGTCGATGGAAGATAAAAGCAGATTGAAATAAAGGCAAAACCTAAACAAGGCTTATCACCAACCTCGTTCGCCTCAAGCCTAAACCCACATAAAATCAGAGTAAAAAGCAATTACAAATCATTATTGATGGCTTTGATAAGCTATGGATTTAGAACTGTGATAGAAGGTTGATTGGGGAGAGAAAGAAGGAGAGGGTAAGGATAAGGGATGGGGAAAGTATTCTCAAAAAATTATCAAAAAAGATCGCCTATTTATGAGGCGGATTATGCAAATCCAGATATATCATCTTACAGGGATATTGATGCAAGAAATGAAATGTTTCACTTGACATTTCAGGCATTTTGCCATTATTATATGTAAAGATAGTAAAAAAAAGGCAATATGAGGATAAGCTCATATATGAAGCTATTGGGAGAACAGAGGAAGGTTCTAGCAAGACGGTCGATAGTAGAGAAGGTTATAGTGATACTGCTCGTCTAATTTCGTATAGTAACTTCAAATACGCATAAATTTCAAAACATACAATTCATTGAAGAGATATTTAAAAGCAACAAATTCAAATTTGCATAATAATTTACATAATCGATAAATCGAAAAATTCTTCGAAAATATTTTAAAATGTTTTCTAAAAATTAAAAAAAAGGTGGAGAAGAAAATACACAAACCCTCAACATTTCTAGATTTAGCTCGTTGATATTATACTCCTGTCGGAATGGATCGATGACGATGTGTTGTCGAATCGGGCGATAATGATTGTTATTTCAAAGATGAAAAGCTTTCGTATGAATAACGACAAATCATCCGATCCGATAGCGCAAGTCCAGGATAAGGCTTTAAATAGTGAAAATATTAATGAAAAAAATTATTATTCGTGAGAATGTGTTCAACGCCTTAATACGATCACCACATCATATCAAAATTTGCATATTAAATTTACTAAGCCAAATTTGCATATCAAATTTACTAATATTTAACCTTTTTTGATATATATTATTTATTCATCGTATTCTATAAAATTGGCTCTTTCTAGGTGATAATGGAATGAATATACATTTAAGCGTCAATTTTGACGGAAATTTTATAATTTTATTATTTAAAATTCAAAAAAAAATGTTTTTAAAATATGCAAATAACAATAGAGAAAACTTTGATATGCAATTTTTATAACATTTTCAACTATAAATCAGTAATAAAGATGATAACGAGAAAGATTCAAAGGTATAAAATTCATCTGTAAAATTAAACCAGCAATGATTTTTCCGGTTGACAAACTATGAAAGTAAAAATTTGCATAAAAAAATTCAAAGATTGAAAAAATTTACAAAATTGCATGGAAAGAAAAAATAATAATATTCAAATTTGTTTCCTATGCTATCAACCAATTGTAATAATCCTCATTTAACAAGAAAAAAAAAACCCGGAGAGGAAAATTGGAGAAGAAAACCTAATCGAAACTAAGTTAAAGGGAATTTAGATGCAAAATACGAGTATTATAAAAAGACGGGTTATTTGAGGTACGGTAAAACATTGGTATACAAAACGTTTCACAATTAAGCAAGTAGAATACCTTTCACAATAACCAGAATAGTGATTAAATTACCAACAAATAAATGTTTTCAAAGAATATTTACACCGACAGAAACAATAAAAATTGCCTCTCTAAGTAACAATTTATAATTAATTGATGGTCATAAAGGTATAACAACTAGGTAGCCGAAATTTAACAATAACATCTATTTTTTTGCGATAAGCACTCCGCACCTACGCATCTTTTGAGATGCGAACAGCAAACTAAGAGAGAACGAAACTGCGGCGATGTGCACAAACGACGGAACGCAGCGATGCTGTAACTCATCAATAAAGCTACCGTAACCGCTCAAATATAAACCCAGCCGGAATAGAAGCGCACTAAGTCATTCATAAGTTGCTCTAAAACGCTCGCATCCCCTCATTATTCCTCCTTTAATATTAGGGAATACAAGTTGGTATGCTATTCTCTTCGTTAGATACAAAAAAAATCCAACCACCTTCAACGGCATAAAGTACTAGGACATGAAGGCAGTTGTGGGCATGATTAGCTCTACAAAAATGAAGAGATGCCTAGCAGGAGCTGTGCGCTCCGGACAGGAGCCTTTTAAATACAGGCTCCTCCGCGTATATAAATCCTTTGTTGAGTAGGCATTGAAATTAAAACTGACAACACTATTTACCTGGCCGAAACAAGCTTGCCAATCAACTAAGCATTATTCCTTTACAAGACCTGAATAATGACAGCCCTTTCTCTGAACGAAATCCCATCTTTGAGCATTGCGAAAAAATTGAAGCACATTTGGGTTTCTATTCATGCGAAGACGGTAACTCTTAGAAAATAGAACCTCATCGTCCTCAGAATTTTTACATAAATATGTAATTTACGTACACTTCGCAAGGTTTTGCGAAAATATTTTACAGTGATATTATTCCCGCAAGCATCTGAGATACCCTTCGGGCAAATATTTTAAAGTTATTAGTTTTTTGAAACTCTCTTTCGAATAAAAGTTGATGCCTGAAGATTACAGAAATATTACAGAAAACACGGGAAATTTCTGAGCATTTTTTTTTTCTGCTAGAGAAATGTAATCTACGATCCTGAAATTCAGGAATTCTGGAAGCGTGAATTTTTGAATTTGCTCGGAAGCTTCCAAATGAAATCACCTAACCTCAAATTTTTGGAAGCAGTAAGGAGATGAAGGGCTTATCGCAGTGCGTGCTATATATATATATATATATATATATATATATATATATATATATATATATATATATATATATATATATATATATATATATATATATATATATATACTTGTTTGCGTCCATTTGATAACATGCAACTAAATAGTAAAGGTTCTTTCGAGATGAAGTATGCACTAGTAATATACATCAATTGTGATGATCTTTTATCGTAATTTCATCAACATTTACCATCTTCTATGAGTTGGTGACACCCGAAGTACCGTAACATCTGTGATGCAGCTTCGTTTTAGGACCACCATGAGGAGTGCTTCCTAAATCGCGAGTGGTTCAACCGTGAATCGGTTGCGCATATTCACAAACATGATGAGTGTTGAATGAGATGTTACAGTATTGGAATAACATATTTCATTTCGGAACTGTTCGGCTAAGCCACAGTTCGGCGGAAGTGTCCCACGCTGAAGACATACCTGCCTTGCAATGGAATTGTCACAGCACAGGTGATCGAACTGAACGAGCCAGAATCCCCCACCTTGCAGCACTCTCTAAAATGTTTCGACTGTTCCATTCTTTTTTTGTCAGTAAATGAACAATAAGCTAACCGCAACTGCATCGATAGGTTGTTGTGGAGCTATGACAGAGCCTAACAGAGCCAAACTGTAGAAAGAACGGTAGAAGTGTTCCGGACGGTTGAATTTAACAGGTCGGCTCCCCTATATCGTCACGCATTATATACCATAAACCGGAACCGGCTTCGACTATAGCCATGCCGGTCATCGCCCTACTTCACCACACACACACACTCGCTAAGCCTTGAAGTTATAAATGGATTACCTATCGCAAGAAACTTTTCAAAGCATTTGCAGACTTCAATCAAGATCAATCATGTCACTTACAATGTTCATCTTTTTGCAGCGAAATCAGATCGTTCAAATATTCGCCCCTATTTATATCGCTTGATCGTCGACCGACAGCTACATACAAATGGAATATATGAAATTCTCCAAAACTCAGTAGTGGAATTTCGATTATGATTATGCACCACCTACGCATAACAATAACAAGCCCTCAACATCGAAAGTGCTTGAGTGCGGGTCGCTAACTCCCTATTACCTATAGAATGTTTTCGGTATATCTCCGCATCGATGACTACCAATACTCGTTTCATTTATATTTCAGTTTGCTTCATAGGTGGTATATTTGTACAAATATAAACTCTCTCATAGAGGCTCAAAGATTTCGAAGACTGAATCAAAATGGCTCACTATATCGATGAATCTAAACTTTTTTTTTGTCAATTTCGCATCGAAATCTATGATTACGCGCAATTAAACTTCAATTCTGCTGTTTTCTTTTTGCACATTTGAAAATTCCACTTTCATTAATATAGTTTAAATTAGTGGAACTTTTAGGAAAAAAGTTTTCTTTTTGTGTAGATCGATAAACGGAATGTGTGTATTGCCCGGATTTCAAGTATTCCCAGGATTTCAAGCATTCCCCGGATATCAGATACAGCTCGGATTTCAAATGTTGTCCGGATTTCAAGTATTGTCCGGATTTCAAGTATTGTCCGGATTTCAAGTACTGTCCGGATTTCAGATACTGCCCGGATTTCAAGTATTGTCCGGATTTCAAGTATTGTCCGGATTTCAAGTATTGTCCGGATTTCAAGTACTGTCCGGATTTCAGATACTGCCCGGATTTCAAGTATTGTCCCGATTTCAAGTATTGTCCGGATTTCAAGTATTGTCCGGATTTCAAGTACTGTCCGGATTTCAAGTATTGTCCGGATTTCAAGTACTGTCCGGATTTCAAGTACTGTCCGGATTTCAGATACTGCCCGGATTTCAAGTATTGTCCGGATTTCAAGTATTGTCCGGATTTCAAGTATTGTCCGGATTTCAGATACTGCCCGGATTTCAAGTATTGTCCGGATTTCAAGTATTGTCCGGATTTCAAGTATTGTCCGGATTTCAAGTACTGTCCGGATTTCAAGTATTGTCCGGATTTCAGATACTGCCCGGATTTCAAGTATTGTCCGGATTTCAAGTATTGTCCGGATTTCAAGTATTGTCCGGATTTCAAGTACTGTCCGGATTTCAGATACTGCCCGGATTTCAAGTATTGTCCGGATTTCAAGTATAGTCCGGATTTCAAGCATTGTCCGGATTTCAAGTATTGTCCGGGTTTCAAGTATTGTCCGGATTTCAAGTACTGTCCGGATTTCAGATACTGCCCGGATTTCAAGTATTGTCCGGATTTCAAGTATAGTCCGGATTTCAAGCATTGTCCGGATTTCAAGTATTGTCCGGGTTTCAAGTATTGTCCGGATTTCAAGTATAGTCCGGATTTCAAGCATTGTCCGGATTTCAAGTATTGTCCGGATTTCAAGTATTGTCCGGACTTCAAGTATAGTCCGGATTTCAAGTATTGTCCGGATTTCAAGTATTGTCCGGATTTCAAGTACAGTCCGGATTTCAAGTATTGTCCGGATTTCAAGTATTGTCCGGATTTCAGATATTGTCCGGAATTGTAAATGACCATGGCTTTATATACTTAAATATATACTAACCGAATTTCAACATATCATACCGATTTTTTCGATAGGGAATCTATAACCCAACACTAAATAATTAATAAATATTACAATTATCAAAGACGTTTATTAGAGTCGATGATATGGAACGCAAAAGTATACACAAAAATGAAAAAAAATGGGCGAAAGAAATTTAACTAGGCGACTAACTACTATAGAAAAAAAAACTGCTTGATGAGCAGAAATGTTGGCAAAAACGTTTGTTGTTGTTGATTTAACTGTTACCAACATATCGTTCAAAACTGTGCTTGAACCTGAACTTGAACTTTAGCTTGACGTTGAGCAAATCAGCAAATGCACCTTATCGTTCTCTCAACGATTACAATTTAAAAAAATGGTTTAATTAGGCCTAAAACATATGCCTGAAAAAACTCTACTATTTTGGTTTAAACCATGAGTGGTTTAAATCAAATGAATAGGCAACAAACGATTCGACCATATTACAACAAAAATTTTTGAGGACATATAAAGACAATGCGGCAGTTGACAACGATACGATAGATGAATAAGGTGAGTGGACGATACGCAGAAATATGAAAATGAATCAAAAGCGAACAACGATTCAATTCTCAGACGATTGGTGTGGCTCGAGGATTCTCAATTGAAAATGTCTGATTTCGATTCACTTCTTCACCTTTCACTTGTTTCTCTTGTGTCACCTTAAAAATCATCAAATATTATGCAATAATCTCATACACAACATACCGTACTATTACATCCATAAACCCACTTCAAGTTTTTCCTATTTGAGTGGTCCTTGGATTCTACAAATCTTATAAGCATCTTTTACGTTGATGCGAATTTTCCGAACGAAATCTGATAAGTGAAAAACACTGTGTGAATTTTCTGATACAGAAATTTGCTGATACTATTGATTTCCGATAACAGTTCAGCCTCAAAGCAATACAGAAATAATATCAAAAATAAGTCAAAGGGCTTATAAGTGGGGGGATACGGTAACATTACTGACCGCATACTCTATCCATCATTATTCACTCCGACCGGCTTTTCGTTAAAAACATTAAACCGCTATCGGTATTCATCAAACAGTGATGGCAAATGAGTGTCGCTATGATAATACTATCAGTGAATCATAGCCGAAACAATAGCAAGACCAGAGCAATTCAAATTTCTTCACTCTATTCGATATATGTTTAATATTTCCTATATTAAAATATTTTTTGCAAAAACTAATGCAACAAGCAATAAATAGCTATTGCAATTCGAACTAGCAATTAAAATATATAGATTTCGTTAGACAACTGTGTAAAGAATGAAAGCCGAAAAAATATATATAGTATGAGTATTTCATTATTATTCGCCCGAATATCAGTTATTAAATGAACGTTGCTTCAAATATTACTGATTGTTTAGGCATTGTAGACTATAGCTGTTGTTGATTGTGAGTGGGAAATATTAACGATTGAACTGCAAACTGAAAACGATCACACACAGACACACACAGACACGCGCAGACACACAGACACACATATATAGCAACTGTTCCTATGATGCATTTAAAAAAAAACCAATATTTTTAGACTAAAATTTACAATAAAGTCGAAATAAAAACTATTAAAAAATTTTTGGACCTTTGTGACATGGAAGTAGTTTCCAGGTTCAGATCCTTGTGGTCGAACAACTAAATCGGCCGTACTACGAGCTTCACCAGCTATATTCTCGGCAAGACATGTGAATTGACCACAATCTGCCATTTCCACTCTTACAATTATCATCGAATGCACACCATTTCCTTCCTAGAAATAATGAATCTCTTCATCTAAATTCGAATGAAAATTTTTATTGTTTACAGATGTAAATAAACTCATTAACCGCTCTATAATGCTTTGAAAGAAATAATACATTCTTTAATAGCGATCATACAAAACACCTTGTGGCTATGCAGAATGAAAATAATATCAAAGATTAAACTCTCAATGAAATAGTGAAGTAATTTGTAGGTAATATTATGCGTAATGCATATATTGATTCATAATAATGTTTCGACTCCAGATATATCGCTACATGAAGGTTTCCGACCGTTGAACGAATAAAGTAAACGAGCAATGAGATTGCCAAACGATTATAACGTTTGCTAAACTAAGATGGCAAATAGACGTTAATATGGATATGAAACGTGGAAATCTACTTACCTCGAATAATAGTGATTAATATAACACCGTTTGTCGACTTATAAAATATCATATAAGACTAGCCGTCAATCACAACATACACAATTATCTCAATATGTTTACAGCTGGCGACTTTTTTTACCGCACCGTTAAGAAAAATCAATTATTTCTAAAGTTTTGTCAATTTTATTCTGCGATAAAATTTGAACTTTCCGGCGGAATCTAACCTATCAAACAGGACCAAATCATCGCTCGTGAGGTATCATTTTAAATGCTCTCTTATTAGCGTTTATGAGAACTTACTAAGCGATCGCTGTCAGCTTCTAGATTGCCTCAGAAATCATCAATCCATCTCTACTAAATGAAGCAATATAATTCATCGATGATAATAACAAATGCAAGAAAAAAAAAGTAATATCAGTACTCACATCGACAAGGCGGACTTCATCACAATTTGGAATGGCCTGTCCATCCCTGAGCCAAGTAACCTTGGGTATTGGATCGCCGGTCACATGCACCGTCCATTTGAGTCTATCACCCTCAACTATCTCTTCGCTAATAAGACGTCGCACAAAATCGGGCGCTATTGTTTTCGCTGAATAGTTGAAACAATTAGAAAGAATTAGGCACATAAAGTCTAAATAATATTGTAAACATTAAAGGAAGGATTTAGAGAATACAGAAAATTTTTATTTGAAATTTTATTCGTATTTTTCATTGTTTCAATTTTGAGCATTCCAAAAAATCCTTCAAATTTGACTTCCATTATTTTATTGATAAGGATGAAAAAAGTGAATAATGAAATGTTACTGCACAAATGAACTGCCCTCAAAAGGGGAAAATATATCAGAATTGATTATCCTCTCTCCTTCTGCAATAGCGTAAAAAAATATTTGGTGAGAATTTCAATTGTTCAAATTTTGCCGGTAATACGATGGAAAGATTGCACAAAAACGTTGAAATTCTGCATCAATCCTCCCTCTCCATTTTATTCTTTCTCCCCTATTTCTAAAAAACCGGTAAAATAGAATCGAAATAAATGCCATATAATTTTTTAAAGCTTAGAACCACTAATTTTAGAGCTATCAAACTTCATAATCCCGTATAATCTTGCATCATTTCCTGCACCTTGCAGTACAGGGTACCTATAAATACGAACACTCCACCTACAAATGCATCATAGAAATGAATATCGCTCAATGGGGGAAAGCAAAAATATCTATCAATTTAGCGCAAAGTTTAAATATTCGTTTACTGTCACTCGAAAATCTTTTAACTCCAAGCGAGCTGCAAGTAATGATATAAGCGGTTAATGTGAACATGAGCATCAAAAGATATCAGCATAATACCGTCGCCGTAGTTCCTAAATTTCAAATCGCTCGTTTACTAGAGTGGGGACTCCCGCACGTATGCATTAATCTAGCATACTGTAACTGCTCTACAAATAAAGAAAAAAAAATTTTCAGTCAATGTTATGCATACAGCAAGATCATGCGTTTTGAATAAACATCATAAAAACGTTTATAGGCAGACGAAGAAAATAATATTGTAAAGGTTTACAAGTTTAATGGTAGATTTTTGAAGGTTTGAACTAAAAGTTTCCCCTTGGAGGGACGGCAAATAGCGGGTTTCCGAAAAAAAACCTCACTTACTCCTTTAAATAAAATAATTTCTAAAAATCAAAAAAATATTGCTAACATATGAGAGAATCGCGTTTTCTCTCTCTCACCTTCCATCACTCTCTCTCCTACCCTCTCTCTCACTCTCACTCACTCTCCCAATCACTTTCTCACTCACTCTCTCTCACTCACTCTCATTCACTTTCTCTCTCACCCTCTCCCTCACCTCTCTCTATCTTTCTACTCTCTCTCACTTTCTTTCACTCACTCTCCCTTTCTCTCTCCCTCATCCTTTCTCTCGCACTCTCTCTCACTCTCTATCACTCTCCCACTCACTCACTCTCTCTCACTCTCTCATACTCTCTCTCACCCTCTTTCACACTCTCTCACTCCTCTCACTTCCTTTCACTCTCTCTCACTCTTTCAATCACTCTCTCACTCACTCTCTCCCTTCCACTCTCTCACTCTCTCTCACTTTCTCTCACTCACTCTCCCTCTTACTCTCTCTCTCCCCAATCCTCTCTCTCGCACTCTCTCTCACCCTCTCTCTAATTCTCGCTCTCTCTCACTCATTCTCACTCACTCTCTCACTCTCTCTAACTCTCTCATTCTCTCTCACTCTCTCCCTCACCCTCTCTCTCCCACTCTCTCCCTCCCTCACTCTCCCACTCCCTCTAACTCTCTCTCACTCTCTCTCACACTCTCTCACTCTTTCTAACTCTCTCGCACTCCCTCTCAATCCCTCTCTCGCTCTCTCTCTCACTCTCTTTAACTCTCTCACTCACTCTCCCTCACTCTCTCTAACTCTCTCTCCCTCACCCTTTCTCTCACTCTCTCTCACTCTCGCATCCTCTCTCAATCCCTCTCTCTCTCACCTTCTCTAACTCTCCCTCATTCTCTCTCACCCTCTTCCTCACCTTCTCTCTCCCACTCCCTCTCTTACTCTTTCACTCACTCGCTCTTGCTCTCTATCTCCCTCACTCTCTCTCTCCCACTCTCGCTCTCTCCCTAACTCTCTCTCCCTCACCTCTCTCTCCCGCTCTCACTCTCTTACTCTCTCTCACTCTTTCTCTTACTCTTTCCCTCACTCTCTCTCTTACCCTCTCTCCCTCCCTCATTCTCTCTCCCACTCTATCTCGCTCTTTCTCACTCTCTCTCACCCTCTCACTCTTTCTCACTCTCTCGCATTCTCTCTCAATCCCTCTCTCACTCTCCCTCACCCCTCTCACTCTCTCTCACTCTCTCACTCCTCTACTTTCCTCTCCCACTCTCTCCCATTCTCTCAACATCTCTCTCACTCTCTCACTCTCCCTGTCACTCTCCCTAACTCTTTCTCCCACTCCCTCACTCACTCTCTCTCCCACTTTCTCTTACTCTCTCTTACTCTTTCACTCACTCTCTCTCACTACCTCACTCTCTCTAACTCTCACTCACTCCTTCGCTCTCTCTCACTTTCTCTCACCCTCTCCTCACCCTCTCTCACCTCTATCTCACTCTCTCCCTCACCCTCTCTCTCACTCTCTCAATAACTCTCTCACTCTAGCCACTCTATCCCTCAAACTCCCTCTAACTCTCTTACTCTCGCTCTCTCCTCACCCTCTCAAACTCAGTCCCTCACTCTCTCTCTCACTCTCTCCCTCACCTTCTCTTTCACTCTTTCTCCTACTCTCTCATCTCACTCACTCGCTCTCTCACTCTCTCTCTCCCTCCCTCTCTCTCAATCTCTCTCACCCTCTCACTGTCTATCATACTCTCTCACTCTTTCTCACTCTGTCGCACTCTCCCTCTCAATCCCTCTCTCCCACTCTCACTCTCTCTCTCACTTTAACTCTCACTCTCTCACCATCTCCCTCTCTCCCCAGCTCCCTGTCCCTCTCTCTCACTGTCTCAATCACACTCTCCCTCACTCTCTCTCTAAGTCTTTCTCTCCCTCACCCTCTCTCTCCCGCTCTTTCACTCTCTCTCTCACTCATTCTCACTCTCTCGCACTTTCTCTCTCAATCCCTCTCTCCCACTCTCTCTTACTCTCCCACTCTCTCACTCCTTCCACTCACTCCCTCTCTTACTCTCTCTCCCCCTCCCTCATTCTCTCCCCCACCCTCTCACTCTCTCTAGCTACCTCTCATTCTATCTCTCTCTCACCCTCTCACTCTCTCACTCTCTTCAACTCTCTCACTCTCTCACTCTCCCTCTCTAACTCTCTCTCCCTCACATTCTCTCAGTCACTCTCTCACCACCCTGTTTCTCCCGCTCTCTCACTCCCTCTCACTCTCACTCCCCTCACCCTCTCTCAATCATTCTCTGTCTCTCTCTCACCCTCTCTGACTCTCTCTCATTCTCCCTCTCCCTCTCTCCCTCAACTTCTCTCTCACACTCTCTCTCTTACTCTCTATCACTCTCTCCTACTCTCTCACTCTCTTTAACTCTCTCACTCTCTCTCGCTCACACTCTCACTCTCTCTTTTACTCTCTCACACACTCTCTCTCACTCTCTCATGCTCTCTCACTCTCTTTCACTCACTCTCTCTTACTCTCTCACTCCCCTTAACTCTCTCACTCACTCTCGCCCGCTCCCTCACTCTCTCAATCTCTCGCTCTCTCTCTCACTCTAACTCTCTCTACCCTTTCTCTTACTCTCTCACTCATTCTCTTTCACATACTCTCCCTCTTGCTCTACCTCCCTCCCTCAGTGTCTCTCCCACTCTCCATCACTCTCACTCTCAAACTCTTTCTCACTCTCTCTCCCACTCTCTCTTACGCTCTCACTCGCTCTCTCTCACTCTCACTCAACTTCTCTCTTACTCTCTCTCCATCCCTCACTCTCCCACTCCCTCTCACTCTCTCTTACTCTCTCACTCTCTCACACTCTCTCTTTCTCACTCTCTTGCACTCCCTCTCATTCCCTCTCTCACTCTCTCTCATTCTCTCTCAATCTCCTTAACTCTCTCACTCGCTCTCTCCCACTCTCTCACCCTCTCTCTCACTCTCCCAAAGTCTCTCTCCCTCACCCTCTCTCATTCTCTCTCTCACCCTCACTCTCTCTATCACTCTCTTACTCTCTCACCCACTCTCCCACTCTCTTCCATTTACTCTCTCTTAATCTCTCTGCTCCCTCACTCTCTCCCACTCTTTCTCCCTCTCTCTCACTCTCTCAATCCCTCCCTCACTCTCCCTCATTCTCTCACTCTTTAACTCTCTCACTCACTCTCTCTCACTCTCTCACCCTCTCTCTCACAACCATCTAACTCTCCCTCCCTCACTCTCTCTCTCACTCTCTCCCTCACCCTCTCTCTCCCGCTGCCTCACTCTCTCACTCTCTCGCAGTCTCTCTCAATCCCTCTCACTCTCTCTCATTCTCTCTCTCATTCTCTCATTCACCTTCTCTCCCACTCTCTCTCTTACTCTCTCTCTCCCTCACCCTGACTCCCACTCTCACTCTCTCTCGCTCTATCACCATCTCTCTCTCCCCAGCTCTCTCTCACTCTCTCTCTCCCCCAACCTCTCTCTCCCGCTCTCACTCTCTCACTCTCTCACTCCCTCTCCCACTCTCTCTCACTCTCTCACTCACCCTCTCAGTCACTCCCTTTCACTCACTCTCTCTCTTACTCTCTCTCCCTCCCCACTCTCTCTCCCACCCTCTCTCACTCACCCTTTCTCTCACTCTCTTCCCCACCCTCTCTCCGGCTCTCACTCTCTCTTACTCTCTCTTACTCTCTCACCATCTTTCTCACTCTCTCGCCCACCCCTCCCTCCCCCTCTCTCACTCCCACTCCCTCACCCTCTCTCCCTCAATCAATCTCTCCCACTCTCTCTCACACTCTCCCACTCTCTCCCTCACCCTCCCTCTCCCGCTCTCACTCTCTCTCACTCTCTCTCTTACTCTTTCACTCTCTCTCTCTCTCTCTCTCACTCTCTCACTCTCTCTCTCACTCTCTCTCACTCTCTCTCTCTCCCTCACTCTCTCTCACTCTCTCTCTCACCCTCCCTCCCTCTCTCTCACTCTCTCACTCTCTCACTCTCTCTCCCCTCTCTCTCTCTCTCACTCTCTCTCACTCTTTCTCACTCTCCCGCACTCTCTGTCTTACTCTCTCACCCTCTCTCTTACTCTTTCACTCGCTCTCTCTTCCTCTCTCTCCCTCACTCTCTCTCACTCTCTCTCACTGTTTCCCACTCTCTCTCTATCCCTCTCTCACACTCTCTAACTCTGTCTGATTCTATCTCACTCTCTCACCCTCTCTCTCACTCTCTCTCACTCTCTTCCTCACCATCCCTCCCGCTCTCTCACTTTCACTCTCTCGCACTCTCTCAATCCCTCTCTCACTCTCTCTCACTATCTCTCACTCTTTCTCAATCTCCCGCACTCTCTGTCTTACTCTCTCACCCTCTCTCTTACTCTTTCACTCGCTCTCTCTTCCTCTCTCTCCCTCACTCTCTCTCACTGTTTCCCACTCTCTCTCTATCCCTCTCTCACACTCTCTAACTCTGTCTGATTCTATCTCACTCTCTCACCGTCTCTCTCACTCTCTCTAACTCTCTCTCCCTCAAACTCTCTCTCACTCTCTCGCACTCTCTCTCAACGCCTCTCTCACTCTCCCTCACTCTCTCGCACTCTCTCAATCCATCTCTCACTCTCTCTAACTCTCTGTCTCTTATTCTCCTTCCCACTCTCTCCCTAAAATTCTCTCCCACTCTCTCTCCCTCTCTCTCACTCTCTCTCTTATTCTCTCTCCCTTCCTCACCCTCTCTCCCACTCTCTCTCTCAACCTCTCTCACTCTCTCACTATCTGTCACTATCTCTCACTCTTTCTCACTTTCTCGCACTCTCTCTCAATCCCTCTCCTCCCACTCGCTCTTACCCCCTCACTCACTCTCTCTCAATCTCTTTCACTCCCCCTCTCACTCTCTCTCCCTCCGTCACTCTCTCTCGCACTTTCTCTCACTCTTTCCCACTCTCTCACTCTCTCTCACCCTCTCTCACTCTTTCTCACTCTTTCGCACTCCTCAATCCCTCTCTCACTCTCTCTCACTCTCTCTAACTCTCTCATGCTCTCTCTCACACCCTCGCTCTCTCCCACTCTCTCACCCCCTCTCTCTGACTCTCTCTAACTCTCTCTCCCTCACCCTCTCTCTCACTCTCTCCCTCACTCTCTCTCACTCTCTCAAACTCTCGCTCACTCTTTCTCTCTAACTCTCTCTCATTCTCTCTCACTCTCTCCTCACCCTCTCCCTCCCACTCTCTCTCTTACCCTCTCTCACTCTCTCTCTTACTCTTTCACTCAATCTCTCTTGCTCTCTCTCGCTCTCTTCCGAACTCTCTCTCACTCCCTCCCTCACCCTCCCTCTCCCGCTCTCAATCTCTCCCACTCTTTAACGCGCTCTCGCACTGTCTTTCAATCCCTCTCTCCCACTCTCTTTCGCTCACTCTCTCTCTTAGTCTTACACTCACTCTCTCCCTCTCTCTCCCTCCCTCACTCTCTCTGCCACTCTCTCTCACTCTCTCACTCTCTCTCACCCTCTCTCACTCTTTCTCCCTCTCTCGCACTCTCTCTCTCTCTCTCTCTCTCACTCTCTTTTACTCTCTCACTCTCTCGCACTCTCTGTCTTACTCTCTCACCCTCTCTCTTACTCTTTCACTCGCTCTCTCTTCCTCTCTCTCCCTCACTCTCTCTCACTCTCTCTCACTGTTTCCCACTCTCTCTCTATCCCTCTCTCACACTCTCTAACTCTCTCTGATTCTATCTCACTCTCTCACCCTCTCTCTCACTCTCTCTAACTCTCTCCCTCAAACTCTCTCTCACTCTCTCGCACTCTCTCTCAACGCCTCTCCCACTCTCCCTCACTCTCTCGCACTCTCTCAACCCATCTCTCACTCTCTCTAACTCTCTCTCTCTCATTGTCCCTCCCACTCTCTCCCTAAAATTCTCTCCCACTCTCTCTCCCTGTCCCTCACTCTCTCTCTTATTCTCTCTCCCTCCCTCACCCTCTCTCCCACTCTCTCTCTCAACCTCTCTCACTCTCTCACTATCTGTCACTATCTCTCACTCTTTCTCACTCTCTCGCACTCTCTCTATCCCTCTCTCACACTCTCTAACTCTCTCTGATTCTATCTCACTCTCTCACCCTCTCTCTCACTCTCTCTAACTCTCTCACCCTTTAACTCTCTCTCACTGTCTCGCTCACCCTCTCTCTCGCTCTCTCACTCTCTCTCTCACTCTCCCTCACCCTCTCACATTCTTTCTCACTGTCTCGCACTCCCTCTCAATCCCCCTCTCACTCTCTCTTACTCTCTCATCCTCTCTCTCACACCCTCACTCTGTCTCACTATCTCACCCTCTCTCTCTGACTCTCTCTAACTCTCTCTCCCTCACCCTCTCTCTCATTCTCTCCCTCACCCTCTCTACCGCTCTCTCACTCTCTCACTCAATCCCTCGCTCACTCTTTCTCTCTAACTCTGTCACATTCTCTCTCACTCTCTCCTCACCGCCCTCCCACCTCTCTCTCACTCTCTCCCTCACCCTCTCTACCGCTCTCTCACTCTCTCTCACTCTCTCAATCCCTCGCTCACTCTCTCTCTAACTCTCTCTCATTCTCTCTCGCTCTCTCCCTCACCTTCCCCCTCCCACTCTCCCTTATTCTCTCCCGCTCTCTCTCCTACTCTTTCACTCACTCTCTATCTTGCTCTCTCCCTTCCTCCCTCACCCTCTCCCACCCTCACCCTCTCTATCACTCTCTCTTACTCTCTCACTCACTCTCTCACTCACTCTCTTCCACTTACTCTCTCTTACTCCCTCTCCCTCCCTCACTCTCTCTCTCTCACTCTTTCTCCCTCTCTCGCACTCTCTCTCAATCCATCTCTCTCCCACCCTCTCTGTTACTCTCTCACTCTCTCACCCACTCTCTCACTCCCTCTCTCTCGCTCACTCCCTCACTTACTCTCTCACTCACTCTCTCACTCTCTCTGTTCCTCTCTCACTCACTCTCTCTCGCGCTCTCTCTCAATCCCTCTCTCACTCTCTCTCATTCTCTCATTCTTTAACTCTCTCACTCACTCTCTCTCACTCTCTCACCCTCTCTCTCACCTCAATCTAACTCTCCCTCCCTCACTCTCTCTCTCACTCTCTCCCTCACCCTCTCTCTCCCGCTGCCTCACTCTCTCACTCTCTCGCAGTCTCTCTCAATCACTCTCACTCTCTCTCATTCTCTCTCTCATTCTCTCATTTACCTTCTCTCCCACTCTCTCTCTTACTCTCTCTCTCCCTCACCCTGAGTCCCACTCTCACCCTCTCTCGCTCTATCACCATCTCTCTCTCCCCAGCTCTCTCTCACTCTCTCTCTCCCCCAACCTCTCTCTCCCGCTCTCACTCTCTCACTCTCTCACTCCCTCTCCCACTCTCTCTCACTCTCTCACTCACCCTCTCAGTCACTCCCTTTCACTCACTCTCTCTCTTACTCTCTCTCCCTCCCCCCACTCTCTCTCCCACTCTCTCTCACTCACCCTCTCTCTCACTCTCTTCCCCACCCTCTCTCCGGCTCTCACTCTCTCTTACTCTCTCTTACTCTCTCACCATCTTTCTCACTCTCTCGCCCACCCCTCCCTCCACCTCTCTCACTCCCACTCCCTCACCCTCTCTCCCTCAATCAATCTCTCCCACTCTCTCTCACACCCTCCCACTCTCTCCCTCACCCTCTCTCTCCCGCTCTCACTCTCTCTCACTCTCCCTCTTACTATTTCACTCTCTCTCTTGCTCTCTCCCCCTCTCTCACTCTCTTTAACTCTGTCACTCACTCTCTCTCACTCCCTCACCCTCTCTGTGACTCTCTCTCTAACTCTCTCACTCTCCGTCTCTCTCACTTCCTTCCTTACCCTCTCTCCCGCTCTCTCACTCTCTCTCACTCTCTTCCTCACCCTCCCTCCCGCTCTCTCACTCTCACTCTCTCGCACTCTCTCAATCCCTCTCTCACTCTCTCACTCTCTCTAACTCTTTCTCATTCTCTCTCTCTCTCCCTCCATCACTCTCTCTCCCACTCTCTCTCACTCTCTCACTCTCTCTCACACTCTCTCACTCTTTCTCCCTCTCTCGCACTCTCTCAATCCCTCTCTCTCCCACTTTGTTTTTTACTCTCTCACTCTCTCACTCTCTCACTTACTCTCTCACTCTCTTTGCTGCTCTCTCTTTCACTCTGTCTCACTCTCTCTCAATCCCTCTCCCACTCTCTCTCACTCTCTCTCACTCTTTCTCACTCTCCCGCACTCTCTGTCTTACTCTCTCACCCTCTCTCTTACTCTTTCACTCGCTCTCTCTTCCTCTCTCTCCCTCACTCTCTCTCACTGTTTCCCACTCTCTCGCACTCTCTCTCTATCCCTCTCTCACACTCTCTAACTCTGTCTGATTCTATCTCACTCTCTCACCGTCTCTCTCACTCTCTCTAACTCTCTCTCCCTCAAACTCTCTCTCACTCTCTCGCACTCTCTCTCAACGCCTCTCTCACTCTCCCTCACTCTCTCGCACTCTCTCAATCCATCTGTCACTCTCTCTAACTCTCTGTCTCTTATTCTCCCTCCCACTCTCTCCCTAAAATTCTCTCCCACTCTCTCTCCTTCTCTCTCACTCTCTCTCTTATTCTCTCTCCCTCCCTCACCCTCTCTCCCACTCTCTCTCTCAACCTCTCTCACTCTCCCACTATCTGTCACTATCTCTCACTCTTTCTCACTCTCTCGCACTCTCTCTCAATCCCTCTCCTCCCACTCGCTCTTACCCCCTCACTCACTCTCTCTCAATCTCTTTCACTCCCCCCCTCTCACTCTCTCTCCCTCCGTCACTCTCTCTCGCACTTCCTCTCACTCTTTCCCACTCTCTCACTCTCTCTCACTCCCTCCCTCACCCTCCCTCTCCCGCTCTCAATCTCTCCCACTCTTTAACGCGCTCTCGCACTGTCTTTCAATCCCTCTCTCCCACTCTCTTTCGCTCACTCTCTCTCTTAGTCTTACACTCACTCTCTCCCTCTCTCTCTCCCTCACTCTCTCTGCCACTCTCTCTCACTCTCTCACTATCTCTCACCCTCTCTCACTCTTTCTCCCTCTCTCGCACTCTCTCTAAATCCCTCTCTCTCCCACTCTCAATTTTACTCTCTCACTCTCTCGCACTCTCTGTCTTACTCTCTCACCCTCTCTCTTAATCTTTCACTCGCTCTCTCTTCCTCTCTCTCCCTCACTCTCTCTCACTCTCTCTCACTGTTTCCCACTCTCTCTCTATCCCTCTCTCACACTCTCTAACTCTCTCTGATTCTATCTCACTCTCTCACCCTCCCTCTCACTCTCTCTAACTCTCTCCCTCAAACTCTCTCTCACTCTCTCGCACTCTCTCTCAACGCCTCTCTCACTCTCCCTCACTCTCTCGCACTCTCTCAATCCATCTCTCACTCTCTCTAACTCTCTCTCATTCTCCCTCCCACTCTCTCCCTAAAATTCTCTCCCACTCTCTCTCCCTCTCTCTCTCTCTTATTCTCTCTCCCTCCCTCACCCTCTCTCCCACTTTCTCTCTCTCAACCTCTCTCACTCTCTCACTATCTGTCACTATCTCTCACTCTTTCTCACTCTCTCGCACTCTCTCTCAATCCCCCTCCTCCCACTCGCTCTTACCCCCCACTCACTCTCTCTCAATCTCTTTCACTCCCCCTCCCTCACTCTCTCTCCCTCCGTCACTCTCTCCCGCACTTTCTCTCACTCTCTCTCACTCTCTCACTCTCTCTCACCCTCTCTCACTCTTTCTCACTCTCTCGCACTCCTTCTCAATCCCTCTCTCACTCTCTCTCACTCTCTCTAACTCTCTCATCCTCTCTCTCACACCATCGCTCTCTCTCACTCTCTCGCCCCCTCTCTCTGACTCTCTCTAACTCTCTCTCCCTCACCCTCTCTCTCACTCTCTCTCTCACTCTCTCAATCTCTCGCTCACTCTTTCTCTCTAACTCTCTCTCATTCTCTCTCACTCCCTCCTCACCCTCTCCCTCCCACTCTCTCTCTTACTCTCTCTCGCTCCCTCTCCTACTCTCTCACTCACTCTCTCTTGCTCTCTCTCTTCATCCCTCACTCTCTCTCCCACCCTCACTCTCTCTGTCACTCTCTCTTACTGTCTCACTCACTCTCTCACTCTCTCTGTTGCTCTCTCACTCACTCTCTCTCACCCTCTCTCAATCCCTTTCTCACTCTCTCTCTCATTCTCTCCACCTTCTCTCCCCCACTCTCTCTCTTACTCTCTCTCCCTCCCTCACCCTTTCTCCCACTCTCACTCTCTCTCTCACTCTCTCACCATCTCTCTCACTCTCTCCCTAGCTCTCTCTCACTCTCTCTCCCTCAACCTCTCTCTCCCGCTCTCACTCTCTCACTCTCTCAATCACTCCCTCACTCTCTCTTACTCTCTCACTCTCTCTCAGTCACTCTCTTTCACTCACTCTCTCTCTTACTCTCTCTCCCTCCCTCACTCTCTCTCTCACTCTCTATCACTCTCTCTCGCTCTCTCTTTCTCACTCTCTCGCTTACTCTCTCACTCACTCTCTCACTCTCTTTCACTCACTCTCTCTTACTCTCTCACTCTCCTTAACTCTCTCACTCACTCTCTCCCGCTCCTCACTCTCTCTCACTCTCTCGCACTCTCCCTCAATCCCTCTCTCGCTCTCTCTCTCGCCCTCTCTAACTCTCTCTCATTCTCCCTCTCACTCTCTCCCTCACCTTCTCTCTCCCACTCTCTCTCTTACTCTCTCTCACTCTCTCTCTTACTCTTTCACTCACTCTCTCTCACTCTCTCTGGCTCTCTCATTCTCTCTCTCACTCTCTCTCTCTCACCCTTTCTCACTCTCCCACTCCCTCTCACCCTCTCTCACTCTTTCTCATTCTCTCGCACTCTCTCTCAATCCCTCTCTCACTCTCTCTCACTATCTCTAACTCTCTCTCATTCTCTCTCACTCTCTTACTCTCTCTCACTCTCTCTTACTCTTTCACTCACTCACTCTCTCACTCTCTTTCACTCAATCTCTCTTACTCTCTCTCTCCCTCCCTCACTCTCTCTCCCTCTCTCTCTCACACCCTCTCTGACTCTCTCTAACTGTCTCTGATTCTACCTCACTCTCTCTCTCACTCTCTCGCTTACCCTCTCTGCCGCTCTCTCACTCTCACTCTATCGCACTCTTTCTCAATCCCTCTCTCACTCTCTCTCACTCTCTCTAACTCTCTCTCATTCTCCCTCTCACTTTCTCCCTCACCTTCTCTCTCCCACTCTCTCTTACTCTCACCCTCTCTCCCACTCTCACCCCCTCTCTCCCGCTCCCACTCTCTCTCACTCTCTCTCTTACTCTTTCACTCACTCTCCCTCTTGCTATCTCTCCCTCCCTTACTCTCTCTCCCACTCTCACTCTCTCTCACTCTCTCTCTTACTCTCACTCACTCCCTTTCACTCACTCTCTCTTACTCTCTCTCTCCCCCCTCACTCTCTCGCACTCTCCCTCTTACTCTCTCTCACTCTCTCTCAATCACTCTCTCACTCTCTCTCACTCTCTCACTCTCTTCAACTCTCTCACTCTCTCTCACTCTCTTACCCTCTATCTCACTCTCTCTAACTCTCTTTCCCTCACCGTCCCTCTCTCACTCTCTCCCTCACCTCTCCCCCACTCTCTCTTACTCTCTCTCACTCTCTCTCTTACTCTTTCACTCACTCTCTTACTCTCTCCCGCTCTCACTCTCTGTCACTCTCTGCCACTCCCTCTCTCACTCTCTCACTGTCTGACTCACTGTATCGCTCACTCTCTCACTTACTCTCTCGCTCTCTCTCGCTCTCTCTCACTCTCTCTCACTCACCCTCTCTCTCTCTATCTCTCTCTTAGATGAAACAATTGTAGATAAATTTTTCATTGAAACGCTAACGTCTAACGACGAGTTGTGCGCTTGAAGTTGCAACACCGGAAGTGTTCTTCGCTGTACACATATATTTGCCGGCATGTTCAGGTTGTGCATTTGGAAATGATAGCGAGACACGACCACCGATGTTCGAGAACACCAACTCTGGATTTGTTGTCTTCGATAGTGGCACTCCATCTTTAGTCCACTGCACCTCAGGCGCTGGCCAACCTGCATTTACCCGTCTTAGAAAGCACATAAAGCTCATGCAAAAGAGATTGATCAGAGGAAAATAAACTAAGGAAGCCACAATTTCCTCCTGCTCCCTTTATAAAGAAATTTGTTTGTCTAGATAGTATAGGTCTTTCCTCAAATATCGTCAAGAATGGAAGTATTGGAGACCTCATTTCCTATGTAGGAACATATAAATGAAATAAAGCGATCTAGAAACACCTATTCAGCTATAATCAAATCATAGGAAACTAAGCGAACGACAACTCAATTAGCATATTGTTAAATTGGTAGAGTTATATTGTGGACGAGCGATTGAAAAAGCAATCGTTCGTTGAATAAATTTTTATAAAATATGAGTATTCGATTGGGTGAGCATTTAGAGGCGAACCGGCCGCTTAAATGCTAATTTAGAATGTATATAACAATTAAAGACAAACCGACCGCTTAAGTGCTAATATAGAATGCGAATAACTTATAGGCAGATAAACACATACAATGCATTTCTTTGACGTATCATACAATTACATTCACATAAAACGTTCGAGTAACAGCAGTCTCAAAACCTACTCAGAGCTATAAGAAAATTTACCCAGTCAAAAGAGTTCAAAAAGAAGCAAGGGTTGGTTCCCCTCGCATGGGCAAGCAACTTCTGGAGGTAAAGTTGCTCTTTTCTTGAGAGGAAAAAAAAGAAACCAATTGATAAAAAGCTAAGACTTCCATTCGATGAGGAGGGAATTCAAATAGGAACAGAGCAAAATCTCTTCTCAACGATAAACATAAATTTTTTTGAGAATTTCTTGAATTTTTCTCAGATTTTTCCATGATGTCTAAGTGCTTTTTCAAATGAATTTTTTAAATGAATTTAACGACTTTAGTAAATGAAAAAGGTTGATAAATTTTTAAATTCTAAATGTAATCGCTTAAGAAATGATTTGAAAAAAATAAAGCTGAACCTTGCTGAAATATAAATATAAACATAAATATAAATATAAATATAAATATAAATATAAATATAAATATAAACATAAATATAAATATAAATATATATATATATATACATATATATATATATATATATATATATATATATATATATATATATATATATATATATATATATATATATATATATATATATATATATATATATATATATATATAGGGGGTTCCAATTTTCTAAGATTTGAACCCGCAATAATAGATGAAAATTCTTTCAACGATGATTTCGAGAAATAAAAGTTCGAAAATATACTATACAAGGGACGAAAAAAAAAAAAGAATAAAATAATGAATGAATCATAGAGATCAATGAAAATTCAATCATTTAGATATCATTTTAAGTTAGTTATATAAATGAATCGCTAGAATTGAGAGAGGAAAATTGTAAAATTTATATGGATGTAAAAAAGTAGAAATGTTAAGCTCTTTTGTTGCGAATGAAAACTTAGGACAGTGCAGTATTAAGAAGCATGCAAACAACAAACTTCTATTCCAACATTTCTGCTTCTTCAAATTATAGCTTACTCCCTTAGTGGACGAATTCATAGATAGCCCTCATATTTGGGACAGTATCCAGAAATATGGGTAATTTATAGAGAAATCCCTCCTTCATAGAAAAAGCAACATTTAAAAAAGTGTTATAGCCTACTGAGGAGTTCCTGAAAATAAGAGCCTTGAACATTCCTCATCTATGGTGAGTTTCAGCCGTGCAAGTCACTGATGAGTGCAACAATGATTCGCCATTGACAAATTATTTCACGATTACAGTTCGAGAACTTGTATCCAATTTAATTTCTTATTTAATTTCAAAGAAAAATAGAAGTATCTAATTTTCAAATCACTTTTAACCTAGCAATTCCTAATTAAATTTATTTAAAAACGTGATCAATAATCTGGAAGAATAGTTACAGTATAAATGCCTGCAACGAATAACTTAAAGTTATAATTCATTCTACTAGCAATACAAAACAAATGATTTCTAACCAGGTGATCCAACTGTCCATGGTGGCTCAATTGGTGCAGCATTAGAGGGATAATTCAAAGATTGTAAGTTCGATTCCCGCTTATTGCGAGAATATTCATCATTAGATGGTAATCGATCTCTGACGAAATTATACATCGAAAATTAATAGCGTTGAAACAAACCAGTAACAATTCCTTCGAATTTAGTGCTATCGCCAGAAGCAGCCACAGCCGATACAAGTGTTTGAGTGAAATGTGGTGGATGTCCTGACGCTTTAGGACGGCTGTCTTCAAAATCGTAATGTTCGTGCAGCTGCTACAATCCAATAATCATTCACTTTGTAAACACAAAAAAAACTATTTCAACAAGCTAATGTACTTTTTGTTATAAACACATAGATCATTAAGACATGACATTACCACCGGAAATGTTTTTTTTTTGCACTAATGGAGGAGGATCTCTTTATTGCACAGCTGTGAGCGCTATTGACAACCAGCTGACTTTAATGCAATCCCTTTTTATAATATCCTGCAGAATAATTTCTACATGCTGCATAGTCGAGCAAAACTGTGATTTTCATAATTCAACGATTCGTTCCTCATTTCTGTGAGTGGTCTAGGCACAAATGAGGTAGTTCACTAGGAAAATGAAGGAAATACCTTAATATCACTCTCCCTCTAAACACTCTCTCTCCCCACTCCTCCTCCACAACTGGCGCTATTATTCCGGAACATTATTCCGGAATGCTTAAACCGAATCTACATACGTATTTTGATTGAATATGGAATGCTCATCACTCTCCCTCTTTGGCTCCCCTTCTTCCTCTCCACTCACCCTCCGCAATTGGAACTACTATTCAGGAATATTATTCCAGAATGCACATTCTAAACCCACATATGTATTTTGATCAATGCTCATCCTTCGTCAATTTTCAGTTTTCAGGTCATACAGAATTACTTCGATTATTGAATGGAAAATGTATAGTAATAGCTCTTTTAAATAAACGATTTTTAAATGTTATTGTTGCACTATTTGTCCTCTCTTCTTTTATTTATTTGCATCATTACACTTTTATATGAAATGATAAATTATTTTAATGATAATATCAATTATATTCATTTAATTTTAGCATTTGCAATGACTAACTAACGAATTACTCATTTAATTAAACAGAATTAAATGTATTTCAAACTTTGTTGAATCGAAAGGCTCATACAAACTCTCATCTCACCTTCATACTTTTAGTTTATACAGTTTATATAATTGAGGTGATCAGAAAGTGAAAGCACGGTCTCCCTCGTCTCGTTCCTCTACCTCTTCCTCTCCCCTTCCGTTCCTCTCATGGGACAGTAGACTTGATGACCAATCGATGATAGGCGTCAATGCAAACGCCATTGTAATGTGTCAAAAGCTTCCTTTATATCGTCACTTATTGGTTGCATAAATCAGCAATAATTTTAATATGAATATATAGAAAAACAAATGATTATTGTAGTTTCATTTAAAATAATTGATCTACCTGTTGATGTTCATGTGTGGTTTGCAATTGTTGTTTCTTTGCTGGTGGTGGTGTTATAAGTCGTGAAGAGTGTAATGGTTGCTTTGAAGCGATACGTTTTTGTTCCTCTTCGTACATACCCAATTCTTCTTCGATATGCTCCTGTAAAATTTTCTGCACATCACAATCCTATTCGAATGTACCATCTTTAATTAGTTTCGCCTTTAATGTGCATTTTTTGAATTAAGATTACATCAATAATGACCTTAATATCTAGGATATGAATAATAATAGTCAATCTCTGAATTGATAAATGAAAAAGCTGAAGCTAGGAAATTTTTCAGCGCAAAATATCAGCAAACTATGGAACTGACATGTCACAGGAAATGATAAAAGATATATTAGGTAACACGATCACTTGACGATTTTACTATTACACTTTTATAACTGTTGACGTTCAATTAAATGAAAATGGTAACAAGGTTGGAAAATGAAGTCAAGCTAATAGCACATACATTCCGAAAGATAGAGAGACATAGAATCTAAGGATTAACTGGATACGGTCGAGAAAAATCAGAAAGCGAACGAGGTACGGTACCGAAGGATTAAAAAATAGGTCAGATACGGTATCGAAGGATTAAAAGTAGGTGAGATTTGGTGCTGAAGAGTTTGAAAGTAAGCGAGATATAGTAATGAAAAACTAGGAAATACACGAGATACGGTATTGACGAATTAGAAAGCAAAAGATTAAATGATTCTAATGTGTACTATGCAGAGAAAATAATGGAAATCATTAAAAATTGCAACTCATTGCTTTGTTGCATTATAGAATGCGCATTAACTGCACGCTTATAAAATTACAAATTTAGATCACTTATCAAAAGTCATCATTTGTATTTCCCTGAAGAATATCACCAATTACATATCATTTAAACCTGTTCATCGTAATATTATTACTAGAATAAATATTTGCGAGCAATATTAAAACAGCTACTACGGTAGTGAACCATATGAATAAATAAATAAACTAAAATTAAAATTAATAAATAAAAGAAAATATTGAAAACAATAAAATAAAAATTGAATCTATCAAAAAGTTTTGCAAACGAAATCACACACGATCACTAGAAATGAACAATAGTAGAAGATTGGGCTCTGGAAAATTTTAAGACTCGTACTGATCGAAAATCTTGCAAGGGAGTTGTCGGTTTTTTTTTTGCATCGAAGAAAGACAGTTGCTCTGATCTGCTCTTTAGTTCATAGCAATGATTGCGTGCTTAAATAAGCAGTTGAAGAATTCTTGACTATATAATTGATGATCAATTAAATTAGTACAATATTTAATTAACAATTAAATGAACATAATATAAACTATACATTTTCAAAATAATTCACTTTTTAATATCCATTTCCTTACAGTAATAAGCATTCCCTATTTCATATTCAATCCCATTTCTCTACTGTATTTCAATTTTTGTGCTTTTAAATTTTGATGTCAATTTTTAGCGCATTGAAATTTTCAAACAATAATTTTATGCTCTCATTTAATTGTTGAAAAATATTTCGATCACCTTTTAAAAGTATTTTTATTAGCACTATGAATATTTTACAAGTAATACAATTGCTCATCTTATCGGTATCGTTCACTATCAGCCCTCTTCTCTTCTTAATATGCTTGTCCGCCTTCTACCTCTTCCCCCCCTCCCCCCCAAATAGAAAACGAGACTAAAATGCCTGAAAAGTTTGCATTGTTCGATACCCCGTCAATGCCATGCCACAACGACGGCATGTCCGATCGATACGAACAGTTAACAGTTATCAACTCCCCTCGTATTCATTGTGGTCTTTATATGCATTTTGAAATAATGGGAAGCTTTTAAAGCGAATAACACAGACATATCAATAGCAGAACGTCCAAATACAATGCATTCTACTAGCAATATTTTATAACGATTAATCACAATTGTTTTTTTTTTGAGTTGTCACATAAAATTTTATATACTCTGATGAACAATAAAATATGTGACCACTATCTCTAATTCTCTTCAAGAATATAAAGAAAAAAACCTTTTGCATATAAAGTTTGCGATCATCGATTCGTTGTTCATATTCAAATTCACCATATTCTTCTGTTACTTGCACATGCTGCAATATTATTCAATTAACTAAGAATGATGGGTGGACAATGAAAGTGATAACAAATAAAGGAGTAAACGTTTAGCAATCTAAATAGTAATTTTATCAATATTATCAATAAATTATTAAATAATCTATAAATTCAACTGAACCATCTCAAAAGCGCTAAAAATCGAAAAGGAAAAACTTTGGGTCAGAATTAGTATGTATGTAATTTGCTTTATTTATATAATAAATGCAAAAAAAAAGAACTTAATTAACCAAATATGCAAATGAAGTACGACTAATTGATATATTTGCTATGTACAGTTAATATAATTATGTAAATTCTTTCAATACATATAAAAAAAGGATACAAATAGTAAAGTAATTAAGCTAATGAGATCAATTTATAAAATCATTCAAGAAATATTAAGCAATAGGTGAAGAATAGGAAAAAAAAGAAGAACGATTAGATGATAAACCTCTGTGGTAGCAGGCTTTCTAGCGATTTGTTGTTGTTGCGTTGATTTAGGATTAACATGAAGTATAGCGAGCGATTCGGTTTTACCACGAATATTTTCAGCGGTCATCTTATAGTATCCGGCATTTTCGAGTTTTACCGAATCGAATATTATCGAATATGTGTCACCAATATTTGAAAACTAAAATATCAATAAAAATATGTAAAAAATGATTTAATAAATTCTTCTATTGCTAATATGAAGGCGATGAAAGAAACAACAATAAAAAAATTTTTGCTCTTACATATATCAATTATATCCAATATTAATTTCTATTTCATACAGAATGGAAGAATAAATATTTTTGTAATAAATAATGGAATAAAAATTTTTTAATGATTGCAGTGAAATGGAAATATAATTAACTAAAGAAAACTAATTAATACTTCATACTTTGCAAAACGAAGAATTGACGTTGATTATACGATCGTTGAAATACCAATGTATTTTTGGTCGTGGATTACCAATCATAAGGCAATCCATTTTGAATTTCTCTCCTTCAGTTACTGTATACTCATTTTGGAATGGACGAATAAATTCTGGCGCTGTCGACGTTGTACTATATCCTAAAACATCATTAAAATTATTAAAGTATTATAATATTTTAAATAAAATTTCGATACTATATTATAAAATAAGATTACAAATATTATAAAATTATAGTAGAATTATAATATTGCAAATTAAATTTGCGATAATAATTATGAAAATAATTAAAATATGATTTGCATAAATGACGCTTAAAAAGGCGAAAGATTTTCGCTTGATAGAAAAAAGTTACGAATTTCGGGATTAGTGCTTCCAATATGCAATGCGAATATTTCGCTGTTTTTTTTTGCGACAAGTTTAGATTAAAATAAACTTAGAACTTGATTTACAACAAATTTAGTTAGGCTTCATACTCATGGAGTGAAAAAGAGAGCCATAAACACTACAGTGAATTTCCCTCATTCTCAAATAGAGCGGAATAAATATAAGCGATTTCCTAATACCAAATATAGCAATAAATAAAACGAAAAAAAAAAGATAAAATATAGGTAGAATTAATAAAAAAAAAAGTTACAACAAAATGGCATTAATGAAAAAAAAAACGATATAATAATATTTTAAACAATATATTAAATAAATTATATTAATAAAATAAAATACTACCAAATTCATTGACAACTGTTTCAGCAGCTTCTTCAGCATCGGTACGATAACGATGTTTAGGAACAGGTGGTGGTGTTGGCGATGACATTATCGCATCACTCCAATAACCTTCTCTCTGAAATAAATAATTTTAAAAAAAATATTTCATTTGTCATTTCCATAATTTTTAAAGCATTTTATAACTAGAAATAAATCAAAGAAATTGATTTGCACCTAATAAAACGAAAAAAAAAGAATAAAACTCATTTATTTTATGTAAAAATCTAGCAATATTCGTAATATCATTGTAGTAATGATAGTATTTATGAATTTGATTTATTAAAAAAACGTGCAAAAAATTAGCAAGTGGCTATTTGTTGTTGATGAATAAATAGTACAATGCCCGAAAATGAAATCGATCTTTCGCCGATCTTAAAAAAAAACAATTTTTCAAAAAAGTTTTCCGTCCCTTCTAAAATATCCCACTATCGTAATGAAGTCTCTCGAATATTAGGTATTTAAAAACATGCTGTTTACTATTCACTCAAATATACACATTATTTAATACAGTAGTGTTGAAGGATCGTTAAATTACCCCCTCCCCTCCCCCCAATTATAGTTACAAGTATACTAGTATGTTAAATACTGGAATATTGAATAATACTGGAATCAGTGATTTTAAAGAATGTATCAATGAAAGAATTAATTAACCGTTGATGAAATCGTTGTATGAACTGTCTGTGTGAGTGGTATAGCAGGTGAGGGACATTTTTGTTCGACATTCAAAGTTGCACCTGAACGTGCCTCTCCAGCTTCATTCTATAAAAACCAAAAATTATTCCATAAATTTACTCGTACATTTCACGCTCAGTTCAATTGCCGCTGGTTTATTCGATCTATTGAAATCGGAAATTACATATCTACATATCACCGGTGATAATGAGTCTTATCAGCTAAATATAAAAATTCGATAACTATTTGAGCTTGAAAATGAATGATCGAATTATTTGCAGCCATATTTAATAGTTTACAGATAATTGCAACCCACATCGTGAAATATTTTAGAGTTCACTTCATGCTACAATTAAACAAATAAATTTGATGGAAAAAATGGGAAGAAAAGCAGAATACTTAATACTGCCGTTGAGAAGAAAATAAATTCACTTCCGGCGTCGATCTCGTTCGAATAGATTCCATCGTCATAGCTTTTATGATTGAAGAATTAGAGATTTCCGACAAACACGGACATACAAATCAAAGCGATGCGTCCGACGAGCACAGACATACAAATCGAAACAATACTTCATGATGTTTATTAGCAATACATGCAAAAAATTTTGCACCTCAGCGAACACAGTGTACATGCCCGAATGTTCAGGTCGAACATTTTCGATGATGAGACGACTCCAACCATTCTCCTCTTCAACAATTTTAATTTGTGCTGTTGAATGACTTAGTGGCCGATCGTTGAATGACCATTGCACTCGTGGAGCTGGTTCTCCTAATACACGTACCTAAATAATTTCAATTCAATATTGCTTTAAATCTATTTAATTTAAATATAATATTGATATTGATCGTTATATGCAATAAGAGCGATTATCGTATAGATATTTCTTACATTAAATTTGCATCAATTAGATCATTGGCAAGCAATGAACTCCTATATTGAATTCCTTCAAATTTCAACTATGTAAGCAAAATAGTGTTTCAAATCAATTTTTGCAAAGAAAAAACTATTTATAAGCTTGATTCGAGATCTCACGCAAAAACCGGAAATAATAACTAAGATTCCTTTCAAAAGCTCAGAAAAAAACCTTGCAATACCTGGAATAAACATCGCTGTCCTTCTTGTAGATTTTGATTAGCAAGTGGTGGAAGGAATGATGGTGCAATTGGTAAAGGACGTGGTTTTGGTGGTGTTGGTGGTGGTGCGGCTCGCATTGCTGGTTGAACATTTAACCGACAGAAATTAATCGCTTCACCGAAAATGTTCGATGCTTTCGCTGTATACAGACCCGAATCGGTGGATTGCGTATCGCGAATATCCAGTGAGCAATGATCACCTTCGAAGCGTAATGTTATTCGTTCTGATTCTTTTACTGTCTCCTCTTCTTTATACCAAATTACCTGAAATACCTTTGAAATAAGTAAAAATTCACCCATCTATCTTCTAGGTTCAATATTTTTTTTATAATGAAGTTAGGCTGCTAGAAAGTTGAAAAAACAAATGTCATATTTTATTTTGCAACTAACGTGGATCCTTGGAACGCGCAATGGCTTATTTTTGCTCTCTCTCTGCCTCTCTCCCTCTCTCCATCCTCCCTCAAATCCTCAGTAAGTCAGAATTAAAAAAGAATTGAATCGTATAAGAAAAGAGTAAATAATGCGTTTATCTAAAAGCAATAAATAGTACAGCATATCCAAACTAGTAGTCGATGGTGTTCTCTATCACTGATTGATTGGTTATCAGCTATCCAGCATGGATGCATCCTCAGCGGAGATGCAAAGGAGGGAACAGCTGTAATTGGAGTTCATTAAAATGAGCACCTTTTGAATTTAGCCCAAGCTATAATTCAGCTATATTTCGATTATTAAATCACAAATGAGTGACTCTAAAAATTTTTTAAATGCTCTAAGTATTGCATAATTTTTCCAAATTAGATGCAAATATTTGATGACCGTAAAACAACAAAGTTGTTGTTCCTTCACAGCGCTCAGAAAAAAAGAACATTAAGACCTATAAAATAAAAATTCGATGGTTGACGTCTAAATTTTCATCAAAAGTTTTGAAAAAAAAATTCAAGAAATTCAATCGATACTTCTACAAATATAATATATGATGGCATCATTTAACGCAAAAAAAGAGTTAGCAAATTTACGAGGATTGGAAAAAAAATTGAAATTTTGCAAATTTTAGTAGCTTAAAAAAACCTATCGAATTAAGATAAATCAAAATTCAACGACAATTAGAAATTTTTTTCTGCTGTCTCCTCTCGAATTTTCTAAAATCTATAATGTATTTTCTCAATAATTTTGGAATATCGCTTATTCACTGTGAAAATCAATGAGTGACATAATTGATTTAATCATAGGTTTGAATGGTAGATAAGAGCAAATGATTTTAATTTAAAGACGAACCTTTGGTTCAGGAAAACCAACGACGACACAATCAAGGCATGCTGGTTCACCTTCATTCACCGATACGTTATGAAGTTGTCTAATAAAACGTGGTTTGCCTTCCTCTTCGAATTGAGAACCCATCTCGCTACGAGCTAAAAAATTATTTTCATCATCACATCTCTTTATCGAAAAAAAACCAATATTTAACAACTAATTTTATCGATTTTATTGTTTTTTATTGTAAATTTGTTTAGTTTGATTTGTTTTTTCTTGCTAACAATAAAAATTTTGCTCTCCTTTGCTAAAAAACTTTTTCATTGCATAACATTATGGTGTTTATTGCTCCATATCGTGAAATCTGCACCTGATGACCATTGTGGCGAGGAAGGAGAGGAGAGGAGAGGAGAGGAGGTAGGTGGAAAGGTGGAGAGAGGATGAAGGTAGAGGGCGACTGCTTAGGAGCATAAAAGGGTGGAATGCTTTTACTACTCTATTACAATATTTTTATATATTATTGCATATTCTTCTATCTCACTCTCTCTCTCTATCCATCGTCACCGTGAAAACGAACAAATTGAAAACGCTCGTTGGTGACGTATATGCTAGCCCAAACTCTACTCAATCTTCGTCTAGTGTGAGGCAATTCAATAAACACATAGAATCTTTTGAAATGCTATTGTACAGTTATAAAAGTTTTGAATTTCGTGCTAAACTTTAGTGGGCACTAAATATATGATTTCCAATGGTTATCATGCAAAAAAAAAAGAAATATAGTAGTTCTTTATAATATTAGTAAAAATCGACAAACATTTAACGGTGAGTGTAGCTGAAGATTCAGCTTTGCCAGCACCGTTCTCAGCACGAACTGTATATGTGGCCGTATCTTCGACGAATGTCTCCTCAATAGTTAATGTTGCGATACCATTCCTATACGCTTGTCGATAGTCCACATTGTCCTTTACGTCTCGTCCATCCTAGAATATAGCTCGTATTGTATCAACATTCACCTCGTATATGTCTCTTATTAAAGGTAGCACTAAATTACAAAACCATATCTTCCCATTTCATTATATATAAATGTATAAATAAACATATAAATAAATAAATAAATAAATAAATAAATAAATAAATAAATAAATAAATAAATAAATAAACAAATAAATAAGCATATATATATATATATATTCCAATACATAAAATAAAAATCACATCTACATAAAATCGTCTCCACTGCATAAAGTTTACATATAGTTATTTATTTATACCCAAGAATATTTCTCGATGCATATTTCTTAATCTGTATAAAATATTCAAAAATCTTACTCGTGACCCATCATAACCGACAAAATAATTCAATACATTCAAATAAATCACTAACCTTAAACCATTGAATATGCGGAGTTGGTTCGCCATCAATACGAGCAGCAAATTCAAAACGACAACCTTCATCGACTTGTGCATCACGAAGTTCTGTTACTATATGTGGTGCACGTGTTATCTCTCTAAATAAAAAATATCAATATTGATAAATTAGAGTGCAATAATAATATTAAAATTCTATGAAGAGGAATCGATTAATGTGAATTAAAATTTTCCAGTCGCTAATCCAAACAATTCACTGAAGAGAAGAATTTTATAAACGAAATAATCTGATCGATGGACGCTTACTATACGAAAACTTCCTAGTGATGAATTTTTCTACTGGACGGGCAAATACTGATACAACACTGTGGGCAAATACAGGTGCACTTCAGACCATCAAATACGGGTGCACGTCAGGTCGCCAAATATAGGTACCTGTCAGGTCGTCAAATACAGGTAAACCTCGGGTAATGCTCTTCAAAATGGATGAATGACAAGATTTAACATACTCTGCTTCGCGTAAAGCAAGTTGCTCCATTGTTTCCACTTTTTTACGCAAATGCGTGACACGTTCCTCTAGATCACGCTGTCTACGTTTCGCCGTCTGGACACGTTCGTATGCGTGCTCACCTGAAATGGTAATTATTAAAATAAATCATTGAATCACCATAAAATTCGTTTCTAGAACCATCGCTTAACAATCTGGATGACAATCGTAATAGAAAATGGATCAAAATGTTTATTCACTAATTGTTAGAGATACAGCCACGTGGACCCTGCTCGCGAGTTTATAGTAGAATAACGGTGCACACTAGGGGAAGCTTTAGCACGAAAGAAATGACCGGAAATTATTGAGATATCGATGAATGCGATCATCGACTTACATCTCTGAATTTTACTTCTTACGAAGGTGGTTTTAAATATATATAAATATGAAACATTTAAATATTGCATATTGCACTCACAATACTAGATTATTAATATGCAATGCGCATACAATATACACCAATAATATAAGTAGAAGAGAAAAACTACTCGAAAGTACCGTCCTTCCTCTGTTTTTCTTTTAATTCAGTTAATTCATACCTGTATCGACAGAAGTCCCCTGTTCATCTCTTTTTAGAGCTCAAAATTGCTCAACCTGACCTAATTTTTTTAAACTGCATAAATTATCGGCGAAAATAGATTAAATTCATTTTCCAATTGATTAGATACGTTCGATATTTAGACTGAAATTCGCTACGCTCGAACAAACGGCCAAAATTTTCCTATCTTCGATCGCAACTTATAAATCTTAACGAAAATATTCGAAGTTTATCGATTTTAATAGAGAGATTTAGGCCGCTTTATGCAAAAACTTGCAAACTCGAATGCAAAACGTTCAACATATTCGAACAATTGACGAATAAAAACTATCTGAAAGCTTTGCCGATCGCATTTAAAAAATCTTCTCACTCTTGTTTCATTTGAGATATTATTATATCGAATATTTAAGATTATATAGAACTCAAAAGAACTGAAAAAAACTCAAAGATTACAATTATAATAAAATTATTATATTACTTACTTTCAGCTGATTTTGTAATTTGCTCAGCTTCGAAAATTTTATCTTTTTGTTTCGATAATTCACGTATTACTTCATCCATTTTTAATTTAATCTCTTCACGTTCGGTGGCCGTTTTCGATTTTTTAGTTTTATCTTCCAATACTCGTACAATTTCCACCGTTTCTTCTTGCCACATTTGAACCTAGAACTCATTTTTTTAATAGTTCTATTTCTTTTCCACCTTTACAATTTATTAAAGGGTAGCATTTATCGTTGTTAATGATTATAAACCAATTTATAGATGTTATATTGAAATGTTTATGTATAGCTGCGTATAGATGTGCAAACGTCTAATTCTGGATGCAAAAAATCTATAGTACAAATCTTATGGACCGATACCGCATAGGATTATAGAAAACCATGCTTTATATTAAAAAAAAAAAATATATATATATATATATATATATATATAATAGAAAACCATGCTATATATACCATGCTATACTATAGAAAACCATGCTATATATACCATGCTATAAATGAATAAATAAATAAATAAATATATATATATATATATATATATATATATATATATATATATATATATATATATATATATATATATATAATGGTTTTCCATAAGTCCTGTGCAATATCGGTCTATAAGATTTGTACTATAGATTTTTAGCATCCAGAATTAGTATCACAAAGTCGGATTAATATCTGCCCTTTATCACATGCACTTTCTAAGATACAGTTGTTGAATTATTGAATCAATGTACTAAGTAATAGCACTCTTAGTCATGAGGCTATGAAACATTATATTTGAGGCATTGCTTTCCAAAGTATTTCTTTAAAAAGAACGTACCATAAAACTACCAATAAAATCCTCCAAATCTGTAGAACAACACTACGAAAAAGGTATTGGAGAGGTTTTTTTCAATGATCTTGCAAAAAACAACCAACGTAATATATATAAGATACATAAAAAGAACTTCCTTTTGAGTTTTATGATAGGAAGGGAACTACTGATGGAAAAAATTAAGACATTCCTTTGCAAAAAATAAAGGGGTGAAGGTAGGAAGTAATATGGTGATACCTCTTCGACGATCCGAACAACTTTCTGTTCATGAACACGATTATCTTGCCATCGTTGCCAATGCTCATTCACTGAGGAGAATCTTTGTTCATGTTCTTTCAACATACTATGTACTGAATCGATTGCTGCATCATAACGTAAATCCGTATCTGATGCCGCAACATTTTTCACCGACGACACAAATTTCTCACCTTTAAATAATCGTCTTTCAATTTACACATCGAATAAACGTTTTCATTATGAAACATAGGTAATTATGTTTTGCTCCAAAGATTCCCAGGTTATAGTTTAAACGCTATTATTGGTTGTTTTATTGCTCGCAAGGTTCCCAGGCAGGTAAGTTTTGTTCCCAAATTGGTAAGTATTCCTAAAATATGCAAGTTTTATACATTTATTTATTGACGAAACGGAATTCATAAAAAACAACTGGTATTAATAGATGTTCGGACTCGGTTCTCTTGCAACTACCGAGGATTCACTAAGGTACAAAAGCAAGGAGAAGGTCTCATTTATAGGTTAGACTTCAAGAACACATAAATAAAATGTACAACAATCGCAATAGGGGTAATAAGAGAATATCCTGTGATTACTTAGTAATAAAAAGGTAATCCCTCATTATTTTTATTGTGACTTAATATTCTAACAAAAAAAAATTAAAAATTATTATTCTAATTTATAGAACTCATTGAAATTCAATAAATTTTGCAAAAATTTATAATATGCAAAATAAAATTCAAATAAAAATTTTTTAAAAGAAACTAATAGGGAAATTCGAATAAATTTACCTAAGGTAATCGTAAACGATTCATAGATCACATTTATAACGTCTGGTATTTTTTTGCAAAGAAATCTCTTTCAAAAGGCAATCGTTTTTCCTTTTTTGTTTTCCGTCCGATGATTTTGATGAAAATAAGAGAAAAATCACCTTGATGTCTTTCTTGTGTAAGTGTTTCTTGAATCATTCGAAATACTTCGGTCATTTGCGCCAAAAGTTTCTCATTTGAAAAATTACGACTCATACCAAGAAGCGAATCGAGACTCTCGAATGAACCTTCCAATTCTTTTGCAAATTTATGCACCTGAATTACCGTATTCTTTTGAAGAGAATGACCACTTAAAGTGAATTATCGTATTCTTTTAAAAGAATGATCTCTTGGATAGATCATCTCGCTGGAAAAAAAATTTTCAAACTGAGGAAAATTAAACAACAATTTCGAATATTTTAAAAATTCTACAAAATGCCTTACCTCTACAGTATCTAGGAAATTGGTTGCGAATGCGTTATAACTGTTTATATGAAAAAATGAAAGATATAGACTCCTTATCCTCCTCAACCCACTGATTATTGCATCCATATATATATATATACTGCCCTTTCAATTCATCGAAGGACAATTTTTCCAAGTCATCCGATAACCTTCAACTAATCAAATCAGATTCGATAACGGGAAGATATTTAGATGGTCAATCCTAGAACAAGTAATTCGTAATTAAAAAGTTAGAAAGTTAAATCGACTCACCTGTTGAAATGCATTTCCAATTCTGATACGCGATTCCAATAATTGTTTAAAATTCTCAAAACGTGATTGAAATTGATAAAGTTGTTTTCTATCTGCTTCCGGTAATTCATGTGCACGATTTAGAAGTGCGTTCATCTCCGATTCTTTATTCTAAAAACTTTCTTTCTTCATCTCTTTTTTTTTTTTATTTCATCGAATTTAGAAATAATTTAGAAATATTTTAACGATTTTTTCAAATAGTAAAAGTCGTGTCCATATTATTTGATCACTCATTAACCCATAAGTAAGAGGGAAACGAAACAACAATTTCCTTCTTAATAGTAAGTATATCCGGAGTGAATACGAATGCACTATTTTAAATGTTAAATAAAATAGAAAGAAAAACCAACTCTATTCCCGACAAAATTATAATAAAATATAGTCTTTCGAGTAGTATCTAGTGTCGGCTTGTTTGATTGCTGAATTGAGAGGTTAAACTCGGCGGGCATTTAGAAAATTCTAAATCTGAATTGACGAATCTGAAGTTGTTCACTTCCACTCGCAAAGTTTCACATTAAAAGGCGATTCGACTTTTACTTCATAACTTCCAACATGACTCAACCTGCTTCTAAGAGGTCATATACCTTTACGAATGGAGGTCAAGCAATTTCAAATTCTCTGACCTTTATTTAAAAATGCAAAATGTTCGATTATTCAATAGTATTTCGGCATTAGAAGCCAGTGGTGGAACAATCGAACACTAGAGGTTGTTGAGCTGTGATGTACCTATTGCATTTGTCGCCACGTATATGAGGGAAGGTTATTGCAGTAAAGCACAGCCATCTATAGATAGTGGTGCTTCGTACAGATCACACGTAGGAAGCATGGCTATCCACGCGTAACACAAATATGATAGGTACTATCCGTAGATGTTAATTAATACTCCGTAACAGATTTTCGTACAAATACAAGTATAGGTAAGGAGTAAAAATACAGAAAAGAAATGTCAAACACCACTCTTTTGATTTTCATGTTTTTAAAATTTCGGCTCATTAATCATTATCTGTTTGTTGGGTAAGATGCGACATCCTTATTCATCGATTTTGCATGACGTTGAAAAACGCTTCTCTTCTACTTTCAAAAATTTTTCTTTCACCTTCGATAGAAACTTCTGAGGTTTTTTTTTGAACACAGTCTTAGTTAAGCTCCTCATCTATTTTTTTTTTTTGTTCATGAATTCACCTAGTCGGCTTTTGATATAGTCTTCATCTAGTTCGCCATCCAAAGAATGCCTCAATAACCCACCGCTAAGAAGAAAAATTACTTTTTTAAAAATAAAAGATAAAAGTTTTGCAAGAGCAAATTCGGAGCCCGATCCCCCTCCTCGCTCCCCAATCCCCCACCCTCTACTCTTACTGCCTCCCTCTTACTAGAGAAATACTAGCAGTTAGAAGTGCTCCCTTTACAAGTATAGAAATCTAATAAAATCGAATAGTCAGCGCAAAAACAAACATGAATTTGCTTGAATTATATTTACAAATAACAATAGAACGTAAATCAACACATAATTAATTGAAATATTTTATGAAAAATATTCCACTTATGCAAATTTTTCTCGCATAAAACTTACGATAACTTCACTGGTGAAATTTTTATGCAGTGTATAAAATTCGTTCGCTTCGATAAGATTACTTCCCATTCGACCATGTGAGGCAAGAAACGGTTCCGCAATATCAATTAGCCATGATTCTAGACGATGCAACTGAAATTTCAATTCATTTCTATAACGATCGTTGAAATTCATTAGAGAAATTACTACTGTCTATATATTTTTCAAAATCAAAAGAATAAAATCTATTAAATCTTTATAATTCCTGCGAGATCATAACTGATGAATATTTAAAATCAATAAATCGATAAACATCGTAAGTAAAAATGCAACAAATTTTGCAATGCAATGCAATGTAATGCGAAAAAACGTATGTAAATTTAAGAATGGATTAGATCTCATTACTATGAATATAATGTTTTAGCGAAGCAAAATAACTACTCAGAGGGCATAATAGAGAAAATAATAGCTTTTTGAGAAATTAAATGAAATGACTTACAATTTCCTTCAAATAATTGAATTATAATTTGAAACTTTAAAACTTTTGAATAAAAATTTCTAAACCTTATTGAACATGAGATAATTCCTTTCAATTGTCAAAGATTACATTCTAAGACGAATTATAAAATGTAAGTGAACGATTCCATATGGGCGGAGAATAGGGGTTTTATGAAATGCGGTAAAAATATATGAATGAGGCATCACACAATTCTGAGGCCATTAGTTGGTGAATATAAAGGATTAATTGTCAAAGATTACACTAGGTCAAAGATTACATTCTAAAGCCAATTCATAAAATATAGCTGAACGATTCCTTATGGGCGGGGAATAGGGGTTTTATGAAATGCGGTAAAAATATATGAATGAGGCATCACACAATTCTGAGGCCATTAGTTGGTGAATATAAAGGATTAATTGTCAAAGATTACACTAGGTCAAAGATTACATTCTAAAGCCAATTCATAAAATATAGCTGAACGATTCCTTATGGGCGGGGAATAGGGGTTTTATGAAATGCGGTAAAAATATATGAATGAGGCATCACACAATTCTGAGGCCATTAGTTGGTGAATATAAAGGATTAATTGTCAAAGATTACACTAGGTCAAAGATTACATTCTAAAGCCAATTCATACAATATAGCTGAACGATTCCTTATGGGCGGGGAATAGGGGTTTTATGAAATGCGGTAAAAATATATGAATGAGGCATCACACAATTCTGAGGCCATTAGTTGTAGAATATAAACGATTTGAAAGTATTTTGAGTTAATTTATTTTTACAATATTTGAAACCAAAAGAATAACAAAAATTGGAACGTATCTGATAATTTTCAAATATAATGCATACAGAAAAACGCATAGAAGGTTGAAAAAATAAAGTGAAAAAAAAAACAGCTAAAGTAATATGAACATATCCTCAATTATCTCTTCTTTGTTTAGAATTTTCCGCCTCCTCTTTGATTTTTCTCTAAATATGATCTATGTCAATTGCAAAAGGAAGCAACAAACAACCACTTAAAAATTAACATTCCTATGTAAAAGAAACCTACAAAATAAATATTTTATACTGCGTTTCAAAATAAATTCTCAAAAATTTAATTTTTTTTTTATTCCTAAAGATTTTCGCACATCGTTTAAACTTACTGATGGAGCACTTTTCAAAAAAAAAAGAAAAGCAACAAAAACGAATCAAAATATCAATAATTAATAAAAATTTGATCTTGCATTCTTCGTGTAATCTTCATTTCATCGTTTATTCAAATAAATCTGACAATTAAGTGATTTGTGATGATTCGATAAGTTAGAGGATGATCGAATAAATAAATTTGCACAAATTTTTTAATGAATAGGATTACCTCTTGCATAAATTGATCACTAGCCATATGAATACGTTCTTCAGCGAGTCGTTCGATTTGTTTGAGCTTCTGCTCGAGCTCACTTACAAGTCTTGAGACACTCGAATCGAGATGCACTATCGAACGTCCTTCATCGATGAGTACCTGGGCTTTTTGACGCGCCAATGGAGCTAATTCACCAGCCATTGCCGCATTTGCGTTAAGCATATCGGTCTCCATTGCGTTCAGTTGATTTAGCATCTGTTAATAAATCCACTCATCACTATTTATGAATTAATGCAGTAAGTGGAATTTTCAATAATAATTTTAGATAGCTTAGGTAACCTATAATGCTGCGAACATTTGTGATTTTTTCTTTCTCTCCTTTTTTTTTTGAAATATGTATGAGTAATGTAATGCTTCCTAATAAATAAAAAAAACTGTGATCTTATGGTTTTTCCTCATTAATTTTTTTTTCATTTTCAATTGTTTCACATGACGATCGAAAATGAATAATATATAGATATTGCATAAAAAAATTTCTGCATGAGGAAACATTCTTTTTTAGTTTTAGTCAACAATAAAAATATGCTTGAACAAGATAAAGTAACAATTGCCATATATTATCCGGCATGTGTTAATTTCCATATAGATGCTAATCTCTTCAACGAGAAATAAATACATAAATAGCAAAGAAAATAATTTAGATAAAAATTGCTCATTGTGTTATGAAAGTGTGAATTTTAATTGAAAATATTAAAACTATTTCATCTGGCGTGCTTTTTTCACTTCATAACAATTCGCTGCACGAAAATCATCATTTGTAAATTACGATGAGTTATTCTTTCATGGATTCTGAAGCAAATATATAATTGAAAAGCGTCAAAAGCTCGAGCTCAAGCTACCGAATTAGCTGATGCGATGAAGTGTCGAACTCGCTCGAGATCAGCGTTACGAGATTCGATTTCTCGAATAAAGTTCTCGATATTATTATGTAATTCTGCTGCACGACCAGCAAGATTTGCATTCATCTCATCTCGTCCTAGTTCATGCATCAATTTCTCGAGTTCGGAGCGCTCTTGCTGAAAGTGGATCAATAAATGGGAAAGCACATTAAGATAGATAGCACGATATGCGTTTTCATATTTACTTCATCTAGCCAATAGGCTTCATGAATCGAACAAATCATAAAATATGCGCAATAATGCACATATGAAGAGAATGGTCAAAAAAGAATGTAAGACTCGAGCACTGTGGTACTACAATGATTAATGCTTGTAGGCGGAATTATCATAAAAAGCTTTTTAGGCGTAAAAAATGGAGAAAAAATTTTACAGGAAGATTTTTGAAAATGATTTTTTTCTATTTGCCTATTTTATTATTTATTTTAAAACAGGAAGAAATTCTGTCAATTACTTCAACAAATTAGTAAGAAATAGGAAAAGGTGTATGACTATTTACGCAACTGGGCCTTTATTGGCCAAGTTACGAAGCCTAGAGTCTCTATGGCTTGTGCTATTGCGTTCTTGCCGAGCTTATTGCCAAGTTTATAAACACGAATAGTCGAGCTTACAAGTGCTTGTTGCATAAGCGAATTTGTGTCGTAACCAGCTTTCAGTTGAATCTTTGCATCTTTTAGCCATTTCTCGATGTCGTCGATTCGTGCAACGAATGCTCCAGTTTCTTCGATTTGAGCATCAAGCTTAATACGTTCATTTTTCCATGATTCCTCTATTTGCTCCCATTCAACAGCCATCTGAAAGTTTAACTTACTCATTAACTTGGCATAATTAATATCTCGGCGATTATATAGTTGAAGTAAATGAGAAAATATAACGAATTTATCTATAAAACGATAAAAATAATCGATTATTTTTAATAAAATTTTAATACTTTAGCATAGGTGAAAAGCGCTATTATTAGCTAGATAATAACTAAAATTACAGCAGCAATACATAATTCAAACAATAGAAACTTATTACTAAATATTTTTGTACATTTTTCCATTTATCCCGACTCACCGAAAAATCTCTCCAATTCAATAGTGCGAGAAATTATAATAATTCCTAGTTGTCTGTCAATTTGAGGATCAATTTATAGACGAATCCAGATAGAGGACGGAGGGGAGGGGGTGGTGGATGGAGAGAGACGGTATTTCTTCAAATTCTCTCATAATTAGTGAAATTTTCCCTCATAAATATTGATTCTTAGTTTATGTGCTATCAACGAGTTAGTGAATCCATTGAACGCGCTACATTTTTTACCGACAAGCGCCATAGCAATTGTTAAGCTCAGTGAATGAATGTTTTATTTCTTCTTTTTTTTTTCTGTCTGTCATGCAACGTATAGTAGATACAAAGAAATATGTTGGAATAATAGAGTGGAGTTGTCATCAGCTCCGGAGTTGATAGGTGTTGATGAGCCGCACAAACAGAACTTAAAAAAATATTGTTTTCAAGAAATATTTTAAAAATTTGGTCAGCTTTACAGTAATATCATTCATTGCTCATCCATATTTCTGCATAGGTATAAAATAAACATGACAAATATTACTAATAATATTAAATAATACAATATTTCTTTAATCTCCGCTTTTATCGAATTTGATTGCATTCATTATTTCATCGCTAATGCAGTTTAAATCTTTTTTCATACCACTTATCTCATGAATGCTTTCAATATTGTAATATATATATATATATATATATATATATATATATATATATATATATATAATAAAGTTAATAGAAAACATACTTTAAGCATGGTTTTTTCGATAAGAAGACAAGCATCAGCTGTTTCCTGAACTTGTTCCACATTGTCAGTCATCGCTCCCAGAACACGGATCTGCGAGATTATATCTGCACCGCTATCGACTGCTGCTGCAGTTACACCAATAAGCTCTGAAAAATATTTCAACTTTTATATGCAACCGTAAAATTCTTTTATAAGCCTTCTAATTCTAATGAAGATAATAAAGAGAGAATTTTAATTGATGCGTGCCACAAAAAAAAAAGGTAAAAAACAATTCCCAAAAATATTGCTCTACGACGATTAGTTGTGAATATCCTTTGCTCACATCTTTGTGGTTATGTACACGCTGACGCTCAAAGATTAAATTTCACTCTATATCTGACTAGAGAATATCAGATCAGCCCCCTCTTTCTTTCTCTTAATTCTACATATTTCTAGGTAGTTTTTTCCTAACCGATTATTCTTTAATGGAATAAAAAATTTAAAATAAAATCGAGCAATAATTTATAAAATTGTTTTATAAATTCAAAAAAAAGCGATTATTATAAAAATTTGATTGCATAAAGAATCGAAGAAAATTAAATATAAACCATTAACATCGAGTTGAGTTTGTCTCATCAAATTATTTCTATCAATTCCACTCATTGTATTCATCGATGATCGTAATGCACTTTTAATACGTGAGGCAAGCTGCAAAAAAAGAACGATACTAACATAAATAATAAAAAATTTTTAAATGCTCAAAAATTTGAGCATTTTAAATAAAATATTCAACTAAAAAAATTACAAATTAATAAACAATAAACTATTTTATAATAAAATAATTCTTACATTCATTTCTAAGTTCAACAATCATGAGATAAATAAGTAATAATATCCTCTATAGTGGAATAATTATATATTTATAATAAAAAAAAATCAAAAACTTATTTCAATAAATAAATAATCTATCAAATAGCACTTTACATAAATATTATTCCATGATATAGGATATTTCTAGGAGAACCATTACTGAGTTTTTTTTAATCCATTATAAGCTCTTCGTCGATTTCATTACTCTAAAGAATTTAGGTGTCAAGTATTGCGCTAATATCAAGAAAACGACGAGCATCAATTCCACTATATCAAGCGTAATATTTTAATTACTCACTATTATTTAAAGTATTGTCATACCTTACTTTATGTGCTAATAATCTAATTCCGACAGAAACTACCGAAAGATAAAGTATGTAAAAATAAGGATTTGCTGGGATATATTTAGCTGGGATATTATAGTTAGCAACACTTTAAACTTCTCTATCAGTAGCAATGCTCATTGATTCGCATTTCTTCAACGCTATTCCAATATTTCAGTTTAAAATTGAATTGTATTTTAATGCATTATGTAATAATAAAGCAACGAACCCGTTCATGTTGTTGAGCATATTCATAGAATTTGAGAGCCTCTTTAAGAAGATAGCCTCTCATTTGAAGTTGACGATTGAGTTCTTTCCAAGCTGAGCCAAGACTTTCGGCCATCGCTTCATAAACTAATACATCAGGTTCTTGTTGTTGTGTGACTAGATTATCTGCTCTTGCAAGAAGCTCTTCCACTTGATCCTCTTTGCTCTATAATTATTCAATAAAAAATCACTATAATAAAAAGAATAAAAAATGGATGAAAAGGATACAAGAATGGACTTTAAAAGATGAATGAAAGGGAACGAGCGTTAATTTTAGTCATCCGATGAGTAAAATTGCAACAATCATTTCAATTTATTATAGCTCCCAACATATAAGCTCCTCGTCTCCCTTTTCAACCCTTACAGCCCCCTCCCTATCTAACCAACATCAAGCCTCATGATAGGTGAGTGGAGACTGGCCATTCGTAGAATGACGGTAGAAATTTTAGCATCAGTGAAATTGGTGAAATATTACAATCGAAATTTAGAATCTATTGACATTAAGCATCATATATTTCATATTAAAGCAATACCCTGAGTCTGCGCATGAGATCCTCATGAATATTGAGTAGATTTGCCGCCTGTTCGGCATTCTCACCCACATCGAGCATTCGTGGACGCATTTCATCGATTCGTAGCGATACATAACCGATACTCTAAAATAGATGTAAAAAATGAACTCCGATCCTAAAATATGTGACTGATGTGATGGCCATCGATTGATCATACAGTAGCCATCGCGGTTAACATATAAAATACAATCGCAATTTATTTATATATCGTTGAAAATTTTCTTGATGAGTTGTTCACTAATAGCTTGAAGCATTTTAAGCATGTAAGAATTGATGAGTTTATATTTAAATGATACCGACTTTGATCTATTATGACTTCCCCTTTATTCTTACCTGAATTTTATATCTCTATCAGTCTTTAATTTGTTCATTAAAATAAAAATTAAATAAGAGCAAGCATAGAGTAAGTTTTATTAAAACTATTGCCGGAAGCTGTTAAGAACGACGATAATTTATATACACACACAAATTTAATTGTCTGATAGCCGACTGCACAAACCTTGCCAACACAAATTAAGTATGCAAACAAGTAGACAAATGGATAGATGGATGGACTGACATCAGCAATTGCTACTTTGACTTGTCTTTCAAATACATTGAAATGACAAAAAAAACGCGCAGGGACCTTTTATTTACCTAGATGCCTACAACGGTTGGGTCGGGGCCTTATTAGGTCTTTGCTGATCTTATAAGATGTGAAGAATTTCTGCTGCTATTATCGGCAAAGATATAGGCTCAATCCATTGGATTCTAGTATGACCTCAGGAAAAAAAAACTGCCTCTATTTCCGCCATAATACTTTGCTTGAGTTTGTGCCGCTTGACGATTCGATCATTCTGCCCTTCTATCTCTCTCCCTCCCTCTCTCTCTTTCTCTCTCTCTCTCTCCCTCTCTCCCAAAAAAGCACGGATTTCGAAAATCAAAAGATTCAGATTCTTCTTATATATCTAATAGCCAGTTCAAAATCTATGAAGAAATGCAATACTCTATTCGACTAAAACCGAATTAATACAGCACAAACTACAAGATTTATGCAAAGACAAGCCTCCTATGCTTCAACTATAGAATTTTCGATCAAAGGCTGCCAACTTGAACGTGAACATAACGAAAAATCAATCATTTATTTAATTTATTATTATTGAATCCTCTCGTGTTTATGATATTTCATGATAGTTGCCATAAATGTATGTCAATTGTTTAAATTCAATACGAGTCACTTTTTTTTGGTTATTCGCGGATTACACTTTTTATTCTACCGAATTATTCATCAAACTGATATGCAAATTTAGCCCATAATTCATCTAAACATCACCGAAATTTATTAACGATTTCGAGGCTAATACAACATTGCTTTTTAAATATAAATAAATAGCAGAATAAACTATTATATGCAAACATTCATGATGCAGTAAATTTGAATATGAGTGAAGAGAAAATTTTCTCTTTGAAAAATAACAATTCATGTGATCTTAAATTTAACTATTACTTACAAGTATGATTTATTAGTAATTTAGCATATTCATAAGATACTCGGTGATTATAAATTACAATTGCTGTTAAGTGAATTTAAAAATTCAAAAAAAAAAACACAGAGGCATACACTCTAAGCATTGTGTAGGTGTAGTGGGTGTATAGAAGACGAAAATAGATGGCACAATTTTATTGGTTGAGCCCACTCACAACAGCTTCTCTTTCATCGCTTTGCTTAGTTCAGCTTATCATCGTATCTATATGCTCGCTTTCTTTCTCTTCTTTATATAAGAAAATATAAAAATTTATGCTAAAAAAGTTGAAACTGTAGAACAGACAGACGCATACATACACATACATACATACAGACATAACGTCATTATAATATCGTTTTTGTAAAAAACGCAAAAGCGCATAAAACACACAAAAATATAAACCATATACGTACTTCTTCGCGATTTTGGCAAATCGCGAAGAGCCTTTTGCATTCGAGATCTCTATCAATAAAAGTTGGATGACTAATTAAGCTTTATCTCTATAAAACTCGTAACGCTTTTTACTTGAATTGCTCACCTAATGCGTATTAATCGGTAAATCTTCGATGGTCTCCAGTTAAGGTGCTTTCAACAGGAGTCTGTAATATTAGAAATTTCAAAAAAATATAATCTCTAACCAGTGTAATAAAATAACTGAGTGAGAGAGAAGAAATACCGACAAAAGAATCTACTCAAAAAATATTGTGAACAATAAATAATAATAACTAATAACGAAAAATGAAACATTAATTGAGTCTAATTGAATCTAAAAAATATTTAATTTCAATAACATTTCGCTATTCCATTATATTGATTCCAAAATTTATGCAAATTTTTTTCTGAGCATATAAGTGTTTAGCGCTTCTTTTTTTTTAAATGACTTCATGGATTAAGCTGAAAGTTAACTATGGTCATCGGATGATTTAAACTAAATCAACCATATTTCATAACTTTAACTTTAATTGCAGTTGCTCACCGTTTGAACCAACATAATAAACATCACCTATATATATGCGCGCATAAATGCATGCCTCGCTATTTCGCATATTGCAAACGCAGATTTGCAATTTGCACATTTGCAAAAGTTTACACGAATCATCTTACTGATAAAAATGAATCTATCAGTGTTATCAGTAGAGAAGCGATCGATCATATAAATTTCATTGTATATGATTAAGAGAGCACTTAAAATTTACTCAAATCTGCAAATTAATCGCAATTCTAGTCGAATTTTTATCACTTTCTATCATAAAAGACAACGAATATTTATACCAAAAATGATTCATTTACTCTTTCTTTCATTGGGTTTTTTTCATTATTTACTGATGCATTTATCCAATGCACTACACAGATCATGCGCTTTCAATTCGCTTATCACTTGTCGTTTCCATTAATTTATTTATCACTTTCATTTATTTATTATTTATTTATTCATTAAAATATACCTCAGTTACTTTGTCTAATTAACTATATATTCAATACAAGTCATAACTAACTGTCGTATAAAAAATCCTCAAGGGAAGATGTATACATCCTTCCAATTACATCCGTGTAAAGCTCGATCAATTAAAGTTTTCAAGTTTTATAGATATATAAAACTCGCGCGTATCAGCATTTCCGAATTTAGAGCGCACTTAACTAAAATACACCATTAGAATAATTTAGAAGAGATAAAATTTAGATGAAGAGAGATCAAATTGCAATATTGTGACAAGCAGTCGAAAATTTGAGAGATATAGACATCGCACAAAATTCTTCAGGGAAATGCAAGAAATCTAAACATCGCATTCGAAGAAGAAAGAAGGGATGAGGAAGAGGAAGGATGGAATAGAGAGAGGATAAGCGAGAAAAAACTGAAGATTAAAATCTCAAAATATTAGGCCTGGAAAAAAGTGGAAAATTTTCAAAGAAAAAAGTGAAACCGATCAAACGAAAACGAAGTGATGATCGATTTTGAAAGATTATTACAAAATAATTGCGCTAGAAATTTTTCCTAATTCGTTCATTTAAATTAATAAAAATTATGAAATTCAATTAGGTTTTCATCTTATAGATGATTTAAAAAATAGCAATTTGCATAAAAGTGGAAAAAATTTTTTTTCAGGTTAGTGAAAAATTCCCATCGTCATATTGATTTCGATCACCACTGTTTTTTGTATTTCCATCTACCGAATGAATAAATATGATCGCAATGACCACATTTATTCACTAAAACTATAACTAGAACTCAATTATTATGTTTCTTCACTCATAATTTCCACCTTATAAATTGCTCCTTGAATCTAAGTCAATTTTAAAAGGATGTTACCTGTGTCAATGCCCCCCCCCCCCTCTCTTCCCCCCAACTCCTTCCTCTTGGAACACTAGCTCCCACCCTCGCAAATATAGGCTTTTCCATGCGATTACGATAGAATCGTTTGTTTGTTTGTTTGTTTGTTTGTTTGTTTGTTTGTTTGTTTCTCATTCTATACAAGTAATACTCCGAATATTTTCCAGTTCATAAGATAGGAAAGTGAAATAACCCATAGAGTTGTAAAAAGAGAAATGGAAAAGTGAAATAGTATGCTCTCGTCTGAAGAGTGACCAAAAATTGATGAAAAAGTGCATGATGTAATAATAGACATGAAAGAGAATTCAAAAAATCGTCCGATATTAAATTTTCCTAAATATTTATAAGTAAATTTGACATTAAAATATGCGCAATAAATCCATAACACTAGATTTTAGTGATGGCGTCCAATATTTTTGTAAAAGGGGGATTTTCGAAGAACCAGAGGATTTCTCACCGATTGCTCAATTCTTAATTAAATCTCATAACTAGCAAAAAAAGGAGCCACAACTTTTACTAAGAACTAAGATAAAAAGTAAATCTTTCAATGTTTTTCATAAATTCTTGATAATTTGCATAGAAAATTTCACCTGTGGAAGTTATTTTCAACTTCAATGAGCTAATTTTGCTAAACTTTTCGTTGTTGAGAGAAAAAAAAAATGCACATTAATAAACTTCTGATAGAAATTTCCGGAAATAACGTAAATGCTCCAGCATTTCTTCACTTTAACCTTTAACCCCATCGTACTCATTTCATCTTCACTCAAAATAGAAAAAAAAAATTTACTAATAGCATTATCGTTGTGAATTTTCGCAAAACGTTTCAAAATATTTTTTTTCCATCCTTTTTCTCATAAAAATTTACCTTCATAGAAAAAAGTTTAAAAACCTTCGTAGAAAAAAGTTTAAATACTTAAAGTAGGCTCAAGTTTTGGGAATATTTCCGCTTATTTAATTCAATTTAAAATATTATTTTCGGCACGTAAACAATAGTTAGCGCAATATTCATCGAGATCACAAATTATCCACCGGAAATCACTCGACGCCTAATGTATAGTTGCAAAACCATATGAATCGGATCGGCCATACGTTCTCTTTCATTTTCATTTTCTCTGTCTCTCTCCATTCCTTCTTCTATTTCTGTATTGCGAGCAGTATTACAGCATCTTAATGAATGTGCTAGGCATCCGTTTTAATATCGGACCCATCCATTAGCGAGTATAAAACATTTGGTCACTGAATTATGCGCGATATCCGTACCATCTAACAATCCCTTTGGCTAACCGATCTGGTTTATATCACATCTAAACACCAGCCAACTTTGGAATATGGCCCCGTAGACGAGAGGTCACCTCGCTACCTATGATCGCTCGTTTATGCAGGCATAAGTTTACGCGAGAGGTGGTTGTAAGACGTTATAAAGTTATGCAGTTCGTGATGAAACTTTTTTGAAACATGAAATTAAAATACAAAAATAAGTGATACGAAAGATTTAGCTAGATAAATTAAACTTTCAAACAACATGAGTATAGCGCTCAAACTTCTATAATTTTTAATCAATTGTCATATAATATTACATTGTCCTCTCCAAAATAATGATAGAAGGACCATTATTAAATAATTAGCATAACTATCAACAATTACTTGTTTTCGATTTTTTTTTAAATTTTCAGAAGTCATTTAATGAAATCATTTTAAAAGAAATGAAATCAAAAAAAAAGTAAATAAATAAATAAAAAACAGACAAGCAAAAAAATTAAAAATTATGGTATTCTTTTTTTTAATATTCTCGTTGCAAACTTCTATTAAAAAAATTCATTACTATGACATTGTATCTGTGTCTATTCAGGTAATATGTATTTGTCTATTCGCTACAATTCATAGAAATTATAGAAGTTAAAGTGATGAAGTATAGAAAATATAATTCAAGCCTCAAAAAAAAAATTGTAATGTTGAATTTTTTCTCGAATTAGGAAAAAATTGATGAGGCATTATTTCACGTTACCTAAATAAAAAAAAAATATGCAGATGGAGAGTATTTGAATAAGGATCTTCTAATGCTAATTTGTCTTAAAAATTATAAGCTATATACATAGATGGTGAACGGAAATAGTAAAATTTTTTGCAGAAGAAAGCATTTTGGGTGTGAACATTATAAAGTGAATTTGGTAGGTTTAATAAATAAGTACAACTGCAAACAGCACAAATCGTGCCAGTCTTCCTGATGTGTTTTCCTACTTCTTTTGCATATGTTTCTGAGAGGCTCATTTAATAAGTTCATCTATAAAATGTACCTAATCTAGCAAACTCTAGATAGATTTTAGTCTGGATAAAAGCGACAGGAAATTTTAGACATTCGCAAAAATTTCAGTTGATGTGTTTTCCTAAAAAATCGACCGACCGAAATTTGATGACCTGAAGAATTGAATAATAGATTTTAACGATATCTTTAAATAGTAATAACATTAGCAGAAAATATTCATCCAGAGCAAACCCAGGCAGATGTTCACACTACTAAGAAAATAATGTTCATCGAATTTTATTGCCACAATTTCTATGCTTTTGCTAGTTGGAACCAACAGACCGACAGACGCAGACAAACAAAGACACTCAGGGCATACACAGACATGAAATCACCAGATTACGTTTTTGCAGTATTCTGAACAAGCACAAAAAAAACAAGGAAGGAAAATTGACCCTGATGGGCAATGCAAGAAGATGACAAGTAACAATGTAAACATGTGGATGTGTACCATCGACTCTTCAACTAAACAAAAAACTAGCACTTGACATAGAAAAACAACACTTGCCTAAACTATTGGTCGATTGTTTCGAATTTCTCTACGACATTTATTACAGGTATAATACAGGTAATAAATGCATCGTATTTCCTTATTCATAAGTAATCCCTCTAGAAGTTCACTACTCCTTTAGATTAGATGTTCGCTTTGGAAGATGCGAACGCTAGAAGCATCCATCTTAGCCTTTCAGTTGCAATAGAACGCGCCGCTTAGAATTGGCACTATCCGAGCTTGTTATATGAATTATTGACAAGTTCAGCTTGAAAAGCTTGATAAGCTCAACTTGGAAAGATGCTATCGAATTTATGAAAGAAATTAAGAGCAAAAGAATAAAATCCCACCTTAAATATTTCATTCACTAATTTTTTTTCAAAAATATATTCCACTTTCGTTCTATCTTTTTTTAAAATATATTTCTTGGTTTTCAGAACAACATATTCTCCACCCCCCTTTGGCCCCGCTCCCCGCCGAATAAAAGCCATTTTGAAAAGTTGCTGACATTGTAATCCCTGAGGCTAATAAATAGGAAAAACGATATATATATATATATATATATATATATATATATATATATATGCAGCTTTTAAATTCAAAAGTATCGTCGAAAGCATAAAACACATTCAAAAAAATATAAAATATTTTCGGAAGCTAAAAGGAATAAAGTAAGCTTCTTCGCTTGAGAACTTTCTACTCTATTTTCTTTTCACCTTTCCACGTGTACGAAGGTGACATTTACATAACATATGTTGAAGAATACTTCATACTGGATTCACAAATATATGGCTATATATTACAAATGTGTTCTTATTTATGTGAAGAAATGAAAAAAGAAAATCAAGTAAACGCAGGTAGAGATAAAAGTAGTAATTATTTTAATTATTTAATTAAGATCTCTAGTAGTAGTATTAATAAATCAACTAGGTGCTTAATATAAAACAAGTTTATTAGGAAGATATACGCTGTGTAATTTCGAAGAATAAAAGAAAATAACGTATAAATTTTTGGAAGAAAAGAGATTATATTAGACAACTTATTGTGAATATTCAATTGCTAGCAAATAACGAAACGCATAAATTATCGTAATGCTTATCGCATAGACCCTATTAGATATTTAGAAAATCGAAATTCATCGTCCTCTATAAACAAATAAAACGTAGAATTCGAACTGCGTTCAACGAAAGAACACGAAAGACGACTGCACTACGAAACAGCTCCAACGCACAATAAACGACTTCGGAGTTGATTACAGCTATATAAAGTCTAACAGCGATACTACAATCTTTGTCCTCTGTAGATCATCAAAAAGCGAAAAAAAAACGTTCATAAAGTCGGCGAATAATTCGATAGTTGTGAGCATTTCTGCTAAAGTTGATCAAAATTTTTACGCAAAGAATTTTATTCTACGTTGTAGATTATACCCACTGAATTGTAGATCATACCCATTGAATTGTAGATCATACCTACTGGATATCTTATTCATTCTTAATGCTTCTCCAAATTGAAATTATCAAATATGTCAAAAATACACATATACATAAATTAGCATAGATATAAGGACTCTACGAAAAAGCTGATAGATGCAAATTTGCAAATGAACACATAAATTGAACGAAATTATTATAGAATATTTTTTTTTACTTTATTCCAATAAAATGTTAAGAAGATCAGCAAATTTGCATATATCTTGCCATTGAACATGCCTAAATTTGCATATTTTTTTTGCATACTAGAAGCTCAATCACTTGCCCGTTCGAATATTTCACCTCGAAAATTATTAAGCTGCTTCAAACAGATGAAACGAATTAGAGAAGATTTAAAAGTGCATCGAAATGTCGGCTCTACATCCGCAACTTTAGAACTTCGTTATTTTTTAGGTTTCAGTTTCAGTTTTAATTCCACTTTCAGTCCCAATCCTAATTTTAGTTCTAGTTCCATTTCTTGAAAACTCTTCTTGAAGCAACCGCCGAAATAATGCACTCTAATAGAGTTGTGTTTTTTTCTCAACAAATATCATCCATTCGTTAAGTCATTCGCATGAGAAAAATAGCAATAAACAAAAAGTTCATAGGCATTAACCACCGCTGATTTTCCAATATGCAATTGCCTGAAAAATTGAACTGAAATTTTAAAAAAACGAATTCAGGATCAATTAATAATAAATCAAAAAATTTTCAATCCAACTTTACAATGTTAGAATCTTAGCGTTTTTAAAGTAGGTATTAGTTGCGGTTGCAGTTCTTAGACGTTTCTTTTCAATAAAATCTTGACCTTGTCCTTTGTAAATCAGATTTAAATCAGGTCTATCCTTGAAATCCTTGTAAATCTTGATCACTCAGATTAAAATAAAGAATAAAATTTATTTCGTCCTGGTAGCACAAAAAAAGTACCACAAGAAAGTTACCAGAAAAAAATTATACAAATACTATCTGTCAACTTTTTTTTTAAACAATTCACATTGTTTCATTGTATTTTATAATACGTATATAATTTTAAAAATTTACTATGAACGCGAAAAAATTTATGTATGTTATTTTTCATAAATAAGAGACCATTATTTTAGATATGTGGTTTTTATTCAATACAGTTGAATGAACCAGCAAGTAGCACATCTTCCCAATAAACGCATCGCAAAATGCTGTGGAATTCAATGATGTTTATTAATTCAAAAATTTGCATATAACTAGCAAAAGTTATTCAAATCGCAAGTTTCATCTCAAGCTTGGTAATCAAAAAGAAATTTCCTTTTTATTGGTTTTTTTCCGTTGAAATAATGGTTGGGAAATTATCGCAGAATAACCGTAATTATCATATATTTATATGTTAATATATCCATGAATTTATTGTTTTCCATTTAAATTTAAAAAATAAAAATTATTTAAAGAGTGTTGGATTCGATTTTATTATCGCTGTATATCTCTTCTATCAATATTGCAACCACAATAAATCCTAATTCGATCTAACATACAAAGGAAAATACGCACGATTTTATAGAGTGGCAAAAGAAATAGGCCACATATGTTCTCGTAATTCATCATAGAATGATTTATCAATAAAAAGCAGTATCGAAAAAAATTGGCTCAATAACATTTCGAGAAATTTTACATTGCCTACATTCACAGGCGCACCATCTATATTCGAGAAAAATTTTCTATTCGAAAAAAAAATTAAATGCGCAAATTTGGTGACTAACTAATTTTTTAATTCTCTATAATTATGAGTAGCTGTCTACGAAGAAGCAGAAAAAAGTGAATAAACGATTTCATTAAATATATGAATAAAATCTGCTAGTAATTAGAGAATTGTTCTTTTAATAAAATACTACATAAACACGTATGACGTCATATTTAAAATTGCATGACGTCATCGTTGTAAAGCATGTCGATGTATGAATTCATTTACTATTAAGAATTTTAGAGAAAATTTTTATTTTAGACTGCAGTAAGATTAGTTTTCTCCAAATAAACAGTACGCTTAAATATTGGAAGTTTAAAAATTCTATTAGATAGTTTTATTAGCAAATAAATGAAAAGAAAAACGAATTTATAGAATAGAAATAAAAACGATAAAATATTTAAAATTCGGTATACAACAAGAAGAAATGATCAAATTTTAGAACTCCGGCATGAAAAGGAACACCTTCACTCTTATCTGTTTATGATGCGTACATAAATAACTCACAAATAAGCGGATAATTCACATATCACATATCCCATCGGAAATAAGAATATTTAAACATATTTTAATAAAAATAACGACAATTAATTTGAATAAAAAGAAGGACGTTAAATAAAAATCGAACGATTTATATAACAAAAAGAAAATAACAACAATTAAAAGGAGTTAAGTAAATCTTCGATGTGAATCATAATAAAGCGGAAATAGCGAACACAAAATACTTCAAGGTGGATTGATAACCTTTAAAAGGGCGACGACGATGGTTGCTTTCTTTCCGGCACGTATCGCAATTGTACTAATTGTCGTTGTCGTTGGTCGTTCCATTGTGAGATAATAATAATGTAGGTGGATGTCTGTAGATATAGTCGTCGCCCGACAATCAACGCCTCACAACAGATACCGGCCACAAAGCAGCGGTCTTAACCGTCGGGTCGCTATTACACACACAGCTGCCGGCGGGCTGTTTCGTTGTTGAGGCCGCTATGATTGTGCTTTCTCGTTTAGCTAGCTAGCTAACCACTTCTACATACTAGTTGCTTTCTCTCATAGCTCTAAACTTACACCTCAACAAAAATCTTCATCTTTTACTTTTCACTCACTTCACACGAACAATATAGCTCAAGTTGCATTTCAAGCTCATCTCTCACAATGCCACTATTCGAGAATATATCCGTATATTCGATTCATCTATAATAATAGGACCAACTAAGTTAGAGACAACGATTGAACGACGAAATAAACAAGAGGGAAAGGAAATCAATAAATGAATATTCAAAAAAAGAGAGATTTTTAGAATTATATCAAAAATGGAAAAGGTGAAGCCTATCGTTTTCAATACAAACAAAAACATTGAGATTAATCGATCCAAATGAACAATTATCTTATAGTAATTGTGGATTTCAATCCTTTAATAAAGAATGCAGTCAATGTCAAATTACGGGAAGAAAATTTTTGAATAAAATAAATTTTCTGCAAGTGTAACTCTCGAATAGTTAATATTTTTTAGAATCACCTTATATAAATCTGAAAAGCAGAAAAAAATTCACAGCAATCCATAAAGTACTTCGCTTCTATTCAATCATGATGCTTTTGTCATTTATAAAAACAATATTTTTTATTCAATGGGTGCATCAAGCAAACTATTTATTTTATAGCCTATTATGCGACAAAGGAAATCCATATAAACTCTATTTACTTGCCAATATTTCTTCTTTATTAAGAACTTCATTTAGTATTAGATCTCAAATCACATTCGAGATTTCGCTGCTGTAATAAATAAAATAGTTAGGTAAGTCCAGGTAAATTATAAAATTAAATAAATAAAAAAATAAATTAATAGCAATAAACGTAAAGATAAAATATACAGATACAGTGGCAGAGGCAAACATCAATTCTTCATCTGAAGAACTAAGATGGTTGTCAAGCTCAATTAAATTGTTAAAAAATTGTCAAGTTGCTGTTAAAAGTTATAAGTTATAAGAATGGAAAACAGATAAGACGAGTACCATGCCTTAAGGCGATTTCCATTACTGGTGACTAATTGATGAGCATATTTTCTTGTATTCCTATTAGAGAGAACAGATTTTCAGTTAGTATCTGACATGTTAAGATTTTTCAACACAAAGAACTAAATTCATACGGGTTGATTAAGAAATGCCAAGGAAATCCATTTATCTAATATTAACGTTAATCAATTCGTATTAAAATAAAATCAATCCTTTATTGTAATATTCACTGAAATGTTTTATTATATTTTTGGCAAAGAAAATTGTATTAGTGTTTTTTGCAAACAAAATCTTTATCTAACATTATCGCTATCTTAAGTTAAAAAAAAAAAAGACAACGAGCAACGATTCGTTGAAATTTTAGTTGCTCTGAGGCAAATAGAGATCATAGTTAGTTCGATACAACGAATGAACCTTGTAACACTTCTCGGTTTCTCTATTCTTGAAATACTTAAATAAATTCATGTATATTTAAATTCATGCAAAGATGTTATAGGAGTAAGATGCACTCCTATTTGAACTGTAGGTGTATATACCTTATAGTTTAACCGTTGCAATTTGTAAAACTTCTAAAATACAAGTATTACATTTCCAAAAGAAACCGAAATGAATTTTATGAGAATATAGGGAATTTTTAGCTGCAACATATGAATGTGATAGATGGATTAACATTGAATTTGCGTTATATTTTGCAATATATAGCTGCAACATTGAATTTAGCAATTTGTAATTGACACAAATTTGTAATACACATGTTATTTAACAAAATATCTTGCAATTTTACTTGTTGTTTTTTTTTTTTCTTAGTATTAATTGAGATTTGTGAATCTATTAATGCTGGACAAGTTGAAGGTTTTTTTCCCGTTTCGAAGCTACAAATCCCCTCAGGTTAATTAAAGGTAATGGAGAGGATATAAGTCGATAGACAGGCGATTGATGCAAATGTCTAAAAATGCGTAAACAACAGCTGATATGCTCAACCGAAATATTCGGCTGTTATAAGCGGATGTTAACAATGAATGCTTCGAATTATGTTTTAAGTTTTTTTTCATAAATTTTTAAATAGTATATGCATAGGTTATATACCTTTGATCGTATATCTGTCTAATCACTGTTCTGTAGTGATAATACCTCTCAGCATAACAATGATACTTGCGAGGATAACTTGAGTATGGAAAATGGGTAGCTTGATTGTTACCTATAGGAAGCTAAATTTGGAAAGGAGGGACCAAGGCTGGTTCCGGTTTCCATAGGTTCGTGCACCTGTTTGAGGCGATCTCATTCCTTGTTTTAATTGATTGCACTACGTAGGTTAGTTTTCTAAAATTAGCTAAGATTGCTTCAGTTTGGATCTGATATCTTCGTGAAATTTATTAACAATAATTTTTATTCGTATTAATAGACTTTTCAACGGTTAAATTAAAATATTCATAGTTCATTTCAAACTCCACAAGAGAATAAATTAAAACTTGCTGAATATTTTGCAAAAAAATGAAAAAATAAATAGAAAAAATAAAAAGCACAAAAAAAAACGATTCACTTGAGAAGGATTTGAACGAATACTTGAAATTTTAGAGAAAAGCCAAAGAATTTTCACTAAACTAAATAAGATTATTCAATCATAAGCACCACTGTTATAAACAAACTTATTAACTTCTATAAATTAGTAAATTTATTTACAAAATTTTACACTTATGAAATAAAATAAACAACTAAAAGATAGCATATATATCACCTGTTTCAGGCTGAATTATAGGTCTATAAGATTATTATCAAACATAAGCGGATGATAGAAGTTGCTCTCCTTACATATAAAGTTAAATTGTAAAATTAAATATTCACCTTAATAGTATTGTTGATATATCATGAATAAGCGCAAACTATTTGATGTTTTTATAGTAATGTCAACTGATGATACTCAATCCTCATTTCTTACGATCCCATTCTTTGGCGTAGTCGCATCGGTTACACTTATACTTGCGAGGTCAGTAATTTTTATTAGTTTTTTTTTAAATTTTTTTCAAGTAATCCACTCTTCAATTTGTCTGTAAATTTATTTATTATTGCTTAATTATGAATATATCTATTATAAAATTATAGCTGCAATACTTAATTAAAATTATAAAAAAAAAAAAAATAATATATTTGATGATTTATAAAAATTTTCGATTTAATTTCATCACTTGAAATAAAATAAATATTTTTTATGAAATATTTCTTAAAAATTTAATCGCATCATCTAAGTCTCGCTTTCATCGGAAATCATCCATCGAATTTTTTTTATTCATATGAACTTTCGTCAAAAAATAAGCACAACATTTTTATTTGTTTTTATTATTAGTAAGGAGAAATTTTTTGTCAGCTGTTTCAACGTATTTTCAGCCAATTTTTTTCGCCAAATTTTCTACCCATAGGGAAAATTTTCTACCCAAAGGGAAGATTTTTATTGCAATTCCACTCAAATATGAAATTTTGTATTCATTTTCATAAATTTTCTTTCGAAAATTGAATTTTTTTTTTTAATTTATTGGATATCCTTTTTATTTTACATTTCATTGAATTTCTTTTTTTGCCAATAAAAATATAATCTTTCGTTTAGAAAATATTTCAAAGGTGCACAATTCGAAGAGCATGTCTCTGCAAAAGGGAAAATAGCATTTGTAACCGGTGCAAATAATGGAATCGGTAAACAAACCGTCAGAGAATTAAATCTAAGAGGTGCAAAAGTCTATATGTTATGTAGAAGTATCGATCGAGGACGAGAAGCAATGCTCGATTTGGTCAAGGTGTTATTTTTAAAGTTTAATTCATTAGTGATTTAGCAGATAATTGCGTTCTAATAGCATAAAACTTCATTATTTATTATCATTTAATGTGTTGGATTCGATTAGCAAAGTGTTTTACTCTTTAAAGGCTCTTTTTATAGTTTACGGTAGGTATACTGTACAATGTGGGTAAACATAATTGTATCATTACATGCTTTGAGAGGTGTCCGGTTATGGTAATACAGTAAACGCTGGAAGTAGATACCTTTTTGTTGCACGTATCTCGCAACTTGATGCCTCATTTTTACGAATGTCTTAGATAGCTAAACAAAACTGCTATCGTCATTTGCAGTGGTGATATTCGCTAGCAATTGCTGAAGTATATGTGCTTTATTCGATTAGACTTCAACATACCATATAAGAAATCCCTGAGCCTGAGATCTGAGGACTTTGGCGATCATATCCTTTGGAAGTTAGCGATCCTCGAAGGAGTTGTTGTATACCTGAGGGTAGACTTTTTGGGTGTATGATAGAATGCCGAGTCATGCAAGAAGCAACAAGTTTAAAACCTTGAAATCATTCTATTGTTATTCATGAATCGCACATAGATCCGTTTCGATCTTCTCGACGCTGTGTGTGGCATTTCGAAGCGAATGATACACTCAATAAATTATGCATACTTCAACAGTTGACAATGAATATTGCCGTTGCAAATGATACCGATGATACTATCTGACTAATTTAAAAATCCACAAACGCCCGATTGGCAGATACGTGCAAAGAAAAGTTAGCCATTTCCGGTATTTGTTGTCGTATCATGACTTGGATATCGCCCGAAATATATCCAGGCACGATTGGATTTACTTGCTTTCTATATCCACGATGGACATCCTGAAACTTATTGGCATCCTGAAAGCAAATCTCTATACCATATCAGAAACTATGAGATTTATAACGCTTATAAAATTCTAAAAGAGTATTTATATTTATATTTGTGTTTATATTTAAATTTCGAGAAAAAAAAACACGTTTCCAGCTGTGCTTATAAAAAATTTGAAATGATATAATAAAGAGTTGTTTTTAGATAGGCTGTGAGCCAACACGTTTGATCGTCAAGCAAATCGATTTGGCTGATTTTTCAAGTGTTCGTAAATTTGCTGACGATATTGGCAAAGGTAAGGATTGATAATAGTTCCTTATAATTGTGCCCGGATTTGGTAAGATTTTTTTTTTCTTATAACAAGTCATTTATAGATAGGAAACAAAAGTGTTTTTTTTTTGCAATGTTGCGCTTATTTAAAAAAAAAAGAAAGAAATTCATCGCAAATAAGCTGATATTCTTGTTGCGATGTTCGTGAGCTCTTCCCCAAGTCATAAATCGAATATAATTTTGTGAATTATGGTCGAAACAAGAGAACGAAAAGTGATGGAACTAATAAAAGCTGAATTCCAATACGATTCTTCTCTTCTCTACTTTATTTTCATCAACGCTAAAATTTCAACCATAGATTTACTCACGTAGAATAGATTTTTAGAGAAATATTCTAGTTATTACTAATATTAAGTGATAATTCCTACCCGTTCAGGTAGGCATGTCTTGGCATTGAATCAATAAATGAACTACACCTCAGATTCTTTGAAAAATCACTTACAGAAGTAGAGAAACTCGACATCTTGGTCAACAATGCTGGTATAATGTCTTATCCACGATTCGAGAAAACACACGATGGTTTCGAAACAACCTGGCAGACTAATTATCTCGGTAAATTTGGCTTACAATATTTTGTTGAATATGTTTGTCCAGTAATGTCGAATAGCCTCCTCTTACAATATGGTGGAAAAAAAACCTCATAGTGAATTTAACCAAGTAGAAAACCTTCAGAGTGAAGTAAATTTTGTGGTTTTATATGACATCAAAAAGATTCTAAGTTTTCAAATGATTCTCGAAGTGTTTTCAAAAATATTCGTGTTTCTCAATTCAAAATTACTATCTTCGAAACGGTATAATACCGATTAATTATTATAAACCAACCGCGTTCAGTAATGAAATGAGAAAAAGGGGGTTTTATATATGTGATTTTCCTTCGTTTTTCCTTCACTCTCTCCCTCCACCATCCTATCCCTATCCCCGGTCTTCTCATTACTCCTTGCTTCCAAAGTACTTGGTGCTTCCCAATTATCTAACAATATATTTTGAGAGATGGGGAATTTTTAACTAGTAGAATTACATAACGAACCATTAGCAGTACTGAAATATCTGTAGTGGAATTTGAAACAACAATTTATTCGTTTTATTTTTTGTATTATTTTCAGATCAGATATTTATTCCCTGTAACCTTTAGTCTTTTTGCTTGAGATTAACAAATATTTTCAAATATTTCAGGTCATTTCCTATTGACCGAATTATTATTACCAATATTACGAAATGCTCCAAGCGCTCGTATTATCAACGTTTCAAGTTCATTACATAAACGTGCCGATAGTGTCGATGCATCTGTGGTCAATTCGAAAGCGCATTTCAATCGTTCACAACCATATAATAGATCGAAACTTGCCAATGTTTTTTTCTTTAATTTTTATTTTTTATTTTCATTTTTATTTTTATTGACTATCTTTTTCCTGCATTTTTTTTTAATTTTAAAAAGGGAAATTAGAATGTGTAAAGTGTAAAAAAAAAACTAAAATACCCATTAAAAGATTACAAATATAATGGCATTAAATTGGCGTTTAAGGCATCTATTTGTAAGGTCGCTCAATCGGATGCATGTATATCTTAATGAGGTGAAAATAGTATAATATTTACGAAATTTTGCTATTATTTGCATCAGCGATCATATATTTTTATGGTTTCAATTTCAATTTTAATTCTATCCTTCATAATCTCAAAATTATAGAGGTATTCATCTTTCGAAATCAATAAAAGAGGATGTTAACTCTTTAATATTATTTTTTTTCCGGCGAGGAATTTTATAGGGAAACATGAGTTAGTAAGTATATATTTTATTTGTATTTGAATTTTTCTATACTCTCTTTCATAAAGTACGAACTTCAGGTTTAGCAATAAAGGTAGAGCAAAAAGACACAGGTAATTGTTACAAATGTATCTACGTTTGCATAAGTAAGTGCTAATGTGAAGCGCATCTATTCCATAAGTTTCAAGCTTTAAAGCTTTCAGCTATAAAGTTTCAAGCGAATATCGAATTAGAGTATTTAGATAATTGAATAAAGAGTACACCGATGAGATATGATAGCTACTTATTGCATTATTCGGTATTTATAAATAAAATCCATAGGTAATGCATGCACGAGAGTTAACACGACGTCTACGTGTTTCCGATCCGGCATGCACGATCACAATAAATTCATTGCATCCGGGAATATGCTGGACTGGTCTTGGTCGTTACATTCCTCTCTATAGAACTCCGTTTAAACAGATGATCGCTCCGTTCATGTGGTTCTTCATGAAAACTGATAAGGTTAGTTCGGCATTAGTGCTTATTTTTTCATCGATAAAATCATATTCGACTTGTTGTATTGATGGCCAAATTTTTCAATTTTATGAGCATCGTTGAGAGTTTTTGTGTATTTCTTGAGGATATTAGGTTCATTCTATCGTAGTGAAGGTAGAGGAGCTTTATTTTTTATCTTTTTTCCAGCTATATTCTTTTACGATCGTTCTCTTTTACTTAAAAAAGATGTTTATTAGAATACATACGTGGAGAATATTTTCGGGAAAAAGGTTACTTGAGATATGAGTGGAAACATTTTTGTGTTTTATATGTTCTATTACTTTGCATTGCGAAGAAAAAAATTTGCATAATGAGAGGAATGCGAGTTATTCCAACCAATATAGAGTGACGTCATTCAAAAACGATACGCAGGCGCACTAGACAAATTATGAACTCTAAACGATAGTCGATACAAGATAGGAATAGAGAATATTTTGATTATAATAGGGAAACTATTTCGTTAAGGTAGAAAGTTTAGGGTGGAATATCTTTCAGGTTAATTAAAGCAAAATTATTTAGTAACAGCATAGTAAGAGGTGATTTAAATAATTTAATTTTCTATTGCAATATTGTCATAGCTACACAAAATCCTTAAGTAACGGTTCGATGGCGCATTAATCCTTGCATAATTCAGATGTCAATTTTTCTCGCAAAATATATTCAATATCTTTGGCTTTTTTTGTGAATGCGTGTTGGATTTTTTAAATAACCTTATATTTCGACGCAATGTTTGTTTTTTTTTTTGTTTTGTAGGATGGGGCGCAAACATCTCTCTATCTTTCTTTGAGCAAACAAGTGGAAGGAATCTCGGGCAAATATTTCGGGTATATTATTTTGATGTAATATTTTTTTTTGTTTATTAGTTGAGACTTTTATTGTAATTTAAAGTATACGATGCTGTCTCTCTTAAAATAAGGTGGGCACAACTGCGAGAAAGAACACTCATTTCAAAAGGAATAAGGGATTAGCGAGGGATCAGGAGGGGGGATCGGAGGAGCAAAGATAAGAGACACCGATCGCCTGCTCTCGCCTTAAACTGCTAAATCCCTTCCGGTATTTTGGCGATGAGATAGGAGCGCAGAAAATGTAAGTCCGATCAGAAAAAAAAATGTGAGTCCAATTTTTATTCATCTTTGATAAAATGGGCGGATTTTCTTTTATTTTGAAAAGCTTCATTTGTATCTCAACGAACTGAATAGTCGTGAACGATACTTGCTTGATCTTGCTAGCAAGGATTCAGACGCTTCGAAATATAATGGTCGATAATATCCCTCTCATTCAATGTCCACCTGGTGTTTCTCCCAAGGTACCACAAAAAAATCGTCATAAATGAGCGAATACCCGACCCATTTTTTAAGAATTTTGATACATTCAGCTATTGCTCACAAATACGGAAATCTGGATGATCGTACAAACTACCCATCTGAACGTTACATATTTTATTACCTGTTCTACCTCTAGGCCTATATTGGTTAACAAATATATCTATTAATATCCCATTTTATGTGACTATCTGACTTTGGTCCATTTCAGGGAGTGCAAAGAGGATCGTCCATCTGAAAAAGCGCTTGACAATGATGCTTGTAATGTGCTGTATAATTATAGCGTTGAAGCGGTCGGTCTTAACAAGTAGCCTAATAGGCTTGATAGCCTAGTAGCTTAATAGGCTTAGGAGCCTAATAGGCTTTCACAACTCCATACTGCAATTTTGATCGTCAACCTTATTTGTCGATAATCTCGTATCATGACAATCTTATTGTTTTAGATGTTTTAGTTTCGAACGTTACAATTATCTTATGGTCACATATATATTTTTGGCATATAATTGCAAGTATAAATAGTTTTCTTTTAATATATCGTAACTATCGCACAAGAAGCAAGAAGAGTTTTCTTTGAGAATTCTGTAAATTCCCATGAGCACATCTCTATATTTCGCTGTATGATTGCAATACAATCGGCCTTATTCTAGAAATAAAATCGCAAAAGCAACATAACTCGTGAGGTGTCGAAGTGGGTTTAATTTTTCAATGAGGGAGCGAAGAGGGGGGCTCAATTTCAATTTGCAAAGCTTAACTTCCCAATTTTTAAGCAGGTTTTCGTGAAGGAGGGGGGCAGGGAGGGGTATAGCAAGTTCTGATGATGTACCGTTTAGCTAAACTTAATCAAAGAAAAAACCGGTAAGGACACCGACTTCATCATAGCTACGCAATACCATCACAACGTTCTGCATAAGCTAATTTGTTTCATCTATTGCAAAAAAAATTTTACAGAGCCGATATGAACCCCTGAACACTTCTACCGTAATAAGCGATAAAGACCGGGGTTACCGTATTCCTACTAAGAACCCGAAAATTTCCACTCGCCGGGAAATAGTGTCAAAAAATTACCCGCCAGCTAAGCACTTTCGGGCTGAGATGACGGGAAATACAGAAGTAAAAGTGCTCTGTCTTCATTTCTAGATACACTCGAATCGCTATTCTTGTTGCACAGAAGCCAGTTTACTATAAGCATTACGGGAGTCGTTTATTAGACAATCAAAAGATTCAAACCCTATTTATATCAAAATTCTACAACTTGTTCGCAAGAGGGAATCAATGATGACCGCCAACTTCCGGTTCTCCGGCCTTCTTGAGCGGATTGTATTTCCTGAAGTATTCGGCGTCTTGTCTCTTTTGCCTGATACCACGCCAATATTCGACTTCATGATGATGCATATTTTCATAGATTTGATGGTGAATTATTTTATGCCGTGGTTTCACTGCAATATAAAATAACACTTTAATGCTGAATTATTTCAGCATTAAGTTTTGAGCATTCTTAAACTGGGTTCCCATTTTTTATTCAATCTTTCACGTACAGTTTTAAGCATTCTTAAACTGGGCTCCCATTTTCTATTCAATCTTTTTCGTACTATCTTGTCGGTTATATTTTTTAGCAACCCTTTAAAATGCATTTCGACGTTATCATTGAAGATAAAGAAGACACTAAAAGTGATACGACACAGTTCCCTCAAAAATAGAAAGAAACTGCCTCAGCGTAAACAGCAAAAGGTGGAGGGGGGAGGGAGGGGGAACACCGAAATCGACATGCTTATCAACGAACAATAAAATTATTGCAATCTTTTTATCTTTATCCCGTTAAAGCTATTCCACGTTTTTATCCATACGCATCATTGCCTCTTTTAACACACGAATGAACGTCAAGGCTTACTTTAAGTTATAAATACAACCAATCTTTTTTATTATAACTTTTAGTGAAATCGTTTATAACACATTTTTATAACAAAATCTTTTCCAGATAACTGTTGGCAAATGTGTTATAACACATTCTCTTCCAAATGACTGTCCTTTATGATTCATAACACACTTCTCACAGCGTAACTCTATACATAACCATATACCACATCCGCATAATAGCACGTATTTCATAACTACTGTCACTATTAACTTCAATGAAATCTTCTTCTCTTATTGTCCACTTAGAACGTCATATGCAAAACTATCATCGATCGTCGGCAACTGTTTCCGACCTTAACCGAGGGTAATAATACTATCTTTTCAGGAATAACCAACTCTTATCTCAAGCATTTCATGCACGTTTATCAATTATTTCCTGCAAAATAAAGTCATCAAATGTGAAAAAATACCTGGCAGGATGAATTTATAAAAGCCATACATGATAAATCCCGAGTAAATATAATATCGAAACACCGGTAAATACTTCCAACAGTGCCGCCATGACCACATTCGAAACTGTAATCACCTTACTTAACACCTTAGTGCAGCACAATCAATTACCCTCCTCACCTCATTAATAAACCCACAAGCCAATATCTCACATACTTAAATCTTCAGCAGCGATTCATTTAAAGAGTTCGAACAGGGGGATGGGGATACGAGAGACAAAGGGAAAGGATGCCTTTATAAAAGCCCCAGAAAATGTCTCGTCCTCGACTATTTCCGGTTCTGTGATGCTATCATCTGCTCCTGGCAGGCACAATGTTCCCCCATCTCAACTGCATTTACATTCACTCCTTGCCCGACATCACTGTGAATTGTAGAGTGATATGAAGATAAACGTACCCATTCTTGAGCAGTCCATGGACGAGCCGGCATGAATGGATCGAGTTTCGATGCCGGAATCGGTGCATTCGGACTGAACAATACTACTACGGCACCCTTCACCGTCTCAGTTGTATATTTCACTGCATCGATTATTTTCGAGCCCATCTTATCGAAATCGGCTACAAATTGCCTCTTACTTATCTGTCGAAATAATTTTACCGTTGGACACTTCCGCCAGGTGATTTTGCACCATGACAAGTTGTGTTATACGAAGAAGGGATGGCCAACGTCGTAGGTAGGGAGGGACGGCTTGATTGGTTTTACTTTTATAGAAGGTGGTTTGCGCAATTGGGCAGGTTTTTTTTTTGAAAAGTAAAGCTCATCGCAGAAGTGAACCATGCTGTAAACGATTCAGCAAGCATCGCTATTGAAAAACATTTCGAGGTAAACGACAACGTGTATACTTCCGCTAAGATCTGCCAAAAAATGCTGATAAATCAAAACCTTTCAAATAATTTATGAAAATTTATACGAAATAGTTCTCATGCAAAATAATAATAAGTGCAAAAAAAAGAGCTTTTCTAGCGATGAGAAAAATTTGCATAATATTTTATATGGACACAAGCTCGTCAGCTTTATATACGGCAGCTTAGTGCTTTATTTTTTATACATTAAAAATCTATAACACAAGCATTTCTGTTGTAATTGCATGGTTCATAAAGAAATAGATGTTTTATGCGCAGATTCATGAAGAAAACTATATATTTTAGGTGTGAAAATTTTTCGAAACAGTATTGTAATTTTCAAAATAACGTAGAATTGTTTATGGTGATGGTGAAAATGAGCCATTTAGAAAGTTAGCAGAAATTTTTACAACTTGAAATGCAACTTTATTTCCAACTTTATAACGTTGAAAATAATCAAAAAACTTTTCTTTTATGGTCAAAATACAGTGGAAGGGGGAAGAGAGTAGCGGAAGGCAAAATGTTATTTCAACGCAATTAGTGAAAAAGAAAACGTCCAAACGTGTGCAAAGTAGGTCGACTATTTAAAAGAATGCTTTTTTTTTGGGAATCTTCACACTGCAAATAATAAATAAATAATAATAAAAATTATAAATACCGGATGCGAACTGCAAAATCAACGAAATCTCACATACAATATACTTGTCCTCAAAAATATCGATAAGTCAATCACTAGAATAAAGGTAACACAACAGCATCCTAACTACTGCATAAAATTTTGAATCAATATTATAACGCTAATCAACAATCAGGAAAGCTTGAAATAATTTCACATCACCTTTTACACTTCCCACAGAACCTTTCGATTTATCAACCTCAAATGCATGCAAATCATTGCAAGAAACTCTTTTTAAAAAATTACGTCATTTGCAGCTAAATAACTATAAAATACGAATAAAACAAAAGACCGATGATATTATTGAACATGATAGAAAGGAGGGGGGACACCTAGTTAAATGATAATATCCACGCGACCATTTGACAAGGAAAATAAAAGTGAAGAACAAAAAAATGCCTGCAATATTCTCTCTTCTTAAGGCGCAGCATCATACATCTAAGGTGGTCTGATCCCTCCTGGCTTTTACTAGAAGAATGTGATCTTGGGCAAATCGATGCATAGATGGCATTTGAAATCTCGGAAACACACCTCTTCCAATGCTTCCTTTCCCTTCGTTCCTCGATAATGAGGTTTTTTTTTTGAGGTCGTTGGTACTTGTAAATTCCATTCCCGCATATTCTTTTCCCACCCCAAAAATAGTCATTTTTTCAGAAATTCGACTAATTGAAGCGAAAGAACATCAACTAAAAAAATCATCGACGATATACCCTTTTTGGGATGCACCGAAATTGATGATTTCCTTGAATATATCCCTCTCTCCACTTCGTTAATGCGATTCTTTTTATATTCGACAGAGCTATAAGCTCTTTATCTTAGTAATTATAGTTTTCTTTCTTTTCGAATAATATGTGAGCGAAATCATGCAAATGATGCAAAATAGCGAAATAACTTCATTACTTTCTTGTTACTCTTTTTTTCTTTCTTGCAATTTCCTGTTTTTGACCTAAAATTCTACAATAGTGGCTGAAATTTGGATTTCAAGAGAACGTTGAAAACCCGGCATTGGAAATTCGGCTCTGAATTACAGTATAAGCCTGAAGGTGATTCGAAATTCTATATGAGAAGAGCGAATTTATTTGTAAGGGCAACATATTGGAAAGGGATTAGTGCGAATCGAGTGGATTATATTCGATGATTACACTATAGAAACTAGTCAGACGAGTTGATTTTTATAATCGATGCAAACGATGCGTCATGATGATAGACATTTTGCTTTAAATAATGTCGAATTTATTTGAGCGAATAATTGAAAAATTGAAAAAATATATATATATAAAACATTAGCAAACCGGAAGTTTAAATTGCCAAGTGAAATGAATATAATCACAGCTTTTCAATAAAAATATACACAAAATAATATTTGCATTTCAACAATGAAATATTCACATTAATGATCGACCGCTATTTCTTGTTACAAAAAAATGCTCACAAAAACAATACAATAATATGAGTAATGCAATAAATTCAAACGATTTCGATCAGTGTAGTTAGTTCGTTTTCGTATTCCTAGCCTTTAATACTATCATAGGCTATTATCGACCTGTATATTTGTTATTTAATTAATTTCCCTTTCAACAATTTTGCACATCTGTAAAGGTGATCATTGAAGATGAATAGGTAATAATGTTGTAATCTGCACACTTCTAACAATTATAACAAACATATATCCCCTTCAAATAAGCAAACAATAATTGTAAATAATCGATGCAATAGAATTATAAGTGTTATGAAGGAATTTGCGACGTTTTCTATTGACCTTATGTCTCAAAGATTTTTCAAGAACATAGAGAGAGAGAGGGAGAGAAGGAGAGAGAGAGGGAGAGAGGGAGGGAGAGAGAGAGAGAAAAAAGAAAGAGAGATTCACAATAAAGGAAAAACCGCTTGAACGTTTGCGAGTATTTTTTGAATAGCCTAAGTGTATTCACACTTCTACCAAGTGTGTTTTCCAAATATGTCCTTTTTTCTTGTAATTTTTGCTCACCTTTAAAATAAAAATGCACCATACATAGAATATTCTCCTCAAAAAAGATATAGAAGAATTTAGTGATATTTGCGAATTATCTAATCTAGAAAGCATTAAACTTTTTTTTTTTTTTTCAATATTGATGAAAATAATTTCAAAATTTTCTCCTTAAAGGAAATTTAAATTTGAATAATCAAAATTTAAAAAAAGATTAAATAATCATTTCTCATTGGCGGAAATTATTCCATGTTTTGAGTGAAATTTAAAATAATAAGAAATAGAAAAAAAAATTAAATATATTTATATTGAAATTTGCGCATATTTTCACAAAATTTATTTGATGATTTATTGTTTCTTAAATGCAATTACATTTTTCTTTTCGGTTATGTAATAGATATTTTGAAATCTTTTTTTGCTCAAAAATTTTCATCACTCAAGTCGCTTAAACTTCCAATTAAATATTACCTTCGCTCAACTTTTTAACTTTCAGAGGTTTTTGAAAGTAAATAATACCAATGCAAATTTCTCAGTAATTCATTATCATTTATAGTGAGCATATTCAAATATAAATAAAATTTACATAAGAAGTCGATACAATAAAATAACGAGAAATGACATTAATAACGATGAGGAGATGAACGACATATTAGCCGAATTACAGAGTTGTCCTGAGCAACAACAAATATATCCTAGATTTGGAATAGCTTGGCAAGATTCGAAGATACGATATGCTTGACATATCGACGAAACGCCTGTACCATCACAATAACGAACCTGAAATTAATTTTTATAAAAATATTCAAATACAACAAATAAATTTTTGATGAAAGATTATTGCAATTTCCAATAAAGAAGTATTTCTTAAGCTAAAGTAGGATGGATTATTTAAATAATTTTAATAAAATCAGCAAAGTAGATGTGTCTTCTGATTGATATCTCATCTGTGGAAAATTAGCAACTCAATTCTTCTTAAGGAAATTAAAAAAAAAAAAAAGAATTTTTTTTAACATCAGTAATATTATTATTTATCATCAGTAAAATATAAGCGGGAAAATTGCACAGAAAAAATTTTTCACAAACTTAAGTGTTATATTTGCTTAGCTCGAGAAAATATTCGTGAATATCTCTAAGCATTTTATGTCATTTTATGGTGATATCATGTCTATAATTATCTATTTTTGCATGCATCTACCTATCTACTTGCCTAATAATCTAATCATAGCGATTATTATAGTCCAAAAAAATTCATAGATATAAGGACATGAAAGGATTCAAGATTGGCCATACTCTTTTCTAAAATCACCGCAAATACTGAATATTCGATGATCGAATAAATCTTTCGTATAATATTTTATTTTTGGGGATATCGAAATATTACTGTAAATATCAAATGATAACTTTTAAAAGATTAGTAAGTGTAAGCGGACTATTCAGTAATAATTGCCACTATTTTCTCGAACGTCCTAAAAGAGATCTATAAATTGCCTATTTAATCACTGCTAGATATTCTTATTCCATTTCGTAAACGATAGAAATTCGTTTTCGAATGTGATTATTTTAGAAGAATAAATACAATTTTTTATTACTGTAAGTTACAGTTTATTACTGTAATTTACTTCATATTTCCATATGTAGTATTGTTAAAAATTTTTTAAATCGTTTCAAGGACGAAATGCGCCGGATGAATTCATCATTTCTATTTGTTTTTTTTTTTGTATGCAAATAATTCAAAATAAGTTAGAGAGATTCTTTAATGGAAAATATCAAAAATTATCAAATGTTATAAAAAATCCACTATCAGTTTTATTGTAAAATTAAAAATTCAGTGGTTTTTTTTTTTCTTAGAAGAGATTAGTAAACTCAAAGGTCCGAAAATTAAGGAAAGCACCTAATGAGCGGATATGCATATCTGAGTTGTACGATTAGAGTAGAGATCTCTTTGGAGAAAAGCGTTTTCGCTAATTTTGCCAAATTATCCCACCTTCAAGTGAACCAGTGATCTCACTAGATCATGAAATAATCCAGAATTTTATAAAGATAGCTTAGGATTTAAGCTGATCCTAATTCGATTACAAAGCTTAGGATTTAAGCTGATCCTAATTCGATTACAATTTAAAGCGTATCAGCTTAACGCAAAACTTTAAAAAAGAGAGTGGATGAAAAATGTTGAAATGAGTTGACCGTATCGAATCCAAGCGTTTGTTTAATACAGTTAACACTTGGACATTCGATAACTTGTAGTTGACTTCCCGAATAGCATTGAATGGCATTGGCGATTGTGGTCAACGATAAAAAATAAACCAATACATTTAAGTACATAGTGACCATTTAAGCTATAAATGAAATTTTATATTATTTTATACGTTATTTATTATCGATCATGAATTATTACGACATATTTGGCCAAAAATATTGATTCTATAATGCGGAAAATGGTTAAATAAAACAAAAACATGAGAAATGAATTAAAATATCACGCATTTATTAGTAAAATGATTTAAAGCACCAATTTTCAAGCAATTAAACATCACTGATTATACCATGACAAAGAATTTTTATAAAATCTACCTCTGTAAATATATGAGAAAATTTTATAGAATAATAATAATAGCAATAATAATAAAAACAACATCAATTAGAATTGAAATGAAAAAAAAAATATATTCAAATTTATTGTAAATTAAACACGATATGATCTATTTGAAAGAGTATGTTGGTTGATTGATGCTTGTCATATCTGTATTGACCGCAAATTACGCTTTTTGAATGCAAATCAACGTAATTTGGTCACTCGAAAAGATCACATTTGGCATTCGTTTGTCAATCAAATGCCAAAGGCGCATAAATTAGATATGCTTGCTACCGCTGATAAATCTATTCCACTTAGTAAATCCCATTGCGTCGAACTTATATATTGCGCTATCTTATATATAACTTACTATCCTACTATATAGTATACTATTCCAATATATATTATACTATCACACTATATAGTGTACTAACTATTTCCCTCTACACTGTAAAATCTTTTTAAAGCATTCAAACAGCGTAATTTGAATATTCCTTCAATAGTCTAATATATGGTATATAGTAGTTTTCTTCTGAGATTACAAAAATATACAAACCAAAAATTATTACAAGCGTATAAAGACAGCTTAAATTAGGAAAGCGCATCAGGTTAAAGGTGTGAACTCTATAGCACCAAGCTAATGAATAAAAAATCTCATCAAAACGAGTAAAGTTAGTGTTTTCATTCAAATATTTTTGCAATAGACCTGAATCGAATGACTAAAATTCAATCAGAGTGTAGCCAGAATTGATAACAACTTAACGAATATTTCGAACTAAATAAATCTGATATATTTCGAACTAGATAAACAGAATAAAGTACCCAAAGAGTTGACTAATGGGGGAATTTGTTTCATTTTCAAAGAAACACGCATGCGGAACGACGAATTTATGACTGATATAGAGAAAGAAACGAAGGATATAAAGAATTGAGGGGTGGGGAAGAGGGGCAGCATAAGCCGTGCAAATGATAATCTCAGCCAGCACTCACAAGTGCTTTAGGAAATAGCAGATTTACTTGTAAATCTTAGCGTATATGCATCTTATGAAAGTAAAAATTATCATAAGAAGTGTATTTTTGAAACGACATAAATTATTGGCGCCTACTGCTGTGAAATGAAGAAAAGTTTATTTCACGGTTACTAATTACTCCGACTAGTAGCGTAGTCATCTTCACAATTTTTTTTTTTGAATAATAAAAAGGCTTTTTCGTTTCCGAAACGGATCAGAAGGAAACGAAATGGGAGGGTGGGGGGGTTGGGGGACAGAGGGAAGTGTGAAGAAACATGAGCCATAAATGCATTAGGGAATACAAGGGAGGAAAACTTATGAAAATTTTAGCATATACAAGCGCCTTTCAAATATCTATGAATTTCGATAGGAGCTATAGAAGAATTTCGCATCCGTTTGAATGTAACTTCAAGTAAAAAAAAAAAAATATTGCAAAGAAAGCAAAAGACTCATTTCGATTGTGTCATTCAATTGTTGAATTATTTTAGTGGATTTTTATTGCTTCATACTATAAAATAAATATCTTTCAAACACTAAAAAGATGAATATTTGCAAGACCACTCCACGATATTCGTAAGCACTGGAGAAAAAAAAATTTTGAATTTGAAAAATTCCCAAACTTGAAGGAAAAAAATTCACTAGGGAGTTCGGCAATGCTAAGGTTGAATCTAATTTAGCGTTACGTGAAAAATTGCTCTAGCTAGCCTTTTGGGAGTTTCCACGATATATTCGTATGAAAACTTTCCTCATTGGTTACTGACGAAGGACTTCAGCGGCATTAAAGTCAGTATTGCTGACAACGGTAATTATAAAAGGACCAATATAAATTAAATTTTAAGTCTAGCAAAGGAATGTGTTAGCATAATATATTTCTGTGTTAGATTCAACGTTTATTATAGGCTTTGAATAGTAAACAGTATAATTTAAAAAGATATCTTTATGAATTATAACATGAAATCATCCATATTTCGATAATTGATCACTTTTCTTTAGTATAATTGCCATATGCAAGTCGATAAATAAAATGCGATTTTATTTTAATCTTTATTTTCAACAATCAAAAATTTCATGTAAAACCATTTACTATATATAAAAAGTATTTACTATATAAATATATATTTACTATATATTTAAAATGAGATGAAGATCGAATAAAAGATTAATAAATATTCCTTGTTTACATATGCAAAAAAAAAAGATGAACAATTTATAGACGTATTTACATAGTTGTTGACATATTTTGAGGTTATGTACGACAACAAAAACAAAAAAAAAAGAAAAAACGGAAGCGAAAAATGAAGCAATCGAAGATGGTGATGAATAAACTAAAATTCGCAACAACAAATTGAAATTATTAGAAAGCGTATTCGAAAGCTGTTAATTTAATAAGCGATTATGATAGTACAATAAAATTCAAAATTCCCATAATGGCCGCGACAAGTTGTGCACAAATGATTGCATCTATCTATATAATATTCCAGTGGGGCATTATTAGTAATCTCATTGATTGTAATTTTTCAGTCGTAATCTATAGCAATAGGAATTTTTTTTTTTTATAGTGCAATCATGCAGCAAACATTGTTACAGATAAGTGAGCAAAAACATTTGCAATAATAAGCTGCCTAGATTAGATTGTTGCCAAAAACATTAGACACGTAACGGATGATTGTTTAGTTTTCAACAAATCAAAGGCTTTAGATGAGACAATGATCAAAAATGACAAGAGTATAAAGTAATTAAATAATAGGGTTCTTAAGAAAATTCTAAAATTGGGATAAGAAAGCGGGAGGGAAGGAGATATACGAGATGTGGGGAAGGGGGGGGGGGGATTTAGTTCGAAAGGATCGGAACGGGATGGATAAATTGGTTTGTACGAGTATTTGGATGCAACTGACCACTCGTTATGGCAATGAAGTGCAGGTCTGTGTGGTGAATGATGGAAGTGCTTGCAAAGAGGCGTCCCATTGAACGTCATTCCCTCCCATCCCAATGGGGGATGATTCGTTGCTTTCGTTCACTGCTATACGCTATAACACTTCTAACATTCGACAATATGTAAGAACAAATAAAAATAGATTTAAAAAACTATTTAAATCGAGGCTAAACGGTTTCCTAAAATTAACGAGGGAGGATGGAAAAAGGATATGGGAGTGGTAACGGGGGTAGGAGAAGCATGAAGGATCGGGACATACATTTTATTTATATTTAAGTTTATTGATCTTACTATGAAATACTCTCATTATTTCGATGATCTATGCAGACAAAATTTATTCGTCGCGCTAATAGAAATTTTCTTGAAGAAAATTAATGCCTCACTTTTCGATACGCTTATTCCTTATTTTAAATTATTTAAATAATACGTTTTGTAAACAATAAAAAAAATGAACAAATAATAAACAAAAATAAAAATAAACAAAAATTCATAATTTAAAAAAATGTCAATATTAAAAGTTTACTGCAAACGTTTACAATGTTTTAAAGCTGTATTGAACTACCATTGATCAATAAGCGTTTAAGATCAATGCATTTGTCGATTCAATATTAAGCTATTCATTAGTTCATATCAACATCAACTCGTTAGAAAGCACTATATACTTGATTAACCTTATATATATATATATATATATATATATATATATATATATATATATATATATATATATATATATATATATATATATATATATATATATATATATATATATATATATATGGGACAACGCAAATCTTGTGATGATTCAACATCGCTATTCTGCCTGTTAGCGCATTTGTGATGATGGATTTTGATGGATCCTCTTTTTATGGATCATCGATTGGCATAAAATCGGTTTTATCGGCGTTATTCGAGATATGCGCATTTATTCAGACGTGAAGTTGACGTAAAACCAGTTGTTAAATGTGAACAACGAGCTTGCAGCCTCAATAGCAGCTAATCCATGCTATTTCTTTACAGTCATTCACGCATTTCATTCGTCAAACAATTTGTCGCTCGAATACCCAATGGATGCATAATAGAATGGATGATAATATACGAATATCTCATAGATTTTTGAGGTTTAAATAAACTATCGATATTAAATAAAGAAGAGCAATAAAAATATAGAAATATCGATAGAAAGTTGTCGATTAAATTTGTAATTTCCTTATTTCTGTAGATAGTATCAGTTTTAATAGCGTTTCAATTCAGCTCCAATCGAGTTGGCTTCAATCTATCTCAACAAAAAATTCACAGCAAATGTATCTTTAGTGACAGATTCATATAGCAGATGTTGCTTGTCACTATATTTACCACAACTACTCCGAGAAGAAATTGGACCTGAAAAATGAGAGAAATCGAGCCGTTTGTGGAATTCGTTTAATTATATCAACAGATGTGCTCATCTCAAGGCTATTATAATATAGAAAAATTAACGCATCCTATAATATATGTTTCAAAATTCCATACTTAAAATAGAACAAAAAATGGTTAATTTTATTTATAATTCCTCAAATATTTTTACAAATTTGATGCATTTAGCAAATAATGATAAATTGTTTTCTAAACTTTTAACTAAGTAAAATGTGTTATGATATAAATTAACTTACGAAAAATATAAATTAAAGTAAATTCAGAGCGAATTGTCTATACTGAGTTATATGATATGTTTTGATCTACCCTTCTATCCAGTTAAACCCCTTCCCCTCCCCCCCCCCTTGCATTAGATTTGAAATCATTCGTTTGATTTTCAATTTAAAATACTAGAACAAATTTTCGTATCTAAAAACTGAAATATGTGCCAAAATTTTTTTTCAAATTTTTCAGAAAATGATCTTTTAAAAAGGCGAAGAAAATGAGCGAAAAAAAAGTTGCGCAAAATTTTCGATATATAGGCAGATGGTTTGTCAAAAAATGTGCTTTGTCTGTGTGTGTGCGTGTGTGGGTGGGTGGAGGATTGCCTTGAACACCGAACGAATTAGCATATACTCATTGCGACAGGTTGTTGTTGATTATAATTTGAAGTGCGTGCAACGGAAGCAATAAACCGTCAAATAATATAAGCAAGAGGACGGATGAATAGTATGCATTACGACCTTGAAGACCGCTCTTCGCGCATCGAACAATATCCCCCCTGCTACTACCCCCATCCCTCTCTCTATATTTAAGCCAACATATGTCACAAAGACTACTACTCATCACTCGGAAACGATTTCGTTCGTTGCCTTCTTTCTAAGCGATAATTACCCTATAATTTATGCTCGTTGATATTTAAGGAAACTCATCGTCTCTAATCTTTAGAAATTTCATATTACCTCATAGTTCGATTAAAGAATTAGATGAGACATATGTATATGCAGAAAAAAATATTCAATTTTTGAGAGTCATATAAAGTCAAGTGTGCGTAAATTTGTCGAACTTGTTGACATCATTTTCCAACTTAAAACTCTTTTACGACAAATCTTGAAGATCACTCAATGATGATCCACTCGTATCTGCACTTGTCGATCGCAAAATTCGATCATACTACTTCTAGGCAAATTTCTAATACTTTCATTTAATACAATCGTCAATAATTTTTAAGGGAGACGAGCAGATTTCACTAATCCTTGAAGGTAGATGACATTTTCAATCAGCATTAATATATCATTGAATTTCGATTTTGATTTATAAAAAGTTTAAAAAAAAATTTCAATGCATAACGAAGCTCATCAATCCAAAAGATGGGCACAATGTATTCTTTGAAAAAATTATCGAAATCGGTATATTTTCATAGCAACGGAAACCAAACAAAAAACTGATAGAGTGAAAAATTTTTAAAAACATTCAAATTTTATTCAATACTTATTATAAAATTGAATCAGATAGCTTCGACGTTTATCGACATTTCTTTTTGAGCAGATAAGACAATCGAAAATTAGATCATTTATGCCGTACGTCTGGAACAGTTTAAAATAATTAATAATTACTAAAGAAAATCTTGTTTCCCTCGATATATCTGCTATTACTGCAATGAATGTAACACGCCATATCCAGCGTTCGAATATCTCATCAAGGAATCGGCATTGGAGCAACATAATATCCTGAAATTTGCATCTCATATTAGTAAGACGTTTTCACCAACTAATCGAGTTGAAATTTATTTTCGTTATTTAGAATAAAGCATAAAGATTGTAATCTAAACCGCTTGTGAGAAATTAATTGAACTCATATGCAAGTAAATGTAAATAAATAAAGTAAATAGTATAGTAATTAAAATACGATTTGGAATTTCTTGTTCAGTTATTATCTCTGCCTAATGAATTCAAAATGTTTCACTACACACAATTAAAAAAATATCAACCTTGTTTTATAAAATTTGAATTGATGAATCACAATGCATGGGCCATTTTAGAATTTCCTATTCATCATAAGACGGAAATTTCCTTCACATATCTCAGCATACAAAAAATAGTCAGTCAGAGGCTACATTTCGAGTTTTCAAAAGACAGTTCAAGCTAGAAAAAAACCGGAACATTCATACTCAATCGATTTTCAAGTTTTTCGCGCTATAAAATTATTTATTTTACAAAATTGTATTTGCATATTATTTTATTCATTTTCCACTTTCTTTACGCTCCTCTATGCTATCATCATATTGTTTTCTGCTTGATTTTTGATGCTGGAAAAAAAAATGATTTTATTGGTAAAAAACCTAAGCGAACGTTGAGTGTCGGTTGAAAGAATGCCGTCGAACGTCCAGTTCGAATTGCACATGGTATTTCGATAGGTTCATTGTTACGAATTAATAAATCAAATCCACCAATATTAACTTCATTGCCTATTAGTCTATAATTTCATTTAAAGATTTCATTAACAATAGATAGCAATATAAGAAATATTTATAAAATATTATTGAAAATTGATTATTTGCGATCGGTTTCCAACAACTCATTGGTGGCCAACTATAAAAAAATCACTCATTCTTCGATTGAATATTATCATAAAATTCAAGCTAAAATTGGTCTAATACTTTCGAGTGGAAATTATAAGTAATGGTCTATATGTAAAAAAAATGAAATTACAAATTACGATAACAATTTCAAAAATTGCCTACAATATGTCAATTACTCAGAATAGATTATCTAAAATATTTTTCTGCTGAGATTTTATTGCATTGCAACGGATTTTTCTGTCACTATTTTTTATAGTATATAACAATTCGACTCTATGTTAAAAGTTACGTAAAAATCCAATAAATATTAGATTTATTTATGACTCATTTCTGAAAAAGCGATGTACAAAGTAAACAAAATAAGTAAATTTATTTATTTCTAAGTAGAATAAATTAATTCAAAATATATACTTATTTTCTAGGTCGAGTACATCAAGCATATGCGAAAGAATTCGATATTTCATTTCGAAATCCTCTTCACTTGAAGCCGTTAGTGATGGACTTGCATTCACCTTAAAATTCCTCATATTATATCCATTGTCAAATGAACCTAAATTCAGCTCCCTTTTTGCATCTCCTATCTGCTAAAAGATTCGTTAAATAGCGTTACTTTATACAGATAGGCAGATGGAAAACTATATTTGGCATAGTTTGCATAATAATAATTTTGTATATGTAAATGATAGAATAAGACAGAAGCGTCTGAAATTTCCGGCTAGTTTCCTCGCGAAAATATCAGTATAGCTGATTTTTTGCTGCAGTCCTTCCCCCCAACCCACCCCCCCCCCCTCACCCACCTCTCTAGTCACTAGCCCTTTGGAAATCAACCTCGCCCCTTTCCCTTCCCTTCCCCGTACGATTCGAACACTAAAAGTACTATATTGTTAAAACGACCAAAAAATGAGTATAAACTATAGTGAATATTAGAAGAACTAATCATAGTGCTGAATTAAACTCATTCACTTACAGTGGTTTAATAGAGACATTAAAAATTTATCTAAATTTATATTCAAAAAAAAAAATCTTTTCAACTTCACTTAAAAAAAAAAATCATTTTACTAGCGATATTGAGATGCAATAATATTAATCTTTAGGTCAGCGATATTTACGCAATATATCGTCGATGAGTATGCCTACATGGTCTATTGATCTGATCTCATAAAGTTAGATTGTCATTGAATGCAAATCTCAATTTGCATCGCATGAATAGCGCAGTGGTTGCCCTTATTCCACTCTCTATTGAGGTATTTGACAAAGCCGACACATTCCTTTATTCGTATAACTATGTCCGCACATTTCAAATCTCATTAACTATATGACCGCCATCAATGTTCACAGTGAGATTTATGAGTAATGCATGGATATTCGAAAAATTTAATTCCACAAAATTTTGGCACTTTTTTTTCCCTAATACACTAAGGTAGTTCTTCTATTTGTTGAATTACTGTATGATGGTAAAAGAAAGATTGTAGGTACATTGATATTAACCAATGATTATCAAAAAGTTGCTCTAAATAATAACAAGGTCAGCCTAGTGTAGAAGAATCCGCATGAAGTTAGAATTAATGAATTTGAAAAAAATCAACCCTAACTTTTTATGACAAGTAAGGGAATCATCTATACTTACATCTATACTTGCTCAGGACATAAATCTTATTCAGCTTCCCTCAGATGTGGCCTTAAAACATTCCACAATGATAGAACACCTCTCGTTACGGCTTGTTGTGATCAAAAAGGTCACACTCCTTAAAGCTCCAATCATGTTATCAGCTATGATACGATGGCTATTGAGCTAACGACCTAAAACGACCTTAAAATAATGCATAAGGCAATGCGGAATATCGTGACTTTCAATAGTTCATAACTCATTATTACTCGAATTTCAGAAATTCAAAAAAAAAATCCATTAAAAGTATCAACCTCAAGCAACCATGGTTTCAGTTGCTCGTCGAGAAGAATATCATATCCATAGAGTTCAAAGCAGTGACAATCCTTTAAAATATTGCACGAATTTACCATCATTAAATCATAACAGACATTACAAATGAAAATTTCTGCCGCATATGGAATAGGAAGCAGTGAGTTTTTTTCATTCGCCACCATCAACATGGATATTATTCATCGATTAAGAAATATTATAGTTAACTTCACTTTACCTGACTAAATACCAGGATTTCGGGAATCGCTCGAGGAGGCTAGAGAATTTCAATGCCTCTCAGGTCTGCTTTGAAGATATTTTTGAGGATTTCGACATCTTTTTTAACCGCTTTATCCCCACTACTTCTTCCTCCACTCCTCCTCCCCTCCTCCTCTCTTTGAAAAAAATCGGTTGGCTCATGTCAACGATTCATTCCTTCTCAATAACTACAATTTCTTCTTCTTATTCCAAAAATCCAATTCTATTATACTATCGGAACAAATTAAATTATTCACGAATCTCACAAATATCACCATTCTAAATTCAAAAAATATAATAACAAAGTGGCATATAATTATTTCAAGAATTTGAATAGGTTTTTCTTTCATTTCATCAAACAGAGTTCAAAAATAACAACACAAAATCCACTTAGCGTACTGATTAGTAACCACTGCATTCGTTTTGTTGAGTAAATAACTGCTTACCAATGATATCATTCTCGTATTCTTTTAAAAATTTAAAAAACTCTCGCAAAGACTAATAAGAAAAAATTCCATAGAGATGCAAATGTTTTTTGTTATCAATTATCAGCTATATCAGTTGAATCTATTGAAAAATCATTAAATTAAAATGATAAGCTAACCTGTACAATGAGATGCTGCACTGAACGAAGACTTGAGATGAGTATCCATCCAATTTCGTTCATCAACTTATCGATCTGCAAGCCTCTTTTCTACGTAACTTCTTTAGTGTATTCTTTCAATAGTTTATAGATCGTACTCATCTAATAAGTAAAAAAAAAATACTAATTCTCACAAAGACGGTCAGATTCCGAAAGGTAGAGTGCCTTAGAATCAAACAATTTCAAGTTTTTTCGCCTTTCACATATATTCTAAAGCTCGATAGAATCCATTAAACGAGATAATTCAAGATTTGCATAGCACATTGCCGTTGGGCAAAGGTTTCAAAAGATTCGATAAGAATAAGCTTCCCGATAGCTTTAAAACCGTGGGCACATAATCGTATCTTAAACATCAACGAAAAAATAACAAGAAATGGCCCGATGCAAAAGTGATTATTATAGAATGCTAAAAATTCCATATAGTGAGCAAATATTATCTTAAAAATACACAGACTAGTTGATGAGTAAAAACGAACAGCATTGATTCCATGCATAGCAGTTAAATATCGACGAAGTTTATAAACACTCCATTTGAGTCCTCGTTCTGGATCGTAATCCGGTGCAGTCTTTGCGACTGCTACATTTGTTAAATGTACATCTATAAATAAATGAACATATATTAATCGTCATTTAACGCCTCGTATTTAATAAACGCTTTAATAAAATATTGAAAATTTCGAACCGATAAAAAAATAAAACCTCTCAGATAAGTGGCGAAAATTGGAAAAAAATTTCGATTTTCAATGAAAACTCATGATTTTATTGCAAATTTTTATCGATTATAATAAATTTCCACCATCTTAAGCAATGTTCCGACTATATTTATTATTCTTTTCAACATTTTTTTTTTCAAATTCAAAGTTCTTTTTTCGATATTTTAATAGCGCCAAAAATACGGTCAATAAATTCAGTTAAAAAGTATAACAGAAAGAAGCAAATACCATCAATAATACTTCAACTTTAATTAATAAGTCAGACATAATTTATTAAAATATATCTATAACTTTAACTGAACAATTGTTGCGAATAATGCATTAAAATGCGGAAGTTTAAAAGCGTATAAAAACCGACAAGCATCTTCAACGGAATCCAGTGAATAGCGTGAATGTGAGAATCGAGCAAATCCTTCACGATTGAGCCATGCACAAAGTGGACGAAACTAAAACTACTCTCATCAAACAAATATTAAATTTTATTAAAAAGCTAATCAATGTAGTACTCTCTAGTGATAGAAAAATTGAGATATCTCAAATAATATATCATGAAGTTGTGCTGTCGAATGCATTACCTATTGAGTCAAAATATAATGGATTCGATCAACAAAAATATAATGGATTCGATTTTTTTAATCGAAATAAGATAAAATTTATGAAAAATAAAATATATTTGGTACAGCACTTTCCTTTTCCCTCCCCCTCCACCATTTCCTCCCCTTCAATCCCAGAAAGCTTCACAAAGGTGCATGATTCTTTGGTAAAAATCAAAGGATTGCATACTATAAAGAATTACTTTACAATAAACATAAAGAAAACAATGAAATCGATAGCAATTTTATTAACATTATTCTTACGATTGAATTTTTATCCAGTATACTTAATTGATAGCTATAGCTGGAATAAAAACAAAAAAACGGACCAGAGAAAAAAATGAATGAAATGGGAAAACAACGAAAAATTTTTAGGCTTTGAGAATTTGGATATTTGATTTATTTAATAAATATATGTTTTTAATCGAATTTTATTTCTTTTAACCAACTTTTTTTCGTAATTATTGATAGTTAGTAATTATTAAATGAAACTGAAAAATAATAATTATTAATTGGAAGAATAATTGAAAAACATTAATCGAATTGAATATTCAATGAACACGATATATCATTTAAGCGTAATGAATGAAATGATTTGAATAGAGAGAGCAAACCGATGTGACGAGTAGATAGATTCGAACGTCGAATTTTTTTAAACCAATCAAATATGGTTGGCTAATATAGCTTTGAACTACGTACGGTTGTGCATCACCCAAACCATTATTCCCCTGAAAGATTTTCTAGTCGTATCTAATACGCTTCAAAAATAATATTGAATACTTAACGTTTACTTAAAAGCTATAATTAATAAAAATTAATACTTAATCAATTCAATTATCATATAATATTTTATCACTCTTTTAAAGCATAAAAAATAATTCTATCAGCAGTTTATTGATATGCGTTAGAGGTATTACCTTCTTCCATTCAGTGATATCTTTGAGCTTTTTGAAGAGAAATATTCCTTTGCCTTGAGCACCAGCTATTGGCTTCATTATCCAAATCGTATCCGGTGGATATTTTCGAAATTCCTCCACGAATAGATGATATTCGGCCTGAACTAATCGAATTAGTTGATGAGCAATTTGAATCATCTCTGGAAATTTTCCAAGCGGCAAATTTTGTATAAAATGATAACAACTGCAATCAGTTACATATATATATATATATATATATATATATATATATATATATATATATATATATATATATATATATATATATATATATATATATATATATATATATTGCCTCTACACATATGTTTAATTGCCGAACTATTTCATTACTTCATAATCTTTACTACATGCCGATTTCTATACTACGGCTTTATATTTAGTTATCAATTCTCGTTGTTTACATACCAATAATGGACACAAATGATGCATTGGCATAAGCATTATGCAAAAAAAAAAAAACTTAGCAATATCCACCACTATTTAAAAACTATTATATAATAATAGTGTGAGATGCTACTTGAGGAAATATTGATTGTAGCAATCGAAATTGAAATATTCTCTCTATGGATTTCATAGTGTCCGAATATCTGTCAGTTTTCGCATAAATCTCTCGAAGGATTTCAAACTAGGATATCATATGTCATATGCATATCACATATTTTTCAGTATTGGCTGAATTTAAGTGTATGGGAATAAAGATTTAAAACAGGAAGTAAATAAAATATTTTCAGTGCATAACACTTGATAATCTTACCGGAAGAACATAGCTCGCCGGAATGTATTGCATCCTGCAAGTAATGATAGTTTTGAATTTTTATGCATTTCGTTTTTTATATTTAATTTATTTGTTATTATTTTATTTTTTAAAAAACAAATTCAAGAAAATAAGAGATATCGACAAGAATTATAAAGAAAAAGTTCAGAATTAAAAGAGCATTTAAAATATGCTCAATTCAAAAGAAAATCACTGTAAACATGCAACAGAACTAGGATTCGATCTCTATTCCATATTATATTTCCTTTCGGTTGTACTTGTTGCTAAAAACTTTCAACTTTTTTTATCATAGGGAAATATAGAAAGGTGAATTAGCAAAAAATTTCCCTTGATGTATTTTTAAAAAATTGACTAAGAAATAATGGCAACACACAAAGTATGCAAAATTAACATAAACATTTGCATATTTTCGTGTTTTGACGATAAGTTACCATGACGAACATTGAGGCATGTGATGAGGCCATCATAAATCAATCCAACTTTCATGTGCAATAGGGAAACCTGTTAACGTTTATTGGCCCATTAAAAAACGCTTCATTCTTTCTTCACTACTAATATTCCAATCACAAATATTTGAAAAAAAAAAAACACGAAAATTAATACAAAATTCAACATTATAGAATAAATAAAACTATTGCAAAAGAAAAAAAAAACTTTTATATAAACTTACTTAGATGCTTCGAGTGGATTCTCCTTTTCGAGTAAACGTTTAGTTTTCTTCAAATTCTTGATAAGCATATCTTTTCGTGTTAACTCACTATCATTACGGAAATGACAAACAAGTTGATGATCATGGAATTTATATTTGTCGAATGAGTTGTTCATCCATTCACGTGTCACCCAGAACAATGACCAATCATCACCGCTATTGAATGCATTTTATATAATTGTCAATGATTAAATTCAAATTATCCATATAAAATTTCAATAATCTGCTAAGTTGATTTCATAGATTTTTTTTAAAAAGAAACCATCAAGGCCATTTTTTCAATGAACTTAAAACCTGACATCCGAAGTCATATATCATTATCTCCATGTATTAATTAACTGAATAATATTTGCTAGCGGAAGAAAAACCCTCATAAGAAACTAATTAGAGACAAATCGAAAAAATTCAGAAAAGTAAAAAAAAAGAATTTCAGAGCGCAATTTAAGAGTTCAAAACTTACGTTGTGGGTGCCCATCCTTCTCGATTATTGAGTACTTCAAGAATTGTATTCCCCAATGAACATCTCCAAAGAATTTTTTTGTTCTTCCTTAAATAATAAATATTTTATGCGAATGAATACGCTATTTTCTAGTGCAATAAACTGGAAAGCGCGCCAGTGAAATTGGCACGATTTATGTTGTTACAATTACTACGGTTGAATCGCTCTATGAATTGCTAACAAATAATACAATATGCTCCATAATATAGCCACATATTAATTTATTCGATTGCTCTTTCGAATATTCCAAGAAAGGCACGTTTTGCCAACGTCCCTATTATAAACTGGATCCGTATCGTAAACAAAATTCATGCAAATTTTTAGGCATTTTTAATGCCTTTACCTCTTAAATTCATAGTTCATTTTCATAGCTCTAAAGCGAAACGACAAATACACCTATATAGCAGCGCAAAAAGGTGACTTTTTATTACGTAAATTGCAAGAGGCAAAAATCGCAAATATTTCCATGCTTTAGATAAAAATTAAGCGGAATATTTAGAAGAAAAAATAAATTTTTTACGTTATTTTTATATTTTAGTTTTATAAATTCATATTATATCTTCTGTTATTTATCAGTTCTATACTAAATTCTCGTTCAAGATGATATCGGCACAGAGATGATTTATTTACAATGCGTTGGCATTTTCTGTATGCTGCCTTTAGTGCTCTTTTCTCTTAATTCACTACAAACTTGTATGCAGTCGATACGCTCGAGTTACTTCTTCGTAAGCACGTCATCCATCAGTTCTTCACTGACCGATTAAATATCCTGGCTGTCATTAGCCATCTACAAGCCACCTATATACTGTTTCTATTTCTGGGCGTATTTATGTCGTCCGGTCATACAAATCCCTATAAGCGTAGTTAAGCAATGAAGAGGGGATTAGATGGCTAAGTGCTTGTATAAATTAGAGGTATGATAGGTTATTTCTGCCAGATAGGGCTGTAGACGATGTAAAAACTGGGAAATAGGCGTATGGGAGGAAAAAATGACAATGAAAAGCGGAAATGAGTTCATTCAAGAAATATGAATATTTCTATCCATTCGTCTCTCTTATTAAGAGAAAGAATTTGTGCTTTGCTACGGGGTTACTTCCATGATGTGTCTGCTTGGAGTGTTATTAAAATCCGTAAGAATGTCCTTGTTTATCATAGGCTTGTCATCTTTATATTTTCACTTACAGTGACCTCACATTTGCATTTTCACAAATGATTTCAGGTCGGATCCCCAAATGATTTGTTCGAAAAGTGTGGTGTCTATCAGTAACAACATCAACGAATCACTACTCAAAGAAAAATGCAGCCCTCCCCCCCCCCCCCCTTCATGCATGAATTATTTATTCATCGATTAAAACAACGATAGCCACCTATGAATCCTGTAAACAATTATAGAAGTTGGCGCTCAACGAGCCAAGCAACAGCTAGTTTAAAGCAGTTTTTGAGAAGGAAATGAATTAAAATTTACAATTAATTTAAGTTACATACAAGAATAAATAATCGTCTAAAAACTTTGAATCTTAGAAAAAATAGTACTTTTGATTAGTGGAAGCGTTGTCACTCATCGAATGACCCACAAATCCTAGAGAAGACTACACAGCGAAAGGTAACGCAAATGGAATGCATATAAGCGTAAGATTGACACTTCCGTTAGCAATGGGTAAATTGCTTTTAAGCTAACTGAGTCATAAATATTTCTGCATAATATTCGCTCTACTGACCACATTGTTAATGTAACGATTGATTTCTCTACTGAAATAACCATTGCCGAGAAAAAAATTCCGAAATATTAATTACAGTAGATTTGTAGGAAAAATAACATTCGTGCACCTATAATTTCCCTTTTTTTTACATATGGAACAGCAAACAAGGCACATATCCGTGATCAGCTCATCGAGTTCTATCATTTCATACCTAACTCATCGGAATTGGAGACAAAAAGTATTTTTTGAAATTTTCCATGTGTTACCCCCTTACGATCGAAAAAATGCAATTTTTGGGAACCTTTTTCTCGGCTTTTGTTCGTCCTAGCGTTGTAATCCGTAAACCATTGGAGAAGTCTCGGTGAGCTGATGACAAATCAACAGACCGTATATTATAAAATGAAGCAACGGCCGAGAACCAGAACCCCCAAAATCGCAAAAATCGAGATCTTAGGAATTCTGGCCGGTCGATTCGGTTTTCAACTTTTATCTCAAAATATGAAAACCTACATGTCGTACGATACAGCTTTGAAAATTTTATCGAAAGATGCAAATCCCAACTCGATAGAGCTAACCGTTGTGGAGAAAATAATTCTGAAATCTCCAATATAGTACATTTCAATAGAAATTTCACATATTTCAATTTTTCAACTGAACAAATCTTCGAAAAATGAATCTAAAAAATAGACATCATTAAAGAAGAAAGTAGAAACGAATGCAAATAAAAGAATGCAGGAAGAAGAAAGAAATAGAACCTATGTTGATCGCGAGAAGAAGTGGCGATACGAACCTATGAAGGAAACATTTTTTTATTTCAGTACTAATATTAAGGTTAGGGGGGGGAGGGGGGGGCTCGGCTCCCCTGAACCCTCCCACGGGGAAGCTGCCGCCCCCTCGAACGCTTGCTTTGTCGCTATGGAAAAAATTCATTCTCTATTAAATTACACCATAAATTTAATTTTTATTTTTTTCTCATTTATTTCTCAAAAAAAAAAAAAACTCACAAAGTGTATCATTCGAAAGCGAATAAAATACTGGATTGAATAAAAAAGAAAGAGCAAAATCCATGAAGAAATGGATTAACCATCATCCTCGTACCAACTCCAAAGATGTGCTTGAAGATGGACGAGGATAGAAGATGTTGGTGTGAATGATTTCCATTCGTACCGCTATTGGTTCGGTACCCTGATATGGTCAACATGAACTATACTTTTACCATCTCTCTATGCGGTTACATTTAATTATTCCATCTGCATCACTTATGCTTCCCACCTCTACAAATTGATGCTCTCTAGTAGATTTTTTTAACGCACTTAGAAGATGAAATAAGAACAGAAATTAATTTTGGGTTGTAAAAGGTTTTATCGCCCTCTTTCACTTGTTTTGAATTTTTCCACTCTTTTTTTTTCATGAACAGGTTCGCAAAAATTTTCTCTTGCCCGTCCGGTATTTCATTGTCTACAGAACTTGATGATGGAATATACAGTGATGGTAAGACTTTTTGGAGAAAAATTTAATGATTAATCACCAACAGATATATTCATTGATTTTTAAAATTTTCATTAAAACATTTTCCACGTAAATAATATATGAGAAGCAAATTTGTCGCTCTCTAATTTTTCAGTTTTACTATGCGATTTTCACAACTTGCATTAGCAAAACACATGTTGTAATTATGCAACATGCATATGTTTGTGGTTTATCATTCGATAGTTCCAGAGCTCTAAAACTTACTGAGGTTGAAGTCTAATATTACTAAATAGGGTGGAATAGTCCTAGAAAACAACACGAATCTCTCTATCAACTTTAAACTGACAACAATTTTCTCTCAGAAAGTAACAGCATTTCAACTGCGTCATCCATCTCAAAATCACATTGAAAAGCATATATCAGCTTCTTTTACATGAATTTCAAGCGTATATTATTATTATGTAAACAGTTCAAAAGATGACCGATTAGAAAACATTCCGGCAACCATCGGGTTCGGAAAAATCTTTCACTCGAGAATTTTGTGACTAGCCAAATCGAACGAGATCAGATCGTATAACATCATCAATTAGCAATTAAACCATCGCAAATGATTTCTGAATCGGAATTATTAAAAAGTATGTATTGTATCAGATTCTTTGACATATGTTTTCACTCATTTTTCTTTCTTCATCGTCACGATAATCGATAGTCAAATCGTGACAATATTTCGTGAAGACAAATCACTTCAGCGATATACGAGAAACATTTTTAAGACCAGAAACGCAGATTAGCATATACGAAAATGTTGGCCATTCTCCATAAAGACATCGCTCTGAGATACGTTTTAGTCTATCTTTACCTTAAATCCAACCGTATATCATAAGAAGAATACTTTATTAGAAATCCGCTCCTTCCCCCTGCCCCCCTCAAACAAAATATCGAAAAGCAAATTTGAAAAACGTATTGCGAGAAAATTTCATTGCTCGTTTCGCATTTTTGGTAATACTATAGTATTACCACTTTAAAATTCATATATTTTAGCATAAGCGCTAAAATTTTATTGGCAATAACCAATGCATATTATTACTTAACAAGATGATTTCTATCATGATATTTCAACGTTCTAAACGAATGCATTCGAAGTACACTTGTGAATAAAATCTTTATATGTTTCCATTGTGATGGGATTATTCATTTAAATAAAAATTGAGAAAAAAAATTTTTTTAAATTGTAATGAAATAATAGATAATGAATTTTTAACGAAAGAAACGAGACGATTTATTGTGCAATTTGTAGCGATTATAATAAACAAAGAGTACAACGAAAAAATTTATATCTCATAAATCATACTGAGAGAAAAATTTTGTAAGAAAAGATAAAGAAATTTATCACAAATAAAAATAAATCATTTATATACTAAAGATAGTGAATTAAAACCATTAGCGCAAGCAAATTATGTTAATAAAGCCTTGGTCAAATCAACGAATGGATTTCATTCAAGCCATCCATTAAGAACGAGTATACTCAGGCTTCATTAGTAAGACTCTTTTGGCATATCACAACCTTAGACCACCCTCAAAGGAACCTGCCGTCCACAAAACTCCTTTTAAATGGAAATCAGGAAGGGGAATTTTAAAGAATACCTAACAAACAGCTCAACTATTAACTTTCTTCTAATCAATTCGAAGCTTATCACACCCCTCCTGAGTGTTCCACAAAGGAACTACGAACAAATGGATATTAATCGCCAAGGTGGCCACAAACTGCCATCTGTCCGATATTCCCTTCCTCTTCCCAATTCAATTGAGTTTCCTTTTCAGTTCATTTGTTACAAATATCAAATAAGCATTACGTTTACTGTTCGAAATAAAACAATAGATGCCACCCAATTGCACAAAATATTACAACACTCTTTATGAAATATTAACAGCAATTAAAACAAGTCGCAAAGAATGACGACGTTTTGTGAAGTCGTTTCGTAGATAAATATTAGAGAAAAGAAATAAACGAAACTTCCAACGGATATGCTTTTCACCCAACACAATAATCCACCACCATACAATGAACATCATTGAACGTCGCTGAATACCTGAATCGTTCCAGCGTTATAACTTTAGAAAAATTGATTAATTAAGGGTATCCCATCATATTCCTCGCCAATCAGAAACCAAAATATTTAAACACTAAAAATCCTCATCCTTATTTTCAACAACAGCACTTTTCAAATATTCAAAAGATACGCGCAAATACAACGTTGAAGGAATTTCGACACACTTCGTAGCTGCGATATAGGGATATAACTTGGCGCATTTGGCAAACCATCGCTGCGTTTGCAAATGATGGTTATCTTTGCAAGTCCCCTTTGATATGATTTCAAAAAATGGAGCACAGTTCTGGCATGATCTTTTTTCTCACTTCAGCGTAGGGGGCAGAATGTTTTTATAAAATACCTGCAATGATCTTGTCCGGTTCCAGCCAATTGGAAGATGTGAAAGTAATGTTCACAATGCAAATGTTACTAGCAAAGAATAACCTACTTTTAGTTATTTGCTGTAATAGACTCTATAGTAGAGTGTCTTCGAACGCCAAAGTGAATACGAGTTGTCGAATTTTAGAAGATAGACACCTCGACCCGGATATACATGGCTGCCCGCATAGACCTGTAATCTCAATATATCCATACCGAGAGATTATCTCTTTCATGCATATTATAAAACTTCAGAAAGAAAGTTATTCGAAGAAGTCCTCCAGCTGAATCACTAATAAATGCTGTAATAGAACGCTTTTAATATAAATATGAATGTAAATATTCATTATTTTTGATCAACATATAAATAAGCCATTAGCGCATCATAAATATTAAAGGTTTAATCATTTCGCTCAAAAAATATCCTCAAAAATGCTCCACTTTCAAAACTTTATTTAAAATATTTCTATTAAAAAGCATCTCTTTATTCAAAATATTTTCATTAAAAATCATCTAATTTAAATAACCTTAAAAGGCGTTAAATTCTCAATCAGGTGATTTCTTGCATAAAATCATTGTAAATACAGTTTTTGGATAAAAGTAAAAATTATTATGATTCCTGATATCCAATGAGATTTTTTTAATATGTGAAAATTTCCCCTTCTCTACTAATGACCCCTCATTAATTAAAGATCCACTGCTCGAATTACAACATAGATTCTGCTGACTTAGATAATTGAGAGTGAATTAAAACTGCATCGGCAAATTTCCCACATCTGAAATATCCTGCACATATAACACTACTATCCAAATAAATACAATCAACGCCACACCATTTCTTTTGAATATCTCTACTTAGGCCATGCAGTATGTTTTAATATTCCTGCATTTACTTCCTTTCTATTCGATTCGCTACTCATTGTAAGGCGCAGTACTCTATTCCATCCCTCCGTACTCCCCAACCGGAAATTATAAGGGGGTTCAATTTCTCGCTCAAAATTAGAAAGCGTTGATATTCTATATCATCAAATTTGAACAAAACACTAAACGTAGTCTTTTTATACAACACTCATCAGCATCGTGTCAATTTCGCTGAGCTAATCAAATTCAATTGATTGCAAATAATGTGCGCAATTAAATTTACAAGCGAATAACCTCTTCGTGACAATCACGTCTATAAACAGGTACAATTTCATCGACATGTGGCTTATTGGGATCCCTTTGCCTCTCTTTTGTTGGACTACCACTCTCGACATCACCTGTACTACTCGCTCTTAGCTCAGCTTGTGCCAATTCTTCATCTGCCTCTTCATCCGATGATTCCGATATATGTACAGATACCTAAATTCACAATATAATGCAATCAGATCCACTTCAAAATTAGTGATATCGTTTCGATTAAACTATAAGTTATGCTCTCATCCATAAAAATTGTCAATTCAATCAGCAAAAAATTAAATAAAAAGATGCGAAATTTTCAAATACAGGCAATTCGTTGGCCATAGAATCATACGAAAGAACAAGTTGAAACCCCTACAATTACGCTCTTCATATTCAGATAATACGCGCTTTATTATTTATCAATGCATAGACTAGCAAATTAGCTTCATATGTGACTGATTAAACATATTGTTGTAAAGATAATCCATAAGTGCCAAACTTCTTTGCAAATGTTTTTTGATCTGCTAAAGGACGATTGGATATGGGGTGAGCGAGATAAGTCGGGCCAAGCCAGCTGCTTCAACATATGAGCAATCCAACTATTTCAGTGAGCAGTTTCCAAAATAAATTTCTTCTGCACGCATTACCTTCAATCTCAAAAACTACCTGATTCGATTCCGCAATCGTCCATTCGAACAGTACTCCAAAGCCAATGTCATAGTAATCGGTGGCGAATTCCCAGAAAAGACACGTTCCCTCCTCATGAGTCGGCACCCGTACCTTCAAATAAATACGCAGTAATAGACAGTAGAGTTATAAAAATGCACTAATATTCCCATAAGATGCCAGAGACAAAAATAAAGTACGGCATAGCTAAACCAACGATGAGTGATGAGACTATCTATATATGAAACGAAAGAGTTTGCTACCCTGAAGACAATTCAGCGATGCGATAATCATAGAGAGAGGGGGAGGAGGAAGGGGAGGGGGAATGTAAGGGTGAGGGACAAGCAATCTGAAGGTCAAAGGAAGTAATATTGCAAGAGGATTAAGGATAGGAAACCTAAACAATTCAAACACGATTGCAACATACAGCATAGACAAACATAGCGAAGATTGAAGTTAGCAGCTAATTTCTATATATAAGTCGATGCGGCAAATTTCTCCATTGATTGATATCAACAAATAATAAAAATAGTTTTAAAAAAATTACGGTTCAAATAATACAATATTTTTTCTGAAGGAAAAAGCGGACCGATGATATTTTTGTTATATTTTCCCAAATATGTACTAAAAAAAATGAGGGAAACAAAAAAAAAAAATCAACATCATTACCATCAATTGCTTTCTACTTAAAATTAATGGCTATACACATACCGTTACTGTTTCGCCATGCCCGACTTTGATGATCCCTTCGGCACCCTCTTTACGGATCGCATTTTTGAACTCAACGATATCCTGCCGATTCCACATCGATGCTGGTGCTATTGCCGGATTTGCTGGAATAATAAAAAACTAACAAGTTTATTTACTTTATTAACTTCACTAACAACAATGCACATGCGTTCCCTATATGGAATCATGCAAAAAATAGGCGATAAGCATATGAACGAATTCTACACATTTATTACCTCACACAATTATAAATGCTTTATAATTTAATAGTTTTCAAATTGTACGCATGCATGAGATGCCTCACGTGCTATACACCAGTATACCTTTTTTCTTATATGATTACCTATTTCAATGAGTTCAACGCCAAATATACGAGCAAAATGAAGAAACTCTTTTCATGATCATATACTCTATGAATTTCATTAGTTTTTTTTTCTTTTTTTTTTTTGCATAACGCATTTCTGTGATCAACAAATCGGATCCTTTATAAAACAAAGTATTCATCGTTTCATTAAAACTTCGAACGCTTATTTACGAGTCGATCACATATTAGGAATCGTCATAATTGTTGCAATGCGGTTTCGGGAAATTTATGCAAATGTATCGATTCGTATGGCGATCGTCACAGCCAATCAACTCAAATTTCGGTAATTAAGCTAATTTAACTACCTGATGAGTAAGGCAAAAGCTAGTACAATTAAATTTGAGGCAATCGGTTCTGACGATTAGTGATTACGCTATATGCCGCAACGAAAGCATAAATCTTTTAGAGAACGCGTTTCACACATAGAGATGTTACAGCATTCATACAAAAGCCAGTTGAACGTCAAACGATGATGGCTGATAGTATAGTGCATCAGATTCCATCATCTTTTTTCACTATTGCCGTCAACTAATAGCCTCAATCATCAACTCAACACTCATACTATTCCAACGAACCAATAGGTGATGATGTCACACCATCTATCAGCTCAATGATAACTGATTCTGATTCCTATTCGGTGCTTCCTTGATGATTTTGTTGCCTAAGTGATTTTGAAGGTAATCCCTTACCACGAAAATTTTACAAACTTAAAATGCTCCCTCGCTAAGCATTAATTCAGTAATTAGTTCCATCTATAAGAATCTGAATAAATAAATAAATAAATAAATAAGTAAATAAACAAATAAATAAATAAAGGTAACTAATATATAAGACAATCAGTCTAATGCATAAGACTCTTTAGGTCTTAATATAAACTTACCCGACATAAAGTGCACAACATATAGGTGATACATACGACAACCGAATAAATACAACAACCCTAACAAATGCATAAAATTTTACAAAACACAATATAAGCTCGTATGACGTCAAACACAAACAGAGGGCGCTATATAATAAATGAGTCCAACAATTTGGATTGGTTTTGGTTTATCTTATCTTCATTCATTCATTCAACACGCATACATGCGTAACGGCTGAAAAATAAATTTGGATATAAAAATAAAGCAAGAAGTTATACATTTTACCTTGGCACCATTCGTCAGGTGACCTAATATAGCCGGTTAATCCTCTTTTTCATATATTCATCTAGCCACTTTGGTACTCTTTACTCGTTACTTAAACTAACCAACTGATCATTTCTGTCGTTTTTTTAAACGGAAAATAAGTATTAAAGATATAATTCATTTAAAAATATAATTCAAAGTAAAATGCGATGACGTCATCAGAAAATAGAGAACCATCAACACATCCTGAATTCAAAAAAAGTAACTGGAAAGCCAAAAAGAAACAAAAGAAAGCACTCGTGAATAGTTGACGTACACTTATTGATGTACACTATTTCCTGATACATTTCTATTTCCATCACCTCTAAATTCTACGGAAAATATATTGAAATCATTAATTAGTATGCCACATATTTAGATATCACTCGTTGAGTTCTAAAAATGCAAATTTCCATTAAATTAAAATAAAAAAAAAGGGAAACAGCCAACCAATTTCCCATATATTCTTTTCGTTATTATTAGATCTCAATATTAATATTATGCAACCCTTCGTAAATAAGCATCTATCTTCCTCAAATATCTTAATAAACGATATGAAACGCTCATAGAAAAATTCTAATAGGCAATGAAAAAAAAAAGAAAAGAAAGAAAAGTTTCCTTTAAAAACTAGTCGCTTTCACATACGTAGTTAATGATATAATATGACTGGCGGAAAAGGAGAACCGAAAGAAGGAAATAGAGATGTGACTACAGCAATTCAATCGGCCAATCAAAAAGTTGCTCACTTAGATTTTGTTCTCTAATGCAATCGGGCAAGTCGACGTCATGATGGCCTATTCCTTGATACCGTATCATAACAATAAAGCCTCCTAATAAATAAACTATACTAGAACATCTCTCGATAATAACCGCACTTCTGAACAACACATATCTCTAAGTGGACAGCTTTATTCTAATATTTCCGCTTTATGAACTTAACTTTTCCATTAAAGCAATTTTATCCACACCAAGCTAGTGCAATTATTTAAACTTTTTCATCCCAGAAAACCGGAAATATTCGACATTCATTCGCCTTTAAAGACATCCAAGTATATTCAACAAATCCACCTCGAAAGACAGTCTACACTTAAAATACCCATTGAAAACGATCGCTCCCATTATGCATGCTAACAACAACAACATCTTTGAAGATTATAAGCAGCATATAAGACAGACCCAGCAAGGCATGCATACAACGCTAACGATGACCCACTTAGACTAATGTCGTGCGGTGATCCGAAATTACAAATGAACCCGTCATAACCACTTTTAGAAATGCGATGCCATCAGAGAATCTACCCTTTTGCATCTGAATCTTTGGCGCTTTTGTCCTTAGTGAACCACTAACCTTCAGATCAGAAGCCGCCAAAGAAATCCTACCCATGCGCACACTTTTTGACTTTACAAAATCTCGTCATCTCTGATCCAAAAATTTTTCTTCACATAAAATGTGCACTAAATTCAAATAAAAATTTCGGAAAAAAACCTAAAAAGAAAGATCATTAATACTCGATAAACAAAAAAAAAAATTCAAACGCACTTCTAGTTAACATGCAACAACAATGCGACAGACACGCTATGCGAAGCATACAATAGCGAAAGACGATCAACGGAGAGAGGGTGAGAGGGAGAGAGCTTACAGTGACAGAAGAGGCCCATTTGACCATGGATTGAGCACACTTGAAATAAACGATAGTATTGAATGAAATGATTTTTAAAAAAAGATTTTAAAAAAAAATTTTACAATAAAAGTAATCGAAGTAATCAATACTGAAGAAATAAATTAGTTAAGTAATTAAAGTAATCAATACTGCAAAAATAAATTAATTAAGCTGCTTAGCAAATGATCTTCTTTATAATGTACTTAAACACCATCACAAATAGACACTCTTCACACTTCAATGCAGCACGATCGAAACGTTTCATTTTATAATAAAGCAATAATAAGAGATTTTTATGCAAAATCGAAAAAGCAACACAAGAAAATGAGAAAAAAAACATCTTATCGCTGCGCACTTTTAATTCATTAACGCATTTTCACAAACAATGAAGCTCTAATCAAACATAATCCCCTTTGAGTAGATTTATTTTATTTTCTAGAATACCTCAAAAACGACCGTTCAACCAATTTGCCTATCATCATCCTCAATGATGAGATGCCAATGAGCTGGATTGCATTAATACTTACCTCTGAGACCGGAAATACTTTTCTTCGACATAGACAACTCGTAAAGTATCACTCAATTATATAAAACGCATTGAGGAGCATTAAAAAAAAAACAAAACAAAAAACAAAGCAAATCGAATAAGCTCATTGCAGCCAGAATATCACCAGAATCGATTTAAGGTTACAATCCCAGTACTAACTGCCATCAAGCTTGTTCAATTCTCAACAATCCGATGAAAGAGGCAAAACGCTACACAATATCCCCACTCCTATCTTCTGATATGTATCCACATATATTATGGCAATGGTAACATTCCCCAATTCTTCACACCAATCGTTCCTCAAAAAAAAAAAAAAAGAAAAAAAAAGAAGTAAACGTAAATAAACGTACAAGGAAGATCGTCACCAGGTTCCTCATCTGATACATCCGATTCTTCGGCCTTTTTATTGTTAAGATCTTTTGTCGTCGAATCAGGTACGACTTCATTAACGACGCCATCTGTATTCATCGATTTATCGCCATCAGGAGATGCACCAGCTACTTTTGCTTGTTGTGCATATACTTGCGCCATATATTGTTGATAGTGTTGCTCTTGTAGTTGTTTTATTAATGCCTCTTGCTGAAATTTAATTTTTTATTAGAATTAAAGAATTTTATTAATTTATTAAAAGAAATTTATTTAAAAAAATTAAAGAATTTATTATTAGAAAGTTTGAATTGAAGGAAATATTATTTAAAAAAAAAACGGATATCAATTTTACAAAGGAAATTCTTAGCGAAATATTTTTTTGCAAAAAAAAAAAGATTTCTATGAACAAATTTCATTCCAACAGAGAAAACGACGACGATGAAGAGGGGCTAAGATGAGGATTTACTCGAGAGATGATAATATAAAATATATGATAATACGATAATAGCTAAATGGAGGGAGCTATAATAAATAAAAACGAGAAATTTCGAGCAATTTAAAGAAATAGGATTTCACAAACAATTAAAGAAAAAAAAAAAGGAAGAAAGGCAACTATTCTATGAGATTAGCTATTGCTTCAATCAACTCTGATTTTTAAATAATAATACAGGCACCTTGACAAAAACCATAAACGATAAGCTAAAGAATGCAAAATTCTCACAGAAACTGCTATGATAGCCTATGCATATATGTAAAAGTCTCGTAACTCCCACTAAAGTATTATAAAAGTTTCGATAATGGAATCTATATGGATATTTTAAATCCCATAACTCAGTTTCCTTCTGATCGAGACATGGGCATCTAAAGGATCTACAGCACTTATCTACGCCAAATTCTCTCTAAAAGCTTAAATCGTAGACATAGTAAAATCCTTACAACTGAACACATTCGATGCAATTCTTCTGTTCTTATGAATAATAAGCACAATAATTTAGTGAGGCAAATCAATGTGCAAAAAAAAAAAAAAAATGCACCAACTCTACCAAGTTATATAATTTTCACGTACTTTGAAAGATTATAACACAATCAGTTCTCTCAACAACAATAAAAAAAACCAAAAAAAAAAAACAGAAACCATAAAAACCAGGTCTAAACCATGACGTCAACTTTAACGTGATATATCGCTTGAAAATATGTATTAAAAAATTTGGCATTTATCTCTACTAGGAAATATTTCAATGAAAGTAATATCTTTCAAGTTTATATTAATAAATAAATCAATTAAATGCATAACAATTGAGAAATCCCCTTCCCACTTAAAATTTGAGGGAAATCCCTCGAAATTCATATTATTATGCCGAAATTCCATTAGTTTCTTTGTCGGATTTCCTCGTCCCCTAAGACGACTATATGAAATCAATTTGCTCGTAACATTCACAAAGCATCAGCTGAGAGTACACTTTAAACTAACCTCGTTCAGCTGACAATAACAAAAATTACAGCTGATCTACCTTTCTCTAACCTATTGGCGTAGTTTATTTCTCTTCACTTCCATTATACAAGCATCGTTCTCACATATCGCACCTGCATAAGTATTACTGATAGGCATAGGTATCCTATCTATGTGTATATGCATTTCTAGAGAGGCAAAAGAAGGATAAAGGAAATATTTGACTTTGTCTTGTGGCATTAGAAATCCAGAAAAATCGCACTAGCGAAATATGCCAAAAATTGCAAAAATTTATAAACTTTTTAACAGTTTAGGCGGCGCATTGGCATAAACTTCTTACTCGAAGTAGCGCTATTGGATTCACTAAGCAGAAAAATATCAAATAAAACAAATAAAAAGTAAATAAAAGCAAGTAACATATGAAGTTAATAATTTCAAAAATTATATCCGCTGTGAATAAACTCGAAAAGAATATTCCAATCGAATTCATGATTTCATCGAAGCTTCTAAGCCCTCAATTTTTGACAATCCCATTGCATATTACTAGAAATTTAAAACAATCTGCTTTTAAACGTGAAGATCTTTGTTAATGCTCACTATAGCATCAATAATAAAACTTTGGCGTTCAATGATCACATATGATCGTTGAATGTTTCTATGGACTTCTATGCCAGAAAAAAACTCATATGACAGCCATCTGTTAGATCAGAAACATAAATTAGCTGATCAAATGACCAATAACACCTGACAACAAATCAGTTTCAACACTTTATTTACTATGTGGATAGCATTTTGATTGCTCACACTCTCGATCACCCAACATTAAAAGATAAAATATAGCTTAAATTGTTACAAATTTTTAACGCAACAAATTACCTAAATATATAAGTGAATAAAAATGAAAGTGCATGTTTCTAGCGTCAGCTGCAACAAGTTCTTATTGAGTACTCACGTAAGCTCATATATCAACGATAAGACGTGGTAAAGTTTAAACTTGAATGTGTTTCTCCCTCTCTTTGCTCCGTTCCCCTATAGATATCGCGTCTACAGCAAATGTTCGTCATCCTGTTGCCTCATCTTAGAGATATACTCTTTCTTCACAATTCAATGTTTAGTTGTTAGCTAACTGCTTTCCAATCAGTATCGATCGATCTCGATCTGTGGTAAGTAGCTACCACTTCATGCTCAAATCTTCAACGCTTGATTTTCTATTCAATTCTTCCGACCGATTCATTAATTCTCCCTGACTTCTTTTCGTCTCATTATCCAACCATTTCGCTGTTATATTCACCTTATTAGATTTGGCTAACGCTTAGAGTAACTCATCTAGAAGGTTCGATTCCATTCATCAATATAGTTGAATGCTAAATATGTTCCATATTTCAAATGACGTGAAAATCATTTATATTCCAATAATGCGTTTTCCCAATTCTATATTCCATTTGAAATTTCTGTACACTATACTCGATTATAAAACTAACCTAGTGAATAATTCACAAAATTACAATAATTTTCCCAAAATCCCTCAGATTTTCCCTCAGATTCCCAAAATTACAATAATTCAATCGACTAATACTTGCACATATAATATCTATCTATCCATAAAAAGAAAATACGATGAGAAACTAATATTTAAGTGGAAAGCTTATTTTGCAAATCATATAAATATCAATATAAAAATGATTTTTAAGAAAAATAATCCATGGAAATTTATGAATCATTGAATATTATAAAAATTTACCAAGAAAAAAAACATTTTTCGCATTCTTTTCTCATTTATTACATTCAAAAAAAAAAAAAAATAAAAACAAAAAAAAAATAAAACGTCGATCGAAAGATCGATTCAATTTATCAAAGCATGTTTTTCTTAAACGGTTTCCATGACAAAACGTTAGATGTAATTTATTTAATATGACCTTTACAGGTAGTAATATCAATGCAAAATCTTCATTACTCTTCAATATCGAAATGACCTTTACAATATTTCCACTCATTAAAAACACAAATAAAAGCAATACTCAATAATGAATTCCTTCATTTCTCTATTTTATTTAGTAAAAATTTACCATTAAATGTGAATTCATTCATCTTCCAAATGTTCCTGATTTCTGTAGTAGTTAGGTGCTTGTTTAATGCCATGATACATTTAGATGAAATAGATATAAAACATATATGCATGCAGGTACCGCTTAATTATTCAAATTTCTATCTATACTAACGATAATCCAATATGATATCCACACGAAATCAAGAGGTTCTTATAAATATCCTCTCATAGATTAATTCAATTCAACAAGACATATAAAATGAAAATTAACTCTTAAATATCAATGATGCAATAAATGAGTTGAAATTACTTCTCAATTTTCTACTCAATACTTGGAATATCTTAAACCATCAAATTTTTTTTAATATTTTCCATTTTAAACATCAATAAATTTTCCATCAATTAAAAAATAAAATAAATAATTCGCCTTTTTAATTGCCATTGAAAATATTAGTTTAGTTATCCCTATTAATTCATGAAAATTTTTTAGAAGAAAATATAAATGACAGCCGATCTTCTTAATACCGATTGTCTCATCAATGTTTTTCAAAATCTTGCATTATTCGATCGTATTCGCCTTGAAAGAGTTTGTTGCAAATGGTTCAACGTATTACAGGTAATATTCCAGTTACCTATTCATTCACTTTATCCTTAACGATATAAGAAAATCCTGTTATCCATTTATCTAATTACATCGAAGGATATGGGATATGAGAAATCCTTCGTCAGTTCTCACTAAATAAATCTATGGGCCTATAGGCTTTAGCAATATACATCTTTATTTGCTTTTCTGGCAATTATCTTTATAATATTTTAACATCAATGAAATGAAAAGAAAATTGCAGTTTCAATGGGCCCGGGTGTCATTGTTTTTTTCCTACTACGATAAGCAACTAGGATAACCTGTACCATTCAATTCAATCAACTCATAGATGAATGTAAGAACAATACTAAATATTGCATAATACTTTTCTATTATAATAAGTAATTTAGAGCTTAATTATCAAGATAAAATAAAAATTATCAAAAAATTTAAAAAAATAACAAAAAAAAATTACAAAAAAATAGAAAATATGTATATCATGAAATGCTATAAATCCCCCCCCCCCAAAAAAAAAATGTACTGATATAATTGCAATATGGTGGTACTTGAGGAAAATAATATCGCAAAAATTAGGATTATCTGAAATTCAAGAAATATGAGGGAAAATTTCAGATGAATGCTTGCTATTCGAATGTCACCGAATTGAATATTGCCGATTTCCTTTCAACTAATTCCAGTAACTACTATCAACAGGTTAAATTATTTGCTTTTAAGCAAGATTAAGGAATTAAATTATATTTGCAATTGGACTGATTTATAAATTACTAGTCTTTGCAAAAATTGCAAAAAAAAATTCCAAGTCTCTGAAAATAAATATGCCCATCATAAATAAGAAGTTCACTTTCATCCATTTCCTTATAACCAATAGCAGTAATTTTATTTGATAGTTGATTCGAAGAAAAGTTCTTAAACCATATATGCCCTAAAATTCATTTCTTTTCATTTCGTGAATAATAGAACAAATTTCGAGGAACGCCACTTTATAAAGCGTTCGTTATTACAAAAAATATATGAGGTTCGATGTTTAATGATAATAAGATAAACGATCTAACGACTATTGGGAATTAACTTTAGCAAACTTCATTGTGAAAATCCAATTGTTTTTTTTTTTATTAGATATCAAAAAATATCAACATTTTATACAACAAATATAGACTTTATAAAACTGAAGAAATTTTTTCATTTGCCAACAAATATTCAGGAATGTTTTTCATTTTCCAAAAAAAAAAAAAATGTAAAAATTCAGGAAAGTCTTTCATTTGCACCCACAGTTGTTGGTATTATTCGAAGATGCGGCTGTTATATTCATAGCATTAGTTTTGGACAACGATGGCAAAAGATCTCTCAACCGATCATCGATACAATTGCTGCGTGAGTTACATCAACCAACCCTTTTTAACGTATTTTAGCTAATAACATAAGTCATCGAAGATATTTGCATTAATCCATAATAAAAAACACTAATCCCTTTTCACTTATGCAAAACATTTACTTATGCAAATTTTGCAAAACCCAAACTCCATACACGATCCATCAGTCGATGATAGGAACGAAATCCAACTGAGCTTATCGCTATTCCCTCTCCCTCATCCAGAATGATACCTAGGTAACTAAACAATGATCCCAAATCTAATTAATTATTGACAATTATATGGTTGAGTAATTTCAATAAACGCAACAAACATCGAGACTTGTAGGAAGAAATAATTGCAAACGGAAGTTTAAATTGTTATAAGTTAATCAACTTTTAGCTACTGTATTCGACTACGGTACCTTGATCTCAGCTGCGTTATTCTCAACGCTGATATATCACCTTTATTGGAGAATATCGCCGAAAATTTGGAATTGTTCTCACTAGAAGAAACAAGTTGGGTAAGAAACGAAGATGGAGATGAGGTTAGTGAAATTTTTTTAAACTTATCATCTGAAAATGAACCAAAAAAAAATTATTTAGCTCTCATCTGTAAAAAATATCAAAATTTCCAGGTAACACCACGATCGTTAGAGATCGAATATGTGTAGTCATCGACGGGGAAGAGGGAAGGTATTTGAGGTGATTTCACTTAAAAATAAACATATTTTCAATAAATCAATAAATCAATAAATCAATAAATCAAAACAAACGATGAATTACTACCTTTCTCTTTACTACGATACGCTTGAATCCTTCAACAATTTTTTACATCATATTTACGGTGGAAAAAAAAATTCAATAACTCTTCATGACAAATTTAAAATGTTGAAAAATCTCTCCCATAAATTGTCGCAATAAATATTAGAAAATTTTTCGATAGATTATTTTTTAAAGATCATTTCCTTTCTTATCGATTATCAATTTAAATAAATTCAAAGAAGATCATTATTTCAGGTTCAAAAATATTTTCACCGAATGAATAAACTACGAAAATTAAATATGAGAAGAGCGATGTTCAATCTCGATAGACTTTATGAACTTCCTTCATGTTTAGAGTTCGTTGCAATATTATTTAGTTGTTATTGATAACTTTCAAATTCTCACCTAATTACTTCAAACATACTGAAATAATAATTAAGGCATTCGGTTATGGTAATAATTAAGGTGTAATTACCTGGTTCACCTTTAACTAGATAATACTTAAGATACAAAGATAAATAAGCAAAAGTAATAATTAATATAAATTCTGGCTCTAATCTTTAAAAACATCGAACACGGCAACGACGGATCAGCTGTTCCACTAGCCCCAAATTTAATGATGTGCTATGTGTAATAAAAATGGGCTAACCACATATAAATATTTGATCAACATAAAAACACATTTCCCTTTCTTTCTCTCTTTCAGAAATCCAATCGCAAATGAATATCACCGCTAACGGATTAGAGTACCTATTCATTTAGCTTTCTATTTACCTTAACAATATACTTGACAAATCTATTCAATTCCAATGTGCTCTCTTTTACTAATATTTTCAAAATTCGTCATCACTAATAAAAAAAAATTTACTTATTTGAATCAAGCTTGTAAGCTTGAATTAATTAGTGAAACAATTACAAGTCAATATTATATGATCCATAATCACAATTTTGATAGCAGTCGTAAAAATTAACGCCATAATAAACTAATAAAAATCGATTATTTTAATCTTCTATAGAATTTGAAAGAAACCGAAAACCTTCAGAAAAATTATTAACTCACTTAATATAAACTTTTCATAGCTGATCTATTCTAAATGAGTTCAAAAGTATATTGTTTAGAAGTATAGAGATGAGTGGAGCACGTAAATTCCCACCTGAATTATTCAATGAATTTCTTGCGACTCATTCCAACTTAAAACAATTGGGTCTATGCCCTCTACCCGTATGGAATACTCTTACTCTCGAATATATCAGCAATTTGCCTCTACTCGACGATCTTCAACTTGGCTATATTCAAAACGATTCGTTCGATTTTCCTATGCAATCGTTGTCACTTTGCGTCTCTCTTCACAGCCTACATATTCAGGTCTTCGATTCCCTTTATAAGTTTCATGGCTAAACAATCAAATATAATAAAAGGACTTGAACGTTATGCTTTCGCAAACCCGCATTCTACCATAGTTTTAGGCCACAATGAAGCAATATTCTAGATATTTCGATACCTGCCCATTAAAAAAACCCAAAATTCGACGGCCCGATCCCCACCATGTAGATCATCGGCAATCTTCGGAGTCGTTAGTGGTCATATCGGTGAAGGGCTATAAACAGATCAAAAATATTACATAAATGAATTATTCGTATATATCTGAATCCCGTTTCAGAGTTGTAACGCACTCACCGCACATAGTCTACGTGTTATGCTCGAAGCAATGATCAATTTGCAATCGTTAAGTATTATCAACTGTAGTAAAGTTATCGATTATTCGGCATTATCATTGTGCCGTCGACTTGAATCATTAACAATCGCCGATACTATACAACTATCCGATGAGGATCTCATTGCTATTGCTGCATATGGATCACTTCATTCACTCACTATTCGACGTTGCATTAATATTACAAATACGCCAATTCTTGCCATTCTTCATAACTGCGTCCTCTCTGAGGTAAATCACTTTATATGACTTAAAGTGAAGGGTTAAAATGATATACGAGCGATGACTTCTAAGCATGTGTGACAGGTGAGCATAATATCACAAAGGTAAGCGTCGAGTCACACTGCTAAGCGTAGTATTATCGAAGATCTAATTCTTTAACGACGAGACAAGAAAAGAATTAGATGCAAATCATATATTTCAAAAAAAAAAAAAGATACGCTCTGATCTACGATAATCAAACGATAATAATAATAAATGATTTTTAAAAAAATAAAAATAAAATGACCACTAATATAAATCACCGAATAACAGAACGGAACGAAATTCCTGGTGACGTCATAAAATTTTTAAAAAATCAAAACAAAAAAAAAACTAAAACTTTTCCACCTCAGGAATTTCCTTGATCAAGACTTCCCATTTGAATCATTTTCGCAAAGCAATCCAAGAAGATCACTTCACTTCACTATCAAATAACCTATTCGTTATTATAAAAATTCGCAATTGAAGTAAGAACATAGCTGACACCTATTCATCGAAATGACCATCAATGTTGAGCAATCCTCACACCCCCCTTCCTCTTCTTCTACTAGTAGATTATTGAATTAGGAGTTTCTCATAGCGAATTTCAGCAAATTTTTGACAAATTTTTTTAAACATAATAATTAAATTTTATTTCAGATAACATTGGTGAATTGTGAAGGAATTAGTGACGAAACAATGTATTCATTGGCCGCAAGTCAACATGTAATTTTTAGTATTGCTGTGCAAGGTTGTTGTGGAGTTACAAGGTGAAAATTCGTTACCTATATTGCAGAAATATTCGTTGAAATATTCAAAAAAAAAAAAAAATTTCTGTTTCAAAAACGATTTGAAATTATTAACAATACTCATAACACTCAGAAAAATTATACTACATTTTGATGAATAAAAAAAAAAAATATTTCAACCGATTTCTTTTACCAACAGCTTATCTTCGTCCCTCCCCGCCAAACATCTAAAAAAAACAATCTTCAGTGCTCAAGATCCACCCCCTATGCAACCTCATATTTCCTATCCTACCTTCATGTCTTCTCACATACGTACGAATATAGCCGACGGCTACATACGTTCAAATTACGACTTCAGAATCTGGCAAGCAATGCTCATTTTGGAGCTGCAGTCTCAAATTTAAGTGCACGATTAAAATGGCTTGTAAATTCTTCTTCTGGAACTCTCACGCCTTATCTAGAGCTTTACTCTTTGTTTAAAAAAACAAACAACAAAAAACCCCTCTCAGATGTCTCTGTTTTAATATAATCGTTCCAGCAAAGGTGTTGCGGCACTTGCTCTTCTCAAGCATATCCTTAATCTACGTGAACTTGATATCAGTCACAATAGAAATATCGATGACATGGCAATTCTATCAATTCATAATGGTCTCGAAATGAAACGACCTCATAAAGCGATAAAAACAAAGAAAGAAAACGAAACAAATAACGCTAAATGCTGCGCGAAAGAAATGACGCATGTCACATCGAAGGTTCATTACTTCGAATTCAAGAATTCATATTAAGGATAGAAATTGAATGGAAAAGTAGTGGAATATTGATTCAGTGATTAGTTGTAATGAAGCCATTCTAATGGTTTAAATATATAATCGGTAACACTACAGCACCAGTTCGAGCAGTTCAAGCTCAAGCAGAAAGTGCGACCATAAAAAAGTCTGAGTACAAACTAAAGCCTGAATTCTTCGCCTTTAATTCTTCCAAACCTAACTGAAGCCCTCTATGCATTTATATCCGTTTGTGCTAACACCGCTGATCGAATGCAATTTAGGGAAATCATTGCTAAGGTGTCTAAAGATTCTTTCCTTGTAAATTTTAAAACCCGTTTTCCTTTCAGATTCACTTCCGCCTCTCCTCAGACGATGCTTCGTAAAAATTATTTCCCTTCAAATTCAAGTTCCCTTTTCCAGCATTCAAAAACTTTGTTAAGAACAGTGAGGTAATATTCTAGTCTTTACGATATGAACTTAAATATTTTTTCCAAATCACCTCAATTTCCAAATCTAATAGCCAACAATTTTCAGCTAACGATATATGTTTTCAAGACGAGCGTCTCCTCACAAGTTGAAGAACGTGTTAGTGATCTTATCACACTCACTAACTGATAACGCAGAGCAGATCCGAAGAATGCTACGGATCGACATACTAAACAGTGGACAAGAAACTCGAATCGAAGCATTCGTTCAATGCGGACTGAATGCGCACCTCATCGATGCACATATGCTCCGTCACCTATAGCAACGTTGTCACAGTGGAACGTATGCGCATTGCGCTGATTTTCACAGATTTTTTAAGAGTTAAAAAAAAGGAAGAAAAAAAAAAGAAAGAAAATATCCGCTTAACTATCATATTATCTCAAACTAAACTGCCAAAGATATACAATTATTCTCTGATTTATAGTGGAATTAAATCACAATTAACCTATTCCAAATCGAAATTCATTCAATACATCTAACTCACCAATATTTTATAGTTTAGTTGAGTTTAATTCAAACGTGTTCAGCAAATTTATATTTGTTCATAATTTTCTAAAATCATTTTATAAGAAATTTTTTTATAATAAAGTGCTGAAAATCACAAAGTATATATATATATATATATATATATATATATATATATATACAGCTAACCTTGGAAAAGAGAAAAATTCAATTTTTTTCTGCCAAATTTATAACGCGGCTTTTATGGTAACCTTGACAAATCATATTCGAACCATCATAAGTCGATAATCATCTGTATCTGCGTTTTTTCTTCGACCACCTCCCTCCTCCTTATCTTTGATAAATTTGATAAACAGCAATGAACTGAAAAAAACCAAAAATATCTTCTATGATATGAGCATAAATGGAAGGCTGTATAATCGGCAACTGACTAATATAGGTGAATTAGTATACGTCCTAAACGTGAGTTGCTTTATACATGCGCAGAAAAAAAAATTTTTTTTTATTCTGGAAAAATAGCGCGCATATTCCTTTAAAACTAATAGTATAGGTTTGAACTTATCACAACTTTATCGAAATGATCGCAGTCCGTCAATTATAAAATAGATCCGCATTACTATTTATTACAATGTGAGGGATTTTTAATACTTAAACAACTAATCTATCACTGATATTTGATTGAAAAATTATAACAGTTTGTGGAAATTATCAATTTAAAATCCCCACAAGAATAATTACATCTTTCCCGAGAATCTTTCGATAATCGATAAAATAAGCATTATATCATAGTTAGTAATTCATCCACTGTACTATATTACATATTAAAAATTACAGCATTAACTCCTCAAATATTTAATTATTTAATTCCGAATTTAATTCTGTATTTAATTCTAAATTTTAATTACTATTTATTTTGTTAATAGTAATATTTTAATGAATTCATTATTTGTAATCGAGTGATAACGAGTGATATCATCGGTTTCTCTCATCGAATTAATCCAACTGTGATTGCATAATATCTACCCGATTGCCGTAACAATACAATGTGTCCTACCCAAGTTCTTTTCACGGGTTTTGTAAATAAATCAATTTTTGAAAATGTACAACAAAAAAACCCATGATGTAATATAAACTTTAGTATCAATATATCCAACAGTCTTTGCATAAAACCACTCTACGTTGAAACAATGAAGAAAAGGTTTAAAAAAAACAAGCTATTAGAAAATATACTCGAAATTGAATGAAATTCTCCATACTTCTCAACAATTTCACATCATTAACATAAAAGGAATTTTGAAATTTCTCCATCTAAAAACGACGAAAGCAACACACAAAATTATGAAATTATAATTTTCAGGAAGTATTCAAAATTTTTTTATTCATTCGGAAAATTGGGAAATTAATGAAAGTATAGGAAATTACAAAAAAAAAATGGTGCAACTACATGGAAGGTGCAACTACGCACTTGCATGGAAATTTTGATGGTTTTTCGTTCGGCCGATTACGGTGAATCAGTTGGGTTCAGTGCGCCGGTTGAATTAGCTATCAGTGCGCTTCAACAAAACTTGGTGGGTGCATAGCACCACGGAAACTATTAGATCTAATTTTTTTTTTTTTTTTTTGAACTCCACGAGCATAAACAATAACCTCAAATGCTCTAATAGCTCACTATTATGCAGTGAGGCTCATTTAAAAAATGAAAAAAGATGAAACTTAACATCCGCCTAGCAATAAAAACCGATCGATGCACAATGACGCCACAAAAATAAATACTAAACTGTTGACATTGTCGAGAATTTCCCGAATCGTTAGCAATTGGTTTAAAATTAAAATCATCTTTTATTTTCTCATTCTATCAAATTTTGACGTTTTATATCAAAATCTATTAAAATACCTGAATAGGATCGCCAACAAATTGCTGTTGGGCGTATGCACGGAATTGATGATAAGTCTGTTGATTCAATGCCTCTTGAATTTGCCGCCTAAAACATCAAAAAATCACTGCCGATTATCACAAGAAAAAAAAAACAAAAAAAAACAACAAATACAATAAAAATCAACAAAATTCATCTGCGTGGAACAAAAAAAAAACAAAAAAAAATCCCGGTCATGCGCATAATTATATTCTTTTTTTTGCGCATAATTATATCAATTCCTAACATTTCGGCTAAATTACCAATTTTATACAACTTAGATTATTTAAAATGTTCACCTTTGAGTTTCAAATCGCTCGACGTCGTTCACCGAAAGAATCGACGGCTGTGTTTCGACTCGTTGACTCTCTTCCTCACTAAAAAATATACATTCAATATTAACCTAGAACAATAAGTGAGATCAATAATTATAGAAAACAACAAACTGGAAAATGCAACAGCGAAAAAGGCACGGTGCGCGCATTTTGTAATCAAAAACTCTAGAAAAACCTCCTGAACAAATGTTTAAAAAAAACCATGCCCTGCTTTTTTCTGTAGGCGATCGCAAGATTGTACAAATCATCAAACAAAAAAATTAGTCAAAAACTGTAAAACAAATTCACGGCACTACCAACTGAAATAAAACCAGAATTAAGGCATAGGATCATCAACGAGGCATATAAATCGATGAGAAAAAAATCCATATCGTTGATTAGATCTATTAAATTTTATCACCAATAACTACTGCGATTAGCTTTCTCAATAATCAGCCTTAAAAATTTTTCTCTCAAAAGTGAGTGAGTGAACGAAAACGTAGATAAAAAATTCGAATAAAACGAACGATAAAAATAATCTTATATTAAATCATAGTGCAATTTCACAAGCATACAAATCCATAATTCTTGCACTCTTTAAAAAAGGGCACCTTTAAAGTTAGTGCTGCCTCGCAATAACTCTTTATTCATTACTTTCCTATTTGTGCCACGCAAATATAACCCCCTCCCAATCAATCTTTTCTTCGCTGACAATATTACACATCAGAAGGAGTCAAAATCTATATCCCATCGTGCAAGAGTGCCTAATGCATCATATAATCACATCAATGTTCGTCTGCAAGAGGATTAAAGAAACCGACGAACAAATCGAAGATATCAGCAGATGCATAATATAAATAAATACATACTTCCTTTAATTTCAATAATGCTCACCGTAACAAGTTTGCAGCTTATTTCATGAATTTCATCAACGAAATGAAGGTTTTGAATAGTAGAAAGTTTACTTCCGTTCGCATGATGCAAGTAATGCGACAAACTTAAAACAACTGATCTCCACTAAAAACGTTATTCAAAGCTAACAAAAGATTTTAAAAAATGGCTTTAATTGTTGCTCAGGAAGGTATATAGGAGGATCAACAAGTTGGCTCAATCTCTGAACTGAAATAATGCTTTTAGGCAGCTTTTACTTATAAACAGTATTACAGCACTCGACTTGAAAGTTCATAAACATCTGCGGTAGAAGTTAAATCTCATCTCATAGCTCGAGCAACAAGATACCAAGCAACATGCCTAGCTCGTGCAAGCAACAAGCTACCCGCAAACTAGACTCATACAAGCGCACACATCAAACAATAAAGTGCCTCTAGCATCCATATACCTCAATGAGCGCAAGCATAGAGCGCACACCGCCTAGATGGCTTCATGCGAAGAGCAGTTCTCTATATTGATTTGGCACAGCCATCTGCCTTCTAGACTAGCCATTTCGTTTCACCAACTGTTTCCCTCACATATCACAATTTAACATGGTAGCATCACCAATCTTTAATAACCATGAGCCCATCGTCATTAAATACGAATAAACAAAAAAAAGAACCCTCAGAGCTTTGGGTCTTATCATTTCTATTATGTAACGTTTGCAAGTGATAAAAATAATAATAACGACACCAATAAGAAAACTGCATTTATGTCTTCTGTAATTTGCAAGTAATAGTAACATTTATGTAAAATTTCTTAGTTTGTAATATATATAGGAATGCGCTAAGCGAAGTAAAAAATCGAGTTAATATTAAGCCAAAAATATTGCCAAACTATTCCATAAAATACGAAAAAAAGGACGCAAAACTTCGCCAAATTGGGCCATAGAATGTGAAAAAAACGACAAAAAATATTGCCAAATTCAGCCACAGAACGTGATAATACGAATAAAAAATACTAATAAAGATAAAAATCGGTGAAAGAAAATGAAGAAAACCATTCATGTATATTTCTTGAATACAACAGATGATCAAAAAAAAAAAAAAAAAAAAAAAAAAACAAAAACAAAAAAAACTTCACTTGCAAAAAACTATCGAATTTTGACAAAAAAAAAAAAGTATTCAAATATAGAATTAGAAGAAACAATAATCCAAATTTCTGCGCCCACCGGCTATAAATAGCAGCACATTACCTATACATTAAATAAAAGAACAAATACACCTTCACATTTCATTTCAATGATTCACCTCATATGAACAATTTGCCTATCCCAATTATAAATAACGAAGCCTTTATTTTCTATAAAATATTTTATGATTTATTACTATTCATACACTTAAATATTCTATCGTTTTAATAATATATCAAAGAGTGCAACAAATTCACATAATAAACTAGCTAAAATTCTGGAAATGCCACAATACAACAATAAATTTTTTGTTCGCAAACGATTGCATGACCGACAATGCTACAAATGAATGAAATCTATTATCTATCCTTCATACAAGCTATTTGTCTGAAGTTTGTCGTTCGAAATGTCTGTCACCCTCACATTCCAACAAATATTCTTTATTTTATTTAATATTGCGCATATGAATCCATCTATATCGAAGAAACCGATCATCTTTCTTTGCATGAGTGCATTAGAGAGCACATCTTAAGTATGTCTGCAACATTTTTGCGGCCATATACTGTATGTTCTATGTTAAAACGTGTAATCGAATATCCCATCCCAACCTCTAGGCTATTGATATCGCCTTCAACATTCCTGCTCAAGGCAATATCACATTAATTCGCAAGATTCGAGCTCATCAAAAAAAAAAAAAAAAATCTCTAAAGCCAAACAATCAACGCTTGTCTCGAATTATTCCCACTTAAAAAATCTTTCATTTCTGGATATTCATCTAATAAAGATCTATTCAGGTATTCAGGCCTAGATTTTCCCGACTATATAAATAAATGCGGTGATTGTGCATGCATACTTTTATAGCGTATGATAAAATGTTTTACATAACGATCTTCAGCTTGTTACGCTATGGTTATGTCGCAATTAGGCATAATAAAATACTACATTATTAAATCATCTCAACCAAACGTCAACATTAATTGTACTATACCGTGTCTGGTATAATGGTATATTGAGTATTATACCAAGAAAAATTTAAAGGCAAAGAAAAATCATAGCTCAATATAGCAATAAGTAAGTAAAAATTAACTCCCGCAAAAATATCGAATATGAAATACAATTAGGAAACATTTCATAAACAAACAACACTTCATCTATTTCTTAAAAAATAATAACATTAATTATGGGTGGTCAATTATCTTTTCCCTCAAAAGTCGCAATAAACGAAATAGCATCAAACATGAAATTGATTAAACAAAAAGAAAAACTATAGATAAGATATCTTTGCCATCTCTCGCATATATGCACTGAGATAAGCTGATATTACTGGGAGAGCATATATCGGAACTGAAACCGAACCTATCTTCCGGGAATTCCATATCGCTATTATCCAGAAACGCATCAATATGACGTTAGACTCTAATTGTTAATATTTCTAGGTTCCTCGCTTTTTTGCTTGCAAGAATCCATTTTTTAAACGACTAAGAATTTGCGAACGAGCACGACTTCATCAATCGATGGATCTGACTGAATGGAGGAGAGTTAACGATGGATCTGACCGAATGGAGGATTTATAATGTCCCAACTGAACGAACAAGGGCAAGGTTGGTGTGGTGGGGTTATAGTGTAAATGTTACGGTAATCATGTATATAATGCGATAATTACAATCGCCGTAATATAGTTTGCAATCTTACTCGGTAGCTTTTATGCTATAATTCGCCCGTCTACAAAAAGAAAAAAAAAAGTTCAACTTTTATTGCGCAACAGAATTATGTTTCCTCAATACTTTCATGCAAATTTTCGTTCCAACTTAGCGACACCAATAATAATCTAAAGTGAATAACGAACCTCTGCGCGAGTTTCCTTTGTGTTTGGATATGTTCACCGACGAAATCCCTAAATGGAGGGCATACAGTGTCGAGAAGCGACACAAATGCTGACATCGCACCCGAAGCACTTAAATCACCCAATTCTTTCCACGCGTTCCTTAAATTTAATTTATATTAATAAACAAATAAAAATAAAAATTCGACACATAATCAAGTAGTTAGCAATAAATTTCATAAAATCACTGCGGAAAAATATATGAAAAACTATAAATGAAGCCAAAATCGTAATGATAAGCGAATCGCTTTCAATCATCAAATAAAAGATTGAACCACGACTATAGAAGACGACAAATATGAAAGGAAAAAAAGTTGGGAAAAATTACCGAGCATGGTTTTAGGCATCCCGAATTGCTAATCTCAGAAACTTTATGCTCCATCCAAGTCAATTTGTAAATTGCTGCTAATGAACTTTGCTTTATATCGTCTCAAATATTACTTAAATGAATAGAAAACTGCAAAAACATCTTACAAATAAATAAAACCGATATTATCTTAAAAATCAATCACATTAAACATATTACTATAGCGACTAGGTAAATAACTAACATAAAAATAATTTTAGTAATAAACTTTTTATGAATAATAAAATATAAGCATGATCTTTGCACATAAAAATCACCGGAAATAATTTAATGAAAAATTTATCGCTTAAAAAAAAGAAAAACAAGCATACATTAATTTCTTTCCAACATTTCAAGCAATCTTGCTGCAAGAAGATAATTTTGCATTCAGACATTCATTGAGAGTATTGAGAGCGTAGAATTACATTGCACGTTCAATGCACCCCATCATTTAATCAACGTGCACTTCAAAGCAATCAAATATTAATTGCACACTGGACAACAACAGATAGACAGACAAACAGACAGACAGACAGATAGACAAACAGACAGACAAAAACATCAAACGAACGATGCGCATTCATAATGGCACGTCTAATGATGCGTAAGGAATTATTACCTGATTAGCAAGCATATTTAAAGAACAATGAACCTAAACGTATGAACGCCAAATAAAGTCCACTAGTCCCCCAAACTCTTCCTTCTTGCAAGAAAAGAATTCTTCCCTTTTAGATACCTGCCATCAGCACCGGATTCAACAAAAATATCTTACTGGAATTTTTATGCTTATGCAAAACTACATTTTACAATAAAACTGTGTCACAATGGTGTACTAAGATACGCATTTTGAAATATATACAATAAGCGTAACATATGGGAAAGTTCGATATATATATATATATATATATATATATATATATATATATATAATGCAAAAAAAAAAATTCCTTTTTTAGCCTGAAAAATTCCATACTTTACTTACCTGGGAAATGATTCAGTACCAAAAACTTACCAAAAGAAAGTTACAGGTATCGTGGCTACTTAAAGGCGAGTAGTTTCCCCTCTCCCCTCTCTGCCTCAAGTCTTTCCTTTCTATTAATCTCACAGGCCAAAAGCTTCTTCAGAGAAGGACAGTGTTGATCACATCAGAAATGAGACAATTTTAGTTAATTAAGCTTCTATAAAGGCAATTTTATCGCGCAAGAAGCAAAGTGCATATCTAATAATTAATTCTACGCAAAAAAAATTCACTTTCAGAGAGTATTGAGAATTTCCGTTCGAAATGAAATTTATAATAATTGTTGTCACAAATTCATATAACCTTTTACTATCAACTATGGAGAATGCAAAAGAAGGCAATTAAAGAATCTCAAAGAATTTTGCATCGAAACGAACACAGCATCCGATCAATTTTAGAAGAACTATGATAGAAACGATGAATTCTTCTATCTTTTTTTTTTAGTGAGTATATGGTTTAGATATTTTTTTACTATTCATAAATAATAATTTGATTATTTAAACTCAAATTTCTCTATCAGAAAATGTCAATCTTACAATTCTTCAAATATGGTAGGGAAGAGGCGCAAGTTGAACGAAATTAGAAAAATGACGGAAGGTTTAGGTCGATTAGGCTCCCAAGGAGTGTGCACAAGGAGGAAGAGATGCCTCTTGGAAGGGATGTTCGTTCGACGGGTTGGCTGAGTGCTACTGATGGCATACGATTGGGCGACTGCTCGGGTGGATAATTTCGTTTGCGACGAATCGAGAGCCAAGTGCCCCTAATAAGGCAAATTCTCGACTTACTCTCCCTCTCAGCAATACATAAATATAAAAATATACATATAAGCCGCCAGTAATATAAAATATACAATATAAATATAAATATAAATAAATATATATATATATATATATATATATATATATATATATATATATATATATATATATATATATATATATATATATATAAGCCGAGCCTAGTCCACAAATAAGACTCTCTCATCATTCCTCCAGCGCCCCTAAACAGATTTTTTATATAAAACATCCACCAAAATTCATATAACACAAGCATTCCTTAACGTTCCCGTATCCAGTCTATATAAAGCGCTCATAATGAGCAAGACCTGTGCTATACGAGGTTGTATGACACAACAAATGATTATCGACAATCCATAATAATAACATTTCCATATGCAAAAGAGCGATTGTTTAACAGATGATAAGCTCCCCAAACATCATCACTAATCACGGCCAAATCTGTTTCCATCAACATAAGCATAATTTTGGGAAAAACTTAGAAAATATATTCACAGATCGCCCTTCATTAAGCGCCGAATTAATGAACACTTAACTAAGACAAACATCAGCAATATACTCATTTCAACTCGAAAAAAAAAATTGTTCATATTCCAAAAAGACAATTAAAGTGAGGTACAGTTCACGGACTACATATATCAGAGACAGATCAACGATTGACCTGAACATAGATCTCGATGCCATAGAATCGGCTTGCTTCTTAAATCTATATTCAATCTAGGCGGGTTAGAGATCCACAACAAATTTAAGTAGTACAAGCAATGGATCATTAAATGCGACTCTAGAAATGACTCAGGCATATGAATGATACCACGATCGTTGGAAATGCAAAAAAAAAAAAAAAAATTTAATCAACAAGGAAAGCTTTACGTAATTATTTCGAATTTCATATGCTCTAGCCACTTTCAATATTCACTTTTTATATTATAATTAAAATTACTTTTCTGATTAAATATTGGAAACAATATAAAAATATCTAAAATAAAATAATATTATTCAAATCGTAAAAAGAAGAAAGTTTCCAATCCAGTCGACGATTCACCAAAAACCTTTTATCCTCAGTGAAGCAACTCGTTGAATGTTTGATCGATGAGATATTCGATGCGATTCCTTAAGCGGGATATATGTGCTAGAGTCAAAAATGCATTGACCCGAGGGAGAATGGGCACACTGATATGTTCGTAGAAAATTATCACTTTTTCGTTCACGCAGGCACATTCGTCTTTCAACACATCGCTAGCAATTCGCTTATCTTTATTCCATTGCATCTCTCTCAAGCTTTAACTTCCTTTATAACTTTACAATCATATCTCGTAATTTACATCCCACTATTTGCATTGGCAATACTTCTATTACGAATATGGGAAATGGGAAGATTTATAAAAAAAGTAGAGCCCTAATTCCATTCACTTATTGCTCTATCATATTAAATATCATTTACTCTTCTATTCCCTCTCGCCTTAACCCAAATGCTAACATGAGTGGTGTAAACGTTGAAGCTATAGGTGTCGCTGAACCCCTTCAGTTGTTCTATTTTTCATTTTTTAATTCCTGAATTAAAAAAATAAAAATTTAATGACCTGAAAAGACTACCTTCATATGCGACACATCGGTGCTTCATATTCTTGTTTAATCGCACGGCAAGATAGACATCTAATGAAAAATTTAATTTAATGAATCCTTCAATGTACATCATAAACCATCAAAATAATCATTAAATTAACATGCACTAATGGAGACTCATATTTAAAAGGCGCATCATTTCTAAATAAGATTTACTTTTCACATCATTTCCCTAAACAATGAGAGATTTATTCATTACTAAGACAAAGTACCCCCCCCCCACGAGAGGGACATCTGCTGGTTATCTATCAGCATAGAGGCACAAGGTAGGTCATCTCTCCTAGAAAAATGTGAAGTGAGCGCGATTCCCAAATACATGAAAAACTCTACTCTCAAAATTGTAATTAACCCATTCGCCCTTTGTATATTTCCTCTCAAATCCTCATTAAAAAAAAAAAAAAATGGAAATATTCGTAACGATCGGATTGGTCGACAATTTAAAAAAAAACCAATTTGACTGCCGTATTGCTAAATTTTCGTCGTCAATTTATTCGAAAGTCTCATAGAGTTTCACTAGCAGAATAATGCATGAAGCGTTAAAAATTAAAAATAAAAAAATAAAAAAAGAAGCAATGCGCCGCTTGAAAAGTTATCTATCATTCAATCCCAAAGCGCAAATATCTCATTCCTTTCCGATGTAATACTTCCGTTCTCGTTTCAATTATGTTTCATCAAATATTGCCGTTATAGATGAATGTTTTTTAATAATATAATCTCTCTCGAGATAAAAATATATCATTCTTGAAATTTTTATGACGTGAAAGTAAACGATTAAAAATTTGCATAAAGTTTCATCCTTCACCGATTATTTCTCATAACCTTTAAACCATCCAGCAAATATGTCACTTATATATTTTAAATACTTTGTCAATAAAACACTCCATTTGTATTTCAAAATAACTGAAACTAAACACTGAAAATAGTCGCCACAATGAAGTGAGGTTAACTAGAACAGAGTGAGCAAAATTTAACGCTAACGAAATCTACCTACACGAGCACCATGTAATCATATCAAAGATTAAGTTTAAATTCAGATGACAAATTGATAGAAGAGTCTCATAAAGTTGGTTATATACTTTCAGAAAATTTTGAGCTACTAAACAAAACATTTTAAGAAATATATGCTGAATCATCAACAACGGTTAGGAAATATTACAATTTTTAAGCAATAAAGAGCTGAGGTGAGAAAGGGGTGAAAATAAGGATAGGAGTGAGGGCGTAAGCTTTAAATTTTCTCTACGTAAAGGTAATATGAATTCGTTTTCACGAACAATATTAAAAAGTTTATTTATTCCGCCAGGTAGAAATATGATATATCTTTGACTAAGTGCTCATATATAAGCATATCCATATATGCATAGAATTTTTCAACTCAAAAAAATTTCCGCGTCAGCATAAATGGAACAAATTTTGTGGAACATTGAAAAATTTTTGCAAATTTGAAGAGTTAATAAGCGATAATCGGCTCATTTGCCACACAATTAAGGCAATAAGCAGATACTGTTTTCACGGAAAAGAACACAATAAGCCTCGATTGGCTTCCTCTCCCAAATCAAACCGCAAAATTATATATTCACATTCATATATCAATGCCAATAAAGGGCAAAAAAAAAAATGTTTTAAAAAGAGCAACCAACACTCCCATCTTAGCAGTGTATAAATTTGAGCAAATGTTTAAATTTTATTTTATTTTTTATTTTTTACTTTTTTTTTGAAGAAAGCAACCGATCCGAGATGAATAGAGAATTCTTTAAAAAAAAAGAGACAAATATTAATAACTTTGAAAATTTTGCCTCTGATAAAATCAGTGCTGAAAAAAAAAAAAAATCTTTCAAAGGAAATATTTAAAAAAAAATAAAAATAAAAAACTGCCAACATCAATTTTTGTAACATCTCAAATTTGTTAGAAAATTTACTCTACAAACGTATATATTCCTTGTGTTTCTATCATTTATATAAGTAAAACGGGTAGACCCCCAACAATGGTAAAAAAAAAAAAAAAAAAACAAAGAAAGAACATTAGAAGCTCTTTTCTATGGGCTATCAAAATTGGACATAATTTGCAAACAATATCAACAGATAATATTATTCTTACATTTAATTCACATAAATTTAAGAAATATGACAATGAATGTTGCAAATGCAGAAGAAAAAAAAAAAAGGGATAAATGAAAGTCATAAAGAGTATAGGCAAGAGCGATTATGTCACCTATGAGCGATTGCCTAATAACATTGTAAATTATCGAAACTAAATTTAAAATTCATAATTTTCATTGATTTAATTCACTTTGCAATTTCCGATTTAGTTATCTCAGATCGTAGTAAAAAAAATTCAAAACAAAAAATCAAAAGTAGTAGACGAGTAATAAGGGTATTTTATGAAAAATTTTATAAAGATGAATAAAAACTCATCCATGAACGACTTCTTGAAATGAACGACGTGCATGTAAGTAGAAATATACTACAAATAACAGCCATCTGTTAATTTCAATGTCTCAATTAAATGAACCAGCTAGAAAGTGACCCTTTATTGGGACAAGTGTGGCGGAACAAGTCGCGACAGTCATATGAGGAACGACGGCGAATCGGCTTGTCAGCATCCGACGGGCAGGAGACGAGCCTAGGCCCTAACCTTCACGCAACCGATCTACAAGGACAGGCCGACCTAAAGACCACAGGAGCCAAGTGGACCAGAAAGGCATTGGGTCAGAGCAGGTGGAAGCGATATGAAGAGACATTTATTCGTAATGAATACTGTGTTCTTTGAAATAAATAAATAAAGGGACAGTAAAATTCATCAGTTAAAGCATACGAACAATTAGCAGACAATAACGCTATGCCGCTAACTATTTGATATATGATTTTGAAATTTCAAATATAAATATATTTTTCTAAAAAAAATTTTTTTTTTAAATTGTACACATATTTTTTACAAATATTGTAAAAAATTATCTAAATTAGTCATTCAAAAAAAAATAATGCCACTTAAGATAATCTCCCATCAACTCAGAATACACCTCATTAGCTTGTTAAAGTAAAAACTCAATTAGTATAAGAATTCCCCTCACTAATAAAGAACAACTAAAATAGATTATGTCGAAAATGATGTCGAAAATTTGGATTATCGAATAATCCTTGAGAAGGATGCATTAATTGATGCACTCTTATCTTATATTCACCCTTATCGTTGAGATGAACTCCAAAAATATGAGACGTAAATGCAAAATTGAAGATTAAACTATGAGGATAATTTATAAGCAATGAAGAAAAGAAGCAATAAAACCAACGCCGAGATTTTCCACTATTAATTTCAAGACAAGCAAATCGATCTTATTGCCCAAACGATCGGCTAGCGATGACCGATAAAAAAAAAAAAAAATAATGCGAACAACCGTTTCTATTTGGCCGAAATTTTGAAATTTTTAATCAAATTCCAAAAAATTTTTCAGTTAAAAATCGGAATTAAATTGAATTTTTCATGAAATGGGATTATTTTAGGAGGCTCAAAAACAAACAATATTACCTTTTCCTTGAAAATAAATTTACAACTCAATTAAAATATTTCCGGGCATAGTGAAGATCCATAGCTGCTATAGAACATCAGGAAAACCAGAATCAATTTCTTTAAAGCAAACTTCAAAATCATATTTCTCTGCCATGCATATACTGAACCCTTTCTTAAAGGTGAATTTTAACAACGATAAATCCCGAAAAATTTGCATAAATGCAACTATTATCTCCATATGGATGAAGAATCCAAGTGATAATAATAAAAATTATAAACCCATCAGCCTTATCTTTCTAGATTTTAGAATACTGGCCAATTTGGTACAGTTTCGGTACTTAAGTACAGTTCAAATCTTTTCTCGATCACAAATTTCTTTTCTTTTTCTTTTTTAGAACATATACCTCACTCATTTATACCATTAATTAAACAATTTATGCAATTAAAATCATATCATATAATAAATAAATAAATAAATAAATAAATAAATAAATAAATAAATAAATAAATAGTAAATATTTCTACATATTAATAATAAAATACCTACTATTTTATTGTAGAATGATTAAAAATTCTGCGGAATAAAGACTCAAATAGTAGATTAGAAAAGATAAAGGAATTAGTGCAACGGTTAAAGTAGCACATTACATGACGAAACGCTATCATCCCAAATACATATGGCTTTATTCACTAAGGAGAGAACAAAAAAAAAGCAGCTTTATAGACGCTTCTTTAAAGAATGGCTATTCCCCTTTTGCGTCGGATTAAATGCGTGTCGCGAACAGATTTTTTTCAAGAAATAGCTTTTAATCATTTTCTCAAATTGCCTTCTATCTTCTTCGCTAAATTTTTCTCGTTTTTTTTTTTCTAAAATAATACAAGATTCTTTTATCCTCCGAAATCTACAAGAGGGAAATTATAGTTTCACAGCTTTAAATTTAAATAAACTTAAACTTGAACAATTTTAGCTCACAAATTAAAAAAAAATTTAAATTTGCAGTTTAATGGGATATTCCGTCATTTTCGACTTTTTCTCCCTCACGAGATTCAAATAGACAATTTTTTAATTTCAAACAATTAAATCAAACATTCGAGATAACCGATTGTTACTAAAATAACACAAATTAAATTGCATTTTCTTCCCCAATAATGCGATTCAATGAATAATTTCCGGTCAGTTTAGTCAAAAAAACACCTATTTGCAACGTTTTTCTCTTAAATGGTCAATATGCTTGCTCTCTTATGGTGTTACAATAATAAAAAAAATAAAAAAATATAACACAGAAATATAACACGAATATCGATTAACTAAAGGAAACATCGATTAAATCAGAATCAATAAGCGGGGCAGCATCGTAAACATTCATCACTTCAATTAATTCTTATCTTACGCTATATATTCTATGTGATTTTATTTCAACAAATAAACCTTTGTTATATATAACAAAATAAAGAGGGCACTCGAAGAAACAGTTTAAAAAAAACGTCAATTCAATATTCATTTACGGATGCAAGTTGAATTTAATACTGCTACAGAACAGTAGACTTAATTAGCAATTATACAATTATAAATAAAATTTTTTTATACTAAAAATATAGTAAAAATGAACTAACATAAATATTAATCGACTTTTGAATAATCTAATTTAAAACGAAAATAAATAAATAAATAAATAAATAAAAAATAAAAAATAAAAATAAAAATATAAGAAAACAGTCTTCACGAATCTAAATTGCTAATGAAAACTTCCGCTCAACGGGTTTCCCTTCGAGAAATATGGCACACAAATATAAACACCACAAAGAAACAAAGCATTCCAAAGATACCGAGAACAGCAATTGCCTGGATAACAGTCCGCTTAGAAGTATAAAGTTTTCTCGAATAGAAATAGGTGTAACGTTAAAAAATAAAAGCTCCTCCCTTGCATAGAAATCATCCCTTCCTCCCCTCCGCTCCTCTCCTAACGAAAGCATATAATAAAATTTTTAAAACTCCACTTGAAAAAAAAAATTGAAACCTCGCATGATATCGCTATATACATAATATTAAGCACATTAAAAAAAATGTTTGAGTACCTACCTTTATGAACTGCAGATGAAAAATAATACAGTTAAAAAGAAAAGCCTTTGCCTAGTTGGACGTAATGTCTCAAAAAAATAAAAAAAAATAAATTAATTAAATAAATAAATAAATAAACAATAGAATATAGAAAGCCTTCAGTCTCAATCAACTATCACACTTAAAACACCGATACGTCAAGCATTTCATGAACGCAGTGAAACGAAGACATATTAAATACTATCAAGATCACAGTTTCAATCTATAGCTTTCTTAGCGCTGTACTAATATAAAATAACCTCCCAGTGTTCGAGCGAATAAAACAGCCAAAATTACTGAAAAACCCTAAAGAATGCACGCCAATCATTCATATAGAATATTAAAACTATCTCAGTGATAGGCACGACAACAAATCCCATCTGTTCAAATTCCAAATATTCAGGTAGCATCTCTATCAGCGAGCGATAATCGACGATAGTCGAAAATAGTAGTAACTCACCTTTGATAACAACATTTTACTAATACTGTTTAAGTGATAAACACAACAATGATAGCTAAATAAGAAACTAGTCTTTCTACACAGAAATTACCCACACTTATAAATAGAAAACTAAAGCCTTCATTAAAATAAACATTAAAATTAGCTGTCACCTACAATGCCACTGAAAAGATGCTGAGCATATAATAAAGTCATAGTTAAGCGCTGTTATATATGCATAATTCGGCGTGAAATATGATCGATTGTTCAAATATTTAACTTCGACTATCCAAAAAGGAACTGCGATATTTGAGCCGTAAAGAGATTCGCATCGCTTATAATTCCGTCATAATCCTATCGCGCAATGCGACGAAAATTCAAATTTGCCGCCTAGCGGGTAAGTAATATCGTAGTTCCTTGCAATAAAGTGTTATAGGTGGCGTTCTAATATTCTAGGCAAGAAGCACTCCAGAAAATTGAAAACAAAAAAAAAATTCGAGAAAATATTCCCTTACTTCATAAAAAGATTAAAAATAAAAAAAAAACAAATACAAAAAAAATTAAACCAACTTTCGATCATTGCCAACAAGATCGAACCAGCCCGAATCATCAGCCGCATCGTTATATGGACCAAAACGAATCTGCTTCGCATAAGCCATAAAAAGTAAGCGCTTCTCATATGGCACGACCAATTCTCCATTTTTTTCTTTCCCTACAAAATCAGCCCATCATAAAATCTAGGATCTTTATTCATCAATACGAAAGCGATATGATATATTCTTATCTTAAGCAACATTTCAATTAACTAAACAATACCTTTCTACATAATGCGTACACTCTACAGTCTTCTAACTATAACATCCATACAACGTGCAAAACTAAATTTGAATAAATGCTTTTTTTTAAATAAATTTAAAAAAAAAATAAATCTTTGGCAGAGATGAACAGCAAAACAAGAAAATACAACCAATTTTTTTTTTTTTTTTAAATACAGAAAATTCTCCCTTAGCAACCAATACCTGCTGCGCGTCTATACGTTTGTCCCATACACCTACAAATTTTTTTCCTTCAAATACCATCTCCTATATCAATGTCTTTTTTACCATTTATAAACCTTTTTTTCCCAAATATTACTTTCCAATTGTTTGATAAATTTTTATAAAACCTCCTCGACAGCATATATTATAATTAACTTTCAAAATATTTAAATTTCGAAAATAATAAAGCAAAAAAAATAAAAAATAAAAAATAAAAAATAAAAAACTCACCACGATAGTATTTTAATGCTAATTTATAGAGTTCATCAAGCGGTAATCCATAATCCCTCTCGATGAGTGTACATTCATCAAGGATCACATCATTACTCGACGCATCAACACCCTCTTCAACGGAAACCATCACTGAAAATATATTCAACATTTTATTCTATCTATATTATTTAATATCTATTTATAGAATACAACGATCGTATTAGATGATACATCAACAAGTATTCAATCATCACACTATGAGGCAAATATTACTACTGCATTCATAAAACCCCATATTCGTATTCAGATTCACAAATTAACACAGAATCCAAAACACAACCATAATCGAAGAAAGCAGTTGCGATATTGCGATAACTTTTGAACACTATTAAACTAGCCTCTACTCAACAAGCATTAATTAAAACTTTTGAATCTGAATCTAGAAATTTGAATTTATAAGAGACCACCACGTTGAAAATTTTGACCTCTAGAATGCGAATTATTTCCGTTTAGATTTATGAATTCCGTTTGAATCCATAAAATGAAGAGGCTTGAAAGGCAATTTTAAGGTTCTGTGAGACCCCATCATCCCCAAACTTCATGCTATTGCTTCTTCGCATTTCTCAATTTCCAGCTGGACTCGAATCCTCACCTCCCCACCATCAAAATATAGTATTTCACAGATGAAGATCGAATAGCCTAAATATTTCTTAAATGAGTTTCACAATTAATTTCAACTGTATTACTATTACGGTAATGTTCGATTCGATCTTCTCGAGATCGGTAATCATCGCATTGAACAATACAAATCATCTACTTTACAATTTCAATATACACCTATATTAGAAAAAATAAAAAAAAAAAAATAAAACTTGAGCTGCGCTTTGTTATATCGTACATGAGGGGTTTTTTTTTTTGCAATATTGTACAAGAATTTTCAAATATAAAAAAGATTTTACCTTCAAAATATATCAGCATAAATAATATTTCTTTTATTGCTGAATATATAACGAATAAATGAAAGTATAATTTTTTGAAAATAATATGAGCGCACTGAATTAAAAATTTTCAATTTAGAATTCGAAAAAATTCCTCAAAAAATTTTTGAAATATTTCAGATTGGATGTGATTAAAGATTTCGATCAACAAAAATTAAAGGTATATTTTGCGTGATACAGGTATATTGATATAAGAATCTATAAACAATCTAAGTATAAATTACCTCTCTTAGAGCTAAATTAAAAAAAAAAATTCAACAATAAAGAAGGGGTCATTGGATCACTAATAATTTATAGACGTTTAATGTTCAATTATTAAACGGTGTCTTCATAAACAAACAAATATATGTATATATATATATATATATATATATATATATATATATATATATATATATATATATGTATATATATATATATATATATATAAAGAACAAAAATACTTAGATGGTGCTCAATTCGTTCATCTAGAGTCGTTTTTCATTGAATCTTTCCTCTCCAATTTTTCTTCCCCTCCCAGTTTAGATTGCATCTATCCAGTTAGCAATGCCGCACTAAATTGGGGTGGGGGGGGGGGGAGGGAGGTAAAAGAAGGGAAAAAATGAAAGGAAATGGGAAGGGATGAGAAGCAATGGGAAGGGAAAGGAAAAATACGGGAAGTTAGCAATAGTAGTTAGCCAAACAAACAATACGAGAAAAAAAAATCAACTTAAAAGGCGACTAGAGAAAAGAACCACATTGGTCACGGTACAAAATGCACCTAACAAATTTCACGAGCATCTAGCTTCAATGCTTCATATTCAAAATAAATTAGCAGAAAAGTGGACAAAAGCGCCATAATCTGCTTTGTAGTTTTCAGCTTACAAAACCACATAAAGCGCACGAAATTTATATAAGTGAATAAGAATAATTCAAATCTGATATATTTGTGACCTCAACGATCGTGATGAGGATCGTTGTATTGATCTTGAGGTGATCTCTCCCCCATGTGGGTTATGATCTACCCATGTCTTCGGGGAAATACCCGCAAATACAAATAGGCTCCGGTCTTGCGTGCTAATCATTGTGTGTTTTGTCGTGTTACTTTACATGCCACGAACAGTCGCAAAACTTAGAGAAATTGCAACGATGGAATCTAAAGAGATTTTAACAGTAAAACAAAACCTAAACAGTTTACACTAATAAAACCTATGCAGCCTACAATTAAAAAAAAAAAAAAAAACCTGAGTGAAGCTCAAAAAAAAAATAAAAAATAAATCTGCAACATAATTTGCATTTTCATTTTACATACAAATGCCACGCGACTATCGTAAGCAACCGACCGAACAAAGTAAAGTTCAGCTCATTGTGCGAATTCGGTTTCCCTGCGGGGTGGGGATGGGAAGGGGAAAGGAAGTGGACGGGGAAAACGAGGGATGGGTGGGGGAACGCATAACAACGATCACTATATCAATACAAAATAAGTAAGCAAATGTTTGGCTGACATACTAAAACTATAGAACAGCAGATATGGGACTCTTAAAGTATTCCAGCAGAAAAAGCCGATTTTCATCTGCGGTGATAAACTAACACCACTTGCAAGATATCAGGGACCGGCGCTGATATGGAAGGGTCGTTCAGCTGGTCAGATTCAGATGACCTCAGTGGTTGTGTCTGGTGGAATCACGACTGCCTTTATCTTTCCGAGTTTCAAAGGTCACCTTTGTGAGACTCACGTCTCCCGTCAGGACATTTGCGCCTAAAATCTTTGCTTAGAAAATGTGGCCATATCTCCCTTTCTTTACCCATATCTACATTCAAAGGAAGTCTTTTTCCGCTTCAGTGATATTTGTTAGCTGAATCCAAGAGCAGAATGCCTGAATTGATTCGTGTGTGTTTATTTATTAAAGTAGACAATCGCTTCATTCGTTGTCTAATTATTACGAAGTTCGAGATGATGAAAGTCTTCAAAGCTTGAAGTTGGAGCTTAAAGTTCAAACTTTGAAGTTCGAGCTATTTTTTTAAATTTAATTTAATTTTTTTTTTTTTTTTTTGTAAGGCAAATGAAATTCGACGTCGGCAACGATGCAGGCTAATTATTTATAACTAGACGAATGCATTGATGAGTTTTCCTTAAATTTTTCCAGTATAGTTTTATATTTTTGTTGAATCGATTTAATGTCTATATTTTTGAATATTTTATTTAAATAAGTTTAATATATTTAAAGGATGAAACGATCAGTGTTGTGGTTAGCAAGAGCGGTTATCAATGGTATCAGTGAACATCAATCAATCAACCAGACCGTCTATCTCACACATGTCAAATGGGTTACTGGAAAAAGTAGTATGCTTTCTTATCGTATTTCTAGAAAAAAAAACGGAAATTTCAATTTTTTTAAATTAAAAAATTCAATTAAATCTTTCCAGTAATGTAGGTCTTACTGCTGAAGAAGTGCATAATATCGTCAGATGCTATGAAGGGTGCAGATATAAGGAAGGTGAGGATATACGTAATCCATGATGGATTAGGTCTATAAGATACCTGGATCTGTTGATGTTATTACATAGCTAACCTAAATTATATCCCACTATAACGATTTGTCATCTCTATCTATCTTAATCTTCATTACACACTTAAAGGGATTATCCTGAAATTCCTTCCTCCTCCCTTTCCCTTCGTTCTTCCTACCCCCCCCCCCCCCTCCCCCTCATCCTTTCTAGTTCGGGAAAATTGTGCCACATTTGGGTCTTCAATTCCGAATAGAGTTCTTACTCACAGTTTACTAGGCTTAACTGCTGCTTATAATATAAATCATTTCTAAATGGTCAGAAAAAAAAACCTATATATGTTCAACAATGAAATATATAAATGATGAATTATAGAGCAATTAGAGAAATACTTCAGTCGATTTGGACCGGTTAAAGATGTCGCTTTATTCTTTGTAAGTTGAATTTCTTTTTTTTTCTTTTTTTTTTTTGATTTAAGCGATATTCGATGTTCAATGAGGTGCGCAAGGTGATTCCAAGATAGCCTCATATTGTCGCATAATCTTTCATATTGCGGCTTTTGAGTAAGTAATAGCATGGTTGATCGGAGATGAGACTATTGGCCCTTCTTCTTTTCGACCCTTAATTACAGGTGTTACGTCCATTTGGCTTCCTTTCTTTGACCATTACCCTCCCTTTGCCCTATCCTTCTTCCACTACCCACTTTGGAACTAGCAATGGCACAAGAGTACAGAATCTACCAAGCCAAGGCTACAATTTGCTTGGAGTCACTGGTCATTTTAATATCGTTACTTGAGGGCAGATTAAAAGGAGTTCACCAGCTTTCTCGTTCTAATAATCTGTTACTATGAAACGAATCCAGAATATTAATTTTTATTCAGGATTCGGAATCAGGATTGCATCGTGGATTTGCATCGTTGACATTTGCGAATGCGGAAAGTGCTGCAGCAGCTGTACAACAACGACCACATGTTATCGACGGTGATCTGGTTTGGATTTATTTATTTATTTCTATTTTTTTGTTTTTAATATTTCTTTTTCAAGTGCTATTCTAACTCTAAGCCTAGTAAAAAAAATTTATTTTATCTTGATTGCCTATTTTTTCGAATTTTTTAAAAAATTAATCACAGAAAAAAATCTTCGAAATTTGTGAAATAACATGTTCAAGCTGTCAATAGTTCACTCTCTTCCGTTGTGATCATATAGGTCCTGAAATCATGATTTTGGCAATATCTATAACCTGAATATCGTTTTTGAATAACTCTCTTCCGAGAAACGATCCCAGGATAGAAGGGATTAATCCAGATGGCTGTCGGCTAAAAACACCGATGAAATGATAAATCTTGATATATCAGCAGTAAATAAAATTTCAGGTGGGAGTGGAATTTTCAATTCCGCTTAAACCAAAAAAGAAATTTATCGTTCAATGAGATTATCCCTGAATCGACTCAAATCTACTTCAAATATTTCGATGAATATAGCCATTTGAACCGTTTTCGATTGTGTTGATTTCTTCACATATCGTTTGACGATTGCTTTCATTAACAAATAATTTGTTTTGCTTTGGTTTTTTTTTTTCAAATGTCGGAATATTATGGGTTGGTCATTGTAGTGAGATTAAGCTTTAAATTTTGAAATGATACTTCGTCAAGTTGGTTTTTTTAAAGCTTTTGGAAGAATAATGAATTTATTTTTTATTTTTTATTCTTTTTTTTTTACAAATTTTTGAACATTTTTGATGGTATATTATTGACCTTTTATAGGAGCATTGGGAATATTTTTTGCATAAAACGAAGGATAAAGATTCCACGAGGGAAAAAAAAAGCAAAAATCCACTAAAAAACTTGCAATAATTGAAATAAAATAAAATAATTTCTGCTGTTTCTGTCCATATTTTGAATCATTGTTAGTGTCGACTTGAATCCTTTGAAATAGGTAATAGTAATATGTACTTGCTACGATTCGAATATGAATGATTGTTTATTCAATTCTCTTCTTTTATTCATACAAAAGTTACTTGTATCATAGTGTAGTACTCCTATGCTTTTTCGATTTTCATTAAACCCTTCATTTAGTTTTATTTTTCGTTGGGTGTACGATTTATACCTCTCCCTTAGCACGATAAAAATGTAGTTTTCATCCGCCACTTGTAGAAAATTAAGAACGAGTCGATAGAATTACTCATCTATGCGGAAACGAACATAACAAGAGAGACAAAGAGCAATGAATATGCAGAGACTTGGTATAGTACAAGGGGGGTTTTTATGGTATTTTAAGGGATATTAAAGAATTAGGCAATTGAAATCACCTAAGGGGAGACGATGGATAGTATGGATTAATGTGAAAGGACACCGAGGGGTGGAGGTGGATAGGGGAGAGTGGTTGTATTCAACACACTGAATTTTATATGAATAAGAGATGGTCAAAGAATATAAATCACATTGACTTATCGATTGCTTGTATTAAAGGGATTTGTCTTGTGCTTTTTTTTCGTTCATTTGCAAAATGAAAGAGATTTGTGGAAGAGTCCTATATATACGAATAAATCAAACTTTATAAATGGCGATATTCTTGTTGTTTTACATATATCCGGCATTTCCGTTGAACTATACTTTCAAATTTATTCGCAAATGAGAGTGTAATAGCTATCTAGAAGAAGAAGCTGAATGGTCTTAAGCGACAAGTTTCGAAGAAGGTCTTCAAGATATATCATTCGTTAGGTAAATATTGGTCATTCTTGTTGCTTAGTTGAACTTATAACAGCTCCGCAATACGACGACACCGTCGACTCTTGTATAGAGCAACAAAGGATGAACCGATATTCACGGCTGCTGAAAGATTATCCTTTTCCTATCGAAGTGAAGTGATCTTTTCCATATTTCATCGATCCTTTTTTATAAAGTAATTTTCGAGGATCAGAACTCAGAGAGGCGAAATCCTGTCTCGGCTGGGCGACGGTCTGTGATTGGGTAAAACGAGTCGCGGCTGGGTAAAATGAGTCTCGGCTGGGTAAAATGGGGATACCGATAGGTTGAACTCCATCTCCATTAATGTTTATTAATTTAATGCTTTTTCTTTATTTTTAGCGATACTAAAAAAAATAATTAGAACTGAGGAAAAAGAGTTCGGCCATCTTGCAGGCTGGCAAAGTCTAGCCTTGATCTGTTTCTTAACTTTTTAGTAAAGTGAAAAGGTAAGGATGGAAGCGGAGGAAAGGCAACGGAAATAAATGGTTACTCTCATCCATGAAGGAGCTATAAATATCCTTCTGGACGATAAAAAGTCATCAGAAATACTAGAAATTTAATCTGAATCGTTCGAAATTGAAAAAATTCATTGGCTTTTGTTTAGTAAATTTTAAATTCGAATTTCTTATTTATTTATTTATTTATTTATTTATTTATTTATTTATTTTAACGCATTGAAATTTGAAAAAAAAAATATGATATATGAGCATGAACAATTTAAAAAAAAAGAGGAAACAAATAAATAAATTTTTTTCTGATTCGAAGTTTTATTTGATTTTCGCAGTTGATTCGATGCCGTTCTTGTGGCAGTATATAAATTTAGTCATTTCCATTATAAAAATATTAATTTTTTAAAGTATTCTTTTCTTTATTTTATTAATATTATTATTATTATTCGAATAAAATGGCCAATTTTCAACGTTCTCAAATAATGTTGAATCTAAATTTCTTTCAAGGGAATGCGGCTAACAACATTGGCAAGCATTCGTGAGACACTTTCAACGATCATCATCAATAATCACACAATTCATGTGTCAAATCTTAGTTGGGTTACATCGAAAAGTAAGGCACTATTATAATCACAATATATCTGCTTTCCTTGAGGAATGCTTTTATTTTCATTTAACATTTATTATCATTTTTCTTTTGAAATTGATGTTCGACTATTTAATCGGAAACTTTATTTACGTCACTTTCGTAGATCAGTATGATGTAACGGATATTATATATGCATATGGATTGGGATAATCCTATTTCTGTAGTCGTTTATGGGCTTAACCTTAAGAGACACGTAGAGATGTGGTTTTAATTTCACATCACATGAAGCAACTATTGAAAAGTTGGGACTTGGGCGGGATCGTAGTGAAATGAAAGGAAGGACAAAGATAGTGATGGCGAGGACAGCTGGATCAAGGAAGGGAGGGGTGCGGGGGGATGCGGAGGAAGCGGAATGAAAGTAGTGGTACTTAAAAGTTTATATTTATTCCAATGTCTTTTTTTATTACATAATCTGATTTAAATTTTTTTTTTTTATTCAGAGCAAGTTTTCGACTATTTTTCACAATTTGGCAAAATCAAAAATATTACTCTACCGCTTGTGAGTTTTTTAATCTTTTTTTTTTTTGAATTTATTTTTCATTTATTCAATTTCTAAAAATAGTGAACCAACGATAACGTATTAACGATAAAATAGTGAAATATTTAATATTTGAGAAAATAATTTTCTTTCGTCGAATGCTATATACTCCAAAATTACATCGATTGAAGTAATTTATTATGTTGCTCATAATGCGATTTATTACCACATGCACAAAGGTTATGTTCTCAAATCGGACCGGACAGCATAGTCAGAAGATAAGAAAAGAATAGGAATTGATACTTCCTTTTCTCGTCATCTCACATAGATGACCATGTCCACCCAATGGTGAAACAAATGAACTGACCACTTCAGCGAATGAGCGGCGGTCACAAATGCACTCGAAGAAACTCTACTTTATCTCCCCCTTCCTACCTCGAAATTCGGTTGTACTAGCCACCTTATTGATTTGAGAATAAAATATTACACCGGCTTTGCCCGATATTACCTATTTATTGTATTTTTGCCTACACAATATTAGGAATACAATATAAAATTACAATAGTTTTATTACATAAAAAAACTAAGTCATTAATTTATTCATCGAGTTTGTTCGATGTTTTATTTTGCTTACAAGCGAATCATTATAAATAATATTCATAACGATAATAGAACGATATTTATATTCATTCAATAAATATATTTCTCTTTTTTTTTAAGGATCAACGATTTGGTGTACATAGAGGATATGCATTCGTTGATTTTGATGATGAACAAAGTGTTAGAAAAGTTTTCACTGCTGGACAAATACAACAAATCGATGAAACAAACGTTCGATTGAATCGATCGAATCGACGTATCACTTCCAATGATAAACTATCGATTTCGAGAGTCGACGATAAATCAAACACTCCTCAACAACGGATCAACTCCGTATCGGAGAAAGGAAGCACTGTCAACAAAGATATCGTCTAAACCTCGAGAATGATATGCCTTGATTTTCCTATTTCGTTAATCACTATGATACGGGTGATATTAGTATATATGCAAATTAACCCGCATTAATAGATTTTTTTTTTAAAAGAAAGCTAACTCAATGCCATTGATGATGTGCATTGTCGTTTCATGATCATTGATCATTCTAGTGATGAGAGAAAAAATAATCTACGCTCAATTAAGTTGTTTCTTTCAGCGCTAAGCACCATATATTAGCGCCAAAAAATCACGCACAATATTAAGGTATTTCTTTGGCATTTGCGTTTTTAGAATTCAGCTACCGTATATCCTCGAATAGAACCCCTGAATATACATTTTTGGCGCATTTCTTTGAGCCATAATGAAAAAAAACGAAGAATAGAAGGAATAAGTGCTTATTAAAAACCAATTTTTCTGAATTAATTTCAAATATAGTATAACACATGAAGTGAAAAAAGTACCGCAGACTTATCAATTACTCAGTAAGTCCAGGTCAAACCTAGCCCCGATCCTTATCAAAACTGCGATCAAATTTAACCAATTATCCACACGCATTGACAAAATATAGAGGAAGAGAGGGGGCTGGGGGAGATGGACACTTGGTATTATTTTTTTTCTGAAGTTTAAATGCCAAATACTAAAGTTCTTAATTATTTCTCTATTTCACTAATAGCCTACTTATAAAATGCTACTCTATACGACAAGATAAAGCTGTTTAATCATGTCACTATTTTTGATGACCCGAATATATCGTTGAATTTTTCTAATAATCTGCGAATGCAAATATAAAATCAAAACAACAAAATACAAACTACAAATATAATTAACGATGTGAAAAATTATATAATACTATTCTAAATCATTACGCCTCTATAATCAACGCTGGAAGCAGAAAGCGCAGAATTGAAGCGAATGGAACTCGACGTATCCGCGCTGACCGTCGACGAATGAACGGATCGTCAAATGAATCAGATGATCCTAACCTGATAAAACCCCTCTACTTATATCGGCGATTCACTCGTCGAAAATCATCGAGAATCTCACATAAATGAAAATCTCGATTCGGAAGGGAAATCTTACAGGCAAAATAAATAAGACTAGAATCCATGAGTGCTGAAAATAGGTAACGAATAAGTCTCATAGGCGAATTGTTCGATATGTGAACGATCATGACATACACCAATGAAATCAAGCTCCAAACAGAATTCACCGTCGATTCGATCCATTAACGCGATACCGATCGAACTAGAATAAAAGAATGAATAGAATATATGAGGAGCGATTGTTTGATTGTTTCAAATCTAACTATGCAAGAACATAGACCCTTTATGAAATAGACTATCAAGAATACAGGACAATAGTTCTTTAAATAATATTTACTCTTACAAAGTACTCTAAAACTCTTCAAAAATTTATTAAAGAATTCTAAATCGTTGGCGCCTATGCCTTCAGGCTGAAACCTTGGCATCGTTTCGGCAAGATGGCAGTCAATCTTCTAGCATGATCATATATTAGAAGACAGGTCAAGTGAACTTTCGATTGCAAAGGATCGGGCAAATGGTGTTCACCTGAGTTCTTCACAGTTGACACGATATTGCCGATCTTGTATGCGACCGGCGACCGTATGAAAAAATCTTGAGAAGGGAATCTTTTCGTATTGCCAATATGGACCACCATGTGTATGAAGCGGATATGAGAAGCTATCTCCCCATGTGACATCAATTGCCCCAGGCGTATACAACATCACTTTATAGGATCGGCCATCGCCACGACACTGAAAGTCTTCTTTATTGGCCTATATCGTCGGCACTTTATCAATTGGCCTAGGGTCTTATCCTTCATAAAGAATAAATAAAAAAATTTAAAGAGATTTTTCCCAGCCGAAAATTCATAAACAGGTAAAAGTTTCTTCTGCACTTATCTTCTAAGGTGATAATTAACCTTATCAAGTATTCTTTTCAGATATTCGATGAGATAATCCCATCATCACTCATAAACTTATAAATATAGGCAGTAAAACTTCGATTACTAAACGAAATAGTATCGGAATGTAGTTGAATCAAATCATTTCAACGCGGGCAGTTAAGCTTTTTATGCGATTTTAAAATTATTTAATGCGCAATATCCTCTATTCCAAATGTGATACCTTTATAAGAAGATGTGAGAAGCTTGCCCATCGTGAGTGATATTTTTTACGTAGAAATGATTTTCTATCTTCAAGTTTTATCGCAGCCCATCCGGCTCTTTGAACTCTTCCGTCCTACAATACTTCCAATTCTACAATTCCATTTAACGCTTAGCAAGAGTCGAACCAGCGACATTTAGATTGCCCAGCAAACATTCTACCTACTGAGACAGAATCATATTTTTACATTAATAAAAATAACGACGTAGATTATTTCAAATTCCCTTTCCAACCAAAAAAAAAAACTTAACAAGTATGAGCAATCGATCATCAAATTTTATTCGAATTATCAATTTCGTTCCATTTTTCCAGTTCAATTCCAAAAAAAAAAAAAAATTTCATAGAGTTTATTCATTTACCTCAGATCAAAAAATCAACTTCCGTCTAATCAAATCAATCACTCTATTTGCTCTGCGAATGTTATTATTTTCTTATCATTTGTAGCAGAAAAGAAATAGGAAATTTTTGATGGTAAAAAAATACATAAAATATTCAATGACCTAAGCTGAAAAAAAAAGTTGAAAATTTTGAATTTCACCACTCTTAAGTCGGAAAAAATTTATCCCGAATCAGAGAAAAAAAAAAAATTTTCTAAAGGGAATATATTCCCATTTTTTGTTGTATGTATTTCAAAAAAAAAAAAATTAACAAATAGATTCACTAGATGTATTATAAACGAATAATATAAACATATATCATATACCTTAACAACTTGAGTGCTAAGTTTGCCTCTAAAGAGCGCTGTTCCTCGATCCGTTTGAACGAATTCACAAGTTGAATAGCCTTCACCCCAATCCGAATCGCAACCTGTATGCCAAAGATGCATTGCCTAAAACTACGGCAAATCTTTTAAAGTCTATTAACTACGATGTGAGAAACTCAACGTCAATTCTAGGGGATCTTTAATCACTTTTGTTTAATCAATAATTTTTATTACTTCTCTTTTATTAAAATTTTATAACATAAACATAAACTGAAACATGTGAGAAAAACGGGAAGAGATGAAGAGAAAAAAAAAACATAGAAAAATATAGTGAACAGAGGAAGAAAGATAGGATGAAGAAAAATAGGAAACGTCGTGGAATCAACAGAATGGTAAAGATAGAAAGAACTGAAGAAAGGTGGAGAATTTAATCAAATGAAATTAAAATAAAGTATTTTTTTAAGCAATAGAAAAATAATGTGAATTAATTAAGGAGAAAAAATTGAGGATCAAAAATAAAATTTACAAAAAAAATTTTTTTTTTTGGAAATTTGCAATAGCATCCAAAGATTCGCTCAAAATACACATAAAATTCCAAATATTATTCAACAAATTTACAATGGGAATATTAGCAGTGCAAAGTAACAATTAATATATACATTTACGCTACTCGTTAGTTGATCAAATTCTTATATCATTTCTTAGAATTTATATCCATCGATCAAAGATCAACGTTTGGATGGCTTAATCGATTGCTGATCACTCATAGAGCTGAGCAATCAATCGGTGATGATTTCAGGAAAATAAAATAAACGTTGACGACCCATCGAAATCTTTTTTTAATAACTATACTTTCGACAGATTCTTATTAAAGAAAAAAGGAAATTCAGAGTCAAGTATGGGTAAAAATTCCTAAGATATATATATATATATATATATATATATATATATATATATATATATATATATCAGCCAAAGACTGCAATTAGCTCTTTTCCTTTCCGAACAACGATTAAACTTGAAACTTGATGAAGAATAAATCACACCTGTGTTGAGTTAAAGAGGTATTCTTTACGAGCCTCTCCATGTTGTAGCACTCCTATATTTTCGATCATCTCCTTCTTTTCAATTGAAATCGATCCTTTCATTTCTTCCATAAACATCTTTAAAAAAAAAAAACAACCTTTATCAAAAAACTTATGAATCAAAATCACCTAAACAACTTTCTTCACAACTTTTTTATCTATATCATTGTGACTGCACTGAAAAAAATTAAATATAATGAATTATATTAGTGATGTAACACTATAATTAACGATTAAAAATCAGAAGTGATATAAATAAACAGTTTCCCTATAATATACCTCATGATAATCGATGAGTGATAATCAATGATACAATCAGCGATAACCTTCCCGACCTCTACTTATAGGTAACTCTAGTTTCACATAGCTACACAGACTCCATGACTTGCAACTCGATGATGTTTTATACAATGCTAAAAACTGCAAGTTCTATCAAGACGAATAATACAATGCCTTAAGAACTATTTATTTAAATGGGGATTCAATGAGAACTCATAAAAAATTTAACGGTGATAATGATTTATTAGTGATCTATATTGGTTAAGTTTGTTGATAATTCGTCATCGAATAAACCTTGCAATCAAAGGATGAATGTGCAGCTACTATATTGCCAGATAGTCGACATTTGGAATGATGGGCGGTGGGATTGGAACGGGACTGGAGGTGATGGAAGAGGGGCGGGGAATGGATGGGTGGGAAGGGGAGAGAAGGGGAGGGGAGAAGCAATGAAAAAAAGCGAAATCACCACACAATTCGTGAAATAATCCACTCTCACAAGTGATTTCAAAAAAATCTTTTTTTCCCATGAAACCGCAAGGTTCCTAACAGTTAACTGGTCTAAGTCTTTTCCTAATCGCTTGAAAACGATACAAAACTAAAAAGCATACGCCTATTTTTTACTGAAAAAGCGATGTAATATTCCAATGGTCAACAAATGACCTCCGAGGATTCCAATGGTCAAAAAATGGCTCCCCAGGATTCCAATGGTCAATAAATGACTCCCCAGCATTCCAATGGTCAATAAATGACCTCCGAGGATTCCAATGGTCAATAAATGACCTCCGAGGATTCCAATGGTCCATAAATGACCTCCAAAGATTCTAATGGTCCACAAATGATCTCCGAGGATTCCAATGGTCAATGAATGACCTCCGGGGATTGCAATGGTCAATAAATGATAAATGACCTTCAATACATTACATTCATTTCTTCTCTAAATGAAAATAAATACTAAATTTCTTGATTTATTCCTCTTTTCTAAATAAATTAAACGACGCCTTATAAATAAATGTGCAAACCTTGAGATGTTCCTTAGTGATTTTAGGCGTTTCGACGATCATCTGCTTTAGAGGCATTTCTGGATCATATCCAACAACACCTTTCTTATTCGGAAAATTTAAATTCATTGGCACATCGTTTGCGCCAAAAATTGAACGTCGTTTTTCCGGTTGTATTTCAGATTGCACTTCTGTTTTTGCCTTTAAAAAAAAAATTTTTTTTGACTCTCTTTTATATTTTTTCGATAATTCTTTGTAAATTAACGGAAATTGGGTTGTTCTAATTGCTACGAGATAGTGAATCTCAAAATTGAGAAGAAAAATAAAAGAAGGAATTCCATAAGTAACTGAAGACAATTGTTATAAAGTTGTAACTACCTCAGTTAATTAACATCTATCACTGGATATTGCATCTTTAGCTCGAGCTCAAAAGTATCGTCACTTGGGCAATGAAATATGTCACCTTTATTGCATGATCAGTTCAAATATTCCTCACGCCAACCTGTAATCGAACTTTGTGCCTAGATTCGATAATACTTAAATCTTGCGAATTTCACTATCGCTTTCACTTTTTATTGGCCAATCCTTAGAGCATTCATTGCTATCTTTGAAAACAACGGGTGGTCCTCAAACAAAATTGCAATACTTCAGATGTAAAGTAATGATATATGCTTTAAAAAAAAGCAAAAAAATAAATAAATAAATAAATAAAAATAAAAAATTGAAGAATTAAGCGGAAAATTTACCTGAATTTGATCGATACGTTGCGTTAATCCATGCCGTTTAGCATAGCCGGCTATTTGCTCATGCCTTTGAATACTACATGAGCAAATAAGTCGTCTTAAAGCTTTAGATAACCCATAATGCACACATAACATGTGGCTTTTACTTCTAAAATTTCATTAATACATCATTGGAAAGCTTTTTTTTTTCAAATTATTGTCGCAATGGAATCGTCTATGCAGATATGGGTCATTGATTCTGAAATGCGTCTAAACGATTGAATACTGGCTACAATATTCAAAAGACCTCTTGAAATCTATATGAATAAATTTGAATAAATTTGAGCAATTAAAGAATAACGCTTCATACTATAATTCCACTCAAAGAATTTACTAAAAAATATAGCCATCAGCACGCAAATCCCTCACTCTTTGCGACCGTTGAATCGTTTACTAGCAAATAAACTTCTCTAGAAAGCAATTTTTTCTCTCATGCAAAAAAAAAAAAAAAATAACGGAAATAGATTTTTTTTTTAATGGAAATTTTTCGAAAGGAATAATCTTTTATTGAAAATATTTTTTAAAAAAATTAAACGCTAAAATTGTCGTAATTAGAAAAGGCAATCATTGGAGAGAAATGATTCAATTACAACGAAAACGATGAAATAGACATGAAAAGAAAAACATAATAATGGGAGTTTAGAGAGAGTTGTATCAAAAAATTTCACTTGTCTAGGAATTCCTTATGCGTTGCATATAGTTAATCAAGAACTCTATACTCTCGACGGTTGATCCACAAATATATAAATGACCCTCCCCCTTCGTTCCTCTTCTTTCTCACTTATAATTTCACTAATGCATAAAAAATCGAGATACATTCGAGCTGTAGTGTTATAAAGCCCTAAGCAAAGCTAATAACAGAGCCTCTATATCACCAATGCAAATGTGACTTCAATCTAAAAGATTTAGAATCGAACAAATGATTGGAACGGAAAATATATACGCCTATTCACAAAATCAGGCCTGTAAACGAGACAACACGATAGATGGTGATGCAAGAATGCAAAACCTCACCATTTGTATCTACGTCCGACAATGGCGAAATTACTTCCGGGAAATTATTTGTTTAAAATTTGAAGGTATTTCAACGTACACATTTCTTCGGGTAAATTAGAGGAAAATATGTTGGGTTGTTCAATATGACGTCATTTCGGAAATAATTTTCTATTGTATAAACTTAGCTGTTCTAATAAACAGTTTCCTAAGAGGCACCTAATTAGCATTTTAGGAAATATTTTGCAGCATTTCACCACGTATCGTTGTTTGAAGCCTTAAGGAAAGAGGAAGCGGACGAGGGTGATGAAGGACGGAAGGAGAGATCTTATATATCATTTTCTTCACGTTGAGAGAAAGCCGTTTTTTTCTTTTTTTTTTTTTCTCGTTTTTTCTATCGTTGAGAAATATAATAACGTCATCATAGATAGAAATATCGACGTAGCCATACTAACGTCACCCAACAGTTCTTACATTTCATAAAGCCAGGCGACCACCTACATAGCATAATCAACATACTGAGCATAGTATCTACCAATCACCACACCTGTAAAAAGCGGAAAATGAAGTAAGACAGTAACACCATGATTTTCAAAGTCTTTGGCGAAAATAGAATAGTAAACGAACAAAAACATGTTTCCCATAATCCAACGCATAGTACACATTCTTCAAATTTTAGCTACTCAGGCGCACAAATGGGACTGGGGCGCGGGGCAACGGCATAATAGGTAAGGCGTCCGACTTATAGTCTGAAGCTCACAGGTTCGACCCCCGCCTGCGTCAGGGAGTTTTGTAAGATTTGTGGCATTTCGCGCTCGGTTCTCAATCAAACTCCTAACCCTGCCTAGTCATGGAGACTTAAGGTTCCCTCAAAAAACAGTTGTAACTGCTATGAGATTTGTGGGTTAAAGCAGCTTTATGAAATAGAACACAGGTTCGATCCCCGCCTACGTCGGGGATTCAAAGTTCTCTTGTTTTTTTTTTTTTCATTGTATATTTCATTATCAATTAAATATGAATATTTATATTAAAAAATCATTTAAATACAATAAGTATAAAAATATGTATTTATTACAATTTTTAAATTTTTATATATTATAATTATACTTATTATTGTACATTATATAATGCACCCAATGTAGAACATAAATTCAAAAAGTGCGGAATATACTAAGGTAGCAGCGGAGAAAAACAACAATATTGTTGTGTCTCATCGATTATAGACATTACGTTGTGGCGCGATGTGTCCTTCAAATGCCCCTACATTCAACTGATCGGTATTTATAGTCACTCTCCATTCTGCATGCACTTGGTTGTTTCGCACACTTGCGCTCAATCATCTTTTCTACTTCAAAGATTTTATTTTTTTAACGCCTTAAAGAATATTCATTATCAGTCTATGTGATCGTTTAAGCTCATTTTAACGTTTTGAACCCTGAATAATCGAGAATTATCCACAAATTATCCACACTTTCGTAGATTATCTAAAATCCGTAAAATTTTAAGAAAAAAAAAAACCTTTTTTTGATTTTATGTTGCGGTTATATTACACTCTTTAGAATCTTATTGCTAGCGCAATTATGTTAACAATGCGATAATTTTCACACACTTTTCTCTGTTTTGTCAATGTTATTATTCAGCAGAGGAGGCATATATCATCGGAAAGCAACTAATTGAACGAATCAGATGATGCTCATGCAAAAACTGTGATAATGGATAATAATTGTCAAATATCAAAGGGAAGTCGATTGATCATTATTGGTAGTGGTCCTACGGCAATTGGCGCATTACATCGAATCTTCTCACTAATTCAACAGCATCGTCTTGATGCCGATTTTTTGACGGTTATTCTTACAAAATCTTATCTTTTAACTTATATTTTTTTGCGAATTTAACCAGATTCATACTTCAAACAGTATCACTTTTCACGAAACTTTAGAATCCTCGAGGGTTTTTGCTCATTAAAGTCTAGGAAATTTCGTAGCTTAAGGACTCTTTAGTTCTGACAACATCGATTTCGTTCTTCACTCGTAAGCTGACTCTATACTTCCTGAAAATACAATCAGCCTTTAGAACAGGACCGTATATACCATCATTATGCATCAACCATTGGCATGTTGGCCCCCATTAATAGTACGCAAACAAAAATGCTTAGCAAGAAATTAGCAAAAGGCCATATAAACGTCGAATGAAATAATCCTTAAAGGAAACTCTAATACACGGGCAGTGCCATAACTACTTACATGGGGAAAAAGTTCCCAAAAAATCAAAAAAAAAGTCAAAGGATGGAGCGTTATCGACATAAAACGCAATCTGCTTTGAATTATTAATAATATGGTATTGAGAGAAAACATAAAATAATTTGAATCTTTTTTCAAACCTTTGAAAATTTTCAGCATTTTTAAAATCTTTTTTTTTTTACCAAATTCGAAGAATCACTCGAATCTTTTTAATGATTTTTGATGTCTGCAAATACTAAAAGTATAAAAATGATACTGAAATTATTGACAATATTTAGGTGACAGTAATCGAAAGGGAGGACGATGTGGGTGGATTGGCACGATCAATAACCGATTCGAATGGTTTTACATGGGATCTTGGTGTACACGTTACAGGTACAAGTAGACATCGTGAATTTGCGGAAGTTGTCGATAAGGCGGTACAAAGATGGAACAAAGTCAGAAGATCCGTTAAAGTTCGTTCTATTGACTCAAAAAAAACTTATATTGGCGATTTTATTAAATAATCTAGATGCTCATTGTGTTGGGAATATTTCATAGTTTCATCTATTATTCGAGAGTTACCATTAATTTATTCATTTGTGCTGTTTAGATTTTGATGCATAAAAATTACATTTGAAAAGTTTTTGAAAAAATTTCAAGTTTTTCTCAAAAAGAATGCTGATTTTTTTTGGGGACGAGGGGGTGGGGAATATGTTTTTAAATAATTTCTTTAAACTAGTATAGTAAATATTTTAACAGCTTTCTCAAATACCGTTAATTTATTTGAGAGATATTTTCTAAAATATTCAACAGTAATTTATTTTTGGTTCAGATGAGTTTATAAGAGATGCAAAAGTTCATTACAGGCAGATCTTTCTGAAATATTCAACGATCCTGAACCTCATCGTAATTATGTTCCATATCCTGTACAACAATCGATACCATATTTCCCAGAATCGATTAAACAGAAATGCCTTCATGAGTTGAAATGTTTAAAATCACCAACGGATACGGAACTATCATCGAATTTTGCCGACTATAGTGCTCAATTTTTCGGCTCTACACTTCAGGATATCTTCATTCGTCCATACAATAGGAAAGGTAATAATTAAATTTAATTTATTTAATTACTTATTTAAAGAATTTAATTATTACTTTCAATTTCAAAGCATATCGGATTTATTTAATTTTCATATGTCCATGAGCACAAAAAAAATTTTTTTTACTCGTTATGACGTCATATCTATCAAATAGGAGTGTTGAATATTGAGGATTTTTAGGCGCTAATTTGAGAGGTAATAGTTATATCGACTAATTCGGTATTTCAATACTCTTCATATTGAGTATTCGTGTAGCGAATAGTACCTTTGAGATAATCGGTTGAATAAACGGCAAGAAAATAAATAGCATCAATTGTTTAGGTTGCATATTTAAACCCTAAACCATTGAAATGTATCAGCAATTTCAATTCGTTTCTTGTTACTCTAGTTATATACATTTAAGTATTTGTTAATAGTAATTCTAACAAATTTTGAGCTATATAAAATTGAAAATTTGCATATTTTCTCGACGAAATTTCCTTTTTTTTTTTTTTTTTTTTCACTGAAAGAGACAATTATAAATTTATTATTAGCTAGTGGATTATTGATTTTCAAATATGCTCAGCGTTAAAGTTTATGATGAAAGTATGAATTATTATTATCACTAGATACTGTTAGCTATTGCAAAAATAACACAAAATTTTCAATAAATCTTATTTCAGTGTGGACCGTTAATTTAGAGGAGATGAATTGTAATTGGGCAACTGGACGAGTTCCTAGTGCGGATCTTAAAAAAATTGAAGAGAGATGTGGAAAAACTCGTATCGTTCTTGAAGCTGATGATAGCAATGCACCATTCACTTGTTTCAGGTTGCTACCACTTCAACAAATCTTATGAATTCACTCAATTAGCTAAAAGATGAAATATGCAAAATAAATACGATGAAAAAAAGTTCGGAGGATATCGAAGAAAGAATGAAATCGTGATTTGTTAATATTAAAAAAAAAAAAAAAAAAAAAAAACTCTCCGTTTTTGAGTGGAAATATCGGATTTTCTTAGAGAAATTTTTGTAACAGATATCAATAGTTATTTGAGTTAGATAAGATATGATAACTTTGAAAAACATAACAATTGTATATAATTACAATTTTCGTGAAAAAGCATTCTACTTATCTCCCTTTTTCAGCTTACCCCTAGTATTCTTATATTTGCGCATAAATACTATTACTACAGGTGGGTTTATCTCTAATTTAAGGTTTTTTGAGAAGGGATTTAATTTTTTTTCGGTAAATATCTTTCTAGGTAAGTTTATATGGTAGTTTCCCATTCAGGTAAGTATATTTTCTACAGTTTTTAAGCTATGACGTTATGCTCTAATCAAATATGCTCGAATTTTTTGTCATGCATTTGTACAAGTGATACAGTCACTATTGTGATGGGTAGTTTGCTGCTTCTCTCAAAATTCTGCAAAAATATTCACTCATGAAGGTTGTGGTCAATTGCATCTACGATATGCCTTGCAGAAATTACGTGTATACTCAATTGTATCCTCTAATTTACGCATTTTTCTAAAGTTTCACTCCGACGATCTAATCTAATTTAGATATCCACGAGATCTACGCGGTATTGGACCAATATGGAAAATAATTGCACAATCGTATCCATCGAGTGTATTTCGTTTTAATGAAACGGTACAACGCATTGATATCATTTCAAAAATGGTTAGATGTTTAATTTGGGAACTTCTTGCGCATTCTTCAAAATTCATTTTATTGATGAATTAAAGAAATGTTTATTTATTTGTTTATCAGAAAATCCAAAAATAAATCTTTTAGGCAGTAATATTTTATGATTTATTCGAAATATTTTCGTATATTTTGTGTAGCACAATGAAGCAGAATGGTCGAATGGCTTGTCCAATGAGGCGAATTTCCGATTTTCCAGGAAAAATTCCTGGATTTGAGAATTCATTTTTCCGAATAGTAATCTTTCGGATTTGGGAAAATCTTTTACTTTTTAATATCAATTTTCGAATATCGATTTAACTTTATATATATATATATATATATATATATATATATATATATATATATATTAAATTTCTTAGGGTAAAAATGTTCAGAAAATAATATTAAAAATTCCTTTATTGAATGTAATTATTTATTTCATAAATATGCTCTTAGTTGTTTCTAGGTTGAAACCGAAGATTCTAGTGGTGATAGACATCACTATCCATATGACTATATTCTCTCTACACTACCAATTACTGAACTTGGTAGAATCTCAACGCTTGCGCCGTCGATTGCTCTTAAATACTCGAAGGTAAGATAATGTTTTAAAGCCTCCATTATCCCTCTATGAGATTATCGAAGTTTCAAAGGGTACCGTCGTCTTATCATCAACTTTTAAATTCTTTAAAGGAACTTAAAGATCTGAAGAATTTGTGAATAATCCAGCTGAAAGGTCAATGTAATTTTGCATTTCATTGGCTCGTTATTGATAAGAGGTTTGATTATACTAGTATTAACCATATTGATTAATATTATTATATTATATTCTTCTGACATTAAACTATAATATATATATTGTAATATATTTGATTATATTATATTAAATTATACTGTTTGTATTAGTGAGAGTACTACTGCTATGTAATTTACTTTTTAATTTCTATCCAAATTGGCGTGTGATAATGGCACGACAATTTAAGAGATCTAATTTAAAAAAAAAAAAAACTTAAATGAGTTGAAACATCTTCCTCCATTCATATTTTTAAATGTTATTTACATTTTCATTCTATGTCTGCTTAAGCGGGTAAAAAATTATTATTGTCGCGTTTTTTCACCTTTTTTGTACTATTTTTGCCAATAGATAGCTTTTATTGATTGATCATATAATGCTTAGCTTTTATTGATTGATCATATAATGCTTGATCTATTCCCTTATCTCTATCTTGTTATTAAATAAATTTTGGTGAAATTATTCACCTATCACAATTCGTTGAAGCATCATAGAGATTAGCGTTGACAAATCGTTCTTCAAGGTTGTTTTAATCGGTATTGGACTCCGTTATCCACAAAGTGAATGGGCACAAACTCTCAGTTGGGCATATTATCCATATCAGGATACTATTTTTTACAGGTTTTAATTTTTTATGTATTTGTATTGGAATAATTTTTATACTGTATTGAATTTACTTATAATATTTATTATTCGAACAAGAATTAGGTGGAAATAGTGGAGTAATTCGCATGCGAATATCCATCCGATCTAGATTGTTTTTCGTTTTCCAATACGAACTTTCCTCCTCTCTAGTCAAGGCAATCTTTCAATGATAATATTGAAAATTTACTCTGGAGGCGACGCAAAAAATCTAGTAAATTCTGATAAAGGTATTGATGCTATAGAATATTAGAAACTTCGTTTTATTTACATCCATAAAAAACCGTCTTAAATAGTAAATTAAGGCATTGAGCTAGCAGTAGAATCAATAACATCCACCAATGATTTGTCCGTTCGCCTATGGCCTTGAGGCAATTTCGATACAACATTTTCACCCGTCTAACTAAAAGTTCTCTTTAAGCTATTGCCTAAGGTACTCTGAAAGGGAATATTGGTAAAAATTTTCAAAATTTCATTTCCCACATTGGAAATTTTCTTGAAATCTCTCTAAAATTTCATTTCTTCGTTCTTCAATATCTCTTTTTTTTTTCAATGAAATTAGAAGAAATGAACAATAGAATATTTGATTAAGAGAGAATATTTAGATGTACATTTATATCGAATTTCAACGATTATCTCACCCCTGATTGTGAGCAATTTTGGTCGGTTCTTTGTGAAATTGGTCTTGAACCGGATGCTGAATTCGATCGTCATGAAATAATCGCAAAAACTATTGAAGGTTTTATTCGTTTCTTTTTTTTTCATTTACTAAGAATATTACATTCGATCATTTAAAAAATTAAAATTTTCTATGTTTAACATTGCCCACAACGGCAAAATTTTGCGTGTAAAATTTTGCAAAAAATTTGCATATATCAAATTGCACTACGTTTACAGTTCAGCGACGTTATTCGCGATTAGTTTAAAGGTTTACGATTGAAAGGCGTCATTGAACCAGAGAGTGAAATTGTCGACAAATGGATTTGTGTTTTACCGTTCGGTTATCCAATTCCAACAATCGGTAGAGATGAACAACTTCGACAATCACATCTTCTATTCCAGGTTTATATTTCCCATCCTCTAACCTATATATGGTTGAAATAAATGGGTTTACTTAAATGTTAGTGTTGGATTATCGAATGTTTACGATTATCGACTTATTTATTCAAACATACTGCATCTATAATGCTATATTTATTGGCTTATAATGATTAAAATGTAAAAGAGATAGTAATATGTAAGCATGAGTCCGCATTATCGAGAAATTACATAATTCATTGAAATTTAAAAAAAAAATTTGAGAGCGAAACTTTTTTTAAATTCAATTTAAATCTAAAGCGCTAACCGCTATTTGATGGTCAAGTTTCATCGCTATTGATCGCTTAAAAATAATGGTTTACTTAATAGGAAGATATGCTCGAAAATGCTTATAAAATGATGAAAGTTCGCTAACCAATATTTCGCTATAAATAAGTAATTGATGAATAAATAAATAAATAAATAAATAAATAAATAAATAAATAAATAAATAAATAAATAAATAGATAAATAAATAAATAAATAAATAAATAAATAAATAAATAAATAAATATATATATATATATATATATATATATATATATATATGCTATGAATATTTATTCATATACGTCGATGAATTCTTATTTATCATTTATTCTCTTCATAAACATTTTTATTATATATCTAATATCAATATTATGAAATGAATTATTTCCACTGAAGAAATGATTTTATACAATATTGTACAATAAATATTATGCGCTTTCATTTAGTCCCTTCTTCTTAATGCTAAAATTTGTGTCGATTTTTGAAATTTTCATCGATTAGCAATAAAATTCTCGAATTTTTATAATAACTTTTGTATGAAGGAAAATCGACGAAGAAAACTTTCTTAAAAAAAATTTCTCATAATTTTTTTATAATTTCAGAAACATAATCTATATTCACGTGGACGATTTGGTGGTTGGAAATATGAGATCTCAAACCAAGATCACAGTTTCGTTATGGGAACTCAATTCATCGATTATTTATTATTCAATATTCCTGAGACACTCTATTCATTCTAGTCATTAATTTAATTGCGATTCTAAAATTTAAATTATTTTCATTCATATATCAATAGGCTAATTTTTCAATTGTACTCCGTTTATTATGCAAATTACGAACAACGAATGCAAATTAAAACTGTAATGAATAAAATTTATTATTGTATCTAAAGTGAGGAAAAGTTTTTAAATTTATAGTCGAATACCCTAAAATTCAAAATCTTTTAGTTGATAAGATCGAAAAATTATTTTCATTAGTGATATGATATTTTAAGTTCATTTCTTTAATATCGACTCATACCATATTGAAACCACCATTAAATCCGTGATAAGCTCATGCTATAACCTTTAAACAGTGACTTACTACGATGGGATCTTATTTCGTCTTCAATGGTTATGTCTCGACCCCTCTTCCATCCCCGTAGCCACGATTTTAGACATTTAATCTCAATCGCTGTTTAATAACCATTCCCGCTTGCTCGTTTCTTGTTGTTGCCCGGTTGTGATCTTTGGTTGATAAATTCTACGTCGAAATATTTAACAGACCTAATTTTCTAGATAAAGATACTGTAGTTTATATATATATATATATATATATATATATATATATATATATATATATATGTATATAAGCGAAGCACCCATCAGCAGACCAACGACGAGTGCTACCGCCGAGTGGTTGTATGTGAGTTTGTATTGCAAAGAGCCTGAACTGCTTTTGTATAGACAAGACCCTTTCGTCAGCTTTTACCACAACAATGTCTTCACGAGTTATGAAGAAAACGTAGCGACCACGGCAGGTATGCAGCACACTGTATATATATATATATATATATATATATATATATATATATATATATATATATATACAGTGTGCTGTATATAAAAACATACAGCAAAGGGGTTACTGAAGGAGAGGGGTTATGTTTCCTGCCAAAATTAAGAAAAAAAATTAAGAGGAGTTCATATTGAAATGGGCGTTATTCGAGGTTGTATGATGCATAAGATTATATGGTCTCACATTATTTATAGTCATCTATGATTTGATTACTATGTAAAACAATATAAATTTTCTTTCAGTAAAAATTTTACTCGTTATTGTGAATATAATTAGAATCACAATGCATGAACGCATCATATAGTGTAGAAATATTTGCATCAAATCGCAGAGGAATAAATCGACTAGTTTCAAGAATTTGCAAAAAAAAAACTTTTTAAACTCATAAATTCGTCATTGAATATATGCAAATTTTTACAATTTTTTTTTCAAAAGAGGCACTCAATGAAAGATATAATATAATGAATAAAGGCACAACAAACAAGGCACTCAAAAAAAAAAAAACAACACAATAAAAGAGCACTTCGAATATACTATGCATAAAATGAAACACAACTAGAACTCATCTATCGACGATATTTTCATATAATATTTTCGGGTGATTCTTAATTTAAAGATTTACGCTAATTTTGAAAGAAAAATTCATAATTGATCGAGATTTCCAATTTTATTTTTCACATACTTAAAAACATGACTGACCATTTGCAGGAATCGATTGCATGAATAGAGTAAAAATTACTTAATTAGAAAATTTTTTTGTTCAGCGGAGATAATTTTATTTCCCTCCTCCCTCCCTCATTTTCCACCTCTTCCCGCCGAAAAAAATTGTAAATAAAAATTCCACTATGAATATAGATTAATTATAAGTTCTTTTATATCTAATTCATGAGATTCTCGTATTCATTCACAAACATTTTTAATTTTTCATCTCTAAAATTTATTCGGCGAAGTTTTTAAATTTTACCCGAACAATTTAAAATGCAAAAAAAGAAAAATTACAGTAATAATATATAAGAAAAATAAAAAATACGAAAAAAAGAAGGACAAAACCGAATCAAACGTTGACACGGATGTAACAATTATGTTTGAAAGAGCCTGGAGTATTGACGAGAAAGAAGAGAACAAATGACTTCAGTTCACAGAGTGGAAAAAAATTACTTCAATAAACGGAAGAAAAAAAGCGTAAAAATTTAAATGAGTGATCCTGAAATTCTCGAAGCTCAACTTGATTGTTCGCCCGAATCCAATTGTGCACTTAACGCCGCTGTTGACATCATTTGAAGGATATTCTGAAAAAAAAACTATTTATTTATTTATTTACTCATTTATTCACTTCTTTATTTATTTATTTATTTATTTTCAAATTCAAATACTTAGAAATTATTTAAACATATAAAAAGCAAAATAGGAAAATGCCCGTAGAAGTATAATTTGCATAAATAGATATTTAATATGTACGAGGAAGCTAAATTCTCACAACAATATTTATCGCTTTTTCTTAATTTATGCAATATTGTAAATAAATATTTCAACATTATAGTTGAAATTCTCTTTATAATTATGCACAATTTTAGAACTTCTTTGAAAAGTATTGTTGAATTTTCTTTATATCGCGGATGCCTTTTTTTAAAAATTTTCCTTACATCTAAAAAATTCATCCTCACTAAGCGAGTTCCAAAAATGATCTCACATTGATGCTTATTTGACGATGAAAGGGTAGGGGAGGGGAGAGGGGAAGGGGAATTCCCACCCCATCTCGATATTTAAATGGAAAATGTCTACAAAAAAGATACTCAAAGATATAAATTTCACTTTCATAAGAGATAATTTTCACTTGCCCTAGATTTGAAAGTTTTTTTTGCATATTACAATTTTTCAAAAAAAAAAAAAAATTTTAGCATTTATTATTTAGTTATCTAAGTTCATCGCTTAGAGATTTTCACATAAATCAACATAATCAAAGTGCACCTGTTGTAAAGTAAGCGAATTTAACGGAAATAAGAGTTGTTGATTTGTGTGCGGACTCTCGGAGTTGTTTACGAAGAGATTTGTGTTGTCTGAACCTGAAATAATCGACGCAATGCCATGCCCTTAGATAATGACACTTTTAAATGGTAAATAAATCCAATTTTCAGGTAACAAAAAAACTTCGTGCAAAAAAAAAAGTTGAAACCGATATGCGATCGATAAATCCATACGCTAAAAGAAATAAATGTGCAGCTGTGTTCACGCTTTGTTAAATGTGTTATATTGCAATGTCTATATTCGACGATGGGATGGAATTGGGGGTGAGGAGAGGAGGGAGGGAGCAGAAGGGTTAATAAAAAAGCTTTCGCTAGTTCTTATTAATCATGATTTTTATTCGGATAGTTCCAATCTCTAGAATATTCTCCACAAAATTTATGCTAATTTCTTCTTAAGAAAGTGCATTAAAAATAGCAATTCTAATTTATGGTGATTTAAGATATTCTTCAAAAAGACGCCTAAATTACGCGATCAATTGAAATTAAATTTTAAATTCTTTATTCAATTACTCTCTGAAGTGAACATTCAAACAAAAGGTTTTTCAAGAAAATTTTTTATCATGTTATTGATGCATTTTTGCAATTTGTAATGCAAACTTTGCAAAAAAATAAAGATGAAACATGCAAAGCGAGGAATGTTTGCCAAATTTATCAACTAAAACTCTATAGGCATTGGCAAATCGAACCTTCACCATTCGTATAAACGACGCCTTGGGGTACTTGATACATAACTGTGTTGTTAGACGTGGAAGTCGAAGCAGTGCTCAAACCTAAAGGAGTGAGAAGATTGTAAAAGAAGTGAGAAAATTGCAAAGAAGCGAGAAGATTGCAGTGAAAAAAAAAAAGAAGAGAGAGAGATGAATTAGGAGCACTCAATCGGCGTGCAACATTTGCATATTTTTTAGTATTAAGTATTCGTTTTTTTTCTAAAGAGTATTCATCAACGATTATTTCATATTTTTAAGTAAACAACCTCCTTGAATATCGAAGATTAATTTCATATGATGGAAAAAATTTCGTTCTTATTTAACAAATATTAAAATCTCTATTTATTTTGAATTTTTCAAAAAAGAAAATTTTTTTTATTTCTGATAATATATTTCAGAAATATGCTTTAATAATTCAAAGAGTACCAGGTAAAAGAAATGGAGTCAATAGAGATAAATTCGATGCCATCGTTTGTACGTTGTTTTTAGCTTTACTTTTTTGTAATTGTCGTTGAGCTGCTGCAACACGTAGTGCCTCTTTCAATGTTTGTTGAAGTGATAACGATCTAGCAGCTTCTGAAAATGTTACAATTCAACTATAAAATTAAACATGATCGATCTTTTAGGTGATCATTGACAAATGTTGTAATATCGAAAATTCTCTCTCAAATATCGATATTATAATATTTTTATCTTTTTTTTGTTTATAGAATGAATTTGCAAGAATATTTATGTTATTCTTTTCGCAATCAAAAAATGAATTAACAAATTTATATAAAATTATGAATTTTTATAGTTAACCTAGCCTAATAAACTATAATATTTTATTATTATCTTTGTAATCTTTGTTCTTTTCTTACATTACCAACTTTAGTTTGAATTGCACATGTGCCTATCTTTTCAAATTACAAAAAAAAACAATACATAAGAATTTTCCACTTGTTAAATAATTGATGAACAAAGTATATCGAAAAAAAGAACAGTTTAAATTCGAATATTATAAAATTTATAGAAATTTAAATAGATATAATGAATAAAACAAATATTTTTTGATAGAATATGATTTGAATTACGTTATTCATAGTCGTTTCATTTCTAGTCTCTCTCATTTAAGATTGTTATTTAACGTTGAACAGGTGCTTCCTGCCACGAAAGGCACTACAATTCACCCACTCATTTGAACATTGATCTTTATTCGATTCATTACGTCAATTAGTACACAATTTCATCCTTATTGATGTGATCTATAAAATTGCAACACTATTATAAACGTAATACTATTACAGCTATTTTCAAATATTCTACTTTTCATTCGTTGAAACTTGAACGGAAAGTGATTGAAAGATAAAAACATATCTGAGAGAAATTTTGTTATTTCAATCAGTTATAAATTTGCATAAAATAATACTTATCATTCATCATAAAATTTGCATATTAACTAAATATTCGAAATTAATTTATTCTTTTCGTGTTTTCTATCTAGAGATATTTCATTAATTTGAAGTAATAATATTCGAATCATGAAAAATTTATCAAATAAATGCGGGAAAAATTTTATGAAAGCGAATAGAGAAGAAAGTTAGAAGTATCTATAAAATCTTCGTATTTTTTTGGCCATTAAAATGTGTTATTCGAATTGAGTGAAATTTCTATTTTATACTTATCAGATTTGAATTGTTTGATTAAAAATAATGAATTTTCAACATTCATAAAAATCCTATTTATATCCCTCTAAAATCACCATATCATTGTGACCTTTTTCGGGAAATCTATAGCCACAAAGCGTAATGCCGCAATGTAACGGATAGGCAGCCGATGACAGCTGTCCCGCCCGCCTGATTTGGTTGGCGTACACTAACGGAAATTACAACGACGACTTGAGGCCTTGCTCTTTTACACCTCAAAACTTATGCCACCTCTTTCGGGATCGCTATTGCTCTCATTGCCTCAGCTAATTTTATCATTCATTAGGCTTTCCTTTTACACTAGCCTAAAACTACTAACCTCGATGCCACGACCCCTTAACCGAGAGCTTTCTTTTATAGACATATGAGCAGCTGACAATGGACAAGCCTGGCGGATCGACCATAATGAGTCAGCAAAAGGGCATTTAATGGCCATATGTGGCCATACAAATTCATCAGCACATTTCGACAGGTCACATATTATCCACATCAAAGAAAGAACACTCTTCAACATCTTTGCAGATAAACTAGCTGATCAAATCTTTTTCTTAAAGTCCTTCTCAAAATGCAAATTTTATTTATGCAAATCAAATCCGGACAACAACTTACAGACGACTTTCCGTCTTTATTTCCACCCAATTTTTTTTTCTATTCTACAGATTTCTATTGCATTTCCTTTTTTTCGTTGCAAAACATTTACACTTGTATATTTTGAATTTCATTTCTGCGAAAAAATTATTGACGGAAATTAAAAGAGACAATTAAAGTTCTCAATTTTATGTTGAAAATTTGCATATCATAAATTTGCATAATATCAAGAAAGAATTTTTTATAGTGGCGCGAATATAATATTGGAAATTATCAATCAATTCGTTAATACTGCAATAATATTTTAGAAAATTATGAAATAATTAGTGACTTGTAGATTATTTCTCTAATTTAGTTGAATTTCTGCTCATTAGTAAGAATGAGTTGAAAATCAAATAAATAAATAAATAAACAAATAAATAAATAAATAAATAAATAAATAAATAAATAAATAAATATATATATATATATATATATATATATATATATATATATCAATGAAGTGTACCTTTCTCTTTTTGTTTTTCATCGTTTTCGCTATCTTCAGCTACCTCAGGACTATCGACACTTTCAGATTCGCCTTCGGAATTTTCGGCATCCTCAGTATTGTTTCCGGCAAGTGATGGATGTACCATTGTTGGAAGCTCTACACACTAAAAATATTAACATTAAGATTAATAAAATATTCGAATATTATTTGAATTTTTTTTTCAATATTTCACTCATATCGATGTTATGCAAATTGATCATTGAAATTTGTATAAATTATTCCACTAAAAAAAAATTGGCAATGATAACGACTGATTTATACGTATAAAGCTTATCGCTAACGTCTTTCCTGTGATGTCCAATATCAGTTTCTTTTTTCATTAAATTTTACACAATTTTAGAAAACACTATAAAAAATATCAAATTTTTGTTATATCTACGAATAGTAAAACGTTTTTTAAAGTAAGAAAAATTATTTGGCAAAAATTATTTATCTATCTATGCGGAGATCAAATCAACTGAAAATTACCGAATGAATCGTATGATGTAGATGAATCAATATAATTTCTTTGAATTAGATAATATACATTTTGATAGTACATAACTTAGATATTCGCTTATTTTCGAATAATTTTCATTAAATCTATACTCATGATAGTAATCTAACAAATCTGATAGATTGAAAAAAAAGAGATAAATTCAGGAGATAAATCCGGCAGATCCAGAAAAAAAAAACAAATTCTCTAGATTGGAATCTTTAGTGCCTAAAACGTTTTCGACGACGCCCACGTTAGCAGACTTTACACATTGTGTGTTCATTTTCTTGTGTAATCACACTCTTCATGGCAAGACGCACGCATAGCCCATTACTTGGCTAATCCAAAAAAGTCGAGCAATGCAAAGAGAAGATGACTAGCAGAGAAATTCTACTGATACGCTGCTAGCGTTAACGACATATTTTCCTATAACGATAACAACAACAACAAATTACTGAATTTTTTCTGGATGAATCGTTTCGTTGAAATATTTTAATTTCTTTTCACATCTGTCTTAACGGATAGTCACCAGATTCGCTTATATTGAGGATGGATCTTCGGGCGAAGTCTAGGAAAGTGATCGTATGCTCTCTAGTTGAGGTCTAAAACACTGTCTTAGAAGATCGGACAATATGCTTTAGGAAGCCGATTTGATGAACTTACTTATACTGCTGTCTTAGAAGTAACGCATACTAACTGCACTCTATCTTCTACCTTTGCTTCTCATTGCCTCATCCAATATTTTCAGCTTTTCCTTCAAATATTCATAGCAAATAGCTCAATGTTTAGGGATTTGGACGAATAGATTCATAGATCAAACAAGATTTTGACAGAGATATAAGTTGAGCACTCGCTAATTCATCGGATATAAGTTGAGCACTCGCTAATTCATCGGATATAAGTTGAGCACTCGCTAATTCATTTGTCGGATATATCAATAAATGACCAATGTGCCAGTTATAATTCTACTAGAGTAATCAATCACATGTTTCGGTATATTGTAATGCTCAAATTGGTTGTAGATATTAGTTATACGAGTAGCTAGTGAAAAATGTTGACTCCTCTAGCGGAGCTGTTGAAGAAGATTTGAGTTCGAGAAAGTAAATATGACACCTGTTCGTTTGACGATAGACCAATGAAGTGTGCTCCACATCACGATACAAGAGATAAGAGGAAGAGTGCAACTACACGCATTATGACTTCTTTAAACAATCGCATGATGTGGATGAGTGATGCTCTCATCCATTAAAGCAATGCGTTTCTTCTTTCGAGAATATATCTCATGTTGAGCTGATGAGCTTTAAGTTATTTGATCGACTAGCTCGAGCTCTAGCTCTAGATATTGCTGCTTTGTTTCAGCCGAACTTCTAAGGTAAACAAGTGGGATGTAATTAAGTAAAGATAAAGCGCCGCTATAATCTTTTGAAAAATATCGAAACACAACACTACTATATTCCGCATATATGTCTCTCATTGTCTAGAATCTAAACGTTGAAGGCAAATATGCTTAAAGGTTGAGTTCATAATAGATTAACATCTAGAAAATTATATCCGTCACTTCAATAAAAATATACCATCCGTAATATCGAAAAATTTTATCCACATTTAGAAAATATTCGTTTGAAGAGTCATACGATATTGTGAAAGAGTAGCACTCATATACTTCACGAAACCGGTCCTTTAGCGATGGCATATAAAAAGAGTACAATTGCTAAAAGCTATTGATGATCGCATACAAATATCGTAGTTGTTAAGGGTGGCAAATTAGTGTGACAAAAATAGGACATCATAAGCTTGAAGGAAACTGCTTTTTATTTAAACTGGTTATGGTAACTATTCACTGCAATACTGTACATTTCTATATTACCGTAACAGCAAAACTTTATAATAAAAGACTATAATCTTAAATGGAATAATTTAAAGAGAAATTCATACGGCAAAATATAATTAATATAAAGCAAAAGAAAATCCCTCATAGAAATTCATCACCACTTTTTATGAAAATTTTTTTCTAAAATTCACTAAAAAAAGGACAAAATAAAAATAAATTAAGAGAAAATTCTCCTCGTAAATTATAGGCATCTGAATAGTATAACAATTTTATGTGAATAATTTGAAAAATTCGCTCACTTTTTCAGGTTTAATTAAAATTTTTCTCATTAAAAAAATCTTTCGATTAATTTTCGGCATATTTTTGAGATAATTATCTCATTCATCGCAGTTTTGAGGATAAACTCAACGGCTCCCGATGCAATTCTTTGAATAAAATGACGCTAAGCATAAAATCTTCCTTGTGACGTTATTAGTGATTATTGAGATTCTAAAATTCGCCAAACATTTTCCATTGAAACGTGGGAGGTTTAATCGTTTGTGAATAATTTGCCTTTGCCACTCTTAAATACTCTTTAATTTAGAAAAAAAAGTGAAGAAGCACAGCAGATGAACTGGCACGTTATGCGCTTTTACATTCCACTTATGTGATCCGATCGCTTGCAAAATTCTTATATAATTCGCTTAACGTAGAATGGAAGCGAACTAATGCAGTATGCATGCAAATTTCTTCATATATTTGTTAATAAAATACTCCAAGATTTGTGAAACAAAATGGAATATAGTGTGGATAGATCATCCTGGGAAGCATATTACGCCTATAAAATTTCATAACTCCAGCTTTAGTAGTACGAGAGTTGAAACAACCAAAGACAGAGACAGACAAATACATACACACACAAACATAGAGATATATAAATAGAGCTTTACTATAGAGCAGTTTTATAAAAAAAAAAAAAATTAGTAAATCGTCTGACAAGATCGTTTTGTAATTAGCATCGAAAGCGTATATCTTTTGTTCTTCTATAACATATCAACCATTTATCATCAATGGAATAAAATAATATAAATTTGCATAAAAAATTACCCAAAAATATCAGCCTACATGATAGGGCATGCAGTTCATTTTTTTGCGTGGAGTTCTCTCTTATTCGATTTCATCAGATTTCAGAGATTTTTTTTTTTTTTGCATGCGATCTGCACTTTTCCTCATGTGTGCTATCTATATATATATTCGTGATGAATCTTTGCATAATATCTGAAAGGTGTTATTCTAATAAAATAATTGACAGCCAGGTGTCCCTAATCTCTTAAAAATATACAGGTGGTGCGTATATCGATATGAACTTATAGTAGCTCGATGCTTTGCCGGAACTTCATCGCGCTGTATAGAGGAAGCTGTTGCTTTCATAAGTATAGTCAAACACAAATCGGTGCACCACTTCTCCAAATGGGTGTCTTCACTATCGCCTTCAACTAGAATTGTCTAGTTGGGTTGGTTTATGTTTGTTCTCGAGCCCATTCCATTCCATCCATGCCCACGTCGGTCGGGTAAGCACACTTCTCGATCGCATATTACACAGCCCAACGACGCCGCCGCCCTACTGAAGTCAACCAAAAGAACGCCACATGCCATCTTCCATTCCTACGTAACTCAACGCAACGCTCACCAACTAGTTTCATTCGTACGTATTTTATAGCCAGCCGACTGACTGGTGCTCTTTCACTCACAAAAGGCCAAGCCAACAAAATTTGATGCACATAGACGCATATATATATATATATATACACAAATGTGACTCTGTTGAACATTCTATGAACATCGCAAATCAAAGAGCTGTGTTTCCATAGCAGCCAATTGAAGCAAGAATAAAAGTATTCACGATGGATGTTGTAGTTTTTTAAAGAAATATTAAAGGAAGATATTTGCCTAAATCGAATATGGAAGTCATGAAAAAGCAGATAGAAAAGTACCATGAACAAATAATTGAGCGAAACAATTAGATTAATAATAGGTTAGTAAATAGGTAAACTAGTAATGCCTTGAAAAGATACTTATAAGGGGTTCCATTTTGTATTACGCTTATTTTTGCGGCCAATTTAAAAAAAAAAAGAAAGAAGGATAAAGCTAACAAATCATCTCACTAACAATAGTTAAACAACAATAAAGATGTATTTATGCGAGGTGGATGAGATGAATCGATACCAATTGAGCATTTCACAAAAAAAAAAAAAAAGCAGATGTTACAATAATTCAACAACAATTCGATTTTGTTGGTAGATGATTGCACAACAAATCATTCAAATTTTTTTTTTCCAAATATTTCCCAAAAAATTTTCCACCCGAAAAAAAAAATCTACTCTAAGTGCAGCACTTTCTATTGTAATTGTACTATTTCTGTGATAAGTTTTGCTTTTCTTATAGATGAATATATCTTTTTATTTATTATTATTCAATGAATTTTTTCAGTTGATTAGAACATTGACAGGTGTTATAATTGATATTATCGCACAATAAATTCGCAAGAGATGAGAGTAAATGATAAATAATATTTAGATAAAGAATTGCGCTATCTCGGTACTTCTTTTTATTTACTATATTCTAAAAAGGTAGTAAGAAACTATCTACTTATAACAAACTATCTAAGGATACTGTACTTGTTGAAAATTATCCGAAGATACTGTACTTACAGCAAATTATCTGAAGATACTGTATTTGTTTCAAGCTACACGCAGATGCTCGCTCTGCTCTTCTAAACGAGTTATTTTGCCTATACTTGACAAGGTGGTTTACAATGCGCTGAAAAGGAAGACCTGAATTTAAAAAAAAAGGTCAGTGAATGAATGAGAACATTTGATGAGGCATCAAAAAGACGGCTATCCTAGCCGACAGTTGTGGTGATCAGCTGATAGTGTGTGGTATGGTGCGGATTGCCGCACGTCAGTGGAATGCGTTGAACGTCATTTATCTTCTGTAATGATCACTTCGCAATGCACACGAGTAATCTTTTTTTTTTGTCCTTAGGCGATTATCTACCCACCAATTTTGGAATATTACAATAAATTTTTCCCAAATAATCAAAGAAAAAAAAAACTCTCACCAATACAAATGAACATTTAAACCTTTCGGGTAAAATTCAAATTTCAAGCTTCAATTTCCAAGAAAAAAAAATCGGACTGATTGCTGGAAAGTGATAATTTTTGCTGATATTACCTAAAAGATGATATATCAGTCTATAATTTCATATGCAGAAATTAAGCACTCTTGATGAAAATTTGTAGATGCTTTTATCAACGATGTAGAGAAACATCAATTACCACATTTGATTTATGCTTTCATCGCTTAAATGATGTAAGAACGTACGTAATAATAAAAACAGTAGAGTACGTTTTTATGAAATAATTAATTACTTGATGAAAATTAATTAACAGATAACAATTTAATTAACCGAGTTTTTTGTTTTCTTTTTCGTCTCTTTATGCGATTCCAAAATTCTACTTAAGTAAAACCACAAAATCGATGTAGCGCTCAAAATAATAAACGACTTTGCTTGTCAAATGTGATCGAATGTTGTCTATATAAAAAAAAATTCAATAGGTCTTGAGTATTCCCTTCGAAATGCCATTTGCTAAGCATCAAGAAGGATACTGATAATTTTGTATATTAAAGTCACCTAAAAAAACAACTTTTATCGCATTACTAATGACTAGAAAATCGATTCCAGAAAAAGTATATATTCAATTATGAGCAAATTTTTTTGCCCTTCATATTTATATCTGTTTCTGTCTTCAACGCAAACTCTTTCTTCTCCGTTTGATACAATATGATACATCCCGTTTGATACATTTTTTCTTCACGATACAATATGAAGAGAGGAAATAACTAATGCAAAAGTTTTAGTTATTTCATGCGGTTGCAATCAAATGAAAACATAAGCTACAGTAATGCAATAATTCCAAATAAGAGAAATGGGCGGTGCTCATGCATACGAAAGAGCCACTTAGCAAATGTGCTTGAGACGTAAACCTATCGTAACGCATGACACGCCCCTTCGCGCTTGATTGTCAATTGCAATTCTCAACAAAACAAATCGAAATTCAACTCAAATTCATTCACAAAAAAGAGGGAGAATTTTTAATAAAAATATAACAGTATTAAATTATAAATTTTGGAGATAAAGCTATAAATATTCTTAAACGCTCATGTTTTACATCTAAAAATGTTTTCCACTCAACAAAAGATGGTCGTGATGTAACTAAAGTATTCTCAGTAAAAAAAAATCTGGTACATTGTTTCTTTATTTATGTCAGGAAGTTTCTCAATGAAGTTTTTTTAGAGAAACATCGAAGCAGAAAGAGGAATTTAAGATATTTTTAGAAAATAAGTCAACAAAAAAATAAATAAACGAACACATAAACAAACAAACAAATAGATGAATAAATAAATAAATAAATAAATATGTGCAATATATACTGTCATTTATAAAAGAAGAAAAACCGTAGAAGGTTTTTGTGAATGATGCAGAAATTTTTGGGAAGGAATAAACTGATTTCCCCCCCCCCCCAAAAAAAAAAAATTCAAACAAACCTCATTGAGTTTTCGCTTACGGATATTGCTTGGTTGTGGTTCAAATGTGAACTCATTGCGTGTTCCAAGCGGATCGGCTGTTTCTTCTGAAAATCATTGTACTGAATGATAAGTGTACATATATTCCCTATGACACTATCGCTAACACCAACGCAATAACTATAAATCTTTGCGTTTTTTTGCAGATGCATTCATGTTGCATTCGCAATTGAATGACAAAACTTTTCTGTTAGAAAAACAGAAAAAATTGTTAATTTATTACAAAGTTTACATTAATTAAATTGTTTAAATTGAGTGAAAAACTTTGAGCGATTAAAATATTCCTCATTTTCAGGAAATCGATTTCAGGAAAATTTGCATTCACTTCCGGTTACTTTTAAACATAAATAAAACGAAAATGATAGAAATTTCATGAGAGAATTTTTCTTTCCCAGCAGGGAAGGAATAGATAAAGAACTTGAATCAGCACTTTAGGGTCATTTAGGATAAAATCTATATTGCGTTATGTAAACCACTGAATTTAGATATTGTCGTCATTATATAAGAAAATGTTATGCTTAATTAAAAACAATCACAATTGTTTGCGACAATTAACTTCCGTAAATTTTCAAAAAGTTGGCTGATTTCGATAGACTATCAAAATTCAAATTTAAAATTTTTATTTCCGGAATTAAGAATTGCGGAAATATCGTCATGCCGAATAATTATGCTTTACTTATACTTTATATTCATATAGTTTCATTGAGAAAATCGGAAGATTTTAATGTTGAAAGAAAATCGAAACGGTGAGCTAAATTCATCTCTAGAAGCAACGAAAGAAATATTAGCACTGCAATAAGTAAACATTATTTGAGCGTCACAAATGGCAAAAGTAGCGCGCCGAGAGAATTCATTTGACGAGTGTGCCAATAAAGCGTATATACACAAACACACATTTACCACAACTAGAATAGACTCTCTTCCAGATGCTCAACATTGTTGCTTCATTCCTCAAAACTTAGGCACAAGTTTTTCCCAGATCTGAAAACTTAGACGCACGTACAGGTAGTTAACCTTTCTTCTACGATGGTAACATAGACATGATAGCACTTATATAGATAAATAACAAACGAAAAATCGAATGTATAAACTTAACGTTACCGCAAATATGAACTTATCTATTATTTCCGGAAATATTGCCCCTCATATTCTGCATATTCACAGCATAAGACAAGTTGAAAATTTTCTCTACCAGTAATGAAATATTTTTGATTACCATGAAAAATTTGGAGGAATAAAAAAATAGAATAAATTGAAAAAAAAGAGAAGCAAATAAAAATTTCCAACCTATATCAGGTGCATTAAGGCAATTCTGTATGAGTGTCTTGCCAGCTTCCGATGAAATCATTGGCTGTAATTTCTTAGTAGCAAATGTATACACATGGCCCGTCTCAGAGGCAACAAGCAACATCACTTGAGTGCCTGTCAACGTCGACAATTCGTATGCCTAAAGTGCATTAAATCAATCGTTACTAAAGTGCTGTATCTATCCAGTTTCGTTGATCCCTTGATGAAATGGCAATTCATTAGATAGAAAACAACTTTCATCTCGTCTCCTCCTCCCTCTCAATCTAAAGTATCCCAAAATCGTCATAAAATTGCCTAAAAAATAACCTTAAATTAATTACGCTAAAATCGAGGAGATTTCAAAAGATCTCCTTAAGATCTCCTTAATCCTCTGACTGCCAATGAGTTGTTCATTTAGACTGTAAAATTTCATGAACAATATATTCACTTAGCTTCCTCAAATATTACATTTTTTTGGCAATCAATAAAATTCTCATTATATCAACCACACAGAATGCAAAAAAGTCAAATTCTTAGGCGTACTTAATTTTTGTACCCAATCAGATCCGAAATCTCTTCAAGCGATAATTATAATACGCTTACGATTCCAAGGAATTTCAATTATAGGAAGGCAATAGGGCTTAGAATTATATCATCGACGAAGATACGAGCACTATGAAAATATTATATGACCTATAGAAATATAACAGCAAAAATAATAAATATAGAAATATAATAAATATAAGAAATTTATTCAATTTGCAAATATTTCAATAAGTCAAATAATAATTTAAGTTTATAATAAAATACTATTTAAGATGAAATATTTTTTTCGGAAATATTGCATTGACAATCGATGATAGGAAACGTTTCGCTAATATTTTGAAAAAAAAAAATTTAAATAATAAATACCTTTTTCATAATGCCGGTTTTTCGTTTGCTGAACGTCGTATACCGTCGAAGTTTATTGCCAATATATTCCATCTTAATTTTAACTCGACCTAAAACTAGTCAGATTAAAATTACTACAAACAATATTAATTCATAATTAGAATAATATATCATTTCAAGTGTGAAATATGATATAAATATATTTTATTTTTGAGGAAAAAAAAACGTTTAAACCTTTTGTTTTTTTGCCATTTGGTAGAGTTGGTGTAGCGTCATGAATTTGATGATGTTGAACTTGAGGTCGTGGTGATGATTCCTCACAATCACCATCCATACCGCTCTCATTCGATGACTGAAATTTTCGATTTTTTTTTTTTCAAATAATAGCGAATAATTATTCAAAAATTTTCTCTTTTTTTTTATTGATTTTCGCTCTTTTATAATAACTACTTAAATTGCATTAGGCAAATGCAAAAATATTATTAACAAAAAAAGATATAATCAGCGATTTAATTAGCGATTATAGTACCGAAATGAAAAGCTCCAAGAATCCGTGATCGATTTTAGGACTGTTAAGATCAAAGATATGACTGCGTATCAGAGAACTAGACAGAATAGAAAAAGCAAACGACAAAAAGAAGCATAGAAAAACAAAAAACACGAGAGCAAAAAAATTGAGATCGAACGTTATAAATGTTACAATAAAAAAGTCGATAATTGCAAACCGCATTAAAAGCTATGAAAAAGTGTTAGTACTTATTAGCTGCCTCCTTTTGATTTATTACTTCATTATTCTTAGCAAGTGATAAAAGTAGATTTGAAAAATTTGAATTTTTCTAACAGAGGTACTCCCTGACCAGAATAAACAGCCGATTTTCCAAATCTATATATCGCAATTTTTCCTATCAAATAGCAAATTTTTAAATTTTACAAATTTTTTGAAGAAATCTTTCGCTTTGAAAAATGAGATTTTCAATATGCAGATTGGTTTAGCTCATTCAAATAGATATGAGGTAAAAATTTTTTTTCCGCTTATGAGCGCAGTTGTTATTAAGTGAGCATTTAGGTTATCAATAATTTGGATTTTTTTTGTCGAAATGCAAAAAGTGCCACGATCGGAAAAAAAGACATTTGCGCCAACAGCAATATGATCGTTTGATTAATAACCATTAACCATGGTATCTTTAAAACGTTGCCATTCCAGCAAATTAGTGACGCCAAGTGGAAAAGACGAGAATTTGATAAAATTTCAGAAATGGTTCTTATGAAAATTTCAGAATTTATTATCCAGTAAAAATTTTTTAAAAAAGTTGGAAATTTTCCGACGGAATTTACTGCGTGGGAAAATAAAATTGCGTGGACGTTGATTTTAATCATTCAAGGCATTTGACTATGTCATCGCTAATTCTCAGGAACATTTCGAAAAAAAAACAATTGGATAATGCAATATCTGATCGAGTAAGTGAACTCTAAGTTGTGATTATGCAGTGATAATTCGCATTGAATTGCTGTGGACTCTGATAGAATATGAGTTGAAAAAGGTGTGATACAGCTGTATATGAAAAGTTTTTTTAAATACACTTAGCATAGTTGAATGAATTGATTGCAATGAATTTTATTAATTGCTAAATTTTAAGACTCATTTGAATAGTTGCCGTAAAATTCTAGAAGCAATTGAATGTCTCCAAATATATATATATATATATATATATATATATATATATATATATATATATATATATATATATATATATATCGTTTGAGATATCATAAAGCTATGCGAATAGTTCTCGCAAAGCAGTATTTTATGACAATATTCAATTCATAGGTACAGAGCACTCGTTTTTCTAAATTCTTCGAAGCATTCGCTCCCCAATTACTATTTCACAAAATAGGAATTATAAGCGAATACAGAATATTTTATTTTGCACTTTTCTTCATAAAATATCCCACTTATATCATAGTTTTCATTCCACATTTAGTGCGATGATGATGGGATAGAAGAGATTTTAGCGTCATTGAAAATTTTATATTTATTAAATTAAATCATCAATTTCTATCCATATCATTTTATACTCTAATAAAAATATTTAAAATTTTTAGTTTCTTATTATAAAGAAAGATAAAATTATTATATATCTTATTTAAGGAGATTATCAAACGAAAAAAAACAACAATAATATAGATATAATTTACTAGCCGGATATATGCAAAAATATTTCGAGGATAATCTCTAAGTTTTTCAAATTCAACAACAATCATACGAATCATACGAAGAGAACGTATAAAACTCTAACGATTTTGATTTTCTAACCTAAATACCAACAAAGATTCGTCTCATATTTTCAATGTGCAATAATTATACAATTTCTTCAATATCATAAGGCATTTTTTTTAAAAGAAGAATTATAACAACACCGATAAAATATCGTATACCCGATAATTGCGTTCTTCTTACGGTATTGTCACATCAATCCTGAGATAGGTCTATCCTCATTTGTCAATACTATTTTCCATATTTCTTCGCAAAACGTATATTCTATCACTTTTCAATTGCCCTATTTGCCTCTTTTCATACTCTTTTTTTTGTTATTTCTCTCTCTCTCCCTCTTTCTTTCGTTCGTTTTGCCATCTTTATATGTCTCAATTGAGAAAACATTGAACAAGTTTCACAAATGCATAAGAAATATTCTAGATTTGTTATAGTGTATTGGAATGCGATAAATAGGGTAATTTGTTGTTGCGCATCATATTTGTTCGTAGATTAAACTATACATTCCGATTGCTTATTTTTATATCCGCTTCGAATATTTTTATGAAATTCGGGGAAAAAAAATTATGTCGGCAAGTGAATTTCAAACATAGAAAAGAGTGTAAAACGTGTGAAAAACATGATCTATAAAATATGGATTTATAGATCTACTTGTAAAATATCGCTGTATATATCTGTGAATTGAGCGGGAAAAAAAGATAAGAAATATCATCGAAGTTTATCGTCCTTTTATTTTATATTTCCTCTCAAATATGAGTTACACAACTTAAGTGGAAATTTTATTAAGCTTTATAGAGTATATAGTATTCCACGAAACGTTTCAAAATTAAAAGTTCATCTTTAAAGAAATTCTTCCTCTTTGCGCACATCCTTACACAAAAAGTTCCCCACCTTTTGCGCTTAGCTGTCACCTTTTAGACTAGAAACATCATATAAGCCTCGTCAGCAAATATGATCTAACAATAAAGAGATTCCATTCGTAGTGGTGTCGGATTGCTGATGCTACTTACTAGTCGATTGTTTACGAGAACATAAATTTTACAATTCAACTAAGGCAAAGTGAAGTAACCATATATGTCGGCGAAATTTTTGAAAAATTTTCTTCAATCTAATATGGTATTTTTCTTGAAGAATGCTTCTAAATTTCATTTTGCGGCCTAAAATTTTGCGTTAAGCATTTCTAATTTTGAAATGATTTCAGCTTAATGTATCAAAATTTTTAATTTCCTTTGAGCTCATATATGGATTTCTCCAACATTCAAATATTATGCAGTAAAGATTCGTTAATACGTTCAATAACGAAATCACCAACGAGAAAATAGATAATATAGAAGTTAGAATTTCATTTGGCATTTAGAGTACTAATCGGCAAATAAATTTCTAATTGAAATGAGATAAGGATCCTTAAGCAATACATGATCAATGTCGATCACAATTTTTCGGTGGCACAAATGTCGCGTTAAAACTTTAAAATATTAGCATTATTACAGCCATTATTCTGATATAATTTTCACAACAAATCTCATAGTGAATAAGAACGCATTGAGCAATACTTTGCAAAAAAACAAAAGAATATATAATGAAATAATTAATTGAACAAATAGAAAATTATCGAAGGATTTTCATTCGAGTATAGAATGTGATACGATCTGAATTCATTTATCTATTTCTATACGAGCAAAAAAAAGCAAGGAAGCAAAATTCCTACATAATAAATGTAAGAACAAAGTTGTAAATAAGTAAAATAAGATGCAGGAAAAGAATAGAATTATAATAATATAATTAAATTTGAATTTTTAATGCAAAATTGTTAACAAATTCAAATATTATTATTGACAGACAATTAAGAGTTTCTTCATCAATCAAAACTTATTAAATTTTAGCTGCACATTCTAAACTTTATAAGAGTACAGAAATGCATTTAAAGGCAAGCAAATTGCCCCAAGAAAATATAGTAAATAATTTTTGACTTTTTAAATTTAAATACTCTCGAGTAGAATATTACTTTGATTTTGTAAACACTCAAGTAGAATATATCGGTCAGCTGAGAGATAAGCTTTCAGAAAAGATCGAAATATCCATAAGTATTCATTTCAGGATTTCAGGTCATGATCTAAAAAAATTTCTCCACCATCTTTTTTAGCAATATTCTAGTTGAGAGTAGAAAGGGGTCGAGAGGAGAGAGGGCGGGAGACGGATATGGGAAAGAGGTAGTAAATGGATGAGTCAATTAAGTGTGTTAGCGTTGAAATCGGCACCTTTAAAACAAATCTTGTTATAGTACTACAAATCTTGTTCTTAGTATGGAAGGTTCTATACATTATCAATGTTATCTCTCTAGGATGATCGTTAGTGATATGTCTAAACAATGGATAAGGCTGCAAGTCTTAGAGATATGGTTCGAAAATCCTTAAACAATAATTTTCAAGTAATCTCAAGTCCAAAAAAGCATACTAATGTCGAATCTCTTTTCAAGAAAGATTCATGTTTTATTGTGATATGAGAAACCATATGAAACAGTATATTATCTTTTAATTTTTGTCGTTTTCCCATCTAGAAATATGTATTTTTTGTGACTTCCAACCAACTCACTTTTCTTGTTGCAATATAACGTCGATGTTTACTTCTTTAACCTCACTTTTCGATTAAGGTATGATGACATTCTTCAATTCAATTCGAGAAGAGAGTATTTTTTCAGCGTCGTTTGAAAACTGAATCTAGTTTATTATTCACCTGTTGCTATACTTGAGCCTAGGCTTTTTGCCTCATCTATAGACATTCTGTACCAATATATTAGCTACATTACAATACCATTTCCAATTATCAAGCCTCAGCAGTGTGGGATTGAGAAGCGAACGTGGAAAGAAGTTTGCTACCGACAAAAAAAAAAAAAAAAGTTGCTTTACGTGGAATGCTGATCTAAGCGAACCACGCAATCACGCAATGACTAATACAAAATTGGTTGTGTGGTATAGCAGAAAAGCATTCTGAATCATCAAAATCTTATAAATAACAACAGTTAGACAATTAATATGCTGCTGATTTATAAGAACAATAACGAAAGCAATAAAAATTGAACCTATTGATATTACAATGTAATCTATCATTACAAAATTTATACTACCCACAGAAAAATAGAACAGTAAAGTATTGGAATAGAATTTATTGAGGATATTCTTGAGTTGAATGAATGATTTGATTTTATAAGGAAATAAAGTTATTCTTTTCTCAGATATTCAGTTACAATAATTAAGTTATCAGTGAACACTCAAGAAATGTTTAATTATTGAAGAAATAAGAAATAGTTATTTTTTTCAATCCTTGACTATAAGGAATACTGACAACAGTGATAGGTTCGAAAAGAAATGCAAAATTGAATAAATGGAAGTGAAAAAAGCCATATAATTAGTAATTTCAGTCACTTAGACTGATAACTCTACAGCGAGATGCTAATAAACTAAGAAAAATGATAACAAAAGTAGCCAGCAGGAGAGGGGGGGGGGAGAGAACGGATGTGGGGAGGGGAAAGGGAGAAGGGGTGTGAGGAGGGGGGGAGAGTTGAAAAGGAGTCGAAAAGGGCGAAAACGTTTAGACCGATGATAGGATATAAGAGGATACTGCATTATGAACGTTACGTGATGTGAACAACTTCAAATACGATTCAATAAAATCATATGAGACTCGCCAAGAAAGATGACAAATATTTCACCAACTTTAATATATCATTGTTGATTCTAGAATAAAGCATTAAATTATTTAATTAGAGATTATATTATAAACTCTTAAAAAAGAAGATGAAAATAAGCATCTGAAAAAAAAAACAAACTAATATCCCAATTGGTGATAAAATATTTTTTAAATCATAAAATAAGGATCGCTTAAAAATAGATAATTTTCATCAAAGAATTTCTAAATAGTAATTGGCAACATGCAATCGGTAGATGGTAGATGAACGACGCAGTTGCGATTATTCTATTATAAATCGTCAAAGTTTTTATCATTAATGCCTATCATATACTGCTCACCATAATGAATAGAACGAAATATAGAATAATTTAAAATATTTGAATTTTTATATGGCTTACGTAGCAAGAATATTATCAACTGAAGCGATTTGAGTGTTAGAAGAACGCTTATTCGGCTAGTATTTTCATCTATTGCTTCTGCATAAATATTTACTATGTGTGAAATGTATAAAATTATTCAATATTGGTAGAAAAATGAGTAACAAATGAGTCTAAATTATGAAAACATTGAGAAGATTAGAAAAAAAAAACAATGTTAAACGATGAAAATCATCGTATAGCACATTGGCCCATTCAAAAATGCCCACAAAACACATCTGTAGAAAGGAGGCATCCTAATGCGTATTCACTTCAACTCTATCGTATGTACTTTCACGTAAAGCAGCTGACGGAAGATTTCATTTTTGAGTGCGACGAACAAGTGCGAAACAGTGAGAAACATATCGCAGTAGACTTACAAGATATGTTACTTGTAATGGTTAGTTAATTATTTGTACTTTTTTTTGGGCAATTACAGTAACATGTGAAATAAAACGACAAGTGTCTTGCTGCTGAAGCTTATAATCTTGTTTTATTTCATCACACGAACAGTTTATCATGTATGATCTCTATTTTCATTTTAAACGCGTTTATATTGAAAGCGGCTGCCATAAGAAATCGTTTGCTTAACAATATTGTTGGAAATTCTATGGCTTCATTTCGAAAGTTCCCATCTCAGAGGTTCTAACAGATATTGATATTTACTCTATAATTTGATCTTAAAGTTCATTTTGTCAGCTATAAATTACAGATATAAGTTATACCTATATGGATTGATTACCAATGAAAGGATAAATGTTAGGAAGCAACTATTTGGAGCTCTTGAATTGATAACTTTTTGAGAGAAGCTGAAATTATTGAAAATATCCGAAATGCTTGCGGAACGGAAAACTGTAAGCTATATTGTATTACCATATAGGGATTAATAGATGATTGCATGAATGCAATGGGACAAACCGTTTGCTTCGGCGCAAGTAGAAGTGACTGAATTGGGGAATTAGAGCCGGGATTCGAGAAGTTCAAGTTGAAGCACGTCTCACCGGGAACCATGCTCATCGCGAAGTGTTGCCCCAACTCTGAGTGCTAGTGCATCCCGATTTAGCGAGAGCATCGCGTCGGCAAAGTGGGCGGTGTCTGCATAGCTAGCTAGCTAGCTTCGCGTGTGCTTCAATCGGCTAGCGCAGCTCCTCAAATTGCAAACACGATTCAACGATCGCTTCCTTTGCCTCCTTACAAGAAGCGTCCGTTCGAGCAATGCGAGTGTTCTCTGTGCGCTCATCGAAGCGCATGTTGTCTCGCGAAAAAAAAAAGCTCCAGCAACCGCCCCAAAACGATACAATTGCCAAAACAATAGCAACTGAGCGTAACGTCAGGTGTCTCAGAGTGAAGATGCTGCTGCCGCCCTCGGAAACACCTCAAATAAGCGAACGATAAAGCACAAGCTCCAACTTTTCGCTCGAGCTCATTGCCGTGCCACATCAACACACCTTAATGAAACATATGGCGCAAACCTCATCGCGCTTCTTGATTCTAATGGACTTGTTACCTTGGCTAGAGTTTTTCATCTTTCTTGAAAGTCACTCTCGTCTAGCATCCTTTTCTAGCTACCATTTAGATGGAGGGTTTTGATGAAGGCTTACTCGTTTTCTTATCTACTTATCCAACTTCGCATTCATTCGATATCGAAGATTTCAGAAATATTTGACCGGAAGAATTTATTGACGCCACAAATCACAGTTCTGAGATTTAGCGAACAAGAAACGAGTAGCGTAAAAGAAACTGCTGAGCTAAAGATATATTAACGGAAATTAAAATGAGATAACTATAGGCCAATACTTGTTTCACTAACGAAATAGCCATTGAGAAGAAATTATACACTAATAGCAAAACTAGATGAGTTTATTTGTGAAAGTAATACTCTATAAATTTAAAAAAAAAAAAAAAAAGAATGCATACAATAGTATCTAAAATTTGTAATGCCAATTGCAGAGTATTCAAATTGCGATAATAAAAGTAAAATTGAATTAAGAAGTGAGAAATATTTTAAAATAATGATTTATGATAGATAAATATCATATGAGCGATATGTTAGCAATAAAAGGTTTATAATAACCGGTCCGTATGTTAGCTTGCTTACTTATGCAGTCGCAATCGTTTGTCGTCCAGAGAGGGCGAAAACGATGAGAAAAGATGAAAAAAAAAAAAGTGGGATAAAGTGTTTGGAAATTGTTACACAACAACTCGTCTACGGGCCGCTCAACACGGCCACAATGACAACGCTTAACGAAACATTTTCGCTCAGCTTTCACGCAGAAACATCAACTTGGCGTTACTGTTTTGTTTTGTTTTTTGTTTTTTGGTAGTGAAGTATCAAGCAATTCGTTTGATTGCTTCTAAATCCGCCGATACGTGGGGATATTTGAGCTGCCTGCAACGGGGGCTTATAGACTCCAAGTCGGAGCTACATCTGAAGTTTTTATCTCGAAATCGAAGCTGAATCTGAGCTAGATTAACATCTATTGTGTACATTTATTTAAAGTATTCTTATCACAGTGCATATATGCATGGTTTTCTTAACCAGTTTTTTTCTGAAGTTCTAATCATCTTTTTTTTAACGGGCGAGGCGTTTCACCGTCTCTTTGCTCATGCAGATTAAATGTTTATTATATTCTCTTGAAGCGGAGAGTTTTCATCATCTATGGGCATCAACACTGATTCTAGACTAAAATGTTGCATTTCCGTTTTGAAAGAAGAATAGAGATGAGAAGAGAAATGAAAAATATTAATATTCCAGAAATATAATTTTATATTTTCGGGCAGTTTATTAATGCCTTAGTTGTCGTCTAAGTATCAGCAAAATTTTGTCTTCTATGCATTCATATTTACTTAAGTGAAGAAGAGAAGAGAATTACCCTTCCTTTCGTTTATCACTCGTTTATTGATAAGTTAAAGATTATACATTCAGTGATGATTTCAAAAATGAATTCCTATTGAAGTTGAACAATCGATTTAGGCGTGAGCATTGTGTTGAGTTTTGTTTATATTTGCCTTAAACGTGCTTTCAACATCAACCAAACAAAGACTGTAAATGAGCATCGAGAAAAACGACACTACCATTTATCTAACACATATAATATGAAAGTGACACAAACGTTCATACAGTTAGCAAAGAAATAAAATGCCATTTTTGTTTCTAATATAGGACTTCTTTAAATTTTCTAATATAGGACTTCTTTAAATGGAAAAACTCCTGAATTAAAATATCTCTTTGTAGACTTAAGAAAAAAATCTATTTAAATTTTAAAAAAACCCATCATATTGCGGAAGGAAAAAACTTGATTATTAGCCTTTTTGTATTTAATAGGTTGCCTTGAGTATAGAGAAAATGGGAGACTAGTGTTTCTAATCAACCTGGCGCGGTGAGTTTACTAACAAATCTATACTTCGAATTTTTACTCTCTACGTTAACCCCTTCCCCCACCCCAAATTATAGTCTCTACTTGACTCTTCGAAAGGCACAAATTTTACAGAATAACACTAAAATTAAATAGTATTCTCACCTCATATTACCTGCGCCAAATATGATGCAATTTTTCAAAAATATTTTCAGTCTAAAACAATTCTTCGCCACATCGATGACCGTTACAGTTCTATGATTTTCCCTGCCAGTAATCGTTAAGAAATATAATCACTAATAATACTTATTCAAAAATCATCTATCAATAATGATCCTATAGCTCAATCCAAGTTAAAAAAAAAAAAGATGCTGATGTATTATTATTCTTTTTTCATCTATTTATATATAAAATTTCGATATATCAAGTACACAAAAAAAACATATTTTTAAATAATTTTCCCGTTGTGGATCAAATATTTTCTTTTATTTTCAAAAATGCGAAAATATAAAAGGAGTAACATCGATAATGCATTAGAATTCACTAAAATTTTCCCCGTGAAAGCCACACTCATTTTAAATGCTTGCATATCATTGAATTTCCATCATAAAAATGGAACAAGCAATTTTTTTATGGTTCGGAATTAGATATTTAATCTTAAAAATATCTGTATGTTGAAGTATTAATAATTCGAAGGTATTGCTCGTCCACTAATATCATCACAATTGTAGCAGGAGTGTTAAGAAGGAAATTCAAAGGAGAAAAGATGATTTCGATCAAATTTTCTTTCACAAAAAAAAAACTGAAAAAAACATCCTTAAGAAAATTATTGTCATCAAAAGAATCAGAGGAAATTAAGGAAAATCCATGGAAAGATTAAATATGTATTTAGATTTATTCACCGAAATATTACATATAAACTCATATTGTATATTCATCGGCTTTATTTCTCATTAAACACTGCACATTTAATGTTTTACTTTATATCGATGAATCGCATATTTATAAATATATCACTTATTATAAGAGAAAACGATTGAAACACATAAATCTAATAGAATCCCATGTGATAGTATTTGCCAATCCTTTTACTTGCAAAGTCTTTTTAAATTGTAAAGGGAAGAGAGTTGAAACCATAATATAAACTTCCGGGCAATTACCATTATTCTATTCTATTCTATTCTATGCAGAAAGTGATAAGGTGAAGGAAAAGTGAGTGGACAGTTGGGGTTGACATAGCTGACTTACTATTGGCTCTAAATCTAGCAGAAAACCTATTGGTTGTAATGTAATTAAAAAATATGAATACTTAATGGAATTTCTGATCCGAAATTATATGCTAAGAAGCAAATTTATTGAAAGCATAACTTAGAATTAAAGATTGTTGTTGGTCAAATCAAGTCAAAGGGCATCAGAGAGTTGTGCCCGATTGTGGTTTTTGTTGATTTATCGTCTCCAGGAAGTGCATTCGACAACAATCCCCACGGAATCCTTTACCAAGAAACTCACAATTCGCATCGATAAAATTGATGTCTCTCTTCGGTAACAATTTTAAAACATTGACGTTCAATGTGCAGTAAACTAAGTACATTTACAACTCATTTCACTATTCTGCAATATTTTTTGCTTTCTCGAATTGAAACGATCGACCGAATTTTTCAAACTTTACAAAACAAAATGATTGAAAAAAAAATGATATTGAAACGGTGCAAAGAAATAATTCGAACGTAAAAAAAAATTAGAAAGAAAGAAGACAGCCGTCAAAAATTATGACAAGTAATTAAGTTAATACGAATTGGAAAATAATATTTAAGAGTGATAAAATTTCTCGCTGCCATATTTTTTTTAAAATTTTCATTTCATTTTACGATAACATTTTCCAGGGTTGAAAAAAATTTTCAATATAATTGTAGTAATTTGCGTCCATCGAATCTAATATGAAAATAGATCAAAGTGGTTCAACAAAAGTAAAGAAAAAAGATAAGAATAGATCAAAAATGTTTCACAATAAAATAATTTTAAGGGAATTTAATTGTTTTGATACAACTTTAGCATAGTTTACATCAGAAAGTTTATTAGCAATGTATCCCGAATAGTGCAACTTCTTACATCAATTTGAAACGAAAAAGTAACAAATTTTTGTTGGTAACCATCAATATCTGACTAATAAATCAATGAAAAGTGATGAGAACGACTGTTTGGCGAATTTTTTTTTTTTTAGTTGGAATTTTTAAAGCTTACGCTCAATGCTTATCTTTTATAATCATTTTTATTCAGCTTTTTTTTATTCTCAAAAATTTTTAAACATTTGAAAAAAAATTTTCCACCAATATTTCGCATCAAATTCTAATTAGATAAATGAAAGAGACTAAACAAGTCGAGAATATGACAATCTGCGGCAATTTTTTTTTTGTATTTAATGGCCATAGTTTCAATTTATCATGAAATAATAAAAATATTTAGATTTGTAATCTTCATATTAAGCATTTCGATCTGAAGCGCTTCTAATAAATATTTGGTATATTAATGTTAAAGAACAATAATACCGAGGATATCGAAAAAGGTTGCAAAGAAATAATCCTAGAAATTTGAAGTTTTATATACGCATTACCAACCTCTTATACAAGTGAGGTTAAAAAACTAAAAAAAAAACCGTAAAAAACCATAAAAAGAATCGTGAAAAACATGAGTTGATTGGCGAAATTGAAACATATCGCCACAAATCATCTCCACTATTTAGCTGTTGTAATTAAAATCTTTCAGTATATATCTTCGGACGATAATAAATCAACTTTTTTATGAGAAATGTGTAATTAAGCTTAAATGAATGATCAAATTTCTAGCAGAAATCAAAATTTCACTCAAATTTGCCGGAAAAAAATTCGGTTTGACATTTTTCCGGTCTTTTCGGTTGTGACCAAAAATCAGCTTTTACCGAATATGTTTGATTGATAAGCGATTGAGATTTCTGAGACCCATTCAATTGCAATCGAAATTCACTTTTCATCAAACGCCTTAAGTTGATTACCGATTGTTATATTTCCGTCGGAATGGCATTTCTCACTTAAGCGTCAAAATTCTCTAAAAAAAATCGCACGCATGCCAGCTTTCTCCCCCTATCCCCATTCCTTTCCTCCCCCATGGCTATGTTCGACTCAAAATGTATTACGTTGCGAAATTTGAAATTTAAAGATGCAATCTGAAAACAATTGTTACCCTGATGGAAATCAACGTAATTTATTGAAGTTACAAAAAACGTTTTATGACGAAAAATCATGCAAAAGTGAGTGACGAAGAATGGGAATGGAAGAAGGAGGAGGGAAAAAGGTAAGGGAGAGAAGAGGATAGGAGAAGAAACTAGCAAAAAAGAGAGGAGTGGAACATCTGTTATCGGAACATGCGCATAACAATTTACTTCAAAGCAGTTCACGCCTTATTGCTGTGAATCGTCAAGGACTATTCGTTGGTCAAGTGGAGGAGGAAACACAAGGCAATATAAAATTTATAAAACTTTCAATGAAAATCACTGCTATTAAGTAACGTAATTTCATTTTATTTCATACCATGATACATGACGTTTTCAGATATGCTTTTTGTTCTTCCTACTTATAGAAATAAGTTTATTTCAATGAAATCGCCTTCCACGTCAAATCGTATATGGAGGTGTTTTTATGTTTGAACTCGTATAAGAGTGGGTCTTTTCTTGCTATTCAAATGTCTGTTCGTTCTATTAGTGAATGATTATTTCCACTCAAATGGTAATGTTTCCTTTTGCGTAGAGGGCAAGTCGTCAGTTTACATTTGGGAAATTAAGGCGTAGAATTTAGTGGAATAAAACCGAATGAAATTATGCACCTTCATATCAGTGTTATTCATCTTGAAACTCACCCCCGCCTATTAAACTCAACTTTTATTAAAACTTGAAATCGTTGAACTTTTACTTTTACTTTTAAACTTTTAAACTTTTAAACTTGAAATGCTTATTAAAAGAAACTCATCGCTACATTTTAAAGATCGCTGAAAATCTCAGCTCAGCGTTTGCCCCAACGAAAGAATTAAAACAATTCCCAAGCATTATGAATCCCACCACAAACAATCCCCGAAAAAGAATTGATGCACGCATTTGAAAATGCCAAACTCAAAAAAAAAATGCAAATAGCTCGATCTCGTTGTATTCAGAAACCTTCGAGGAATTTACCTAGGTCGTAACAACCAAGAAGGATATGCATACGGCAAGTGAACAATATAAAACAAATGATATATCAAAATTAAGCATTGAAAAAAAAATGTTTTACCGCAGATGATGCCGCAATGGAAAGACCAGAAGCATGAAGCTATGATACTCTTTTATGAAATAATTTTGGCTAATGAAAAACTTTACTAAGATGAAATAAGATTATAGGTGGAAAAGATCCTTTAAATTTTATAGAATATTGTTCAGTAATAATCCTTCTTTTCATCTATTTCAATTGGAAATTTATTATACGTAATTGAGTTGGAAAGAGTGTGGTGCTTGTGATATATCGCCGTCTGAACCCGAAAAAAAAATAGATCAAAGAAATTAGGAATGCTGAATTACATTGTTACATTGTTAAAGCATTTAGGTCGCAAATTGAGGAACTCCATAATATTTAAATTGCGCCAATAATTTTAAAATAATTTCCATTACGACCGTTATAATCTATGAGATTTTAAGCCTCGAAATTATTATGCTATAGGAATATTGGATTTTAAATAATTCCTTTAGAAATGAAAGCTTTTTACTTTCAAAATATCTATTGCAGAAAAAACGCCAAACGCTAGAAATAGAATTTTCTAAAATTCTAACTTTAATAAACATTAAGTCTTTCAATTATCTTGGATAAAGATCATCGCACGAAGGTATTTCAAATTTATATCGAAAGATTGACTCAGCTGATGATATGTTGAGGTTACTTCTAAGAAATTGGATTAAACCGGATTCTTTATTAAATTCATCGAAAAAAATTTTTTAAATCGGTCTAAATATCCGGATACTAACAGACCGAAATTGAACGGATATGAGAATTGAATCGACAACACTATTGATGCTTAATAACCCGTTAATGTGAATGCAAACGACAAGTCAACTCAAATAAGATTACGAAAAAAACAGCGATGTTTTATCCGCGAACGAATAGTTCATATTGGATTATTCGATCATCAGCTATGCGGCTTAATATGCCGCATGTTAACTCATATATGCCATTATAAATTTCATTGTTTTAAAAACTTTTTTCCACTGTAATATATAATATATTATAATGTAGTCATAGCGATGAACCAATGTGCATATTTTCGGCACATTTTTTTTCAGTTTCTATGCATATATGAACGATGAATAATCAGCTGATTGTCCGTCGAGATTATTCGTATTGCCTTCTTTTATATTCACCGTACATGAGAGTCACACATTTTCACAGAAAAGTTTTGTCTGCATCTATGAACACTCATTTCGATTATTTTCATACTGCATATATAGATAATATGAGAGACTCTTTATTGCTATATTTATATTGTTTTTACAGACAATCATTAGAAGAATGCACACCTTAGATTATTTAATTGATTCGATTACACTAATTTTATTTCCACCTCTCCTCTATTTATTATGAAGAAAATCATTGAAAGAAGCTTAGAGATGGGATGCGGTACAGAGGCACAAACCACAATAAACATACACGCACACAACTCTCAAGAACAAGACAAGGATTTGAGTTGAGGAACGATATGCAACAACCAAGTCCACTCCATCCTTCTCCCTCTCTCTCTCTCTCTCTCTCTCTCTATATATATATATATATATATATATATATATATATATATATATATATATATATATATATATATATATATATATATAGTGTACATTAACCCAAGCATGGTTTTTAGATGAGCTGGAAGCACTTCCACTGCTATTCGATACTTATGTCAGCAGAGATTCGCTCAGGTTAGAACTTCATAACATCTCGCACATATCTGCACACTCCTCTATAGAAATATCTGCTTACCTACGGGTGGATATCTGAAAAGGCCCACAGCGATAAAACACAAGGATCGCCGTACCCATGTATGGAAATAGTTGCATGTTCACAGTGACCTTTCAAAGTCACATCGCTTTAACTTATTCACAAGAATCCAATCTTTGCATGTATGCTATCTGCCTACTCGTATTCACCCATTCCTTTGAAAACTCAACCTCTCTTCTCCCTTACGGGATTCTTGGACGCTCACCAATAAAATCGTCGGTTTTAGATTCTAGCTTTTGAACACTCTCTCACAAAAGCAAATGAAAAAAAGACAGAAAGTGTGTATATTAAAAATTTGAGAAAGTTGCGAAAAATTCCTTGGTTATTTGGGCATTATCATGTTTTCCACGCAACGAAATAGTCAGCAGTCACATTCCAAGAATTAGCAAAACAAAACCATAATCAAAACAATGGAAATATTTCCCGTCATTTTAATCTTTAGTTGCTTTTTTTTCGTTCGACCGGTTATAAGATTTAATTGGACTAGAACGGGATGCACGAAAAGCTTCCCATATTAAGTAGAAGCTAAGACTTCATCCTCCGTCATTTCTTGCAAGGAATCAGACGAGTGAGGAATAGAAAGAGGGTTGGGAAGAGAGCGGAAAGAGAAAGGGAGATATTGAAAATTATAAAGGAAATTTCGAAAAGAAAATAATGTATTGTAAAATCTAATGACTTACTTGCTAAATACGAAATCCCTAACGCAATCTTAAGAAACCAATTGCATACATTTGGAAATCAACCGTCTCATTTCCAGTGTTGTTGAGGAAATTCACTTTCCTTTTACCGAAAAAAAAAACGAGCAAAATACAGAAATTTTGGGAAAAACAACATGAATAAAATATAAAAATACTGGAATGGGCATAAAGAGAACATAAAAATACTGAGAAGAACGCAAATAAAATATAAAAATACTGAAATGAATTTAAACAAATTATAAAAATAGTGGAATGAAAATGAATAAAATATAAAAATATTAGAATCAATAAAAACAAAATGAAAAAGAAATTACTGGAATCATTGTTTTTTGAAACGAATCGAGAAAAATCACATCTCTTTTGACATGAATGGTTTTTGCCTAATCTGTTGTGCTATCAATGTTTCTGCTCGCAACAATATTTTAGAAAATCTATTTTTTCGATGCATTTTCCCAAAACCATCTACATCATTCTATAGGGAATCGTCGAAGTGAAGAAAGGAAAGCAATATTTCCGAAGTGGGAAATGAATTTTTAGTACATCAACTGATATCTACAAAGCAAAAGAATGATCAATATCGATCCATTCGATTTATATCATTCTTAGCGCAATAAATACTCTTTCATGGGTACAAATTTGCTTAATAAGACCATATATATATATATATATATATATATATATATATATATATATATATATATACTAGCATACCTGATGCAAGGGAAGACAAAATTAGGTCAGTGTTGTACAAAGCTTCAAACCTTAGAGCATTGCCAATTTGAAAACACAACAGGGATGCCACAGGTAGAGAGCATATTTTGGGTAAGAAGCATATTTCCTACAAATACGTAATGTTCAAAATGTTGAAATAATTATGCTGAATACCAACAAATATTTACAGAAATTATAGAAGCATAATGAAATAATAAAGCTAAGAAAGCACTTCTAATTGAATAAAAATGCATAGATGAGCACATTCATATATAAATACTAGAAAATTGGGATAATTGCAAAATTATGCCTGAACAAGTTGCGTTATGATTCGATGAATATGGCACGACAACAATCAGAAAAACCAAAACAAAGCGTTAATCTGAAAATCTGTGATACCAATTCTATGGATTTAACGAGTCTACTACCTTCACTCATATATCTTGTAACCATCGATGAACCTTTCAATAAAATCTGTTGATATCACGAGCGAAAGCCTACTATCTAGTAACCCGACATGGTGACGATATGATAACCAAACCACAACCAAGCACGTATGAACAGATAGAGTAGTAATGAGTTTTATTTATCTATGGGGAATCGTTGATGCGTGACCTCGCGGTTGTTTGCTTGAAGGCATCTCATTATATGAATCCGCCAATATGGGCAAATAAATTTTTTTTTCGAAATAAAGATCATCATACAGAAGGAAAGTTTTGAAGGCAAAAGAAGCAAAGAAAAAGTTTCTAATTATTTAAATTTCAAGTTTTGTCTGCAAAATGCTGATCAAAGACCATTGCGCAAAATCATAAGAATTTAATGTAATGCACTTTTCGATAAATAAGCATATTCTAATCACATTCGTCATTGCAACTAAAATATGCAAAAAATGCGATGAAATATTTCATCGCGAAAAAATTTCTCCCCGATTTGCAAAAAACAAATAAATAAATAAATAAATATTGGTACCCTCAAAACACGCCGCCGGTACTTAGTGATGAAATTCGACGAGAGGCATCTATAGAAACATCGAAAACCAGAAAATGGGGAGGCGGGAGGGATCATTACGATCATAAACGCCTCATCAAAAGTAAGTTTTTCCCAGAGGTTATAAGTACGATTTGCCGATCGCGAAGGTAAGCACCGAGGAATACAAGAAAGATAGCCAGAGGCTAGCAATACAATACGGCATTACCGATAGGAAATTAAAAGAGTTTGACAAAAGCCGAGTTATATAACTATCCTTGAGAAATATAATAGGGTTATCATAGATATAAATATCGACATAACCATACTAATATCATACAACAATTCTTACTTTTCATTAAAGCCAAGCGACCACCTACATAACATAATCAACATGCTGGCAATAGTACTCACCAGTCATCACTATAACAACGGAAAATGAAGTAAGAGCGTAGCTTGGTTTTCAAAGTCTTTGACGAAAAAAGAATACTAAACGAACAAAAAAATTTTCCCATAATCCAACGCATAGTACACATTCTTCAAATTTTAGCTATTAAGGTGCGTAAATGAATATGGCGTAGTGGCTGTGTGGCATAATGGGCAAGGCGTTCCACTCCTATGCGGGAGGTGTCGGGTTCGATCCCCGCATGCGTTGGGGAGTTTTGTAAGAGTTGTGGCATTCCGAGCATGATTATCAATCAAACTCCTAACCCTGTCTAGTCATGGAGACTTATTGATATGAGATTTGTGGGCTAAAGCAGCGTAATGAAATATTACACAGGTTCGACCCCCACCTGCGTGAGGGAGTTTTGTAAGATTTGTCGCATTCCGCGCTTGATTCTCAATTAGACTTCTCAGCCTGTATAGTCACAGGGAGTCCAGTTCCCTCAAAAGTCGGTTGCAACTGGTAACGATTTGTGGGCTGAAGCATCTTAAGCAAATGAATAAAACTGAACCTACCGAATACTTCTCGAGTTCGGCTTCTGCCTGGCTCAGGCGGGGCTTCGCCCCCTCTCTTTCGTGCCACATATAAAAGTGGAGGAAAGGCTTAGCCCCCCCTCCCCTATGTAACATACAAAAGAGAACGGGAACCGCACCCAACTTTCCACCCCCGCAATCTCAACCGTCCGCTTCAACCACTGTCATTTTCACCCGTTTTTGTATTTCATATTGAAATTGTCATATTTCATAGTGCAACGGTTACAACCAGCTAGCCTGCTACCCTAAACATGTATAGCGATTGTGTGCAATGGGTTCACCTCGAAGAGTACTCTCCCTAAATACAAAATTTGTGGGAAAAGTCCATATATATATATATATATATATATATATATATGTATGTATGTATATATATATATATATACATATATATATATATATATACATCCTTCAAATTTTAGCTATTAAGGTGCGTAAATGAATATAGCGTAGTGGCTGTGTGGCATAATGGGCAAGGCGTTCCACTCCTATGCGGGAGGTGTCGGGTTCGATCCCCGCATGCGTTGGGGAGTTTTGTAAGAGTTGTGGCATTCCGAGCATGATTATCAATCAAACTCCTAACCCTGTCTAGTCATGGAGACTTATTGATATGAGATTTGTGGGCTAAAGCAGCGTAATGAAATATTACACAGGTTCGACCCCCACCTGCGTGAGGGAGTTTTGTAAGATTTGTCGCATTCCGCGCTTGATTCTCAATTAGACTTCTCAGCCTGTATAGTCACAGGGAGTCCAGTTCCCTCAAAAGTCGGTTGCAACTGGTAACGATTTGTGGGCTGAAGCATCTTAAGCAAATGAATAAAACTGAACCTACCGAATACTTCTCGAGTTCGGCTTCTGCCTGGCTCAGGCGGGGCTTCGCCCCCTCTCTTTCGTGCCACATATAAAAGTGGAGGAAAGGCTTAGCCCCCCCTCCCCTATGTAACATACAAAAGAGAACGGGAACCGCACCCAACTTTCCACCCCCGCAATCTCAACCGTCCGCTTCAACCACTGTCATTTTCACCCGTTTTTGTATTTCATATTGAAATTGTCATATTTCATAGTGCAACGGTTACAACCAGCTAGCCTGCTACCCTAAACATGTATAGCGATTGTGTGCAATGGGTTCACCTCGAAGAGTACTCTCCCTAAATACAAAATTTGTGGGAAAAGTCCATATATATATATATATATATATATATATATATATATATATATATATATATATATATATATATATATATATATATATATATATATATATATATATACATTCTTCAAATTTTAGCTATTAAGGTGCGTAAATGAATATAGCGTAGTGGCTGTGTGGCATAATGGGCAAGGCGTTCCACTCCTATGCGGGAGGTGTCGGGTTCGATCCCCGCATGCGTTGGGGAGTTTTGTAAGAGTTGTGGCATTCCGAGCATGATTATCAATCAAACTCCTAACCCTGTCTAGTCATGGAGACTTATTGATATGAGATTTGTGGGCTAAAGCAGCGTAATGAAATATTACACAGGTTCGACCCCCACCTGCGTGAGGGAGTTTTGTAAGATTTGTCGCATTCCGCGCTTGATTCTCAATTAGACTTCTCAGCCTGTATAGTCACAGGGAGTCCAGTTCCCTCAAAAGTCGGTTGCAACTGGTAACGATTTGTGGGCTGAAGCATCTTAAGCAAATGAATAAAACTGAACCTACCGAATACTTCTCGAGTTCGGCTTCTGCCTGGCTCAGGCGGGGCTTCGCCCCCTCTCTTTCGTGCCACATATAAAAGTGGAGGAAAGGCTTAGCCCCCCCTCCCCTATGTAACATACAAAAGAGAACGGGAACCGCACCCAACTTTCCACCCCCGCAATCTCAACCGTCCGCTTCAACCACTGTCATTTTCACCCGTTTTTGTATTTCATATTGAAATTGTCATATTTCATAGTGCAACGGTTACAACCAGCTAGCCTGCTACCCTAAACATGTATAGCGATTGTGTGCAATGGGTTCACCTCGAAGAGTACTCTCCCTAAATACAAAATTTGTGGGAAAAGTCCATATATATATATATATATATATATATATATATATATATATATATATATATATATATATATATATATATATATATATATATATATATATAGAAATAAAAAAATGTTAAAAAATAATTATTCGAATTTACAAAAATAATTGAAAGTTTATCGTTTTGTTTTGAAAGAAATTAAGTTCATCAAAAGAATTGGCACTGAATCGTGGAAGAGCCCTCGCAAAGAACACATTGATGACTGAGAAGAGATACATTATTGAAGAGGATAGGTATATTAGTTGTTTCTCAAGGACAAAATTCATTCGCAATTCAACAACAATATACATAAAGCCGATCTCATCGTAACAACCATTACAATCTTTTTTTTCAATGCTGAATGGAATCTCTCATAGATCTAAGTTGTATCTATTCTCTTCTCAAAATGATGCTGTTTCCTTCGACACCTACTTGAAGATGGGGAACAAGTTGAGGTAAAATGCTACCCAGCTTTTTAGGATCACAGCACGAGTCTACCCCAACCTCAACAATCTTACATATCGTTAATGAACAACTACTATAGAATAACACTAGACACAATAGTTTTCAGTAAATATTTATTTATTAAACACGTTCAATAACAACGAAATAATAATTACATTTATTAACAATAGTTCTTTTGCCGAACAATACCGTTGAAAGCATTTAGAAAGGAAGAAAAAGAAATAAATTCACTTCTGATATTCATACAGAAAAAACTATACAACTGCCCATACCAAATTAACTTAAAAAAGCGATATTTTGAACACGCCTCCCCTCTGTCCTAATTCATTAAGAAAAATACGAAAAGCAAAATAGACTGACTTACGGAACAACGAAAATCGCAAATCACTCCACAATTAGATCAAAAATTTGATCAAAACGAAGTGAATATTGGATACTTCACTAATGAAAACTTTCATCTACAGCAATATGAAACATTCGCATCAAATAGTTAACAATTCTCTCAAGTAAATGCACATGTAAACATATTACAACGTGGATAGGTCGATAATGACCACTGTTAAGCAATAAATGACCAGCAACATATTAAAAATAGCCATTAATTAAATGGACTTCACTTAAATCAAGGCTGGACTCTTTCCGACGAAATGAAACCGTCAAGCAAATCATTCAAAGCATATAATTTCATCTTAATCCCATAATTATGGGACCTTTCTTCAGTTCGCACTTTTCCACTCAATCAGCAAAAAAAAACCTTTTCAAAGATGGCCTATTAGATGGAGGTTGCATCATCAGCCAGATATGAGCAACACTCATCTGGGCTTAAACCTACACTACTAGCCCTCAACAAACATCAAACTATATATTTTTGTTCACCTTCACATTGCAATTAACGTTCATGAACCAACAATTTGGTGTGCTCTCCATTATTCATACAGATTCGTCCATGCGCATACTTCAAAACACCGCATTACGCATTACCGTGCCTAAACAACCTAGCAATGTGACAGTGCAGTCCGTAAGAAACATAGGTGTAAATCAGGTATGCTAGTTTTTATATAAGCACTTTCTCTAATATCAGAAGGCTTCCACGGATGTCCGACGCATAACGATATTCTTCTTTATTTACCTTAAACGACCGCGTTGTCCTTCATGTGGTCGTCTCCTCGTTTCACTAAACAGCTTCAAAATTAATAATGCTAAGAAAATCCTTCATCCGCAAATATCTTCCATCCACAATGCTTGCAAGTAATCCTAAATGATCTACGCCACTAACAATCATCCTACCCTCTCCCTTTCCCCTCTACCAAAACCCTGCGGATTCTTACACACCTTAAAAACACCTGCTATGGTCAATAATGTATAGAGTCTGTATAGAGTCGTCTGCTCGTTACCTTCTCCAAACCAGTAATCTCGCCTCCAAAATTACACTGCAGGAATTGATCTTTCTCAGAGTTCAATACCATCTAAAATATGGCACTATTTTCACATAATCGCTACGAGAAATATTTCATGCATATCGCTTGCCACCTCATATTACAACCCGTTTGCCCACCCCTCCCCTCCCCGCCCCCTCCATTCGACTCAGATGATACAATCTCCTGGATATACCCCTCCCCGTTCCAATAGTTAATACGCGGTATATCCTTCAACAAAACCACTCTACTCAGGTGATATTTCAGACAAATCACATCCCACTAGAGCTGTACCTCTAGAAGCACTGATTTACTAAAGTTTCAAATTATATTACTAAACTATTGCATCGACGATTTTAATATCGGAGTATGGCTATAATCGGAACGAAAATTCAAATAGTTTTCCTATCTTATTAGTCAAAACAGCCTCCAGATAGTCGAATTTCACTTCTTTTCTTTTCGAAAGAATTGAATAAAAAAAACTGCTCAACAGCAGAAGTTGGAAGATTTTCTAGATCGAATGCCTGATTTCACCTTCTGACTCTATGTCCGGTGAATTCTCGCTTTTCCTCTTTTTACCTCGTTTTTTCGGACGATCCACATCGTTTACCTGCATAAGTTCGGGGGTGATATGCGATAGAAGTTCATCTCGATCAGCCTTGTATTCGCTCTGGAAAATGATATTAAAATACGTAGATAAAACATAAAATAAGCGCATGTATTAAAAAAAAAACCACACAAAACGTACTTTGTGTGGTTCCGGTTTCCTGGTGTTTCGAAAAAAGTTTCGAACCAGCTAAACTTGGAAACCAACCAAATTCAAACCAACTCTCACAATGGAATTAGCAGAAAAGCGAATGCAACCGATCATTTTCAATCCCATTTACTACAATAGAAGATAAGAGAGTAGTAAAGTTACCTTTTTCCATAGTTCAAACAAATGCGTTAACACTCGTCGCATAATTGGTCCCGCCTTGACACCCGTTCCAATCAAATCTTTTCCGCTCACTGGGAATTCGGGCATTTTCCAAACACCAATTTCTTCGATAATCTCCGCCGATGCACAAATATATTTCGCGAGTTCACGAACCATATCACGACCACTGATTTTTTTCTTATCTGAATGAAAAGGATATAATATACATTTATAAAATCGCACCAAAATAATCGACAAATCGTTGAAATTATGCATGAAGGTCGCATAAAGCAAATCTGTAATCATATGTTTGTGTTCCTATTCCATATATTGAAATTTACGCAACTCCTTGCAACATCTACGTTCGTATTACATTGAATACGAATTTCACTGCAATAAATCTACTTTCAATTTTTTCAGTCAAATAAAACAAAATATGAGAAATGCAATGCTTTAACAGCTTTTTAAAATTCCATATCGGCTAAAGATTTAAGCGGAAATGAAAACCGCATGATGTCCGAATTTCATAAAAAAAAAACGAGGATGTTTACCGCGACTAGGAGCTTTCTCATAATCCAGTATTAGATCCTTAAAATATTTGATAGAATCAATATTCGATTGTGCCTCATCTCGTTTCTCAACGATGAACTCAGCGAGTGACTTTTCTGCGTTAGATAATTTACATCTGCAATTTCGCATATCACAATTACCACCATTGCATTCTAGAACGTTCTAAAACATTCTACAGAATCATAAACTTCTTACCCCCACCCCTTATGCTTCCATTTATACTAAACATCGTCGTTAACAAAATAATATCAACAGCACAATACTGCTAATGAAAAAAATTCGCCCAGATCCATATAAAAAATAAGAAAAACATTCGAGTATTGAAACGCAAAAAAACTATAATAATAAAAAAAACTATAATATCATTACTACTATGTTATAATAAACAAGTGTACATTACTAACGTGCTAACCTCTTATGAAAAATATCTATATGTTGCTGATTCTTGAATAATGCACTCAACACGGTCATCGGTTCCAACGAACGATCACTGTTATAATTGAAAACCGCACGACATGTATCCACATCGCAATCTTCCGGCAATCCGAGAAGAGGCGCTAAACCACAGCGTGATACCATCGTTGTCAATACATCTCCGCCGAATCGACCCACACAGATCTTCTTCAGCTCACTCCAAATACGCTCACCGCTAATATTCTTTAAAAAATATTCCACAAATTAATTAATATATGCGTATCTACAAATATACCAGTACGTAAATGCCGTAAAAACTAAGAAACGATAGGTATTCAAACTTCTCAAGACCAAAATAAACAGCTCACTCGGTAAAGCTGAAACGCTATCGAATATATAAAATGGCAATATTTTAAATGTTATAAGCTACATACATAAAATATACAAAAATTCATTGCTCAATAATAAATGAATATTTATTGAATAATAACGAAAATTAATAAATATACCACTAATCCTTGTTTATTATTAACAATCGCATCCAGGGTGGCCTCTTCATGTGCATCACCACTTTTCGCAATCCGTCCAAAAAATCGAAAATATCGCAAAATCCTCAGATAATCCTCCTAAAATCAATAAAATTTTCCGAAAACCAATTCCGGAAAAAAAGAAAATCCCCTAGACCACAAAGGAATTACAACATAAAAAGAGAGAAATATTCTAAAAAATCAGCAGACAAAAGACATCACTAATTCTCATCTAAAACTCTCAAATTTCTTCTTGAGCTGAACACACTAGACGAAGATATAATTTCATCAGCTAACAATATCGAATTTGGTGTCCTCTACGGAAAAGTTTCTCCCCCGTTCGTTAAAAAAAGCTTTTTTGTGGATTGCTGGAAGGCGAATAATTCAGCAGAGATAAATAAACTAGCGCATATAGTTTGTCCACATTGGTTCGAATAGATGGTCAAAGCATGCGATGCAAAACTCCGTTAAAATGCTAAAGGGATCGAACAGAATAAGGAATCAAAAAAAAAACTTGGAAAAACGCTTGATGATAATTAACACTAAATTAGATATAACAAATGGATTAAAAAGTTTTCCACACTGAACATACTTCATCCTCTGACTACTCCACTGAACTGATCCTCGCATCGGATAGGAACTTGTGGTATTACGTACCTTCACCATGGACAGCTTCTATGGTTATATTATCTTTTCTTAAAGAAAGGGCATAATAACACCCGTTGAAAACTTGAATCTGACTCTTTCCGCATGCAATAAAGGATGGCAATTTATGGTCATAAAAGCTCCCCTTTCGGCCAAGCGATGTTCGATCCTTCTCACTAAAAAAAGTGATATTAATGAAATAAAACAAATAAAATGTTTAATGAAATGAATACTTGTATTCGTTGAGTGGCATCGCCGACAAAAGCCACACGCCTAGCTCGTAAATCATCGATACCACCAAAATAATCAATCACTGTACCATCCAATTCTGAAATTGAAACCATCAATAACGCACTTGCTAACTTCCTTAAACGTTCTGGATCTTACAATAACTTCCTTGTCCTCTATCGGCTGCGACAAAAAGTTTACAACCTTCAAAATTTCAGGAAGGATAAGGTGAGATCGATTATCTTTTTATTACCCTGTAATTTTCATTGCGGACAACTTAAAGTGGACGATCTGAATATTTTTAAAGGCATTTTTTCTTCACTTCTTTGATTTTAAATATTTCAAAAATAAATGAAAATAAACCCAAAAAGAGCGAATTGATGGTGAGATCACGTCGATTCGCATCAAGCTGCCAATCCTTTGTGAATTCAACTTTAGCTCGACGTCCATCACATACCACATCGATTCTACAAAATAATCATTCATTTAGTAAATGAACGACGGTATAGTGACGACGCCATTAAGACGCAAAAGGAAGATAACAAGGGCTTAATTACCGATCCAAGATTTACGAGCAAATTCCAGTTGACAATCCTTGGCTTCCCCTCTTCCACCATCTTCCCCTTCTGATCTCTAAGATGGGCTTCAGACCAGGTCATTATGACGATTAACGCAATTAGAATAAGTCAGAGTGAAGGTAACATTAACAGTATCGACAGAAAATTATTAGCCCTACTTAAAAAAAAAAACTTACTCTACATGAATTGAAATTGAATATGCAGTCCATAACCAGCAAAATATTCATGATTGTTTCGATTTGCACATGAATATATCAACAAATAACCTTGCAGCTGAGCGTATTCCCCGTAAGAATTAAACTATGAATCTTATAGTGTTGTTTTTTATTACAATGCTTCTTGTCTAGCAATTTCCTTTATTTACTTCAATTAACTTCTGCTTCAACTATATCTCACAGTATCATCGAAACGATACCTTAAATAAATCCAGAGGCCAACTACTAATACCGAAAAATCCCAAGATCAATCAATAACAGCAAACAGACCTTAACGTAGTTATTTCGAAGTTTTCTTTATCATCGATACGGCATGTTATCGTACCATGTTCTTCACCATTTTTATTCAACATTCGAATACCTTCTCTGGTGAATAACTCCTGCAACGTAATAAACGTTTAATCGCTGTGGTAGATCACAACAGCAAGTAGAAAATGAAAGTTATTGGGCTGTTGATGAAAAAACAATGATGCAGCACTTTCCGACCGAGCAATAAAACATCTACTGCGTAGGATCCACCTCCCTCCTCCTCCCTCATTCCTCCTCGAGACCATCCTGAAGTCACTTCATGTACCCGATCTAAAAAAATATTCACCTTTCTCAACTTGTGCTAAACATACATGCACTGGTTCCCTCGTATCGGCGTGGTGATAACAGAAAAAAAAACTTACGTCACTTAAATGAAGCTCTATAGCAGATGCCTCCACCAACTAGAAACAAACAAATTAAAGGAATGAACGACCTTCATCTGCGAGGGTGTTGCATCGGATGCAAAATCAATATCCGCAGGTCTCAAACCCATCAACAGATCACGTACCGCACCGCCGGCCATCCTACAATCACTTGAATCGATGCTTCTTTAAACTTTACATTATAATCAGGCGTTTTAAAACTTAAACGTTGAACGAAGCCTGTTGTTTCTGTCAAATATAAGTTGGTGAGATATGTCGTGGCAAAGCTCTCAAGTGCTTTGTCTAACAGGCCCTACAGCAACGCATAGAGCCTACACATTAAGACAGCTGTTAATTTTCACAAGAAGAAGAAAACGTTGGACATCCGATTTGATGTCAGAATTCTAGAAAACGTGATGATGAGATGGTTGCGAAAAAGGGATTAATGCGAAAAAGATTTGACTTGTAGAATCATAAAATTTTTCCTTTTCAAAGAAAAGATTCTTTGAAATAGGAAAATGATGTCATTTTAAAAATGACGTCATTTTAATTGTTTACTGAGTTCTTATCAAAATTTTTATAAGCGGAAATATATTAGAAGAGAGAGTAAACAAAATGCATACCGCAGTTGAAATTTATTAGCAATGAAGAGATCGTTGAGTTTTTTCAACTCAGGTGTAAAGAGTGAACGAAACTCTTCAGAATCCAACTTCATCGTTATTTTACGCTTTGAAACATTCGTCGTTCGTATAGTTGCAGTAATAGATGAATATTTTAAACGTTGAATGATCGATTTGCTTGCAAAAAAACGATTGCACACAAAGAATTTACGCAACATTTAAATATGAATCATAACATTACCTGTAATTTTAGTGTAATTGAAAATAATTTTTTAGCTTTATAGAAAAACATGCTCACGTCTAGAATGTGTTATGAAATGAGTATAGCTGTATGTTTGGGGCAAACTAAAGAAGCTAGCTGCAACATGAAACGCCCAACTTGCATCACCGTTGTACACGTGGAAACCGAATCAAGAAACACCTCACCGCCATATGAAACAACAACTCGATTGATGCAATCATTAACAAAACTAGTGGACGGTAACGATGCTTGAGCATTGTAGTGATACTCTTTGGATACGCCTCTAAATTGCAAACAATCCTCCACCATAAGGAAATAAAGAAATATCTCCCTATATAAACGGAGATATGGATAAAACAGGATTAAGGCATTCTACCAAGCAAATAACCATATCCAGGCTTATAGAGAATTTACGTTTTTTTAATCTAAATAAAAACTTCGCAATATGGGAAGAAAAACAACACTTAGTTAAACGTAACCACGGGCAGGTGGCCGCTTTTTATCAAATCCGAATCGAGTTCAACTTGTCTTCATATGGTCATTGATTCAGTCAGGTCTCATTACAGCTCCTGATCACTATCGAAACCGGATGTAACTCCAATACAATTAAAATTGAGATTTTATTGGGGAAAAACTTGCCTGAATTTTTATTGACTAGTAACTCTTAACTACTAAAAGTTGAAATGCTTTTAACACTATTTTAATTCCACATTGAAATAGTACGCATTAATAATAATTTTAATTAACCACCACTACCCACTTCTCAAAACCGAAAATATTTCTATGCTTCATGCATGCCGTTTAAAATATTCACTTAACAATAACAAATTTAATAAATTATTAAAAATTTTCTAAAACATTTTTCATCAGGCAATTACCGTAAAGAGTATTCGTTTTATGATTGACAGCAAAATTTTGCAGCACAATAGTTCGTTTCATTAGATCTCAACATTCAGCCCACATTTTCGATCAAATGCAAATATACAATACAAAAGTACATTAAATACAACAGCAAAAAATTACAAATTATTTCAGAGTTTATTATATCTATTAAGCGGATATAAATAATAGAAAAGATTAAATTGCTGAATTGAATCCACTAGAAAATCGAATATTTATTGATGAAATTCATTACGAGATTTATATGTTTCAATAATGCTATTATTAGCTATATCTTTTTCTTAGTCGAAAATGTTTGATTAAAAAAAAAAGGGGAAATCCAGCTGAATCGCTTTATATGAGTATTATATGACATCAATATTTTCATCGAAACAATGAAACATATAATGTCCTTAATTTATTGTTGAGAAATGGAACGTGCGATACCATTTGCAGTTCCTGAAATATATATGAAATGTTAATTTATACGATAGGCCGAAGTGTTTCATCATATATATATATATATATATATATATATATATATATATATATATATATATATATATAGTTACCTGTAATTACTTACAATAAAAGCCTAAGGTTATTTTTATCAATGTTAAGAAAAATATTTATATTCCACGATGTAAGATGGTAAGAAACTTTCACGAATTAATAAAAAAGAGATAAATTGTCCAATAAATTACTTTCTATCTATTTAAATTTAAAATCATTTTCATTTAGCACTAAAATTTGATTATTTGATGTAAAGCTAATCGCCAGGTGGTAATTCACCTGTGGATTTACGATCGTTATTTTCTGCACTGCGTACCGAGCGTTCAGATGGTGTTAACGAGGTGCGTAATCGTGTTGTTAGTCCAGATAGCTGTAAGTTTTTTTTTTAACCACATTATTTATTCAATTATCACATAAGCCCACTACGCATATATTTTAAATTCTTTTATACGGAAAAAAGTGCATGGCAACCAAACTCAAGGTGCTGTGGAAGTTCTTTTCGACAACTAGGAGAGCTTGTCTCGTTCACTCGATTATATTGCTCAACCTTAGCGAAGGATGTATTATTCGAAATATGCATGATCCGAATGAACGTAAAAAAAGACTTCATTCATAATGTTAAGTACATATAAAGAACCAAGTTCAGTAAACCTCCGGTTCTACAATTCTTGAATGGCTTCGAAGCAAATTTCATAGCTTCTCTTTTGCATGCAAACGATCGCACAAATCTTTCGCTAATGCCTGATACAGCCGGCTGCCTTTTCCATAAATTTAAAAAGCCTCGAAGCAGAATGTAAGCAGCTTCAATTCAGCCATTCGCAGTAGGCAGCTGAAGTATAGATGATCACTGATATATGATTAATGAAAATTTTACGCTTCATAAAACACCCTCAAAATTTCAATGCGAGAAATAACCACTATCGCTCTGCGTGGTTCCACGGATTGTTGATTAGGCTGTCACTAAACATCTGTCAGATAACGTTGCGCTAAATGAGTACTTCTCATTGTCACTCGTACATAATATTATTCTAAAATAAATTTTAAAAAATAGCCTTTCGTATGGTGTCTCCTATTCTACTCGTTTGTGATTTAATAGATATTCGACGTATAAATATAGGTCGATCGTCAATTTCATTTCCATTCTCATTGCTTATTCGTGGTACCATTATTAGCCTGCCAGCTGAACTAAAAAAAAAAAAAATAAAGCAATATTACGCTCTTATTCATGAATTTCGCTATCTTCTATATAACAAGTATGTAAGATCCCTGGATTATCAAATATCAAAAATATTCGTTTTTTTTTTAAACAGTCAGCATTTAAAATCTTAGAAAATTTTATGAAATATATTCTCTTGTACGGGTGGGGTGATAAAATATCTGTGAAATTAATCCGATTATTACAATTAATAGTAGTATTGTTGTAAATATGAGCCTATCTCTTGATGAGTCTTCAAAAATTTAAAAAAAACTTTAATTATTTTAGTAATAATATAATTGAATTCAACGAACACATGTCCAACTGCGGATCCAATTTGTGGATTCTGTGGTAAATTTGCTGTTTCTGTTGAATAGAAAGTTTCAGGTGTTGTCGGTGGTGAAAATTTATCGCTTACAATATTTGGCACAAATCCAAATTCATCGTCAACGATATTTAACGCAGTCTAAATAAAAAAAATTTTTTTATAAATGTTTCGACTTTACCAATGTCAATTATCATATAAATCTCAAATTTTCTCATCCTGTTTTCACGTTTACATAGTACATGAACTCCTTTTTTTCTACTATATCTTGTTTTTTTTTGCAAAAAAAGAAATTTTTAAATCAAAAATTTTCCTCAAAAACTTTTCTATAGAACAAAAAAATTTGCATAATTCATGATTTAAAAAAAATGGAAATATTACTTTTCTAACAATAAATATTTCAAAACGAGAGTTGATTTCTTCTTCACAATTATTTGTTTAAAATTTGAATTTTATAAGATCGTATTCACAACATTTTTATACTACTATTACTACTAAATAATATTCATTTCACTTACCTTGAAATTTCGATCAATAATCCAATTCATTTCAAAATCGTCATCATCATCACCATATGGATTAAGTAATTCTTCCGCTACTTTCATCCAACCAACAAAAAATATAAATTGAATAATCGTTATCAATGGGATATATGCATCAAACTAAACGCAAAATTAATATTAATAAATTATTTAATTTTATTTTTGCAAATTATTTACTTCAATTATTTTTGATTTATTAAGATATTTTATATTATTTCATTTCGTTAATAGATAATCGAAATAAATTCTATCAATTGAAATACTCTCTCAATATTGAGGAGAAATTCTATTAGATTCGATGATTGAATTCATTATTAATATAAATTAGCAATTGAAATTTTACCAAAAACTAAAAGATTTGAATAAATTCTAGGTAATAGTGCAATTTAATTGAAGCAAGTATTTCATTCCTGTCTACTTATAAATGCGAATGAAATGTTTGTTTGTTGATATGATGCAAAGCAATAATTCTTCGAATTATTATATATTTATGTGCTGAATTTTGAAACCTATATTGTATTTCAAGAAATATAACAGAATTAAAAAATATAACACAATATGTGTTAGAAATCATCTCATTAAATGCATAAATTATAATAATAATTCATCGATTTTCTTTTCAAATCTTTTAAGTAATTATTTGAGTATACTTAACATCGAAATGCTTACATATTCAATATCATTTTGATAAAGTTCAGTGATGAAATATTGCCTTCCAAGTAATGCTACCGTGAAATACAGACGTACAGTGAGAAAGACAACTTGAGTATAAACAAGCGGTATAGGTATCCAATCATACAATGAAAGTAGCTGTAGATTCGTTCGAAAATCAAGTAGCCTCTGAATATGCAAAATCATGTCAACGCTTATATCATAATCTTTCATAGTGAATCGCTTGTTAATTGTTTAATCATTCATAATATGCTACCATGGAATAAGTTTAAATTATCACATATGCTGGATTAAGAAATAATGAATGCAAAAAGTGGGAAACAATCGAAAAATTACGTACAAATATCGCGTTAAATTATGAGTGCTAATTAAATAAACTATATAAATACAAACTATATATAACTTTCAAATTTTTTAATAAGAGCGATTATTGCAGCAATGAAGGAACTATTTGTTCTTTACATATATAGAAATTCATAATCCTTGAAGGTCCGCAACTTCTTATAGGAGCTAACCGCTTTGTTTGCTTTATAATTGAGGAGCTTTAAATTTGTATCATTTATAACATATTCCGAAGACTCGATAGTGTAGCTTCACTGCCAACCTCATATAAATCCTGAAGCGCAAAATCGTTGTAGACGTGTCCTTCAGCTCGTGCCTGCTTGATAATCCTCATAGCCCATCGTACAGGTACCCAATACTTCTTCTGCGGCGAATCGACCTTCTCCAGAAGTTTCTTCTCACTCTCATTTATAAATCCTATTTTCACAGTTTTATTAGTGATGGAGTGCTATGTCTTATATATATATATATATATATATATATATATATATATATATGTCTTATATATATATATATATATATATATATATATATATATAAAAGACATAGCATGACCATCTCTGGATGAAGGACATGTAATTCAGAAGGGAGAGAAGCTTTCCCGTGGAGGAAGGTGCAAATCGTAATTACCGATTTCACCTTTGCCTGCAGTCAGTTCAGCATCGATGCAATGATACGTTGTCTGCAGCAAAATTCACATTATGAGCTGTAGGAAATAGTGAAAGCATAATCTTCCAATGCAAGTTGATGAATAAACGACAAACTTATGGTACATGAATTTCTTACAGTCGAATATTTAATAAATAAATGATACCTGATTACCTGCTAAAACAAGCGATTCTAAGTTCGGAAAACGTCGACGAACTTTTATACTGATATCACGATAGACTAATGCCTGAAAATTTGCGTAAATTTGGCCTCAAATTCTTTGAAGAATTTACATATAATGTACAATTGAAGACAATGGTAGTGATTGTTCTCATTGACAACAAAGAGATATTCCTTAGAAAATTATCCTCAATTTGAGCTTAATATCTTCTTTCATTACCCTATCATGGGGAATAAAACGTCGTTGCGATTTCGAATGAACCCTTCATCTGTCGATTGCATTCTTATAATATCTTCACTACCTACCGTCGCGTAGGAATATCTCTCTCACCTGAGCATTCGCATCCTTTTATCCCCGTCGTTTTTGCTCTTCAATGCTCTATCCACATCCTCTATATCATTCAGTAAATAATCAAATATTGAAGAATCGAATAAAAGCCGATAAAATTGCTTAATTCTGTTGTACATAAATTACCTGTGAAAATATCATATATCTTACAATATTTCGTCTCATTATACGACACCTTTGACTGGTCCCATGAATATAGCCCACAACATAAAGAGAGAAACTAAAATCACATATATCAACATGTATAAAGACCAGTAATACTGTTTCAATTGTGACAAAGAACCAGGTAAAACCTATGACAATTGGATGCAGGCAGAGGCCAGGCATTAGGCGTCGAGCTAACTAGGACCGGAAATTGATTTAATCTCTCTCCATATTGTCATAGGCCAAGGCTGATCTCAATCATGATCAGAATCATGTTCGACTCAGAACCATACTCCTTCGTCTATATTCACGAAAAATAAACTTGGGTTGCGCCGGACTACCATGTGCGGAAAAAAAATTTCTATAGAAATCTTAAAAACTAGGTTACTGTACCGACACACTTATATCTATCCATCTCTGCAGCTACATTCATCAATCCCAGCAGTTCATAGTTTCAATTTACGAACTGCTTATAACAGATATCAATGTACCGTTGCCGTCATTTTTTTCCGTTTCTGTTCATTCATCTCTGGTATAATTATTATTGATTAAAAGGCGCATTAATTTTACATTTATGTTGTCGTATTCACCAATTTCTAAGCAGGCTTCAACAAAACCATTTGGCTTTGTCCATCCAACACTTTCATCTGAACAAGGATATGGAACAATTCCCACCTTCCCCCTAGGTGGAACAACGGTGAATCGAGCCGTCAGCATATAGTAAGTACGAGATGAACTTAAGCTCTAACCTTCACGTGACTTTACATCTTCTAAGCGGAACTGAAGCGATATGAAGTGGCATTTATTTGTTTTAAAAAAATGCTTTGTTAACTATTGAATAAAGTAAATTAGGCAAATTAAATTCCTAAATCAAGTTTTTATTTCATAGATGATGCAACTATAATCATTAAATAAAATTCAAATCATAAACGATATAGTAATATAAAAATTTGAAATGTTTTCAAATTTTTTGAAGATAAGACAAGGCAGTTTATATAATAGACAAAAAAGAATCGATCATGATAGGAAGGTAAAGAAATGAAACATTTTATGTTAAATTTACTCACTTATCACACCAACCCATATTAAAGAATGTCGTTGACCATCGACCAATCACTTGTTTCACAAAAAATCCGAGCATAAATGTTAGTGGTATTAATTCGGAATAATTGTAGCAAAGTATACAAACACTCTCAAATGTCCTTAAAAAAAGTTCAGAGACGATTTATCATCAAATCACAAGAGTGATAAACAAACAGGTTGGAGAAAACATTAGCTGTTATGAGATAAGATTAAAGAAGAAATTAAAAAAAGTTACAGACAGATTGCTGTCGCAAATCGTGCTCGATGGCACTCTGTATTTAATCATTTTCTTATTGAAATACGTCTTTGATAGCAGATCCATAAATGAGCAAATGGAGGCAAAATTAGCTTTGAAAAAGAAAAATATAAATGATTTTTTAAAATATATTCACTTTATCAGTGACCATCAGCATTAACTAACTCACCAAAAACGTTTAACGATAAAAGGAATTTTGCGCAGGCAAATTGCCTACTTTTAGCCCGTTGAAAGTATGCAAACTTAAATACTTACTACTGAACTTGAAGCGCTTTTGCGGAAAGCTTATAGAAATGCCGAAACACCTATTGAAATTTGTGAAATGAGTTATAGAAATTTTCCAGAAATCGAATATTTGCTAATGAATTTCGCAGAAATTTTGTGCGAAAGATTGCTTCGTATTGTGTTTCCCATATATTGAATGCCTATTTTTCCGTTCTATTCTTTCGTAATCATGAAGTGGTCGGAAAACAACAGTAGTCAATGATATCTACATGCGCTTGAGCTTATTCTGATGTGCTCTACCTGCTCTTTGTAGGTTGTAAAGGTAAGGGCTCACCTCTTCATTTCAATTTAATTCAGTTTAGTTCCAAATTCCTACAAATTTGAATTGACTTTACTATGAGTTTATTTATTTCTTTCGATGATCTTATCAACAAAAAAATGCTTACTTCTTTTGCTGATCGTTTAACGCAAGTCTATAGACAAGCGATAGAATAGTATAAGCGATACACCATACAAATAATTCACGATAAACCGCCTTCCATAAACTACCACGCCAACGGAAAAGCGTTTTCACGAAAGATTTCAATGAAGCATTTGGTACATCACCGGTATAAGTGACCGTCATCGTTGAGAAGGAATACTACCGGCATAAGGTATTATGCTTCTAACAACGACTTAGAACGCATATAAACGTCAATTGTACAGGTCGATTACTTACATATGCAAATTAATAGAGAAATTCTTATCTCACAACAGCTATACTTTAGCGCTTACTCGTCTAATGCTTAAAAAATTCGTTCGAAAAAAAAAGAACTACAATATCATATTTGAATTTAAAAGTATATTTGAACTTAAAAACATATTTGACAAATAAAAAGAATCGACGATACTTTCTCTTTCAAAATGAAAAGCAATGCACGTTTTTAGTATAAAATTTTAGAGATTAAAAAAAATTTAAAAACAATAATGAATTTCTCTACAATTAAGATTCAATTGAAAATTTTTACATAGAAAATTCAAATTTAAAAAAAAAGTTAGCCTGGTGTTTAAGAAATTGCTGAAGATTATCTAATATATCGATGAATCGTTACACCTCCAAGATGATGAATATTTACTGAAGAAATGGAGAAAATTTTTCATCATAACTGAAAATTTTCTCATAGTATAGCGCTCGATTTCGAATACAAAACTTACTCGATCAGAGTGAATATTGTAGATCGATTCGATTTGTAAATATAAGGCGATCACATATAATCAATACATTATAAAAGATTGTACTTTGTTATGGAGTATATTTGCACAAAAACCTATAGACTTTTATCAATTATATCTTATTATTGCTCATCGAAATTTTATAGCATTAAGAGTGAGCCACTGAAGGGAATATAGTATTTTGTAGATTGATATAATCTATTTAATTTCGGACGATAGATCGGAATTATATTCGTATAACAAAAGCTCAGAAAAATAAACAAACAAGTATTTCATTTCTATCTAAATAAATTCCAATCAGTTCGAGTAGAATTCAATTCTTGCACTATTTTCTGGTCAGTCGTAACCGCTTCATTCATGCCACTCTAGGATGAGGTCATTTTCGGGGGTACAAAAAAAAGATATTATAGAAAATTCGGGAAATGCATAGAAAATGAGGAGCTTTGCAATATCATGCAAACATAGCGCTGGGATAGTTTCATTTTTTACTAGCATACGTGTCCTATATGTGCGCTGACATGCTTGTCCTATGCGTACAATATCTCAATAAATAGCATTGTCCTATTCAATAATAAAAATTAAAAATTTCTTTCAAATTTTAGAAATTTCTTTCAAAATTCATTTTTTTATGTCTTTTGATGATTTCCGTAACGACCCTGCCTAGATATATCATTGCGTTTCTATTATGAAATCTACTGAAGCCTAAGCTATAAAGCGTATTGATCGTAGCACATTATAGACTTATGTCCTCTACCATCTTGTACGCTGTTGATTCACCAACATTGAAGAATGCTGTACATATTGAAAGGCGAGAAGAAATTTGCATACTTTTCACAAAGGTCAAATATTAAACCGACCGGTTATATTAATTACTAGCAAGCAATAATAGATGTAAAGTATTCATATGCTAATCGAAACAATCGGTCATGGAAATATCGGGTAGAAGAATGAATTTTTTTCCCACTGCCTATCTCGTGTAAAATAATAATCCATCGATTCGAAATGCATGCAAATTTCTCTTCGCCCTTCAAATTTTACAACGTCTTTTGAAGTTAATAGGTTAGCGTAAGTTCGATTCTTATAGTCTTTCTCTAAAGCATTGACGAAAACGTTGTTTTTTTTATTGACTTTATTCACGTGAGAAACGTTGCGAATGCAATTGTGCAAATGCCCACATCTGTTTTCTTCGAGTGCACCGTTGTTATTGGTATTTAAGTCGGAAATAACCTCACAGAATTCTTTAGCGCTAAATTTTTCCCATAATTTCTAAAATTTTCTAAGAAAAATCTTTATTACTTTTCAGATATTTTTGTTCTCTTATTTATATTCATAGTTTTTAATATTTTCAGTTTATAATGGTAATTCATATAGTTCATATTGTTAGCTGTTCATTTATAATTCAAATTACATGATTTTTTTTTTCGAAGAGGAAATCGAAGTCCCCTATGCTATCAGCAAAAGAATTATGAATTTTTAGGGCTGACCGAATTCCTTGGGCATTCAAGACGATTTCATGTGGAGATCAGAATAGCTAAAAAATGCATCCTAAACGTATTACTTGATCTATTGTTCTTTAAAGTCGCGAAAGTATAATAAATTTTACTATGGTTTTTTATACATTCTAATAGCATATCTAATGCAAAGGCAGATAAAATTAGTCGGTGTTGTACAAAACTTCAAGCCGTAGAGCACTACCAGTCTGCAAACACAACAGGGATGCCAGGTAGAGAGGATATTTTGGGTAAGAAGCATATTTCCTACAAATACGTAATGTTCAAAATGTTGAAATAATTATGCTGAATACCAACAAATATTTACAGAAATTATAGAAGCATAATGAAATAATAAAGCTAAGAAAGCACTTCTAATTGAATAAAAATGCATAGATGAGCACATTCATATATAAATACTAGAAAATTGGGATAATTGCAAAATTATGCCTGAACAAGTTGCGTTATGATTCGATGAATATGGCACGACAACAATCAGAAAAACCAAAACAAAGCGTTAATCTGAAAATCTGTGATACCAATTCTATGGATTTAACGAGTCTACTACCTTCACTCATATATCTTGTAACCATCGATGAACCTTTCAATAAAATCTGTTGATATCACGAGCGAAAGCCTACTATCTAGTAACCCGACATGGTGACGATATGATAACCAAACCACAACCAAGCACGTATGAACAGATAGAGTAGTAATGAGTTTTATTTATCTATGGGGAATCGTTGATGCGTGACCTCGCGGTTGTTTGCTTGAAGGCATCTCATTATATGAATCCGCCAATATAGGCAAATAAATTTTTTTCTAAATAAAGATCATCATACAGAAGGAAAGTTTTGAATGCAAAAGAAGCAAAGAAAAAATTTCTAATTATTGAAATTTCAAGTTTTGTCTGCAAAATGCTGATCGAAGACCACTGCGCAAAATCATGAGAATTTAATGTAATGCATTTTTCGATAAATAAGCACATTCTAATCCCATTCGTCAGTGCAATTAAAATATGCAAAAAATGCGATGAAAATGTTTCATTGCGAAAAAATTTCCCCTCGATTTGCAAAAAAATGAATAAATAAATAAATATTGGTATCCTCGAAACACGGCGCCGGTATTTAGTGATGAAATTCGACGAGAGGCATATATAGAAACATCGAAAGTCAGCAAATGGGGAGACGGGAGGGACCATTGCGATCATACACGCCTCATCAAAAGTAAATTTTTCCCAGAGGCTATAAGTATGATTTGTCGATCGCGAAGGCAAGCCCGCGGAATGCAAGAAAGATAGCCGAAGGCTAGCAATACACCGACAAGTAATTAAAAGAGGTTGACAAAAACAGAGCATACAACTATCGTTGAGAAATATAATAACGTCATCATAGATAGAAATATCGACGTAGCCATACTAACGTCACCCAACAGTTCTTACATTTCATAAAGCCAGGCGACCGCCTACATAGCATAATCAATAAGCTGAGCATAGTATCTCCCAATCACCACACCTGTAAAAAGCGGAAAATGATTTAAGACAGTAACACCATGATTTTCAAAGTCTTTGGCGAAAATACAATAGTAAACGAGCAGAAACATTTTTCCCATAATCCAACGCATAGTACACATTCTTCAAATTTTAGCTATTAAGGTGCGTAAATGAACATAGGGCGTGTCTGCGTGGCCTAATAGGCAAAGCGTTCCACTCCTAGGCGGAAGGTGTCAGGTTCGACCCACGCCAGCGCGAGGGAGTTTTGTAAGATTTGTGGCATTTCGAGCTCGGTTCTAAATCAAACTCCTAACCCTGTCTAGTCATGGAGAGTTCCTTCAGAAATCGGTTGTAATTGTTGTCGTTCCACTCCTAGGCGGAAGGTGTCAGGTTCGACCCACGCCAGCGCGAGGGAGTTTTGTAAGATTTGTGGCATTTCGAGCTCGGTTCTAAATCAAACTCCTAACCCTGTCTAGTCATGGAGAGTTCCTTCAGAAATCGGTTGTAATTGTTGTCGTTCCACTCCTAGGCGGAAGGTGTCAGGTTCGACCCACGCCAGCGCGAGGGAGTTTTGTAAGATTTGTGGCATTTCGAGCTCGGTTCTAAATCAAACTCCTAACCCTGTCTAGTCATGGAGAGTTCCTTCAGAAATCGGTTGTAATTGTTGTCGTTCCACTCCTAGGCGGAAGGTGTCAGGTTCGACCCACGCCAGCGCGAGGGAGTTTTGTAAGATTTGTGGCATTTCGAGCTCGGTTCTAAATCAAACTCCTAACCCTGTCTAGTCATGGAGAGTTCCTTCAGAAATCGGTTGTAATTGTTGTCGTTCCACTCCTAGGCGGAAGGTGTCAGGTTCGACCCACGCCAGCGCGAGGGAGTTTTGTAAGATTTGTGGCATTTCGAGCTCGGTTCTAAATCAAACTCCTAACCCTGTCTAGTCATGGAGAGTTCCTTCAGAAATCGGTTGTAATTGTTGTCGTTCCACTCCTAGGCGGAAGGTGTCAGGTTCGACCCACGCCAGCGCGAGGGAGTTTTGTAAGATTTGTGGCATTTCGAGCTCGGTTCTAAATCAAACTCCTAACCCTGTCTAGTCATGGAGAGTTCCTTCAGAAATCGGTTGTAATTGTTGTCGTTCCACTCCTAGGCGGAAGGTGTCAGGTTCGACCCACGCCAGCGCGAGGGAGTTTTGTAAGATTTGTGGCATTTCGAGCTCGGTTCTAAATCAAACTCCTAACCCTGTCTAGTCATGGAGAGTTCCTTCAGAAATCGGTTGTAATTGTTGTCGTTCCACTCCTAGGCGGAAGGTGTCAGGTTCGACCCACGCCAGCGCGAGGGAGTTTTGTAAGATTTGTGGCATTTCGAGCTCGGTTCTAAATCAAACTCCTAACCCTGTCTAGTCATGGAGAGTTCCTTCAGAAATCGGTTGTAATTGTTGTCGTTCCACTCCTAGGCGGAAGGTGTCAGGTTCGACCCACGCCAGCGCGAGGGAGTTTTGTAAGATTTGTGGCATTTCGAGCTCGGTTCTAAATCAAACTCCTAACCCTGTCTAGTCATGGAGAGTTCCTTCAGAAATCGGTTGTAATTGTTGTCGTTCCACTCCTAGGCGGAAGGTGTCAGGTTCGACCCACGCCAGCGCGAGGGAGTTTTGTAAGATTTGTGGCATTTCGAGCTCGGTTCTAAATCAAACTCCTAACCCTGTCTAGTCATGGAGAGTTCCTTCAGAAATCGGTTGTAATTGTTGTCGTTCCACTCCTAGGCGGAAGGTGTCAGGTTCGACCCACGCCAGCGCGAGGGAGTTTTGTAAGATTTGTGGCATTTCGAGCTCGGTTCTAAATCAAACTCCTAACCCTGTCTAGTCATGGAGAGTTCCTTCAGAAATCGGTTGTAATTGTTGTCGTTCCACTCCTAGGCGGAAGGTGTCAGGTTCGACCCACGCCAGCGCGAGGGAGTTTTGTAAGATTTGTGGCATTTCGAGCTCGGTTCTAAATCAAACTCCTAACCCTGTCTAGTCATGGAGAGTTCCTTCAGAAATCGGTTGTAATTGTTGTCGTTCCACTCCTAGGCGGAAGGTGTCAGGTTCGACCCACGCCAGCGCGAGGGAGTTTTGTAAGATTTGTGGCATTTCGAGCTCGGTTCTAAATCAAACTCCTAACCCTGTCTAGTCATGGAGAGTTCCTTCAGAAATCGGTTGTAATTGTTGTCGTTCCACTCCTAGGCGGAAGGTGTCAGGTTCGACCCACGCCAGCGCGAGGGAGTTTTGTAAGATTTGTGGCATTTCGAGCTCGGTTCTAAATCAAACTCCTAACCCTGTCTAGTCATGGAGAGTTCCTTCAGAAATCGGTTGTAATTGTTGTCGTTCCACTCCTAGGCGGAAGGTGTCAGGTTCGACCCACGCCAGCGCGAGGGAGTTTTGTAAGATTTGTGGCATTTCGAGCTCGGTTCTAAATCAAACTCCTAACCCTGTCTAGTCATGGAGAGTTCCTTCAGAAATCGGTTGTAATTGTTGTCGTTCCACTCCTAGGCGGAAGGTGTCAGGTTCGACCCACGCCAGCGCGAGGGAGTTTTGTAAGATTTGTGGCATTTCGAGCTCGGTTCTAAATCAAACTCCTAACCCTGTCTAGTCATGGAGAGTTCCTTCAGAAATCGGTTGTAATTGTTGTCGTTCCACTCCTAGGCGGAAGGTGTCAGGTTCGACCCACGCCAGCGCGAGGGAGTTTTGTAAGATTTGTGGCATTTCGAGCTCGGTTCTAAATCAAACTCCTAACCCTGTCTAGTCATGGAGAGTTCCTTCAGAAATCGGTTGTAATTGTTGTCGTTCCACTCCTAGGCGGAAGGTGTCAGGTTCGACCCACGCCAGCGCGAGGGAGTTTTGTAAGATTTGTGGCATTTCGAGCTCGGTTCTAAATCAAACTCCTAACCCTGTCTAGTCATGGAGAGTTCCTTCAGAAATCGGTTGTAATTGTTGTCGTTCCACTCCTAGGCGGAAGGTGTCAGGTTCGACCCACGCCAGCGCGAGGGAGTTTTGTAAGATTTGTGGCATTTCGAGCTCGGTTCTAAATCAAACTCCTAACCCTGTCTAGTCATGGAGAGTTCCTTCAGAAATCGGTTGTAATTGTTGTCGTTCCACTCCTAGGCGGAAGGTGTCAGGTTCGACCCACGCCAGCGCGAGGGAGTTTTGTAAGATTTGTGGCATTTCGAGCTCGGTTCTAAATCAAACTCCTAACCCTGTCTAGTCATGGAGAGTTCCTTCAGAAATCGGTTGTAATTGTTGTCGTTCCACTCCTAGGCGGAAGGTGTCAGGTTCGACCCACGCCAGCGCGAGGGAGTTTTGTAAGATTTGTGGCATTTCGAGCTCGGTTCTAAATCAAACTCCTAACCCTGTCTAGTCATGGAGAGTTCCTTCAGAAATCGGTTGTAATTGTTGTCGTTCCACTCCTAGGCGGAAGGTGTCAGGTTCGACCCACGCCAGCGCGAGGGAGTTTTGTAAGATTTGTGGCATTTCGAGCTCGGTTCTAAATCAAACTCCTAACCCTGTCTAGTCATGGAGAGTTCCTTCAGAAATCGGTTGTAATTGTTGTCGTTCCACTCCTAGGCGGAAGGTGTCAGGTTCGACCCACGCCAGCGCGAGGGAGTTTTGTAAGATTTGTGGCATTTCGAGCTCGGTTCTAAATCAAACTCCTAACCCTGTCTAGTCATGGAGAGTTCCTTCAGAAATCGGTTGTAATTGTTGTCGTTCCACTCCTAGGCGGAAGGTGTCAGGTTCGACCCACGCCAGCGCGAGGGAGTTTTGTAAGATTTGTGGCATTTCGAGCTCGGTTCTAAATCAAACTCCTAACCCTGTCTAGTCATGGAGAGTTCCTTCAGAAATCGGTTGTAATTGTTGTCGTTCCACTCCTAGGCGGAAGGTGTCAGGTTCGACCCACGCCAGCGCGAGGGAGTTTTGTAAGATTTGTGGCATTTCGAGCTCGGTTCTAAATCAAACTCCTAACCCTGTCTAGTCATGGAGAGTTCCTTCAGAAATCGGTTGTAATTGTTGTCGTTCCACTCCTAGGCGGAAGGTGTCAGGTTCGACCCACGCCAGCGCGAGGGAGTTTTGTAAGATTTGTGGCATTTCGAGCTCGGTTCTAAATCAAACTCCTAACCCTGTCTAGTCATGGAGAGTTCCTTCAGAAATCGGTTGTAATTGTTGTCGTTCCACTCCTAGGCGGAAGGTGTCAGGTTCGACCCACGCCAGCGCGAGGGAGTTTTGTAAGATTTGTGGCATTTCGAGCTCGGTTCTAAATCAAACTCCTAACCCTATCTAGTCATGGAGAGTTCCTTCAGAAATCGGTTGTAATTGTTGTCGTTCCACTCCTAGGCGGAAGGTGTCAGGTTCGACCCACGCCAGCGCGAGGGAGTTTTGTAAGATTTGTGGCATTTCGAGCTCGGTTCTAAATCAAACTCCTAACCCTATCTAGTCATGGAGAGTTCCTTCAGAAATCGGTTGTAATTGTTGTCGTTCCACTCCTAGGCGGAAGGTGTCAGGTTCGACCCACGCCAGCGCGAGGGAGTTTTGTAAGATTTGTGGCATTTCGAGCTCGGTTCTAAATCAAACTCCTAACCCTGTCTAGTCATGGAGAGTTCCTTCAGAAATCGGTTGTAATTGTTGTCGTTCCATTCCTAGGCGGAAGGTGTCAGGTTCGACCCACGCCAGCGCGAGGGAGTTTTGTAAGATTTGTGGCATTTCGAGCTCGGTTCTAAATCAAACTCCTAACCCTATCTAGTCATGGAGAGTTCCTTCAGAAATCGGTTGTAATTGTTGTCGTTCCACTCCTAGGCGGAAGGTGTCAGGTTCGACCCACGCCAGCGCGAGGGAGTTTTGTAAGATTTGTGGCATTTCGAGCTCGGTTCTAAATCAAACTCCTAACCCTGTCTAGTCATGGAGAGTTCCTTCAGAAATCGGTTGTAATTGTTGTCGTTCCACTCCTAGGCGGAAGGTGTCAGGTTCGACCCACGCCAGCGCGAGGGAGTTTTGTAAGATTTGTGGCATTTCGAGCTCGGTTCTAAATCAAACTCCTAACCCTGTCTAGTCATGGAGAGTTCCTTCAGAAATCGGTTGTAATTGTTGTCGTTCCACTCCTAGGCGGAAGGTGTCAGGTTCGACCCACGCCAGCGCGAGGGAGTTTTGTAAGATTTGTGGCATTTCGAGCTCGGTTCTAAATCAAACTCCTAACCCTGTCTAGTCATGGAGAGTTCCTTCAGAAATCGGTTGTAATTGTTGTCGTTCCACTCCTAGGCGGAAGGTGTCAGGTTCGACCCACGCCAGCGCGAGGGAGTTTTGTAAGATTTGTGGCATTTCGAGCTCGGTTCTAAATCAAACTCCTAACCCTGTCTAGTCATGGAGAGTTCCTTCAGAAATCGGTTGTAATTGTTGTCGTTCCACTCCTAGGCGGAAGGTGTCAGGTTCGACCCACGCCAGCGCGAGGGAGTTTTGTAAGATTTGTGGCATTTCGAGCTCGGTTCTAAATCAAACTCCTAACCCTGTCTAGTCATGGAGAGTTCCTTCAGAAATCGGTTGTAATTGTTGTCGTTCCATTCCTAGGCGGAAGGTGTCAGGTTCGACCCACGCCAGCGCGAGGGAGTTTTGTAAGATTTGTGGCATTTCGAGCTCGGTTCTAAATCAAACTCCTAACCCTGTCTAGTCATGGAGAGTTCCTTCAGAAATCGGTTGTAATTGTTGTCGTTCCACTCCTAGGCGGAAGGTGTCAGGTTCGACCCACGCCAGCGCAAGGGAGTTTTGTAAGATTTGTGGCATTTCGAGCTCGGTTCTAAATCAAACTCCTAACCCTGTCTAGTCATGGAGAGTTCCTTCAGAAATCGGTTGTAATTGTTGTCGTTCCACTCCTAGGCGGAAGGTGTCAGGTTCGACCCACGCCAGCGCGAGGGAGTTTTGTAAGATTTGTGGCATTTCGAGCTCGGTTCTAAATCAAACTCCTAACCCTGTCTAGTCATGGAGAGTTCCTTCAGAAATCGGTTGTAATTGTTGTCGTTCCACTCCTAGGCGGAAGGTGTCAGGTTCGACCCACGCCAGCGCGAGGGAGTTTTGTAAGATTTGTGGCATTTCGAGCTCGGTTCTAAATCAAACTCCTAACCCTGTCTAGTCATGGAGAGTTCCTTCAGAAATCGGTTGTAATTGTTGTCGTTCCACTCCTAGGCGGAAGGTGTCAGGTTCGACCCACGCCAGCGCGAGGGAGTTTTGTAAGATTTGTGGCATTTCGAACTCGGTTCTAAATCAAACTCCTAACCCTGTCTAGTCATGGAGAGTTCCTTCAGAAATCGGTTGTAATTGTTGTCGTTCCACTCCTAGGCGGAAGGTGTCAGGTTCGACCCACGCCAGCGCGAGGGAGTTTTGTAAGATTTGTGGCATTTCGAGCTCGGTTCTAAATCAAACTCCTAACCCTATCTAGTCATGGAGAGTTCCTTCAGAAATCGGTTGTAATTGTTGTCGTTCCACTCCTAGGCGGAAGGTGTCAGGTTCGACCCACGCCAGCGCGAGGGAGTTTTGTAAGATTTGTGGCATTTCGAGCTCGGTTCTAAATCAAACTCCTAACCCTGTCTAGTCATGGAGAGTTCCTTCAGAAATCGGTTGTAATTGTTGTCGTTCCACTCCTAGGCGGAAGGTGTCAGGTTCGACCCACGCCAGCGCGAGGGAGTTTTGTAAGATTTGTGGCATTTCGAGCTCGGTTCTAAATCAAACTCCTAACCCTGTCTAGTCATGGAGAGTTCCTTCAGAAATCGGTTGTAATTGTTGTCGTTCCACTCCTAGGCGGAAGGTGTCAGGTTCGACCCACGCCAGCGCGAGGGAGTTTTGTAAGATTTGTGGCATTTCGAGCTCGGTTCTAAATCAAACTCCTAACCCTGTCTAGTCATGGAGAGTTCCTTCAGAAATCGGTTGTAATTGTTGTCGTTCCACTCCTAGGCGGAAGGTGTCAGGTTCGACCCACGCCAGCGCGAGGGAGTTTTGTAAGATTTGTGGCATTTCGAGCTCGGTTCTAAATCAAACTCCTAACCCTGTCTAGTCATGGAGAGTTCCTTCAGAAATCGGTTGTAATTGTTGTCGTTCCACTCCTAGGCGGAAGGTGTCAGGTTCGACCCACGCCAGCGCGAGGGAGTTTTGTAAGATTTGTGGCATTTCGAGCTCGGTTCTAAATCAAACTCCTAACCCTGTCTAGTCATGGAGAGTTCCTTCAGAAATCGGTTGTAATTGTTGTCGTTCCACTCCTAGGCGGAAGGTGTCAGGTTCGACCCACGCCAGCGCGAGGGAGTTTTGTAAGATTTGTGGCATTTCGAGCTCGGTTCTAAATCAAACTCCTAACCCTGTCTAGTCATGGAGAGTTCCTTCAGAAATCGGTTGTAATTGTTGTCGTTCCACTCCTAGGCGGAAGGTGTCAGGTTCGACCCACGCCAGCGCGAGGGAGTTTTGTAAGATTTGTGGCATTTCGAGCTCGGTTCTAAATCAAACTCCTAACCCTGTCTAGTCATGGAGAGTTCCTTCAGAAATCGGTTGTAATTGTTGTCGTTCCACTCCTAGGCGGAAGGTGTCAGGTTCGACCCACGCCAGCGCGAGGGAGTTTTGTAAGATTTGTGGCATTTCGAGCTCGGTTCTAAATCAAACTCCTAACCCTGTCTAGTCATGGAGAGTTCCTTCAGAAATCGGTTGTAATTGTTGTCGTTCCACTCCTAGGCGGAAGGTGTCAGGTTCGACCCACGCCAGCGCGAGGGAGTTTTGTAAGATTTGTGGCATTTCGAGCTCGGTTCTAAATCAAACTCCTAACCCTGTCTAGTCATGGAGAGTTCCTTCAGAAATCGGTTGTAATTGTTGTCGTTCCACTCCTAGGCGGAAGGTGTCAGGTTCGACCCACGCCAGCGCGAGGGAGTTTTGTAAGATTTGTGGCATTTCGAGCTCGGTTCTAAATCAAACTCCTAACCCTGTCTAGTCATGGAGAGTTCCTTCAGAAATCGGTTGTAATTGTTGTCGTTCCACTCCTAGGCGGAAGGTGTCAGGTTCGACCCACGCCAGCGCGAGGGAGTTTTGTAAGATTTGTGGCATTCCGCTTGGTTCTCAATCAAACTCCTAACCCTATCTAGTCATGGAGACTTACGTTCCCTCAAAAGTCGGTAGTAATTGCTATAAGATTTGTGGGCTAAAGCAGCTTAAGGGTTGGACTGAACTGGGTGATGTTGAATTGAATTGAATCTATCAAATAGTAAACAGGCTCGACCTCTGCATGGGTGAGGAGAGGCTTCGCCCCATCCTTTTTGTACCGCACATAAAAGTGGAGGAAAGGCTTAGCCCCACCCCCTACGTAACACACACTAACGGGAAGGGAAATCGCACCCAATTCCCACCTCCCACAGTCCCAACCGTCCGCTTCAACCACTGGGCCAATTCCATCGCTCAATCCCTGTCATTTTCACCCGTTTTTGTATTTCGTAATAAATTGTCATATTTCATAGTGGAATGGTCACAACCCCCTAGCCTGCTAATTTACACGTGTATAGCGATTGTGTGCAATGGGTTCACCTCGAAGAGTACTCTCCCTAAATACCAAATTTGTGCGGAAAGCCCACAAATTTGAGAAATTGTGAGGGTGGGAATTTTCCCTCAAAATTTTGAGCACACTTTTGCCACCACACACCACACCGATCCGTCTGTCCAACGAACTCATGCAAGAGAATCGGGAGAGGAAGGGATAGAAAAGAAAATTTCAAAGTTCCACCATTTTAAAGAGAGTTGTCGTTGGAAAAAGGAAGAACGGGATTAACGATCTTTTATATATATAAATATATAGACTTTGATATACTGCATTGAGAGATGAAAGTGAAGTTTATTGGTAATTCAGTTTTTTAGGGATAAGAATGCTGAAGGAGTGACATATTCGATTACCAACCGAAACCGCTTTGTTGTACGGTTATTAATCCAAAATTTTCATGAAAAATTATTCTAAAAAAGATTTTTTAGGCGTTGTGGCGAAGGCACGATGTTGAACTGATGAACGGACCAATGAAGGAACCATTGAATTTATTGACATAGAGCGGTGCTTATATACAGTTTACTTAGACAAATTCTTTGATAGATAATTTACATTTTGCTTTGAAGAATTCATAAATCTGAAAAATAAATAGCTCTTAGTCAGGACGATTTGGGAAAGGGAAGTCTTGTGGATCTAATCAGCGTCAGCCGACAACGACATCTTCGGTATGCTTAGGAACCGCTTCTTCTCGAAAGGTGTCAAACTAGAAATTTATATTTTTTTAAAGAATTCCATAAAATCATTTGAAAAAAAAGATTTTACTGAATTCGGTTTTACTAAATAACAAAAGCGTAAACATTCAAAAACCTTTCCGAACTTGAAAACTATTAAATTTTTTGCATTGTTTTCCGTTTACTGACTTTAATTGTAATAGAGCTCTAGGTTAGTACCGCTTATACCTTTCTTTTTATTGAGTCTATATTTGTGTGCGGGCCTTGTTTATGCATCACATATTTGATGTATCCGACTTCATGAAACGAACTATGATGCATTCACGTGGCCTGAAAGTTTGGCTTGAAAGCAAAAGCAATATTTGGAAAGTTGAGATGACTCTCAAGGAAAGTTCACTTTGGTTTTTACTCCTATGAGAACTTTTTATTCGTTTCAAATATATCGAAAAGTTTTACAGATTACTCAGCAAAAGTACGACTCTGACTCATCACTTTTATTAATAAACGGAGCCGAACGTTGTTTGCATATCATGCACTCGACAGAGCTAGCATTAAAGATTTTATAATGCACAAATAATGCTTTCCTAAGAAAGATTTCGCTGGTATTTCAAAATTTTGTTGAGGTTTTTTTTCAGAAATTTATATGGGATATCCGTGAACATGGATTTACTTTCCTATTTTAAAAAAATTTATTTTCTTTAATTTACTGTTTGTTTTAGTTGCTATCATTCTATAGCAATGCATTTTGTTTCTAATTGTAATAAAATGACTATTTCATTTAAGTCGTACATTTTGTACGACTTTTTGTTTCATTTCTTAAAAATTTCAAAATATCCTCAATAAAAGCTCTACAACATTTTACTATAAATATTTTTAAATTATATTCACAAATTATTTTTGTCATTTATCAGCTTAAATTTTCCCCTCATGCGAATATTATTTATTCATTAAGAATGCTATATTTATTCATTAATTTAACGAACATATATGTTTTTGAAATATATTTCTCTCTATATAAACATATAATTAATAAAAGAAAATAAAAAATATATTTCAACAAATATTACCAATTTTTTCTTCATCAAAAATCATATATTTTCTATTTATTCATTGAAAAATCATCGGCAATATTTTCTTTTATTCGTATGAATGAGAGAAATTTTTATATTTGCACGTTCACAACAATAATAATAGGCATCCTATAAATTCGTTTCTATTGTTAAGAAAGTTTTCTATTTATGGCTGTAAAATATAGCACATTAACGAGCGATACTAGACGTATCGTTCGTACATCGTCATACCATCCGTTGAGTGTTCGTTTCAATTTAGTGCTATGAGTATTGCTCTTGGCAAGACGCGTTCATACTATTCATTTTAGCCTTCAGGAAAGATTCTAACGAAAATAAAAAAAATGCATATTCTTTATCGCCTTCGATCAATATTCACCTCAGCTATAATTACTCTACGTGAAAGGTTAATTTTAGATTTTATTATAATTTACATTAATTATACTAATAAATTTAGTTGAAATATCTAATTGATACTGTATTATTTATGATACTGATGTTAGAAGAAAGTAGAATTTAAAGCACTCAAAATAATCGAATGTATTCAATAAAGGAATGGCAATGAACCGATCAACTAATAAATAAACCATAGATATTTCAGTATCACTAAGGCCTAAATGGAGATGAATATTTTTATTCTCAACAAATTTTATTCTTTTCATAGAGAACTTTTTAAAGTTTTTTTTTTTGTGAATCTAGATTAGCTCTCTTACGATATTGTTTCAGCTAATTCGACGATATAAATTAACATGTCATGTTTTGACATAATAACATCAGCAAGCTTACTATTGTGCTTATTTATATTCATGCAATGGTATTCATATGGCCCTTCATACCCCGAGAGGGCTATTTTAAACTGAAAAATTCCCATTTACGAATATTAAACAAAAATTTACATATCGCACAAGCATTTATTTGTTACTTCATTGACAAAACTGAAAGATGTTTCGCTTTGATCGGATCTATGATTCTCAGATTCCCTAGTCATGACTTTCCTTCGTATGAGCCAAGAAGTATGTGATAGGCGCGAAGAAATTATTTGCAATTTCTACAATATTTTCACTAGAATATTTGCAATTCGCAATATTCGAAATAATATAAACAAATTTGCAAATTCACAACACGACAAAATTTATAAAACCGATTGGTATTTTAAACTACATCTTTGTAAACTATAGTAAACGCAAAGAAAAAAAAAGCTGTTTTACTCCGATGAAACAACTATTGAGGATTTTATTTTCTTACTATCACTCAGAAATTCGAAGTAAATTGTTTGAAAAAAATTTATCGACTTTATGCAACAATAAAATTCACTATTACAGTTATATTTCTTTCCTTCTTCGTTTTTCATGGTTATTTGTTACGACAATTCTTATTGTTTCAATTGCTTTATCCGTTTTTTCAATATGGTACTACAAAATGGCGTTCACATTCGATCCTCGTATCGTATGTTTTTTTCTAAATATTTCATTTTGTACTTTAAAATTTTTGTATTCGCTTATTTCCGGAGGGTACTCTTAGACAAATACGTTTTGAAAGTTATTTTCACATCAAAGTTTCAAGTAAAATTACTATCTCGTTATTAAGAATTGCCTCGTTGCTCATATGAAATGGGAAATTTTTTTAATGAGCGGACAATTTTTTATGAGTTTTTAGTAAAAATATTCTAAAAATGGAAAATTTTTTTTTCGAAAAGAATTTCCTGGTTATTTTCAGCTGAAAAAAAAATCGGATCTGCTTTATCGCTGCCTGTAACTTCAGAAATTACTTCACAACTGTTGCATATTTTTCTATACACTTACAAACATGATTGTCTAATAACATAAGGAAAAAAATTTTCTTAGAACATAGAAGATGAACTGTATGTCCACAAATCTATCAGAGAACAATGAAGTAACGCTTGAAATTCTTAACAGAGAAAATCTCAAAGAAATGAATTACTAAAGAAAAATTTCCCAGATTCCCTACGTATTTTCTTTCATTCTTTAGTGAATATATACACTTTAAGTGCTTGCTCTACCTTAGATCCTTACTCGATCACGTAGATTTAACAAAATATCAATAACTATGATGATAAATAGTATGCTATTTCCCATCCAGCACACATTTTATGGAATATTTTTTTGTAAATTGAGGGTTTCGAGACGCGAGGAACGGCTCTCTCAAATCAAAGACTTGCTATACAAAATCTCCTTCGTTTAGTTGCAAACAACAACGAATTCACATCGGTGAGAATAAAAAGGAATACTTCATTCAATATCACTACCTATGAGTACGTTTTTGATTGTATTTTAATTGTTTTCTATTGAAACAAATCGAAGAGAGTCAATTGATTTACTATTTTTTCTACAAAAATATTATAAAATTTAAATATTTAGAAAGTGATTCTTGCACAAATGGTTGAATGCCTTATTACTGTGATTGCAATTCAGCATTTGATGTTTTTTGTTCGTTATTTCGGGAATTTTCCCTGCTTCCGTAGAATGATTCGTTATTGGGAAACATTTCAGATGTTCTCCACTTCTTCTTCCCTCCCAATCCTTCAACCCTTCAAGTGCAATGACCATTTAGAAAGAAATACTTAAAAAAAGAACAACAAAGGATATCAAGTATGAACGGAAGTCCAAGTGGAAGATACTTCGTATATTTTCCACTATATATGACATTAGAAATGCAAACGACAAATATCTGAAGTGCTTTCTCATGTAATCCATATCATTTTCTATAAATTTTATGCATTTAGTGAGGAATCGGAGAGTCTCTCGGATATAACGGTTGCATATGATGAATATGGCGTTGATTCTTCACCAACATTGGACGATATTCGTGGTGCTTGTGATCAATATTTCGCCTTGGGAACCTTCATACCCTATAACTATGTTGAGCAATTATCAAAGATCATCTTTCGTGTCGCTTCATTCGATAGTGTTTGTTTTTTATTGATACGAAAGAAAGCCATGTTATATTTGTTAAGAATGAAGTCTATATTCCATATTTTGAAGAAAATCATCATTTCTATCATATTATGGTAGAAAGTACGGTAGAAGATTACCATTTCTGCTAGAGTAGATAGTGTGTAGACCACAGTAGCATTTAAATCGATATCCACTGTTATATTATTTTAATGGAGATTTTTAATCTTCTATAATTTTTATCAGCAATTTGTAAATTCATTAAGGATGAGAAAATGATACCTAAATTATTGCACTTGGGAGCAAATTTATTAAAAATCTTATGGAACAAAAAAAATGTAATCTTTGAATAATCAGCTAAGAATCAAAAAATTTAATCAAAGATTACAATATTTGGCTAAGAATTTTCAATACCATAGAAATTTTTTCACGTGAATGAAAATAATCAATGGATAGTGCTGAAAATTTCCATCACATCTCCAATTTTTCTTCCCTAAAACCTCTGTAATATTATTACCAATAATGATCATCATGTATGGATTGAGAAAATATGTAAGACTGGAGATAAAAAGCAAATAAAAATAATAGTACAAGAACTGGCCTCAATCTAGATTAAAATAGTAAAGCGCTCACAATCAACAAGACTTTTCAAAGTGGGACGGAAATTGCAGTTGTGCATGTTTCTAGGTAAGTGCATAAAATATAATATTTGAAGTGCTATAAATGCGAAGCGTTTTAAGCTGTTTTTTATTAGAATTTTCGACTGGCCCATATTTTATCACTTATCAGTGCTTCAGTTTATTATCATTCGACTTTTATTACTCAAACAATTAAAATGCAAATTCACCACTCTAAAATATAATTTATCATTGATGAGCTTATCATTGATAAGTTAACAATTTTTATCGAATAGCTGACTTATACTAACAATGTTAAGGCGAAAGCGATGAGCACATTTATGAACGAATGCATTCATTGAGTTGATTTTTCAAATTCATTTCCTTATCATAAAAATTGCTATTTCTCGGATTATCTGTTTGAATCTTATCAATAAGAATTTCCGTTCAAGAAAACTTTTCAGCTTTTCACATTGGAAACAATGCGTAAACTATGTTATCTCGATACGCTTATTGATGAAACATTGAAGACATATTCAAACACTCCAAAAACTATCAAAAGATTACCATATTCGTTTAATCTTCCTTATTATACGATGTGTCGGAATATGCAAATTATTTCGAATAGTTGTGAGTCATTGAATGAAAATGAGTATGATTTAATTTTGAATTTATTTCATTTATTGCATTTCTTTTTCATAGAATTAATGTAATATTGTGAATAAACCTGAAACGAATATTTCTTATTCTTGTTTATCAAAAAGGAAGCGGAGCTAAAGATAATCATGATACGAGCGGATAGAGGGCGAAGGAGGAGAAATGACCGACAGCTTTATTAGTGGTCACATTTTCATCGCGAATTCTTTATTAATTCTAGTCTTTTGACGGGAATTTTTAGTTCAATTGACAACCATTTCGAATTAGCAATGTAATCGGATTGAAAAATTTTTATGAGATACACAGTAGATGCTCTATTGATATTATTTGAAGGCAAAAAGGAAAGAGCACAAAAATTCATTAGAACAGTTGTTGTTGTTTTTTCAAATTTTGAAGCTTGAATTTTAAAGCAAAATTTTTTTCAAACCTACTTCCTTTCACCTTAACTGCTTCAAAGATTGAAGCAAATAGGAATATTGAATAAGTTATTTCGTTTGCTTTAGCATTCGGTTATTTCGTTCTATGGTATTGAAATGTTTCGTGGAGAATGCCCCACGGCAATGTTTTACACCGATTGCCCAACAGCTGAAGAATATGATTTTCGAAAAGCGTAGCGGATCAATCATTGAAACAGACTCGCTCTACATCGCCACTGTTTTACCTGTATGGTGCAATTCTTTATGGTGTTATTTAGGTCAATGGACAAACAATACCTTCATTGTGCAACAATTGAAATTATTAAAGCAACAATTATAATTACAATTATAATTCAGACAAGTCTATTGTTAAAAACGCTTAGAAGATAGCCATTAAGTGAATCGTTTTAATAGTTCAATACCGTCATATTCATCACTGAAGTTGGAGATAGGCAAAATTTTGCTTTATAAAGTAACATTAATGATAGAAAGAATTTATTGAGGCAATTTATAAGGAATGATATCAATGATAATGAAGAGCCTTGAATTCTAAAGTTTGAATGAATTTTCGATTTGCAAAGTTTTTGTGCGATCAAATCGCAATGGCTCGTTTTGCATCGATCAAATATGTAAAACGCGGTTTACGAAAAGAAGTTATTGAATGATAAGCCACCGATGCTTTCTATACTTTCATGATTCTTATACTACTCTCCTTGCTTCCTTTTTCCCTGCCCCACTTCCCCACTCACCGCCACATCCGCCTCAGATCATCATGGCAGAGGAGAGTTTGGTTTGCCTTGAAATGATAAATCTAGCCCTCAAAGACGAATTTAGCCTTATAAACAGCAATAGATCAACCTAATTTTGGAGATCGTTTATTCCTTATATCATTGCAAATATCAAACGAATTCAGTTTTTTTTTTCAAAAGTTTTATCCATTTTCAGATAGTCGTATCAACGGGTGATTCGGAAGATTTGATTTTCTATAACGCATTATTGAATAATCTTCAGCAATATTATAATAAAGATGAGTTGCTATTAGTTGGAGCATCATTTAATATAAAACAAAAACTTTTCGAACAACTTATATTTTCGGATGTATTATTCGGTTTAATCGCAATACTATTGGTTATATTTGTAATATTTATCTATTCAAATAGTATTCTATTCACGTTTATTGTTTCATTTACAATTATCCTCTCAGCTGGCGTCTCTTTTTTCGTTTATACGGTATTAAATTGGTTTTTTTTTGAATTGTTCCTTTTTGATTAGTAAATATAAATATCTCTCTTATCCATATTTTAATTCCTTCACCTAAAATTCGGAAATTTTTCCAACAGCGATACTATTTCAACATTCATAAAATTTTTGTTTAATATATTTACTTGAGATCTTTTATGCGCAAATATAGTTCGTATTTATATAGGACAAACTCATTGAGAAAAAGCATTCCATTTGGTGCATAAGCAAGTTAATCAATAATTTATACAAACGATGAAGAGAGAATAGAAGGAAAGTGGAAGAAACTATATGATTACTTAACGTTTGCAATAATTCTTTCCTATTTTATTCCTCCCGTAAATGCAAAAATTTACAAAACCTTGGCGCAATTTTTGAAATGAAAGTTCAAATTAAGTGAAATTTTTTTAATAAAAGAATTCAGGTGATATTTCGTGTGATGTTCTTCCCATTTCTCAATCTTCTCGCTATTGTACTCATCGTTGCGGTTGGTGCCGATGATGCATTTCTCTTTTTATATCAATATCGAAAACACAAAAAAGTAAAATTTGTCACATATTGTAATTAATTTTTCGTGATATGAATTTATTTGCATAGAAGAGGGGAGTGGGGAGGCAAGAGAGAGGAGGGTAGGTGGAGATTGATTGCAGACCTTTCGTCTCTCATTTTGGCGTAAATACAAAGAATTTTCCATCACTTAGATCAAAATCAGATCATAGAAATTCTATACATTATCATTTACACAAAAATTTATGCGGAAATCATAAAAATTTAAGTAATGAAACTATTGAAATTCATGAAAAATTTTCTCTAGTTATAAATTTTTATCGAAGAATAAAATTCATAGTATGAATTTATTTCTTCTTCTTTTTCTTTTCAGGAAATGAAAGCAACATTGCTATTCGTCCGAAGAATGAGTGCTGAAGAAACATCATCAGATGATGAAAAAGTTAGCATTGAGATTCCATTTGAAAAACAATTTATGAGGAGCAGTAAAAAGTGGATTTTAGTTAGAATATTTTCGTAATACTTTCACATTCAAATATTAAACTTTTACTGTAATTTGTGCAAATAGTTCATTATAAATATTTCTAATCTATCATTTATTGCGGTTAGAATATGCTAACGATGGAATTATCTGCCATAGTTCAGTCGGTTACACAATAAATCGGTAATCAAAGAGCCACTAGTTCGAAGCTAATATGAACCATTTGCGAATATTCCCATTCTTAATCGTCTATATCAAATTGCATTAATATAAGCAAATTGGATTATGCGATTAGAACAATATATTTTATTTGCATATAAAACGGAGACAATGTGATCGAGTACGGCGATGTCTAAGTGAAGCATTATCACATGCGACAGTTGCAATGTTTGTTACATCGGCAACAACAGCGGTAGCATTCTATGCAAATTTGGCATCGAAAATCGTTGTTCTTCGGTACTGATGATTGAAACTTTTTTTTTAATCTTTTGAAACAACCCAAAATTGTAGATTTACTAATTATTATGTTTAACTTATCCATTGGATTTTTAATAAAAGAAAATGCGGATTTATTAAGCATATAAATATTGAATTCCATGCATTCAGCGGCAGAATAAATTTCAGTTTCTATTTAACTGAAAGTAGCATCAATTTTTATTGGCCGCTATTTTGGCTTATTTAGTTCTACGTTTAATGTAAGTGGAATAGGTATTTGCAAGTGAAAACTACCTGAATGTTGCAGAATAGCAGAAAAGCAACATGCATTATGGTTATTTGTTCTCGCGACGGTCGCAAATACCTAAGATGAAGGAGAAGGGTTGAGAGGGGATGCGCAGCGGAAAAGAGGCGGAGAAGAGGAAAGAATCTATAATATGTACTTCGATTGTTTTTTTTTTGACCTAATAGCAAAAGTTCCCTCTTCATTGCCAAAATTTCTGCTTATATCACTTTTTTTTTTTGTTTTCATTTAAACTTATCAAAACACACGAATATATATATATATATAGGTGAATGATGTCAATTAATCTTATTTAAATTCGGCATTTTTATTAAAGATTAAATTATTTTAAGTTTTATTCGATTCTAAATTCTAGTTATTTTAGATGTTTTGGTATCTATGCAGGTACAACAATGGTAATTAATTATCTATTCGTAATTACAATACTTCCGGCCACAATTGTTATAGTCGACGATGAAAAAAGTAAATGCAACACTCTATTCCCTAAGAAATGTGCTCTACATCGTGCGCTGAGCAAAATTCATTCATCATGCGGGCTTCTCGTTGATAAAATATTCGGCAGTTGTATACCATATATTGTTCACTTTCTTCGATGGTTATTAATTGTATTCGCATTGATCATATTTGCAATCTCGATCTATGCGATTGTCAAATATCCAGGTATTCGATTACCTGAAAGAAATTCAATGCAGGTTTAGTAAAAAATCTTTTTTTTTTCGCTTTATTATTTTATTTTATTTTTTCAAAAAGAATTAGGAAAAGTTGAAATTTCTTAGAAATATGAAAGATTTTGATGTGAAATATGATTGTAATCAACCAAGTTGAATTAATTTAATCAAATTTTTTTTAGAAAACACAATTAGAATTATACATAAATCAATCATAACTACTACTATTTTTCATCAAGCAGAGTTAATTATGAGCTGGCATCACTATTCCTTCACATTAAAAAAAATTGAAATATGAGAACCAAATGAAGGTAATCGAAAATTTTGTTACGCAAATGTATGCATCTTTAATCTTTGAATATAATGATTCCATGTATCTACACTCATGGAATGATTACTACTGAATATCTTCAAATAATTGTAATTGACTTATAAGGAATTCATAATTAAATAACCAATGGGATTCTTTATTAAATTATAAAATCACATGAAAACGTTACACGTTTAAGTTTCCCAGAAAAAAAGCTTCACTTATTCAATCACAAAAAATTCTTGGGAACGTTCAAATTCATATTAAACATTCGAACATAAAATCCAAAAAGTACTCCTTAAAGTTGGTATGACAATGAATGAAAAGATTGAAGAAAAAAGTGGTGAAAAAATCTACGGTGCTAAGGAATTCAGAAATTCTCGATTAAAATTCTACTTCTACAAACGCTAAAATATTTCATAAAATAATTCTAAAATAATTTAAGTTACTTCGCTCAAATCATCCATATGAATGGTTCGATGAAAATTCTGCTACATTATTCGATTTTACGAATGGTCAACGATTAAAGATGAATTTAATTGCAGTTTGGGGAATTACACCAACCACGTTGGTCTTTTTTTTTAAAAAAATAAATAAAAAATTTTCAAAGAACTCTCAAAATATTTCTCTTCTTGGAGTATTTTCAGCGTATTAAAGTAAGAAGAGGAGATTAAAGGTGTTATTAGGGTCAGAACTCCGTCCTATCTTTCCTATCGTCGATCGGATTTAGAAAAAATTGTATTTTCATTTTTTTCTCGTGTTTTCAGTGGAAAAATACAAAAAAATTCTGGTCATCTTCAATTTAATTATCCTTATATAGGAGTTTTTTCTTTTTTTGCCAGGTAACGACGTCACTTAAAATTTTTTTCAAACATTCAGCTTTTAGAGTCCAAAAAACATGATGAGCGACAACGGCAAAGTAGGTATTGACGATGAAATTTAGTTGAAGATGTTCTTTTGCTTCTGAACCAGCAGATGAGATCGAACCAGACGATATCTGCGCAACGTGCAAATGCTCTAACCACTTGACCATATACCTAAATCTGTGATGGCAAATCCGTTCAAATTTTTTTGAAATTGTACCATTTGTTGATCACATGAATATCGTAGAAATTCCTTTTTGCTGCTTGCAATATTAATTTTATTTACAGAACCGCAAGCACTCTTAATCCATCTAAAATTGGTTCACTAGAGGTCGATCGACTTTTCGAAAGGCATTTATCCAACAATGTTGTTTATTTTGAGGTAAACGCTTTTTTTATTTTCTGAATCGAATCATTGCCTTGTGATCTGCCTGAATGAGAACAGATAGACAGCTTCTAGTCAAAATCCTATATTTTTTATATCTTTGTCTATTACAGCTTCAGTTTAGTCACAATTCGTTTACAAAATTATGAGGAAAACTTTTCGGCATTTAATTAGTTTTCTATCAAATTTGAAGTGAAGAACAAATCTAACGAATAAATCTAAAGTTGTTTTCAATTCCCTCCTATATAAACTATTAACGGTTGTCGTTTTCATATTAGTTGTTACGTTAATTGTAACCTTAGAAATTTATCGCTAAATATTTAAATCTAAATGATCCAAATTTAACTTAAACTTAAATGATCCGAATTCGAGCATCGCAAAATTACTGACAAATCATAACTTATAATATTTTCCTCTCATAGATATTATTGTATTAATTTATAATAATATAATGATTTCATTTTAAAGACTCAACTCTTTCACCTCATTAATATCACAAATTCGAGTTATAAATTTGAATTATGGCTACAAAAATTCATTGAATGGACTTATTCGAATCGATGTACTCCTCAAATCTGTTGTAATTTCACTTTATTGCACCACTCTGATGAGGTAAACCATTCGCTTAGTGGGAAAACGTTTACAATCTATATTTAAATTTTGTTTATACTTATTCATAACATTTTTTTAATTGATAAACTTAATGATTCCAGCATATATGCTATCTCTATTGTATCATTTCCGACACATTGTATCATTTCCGATATCAATTCTAATAATGCAATGCGTAACTCATCCTTTCATTAAAATCTTTAAAATATCCATTATTCAGAACTTAAATCTAAAGAAATGAGTGAAGTTTGTTTGTAGGTTTTAATTGGAGATTTTTTTTTAATTTGCATATATTTATTAAAGATTTGTTGAGATTGTTTACGCATATATGCTCTTTCTATATTTCAATACTTAAATTTAGATCTTATCTAAATAATATTCATAAAAATTCCCGCTTGAGATAATTTTCTCTCTTATATCCGACATTCAGCTTAACAAATAAAATCCACTGTAAGCTTGCAATTTGGAAAATTAGCCATATAACACTGTTGGAGAGTGAAAAACAAATTCAATCATTTAAGATAGTTTTTTATTTACTAAAATTAATTCAAATAGTAATATTTATAGTGAATTTTTTTTTTTCACTTGTTGCACAAAACACTTGAAATATTTTCAATAATGTAATTAACTATTTTTTTTTTTAGGTTCTCTCATCTCATCCTCTATCGAAATGCTTTCGACGATTTGCTGAAATCACTCCATTTGCACCGTTTACAGATTTTAGTCTTTCGTTTATTGATGGTCCTATTTTTGATAGTAATGGTCATCTACTTGCTTATTTTATGAGTCAACCAACACAATTTAATCTTTCGATCGTATTCGATGAAATGAAACCTTTTTTTGAGTTTCTAACAATGGCGCAAAGAATGCTCAAAGACTATCCAAATAAAGGTCTTCATTACATCATTCATATGCGCTCATATTAGAAACTCCTTAGTCACTCATTTCATTAAATTAATGGTCAACATTCCTCACTTTAGCCATTTGGCGGTCAGTGCTAATTACAAATGAAGCTAACCTATTAGAATAACTGAAACATATATCTTTAGTTATTTGGATATATTAATAGCAATTCAGAAACAAAGAGGGATTATTTGAAAGAAAAGATAAAGTTAAATTTATATTTTGAGTGATACGCACGTTTATTTTATTTTAAAATTTTATACGCGTAGTTACTATGCTAGATTATTTTACAATTAATATTTGTTTATGATTTATTTAATTTATGTTTATTTAAATTAATAAATAATATTTATTATTTATTTGATACGCACGTTTATTTTGCAATTAAAGTGATAAGAGTTTAAGAGTTTTAAAATATTCAAAAATTTTATTTGCTTTAGTATTTGAAAAAACTTCTTTTACAATGATGATTTCTTTTGAATACTCGCAAATAATTATTTCATATATTGCATATTAGATTAGCATTGACAATCGCATTTCTGCATTTGCAAATAATTTTATTTCTTAAATATTTTATATATTTATAGGCCTTGATGATCCAATTCTTCTAACATCTTCCACTATTGCATCATTATACGATTTACTTGAACGTCTATTGAATGGTACTGCAATATCGGTGCTTGTTTCACTTTTCGTATCCACATTGGTAATCGTCTTCAGTACATTTCATCTCATTATATCAATTGCAGCGATATTTTCGATCGCTGTTGTTGTTGCTTTAACTTTAGCCATCGTATTATGGTGTGGTAAGTATATTCGTATTTATAATATTACATTTATAATAGTTAGTGCGTGATGTTTATAATAGTCGATATTTCCTTTTTTATTTCTCGCACAAAATGTCTATTTTTTGAGCGAATTTCGACAAAACGCATTTTCATTTGTGCAGCGAATCGACGTTTCGATAGGATGCCACTTTTTTATTTTAAATATTTTTCATTAAATATAGATTCACTTTTGATATTTATGGTACTTGGTTTTTTCATGCAACATATGAATTTTTCTCGAATTCCTATAGTTTTACTATAAAATCTTTTTCTTGACAGAAAATATTGAAAATAAGTGGAAAAAGTGGAAATTTTTCTATAATTCATCAGATAGTTTAACGTTTAAAGTTTCAAAGAAAATTACTCTCCGCTATTCGAAAATATTTTCTAAATTTAAATGACCTTGATTAACTTTTTTGGATTGCTTAAAAATAAATCGAACCGTGGCAATAAAAGTAATTTAAATTAAAATATTTTTCTTCTATCATCACTACATTATTGAACACTTATGACGCTTATGCGAACAACTTAAATAACACAACAATAACGCTGAATATGTGCGATAAAGAAAGGTTTTATTATAGGTTGGACTATAAATGTGGTTGAAGCGACCATAATTGTACTTACAATTGGATTAAGCTTCGATTATTCATTGCATGTTGCAGTTGGATTCAAACTTAGCAGAAATTTCGATTTTAGGTTGGCGTTTAATCTTTTGAAAAAAAAATTAGATGAAACTTTCTTACTTTTCAAGCGTTATACATTCCTTTAAAATATATTCTTCAACGAAGAGTATTGTGCACAAAAAAAAACGGTCGGCTGGCAACAGTGTTGAGCATTAAGAGCATAACAGTTTACTATCATGAATAATCTGGGTGGTTTCGAGTCATTTCAATGTAAATCAACAGTTACTACGTCATATTACGTCATACCCCCGTTTTTAACGTTTTTGACAAAAAACATAGAAAAATTTTAAAAAATGAAGGAAAATTACATCGTTGCTGAGCTCATTAAATGAGCTCATAGAAAATATCAAAAAGAGATCGATAATCTTTACAAATAATTTAATAAAATTTTAGAAATTAATAAAAACTTCATTGTTTTGCCTTTGTTGAGCAAAATATGAGATGTGTTTCTATTCTTGATTCTTGTTCTAAACAAATATTCTTATCGAAACAAGTAAGTGTTCATATTCCTCTTCTAGATTTCCTCATCCAGTTCATTCTCTTCGACTTGTTTCTTTCTTTTCATTATTCCCCCATCCGTTTCATTGCTTATCATTTCAATTTACTGTAAATTTTTGATAATTCCAGGAATGTTTCATCGACTATTGGTGTACCAGTATCATTGGCAGCGTTATCTTCTTTCTTAGCTGGTTTAGCACTTATATGTGCACATACTCAAGCATTCTTTGAGATTAGCGTATTCCTTATGCTAATGACTTCATTGAGTATTCTTGTTGCACTTTTTTTACTCCCTTCAATATTGACAATTGCACTACGATTATACGCAAAAATAACACGCATTTAATTTATTATATGAATAAAGCATTTGCATTAATTCTCTTCAATCGTTGACAGTTTATAAAAATTTGCAAATCTGATTGAGTAAAATGCTTATCTGAGATTTCTCTGTATAAGACTTTAAAGTGTTCGAGAAGGTTTTTTAAGATGACGTATCGATGTACTGACGTTACTGGATGAGTTTAATTACCCAAGTTTGAGGTGATCATTTTGAGGTAGAAAATGAACGAAGGAGATTTGCGTGAAAACCAAAAGATTGATAATAAAATGCCTTCTCGAGAATATACCTTACAATAAAGACAATTACAAGAGTCGTAAATCCTATTTCTCTATGGTATTCTATATTTAATTTGCATCAAAGTATTTATAAAATTATTTCTTTTAGTAAAGGTACATTCGAAAGTAATAGTAAATAACAATCAAAGGTACTAATACGCATCTATAAAAGTAAAGCAAGTTAAAATAATTTTTCGAAGAAATATTTATGAACACTTTTTTTTACCTTTGATCGTCATTAAGAAATGTTTTGAATCACTTAAATGAAGTAGATGGAGAGAGAGGGTTTGTAGTGTTTCTAATTTATTTAATAACAGTTCAGCAATAATTTGCAAATTATTTTAATGACTAGATAGCTTTAAGTTTAACAATATCCGTACTATAGCTAAATACCACTTGCTGATCCTATTCGAGCATCAATAAAAATTGCTACTACTATAACTGAAACTAAAACGGTGATTTTTATTATATGAGTTGATCTTCCTATCATTGCTTTGCATATCTCTTCTTCTGCGATTGAATAGACAATTTCTAGCGTTCTCGTCCTCTTCAATCGTCCTCTCATCTATCGTATATGCCAACTAGTTGATCGAAGAATTTTCGTGACCGATGAGTTTGAATAGCGGAAATTAATTCAACATGCAAAAAAAAAAAGAAATCATTGAGTTGCAATAATGAGCGATGTACTTTGAGATTTATTTCTCAGTGTGGGCTTCACCGAATACGCTTTGTTCATGGCGGAGGAGGCACAAGATGGGTAAATTCGAGTTAAATTGATTATTTTAATTGACTTCTATGTCTTACTTTTATGAATCACCTCCATTTATTGCAGAAATAAATGCAACTATGCAAATCGGATTAAAAGTAAACCTAACCAATCTGTTCTTAAGAATTTGAGATTGTAATTTTATTAGCTTCAAAGTTTTGCAAAATTTCTAGGAAGATTGCAAATAATTTGAATCATTAGATAGCTTTGAATTAAAAATTTTTGCTCTGCAGAAATGAAATTTCACTTGAAAAATTTTACATATTCTTCTATAATTCAAAATTTTTATGAAATATTTTTCAATTATTTTCGCGTATTCCGCTTTCTTTTGAGAGGAAATGGTAAGAAAAAATTACTAAAACATATATAGAAAAAGTGTATTTTTCTGAGGGAATTAACGTGAATAATATCACACAAAAGGCGAGAATCTTTTGAATGTGGAATTAGGAAGTCTGGTTTTTTTTTTCGATTTGTGCAGATAAACTCAACATTGAAATGAACGATTAGAAATGACAGCCGTATTTAATTAAGTCGAGAACAAGACGAATTTGTTGCTGAAGATGCTGAAGCAAAACGTCTCGCCGAACATGTAAAACAAACCGGCGTTATTGACGATTGGATTGTGCGTAAAGTGATTGGTGCAGGTGTGAATCATTTTTTTTCATTGATGAAGATATCCTGCATGACGATATTTTCGAATTGAGTTGTACCAGAATTTCAAGTCTGAAGGCATAATTTTAAAGATTTTCTTAGATTTTCATGATGGTTTTTACTTCTAGAATCCCGAAAATTTATATTCTAGGAAACTGAAATGCCTATTCTAGTATAACTCTAATAAAAGCATAAAATATGTGATTACTAATGAAATAATTCATTATATGCTCAACAATTTGTACTAATGAAGCAATGTTATTCAAAAAGCATAGAAAAAAATAAATGAATAGCATGGAGCAATTTTAAAACTATCAGCCATATGGATTTTATTAGTAATAAACTGTTTTTATGATTTAAATTACAAAACTATTAAATTTTTCTCAACAATACTATAGGATTTCCTCTTTCAAAAAGCATTTTTTCTGTTAGCAAAACAACTGATTATCAAATACAAAGTTACCTCTTCGATTCAAGCAATAAATCCAAAAATGGTTCCATTCACTTGAAACATTTCGGACGTTATGATGCGAAAATTAAGACAATACAATCAGTACTTACAAATAAAACTCTAAAAAAAAGATTAGTACAAGAAATCGAAACAAGTGTAGTAAACATTTTTTTTTCTCAGGTGCAAATGGGCTTGTTGCATTAGTTGATAATAAGAAAACGAATGAGAATGCAGTTATGAAAATCGCAATGAATCTTTCAACATCCGGTTCACTTTATTGGGAATCGGATGTATTAGAGCGTATTATGCAGGTATATCTTATTATTATCACTACTGATCTAGTAAATTGTTTGGGAAATGCTGAACTAAGGTCTCTGATGAAAATGAATTATTGTTTTTTATAGCGAACTTTCAAAGTGTAGAGATTAAGTTCACTTCAATAGTACTACCATTAAATTGACATTTTATTCATAGTTAAAATTTTTGAAAATTTCAGATCACTTATCCATCATTCCGGTATAAATTTGATATAAAAACTTTGAAAAAATCAAGAGATCTCAGAATAAATCACAAAGATCCTAAATTTTCTAGAAATAATCTTTTAACTTTAAAAAAAGAAATTATAGAATTGGAAATTTTTCATTTCGTAGTTCATAATATGAACTTTGGTACTGAAATAAATATTCAGTATATAAGTAAATATTCAGTACTTAAATAAATTTTAAGTACTTCAACAAATATTTAAAAACGTAGATCATAAGCAATTTCACTTTAGCAACAAATAGATCATCGCTCACATCGTCACACTAAAACACTATGCGCTTAGAATGTTATCAGTGTAAAAAATAGAGATCATCACTATGAACTTTCGAAAAAATTCTCTATCCGACTGTATTTTATTTTCCCATATATCGATTTCTTTCGAAGCTTTTCTCAATTGTTTCTTTGCTCATTATAACAATAACTTATATTTTTAATTATATTTATTGAAGTACTTCATTGATTCATCAATTCTTATATTAATGGATCGAGCTTGTTATAGTGGACCGAAGTTTGACCTCAGTCTATGTAGTCATCCTTGAAATCTAAGCAAATAAACTCATTAACTAAATCATGAGGCAAATATCCCAACACATGAATAGGAAATAAATAGTTCTTTCTGAAAGCAAAAAGATTGCCTCAAAAATATTCTCCTCAACTCTAATATCGACAAAAAAATTCCCTCTCAATTATGTCAATCGTTTTTATTCTTAGCCGAGTAACAACGAAGATCGTACACGACATCTTGTTCGACGCGTCGATTTTGGTCACACAGTAAATATGGATAAACAAGATGTATGAGTTTGTAATATTTTTTTCTTTATTTGCGACTATCACAGAAATAGATGTCTATAAATTTGAGAAAATTTCAATACGTAAGCGATGATTCGATGAAATCAAAACTTAGAAACTTAAACTACTCTTTTGACAACCAATCTAGCTATAGCAATGAACTGGTGTTAAACTGCTAATAGGTATCACCCGATAACCTTTGATAAAAATATTCGTTGCGCATTCGGGCGCATTAGTGAATTGCAAGAAAAACATTTAAGCTGAAATGCATTATCACCCGATAAATGATGTTTTTATAGGTTGGCTATATCGTAATGGAGAATTTACCTGGAAATCCGGTTGGTATACTTGGTGCACTATCTGGAAATGCGCTTATATCGAAAGTTGCCGAATTCGGTTTGCAATTGCTTAAGGTTTAGATTTAACCTCAACATTGACGATCACAGTAATCCTGGTCGGATTTCAGAAATCAACAGCATATTCGATGGCAATTTTCGATGGGTTTCTGAATGGCCACATGGCAAGCTGAAGTGAAAAATTTTGCGGGATGCCAAAATTTATGGTTTTCTTTACATAGTCAGTGTTCTGCGAGCTAAATAACAACAACTCACCATTTCAATGAAACTTTTGTCCATATAAGTTGAAAATTTTGAAAAAAATGGTCTAAATGTTTTCATTATAAATTCATTAAGGCTCTATATGATTTACATTATCTTGGCTTCGTACATCGTGACATCAAGCCAGAAAATGTTGGCCTTTATCACGATGAAATATTGGTGCTCTATGATCTTGGAATGTCAAGATTCTATACGAATAAAGAGGGAAAAGTACGCGAACCGAGATGTCATATCGGTATGCGTGGCACTGACGAATGGGCAAGTCTTCACGCTGAACTTGGAAGAGATCAGGTTTGCATTAATAAGAACGTTCATTTCGATACCCTATGCATATTTTACGGATCCATTCCTCATATTCAATTTTTTTTTTAAATTTCCCTTCAATTTTGCAAATAATTTCAATAATTCATTAATAAAATTCGCTAAACAATTATTTTCCTTATTTTTTATAAGTACCACTTAACCGGATTGTGTTGATATTTATAATTCTTATTAAATAAAATAGTTGAAATAATATAAAACTATAATATTACTTATGAACTATTCGTTAGTTAAATGATTGTCGAAGTAAGCTGTGTATTGTTCACTTAATAATGATAAATAGAATAAATCTATGCTTTTACTATTAGCTGTTGATGAATACATTGCCAAGCTCATGGAGTTTAGAATAGAGTAGATATTTAAGTTTAATAAGATCAAATTAAAGTTAAAATCATAGTCAGAGTACGTATTATTTAGAGTAGATATTTGATAAAGTAATAGTAGATAAAAGTAATAATAGAAGTGATAGATATTTAAAGATCAAAAATAAACTGAAAAAAGATAGAGCAATACGCTCATGTAGATACTTTAGGAGATATAAAATTCAAAAAATTCTATGCAGATAACGTAGTTTCATTCATATAGCGCAGTGCGGTGGTACATGGCAGGTCGAGCGATTTGTACTCTGTGCAATATTTCTGCTGCATTCTTCTTGATTCCTTCGTTGTTTTTTTTTTTTCAATTATAAGGCTGAATTTAGAATTTAAATTGATAACTTTATTATATATAAGGTTCAGAGATATTATAAGTGAAGATATTAAGCTGCGTATTGCTAAATTTTCGAAACTACGAAAACACATGTCGGAGAAATTTTCTTATTTCACTAATATTAAAAACGCTATTAAATTGACAATAATTGCAGGGTCGTGTTGATGATCTATGGGGATGGTTTTATGTATTGATTGAATGGGTGAATTGCGCTTCGAAATATCCACTATGTTGGGCACCATTTGAAAACGAGCCCGATTTGAGACGTTTCTGCAAATCGGGATTATTTCCGGCAAAACATGTCCTCAGAAATTGCCCACCTGAATTTTATAAAATTCAGGTGATTCTTAAAATATTCGCATTTTTAATCGTTTCATCTTCTTATCGATTTGATCGAGAATCTCTCACAATTATTTTTTATTTTCTAGCACTTAGCTGATCTCCTTGATGATACATTTTTGAAGAGATTCTTTCTATAGCAGTATAGGGTAATCAGATTTCGATAAATATTCTAGAAATGCATCAGCATTTATTTCTCATGGCTTCATGAAATTTTCTTTCAAATATCTCTGAATATTATCAAGGTGATCCAGTTTCAAAAATCTATATTGGAATTTCAAAAAATTGGAATTTTGAAAATTTCACCATAATCCACTTGGCATATTTTTTGCAACGATATTCTAGATATAGCTTTTAATATTTTGACTTAAAAGCTATCTGATTGTATAGTCAATATTATATACTGCTTATGATATGTTGGTTCATGAATATTGATTACTTTATAAGTGAAAAAATTAGTTACTACTAAAAAAAAATATTGTTTATTTAAGTGAACAAATCCAAAGAAGACATCACGAATGAAACCTCTTAATCTTTTCGCTCATGACAATAAATTAACTAAAAGCTCTATGATATTAAATTAATAAATCTCATAATACTTGAAATACAGGAAACTGGCGACAATTCTGAGGTAATTTCAGAATTCCATTGAATTTCTATATGTAAGATCAGCTTACTGTTTTACTTTCGGGAATATTTTCTAAACGATAAGTGTTATTCTATTGCAGCGTTATTTACGATGTCTTGGACGTGACGATTCACCAGATTATTTATATTTAGCTAAATTACTTCTTCAAGCAAAGAAAACCGCTGATGGTACACCAGAAGCAGCAGCAGCAGGAGCAATAGCAACATCATCACCATCTGTTGGTGAAGATGATGAGAAATGGTCACAACGAATGTCACTTCTTGAACGCCTATATGATTAAATAATTCAACAATATGAAAAAAAATTATTTTTATTATTAAATTATAATAATTTCTATTGTACAAAAAAAAAGAAAAAAAATTTCTAGCAGAATATTTCAACCATTATGATATTCTTTCAATTGGTAAACTCTAAAACTCTTTTGTGGGTGAATTTTTCACCATAATGAGATAGCAATGGGATATTTTATCGCTGCTGAATTTAATTTCCTCAATAATATTTTCTTAAATTAGTCGAGTAATTGTACTATTGCATTTGCATTTGTTATCAATACCTACAAGATGGTCATAATAGAGATCATTAGAAATTTGTGCTCGCTCATTGTTCCTGAATCAGGTTTTTTTTTGCTGTTGGGACAATAATTCCAACATATATATGACACATGGCAACTCATATATGTGAATAGAAGTTACTAGTTCAATAACTCTTCCGTTAATAAAAGGAGATTAATGATCGTAATTCGTTTGTCGATTTACATATGAAAGTTATCAAATTCTGAGGTGAATTACATAAAATGCGGAATAAATCTAAATTATAGACACCCCAATTTATAAGAAATTGAGAGAGTTCCCCAGTATTCCTCTACATATATTTCTATTGTTGTTCGGCAAACGAAAATTACCCGTCCCCTTTCTCATGCCCTCCTTTAGAAGAATTCTCAACATTTTAGATTTTCAAAGAAATATTTTTGTTGATTTCAATTTTTTTGTCATTATTCGCCTCTTTAATATTCAAATATTTCTTTTATCGTTTTAAATTCATTAATTAAATGCCGTTCTAAAAATTCAAAAAAGTCGACTTTCAATTGCAGCGAAAAGCATGAGCAGCCGTTCACAATAGGTAACGCAGCCGTAGATGATGTATAGAGCAAAGAACAAGAACTTACATCTTGCAAAAGAGGTTGCCAACAAAAATAATAGAATCCAATAGATCAGATACAATTTTTAAAATGAATATTTTCAATAAACGTATAAAATTAACGAATCGAGAGTAAGTTAGATGTTTCATGATAGTCAAATATGCATTTTTGTTGCATATTCATCTAATACTGACCAAAAACTGTATAAATAGTATGGGAACTATAGCTACGCAGAAATGCATATTTCTTAAACGCTTTCATTCTTTAATTCTGCTGCATTTCCGGTGAAATCCTTCTCTGCTCCCCTTCTTTCCAAGTACTGCACATAACTTTTGGCCGAAAGCTATGAATCGCACGATCAAGAAAAAACAGTGAATCAAAAGCTTTGATGAAAATTAGAAATGGAAAAAATTGATAAAAATTGGTCTCAAATTCGTGGCAGCTATTTATTCGTGGAGATTAATGCTCTGGACAAGTAAAAGGAGAGTGGCACGCAACACATATGTATTATTTGAAAAAAAAAACCAAAGAAAATGAATACCATTAAAAATACATTAGAAATTATGAAAGTAATGCAAAAATGTTGCAAAAATTTTGCATAAATGCATAGCAACAATATTAAATTTATTTAAGAAATATTTTAGATCGGATTTGCCGATGTATCTTCATTACCGAGCCAATGAAGTGCTTCAGCATTCACAACACCATCCGGTTCCACATTCGCAACACCACCTTCAGTGTTATTACTCTCTGTATCTTCCTCTTCATTACCATTTCCTTAAAGAAGTCTCATATTTAATCAGCGAAACACGTCGCAACAGATAAGAAAAGTAATCAGAATATGGAAGAAAAGTTTAGTTAAACAATAGAAACAATGATGAAAAAATGATTCGAAAGCTTTTTCCAGGAGAGAGGATTAGGGGGAAGCGGGAGGGGAAAGGCGAAGGGCGGACGAGTGGAAGAGAGGAGAAGGACGAAGGAATCGGTCTTTAAATAGACGAATGGAATTCACTAATGCCCATCGAATAAACTCTAGAATATTTATAATTCAAACATTCATTCGCAATTTTAATCGAAATAATTCTTTTGTTACAGATTCATAAAGTTAACGTTGAATTATTTTTAAGAAAGTAAAAAAAAATAGAATAAAATTTAGTAAAATAAAATTGCTAGAATGAAATAAAAAATTTATTGAATTTCCACAAAAATATTTAATAAATTTTATAAATTTAAGGATTACCTCTTTGCTTTGGTGGAAAACATTTATCGGTCATTTCACGAATTTTATCGCCATATTGACCACGATAGTCGACTATATTACTCTCATCACCTCCATGTACTGCTTTCACATGTTTTAGGACATCCGATTTTGTTACGGTAGTCCATGTCTTACTGCACGGACGACAATAGAAAAGTGGTAAGCGCAAATGTCTGCAAATTGAATTATAAATTGCAAAATTGCATATTGAATAAATTGAATAACTGAATAATTAAATTGGATGAAATATTGCAGATAAATCAAATATTGCAAATGACTGAAAATTATAGACATTATTAAATAATAATTAATAACTTTTTTTGCAAACTGCTCCAACAACAACAAAATAATAACAAAAAAAAAATATAACGATAACATTTTTTGATAGTTCAAATATTATGGTCTGTTGCATAAAATCCCTTACTTGTTTCGTGAGCATGCGAGAAATTAGTTTTTGTATGTTTAATAAACGAATCGGTTATCCCCTTTCCCCTACCCCGTCGCCCATGCAGAAAAGCCTGCGACTAAAAAAGTAGCCATCTGAGCACCCAATAACCTCTTCATTTGATGGCCATCTTGAAGAAACAAACGAAAATTTTGCAAAAAAAATCCCCAATTTTTTCAAATTCTATGACCACATCAACGATTTCAATAGTTTCCGTCTTTCAAAATTTTCAGTTCTCTCTCTTTTTCGCAGCATCAGATTGTCCAAATGCCCGCTGGCGATGACGAATTTTTCGCACATATTTAAAGAAAAAATAAACAATATTTTTTTGAAACAATAGAACTTTTTCCCATTTCAGCAACTCGTTGAAATAAGCAAACAAAAGTTGACTATCATAAGGAATTATTCGTAAATATAAGTCAGTCGTTGGTGTCCTAAAGTGATTACATGATAACATGAAAGCTTCTAATCTTTTAAATATACTTCACCATGAATATTCCTCAACCGATGTTGAAATTTAAAAAAACGTTGCCTCAGAAGTGAAATAGGTATATTAAAAAAATTCTGTGCTATGCTAAATCAAGCGTTAACCTTGGTTTTGGTTGCATCGTTAATCTCACAAAGATAAATCTACCTGTTCACTTGCCTTCTTAGGATATAGTAAAGTATAGAAGTAATTACAACGAACTTTGAATTAGCATGATAGACGAGTGATGATCGTTGTCCAGTAACCTGTAAGCCACATTCCGTACAGGTACGTGGTGGTCGACGCCTTTTCGATGGAACACCTTGTGATGAACCTTCGGCGGAAAAAAAATTCTGTGATATATCGGCGACCGCATCAAGTCCCTTTAGACCGATATCGAATAATGAATTGCTTTCGCTTGGAAACATCTCACCAAATCCAGCTGTAATTCCCTCTTGCTCATATTAAAAACATTTTAAAACGTTTTAAAAATTGATTGACGATGGTGTAATTAATTTGAATATGCATAAAGATTATTTTTAAAAAACAACCATTTTAATATTTCTACAAAATAATTTCAAAATATTTAATAAACAAATCGATATAATTATGTAAACAAAATAATCAATTTTTAGCAAAAATATCATTTCATAAAAATGAAAATTTTTCTACTACTTTCATGAAAGTAAATTTAAAAAAAAAACGAAATCATGAGAGAACAAATGTGAGCCAGAATTTTATTATAACCGGATCTCTCAAATATTTCTAATTAATATTGTACACATGATTTTCTAGTAAAAAATGTGACGAATCATAAGTTTTTGAAAAAATTTGAGCAATTGCATAGATTATTTGTTCGATCAACTTGTGTTCCTCTTATCGTCTGAGGGATTTTTGCCCTCAAGAAATCTATCAATACAATGACTCATTCAATGAGTCTTTCTTCCAAATTTTGAATTTTTTTTTTAAATTCTTTAATAAATTCGATAAAAATTATAAAGTTATACACTACAAAAATGGCATAAATAAAATCATCATAAAAATCTTATTGTATATTTTCATATATTTCAAGGTCGCCACTGCATAAATTTCAAATGAGATAAATATATGCATAAATTAGTAATTACCATAGTTTGTATAATTACTGCTTAATGTGATTTCACCGGATGCGGCAACCACTACATGTTGTCCTCCAAGATCTTTGTCTGTACAATTTCTATCCGTTCCACAATCGACCTAAAATATTCATATAACGAAATAATTTAATGCAATATTCAATTGAGATTCTCTTAATAATTGCTAAAATTTAAAACGTTTCATCAGACATTTTAATTCTTTTACTTAATTATGGCTTGTGACTAGTTTCTAAAGAGTTGTTCGTCTTTTGAAGCCACAAATTTATGAACTATTCTAGTTAACGATCGAAGAACTTGCATTCCTTCTTCATCTTCAATGGTTAGTAATTAACTTTCAATAAATTCAGTCACCTATTCATTACAACAACCATTTAAAAAAAAAAAGAACCATCTGGCTTAGTTAGAAAGTGGAAGATTAAATATCTAATAGAAAAAATATTACGGGAAAATCTGTTCTATTTTATTTTATTTACTATTATGCAAGATAAACTGCTTAATTCATATTTTTTATGAAAAAAAGGTAAAAATGAATTTAAAAAATTATTAATTAATCAACTGTAGGTCTTTTTTTGCTCTAATAAAATTCATTTAGCTATATCAACGAAAATTTTTTAAATCATTTTAACTTACCTTCACAACTTCCGCTTTAATATTTTTGTCGATTTCACAAGTTCGAGGTTCATCTTCTGATTCGGGTGAACTGCATGGCGATAACGCTAATGATGTAGTGCTTTGCACTACTTCTACAGCTGATGCACTTTAAAACAATTTAAATTATTCAAATAATCCGATTTTATAAGCCAACATAGAAGAAAATTTCATACGATTACTCTTGCACTTTAATTAAGATTTAAGCCATTACAAATATGCAAGAAATGTAATTGAACTTTAACCTTTATTTGTTATATGAATACGTCATAGGCGGAATCAACATGAATACAATGAAAATCCCCTACCTCTACTCTTTTTTTAGTAAAATATTTTATTTAATCGACCATTGTTTTGATTTGCGAAAATTGGTGAAAAATTTAAAAAAAAAATGAAAATTCATATCTGAAAAGGAAAAAAAAGAAAAAAAAGAAGAATTGCTGAAAAACTACCGTTTTCTTTTCGATGGTCTTACTTGTAGAACATTTTCAGAAATATTAAGCGATCTCTGGAGAAGATCTTTGACCATTTGCCTCTTACGACCCGTTTCTGGAGTTACTTTATATTTTACCTGAAAATTTTTATAGAATTCATAATTTTGCATAAATAATTAAACATTAAAAAATTGAAATCCTTAGCTAAAAATTTACAACTTTTTTGCTAAGTAATGTTGCATTTATCTATTCTTTTCTGTGAGCATTCAAATCAGTTTTTGAAAGAGATTGAATAGTGCTGTAAGATGAAAAATTCTTTTAGCAAGTATTAGCAAGTACTTTTAGCATAATTACTTTGAAAACTTACATACTTATGCTAGCTGGAAATAGGAATTACCCTGAACAACTTAAACGAAACTTTTGCTGGTTGAAAGTAAAAATTATCTTTAACAACTTACATAAATTGCCTCTAACAACTTATATAAAATCTATATTGGCTGAAAGTATGAATTACGTTAAACAACTTACATAAAACTCTTTGAGGCCATGATCATTCGTATAGTGACTATGTAGAGCGAATTCGGTTGGAAATCTCGAAAATCGACATTTCTCACATTCGTATGGTACATAATTGACATGATCGGATGCAATATGTATTTCAAGTTCATCGGTATTTGCATATGTTGCTGCATCAGGACCACATCCAACACAGTGCAACATTGTTCCTTAAGAACTGCATCAATCGACATTATTGTTTTACATGTTCCATTTGTATTAATACCTGTTCTAAAGCGAAACATATGATAGTGTGACCATCTATGTTTAAGAAGATGAACACTACAAACAGTGATGCTGCCAACGCAATGAAAATTAATTTCTTTTTTTTTTTGTTCGCCGCTCGAAGAGCGGAGTCGAACATTGCTGACGTAGTCGACGAATAAAAGAGCACGTATTTAAGAACCCCCGTACCTCCTGTCCTCCGCCACTCTTCTGCTGGGAACTTGATTCCGTCCCCGTCTCTCTCCTCTCTCCCCCTCCCCACCCCCTCCTCTTCATCGACAAATTGTCTTAAAACAAAGCATGATTTTGGCGTTGAAACGATCAGAATTCCGTATGGATTGCAACGGCTTATAAGCCCAGTGAATTCTTAATGAAGACAAAACTTCGATCGTCTTTATTTATGAATCCAATAAAAATCAAATCATTCAGCAACACCATTTATAAATTACGATTGAGGCGAAAATTTTAAAAAATATATATTTAAAAGAAATTAAATGGAGAAATGACATAATTAGCTTGTTACGTTTGCAATGCAACTGAATGAATCAAAAAAATAAATAAATAAATGAATAAAAATCTATATCCCCAAGCCTAAAAATATTTCCGTAAGAATAATATATCAATCTCATAGGCTAGATCAATAAATTAAAACAAAAAAAGAAATCAAAAATACGAACAAATGAAGTTAGACAAAAGGATTAAATTATCTCTTATGTGACAAATTTATTGATCTCATCGATAGAATCAAAAAAAATTTCTGAAGAAGATCGAAAATATTATCGGCATTCATTTCGTACTCTAATATTCCTTAATAGTAAAATGTAGCAAAAAATTGAATAGTTTCTATATAGTAAATGATTAAATTATAATGATAAAAAATCGAAATTTTATATTTTTGAAAAATGTGAAAAAAATATCACATAGAAAAATTTGACGAGAAAATTTGGAGCCGACATGAATAGCATATTTTTTCAGATTCTCTCCGACCTATTTCCCATTGAATCTCCTGCATACTAGTACCACGAATCTGACAGCTAGATGCTAACTTTTCAATTGATACTCACTGCTGTACACGTAGATACACTCGAAATTGTTTGGATTTGAAACAGTGAAATAGGCACTAAATTAAGCAGATAGCCGAATAAACAACCAAGCATAATCTTCGTGTTTTTTTACAAAAATATGTAGGAAATAAACGGAAGAAATAAGAGTAAAACTTGACACTTCCAGTTATAAAATGAACAAAAATTCAAATAGGGTTCAATGATCGAATTGTGAATTCCCTATAGCATTTTAGTGTTATAAACTATTACTACCTTAGCAGATAGATAGATCATTTTTTAAAATATTTTTCTTTTTATTCACTCACCTATTGTATGCGATTGAACATCCATTCAATCATTTAAATAATAATATTAAAAAAATGATGAAAATAAATTCCAATACAAAAGAAATGAAAAATAATGCAAAAGAAAAATAGTGAAAACCAAGAAAATCAAATAAACAACATTAATTATATTCGCTGAAAAAAAATCGTGAGAAAAATTGGACGATAAACGCGAAAAAAACGCTTGAAATTTTTTTGAAACATTATTGAGAATTATCAATAGCCTGTAAATTTCATAAATGCAACCTTACTGAAGGAAAAGAAAGGAAGTATTGCTTGAAAAAAATTCACATAGAAATGCAACAAAGTCCATTGTAATTTTTCTTCATATATATATATATATATATATATATATATATATATATATATATATTGAAGAAAATATATATATATATATATATATATATATATATATATATATAAACAATAAAGGAAATGGGAAGAATTCATATTTGAGAGAGCATTATAGATAAAAATACTGTCATAATAATTATTTTTTTATTATTTTAATTCTATTATTGTAACTCAAAATATACAGATTTAATCAAAGTGATGTTTGCATTGATATGATAAGAAATATCATAAATAAATAAGCAATATATTTTAGTGCAAATAATAATAGAAATATGACATTAAAAACATAAAAAATAGAAGTATTGATTTCAATTATATTCCTTTATTCCTTTATCAAAATTATCAAAAAATTCATTAAAAAATAATATTAATCAAAGGATGGATAGGTTAGTTGTTGAGGGTTTGTGCAAGTGAGCGTAGGGATACGGGGAGTTTGTCGTTCATTCAACGATGAAGAAGAGCGAAAGAGGGGCCGGCCAATACGCAACCGCTGAAGGAAGAAAGGCAGAAAAAGGAGGCAAATCGATAGAAAGGAAATGCCCACAAAGAAGGAATGAGTAGAAACGAGAGAGAGGATGAGAAACGAGAGTAATAGTGTGCAATGTGTAGTGATGGTATTGCGAGATGAATCCTCTCTAAGCGACGCTTTGCCCTATCTCACAAACTCAAACATCATCTCCCTTGAAAATTTTTTTTTTGGAACGAAAATTTTTCAATTTCTTTCTCAACATTATACTAACATTCTTTTCATTTCAACTCTTCATATAAATGACCATTAATGATTAAAAATTTACAATAGTTTATTAGTATTTCTTCTAAATGATTTTAATTTTATTGATTTTATTTGAAAAAAATAGATCTATTTTAAGCAAATTTTTTTTGCAAATATTTAAAGTAATTTAATTTGAGGAAAAGCTTTATAAATGAATCAAATTATCTTAATAATAAAAAAAAATCTATTCGAAAATTTAGATAAATGATTGCAGTTAATGTGTGAATGATTACTTCCATAGAGACTATAAAATTTATAGACTTGTTGAGATTTAACAACTCTCCGAAATTTCCTAAAAAAATACCCACCTGATGAACTATTCCAGTAAACTTATCGCAAATCCAATAGAAAAGCTTAACTAAGTAAGTTACAATAAGGAGCCTTAAGCATGAAATACTCAAACTCATACAAATAAGCAAATATTCTTTCTGAAGTATGAAAAACATGCAGTTTTCAACATTCTATATATATATATATATATATATATATATATATATATATATATATATATATATATATATATATATATATATATATATATATATATATATATATATATATATATATATATATATATATATATATATATATATATATATATATATATATATATATATATATATATATATATATATATATATATATATATATATATATCGCAGGAACTCTTTTGAAGCAGCTGCCTCATGAATACAACTTCAGCCAGCAGCATTGAGCAAATAAGAAAACAAAGGCATCACCAAACACGTTCAACCATTCAAATCCTGTTTACCAAAGAGGTAAGTAAATAAGTTCGATCATCAATAAATATTCTTCGAAGTATTCATAACACTATGAATAAAAAGTATAAAGAGCAACACATCAGAGTAAGAATATACTAAGTGTGGATGCATATCATGGATACATGCGTATATAACTCTATAGATTCAAAAAAAAAAACAACGATGAAGTAATGATAAACATTTTTCTTGCAGCATGAAATTTCCTAAATAACTGATCTATAAAGCGTAAATTCGACTAGAAATAACAAATATTCGCAATGATTTTTTGAAAATTTTATGTTGAATTTTTATTGAACGCTATAAAATTTTTCTCTCATTATGAAAAATAATAGGAGCGATTATCACGGATATTTGCGATATTTGAAAATAATGAGAGCATTACTCACTCCACGGTCCATACACGTCAAGTCATTTTAGCTATTACTTCCCATAATCAGCAAATGATAAAGCCCTCCAAGATCCATATTATTGCAAAGGTCAACAAAAGTTATTAAGCTTCAAAAATTATGGATTTTATGGTCTATGATGGAATATTCAACCATGATGCGTAGAAATATAAGGAAAAAAAAAGAGAGGAAAATCCCGCAAGTAGAGAAATATTAGACGACAAATAAGCGAAAAATTTTACTCTTAAAGATATTAGTATGAGTGTATAAAAAATGATCAACAGCAAAATTTCATAAAAAGCAAAGCATTCATAATAGAAAAAAACCGAAAAATTTCCTTGTGTCTCGAATTTTTTATTTCTCCTCTGATTACAAAGATTAAATCACACAGATAACACCACGTAGAACTGAGCATATATCTGTAGTCATCAAAAAACAGTTGGCCGGATAAAATTTTCTTACCATCTATGTATAGGCCGCATCCCATCCACAGCCCAAGCGGATTATTGTGTTGATCCCTTAGAGATGATGGAAGGAGGGGGGTGGGAAAGAAGGGGACAGGAAAGGGATGGGCTAAATTTAGGGGAGATAGTGGAATGCAACATCCGTCAAGTCATTCAAGATCTCATAACTCGAAGGCTAAATAGCACAAAAAAGACTCTGTTCTTAACGCCAAGTAAAGCAAATCATTTATATTTGCAACCGTTTCGCAACTTTGCATTCATGAAGCGAATTATGACAATATTTATAATCAACTGCGTATATCTTGAAAATTACTAAAATTATTAGAAATATATAATACTCAAATTACGAAATTACTTAAATTAAAAGCAATGCTAAAAATAAATAATAAGTAAATTAGATTATTAAAATAGAGGTGCACAATCTTATATGCTTATTATTTGATAATAGCACAGGAAGTTAGCTAATCAGATCAAGGGAATGTTAAAAAAGGAAACTTTATAGCCTCTTTAATACAATTTTCAGCTTGTTGAATTTAAATTAATCTCTCTAGTTAGTAAAAACTTTTTTCCTCAAATACACTCACTTCCTTTGTCGATCGCTTAGATTGGCGATAACCTGAATTAGAGGCACCATCGAATTCTAATAAAATCGATGAACGAATTGATGCAGAAGTTCGCATTTATTAATGATTGATCCTAAGACACATATACAGTGCACGTATAACACACAAATACACACATACACCATACAAATACACATACAAATGCACATATACATACATATGGATGCACATAAATACATGCATATACACATATACATACGCATACACACACATAAACACATATACCTATACATTGCGCCCACGGACCGTCTCACGTAGTGTACGCGAATAAGTGCATACATATATTCGGTTGTATGAGCAATAAAAGAATGATCATATAGATTAAATTTATTAGACATCAAATACTTGTTGGTTGACACCGTATAATAGAGCACAGACATTAGCTAAACGCGGAATAAATGAATATACACAATGATATCCACTATATAGATAATGGTGATCCCTCTATGCGATATATGATGCGATATAATGGAAATGCCAGAATAAGAAGCAGCACCACTTAACAAGCCGACAATTATATCTATGTAAAAAGTGACTTGCAAATAATCTTGTATACACAATGATATCTACGAAGCGAATTATGACAATATTTATAATACCACTTAACCAATAATTTTACCACTAATTTATAGTACCACTAATTTTTTTTTTTTGAAATTTCCAACAATAAACTAAATAATAGCTAAAAAGTGGCAAGTTCTTTCTGATGATAGACTGAAATAATTCACGAAATCTTTTTCTTTGACATCAAAAATTTTTGTTAGTTTTTGATGCTTAACGTCAGATTCAGTGTGGCGAAGAAACTAAAGAATCGAAATTTATCAATCGTCGTACAATAGGACCTTTATGAATAGCCATTAACAACCTTTTCGAAGTTCACATTCACCTATAGGAAGACACACCTGCATTAATACCAACCATTTAGTCTGAATTCATACTCAACTATGACAAACGATAAGACGCACAGGATGTCACTTCTATACTTATGCTGAAATATAGGTACAAATACACCGGTGAAGAGCATTTGAACGAGCATTTGCCCACTTCGAATGGAATATTCTGATCATCTATAAGCTTGCTTAGCTCGAAATAACAAATATAATAGCTCTGAGCCGTTTTGAATAATAATAAATATGGACGTCTATTCGAACAGGTGATTTTTTGGGAAAATTTTTCTTGTATACGAATCTGGGTGAAAAAAATTAAACAAAGTTCCTCAATGTAGTATGAGTGTACAATTGCTTATGGTAATAAATAATTTTATTGATTTCCTATGAATCATTCATTAGTCGACAGAAATTTTTTTTTCCGATATGTCTTATATGTTCCTTTTTTTGTATATATTATATGCAAGTATATTTTCCAAGGTTTTTTTTCGAGTTCAGTGCTTTTTGCATTTGATGTATTTATTCTTGATTTGCGTCAATTTCTTCTCTTTAATTCACATTTGCATATTTATATTTCTTGAGAAACTTTTGAATGGATTTTTTTAAAATTCATCGTAGTAGTGGTTTTATTCGTATGTCAATCGATTTGTTCTGCTCTTTAGCCTTGTCATGTGACTTTGAATATGAGCCAGAAGATTAGCACTTCGATCGGAAATGTTTAAATGCTAGCAAGTTCGTGAATAGGAGACGAGCAGGTGCATCGAAAATCATACAATTTCAGCGATCTTATGTGCTTGAGCTGTCAATAAAGAGGGGATTAAGCTGTCAATAAGGAGATATGAGCGATGAGGTATGTGTATGCATATGCGTGTATGCGTGTGTGTATGCGTGAATAATCCAACGATGATGACGAACATCCCTTCTAACATATTCATCGAAAATGATTGTAGTTGTATAAATGCTTGCTTGCCCATCATGATAAGCTCTCAGCATTTCAAATCTCATTGCTTCACTTTTCCTTAACATTCATAATCTCTGAATTCTTGTAGCTTCAGCTTCTTCATTTTAAAATATTGCGTAAATAATTTGAATATGAAATGCGATTTCGATGGAAATACGACATTCAAAAGTACAGATTACGGGTAGCCTTCGTATATTATCTTCAACAATATATGCTTCGCATTACTTTGCAATGCTGCTATAATATACCAGTCCACCCTCTTCTTCCCTCTCCCTCACCTCCCCTCCCTCCACTTCCATGCCCCCTTCCCATATATGCCGATTAGACGACTAAGTTTCTATCAATAAATTCCTCTGCAAACCATAATATCATTCACTTAGCGCTTTATATCGAGGAATTTTTCACTTCATTTGGTAGATTTTATTATTGAAACGCTCTTAATCAATGCAGCCTTCTTATGATATGCTTAAGCGTAATATTCTTTTATATCTTATGTTCTTCCATCGAAAAGCTAATATCGTTTACATTTGAGTCTTCTAACAACTGAAAGAATAAAAAAAAAATCTTCACGATTTATACGCTCATACATTCTATGATGACTTTCAAATTATTTTTGATTTAATGTTGCTCGTAATGTTTGCTTTGTTCGTCGAATTTTATAGTTGAAAAAAAAAAGAAATTTGTTGAATAGAAGACGGAAAATAATTAACATTTACGCATATTTATATCTAGCGATCATAAATGATTTATTTATCGTTGTTTACAATATTACAGCAATAAACGATGATTATTACAATGAAAACTTATATCAATAAGTCAATATATATGAAAAAAAAAAGTTCTCCTTTTACGTAAATCGAAGCGTGCATCGTTCGCTTAGCGATCTAACACTCTACCGACTCAACTATCGCTGAGAATAGATGTGCTGACTATTGTTGCAATTCATATTCTTATTACTATTGTTGTTATTGGGAAATTCCCCGAATTTATATTGAACTCATATAAATGACATATAACGATTGATTATCACCATTCTTATCAACGTTGTAGTAAATTTCTTAACGATTAGCGAAGTTTTCTGGCTGAAAATTGGCTTTTGCGTTTATTGATTCTTCTCACTATTTTTCGTATTATTGATGAACATATATAGTATACTGGAATATTAGTGCTATGCCATTCGTAATTCCTTTCGAAATGATATATTACTTTATTATTCATATACAAATATTGTTTTTTGTTTATATAATTTTTTTTTTTTGCTTTCCATACATTTTCTTCGACTAAACAACAATTTCAAGTATTTTTGAATTATCCTTTCTGAGGCAATTGTAGCCTGAGGATTCATAACTAGAGGTAATTATTCTATAAAGAATTTTATATCATCTTTTTTTTTTTATTACAAACGTTTGAATTCTCTTTTTTCTGATAATAAATATTTTAAAATTCGTATAGAATTGAATCAAACTTTCTTTAAATGCTCAATTTTCGATTGACGTCATTTAGCCAGCAAAAATCGAAAAGAAGATTATCGATGCCATCGTATGGATTCGCTGTCTCCACAACAAATTGAAGGCGCACAAAACACTGAAGCTATCTTCAAATATGAATCTGAAATCAAGCAGGTAAGACTCTCTTATTCAATTATTGATCTTAAACGCAGATGTTTTAGCGAAAAAGGAGATCAATTTGCTAGCTGGAAATATCCACGTATCAAGATCAAAGATCACTCGTTACTTCGTGTCAACTTAGAACGATAACTAATTGCCTTCAAGGATTAAATAATTTCCAGTGTCGCTTCAACTTCACCAGCCACCTAGAATTGGAATTTTGGTTCCAGAGTAAATCAAAGATTTATATGCGGAAATTTTTTTTAACTTAAAATGAGCTTTTTTACTTTCAATCTAAAATTGTCGACAAATGAGCCACTAAAAAGAATAGTATAGTTTTGCAAATTTTTGAGTAAATCTTATATCTTAAACAATTAGGCGAGACTCGTTTTGTATAGCATTCAGAATGAATTAGTGAAAATTTCAACTAAGATTCTGAAAAGAAACGAATGCTCTATGCGCTAAACTCCGTTTAAAGTCAGTTATCAATCTAATTCATTAGACATTTGAAAAAAAAAATTACTGGTAAACGAAAGAAAAAATGAAAATCCCTCTTACGGGTGCATATTCATTCCTCTTATAATATACTACCAAATTTTCGATAAGTATCAATTCATGAACGCTTTAAGAAATCTTTTGTCGATCGTCAGGAATTTTTTAAGCCCAAAAATAATAGTAAGCCTAAGGACTATTCTCAAGATGAAAGAAGATAGATGGACGTTCTGAAGTTGAGTTCCTTCTTCTTGAAGGTGAAACTTCACATAGTTGGAACTAAAAAAAATTTCCTGTGCTCTGAGGTCTTGCCTTGTGATGGAATTACCTATCACCTCATCTATATCAGTGCTTCCAGTTTTTAACTTCGAGAGTATTGTTAGCTCTTCATTGAATTGCATACCACTTGATGCATCTGGCTAAATTTGGTTTATTTCATATTTATTTGCATTTAGATGTCAGAGAGTTGCTCATCACTAGCAAGTCCTTCATCACAAATGATCTGCATTCGACGATCCTCACAGAATCTACCTTCAACGATCACCACAACACGGCGACCAGTCGATACAGTTGCAGTAACACCGGAAACACGTAGCTTATGGACAAAATTCAATCCGCATCGACAATTTCATTTACTCAAAACTACTTTCGTACTATTATGTCTCTTTGATACGATCCATTGGGCTTATATGTTAAGGTTTGGCTTATATTTGGAATCGTTGATACAAGTTTATTTGAAATATGAAACGTTGAACGGCTTAGCCAAGAACTAGCATCGATATGTTTCGTTGATTGACCAAATTCGCAGATATCTAGAATATTTGAACGAGAAAAAAATACTGTGTAAAAGTGGGTGAATAAAAAAAACTATTTGGTGGAAGAAAATTGGAAAAGAGGGATGATTGTACGTAAAAAATTAGGATTTGAAAAAAAAAATTCAAGAAAAAAGTTTATTGATATAAACAGGATAACTATTAGTTCTAATTTCTTATACGATAAAAATTTTTTCTGAAGTTCGAATAGTTTTATAACGACAAAATTGAGAGTGAGAAATGATCACCTACCATGATTATATACCGAGTAAAATCAGAAATTCTTTGATTGTTACTACTGAAATATTGAGGTGTAATTTTTTAAATAAATTAAATTAATTATTTTTCGTTATTTATTGCCAAAAAAAAAAATAAATAAATGGAACTATAATAGGGATGATGATGAGATATCGCCAAATGTATGGAAATTCTATCTTCGAATAAGCGAATACGATCAATATTATTTAATATTACGTATGTTTGCCGATATATTTGTATGTATTCTTGGTTTGGGAGCAAGTATGTGGACAAGAAAAATCACATTCTCGATTCCTTGTTTATTGGTACAATCGATGCTTATTTGTGTTCGGTAAGTAAAATAGCTTATATTTATTCGAATTGAGCCTTTAAAATTTATTTTTTAAATGGAATTGGCTTATATAGCACATTTGAGGTTGCGTATGTTGTGGAGGATTTTTTAATGAGACAATACTATATATATATATATATATATATATATATATATATATATATATATATATATATATATATATATATTTATATTTATATTTATATTTATACTCTTCAAAAAATTAGTTGATTTGAAGGTTGAATTTTTCAGTCCAGAATTTCTCATAATTTTCGAAATTTTTGAAGTTCTCGAAATTTTAAAGCTTCCTAAATTCAATCGCTCATATTACCTTATGGAATTCTTGTTATCGTACAAAATCTCGAGTATGTCCTCTTATTTCTGGTCCTTTCATGACTATAGTATGTCTTTATCCATAGCACTTATAAATTTCCCAATAAGTAACGAATAAAGATCAACGACCAATGGTCAAGGATTAAAGATTAAAGGTTAAAGGTTAACAAGTGGACAGCGAATGACCAATAAAGGATGAAGACAATATCATCAATCACATACTGCGGTGAATAAATTACCAATGATAAGCTTTCAGGGGTTTAACATGGATATTTCGAGGTTCATTGCCTCATGATCATCGACTCGAAGATATGCTATTCATTGCATTTGAATTTATACTTCCTTTTATATGGTTAGAATTTCGTTTTCTTTTAGTTAATAAAAACAGTTGCTAGCAGCTATAAAAGTTGCCCATTTTCTATTGTTTACTGAGAAGGGGAAGAGGGTACAGTGTTTTTCGCACATCTCTCAAAATGAAAAGGCGAAAGGGGGTGGAAGGGCGGGGGAAGGTTGAGGGATTAGGAAATTTAGTGAGGAGATGAAAGGGAGTGAAAGTGTGAGGTCATCTCCCTTATCTCGTCTAGTCATTCAGGTATCCTTAACGATCTGCACCCTCTGTCTAGCTTCATTCACGCAAATTGCGAGACGACATGGGTATAAGAAGCGAACAGTTTATCATACTTATACAAACACGGAGGCACAATAGGAGAGCTTAAATCGCCGGCACGATCCCACAGTCCAACTGCACGCTGCCGCCGATCACCTCGCATACCCGAACAGTCGCACGTATGGCCATTCAGCCTTAAGACCACTCTAGAAGCTGGAACGAGTATATGAGCATATCATTCCCTTTCATACCCTCAGATTCCGCCTCAATTTGGTTTAATCTGCCTCTATGCTCTCGACGTTCTTTGACTTGCCTTGTACGGCCACCATTCGCGCCTGATCTATAGCCGATCGGTTTTCCTTATAAAGATAAAGCAAAGGAATGAAAGAGCGGAATACAATGCGACTGCAGGAAGTGTTAACGACAATAGAAATAGACACATATATCTGCATTTAGCAGTGGTTTGTAGTTCATTTTCTTGTAACCATCGTTCCTTTCAAAACATTCTGTGTACTGAACTGGTGACTATTTAATCTATGCGTTGACCAGCCTGTTGATATTTCAGGATGTTGGTCAATTTATTCATACTCTAGGGTTTTCTGGTCAGTTTGTTGATATTTCAGGGTGTTGGTCAGTTAATTCATATTTCAGACTATTGATCAGTTCGTTGAAATTTCAAAGTGTTAGTCAATTCGTTGATATTTCAGGGTGTTGTTATCGGTGGGTGTTATGAGGACTATTCATTCCATATCGAAGTATGACCGTCTCCACGGCGGTATACTACAACCTCCCATTATCGTGCTCACTGTTAAAAATGACAACGATGAATCGGTACAAATCGAAATCAATCCATAATGTTTAGAGCGTCTATTTATTCATCATTTCTACCGTTATTACCACATACAACCAATACATATCTCTGTGATCACGGTTGGGTGATGTTCTGTTACTGATAAAAATAATTGTAAAGCTAATCGATATTATAAAATCAACGATTGCTTTATGATACTTTCTTTAAATATTTTCAAAAAACATAATTTTTGATCACTTTATGAATGTATCATTTTATAAAGTAATCAAAACAATAAAGCACAATTATTCACATAATAAAGGATTTATTTCAAGAAATCTATACAACACAATTATACGGCAAAATTTTAGCACTGAATATAACGTATATCCAAACGATTCGTTTCGTCATTTCTACCACATAAATACGCTAAAAATATTGTTCATATACTCTTAAGAATTCAATTGTTCATATATTCTTGAGAGTTCCATATGTTTTTGGGATATCAGTACCAACTTATCACTTATAAGGACCTCTTATAGATCCATTTACTTACCCAGTTTAGAACTCAGGTATGTCACTTTAGATATCATTTCAAATTTATTCTTCTAAAAATGCAGTAGTATTGGTCAAAACTTTAGCCCATTTTAAGAACAAAAATGTAAAAGAAACTGAAAGAAATATCCATTATTTATTGACGGCCAAAAACAATTACGCTTAAATTTACCTTTCAGAATGACATTAGCCATCCTAAGCAGAATAAAGTCGCAAAACTTCATTCGTTCATCAAATGCAACGAAGCAAAAAAAAAGAAAAAAAAAAACGTCGTAGAAAAGAAAAAAATTCGCATTAAAATTATACAATTATGAAAATTCAACTCATAGTTTATGAGGTGGTATATGTTACCCATTTATATAATATACCTGAATTTATTGCATAAAACTAAAATTATTGAAAGCATTAATTAAAAAATCATCAATTATTGCTACTATTCAGCTAAAAGGCGCTTTGTTGGTGATATTTCTCTGTTTATTTATTATTTTTTCGATCACTTTGAAAGAAATTTACTCTGTCCCCCTCCCCCCCTCCCCAATTAGGCACGAAATCTGATAACATCTAGTCGAGTCAGATATGACTCTCGAGGTGATATATTACAGATAGTAAAGCGAAATTTACATAACCTTTAAAAGCAAAATGAAATCCTTAAACAATTAAAATGTAATATCATTCGTACCGCAAAGATAGACGTCCAATGTCGTTGATTACAGTTCCCTTCTTTGCTTTCGCTTGCATTTATCCACAAATGAGCTGAAAAATAATGCATCAGAAAAGAAATTAAGTCCAATTTTCCTGCGTGAGATTTATTGGATTTCCTTATTTTCTCGGGCATTCTAAATTGGGAATAAGCAAGGGTAATAATAGAACCAGATAGGAATTCTTCTGTAAATCCTTCCCATCTTAGAAAACCCCTCGATCCTTGTAGTACACTTATCCACGCTCTATTTCCCAAAGTCAACTATTAACGATCAGAAAAACTGAAATGTAATAATAAGGGTCAGTCGAAAATCTCTGACATCGAAAAAAATAACCCTTTTCTTTGTTTAGGAAGATTTCTGGTGATAAGGCATTAAAACTGAAGGAAAATTCGGTGAAATCTGCTAGCTTTAAGCAGCAGAGAACTTCTTCCAGCGAACTTTTAAATTCTGTGCGTCCGTTTCTCACTCCCCCCTCAGATCCACCTCCTCTCCAAGTCTTCATCAGTCGTTCTGGATCTTCTGCCATTCTTTAGTATGCAAATGGCCGCATCATTATAAACTTCTCACGAAGAAAAACGTTTAGAACCAAGAAAACTTTCAATTTTACACTAACGTTTCAATTCCTCCAAAAAACTTCAATAATAAGATCACGAAATAATAGATAAACGTGAGCAAATTATGAAACGTACGTGATAATTGAAGGTAGTTCATCAGCCATATAAATATATTTATGCCTGAATTGACGCTTTGCCTCGAATTCCACATAAGTGACATCTCGTCGAGCTGCGAGTGCTGCATCACGTAATCGTCGACCCAATTTCGAGGGAATTATATGATCATCTTCTGCATGTAATATCAGAATTGGACATGAAACCCTAAAATTTAGAGGTAGAATTAAAGCTGTATCAAATAATATTTAAAATTAAATGCTTGAGAAAATTAAAACGAGCCCACGACTCTATCAGTTCAACCTCTAATATTTAATAAAATCCTTCGCTAAATCTTGTTTTCTGAAGAAAATAGAATCTGACCTTGCCTTCTTTGAGCATCAGAAAAACCATCGGTAATCATAACTCGTTCTGCTTGTTTTTCCTTATCCTTTTTTAAAAGAACTATTGTACGGGAATAACACGAATTTTCATTTGAATAAAGTGGAGTATTATCCTCCCCTCTTCAGTCTTATTCAGCGCTCCTGCTCAGACCTCCTCCCCTCCCCCCCTCCCCCAAATAAAAAAATTTGAAAACTCAAGCAATAATTCAAAATTAAACTTTCTAAGCAATTTGAATAGCAATCAGCAGCATTCGCCTTTCTGTGAACAAGAAGCGGGAAAACAAAGGGAGGAAGGAGGAAGGAGGAAGTATTGCATCATATGTATTTATTTATTATAATTTATAAGCAACATTTAATTTCAACAACTATCATATTTCGCATATACAAAGTAAGAGATTCACCTAGCAATGCGTAAATCAGAGCTCATATTGAGTCCAGAATTTTCGAACGGATGTAAAAGGATATCGTCGAAACAAGGTAACCAACGAAATGGTGCCGCAAATGGATGATATGTTATCACGTCACGAAGATTATTGAATGGTGATTCTAAAATAAGCCCATCGGGGGCAATATCAGACTCGCATAATTCCATTACCGCCGCTGATGCAACTCTACAATAAATAAATAAATAAATAAATAAATAAATAAATAAATAAATAAATAAATAAATAAATAAATAAATAAATAAACTTGGAAGCTTATTGTTTTTGATAAAACATAAATAAAATTCGCAATAAAACGTTCTGATTAATTCTAAAATTCATGCAATATTAGGCAAAAATGGAGTAATTAGCCTAAAAAACACCAATGAAAATTTCCCATTAAGGCAGTAACGATAGAAATATATCGTTATTCAAACATTATTGATCCTGAAGATATGTTATAAATCAAAAAATAAATAACAGAAAATTTAAAATTTTCTCTCCCTCTCTGGAGAAGTGGAACCCAATTATTCCTTCCCTGTCCCCCCACGATATAATTCACCTTCGATAATGCACAACATAAAAAGGCAATACTAGTAAGCCAAGTCTTCGTGAAAATTACATAGAAAATTTTTTTTACTTAGAAATTAGCATCGTTTTTAGCGTCAACTTTTGCGCTAAAATCGCCTAAGAGATTTTTTCAGCGCCCATCACTATCCACTTAAATTATTAAAAAAAAAAGAAAAACAACAAACCCAGTTCCCATAGAATGTCCCCAAATGAAGATATCATTATTGCCTGCAAGTTTCTTCACATAACGGAAAACTTGTTTTGCATCCTGTACAACACCGATTTCGGTTGGAAAACCTGTCGAATCGCCATACCCTATATTCAAATACAATTTACAATAGAATTCGAAAATAAAATACCGCCGAAATTCAACATTCAAAACCTTCTAATATTTTTATGTTTATTATAAAAAAATACATGTGCAACATTCTTCGAGTTCGTCTAAATCTGAAGACACAATTAAAGTAATCCATGTAAAAAAAAAGATCAACTCTTCTGATACCATATAAACTTTAATTAGAAGTGATTCGTAATATTTAAATGTTATATAGCGAATAGTCAATCCACAAAAGTGGAAGCAAATGTAAGATCTGCTCCGATCTTCTCTCTCTCCCTCCCTCCGACATCGATCCTCCTCCAACTGCAATCCGTAAAAACGACGCTTCTCATAGGCATCTTCCTTTGCCCCTCACAAACATTTCTCTATAGATCTTCACAAACACTTCTTCAATACAATCATATGTTACCTTATTGCTTGCCTTTATCAAATCACAATAAGATAAAAGTATAAAACTATATGCATAACATGTCATAATATCAACTAAGTATAGAAAAAAATTCAAAAGAAAAACAAAATTTTCAAATAGAACAGAGCAAAACATTCGAAAAAAAAAACTAAATTTATAAAAAAATGCCTCGATAATCGACCGCAATCACGTGGAAATCCATGCCTGAGAGTACATTATATAAATCGACACGATGTCCGGTAGATCTAGAATAATGACATGTTATTTTACTGCATATGCAAGAATAATTTATATTTAAATCCAGTTAGACTTATAATAAACCCTATAAATCAGCCTCAGTAATGCAAGAAATTCATTTACCTTCTAAGAATACGGGGAGGGGTGAGGGGAAGGAAGCATAGAAGGGATGCAAAAATAAATTCTGCGCACGAATGCATAACATAAAACTTATTAAAAAATCATACATAAGAACAATAATGAAAACGAACAATAAAAAAAAAAAATAAATCTCTGTAATAATCCTTATAGATCAATCATTATTTATGCAATGAATAAAAAAAATTTCCATTCCATTAGCGCTATTGAGAGAAGATTATTTATTTATTCATAATTTCCTCGATGAAAGGAGGTTGGTCATCCAAAAACAAATAATAAAGAAAGAAAAAAGAGGAACGCATCGAAGTTATATAACATAATTTCATTTTTAATCTTAGGAACAATACCATTTTGTTATATTACGATTTAATATAGAAAACTTATCTCCTTATTTTATGTAGTTTTCGATTTACTAATCACTGCTTCAAGTTGTTAGCTAACGGAAGTTAATAAGTCGAATTTAACGCATTTGCTCGCCTAACACCTTTCAGGCCATCTACCTGCTTTACAAATAAAAAAGCAAATGAATTCAGCCGAAATATTGATGTCAACAGAATAATGCTCAATTATATTAAAGAATTACTTCGATAGAATAAAGAAACTAACTAGTAAACTATCAAAAATAAAAAACTAAAAAATATATCTGTAATTAAAAAAAAAAATACACAACCGATCAAATGAATTCCCATGTAAATAGACAATAATTGGGAAATTTGATGTCATCATTGAGCGTTCCAACGATTCATCGGTTACTTCCATATTTGATAACATCGATGATAGTGACGATGGTAGAATATGCCTAAAACGAGGGGCGGGGAAAATTTTAGTGGTTAGTAAGAAATCTAGAATCTTTATTAAAATTCATCTCTATAATACTCAATAATAAAACTAAAACTTTAAAACTCAAAACTCAGTGGTCATCAAGTCTCGATGCCAATATCCGCTGGTCATTACTGCGGTCATTATCGTCATCTTAGCAACAACTGCTAAACTGTGGAAGATAAAATAAAGCGAAAAAATATCCGGTTGGTCCACTAATCAAGGAAAGTACCATATATTTCCGTATTTATAAATCTACTTCTGTATAGGCTTTTCCGGATTGCAAATTATCTTTAAGAATTTATGAACAGCAAGAGTCCGGAATTTATAAAGAGCCAGCTTCAAGCATGATATTGAATATTTCATTGATCGCTTATCTTTCGACTTGTGAATGAAAAAAAAAAAGTAAAAGCAAATATAATGCATATGCTGCAATGACTGGATTTGATATGATCCGATCGTTTCTTCAGTTGTCTGTCAAGAATTACTTTAGAATAATATAAAGAGAAATATTCATAATATTTAAATTATACTTTATTAAAAGAAATCACTTATTCAATTTTCAAAAAATAACAATATTAGAATAATAAGTAAATAATTGAAATAAATTCTATCAAAAAATAAATAAATAAAAATAAAAATAAAAAACGGAAGAACAAGAACATTAACAAACCAGCATCCAAGATGTATGCCATCTCTACTTTCCACATAAAAATTTCGACCCAATGATTTAACACCATATAAACTTAAATTGTTATAATTTCTGAACGGCACTTTCACTGCAAAAACGAAAAAAAAATTAGCAAAGCGTATTATAAAAAAAAAAAAACAACAAACAAACATACTAGCTCGAGATAATAAGTTGACGCTAAACAATAAACAAAGATAGATGAGAAAAGCTGTCAATTAATGCGATCTATTAATTAAAATACCGATAAGATGGATCATAGAATATCATCCAAAACAATAGCAATAAATACCATGAAAGTAGGAAAGATTTTCCTCGAAGTAAGAGAAAAAAAAAAGATGAAGATGAATATTTCAAAAGTATTTCCTATATAATTTAATTTCCTACTATCTATAAACGGGAAACCCAATGGGCAAATGATATATTTATAAAAAGCACATGGGATTAAGCGAATTTCCTACTATTTAATAATTCAAAGATGTTAGTCCAGTAAACTCATCTCTACCCTTCAACCCACCTTCCGCCCTTCAAGTTGTCCCCTTCGTCAGCTCCAGGACTCATCGATACTGATATAAATATGGCAACTTGAGGCACTAACTCAAGTCACTCTACACCTTACGCCAACAACAGCCACAGTAAATGCACTATTAATTTATAATTAAATTACCACCTACAATATCACTAATACAAAATAAAAAATTAAAAATAAATAAAATAACTTACCAAAATTAAGGAAGAAAATATGATGCATAAATGCCGGAAAGCAAAATATTAGAAACGGGATAAATCCATAGATGAAAACAATTGGAGTGAGAACTATCACTATCCATTTGCCCAATGAACTGAAAATTAAAAAAAAAAATCTTTAATATCGGTCGGTAGTTTTTTTAATTCCGTTTTAGTGGATATCAATTTAGCTATAACTGCCAACATAAAATAATTTAAAATATTATAGGAAAGTTCATAGTAATTATGCGCTATGTTATTGCACTTCCGGAACACCTAAATCAACGCTAGAGAAGCGAGTGCTTCTTACCCAATCCAATACGGATATATAAGTATATAGGTATCTCAACGCACAAATACCTATATAATGCTATTAGACAGGTATAGAGGTATATCAATTCACAAATAATACCTATGTCCACGTATATACGTCATCAAATTGCATAAATCTTGAACAGCATCTATACCACTTGATGTGTCGCACTGCTGCACTGTTGCAATATTAAAACCACAAGCATCTTACTGTTGAAGATCGCTCGTTAACTAAGAACTATGATGGGAATTTAATCGCATATTGCATTCGGGCCTTCTTACGCGTTAATTACAATAGAATTCAGACAATTTATTGTAATTTATACTCACAAACTAAATCAAATTGATATCGAACAATGTTGAATTCCCTTGGAAGTACTAAAAAAAATTCAAAAAATTCGCAATTCAAAGTCTAAAATCCGGACTATTGTTGTTATCTACAAAAAGCGACATAAATAAGCATAAATTCTTATCATTTACGTGAACGATTGACTGCCAGGTTCATGTATGCATTGAATGAAAAACTTACCTCATTAATTTTCACTCTTTTTAGAGTCGTTATTTTGAAAATTCGAAAAGTTATATTCGCAAAATCGATTTTAATAGCGAAAATGACAGCAAAAGAAGAAAAAAAAACGCCCCACCTCATTTTGTGCACGAAAAATGACGCAATCTTTGATTTTCTATTACGCGTTCATCAATAACAAATGCATCTGCAATGCAACGTGTGTGTGTGCATTTACGATTCGGTGCTTTAAACGGCAATGAAGAGCGACTGATAATAAAACGAACGACTAATGGGTATATCAACGCAACGATAATGCTCGTATACGTCAACTTATCAGTGATTATCATTGTACGCATCAACTTATCAGTGATCATCATTTGATGTGCAGAACTTTTACTAGATATTATTGATAATGGATGAAATAGCAAGTAGGAAAATAATTTAAAAAATTAGAATCCACAAATAAATAGAAAATAAATAAATAAATAGAAATATATATGTGTACACCATTTATTTATTTATTTATTTATTTATATACAGACCGGATGTGAGATAACAAAAAAAAAGTGAATGCCTCTAAAGAATAAGGACTTAAAGTTACTCGTGCATCGTATTTAATCTCATTGCTTCCCTTCAATAGAAATTGAAAAGGAAGTAAGTCATATTATTTAAATATTAGATGAATATGTCCACCTCCTTTCCCCTCAATTAAACCACTTTCCCTTCCCCCCAACATATTGTTGCCACTATCTTCTCTGAGAATAAAAACGCCCAAAAACGACAATTTTGATGCATATAGTGTTTAGGAAACCTTTTCTCACGTCCAGCTATATTTGCCGACTCTATTTCCATATACTTCTTAGAGTTAAATAAAACGAAATCTCTGAGAATATAGAACGGACCGCAAAAGATATCACGACCAGCCAGTCACCTATACGATCGAACACCTCAAACAATGAACACTTCCATAGATGCTTCTTCACCCATATGAGTGGTATTCATTTACAAACAACGCAAATTCAATAGATATTCAAAACTTTTCACTAAAAAATCGTATGAATCCATAAGATTGCCACATCATTATTCCTACCGAAATTCATCACCAAATTTATGAATTATTTTTGTTATTTATTCAATCATTTGAAGAAACTCATAAGATCGATGCTGATCACGGTCCTATGAATTAAAAACCTTCACACTCATTATATCACTCAAAGAAATATATGAAAGTAAACTCGCAAAAATTTTATTTGAATACCTATAAAATGCCGTATACCCAATATTATTAATGAAATCGAACGATTTCACTCAAATTCACAAGACTGTGAACTACTCCTCCTCCCCTTCTTCCGTCAACTCTTTTGCACTGCAAGCACCTATTGCAAATCATTGCAATTATCATAGATATTAATCTTTCAATAAGCTAAAATCAAGCATCTAAGCAAGAATAAAAACAATGAAACAAGCGTCAATTTAAATCGTCGAGAACAGCGAATTGACAACTGGCTGCCGATAACGATGTCGGAGCATTACGCTTGCTAAGCGACGACATTCAAAATCAATCAAAATGTTTTATTAGTGGTTCATATATGCGTTGAGCGATCATTAAAACAAATCCCTCTTTTGTATTTTTCATCAACAAAGAAAAAAACATTTTAAAAGAGAAAAAAAAACAAAAAAAAGGAAACAAAATAAAGAAATTGGCCTCAACACGAGCAGAAACAATTGTCATCGAACAAAATATCACTTCCGTTTGATTAAAACAAAAGACAATAAATAACTGGATAAAACTGTGCCTCGTATGAAAACACTATCGCATTGAATAAATCTATCCGTTTCGATGTTAAAAAAAAACTTTCAAAGCTTTGAATTTTTCCTTATAAAATAAGATTTTTTTCCAGCATTTTTTCATATTCTTTTGTAAAATTTATAATTTCAGCGCGAATTAAACGATTTTTTTTCACTGTTATTAAAATCCAACACCTATTCCCACTTTGATATGCCTCATTTTCAAAATCGCTGCCGTTCAAATTGTTGAAAATGAGGAAAAGCGAAATGCAAAATGACGAAATCAATGAAAAATGGCGAAAATTTTTTGGAAAAAAAATTCCCGACGATAAAATTCCAATCGGATTTAAAAAAAAGCATAAATTTTTATATTAGATCTCTGGTATAATAGGAATATGAAATTTTATCTTTGCCCTAAAGCTCAAATCAATTCTATGACATTTTAATTTTGCATATTTTATATTCCGTTCATGCGCTCCTTTTTCGACCAACTCACTTATAACTCATAAAAGACCATTTAAAGAATAAGAAAACAAGTCCAACACATCAACACCCCTCCACATCTCCATTAAGATCAACCCTCACTGTTCAGTAACTCTCAAAAATAATACCATTTTCTTGACCTTCCTAATCTCCAATTCCTTTACTCAAAATCTCGTTCCCAATCTTGCACCTCACCTCTTCACATCAAACGCCGTCTCCAACTTCCTGACCTGTCTAGAGTTCATATCATTGCTCATTTCCACATTTCGTGAGTATATTCCACTAAACTGCCTAAAAATAGTCTACCAATAATATATCCAGTTATTTTCAATGCATTCCCTGCTCCTTCAAAACGTCTTCCACGAAACGTTAGGGCCTCTATATTCCAGAAAATAAATCCATAAACCCAAAAACACAAAACAGAGATGAAAAGATATCAGCGCAATGAGCGCATACCACATCATATACCCTGCCTTTACAATAAAAAAGATCTGCAGAAAAACCTGTTTCACTCATCCATTTTAACCATATCAAACCCATAAAGCACAATTTTTTCGTTACACAATTTTCCCTCATTCTCTGTCAACCCGATCTGCGAGCTCATTAAGCCTTCATCCTTTAATGATTCGCCTGTAAAAATATTTAAAACATTTGTTGAAACATTATATGCAATAACACCCGCAACACGACGAATAACATATGATGATATTTTCACCAGCCTATCTTCAAGTGATTTGCAGTTATGCCCTTAAATACTTAACGCAAAAAACCTCCCTTAACATTTTTTTCAAACGGCAAAATGGGCAAAAATGGTTGCACATCAGAAGCCCTACCCCTCTCTCTAATAAATTGCCTCAATAAACAGGGTTTCATAGCCACGATAACCTAACATGTTGTTCACAAAATCTCCGATCAGCGTCAATTAATCTTCACACTTCTGCATTGAAATGAATCGTGTTGAGGTCAATCAGTTTCCATGACCGATTCTGCGGTGAATGAACGATGTGTTGCATCTCGTTCGACACTCTAAAAATTAAAATTTTCACTTCAAAAAATATACAACTATATGGAAAATTCACCTATAGAAATTCTTACAAATGAATTTCTTTCCCGTACTCTAAATATGAAAAAAACAACACGATCAGCAAAGTGACTTAAGTGATGAAAAAAAAAAATTTGAGGAAAATATTTAAAAACACTAAAGAATAATATACGGCTTCTGATGCTCACATTGCTGCATTCAACGAATAATTTAAAAATAGCTAGTTTCAATAAATCGATTCTACGGCGAGAGAATCGTGTATTGCATTTCGTTTGATAAATAAAAGAAAAACAATTTTCTTGAGATAAGTACATCGTTGCGATGTTATGAAGAGAAGAACATAGTGTACTTCGAAATGAAATATAAGCAATATCCTAAAGAAATTGTGCAATCTTTTGTTGTTTCTCTAAGAAAAAGGAATTCCTTGTCCATATCCGCACCCATTAAGACTCTTCAAAAAATGCTTTTCTTGAAATCCTGCGGCCTTACCTGATTCTCTCATAAAGCAATATACCTTTACCTTGCAAATTAATGCCTCTTATACAAATATTAAAAAAAACACAATTTCACTCGCTCTTTGTATCAAAAGCCCTCTGTCTGAGAACTAGCTGGTGCTAAATATGAAGCAACATCGAATAACACTTTTCTTCATATTATATGTGAAGTTGCCAAAAAACGGATTAAAACTCCTCTCTCAGGGGTCGGGATATGATGCCGGATAACTTGTGGTCACGCACAACAACGAGAGCGCGGTATTACACAACAGGCCTTCGGCGCCCGCAGAAGACAGAAAATGATGCACTGCACAACAGACTCGCGCGTCTTCGGCGCTGTGCAAAGAACAATCATGCCTCCGCCCACGTCACGCGAAGCCAGTCACTCAAAAACCTTATCAAAATTGGTGTATTCGAAGCCGAGATATCGTCAATGACAGTTGATACTTCGCGTAGCACCACATGCGGCGGTGGCGTGCGCACATACTTAGCTTGCGCTGCACTGCACACTTATTTGTTCGTATCATGCCAGGTCAACCATTCAAAACCTATCGAAACTGGATCAAGTAGAGCCGAGATATGACCCAAAACATATATTCAAAAAATATGGCCAACGTGAGTAATGAATCCATTGTCCGCAGATTTCTTGACCAAACCCTTCTTCTGAGCCCCGTCCGGTACATCCTGAACCCAGCTAATCAATTTCTGACAAAAAATCTAGAGAAAATAAACTTAAATCGGAAAACTGCAATAAAGGAACGACGACGGCCATTAAACCAGGGCATCCCCCAACCTCAGCTCGCTGCACTAACCACTCGGCTATGTCGACCCTCGAATGCTCAACTGTCAGTGCGAGGGCCGTACACCAGCCAGTGTCTGCCTCTCTCCCAGTTACGTACTGTTTTCGCGCACGGATATTTACCATCAAATGTTTTCCGGGAAACATAAGGAACGCAAAGAATATGCATATATTCGCATTCATCTCATCGAATTGTATCGTCTGATACCAAAATCATCGAAATTAGAGACAAAAAATATTTTTTGAAATTTTCCCTGTGTTACCCCCTTACGACCGAAAAAATGCAATTTTTGGGAACTTTTTTCTCGGCTTCTATTCCTCTTAGGGATGCAACCCATACACCGTTGGAGAAGTCTCGGTGAGCTGATGACGAATCAGAAGAGCTTTTGACACCACATGAAGTAGCGGCCGAGAATGAGAACCCCCAAAATCGCAAAAATCGAGATTTCAGGAATTCTGGCCGGTCGATTCGGTTTTCAACTTTTGTTTCGAAATTTAACAAGCTATATATCATTTGATAGAGGCTTGAAAGTTGTGTTGAACGAAACAATGTGAAGAATCGAAAATATAAATTCCAGGTCACTTATATAAAAATACAACATTCGCACACCTATAGTTTCCCTTTTTTTGCGTTAAGCAGCACATGATGCACATATTCGTGATCAGCCGACCAAGAGCTATCGTATGATACTAAAGTCATCGAAATTGGAGACAAAAAGTATTTTTTGAAATTTTCCCTGTGTTACTACCCCCTTACGATCGAAAAAATGCAATTTTTGGGAACCTTTTTCTGGGCTCCTGTTTGTCCCAGGGATGCAATCCATATACCATTGGAGAAGTCTCGGTGAGCTGATGACAAATCAAAAGACCGTATATTATAAAATGAAGCAACGGCCGAGAACCAGAACCCCCAAATTTGCAAAAATCGAGATTTTAGGAATTCTGGCCGGTCAATTCGATTTTCAACTTTTCTCTCAAAATATAGTAAGCTATATATCGTTTGATAGAGTTCTTGAAGCTGTATTGAAGGAATTGAGCGGTAGCTCGGCAGGCCTAACCATTGCTCCCTTATTGACAAGAATCGTACGAAACTATTGCCACATATTCTCCTGTGATAAGAACTTCCCTTACCTATTTAACGAACAGAGAAGAAGCAGAAGCAACGCTACTTCAGGTCCTGCTTTAGATTGAGCTATTCTACCCTTAATTCAAAATTTAACCGAACTTTAACTGATACATATTTAATTCCTCGTCCAACACTCGTAGCCTGCCTCACCCATACATTCTCCCTACTCCAGCTCCTTTCTTATCTTAGTCAGCTATTCTTTAAACTGAATCACGAATACGTGGAGTATCCGTGACATTTCTTTATTAAGATTTCAACTATTTACCTCTAAAAGCTTTTCTTACCGTCAAAACGAGAAAGGAAATTATTCTTAGCAATTCTTAAATTACCTCAAAAAAAAAAAAACAGAAGAAAGTGACCCGAAGGTGACGAAGCTACATCAGTGACCAGTTGAAACACTCAAGTATCGGTAAAAACAAATGTAAAACAGTGGTGTGGCAATGAGCTAACCTGATAAAGTGCGTTGAGCTCCGGAGAGGAACGAATCATCGTCAATAACTCAGCAAACTGCTGTTGCCGCTCTGCATCCGGTACATGCTACAATTATGGAATCTTTACTATAATTGTTATCATATATCTTGGATCAATTTTAATTGATACGCATTTAAATCCTCCTCCAATACTCGTAGCTTGCCTCCCCTTACATTATTATCCCTACTTCTGCTCCTTTCTTGTCTTAGTTAGCTGCTTTTTAAATTGAATTTCACCACCACAATCCATTAACGCTCACCATTTCCAACCAAAATATCACTACGCTTATAAATTTCAGGAAGGATATGCGTTTATCATTAGCTGCAGGAAGGAGGAAAGCGCTTTCGAGAAAATATTTTAATATAATAAAATAGTTTCAAATAATAAAGCTAAGGCATCCATAAAATAAAAAATTTCTTGGATCTCTTTCGAGTATATTCATTGAAAGAAGTATGTAGTGCTCACCAAAACTAATAAAAAAAGAAAGATAAGCAACTTTAATATTAGTACTGAAATAAAAAATATATCATCAACAATTTCGTACAGTCACTTCTTCCTGCGATCAACATAGGCTCTGTTTGTCTCCTCTTCCTGGATTCTTTTATTTTCATTCATTTATACATCATTCTTCAATTATACTTGCTTCTCAGATTAATTTTTTAAGGTTCGTACACTTTAAAAATTCGATTATTTGAAATTTCTATACAAATGTACTGTATCGGAGATTTCGGAATTTTTTTTTTCTACAATGAAGAGGCCTATGCAGTTATGGTTTGCTTCTTCGAATACAACTTTAAAAGCTCTGTCAAATGATGCATAGTTTATTATATTTCGGGAGAAAAGTTGGAAACCGATTCCACCGGTCAGAATTTCTGAAATCTCGGTTTTCGCAAACTTGGGGGTTCTGGTTCTCGGCGGCTGTTTCATATGGTGTTAAACGGTCTCAAGTTCTGTCATCAGCCCATCGAGGCCTCTCGAATGGTATACGGACTACGACCCTGGGACAAATAGGAGTCGAGAAAAAAATTCCCAAATATCGCATTTTTTCAATCGTAAGGGGGTAACACAGGGAAAACTTGAAAAAATATTTTTCGTCTCCGATTTCGATGATTTTGACACCAAACGATAGATTTCAATGAGCTGGTTAGAAATATGTACGTTTCCGGCGGTTTTCTTCCAAAATGAGGAAACTATAGGAGCACGACTTTGCGCGCACTATAGAAATGTACTGTATTGGAGATTTCGGAACTTTTTTATCGGCAATGGTTAGGCCTACGGAGCTACCGCTTAGCCCTTTTAATACAAGTTCGAAAGCTCTATCAAATGATATATAGCTTAGTATATTTCGAGAGAAAACTTGAAAACCGAATCGACCGGCCAGAATTTCTAAAGAGCATGAAAAGAGACTTCGGCCTCTGTTTACCAATAATCAACGAGTTTAGGTACCTCCATTTTCCACCCACTGATTCCAGTATCAGTCTACCACTAAATAGCATCAAGTGTTAGGCTCCTTTCCAATTCTATATCCCAACTACGAGCGACGTCAACCATTTTTTACTAGTATCATGTACGGCGACGATGTAAATTCAACTCACTAATCCTCCGAATTTAAATGATGCTAAGTACATAAACAACATGTGGCACAAGACAATCATTTATAAGCTTTCCTCCCTGCTGAAATCAAACACCACAAAACTTACAATTAATGAAAACAAGACTTAAGAATTTTATAAATTAATTACTATCGCAAAAAATGTAAATTAAACAACGAAAAATTACATGGAGGGCAAGCACTGCACGTAGAGCCGCTCTCCTAAGCTCCTCTTGTTTATCGCTTTCTTGTTTTACCGCATTCGCCTTCGCCTTCGATTGTAGCTGAGTCTGCAAATGACCATTAAAATTGAATATCATCCAAAAAAGAACACAGGAATCATATTTAAAGGACGAAATCATCTTAAGATTTTCCTAGAACATATAGACAGCCGTCTGTCAATCACTCCCTCTTCCCTCCATATATACATTGCAAAACTCAATTTCGTACCTCTCCTCTCTTCATAAAATGAAAGAGTTAAGTCTCATGAAGTAATCCACCTTCAACATCTCAACGATTATTCAACAATATTCAAATAACCAACGAACCACTGTAGCAGCCAAGCCCCCCCCCCCCCTATCCCCGCCTATTCATTTTCTTTCAAAATTTGCCAATCTTCAAAGAAACATCACATTATATAAATATCCTACCTGCCTATCTGATAATTAATCAAAAATAATGAGCATCTATTATCGCTGCTTCGCTCCCCAGACACAAGAAAAAAACAACCAACCTTAAGCGGTTCGCAAAGTCTGTCAAGTCGTTGGAGCACTTGAGTAGGACATAAAGCCGCTAGACGAGCCAACATAAGACAGGTGAGCAATTTAATATCATGGTGATCCTATAAAACATTCAATTCGGCTATATGACTATATAGAATTAGGGAATCACCACAACATGCTAATTTTTAAATCACAAAAATAAATATTAAAAAAGAATGAGCGATAAAATAGGTAACAAAGTGAGAATAACAAATATTCAGTGATAGAAACGCTTGCAATCTGCATTCCTAATATCTTAATAAATATTAAAATACCAAAATATAACTTTCAAAAATAGAATCCATACTTTTTAGGAATTACCCCGATATAAAAAATTAAAGAAAGGAAACACACCTTGAGACCACTTTCCATATGTGTCATAAATTCAAAAACATCCAATCGCTCCAAACACGTCTCCAACAACGTATACATGCTGAAATGATCACCCTCATCTACTCAAAAAAAAACATAAAACAAATAAAACAAAAAAGACCTCATAAAATGATAGTCATTAAAACATCCCCCTCAACACACACACCGCTGCTCTTACTAACCCCCCCCCCCCACGCAATGAAGGTATTAAAACAAATGGGAAAATATAAATCTGCCTGCCAAATTGTTGAATGCTGAAGTTCCGCTTAATCTATCTAATCTTTATGCCTCATTCTACCGATGGCAAACACCTCGACTGTTCTTGTCCTCCCTCCATAAGTATCCATTATCGCCTCCATCCTCTTTCAAGAATCTCTTTTAATTTCGCAAAACTATTTTTAATTTTAGTTGCAAAGAATATTTCCAATACATAAAAACCTACCATTCAAAAGCTGCTTTGCGCAGATCAAGGCCATCATCCACTGTATGTTTAAATGGACCCATCTCAACCTCTCGCACAAGTTCCTTCTTTACGACTGTTTCCGCATACAATGATGGCAAAAACATATCGAGGAGATCGCGTATCTAAAAATAAATATGTCCCAATCATTACAAACAAACCCTCTCCCTCCCTAAAGTTTCGATTTCCCCCCTCCCCCATCTACAATAAATCAACCCAAAAATATATACACTTTCGAATTTCCAGCAAAATTCCTTCCTATTTCATCAGAAAAATTTTTACTGTTCTTTACTCTTTGCGCTGATTTTTGGACATTATTTTACCTTCAGAAGAAATATGGGCTGGATAACAAGAAGAATTCAGTGCCGATAAAACTATTAATAAGCAAACATAGTAGAAGGCAGCCCACAGCGACATTACAAACTACAAATATGTTACGACCAAACAGAAGAACAAAAACTAAACTTTTTAAACAACAATAAATTCACTTATAAACAGAAAAATACCCCATTCTAACTGCTCTCAAACTACCCTCTTCTTTAATCTTCCCTCTTCAGCCTCTTCAAGCGGAAATCAGAAAATGAATACCAATTTAGGCTTATTATGGGCGGCCGAATTGAATGCGACCAATGCAACACGTCGCACATTGAGATCGCTGTCGGTGACTGTCTGAAGGAATTCGGCCATCGCACATTGCAGCATATCATCGGCAGCTGTCCATTGCTCCACGATTAGAAACTTCACCGCGGTAACCGCCGAAGCACGCATCAACGCATTCTTCGATGTGGCACATCCCTAAATATACCGATTAAACAACGATATATTACAAAATTTACGAGGCTCACATCGAAATTAGTAAAACTTTGTAGATTTATAGACGGATTACCGTCAAATAGAATTCTTCCCGACAAGATGACAAATAGAACTTAATAATAACGAAAAGGTAGATAAAGGTGATTTCCAACTTTCTCATATATGTGCTTCAATAATATCTCAACTAGATGAAAAGAATTAAGCATTTAAGAAACAATATGAACCATATTACGCTGCAAGAGAACAATTATGTCATGGATACCGTCGTATTTCTTATAGAAATTCGATTCCTCTTCCATTTAGCCGACCCCCCACACTGGATCTAGAAAGGTTTCCGCAAGATCATTCCTTCCGCAGAATCACTTAATTCTAATAAAATGAAACAAAATAATTCCTCACAGATCTATCACTACCTGTAATAATGCTGAAATAATCTCTTCTTCATTACAGGAAGTTGATGGATCCAATATTACCAACTATGCCATAACACATAAAGCACGTTGCCGTTCATAGTCTTCAAATCATAATTCATAATATCAATTCATAAAGATTATTGATTAGCATGCAAAATGTTGTTCAACAAATTAAATAAGTGTCAAACCTTGAGACGTGGCAGCAATGATTCCGGATGAACAAGGCAAAGTTTGCCTAAACATTCGGCAACAACGTTACGAGTACCCTCCTCGGGGCATATCGCATGCTCCATCAATACAGGCCAAATCTGCTCAATGCGTGGTCGGAAGAATTCCATTGCGCGTGCATCTACACTCTCCGATCCAATCACCTTAATTTATAGCTCGTATCGATTACAGTTTTACTCGACGACAATCGTAAGGAATGACCATTAGCAAAGACAGCTTATGAATACAAACCGCTATCCGATCAAACAAAAAACAGTTTTGGTGCCTATACATTAGGCCTTAATTAATACATTTTGTGCAGCCATCTGTTCGTCGAATCAGCGAATGAACGAACAATCACTGCGCAAAATTATCAATAAAATCAACCGGAACTAACTCACCTAGTGCAAAGTTAATTTAAATAAATTATCTTCAGCCAAGACTAACCGGATTATTGAATGAAATATTCAACGAAACCATGAACAGCAAAAAAAGAAACATCCGAATGTGCAAATTATCGGTACACTCATAATAAAGACGAAATGTTTCTCAAGAAAATAAACACTACAATCGAAAAAAGAGAAAAATCAAATGAAAAAACAAAACTCTGATAAGTAATATTATCAATCACAGAATAGACGATAGTAGGTGATATTAACTTACTTCTTTAAGTGCATGCAACAGAAGATATTGTCTTTTAGGTTGAGAGCTGATCTGCTTCAATAGAAATGGAAGGAATGTCTCGAGGTTTCCAACCGCTAACATACCCAATGAATAAGATGCCGCCGCTTTTAGCTCCTCCGACGACGAATTGAACGCATCTACTAGTAGCTCTTCTGGCCTAGAATTACACTGTTTGGTGCTTGAGTTCCACTTCGAAATTTCAGAATTGGATTATCGAGAACTTAAATCCGAGGACTTAAATCATGATTATTATAATTACAACCGCCAGTCGCTAAAATTTTCTTCTCCATTATCAACGATTGCACTAAAAAGAGAGGCGAAGAGGGATAGGATCCGATATCTTCACTTTCCACAATTTATGTGCTACTTAAGGTACCCTAATATTACCTTCAAACACATATTCAATACTACCCAACTAGCGGAATTATTTCTAAGGAAAAAAAGGATAGCAAGCCGTTTATTTTTCTCTATGGGCGGAAGTCGAGTAAAAAATGAATTGCAACATTACCAGATAGAAAACCACCAACTTGCTATGGATGTCTTACAACAGTGACCGTACATAATTTATCTCGAGATTTATTTCAGAATGAAGACCACGCTACCATTTTCGAAAAAATAAATAAATAAACATTTCCAAAAATGCGTCGTTCAATAAAATATCACCGAACAATCAGATGCATTCAACTTCAGATATTGATGCCGAATTTCTCAAAGACAAACGGATTCCGCTGGAGGCTATCTAAAAAAAAACTCGCCTATTACATTACAATTTTGCACATTCTTCCACTTCCTTCTTCTTCTTGCCATACAATCCTTCATTCAAGCACCACTTATATTTAAACAATCTTTTAGGTGCTTACTTCAAAGACGGATCATTTTCGTAAACCTGGGGGCACTTCCTGCCTAGTTCACCAAGTGTCAACAATGAGAAGAGTCGAACACCATCGGTCGTATCAGGTGATCGGAGTTGCTGGGCGAGTTGCTTGGCAAGGCGCGATGATTTACTGAGATCATCAGATGCAGATGCCACCGCTGCCGTGCAAGCGGAAATCGAATGATACGCTTGACGGGGGAGTGATGCATGTGCAAAAACTGGCGCTGTCAACTCATCCAATAATTCCTGCAAGCTGATTACTTCATCAAGTCAACATATACCGCTGAATCTGTATTTACGCTCAATTTCATTAGTTCATACCAACTTCCTATATGAGAATCATAACAATACATCTAGCAGCTATTCGGAACAGGTTCAGAGAAAAGGAAAGGAAGGATCTATTTCAAAATATACTGACCATTCACCATGGAAAAAATAATTCGAAAACATGAGATAAGAATATCGCCCAGTAATTTAAATGGTGGAATAAAGCCATTATCGAGTTTAATATAACAATATGGACAAAAAGAAATGACAGCTAAACGTAGTTTCATGCAAATCGAGCTCATGCAACTCACCTCCAATGATGGCTTATTGGGTACTGGATTCCGCATCAACGAATCGAGAAGATTCAATGCGGAAGTGAGTGTAGCCCCTTGCAGAAGTGAACTTTGCGATAAGAGTACGAATGCAGATAGCAATTTCGAAAGACATTCGGGAATCAATTCTGGATGAGTGGCCATCATATCTGCAAGCAATTTCCCACTGATCCACAAAACGTAGGAACAACGTAGATCATGAAACATGTTGTACGAGATGTTATCGCCTCCAGCAACGATAATGAACACCGACATGAAGTATGAGCAGTGACCAAAGATAAACATATTCATCAGTGTTTATAGCACTTCTTGTACCTCAGCCATCATACTACCATAGTCTATTACCTTTAGTCCTCAAACAGACAGGATTCTTTCTCAGAAAAATTTGGCAATGCGCAGAATACCTTATGATCACATTCCGCTTCTCACATAAAGACCACACCTCTAAACAACCTTTTCCATCTTCCCCAGCACCCTTCCTCCACTCGCCAGAAGGCCTCTTTCATTTATGAGGAGCAGCCGAAACAATAAAAAACCCACCAGCGACAAAATTCAGCGCCAATTGGCTGATCTGTAAATCAAGTTCGGTGACAAGCGCAGGTGTTTCGGCGAGGATTTTCTGCATTCCTTCACCATCTAGACCACCATGAGCGTATTTTGTTGTCAAGCTATCCAACAATCCTAATGTCGCAATCTGTAGCAAAGAAAACACATGATATCAATTGATCGGCCTTTCGCCAATGTAATGTGAGGTATAGACATCCAGAGACAAACATCGTGCAAAAATTCATAAGACAGAAACAAAAAAATATAGTAGATGAAGCAACAATCTAGACTGAACTATATATATTAATGTCATTTCAGAACATCAAAAATGATTAAGCCGCAATGAAGTGTAGAAACATTTTACAAGGCCAATTATCAACGCAAATGATCAATTCAAGTACATACAACTATAAAGATTTGTAAGAATGTCCAAGCAAAATCTCTAGAACTGCTGGATAAAATTTGTAGAATAATGGATAGACATAATACTGCTAACTCCACATTCATAAAAACATCACTGTCTCAAATGACATTCCCATATATCAAACAAGCGCTGGCATAATACGTGCTCCTGCGCTCTACTCATTAACTGATCGCTTTTGTAATTAAAAATAAATAATTAAGCATTTATATCTGACCGCATTTACATCCTAATCGATCCGACCATACGCCACAGAATTTCTAAAAAAGATTCGCAACCTTATCTGCTGCAAGAAGCAAGTTAATTTTTGAACACCTTTAATTGCCCGTAACTTATTTCGACGTTGATGGATGAACTCGAAGATAGATATAGGCCACTACCTTGTGGCATTATTACATCATCAAATTTTGTGGTTGTAGCTTCAGCTGATTCCTAACACGAATCACCGGACATACAGACGAGTCACACAAATACGAGAGACACAAAGTTACCAATCTTCTTTCTGAAGCATTTTCCAACATTTCTGTTCATTGGTAACTCAATCGCTCTTCTATATTCAATGAACAATTTGTAATATATATGCCGATATTTCCCATAATTTTCATAATATACTCTGGAAATGAAATTTCATAACAGCACATAAAGTGAATGAGAAGGAAATAAACCTTAATGCAAGAAAAAACCATTCAGTAGAATCAACCTTAAGAGCTCTTTGATTTTTGCGAAGGAATTCAGCCAATAACGGCAAAACATCGGGCAATATAGCACCGAGGTTGATTTTGAGTGGGCTATTCACAATGGTAATTAACGCCTTCACAGTTACCAAGCGGGTCATCTCGTTACGCAAACGTTCCAAAAGAATTGGTAAACACGCCGATAGCTGAAACCACATAAACATTTCATCGATTCACAATGAATTAATAATGCAATCTGAAAAAAAAAATCAGTAAGAATAAGGTGGAGGAGTCGGCGGGTTTGAGTCCAAGCAGGGGAAGGGGGGGGGAGAACTTCATGCTTAAGAAAAAATCTTCACTACTCCTTGCTTAGCATATCTGAATTCTTCAAATAAATCACATTTTCGATCACATTTAGATTACTTCAATTTTAGATTACATTGTTATAAGCCAGAAGTGCATAATTCACCCCGGAAGACAATCAAAGCCGTTAAAGAGACGAGAGTCAATTAGTTTGCACAAAAGAATAAAATCAGTAAATGAGTATCGCTACAGATAACTAGCGAAACTTGCTGAATACCTTATACTCCACGCCTAAGAAAAAACACTTTGCATCTCTCAAACTGCTATACTTTCTACTGGGAACTAAAGGGTTTTGACGGTAGCAACTCAGACAATGGATCAGTGAAAAAAGTCCGATAGTATCGGCCCAAATCCAGGTTCCATCCGGCAGTCACAGCCATCGATTGCGATAGACGACGCAACTTTAACAAAAACCTCATTTTACAATCAAAAGTTTCTTTTCTGCACTACGACGTTTGACGATTTAATTAAACTAAAAGAAAGTAATATGAGATAAGCACTCGCCTTATCTGAAAGGAAATCACCGAAAGTGGCAATCAGAAGACCGGTCGACGTTATTGCTTTTTCCTTCACTTCCTGCAAATATTGATACTTTCCTTAATGATGCAGAAAATCTCACTGTGTCAAATGCAAAAAAAAAAAAAATAAAATAAAATAAAATATTGAATTTTGAGGGTTACAGACAAAATTGAACGCTCAATTTTATCCCAATTCCAAAGGCAGAGGAAAGCTGGTGTTCAGCACAAAAGTTTCCAATTGTTCAATAAGCTATCCTCGATGAAAGATCTAGTGAGAGTAGGGAAGCAACAATCTGACAGGTACTCCGCTTGAGAACAATACCACGAAAGAGGACTGAAACAAAATGACGAGAAGCTGAAGGAAGCAAAGGGGATGGCAACACAAAGATATCGATATCACCATCGGAAAACATTAAGAAATAAAATTAAATAGAGATTCACACCTGGTCAATATCAGTGGCTTTGAGTTTCTCGGCGACCGCATCATAGATTGCACTCACAAATGGAGTGAAGTCAAGCAAGCATGCTGACGGATGTGAAGGTCGAAGAACGCGGATCAACGACAACGTTACCGTCAATGCCTCAGCAGAGACCTTATAGAACGAATCACCTACTGCACGCACTATCAATGGTACCAAAATTGACATATGTGGATGCAATTTCTGAAAATATTTGAACTTCCATTAAAACAAATAAATTAATAAATTCGAACTTCACCTCCGATAAGCAAATAGATAAACTGATAAACAAGCTCGTTCTCAAGGTGTTATTGACGTACAAAAAATACCTCACTTTTGTCCTTCCCCTTTCATAACTTTTAAAACCTCCGAAACACTGGACAGAAATCGTAGTTAAGCATCCAAACCTCAGGTGGATGAGAGCAAAGTGCCACCGAAAGAAACGATAGGGTATCGATTTTCATATTCGTATTTGATGAACGATCGCCCATCGCTGATGCAACACCCGATACAAGCAGATGAAGTTGATCCGATAAGGCGCCCGGATAGGCACTTAAACGATCCATAATAAACAATTCGATATGTTCAATTAATATATCTCAACATAATAAACGAACAGCGATATAGTAACGGAAATCAACACATTCGCTTAGAAGGCACATATTTCTAAACTTCAAACATTACAGATATTTCAAAAAAAAAAGTTTATATAAAGTAAGCGTAACTGCACTTCTTTCAAAAAATAAAATAAAACATGAAATACCACTAATGTAATTTTTATCGAATCACTTGCTGATAAGATTGGACAAGACGAACCCCCTTTCAAAAACCGCTTTGGATATCAGTGTTAACATGATAAGGAGGTGATAAATCCTAATATCAATTAATTTTTCCACAAATAACGAACAGCTACATTATATTTCCAACTATAAGTATAATGTTTTATAGTTAAACAATAAAATATCAAAAAAAAAAAAGAAAAAACAATAACTAAATTATAACCGTAAAAGTTGTGTAAGTAGAATGAAGCAACATTGTTTCGTTTTTAGCGTCTTCGTTCTTAGCTGTTTATTTATAGCTTTAACCAACATTGGTACTTGTGCATCCAAAGCCTGCAATTTCCCCATTAAAAAAAATCCCCCTACATAGTAAATAAAACATTCTATTTAAACGTCCTTTACCTGCAAGTTAACAAAGTATATTAACACCCAAATTGAAAGCTCAAGTTTTGAATGATCGTTTGCAAAAATAAAACGGCTGTGCCTTGAAACCTCTCTCTCACTGGTTAGGGGAGGGATTCTACTCATGTATAATAGCAACTACAGATGAACACTCAAAATGCTATGCAATATTCCCTTTATTCACAATACTCAATCCACAAAGAATAAATTGTGTCTACGACTAGTACGATTGACAATAAGTAGTGACAGCTGCTGCTGGGTTGAAAACACAATAAACTACAACCCAACTGACTAATCAATAATTGGAAAAAAAATCAAATCAAATCAACATCACTTAACTCAACGCATTCAATCCACTGTGTTTAGAGATCACTTCGTTATGACTTAAATAACGATACTATACTAAAGTGGAATACTCACATAAGAATCCGAATAAGAATAAAATCGAAACCGCATTTTTCAAAAAATAAATAAATAAATGAATGAATAAATAAATAAATAAATAAATAAATAAATAAAATAAAATAAAATAAAATAAAGCAAAATATTCTAATTACCACCTATCAAATAAAAAAGATTTTAATCTGCTCCTCCGAAGCTCCTCTCAAATTTAAAATTCAATTCTTCCACGAACAGATTCCATAAAGTTCTCTCGAAAAAACGAACCTGAAGAACCGCAATTTGCTCATGACTTGCTGCACTTTTCAGAAGTACAGCTCCACCAATACGTACCGTCTCCACATCACCGCATGATTCGTGACCTTCACCTTTCTCACTATCCGTTTGCTGAAGTCATTAATAATAGTGGTAAGATGATAGTATATCCAGCTTTCTTGAAGAATATCTAATAGTATGAATGCGAGAAATGAAATATTAAAAAAATTAATATGCATGCCAATCAGGCAAACAAACAAACAAACAAAACAAAACTTATCGAACCTGATCGTATGATTAAGCTTGTGCAAACTACTAAATTTTCATTTCCATTTATGCAAATTTCTCTAAAAATTGTACAACTTCGACAAGCTGATTTACAATATGCTCTAAACGAGTCTATCGTTGGGCTTCTTTTTTAATTAATGAAAAAAAAATCAATATGCTAATACAAAGCACACATATCGATTTCCTTAGTGACAAATTTTTATTTCATATTTTCTATCGAATGCTGCAAATAATTTATTAGTGATGGAGAAAATAAAAATGAAAAATAAGAAAAAAAAATTGAAAAAAATTGAGGTGTTAAATTTTCCAATACCAAAGTTATTGACGAAAAATTCGGAATGAGGCTTCGAATCTGTGAAAGAAGTGCTGTATAAGCATGGAAAATATCCCATTTGACGTTATCTTCACGTTCCTTGAAACGGCTAATCAACAATGGGCCAAGTTTCGTTAAAAAATCGCCAATATTCTCACGATGAGAGAGAATCTAAAAAGAGACAATGGCAACTATTAACCATTCAAATATTTGACAGAAATCTTCAGGAAATTAGCGTGAACTATGGAAGGCGAAAGATTTTTCTAAAACAATTATTAACTTAAAAAACGAAAATCACAGGTGATAACACGCTCCTTCTTGCGGTGAACGACCGCGCTGCGACTCAATTTGCACACATCGATCTCAGTGATATCTGTTCTTCTCTGCCCTATTATATTTCGCCTTCCTCTGGTTGTCTGGCTGCGTGTTTCAAACCCGTTTGCTTTTATGTGCGATCACTCGGATATCTTGATTGCTTTTTGGTGACGTTCAGTTCAGCCAGTTCGGTTCAGTGCGTCGGTTCAATCAGCCATCAGTAAACTTTTTCTCACTTCGCCCACACGACAGCGACATAACACTCCCAATCGGATGTAGTCCCGCAAGATATATTATATTACAAAAACAGAATCGAGAAATGTGTGCTGCGCATATCCCATGTTTAAACTGCAACAAATTCAAATACCATATGCTAAACATCTCCACATCTTTCCGTTGAATAACCTTCATCCTTTGCTGGGAACTTTTCGTGGAAAACACAATCAAAGGTGCACATTTGCATTATCACTTATGAAAAATTAAAGAACGACGAAATCTATTCCAAAATCTTTTTTTTTAATTCGTCTTACTTCCAAGTAAATCGAAGTATCCAATAAATCTGTTATTACAAGTGATCCCCCTTGTAAACTGTTTGCAAAGCAGAAAATTTTTCCATAGTATGATGGCCGGAACGAGAAGAAAAATTACTGAAAAATGAGCTTCAAAAAAAAAACCAATGGGCTTGACAAGTGAACAGCAAACTGGCAGATTTTTTCATTATAAAATGGGGTTTTTTTGGCAATACTAGCAGGAAAAACTGACAAAACTTATTACTCTTACAATGAACATAAATAAAAACCATCGACGAAACAAATGCAGGACTCATCGAAATAAACAGCTCCATCAAATCAATAACTCATTAACAATACTTCATTTTGTTTCCTTCTAATCTGAAAAAAAAATCAATAAATCGATAAATTCGGTGAATCAAAACTCTTGATCACTAGCAGAAGACATTTGATTGACCCCTAATCATTCTTGAAAACAGAAAAATGCAGTGATTTGGAAAAAAAGAAAGATAATAATAAGATGAATAAATGATATAAAACGAACAAGAGCTTCTATGCATTTGGCAGATGCACGTCGAACCTTCCAACTCATATCGTCATCATCCGAATACTCGTTCGTTTCATCATCGTCATCTTCCGTATCTCCGCCTTAAGAAAGCGATTTGCCATTTATAAGGTTACAATATGAAGACCGGAAATTACTTACAAACAACTAGACTGGAAAAGGTTAAGGTTAGTAGCCCGTGCTTTGATTAAGAATAGAAGGATTGGAAGGCACGGATACACCGAAGCAACACTGCAAGATGAGGTCGACCATTAGATTCTTGAGAATAGATCGCTAACCCTTTTTACGCTAAACTATGTCACGAATTTTGCTACCCTTTCTTTCTTCGACATGGTGTTAAAGAGCACATTTCAGCTCCGATGCAACTTCCATGCCATTATTCACGCAATGTCGTCGACCATGAAGGTCGCACAAATTAGTAATAACAGCATTAGGGGTCGCAAAAGTACGGTCACTAACAAAGCCATCTCGCCCGTGGCTAATTTTCTTCTCCGTCGGCGTTTCCCCGCACTAAAATTAAGACTGCACTTTATGGTATACTGTTTGGCCTTCAACAAAGTAAAGCATAAATTGACATCAATTTGAAGCAAGATGCACAGGATATTCCACTAGGATCGCGTATTAAAAAAATTCTACAAAAAATGATTCATCGAGTGCTCTTAATAATACATTAAATAAAAACAAATTTTTGTATTTGCTGAACATCACTCTCCAATTAATGCAATTATCAAGCCAACAATTCAATGAAAGTGTGCTATAAAAGATATAATCATACCATCTGTATCCATATTTGCTCCCTCCTCCACTTCACTATCATCATCATCATCGTATGTGTAATTGGGATCGTGCTTGAGGAACTCCGAGACCACCTTTTGAATTTCAGGTACGAATGATACGATATCCTTGGGACAACGGAATATAAATGACTCAAATGCCTGCAAAATACGATCCTTGTTAATTCTTCTAACTTTCTTTTAAATGCCTTCAGGTTTATGAAAAGTGGATATCAACTAGCTAAAATATTCAACATAAATAAATAAGCTTCAAATATGCAAAAATTATTCTAATATTCAAACTGCGCCGCTCTCATGAGATACAAATTAACGCACTTCAACAAATTTTTATCGAGAGAGAAGGTAAGAAAAGAAAGCCGCCTGATATATATACGAATTGAAAATTATTAATTATTATAAAATAAAATCAGGTACTATTAAACATAAATGAACCATAAAATATATAAATGTACTCTGGTCAATGTAACAACCAACTATTACGACTAGTATAATTCTGAAAAGAACTATTCCACATATCCCAAGTCATATCACGACTAGATTAGAATGTTAGCCGTTACCGAAAAAGAAATCCGCCTTTCTCCTTCAACACCAAGAAAAGCGTGAATAATAATTGAGTATAGCACTGCTACCCAAGCCACGACGCTTTTTTTAAGACGAATTCTGTCGCAGTTCATTTTTAGATGAATCATTCAGCAAATGAATGGTCGAAAAATCTCTTTCGTCGATTTACCAGCTTCAATGATGCACCCCACTCGCCTTTCGAGGTCTTAGAAGAGAACTGTATGAAGCACTCTAGTCGACAAGCAAATAAAAGACCATCTCTGGATAAATCCCGTCAGGATCAACCTTAACAATGACATCATCCCACCATTACAAAATGACGGTGATTCTATTGTTCAAGCTGCATTTCTGCTTCAGACAAACTTTACCAGCAATAAAAACTTGCCTGAATACATGACTCTCTAAGTTCGTCATCTTCGGTGGAAACAGCGAATCTGATAAGCAAAGGGACTACAAGTGTAAGATGTGGAGCGAATCTACTCCCAGTACATTTGCATATACATTGCACCGTTTGCACCAATGTACGCATTTGAGATACTGATGCCTAAAATTATTTCGGCTTAAATAAACTATAATTATAACCATAAGAGTAAAGAGAAAACAGTTACAGGAGTTATAAGAAAAAAGCGAGGAAGAAATAAAAGAATTTAGGGAAAGAATTTCCTGACATTTCGACGATTTTCTAACCTAGTAGATACCCCTCCATCTTGCTTCGCTAAATAGTATAAGTGCCCCGTTATGGAGTGCCTGATTTCACGGAAAGTAATAAAACTATGGGGGTGGGAGGGGGGGGGGCTGAAGTGACGAGAACAAAGAAGGATGGACCCGATCTTATAAGGGAACGGAGCAGTGGGAGAGGGGAGGAGAAGGTGGGTTTCTTTGTCTAACTAAAAAAAAGTATGACGCTTTCCTCTTTGAAGTATAATTCCCAATTGTTTTCATCGAAAAAAAAAAGAGAATAAATAAAAGAAACGAACACTCGCTACAGTTAGCTCCTTGATAAGCACTTTCATCGTATATGCATAGAGCTGTGGTGGTGATACGGCCATTAGATTACCCAATGCTACTACCGAACGCTTACGTAATGCTTGACGCTCAGATGCAAGTTGCGTAAATAAAACTTCTTGCAACTGCAATTTTTTTTTTTTTAAATTTTATCAGCTCATATTTAATTTAAACTCGAAAATATTCAACAAAAAGAAAGCGCAAATAAATTTTCTTAATTTTTAAAGCTACAAATTGTAGTAAATTTTACTTATTATATCTGTTCAATAAATTCGCTTACATTTTTGCGTATTAAGTCTATTCACCTAGCAATCCACAGTACGATTTAGCAATACAGCCCCTATGATTAGCGCTATTCTTCTCTCTTAGGTTTTCTTACCTTAAGCCAATCTCAATCCTTCAATACTCCATCCAACATGTTCCGAGTAATAAAACAAAAAAAAAACCTTCGATGCGAACAGTTTTCCCGTAAATAAAAAAGATTACTTTCTTTTGTTTATCGACTAATGAACGTTAAACAAGAAATTCCAATAAATCAACTTCATATCACCAATGCGAAATGCCCGTTTCTATCCAAGAATCGATGAAAACACCTGTTCATGATGAGCTGCAATAGTGGAACCATAACGAAGTAGAACGTCTGAAACTATATCCAAAACTTCTAGACGCACCGATGCTTCCGTTGAAGCATTCTCTTCTGAAAAAAAATTTTTTAAGTTATCCAAAACTTCGATAATTTAAACTTCAATCTGATGAAATATTTAATTAGGCAAACAGTTAAAACAAGCGAAGAAATCAAAGAAAATTTGATTATTTATTAAACTTTTCTACTTGGAATAGTACAACTTGAGGATAGTCCCACAATGAATGGATTGCTAACCATCGAAATAACTAACAAAGAAAAAAGAGCTATAAAACATCGTATATCATACCTATTACCTTGAGAAAAATTAAAAAAAAGTTAAATAAATAAGAAAAAAATTAAGTAACTTACTGAGTGCATCAGTAAGTTTTGGGACAACACGTTTGATCACATTGGATGTGAGTGATGCATTCGATGGCGGTAATTCGCTAATCACCGTTTTTAACGCAATCGATGATACATCACGCAATTGCTCACTTCCTGAGATCATATTCGAACATAGTGTATCCACTATCGATTCAGCCTGAAAAGTTTTACGCTTAAATGAACCTTCTTAAAGAGTAGGACTCATTAGAATATATGCAAATTAAAGCCGAATTCACTTAATAAATGTTAATTGCCTGCGAATATAAATGCGATTAACTTCCATTCACCCCTCCCTCTCCCCTCCCGCCCTCCTCCAGAACTCTTCATATCTCTTTCATTGACAAATTTCGTCTCCCCGCATCATACTCAATATTAGTTCTATTAAGATATTAGGAACGGTTTCAGATTACATCACTAGAGTGAGTCAGAAGAAGACAAAGGTATCGCCTTCCCCCCTCCCCCAGCACATCTGCATATTCAGGTTCCTTTTTCAATTGTTTAGGCTCATCTTTGGAATAATAGAAAAAAATTCATCGTCCACTCATCTCTATTAAGATGGATGGTTGTAACGTGTTAAGGCCATCGAAGAGAACAAGGTGAGTATAAAAAAGAAACGACATGGTAATAAATAATGCCTTACCTGAGGTTCCTTAACCTTATGCACCAATGGTCCAAGGCATTTCACCGCAAGGTTTTGCACTTCACCGTTCTTATCTTCAAGCAATCTCAAGAGCATACGTACTACCTGCAACGATATTTTCGGTTAAATTACCAAAAAATTCACCAATATTTTACCACTAATAAACCAATCTTTCTGGGCAATTTTTTAGCCAACAATTGTACTAAATTATTTTGAAGTACCACAAGAACATATACAAAGATTCGGTACCATTCGAATAGAACATATAAATCATTCATCATCTAATAGCAATGAATTATATTAAAAGAATACTTTACGCTCCGAATCGTCATCCAACTTGATCGAATCGTTTTGCAATTCGGTCATGAGATCGTTGGTTGCCATAAAACGATAATCCTTGTCACTTGAAGACATCTTCTCGAGTAATCCTGTTATCTGATATGCCATCGCTGACATCTTCCCACTCCTCAATCCTTGCTACCTGAAATTTCTTTTTGCTCACCTGATCGGTCGATACAGTGAATTTATGTACGATTTCGAATGGGGATACTAAGATGTAGGTTAAACCTGGCGCGAACTTAAATGCAACCTGGTTTAACTCAGGTACCAAAATATAACATGTGGGAAGAAATGACACTCATCTACATAAAAAAATAAAGCATTCTAAGAAAAGCTTATAGCATACATTTTTATTCTATCATTTCTAGAATATATTCTTAAGAAATATCTCTAATAAACTCGAAAAAAATGCATGCTATAGGTCATGAATAGGTAAATACATTTGCAATAGTCGACGTAGCGATTTCTCAATTAAACAATTAATTTTACAGCTTTAAAAAGAATGCATAATAATGTTAACTTCTTCAAATAAGACCTCAATCGTTGAGTTAATACAGGTCACTTATAGGCTTGAAACAGGTTATAATGGAATACTCATTATGGAAATAAGTTCAAAGACTTACCTAAAAACCGTCAAGACAGGTGTTTTAGCAATTGTGCTCAACAGACCATCCACTTCCGGAAACTGCCACCAAATGACAAAGAAAAAAGCATAAAACAATATAAACAGGCTTTAACTGATCCCACCGCTCATACAAAAACTGTACGGAAGAATTGACCTTTGAGATAAACGAATGCAAAATGTGGACTAATCAGTGGGCAAAAAAATGGAAATTTTTTCGCCATAGACATATATCAATCTTTTTTTTTCAAAGTTGGCCGATCAGCCCGAAAGATGGCGCTGCAAATGATAATTATTCGGTAAGCTGGTAGTAGAGATGTAGACCAATCTGATGGCCGGTACTGATGGTGTAGACCAACCCGAAAGCCGGTAACGGAGGTGTAGATAAGCCCGAAAGCTGATACCTGGGAATACAGGTCAATCACATACTTCAACCAGATATCATCTATGGTTTGGATCATTTGCTAAACTTCATAATCGAAGCTTTGTAGCGCATAGGTTGAAATTACTAGAAATGCGGTATATGCACACACAAATATGCATAGAAGCAATATCAACATAACGCAACAAAATATCACCGATTATCCACAACAATGCAAATCCACGAAACGATGATGTAGGAAGGATGCTTTCAGCAAAGGAGTGTTGAACGCTTAGCTGCTAAAAGCGACTTCCCTGAAGTTTCAATTTAAAATTTCCTTTCTAATAGCTCAAAAATTCTCTAAGCATTAAAAAACTGCTCCATTTAATCAAAATAACTTTGCTAGATGTCTTGAAGAACTTTTGCCGAAGTGAGGAACGAGAAGGGAGGAGGGAGAGGTTGATCCTTGAATTGTTAAAAATCGTCTTCCTGTATGGTTTTGAAAAGTGGAAGAATTCATTCATTCAGAAGTCAGAAAAACCCTCTATGAACGATCTCTCGATATACAACAATATTCCGAGTTGAAAGGAAGGAGAGGGGAGATGATTGAAGATATGAAGGTCAACATCACTACCGCCACTTTCTTGGCTTAGTCCTGAACTCACAGCTTCTCATGCAATCAGAGGAATGAATTAAAGAAGTGAACTATTTCCGATGCATTTTTCTATAATTGTTGTTTTGAATAGAGCAAGCAATATAAATTATAAAATTATAAAAATTGACATATGTAAACAACCCGATATCAGTGTTACATTTTTACCGTTTTTTGGATCATATTTCCTTTATAGAATTTTGAAAAAAATTGAAAAATCGTCCTCTACCCTCATTTCACCGTTGGTTCAATAGGTGATTTTAAAATGTTGAGTTTGTAATATTATATATCATGTGTGTACATATATGTAATAATATTCATATATGCATATACGTTATTTACATAATTAAATTGAATTTTAAATGAGATTAAAATTAAAATCAAAACTAAAATTAATATTCATATTCGTATTTATATCTGCATTTACATTAATCATATTTTTTTTCTGATATTTTTTTTTTCACTGAAATTATGGTGCATATCCTTTTAAAGTTGGTATGCAACAAAATACACATGTACCTTCACCTTGCATATAATTCATCCAAAGGTCGTCGCTAAGTTCGTTTTGTTTAGAAGTTTGAAACTGTATTGATTTTCATAGTGCTCACTATTATAGAATATTTAAGCGTTCCCTATAAATATTTGAATAAATTCTAAATATTATTTAATAATTCATATAAATATAATAGTAATAAAACAATGATCAATAAGATTTCATATGAGTTCAGATGGTTAATAATTAGCATTAAATTATTTATTTCTTCAATAAATAATTGAATAATATTCTTATTTCTGCAATATTCTTTAGTAGAATGCTTATATAGGTATGCCTATGCATAGAAATGTTTGCTGCGAAATAGCGGAAGTGAAAAATTGGTTTTTTAAATGAGTGGCAAAATAATTTTCAGAAGAGCACATTGCCTCTTGTTTATACTCATTGTTTAGTGCATTTCACCTCACAAATTAGTGGCAATAAGTGTTTGCATTACGTATATGCTTAACGCATTAATGTGTTTTTTCTCTTCTAAAAATTTTTTTTAATTCTAGTTATGTAATTAATTATAAAGTATTTTAAGTAATAATGTAAAGTTATAATAATTTATATTTGAATAAATAATTTATATTTAAATATAATTTAAAATTTCCAAGCTGTTTTATGCAATATGCATAATTTTTTCTATTCAAATTGAAAATATATATGATGAAAAAAAGGCTCAATTTTCTTGTTTTATTTCTCTTTTACTTCGTAGAAAATAGTATTTTATTTCGGAGAATTTCAAATTTTTTTTCACATCATTTTATTCACTCATAATTGAATATTCACTCATAATTGAATCATAATTGTTAAGAAATATTCAACATCAGATTTTATAACTTTTTTCAATTTTCATCACCTTACAATTTTCAGTTAAACGACTTATTTCATTTTCAAAAATTTTCTACGATCTAGTTGAAAGTGAAATCAAAAATTTTGTTTTCTAGACTTTCTATACACTCAAACGATTCTAAATTATTTTTGGTAAATTAAAAAAAAAAAAATCTAAATTATTTAAATTCTCATGAAAACTTTCAATTTAAGGTTTACCTGTTGAATTCTTAGCTCTTGAAAACTCGTTTTTTTTTTTTTTTAGTAATTTCCGATCAATGCAGTGTATAGGCATTACTTTTCCAATCGGTAATTGTGTAACGAATTAGCTTCATTTTCTGTTTACAATCAATGCGAACAAACACTTTAAAAAACCGCTTTTTTGGGTGGTACAAACTTCATTGCAAAAGAAAAATTAAGAAAGACTATTGAAATTTGATATTTTATTGTCATTTAAATTTGAAAATTTGAATTAAAATTTGAAAAAAAAAATTTTATAATATTTATTGTCATTTGGCAATGAGAAATTTTTCAATTTTTTTTTTTTTTTTGGTCAAAAAATAGTGAAAATTGCTGACGTCACAAATTAGGAGACCTGGCGATCAACAGCGATTGCAATGGCCGATTGTCGTTGTATTGCTTAGTGGTTTAGTGCATAGTGCACAACATTCATCGTTTATTGTTTATTTCATTCGTAATTTTGTTTTCAATTCGAACTTTTCGATGGCTTTATTTTTAGTATTTCCCTCTCCCGTATTCATCAAGTTCGACTTCCGAATATCGTTGCTATCTACAAGGAAGAAATGAATCTTTGTTCCTCAGGAAATATGACGTAGTTCTTTAAAAAATAGTATTCTATACTGTTATAGTCTTCGATGCTATCATAGTTTATACGAATTGATGTAGAAAACCGCATAGAGGGTTGAAAGACGAGGAAGGCGAGTAGAAAATGAATGCCGAGGGGGGAATGGGGAGGGGGTTTTTCATAGCAGAATGTCGAAATTTTTGAGTATTTAACGCTGATCGCATATGGATTTCATCTCATTTCTTCTCTTAAATCCCTCTATTTCCAAATGCATTATAAAATCGTTAAAATAACGCATCATTAAATAGGTGTAAAGCCTCTTATAGATGGATAGATTTCAGCATTGCACAATATTGTATAAAATTAGAACGGAAAATGTTTATGCCTGATTGAGTCATACTGAACAAAGTCATTGCATTGTTTGTGCGTCATCTTTTTCTTTATTCGTTGAGCATTTCGTTTATACTGAATAATGTTTAAATTTTTGAGTAACTGAAATTAAAATTTCCACATTTTATTAGTGTTGTTGAATTTGAATAAATTTCAAATATTTTCCATTTATTTCATTCGGTATTTTTTGTAAATTTTTTCCCACTATTCGTAACAATAATATTTTTTCTATTACTTATAAAATATTGAACTTTGAAGGAATTAATTTTTAAATGAATAATAAAATAATGAATTTATTTTTTTCACAACGAGAATTACTGAAATATGTTCGAATTATTCGATTTTTGCGAGGGTTTTTTTGCATCACAATTCATTCGTTTGATTCATCCGAGTAGATTGCTCTAGAAATTGTCGAACATATGGGAAATTTATTACCCAAATAGGTGATTCTATCAAAATTCATCGAATAGGTTGATGACACTTTAAAAGCGATAAAACTTTACTGAATCATCGTGCATCGATTCTAATGTCATCATTCAACTCGTTCATTCTTCTTGCAAATTTATTTCATATTCGTCTGTCTTGTTGCTTATTTTCTTTGAATAATACTATTCAATAATTCAGGTGCATTAGTATCTTCGGATGCTTTCAATTAGTAAGGTAATGCAAAAATTGTTTCTCAGATACGCATAATCAAATAGCTAATTTAGGTAAACAAGTCTCTTTACTAATCATATTTATGTAAGCGGAGAAAAATGTTTTCTTAAAAAAAGCCAATATATTCTCCAATATATGAGATGGCCAGCAATAATTGTAAATAACATTGAAAATATTTTTGAAAAGCATAAAAATATGAAAGAAAATGATTTCATAGGTAAGTGGTGCTTTTAGACGAAGCTGGAATGTGTTCGAATGGTTGTGTGGCAACAGAGTGTTTCGCTTTTTTTTTGCGGTGAGTCGCCGCCTGCTGAAATACCTTCGGATCGTTGCTCGCCAATGTCACAGATAATCTTTCGTGTGCTCGCGTTTTCCTGCTAACTTTTGCCATCGGATACCACACTTCGAAACTTTGTGCAGTTATACAGCAATTCCACAAAATATGTACTTACTTTTAATGTTTTTTTCGTGTTATAGTGTTTTTTCGCCTGTATATATATATATATATATATATATATATATATATATATATATATATATATGCGTATATTTATTTATTTATTTATTGCTATCAATTATACACTGTTATCATTATTGCCATCAACAGTTCTAGTTATCCGACACCGTTCGTTTGAGGCAAACGTTTTACAGTAATACAGCATTTTATTACTGACATACAGTTAACAATATATCATTATCACAGCCAACGGCTATGTTCGTTTTCGCAGTTTCATCGTACAGCAGCATCCATGTGATCATACAACAACACTTCCTTCACTTCAAAGTTGTATTACGCTATTTCTAGTAAATTAAAAGCCCTTTCGCCGGAAAAAAAAAAGTATTATTTATGTCATATTTTCATAAATAATACATGTTATATTATTACACATCGTTTTTTAATATTTTTTTCTGTCTTCTTATTATTTACTACATCATTTTCTTTTCCTCAAATAAAAATGCTCACTATCTAGGTTGTTTGATGAGCAAGCCAAGTTATAAATCAGCTAAGCCTGTAGGCTCTGAGACAGGTTCATCTAATCGCTTCTTCGTTTACCTGCTTAAATATAAATCTGCGCATTATTGTAAAAGCGATTCTAAAAATTATTCGCAAAAAAATTCAAAAAATTCTTCATAATATATAAAGTAAATCAGTACTATAGATAAGAATATTCTTCATCATTTATGAAAGTTTCGTGAACGGTCTACCAAGAATTTCTTCATTTTTTCGTATCGAAGAAAAATGAGGACATTGAAAGAAATGTCAAATTTTTTCCAATTTGATGCACTAAATCAATCAATAGATATATATATATATATTTTTATATTGATTCTTTCACTGATAAAAATATATTTCAATATTTTTTCGATTGTTTATGCTTTGCGCTTTCAACATCAGCAAAATACAACCAATTGAAATTTCATCAATATATTATTTATCAATCAAATATTTACTAAGAAAGTTTTTCTTTCGATTATTTAATCATATATTTTAACTTGCCTTGTTCAAGTGGGCATAAGAGTCTATGAAATTAGAGACGACCTTAAAAATGAAAAAAGAAAACTTTAATCTAGTCTTTATTTATTTATTTATTTATTTGTTTATTTATTTATTTATTCATTTGTTTATTTATTTATTCTTTGGTTTATTCGTTTATTTATTTATTTATTTATTTATTTATTTATTTGTTTCTTGATTTCAATCAATAGAGCATACGAAGAAACATTTCTTCTTATCAATTTCACCTTCCCCGATTCAACGCTTCTCTTCACCGAATTGACTAACTTCAGCAATAATATTTATTATACATTAAGAATAAATTCTTTCACATTAATAGCTTCATTTATTATCTTTTAGCTACAAACTAATATGCAAATATATTTTCTTATCAAATTTCATACGCATTAAACTATTGCTCCAATTATTCACTGAGATAAACAAAATAAATCGATGACGTCATTAGCGGGAAAAAAATATTTTCTACAATGTTATACGAATTGATTGTGTTATCAAGATCACATCAATATCACAGAAAAAGTTCTGCGCAATCGTTGATTGAGAGATATCTATCATTTTTTTTTTGATCGTCAATTTCCATACATTTATATGGTGATGAACGATGTTATACAATCTCATTGCAATCATTGTTCTATGTTTCGTAGTCATGTCTGCACCTTTGACAATCTTCGTTGGATAGAATGCTTTATAAATCTAAGTAGCTATGATGAAATTTAAACGATTAAATTTTAAGAGTTGAATTATGAATAATTTTGCAAGTATTACTTCTGCATTATAAAATTGTTTTTATTAAATATATTTGTAGTAATATAGTGATAATAAGTGATATAATATAAGTTATAGTAATATAGTAATATAGTAAGTGATATAATGTACGCTGTATCTAAGTTCTAGTATAAAATGAAGAAATGAAATGTTCATTTTTCTTCTAAGAAATAAAACATTGTTGTTCTTTCAGTTAAGTTAATTTTTTCTTTTATTAATTAAGTAATATTTCGCCAGAAAATAACCGAAAATTTCTCAAAGCGATAGAAAAATATTACAATTTTGAGTTTTTCATTGAAGATTTCAGTCGACTAATGATTTTTTTTTCTCGAAATTATGAGCTAAAAACTATATTTTAAGGTCTAAAAAAATAAAATGAAAGCAGAGAAGTTTTTTATTCCACAAAGGATATCTTAATACCGATGAGTCAGATATAAAAAAAAATTTACCCTATAGAATGTTTTCCACATGAATTATTCATTTTTTTTCCATCTTAATTTTTTTATTAGTTCACATTGGGTGTGATATTATTTGATAGTTAAGCTGCTTTTATTATCACGTTCACTTACAATATAAAACTTAAATAAACGAAGCTGCTTGCACTCGTAGATTATACATTTTTATGATTCTGAAAAAAAAAATAAAAAAATAAAAAATAAAAATAAATCAATAGAAGTGGAGCGTCTAAGAAGGTAGAAAAAGAGGAAAATATTATGGAAATTGTTTAAATAATGAAAATGCCTTTTTTTTGAATTTATTTGAATTGTACACTTCGAATTTCATATTCTTGAATAGTTTTTGGAATTGTTGACTATTTTATGCGGTTATTTGATTTTAGTTTTCTAGATATTTCTTTTCAAGATGCATAAATTGCATATTTTACTGAAACTATGTTTTTCGAAATTTTTTTTGCGTCACATATTCGATATAGGTTGATTTTTAATAAAACAAACACTATGATCGTTGAATTTTTCGGCTTTGTAAATTCGCGTCTTAGAAATTAGCAAGCCTACAACGATATTCAAATTCGCATGCGAAATTTCCAGTTGCAAATAGTGATACGATAGAAACAAAATTTTTCACTCAGGTTTTGTAAATGCTGCTCCATAGCCGTAGAAACGCGCATATTATTAGATGCTTTTTTCTCAATATTTCTGCAACCGGTTGATCTGGTGGTTGAAATTGGAAAATGCATATTGCGCCACCTCTCGGATGTGCTTTGCCATTTTTTCTCTATTTTAAGGAGTGAAAAATATTTCATTAAAATAGGAATTACAACTGCTGACTCTGTATTTAAGCTGAATAGGCATTTGTCATATTTAAGTGATATAAAAGTTGTTTATTGAGGTTGAGGGCAAAGTTAAATAATTCTATAGAGGCATAATAACAATGGAATTAATAAAATCGTATAGAACGGTGTATACAGCAAATACGATCGATATAATTCTAATCAATAACGATCGACGGATTGATCAGTAGCAATCAATATTGATTAGTTCATTATCATTTCTGATATGCAACGCATAAGCGGCCGAGTTGCTTACATGAGAAACAAACATTGTAGTGCATAGACGAAGTTTATGCGTTGAAATTGATATTTCGTCGATTATATGGGCTGTAAATTATTATAGCGCACAGCCAATCAATCATTGTCATGTGGAAAATGCTTTTTGACATTTTAACCGAATACGAACCACAGCCTTTCTGTCAATTATTGTGACGCCTGTCTTTCTTTGTTTGATTCTCTATCCTTTTTTTCCCCAACACTAACTGCAAAGAAATATTTCAATAAATTTATTCCTTTTTTTTACTTTATTAAATTCTCTTTTGGTAAAGATTCAATATTTTATATGTAATTTCATAGCCATTATATTTTGTGAGGTTTTTTTATTCGCACAGGAATAGATGAGAAATGAACGGATGAAATAAACAAGCAACACAATAACAACAACAATACTTTAAAGTAAAGTTTGAAATATTTAAGTACAATTCAATTCTTCTTTCCTCTAAATCGATTGCCCTGAATATAGCTCAATTTTGCTCAAGTATAAATTAATTTTTTCCAATAATTTCTATATTTGGGATGATGATTACAAAGAAATTATTGAAACTATGGACAGTTTTGTCAAAGAGTGGCATATCTTGACTGATTTCAAGGTTATTACTGGACTATGGAGCTTATTAATAATCAATAAGACAATAAATAAGGTATGCAAGTGAATTTGCGGTACTTTAATTGCAAAACTTTTTTGCAACTGTTTAAGGAATGTGTAATATAGAACAAATGTTAAGGCATTGAATCAATCATTGAGAGGTATGAATCACTGTAGTAAATTATCTGCTTTAAGATGAATAACAGATTATGCTTATAGACCCTATAATTTGATGTGATAGTAGATGATATGATAAGTTGCGCATTAAACAATGTGACTAATAAACTTTGTAATAATATTTATGATTACAATAAACAATTGCAATTATAATAAAAAATTGTTAAACATGATCAATAAAATAATTAATGTGTTCATTAAAAAAGTTGTCGATTCAACATCAGGCTTTTCTAAAATTGAAGATCTGTTGAAATTCAGCGACATTCCCAGCGCCATCTTAGGAATAAAATTAAATTTTCCTTACTCAGGTTTCAAATTTTCACCCTTCCTAATTCTCAATTGAATTTTCCAATTCGCGCTTCCAATTTAATTTCCATTTCATTTTAATTCCCAATTCCTAATTTCCGTTCTCAGATCGATTTCTAAATTTGCAATTTTCTCGCCATTCATTGCCGCTCATTCAAAATTAAACGTCTCATTAAGAAATATAGAATTGAACTTAATAAAATGAGTATAAATTGCATAAAATTCTACGCTTTTATTCGTAATTGAAAATCGTTTCAATTAATCAATTTTACTTTAGTGAAGTTTTTTGTTATCAACTATGTTTTTTTTCACTAAAAATAGGAATCAAATATAAATTTTTTTGGAAATTTTTTCCTCGATTATCGACTCGAAAAATCTGATTTTCAACCTTTCATTCGAAGTCACACCGTTTGCTCTTACTGAAAATAAATGAATTATTTTTTAATAACGTTCCATTAAAATTGAGATATTCGAATAGTTGAATCCGGATTTTTGTTATCCTATCTCTCGTTATGTGAACTTTCTGGATCGCTACAAATGTTACTTCTTTTAATCTTTTTTCCATATGAAGTGATTATCTTTATTCAGATGCACCAATTTTAAATAAAATCATATAACATTTGAAGTCTTAAAACTTGTAAATATTATGATGGTTCAAAATCTGAGTTGAATAGTTGCCTTTCTAGGAAAGCTTTTATTTTCTTTATGAATTCATAGTGAGTGTCTCATTTTTGGAATGCCTTAGAATTTCGATCGTTTTCCTTTTTTTTGTTATATTGATTTTCTTTTCAAGTTAACTTACTTTACTAGATCACCCACATTACAACTTATTCACTAATTTGTTGCATTTTAAGCTTTAACGATTTAGTTGTCGCCCTCAAATTGCACATTTTAAGTCACCCTCAAGTTGCATTTCTTTAAACTTTTTTAATGACTATTTACTTTCTAGTGGTAATTTTCTGCTTTCCGTTTCTTACGATTCATAAACATTTGCATATCTCGTACTAGTAACACGACAGCTAGGATAGAAAACGATTTTAAAGCGTCTTTATAACTTTTGCTATGCGTTTTTTGTAAATTTGATATGCGTTTTGCAAATCTGCTACGCGTTTTTTGCAAACTCACTAGGCGCATATCCTTCTTTGCAAGTTTTCAATTCGGGAGTCAGTGAAGTTGAAGATATGAGATTTGTTGATTGTAATATGCATCACACAGAAATATTTCATATCATGGTTCATGTTGATTCGTTAACTTTAAAACATTTGAAATAGGCGTTGGGATTAGTTAAAGTATATTTTATTTTTGGGTTATTTGTGAGGGTGGTTGAAACGTGCGCATTGCCAATTTCTCTGGCGTGTTTTTCCACTTTTTTTAGTTGAAGTTTCTTAAGACGAACAATCACATCGGCGAAAACATATGCAACATTATTTCATCCGATCCTCTTTTTGTTTTGTTTTTTTCTTGAAAATTGTGCAGTCGATTAGTTTGATGGATTTAACGTTCCTGAAAGAATGTTCGATGTCAACCTCTTTGAAATATTTCTTCATTTACACATTTGAGCAGATAGATGAACTGATGAGTTGGAATGAAAAAAAAAACACATATTGTGCCAAACTTCCTAGCGTATTTCACCTTTTATTTCAACCTAAATGTTACTTGTATAAGCTTAAATAAAATTCTTAATAAATTGCATCTGCGCAGCTTATCTTTTCTCATTGCTTTGAAAGAATCATTGTTATAAATAACAAATGAGTAAAGAAATATATCAATGAAGATGATATGAAATATGTTTATCAAAGATATTTCTGCACTAATTATCAGTAAATAACGAGATTTGCACTGATATCCTATATTAGTTGAATGGAACTTGTCCATTAATTTACATATTGGCTTGAATATTTCATTACATGATGATGTATATTGGAACAGATGTGAAATATACATTACAGGTGAACCAGAACAAAAAATACAATAATCCACCCACAATAATAGTAATATAAATACTTAGATATCCATCAATATTATAATACATATTTAGACAACAATATATATATATATATATATATATATATATATATATATATATATATATATATATATATATATATACATAAATTTAAAAATACGAAAGGTTGTAAAATTCACGCAAGTCATTTTGGGCACATTTTAGCAAATATATTCAGTTTTAAAGTGTTGGAGCAATGTGAGTGTTAGCTTAGGAAGATAGATATCTTATAGTGTAAATTATATCCATCATATTCTTTAGCAATATATTCGTTAATTCTTCAATTCTCTGCTATTGGCTAACCAAACGGACGGACACAGACAGACACAGACAGGCACAACACGCAGGCAGACACTCACATATGCGCATATTTAGCATCATTATAGTTCCTTTTACTATTGTTAATTTATAAAGTATTGAATAAAAAATGGATTGGTTGCAATGTGGAATACTCATATATAAAAATATTGAACGCAGATGTTCGCAATTGATTGTGGTCGCTGAAAGAAACATAAACGCTATTCGCTATTTTTTTGGAGAAAAAAACAAATCTGATAACGTTTGTGCTAAATATTTATCGAATGATATTTTCATTCGCTTTTTTTTTCGCATTTTGGTTTCTTCTTTCAACGATAATAATCGAAAATAATCAAACAGCGAACAGTTTTTTTTTTTTTTTAAATAACAAATTCTCTATATAGATTATGATAGATGATTTTTCGCTCATTGATCTCTTAAATGATCGCAATAATTTTTTTTAAATTTGAAATATCGAAGAGTGAGAAAATTTTTTTTTAGACGAAATCAATAATGTCCCTCTTTTATTTGAGGGAATGAAAATTTTCTTCTTTCTACGGAAAGAAATCAAATGATAGAATCGATTTTTGCAAAAATAATAATAATATCAATTTTTAAAATCATTTATAAAAATTATTTGGGTTGCCGATGAATGAAATAGTAAGCGTAATGTGGATCATACATCTGCTATGCATTATCTGCATTAAACACCTTGTACTTCCTTTAAATTCTGTATTTCATGTATTTAAATTTTAAAATATTCTGTTTATCTATCAAGGATATTATTATAAATAATTTAATTCAATAGCATTCTATCGCTATGTAAATTATTAAAATTACTTTCCTATATATTGATCAATGATGGAAGTCTTGAGGGTATGTGGCGGAGAGCAAGCATACAAAGAAAATCGATTTATTAATTCTTTCATATCTGCTCATCAAGTATTTTTCATTTCAATTTTATTTATTTATTTATTTATTTACTTATTTATTTATGTTTTTGATTCGCTATACTTTGTGCTCTCATTCAATATAAAAAATCCATCGAATCCTCATCGAAGCTCAGTGTTGTTATAGAGAAGCTGGAATCTGGTGGAAATGAAAGTCGATAGCTTTTGTGACGTCATTTCCGCCACCGACCACCTCCACTAAGTGATTTGAATATCGATAACTTTATTATGCTTTCTTACTTAATGACAAGGAATCAAACCCAAACAAACTGTATTCAATACTGATGGAAGCAAACCATTACCTCCTCCCCACACATCCGCCCACGCTCTCCCTTTCCCTTACCCCCAGGCGGAAGTTATTGAAGTGGAAAGCCAGATAGAAAGATGACGTAGTGTCATTTATGAACGTATTGTGTATTCGCGAATCGTTAGCAAAAAGACTGCTAAAGGTTATAACACGTCGTTGTTACATTTTAAAAAAAGAAACTTATCACTAAGCGTATTGATAAGAAATTATTAATTTTTTTTTTTTTTTCAGCAACGCACTACATAAAGTCAGAGAGGGATTATACGACGAGAGTGTAAAAGAGTCAAGCCTAGTGCATTGTGTTTGTGTTTCCTTCAAGTGACGTATTATTGAGCAGCACCAAAAAAAAGGCTGAAAACATGCGACGTCCGGCATCTCAGAGGCAATCAAACGCAATGAACGGTTGGCGAGCTCGACACAACGAACAGAAGCGAAGCTTGTTGTATACACGACCCCTCTCCACCACCAGTATGGTCTCTGTACCATTATGCCAGATTTGGGTTAGTCTATTTTTTTCATCATTTGAATATTTGAATATATTGCTTTTAGAAATCTAAATAAATTAATCTAAATAATAACAGGTATATGAAGATAAAAAGTTTATCGAAAATGTTCCATATTTTCCTGAGTATATGCTTATTTTGAAGAAGTTGTGAAAGCTATGCAAAGATTAGAGAAGAGCAAATATGGTAATTTAAAAAAATATGAAATATTGATTGATTTTGACGATTCAGCAATTTCCACAAAAATCAACCGATCAATTTCGGTGACTTTTTGTTTTCGAACTTTGAAAAAAAAAAATCTTTTAAAAAATTTCAAAATGTCAAAAATTGTGATGAATTCGTTGCAATTTTGCAAAAAACATTTTCGAGGTCATAATTCGACGAATTCGTTTAGACGATTCTTTAAAGAAAAAATCTATAAAACTTAATTTTAGCGTCAGTGCAAATACCTTAACATTCTTACGCTTCAAAAAACATTGTTATGGGATTTTCTGAAAAAAAAAATCTTTTATAAACTATGGAATTATTAGTGAATTCCACAAAATGCTTGATTATCATTCTCTCAAAATTTACGCAAGTTGTCGATCAAATTTCAAAAATTGCACTGGTCAAAGATGAGTGACCACTATTTACAAGCAATAAAAAAATTGAATATCAGAAAGTAATCTATGTAAAGACCATCATGGGAGGTCAGCTGAACCAACTTCATCGAACTCAATTGCAACCTTATAAAATCTAGATGGCTACTGGGAGAAAAAAAGCGAATGTAAGGGGAAAAAAGAATAATTCGAGTACTAAAATAATTCAAATTTCTTATAGATAAGTTTAAGTTTTTTATTAGGCTACCTTGCTTATTGATTCAACATTTTTATTCGTTATTTAGAAGAATAAAATTAGTTTCTTTCTTAAACTCAATATCCTTTTCAATTTCATTTCCTCTATCAGGTTTCGTTATTAAAATATGTCGAAAATTTGCATAAAATTTATTCAATTATTTCCTCTCATCAATATCAATTCTACGCTGTTAATTTCTTCTACAATTATATAAAAATGTCTAGCATCGTTTACGAAATGATAGAATGTTCGATAAGAGGGCAATATTTATTTATTAATTTATCACTGATATTAAGCTGATTAGGAGCAAAGAAATCAGCATAGCGCTATTTTTTCCTTTTCAAATCGTTCCCTTTTAATCTTTGATTTTCGGAATATACTTAACGGGCAGTAAACTAATAAATATATCATTCATTTTTCTTTTGAATTTTATTAAAATAAATCAATGATTCAAATATCTAGCAAAAAATGTAATTTGCATAACCTATGATGCATTTGCATAACAAAGCTTCAAAAATTTATATAACAAAACGAGCCTATGTTGCATCATATCTATGCGTCTGTATGTGTGTGTTGGTGTCTGACTGTCAGACAGTTTCCTCGAATACTATTGGAATTAAGAGTTAATAAATTCTTTTAGTTCTAATAATCTATGCTCTCGAATATTCAATTTTATATTTATTTATCCATTTTTGCAAGAATTTTTGCAAATTTAAATATCGCAAAAAATTCGCACTGCATTTTCGACGTATCACATTTCACATCGATCAAACTGCAATTTTTCTATCATTTGGAGCGGAAAATATAATTTCTATCCGTTTAAATATGAATTTTAATTAATTGTATTCTAATAATTTGCTGGCAATTTGTTGAACAATTTGATCGGATGAATAGCATTTCTAAAACATTTACTCCATCAGCTCTTTTTGTTATAATTTTCCATTGATTTTGCTTATCGATTCAATGATCTTATATAATTAATTTCTAGCTATCGATAATGATACCCACCTGAGCGCTTAGCCATTCGACTGACATTTGTTTTGGTGGTTGGGTAATTAAGTTGGTAGTCATTGAGAGGTGTCGCATCGGATATGTAAATTTGTTGAGCAAAACTATTAAAAAAATATTGAATACGATTTCATTTCGTAAGGAAGAAGATAAAGGGAAAAAATACCCACAAAGACAGAAATTTATTTGTGAAATTTTTGTTAAATATGCAATTTTGGAAAGCAGAAAAAGTGGATTTTCATCGGCGGGTTTATTTTCTTAAATAGAAATTAGTACATTTGAACTTACAATTGTTCGACCGATTGAGATTATATTCAATGATCTTGCGTTGCTATTCCAAGCAATATCTTATGTATGTTGGTTGAACATTTCGCCATTTAGTTACATGTAATTCAGCCGGAAGAAATCGATAAATATTTGAAATCTATTTTATATAAATTTCAAAACTCATCAAGAATGGTTTATTATTGATTAAAAATTTCTTCTAAAAAAAGTAAAAATTTTAAAGAAGAATAGTGAATTTTAACGTTTAAATATAAATTTCTATTTTAAAAATTTTCCATCACATTCAACCATCAAACAGCATGCATCTCATGCGTTTTTTTCCACTCGTTAAGCTGCACTCCACATCACATTCTATGTGTGCCAAGCTAACGGCTGCGCGAACGCGTTTCGCGTGCGCTTATTGAGGAATGCCTAGATGCTTGTTTGGTTGAGTTGAAGTCAATAGGTTAGAATAGTTTAACTCGTTAGCAAAGTTTTATTTCTTTATTTCCGGTTACCTATTCATAAAACATAGATTGCAAATTTAGCAGCGGAATATTATTTAAAAAAAGGTTTTTTTTTTGGCTTTTTCTCATCGCCTTATACAGGTGGCGAAGATGGGCTGCATATATGACGTCTGAATCACCTCTATGTCTACCGGATGTTTCAATCTAATATTCATATTCATCTAGTCCATTATTCCTTAAGTACCTTTACGATTCCCCTTCCCCTTCTCTACCTTCCCCTTTCAGAAGGAGGACTAATTATTGAACGACATAAACCAATTAATTTATTGATTTGGAAAATGAGTTACACGATTTCTTTGCATTACTGCTGCAAATTAAAGATAGAAAAGATGGGCATTTTTAATTCGATTAGAGAAGAATTTTTAAAATTTCAATTTTTTTTTTTTTTTTGGAATTGAAAATTCTCATCGATAAAACACGAAAAAAAGCCGATTTCTATCGTCGTCAATAAAATTTCATCGTTTTCTCATTAAAATTAGAAATGTTTCTGGAAATTGCACATTTAATGATGATGACCACCCAATGTGATCAGTAAATCTATAGTACCTTGGCAATATATATAAATAATATTATTTATTTATCCTCAGCACTTTTACTGCTATTTATTATTACCTCACCGTTTTCCAATGCATATTAAAAGGAATGTCCCCGTTTATATGCATTGAATGACGCTTTTGAATTTAATAATTAAAAATAACAATAAATGCAAAATTAAACGACGAAAAATGGTTTCAATTGTGACGTTTAATGCATAGAAACTGATAAATGCATAATGATTAGCAGTTTAATATGTTCTTTTATCATTGAGAGTATTAACTCATTAGAGAGTATTAACTTTCTTTCACAATATCATAATCAGTATGGTATCGTTGATTCATAAAACTCATTTCATAGATAATTACAAATTGCATAGATTACATGTATATATTCTCAACGAATAACTATTATCGACGAAATTGGTCATTTATTTCCTGTTCAGTTCTAGTTTCTTATTAAATGATGCGTTATCGACATCTGTATAAGCAGCTCAAGCCTATTTACCATTTCCAAGTTTTATAAACGATGTCTTTTTTTTGTCATTTAATTTGCATTCATTACTTTGCAATATTCTCATCACTACGGTCATTAAATATTTCCCTTCTTGCAGTTTTTATTTGCATAATTTAATTGTCGACTGCTGAAACGGAAGCTCTATTTTATTCACAAATATATAATCGTTATGACTATTTTTACACAAAATCGACCAGCGATATTGAAATAGAAGAAAAAATTTTGATGATTTGAAAAAAAAATTAAAGTTTTTTATGATGGTAACACTCGAATGACTAGAAGACATATTAGAAATTATAATATGCGAAAATAATTTGCAAATTTATCACTTTAATTCTATTTTGCATATGTTACGCAGTTTTTTTTTTTTTAATTCTTTTAAATTTTTAAATGGAACGTTTCATAGTATAAGAAAAGTTGAGATTTGGCAATAAGTAATACGTCAACGGAAAGTATTTTTTTGTTTCAACTGAAGTGATTTTTTTTTTCTTTCGCAAACAAAGTATTATTTCGTGGGTGTGAAATAGTGTATTTCAAGGCAGCCGGCTGACAGTGCATTTCAAGGCAGCCGGCTGACAGTGAATATCAAGGCAGCCGGCTGCCTTGAATCCTTTCAAATGAAATATGCTTTTGACAAGGACGAATGTTTAGCTCAACTACACAATCGTTACATCTGTATTATTTGTTCGATCAGTATTTCACATCAATGATTCAATAGAAAGAAAATCAATTCGATAATTCAATAATTTCACATCAATTCAAAGAAAATGAATTTATTCAAAATTTAAATTTCAAAAATGTTGTAAATGTTATAGTTTTAAAGGGAATTTATTTGACTACAGTTTTTTCCTATTCGCTTTTTAATTATTCTTTGATATCTTATCTGAAGAATTGTGAATATAATCTATTGGTAATTGATGAAGGAATGGGAGGGGAAACGTTAAATAAGAGCAACCCCTTCTATCCGGAAAAGTATGTGGAAAACTTTCTTTGTCTTTAAGCGTATTCACAGGATAGTAATATAGATTAACTTACTTAATTCACAGCATTATCAATCTTTACGTTCAGATTTTAGAAAATTATTTTTAACGCAGAATAATTTGTGAATATATTTCTTATTTCAAAGTTAATTAAATTTGAATTTTAGGATATAATTTTATTTGCTACGAATTTAATTAGGAATTTAAACGTATGATTTTATCAGTATAAAAGAACAAAGGAAGTGGAAAGAAGATTATAACCGCAAAAATAAATTCCCTAAAAAGAGCGTTCTCGCAAAACTACAAAGTTCTGCCATCTTGCCAACCCCTCCTTCGTTCCCCTCCCTCATCGCTCTTCCTCCCCTCTTCGCCCCCCCCCCCCCCAAAAAAAAAAAAAAATTCTAATTCGGTGATATCTCACATCAACACGAATAGTGGAACGCCTACTGGAAGGCATAAACGAGTGCGATAATAAATTGACTAGCACTATTCGTATGCTGCATGAATAGCAAACGAGCGCAACAATAAAAGAGCACAAAGCGTTCGATTTGTTCATTTGAATATTCATAAATGTTAAATTCTAATGCCTCGCAATATGAGTTCACACTCTGTTCTCTCTCTCTCTCCATTATTACAAATCCAACCCTTCAAATACCATTTTCCTGTAAATAACGTTTCATGGATTGTATTCATCGAATATTCTATATACTCTAAAATTGTTGGATATTTTTAAGTTATGAGCCAATTGAAGTCCAAATCAAATTGGGAATGATAATGGGGTGTGTATTGACCACCCTTTTTGTTGGTGGGTGTGTGTAGTGTGTATGTGTGAAGGTGGTCAATAATTAGATTATGTATGTTAGTTTGACCCCAAAGATTCGTGAACAAACAATAGAAAACGAATAAAACAAAGGAAAATTACTGTTTAACAATTGGCCTACGTTACTGTCGCTGTCCGATGTCGATTGAACTGCTGATCGCTTCTCGGTGCCAGGTTTAGTCAGTTCCGAGTTGACGCGTGGCGTTCCTGATCCACCGTCGACCTGTCTCTTTGCCACTGGCGTCGATCCAACCACAATCTCCGCTGGAGTCGACGATTCTGTCCACTGAGCTCCCTTCTGTGACCCGTCTACTTGTCGCGACACTCCGATTTTAATGACGCCTTCCGCTCGCCAATGACCACCTTTTGGGATTCTGTCAGTTACCCAAGAATACTTCACGCTGAGGTGGCTGCTCTTAGAATACCAATATCAGATGCTGTTGGTGCAACCGCCTTGTGCACCTTTCCACTGCTGTGTGAGCCACGCCTCAAACTTGGGTAATTAAACCATTATTCGCATTTAAACAATCAAAACGCGACGCAGAAACATTTACATATCAACAGTAAAGGATAATATGATAGTAGGTTAACATGTGATTAAGTAAACTCATATATGGTTATAAGACAAGTACGTAATGTTATAACTTCTTATAACCCGACGGAAAGAATACACATACTTATTCATAAGCCAAAACGTTAAGCGCACAACACCGATTCACTTTACACATTGTACAGTTACCGAACCTTTGGGGTTTGTTTATATAGCCTTCCTGCTGACACTTTCTTGAAGCTTATGGTCCGCCCCTTCTTTGTGCCGTTAGTTGAGTTGACAATTAACATTGTTCATGGGATGACTTGATGCGCATGTCCTCATGCACTTTTTGAGAAACAAAGCTCTCCCATGCCTTATGAGCTTCCCACGCGCGTTGCCCTCTCTTTGAGCTCAACACTTCTGAGTGGCCGACTAACAATCTCACTTTCATAATCCATTTGCACTACTTCGTTTCTTATAACTTTCTCACGTCCGCAAAACTAACTTTTGAAGCTTTAATCATCTTTTACTTTATTTATTTCTACGCACTCATTCACTCGCGCGAAGCCGCGACAGGGTGTTCTTCTTTTTTTTTTTTTCATTGATAATCAAAAAACATTCCACTCTATAATTGAACAATTTTTTTTTCATAAAATTCAAATTTTATTTGAGAAAATCGATGAGTTCATTTGTATATTTTGCATATTTGCATATGAGTTCATTCGAATTCATTTGCATATTGATGTTAATTTCACAATGCGGCTATCAATTTGAATTTTAATGATATATTCGTTTTATTCATTGTCTTTTGTAGCTGTTATTTCGGATTTCTTTTTAATATAAGCTGGAGGGATGTCTAATGTGGAATGCCAATTTTTGAAGTTTCTATTCGAGAGTGAATGTATCAATTCTCGCTTGTCAACTTGTGTTGCTTTTCATCACTCTTAAGAATTTTTTGCTCTTATATCTTCTATTTTCTTTGAAGACAATTTTATCTCATCATTCCCATATACTTAAGAAAATATAACTTTAGAATAAATATTTTAAATTTATATTTTATATTCAATTCATAATGATACAGTTATTGCATTCAATTAGCGTAAAGTTTCATGGCAAAGCATGAATAAGCAGCAAGATATTTTTCGCTTAACACTGAACATTATTAAATTAGTCTAAAATTTTGACCACTCATATTCGAGCAAATCGATCAATAGAAGGTGGGAGGGGGATTTGCGTGGAGGAAGGGAAGAGGGAGGGAGTAGATAAAAACGTTTTTTTGAGATCAATAGATGAGAGAGTTTGATCCACTTAGCAGTATAGTTATTTTTTCGATGATTTTGGTGGAAGATCTGCTTAAAATAATTGTTTTTTTGTTTTTTTTTTTTCAAAGACAAATGCGGAGAGCTAACGGAAGAATTCGTATAATTGGCGTTTTAGTATTTTTTCCTTCTCCCTTTCCCTTCTGCTCCTCTCTTTTTCCCTTCCCCGTGCTCCCACCTCCCTCCCCCTCTTCCTTATTTCGTCCACCAACCAGATCATCCTTTTTCATAAATGATCAGCGGGGAACAAAATATTTGAGACTGGACGGTTCATGGTTAACTTGTACGACCACTAATACTAATTTCTAAACGATTCGTTTTTCTGAATCGCCTAATTTAAGTTTGCACCTAGGCAGTCAGTACGCTTAATTTGGCCTTCATTCTTTTCAAAGATATGCCAATGAAATCATTCACTAATTTAATCCATTATTCGTCAGATGAAACAACTGGGCGCACAGATATACACAGCGTTGTCTATACGTACGTACATATATATGACTCCACAATTTGCATATGCAAATTACCAAAAGCATCTGGAAGGAGAATATTCGTTCTTAGCGGGGTTTTTTTTTCAGTTACTAAATTTGCATTATCGCAGTTTGAAATTCGTATGGTGTTTTTTTTTCTTTTTTTTGGTATTTGCTGATATCATTGAATGGCTTTGATCCAACTTTCGATCATATGAAAAGATTGGGGATATTTCATTCACGTCAATTGTTATAGATGGCATTGTGTGTACTCAACTACAAATAGGCAACCATTGATACGAATATCGTTAGTTCTATCGATTCGTTTCTACTGGAGAGTATTTGAACGCTGTTGCTGTGGTTTCTTTTCTTTTTTTTTTTTTTTGCATATTTGTGTTAATACTTTCATAATATAAAATTATTTAATTAACATAATTTACTACTCAAAGTTCTGAATTATTTTCCAAAAAAACTTATTTTTAATCGAAATGAAAATTTGTTTTATAAAACAGGTGTGACATGTTTTTGTAATATGACGTTATTTACATTTAGCATATTAAAGGTAGAATAATTTATTGGGTTGTTTAGCGCTATTCGCTCAATTCTTGCTTATCGTTCGCTATTGCGACCTAGAAGTGCCCTTCGTAGACAACAAATGAGAGCGCAAACGATACGATGTACCAGCTGATAGTCTAAATGCGCCTTCCTTTCATTTAGTTAACATAGCTCATCTTACACTTCACTTTTGCTTCATCTTTTGGCTATTGGTCTATTCGCTTTTTTTTGCTCCGAAAATTTCGTTGTTCTTATTAGTTCTCTAAATTATAGAAACTTCTGGAAAATCACTTTACTATAGAGAGATTTTTTAAAAAGATATTTAAAAATTTTTTTTCCTCAAATATATTTAGTAAAAATATTACTTTTATTTTGTGAGATTACATTCGGAACGATAAATGATTTTCATATATGCTGCCTTGTCATAAGCTCTCTTACTGCTATCGTCCATATTGTTTTCATATTGCTTAGAATTGATTACAATTTCACAGATTATCATTAGTATCACACTATCAATGTGTCATAGTAGTAGAACTTATCATAGAAACTTATCACTAACGATGTTTTCCCTTAAGAAGCTATTATATTCTATTATCACTGATTATGCTTTTGACGGGCATTTAAATTGCTCTATTATATGTGCTCAATTCGTTGTCTAAGTGATAATTGTTTCTTCATCAATATTAAAAACGATTCGAACCGATTTTCATTTGCATATCATTTAGGAATTTTCAATTGCTGCTGAAGAAATAATTCCTGACATTTAAAAAGTACTTTTTTTACAATTTTTTTTTTTTAAATCGGCTTGAATTAAAGATCATGCGAAATTATCTCACAATTTTTATCATTATATTTCTCATATTTTTATTATATTAGAATAAAAAAAAAAATTGAAAATTTCAGATTTTCCTATTCAATGTTCACTGAGAAAATTTTTTTGCAAAGAAAATTGAAGAAGGATTCGTGTTTGCGGTTGAATGAATGTGGTTTGTTAATGCGAATTAAACGGAATTTTATAAAATTATTTATTACATCCCATTTGACGAAACATAATGATGTTTGCGGTAATGAAAACATAATTCACTTATGATGTTCGAAAGTGGAATTACCGATTTCACTAAAACTTTTTACATTCTCATGAAATTTCTTATGGGTAGGGGATTATCCTGTCCTGTGGCATAGAAATATATTTATATATATATATATATATATATATATATATATATATATATATATATAAATATATTTCTGAATGCAAACGCCACTATTCGTTTTTATGAGTGCCGTAAATTGTCCATTAAGAGAGTCAGATGCCCAACTCATCGCTTTTTTCGTTGATTACTTTGTGCATTCTAAAGAACTTGCTTTCAAATATAACTGAAACAACATTCAAAATGTTTTCAGAAGATAATCAGTTTTTTAATCCCACTAAGAGCCATTACGTGCTAAATGTGCAAAATAGGCGATGAAATTTTGCTGGAAAACAATAACGTTAAAATTATTCAAAAAAAAAAAAAAAAATGGTGTTGAAACTATCCGAGAAAATAGTACTGAAATTATTTGAAAAAGAAGTGCTGAAATTTTTTTTCGTTTTTTTTTCAGATGCAAAAATCTACTCGCATATTCCGCTTCCCTTCCCCTCACCCCTCTGCTTCCCTTACTCCCCTCCAGCATTCCCCATCCTCCTCGTCCTCCTCGTCCTCCTCGTCCTTCTGCCCCATTTTTGCATTTTTTACATATCTCAGTACTCCAGTAATTTTCTATAATTTTTTTTTTCTACGTAGAAATCGCTACTGCAATTGAATTGAGACGTTAGCAGAGAACTGGTTTCAAATTGAATTTTCTGAAATTTTAGTGGCTGCAATCTTAAGTGATTGGCGTAAAAATATACAGCTGAATAAGATGACAATGAAAAAAAAATCAAAGATTATCACATTTATATGTTTCGTTTTTCAAAATTTCTAAAATATTTAAAAAAATACATGATAAAATTATGAAAAATATTATTTACAAAAATATTGTTTAAAAAAATATCAGTTTTGCATGGAATTTTTATGAACAGAGCAATTGAAATATTTGCAGAGAGAATGAAAAATTCTGAAGCTAAAAATATTTGTGATTATTGTACCTTTACAGGCTAATTCGTTAATTTTTATTTTTAGGTAGCAGTTTAATGAGCATATTCATAGTAATTTTGCTAATTGAAACTATTGAAGTATAAACTTGTAAAGTTTACGCTTGTTTCCGGGCATATACCTGAAAATTTTGGAAAATATGAAATCGGTGCACAGAGATTCCTTGAAACGTTCAATTGTTACGACTTGAATCCACATAGAGTTACCGTCAGCCGAACTATGTACGATAACTTACGCTTGATATCTTTTCGTGTTGAGAAAGGTTGGAGGGGGGGGGGGGGAGAGATTTTTGACTCCTTGATTCCATCTAAATAAAAACTGTTATATCTGAAAAAGTAAGTGAAAAGAAAAAAAAACGACTCCCTCTTAATGAGCATGCGAAAAAAATTTTGCAGCAATGACTGAGAGTGGAAATTTTTATTTTTATTTTTTTTTTTTTTGCTTTGGGGAAAATCGAAAGAAATGAATAATTGCATAAATCAATAAGAAAGAAGTGCATTTAAAAAAGAAAATGCACGTTTCTCATGATGGAGCTAGTTTGTATTCGTAGCAACTTTCCTATTGCGTTAAAAGGTCGTTGAAACGAGTTTTTTTTGCAACGAATTTGAACATAGTATGCACTCGACACAAGCGTTCCATCTTGTATGTAATTTACTCGGCGAATTTTACACTAGTTTTTTTGAATTGTATAAAAAATAATTCAGCGAAATTTTATAGAAAATTTTGATCTGTAAGAAGTTATTCGATCAATGCACAATGATGAATTTTTATCTTTAGTAGTGAAAATTTTCCAACTTAGAAACATCGAATTCTGTGATGTTTATTGCAGAAAATGTTTGCGTGATTTGATGATTCTCATGCTAAAAAAACATCTCAAATATGTTAAAAGATGGAAAAAATTTTCAATTCCTATTTAATTATTTCAGTCGAGAATTTTCATAGGTTGGACAACATTTTGCAAGCGTTTAAATGAAATTTTTTTCACTAATATATGACGCTTCAAATAAAACGCCTAATAATTTCAAGTGTTATGGAATTTTTTTGATGAAACTTGACATAAAATTCAAATATCGATATCGATTATTGATGAAATTAATTGAATATTTTAGTTATAGCGATGAAAGATCGGGAAATTTTTCGCATTATTTTTTATAACTTTCTTTGCAGCTACATTATTAAAAAATTTGTTAAATTTTTGATTTTTTTTAATAATTTTTAATAAATCAGATCTAATAATTTAACAAAAATTTGTTAAATTATTAAATTCGATACGGTTGGATATTAGTTCACAAAAAAATAGTCTTTTTTTGCCCTTTGCGGGGATCTTTTTTCTCACTTATTTATTGACCGCACATATTTTTTGCCCACCCAGTCTTCCAATGATAGCCGTTTATTGATAGAATATTTTAAATAATCACTAAGGATCATATTTTCATAGGTATTTTCATTTTACTATCGATTTCAGCAAAACATTCTATTATGATCTCTATTTCGTTGATTTTTTTAAATTACTGTATTCATAAGAATTACTGTATTATTTTGAAGTTTACTGTAATCACCGTATTTTTTGATATTTCCTTGTGGTGATATGAGGAAATCTTTCAGTATTTTTTTTTCGACCTTAGGTTTATTTATAAATGTGGACTTCGATTATTCATTCTACTATTCATATTTTTTCCACTTCAGTATTTTGGAATTTTTCATTAGTATTTTACTTTGAATAAAAATGAGATGAATTTCTCTTTTAAACTATTGATCATCAATATTTAGGCTTAATATATTGGAATGGCGAAAAAAAAAAGAAATGATTTTAAGCATTGATTGATAAAAAATTTAGCATCGCTGAAAATTTTTGTTATCTAATCGCCGAATAAATCTGACGCATCAATTTTTGTTTTATAAAAAAACTTCTTCCAACTGTATTGCAAGTTTTTATTTGTTGTTAAATGTAGCACATTTCGTTGTTAAATACAGTATTTCTTTTGAGAAAACACATTTTTATTGAAAATAAAAGAACAAAGGATAATACAAAAATTGTGTTTTAAAGTTAAAAAAAGGAATTAAAGTTAAAACGATATTCAAAAATATTCAATTTCATAAGAAAGAAATTACGAATCAAGAGTAATAGGCAAATTCCATTAAAATATGTCAATCCTCACTAATAAATTTTTCTTCTCCTTTCATCTCTATTATTTCCGTTTTTTATTCTTCAAGGATATCGTGGCGTTAGGGTTCGCCTTAAGCGCAACATTAAATTGGTTTGTCCTTTCACAGTGGGCGTCTGCTGTTTGCTTCTTTTATTATGACAACCAAACGGAATGCCCCTCAAAGCTCGTCCATCGCTTGGCGTCTTAAATTTGAATGTTGGCGCGTAAAATTATCTCAATTTTGGTGTGCTCTTTTTATGCACTTTTGCATATTTGCAGCTGCAAAGCGCATTGTGATGTAGCTATACTTTTCTAAGTATGTGTATGTGTCTGTCTGTCTGTCTGTTTGTCTGATTGTATGTTTATCCTGTTATTTCAATCCGGCAACCACTTTCGTTAATATTCACAAAGAAGTTTTCTAGGCACTTTAAAATATCGAATGCTTTCTATCTATTTTGTAATCGCTCGTATCTTCTTTTGCATCGTCAAACCACAACGAAAAAACGGATTCTCCGAAGAGGATTTATGAATTGTTCGATAAAGGATTTATGTGAGCATTCGTCGAATCAATTAAGAAGCGGATATATTATTCCTCATGTTTTAGAATTTTTTTAAATTGATTGATCAAATGATCGCAGTATACAATTATATATCCTCTTCGTTCATTTAATAGGGTTTCTTCACTCATTTTATTGTACATTCGAGAACTCGATCACTATAATTACTTTCCCATTGATAAAGGACATTTTGATGCTTTGTTCAAATACTTGTATTTATATATGTGTGTGTTTTCGGCAACAATAGCTTGCAGTAGTATTTATTTGCCCTTATCCTATTTCCTACTCAACGTTCTATTGCTTCGCCAACATCGGAAGCTAAGCTATGACTATATTCTGACTTCTATAATTGAATTTTATTTAGATAATTTAAGAAAATAAAATGAAAAAGGTGAATGAAATTATGGGAAGATAAGGATTGAGATGGACGAATAAATGAATTTTTTTTTTCAATATTTGGGGGTTGTTAAGGTATTACGGAGGTAATATGTTGTTGCCAGACGACCACATATTTGTCGGAAAGGAATTACAAATCATCGCAAGCACCTAAAGCAATTAGCGTATAAAAATGCTAAAAGCCTACAGGAACCATATTTAAATTAACCATTTTATGACTTTCGCCGTTTTCATCTTATAATTATTTTTGGTTTTATATAAATTAATTTTTGAAGATTTCCATACTGCAACCTCTTAAACAGATCTTTAGAAACATGCATAATTCCCATCAACATATTTGAAAGAGCGCTCAAATGCTCTCCTCATATGCCTATCGGATGAACCATATGTTTGAACTAATAAAGTTTTTCCCATCTCCTAAAATATTCCCTTATTCTAACGTGAGGTGCGCATAATTTCCTCATTTCCTAATTCCCTAATCATATTCCTTTCATAGATTCTCTAATATATTCATTCCTAAAATTCACGGATTATTCTATAGACGTAAATTGTTTTGTTATACGCATCAAATGTATTATACGAACAAATATCCATCATTTTCGGCATATATTTTTTTCACGTATTCGTAAGGAAAACTAATATCTTCTTTAGAAATGGCCCCGGGTGATAACAATTATTCTAACCATTAAATTGTTATCGCTTAGCAAAAGGCTCCGATTTGTGCATTCAAGTGATAATCAACTCATTCAGTTTTCTTTTTTGCTTATAGCGTCTATTTACCGTCCAATTTTTATATATTTTCATGTTTTTCACCATTCCTCACTAAATGAACGCAAATGCTTTCCACTAGAGAAGTAGAACGGAATCGTATTTCATGGTCGGATGTGCTTATGAAACAAAAAAACGCTGAGTAGACCATCGGATAAAGGCATATAAAAACTATTGTCGACGATAAAATCTATCAAATTCTCTTTCGATAAAATTTTGCACTTAATACTGAAAGGTAATTAATCGGTCGCGTTTTCTTTTTTCTTTCCGAATAGTGGAAAATTTCTATATCCAACTTGATAAGCATTATTTGCTGGTGAGGTTCTGTTTTTTTTTTGTACTGACAGTTTAGACGCAATATTATTCATCTTCAAATATCAACTCTTTATAGACTTTCTTGAATTAGAATTTATGATTTCCTCATGAAATATTTTAAGCTTTGATGATTTTCTTAGTTTTCTTTAAAATTGTTAAAAAATATTTAAATTTAAAAAAGGTTAAAAAAATTTCTTTTTTAGAATTTTTATTGATTTAGGCTCATCTTATTAGAATTTAAAACGATATGAATTGATGGAATGATAGATGAAATCTCATCCGTCCAAATTTTTGGTACTCATATCCTGCAAAAATATTTTGTCAATGGAAATGTAATTTAAGTAAAGGCAGGCGTTTCGTCAGTTGTACTCTTCACTCAAAGGTAACCGTATCATAGGCTACAGTATCTATTTACGCCATAGTCGTCGTAGAATGTTTGTGATGACCATGTCCGTTGAATTTGGATGAACTCTTCGCCACGTGTAAGAAACGCCCTGTCCATTGTATACCACCTAAGCAAACATACAAGTAAACAATTGGGGGGGAAAGCTCTATGTCAGCGGAAGAAGCCCTTTCACTGTTATTCACCTCTCACCTCTGTCAATATCAACCTATGCTCACGTTTATCTGGCTATTGTTCCCGATGCAAGTAAAACAAATCGTCTACTCTCATAGTTCGTCAACATTTGCACCTCAAATATTTCCACACGATGTGAGCAGAATGGGTGATAAATTTCTATCACTATATCAGAGTACAATTTATTTCATTCAGTTGGCCACAAATATTCGAAATGCTGAAGATTTGGGCACGAATTTGCACGTACTCAGGTGAAGATGGGTTAAATTTATAATGAAATGCCTTCGATTTCCTCTTACTCGTTGAAGAATCTCTCTCATTTCTAGTATGCCACTTTGAAAGTTCTTATTATATTATTTTAAATCATTGAAAGATTGTCTTATGAATACACAGCGCAGGGATTATGCTTCTGAGTGTTTCCAACTGAATATAATGATTTTTTTTTTTAAATTTCAGCGGTGAAAAAATTAACCCATGACGATTCATAAATAAATATTTTTTTATAAACGAATATAAATCGGTGAAGAAAAATTCAATGAATTTTATTTCCCATAAATTAAAATTTATTTTCAAATCAAATTTGTTCTCAAAAATTCGTGCGTAGATGAGTACTGTCGAATGAGATGAAAAAAAAAACAGTTATTGCTTTTATGAAGATCTTTCTTTTCAAATATATGAGGAAAATTTACCCAATTTTTTACCCCAATTTGCCCAAAAATTCTAAAGCTTTGTCTCAAATATTTTTTTCGTAATATTTTTGCATATTGAAAAACAAATAGTGTGAAAGCTTATTCAAAAATTCTAAAATATATTTATGCATTGCTTTTTTTCCCAAGAAATTTTGCATCCTGAAAAAAAAATTTATGAAAACCCGAGGTATAATACGATTCATTGAATCGTATATATCGTAAGATTTATTGATAAAACGTAATTTACGATGAATTAAAGCATACGCTTAATCTAAAAAAAAAAAGAAAAATATTGATAACGTTTTTAAAATAAACGATGACATGAAGTTTTGATGTTGATGATGATAGGTTGGAATCAGTTGAACGCCATTCGGTAGCTATCAATTTGTTCTCCACGAAACGTTACAACCGGTTTCTGATTGCGACGATCATAACGTTGAAATGATGCATTGATGTGCAGTACTGCACATTCGCTATTGATAAACTTTTGTTGAAGTTTCGTATTTAGTTTGCACTAAGAAAGTTAGAAATAAATAAAACCTTTTTGTTATTACTTACTGCACTTACAGTATTAATCATTACTTATTGCGTTGGCAGTATTCACTATTGCATTCTATATATATATATATATATATATATATATATATATATATATATATATATATATATAATAAGGCTATGTTGTATTGACAAATGTTTGAAGCGTATACGATGAATGCCGAACGTTTAACTTTTATTGTGGGAATGATGTCATTGAAAATTTTATTAATTTTCATTTTGCAATTATTTTTTTCTCATATTTAATTTATTTTATATACTAAAGTAATACTACACCATCATATGTTCATAATTTTTTATAAATTTATATAAAATTTCAAAATTTTCAATCTTAAGCTTAATAATACCGATTACTTTCTTGGCCTTTTTTATTGAGTGAAATGTTGCTATGATTTACTACTACAATATAATTTACAATTGTATGCAATTTACAATTCCCATTTTTGTATGTTATTTTATTTGTTTATAGAAATCGTTTTTTCAAACTTTAGAGAATCCTACAAATTGAGAACAATACTCGATTAAAAATAAGTGGAATATTCGCAAGACTTATTTCATTATTTTAGAGTTCAATAGATCAATATGATCAATAGATCAGTTATTTTGTAGGTAATTTCGACATGAAAAACTCAATAAAGAACAAAAGCACCCGAATCGATTGCAATTACTCAATTTATTTTTGTTGACAGTCTTTTTTAATTTTTCTATTTTCCATTTCTCGCTCATAATTGGCATATTTTCAAAATTTCGAGAAAATTTCAACTGAATTATTCGAGTATTCGCATCGAAGAGCTTTCATTATGAAATACTATCATTCTTCACTTCACTTCACCTTACAGATGTAGGAAATTAATCCATAAAGTAATTCTACCTAACGTTTTGTTCGAGTTAAGCTAAACCAAGCTAAAAATAAAGCCCATAAATATATTTAATTGGAAAAATGGCCTCTATTTTGCAAACGGTTAGTTTTTTTGCATTTTTTCGGAATTGGTAACGAGAAAAAACCAGTTTTCTATAAGAGATATGAGAAGTGGGGCTTTAGTAAAAAACGAATCTGTTGTTCCACATGTTTTATTATCTATCGGGTGCTCAGAGAATTCGTTGACTTAGTAAACAAGACGTAAAAGTACATATTACGCCACTTCATGATACAGTATTTCTTTTATAGTGTTCTATTAATTTCCTCTCTACAAAATGAAGTGAAAAAAAATCTATATTCCTTATTTATGATTCATTTTCTGCATTATGAGATTTTCTTTAATAGTCAATCATTGAAGAATTTTTACTAATTGAAAATTTTTTTCTTTAATTTCATTTCTTAAGCGTTCTTATTTTAGCTGAGATTTTTAGTTACCCAGCTGTGAATTTCTTTCAATCGTTGCTCTTCAGCAATTCTTTTTTTTTTTCATCTTGCACCTGACGTCTGTTTCTATTGGAATGTATGCAATCACATGTGCAGCTGTTCATCTTAAGATAACCCAAAAACAGTGATCGAACTTCACCGTTGCTGTTACAGATAACAATTCCAACAAAATATGTGTCTGTATGAGTGTTTGCTTAACCTCTCATTTTATCGTAAAATTTTTCATTATTTCATATAATTTTTAAGTGAGGAATAAAAAATACTTTTATTGAAGTATTAAATCGTAAGTTTGAATTATTGAGTTTGATTATTGAAGTTTAAACTTACTTGAAGACGATTCAATTGTGCGGTTTTCATTTGAAAAATTTGCCAAATGTTTTTTAGTCAAATTTTTTGCATCATTGAGCAATAAACAAACATTTATTATTGTATTTGATATCAAAGAAATTGAAATCAATTTATTGCCTTTGAAGAATTATTAAACTTATTTCTCAACATAGAGTGATATTAATCAAGCGTCTCTCTAAATTTTTTCTCTACCAGTTGAACTTGGCAAGTATCCAAACAAATCGTCATCGAAAACGGTTCACATTTATTTTTCTTTTTTCAAAGAGACCAAATGAAATTCATCGATGACACGAGTTGTCGGTTTTTTTTAAATCGAATTTTATATCTCTTCGTTCGCATTCAATCAAATTATGCAAAGAAATATTTTCAATTCATCAAAAAAATTTTTTTAGTCATTAATAGTGCAATGAACGCAATCAACTCACATTTTGAAAAAAAAAATTTAAAATTTTATCATTCATTTCATGAACGTTTATGTCATTTACTATCAAAATTGACTACTCTCATATGCGTAGGAATGTGATGATGATCAAAATTCTTTGTAAGTTTTATTTTTATTTTTACCTTTTATAACAATTTCAAAGAAAACTTATGAGGATTCAACATTTAGCTTAATCAGTAAGTGTTTTGCTCGCACAATTGAATAATGAAAGTTCTAATCCTCTTTATTTATTTATTTATGTATTTGTTTATTGATTTTTGCATAATCTACTACTCTTTTGTTTCGTATCCAATCTATAATTGATTGGAATCGTACCTCATAGTCAAAGTGGTACACTAGTGAACGACATCGGAATCCTATGACAGACAGTATTTCGAAGGCAAAGTGAATGAGATTTGTGCGATCGCTTTCATGTGCTCATTATTGTAACGAACGAGCGATTAAAGAAAATGAAGTGCATTTTGTGCGAGGAGAATTTCGCCATTTCTTTCCGACCAATAATATAACAAATGAGCACATTTCGATCAGGGCTAAATGACTTAAGGCAAAAAGGGATTCGCTATTTCTTAGGAGTTTTTTTTCAAATTCGAAATGCTTTCCAAATCCATTGAAATGTTAGAGGGATATTATCATAAAATGAGAGCTGATATGATGAAGTGCTAATCGTTTTGAGCCTCTCTAATGCGCTTCTTCATTCGTCTGTTTGCCGCATTGCAGAAATAATTCGATTCAAGATGTCATCGAATCTTTGAATTATGAATAGCAATAATTTAATTTAGACTTTAGATGTGCCATTCAGTTCAACTTTCAGAATTTAGTTTTATAGAAATTATTCTGAGAATTTTCACATAGAATTTACATGTTTTTTTTAAATCATTCCGACAATGCTTTGAAATTTGGAAAATTCTAAACGTAAAATCGGTTGTAATTAGTTAATTAGTTTAAATTTTAATGAACTCTAAGAAGTTTACACTTTTAGAGGCATAACTCAACAGAGGTGGAATATGGAGAGTTACTTTTAAGCCATTCGACGACAATTCATTTAGAAGGAGGACGAGTACTAAAAAAGTCAGAAAAAAAAAGATTTCCGGTTGGAGAGATTTCAATTGATGCCTTCTTGAATGACCATTGAATTGCACAGGTCGCATTTATTGTCGTATTATGTATCGGCGATCATTGGTTGACTTCGTCAGCGTTCGATTTTCGATTGCACTCTCTCTTTTTTTGCTTTATATCTTTGTAGATTCGTTGATATTGAGAAATAAGCACTTTGGCGACTGGGGCGAGGGGTCTCCGATTCCCAACAATGGCCGCACCGGAAAGCAGTGCCCGTTTTTTCCGCTGAATTTTTTCGTTGAAGTCGTACCCCGTTTCCTCGCCCATACTGGTTTGATGATCGTTGAATGTGAGCGAGGAGGAGGAAAAGTTTGATGAAAATTGAGTTGAAATTTTGCTGTTTATCATCGACATTGGGAATAATCACTGTTGCATATTTCTTCCAGAATTTTCCGGCGCATCGCCAGTTGTATTGATCAGCAAGTGCTGTGCGTATTGCTAGTAAATATTCATCGAAGATGTAGGAAGTGGGAGGGGGAAAGAGAGGAGTTGAAATGGGCACATTTCAGCAGGGACGTGATGTTTGAAAAATTTAGACTCTTTTAGGTTTCCACCATAAGGCTTGAATATTTTGGCGTCACTGTAATTTGAAAAAAAAAAAATTAGCGATCGCATTCAAAAATGTGCGAATGCAATATCCTCTGAGGGAGCATTTGCACCTTGCCACCTCCTTCCTCTCTCTTTCTATTTTTTGTTCTTTTCGCTATGAACATTCGAGAGAAATTATTTCACATGCATGCATTTCACTTAAAAGCACCTACACTCATCTATAGCTATTAGTAGTATGTTTAATGATTAGAAATTTTTTTTTGAAATACGTTGTTTATTTATTCAATTGGTGAGTTTTTTTTTGAGCTTTTTTATGATGAAATGATGTGATGATTAAGCTTTCGGGCTTGTAAATGTAAGATGAGTGCTGTTGGCAGGTTTGTTTGATTGAGAGATTGGCGATATACAAGTCTACATCTCCTATGAGACATTTTCTGTCTTAGCAGGAGACTAAAAGTCTATATTACTGATGGGTGATGTTTTTGTGTAGACAGATCTCAGCTCGCAACACAACGCTTCACTTAACGCTTCGGCTATAAGCCATCATCGCGTGATGTCTATGCAAAACCGCTCAATATCTGTTTCCATTCCGCTGTGCCCCCGTATATATATATATATATATATATATATATATATATATATATATATATATATATATATATATATATATATATATATATATATATATATATATATATATATATATATATATATATATATATATATATATATATATATATATATATATATATATATATATATATATATGTATATATGTATATATAGCACGTAAATGTGCATCTGCAAGTTGAATTTGTTGCAAAATCAGCTCACTAAACCGCAAGAACGAATTAGCAGAACAATCGTTGCACTTTCCGCAAGGCAAAGCAGGTGATCGATGATTTAATATTTTTGAATGTTGATGCTGATGCAATGTGCTACTTCAGCAAATGAAGTTTCCCAAAAAGCACATATAATGCCAAGTTCTTGGCCCTACTTTCCCACTGACTTCTTTCCCATAGTAAAATTCCCAAATGAAATAAAATGATTTTCGCATTGCAATATGCAGCGTTCTTATGTATTTATGTATTTGAATGAGCAGTCGGTTAGCCCATTCAAAATGGCCTATGTGAATCGCATTCCCATCGTGAACGCATTCGAAAAGTGAAAAACGATTGCCACATTCCCATCATACGGATGCATAGCCGCACTTCGAAGTTCCTAAGCCCATAAAATGAGTCAATATTTTGTTCTACAAAAGCGGTCGCTGATTGAGGTTTATTTTTATTCGTGCATATTTCGGATTCGATAGCCGACAATGATATGTGATAGCCAGCAGTGATAGGCTGATTTATCCGTGTGCTTATCGCAATTTCTCAATTACACTTGTTTATAGCAGTTCTATTTTCTATAGATATTTTGATCTACTACAAATATTTCTAATTCGTTCTCGTCTAATCAATCAATATTGTTTATTAAAACGCAACTTTCTATGTTAGTTATCCTTTTTAGTGTTGTTATTCTTGACTGCTTCTCTTAATTTCGTACGGTGAATAGATAAATTTCCATCTTCCTGGTCGTACAATTATTGTTTACTGGTTTACAGCAACCTTATTCAACTTTTTCCATCCATATAAATGCAACCTTGCTAATATCGATCGTTTCTAAGCTTGAATATGTTTAGCAAATTGGTAAAGTTCTATGCTTAGCAAGCTTTTTGATGCAGTGTGGAATAGTACATATAATATATAGTTGGAACGATTGAGGTTAATGAAATCATATCAGAAAAAGCGTTTCACATCGAAATTGATCAACGACTTACTTCAAGTAATTTTTTTTTTTTAAATTGAGCATTACATTTTTTTTTTCAACGAATTTATAGATGAAAATTTTTCAACTTAGTTCAAAGAGAATGCCGCTCACTCATAAATTGTATCTTTTAGCGGTTAGTCTGTGTGATGCGATACGCGATTGTATGACAGAATTCCAATTTTTATGTGTTTTAACTAGCATTTGAATTTACCACAATGAAGGGAATTTTTAAGAAGAAAAGATTGGAATGGGAAATAGGTTCAATTAATAAGTTCTCTAATGTCCTAAAGATGACTGCTTCGTATATAATTGAGACTAATGTTCTTATATTTTATTTTTGTTCTAATAATTATCGTTACAATCAAAATACCCTCATTGTTCTTTGATATTCGTTTTAATCATTTGAAAAAAAAAAAGAACGGTTTGAGAACCGTTGAAATCTATTGGTAACGCATTAATTGCTCATTAAACAAAACCAATCTGCGGTTCTATTAATCGTTCTCATTCATCAATCCACGTTTGTTCGGCTTCGATAGGCTTCTTCACTTTCTCCAGCTTGCTACAATCAATGTCTTTATAGAAATTCTTCTTTGAAAACACTTCATCATCATCGTCATATATATATATATATATATATATATTTATTTATTTATTTATATAGATACATAATATATATTCATTACATTGTTATTCATTTTCTGGTGTCGTTAGCAAAAAATGTTCTTTGGTTATTATAGCTGTTTATAATAGTTTTTATTCTTTTCGGTGAGGGTTATCGCTATATTTGTGAATTCATCATGGGATCTATGCTGAAAATTCTGATGCCATTTTCTCTTCGAAAACTTCACCCAGCAATTTAATGAAACACAGAGACTCTTTTGTAGGCAGCAGTGACACCGCTTGGAGGGATTGGGGAGATATAAAAAAAATCATTGAAGTTGAAACCTTCAAGAGTAGATTTCCACTTTTCGTTTTCAATTGTTTTCTCACCTTCGCTTACAATAATCCACTAATCGAGGTTTACGTGTTAGAATTTTGTTCCTAAGCAGTTTAGAGTGTTTTATAATCTATACATAATGCAAAATGTGAATACTTGTTGCATATAATAAGTAAATGCGATATTTTTAAAGTGTTTCATACCTCGAATGACGTCATCGTATCTTTGTTCCGATAAATGCATCTAGATAAGATTATGAGAAAATCAAATATGTATTTATGTACAACTTTAATAAATATTTGATATGTGATTAAAAATCGATAAATTTGATTGATTTGAAAAATAAATTTTTACAGATGGTATCGGCAGATGATACAGGAAAATTATTTCTTAAAGTTGAACGAGGAACAAAACCTCGATTGAAGTTATTCGATGATAGTCGTAAAGCATTGGTTAGTATTACTTGTTTCATCTCTTTATTTTTCCTCTTTCTTTTTTTTTTCTTAATACGGTTAGTTCATCTCTCAGGTAGAATTATAAATCTGTCGAGGAGGATAAATTAAAATGTTTCAAAAAATTCTAAGTCGGTTCATTTGATGTTCAACTCGAGGTCAAGGGTCAAGTAGCCGTAACTTCCAGACAGGGAGGCATCTTTTACAGTGCACGCTATCTTTGGCGAGATGCTTGCCACATTTTCGCATCATAGAGTCCGCGAGGAAATTTTTGGATAAGTGTGAAGCTTGCCTAGAAATTTGTCTCAATTGGAGTTTTCTTAAGTTCAATATCTGAAGCTGATTAGTCCACTAAAGGAGACCTTACCCCGTCTTATCGTAAGCGATGGTGTTTTACTCTCGTTGAGCCACATTTCTTGTGACACGCGTTCCCACGGGAAAGGTGACGATGAAAGGGAAAGCAATTTAACCTCACGAGGGCTCTTTCAAAGAAACAGAGAATGGCCAAGGAGATAGCCTATTTTAACGACTGAGCTTATCCTTCTGTAATGATGTGATAAATTGGCGAATATTTCATATTAATCCCTTCAACTTTTAAAACGCCATATATATTTAGAGGCTATCGTTTCCTCGTATGAGATAAACGATCGATAATTTCAGGTGTAAATATTTCAGGTGACAATACCAACACATCATTTCACAAAATGGCCAGCACTTAAAGCTCAAATGAGCGGTGGTTTGACTATTGTGGTGCAGAGGCTCGAACAACAATATAAGATCACTGTACAACACGTTGTAAGGAGTTTTGGTTTCGCTTAAAATTACTGTTTAAAATTGTAAATTGTCATTATTATTGGCGAAATCAGCAGAAATGGAAAAAAAATTCCTCATGAATTCGATGGGAATCTTATTCCACTTGAATAAAAGAATAAAATAATCGATTCAAACCTGCGCTTAGTCTATGGAAATGTTTGATTTGTGTTTTTAAGAATTTAATTTCTGTTAAATATATAATCTCGAGTATAGTTGCTTGAGTTTTCTCGAGTCTTCTACTCTCTATTGTAGATACTCTCTCCTAAATATATCGAAGAGAGCGTTGAATAAATTAGAAATTAAGATTTGAGTAAATTTCAATAATAATTCTCAACGAAAGAATGAATGAATCAATTTAAAAAAAATTAAATTTAAATTTAAAGTCGAGAGATTTGCTAGATCAATTTCAGTGCTTCCGCTATTTTCAATTGATTTATTAACGCTTAATTATAATTTTAATAATTATAAGAAATAATATTTGAGCTGGAGCGCAAGCCAGACGTGTGTGTATATGTTAATGCTATGGCATATGAACGTGATGTGAAAACAAGCGTTCGAGAGATGAACACACAACTAACACATATCGGTGTTGCGGGTCCTAATTTAGAGGTGAGAATAATTTCATATTTTTGTGCTACTTTTTTTCAGAAATTTTTGTAGTATTTTTTTTAAATTTAGATTTTTTTCTATCCTTATTTGTTCTAACTATTTTGTTAATTTTCATTCTGCTTTTTAAGGTTTATTTTTCATATTTGTTGATAATAAAAAGATACCTGAACATTTATCATTATTAATACACTGTGGTAGTTACGTCTAGAGAAATTCTTCCGCTTAGGTGTAATTCAAAGTATGGCTTCAAAAAAGTTTTCAGCTTTTGAAATATCAATCATTTTTTCGTGTTTTTGAGCAAACTTCAACTCTGCGTCAAGCTTCAGTGAATTTATTCTTACATTTTATTACTCTTACATCTTAAAGCTTCAATTTACTCGTACAATTTACTCTTGCACATAAATTTACTTCTAAATTATTTCTTCATTTTCCTTTCGTTTTGTCCGTCATCATCAAAAGCATCAATGATTCTCTTTGATGCTGAAGGTTTTTTCTTTTGCACAATTCTTTTTTTCTATCACAATTATTTCGCCGATGAGTGCTTGAAAGGTCACCTATTAAGGTCGCGATCAGTTTAAATATTTCAAAACTGTTTAAAATTTTTTTTTTTTTTTTTTGCTTTCGATGAAACCTCTCTTTTCCGTCTCAGATTTTGAAACCACTAAAATTATACTAATTCTTAAAAATTGATTTTGGAATATATACACCTTCAAACACCAGATAATATTCATAAACAGTTGAGTTAAGAAGATTTTTCGATCGTTTTTTCGAGCAGAATATATCACAATTCTTTTTCGGTATTTTCTGGAGATTAGGGCTGCAGACAGGTATTTGTGAGCGGATTTCTCACTCAATCGCTTGAATCTATGATACAATTCTAGAGATCTTCAATGTAGGGGCCATCGTTGACCACTATCCATTAGAGGAACTAACGTTTCAACAGAATATCGCTGTGCAGTTCAGTGGAAAATTTGAATCCGCTCAAATATCTAATCCTTAATTTAGATAACTATTTGAAAAATACATAAATATTTGAATGCTAAGAATTTGTGCTATTTTATGAACTATAATGAACAGGTAACGGGTCGTATACGAGCAATGCGAGTAACGTTTGAATCAACTGTGGGCGCATTGCATACGAATGCGAAATTATTTGCAAGAAGTGTCACTCTAAACGCTCAACACATCTTCATTAAGCCTGAAGCGCTCTATTCTTGCGCTAAAATTCGAGTTCGTTTTTTAATTTCATTAATCATTTAAAAGCACTTTATATTGATAAATAATTGAATCTGATTTTCTTAATTCTGTATGCGAGTATTTAATTCCTATTCCCGTTGGAATGAGTTTTTCCTAGCGTGGTGTTTATGACCGTTTAATATTATAGCTTTCTTGCAGTCTTGATTTTATAATATTTCTCTCGTAAAAATAAGTTTTTAATTTCCCCGTCGTTTTTAATCGATACTTACCTAGTTATAATTATTGAAATTTATAGATGATGTCGAGGCGAGTGCAAATCGATGGTAAAATTTATCCATGGGATGGTCAACCAGATCATATGATTGTCACCGTCGATTCAGCACTTTTACATATCGGTATCGATGGAGCTGTTGGCTCACTCAAATCTTCTAAAGAGAAATCGGTGGGCGGTAATTCGTCGGCGAATATACTCGATTCAAATAGAATTGAAATTTTATATTTCATTTTGCTTCAGAAATTTGATATCAAATAAATTTTTGATCATCGAGAGGGAAAAAACTTTTTTGGATTTTATTTAAAATTTTGACTTTTCACGATTGAGCGAATTTTTATAGGAATTTAATATTTTCTGCCAGGCATATTTGAAACTATAAAAAAAATTCCATTCTCCTCTGTGTTTCTTGTTCTTATTACTGTGAATTTGCAAAGTTATCGATTGTTTTTTGTTTTTTGCAAATTTCAAAAACTATTCCACAAGTTTTAGTTCAGTTCGCCAATCTTTCCTCTCTTCTTGTATCTATAAGACAATATTAAGGTCATTTTTAAATATATTAAATAGTCTAGGTTAAAGGATATGCATCATGAATGAAATTTCAACAATGCACATATAACGTTCATCATTCTTTTTAAGTTGAATTTATTTAAATTCAATTCTGTTTTCCTAATTTATTGCTCATCAATTTTCTATATTTGTCGTTTAGACCAATCTTCTCAAACTAAAGGTTACAATTTCTTTTATTTACTTTTATTCTCGAAAGCGATAGATGAACGAATAATTTTGCAAAACATTCCTCCCCTATATTTTAGCTCGATTCTTTCAATGTTTCCAATATTCTTCTGCTAAAATTTATCGTCGAATATTTCACTCTAATCGTTTATTTTTCTAAATATTTTTATAAACTTTCGATAAGATTTTAGACATCGAAATCGCCCGACTCATTAGTTGACGTATTAACGTTTCGCCTTAGTGGCTCATTGGCTAACTTTGGCAGGATTGCATCTCAAAGTGAAATTGAGATGCGTATCGATGGAAGTCTTCTATCGTTGAAGGATGGTCGCATCGATAGTGCTACTAGAGGGTTAGATTTTCTCGTTTTCATGAATAGCTTATATAGGTCTTCAAGCCTTATGATCACTCAGATCGATAAGGTTTATTGATTGTTTAAATCAAGATTAGTGGTGACAATTAGTGAAAAATATTGAATTTTTTCATGAATTCAATGTTTTTTCACTTCTCTAGGGGTTTCATTATTTATCGCGATACTTCTTGAAAAAATTATTTGCCTGTATTTAATATATAAGTAATAATATTAATAATGCAAGTGTATTTAATTTAATAACAAATGAAGTAAATCTCAATTTTGCAATTGCAGTAAATATTTTCTCTCAATGAAAATAACGATGAATTTCAAAACTAGAAAATATAGGGAGCAAAACAATGGCGATAGTATTCATAAAGGCAAGCAATAGTGAACGCTGATAGGTAAGGATTTATGTGGTCATTAAAAAATTGCTAGTCTTTCTCTAAAATTCAATCCATATAATACGTTGGATATTCATGGATTGCATTTGTTCTAAGTGACTTAAGTTTTCTCAGATATGACTTAAGTTTTCTCAAAATTCAATCCATAAGTGACTTAATATTCTCAGATATGAAGCGTTGAAGCAAATCAAAGGGATCGTTAGTGAAAGTTCTGTATCCTTACCGACGAGCAGTACACTTAGCACTGCGATTGTATGTCAGAATCCGGATACGGTCGCACAATTGCTGGAGGATGGCGTCGACCCCAATGATTCAGTCATAGTGAGTGACGTTTTTAAGTGCTTAACTTCATCATTATTGTATAGATGTTGGTAGTCTAAGGTTTAACAAGCAAATATATTGCAGATAACATGTTTCCGGCGTGTCATTTTCTTCACTTGTAAATTTGTTTAATTTAATGATTCGTTTAGTGATATACTTTTTCATCTTTATTTATTTAGATTTAGAAACATTTCATTGCATAATACAAAATATAAAAATTTGAAATATATGAATTTGATTTAAGTTAGGCAAATTTAATCCGGTGATATATTTCAGTTCATTTTTATTAATTATATTAATTCGAGATTTTAAAATCTCTTTCAATTTCTTAATGAAATACTTTTTTTTCCGTCAAAAAATATTTTTAGAATGAATCAACAGCATTTACACCACGAAAGATTGCTGCTAAAAAATATCGTGAGATTAGAATTGGTGAACGAAGAAATAAACTTCGTGAAAAGATCACTCTTATTCAAGCACTTATGAGTACACATGATTGGAAAAGAGGACTTATCACTTCAAATGTTATCGTCGCAAAGGTATACGTTTTTTGGATATTTCTTTTTCGTTAATATAATCAGGATCACTAATAGCGAACATGTTTTTTCTTAAAAGAAAAATTTAACACTTTCATTCGTCATTTCTTTCCTCATATCTTCTCTTGTCGTTTTTTTGAATATTTTCCTATACTATTCTTATTTCTCAAGTTTAGCTCCTTTAAATTCTAAAAATTTCCACCTTCATGTCAGTTAGAGATGAGCGAAAGAGTTTCTTATCTCTTTCAATTTTTTCATTTCATTTTCATCACTTCATATTTCATAAATATGTCTCATAAATGAAAGTGAAACAGAATATTAGTTCAGTGGACTTTTTTACGTTGACTATTATCTATTTTGAATGTTGTAATAGCTCATTTATGATTCTTTCAAAAACTGAAGAATTATTGAATCAAATTTTGTTCCAAGTATGTCGATTCAGGTTACTGAATTACTTTCCTTTTGTTTATCCACTTCTCTTAACTTACATTTTCGGCTATCGTTTAACAGTTACGTCCGCCGAATGCTTTCTAAAATATTATAATATGTAGATAGGACGTGATTGTGGAGATTGTGCTCAATTTCGCGCATCAACGTTGATCTTAACAACGCGAGGTAGTGCGAAATGTGAGGCCGATTCGATTTGGTCAAGTGGTTCGGTCACTCTCACTATTGGCAATGATCTTAATTTTGAGGGTAACTTTTTGTGTTTCTATGACCTTTATCGCATTAAATAGATTTAAAAAAAGTTGACACATTTTTATAGATTTTTAAGTTACAAAAATCAAAGTTTTGATGACTTATGCAAACCAATGTTTCGGAAATTCTTTTATGAAATTCCGTCTCTAAGAAACTTCAGGTGGAGTGTTTAACCTTGTTTAGCACAGTCTGTGCTTATTGATAGCAATTTAATATAAGAAAGGAGATCAAGAATATAAGTGAGTGATTTGCTAGTGAATACGGGTACATGATCTGCAACATTTATTTATTAATGATACTTTAATGCTAGATTAGTATATTTTCACTAAATGCGATCACTGATATAACTGAATTTAATTAGCTGTTAACGTTACGGGGTGGCTTCCTATTCTAGGTTATCTGGCGCTTACTGTTGTGAAGTAATTTGCTATTTCAGGTCAAGTAAAGCATCGTCACTTAGAAGTGAGCTGTGGTGGCAACGTAATAACCACCGAAGATGCGATCGTTAGCGAAGAGAATTGGGCAAAAGTAAGCCTTTTAAAGATTTTTTTTTTTTGATTTATGTGGAATTTTCTTACTGAAATAAATTTACGCATCAATTTTATTTCTATTTGTTATCGTTATTATTAATTTTATTTCTATTTGTTATCGATATTATTCTTTATGTTCATTTCAAGCATAATAATTTCTTCTCATCAAACTCTTCAAAATTCATTATTCTGCATAAATTTTCTCGAATTATTTTATCACTTTTCTTATTATTTATTTCTAATTTCCTTTAAAAGCCTACTATTTGAAATCATAGGGCATTGCGAACTCACGAAATATTAAAATTTACAGATTAATTTCTGCTATACTTCTTTCGTTACCCGTAAGGAAACTACTATGAAAGCATAATTATACCATTTATATTTATTTCAATGATCAAAGCTCTGTAAATATGCATCAATGATTCTATTTTAAAAGTTATTTATTTGAATAACTCAACTTGTCAACTGCTAGAGATTCGGTTCATAAATCTGATTTGAGATATCGTGCACAACATTTAACTGTGCTGGAATTTGGTCGGTCGGCGAACAGATCAGTATTGAAGCTCATTCGGCGGAATTCATTACTAACTCATATATGGAAGTCGATCTATTTGATGCGAAAATCGAAGGAAATTGTTGTAATGCAGGTGAGTGTCCATCATTGATCAATGAAAATGTTAGCTTTTTATTGTGTACATTATATGAGAAACTCATCAAAGCATTGAACATCTCCTAAATAAGGGAAAAGCATTTAAAACTCTGAGGTAAATGGCGCACATTGACCATATGCATAACATTTCCCGGAATATCTTTAGAAAAAATTTCATTTGTGAGGAAACGAGGAGGCAAATGAGAAAGCAAAAAGTTTTCCATACATTTTGTTTGCTAACAATAAATTCCCTTCTTCGAGTAAAACTGATCAAAAATTTCTGGAAAATTTATTAATGCGATTGTTTTATTCTAGAGAATTGCTTACTCTAAACATAAAATACCTCCCAGTTATTAAGATATTTTCTTTTTTTCAGGAACCTGGCAAATGCGTTTCATTTCATTATCTTTGGATGGGAATTTAATAACTTCCCCAAGTGGGAAAGTACTCATTGATGAGACAGCTGATGTGAATGCAATCGCTTTCAATTGTAGCGGTGCATGGAAGGTGAACGAATCAATTCAAATGCGTCTTCGTGGTCCAGTGAATTTCTTCTCATCAAGTCACATAAGTGCAAGTTTATTGAAGATGATCGTCGAAGGTCATGGAACATTTGCTGGCTATTTAGTTGTTGATAATTTATTAGCCTATATACGAAATGATCTCATTACTGCACCAACAGCTAAAATTGCAATCACTAATGGTGGTACAATTGCAACTGGTATGTTTCGTAATGATGCGAATTGGCTATCGGAATGTAGTTTACATTTTCATGTGGCTTGTTTTGAGCAGTCGGAAGATGCGATTATATTTGTCAAGGATACATTTAATATGATCATCTATGATGATTCAGAAGAGAATAGTCATGGTCGAATTGTGGCCAATTATTGTACGATTCGTGCGAATCGAAAATTTCGATTCGATGGTTATTTACGTGTGAATCAAATTGAACTTAATGTTCCATATGTGAATGAATCGAAGATAACGATTGGTGGTCAACTTGAAGTGCTTACTGGAGCATTGATCATTAAAGGTCGTAGTGAGTTGACCGGTTCATCACAATCGTTGTCGCCGCATCAATGGCCTGCATTCGTATTGGAAGGTCAACTCAAAGCTGAAGCGGTCATTGCACCATTCCTTGCGATTCGTTTCGCTTCATCTTCATATGCATTACTATCAGGAATGGATTCAATTGTGAAAGCTCCATGTCGTACATTAGTATCAGCTGGAGCTTTATATACAATGCATACAGCGCTTATTGACTCCGTTTCGAATGATACCTATCCAGAAGGTATAATGTGTGCAACTGTTTGGATTCATGAAGGACAAATTCGTTTTCGTGGACAATCGGCATTCGTTATTGTTGACAGTTTCTTAAATAAAGGACGTCTTACGAATGAGGGAAAATTACAAAATCATATGAAAGAACTCTTCTTAACGGTAACGAATTATTTCTATAATGATGCGGTTCTTTCGGCCGATAAAATTCACATCATTGGTGATGGTGAGCTAGAGAATAAGAATCGTGTATTTGCTAACGATATTATGGATATACGTCTATCGAATTTCTCCACTGAAAGTGAACAAATACAATCAGAAACAATGAAATTATTATCGGCGATTAAAGAAACGATAAAAATCAATGGACGTTTCGATGTGAAAAATAACTCAGAGAGTACGTCATCGAAATTTTCAACAATAACGAAAAATTTCGATACGCATAAACAAGTCCGACTAAATGCTCGAGCTCAATTATTCGTTAGTAATGATATTGCTGACGAATTTGGTAATGTAACACTTACGGCACGTGATGCGATTATTTTCGATGCAAATATTGTATTGGATGGTATTGAATTAACGTTGGGTACATCCTATAAAGCGGAAGTGATTATAAGTGAACATAAAACGATTCGTGTAAATCATCTACGAATCGGTGGAAAATGTAAACATCTAACAATAATTATCGATGGATGTATTTCATGTGGTTCGATTATTATTGAAAATTCCCTTCGACAAGTGAAAATTATTGGTAAAGGAACGATGCGATGTTTACGTTCATTGAATGTTGCCGGTGAGGCGATAATATTTACGATGAAAGAATTATATGCAAATGAAATTCTAGCGGCATCAGTAACATTCAACGCTATTGGACATTCGAAACTTTCACCAACGGAAATATCGCAAGCGTTGAGTGTATATTCGGATCGATGTTTTATACATGGCCGTCAACTTATCGAGGGGAAATTATGCTTGAAAGCATCGAAAGGAATCGTTAAAATTGACGGTAATATAATGGGTACATCGATGAATAGTGAACTAAGTGTGGAATGTGATGATTTAATTCTAAGTGGTGATTTAGCCAATCTCGAATTTCTTGAAATTTATGCACGTAAACGTATTGAATTCTGTGAAACGGCTATCATAAAAAATTCACGAAATGCCGCAATGGAAGCAGAATTTATCGCATTCGACGGGAAAGTAACGAATTGTGAAGTATTATTGGCAACCGCTGAAGAGGTGGCAATCGATGGATCACTTTATAATGAAAATTCGATTGGAACTTATTCGATCTTCGGGAAAATGATTCGATTTGATGGTAGTGCGAATGGTATGGCACATCTTGAATTGAATAGCGCTAACGATCTCATATTAAACGGTTCGATGAGTAATATCAATGAAATCGAAGTGGATGGTAAATGGATGAATTGGCATGCGAATATGACAAATGGTTGTGATGTGAATGTTACTGCTTATTCGGCTGTACTTAGTGGTACAATATCGTCTCAATCAATATCGATTCATTGTTTGGGATCGATTTTCAATCGTTGTACTATTAATTCATCGAGCTGTTCGATATGTGCACCATTTGTATTTGCATTTGGTCAAACATCTTCACTACCAGAAAATACCGAAATGAGTGCATTCATATTCTCAAACGATGGCAATGATTCGAACGCTAATCGAATCAAATCCGGAAATGCCTATTTGCATATTAAATTCGTTGAAAATTCCGAGGAAATTATTTCATCGAGGCAATTCGAAATTTGGAAACAAGCGATACATCTTCTCGGTGAAACATTTCATTCACCATCAATTGTATTAGATGAATTCTTAGCAATTTTAAAATATGTTGGTGAGATTCAACCAACAACAATAATATTACCTACCTCTTCACAACTCTATAAAGATCTATCAAAAACGGCCGCTAAATTCGGTTTGGAGCACGTTAGCCTCTTTAGTCCACCGAAATTTATTGCCGCACTTCGAAGTTATCAATCAAAACTTCTTATCAACGATCAAAGCAACATCAACGAACCAATCACTATCACTCGGTTAGCCTAATTTTTTTTCTTCAAAATTTTCTTTTCAACAAATTTCAACATTGTACAAGTTATTATTGGTAAAATATAAGCAATAAAAAAATCGTTATATTACAAACGCTAAAAAAAATATTTCTATTTCTTTATTAATTTGTGTATTTTTTATATTTCAACTTCCTTTCACTGATGAAATTTTTTAGCTGTTTCAATTTTTTTTAGAATTTTCTATTTTATTGCTCTAGGCAACATTTGTTTTCATAGTACAGCAATACAGCATTACAATGTACTAATTTCCATTCATTTCCACTAGTGCTTAGCTATTTTATAGGTTTCATAAATATTTCATTTGTTTTCTTTTATAAAGCCTTATCGATTTTTCCATAGATTCCATGACTATTGTAGATTTGAGCACCATTTTAGTCAGTGTAATTTTGCTTATTTTTCTTTAAAATTTAAAGATTTGCCGCTGAATCAATGTACGAATTGGCTAATCGTTTCCGTATTCGTTCGAAAAAATATGCCCCAAATTCTTTGCGATACTCAGCTGAAGATGGTGGTTATGCAAGTCGAAGCTCGAGTGAAGATATCGATGAGAAGAAAACAACAATAGAGAGGTGAATTTTTTCTTCGTTTTTAAATTAACTTTCTAAATTTCAATTTTTTCCGCGGTTTCCTAGGAAATTTCCCTCTTCGATATACATAGAGTTCATTTAAGTGGTATTATTGCTTGAGGTTGCTTTAGCAATATTTTTCTATACAGATCTCGTTCTCTCATATTTATGGCATACTACATAAAAAACTTCATGAAAAGGTATAAATAGGAATGCCTAATTTATACAATAGAATTTTTAACAAGTTCCAACTAAATTTGCGTTGTTTTGTAGACAATTAGTCTGTAGCATTTATTGTAAACTATTTATTTATTTTATTTTTGTTGCTTATTTATTTCAACATATCGAAGTGGGAAAAGATGTGTGAGCATGAACATTAGGGAGGAGCAAAACGTTCATAAACCTGCAATTTATACGAGTAGATAGCTAATAAGTAAGAGCAGTAATTCTGTGTAGATCAAGACGATTCAACTGCAGCTGAAAAGTTGGAGGGAATGGTACATTAACGATTTCGGCGGGAATCTGATTCCTTACTCGTACAAAGCGAAACTGGAAACTTTGCAAAACAATGTTGTACTGCAGCATTTTTTGGCGGGCTGAAACTAATGTGCATGTCGACTATGAGGAAGAGCAAGCTGAAATATTTCTAACAGTGACGTGTCAGAAAATCCGAACACAATTTCATGAAAAAAGAATCGATTTAAATTTAAGCTTGTGATATTTCAATGATTCGAAGTTAAGATTTTTAGCTTAGTAATGTAATTAGGCTGATATAAACCACGATAAATTTTACCGAAAATAATGCACGTGAAGCGTTTCTATTCATTCTTTAGCAACCTCAGATCAGAAACCAAACAAGGCGACCAAATAGTAGTGCAATATTCCAAGATGGGTCGGCGGTAGATGATGAAGGCATTTCTATAATGCTCAGTACTTCTGCGCTATAAAGCACATGGAATATAGTTTACAATTTTTGGCAACGCTGAAGCGCTGTAACCTCCAGTGAATTTTAGAATATAATAACACCATCGATGATTATGAACTGTAATTATATTTACTAAATGTACTAAGATGATCGGAAAAAGAATTTCATGAAGAATTTCTAAGAAAATCAACAAAATGAATAATTGAGCAAAAATTTTTTTCATCCAAAATTGAAATGCAAATTTAGCTGATTTCTAAAATTCTCTTCAGAAGTTATATTTTATGAGGCATTTCCCGTTAATTTTTCATCTATAATTCAATTTCAATAAAGTTTTACTTGTAAAGAAACTATGGACCCGATACTTTTCAGAATCTATTTTAGATGGAATAATATTCGCAGAAATCAGGGATACGCAAAAAAACGAATCATTTTCAGTCCAACATTTTGCTTTGATAACGAGATCGCTGCAACATCGTTCAAGATGATCAATGAAAGCGTCGATGATGTAGAGCGAGAATTAGATGATGAGCAATCGGCTATAACATCACGCCCTATTGGTGTTGTAACACATGAAGAGTATGCCGCCTCAATGCGCTTATTTAATTTTCCATTTAATTTTTTTTTTTTAATATTTCTATCAGAATTTGTTAATATCAATAGTTTCATTGTAAATATATAGGGATCAGTTGATGTAATTGATGGTTTGCATAATTATATTAATTTCTTTAACATTTCAGTTCTTGTATTATTCTCCCCTCAGAATTGCAAACCCCTTAATCTAAATTCTTTGGGAAAACAACGATTCCTGAACTTAAAACTTCCCAATATTTGTTAATTTTGGGATGGAATGATCGATCTTAATGCTGCCCACTTATCACATATTCCTGAATAATATACACATGCAGAGGGAATTTTTTTCTTATGAGCTAGCGATAATTTTTTTTTTTATTGTTTATTATTTAACGTTATGAATACGTTCAAATTTCTATACTAAGTGACGCAGAAGGAAATAGTTTTTACCATTAAAAAAAAAATTTACTGAAAGTAGGCACTTCAAACATATTTCATTCCGTATTTTCCGGTTTCCCCCTTGAATTCCGATCCGTAAAATCTTATCGAAAACCTGAAAATAATAAGGATTATAATTCGAAAGGTGGAATTCTACCACAACTATGCTTCATCTCTTGAATAATCAATCAGAATTTAAATTTAAATAAAATTGCACTAATAATTTATGAACAAACGCTTATTCACTTCAGATTTGTTGAATTATCATGCGATGAGAGTATATCGCATAGACAAAACAATACTAGATATGTAATGAATGGAGAACATCGAATCGCAATCGATTTTATTGATTTCAAGAAGCTCGATATTGTGATTTCGAAGCCACGTTTAGAGATGCCTCGTCGTGCACCTTCAACTACCGATTTAGCTATGAAGAAAATGAAGGTAATGTTTGAATCAAACTTTATATTAGGTTATTAGAACGATAAATAGTATTTACTAATTTTTTGCATCACTATATTTTTGTATTCTTTATATTTTATATTTTTGTATCACTAGAATTTTACAAGCTAATATTTCGATCGTGGTTTCAGTCGGAGAATAATTTTTTTTTTTTAGTATTATATATTTTATATAATTCGTTTCAAGGAAAAAATGTAGCAATTCCCGCAATTTTAAGCTTTTTGCTTTGAAGTTTCTTTTTAATTGAGATAATTGCTTTTATGCTATTCGTTTAGCTGATTTATCAATTTCCATTGAACGTTTGCCCTCAGTTCGTTTTTTTTTACTTTAATCGTTCTATTTTTCATTTCATACATATCTTTCTTTTTTGAAATGATTTATAAGTAGAAACCTTTTTCGTTTATTCTATAAAAATTTCTTCCATGATGAGGGAATCGATAGAGTCTTGAGAAGAAGTTAATTAAACAATTCTTTTGTTACATGCCTTGTTGCTCTGCAAAAATAACCGATATTTCCACCGAAGAATAAATTTAAAAAAATTTTTCTCTTTTTCCGTTTTTCAATTTCCACTTTTCAATCGTTAATCTTTAAAAGAATTTTAAAAAAATTTTCCGAACACTTAATAAAATATTTGCAAATGAAACAATAATTTAGGTAAAAATGGCAGTATCAAATTTGGATTTACGCTCATTTGGTAGCGAATCTTCTCTCGCATCATTCGATGCTGCAGAAGGTGGTACACCGATGAGGATGGTGCCTTCACCAGCAAAGCGATCTCTTATTCCGCGTTCATCCTTCAAGAGGGCACTTACTCCCATCGTTTAATTACTTATAATTTTTATTGTACATTTGTTGAGACCTGAATTTAAAATAATCCGACGTCAATTTTACTACCTTCACTATAAAATTTAGTCCAAAATATTCCACGAATTGTTATAGCGCGATCACAAAAATTATCAGCGCTCTTAAATTATAGTTTCATGGCTAATTCAGCTAATGGAAGACGAAGTGGTAAATTAGAGAATTTATATGCAAAATGCCACATTTTACTTGTTTCAGTTTTATTTAGCAATAATATTCTCTTCTCATTAAATTTAAGTATTGATTATACACTTGAAACCTCAGTTGATAGATAATACGATTAATAAGAGAAGCAAAAAACAAACTCTAAAAATTCATACGAATTTTACAAAGCGCTTTTAAATTTCGCTATAATTCCTTCCAATAACGAACAAATTTTTTTTTGTTAGTAATTTGAAAATTCAAAATTTCCCGCAACCTATCCTTTTTTTCATCGATTTTCAAACGTTCTATTTGAGTAAAATTCAACCACTTCGTCGAATTTTTACAGCAGTGGCTAAGGTTACAAGTATCGAATACTAACGATATATTGAGTCGTTCATTGCAAAAATGAATCATATTTGAGTTTTGAGAAAAAAATCTCAACTTTATCCAGAAAATTTCGATGCATCGATAATGCTTACAATCTGTGCTGATATTATTAGATTTTTAACTCATATGCATTCTTTTTTTTTTTTAAATTACGCTTGTTTGTTATAATAATTGTTGAGATGCTTATGCCTTAGTGTATTGATGGTGGCGATAACAATGTGCGCTTATCAATAATCAATGTCTATGTTCTTCTCTAACTATAGAACATCGTACTAAGCTTACGAGTTGTTTCTATCAGTTTGCTTTTTTGTAATAATTTCTCGTTTCAGTCGAATGGCTAATTGCAAATCATTCTCCTCTGAAATTTGAGAAAAACTAAAGATGAAACGCATAAGGATGATCTTCAGAAGTGGACCACAATTTGATTTAAACGTGCTAAATGTTTTTTAGAAAAAAAATTTTTTTTGAAAATTCGAAAAAAGTGAAAATTTAGAAGATCAAATAGCATTTTCCATTTTTATTGAATTTTTCGAAAAAAAATTTGAAAATTATTTTATCCCATTACTTTTACTTGTCCCACCTTTTTTTCCAAGACGGTATTGTTTGCGATCTTGTTTTAATCATTCATCATAATCACTTATTTTCAATTGTTGCTCTTATTGTTAACAAATTTTTTGTTTTTTTCTAAAATATTTTCACATTCCATTGATGGTTCCTTCATAAGATAAACGCCAGTTGCCAGTGTTACATCATTCCCTTTTTTTTCGTTCATTTTAACAGTTTTAAAAGCAGCTTTCAATGTTGCGCTGTTAGAATTTTTCAAAAAAAGGAAGTTCAATATTTTCTAAAGCTTTAGCTACCTTTTTCGCTGTGTAGTGAGCAAGATTGAATATCCTCATCGATGTAATGCATTTCTGCTGGCGTAATGCTTGGTGAGAAAATTTACAAGGGAAGATCTATTCTCTTTTTCGATCCTCGCAGATATTATTCAAATAAAAGATTAGCAAAGCGTTGCATCTTATGTGCAAAAAGCGTTCGACTAAAAATAAAATTCCGGCAGTAATTGTATATGTAGTTTAAAAATTCTTCCCCTCTTCCCCTTCCTCCCCCTCCCTCTCCTTTTTTTTGTTAAAATTATCAACTATGTCATTGTTGCATTTTTAATGAGTGTATTTCTATGTTTTGCATATGCACTATTTGCTCTCTTTTTTGTCTTTTCCATACTAACTTCACTTAATTCTCATGTTTTGCGCTCACTTAACATTGTTTTTTTTTTTTTCACTGAATTGATTCAAAAAGCTTATGATGATTGTCACAACGTTATTGCTCATCCGTCTTTGCAAGGGTTTAACTGTAAGAGTTTCGCATATAATGCATTCTATGCGACTCTTCTATAACACGCTTTGTGTTATAATATCAACCATTTTTTTTTTGAAACTATTTTTCAATATTTCTTTAATTGTTTATTAGAGATTTATTGTGCACGTTTACATTCGTATAATTGCTAATATGATCGGCTTAATATTTGTTTGTTTAATATTCCATTTTTTTCCATTAACCTTTATTAACAAATAATTTTGTCTTTAATATTTAATGATTTCATTAATTTTATTATGTTATAATATCGAATTCGCTCAATAATAATTTAGATGATACGTTATGCATATATAACACATTTTCGATTTATTAATCCAAAATGAAACGAAAAAGTAATGTTGAATTTTACTATAAGAGTTTCATTACGTTTGTTTTGATTTATTGTTGTTAATTTATTTCTATTGAGCGGATTTGATCAATCTTTTTTTTTTTTTTTGATCGTTTTTAATCGAAATTTTGAAAGAGTTAAGATTATATAAATTGATTAAGTAATCAAAGGGATAGATTGATTTTTAAGACGAAACAATAGAACAACATTTGAAAATATTTACTTATACGTTTTCAAGAAGCACACTATTCAAGGAACGATAGAGTTTCCAGCTCTTTACTGGAATACGTTCCTTCTAAATAATTTCTTTTTTTGATTTTTTAATTGTTAATGGTTAATTTTTTTCCCAATTTTAGTATTTTTACACTTGTTTACAATTCATATTGAGGAGGAAGCAAGAAATTTGTAAAATAGCTATGTTCTTTTGCCTTATTTTTATTTCTTATTCTATTTGCTTCACATCTTTCATCTAGATCAAACATGATTTTTCATCGTTTACCTAGTTCTTAATATATGCCTCGAAAATAGGATAGAATTTACCCTACTTGGTTTAAACCTGTCGCAAACCTGTGTGAACGGTTTAGGGTTTTAAATAAACCAGTAATGGCGCAATTATCTAGGATTATAATCTTCTATTGTTGAATAATGATACAAACCAAAGTAGAATATTGCATAAAAGCAATTTTAACAGCAACAAAATTCTTGGAATTATTAATATCTACTGCAATTACCAACGTAAACAATCTTCTTATCCCGCCCAATGAGGTCACGAACAGAACCTGCCTCATTCTGTTCTCGGAAATGGCATCGTTCTGTTCTTGTTGTATCTTCTAATAATGTTCAAATTTGCATATTAATCTATATATTAAATATCTATATATGATTAAGAAATGAAGTGAAATTGACGTTGGGTTTTATATGTATTACTTACAGTTGATGTGTTGTTTTTTCATCACTGTTAGTTGTCACGGGTCGTCGATTATATGTACATTTTTCTCTTTTCTTTTTGAGTAAATAATTATTGTTTTTATTATGTTAATCAAAATCTTCCACTTAATTGACTGTGTTAAACTTTTTTGCATAAATTGTTTTTTCAAAATTCGAAGTTGTTACGTTTAATGCTCAATCAAGTGGTGTTGCATCGTCAGGTGATTAAGAAAATTCAGGGTATTTATGCGTTTATTGTTGGTTTCCTTGGTGACAGGCTCTTAAGTGGAAAGAATATATTCGAGGTGGGTCCTTGAGAAGAAGTGACTAGGAAGTGATTAATCAGTTATATCGTTCCGGTGTTCGTCAGCGGCTGCTGCTGCTATCGCATGAAATAGACGTTTCATTTCATGGATTCAAATAGCGCTGAAGAAACCTGAGATGTTAGCTGCGAGGATGATTGGTACCGGCAGGTTTATTGTCGGCTAATCTCGTGGTCTACTCCACTTTGCTCAGCCTCTCTTGGCAGTCGGGCGATGCACTAGGTGCTATAGATATCACGAACACTGTAAAGAATTATGAAGCTATCTGAACAGCCGCCACCTTACAGATCGCTGTATTTCGCTTACAGACTTCAATTCCTTGTTGTTTTTCACATTTTATAATTTCATTAGCAAAAATTTGAGCACTGCGAATACCTCACGCCCTCCTCACGCCTGCTCCCAGTCACTATAGCTTACCTATTTGAAAACAGTGCAATATTACCAGAACAACAACTCCTTGAATCATCCTTAAATTAAAATTTGTTCATTTGGAAATAAATTTTAGAAATTCTATAGCTGTAAACATCTAGTGATGCACACCGACGTTTCCACTGCAAGCATTTCTTTTGGACTTCAATCGCAGCAACTCTTTGAAACAAATTACGATGGTATGCCAAAAGCTTCAACTTTCCGGAAATTACTTAATCCATTGTAGTTTGTAGAAAAACGATATAGCGCAATAATGGGAATCGTGTAAAAACATTGGTGTAATAAAAGCAGTCGTTTTCCAACCATCTAGCCTTTGCTGAGACGCCAACAATGCTACAACGCTTCAGATGAGGAATGCAGTGGAGCTAACCCAGCTGAAAAAATAAACTAGACGTTTTCGACAATACAATCAGAGATTGCATAACATATTCCATCATACAACAGCTAAACTGTTGACCAGTATTACTACTCGATGATTCATGAACAACTCCATCCTATCCCCTCCCTCTGAGTTTGAGAGAGGAGATGAGAGGTTACTCTCATACTTCAGAATGTTCTGCTTGCATAGCTGTCAGTGATTCGCGCAATGAAAATATTGACCATAAAGAAATAAACACACCACACAAATATAATATCCCCATAATGGTTTTTCTTTTTTTCGACGTTTGCTGGAAGTTGCAAAGATGCCCGACTAATTTGTTTACGAACTTTGCAAGCATATTGTAAAAAATATTGACTGTAAAATATCGCTAGCAATGTTCAGTTTGCATTGTCAGTGTTTTCGCTGGGTGGCTGTCACATTGCGGCGGTCACAACAAAGGTGAGTGGAGAGCGGGCAAAGGTACCTGTCATCTGTTGATAATGCGGTGAGATTTGTGCCCACATTGTTCGCAACCTTCGCATTTTCAGGGGAGGTAGAAAGATGAAGGGTGGAAGGCAGAAAAGTTCTAAGGGAAAAGGATAGTGCCATACTGCCATAGTTTTTTAGTAAACAATCAGTCATTAAAAACTTCCCTAGTTGCCTGTCCAAACATTTGTGAAACGGAATGACCAGTTCATCACGGGACAAGGGCCTCCGCAAAAAAAAAACGCTTTTATTCTTGGTCAGTGTATTGGTTGAGTTTTAAAAAAAAATTATCGTTATGCTGCAGTGGTCATTTGATGGTCAAGATACAGCGAAAAGCTGAAATTACAGAAGATTTCTTAATGTTACATTTAATTTGTGGAAATCACTCTTACAATTATCCTTCTTATTATCCTTACTATATAAATTCTTATAGGTTACTGCACGAAATATTCGGAAAATTTATTAGACGTTTGCAAAATGTCGAACGGCATTAAGAAAGTAAGTCAGTAAAACTGCTTTTCTTTTCTATTATAAAATCCGATAAAAACGCAGAATTGATGATAATTTTGAATTGAAACGAACACTCATTTATAACAGAAGAAACCAAAACGGAAGTTAAAGACAATGAAACATACTGTGAATTATTAGTTTCTTTTTTGAAACATTCTATCGCATTTTTATTTGAATAACCTGAAGAGAACAGATATAAAGCCACATGTAAAGTAGTGTCAGAATGAGAGGACGGCAGGATTTTAGGATGTTAATTTCTTTATTTGTATGCGAATTATTATAGAACACTTCATGTAAATCACAAGCACACATCACTCCAAATGACTATCGAATTGTCACAAAAATTTATATCCGTGATTATGGTGCAATTCCGATCATTAAAGGAGATATGAAGATTTTACCAATTAAAGCACAGGTATCGAATTGTATTATGAAAATATGCACCCATCTCTTCGCATGAAACAAAGCACTCTCACCATATATCGCTTGTTAAAAGGATCCTTTTATAATCCCTATATATATATATATATATATATATATATATATATATATATATATATATATATATATATATATATATATATATATATATATATATGAATTTAATTGAGCATTTTTGAAATGTTGCTGATCCTCATGCCTATTCCATCAACGAATAGATTCACTTGCATAGATTTTATCAACGAATATGAAAACAGCGAGCAGGTTCGATAGAAATTTATCTATAAGGAAGACATAACTCTATTTATTTTATTATACGACATTATTAGTAGCTAATAAAGCAATAGCGCATACTATTTTCAAAGAATTTTCTAATATTAGAGGGATGTAGATAAGCTAATTAGAAGTTGATGAAAAGATCAATTCCATGCTTGAATAGATCATATATGATGCTATTAGTACCGCCAAGAAAGTGCAGAGTACTTGCTCATAGCGTAAGAATTTAACGCTAAAATACTATAGCATTTAAAATATCTCATTTGCAGATGTTTATCGCTGAAAAGGCACGATTATTGCGACCAAGAGCAATTTACATTTGCGATGGCTGTAATTTGGAAAGAGAAAGCCTCATTAAGAAATTGAGACAAACAGGTGTTGCAATACCATTACCGGCACTTAGTGAAAGTTATTTGGTGACAACCGATCCACATGACGCATCGGCAATACCGATTGATCCAATCATCACCTCAGAGAACAGAGAACACACCGAAACAAAGTACTCTTCCGTTTTATCCACAGTTTATATTAGCTTTCAGAATATTTCGTTGTTTGGATGAGCTTTGCGTAAAGGAGGAGGAAGAAAAGGATGAGGATGGTGAGGAAAAATTGCGAGTTTAACACTGAATTCCAGCATTTTTAAAATCCGAATTTCAATTAGCTAAACCGTCAAAAAAAAATTTAATCGTCAATCGTCAAAGTTATTCGTCGAAAATCCCTTTATACTGTTTTCGCGCTGCTTTAGGATTTTTTTTTGCTTTATCCAAGCTGATTCGATCTTCGAATGTTAGATAGATGTTTATATTTATTTTTCACACATTTTTTTCAATGATCATTTAACAAAATCAACCAACAGCTCGGAAGATCTTCGATGTGTGCAGAAAATCGGGCATTATTAAGAGTAGCGTCGATCATGAACTTTCCAAGAAAATCCGACGAACTCGTAATCTGCAAGAAAATTTTGTGGGTTCTGTGCCGCTGAAAACTGAGGTCGAAGTCGAATTGTACAGTTCCCTGGCTTTGTCAATCGTTAATATCAATCGTACAATTGTCAATTTATCTTACTTGCGCATCCTATTATTCCCTGGCTTCCGGCCCTTTTTCTGGCCAATTCTTAACGATGAATCTGAGCAATTTTGGCCAAATGGCGTCATTTTCGTTCTTCTTCCTCAAAATTCATCAACTGATGAAGATTTGTCTTTTTTTTTTTCATAAAGCAACGCTTCTATCAGCCTAATTTAATTGAATGGACGATGGTAGATTGCAGTGGAGTTTAGAATCGAGCGATCAAAAAGCTATTGCATTGCATTCGAAATCGAAGTGCAAAAACAATTTCCACTTTATTGCACATGAGCATTAAAATGATAAATAATTGGAAATAAAAAACGACGAAATTTTAAAAAAATGAATATTTCAACTTGCCCGAAATGAGAAAATACCGAATTGACTTGTAAATCCTTTCTATTAAACATAAATTTACAATTTATCTAATTCATATGATAGTTAAGCAATAAAGTAATTTGAAATTTTTTGCTTTTTTTCTAATTTCTATTCGAAAAATCGGAGATTATTTATCGTTAATGATAAGATTTATTTTAAACAGTGAAATTAAAGGCGGTATTATACGTACACATTTATGAAATAAAATTAAATTTTAGGCAATCGGATGGGAAATCGCTGTTCGCTAAATGGTCATCTGCTTTCACAATGGGTGTTGAGCTTGATGAACGTTTTCCTGCCGCAATGGCTGGTTTGTTTTTCATTTCCCTTCATCATTTCTATTGTTTATTTAGAAGCGATGTTTCTTTGCCATTCAGTAGAATGGGATATTTAAAACTCCCCTGACTTCCGCTTTGAGAAAAGATGAATGACATTTCCCCCCTTCGAATCTCGAAATAATTGTTGCTCTTTAGTTAGATGTTAAAGCATGCGGTCGATATTTCATTCTCATAGGCTGAGCTTGCATTTTTATAGTTAAGTAGAGTCGCAAAAGGGATATTTTAACAAAAGAAATATATTGCATTATTTGTATTATAATATAAAGTATGACCGTGCCTCTTCTTATCAGTATCAATTAATCAATTTCTATGCATTTTCATTTTTTTTACTGACCTGAATTTCTGAAATGAGAGTCGGAGGCTCCGACTAAGAGGGCTCCGACTAAGAGTTTTTTTTTTCAGGTCGGGTAATGTATGTCGTGCCCTTTTCGTTGGGTCCAATCGGTGGTCTTCACGCAATTAACGGCATTCAATTGACCGACAGTGTTTTTGTCGCTCTCATGACTGAAATTTGTGCGAGGTGCATTTTACTTAATTTGTAAGACTGCTTATGCTCTTTATAAAATATTTTCTAGAATTAAAATCTATTAATTTCGTTTCGCATGTTTTCATTGGCAATGCAAGGGTGGAATCAGTGAAATAAATATCCTTTTCGAGGAATGCACTACGCTTATCGATGCTTTATGGGTGAATCTCATAATTAACATAAACACCTCTTTTGCAGATTGAAGCCTTTATTTTCGGTCACCTCCAAAAAGGGTCTCATTGAACGCCAACATGACAGATCACCTGTGAAATAGCCATGCCGTTTAAGAACTATTATAATGTTTTGCTGCTACTAGCGAAGTATTTCTTCCCTAGATTCGTGTATGGAGGAGGGATGAGGGGAAGGGGAGTATCCGGAAATTCTTTTGGAATGATCTAGTTATATGGGACACAAAAGTGGTGCCAGCGGGAAAGGCAAGCTGGTAAGTATTTGATCTAAAATTGCCCGCAATAAAGTCAGCGATCAAATGGTACGATCAATCAAAGTTAACAGTAACACTCAACACTTTAGTTGCAGTCATGAAGAAATAACCTTCAACGCGTTCACTAGCGATAATTTTAGTCTTTACTTGTTGGTTTTTGTTGCAGAGTGTCACCCGCAATATGGGATTGCATTGAAGACAAAAATTTTGTTCGTTGCATTCATTCGGTTGGCGTACAACGGCCCGTCACATATAAGCTTACTAACAATGTTGGCACTTTTATTTATTTATTTATTTGTTTATTTACCTTTTTATTTATTTATTTATTTATTTATTTATTTATTTATTTATTCATTTTTTCATTTAGTCGTTTAGTCAGCTTTCCACGCTGAATTTAGCAGTTTGATTTGTCTCTGCATTAACTTTACCCTCGCTTTGAATCAGGTATACACGAAAATTCGAGGCAGAAATTTTTTAAAACTCTCCAGTTATAACGTTCGACAATCAGCAGTTTATGACTACAAGCCTTTATATATTTTTACCCACTTTAATTATTCGCTTATTTCTTGCGTGATTTTTGTGCAATTAAATCCTTATCGAATATTCGTTTTCATATTCTTTAATCTAGTCGATGAACTTGCAATAGTAACATAGTTATTAGATCTAATCTGGCTAAATTATTTCTACCATCGTCGCATTTTTTCTTGTTTTTTTTTGTTTTTGAGTGTTTTTTATTTATGAATATTTTTAATGCATCCATAAATTATATGATAATTCATTTATTTCGAAGTTTTTTTTTTTTGCATATAGCAATGGAAGTTATGATCTTTGGAACTAGCTAATTATGCTTAATTTAAGTACTCGTGGGTGTGGTTTGCCCACGCTGTGTTAATTGTTGATTCCACCGAGTGGATAATCTTCCCTTCGTTTCAAGCTTAATTAATATTTCATTTGTACATAAACATTTTTCTAGTGGCCATGTGTACCGGAATTGGCTCTTTTGGCAATGAACTCAGATAAACAAGAAATTTGGTCGTACGGAATTGGAAGCGAGAGTGCGATCTTATGCAAGAACGAGGTATCTCTAAGACTTGCTTCAGTAATCGCCAAACAAGAAGGATGGTTAGCTGAACATATGGCCATCATTGCCATTAAAGGTATAGATTAAACATTTTCTTTTTAATTATTTTTATCAATCCATTCGGCGAATGTATAAACATTCTTGACTTTATATTGATTTACTATCACAACATTACCACTTCCACAGTGTTAGGTATAAGAGGCAATTGTCCATTGCAATCAACAGTAAGAGCTTTGAAATCAGACGCCACTGGAAATGCTTTTATAACATTTATTAGAATGCTACTGCTTAATGGTACACTCTTTGCACAAACTGAAATACATTTCTACGTTTGTATGATTTCCATTTGAGTATGCAAATTAATTTCTTGATGAGCCTTACTTCGAATTTATCTACAATCGATTACAATTTTTTCGTGGTCATGCTTAGTTGGAATCGGAAGAAAGAGAGAGCATAATTTCGGAGAGATTCGTTATTTTAATTGAATGCTTCAGATGGGGACAGAGATAACTCTTGAAGTAACTTTATATGTGCATTTTATGCCTCGGCTATGCTCATTTTATAATCCAAGGTTGCGAACATATTTGATTATATTCAATTATTGCATGTCGAGTATTCTCTAATTGTCTAATTACCTTAGCCAATATGGTTCTACGCATCCCGTACAAAATTTATTGATGAAAGATTCTTGATTCCTCATACCATCGCTATTCCATTTTCAAATAATATATTGCTTTCATTCTCTAATCTATCAATTTCAGGTCCAGATAAGAAGGAATATTTTATTGGTATAGCCGGACCATGTGGTGCCGGAAAAACATGTTTGGCATTTTTACATCCTACACTGAATGACTGGAAGGTAATAAATAAGATCAACAATCCATATATCACTAAATCCAAGTTTCGAGTCGAGTTGATACTCTCAAAACAGCAATGCAAAAAATTTTGTGCTTTTTTTCTAGCGATATTTCATCAGAATCATTCAGTACTTATTAATTCAACTGAAGCGATAATGCGAAATTATATATTATCAGATATAAGGTACTTTCATCAACTTATATTGTTAGCAATGATGTCATAATGCAGATTGCTTATTACCTTTCAATGCTTTTCTATATTTTAGATTCCTCCTTCATTTTAACGGCTTCAATGAGAGAATTAATAAGTTAAGTGAGATTTGTGAGATCAACCTGTCCATGTAGCTTCCTTCTGATACGCTCTGCTTTTTCTTAACTTATCTCTTTATACCATAACTATTATCGTGGTATATTGACAGTTGCTAATAATGTGAAGAATCGAATAACTGGCTATTAAATTCGATTTCCTTCTTACAGATTGAAGTGATTGCTGAGGAAGTTGCCTGGATAAGAGTTGGATCTGATGGTCGATTATATGCTTCAAATCCTCATAATGGATTTTTTCTTCATATCAGTGGATTTAAACCAACGTTGGTGAACACAACTAACAAATTAGAATAATTTTTCACTCTTTTTTATTATTAGTTATATATTCAAAATGTTTTAGTTGAATTTCTTAAAATCTAATGAAAGTTATTGTTTAATTAGTAATAAAAAATTTTTCTAGAAGTTTTTCTTAACTCTCTTCGGAATTATTTCAGTTCCTTCGCTAATTTTTGTTGATTTTCTTATTTAAATGATATTTTCCTTTTAAAATAGATTGAAAATTTTCCATAGAAAATAAAATTGCTCTTCCGAAGAAATATTAGCTTTCAGCAATTTATTAAAAGGTTGTCAATTTTATTGAACTATTGAATAACATGGCAATTCATTTATTGTAATTATTCTTCGAATGTTCATTCAAAACTCTAATAAGAACCATTCAAATTTCATTGAATTTAAAATAAACACTGAAATATGAGCGGATTGTTTCTTAATTTCGTTCCTAATTGCACATATATGTAAATCATCAACATACTCAATGAACCACTAATATATCGCTCTAGAATTGATTAATTAAAACTAATTTAGGAGAGGTACTTCCGGCAAAGATTTCTTACAAAAGAATGAAATCTTTATGAATGTCGGTCGAACAAAAAATGGTAAACCATATTGGGGATCATGTGATATGCAAAACGCTTCCAATGAACTCATTTATGATTGGCGTGGAGATCCATGGATTAACAGTAGTGGAAAGTTTGTCGGAAAATTTATTTCTTTTTTTTTATTGCTGTAAATTATTATTATTTGTACTACTGGCTACTTCTTCTTAAGAGTACTTAATAGTCATTAGTGAACTTTTGAATTCCCCTTTAATTTATGAAGAACTCTCATTTCTATTACACATATTATCAACTCATTTTCTTCGATCACCCCTTCCTTTCCTCTTCCTTCACTAACATATACTAAATTGAACTCAACTAATTTTTTTTTGTTCGTAAAATATTGACCAAATTCTCATAAAATATCTATAGAAGAAAACTTTCTAATCAGGCAGTGATACATTGACGAAAAGTTGTAAATTATGAATTATCGTTATCTATTTAATTATAGATTTCAGTGCGATATTTCAGACCAATCGAACATACATATGCCTCAGTAGCGATACGTTGTGAGGATTTAAGCACAATTCATTCACAATGGGAATCACATAAAGGAGTACCACTTAGTGCAATAATCTTTTGCACTCGTCGCAAATGGGGAATTCCACTCATTTTTGAGGCATTCTCATGGCAACATGGCATCTTTCATGCATCGATTATTCGCACCGATCCAGTCGATTTTACGCATATTGAAACATGTATGTTCTATTTGAAAACTTAAAAAAAAAATTTTTTTTTCGAATTGTTAACAAACATTTAAAATTAATTTTGCGCATTATTTTATTTAAGAGCATAACAAAAAGACACCTAAAAACATAAATTAAAGAAATGTCGAGGAGTGGAAGGAGGGGGAGAGACTACTTCGACTCCTTGAAAAGACTTAAATTATTCGATTCAATGAGATTGTTCTCCTGAATCGCTCACTAATGAATATTAGAAATTACCTAAAATCTTAACGAACGTCTCATCACTATTTCGCTGTCCAACGATTCCTTTGTCAATTTTTAATTACCTATACCTCTAGTTAGCTTGCCAATTAATTTTGGCAAATTTAACACAGTGGAACTCGAGTTTATATGGGCAAACGAAAGCAGAGAGGATTCCTATAATAAATTTTAGTAAAGAGCACATAAATGCATGAAAAAACAGCGATGGAAATGTCATCAATAGTGAAATAGAGATTGATTTATAGACGTTTTCAAATAATACCCTCATTTAATAACAAGTGATCACCATTTTAACATACATAATCACCCAGTTGTTCCCACACTTTCTTCCCCGTAATTTTTTATATTTTTATTCAAAGAAAAACCTCATTCATGCCATTAAAACAATTAAATTCGAAATAGTTGCAATATCATTTATCGGCTGCCAAAGAATTTACTCGAAAGTGAAGAAGTATAAAGACTCAAGGTAATGAATCCAAAGATATATAAAGAATTAGGGCTGTTGTTTTGATTGAAACAGAGCTTAGTGATATATAATGAAAAATTATTCTTCCTCTTATTTTTTGCTAAAATTGTTTCTGTTTCTGATTGCATTGACGTATTTCATAACGATGCACTAATTATCAAAAATCAAAAAAAAAAAATTCTTTTTCACCTTGTCATCCGAAATAATAAACCCATCTTTTTTTTTTATTTTTCAGGTGAACAGGCGATATTCGATCCGATGGGTATGGCTCGGTTCGTTGGTTACTGCTTAGGAGACTATATAACGCATTGGCTTAGTTTCGATAAACCCACCAATAAGGCTGGTTACTTTTAATAAGGGCTTTCATTGATGCATTCATTACTCGTTTCTTTGTTCAATCTAAAAGCATTAATAGCAATTTTATTAATTTTTCGATGTTACAAAGCATATGCAAACTTAGAGAAAAAGGTTTAAGAACTACTGAAATCATTGTTATGCAAATGGAAAAATGCAAATCTATGGAATATGTTGAATAATTTTCATTTTTTTAATATATTTATTTATTTCAGCTTCCGAAGATATTCTTTTTAAATGTTTTTCTACGAGGATATAATAACGAATTCGAATGGCCTGGTTTCGGTGAAAATATACGTATTTTGGCATGGATTATTCGACGATTATCAGCTGAGGCTGGAGATGGTGCAATCATCTCACCGATTGGCCTCATTCCTCGACAAGAAGCAATCGATCTACAAGTAAATGCGAAATATGCCTTGCACTGATTAACCGTTATTCATTATATATATATATATATATATATATATATATATATATATATATATATATATATATATATATATATATATATATATATAAGAAATGCTTTTATAGTTTCTACAAACAAACAGATATTATAGTAGCGTTGTGGGTCTTTCTTGATAAGATTAGCCCTTTAGACATGAAAACATATATAAATTTATTCGCTTATATGATGAAAGCTTAACCCAATACGTCGGAGGCCTTGTATTTTATAGATCACTGAATTAATTTTTAGTGAGTGACAAAGAAAAGTTTAATTATTCGTTGATGCCGCCTTAATATTCCCGAAGTCAGTAAAATTAGCCTAAAGTTTTTCCATCATTTATCATTACCATTTAATATCTCTAATTTATGAAAATGTTTGATTACTGGCTGTAATCCTTTTTTTGCTGACAAATTTAAGTGTCTCTCGAATGCACAACTATAGAACTGATAACTCTTTTGCCAAGTTTGTTATTGAGTTCAACGCATTTTTCGATTTAAGCGTAATTGAAGTAACTGTAGCAAAGACCGATCAATATTTGTTAAGATGGATGGTATCATAGATATCTGAGTACGGAATGCATATATATATATACATATATATATATATATATATATATATATATATATATATATATATATATATATATATATATATATTAGAAGAATTCTTCGTCCACCTATAATTAAATAAAAAATTAATCGATTTAAATTTTCTTTTTCGATTTTATTATGCTGCAAAAATTTTCGATGAAAAAAATTTTAGGGTTTAAATGTGAAATGGAATGAATTGATTGCAATATCGAAGATATTCTGGCAAAATGAGATCAAAGCAACGCGTAAAATCTACGATACAATTCTTGGTGTAAATATTCCAAAAGAAATTATTGATGAATTCAATGATTTAGAGAAACGATTGTCACATATTTAATGAAATAAATCTTTCAATTGTTACTATTTTCTTTATTTCTTCAAACATATCAAATCGCAACAATTATTCCAATTAAATTTCAAATCTCTTATATTCGGAATTTTTGTTTCAAAATTGATTTAAAACGTTTCGTTTGTGCATTTGTTTAGATCTATAATCAGCGATCCGAGGTTCTACAGTCAGACATTATCGTCTATAACATTTACTCTCATGTATTCTTTAAATGTCATTAGCGCTATATATTTCAACTATTCACGTCTCATTTAGACTCAATTTAATTCCCATAGCATCTCTTCACGATGCAGAATTTTGAGCAAATTCATAGAATAATTTAGCGCTGCAAGATTTCATTGAATTTATCGCCACGATTACATGCAAATGCAGTCGGATGGAAGTACTCACCCAATTTGCCTGTAATTTTTACGTCCAGCTTGCACTCCTCGAGTGTGGGTTGATGCTTGTGGCATAAATGTTTAAGAAAATCTCAAGCGATTTTTTCCCACCTGGGCAAGTGGTATCTTCCCATTCAAACCCATTTAAATTACATTGCGTTGTACCATTTTCCTTTTACTTTCCTCAATAACCTATCTATTAGTCGTTATTCTTTTTTCTTCTGTTTAGTTTAGAAGGAAAGTGGTGCTGTTGAACACAAGCTAAGCATGCACTTGTAGGCGGACGGTACTATTCTCGTGAAAATACAGAACCCAACAATATTGATTCTTTCACATATGTTTCGTTTAAGTGAATGGGTACTGTGTTCGCATACATGTCGGCTTATCTGTTATATTTATTTATTTATTTATTTGTTCGTTAATTAATTAATTAATTAATTTGTTAATTAATTTATTTCATTTATTTATTCATTTTGTTTATTTATTTATTTATCCATTTACCATGATCGCACCAATATTGTGATATGCTCTGCACAAGTTGTTTAAGCTCTTTAAATTTTACTACTGCAGAGTTGATGGCATCAATCCCGGATGAAAATTTTCGATCTTCATCATCGACGGATGAAGGAGCTGGTGAAGAGCACCTGGTTGAATCTTTGGTGTCGCAGATCGACTCCGATAACATTGCTACTATTATTCGCTTGCAGAAAAAATCGTAAATTTCTTTTGAATTTCATCAGTATAAAGAATAAGTGAGGGGATGAAGTAACGGCCAAATTCAACAACATTTTTTCCTGGACTTTAAAAAAAATTTTTTTGTGCAGGTGCACTCCGGCGACGTCATATATGCTATGTAGGCGTTTGTATGTCTGTCAATCGCTTCAACGATCTTAAGTGAAAGTCTGCCAAATTTAGAGTTAGAATTTTCGATGAATATAATACGCACCATGGAAATGAACCTAAGTTTTATGCGTTCATTTGGAATATGAAGCTGTAATTTTGCATTTAAAAAAAATTTTTTTTTTAAATATCCGGTCAGCTGAACGAGATGTAAGTCCCGGGCAAGCAGTTGGGTAGTTTACATACTTGTCAGCTAATTTTTATATTTTATACGTTTTTTAAGCCGAATTCTTATAGGTTGATCCGATTCGAAAAGACCAACGAAATGCTTTCCAATTGTTGTATATTGTCTGCAAAACGATTGGAGAGGGCAAAGAAAGAACTCACTGAAAATAAAGAACTAATTCTGCAAATGAAATCCGATCTGGAATCGGTCTTTCGGCGTATTCGTATATTCAAGCAGGATCTCATCGCTCTATATCCAGATATTTGCAAACAATTCGGTAAATTATATTCAAATATTGAAATTGCTCGACATGAGGGAAATAAGAAAATTTAAATATTTTTTATGTTTGATTTTTGATTAAGTTCTTGAATCATTCCGTTTATTTTCATGCCTCTCCGTGAAGTTGAATTTCTTTGCTGTAAGATGAATAGAATCTTTCAAGAAGGGGAGGGGGATCCATGATATCGGCAGTAGCAAATATTGTCTTCGTCTGCTTCAATGCTGCGGTCGCCGATTTATGCTTCGGAACACAATGCACAATACTTGTTTTGTTTTTTTTTTTTTTACATCGAACCACACAACTGAGAAGACACCAATCGAAGTCGTTAATCAAAAATATATCAAAATTGTCATTTGAATTGTTTATTAGTTGCTTTCCATTAATTCTTTCCTTTTCAGTTTCAACAATTTCGAAATTTTTCATTGAATAAATCAAAAAAAGGCATATTCTAATCAAATAAATGATGAAGAATACAACGTTTTTAAAGGGAACATTGATATATAATAAATATGAAAGGGAAAAAATCTGTGGTAAACAAAGCAACTAAAAGTAAACAAAATAAGTAAAATTTTTGTCTATAGTTTTGTTTCCAATTTCATGAAACTGTTCATTGCAATTATTTAGTGCTTAAAGAAGTTGTTATTGTTTGAATTTCAACGATTGCAATATCAGTGCATTTTTATAAAGAATTTTTATTGTTTTCCAGAAGTTCCACTCAAAGAAAACGACGATGAATGAGGCAAAAATGTGTTTGCTTAGCACTGCAACCGATGATAATTGAATTGTGATGTCGGATCTCATCGAATTGATGTAAATTTAATTTTTATTTAACGTATCATTGAAAATCTGTTCGGTTCTCTCGAATAGACTTGAGGTGAAATATGTAATAGCGTGCAAAGAAAGGTAATACTAGTGGGAACTGAGGGGCTAATAAAAATGTATCGTAACATGAGGGTTTTACTCTTTAATTAGCAGTTCTACAACATAGGCACAATGTTTGAAATTGATGAAATACGTACCTGTTTGACAGTCCTACGACCATCGATCTATATTGAAGATAATTGCAAAGGTAAAGAAAGTGTATAACAGTCTCGCTTATTTGGTTTTTTCAAAACTTTCAACTACGGATGATGAGTAGGATACGAATATATAGCCAACTATGGAAATCGGCTTATTCATATTCCCCAATTACCTGAAGTATTTATTTTTCTTTGAGGTGTTTAAGTGGATTCGTTTCTGATCTCCATGGTCTTATTGTGAGCCACAGAATTAAGAGGAAAGACAGCACCACTACTAGCTCCATCATGCAAAAATATTTGACGTTTTACTTTAGTTACATGACCTTAGTGGTTTTTATATGTTTCATGACGTATGTTTCTTTCATCGTTCATATTTTAGAAGCAGTAGTGCATTGGAATTCAAAATGAGACACGAATGGTTGACAAAAGAGAAAGAAAAGATTTTAGAGAGTTTTTCGTGAGGTATGCGAAAGAGAGGAAGGAAGGATTTCTGGTACTCTTTCAGACATAGGAGGGTTTTTGTTCATAAGCCGAATCCGTTATTTTCTTCTGGTAAAAGCACTACTCCTTCACACGAAAATCGCTCACTTTGGAAGAAAGGTTGTGATGTGTATAGTGCCGTTTTCTAATTTATTACTATTATTATTATTATTATTTTTTGCGATAAACATGTGCGATCGAATTCGATATATCGCTTATCATCAAACACAGCGAAAACGGCTTTCTTCCTCTCATATCCCTCATATCTAGAAGGTTTGACCTTTTGTTTGAGGTATTTTTGGGCACTCTTGCAAAATTACTACGAGCATAGTTAAACTGCTCTGTAAATTTCAGTAACAACCGTTTTGGCCAGTATATCTGGAAAGTGTCGGCTTCATTTCTGGGTCATGTCATTTCGAATGCTGATAGAATTATGTGGGATTCTATACCCGCTATGCAGAGTACTATGACAATTGCGCCCCTTTGAATGTGTGACTATCTATCGCAGGTTTGAACTCATCTTAACGTTGCACTTAACATTTCAAAATTACTTAGCACTGTTAACACTTCCGTACTATAATATTGGTGACCATACTCATAAGGAAACATTTATCGAAGACGAAAATTTTTGCATAAACCCTCCGCAGTTTTGTAATGAATGAGGTGGTAGTAAGCATAAATTGTTGCCACTCCTGCCAATACGTACAATATTTCAAAGAAAGTCAAGTCATATCGAAATTCATGGCCAAGCTCATATTGCTTCATAATTTCTGTTCTTCAACCGAATTACTTTTTCATTTCTGTTTCGCACTATATAACAACATTCGTTCATTACCTCCTTCCCCTTTCTCTATCATTCCTATATGTGGTCGATGGTAAGGCCCAATTGTTGATCGGTGTCCTCATTGTCCGATTATTGCTGAACAATGCCTTGCATCAAAGTTGACCAATTCTTTTATTTCAAAATTTTTACATACACGCATGAAGATGAAGTCAGCTACTTTTTCTTTTTCTTTTCACATTCGGAGCCTGAGCTTGAGCTATGTTTTCTTTTCTTCTTGTGTTTATGTTCTTTCTTCTTTTTACTCTTCTCTTTTTTCTCTTTCTTTCTCTTCTTGTGTTCTTTCTTCTTCTTCCTCTTCTCTTCTAAAATAAAAAAAAAAAGATTTCACTTAGCAACAACAAAAAAATTAATTAAAACGATTATTTCAACAAATTAATTAAAAGGATTATTTCAACAAAGTTCTCGTTCTTTAATTCCTCTCTAAAACGAGTCTCCATGGTGATTTTTGATCTGCAGCGTCTCATGAGTTCAAAACAAAATATCACACTTAGAGTGAAGGCATAACTATGGACCGATATCAGACTCGAAACAATAGCTAATATAAACAATAAAAGAAACAGCACTGGCAAAGATCCTTAAAACTGGCCAGCCTCATGGAAGCGAACTAGTGACTTGAAGTCGAGAGTGGCTCCTCTCAGTTTAATAGCTATCACTTCAGTTATACTACGAATCGATTGGAATATGCAACTCAACTGCCGAAATGTTTCCTGTTGTGATCACATACAACAATACACCGACCATAGCTGAGTCGAAGCTAACTTTAACTTTTAGTAACTGAAAAATGAGCCTTTTGTTTTTTTTGGCTGTTGAAGTATGTTTTTTATACTTTGAAAGTTACTATTCGCATATGAACTTCTAAAATCACCTTTCGACGTTAGTGGAGTTTCGTAATCGGATTCAGAGCTCGTCGACGATATATCGAGAAAAGCATCTTTAGAATCTTTTGGTTGTAGAAAATTACGACATTGGAATGCTAAATGACCCGCATAGCCACACTTCCTACATGCACCCGTCACCGCGGTACGCATCATCGTCACACCGGATACGTCTATAATACCATTGCATGTAAGAGCGATCGTTTAGAGCAGGGTTGGGGGCAGGAGCATTATGTTGCTAGCTAGCCCCTTAAATATGGACTCATCAGGGGGGGAGGGGGGGGAGGGGAAGTGGACAGCGCAATACGCACATCCGGAGGTCTACGTTAACGTAGAAGCCTCATATCTGAGTTCTATTCTCTTATCGCCATATAAAGACTCCGCATCCCTCTTCCTCCTTCCCCTTCAACCCGAATCATCTGCAATCTCGCTATGATCACCGATTATCCTTTATATGAAAATCTCAACTCACATATAACTTCTCTCATGGAAATCTTTCCTATGTGATGTAAAGTAAGACGTGGATGCCTAGGCCAAAATGGTGCAATCAAAGGGAAAATGCTACAGAATCACATGAGAAGGTGATCACCGAACTCAATATGTGCCCCAGTTTTCCTGCGTCTACTTTCAGTGACTTATTAATAAAAGATTTCGACCACAAGTGACTGTTGAATTTATCGACTTATATATGCTAAAATAGTCGGCAGATGCAAATGTTGTAAGGAAGAAAAATAAGAAGAGCATTACCGACAAATGGTGATCCCTCAATACGAGCTGATGTCGTTTCAGGATTTATATCAACTGCCGGATCGGTTCCAAATTTCCTTCTGAATGGCATCGGCTCGAAATTGGCCATCTTGGTGAGTTACTTTTTTGAACACTTCGCTTCACTTCAGGTTGCGTTGCCACTTAATAAACGAGTAGACTAAGACAAGGAACTAACTAGAATGAACGAATTGGCACTTAATCGAGAAAACTATTTATAAAAATATTAGAAATATGATATACGAATAAAAAGAATTCGAGATAAAGCAATTTGCGAGATAGAAACATTAAGCTGGATCACCCCACCACCTCAGCTCTGAATTCCCAGAGAACTGCTGTATTTTCAATGATTCTTTCAATAATATTTACCATACTCGTAAATTGGTTTGCGATGAACGAACAACTATATTAGGTAGTGATTGTCACGGAAATGGAAGGAGCCTATATTCTTCCTTCGTTCTCGATGCCAAATGCCCTTCGTTTACTGCTGACCACCGCTAGTCACTCACTACAGAACGGACTTAGGAAATCCGGAGTATGAGGATCAAAGTAATAATGTCCAGTTCCCAATACTTATTAGTTCCACTACATCCCATAAAGCTGAAACATTGTAAATATCGTAAACGAGTTTACTGTAGAGCACTAGTTCATAAAAAGACATACCGGAATCTCTGAAACTGGAATATATAGTACTGTAAGCGTACCGGAATCTCTGGAACTGGAATATATAGTACTGTATAACAGATGGAAGGCATGTGAGGTAGGGAATGGGATATATGTGGTGTTCATTATAATAAATTAGAGGCAACTCAGGTGGAATAAATCAAGGTGGTTCCTAGAGACGGAAACATTTTATGCCTCGGTAATGTTTCAAAGAAGTCTACTTCAAATAAGGATCATTTAAAAGTGGAATATATAAAAGAGATTACTGATCGAACAAGTTTCACATCTCAACTTTTGTTTGTTAGCTTAGAAGGAAATACTTTTAAAGTGGTATATCCGGAAACCTTTGTACAACTTTATAAGAAAGGATCAGATCACATTTCATTTCAATATTAACCAACTTTCACTTGAATATGGCAATCGGGTGGGAACAGTTTAAAAAAAAAAAATTTATGGAACGCAACCCCAATGAAACACTATTGTACCTTTTCGACTGTCGTAACGTCCAAGACGAGATCTGGTGACGATATTTGCGTACATTATTCTAATATAGGTTGAAAGTGGACTATACACGCTTACGGTACCGGATTTCCATATCTAGGTCATGATATGGAAATCGGGTACCGTCACTCTTAAATTGTAAAATAGACCCATGTAATTTTTAAAGAGCATTTATGCTTGAAATTTACATAAAATAAGCAACATTTCCTATAATATATTTCTATCTGCTAGAGCATTGATTGTTGAGTAAATTCAAAGAGATCAATTTGGCGGTAGCGAGGAAAATCGATAGTGAGGTTTCGTAAAGATCGATATACTTTTCATTATATCAACGAACAGTTTACGCTCATTTAGAGAGGTTGTTTGAAATATTGAGGAGGAGAACAATAAACCAAACGTTCTTGAAAACTTTCGTTTATTTTTATTTTTTTTAAAACATGGCCTGGCAGATCTATTATAACAAAATGCGCTTTTATAAAAAAATATAAAAAATATATAAAAAAAATAAAGTTAGAGGATTCGCATTGCAACATAGCTAATAGCCCTTCTATCCACAACTATGGATTTATAACAAATATACATACCTAAAAGATCAAAGGCGCAAAAATTATGCAGACGTATAAACCGTTGAGAAAGTTTTCAATGCAATTAGTAAAAAAAGGGACACCTCACCGTCAACGACCGTATGAAAGTTTTCCATTCAGGAGTTCTTTTTGCAGATTAAAGCTTTACTTTTTTTGAAGCTTTATAACTCTGTAGAATTTTTGCAGCTTTAAAGTTTATTTTTCAATTTTATTTTTTTGCACTTTCAAAGTTTACTCGATTACCGAAAAGATCAGAAAACTATAGCCGCTAAATACGACCTTAACAGCATAGGTCTAATTTGCATATATCATTGTATCTTCGATGAAAGCATTTCATTGTTGCTTTTGCATATTTTCCTCGCAAATTGTTATGTCTTTTTCTGAAATGTCACCACCTATATCATGACTTCTATTATTCACTGTAGGGCCTATCAAACATACCGTGTTTTGCTAATAAAAGCCTCAATTACTTATTACGATAGGTGTTTTATGATTTCGGTATAAAGGAAAGTGCTGAATCGCGGTTAAACGGACATATAAAAGTTGCAGAAAAGTTCATGCTTCGATAGATTCGAGCAATGAAATTATGCATTGGACTGGCCGATTTATAAATTCGAGATAGGCAATCACTCACATGAAATATTATCGAATATGCAAATTTCGCCGATATGGAAATGAAATGAGATAAATCGATCGGCTGACTACTATTTTATATATGCAAATATTTGTTGCAAGATAAACATATAGGAATTATTGAAGAGCAATTAAAACTGTGAATGCATAAAGAGCGTAAACGTTCTTTGCTAGAGTGCTAGCAATGTCTGATCTAAGCATGGAGTATGTAGCATATTTCACCATCATATTCCATGAGAAATGCCATTCTCTAATGTATTTTTTAATTTATTATCGCATTGATACAACGCCCACTGATTGGATATCTATGTTGTGGCGATTATTGCGTTGCCATTTTACCTTCATAATAGTGAACCCTTTTAGCATTAGACATGAGAAGGAAACTCAAATGGAGAGATGAGGAAATTCAAGTGTAATGGAAATTTATTTTAATGAAAAAATTTTGAAAAATGGTGCAATATTTTAATTCAACGGTTTTAGTGGAAAATTTCTATTCTCCAGATGCAATCAAAGTCTTAAGCTTGAAAAAAAACTGAAATTTTATATGCGCTTTGAAGAGAAAAATAGCTCTAAGCATCAAAACATATTTATTCCCGTGTATGTAGTTACCAATGCGATGTGTGAACGAGGTCGAATATGACACCCCAGAGCAATGTGCTTTGCACGGAGCGACTCGTTCGCAGCAGATGTTTTGTCGCCTCCTTTGCACTTTTGAACAGAACATATTATGGCGATGTCATATACGTGTGCACGTCCAAAATCTCAGTTAGATCTGCTCCCGATCGACGCCGGAATCGGGACCATATTCCTATGGACAGGAGCTAAACTGGATGTCTGCTTTCCCAGATGAGCTAGATTCGGGTATCTACTTGCCCGGACGAATTAAATTGGGTATCTGCTTGCCAAGAAGCTTCATTTGATGAATCACGTAAGCTGAGGTAAGGGAATTTAATAGGCAGCTAGAGAGCAGGGATTTCCACTACGCACTTCACTGTTTTCTGCATGTCTTAAGAAATCGCTAGTTCAACAGATGATACCCACAAAAAGCGTAGTTATTACCAGTCTAACTGGCACGTATTTCTTATACTTTAAAATTCACATAGCTATGTACGGATAAAGGAAATTCAATTGCCATCTTATTTTAAAAGTGATATTTCCAAAAAAATTTAAATCCAATAATTACGCAGAAATTTAAAGTTCATCTATTCGGCGCTGAATATGACCGAAATAATCGTCATTTGTTTTCCATATCTATGCATTGAAATATTTGCATAAACTCCAAATACTATCGTATCACCAAAAAAAAAAAAAAAAAGTGCAATCGGTTGTATTGCCACGAATAAGCGTTAACATCAGAGCGATTCGCAACTCGATAGAGGCAGAGCTTTCGTTCACTACCGATGGATCTATTGTCATATAAAATATCTACTTTTCTTCTAATATGATTTACTTTTTCTTACTGTATCCTATAATATTATGTTTATTACGATATAAATTATTATATAAACTAAAAGGAATTACTGTGATAAAAAAAACAATATTTTGAAAACTAATTCAAATGAAGCAATTAGTTAAAATGATACGTCAAATGATACAAGGGACTCTAGATTCTAGCAATCATTAGGGTTCAACTATTAGAAAATTCTTTGTTTAAAAAAATGGAGGGTTTGAAGGGAGTGAATAAGGAAGTAATAGACGATAAACACATGCACCTAATTTTAAATTTTGCAGGCAGTCGGCTGGTCGGTCGACGGGTCGCTCTGCCATATAACGCCCACCTTGTTTGTGCACACATAGCGTTTCGCAATGCCAGACGCTGGCAGGAGAGTGATGAAAATTTTTGTTCCGTTCAACTGTAGAGCGAGACGAATTGCCTGACTGACTGACTGACTAGTTGAATACATACCACTTGCAGTGCTCGTTTTTAATGCTCACATATGCGGCTGCTACAACTTATTTCCATCTTAATATTATTTTGGAAAATTCATGGAGGACTTATATTTATTCATTTTTAAATTTCCGACTTTTTTTTTCAAATTCCTTGTACTAAAATTGTCAGTTTTTTTGAGCAAAAACCTTCGAATTTTTTTGTCCCGTTCCCTGAAGATTATTCAAATTTTTATCACATTATTCATTCATTCTACTCAAATAAGTTAGCATATTTTTTCTTAGTGTGCCTTTTATATTCATGATGATGAAACAATGAATTATTGTTTTAAATGTCATTCTTTATTTTACTGCTGATTACAAATCAGAATACGAAAAGATCCTCGGGGTCAGTCATTCAATGAGGGTATGTATCATCGGAGTCAATCATCCAAAGGGTGCATCCCTTTTCCCATGTATCGACTGATCAAATTCATCAGCTGTCATTCATGTGACTTTTGATGGTAAATGTAACCGTGCTTGGAGCAGTCGATTAACGGGTCATCAATCAGCCCTCCCCCCAGTGAGAAGTTAAAACCCCCTCTAGTCTTCGAATATAAATTAGAACAGTCCTGGAGTTGAAAGAAATGAAAAAAGAACGGTACTAAAACTATTGAATTTCGGAGGATCTCACGCGAACTCTTGTATATGTCTTGCTGTTATTGTCCAGCTCTATTTAGGAAAGGGAGAGGTTGGGATGGAAGCAGGCAAATATCCCATCCAGCACTCATAATTTAGTCATCTAATGTGATACCATTGTAAACAATGGGATTCCATCGCGGTTCCTCCCGCATATGTTCGTTTTCCCTGTAATCATCATGTTGTTGCACTTATCAATTCGACAGAATTATTATACGAGCGCCATTTGAAAGATATCACATGTTTATATGACACGAAAAGAAAGAATCCATAGGCAATGAGGATGAGAGAAAAAAAGTAATCCGAGAATGTAAGAGAAAGAAAAAAATTGCAAATAGTCGCAGGACAAAGAGATTTAGGAGAGGAAGGATTTTTAGAGAATGGAATTGAGAGATAGAGAGAGAAACGAAGAATCAACGATTGTCACAGAAAGGAGAGAGAGAGGATAAACATACAATTATTAAAAAGGGGACAGAGAAATTTAATGAAAAATCACCACAGGTGCCCTTTAGTTTTTTAAAAGGATTTGAAGACAAGCATAGAAAAGAAGCTATCAAATTTTTGATCGAATTCTATCGATGGCGTTATTATCTTCTCTCTAACTTACTGCAATCATTGCTTAGCAAGTCATTCGGCTAATTTTGCTCGATTGCCTTGTGCAATCGCTTTATTTTCATCGCTTTCTTTTCAACATTGACCACTTAATGATCAACCATCTATCGATGGACTTTTTTTTATCTTACCAATGTGCATTCATTATTCACCGATTGATTCGACCGAACTGGTTCAATCGGTCTATAACGATCGATAAAAGATGCTGCCAAACGAGGTACTTGTAAAGTTTCGCGTGTTTGGCCGGCTGAAATCTCCAACTTCTGTCGATCTTGCAAGCATCAGCTATTTGTTCAGCTGATTTGTCTCATCAGAACGTTCGACTTGCGGAGTTTGGAAAGCTAGAGTAATATTTTTAATTGTATGAGAATGTATTAAAACATTTTTTATTGGTTTATCGGTTGTTTTATATGGGCAGTGGATGTGCTTAATGTGCACGTGATATAGAAACGAAGGTTATGCCTGAGGAAATTGTGTTACGAAATTTTAAGGAATGAATATATATTCCAAGAACATTTTGCGAGCGATACAGATATCGTCATTCTTGCGGGGAATGGAGGGATGAGGATGGAAGAAGAGGTTAGAAGAAGCTCACATTCCGAGATTTTTAAGGAAATGCGTTCACTAAAATTGTTTATGAATGAAAATCGATATGAATAATGAGATCTTCATATCGATGCCGCACAAATCCGTCCACATTCAAATACATCGGCGATCGATGATTTGTATTGATTCGTTCACTAACCGTTTCATCGTCCCCTTTTCACAAACTATTTCATCTTATTAGTTATATGAATAATTGAATTTATTTTCCATTTCTAATTATTTAACATTTAAAATGAGTTATTTTCATTGTTATCTCTTCTAATTTACCTGCTTTTCGAACGGTACTCATCTTTATTAGATTCTTTATATTTAATAAAGAAGGAGGAAAAGGAATATTTTTATAGCCAAATGTCATGTTATACCGCTTCGTATTACTCGTCGGGTATTATTAGAACCCGGTCGTAGTGCAGCTACAGTAATATGTCAATTAGTACAGCACCTCTTGCTTTGGAACTTCAATTTCTATACATCTCATTGTTGCTGTCTCATACTGTAAACTTCTATCGCTTTGTAAATTATTCTCGAAAAAGCAATGATCGTATAGCTTTTGCTGATTTTGTAAAAATCTTTCCATTATATTGACTGCTCCATTAGGTCCCCTTATCAGTCTGCTCATAGGTATCAATATACCATTTTTCGAGTTAACGATAAGTGATTTCTAAATTGATAAAGGTATATTTCGTTGGAGTGCGAGTAACTTCACTCTTGGCTATTTATTTACATTCATATTGGCGCTAGGCTATTAATTTGAAAGGTTTACTTCAACAACGTATTTATGCTATTCTTGATTGCAAATTTCATTTTTTTTTCGAAAGACCTCTGTGATGGTCTTTATCCTCTTGCACTTATTCAACTATTAATGCTCTGTTTTCATCCATCGCTTTTCTATCGACTTCGAAATCAGTATTAGGTTTATGAACGTTTAAAATCTCTTTCTCTCACCCTCTCTCCTTATTATGTCACTGGTATAATACAAATATCAGTGCTGATATTCATCCTTTTTTTTTTAAATGTTCTCCGCTTAAATCGTTGATTCATTTCTCTCTTACTGATTTCCGATTATTTCTCAAACTTGGCGTCAATATTTGTTAATTCGAGATGAGATTTCTGGTCCAAGAATACATCGATAACAAAGCTGATAAGCAATAATGCTTTATAGGTATATCTTTACAGTGGTTCCTTTCAAAAACTATTTGCATTGATGAGTTCACTTAGCATATTGCTATGCCATCCAATAGGTTAGTAGTGTTCATTATTGTTATATAATTGATACAATTATTGTGTTTCTCTGCTCATTACTTTAGTACTATAATGATAGCCCATATATGGTTTGCTTGAATTTCTTCCCACTCATTCATTTCCTTTGGATTATAAGCGAAAAGTACGGTGATAGATTTGAGCTGCACTTCATTTGTTCATGGATTCAAATGCTAAATGAGCATATAATCAATTATCGCAATTCTCGAAATAGTTAAAAAAAATTTTTTTTTTTGGAATATCCATGAATTTTTTTCACTTGAATTTCAGATGAATGTTACGTTCGTTGAAGTAATGTTTTTAATGGTGATATTTTTAAATCTCTTTCACTGTGTGATATATATAAAAAATGCACATCGTAAATCATTGGTGCATCACAGCAATGCACATATTCTTAGCTAAATGCATCGATGCCGTTTTCCACTAGTAACATATGGTGATTGCCATACCATTTTCAATGCTTATGAAAATGGTTCTTACGAATGGCCTCACTTAGTGTTCCATCACCTTTTTGCATCGGCAAATTAATTTAATGAATAGTGTAAGAGTTGAGTGAGTTCTTATAGTTGTTTGGTCGTTATTGATTTATTCTAGGTAATTTTCAAGGTAATTTAAGGTAACTGGAGGTGATTTTAAGCGGTATGCTAGAGATGAATTTGCTGGAATAAGCAAGAACTAAATAATGGTGCTTTTTTTTGCAGAAAAGGCGAAATTCCAATCACTCACCGAGATTATTAACAAAGAATGATAACCACAGCCGAAAATATGAAAAATATGTTGTGAAAAAAGTCATGAGATCTATTTTTATAATTTATATGTATATTTTCGGATTAATTTATAGGCAGATAATTATGTAAATAGAGAAGAAAAAAAAACGAAAGAAATTTTTCTTTACAAAACTTAATTACTTTATTTTTCTGTCGAAGATAAATAATTGAAAAATATTGCCGTAATTAGCATAGTTGATCTAACTTAGGGAGAATTTTTTACTTTCTTCATTTTTTAATATTCATATTTTTTTAAAATAATGTTCATATTTTTCCAATTCATTTCTCCTTTCAAAATTTTCATTTTCCTTTTCATTGGTAGAAAATTGTATTAGCGTTAAAAAGACAACACCTATAAACCTGTTTAGTGAGAAAATGCTCGAAGAGAGCACTCAACACTCAAAAGTTTTGTGAACTTATGGATTATTTTTCTGAGGAAGAAAAATATTCGTATGTTTCGTTTTCGAACGCAAAAAAAGGTTGCTTTGATGGCGAATTTCTTGCGATATTTAAAACATTTTCATAAAAGAAGTATTGATTTTCAAGGCAATTTTTTCTTCATAGATTGCATAACTAGGAGTCCACTAATTTCTAGCCATTTGATATGATTTGAATATTTCAAGTCGAATTTGCCGTTCAGAAATTGCTTTCCATCGATAAATATTTATTATGTCTAGGAAGAAGCCAAAATACTTTTTTATAACCTCAAAATTGAAAAAAATTTGAAAAGGCTATTTCATCAATATTCATAGGTCATTTCATTTGGTCATTTCGATGGTCATTTCGATCGACTATAGATAGACTTACTGACGAGTTCATGTAGCCTATGCGTCGAGTTTTTTGAACTTTTATATATTCTCTCGACCAATCAAGTTGGACTATTTGATGAAAGGGGAATACATTTAAAAAATACTGAAATGAAAAATTTCATTATTGTGCAATTCATCCATCGTTATTCGATGTTGCGCAACATTCTAGGCATCATGTTGAAGAGCGCTCATTATATTTACACACGAGTTAGTTGTGATGATGTACCCCAATTGCTTTCTTTTCGCAAATAATGCTCCCATCCACTTTATTGACAGTGGCACATATTTGCACATCACGAACTAGAGAGTTCATCATTTCTCACCTATACAAGTGGAATCCTTTAATCGAATCTGCTATATTTGATATGCTTCCTGATAAATATGATACTATCAATATTTTTGCAATTGTCTTTCTATTAACGAAAATTTAATATTTTTTTTCGATTCTAATTTTGATATAGACTCAATTTGAAGCAGTAAGTTTCAGTCAGTTTATTGAATTTTTTAATAGCTCTTAAAATTGCTAGCTTCTTTTTTTTTCAACAAATTTTATCCCATTAGTTTTTATCCCAATTTTATCCCATTTATATATGCTTGGTGGACTTAAATTGATACATCTTATTCTTTGATCTACTATCCACTAAAAATTCATCAGTTAATTTGTAGAATAAAAAGACGTTATAATCTTGACTATTACTAATGTTCTCTAATCTCCAAGATTTGTTGTTTCATTGTCGTTGTATGCGCAATGAACTGTCGCTCTTTGAATGAAATTGGATCTATTATTAAGCTGATGTCAAACATATCCAAGAAGCCCGATTGCTGTCTGAAGAAACAATATCTCCCCCTTGTCCAGTTCTCTTTGCCTCATACTTTATTAACTTCACTATTTGAACGATAAATATTACTCGCTTATAGTATTGTAACAAATAGTTGATATATCGTACATCAAGTTTAATGTGTTTCTGATCTCTTCTTGCGATAGTGATATCGACCGAATTAATGCACTTATAAAACTAATGCAAAAATACATAATCGGCGTTCACCCTCTATTTGATTTTCTTTAGATCTACAAATTTGGTACTTTTTTTTGATCTACAAGTGGATTCTGATTTACAAATGTTTGTTGTATTTTTCTGTAAGTAATTAGTGACGGTCTAATGAACTGATGAACTAATGAAATCATTCTGCAATAAAAGGAATAATATATTCAGAAATTAAATGTCACATCGAACGTTGAAAAATTTTTCGTCTTTTCGCTATATCAGCCAGTTTTCGCATATGTTCACTGGCATATCAGTGATGATTTTTTATGTATGTTTTTAGTGAATTTTTCTTCCATAATACGTTTCACGTTTATATGATGAACTGTTTATATTAATCTTTCTCTAGTAAATAGTACTTCCATACTACAGTATAAGTCTTATAATGTCCCTGTTTTACAGTATATACTAAACATTGCCTGTACGCTAAAGTATATGCGACACAATTCCTTTGTTGCATATATACTGTGCAAGTTTCTTGCTCTACGGTATGTGCTGTATGACGTTTCTATGCGGCAGTATATGATTGTGCTGTTTTTTTTGTTGTATAGTATAAATCTGTATTTATGCGATTATGTAGATTTCATCGCAATCTTATACGCTCACTATAACATGAGGAAATTCATGTGCAACTTCTAATAGTGAATATATCGAACAATAAAATATATGAAATGTTGTAATATTTAATTTGTTGTATGAATTCATCGAAATCATTTCAGAATATCCAACGAATAGTGGACACTAATGAACGAAAAAGGTGAAAAAGTGAGATCGAAAGAAGATGAAGAAGCTCTAGATAGGAAAATAGCAGAAATTAGAAAGAAAAATGAATTGATTGCACGAAGAAAAGAGGTTTGTCGCGTTCCATATTTTTGTTGAATAAATGGCAAATATTGTCAATGAGTATGATTATTTAGCCTTTCAAGTTTATAGCAGTACGATTAAGACCATTGAAATCTTTGAAAGAACGAGAAGCATAATTAGAAAACGCATTAAGTAATATCGACTCAAAGCACACTTATATCAAAACTGACTATATTATAGAGAAATACAATGTCCAGGAACTCTTTGAAAGTGAAGTGAAGGTTTTTCGTTGTCTTCATTCTTCAATCCTTATATGCGAAAAGAGTTTTATGATTGTTATGCATTACTTCGGTTCTATACTTTTAGTTATTTTCACTTGATTATTTGATATATTTATCACCACAAGCATTCGAACAATTTAGTTAATACTTTTATAGGAAGTGGATAAAGATCGTGAAACATTTGCCAGTGAAACTGGGGAATTATTGCAGTCACCTTCGAAAGAACCTCAAAAGGTAGGACCACATTGATGTGCAGTGTATTCCCTCGCTTGTACGTGTAGGTGTGCATATATGTGTTTGCATTATGTACATTTGATGTGTAAAGGTATATATGTTGGAGCTAAATCTATAGATATAATCCACAATGTGCGATGAGTTCGACTTCTTAAAGAATTATGAGCACTTAAATAATCCATAAATTTGTATCTATTTAGTAGCTGCAAGGATCATATTTTATCACCAATTAAATTGGAAGAATTTATCTTTTACGGGGGAATTATATGATATATTGGTTCAAGTGAAATATGAATGTTTCATCAATGAGCATTTTTTATTACTTTTTTATTTGAATTATGAAACTAGCGGTCTGATGAGCACTGCAAAAAGCGCATATTTTCTCAGCTGTTTTGGTGTGCTTTTCTACTTTTTTATTCATGCGATGGATTACTAGCCAGCTATAAGTTTCGCGTCATACTTTCGAGGATTCGATGATAGGACCAACATTTTTGGGAAATTTTCGATAAATCCATAAGAATGAAAATAAAATTCAATATCTTTTTGATCGATACTTGAAGGCTATTAGCGCCATGATTGTCGATGGTATTGGAAATAAGATTGTCGCTGTAATATTCCAATCAAATTTGCTGGATTTGCCGAACTATCAAATCGCTTTACTGAAAGTGTTAATTATGGACATCAAACGTTCTATAATTTGGATGTTCTAATTATTAGGGATTGTGATACTTGAATGGTACACACGAATATGAAGACAACTCGATGGATATATGAAAACATGTGCTTTATTTTTTTTAAATTTATTTGTTTATTTATCTTTCGATAAGAAAGTGTTCATGACAGCATAATTTTATTTAATTTAAATCCATCATTGCAAATATTACTTTTTTTTTTCAGACTGGAAACGATAAGCCAACACCAACAAAGAACTCGAAAGGAAAAGAATGGGACCGAGAATGGGATGCCGGTAAAACCAGGTGATGCTTCTTTGTAGAGGGCTAGGTTCCGGAGAAAGTCGAATTTTTTTTTTTATTTCGGCAGCTTCCTCGATTAGCCAACTTTTTATCAGACCCCCAGTTATAGGATTTCGTGTTTATGTTAATGTTTGCCTTTTGCCACGTATTTTCGCCTCGAGAACCCTTGAACCATTTTTCTGCATGATACATCCAGTCATGCTGCATTTCACACCGGTCGGGTCGTACGGTGAGCTATAAAGGGTGGAAAAACGGGTCAAAGTGCTTGATGCGTGATGATTTTCTGTTGTTGTGGTCTTCGAACTAAACAGGGTAATCGATTGCTAACAAATAGTAAAATATATTCTATAATAGAAATCTTCCGAGTGATTCCATCACTCCAAAAAATTTTTGATAAATTATTCGCTTTTTATGCGATTTGACCGACGAAAAATGAAGCCAGTCAGCTGCAAATTGTGCACAGTTTTCAACGCACCTTTAAATATCTCTATTTTTTTTTTCGAAGGTGATTGATCAATTCGAAAGGCCATCCATTTTCATATTGCATTTATCAATTTTTGTGGTCCTGGGTTGGAGTTATTGAATAGACAGATTGATATACATATATATACGCACAAGCACAACATCGCCGTGATCCTCTTTATAATGTAAGAATATATGAAAATAAGTTTTTAGAGAGATTTATACGAGCAATCGGCTAAATTAAAAATTCTGATTATTAAAAGTATTATTTCTAATCTTTCATTTTTTATTGAAAGTTTATGAAAGTATTTCATTCAATGAGCTGGAATTAAAATGTATTTTATGCCAGTAGCGGTGTTGCTGATCTTCCTAAGTCTTTCATCTTCATCTACTTTGACTTTTTACAAATGACATCATCGATGACGGTCTTTTTACAAGTATCGATCTCTTTCTGTCAAAAAAAAACAACAAATATTTCTCTGCTCATCACCAAAACGACACGTTAATTTTCATGTTATTGACCTTGTATTTTTTCCCATCTTTCGTCAATAGGTGTTCATCGAATCGAGCTTATATAATGCATCGAAACACTTATGACAAAGACAATTTTTTTCTGCTTTTGTAAGTCTGTGAACTGATTTTCATTTGCAGTGCAGATACGTGGAAGGAGAATGTACCTGAAATGGGTCGAAGTTTAAGAGGTGGATATGGTGGACATTCATTGTGGAGTTCCCAACAACGTGGCAGGGGAAGGGGTCGTGGACGTGGTACACCACGTAGTGAATTCGCCCTACACGATGATCGTAGTGAACCGAAGAGCAAGCCCGAACGTCATATAACACCAACCGATGCGTCACATATCAAGGTCTCTGTTGCAAGCGATACGGTGTGTTTTTTTAAAAGTCGATCGATGTCTCATCTCAAAAAGAAAAAGATGCTTTCTATCACCTCGGCATTTTATCTGATGGAAATATAGGTAAGTGATGATTGCATAAAATGATATCAAAGCCCAAGATAAAATATCATCGTTTTTGTTATTGTAGCGTGTATAGGTCATTCTGGCTGTTCTGACCGCAAATCTGATCACCGTGACCATTCAAAGGGCTTATTTTTTTTAACGTGATTGAATATTGTGTCGCGTAATTCGTATAATTCTATAGCAGCACTAATGGAGGATTGTCAAAAATATTTGGAATCAAGAGAGGTATGAGTTGAATATTCACGCAGATTTGTGAAACTTAAGCTGTGGGACGTGCAAAACTGATACCGAAATGCATCAGAATGAGATGCGCAAAAGAATTCGTTTAGAAGCTCGTGTTCATTGCGGTAATTAAGGCAGCAACTCAACGAATTAACTACTAATTCATTCTTCATGTAATTGACCGATAGATACGGACAGACATGCCGCAGTTATTATGCACTCTTGCTAGTTTGCTTGCAAAGCCATGAAAGATTTTTAAAAAATTTTTCACACATCGAATTATTCTTTCGTATAGGTCAAATTAGAGATCGAATTTTTTGTTGAACATATATGAGCATTGATTGGATAAGCGGGATGCAAAGACGCGTATGGTAGCAGCACATCGGGCATGCTCCCTAACTTTATATACAATGAACAGGAGGAAACTTTCAGGCTTTAGATCCTCTAGACGACATCGAAATTTACGTACATAGCGTAATTTCTTGTAGTGCATATCATTCCTCCATCATACTCAACATACGGCGCGCATTTTCGTGATCCATTTTCTTGATTCTTGTTTGATCCAGTCATTTATTCGGTATCTTCATATAATCCCATTTGTTAAGTCCCTAAAATATATGTTACCAATCAAATGTTCAACTGAAATTTCATTGGTTTTTTATAATAAATCGAACTGAGTATAAAAAAGTGTAAATTCGTCTAATGTGCAAATCGTTTATCGGTTTAGTAGTGAGCAGAAAATTATTTGAGTACAATAGCTCTTCGCTATGGTGAATATATTTAACTGCAAAAGAACAAAGTCTGATCCCGTCTTGGAGCTATTTGTAATTATTCTTAGCGCATGATAGAATGAGAAATGGTTTTAGTGGGAAATTTGATTGCGTACAGCGTATTGTATGACACCGTATATATGGATAAACGTTGTTTCTTATTTAGATTGTTCATAGGTTTGACTTGAATCAGGGACTCTCGTATTGAAGTAGTATCCACTTATTTCACCGCATTCGGTTTATTTGTTTCTTTTTTTTTTCACAGCTTCAATGGTGAAACTTTTATTTTATTTATAATATGCTTCGGAAAAAATTTTTAGTGAAAATTTTCATTTATTCATATTTTAGGCGCAAAAGAATAAAGCAACTGAAAAGAAACAACAACAAGGATCGACACCACAATCCGAGAAGCCGCATAATATTCAACATCAAAGATACAGTGTTCAAAGTGCAGATCGTAGAAAATCGGCCACTCAAAACCAACAGACAAGTAAAGAGGACACAAAAACGAAAAAGGATGGCGAAAAACGAACACCAAAAAATGATGCAATAGTGAAAAATTCATCAGAAAAGACTGAACGAGGTCAAGCAAGAGGTGCTACTATAGGTGCGAATCGTATGGGTAAGGGTATGCATACGGAACGGGTCACCGCTACAAAAAATAATAGCTCAAAGACTACGGGTTCTTCGAAACGGATCAGCGAAAAGAAAACTGCCACGCAAGATAAACTCGATACTGTCGCAATAAGCAATGCGATGCTAACATCAAAACAGGTAGGTCACGCAAAGTTATGCTGAAATACATTCATAAAATCACTCATAGTAGGTTGATTTCGAAGTGCACAGCTCTCTTCGTCAGCTGTATATCACCACTGAAGTCCGGTCCTGTAAGTTAATGGTTGCAACATTCGAGTTGTCGCCGACTTCGTATGCACTGCTCATTTAGGATGAGCTCCTGTGCGGAGCTGCTGGATTGAGGTCGTAAAAAAAGGAGACCGATTTTCTGACATCTAGGTTACTTTAGAGTATTCGAAGTTAAACGGCTATTATCGCTCACTATATTCCAAAACTAAAATGTTTTAAGGATTTTTGTGATATATATTTTTGCATAATCGCCTCGTGATGAATGATTGAATATAATCAAGAAGAAGCGATTTATGAACAAACATTCACACTTCGAATTCCGGCATTTTTTCTGCTGATTTAAAGTAGATGTTGACCTCGATTGGGTGCTTACATTTTTTCGAATTTGCAACTGTGATATTTCCTGCTACGAGAAATTAAAAAAACTTTTAATTTCAAGGTTTACTTTGTTCTTCCTTCATTGCTGGATGTTTTATTCATCTTTTACGTTCATTTAAATTCATTATTATTACTTGCAATGCCCCCTCTATTTCATAAATCTCAAAAACTCCAAAATCAGAAAATTCTCAAGAAATCTTTTCCCCATGTAAGTTTCAAATGTTTCAATGCAAACTTTAACGGTTGGGTTTATATACGCTATCGGAGACATTTTCTGTGATAACTCCTTCATTTTTGAATGGGTTTGGTTTTAGTGGGACTGCATGGTAAAGCTGTATGCGCTTATCATTGCAACTTTGTTTTTAAGCTTCTTGGGATGGACTGAAAGGAGTTGAGAGAGAAAAACGACTCGTTGATATACCCAGCCTCATCGAAATTTTTTATTCTGAGGGGTTCAAGACGAGGCATTCCCATGGGAGGGGGTGATATATGGATCAGCGATCTAATGAAGTATTTATTTTGGAAGTAGTCAAAAGGCTATCGTCGAGGGGGTTACATAATAAATGATGTTGAAAGGCAGCGAGACGAGAGCGCCGATGTGTTTGCATAAGGATGGTGAAGAATCGATTGTGTGCAACTCGATACCACAGTATCCCATTTCTGTCTCTTTTTCAGGCGAACAATAATGGAAAGCAGCAACGGCCAAGCCGACAGACTCCGCCCACTGAAAACGGTAGTCCCATCCATTCTCTCTCTGTCTCTCTTTCACTCAAATGCACATCATGCATATACGTACTCATTTTGTTTGCTCATTTTCGTGCTTTTCGCTCTTGGCTTATAAGCATTTAAAAGGGATCGAACGACATGAGTGTGACATGAATACATGTGACTAGTGATCAGCAATCCCATAGTGGGGGTCCCTTTCAAGCATTTCTCTGCTTAATTGGGATCAATACAAACGGATTTCTATTTATTTCTTTGTTCCAAAGTTCTGAAACGAGAAAAAATAAAATAGAAGTTGTATGCATGAACCGGGCAATTAGGCATTCATCACATAAGAGCAGCAATAGTACGTAGACCGAATAGACTTAGCAACTGTTGGAAAGTTGCAGGAGTGGGTGCATTAACGTTATCGGCCTGAAGTAGACTCCAAACTCGCATAAGAAATGAAAATTGTGCAGAACATTGTTTTTGCTGCAATCTCCTTTGATGGGCTGAAATTGATGCTTACGTTGAATACGGAGAAGGACAAATTGAATTATTTCTGACAGCGAGCTATTGGAAAAGCCGAACACAATTTTTTTTGACAAAAAAATCAAGTCAAACATGAGTTTTTGATATTTCAACGATTGCAATTATGTAATTAGGCTGGCAAGACTACGATAAACTTTGCGAAAAATAGCACAACTGAAGCGTTTCTGGAAATTCTCTAGCAAACTGATATCAGGAACCATATAAGGAGGAACCATACAGAAATATAGCATTCTAAAATATGTCGGCAGTATGCGGTTTTGATAACGCTCAATACATCTATGCTGTAAAGCGCGGAGAATATGATTTGCAATTTTCGATTATTTTTCATCAATTTCCACTGAAGGTTAAAGTCGATTATAATAGCAAGGTTACGAACTCCATCTGTAGTTTGAAAGAACTTCATTTCCTAACTTGAGAAAACATTCATATCGAAAGTTGAAATGGAGCGTATGACATTTTTCCATGGGAAATATTTAACTGCCGTAATTTTAATCATTTTGCAAATGCATTAGGGTCATTTTGAAGAATATGAAAGTCGTATGCACGATCATACAATGGAACATAAATTTCGAGCTCTTCAGCAATGAATTTGAGTTCATTTAAAGATCGTGATGAATTTCAGCTATCGCTGAATATTGTTTAACCTTAACAGAATAAACCTGCTGCCAGAGCAGTAAAATTTTTCACTTCCCACGTTACAATCGAATTGCTATGAAATTTGAAAGTAGAAGTAGCCAACGGCAACCACTCATAGATGTTCACATGTGCAAGTGTTTGTCAGTCCATCTATTTACCCGCCCGTTTGTTTTCCTTGATCACCTCTGGTAGTCTCGAGTCGGCAATCAGTATAAAGATAGAAATAGGCGAGCGAGTATATTGCTCACCACAGAGCGGTCTTCATCAAATTTTAAGTAAGACTGTTAGAAGTATTGAACGTTGCAAAAACACCCGCATTTTTCAGTCGATCAATTCTCAGAAAACCATTTTTTTTGGAGGTTTATGCGAGTTTGCCCGGAAAATTATTTTACCAATTCACGAATCCTTTAAATTTCAGATTAAAAAAAGATAAATATTGTCCCGAAAAGGTGGCTGATCCAGAAAATTGAAACGTCCGAATCAGTTAGAATTCGAACACTTGGTGATTTCTGAAAATGTTTAGTCTGGAGAGTGGAATGCAGAAAGTGCACACCGTGCCATCTGCTGTGGCGCGCTTACCCAGGTTTTTTTAAAAAAATTAGTTTATGTAACATTTCCAAACGAAGCGTTCCGCGAGATCTTCACCATCACTGATGTCCACGGATGAGCAGAAATTTTTCGCACTGCGAGTATGAGCTAAGGAGCTTCTCGACTGGTGTCATTTCAGTTTTCCATTTCGTTGCAATTACCTACGGAAGTTGTCGTTGTAAAAAAAAATTAATTAAACAAAGGTGGTATTCGACATTGTGTTGGCCATTTTCGCGTTATTAGTGATAGGCAAGAAGTCGCTATAAAAGTGCTTTTAGTGCGACTGTGTTATGCGAATCGTATGTGAGGTTAGTCGGTATGCAAGTCGTTGTAAAGAAGTGCTCATCTGAAATAATATCCACGCCTCTGAGATAAATGAACGATCGCCGCAAAGCGTCGCTTTTGTTGTTGGTCAAGTATCAGTAACGCTTAGTGCCTACGAATATCGGTAGTGCCAATCAAATGGCTCTCGAAACGACAGACGTACAGCAACAGACACTCACCGTATTAGGGCATCAACACTGCACCGCCGAACTTCTAAAGAATTTATAGAATAGAATTATCTGACTTCAGCGGGCAAATTTCCAACAGACAAAAGTCAGAAATGTGTTGTAAGCGATAAGATAAGGGAGGAAGTAATGCGCAAGTACCATATGGTTTCAAAACTCATTAGTGACCAGACCATTTAAGGTTGTCTAGAAATTCTTAGCTAAGGGTGCCGTTAATATTCGAGATGAATATTGATGCTTAAAAAGCTGCATAAAGAATCCGTTAGACTTTTGCTCATATGTAGTTTGATTTAAATCTTTGCCCGATCGGTTATAAGGCAGATTGCGTTCCTCATTTGTGATTCTCTTTGAAGCCTCGAGCATAAGCTAATGGATGTGCTCACTTAGCAAACAGTCACACCAGAAGGACTCATAGCTTACGTGCATAAATGTTAGCTCAGCTGCTGTGTCGCCTGCTCGATCGGACACGGACCATGAATGTGTCTTTAATTGACACGATGTCCCAATCCGGCATGAAACAATATTTGAGGTCATGCAAGCGCATTTCATCGTTTCCTTTCCGTAATAAAGTTTTATATCGCTGCTATGTTTTCATGCACCTATTAATTCGCAAGTCCGTTTATTCGATCTTTTTGGCTAGCTGAAGAATTGACATTCCAAGTAGCATTTCTGGCACTTCAACACCAAATTATGAGGGTTCATTCTGATTAGCTAATGAATGGGATTTATTTCACCGGAAATAATTCATTGAAATATTCAGAGAATTGTTGCATATTTAAATGCTAAGAAGCTGTAGTGGAGAGAACGTGGTTGCGAGTGAGAGGACGGGGGGGGGGGGGGTGAATATGTTTATTCATGATGTCAGGATATATGGAATTAATCTGAATCGATCCATTTTCAGGCAAATCGAAAGTCGAAGAGTGTGATATTGTAAAGCAAGTGTTGGATGAGATCGTACAACAGATCGCTTGAATGTCATTGAGGGTTGCCAAAGAGGCGCACAGTCACTCTTTGTTTATTTTCCATCCTTTCGCTCTTCTGTGATTTCTATCGAAGAGCCGCAAAGAAAAAAAAAAATTATTTGCGGTTACTTCAAAGTGTGCTCATTTATAATGTTTTGTTTATATTGTAATCTTAATAAGTAATTTCCGAAATCTAATTTTTTCAAATTTTTCACATCATTTCACTCATAAAAGAGAGGAAAGAAATCAAAAAATGTTATGAAGAATTATTTGAATGCTATCAAATCGGTTGAAATAGTTCATATAGTTCTCTGGAGAGTATCTTTATATGAAGTGCAGTCTGTGAGCATTTTTTGAAGTAACTCTATTGGATGGCTGAATAAATAAAGGCGATGATCGAATGGAGTAGCAGTATTATAGTGGGATACGAAGTGCAGATATTGTTATAAGGTTTCTTTCTATTGTCAATAAATAGTGTTCTGCAAACTTATTGAAAGAGAAAAAGGGGAGAACGAGCCAAAATCAATTGGGAATGTAATGAAGAAGATTCAAAAGAAAAGTTTTAATACCTAACAAAGTCATTTAATTCGGTGTCGTTGTCACTTTCGCCCCCTCTTCCACTGCCCCCCTCTCCCCAGTCTCCATTCTGCTCGCACTATACAACAAATTCCCCTTCTTTCCACCCAGTAAGGTATATTGGGCAATTGTGCTATCATCTTAAACAGATTTAACAATGAAATCTATCTAAAAAGTACGATGTGTTTATGTGATGTACGTCGAGGTGAAACAGTGCAGATTATTTTTTACTTCAAAAAAATTTTTTTGAATATTCCAACTCGTCGTTTTCGCTTCAAATTTTCGAACGAAGCTGGACTATGCTTGCCTCAGAAATGCTTTTGAAAAAGTGAAGAGGGTAAAATTTAAACGAACGTTGAATAGATAAGCTGTTAACGAGATTCAAACTCACAAACCCTAAAAAAGCGATTAGTTGTTTCGGCCAATGAGTTATTTGGTACAAAGAAAGGAAATGAATTTGAAGTTTCTAAGAGTGAAACTTATTGTGTTGTTTTTGATGGCTAACCAAATAAAAAACGCCGATCAACCTCAAAGCGGTTGATCGCTTTACAGCTCACTTACACAGATGTACCACTGACCATCTGTCAGTATCCGAGCAAACGTTTGTTTCATTCCAAGTGGAAACATACCCTTCAGTGGCAATCGTCTTTGCCTGCATTCGCTTAATCGTATTTTCATAAATCTTTTTCCCTTTTATGATGGATTTCTGTCTTAATCAAAAATTAAAAAAAAAAAACTTCTAAAATATTGTACACATCTAATCTTCGATCAAAAGAAATTCAACGCAGGTGATCCATATTGACTGTGCGCTTTTTGCAACATCATGAAACGATCATCACATTCCTTCAACGACTGAAGATAACTGATGAGGAAATTGAAGTTAATGGAATATTCAGCAAGATTTCGGTCAATAATTTCTTCGATGCTTTCATTCCTCTATCCTCCTACCTTTCCCCAGCAATAATCTCTCTTACTTCATCTCCTTCCCTAGTGCAATATTTCTTTCTTTATGCAAATTATCAAATATTTAAACGATATTTGCTATCGTTTTTCGTTAATGAATTTCAATTTCGTGAGCAATGAGCAAAAAAGTTGAGCAAAAACTTTTAAATTTGCCCTCAGGGTAATTGATATTTGATTATTACTGTATGAGCATCGGATCAGAAGACTTTCGATTAGAGCCGAAATTCATGACTTCACTCATGAAATACGCACCAATGAAGAATCGCATGATGTCATCAATCGCTTTGCTTGATGGGCGTCTTTTAAAGCGCACGCATGCTGCACTTCTTCGTTACCGTAATCTAAGCAGCGACGCGACTCACAGACTTCATTGGAGTGATGCATGTAAAGAAATGCTCCCATTAGCAATACCGGACCAGCAATTTCCTTTCCATTTAGATTTTTTTAGACGTATGCATTTAAGGTTTGAATTTTGAAATTTTCATAAAATTTCAGCTGTGAAAATTTTTTTGGATAATTTAGGAGAATTTTTGAGCCAATTGAAAAACAATAAAAGAGGTAAAAATCTTATATATCTCTCTTCATATTTAATCGTTAAATCGAAGAAATTTTTTCAGATTTAATAAACATTCGAATGTAAAATAAACAGTTGAAATTCGCCAAGAGTTTTCTCCATATAAGGAATTTCAATCAGATGAAAAAATTGAGAAAATAAAAAATAGTGTTGGATTATATTTTAAACGTTAATTGGTCGTTTTCAGAATACCAAATTTCATAAATATTTAAAGTACATTGTTTACCATCAGTTTCGACGCCATCGTTTTTAATTACTCTCTAAAATATGATTGATGCAATCACCTTTCTTTTTCCATTTTTAGTGCTCAAACTACCACTCAAGCTCAGAACTACAGCAGCCCACTAGTGTAATTTCAACTATCCATGACGCAGGATCCAGTAAATTAATCAGTTGGCGGATAGAAAATACAAGTGTAAATGTACAGGCGTTCATCTTTTATAGAATGCAACAATTTTAACGGAAAGCGCCTGAAACAATATCGAATTAAGCCATTTATTCCACTCAAAGAACATAATATAAGAAGATAATACACAGCATATTTTTAAAAAGTACGTATAAGCATGGATAATATAAACTATAAACACTGTTAAAGGTCAGTGAAAAAAGAAATTTTAAAATCCAGTACGAATTTTCAGGCTATCAGGTGCTCACACTACCACTTGAAGGCAATTTATTTAAATTGTTTCGTTGAGAAATTGTGCTCATCTTCTATAGATGTGAACATCTATAGGGTCATCGCTGTCAATAAATCAATCCCAGATCTCGTCAGTAAGCTTGTCACTTAAGTTGAAACAGGTATGAATGAGTTTCTTTTTTGCTCTTCTCTCTTTTTCTTATTGACTCCGCGAGACTCTTGACACTTTACAACACTTTAGTTGTGCAAGCTCTATGGATATCGTGCCTCGTTGAGTGTCTCTATTTGTTATTGTGCGCTGTAGATACTGTAGGGAAAATTTCATCTCATATGCTGTAGAGCGAAAAGGCGAAACAATACGAAGTGCAGCCTTGAGGTAATGCCGCTTTAGAGGCTTAACTACCTCACAATTTCAAAGGATTCTTCCTCAAATCTCCCAATTAATTCTTTCTGAGGTCTAAATGAAACCACTGTTCATGTTTGAGTCATGAAAAGCTTTATTGCATCCAACTAACCAGCACATTCCGTGAAAATAATGGATGCATCAAATGAAACTATTCGATTTCCGAAATTCTCTTTCATTACCTCTCCCATTTTTCGTCACCTCCTTTGAATGCCTAATAACTCTCTAGCCACAAGTCGGTATTGTTTATGAATACGTTCAAAGAAAGGTTTTAAATCAGATAAGCTGAATTCTTCCTATGACTCAGACACGAATATGGTATATCACCATGAAGCTCAAAAAATAAACTATTCAAGAAGTGTAGAGCAAAATCACCAAATTACTTAAGTTGCAAAAAAAGAATATTTGGAAGATTTTGCGAAAAAATAATACTCACTGAATTACTAGCCAGAAAAGGAGGCAATCGTTGCAATACAATAATAACGAAATCTATTTAAATAAAAATAGCGATATATCTGCATAGAGCAGTAATAGAATAATATAGCTGCAATGAGAAATTAAATGCTAACGCCCATAAAACAGTGATATCTTCAATCAAAAAGCGCAACATCAAAGGATATGCCAATTGACAGCCGAACCATACTAAATAACTGCTAGTGATAGAGAATAGTTTTGGTTTATAGAAACTGGGAACATAAATGAGCGAACTTTGACAATGCCATTTTCATTATGTATTTACAAGCATTTCTCAAAATAATTGCTCAGTGAATTCTCTTTGGTCCATAATGGTCAAAAATACTAAAATAATGACCAGTATAGGCAGCACAGCATACAAGAGAGATATCAACTCTTACATATATGCTAGAAGTTTACGCTCAATGACCGCCTAATGCTTAAGTGGCTCTCATGTTCTGTGTATCGCCAGGAGATCGTTAATCCGATAGAGAGGCAATAATAAAGACTGAACGGAGAGTGGACAAATATAAAATATGTTTAGTAATGTTTAGCGCTTCATTATTAAGAATTGTAGCCACTCTTAAAGCATTGGTTCTATAGGAGAGCACTAATCGGCAAAGGTTACGGTAGAAATTTTTCACAATTCAGAGTTGGATTTTACACAGAGTGAATACATTTCAAATAAGTTAGCAGCAATTTGCTCTTAAAGGTACTCATTTGGCAGACATTTTTTTATTGCTATTACATCACTAGATAACATATCAGTACATGTGGTTTCGATGGCAGGTGTAATCGGCTGGCAACTAGCTTGTATTTGCCGTTGCGATCAACGAAATAACGAACAGCCGTCGACGTAGATGAGTGACGTATCTATAGAAGTGAATCGTTATAGAAGTTAGCGACAGCTTTTCATTGCTTCACCACAAAACATTGAAGAGCAGGTAACGAGGAGGGCATAAAGTCATCGTCACTCATTCTCATCAACGGTTGATGCTTTTCCGCATAGCACAACGAGTCCCGCCTACCAATGGCGCATCTCGTTTCACGACGGTGGCATTCAGTTACGCGTTCAGCAGCTATGGACCAGCAGCATTACCCGATGGGAATTGAAGCGTAAGTGTGCGCAGCGCAATGCTGTTTTCTTTCTTCTTCCTTCTCCATTTCACTCGTATCCATTTTCGCATCGTATTTATTCTATATACACACAAATAGATCCATTTCAGAGAGCCCACCTTCGATTGTGATCAAGTTGCGTGCGTATGTGAGGTGCTCCATCAGTCTGGTGACATCGAACGCCTCGTACTGTTTCCGTTTATCATCATCACCATTTCTTCTCACATAATCATTTAAAAAATTCTTCTTATAATAAGCCAATCGTTTTTCGTTTATATCTATATTAGTATGGATTAGAACCAACGCATTTGTCTATCCTTCTTTCTTCATAAGACGTTCTTTTGCGCATAATTGTTATAGCCATTTTCCATTTTCCGCCACTTCTTCCGAGGGGTAAATTTCACCTCAATAATGGAAAATTAATTCGATTTATTATTTCTGCTATCAATCGTTAGAGATTACAATCGTCCTTTGTACAGCGATAATTCTATTGTTTGAAACCAACAACCTTACCATAGATAGCAAGTTATGTTTAAAAATATTTTCCACATTTAGGAGAGAAAATTCAATTACGCATAGCTAATGTGTGAATATGAATAATGTGCATACCTTGCACTCGAGTGATTGCCAAATTTTTTAGGATTTTCAAGCCAATTCACTAAAAACAAAAACAAATAATTAGTAAAATCTATCATAAATTATTGCTTTCTCTTTGGAAAATATGCTTTTAATTTTTTTCTTCACGAAAATAATCGTCAAATTGGAATTGATTTAAATTTTCAGGCAAAATTCATATGGGCAATTCCAAATCGTGAAGATTTTCGACGAAATGAAAGTGTACTAAAAGCACAAGCATTCATTTGCTTTCATCGACAAAACTTTAAAGAGCTCTATCGTATATTGGAAAATAATCAATTCTCACCAGAAAATCATGCCGAACTTCAAGATTTATGGCTCAAGGCACATTACACTGAGGTCAATATTCATAATTATTGCTCTACTCTAGTACTTTGATAAATAGCAGAAAAAAACGATATGGGAATACGAATTTAGCGACGGTGAAAGAATTTTGTAGTCTATTCTATTCAGGAATTAACATATTTTTGGAGAAATTGGAAAAAAAATTTCGGATTTATGCGATAGTATCGGAAAAGATATTAAAAATTTGCGGTGAAATATTACACTTTTCAATTCTATGTACTTAGAAGGTTTCTAAAATATGCCATAGTCAGTTATTTTCCGATATTTAACAATATTCTTGTGTTAATGAGAGATTCGAAACGTATATTTAATTAGAGATTTGATCAAAATTGAAAGACTTCAAGGTATAGATTAAAGAAGTTGCACATTCATCGCCTTTTTAATCGCCATATAGTTGTCGTGCATGTCGTGCATTTTTGTTTATGAAAGAGTTTTTATCTGTCTGAAGCAACAAGAGTGCAATGAAATTCGACTCCAACAGAGGTGAACGTTTTTGCTAAGCAATAAAGAATTCTTTCATTCAGCAACGATTTTAACGAAATTATAAGAGAGAAATAATTTCATCGAGAACGATAATGTAAAATGTACAATTTTTTTCTAGGCAGAGAAAATACGTGGCCGTGAATTGGGTGCGGTCGGCAAGTACCGTATCCGAAGAAAGTTCCCATTGCCAAGGACAATTTGGGATGGCGAAGAGACAAGCTACTGTTTCAGGGTATGTTCCTTGAAATTAGTTATAAAGACAATAGCAATGATAACAACAACGATAATAATAGTAATGCTTGTAATAATAGAAATAATAATGCTGACAATAATAATATTAATATTAGTAATGTTATATCGTGAGGCAAATATGACTCTCTCAGAATTGTTCATGTTTATTCATTTGTAAAGACTTGAAAATTGATGTTGATATATAACAAAAATAGTTTTATTGATTTCAGGAAAAATCCAGATATACGTTAAAAAATTGGTACTCAAAGAATCCATATCCATCACCAAAAGAGAAAAAAGAATTAGCCGAAGAGACGCATTTAACGGTAACACAAGTATCGAATTGGTTCAAAAATAGACGACAAAGGGATCGAGCTGCCGAAAATAAAGAAAGGTACGCTTACCTAACATTTTTATTAAAATATGATTTATAACAGGTAATAAATTCAAAATTTCAAATTTTCCATTGCTCAAATTATGCGAACTGTCACAGATTTCTCTTGGTTGCTTAGAAAAAATTTGGCTTACTCATTATGAAGCATAATGTTACGAAAAAATCAAATCATATGTGCAGATCGTTCCTTTGTTCATCTGGTTGTCTTGTTGATCATCTTATTTTCCATATTGCTTGTTAGATGATCTACATTATCACCTTCACCAATGCAAATACAATCTTAGTTGGCCGCCATTACACTTGATAAGCAAAATATGTGAACGTTACTGAAAAAAATTTCTTGAGATGAAATTGTGACGTCTTATGACTTCATAGAATCCAACTACCTATAACTATTTTAAATAATCTCAAGTTTTTTCATGTATATTTTCTGTAAGAAAAAAAAAATTCAACAAATTCACTCATCGATTTATTTCCGTATTATTCAGCTTTGATGAAAATCTTCGCAAGCTCATTTATGATTTTTACATAACAACTACGGATAATACCTATTATATTTAAACACATTTCTTAAGTTTTCACATCTGTAGTAAAAAATATTATAGTAGAAACAACAAATCATAAGCTTATCTGTTATAACTTTAACTTTCTTAACCGTAACCTTTCCTGTGATAAGAATAACATAAGTCAATCATAAAAACTATATAGAAATTAGAAATAAACAAGCTTCAATTATATTTTATTAGGTAATCGACTACCGCGCTTTAATTTAAACGCGTATAAAACATATGAAACGATCTCTTCCCACAATTGGACAGTTATCGATTTTTTTTTTTCAGTTGCAAAAGGGAAAAACGAATGACACTTGCTTTTTCCTTAAATATGTAGTAGCTTATGCCTTAAATTGTTGGCTATTAAAGATAACAAGCTTATAATAACGAGCTTATACCGGTACTAGAAGTAGTATGGTAAACAGACGTCACGGGGTTAGATGATGTGTGCTGTTAAAGGTGGAGTGTATTATTGCGTCTGGTGTGTTTATTTTCACGCTGACCTGCCCACTTGACAGGCACACCACCACCACACCACCGTATTTGCATATCATTCGCGTTTCCCGCCCTTCCTATGCAAATACTTCCGCTCTTTTTTCCATCCATAGATATAAACGAGATCAGTGATTAATCTAGTGTATATGAGTTCTATTCGATGCTAAAGCTTCCCATAAATTAAGATCTTGTTGTCTTAAGAGCCATGAGTTGAAAGAAATAAGGGAATGGAGGGGAATGGTTGGGAGGAGAGGTATGCGTCGCTCAACGACACGACAATTGACAGCCGAATGTGGAAAGACAAATTCAGGGGGCCCAAAGAAAAGTATGTTAAGTAATGAAGCCACTCTCCCTATGTTGATTGCTGAGACACAAGCTTTTTCAGCTCTCTCACTAAGAAACTACTTAAACATTCAAAAACAACGATATGGCTCTAACAACAAGCAATCCTATCAAATTCACCAGTAGATCAAATTCATTGCCGGAAGTTCTTTACTTGCTTACATCTATCTTGTCGCGCAGAAATTTGCATATGCAAATTTTGTGCTCATTTCATTGTCTATAGTTCATAGGGATGGCTATCAAGAGGAACGAATGTGGGTTTGGGGAGCTATATCTACCAGTTGAAATTAGCTGGCACGCAAACAACACGTACACATATAGGGAAGACTGTAAATCAATCGCGCTGATGTACAAAAGCGCAGCAAAAGTGATTAAATAGGTGGAACAGTTATGGCTACCACTGCGAAGATGGATGGACGCGATGGTGGGATGTGGAGAGGGGTGGAGGTTGTGAGGACCGCATTTAATTCAAAAGCGCATGCCGAATTCAGAATAGCTGCAGAATTTCAAAAATTTCTCTTCTCCTTCCTCCCCACCCCCCCCCCCCCAGCCCACTGTTTCCATTACTGTGGCGCTCTATTACTGCAGTGTTCTTTCGAATTCCAGTGGGAATATTGATTACTGAAGATTAGACGATTACTTAAAACCACAAGAAACATCACAGACTTTTTACTCTGATCGCTCAAGTTGATCGTAATCAATATTTGCAATTTGGCAAGTGGGAATCATAGGCCAAAAAACAAACCAATCGCGTCTGTTGGAAGAGATGACTACGACTGGTAGGAAGATTGACGTTGTCAGCAGATGATGCATCCGATGATTTGACATATCCGCGAACATACCTGTGCCTAATCGTTACGATTTACAACGACAACTACATTATTGCATTATGTAACCCTATAGCTATAACTTCTTGCTGCCTAAGAATATTGTGAAATAATTAGCGGCACTAAATTTTAGCGCAGTTAGATTATAACATCACCTAATTGTAGCACAAGTTATAATATAGCACAGCTTCGATTATCGTCTCTCTTGTATTCATTGTGGAAAAAGAATTAAATAGAAGCATAGATGAATAAGGTTAGCAATTTATAGAAGCAATAGATATTCAGCGAAAACTCTCAATAAGTGATCGTCTGAGACGGCAAAACTTTTCTCAGTGCGATGGTTTCATTACAGATAACAAATGGGACATTTCTGCTTGAATATTATCTGAATTTTCTTTGCTAATAAATTAATCAAAATTTTTGCAATGGATAGACACGTTTGAAATCGGCAGTTAACGTAAATTCCTTTCCTTATTGAAGCGTATATGAACGACTTCATGTGATCCTCTTTAAATTCGTATTAAATGTGATACGTATAACGCAAAGCTCCCCACCCGCATTCTCTATGCACTTGTTATTTTTGATCTGCTGTTACTTTCCAATAGATATTTCTAAGAGTTAAGGATTGTGGAAAGAGAAAGAAAACGAGTAAAAATGTTTTCGCATGCGATTTAATTTTGGGGATTATAATCGTATCAAGTCCAAAAAGACTGTTAAATGACTTATAATATTCAATGAATATTTGACTCTCATTCGCTTCTTCGGTCAGACATGAAAATCATCCTTACAATATACCATTTGTATACATTGCATCATCTGTGTCGTTTGTAGAAGGCAAATGTAGCTCTCACTTGTACAACTTAATACCTTCTAAAGAACTTTCTTTTTAAAGCGATCGAAGAAATAATGATGAGCCATTTAATCTGCATCGACGTTTCTTCTCCCTCAGTGCGAAAGTAATTGTTGTTAGTGAGATGTATATTCGATCGGCATATCCCACCATTCGCTGTATTATCCTCAAATTTTGCAGAACACTTTTCGCCAGCTGTCTTCACATAATCCATCAATCTTGATTGACTAGAACCACATCTCGAAGCGTCATCAGTGAACTATTGCTACAAAAAATTACACGCTTTTACTCAACAACGCACGCATTTCCGTTTCTCTATGCATCTCTAAACAAGTTCCTTATTCCTTATAGTCCATACTGTGGTGTAAAAATGACTAGGAGAAAGAGATGTGCAGCATCTTTTACTCGGTAACGAAGGGGCTTAAATACGAATCCCCATGTTTACGTGGACCTGAATGATACGGACTTGGGTTATAGATATCGTGGTCACTGTCCCAACTTGTGCTGCAACTGCGTTTGATCCGTATTCCATTGGAAGATGGGTTTAACATAGCGCTGCTTGAAGTCTAGCTTTTATTTTGAATCCATCTCTTTTCTTTCAACCCAAACTAGTTTCTATATCTGGCCACATTTTTAGCTTGGTTTCGATCTCGACCAGGAATGCATTTAACCCACACTGAATTCCAGATGCACAACGCAATCACTCGTTTCAATCAACGCGCAGCATATTGTAAAGAAATTAGACGTAGAAGCTGCGACGCCAGAATTTTCACAAAACGTTTAATACACTTATTAACAAATAAGACAGTATTAAGAAAAGAACATATTTCGAAGCTCAAAGAATCAAAATTTCTATTTCAGGTTTTCAAAGAATTTATTTTGCAAGGTTTTTTTAAGATGTTGAAGATCACCACTGGCTTAATTTCTGGATGGTCATTTAAAGGATCTATTTTTGACGAAGCTCATAGGGCTAAAAATTTTTTCGAAAAATTTCTTCGAGCGGTTCTTGGACGTGCTAAATACCAGCACATACTAAATTTCAGGATGAGTCTTTACACTGAAGTGTCATTCACTGGGAGATCACTTGTAAATAACTGGAAGGATCTTAAAAACCCGAGACTTGGCGACCGTAAGGGAATAAATTTTTAAGCCAATTTTTTCTTCATTTCTCTTTGAACTCCACTTGCCCGAGGGTATGCCCTTCTTCAGAGTATTCGCACATTTCCCTAACATATAAATTCGATAGTCCTCTTTAAGGCCACCAAAACATTCCAAGCTTAACCCTTCCAGATTCTCGTGCTTAGTGACCTCTGCTTTCATGCTCATAGTATCAAAAAACGCTCCTCTAAATAGCTCTGGATGACGATCTGAGGTCAAAACGTATAGAACCCTACGAATGGTATTTGAAGCTATACGAGTCGTGCATATTGTAGCGGCCAACAATAAAGACGATACTTCCATTCAACAACTTTCGAACACTCTTCAACAAGCTTCGGTGAAAATCTGAGAGGGAAAGTTTGCTTTCCTACGATGACAAAAGCACCTCCTTGAGTTTACAGGGTTCACAGTTAGGCTGACATCTTTTCCCCCTCCTCTACTCCTTTCCTTCATCAAGTTGGCCCTTGTTTCCACTCCTCCCTCCCCTTTATCGCCTTCGCTTTCCTCTCACATCATTTTCTTCTTGCGCTCGTCTCTTAGTGAGCAAATGAAAGCAGCTGCAAACAACAAAGAACTGTCATTTTAACGAACGTCTTCTTGATCGAGTTATAAAGTCAAAGCATCTCCATATCCTCTCCGCATTAAATATTGCAGGCAAATTTGCAAAACAGCATGAGAACCAACTCCTCAAATTAACGTATTTTTAAGCATTATTACAATGACAGCATGATCAGTTACAATGAAATTTTAGGAAAGAAGTCATTCGATTATGTAGACTACAGTACTTTTGCGCTTAGGAAGAATAAAACCCTCGAAGTGGCCAAAATCTAAGAATACAGGAAGTGCTCAAATCACTGTCGAACTTCACCCAAGCGTGCTTTCGAGAGTAGAGTTGCCGAAAATGACATTTTTAAAAGTCCTAATATCGACACCTCTCACCACCGAGACGACTAGCCTATTTGTTTAGCTCTTCGAAGTGTCCACATCTCAAACAGATTTCTTCATGAAGCGGGCAGAGTTGAATTCATTATTAACATGGATGGAATCTCATAAGGTTAAGTTCAAATCCGTTACTTGTCATTAGACCCCTAACTCCATTGTGATCACAGCTTTCAACATCAAATGTGTTGAGGTCGGAGACGTTATCGTTGACATTTTGTTTGAGTCGCACATACGTATCGCTAGTATTTTGCCTACTCCAGCTTGTTTTGACCACTTTTAAAATTGTTTTAAGTGGTGCTTTGGATGATGATTGTTGTGGAGGGAAAGCGAGAATGATCCGTCATCATCCTCCCTTTCCCTCTCCAACAAGCAAAATAGCACAGATATGATCGCCGTTGGTGAAGTTTGCCCTATGGGTTGTTTCAATATTCGCTTTAGGGCATATCTAGCTGATAACATTGCATATTGACTAAGGAATAGAACTGCAACAATTGCTTTTATATAATTCATTCCCACTATATAACAATAGCTGCTAAGAAATAACTTGTATGGTCACTGCAAATGAATAGAGAGAGCGGATAAATACCAAATACAAAGCATGAGCTATATTCTTCTTCTGCGATGAATGGCTTACCTGAACTTATTTCTTCTTCTATATAGCTATTTTAGAATTTCAGTGCATTGCACTATTTTATGAATTCTCTTCTATCATATATTTAAGCCGATTGCTTTTAATGATGAGCGATCGATGCGCATCAGCTGCGTTAACTGTTAAAACTTAAGGGCGTTGTTTTTTTTTTCTATTCTGGAATTTTTCCAAATGCTAGCTTATTTTTATTGATCTCTTACAGTAAATTCTTCACTGACATTTTGTCATGTCATCAACGGTTTTACAGAATTGATAGACATATTGGTTGTCTTCTAAATGGACAAATACCAATCAGTTTTTTTTGTGAGTTTCTAGAAAATAAAAAAAATATCCTGTGCAGTTTAATAAATGCAAGAATTGAGGTGAATCATAATGTGCGCCTATTTCTTTATAACATTTCTCTTTACTACTTTAAAGCGGATCAAATTATTGAAGAAATTCTCATGAAATTTTATATGAGACAATTTTTTTATTTAAATAATTGCCTTATTGTTACAGACACGTATTGCATCGGTTGCTAAACATTAAAAAAACTAGTGCAACATCACAAATAGTAACCACTTTACTTAGAGGCGTCCGAAAGTGCTCAATATAGCACATGCTTACTTAGTAATTACAATCTTTTCAAGCCATTTCTATTCTGTGTTCATTCGTTTATGAGAGACATAACAACAAAATATATGAACAATTCTGCATTCTCATGGCGTAGACTTGCTCTTTTATAAACATCGTTGGTCCTCTTGGAAGATTTCCGTGACTGAAAAAAGAGAGGAAATTATATTTTTATGCGTCTTATACCATTTTTTTCTTTTATACCGAAGTATACTATGATGACCTCCTTTGCAGATAGATATATGTATGAATAACTTGTCCAAAAGTTCATTGGTTTTGACTCAAGAAATTGGAAAATTGAGCTGATTAAATCTGATATATTCTGTGCATTTTTCCTATTTTTTTTATTTCATAGCCTAGAGTCTCCTTCTAAGTAATTGAATATCTTATTCTTGAAAAACAGGTGCTCTAAAATATTCTCAAATTTGTATATGCAAATTTTTGAACCATCCGAATGCTAGCGAGGATGAGATTTTAGATGACTGAGCAAATCATTCTATAGAAGAGTATGTTGTTAGGGGTTATAGGTGAAATGTAATCGCATTAGTTTTTTGTTGTAGCAACAAGAAAATTTACATAGCTTGCCAGCCTACCTGATCCGTTAGTTCTTTTGTTAGAAATTCCTGACGCTTTACCTGAGTTTCATCTTTTTTTAGCCTGAGTTTCATCTACCTGAGTTTCATCTTATCGATCGTTTCGCATATATTGACTCGGTTCAAAGCTCTAAGATTACCAACTTATTTTGCAGCATTTTCATCAACTACTTTAATACTGTTATATTCATAGTTGCCGGTCGAATAATATGTTCTTTAAAATTTTTTAACTTCAGCTTAGATCTTCTTATGCATCGCAATGCAACGCTGCTGTTGCTCAGAGATGCTTCTGGAAACTACATTCAATCCTTTAATCGTAACATTCATGTGCATTCTTTTATGGAGAACTTATTCAATAACAGCTCGAAAGTTATCCCTCAATTTGAATATAAATATAATATCCACATTTTCAAGTAATGCAAACGGTGAACGCAGAGAAGAATCGGATATATCGAGTGACGATGGTTTATGTGAGGCGAAACCACAGCTGATCGTTACACAACCGATCGGCATTCATCAAGAACCGATGCCATATCCGAATCAGTTTGCTCCGGGAATCAACTTCGCCTATGGTGCACATCCGTCAATGCAATATTTGCCACCGGAAATGATCCACATGACTAATTATCACAATTTATGACTACAAAATTCTATTTGTATAAATCGTCTATGATATTAAAGAAATCATACATCGTTTCATTCGTCAAAACAATATATGCAACAATTACATCAATTCGCTTGCTTTCAGACGTCTCTTATGGCAAGAATTGTTTCAGAAAATCTGTAATTATATGCACTTTTTATAGCTGTTTCGGATCGACCAACCGATCGCACAAATTCGATACCTGTTGCTAAAATCTGCTAGTCTCGCATTCTTATTAATGCTTTTTTCGCATTTATTTCGACTCTTCAGATATTTTAATGTGTTCATTTTACAGCATCATACCTACAAGTTCGCAAGAGAGCTGTGATATACCAAATTCTAGATATTATGCTTATGATAGTGTTCAGTGATTGAAATGGTGAAATCAATGGTCACAAAAAAAAGTTAAACACTTTTTTGGTCACTTGGAAGTGAAGCTACTGCATTTTAACTGAAATGCTAGTCATTTAATGTATAACACAAATTATTATGCGATTTTGCGAATTTGATTCACAACAACTCACTATGGCCACATCGCGTCTACCAGCACGCATGGATATATCCGTCTATCCGTTATTTCTAGCTCAGGAAATGAGGCTGCGGTTAGGAAATTTTGTGCATAAAGTATAGATTATAGAATTTCCTCTTAAGCTATACTTCACGTTAACTTATCCACTTCTAAAGCAATTGCCGATTATTGAAAGTGTTTAAAAAATTGAATGTATCTTTCACCAATCCAATTCCCAACAGCTTATTTAAATGGTAATTATCTTTGAGGAGATTTATGATTGCGATCAAATTTGTTAAAATATTATTGTAGAATTTCGCTTGTTCTATTTTACGTTGGCGAGTTAAGAAATCGATAAGTAAGACGGAGTACAAAACGCATATCGTTGGAGCCCCCTTGCAAGCGTCTCCATTTGATAATTAAAAAAGAAAATGCTCTGCTATAAAAGCGTCCCCGAATCGATAAATTTACAAAGAATTTGAAGAATTACCACTCGTCAGTACAACAACAACTTTTCCAAATAAACGACGATTTGTGGCTGCTGACTGGCATCATTTGAATGGAATATTTCAACTTCGACATTAATACAATTTTTGAGCTATTTTACTAAGGCCCTTTTTGTTTGAGTCTTTGTCTGTTAACTGATTCTCCACAACTGCCCTGAGGCGTCTCCGTCGGTTGCGTCTTTGTCTGTTAAGCGATTTTGCAAGATTCAAAGAGGTGCTTTTGTTCGGTGCATCTTTGTATGTTCAGTGATTTCCCATGGCTACCCTAATGCGATTTTGTTGGATGCGTCTTTGTTTGTTAACTGATTTTCCACAACCCCTTATGTTGGTAACCGCACTTTTAAAATCCATATTGAAAGCATTGCTAGAATGCATTTATCACTTCAAATGTTCATTTAATTGTTTCGTTTTGCTTTACTACACATTAGAGAATAATTGCGCTAGCTTATCTCTAATTATTTTGTCGATCATCTAATGACGACTGGCATCTCGGCAATGAAAAATTCCCTTCCCAAGAGATTGCAAAAACTAACTGCTGAAATTTTCTTTTGAAATTGATTATGCAGCAATAAAATTTACTTTTTATCTTTATTTTCGCAAATGAAACGACGAAAATGAAACTTTCATCGAGCTATATTCTGCGCTAAATTGAGACGAATATCGGTGCTGCTTCAACGTGTCACTGAAAGATTTCGATGGACCACAATAGTGTCGAAGCTATTCCCTTCTATATAAGTAAAATCTCCTTTATACCAGAAGATGAAAAAAATAGTATCATTGCATTGTTATAATTTATTACCACTACTATTAGTTATATCACTATTGATGTCATCATTACTACTACTATTATTATTGTAATGGCGATTCTTACTATCTCGTTATTATCGTTTTTACTAGTAAAAGCGCTACTAGACAGCTAATGAAGCATATTGATTAAAACAGTGATCTGTCATATTTACACCCTAAGCCAAAATGAAGATTTCGAGGAAACAAGAGCGACAGCTGTTTGAACGCTAAACCAATCTGTCGGAGTGAAGCAACTTTCAGTTGAAATGCCCACATAGTGAAGCATCGTTGATCTTTTCATCGCCCCATTAATCATTGTTCAATGTTCTATTTCTAAATTTAATAACTTTTATTGCCGATCTATGCGCCATTTTTGTTCATTTTCATCATAATATTCCACATTAATTTAACACAATATTCCATATTTTAAATATTTAGCACCAATATGTTCATTTAAAAAAAAATTGTATACATTGAAATATATTTTGTGTCACAATGGCACATAAACATAGCACTGCACTTAACGATCTGCTCCATTTCTGAAATTTTCTAAACTTTCCTATCGATATTAAATCTCAAAAAACTTTCTGAAAAAAAAAACTCGAATAATTTCATCTATTTAACATACAAATCAAAGTGAAAGTTATGAGTTTTGTTGACATTACTGCAATATTTGCAATAGTTCTCCTGCAAAATCATGAAATCACATACGAAGTCTTAGCTCATCTTAGCAGCAAACACGAAGGATAGACTGAAAATTGACGAATGATTGTTTTCCAAACCACCACTGCGGTTATTTCTCTACCAAAAACTAAAATCAGCCTACTGGTTTAAAAACCATTTATAAATTTGTAAAATTTTAAAACACTTATGCTTTCATTTTTCGAGCATCTTCGCTCATAAACCTGCGAAATCGTAGTTCAATGCTTTCCATTCATATTTTCAACCATTTACTAACAGTAATTATTTTTAAAATGCCGAATATTTCGAAAAGAAACTTTAGGTTTTCATATTTTTTTGAGTAACTCGAGCGAACAGATGCCAGCAATTGTACTATTGCTTCCACCTATCGAACTATTCACTTACTTCAAATAATCCTTGAAATGGTAATAAGCCGAAGCATTTTCGATTCGAGGAATGTTTAGAGTGTTTCATATATCGGGAAGACGGAAGAAGGAGTACAAAATCTGAACAAAAGTTCATCGAGTTTTATAACCAGGATGAAAACAGTTCTCATTCATCCGCTTAATGAGCATTCTAATCCACGCTCGAGTTAAGGCGCTTGCAAATCGATAGCCAATGAGTGCTTCTGGACACCTGTTATCAAAACATATAACGAATATACTGTTAGCACCGCAAAATTGATAGCATCATTTAGTTTATTTTCCTATCCAATAAGCCACTGTATAATATCTCAAGTTTCGTTCCTCCTTCCTTGGATACTGAAATATTTCTCGAAAGGTGAGGGAGAGGGGGGAGAGGAGGGGAGGGGAGAGGAGGGGAGGGGGAATGGACGATGGAGCAGTCAAAGTGCTGAGGCATGTGAAAAACAAAACAAACAATTGAGCAACAACAATCACAAAACACCATTAAATAATATCAAAAAGAGTAAAAAATGAATAGAGATATGCTGAATTGCCGAGTTGCACAGTCCGGTATGACACGTACACAACTGCACATGATCTGATGGCTCGAAAAGATATCTGAAATTGATTATCATTTAAATGCCTCATTTCCTAAGCATCATTAAAAGTACTTCGATTGAATCATATATATTACTGAATGATACTTTTTGATAATTATATATTAAATGATTGAATCGTATATTAAAAAAGTTAAAAAACGAGACCACATATTGCAGGAGCTATTAACTTAAATCGGGCCTTACCCTTCCATCTCATGATTGCTATGTTATCCTGAATATAAGAGTGAATCCGAAACATATTCATTATATTGCCCAGCATATATGTCTGCGTTATGTATGAGAGTGTCCGATTGCTTGCGTGCCTGTGTATGTTTCTGTCCGTGAGGCATGAATCTATCCTTGATAAACTTTTTCATATATCTGTGCGTGTCAAACTTCCATTTCAAACTACTCGATTAAAATGCTTAAGATTTTCGAAAAAAAAAATCAAATCTTTTCAGATGTTCACATACTATCGAAAAGCAAACGAATTCGCCTAAAACGTTATGAAATTTTCGTTAGAAGAAATAATTCACACAAAATTGCCCGAGATTTTAAAGGAAACATCGAAATTTTAAAATTAGTAAGTATTTTCTTGGGGAAATTTCACTGCTTAACTGGGAAAAGAAGAGATTTGCCAGATGTGGCAATATTGCTTGACTTATTGAAGATTAATAACAAATTGTCCAATTCATTTAGTGGCAATAGCGATGATTACGGGGCATCGACGAAACATTTTCCTTCATGTATTTATTTATTTATTTATTTATTTATTTATTTATTTATTCATTTATGATGATCAAAAAAAAAGAATCTTAAAAAAATTCACCTTTCAGTGGAGACGAATAAATCGCGCATTCGGACGACCGCACAGAAATTTGAACTACTCAAACGAGCGATTGTCTGATTATAGTGAAGAATGTCCGACATGCATCCCCGTAAATAACCTTCCCGCCGTCGACCTAAATTCACATATAAACTATAGTGAACTCTATTAGTCATCAATAACTATAGTGAAATAGTTAAGCAATTACTGCTACTATTATTATTATTATGTATAAAATGAGCTCCGCTATGATATTTATCTTCATACTGCCAACAGTACAATAGGTCTAGTATTAATACTTTTCAAATGCCATGTCTTGGCTACGCCGGGTCTCTCGATTCGTACATTTAAGAAAAAGCGGAAATATGCAAAATTTGTTTGGTCTATCTGATGACTGAGGAATTTTACGAGATTAGCAGTGCAGAATAAATGACGTTCTTCGAGATAAGAAATAGCAAAATCTATTCAAATGGGATTATTTTCAATAAAAACTTTGAAATATTCTCAATACTTGCAAAAATTATCGAATATTTGAAGAGATGATAAAAATTTATAAGGAATTCATCAAATTTTAATGTTGATTTCCGCAAAGACGTTTCATATAAAGATAGGTTTTTTTTTCTTTTTCAATTTATCAGACTTGTTTATCACATATGAAATAAGGGAAGAATACAATGATAACAAAAAATATTAAAGTAGTTTCGACTCAATGCTATCGTCTATCGAAAGCCGCCTTTTAGCTACTTGTGCTAGAGTGGCGACCCCAAGGGAACGTCAATTCGATTCGAACTCATCGCGGTTTGTGTGCACTTCATATCGAAAAAAAAAAGATTGCTTTATTCTAAAATATTTTTGTAATCTTAGGTGTTTTCATTTCTGCACTCTTCTCACTATCCCCTAATGATGACGTCATTGAGCCCCATTATTTTGTTACATCAAGTGAATCGATTATATATGAAAGTGCTATACACATATGCAATCGTAATTAGAAATCAACGAGCAATGTTGCACAAACTAAAAAAGATGAAGTGAATTAAATATTCCTCAATTTTCAACGGACAATGATAGACTGAATAAAAAAAAAAACATCTGAGAAAGACAAATATAGCAAGTAGACAAACTAAAATTGGAAATATTATAGAGGCGGAAATAAAATATTCGTCGAGCAATAGAGGAAAATGGACTCGAACCCTTATCATAAATTTTTCCTTTCGCAAATCTTATCCATTAATCCATCATTCCACTTCTGATCCGTTTTCTGTGTGAGCTAAATGAACAAAATGTAGACTGCTTTTGAAGTAAGAAGTTAAATATTAGTAAAACCCGAATTCTTGTATGTTCTACTATATGGAATAGATGATATAATCTTCCGCACACATTTCTCGCTTCATTTAAAAACTTCTTCCACAAACTCCAAGATATATGTGATCTTGCCTATCATTTAGGGTGCCCGGTAAAAACTCCTTCGTAAGTGGAGTGAACAAATTTAAGTTAAAACCGCCTATATGCATATTTACTCCGCTTAAATGAGGCAGCAATGAAGATCGTTGCATGAGGTTTGTCTGTGTTGGAAAGCCGAAAGAAAAGTTTGTCTGTGCTGGAAAGCTGGAATAAGATTTGTCTCAAATCCATTGAAAATCCACGTCTTCTGATGTGCTTATATTATTTTTGAATCATTAATTACGAATGCATAATTCGACTAACCAACATGTCTAAAGTGCATTGAAATTTAAATAGTTAGGGTTGTTATCGCAGTAAATGCAGGGAATTTATGTAAGAGATTCTAAGAAGAGGAACGTCAGTCCCTTCGATGACTTCAATTGAATATTTATTCGGAATTCAGTTGAATGCTTAATTTATTTATTCTTGATGCTAAGAAGTTCATATTACTTTTGACAGTTGCTCATAAAAATTTCTATGAAATAAAAAAAACTCGGGCCTTGCACAATTCAGATAAAGTAAACAACTAAATGTGCTAAAAAAAGAACTTCCCTGATTTTTACACTTTAAACGAAATTTTCTTATCTAACGATGCATTATTACTCAAGTTTGTATCATATACTAAGACGAAACTATCAATATTATGGAAACCTTTCGTTGAAAACAAAAATGCACTAGTGAAAGAACGGATTGAAGATTGAAGTGGACCCTGAAAGGATTTGCTTTATTGTTCAATCAAAAATAGTTGTTATGAACACTAATCCGTTCCTAATGATTTTCTTCAGGAAATTACGTTTCCGGATATTCATTATCTGTTTAAACCCTCGCATAACTATCCTCATAACACAGGAATCCCAATATGAAATTAAAAGAGATTCCCTAACTAATACTGAGGCATTAGTTAGAGTAAAACAACGATTATGAATATTTGTCAACATAGATAACGATAGTATATCATTCAAAGTAATTTTTTCATTGAAATTAATGAAGCGTTTCGGCGTGCAAGCAAATAAGAGCTCTAATAGATAAAACTCGCGTAACGATGCCAAAGATTAACGATCAGATTGCTGCATTATCCTCCTCTCCCCTCTTATCACTAGTTGAAATTGATTCCATTTTATTGCAACGACTTCAGCGTTTACTGATATGATATGAATAAGGACGGCTATAGGTTATGCTAACAACGTTGTAATGTATGAGGGCAATCCTCGCATTTCCCATACAATTACAAATTTCTTCTTCCTCTTTCCCCTCATAGATAGATGATTTCTTCGAAAATGTTCTTTAGCCACTTTTCAATTCGCGTGAGGGCTCGCCATTCGCATTGGGCATATCAAAAAACGTTGGGAACGAACAATCGGTGAGCTTCGCATGCGTGAAAAACTAATGATCTATTTTCAAAAAAAAAAAATGTGACTGCAAATATTTCAAAAATATACTGTTATTTCAAATCATAGGCATATGCATAATGTTATGAATATTCTCTCATTTTACTGGAGATGGAAGAAACTTTCACACAGAGACACCAAAGAGATTAACTCTCGGATCATATACATATGGCATCTTACCTTATAATATCGTTTTCCAATAATTCCTAAATTGTTCACCGTGCCATTTCCCTATCCGTTTGTTTACGGCGAATTTTTGCCCCCCGGAATTTGCAGCATTCCACAACTACTTCGAGATGCAACGAGAAAGCTTATCCGTTCATTTTCCCAAGTGTATTGCTTTTCATCACAACTTGCCAAAAAGTCTCATCAATGGCTTGTTCGTTGTTGCTGATGATATCTGTGTATTTCTGCGTATGTGTATGCATATGTGAGAGTATATCTACGTTTATATGCATATCTGTGCGTAAATGGCATGCTAATTATAGTATGAATTCGACAACATTCATTTTAGCATCTCATCTCGATTACATCAATCATTTCATCACATCGTTCCACTCTTATCTCACAATTTTGAAATTCTGATGTTTCGCCAACGGTTATCGCTGCCATTCATCATTTATTTTCATGAATGATGCAAACCTCTAAACTTTCAATGCACTTCCGGTCGACTATAAAGAACATTTTTTACAACTATAAAGAACGTTGTTTAGTGCGACAATGCAATGAACAATGGGCTCAAACACTTATCTGTTCCTATTCCGATTTGAAACACGAACGCTCAAAATGCTAGACCAATGGTCGTGATCAACGAGTTGAGAATCTGTAAAATCCACAAAAATTCTAATTTAATTTTTTCGCAGCTGCAAAAATCGCATCACTTAAGCATGTTGGAATTTAGCATATTTTAGTTGCAAGAAAAAAGCGCAAATCACACTGTAAACTATGAATAAATGATTGGAGGGTTTTTGTTGAATTTTATGGCTCGCAATTAAATACGCTCAGAATTGCCAACATTCTTGTTGAATTAAAAAAGAGCAATGAAAATTCCACAACAATATTTTGGCGACAATTTTTGTCTACTATAGTGAAAAAAAAAATATGAACAGGTGGGCGGAAGTGGAAGAATTATTGATTACGTTTATTTGTCAAAGTTTTTTTACGAAAATATATTCAATCAATATCAGCAGAAATGAGATGGTAAATGACGAACAACTACTCATTTTCGTACTCTTATTTTAGTGGGAAAAAATAAGAGAGAACTGAGAGCGCATACTACGGTTGTTTTTTTTTTTAATCTAGATCGTTCCTTGAGCTATTTATAGTGCTGTCTTAACGAATCGCTTAGGCTGGATTGTATTTACTGGTTGGCATCAAATAGAACTATACTTTAGATAGCGTCCTACGATACGCGAGAACAGTCCTTCGCTTTCTTTCCCCTCCCCCCCCCCCCCCTCCCCACACGCGTTCCCTCTTCTCATTTACTAGCAAGCAAAAGAGAAGGTGGGGAATCCCTCCATTGCATATCGTTGAGCAAATTATTATATTTTTTAGAACCGCAAATGTCGCAGTTGTACTATGCATACATCGCAATCTTTGCTCTTCCGATAACATGCGATCACTTGATCGCACTTAAACTGAAAGTTCAAACCCGCTTCTGCCTTCTTGCTAATAAGGTCGAGCCAACTCTGTCTAATAGGGTTAGATGGGATCGGAATTTAGCATCAAGGCGCTCCGAGCTCTGATGTTCCAGCTCTCGGAGTCGGAATCGCCAAGCTTTGCGGTGTGCTAATCCTATTACCTAAGACAACTCGTTACCAGATATTGCCGTTGCAAAATCTCACCACTCATCTGACTCTATTCAAATACGCAAAACAAATGGGATGTGTAAAAGAATATAATAAAATAAAGCGAGGTTTATTAGCAGAAATAGCATTTGATAGTTGTTCATAATTCATCATGGCTCAATCCAGAGGATGAATCCTTTCAATTCAAGTGTGCCTTCGAAAGGTGATAGACAATTTGGGAATAATCCTCTCTCCCCACCTTCTCCCATTCTCAGACGTCATTTCCACACTCAATTCGCATTCGACCCTCTGTTGAATGCGTTCAAAAGAACGATAAGCAACCAACAATTTTTATTGAAATTATCCATGTAAATGAAGTACCTAGAGGAGTTCAACTCCGGAGTCAGCGATTGTTGTGTTCTAAATTGCTCAATCTATATAAGGAAAGATCAATGTGAGCAGCAATCAACTTCCGGCATACTGAACCCCCTTAGGATTGCAGGGGTAATCCCATGAGCAAAGATTTTGATTTACACAGTAGGACGTTTCCTCAGAGACCAGCAATAATGCCTCAGAACACGAATGGGGGCATGTATTTTGCAGAGAAAATGCGACCATTCTGTCAAAGATAAATGAAAGAAGAAATGAAGACGAGAAAAATCTTCTTCATTAAAATCTGAGAATAAATTCTGCGGAACATTTCATCACTTTCATTAATTCTAAACTCAACAGGTGGTTCAGCAATAACAAAAATGCAAATGCTTTGTTCAAGAGATGAAAAATAAACTCGCCGATTCTTTAATAATTCAGCTTTTAGTACTGAATATATTTATAGAAGATGTGATTATCACCTGCGTAGTCTGTGTGCGCAGATTTGCTGCACCCTATTTCGTTGTCGAATACTTTCAAGAATGGTTCCTAGCTAGAAAGTTCAAACAAACGTTCAATAAGCACTAAGGGCATAAAGCATTTAAGCAATTGAAAATGATTGAAGGCAAGCAAGCAAAATCGGCGATGGGATTAAATTTTCGTTGTGATTCCTCAAGTGTCATGCAACGACACATACCGAAACGCCTCTTGAGGGAATTTCACGAATGCATAACGCCATAACGAAAAGCTATCGTTGAAATACATCACGCTATTGAATTATTGTTTTCCCGCATCAATGAGCACTATTCATTTCATTAAATATTCGTCAACAAATTACGCTAAGCGACTATTTTATACGACAATGAACGCGTAACGCAACAAATGAAACCAACGTTGCGCAACGTTTTACGCTAGCGTAATGCGGAATATATGCGCACCTCAATGAGTAAATTAGATCACAATTTTGCATTTTAGAATGCGTAATACAAATATTTAATGAGAATGTTAGTCAGTTATCGTGGCATTGACGTCCAGCTGGTAAAGTACAGGTAAAAGCAAAAAAAAGGTTTATTTTAGCATAAAGGCGTACTATCAATAAGTTTAATCTTCTCGCCCATTAAGAATCCTTTCAAAAAATAGCCACAAAGGCTTCAGAAGTTAATTCGGTCACTTTTAACTGGTTTTTTTTTCAATTTGTTTAAATTAAAAAGTTTTGAGAAACAATGCAATAGGAACCAGCCATTGAACAATAATGTTACTCATCTAACTGTTACCTCTCTCTATTTTATCAGTAAAATTCAATTATCAATAATATATCAATCTATAATCCTTTACCCTCATTAAATACACAGATGTAAACTTCACTATCACTACAGATGCTACTACTACCATCGTTCGAAATGTGGTGTTTTATTCTTTGGGTATCATGGAACAAAGAATGCAAAGATTTACGACTCAACGTGGTAATAATATTAGAAACATGAAGTGAATCGGAAGGAAAATAAAGAATCGAAAGACCATGAGATTCTGATCACATCAGAAGGCCGTGGGCAATTCGAAAAACGCATTTATCGAGATTCAGAGTCACTGATGTTCAGAATCTATTCTCGGGATTCACTTTGTGTTGTGGCTTATGACTAATGCATGAGATTACAGATGCGATGACCTTGAAGCACATTTAAGCATCTTCGATCATTAACCAAAAGCGGCACTCCACTTCAAGAGGCGCATGCATACTTAAGCCGCAAACTCGCGCAATTTGACTGCAGCATAAAATTGCGCTTAAGCTTTAATAAGACTAGAAAAGATTTGAGTTAAAAATAATTTTGTTGCCCTAATAAACGAAATACTATATTAGTAAAAAATATTATTATTTACGATGATCTATTAAAAACGTTCGATGAATTTTCAATTGTTCAGGATTTCCGAAATCAATGGCAAATTACGATTAAAGTAAAACATTTAGTGCTCATATTTTATTCCCGTTTGTGATTAAATCATTGAATTGTCGAATATGAAGATTGAGATGAGCACTTAACGAATCTAAAATCCACAAATAGATTAACTAATATATTCGATATAATGCATTTTTTCAATAACAATTTCACAAATGCTTAAAACTGCTGAAAATAGGACATCATCGAAGCAGAAACGCGATATGTAACAACCTTGTCGATTCCGTATTAAAGTAGACTGTATATAGCACGATCTTTGTGAAGAAATGAGAAACTATGTTACGACTAGCAGTACGCATTGCATAAACATGTTCAATGTTATGGCCGAAAAGCGAACTTATAGTCGACAACGAAAAGTGACTGAGAGGATCTTATGATGGTCAGTGGGCCTCAAACAAAAATATTGAAAACGGTTTTCGCTGTTAGAATTAGAAATCTCTCAACCGCAATATCGACCTTTATTGAAAACAGTCAATGATGGGGAACATCGATTCACGATAACGAAAACGACGCGGAAGAGGCGCAGGAGGAGTCGAAATTAGCAGAAGGCGGAGTAGAGGCGGAGTATAAAAAAGGTTCCGATCGAAGTTACGCTTCAAAAAGATCGAAAATTGAAGGGAAGAAACGGAAAAGGAAAGAAAACAACACGTGAGATTTCCGTTAGAAGCGACTTCAATCTTTGAAAAAATTCATTCTCAAGTGCATAAAAATTACACCAAAACAGATAATGAATTTCCAAGTCATACCTCCAAGTCGATCGTTCATCCTTACAGTAACACACATATCGGTGCAATTTTTCCACTTCATATAACGTGCATCAAAGCTGAAAAAAAAAAAATCATTTCTGCACATTCAACATCCATATTCAAATTATCTCAGCATAGAAATAATACTTCCTTTCAACCGCACAATAAAAGAATAAATCTGAAAAGTTTGAAATTAGGTTTCAACGATCTTGAAGATTATCAATGAACTTCTATATCCCGTCAGGAAAACAAACTGCAATCAGCGCAGCATTTGATATGATTCGAGTTTTTTTCTTGCATATCCCGCCGCCAACAAGCTTCCTAAAATACCAATGAATAATAAATATGTGAACTAATGCTTTGTTACTTTAATTAACCTTATCGCTCATATATATATATATATATATATATATATATATATATATATATATATATATATATATATATATATATATATATATATATATATAATGTCTCATATTTCACAAATACGTTGAAATAACGGTATGCTTTTAACAATTTCAAAAGCTTTCATTTTGCGGAGAATAAGTTCGAGTTCAAGAAGAAGAGATGTTTTTCCACTGAATTTATTTTCACCATTCGAACGAACGGACAGATGAAAGCAAGAAACGGAAAGCAAGACCTCTCTTATTATTCCCTTACGAGCATTCACTAGCAAATTTGAGATGCATAAATGATGTGGTTAAAATAAAAATTATTCAACGTGCACAAGTGCTAACGTGAGACAAATCAGGTATCTCAAATGCGCAACTTCTAGTGTTCGAACAATCGGCAATGTCCGATGCGCTCAGCCAAATTTGATACACTCGATAAAATTAGTTAAGTCAAACTTTTTACGCAACTTATATGACAGCCTAATCTGGACAAACGAGCAATGATCTTTTTTTTTACATCTATGCCTATGGAAAAAAAAGGATGCAATTGCCTTCTTAGCATTAAAGATGAGAGGATAGAGTGTGCTTAGTAAGGCAGAAAAGCTTGCTAAATGTTATGAAAAAATCCATCGATATTTTTCATGCGACATCTTGAATTTGTTAAGTGGGATGAATAAATGGAATAATATATGCTATTTTGCAAGTTTAGATATGAATATCGGGTTGGACGTATTTCAGTGATAAATTAAAGATAAGAAAAATTCAAATTTGCAGTGTTTCCGTCAATTTTCGATAGAAAATTTTTAGCAGTTTTGGAGAGTTTGAATGTTTTTAAATGATTAAATTTTCGAATATACCAAAAAAAATGATTTCTCTTCGATCGAATTCAACTGCTAAAGTTCAAAATTGATTTCAATATCGATATGTTTCTATCAAGTAAACTTACAAGTGAAGATATAGATCAATAATAATGATTTCCCAGACATATTGAGTAAATTGCTTAATCGGAGGGAAATAAATCGCGAAAAAAAGCTAAATTCTTAAATGATTAGGAAGAATGCAAATAGCGTAGGCATTCGCCCACTCGCCAGTAGATAGTAATGTGTCCAAAACAGCATCAGCAATTAATGATTTGACCTCAATAAATCTGTCGTCGATTTCTCTCATCTTAACATCACCCTCTTCTCACTTCTCCACGGAAAAAAAAAATTATAATTTTTCTGAAAAGAAAACACTGAATATATCTATGTCGATGCTCATAAGAATCTGCCGTAGCAATGATTACACCAATGAAATCATTGGACTATGTCAACAAACAAAGAGGTGCATACTTACTTTGCTTGATCACATTTGTCGGTGAATGCGAGCGGTCGCCTGTAGAGATGTGATATGTACATGTATTGATGCTCCAGATATGGACTCATACAACTATAGCACGAAAGCCGCGACGCTACAAAAAGTATTCCATTATCGACGCTACCTTGAAGATACCTTGGAAAGGAAGGAAAGTAAAGTGAAGGGGGTGAATGAGGAGGGGAAGGGATTAAAGGAATAAAAAGTGATGACAGCAAATCTGTTGTGATTAAAAATGATCACGTTTCAAAATGCAAATTTAGCGGCATTTTTTTTTTGAATCATGAACATAACGACAATTGTTCTCTAAACATTCCCATCCCACTTTGTGCTCTTATTCAAACAAATAGAAATAATTTCGTTGCAAAGAATGTAGAGGAATGTGAAGTCTCAAAAAATGCACGCGGATGCTTTAAATTAAATCACAAAAAAAAAATTTCATCGATTATTTTTTAATAAAAGTTAAGCTGCTTGGAAATTAATTGATTTATGAAATTACTTGAAAGATCAGTTCTTAAATGATTGAAATGCTCTACGGATAATGTTACGATTAATATGAGTATAAAATAGGAAATAATGACTAATAGGAAATAATATCTGATTGTAAAAAGCAGATTAGGAAGTTGAAGTCTTACAATTGCTAGCTTGAAAATTTCTGCGACAAAAAAGTGACATTAATAGAAAAATTAATTAATGAAATGATTGCTCCATTTATATATATATATATATATATATATATATATATATATATATATATATATATATATATATATATATATATATATATATATATATATATATATATATATATATTCCGCTTTGCGTTTTCTTGCTATGGATTAAATTTGCTGCCCTCTCAACTTAATTTGCATAAAATAAATCGACACAAAGGAGAATGTATTAAGAGATGTGTTATAGTTTCTAAGTGAAAGCTACATTGTTGAAAACAATTCTGAGTTCGCCAAGCAAACTTCTTATCAGTTTGCCACGTAGCACATATTTCAAAACGCTTATTGTGTACATTGTCAATTGTTAATGTCCAAAGATAGTAACTTTGCTGTGATATAACAAATAGATGTGTTATCAATTGCAAAGAGATTTGCGTATAAACAATAGAATATGTGGCATAGAAGGATTAATTCAGCGTCTATTCTATGTCTATTTCAACGGCGAAAACGTTGACAGCGAGTACATATGTGTACCAAAAAGACGATCATGGAATAGCAGGACAAAGAATGCAGGCAAATTTCACATATATTCCTTAGCCTTGAGAGGAAATTGTGATGCGAGAAGAGAGATAAAATCACTAGCAGGCTAAATATTTTTTTGAGAAGCATGAAATGAAATTGAATAAAATTACAATGCACTAAATGAGATTTGAAGCAATTTTTTATGCCTTTTTGATGGATTCCACTGCGGAAATGCTTCTTTCGAATTTAATAGATCTTCCATGTGCTAGAATATATTGAGCATGTTGGCATTTTCAAGCATTCATCTATTTATAATTTAGTGAACAATATAAATTTTTCTTTCCGTGAATTTTCATAGCTTCAACACAATCGACAATCATTGCAAGTGTTAGATATAACAAGAAAATGTATTATATACGTATAATTCCATGTTATACACACAATACAAGAATATGAAAGAAGGAAATGCGCCATCAAATCTCACCAGACTTTCATAATTTGAAAAAAAAAAAATTTTTTTAAATGAAAACTCTTGCTACAATAACAGAATATCTTTAAAAAAAAAGAGTATCTAAGTGAACAATTAGATATCGAATTTTCGTTACGGGACTCAGAACTTCCTAATAATAGAAATTCTTTATTATTATGAATCGTAAAAATACTGTCAATTGTAAATAGTGGAAAACGTTGTGAAGGAATTAGAGAATATAATTGCGATATTTGCGATAATAAAATCGAATTAAAGCGGAATAATTTCTAGCATAATGATTCATATAGAATTTAATCCGTTTCTAGGAAATAATCCAACGAAGTGATTTAATTTGTAGTTTGTTGTCTTGACGACTAACAAAATATACTTTTCAACATTTTATATCACCAATTTATGCGTTAATAAAATGCCATAAATTAGCTGCTCTCAACAATGCTTTCAAAAAATTATTCTTTAGCAACGTTGTAAAATTGTTTGATGCATTTTTCTTCGATTTTTGATGATTCTTGAATGATGAAAATAAATACAATTTCTTAATTGCCTAGAAAGTAAATGCTATCGACATGATCGAATAGATAAATTTTTGCCGACTAGAACATTCATGCAACCCGCTACTAGTTCGGGAAGTTTACGCTAACAGTGTCATCAGGAAGTTCGCATAACAGAATGAATCAATAAGCTTAAGCTTATTTCAGATCATATTCACAGAGGTAATATGACGGGATAATTTTATTCATGAAAATCCTCTTCAAGTTTTTATAAAAAAAAAAAACTTTCGAATAATTTCAAATCCCATATATATATATATATATATATATATATATATATATATATAATGTATATATATATATATATATATATATATATATATATATATATATTCCTTATAATATGAAGATTCATTTCGCTTTATGTAAACTGAAATCATCGATGACTGGCTATTCCCGACTAGTATCTAGTCAACAAGCAAGATGCATAGAGCACAAAATCGATCAACTTTTTCCACGTTAACTTACGCATCAACCGCAAAGTGGATTCAATGACTTTGTTTTGCTCGCTCCCGATGTGGTGGTGATTCGATTGCCAAAAAAAAGAGAATTCCAATCAGCATATGATAGAGAGAGCGAGAGAAAGCAAAGTACCTGAGGAAAAGGGAGTTGAAGCGATGGGCAAATGAAGGAAGGAGGGAGGAGGGAGGGGGTAACAGAAAGTGAGATGGAGGGAAATTATTACATAGATAACGCTACGGCTCAATGTCATCGATAGACAATAATCGAATATTATTAAAGTTTTCACAATATCTCTTTTTGCGCAACCACAATCCAATTTCGTTGTTCTTTGCAGCAGATTTTATGCAATTCAACAACATTTTTTTATTGCGTCAAATTAATTAATTCAATCAAATTTTCATTAGTTCAGTATAGGAAGCAGGATTCTAGGCAATATCTCTGCCAAAAAAAATTACCACGTGATATACCACGATTGTTGTTGTATCGAAATTAAATTGAAATGAATTGAATTCGTTTCTATGATCAATTGGCGCATCGCCTTTATTGCTTAGAATAGGCATTTAAGTAAATATTATCGATGTGCTTTATTTTTGAATGAAAAACATTTCAACAAGCATTTATACCAAAAATCAGCGATTTAAATATACTGTTACTCTATATTTCAATATCTTCTATAAAAGTGAAAAATATGAAAGAATTCAGTAAAAAATCACCAATTCAAAAGTGGCAATTTCATAGCGTTATAAAATATTGTTTTATGATTAGTCCATTTCAATGGTTAAATCGATATGGATGAGTTATTCATATTCTTCACTAGGCTATATTTATGGCCAAAATTTATTAGCGTTGCCTATCACAAATCCTTCTATCTATTTTCTATTTCGAATAATAGAGCCCAATATAATAAATAGTAGCCCAAAACTTTTTAAAGATATTATAGCACTAAAACATTGAATCTTTTCATTCAGCGTATAAATATATGATTAACTCTACAAGAAGATTCAGAATCGATGTTATCTCAGAAAGCTTGCTGGGAAATTTTAACAAACGAAAAAACGTGCTATGTGTTCTTCATCACTTTGAACGTAAACAAAGCGAATATATCAACGAATCGAATATGTAAAACTATTCGACCTTAAGAAAAAATCTCAACGCAAAGCGCAACCAATAAGACGAATATATCATTTGCATTCTCTATGCAAATCACGATAAAATGTTTATGCAATCGAATTGCGAAAAGAATCACCGAATTCTGGGGAAAAAAAAACAGTGCAGAATTGTGTCAGAGGCATTGATTGACACGATAAATACGTGTACATTTCCACTGATCACACCAACCAGTTTCATTAACTGCTTAAAAATATTAAAAAAATATGCTTAATATTACATTCATATTTAAGCTCATTCGGCCGCTAGCATAAATCGTTCTTAAAGCATATATACTTTGCGAAGCTATCGACGTAATAAAATGCTACCCAACTGGTTTTAAATGATGCCTAAATTTTCAACGCTCCAAATTTCGCATTACATCCGCTAAATTTTGCGGTTCTATCGCTTCAATCGGCTGCCAAGATGAAATTACTGCATACACAGACAGACACACAAACTATATATATATATATATATATATATATATATATATATATATATATATATATATATATATATATATATATATACACGCGCAGATATAACGCTACAAATATAGTTTTGGTGAAATGTGCAATAATTTCTTGACTATGAAGAAAAATAAAGGGATTCCTTTCAACGTTTATGTTTTTATGCTTATTTATAAGCATTTTTAAAAAGAATAAATTATTATAAATTATTGCGCAAAATATGCAAAATCATCAGATATATTCACTTGCAGCTGAGAAATTGTGAAAATTATGCAAATTTCATTCGCTTAATTATAAAAGACGTAATCGCCGTTTTAAGCCTGAAGATATTTCGCCCGAGTTCTTATCTACTGCGTTATGAAAGATACTGATACTTGTAAAAGGAACATTCAAAAAAAGGAAATATATATGACACAAAACTGATATTTTTCCACCAAATTTAGCTGGCTTCAAATCTCATAAAAGGATACCAGAAGATTAAATAATTATATCTCAGTAAAGAAAACAACGCGTCTAATAAAACGTCATAGGTATTTTATGCGGGAATAATTCGTAATAAAATATGAGTTTATCATATTTATATTCAACGACAAATCTAGGCACCCTTTACTTCTTCCTAGTTCCGAAAGATGGGCTTTTATTTGGAAGATATTATGGTCAATAGGTCTGCGCTAAAAAACAAAAACTTAAAATCTGGACGTGACGATGTAATTAAAATCTTCACTGATAAAGTGAGAAAGCATCAGCTAACATGCACGCAAATATTTTGCATATTTGCCTCAGACCAATCTAATAGATCAGCATCAAACGTCCAAATTCTAAACTAGCCTAGTGATTTTATGAATCTTCTGTCTAATTTCAAATTTTGAAATTTTAGAATTTCCCATCAACCAATGGTGACATAAACTAACCGGTCGAACCGATTGCAACGGTCAAGTTTTGATCGTCAACTTTTGACAAGTGCATCTCTTGATGGATTTTTCACTTGATGAGTTAATCCATGAAATCAATTGCTAAGCGATCGCTTGATGAGATTATTGCATTCATAGAATTTCTTGCAATTTATACCACAAGGCTATAACCTATCATCATAATCCTTTTACAGAATATGCACAATATTCGAAATGATAGCAGAGACTATCGAAGAGTGCAACAGACAATTATATCTCCACCACTAATCTTCGATGCTCCTCATCAATGAGAATAAATCACTATCACCGTATAAAAGAGCCATTTTTTAACGCATGGTAGCGTTAAATTAACGTATGATATGAAACGATATCGTCAAATATCGTGACACCGACAAAATATGGCACTCTCTAATACCCAACCAAATATCTAACAAGCCAAAAAAGCCAGCATAGTTAAAATTCTTCTTCAAATTTTACCCTTCAATTTATAGCACTTCCATAATGCTGTAACAGTTATTCATCATTTTTGATTTGGGAGAGTTCCGTTGTGGGAATCACTTTGAAAATAATCTCAGAACTTCTCTGGAACCACTCTCAATTGAATAGAGATAAAAATGGATAGCCCATATGTCATTTATCAAACTCTATCTGATGTCATAAATTTTTATTGAATTTTTCGAAGAAATCGACTAACGAAAGATAAATCGACCCCAATGTTTCAATATTTACGAATAAAAACAATGAACGTTAGGAAAGCAAAAAGATTGACGGTCGAGTGATATAGAAGGCCGGAAGTTAGCGCTCAAAACCGAACAAACATGTGGAAATTTATTTTTGTGCATGATTGGCACATCTCAATTTGCGCAACTCAAAGCAATATTGAAACATTCGTCGCGAAACATAGAAAGCATCCAACGATGCAAATTTGTGTGCATTTCGCCTATAAGCCTTCTAAATTGAATCAAGTTGCAATGAGCAAATCGTTAACTATATTGCTTAGGCAATCAGTTACCAAAATATATGAACATTTCAATAGCACTCGACAAATAAAATGGGCAGCATAAAAACAATCCTCATAGTGAAGCGAAAATCGGTTGTTATATGTGCTAGACTATGTGCAAAACCTATTAGAGAAATATTCTTATATTATTATAACATAGAGGTGCATCCCTATTGAATGTTTTATTGAAAATTTCGATTGTGACGTTCAACTATTGCGCATTTCCATTGCATAAATGGGTTGCAAAAAAAGCGCTAAGAGTGCTTATGTAAATGTGATTGCGGCATTTGTAGAGTCGCTAAGTGTGAGTGCCAAAATGCACTCAGTTGATTTTTTCTAACAAGGAACAAAGCACAATCAGCAAAAGTCCAGATAAAGAATATGATCAATCCAAAGACATCCCTAATTCCAGGAAGCTAAAAACCCTCCAGAACATCGAAGATATGTGGACAAAAGTAAGGAAGAGGAAGGGTTTAAAGAGATACGATGGTTAAGAAAATACAAAGAACGGTAATATTCGAAAAAATGAAGTAAAAGAATTTTTTGATGAAGAATATAAAAGAACATATAAAAAATGATAAGACAAACATGCGTCATGGATGGCGACATCAGAGACATTCGCTAACATATAGCTGATAAGTTGAAGCACGTCAGCGGCCATCGAAACAAGACAATGGCGGCAGATTGGAGTGTGGCCGCTATGCGAAGAAGAAGAAAGAAAGAAATGCGGAACATTCAGAGACAACACTAACTCGATTATCCCTCGGAGATTTGAGCCCAGCTAAGTGGATGACGCTTTTTTGGCAATAGAGTGGTCATGCCCTCCCATAGCATCGAAACCCTTCACTCTACCCTTTTCCACTAATCCGGCCAGCTTTCTTTTATTGAGCATTCACTCATACGGCAGCACTTCACGCTGATTTATTTCCTATCACTAGTGCCATTAACAATTGTGATGCTCTGTTCATCATCACATCCACTAAAGATTTATGCGAAACTCTTGCAACTAACCGCTAATGGTGTATGTATGTGTTTCCTTGCGTAGATAATTGAATTGACAATAATGGACATGAAGTTCCTTTGAATTCAACGGAAAGCTGTCATTGACAAAATCCCAAAGATTTTCAACATTCATTGCGGAAAATCCTCTAGAACTTGAAATCACTTCTGCAGGAGCCATCGAGGCCATATAGTTATGGCTAACCGTTACTCAACGATGTAATGAATGCACTTGGTGATCGCAATAGACAATATTGGTTCATTTAAATTATCTTACCTGACTCGTCCACCTGTGCTGGATCATGCACATTGGCAAGGATGAACGAGAACAGTTTTGTGAATTGTGTCGTCATGTCGGTCGTGCTCGCACGACAAACATTTTTACGACTGGATCGTTGCGCACGACGTCTACGGTAATAAGGTGGCCGCACAGTGAATGCGCCACAAAGGCACGAATGTGTCGGCGGCACGGTTACGGTGACGGCAGCAACTGTTGTTCAACAAAACAGCCCCTATCGAGGCAACAATTTCAGTTCTTGTAAAAAATGCCACAAGCGGCTCTACCCAAGGCAAAACTAGAAACGGAAAGACGGTGGCTGTACGGTGCAGTCGGAGAAGTCGTGAGCCTCAAGAATGCAATGTTATGGAAAGCGGAGCACTGTATGAATGTTAGATAAATGTATAAGTATCCTCACGGGGATACAAGGTCGAAATGCGCAAGGATGAGGCAATAAACGAACGCACGGCACGGCAGTTAGGCACGGGCACGGACACGGGCAACACGCTCACGGCAGCCTACTAGCTATGGGACGGCAACGAAGCGCAGTGAGAGCGTTAAAACGTTTATGCACATAGAAGGAACGCGCAACGAGGCAGCACATCGGTGCTGTTAGGCTTGTTGGCCGCGGTATGCACGATCGTCTCCGCCCTTCTGTGTTCCAAATCGACGGACCCCTTGTCGGTAACCGATACGCCTACATCTGTTCCCGTTATCCTCATTGCTGCTCCTGTGGTTGATGTTGCAATTCTACAAATTTAATAATGCTCCACAACGGGCCACACCAACATTAATTCGTCCTTTTTTTCAACCCAGAACGTGAAGCAACAAATCGGTATGATCTAATGTTTCTTTGCTGCACTGAAAGCGGTGACGTTTGTAACGCTACGCTACGCCATTGCCCTTTTGCTTGCCAGGTTTTGCGTCGAAGACAAATTTATTAGCATAACGAACAACCATTGAAGCGTCGTCGTTGCAACTGCCAAGTCTATGAATATCATTCGACATCACTGCGGAACGTACCCTCGTCGTGCTTGCTTCTAGCTATTCTTTGTTGACTCTCCCAAAAGAAAGTGAAGCATTTCGACCACTAATTGCACGCTGTCGTGGTCTGGTACAAGGCGATCGGGCGGGCAACTCAATTCGGCGAGCCTGGATGCAATTTAGGTTTCCGATGAGATATTCGTTGTGGGATTCGCTAGCGAAGTGCAGCAGCGCATTAGCGATGAAAATGAAGCCAAGAGAATTGTGTTCACAAAAGGTTGTCGAGTGTGCAGTGTATGTGTTTACGCATGTGTTTGATTGCATCGCGAAACGCAACTTTCCTTTAAATTGCTGCCTATACTACACAATCGTCAAGCTTGCCTCATCGAAAGTCGTGTTCACTGCATTTATCCATAAGGTTACAATATCTCGCTTAATTGTTGTTCAACAAAAGTATCTCCCAACAGTAAAAAAGGAAGCCTTCTTTGTCGAAAATAAAAATTCGGATTACTGTGCAGACTACATTTCTCAAATTACAGTATACAACACCTTTCTATACAAAAGAAGTCCTTCGATTTACACCACTGAAATTCTTTAAACGAAAGTGATCAATTCTTCCGCAATTGTTGAATTCTTCAATCAATTAGCTGCTCGTAAAATATGTTAGCAATACTTAATGCAAAAGCAATAGAAGAAAATATTACCAATATTTTGAATTACAGTAACTATCGTCGAGTGGGAATTCTTCAATTACTACCGTAATTTATTGATTTCAACCGTTAGTGCATCACTCAATTTGACCAATCAACGTGAAGCAAACTCTCATATTACATAGAGATGTAAAATCTCTTTTTCATGAATATTTATACGAAATTTCATAAATTTCATACTTGGCATTTTTAACTTTCATAAAGCGATACGGTGAACGCTATCGGAGGCAATAGGATTGTTATTAGATGAGCAAATCGACGAAAATCGATCAATACCCTCTTTTTTTTTTACAGACTAACTATTCGTATAAAACATTACCGTACTCTTCTTCTATGAAGTGGTATATGCATCGCCTCAATTGAACTCCATAGTGGAGTTTTCAATGAACTCTGTTAACTTCATAATCGCGCTTAATAAGCGAAAGAAATGTCTACAAAGAATTTTTTCAAAAGTTTTAATAAAGAAACTCAAATTTTAGTCGATGCATTCCATAAACAGTAGATTAAAAAAAAAACAGAAAAACAGTTATTTTCGCTAATTCCCAATAACAAAAAATTTTTGCAGCTTGAACTCAACGCCCACGCTTTTAGTGATGTCATCATGATGATCTAGACATGAGAATTTGTGCTATTCGTTAGCATTTTAAACGGAGTTTCGTTCCCACTATTCATATTACGATTTGAATCTTCGTCAACAAGTGGTCGATCAAAAATGAAAAATTACGTGACAAGACTTGAAAGTGATCATCTAACCGAAAAAAACCTATAGAAAATACCCAGTGGGCGGCATTATAATTCGAATCATTTCGATCAATGCTTAATGAACTCAAAGAATCAATGACAATCAATGAATTGAAAAAAAAAATGATGCGAATAATTTAAGTGCCAATTAAACAACTCTAACAATTATCGAACGATATAACAAGTAACCAATAATAATTGCTGGGATCGATACTCTGAACTGCTTAGCACATCCATTCAATTGATCATCTATAACGTCAAATTATTTACTAGCAGAACGCAGTTTTTAGAAATACTTCCAAGTAGAGTGTCTACGAAAAAAATTGTTCAAATACTCGACATATATTTTCGATTATCGATTGCCTCAGAGATCTCTAATTTGGTCTTTTCCATTGAAAAAAGAAAGTGTATAGCGGTTAAGAAAAGTTACACCATAACGATTAGATAAAAATGTAGAAATGATTTCTGAAATAATAATATGATTTGACAAATAGGATAAAATGGACGATTTTTTCAATGGTCTGCTTAGTTTTTATCAGTCCTAACAGTCATCTATAAAAAAACTATCTTTTCTTGTGCTCAATTATAATTTCTCGTCAAATCCCAACAAATTGGCATTTCGCTATTCAATGAAATAGATTTTCGTTCGAAACCATCAAATATAGATTTTCAAAAAAAGTTCCTCATTAACAAAGCAATTACAATCGAAACTAACTCTTGTTATCATTTTTTATAATTGCATATGTTTACAACAACTGACCCTTCAATTTTCAGATCCTTATCAATTTTTTTTTTTGATCGATTGTGAGACGATTGCGAAGTTCGACGAATAGTTTTGCGTGATGATGATGTTTCGCATTGCAAGTCAAGCGTCACTCTTTTTCATAAATATTTTTGAGTTATCGCATCCTCTCAACGAAAGATTTCTGCTTCATTCGTCTTATCGATATTCGAACAATTCATCCCACTTTTACACTCCTCATGTAGTAATATCGACTTTTATAGAACTCATATGAAAAATTCTCTCTTTCAATATATGACAATTGTTATTTTCTTGCTTGGTTTTGTTTCACAGATTTTCAGCACGCTTCCATGGGAATTTAAAGGGCATTTAAGCGCCACCGCCCGAATCTTTAAAAAAATGGCATTTTCATCGGAATCAGGATTTGATTATTTCAATAATAAATCGACTTGTGACACTATTTCACTGTTCCATTTCCAAGCATTACTTTTTCAAACAGTACCAATGGTTCATCCCATTAACGCATTCACATAAGCTACAATGTACGCCTCATATCTGTATAACAAGACTTATAGATCATGGGATCAAGTGGAACACTTCATATACGATGAGCAATTACCTAAACATTCGGCTATTTGTTTACTGCTCATACTTAAGAAAGTTGGAATATAGCCTATTCGCTTTTTTTTGAAACAAATTTCCATATCTCTATAAACGATTTCAATTTTCCTAGCATTTTTTTTTCTGATTTCTAGTTCCTCATTAGCCCGAATAATTATTAAATTTTGCAGTTTGATGGAGCAAATTCATCTTCAAAAAATATTTATGATTCAAAAAATTTAATGAATATGAATAAAAAGAATAATTGAAAAAAATTTTAAAAAATTTGAGCAAAAAGATATTGATTACATCATTAGCACAAACGCATATTAACTAACTAAAACTTATTTTCGAAGTAAACATGGAAGAATGCATTCAATGAACATTAATGTGTAAAAGCGAAATGTTCACTAAATATTTCCCTTTTTAATGCAGATTCGCTTTCACCTGAACATCAAATCTCCTTGTGGAAATTTTTCTCAATAGACGCTATATCATCGAACAAAGACCGTTCTTGGGATTCGGGAAAAAAAGAAGGCACATTTTCTGATTAGAAACTTCCCTGAAAAGAAGATCGACTTTCTCTTGGAATCTGTGAAAGTAAAAAGCATATGGAATTTCTATTCGCTGAAAAACTAAACGAAGTCTGAATGAGGGGATTCTAAAGCTTTAAAAAAATCCAAAAAACCGACAAAGAGCTTCTGTCGTTCTAGAGTTTCATTAATTCTTTGAAGGACGCATAAACACATATATCAATTCTACGGATTCTGTCAATTTTCTTCCACTGATATTCTATCAGAAATTACATGCTTTCCCACTAATATATCACCTGAAACTCAAAACTCAATCCACTCAATCTCATCAAAGACTTAATCCATTTTCCATTTACTATAATGCCGAAATAGAAGATAAGGCTTTTATAGCCGTCACTAATGATATAAAATTGAACTTCAAATTTTTACAGCTTAAAAAAAATTTGAAGGTTACAGCTCTCTCTCTCTCGATTCTATTACGCTGGAATTAGCTGCCATTTCTAAAAAAGTGTAACTAATACGGTTTTATTCCTTTCGCCGTTCCTAATCCCTCTATCCTTGAAAATTTTCATCTCTCTCATTTGTTGTAAACGAATAATGATTGCTTCAGTATATCTATTATTAAAATTCTAATAAAAGCCTTTATTTCCATTATTTTATCCGCATTTCTTATTAATTTATTGTATTAAGATGGAATTATAAGGCGGCATAACGGTTCACACTGAACTCAAAGTATAAATGAATGAAATCAATTGTTGCGCATTGGACCCACAAAGCAACCATTATATTGGCATAGATGCGCGATGTAATTTATGTTCGCTACCTCGAATCCAATACGATGAAAAAAAAGCTTTCCTCATTGATGAATTTGCAATTCCGACGAATTTCGGCAAAAAAAAAAATCAAAAAAAAATTAATTTCAGAAAAAAAAAACTTTTCCATATTATATCCTTATCATATAATATTACTCTAATACCTTTTTCAATTTCTCGCTGTCTTCATTTCAGTGCGCGCTTTTAAGATTACTTTTTATCAATTCAATAACCCATTTTTCAATTCAAATTACAAATAAAATGTTACAAAAATTCTGCGTACACAACAACAATGTTCAATAATCTAACCGCTCGTCTAGTGTATAATTTCCTCTCCACACTTTCATTTAGTGATCTAATATAAATGCAAATGTGGTACAAATGTGGTATTAATTTACTGAACAAATTACTAACGAAAAGATATTTTAAAAGCGTATCCATTTTCAATGCAAACAAAATCGTTTAGCTAAACATTTCACAACGCTCTTCCTCATCGTCTAAAATCATCAATAAATATTAATCAAAATAGTGTTAGTGATGAAAACAAATTATATGAGAAATGAAAAATTGCCAATGTGGAAATATACTTCATTTGATTGCATATTAAACTCTGCGATATAGACTTTGACGATAGAGGTGGAGTTGATCGTAAAGAATGGAAAAAACATGACTTAGGGGAATTTCCATTTTACAAAATTATTAGAGAAGAAATATTTTGACTTTTCAAGAATTTTTTCATGCCTTTATCGATCGGACTTCCAGTCGAAACCTCAGCCAGTCTGCGATTATAATATTTTGGTCTATATGATAGCTACTAAATCCTGAATATATCGTTATTAAAACAGTTAGCGTGAACGCCCTGTGGTTGTCTATTATCATAACAATCTCCTGTAAAGTAGGATTTCCAATTGTCGCTAATTAAAAGGCATCCAAAATGCCTGAAATTAAATTCAAAACGCCTAAAATTACATTCAAATTGCCTGAAATTAAAATCGAACTACCTGAAAATAAGCCAATGTAAAAATTTTTAGTTGAGGTTTCACAATTTTCAAAGAAATTCTAAATTGTAAAGTTTAAGGTGTATAAGAATTCTTATGTTGTTATAAATAATTTGCTTGAGCCACCTGAAGGATTGAATGCATTTATGGTACTGATAAGGAAATACATATGGATGTGAGCAGAATCTAAGCATAGCAAGAAAATTGGAAAAAAGAATTATTATAGTGGAGTCAGTGAGTGTTAACGACAAGTCAAAGCTTCTTCGAAATTTTTTCTGTCCATCCTAATCACTTTTCAGAGAAAAAATTTCAAGAAAAACTCAAATTTCATTTGAACGAATTTCTTACCGAGGCTGGATGAATCTGCGGCTAAAAATTTATATGAATAAATCCGACCGATTCTTCTATATGCTATGAACTAAGACGAATTCACAACAGATGATTTTGGTAGCGGACATGCTATCAAGAAATGTCGACATAAATTACAGTAGGTTAAGCGTAAATTCAACCAAAATTTGCGACACCGGGGAATAGCTAAAATTTTTGCACTTAGTACACCACTTAAGAATCATCAGTGGACATTAAGCTACATCGCGCCACTTCGTATATATATATATATAAATTGGCCATCATGTCAACAAAAATTCTTCCTCTTTGTTGTGAACAAGTTTTGTGAAAACGGGCATATATTCCCTCTTCCATCGCTCAGAGGTTCTCAATTAACTCAATGGCCAAGAAAAAAGATAATTTGTGAGCGGCATGGAACCTCCGTCGCAAAGAGTTAATGAAAACGATTGAATTCATTTCGAACACAGTCGTGCCCGAGAAGAGATTTTTTTCAGGGTGTTAGGTTTTTTTTTTAAATGCATAACAAAAACTTTGTGGAATATGTCTGCTTGAATGACAAATAATAAAGTTGAAGAGGCGGAATAGACGTGCACAAAAACAAACTGCTCATCTTTGAAGTGAAGCATGAAGACACATTTCACATCTTCATAATATTCGATAATAACAAAAACGACATATGATATCCTTGCATTATATAATCCTCAATATCCATATTATGTTCACAAACAATAACTATCAGTCCTTCTAAAAGCTCCCCAATAACTATCAGTCTAAATGAACGAAGAGCAAAACTATATCATAATCAATAGCTCAAAGATCAACGTTAGGGTCAAAGGTCAGTCAGCTGTATCAATATCAATGTATCCATATCGTAGATTGCCGTCGACAAATTTAAGTACTAAACGAAGCGATTATACGTATGCTGTGAAATAAGATGAGCGAAGTTACATGAGCAGTTTGCTTAAATTCAATGCTTATTTTGCACAATTACGGATAGTGCATGGTGATTACGAATGGGAGACGCGAAAATTGCTTCCGATCTCAGCAATGCAGCTGGCCACTCGTAAACTAGAGCCCTCTCACTAAATTATTTAGTGCTATTGCGAGCGGATATCGCTGCTTGAAATGAACAAACAAAATCATCGCCCAATGATATCACCGTTCTGAAAAACAAATCGCCAAGTTTTATAGGAATGTATCTTTTCAATGATTGATAAATTTATCGTTGCAAATCTACGATAAATTTGGCATGAATTCATGATTTGATCTAGAAGGACATGGTCATGTGATCATCCATCAAATCCCTTAGTGAGATAAAGTAACAATTGAAATCTCAGCCTATGGATATATGGGGATATTCGTCGAAGTTTTTAATTTTGATTGTCCAAATAGTGTTTCATATCGTGTGGCACTGTAGATTTTGAATTTATTGTAGAGTATACGCATTCTTGTTAGTTTACTGCTCCGATTACGACATGCTCCTGGCTATAAGGATGGCCTGAAAGCCAAAATATTAGCGAGGGATTACGGGACCAAAAACGACCGTCGGAGCAACTCAATCCGAAGAAAAAGAAAGCGTTGAGTGATCCACCCTTCCTATATAATGAACAGGACAGTGATTTTAATGTTCTAAATAAACTTGACAGACTAAAAACTATAAACTCTTACGAATAGCTTTGGCAACTATAAATGAACTTTGATAGTTCATTATCCACATCTCCAAACATTCTTGGCTTATCAAATTTCCTCGACAAGTCAGTTAGAAGTCCTTAGCAATGGCGACTAAGCGAACGACCGCTCGATTGAAATCTTAATAAAATATGCAAATTTTTTTTACCAAGAATAAAGTCTTATTAAATATACAGTCTCTATTTGCAAAATAAGTTGAAGCAACCCTACTGGTTGAACGTTAACATAGTTTGAGCGTAAGCGAATACACGAACGACGTAAATGCATCATTCGTACTTAATATTTTCTAGACAACTCAATTTTTGCATAGATGCCATTTCCATATTTACTAATATGAAAGCAATTTTCCACTAAATTGACTAGACGCACGATATAAATTGTTGTTGTATTAGATAGTATTGCAAGAGAGACGCCTCAAAAGCTATCGAAATAAGCATATGGCGTTATCTCAAATGAAACAATCGCAATCACGACTACTTCCTCAATGAAAATCCCTCTCACTGCCTCATGGATTTCATAATAATTCGCAGTAATTGACCCAGTTTATTCAGATCTGAAACATCATTAACCTGGCATGCTACCTTGAAAACAAAAACAGTCCATTTCTTTTTCACCTTCTTTATTCTTTGCAAAACTAAAGCATCAAAAATTTTGTTTGAGGTAACTGGATGAATGATTTTGCAGGGAATATCTCTCAGGCAAAATCAAATATAACTGCCAAAGTCAAAGAAAACAAACCGAAGAAAATTAAGGCGTCAGTTTTGCAAAAGCGGCAAAAATCGAATATCCGCATTTTATGCAACAGTTGAAAAGATGAAATGAAATGAAATTTTCATGCTTAATAAATTCATTCTGCTCCTCCTTATATGAACATAGACAAACAAACATTTTTCGCGTACAATCAGTAGGCCATTATTATAGTATTTTTCTATAAATATGCAAAAAAAAAAAAAAAAAAGAAAGACGAATATTGCTCGTTCGTATTCGTTAAAAGACTTTCGTTGCATTCATTGCGTCAAAAAAATAAGCGAGAAAAAAAAAACGATTTAATCACAAGAAATTTCAGCACATTTCGATCATTTGCAACAAAATTTGATAACTTTTCATGAATTTAATTTCACTTCGATGCGACAACGCGCTCACTGAAATCTTTATTCGTTTTGCGATATTCTCAACACGCGTTTTTAATGCGAATATTGCATATGGACTTTCGTTTGCAAAAAAAAAAAAAAAAAAATTCCCTTTATCAGTTTCTGAATTGCAATCGACGAATTTCTTTTTTTTTTTTTTCAAATATTTTAGAGTTTTTTGCGCTATATGTTTTAAAGGCAGTTGCAAGTTATTTTATCAGGGGCACAAAAATATGTAAAATAAAAAAATTTATAAGCATTGCAGCAAGTTGCTAAATCATGACTTTAGCGCGCAATGTTCAATGTGGTGATTTGAAAAAAAAAAAACGCAAAATGCTAATCAAGTGACGAGCAAACGTATTATGGTGAAAAATGCTTGCCAATATTAAGCTGATATAGGCACGTGCAAAGGAAGTGTTAAAAATTTGTTCAAAATTGGCCACCTGCCGAACGTTCCAAAATTGAAAACTATCAAAACTGCTAAGAAAAATAAACAATGGTCGTTGCACATCAAATCTACATGAGTCGACGCCCATACTTTCGAGTTTAGTTCAAATTTTCGATGCCAAACTTTTTGCACAAATGCATTTTTTTTAATCGGTCAAGTGAAAAAAAAAAAAGCCGAGACATAGTTGCATTCATCTTGGTGGTCAGTAAAAGATGGTCAAATACTAGCAAATAAAAATAATTAACTCTAAAATGAATTAATTGGCCACAATCAATCGAATTGTTAATTCTATCTGAGAATAAATAAATGAATAAACAAACAAATAAATAATTAATTAATTAATTAATTAATTAATTAATTAACGAAACTTTTGAAATTTCCTGTAGCAAAAACTATCAAGTGGAAACGTCGCGGAAGTTAAAAATGAATTTCTTTTTATTGCTGTAAAAGATATACTGAAAACAGACATAATATGAATTTTGATTGCGGTGTTTTTTTTGATTGAAATTTTCTTTGAAATATCTCAATAAATTTTAGAAATTTCCATCTTTGTGAATTGTGAATTTACTTAGCAAGATATATCTAGACGAGTAATCTTTGACGGCTAATGTGAGCAAAGAGAGTCGAGCATTTTTAAGTTAATAACGAGGTCGGACATGCCGAAACACTTCATTAGATGGGACGAGCGGCACGAACTAAAAATTTTTTTTTAGAGACAGCAAAGCGAAGAGAAAAATTCACTTCCGCTGGCAAATTTCATTTGCTTTCGACGCTTCCTCAGATCTACATAGAGGGCTACGAAACCCCTTCCCCCCCCTCCCCCCAAACAGCTTCCCTTCTTTTCGTTACAGTTATCTATGGTGCACGAGTGTGACATTCCGCGTGAGATGATAAGAGGGATGGTTGGGACAATGTCTAATTTCGTTGAAGTAAGCAAAATACATGAAAATTGAACAAAGGCATGGACACGTAAAATGAGAAGCAATAATAATTAGTCCTTCAAAGAAAATTATAGTAGTAAACGAAATACGAGTTAAAAATCCTTGAAAAGCATTATAGATAGTACATAAAATTTTTCACTTGCTAGTCATGGAATAGCATATTACGCCTGAGGAAGTTTTCGAGATAATGGAATATAATAAGAGTTTCCGAGATTTTTGAAAAACATAGCACAACATAGTCAAAACTAAATTACTTAATAATGATTCAAATGTTGTCTCTCTTGTTCTTTTTCATCGCCTCTACAGTCAACTGTTGCCGTTCTAATAAACCTACCGCGTAAATACTGAATTATTGCGTTACTATCTAACCAATATCGATGCTCTGAAATACTCTTTCTTGACATATTTTAATGTTTGTGTTGCACGAATTTATGATTGTGTTCTGTCAGTGCAATAAACTATGCAATTCGAACCGAATAATTATAAATGTTACTTAAGTAGATGTTAAGCGTTCAAATTTAAGTGCAAAAGAATTTAGAAAGAGTACGGTTAAATGCTGAATTTTCTTTCCTAGGCACAAACGTTCAACCGTACAATTGCTGAACGTGGGTACCTGAAAAAGAAAGGGTATTATACTTTTAATATAAAACACTTTGGTACCTATCCCTCAATCTCTAAGATCTGCAGTCAAACCATATCAACACAAGGTATTCTCATCTATGGTATTTAACTCATATTCATTTCAATTTATTAGATAGTAACTAGTGACAAATAATATCGATCGGTCTTTTATAGTATGAAATTGCAGAGAATGCAAATGCCTTATAAACACTGGCATTTAGACAAATTCCTCACGTCGTGAAAGCACGAAAATGTATTCGGCTGTAATGAAACGATTAACCGCCACTAATGCATATACAACTTTAGAATAGAAAGACGTTGGAGATATGGGCAATGTGTTAGTTAGAGACTTTGATGATCTAAAATAGTTGACAAGAAAAAGTACGGTATTTTATGAAAAGAAGCAAGTTTCATATGCACATCTTTTCCAGAAAAATATGGAATCAAGCACTTTCTGAAGATCTTTGAGCGTGTGTGCCTTTTGGTCCTGTGTCCTTCGTAATATTTCTGAGCATTTTGCATATAGACGTATGATTCCTTCCCCATTAAGGATAAAAGTGCAGTTTAGCCAAGGTCAACTTTCCGATTTTCTAGGCAAAAAAAGATCAACTTTTTTCGGCACAGCTGTATAAAATGTACAAAGGACCTTCAGATCCTCAACTCTTCTGCTTCGAAAAGGGTTCGTACAGACCGACCGGTTGCGGCTTAAACAAATGGTAACAAGCGTTCCCTAGTAGTAAAAATACAATGCTTCTAAACGGAGGAGAAAACTCTCTGCGGGAAACCATAGAATCAGCCACCGGTCACGTAAGGATTTGATCAATGAATTTAGAACACAACATTTTCATTATATAAGCTGTAAAACGATGTATTCCTAATAATAAAAGAGTTCTGGTAATGTATATGTAGTAAAGGTTTGCCAGAGCATGAAAAACCGAGAGAATAAGTGAGAGGCAATAAGATGTGAAGTAAGAGAAAGAAGAATGTCAGATACGCTCATGTTTTGGTCCTTAATTACTGAGAAAATGTATCGGCCATTAGCAATCAAATGAAAAACGTCCATATTTACCGTATTAACTAGTGCACGCAAAAACTTTTCGCCTTGTCACAAATGCATGTGCACATAACAGTGATACCGAACCTATCATAAAGGTAGTACAGCATCCCTGCGTGATCATCCGTGCCACCACTTTATAAGACATGCACATTCGTGGAATTCGTCATACACAGACGATGACGTCATACAAATAGATACTAAACGAAAATAAAGAAGAATATAATCATTTCTTTGTAATCCCATCTCTATCACCATAATAGTCAAATATTTCCGTTTGTGCCAATTTTCAGAAACATGAGCATATAGGACTATCCAATAAATATTTATACCTATAGTAATATTAATTAGTTAGTCAAATTGGTTAATCAAAACCTCTTGTAAACATAAAATCCTTCAAAAAACATCTTGTTTCATAGACGGCAAAGACAAACTAAGAAATGGTGATTGCTGGAGTGACTTAAGACACTCCGAATTAACGAAAACAACGTGAAAAAGAGAAAAAACGTCGTCTGTTTGTAATAAGCTCTTAGAAGCTAATGGTATGGATGAGCGCACTGTTTCGTCTGTCCAAAAAGAACGCAAGGGAATACGATGGACGGATGGGAAAGTGCTCTCACCTCTCTATCTTTCAATGATTACTTGGCGGATATATCACTTCTCTCTTTGCATTCAACATTCCCTCCTATGAACTCGAAGTGTGCTTAACCGACGGCAAAAAAGCCGTCTGGGAATCGGTTCTAGAACGCTGGGCTATACGGAGTTCTACAACGAGTTCCACGAAGAATGACAACGCCCCGCTCTTCGCCCTACAAATCTTCGTACTACCCGAATTCTTTTTTCTACGTGGTGCGTTGGCCGGGATCCACTACTGAACCATGTAGAAAGGGGGGGAGGGGACGGGGGTAGGGATGTTGCGGGGCCGGGTCGTCCGCAGCGAACCGACACTTGGTCCCGCAGCGTTTCGTTCCAGATGATTCGGCCCCACAAAGCCCCACTCCAAACGACTAGGTCCTCTACTCGACGCTCCGGTCAACGCGACTTCGTCCCACAGTGCTTCATTCCATTGGCTACCACCTGGACTCTTTTTTCCATAGTGATCTTTTTTGCCTCTTCCCACTTCCATGAAATGTTGCGCCAGGCTCGATGAAACTTTTCCTTCCATTTCCTGCACCACTACAAAGATCTGCCGGAGAGTTTTAAGTTATGGATTATCGTTCGTTGCAAATAATAACCTGTGAATGACAATTTAGCCATCCGGCCATGTATTTCCAACATTCTTCGCTAAAACATTATGTATAATGCTTACGTATTTTGAGAAATAACTAAAGATTCAATAAGCATTAAAGCTGACTTACTGTAGGAGAGTTGTCTCTGTTGTGGATGTTGATCACGCCATGATCCTTGCGACAAACTGCTTGCAAAGAATGCACCAATAAGAAGCACTACTTGGATCATACCTCCAATTAAGCTTCTTACTCGCCCATACACGCTGATGGGCTTATACGAACACCACTGGAAAATTATTACACATCATTCATAAATGAATAAGTCGATGATACTATTTTCATGACGTCAACTTTGCGATACGACAAATGCGCCATTTCAAGCAATATTCATGAAAGAAATAGTGCATTTTTCTTAAGTGAGATGTTAACAGTGAGATGAAATTTAAAGAATAGCAGAAACTTCAAAAGCTTTACGAATTGACAACAAAGCTAGACTTGAAATCCGAGACTATCAATGAGTATGGCCAAAGATTTCTTGTCCAACGATATGTGGATTTTTTTTTCAACTCACATAAAAGTATACTATGATGAAATTTCATTATCACCTGATAAAGTGGATTAACCTCAAATACGCTATCCATAATCTTTTATTAAAGTTATCTTTAACACTCTCTGAATTATTGAAACTTTCAAAAAACTCATATAGTTTCATAGAGGAAATTGATGGAATTATCCTTTAACATCATTGTATACGAGATTTATGATATATAAACATAAGATGATAATATACATACATCTTACATCAGCATAATACTTTTTTTTGCAAAGATTAGATCGCAGAATGAATGAAGCCTTTACTCTTTCTAACTAAGATTACTGCGCATGGACGCTCAACTTCGACAATTACGCTCAATAGTCTATTATTAATTGAAGATATAACTGAGGTAAAATCAAAGAGGTATAAAGTCAACAGACCATAGATAGAATTCTTTATCGACTCATTAAAAAAAAACGAACAACTGAAAAATCTATTATTTGCAAAATTTATTGCACGCTATTAGATTCATTCGATCTAATTTTATTCGCAACGGTTAAAAAAATATTGAAACACACCCAACTTATCATCCACGTAAATTCTAAAAAAAAAAATTCGCTTAAGATGTTTGCTTCTATGGCTGTAAAACTCTTCAAATACACTAAAATAGAAAAAGTTTATAGCTCGGCCGTATGTATTAGGTAAATCAATGAATATAAAATTAAAACCTAAAACAACTAGTCAACATTCCACTTGGATAGTAAACATATGCTAAGTCTATATAATAACCATTACTTTGTAGAAATGAAAGGTTTAAAAGGGCGCATAGCAAAACATCTAATAACCGTTAGAATGCAACGAAACACAAATAGAACGCAGTATTTCGACTATGATTGCCAATTTACTTGAATGACCGTAAACTTATTGTAGAGTAGACTACAATGCGTATTTGTTTCATTCAAACATCACACTTGCGTTGTGAAACTTGATATTATGCATTAATGAATATTTCAATTTCAACAGGTTAAACATTATACTTATGAAGCGAAAATTTGGAAAGAGATTTTCATTTAAAGAATAATATTACACGAATATGAAGTGAATTAATTCATCCGAAAAATCATTGTTCAAGGAATCTCGATCTTTTTGTATGGAACGATGGTAGTAGCAACCATGTTAACCCAAAACTAGAATATTTTATTTCTCAAAAAAAAGACGATCTATAGGGAACAACTGTTAGTTTATAGATTAGTAATGAATTGATGATGATGGAAAAAAAAAACCCCTCTAGAGGAAGTTACTTCATTAGAGCTGTAAATAAGCGCGTAAGTTTAAACGAATGAATTCATCATAGACGATTATGAATTTAATATGCTACTGAGTGTCGATGGATAAGTTCATTTAAAAAAAAAAATCATCAATGAAATTAATGAGTGTATGTGTTATGATTCCTTAACGATGCGATGAAATTAATAAAAATATTTGTATTAATGAATATTTCTGTTATAATTTGTTAACGATACGATTATTACTACCACAATGATTTAGCGGTAGATGGAATATTCTTCAAAACGTATATATTTCATTACGACAATTTGGAAAATATCCTATTCGTTCTTGAAAGTGTTATTTGATTGGTCATACTTGTCAAACGTTTGAGAAAGTTTTATTTTCCCTCATTAGTGCTACTTTCATTACCTATTCTGCTGCCTACCATTGTATTTATATTCATTCAGTATATACTCTGTATGTTTTATTGGACTAAAATGATGCGAATTGAAGGTTTCTTTGTGAAGAGGTGGATGGTGAAAGAAAGCATCTCCAATATCTGTTGGTGATATACTGCTAGAATAAAATTTTTCACGCATCTGTTCTTTAAAAAAAGCTGAAGTGGAGAAATATGCATGACAAATTATTGAATGAATAGTGCAATAGAAAAATATAATTAGATATTAATTCAAGAAGAAAAATATAGTGAAGCTAAGAGTACATAGTAGGTCTTTATTGACGACTATATTTATACACCTACCCTGCTTTTTTCTTTTCTCTCTCTTCGTCCCTCTCTCTTTCTATATTCATTGAATGTCCTATTGCGAAAAGAAAACAACTATAGCTCAGTGAATCAAAGCCAGCTTTGATGCAATATTGTCTTGTTATTTTATGGATAGTAGTATGGATGCTTCATAGTTTGAATGACCAATTTGCGCGATCTGTATTTATCGTATCTCAGCCTAAGCTCCATTATACTAAAAGCATATTATATTTGAAATGCAAACAAGGAACATGTAGAAGTTCTCTTCGTAGGTCGTTTCATTGATAAAATGTTATTTTTGAAAGCTCGTCGTATTTACCGTAAGAAGAACGGGACTTGAAAACGTTTACAATGACAACTATTAGAAATATTTAAAAGATTCAGCAAAACAAAAAAGAACAAATATGAAATGCAAGTAACGAATATGCAAGAAGAAGAACGAAAGTTGAAAAACGTTTACACACACTGATATAGAGTGGACAATAACAGTTCTTATATACCCTTACTGATAGTATCAAAGCGACATTTACAAGAGCATTTCATAGTGCACATTGTTCTACGATCACAATCAAACTGCTCTATGCCCACAGTCGAGCGGCTCTACCATCATAAACGAGCTGCTCTACGATCAAAAATCGTTACAAAAGCATAGAGCATTGCAATGATTAAAAAAGCTTTATATTAAAGAATTTCGCTCCTTAAATAGACTATAGGGCGATAAAAATTACTACAGCTGAAATGGCCGAAAGCTCAGCACTTTTTTGGAGGCATTATTATGATTTAAGATCAGAAGTTGATGTTACTTCAAAAATGAAAAATCAAACTCTAGAGTTTTAGTCTAGCAAATATACTACTTCGGCTGCAAGCAAATGAAACAAATCAAGCAAATAAGCAAATATTGTTAGACTGGGATCTATAACTGAACTTTTTAAGCCTTAGTGATATTAAGATGCTTCGGTGATTCATGACATTCTTAGCTAGTAGAAACAATCGCTTGCATATGAATATTACTTTAAGAAATCAAATGATTTGGCGTTGAACATGACTAATATGGGAAACCGGAAATCGCTCGTTGCATCAATCATCGATTCAACGATAGCGATTAGCATTCAGCGAAAGTTCACTTGTTCATTTGTAATTCTGCGCAAATCGAACGTGAATATGGCATAGTGATGGTCATCGAATGATAGTTATGGAAACGGAAGTAATGGTCACTGAATGATCCCACTTCGACCATCAGCCGAGATTTCGGCGAGAATTTTATTGAAGAAAATTCGATCTTAGCTCTTTTCGTTTCTTTTTGATTGCAACCGAAATTCATTTTTCAATGAATCCCTTTGGGTGGTAGTCGACTGACATTTTCGAAATTCACTCGGTCGCAACCGGAATTTCATTTTTGCTGGTTGCCTTCGGTCGACAATCGACCGAGATTCTTTTAAGAAGCTCGATTACAATCGAATTTCAGTTGCGAACCAACGTTTTCGGTAAGTTAGCAACCGAAAGAAATTGCTGTCGTTTACTATTATCACTAAACACAACATGCACACCCATAAATAATTGAACTTTTTGTGCATTAATTGTGCACAAAATGAAATGGTTCATAATTTGATAGCAATGCAAGCAGCAGAACAAATCATTTACAATAAAAAATCGAAAATGAATATAGCAGCATGTGCTGAAGCAAAGCAATCTGCAAGTTACAAATAATCTATCATAGAGGAAAATTGCGCAGGTGATTATCGATGGATGAACTTAAAGTGAAGGATTAAGGTGGGATAAGGTGAGGAGTACGGCGATGGGAGTCGTAAGAAGTATGAAAATCCCCTCAGATGAAGATGTCTTCCACTATTCAATCAGCAAAGTTTCCGTTCGGTATAGCAATCAGTGCGATGTGCGCAAAAGAGGACGTCTCATCGAGGAAATGAACTGACTGAGCTATCTGTCAAATAAACAAAATTAACTTGAAGTTCTATAGAAGGCGATGAGAATGAAGAAAAAACTTCAAATCAAAAGTAACCCTACTCAAATACTAAATTCATATTTGTTCTCCATACGTAATTTTTAAAGAAGTTATCAAAATAGGTCATAATCATATAATTTATATTTCAAATATTTCTAAATTATATGTTAGTTTTTGCAGCAATAATTAAAAAAGATGGTGAGTTAATTTCGCACAATTTTTATCGAAAAGAATATTTCGTTATTATGGGCGTGTAATAGTCAAAATCGAAGGACAATGGACCACAATTAAGTGAATAAATTTAAAAATTTCTAAGAAATTTTTCTTCGAAGTCGAATGTCTTTAAAAATATTTAGCCTATCTCAATTCAATGAAATTTTTTCCAGCTCAAAAAAAAGTTGAATTCCAGAGAAAAAAAAATAATGTTCAATAAGAAGACGGCAGAAGAGAAAAATTAAAAAATGGGCTCTTTTATAAGCGTAGCACAGTTTGGCCTAAAAACTAATTACTGCAACAATCGCTGTTATTGCTAGTCATTTAAGAAATATATTATTAGAGTGTAATAAGCAGTATAAATAAGAGACACTCATATTGCTTATGCTAGTAACATTGAAATTCAGAAAAGTTCGCTAAAATGTAATTAATATTCATACCATAATAGTATTGCTCCAAAATAATCGTGAAGGCTCTACGAATCCTAACTTGTGCCCTCAAATTCACCTCATTTTCTTTCTAACCAAACTCCCTATCAATCAATCGTTGCCGGACAATACAGACCAGCAGTTTTGCTAACCGGTCAGGTAAGACGCATTCCAGATTCGTGGAAGCCATGGATAGCATAGGCAATGGAAGAAGAGTAAAGGAACAGATGAAGGAAAGACAAAGGAGAAAAGGGACCAAGCAGTGGGCAGAGGAAGGAAAGAGGACAGAAATGGCAGAGGAGTGGGGAGAAGAGGAGGAGAGAGGGGAGGGATGAAAGAAGAAACAATTCAAAGCAACTGCTTACTATATTGATGTTGATTTCGGCACAAAGATTTATAATCAAAAGAAAAGAAATAAATGTGAAGCCATTTTTAGCATTTTTATGTAATGACATATTTGTCGCTTAATGCCTTATAATCTATTTGCGATATTTACGTCGACTCTCTGAAAGCTTTCAGAGCATAATTTCCATCAGCGTTGGCCGACAACCAAAAAGGCACTTTCATAAATGCGCTAAAATATCTAGCGCATCAAGAACTTTTAAACAGGAAGGAGATTATTGACGTTGGCGATTCGAAAGAAAAGAAATTCATGAGACAACATTGCCGTTTTGAACGCTAAAAATTGTAAAATTTTCATGAGCAAATGTGAAATATTGCTCGTTAGTTTGAAACTTTGCCAAAAAAAAACGTGAATTTCATGCATTTTTAGTGGAGAAAATTACACATTCTGGGAAGAGCAATGTTAAAATGAAATTGGCTTAGATCGAATAAAATAGCAATAATGAAGTTTGCAATAATTTCAAACGATAAAATTAAAAAAAAAAAAAAAACAAAACTATATTCAAAACGATAAATGGAGAATCTTTTCAGAGCAGTGTTCTCTTTTCTTCTTCACTGAAGATAAGATTCACAACGATGTACACCGTTTGTATCCGGTCATCCAATACAACTTAGTTTCAAAGATACGAAAGAAAAAAAGTAAAATACGCAAAAAACTAAACAAATCTTCCACAAAAGACTCGTTTTTCTTTAATCGAAAATGTGTAAAACCGTGACCTGATTGGTTAAAAACGATGATTTTACAAGCAAAAAAAAGTGCATGAAAACTTTTTTACACTTTTGTATGTCTATAGCTCTCGTTTCAAAAATCAGTGTCCATAGTTTTAAATATTTGCCGTATTCCAAAATGCCCATATTTTTCTAGCTTCGTAAATATAATCGAATTTGATAGATCATTGTGAAATGTGACGAAGATCTGTACATGATCGTCGTCCAATTTGATAAGCTTAGCATTGATTGTTGCCAAGTTAAAACGACTTGACAGAGAGTAAGATACACAAATACATACAGACAAACATGACGTCACCATAACGTTATTTTTGCAAAACGGTATAAACAACCATTCAACAAAAAGAAACAAAGAAATGAATATCAATGCATCAGTCATGACCATTTGTTCCACACATATATACATTTTTAATAGAGAATTTCTTACACTCAACAATTTGACAATGAAGTATGAAGCTGAAAAATACGAGTGAAAGTATGGAAAAGCATTCTTTTTTTTTACTATGCAGTAATCCAGTAACTTTTCATCCAGGAAAAGTTTTCACGATTTTCAAAACAAACAAAAAAAATCGAAAATATGAAGTAGATCGTTTCATGAGCACCAAATTTAGGCAGCAAAAATCGGATAAACTAATGCGCTCCGGGCGACTGCCGCTAAAAGCGCTTGAAAGTGTGGAAAATCAAATTAAGCGAACGTTTTATAATGGAGAAGTGGCGACCGAATGAGCGGCACCACAATTAACGATAAGACACGTCGACGAATATCGGCGGTAACTGCTGCAACAGCAACGATAGCTTTAGAAGCAGAAGCTGCACTGATTCGCCTCAATACTCACAGAAAGAAATTAATCAAAACGCCTCAGGGAAGTGTGCTTCTCGGAGCTGAAAGTAAATGAGCACCACACACATCCATCCAACATCCTTCTCGGTATTTAACTCAACATATCCGCCCATATCAATGAACCAAATCGATAAATATATATAATTTTGTAATGATTCGTTTTATTGAGTGATCAAAATGCAGTATTAAATTAAAACGATATTATCTTCAAAATAAACACTTCGATTTATATGTAATTTCATAAACGCAGTGAATATGTAAATGCTGAGAATGCACAATTGTAATGCTGGAAAGTTCAAAAACATAAACAATCTAATAGATCTGTGTGCTAATATTGAGCTTTTTTTTTTAGAAGAATAGCATTTTTCTTGTGAAATTAAATTCGTCTTGTCATAAACTTGTAGCATCAGATAATCATTATAACCGAAAATACTTTCTTTAGAAATCTGATTAAGTCGTTAAGGAGTTTCTTTAAAGATTATTAGGTTTGTATAATATTCCCTTTATTCTACTTATTTGTTATCCACAATTTACTTATCATAAAAAGTTGGAGGCCAATTTTTCCGTCTAAAAAGCGTCGCATTTCGTTATCGGCAACTTTCTCTCAAGTTCATATCAATAGGGTTTAGATTGACTATGATTCGCAATTCCAAATAGCTCTAACCGGTAGATTGAATTGAAAAACGCATTGTAAATGGGATAGGAATAGAATTTAAGAGCAAGGTGAAAGTACTTTATGGAATAGAATAATAGAATAAGTGGAATAAATGCAAAAAGGAAGTTGGTATGATTTTCTATCATCTGCTTATCAATTCATTAGATGATAAGTGATTTTACTAAACTCTACGCATCGACGTTGAACATAAAAAGTTTATTGCTTAAAATTTAATCCATTTTCAATTTTGAGGATTGAAAAAAAACGGACACATAATTTGGTGTTATCTCTTCCTATATCCTCGATGACAATGATTAAACATAGAAAAAATTAGCTAGAATTTCACAAAATATTTCGATAGAATTCATAGTCATATCCATAAAAATTCACAGAAAACATTCTTAAGAATTATAGAGAAATATAAAGCATTATAAGAAAACGATAACTGAAGATCGTGCCACTAAATCCATGAAAACTACTAAACTATCGTAACCTCTTATTATTTCTTGCACAATCTTCATACTTTTCAAATAAATCAATTTTATGGGGATTTTTTTTTTTTACTTTTTGAGTTTCTAATTTGAATCCTCTTTGTGAGAGGTTATTACTATTCACAAACAAAAATCCCACTATTTGGCAATAGATTTTTGCGGTGATATGAAAATTAGACCAATTTATGAGTAATAAACACCTTTAAAAGTAAGCCCGAAAGCGATAACTTTCAACGATCTCGAAAATAATCAACCACATTAACGGTAATCAACCTTGCTCGTAAGAAATACATTTTCGCAAATATTCAAAGTGCATATCGAGCCATGAAGTCATTGTCATTTCCAATGCCGTAATCAAACTTTAAGACAGCATATAGTGGCATGACTTTATATGGCGTTCTACTCAAAAATCATACTATATTGAAAAAAAAGAGGAGAAAAATTCAAAAATTCTGCCAAAAACATCGACAGGCAGCAAATTTAAAAGATTTAATAAAAACTTTATTCGCTTTTTTATAAAACTTTGAATTCATCTAAATTCAGCACGCAATAATATAACCGCGTTACTCGTAAGTATATTGATTGCTCGTATTATTTCACGACAAATTCGAATGTAATTTTGTTTAGATTCGAACAACAGTTATCTTTGATGTATTAATAATGGCTATTAGTTGCTGATATACCACTAACAATGCCTACTCGTTCAACTATTCAAAGAAGAGCCAAGTAGTAATAAATAAGTGGGTAAAGAGTTCGGACGAGGCGGTGATATTATATCACCGCTATCTGCCTCATTCATCAGCTATGTTGCTCAACACTTAAGACTCAAAAATTTCTTAAGGAATTTAAGGGCTGAATTTTAAATGCATATTATTTGTGGATGTTCGTTTGGATGTAGCACAGTGAATTACTGCAAATAGCTAGAATATGACGGTTGCTCTCTATCGTCAATAAACGCAGCACCTCGCTGAGAAATTCGTGGAATTGCATCCGAAGCCAAAAAGGTTTTCCTGCTCTATGACAGCACTAGGCCACATACAACCAAAGTGATTAGGCTCACCCTGTTAAGCTCAGACAGAAAATGTTACCACATCGCCGTACAACTCAGACACGATTCTCTTCGACTAACACTCGTGAACTTTTTGAGAAAAATGAATAAGCCAATAGCAACCAACGAACTTAATTTCTAGAAACTCTTTCGGGAGTTTATTTTTGCTCTCATAGATGAATATCACACCTGCAAGTATGAGCAATGAGTAGCATTTAAATCGACAAATTCTTCTAACTTGAACGACTTATAAGTAAATTTGGAGACATATAACTTTCTATGCGATTCCACAAGTAAGAAAGAGGGTCATCTGGAGGAAAAAAGAGGAGGTGGGGGACGAAGCCCTCCTGTGTGTCAGAACCTAGAGGGAGTTGTACAGAGGTATGATATCTATAGCAACAACTGTACGTGAACCGAAAAAAAGGGGTCAAGAGGAGCGGCAGCCCCCATTGCGGGGGCACGGGGTGGCGCAGCAGCCCCTGACCCTAGCATAGGTACTGAAAGAAAATCCAGATAGGCAGTAGAGGTTCATATCCTCAGTTCTATCCATATTCCTCATAGTTTCGTATCCTCCCTTCATTCTATATGCTATACGTGTTCTTTTTGTGTCTCTTTCTTGGGGGAGTGTTTACGTCTTCATCTATATACATTGAGGTGTCTTCCTCCTAGGGGAGTGTATAAGGGGTGCATATGGCATAGCACGGAGCAGTCGGTTATGCATTGGAGGGAGGGTAAGTATACACGTGAAGAAGGGGGGGCTCTCGTGTGGGGTGTTTGTGGTGTGTGGTGCGGGAGGGCGAGGTGCACATGTCCGTATTTCAATATGCGTGTGATGCGTGCGGGGCGTCATGTGTGGTCTGTCCCAGTTTGTGCGGTATAAATTCGGTTTGGCGTGTGTGTGTGAAAGGGGTGTGGTATGTGTGGTATATGTGTGGGAGGGAGGGAAGTGTGCGCGTATATGTGTATATGTGTGTTGTGTGTGTAGGGCGTAGGCTGTGGTACGTGGTGCGCGGGATACGTGTGGTGTATGTGATGTGGTAATATTGCTGACGTGTACAATGCCATCTGCATAAATATTGCTGACGTGTACATTGCTACTTTGCGTAAGCTCATCAAAATGGTGCGATAAACGAGATACTTTGTCATTCGTTCTGTTTGGATCACTTTCGAGCGGTTGGATCTTATCGTTTTTCTTCTCTGTTTGAATGAGGTGCGTTTTTTTTGTGTGCGTGTCGTATTATATTGTGATGAAGTCCGGTCTGGCAATACTTCGTTTCACGCTTACCACATACAGTAGGACTTCTGCTTATTGAGCTGAAAGTCCCTGCATTAATGTCTGCCGATATGTGAAAGCGGTTTTTTTGTGTCTGGCAGTTCATGTTGGTGTCGACGATGTGTATGAGTAGATGAATTGTTTCGTTTTTGTTTTTTCGCCTGTCATCTCTCCGACGCATCGAACTCACGAAAGTTTTATCAAGGATGTGTTCTATGTGTGGTATGTGGTGTGGTGTATGGGGTGTGTGTGTGGTGCGTGGTATGTTTTTGTGGTGTGTGGAGGGGGGGCAGCCCCCTTGTAGTCACTGGAAGAGGTATAACGAGCGCCGAAGTTTTGAGTGTGTTATTCTCTGCTTTTTTCTTCTACTTTTCTTGGCGTTACCTGGGGTCTCTTGGTATCTCTTCTGAAAGTCGTGCTTGCATTGTTGTGTGCGACCACCGGCTATCTAATGTCATACCTCGAGCCGAGATGGACGAATTTTGATCCGATTTTTCTAAACTTCATATGAGACGAGGAAAAGTGTGTTTCGGTGTTGGTTCACATGGGAGATTCTAGTTACACTATTTGTAAAATGCAAATCGTTCAAACTAGAATTTAATTGTTTGCGACAGATTTTTTATACAGACGAAATGAGAAAAAGCAGAAACACTCCAAATAAAAGCTCTTTTGAAAAGAGATTTTATAAAACCAACCACATTCCAGAAGTTCTTTCGTAACTGAAAAGTGAGACAACGAGAGGTTTTTATGCGGTGCATTCTTTAGAATAGTAAGGATGTTATCGATCAGCTTCACATGCGATAATCCATTCCATTCCCAAACGGCGTTAATCAAAACTTTTTCAGGCATTCAGCTTATTGCAATACCAGTTGGTGTGTCACCACTGAATAAAAACCACACGTTCACCTCTATCTTATCAGCTGCTTTTAAATAAACAGATGATTATCTTTTTTCTGCATCAAGGGGAGATGGAGAAAAAAAAAAAAGAAAAAGGAGCGAAGGATGGTGGGAGAGGGTGAGCGGCTGGGAAGCGTCGACATTTTAAGTGATTGAATACAGAGTGAAAAGAAATAACTTTGAACGCTTTCAAAGAGTAAAATATTTAAGGAAGCAGATTGAATTATAAAATAAATATTCTGCTATATTCTTCAATGAAAGCTTCCTATATATCTAAATGAGGAATACATTCATATAAATAATTTGAGATCAATTATTGATGGTTTTGCATAAAAAAGTACAAAATAAAATTTCAACAAAAATATCGAGAACAAGAAAGTTTACGTTAAAGAGGAATTGAATAAATCGTGTATTATGTGGCATATTGCTTTGACATGGGTGATGTAGTTTTGACGCCGGATATGAGTAGATAACGGTGGTCGCTTTTGTCGTTTCGGTTTATTAAACCCGTAGTTTAAATTCCAGAAGGTGCACCAATCTTTTTCTTGTAGACTTACTTTATGTTTCGGCAATCACCCCTTCCCCCACCTCCCTCTTCGCTTTTGCCTCTAATTATGCAAAAATACCTCTGCAAAATAATTCTAACAAAAATGCTGCTCCGCGTACTTCATATGCGCTTCAACAGCACTCTAGCGTGCAACATTAAAGTGCAACACTCTAACTATAGAGTAGCAGCGCCCTAACATTAGACTTAAGTAGTAAAAATGTAGAGTGACACATAGAGTTCACAAAAAGATTGTCGTCATCATGCTTCTCAATTAATCACTTTAAAATTCACCATACTCGCCCAAGATTTTCATAGTCATTAGTCGGAGTACTCATCGCCCGCACCGAAGATTTCCCATGGGAATTTCGAGTGCTCGTTGTCGAATAAAAAAAAAACGAGTCAACAAACGAACGAATCGGCCACACTTCTCATGTGATTATATCGCTTAACGCAGATTAAGAGAGATGTATATTTATCGATGATATTTCATAAGCGCTAAAAAAATCATCACCAATAAAAACGCTAATTTTAACGTTTTTAGGAAAATTTATAAAATTTAAAATTCTATTTCGCTTGCAACGCAAAGTACTATAAGATGAATTGAAGAGAAAATATTAAAAATAGATGATATCATTAAAAAATGGCTATTACTAGAAGCGTTTCGAGCACAATGTTCGAAGATATTTGTTTATCGTATTTACTATTTGGTCTACGAACTAAATATGCTAATTAAAGTGGACGGCTAATCACTGAATTTGTATAAGACTTCATATTACGACCTCCTCTCGTCTCCAACAAAATGTGCAAGAAGCAAACAGTGATAAGGCATCGGTAATGCAAGTAAGTGCACAACCATGATCAATTGAGCTCTTGTTAAGTGTACAAATTAAGCGCTCTTAGTATTTGCGTCCATCGAATCTACGTGAACCTCTCCACCATTTTCACCTTCTCTCCACCACCGAAGGGCAGATGCTTAAACTCAGAGATCAATTATTAATTCACAACTTTTGCAACAACCAAGTAAAAACAAGTGCATAATGACAATGTCGGCATGGGTATGCAGTATGCATCATTGCAGAATTACCTATATAAATAACAACTTCCTACCAGCCATCTGCTCAGAAACACTGTTAACGGCAAACGGTCTATAAAAAGATCGGAGCGATAATAGTGATTGATGACTTGAAATGCCTAGTGATCTCTAATTATACAACAATTAATAAAATTCACAGGTCGGATAACTCATTCGTTGATTGATTTTTCGTTTAAAAAAAAAATTCAAAGCATTTAGTAAAGTCTGTGAAATTCCATTTTCCACTGTGATGCGCCTCATAGCAATTTATACTCCTTGCCAGCATCTTTTCGAGTTTCTATGACAATTCAGCACAAAAATTCGTCGGAAAAGCTTTCAAAGAGTAAAAAAATTCTAGATTTTAGTGCTTTCGACATAGATCGATGTTGTAGCGTTATTTACTTTTATATTGCCTTTTATGATATTTGCATACTTCTAAGCGTCCTGTAAAACAAAAATTTTAGTGCCGACATTATCTAAAAGTGAAGCCTTCTTAAGCCTCCAAGACTGAATCTATTATCTACTAATCGTGTACAGCAGCAATGAATTTGATGATCGCAGCAGCTCTTTTCGGTTATGAATTCAAAATGAGCATAAATAAACAGACATATGAATGATCAAAACAAATGCAAAATCTCGCTTGCGGACCTGAATTCCAAAATTCCTACAAGGGGGGATTATTTATTAGAATGGTGCAGAAGGATTGCTGGAGGGGAATTTTCGAAATGCCTGAAAAAGCGGAGTACTTGGCGATGACAAAAAAAAATTTTTAACCATTTAACATCATACTACCAAAAGTTAATTCTCCTTAAGAAAAAACTTTTTTTCGAAAACCCACTGACTGGTGCAAAAATCGACCCAAAGCGGCATAGGTTGCAACGTCTCGACTTTTTCGTTTGAGTACATCAGACGTGCACCATATAGAGATATAGATGAAGATCGATTTCCATTATTTTGCAGAGAGCATTTCTGAAGACTAGTGAAAAATCGAGAAACCAAAAAATTTGAAACATTCCAAAATTTGGTCATGTAAATAGGGCCTATTGAGAGGATTCGCAGAATCTTCCGCATTGAAATGATTATTGTGGTTGAACTGAATGCTAATCTCGGCTGCTCATGTCAATTCAACTAGCTAACATGTCAATCAAATACAGCAAAACGAACGACAATAAGGTCACATGAGAAAAGCTATCTTAAAATGAACAAAAAAAAATTTATCTAATCATTCAACTAGAGAGTCCATCAGAAATGATGGGGGAATATAGGAGATACCGTTCGGGTGAGATCGTACGATTCATGCAAATCGGTTTATTGTTTAAGTTTATAAGTTGCAAACAATTGCTGGATGAAATCTTATTAAATATGCAAATTCTGTTGATAAGGAAATGCTGATCGCTTAGGTTCTAAAATATTTTGTAAGAAAGTGGACAGACGGTTGGATGTAATGTATATACGAACGAATGGCTAGCAAACATACCGTTCACAAGAGCGTCTGTCCACAACTACCACAAGAGTGAGTGAGATTATTTTACTAATTAAAAAAGTTATTCATTCATTAATAGACAATGATTGATAAGAAGCAAATGGTCAATGAACCACGTGTCGGTGTAATAATCGCACATAAATGAAGATGGCACCATCTTTATTCTTCATAAATTTTAGATTTTTCTATTCGTCTTGCTGAAATAATCGGATTTTAATTGTTTTTACGTACTATTAAAGTGCATAATTTCCAACAGGCGCTGTCCAATATATTCATCAATTTACGTTGAATCATTTGATGAGAAGAATAAAGTAGAAAAAATTTTATGAAATCATTTTTGAATTTATTTATTGTCTTACTTTTACTAAACTGATTGCAATTTCTTTATATATAAGATTTTATAGGCACGAATGCTGAAAGCACTTAGATGCTATGAATATAACATCTAGAAATGATATCAGTGATTTCTTTCATCAATGACAAGCATTAAAGACTTCAGCTATTCGGTTGCAAAGAATAACTATTAAATACTTCATGATTTATGATGGTTTTCGGCCACTCTATGAAAAATAAAAGCAGACAAATGCGACGAAATTCTTTCCTGAAATTAGTAAGCAAAGAGAAGATCATCAGACAAAAAGTAACCTGAAAGAGACAGCTAACAAATAAATGCGACACTTATATCGTTATTCGTTCAACTGCCATCAAAATCTCAAATGCAGACTAGTAAGATATAGGTGGGAGGGGCAAATATAAATGAATAATTTTTATATCGATCGTAACAATAACGGATTAAATAGTCACTAATTCTATAATAAAAAATAATCAAAAATTTACTAATTCTAGAATATCGTCGAAAAATAATACTCCATTACAAATGACGCCAATAGAATTGACAGAGAGTTGAGTGTGTATATATATGTGTGTGTGTGCATGTGTGCCTATAATAGAAAGAAGCGTGCGTTGCATTGAGTGTGATTAATCTCAGTATGATGTACGTTTCACGCTTTAAGAGCGTCCAATCCCATAGGAGTATCGCCTAGCCAATTTCCCTTCTTAAATCCATTTGTTCATTCAAATAATAAAAACGCCCACCTACTTTACCACGGGCATTATTGCATAATTGGATTAAGAAAAAAAAAAAAAGAATAACGATCGAGCAATAATAATTTCAATGATTTCTATTAATGCTCGTTTGTGTTTTTATCTAAAATTGCAATCCTTTACCCTATTCATTCCAATATGGTTAGAGTTTATTGAGATCCGCTCTTGAATATCCTTTAAATAACAACCCCATACATACTAATACTTCAAAAAATCTATTTTGCGACTATATCACACCTTTCTTTTCCAACGCTTTTTCTTCAGTTGCAAATCTCCTCGTTTTTCTATGACGAAATTTAAATTCTACTTTATCGGCAAATGAACTCATCCCCAATTAACCTCAAAGAAGTGAAATGAACGGATAGAATGCTTTAATACAACTGTGGTAGACGCTCGCTAACAGATAAGTTTAGTATATTGCACATTAAGGTTGCATCGGAAGAGGTTTTTCAAAAAAAAAAAGAAAAAAAAAAACTAAATCCACTGGTATCGATAGCGCTACCAATGAATTTCTTAAAATGCAAAGCATTAACTTCTATCTAGACTAAACATGTTTTTCAATAGCATTTTGCAGTTATGCAAATTTTCATGACGCTGGTAAACGGCGAAAGTTACAACAATAACCGAGAAAGTAGGACATGAAACTAACGCAAAAAAAATTGTAATAAAATATCTCAACTTTCGATCATATCAGATTCCTTAAGAAGTGCACATATGAGCAACTCTCTAAGACTGCCGATTTAGCAACTTTTGCAACTTTTGTCGCATTTCCTACACAACTTTCAAAAACACCATCACATCACACACCGAAATAAACAATGCAGTAATTATATGATTCAATGCAATCCAATGGTTATATATTGCAATGCAATAGAGGGATTATATGATGCAATAGTGGCAATATAAGGCGCATATAATACGATGCAAATGACAATCAGAAGTTGGGCCAGATTTTGCACTTACGTCTAATAAAAACTATCTTCATCATCTATTTTAAAGAAACTCGCTCATTGATATGATCCGATGTTTTACATTCTCACTTCATTTGGGACATATATCTTCCGGAAAAAAAGAATAGTAACTCAAAGAAATACTGCTATTTCCCAGTCATAAACTATGAAAATAACAATTCGACAATGTGCAACACCAATATCATTGCTATTTATATTCCATATTTCAGAAATGGAAACATTGGAAACGAATAGAAAAATGTTATAATCAACTGGAATATTGTAAATAGTATAGAAGGTGGGTTAAAAGTGATGCAATCGAGAATGAGCGATAATGAGTGCCATAATAGTCTTCCCTAAATGACCTGTGGTCAACTCATCCAAAACAGTGGTCAACTGTTAGTGGTCAATCGATAACAACTAGCAGGTACCATATCCATTAAACTATTCGATATTTCACATGAAAAGTAACATTTTAAAATGCAGAAAGGAATTAAGATATGGTGCAGCTCGCTTTTGAAAACACTTATGAAAACTACGCAAAAACCATTCATCATCTCAAAGCAAAACAAACAAAAATAACTCAGAAAATAGCTCATTTGATTGTAAAGATGATAGTTGCTTTCAAAAAGATTGTCTTTTATTTTTTGCAAATATAATAATTACAGTGTCATAAGGATAAGCTAATTTTATGAAAGAATTATGAATTGCACTATCAGAAAAATAAATTTTCTTAAGAATTTGACCACTTGTAAAATTTTCGACGCAAAATCGAGCATAGTGAAATAAACATTATTTTGCATTAAGCATAAATCGAGCATAGTAGGCTGACCTCATTAGAACAGAGAAAATGATGAAAATGAAAGCGAAATAAACGAGGACATACCTCAATGACTTATTTTCTAACCATAAATCGGAATGCAATCATTGCATTAACGAACGAAGTAAAACTAATGCAAGGAAATAGAGAGAGATTCAAGAAGCAATGCAGGCAACGCAGCGAATATCTTAGTCGTCTGATGCTTGCAATATGAGTCTACGATTGTGTTGGGTCGCTATGTTGTGCTGTTGTTTTGCATTATATTCATAGGTCAATGCATATTGCTGGGTGATATCAGTCGATCGTAATGAAATGCTCAAGGGTTCCTCATTGAACGTATGTGATGATCTTTTTGTAGTTTTATTTGTTTGAGGCGTGAATGCATTAGTCAATCGAGATAATCGAGCAAATTCCATTCAATTCAATTCAATTCCATCCAAAATCGTGCACTACGACAACTTGACATGAAACGACGAAGCAACATTACCTAAGTCCACAAAAAATCGAGAGAGCTCCAAATCTCCATGACCGAAAGCGCAGTGCACATTTCAAGTTCTTATGGTTTTGCATTTGACCTAAGCGTAATGATAGTGGGATACAATCATAGAATAGTTGTCTTATTTTACAATCCAATCGTTCACCACAAAAACTTCGAATAAAACCCCTCGGAGTTGCAAACTTCTAAGTTTATATAGTATCGCATTGAGCGTAACTTATATTTGTGCAGTAAGTATTTGCTTCCAAAATTCTAACAAGATACATGAATAGTGCATCCGAGGAGAAGTCATTTTTTGAGGATCATGACCGGAAGTTCGCTGAAGAATGAGCTAACATTTTGTTCTTTTTTAAAAAGGAGTGGTAAGTATTGATGTGATGATCATATTTCAGGTTTCACATGAATCGTCTTCTTGTCGAATAAAGGATGAGATATCTCACATGAAGCCCATCAATATCGCGCAAAAGCAACGGTATGTTGCAATATTGTTTTATCATCAACCATCATCACTGCAGATTAATGTTACTTATAAAATCAGAGTGTTTCTTATGAAAGAGAAACTAGTGATTCGAGGCCATACCGAAAACAATATTAAGAACTAAAAAAGGACAACATTTCACCCACTTAAACAAAGCAGGAAAGAGCAAAACGAACCTTGTGCTTCAATAGGAAGGTGGATAAAAGCCCATCGAAAAATATCTGTTTTTGAGGAGAAAAGAAAACAAATTGAATACATAAAATAATGAAATCTTCAGCTTCAAAAAATCTTAATTGAAATTCTGCTCATATCTCTTAGTTAAGAAATCAAAAGGATATTTACAACTCCGTCTAAAAAGAAGCTCTCAGCCTGGAAGGATAGTCCTAGATTTCAGATCAAGGAATCCTATTGAGTACTGTGCAAGCAATTGTACTGCAATTGACAGCATTGCTGAACAGTTGAGAAATTAAAACTCGATAGCATCCCTCGAGGGCCTTAAACGTCGTCGCCAAATCTTATTTGTGTATGAAGCGCGTTGCTGAAACTCATGCAAATCGTTTCACTTGTCTGAAGACTACGCATCCCAACGATGATAGACTGCTCCCAAGGGGGAAGTCAAGTGAATATCCGTACCCAGACGCCGTTCACATCAAATTTTGATGCGATCTTTCGGTATGTCTTCGACTATTGTTTCTAATTAAGAAGTGAAAAATTTTTTTAGAGCCTGGAGTCGACCGCTACACATCACTTGCAGTTTGCAGTCCAGGTAAAGTCGCAATGACAAAGAAGATAATTATTTCTATATACAGCAGACCTCTCCTTCTTCTCTGCCTTCAAATTCATTAACCTTTGGTTGGGTCTGCTACACTATCACGGCATCCTGAGTGAATGAAGCAAACAACGACGACAAAAGATACCGAAAGAGAGAAGGAAACGGAATCCATCATGGACAAAATATATCCGGAATTGTGTCACAGAGAACGATATCGGTTTCATATGGAGATAGAAATGAATGGAAAGCACGACGCACAATTTAAAAAAAATCACATAAATTGACAAACGGCTCTAATGAACACAGCAATAAGAGAACACCGACCCAAAAGCGCGTACGCCATGCACAGTGTCAGATTTTAATCTATACTGTAAGTCACAATGGAATAGTGGACTAGCATTCTACTTACATCGGCGCATCAGTGGCAAACATCAAAAAGCTGGTTAATATGGTGGAGAAACGTTTCAACTAGCAAACCAGAACAATCCTTGAAAAAAAAAACTTGAAAAGCAAAGGTACCACATTCGACTTGTGCGGAAATTTATTTCATTTCACAGCTGAAGATAAATAGAATAGAAATATTTACGATGTGAAGATTTAGGATACTCACCGTTTCTCCATCCACGAAACTGTCTCTTCTGACTCATTTGTATCAAACCTTAACTATTACCTCAAAAAAGTACAGCTAGAAGTATGGAGAGAACGAAACAAGGGACAACAAAAGCCATAGCATTTTCAGTTTCCTAAATGAATGATTGGAAACGAACTTGGCTAGCTGCCAGGTTTGTAGGACTTTAGTGAATTATATATGCAGTATGCTAAACAAAACGTTAGTGACAATGAGAATGAAAGAGAGGCCCGTAGGGATAGATCGACTCCTCACAACATGGCCGTCGGTTTAGTTAGTCGTCAAGCTTCACATGTGTTAGCTAGGTCGTCAAGCTTAAAATGTTGGCTATGCTCTTCACGTTGGATCACAAATCAAATTTAGCTACTCCCCCCATTAGCACATATACGCACACACACATACACACAATACAACCATTTGCTCTAGTAGTTACATGATTATCGCTACGTAGCCATTTATTCTATACAAATATTATTCATTCTGAGCAGTGCAGTTGCCAATACAAATATAAACTTTTAAATATTTTCGAAAATAAAAACACAGAATTATGCAAACAAATGCCATCTATAGCTCTTATGGTAATTTTATTAGTGTATTTGCAATATTTGCATAACATATTTGCAAAATATTTGCATAATATCAATGAAATATATAATTTTAAACAATTTCAGCGTTAATATTAGTAAACGTTATGCAATATTCCATCTAGAATTTAGAGGTAAGATTTGAGGATGAAACTTTTGCAAAAAAATAAAGTTTTCCGATCACTTTTTCGCTGCTGATTATTAAATATGGAAATATTAGGCAGTAATATTTCTGTTTTAACAAGTAGAACAATGTTTAGTGCTAAGCAATAAGAGCTTTAGTATGTATATATTTGCAATATTTGCATAACATCGCTATGCAAAGTACAAAACTGAACGCTATGAATTGAAATGAAAACAATTAGGATGCATGCAAAATAATGAAGGCACAACAACTGAACACGCAAACGACATATACAGACAGAATGCTCCGAAACAGATATTATGCATACTGAACATACAACTATACCTTTAAGCTACAAGAAGGCTTGAATAAAATTCGCGGGGAAGATTTGCGTTCAGTAATCACCTCTAACGATCCTGAAGTAAGTCGTAACACACCTGGTGAAAGTGCTAATTGAATGGAAAATGATATAAACTAGTCTCATAGGCCATAAAAGAAAAGCGAACGACTCCGACTCTTCATGAATATCTCTTCCTTCTAGATATATCACTTCCTCTTCCGGCATACTATCAAGCTTCAAGCTTCCCTTTCTTGATTGTAAACTTTAAAACTGCAATAACAATGTCAATGTGTTATGTATTTACAGCACAAATAAAGAGAGAAAAGAAAAATAAGGGAATTACAACGCACCGAGGAGCAATTAGTGAAAAATGTTGAAATAAATTATTACTGCAAACGGTTGAATTAATTATTACATATTAGTTACGATGAATATGGCGTAAATTACACAAGAAAATTTTCATTTTCTTTCAATAAGATATTTACAGTAACATTTCAATCATCTGAAGTGGCTACAGTACTGTAGAGTAGAATATACCGTACTCAGGGTAGGATTTATAAATGCAATAATTTAAAAAACTTTCATTTTATCAATTATAATGAAGGAGATTTTTGATAGACCGTTTCCAATTCCATCAAAAATTGACAATTAAACTTTCAAACTAACCTATCAAATCACTTATGTAAGTATCTTTAAAAAAGATTGCTGAAAAATAGGTCTACTCGTTCGATGATTGAAGCAACAATAAAATATTCAATGAACGAATATGATCGCTGATCATAAAATGCAACGAGCAGCAATTTGCAATTATTACCACGAATTGCAATTAAATTACACAAGAACAGTTTCATCGACAAATAAAGTCATTATTACAAAGCGAAATGTGATTCGTACGCATAAAATATACGTAAATGAGGAGTATTTTATTACAATATTCGTATTTAGTAGAGTCAATAAAAATATATAGGTACCTCTTTACTACTTCATTAGACATCGATTAACTCTTTGCTTCAAATATATACAAAACCTCAGGTATTTCCATTCTCATATAGCAATAAACTTCCAATATCCCATACTGAATAGGGTAGAGCATGAAAAACCGCCGCAATAGGGCATATTTTAGAAAAGCAAACGGCATTAATATTCAATAGTCCGTCCACTATTTTTTCAATGTTATTATCAGCCATTCCCCAGGAATATGTTCTGGAAAGTGCCGACTGTAAAATGCTAATAATACTAATTTTCAAATATTCAGCATTAGTTACGGCAACTGATGTGAACAAAACGAATTAAGGTAGGTTCCACGATCGCCGAACAGAGTTTCTTTTGTTTCGTTAGCTTTGCGAAAGTTTGTGAGAAAATTTTTTCAATATCCACCTCCTTCTTGCATATTCTTTGAATGGCTATGCCTACTTATGAAAACAAATCTCAATAACAAATTTAGCGATTATGCGATAATTCTAAATCGCCGGCACGCTATTCTATAATTGCGTCTTTTAGATCTCTAATTGCGAGAGCAACTCAAGTATGAAATTTTCGTCATCTTTATAGAAGGCATCGTCACTAATAAATGTTTGCTTGATCAAAAATCGTCTTTTTTTTTACATTCCCTAGCTCAAGGAACAGACAATGCGGGTGGTTGTTCATCAAATGGCACTTTTTCGAGAATATCAACTTCGAGCATATTATTATTATCATTCTTATCATCGAAACGAGTATTATTTGCATTATCCTCGTCATGTGAAATAACACATCGCATTGGTAGCTCGAATGTTATAAAATCGTTAGAACGATTCAAGAGTGAAGGATATAATGCAAGATAATTTCTCGGAACAAGACCCCTTTGTGATGGTTGATCATTGATTGCAAATCGCTCGCATAGCCACCATGCTCGTTCATCACCATCTCTCTCGAGTACCTTCAAGCATTCGCCTTTTTCGAATGTCAACTCATCGTCTCGTATCTTTTCATACGAATAGGCCGCATACATCTGCAACGAATTAATAATCAATAGAATAGGTTATATCGATGTGATAGTATTTGCTAGTGAGAGCTTTACAATATGAATGCTAAGATGAGGAATTGAATCTGAGCAAAATACATCGAATTCAAAAATTTCGGCTATCCGATTGCGGTAAATTCGTTCGATCTCCGTCGAATTTCACATGATCAAAAAAAAAAAAAAATCCACTCACTCATCCGTGCTGAATATCAATTAATTCTTAACAACAATAACCGAAGTCAATTTTCCAAAAGGAAGAAACCATCATAAAACATCGAGCCCCATTTCCGCTTCAAATTTATTCACATAGATCTTGTTGTTACGAGAAGAAAACAGTAAGTTCATAAGAGAATATTTTGTACATGTTATACTTTCTCAATGAAGGAAAATGCACAAAAAAAAACTTAAAAAGTAACGAAAAAACGCTGCAAATGATTAGCAATTGGCGTACATGAACAAACGATAGTGAGGTAAAGCATCGATCAGCTTTAAAGGTGGTACTTCATAACTTCTCACTTCAGAATGAATCCGTAAATAATGAAATATCCCAACTGCAATCTAGATAGCTCAGCTACTCTAGCCGGTTACTTTCAAGTGAATTATCACGCATCATAAACTATAAATAATCATGAACCAACCATCGACCATCTGTCCAATATGAATTCGAGATTTCAGACCTTGAAAAAGTGTAAAAGTGAAATATGTCAATTCGATTCCTTAAAACTCCCCACCCCTCCCATCTATTCTCACTTCTTCAAGTCCCCAATTCATTCAAGTCGGAACTCAATTCATTTAGTTCGATTTGTTAATGTTTTTACGCGCCATACGAATGACCTTTTCCATCTGATCGAATGTCGTAAAGAATGATGCGAATTGTGCAATCCGTTCAATGCTGATGATATTTGAAACGCACATACGCGCAATCGTATCCAGCCGACTGTCAATATCACAACGCTCTCACAAATGTGTACGCATTTTCAAACTCAACCTTGACGTACAAAATACGTGTATATTTCCTTCGCAATAATAGTGCAAAATTGAACTCAATGTTTCATTCAAAAAAACGTTCAAATTCATCGCGATATTGATCAATGATGAAAAATGTTAAGAAAAAGTGAAAATTTGGTAAAATATTTTGAATTTTCAGCAATGGAAAAGTGTTCACATTTTTTTTTTAACTTCTGTGAAGAAATTTTCAGAAATGTTAGATTTTTTAAAAAAGCGCAACAAATTTTTTTTTTTTCAAAAAAGTTTCACATAGGCGAAAAATAATTGTTATATTAATACTCTTTTTAATATTTTATTGCTCTTCAGTTAAATTAACGTTGTTTTTTTCTCTCAAAATCGTTGCATTCAAATTCGAAGACTATCAAAATTTTGCGCGTAATTTCCTCTCAATTCTTTTAATATGAACGAAATCTTAATACGACATAAGGTACCAATGCTAAGCAATTAGAAACTCATGGGATAATTTGTGAGAAATTTTATTATACAACTAAAGAATAGCGCATTGATGATCACTCGCAAATATTTTTGCATATTGCAAGTGATATTTCAATGACCCGTAACTCAACATTATCGTTATACCTAGTCAATATGCGTATAATTCATTAGCATTGATGCCAACAATGTTATTGTAACATACACGCTTCGACCAACTTCTCTTGTAACCTCTTGCTTTAGAAAAAAATTCCATAATTAAGTTTGTTTGTTTTTTTTTTGAATGAAGAGGGAAGGAAGACGAGTATGGATGAAATAGGAGAGAAGAAGGGGAGCGGAGTGGTAGATAAAACTAGCACTAACATTTTCAAGGTTCATTGAATAATTCTGATATGTGTTTTTATTCAATTTCATTTACTGCGTTAAATTGAAAAAAATAATGCACTGTCATAAACGAATATACATTAATTCAAATAGGAAATTTAATTTTTGCTCTTCTATTTAACAAAGTAGCCTTCCCAAGGAACAACTAATTGGGTAGATACTGACTACCAAATTACCTCTCTCTTTCTACTTATTTTACTTCGTGTCTCCGTTCAAGATTTTTTAGGCTACTAATCATTAATCGATTGGGCTAGCGAATAGATTTTAAAAACTTGAACATTACTCCCTCTCCAAGGTGGACATCACTAGCAACTACCATATCCCTCCCTCTTCCAGAGAGGTGCACTACTAACGTTTTTTTTCTCCAAAAGAAGGCATTATTCTTAGTGCTTCAGTGCTTATATGTTCGATAAAAAGAATATATGTCCAGTGGAATATTAGAAAAAAAAAAACATGAATTAGAGAACGAATGAATTTTACTATTTCTTGCAAAAAACAAAAAAAAAACAGCAAAAGAATCAACGTCACTGAGGAGAACCTTGTAGGCATGCACTTCATTTCTAAGAGAAAATAGTCATAAGTGATTATAACTTGGAAAATTCTCCAAATTCTCGGTTAAAACACCTAAGGTTCATTGATATAAGGAATCCTCATTCTTTAAAAAATCTTCTCTCAATGAAAACCAAAATATAGAAGGAATAGGAAAATTCGAGAAACCAACGTTGCGTGTCACGGAAGTTGCATGCGCTTGTTGGCGTAAAAAAAATTGTAAGAGAAGTGAGCGCGAGAGATTGTTGGCTGATCGTTGCCACACACTTAGCCCCTCTCATTATAACCCCCCCCCCTCAAAGGGCTTTCTTTATAAACGCTTCTACTCATCGAATTGGTTGCAAACAACGGCATTCGAATACCCAATAAAACAGCAGCAAGATACAGATGCCTCACATCACAAACGAAAAAAAAAAACTACCTTTGCATCATTAACAACTCCAGCGTTGATATGCGCTGCTTGTAGATAAAGTTGACATCCTTCATAGCCATCTTCATCTTCCTCGCATTTTTCAATTGGTGTCTCCAAATCCGAGAGTGTTTGTGCGAAAATACATGCGCCACTTTCTACCAATAACTTAACCATTGGAAGATTGTTGCATGATGCAGCACAATGCAACGGTGTCCAACCATCAGAATCCTGCACAAATAAAAAACATGCTCTTCTTTCCTCAATAAGCACAACAATATTACTTCTTTTATGATCTTCATTTATGCAAAAAAAAACGTGCTACAAAATGTTAGACGTCACATATGCGTTGCTCATTGCGCGGCACGTATAATTAAAACGTTCTATATTGTGCAGATAGTATGATCTGAAAGGTTTTTATGCGGCACAGATGAGCAAAGATCTATACTTCGCACTATGCAATAGCGTTCTGTACAATAATGCGCAATAAAAAAGCCGAAAAGGAACAAACTAGAACCTAAAATAACTTGATATAGACCCGGCAATTGTCTAACCGAGGCAACTCACAAATAGCTGGATTGAGATCATCCCGAGCTAAAAATTCTCTCGTTTCATCACCTTCATTAAAAATTTTTTTTTTAAGTTAATCGAATGTTTGCCGAATGAATTTTGTCTCTAAAACGACAGAACTTAAATCACAATTCGATATTCTCAACTGTTACTGCATAAACTTCAATCAATATAAAACCTACTTACCTGAGCATTGACATTTGCAAGTGATTCGACTAAGAAGCGTACGATCTCATAATGACCTGCACAGATCGCATTATGTAGTGCCGTAATACCTTCGTCGTTCGATGCCGAAAGATCGGACATCTAAATCTCAATATCGCTTTGTTTCACTCTCTACACACTAGAATAGAACAGAAAATTGTTTTAGAGAAAACTACAGCTTATTACAGCGGATTTTTCAACAGTAATAGATCAAATCATCCTGTATGAACAGATCAGTTCATATGACGTGAACAGATCAACTCATCCGATATGAACAAATCGACCCGTCCGATTTGAACGGATCAATCCGTTCAATGTGAAAAGCTCTGAATTGAAAGGAAATTTAACTTTCTGTGCAAACTCTTGCTTGCAGTCTATAAGCGTCAAAAACGCTGACTCTCTAGTTGCACTTTTATTCACAACCTTCAAAAAGCGCTCGATATGGTCGAAAAGGTTTCACTGAGGAAAAACACTACAATCCGACGAGAAAACATCAATTAATCTACATATTATCTCAAGGAATCTGCAAAAAAAAAGTGCTCATTTGCATAAAGCTCGGACTTAAAAACCAAAGAATTTATTAATTACCGTGTAAGCAAGAAGCGTATGCATGAATAAAGATATATAAAGAGAAAAAAAATGAAAAATATTGTTAAAGGTAAGTCCAATTGTAAATGTTTCGTTGATAAAGATTAGTTATTCGCGTTTCCATGCTCTAAGAAATAATTCATTAAAAGACGAAATATATTCAACAATCGTCTTCAACTAGAGATCAAGTCCTGCCATACATCTTTTTTATCCCTCCCGGTCATTTATCCTTTCAATATACTAATAGTACGATAGTCATTTTGCAAATCTAAACCGATATGCGTTAAAAGTTACAGCAAAATGTTACCTGATGACTTTCTAATATGAGTCTGCTAAACTTCAAATCATTTCTGAGTGCAAATCCGATCAAAATTCAATTCCGTTTGCATAATTATAACAGAAGAAATCGATGAAAATATCTTCTCAGTAAGCAAATGAGAATATCTGAAGAAAAGATGCAAACGGAAACTCTTTATCTCCGTCATTCAAGATGATGTGCATGTTAGGATGAAATTTTGTGAATAAAAGATTATTCGCAATTGCTACTTATCTTTATCTATAATTTTAAAGAATGCAAAATTGACAATAAAGTATACCTTTGCAGCACTCGCTCTGACCAAATCCATTTCGCCTTCAAGCGCGGCATCCAAAAGCAATGCAAGTGGATCGAATACGATATGACGACGTGGCTTTTTCACGCCCGATGGACGTAGAATCCCCTATGATTAGCGTTCGGTTAGTAATCCCGTTTGCACGTGCACTACCCTTACGAGTGTTAAGACGATATTTAGGGCTCTTATAATGCAACTTGTAATAATGCAATAATATGTGTTTATTAAACCTTTTTTTTAGTTTAGAAAGAGCAAAGTGGTATCGTATTTTTCTGAAGAAGACCTTAGGATTTTTTATGACGGAAGTAATATGAAGAGGAAAAAAGTTTCTCAAATCTTAAGGCATCGAAACTTATATATAACTATGAAATGAGCGGTCCTCTCATTCCCATTGCTAAATCATTGAAATTGGAAAATCATTTTCTAAGCTCTTCAAATACCTTTATATACAAATCCTCACAGCAATGAGCATAAACATGTCAAATCCGAAAAAAAAAGTTTCAATCAAACACCTTCTCTGGTGGTGGCTTTATGAGTTTCATCGAATCGTAGATAAACTCAGAGAAGAAAGGTTCGAGCGAATCCGAAGGTGAATTAGCCTCTGCAGAAGATTGCTTCTCTGGAAGAATCTCTTCGACAGGAGATTCGATATCCACTTTCGGTTCGGATACCGGAGGTTCTTCTTTTGTGTCAAGGTCGATCGAAGTAGATGGTAATTCTTCATTCATCTCTGTACATGTCTATAAAATTTCACAATAATAAACTGAACGAAAATTCTGTAAACAATAAATATTTATACATTAAAAGGTTTTATTAGAGGATAGATCGAACTTCAAACACCACCATACACACTTATATAATTAATCGTAGAAATGAAATGAAACACAGTCTTCCAACATTTCTAACATTAAGATCATAGCCACATAGGGAATGTTTGGCGTTTTCTTACCCCTAATATTTAACGTTAGAAAAAAAAATTAAACAAATAAAATCTAATAAAAGAGAAAAAAAAGCTGAAAAAGCAATAGCAGGCTGTAATTGAGGAAGAATGAGTACCGAATAAAATGAAACATTTTAAATAAACGGAAATAAACAAGGAGTCTGGATTTGCGTTTAATTTCTATTCTTTAATAAATAATAATGCCATCTGTAGCAACATGCTTTGTAATGTTTATTGTATAACTTAAACGCTTCTGCATTCCTTTCATAGAAAAGATTTATTATTATTTATTATACTTCATAATGTCAGCTTTTTTGTTATGCCTTATTCTTTCGTTGTATCTTACTCTATATTAGTTATACTCGTTCAGTTTCGACCCTTCTTCGTTAACGTTCAATGAATTGATGGTGCCTCATTCAATTTGTTTACGAATACCTTTTTAACGCTCATTTCAATATGACTCTTATATATTCAATTGCTCCATTAGCCAGTGAAAAATGTTGGGTTTAAAAACAATTACTATAACCGGAAATGAAGAACATTATATATATATATATATATATATATATATATATATATACATTTATTCAGCTATGAAATGCTGTTTTAGAATGTATAAAAAGATGCTACCTTAATAGGATCGGTAGGTTCGGATTTCTCCTCAATTACCTGCAAGCATGGAATAAATCAACTTTGATGCTTGTTTCAACAGCATAAAAAACCATGAATTCTTCTTTTTATAATTCTTTCGATAAGACTGGCTCTATTATTGGCCGTGGAATAATTAACTAGCGCTGCACATACACATTAATTTAACACGCACGTTTATATTTCAGTGTATTCATTTTAATAAACTCTTGTTTCTGTTGATCTCAATGGAGTAAAAGAACAATAAATATGTCTCTCTCACTTCCTCTTATTAAAAAAAACTAAGAGCTCTTTGTTAGCTAAAGACGGAGCTAGCACTACGACGATGGAATAACTTCAGGAGTTTGCAGCAATCCCACCGATGCTTAAATACCGCTTTACCGTAATGACCGTAACCTTTACTGTAACTTTACCGTAATGCAAAGCGACTATAAGTGAGGGCCAATTGTTCAAAGACACCAAATATCTGTGACAACCTCATATAGCCTTTGAAAACTTACGCATCAGAAGCCCCTTATCTAATAATTTCTCTTATCTATAGGAAGCAATCTTCCCGTATGAACGGGGAGACCAGATCTGCTTCCATCGACCTCACATTCCACACACTCCGCTCATCCACATATAAAGAGCTGTTGAAAGTAAGCCTACTTCAGGAATAGATGAATGACTGAGGAGGTTCTCGAGGTGGGAATCCAAATTGAGATGAGTGCGACCTTTTTTCTGTTGCTCGCAAAGAATCTTTCGAATATATTCTGCTTCATCCAAAGACGTTTCTTGTTGCGCCCATGACCTTCAAAACACAATAAATGCGGCTCAAATCACGAGGATATGCTATCATATGCGCAAAACTGTGTAAACAAATGTTTCTGGAAGGTACTACAAAGGTCATTTTAGTCTGAATAAATTTTTCAATCATTGCGAACAGTTGATAAAGGAAATAATGCTATTTCGCAATGAATACCTTAAGGAGGAATAACTAGAGAAGACTCATGTCTCTGCAACCTTCCTTTTTCTTAATTTGCTGGTTATCTCTTTCTCACTATCCCTTTCCCTCTTTCAGCTTATTGCTCTGCAGAAATGTTTTTCAGACGAAAGTGAACATCTTTGTTCTCATATAAATAAACAATTACAAAAAAAGGGGTGATAGGCATCATATGGTACTTATACCTCCAAAAGTAGAACAAAGCAACTCATCTCATCTCCAATAATCCCTTCTTTCATCTTCTAAAATAGAAAAGAAATATTTTTCACCTTCTTTTTGCTGCTCGTAATGTATCGGGGCGTATAGAAATTTGATCCGCCATCGCTATACGACCGCTATCCTCATCCCTTGGAGGAGTCCTCTCACTTACGCTTATGGCCAATGCAGCCTCCTCATCGAGGATTTTTGCCTCATTCCACAATTGATGCATATTGGTTCCTCTCCTTGATTGTTGTACAACATTTCCGATCGAGGTGGTCGTTATCACCGATGACGGTGGGTTTATAGGTGGTGGAATCGGAGAAGCTCTCGCGTTTGCACTAATAACATCCGTTACACTTGCCACCGGTACAGATGAGGTGATATTCGCTTCCGATTTTTGTACTAACAAAGTTGCTCTCTCTAAAGAACACATCGGCGATGGATATGGATCTTTTGGTGGTGAAGGCGACTCTTCACGACGAATTTGCTCATTTGATATTGGTTTGCGAAAAACAACCCTGTAAAAGTTTTCAAAAAGTTCACTCGCTTTAGGCATTTCAAAAAAAAAAGAAAAAAAGAAATGCAATCGCGAATGGAAAATAGTTTTTTCCTTGATTATTATTTTCAATGCTCTAAAAGCCAATTTCTCACAATAAAAAAGAAAGTTGAAACTCATGAAGATAATCTTTAAAAGAAAAAATACGAATAAATGATCAATAAGAGTGATAGATTTTTGTGTTGAGAAAAGAAATTAATAACTCTTTCGAATATGAAGTTCTTATATTTGCAAGTAACCATAGAAAACACAAAATAAACGCCCTATCGATGCGGAAAAAAAAATGAACTCATTGCCACAACAAAGAACGATCCATTAAAATATTTATAAGGATTTATTGACAATATTATAAACATGCATGTTGCAATTTTTATCAAGACACCTCTTAGTACTCTCCTTTCTCTTCCCGTTAATGCCTGGAAAGAAATTTAAAAAAAAAAATCAAGTTCGTTAAAACCTACCGATCGGTGAGATCTTTTGAAGGCGAAAGTATATTACGCACAATTTGAGATGGTGGTGGTGGTGGTGGTGCCGGTGGTACCACAGTGGAATCTATCCGCCCTTTCTCTTCTTTCGTCACCACAACCGTAGGCCTTGCAATCTAAGAATGTTTATTTTTTGAAAGCATTATACAACAGGTCATGCCACAAATATCATTAGGTCGCTATAGGGAACATGACCGTGAATTAAGGAAGAAACACGAATTAAGGCTGGATTCAGATCACGAATGCGATAGGAGATCAGATTCATTCGGTTTAAATTATTGTACTGTACAAATTGAATGGAAACTCAAAAAATTTGTACATTTAGAAAACAATAGACCTAAAGCAATATTATAAAAAGGATTTTTGTTCCCTCTTTTCTTTCCCCCTCGTTCCTTTTTATAGTATAACTTTTGTTCACCTTTGTTCGCTATTCAATTAAACTACATAGTAATAGAGATACGAATTGACAAAAAAAAAAATTATAAATCGAAACTGTTAATCAACTAACATACACTCATAAAGACTAACGAATTATCACTCAGGTGAGTAAGGTGATTCCACAGACTATTCACGTAGATACCGTGTGATCCAAAATAAAAACCCAATGACTTAATAGTTACGGTTACTGAGGAAAATGGTCGGAAACGTTTGCTCGGATCAAATGGGGCGTATCTTAGTGAAAGTTGGGAATCCATTGCCTTATTACTGTTTGAGGCCCTCTCAAAAAGTGCCAATAATCAGGGAATTCACAAACCTGGAAAGGTTCAACCGATGCTCGTGGTCTCGATGCACCACTTTCGTTCGAATTATTCGGCCTAGACCCCTCGTCATTCTGCAATATTCCAATTCATTGTCGGTTATGCTCGCCGCCGAACAAATACATTCATCTGTCATCCTAACTAATTCCCACCTTTTTCTCGCTACTCATAGAAGAAAGGAAAGGGGACGGGGATGCAAATCCATTGATATCCATGTAGAAGATCGGGAAATAATATGGTATGCCGAGTGAAAGAAGAGAGAGGAAAGTGAAGTATCGCGTGATTTGCGCACATCACGAAGCATTCGATAAAGCGGAAGAATTACGATGAGTTCGCTCGTGAAGATGTGTTTTGAAATAATCTTTTAAAGAAGTTAACTTCTATTTGATCAACAAGTCAACGGATGATTTTCAGATATCCGCACAAAAAAAAATTGAGTATATGATCAACTATTAACAGCAAAGTAGGACGGGGGAGGACTAAGAGGAGGTGGGAGGGATGGAGGGGGGATGGGGGTTGACGCATATCGTCGATTATTTTCACAATTGGTTTTCCTCAGTATCGGTCGCTTTCATAGCGATACAAATAATGCTTAATGATTCACAGAGAACACTCACTTTCAAAGAGCGATTTTGAGCGTTCTGTGCATTGAGTCGTTTCTGTTGAGCTCGTGCCGCATTCATTGCAGAAAGTCGCCTTCGATATAGAAGATCAAGCTAAAAAAACAAAAACAACACCATATTTTATTCGGAATTTTCCAAAAAATAGTTGAAAATTATATAACTAATTACCTCTTTACGTATTTCAATCGTATCGCAACAATAACAACTGCACAACATAAGTGTATCAAATCGTCGTACTAAATACGCCTCACAATAACTTCATTAACATCACACTACCTTGATCCATTTCCGCCCACTAGTAGTTCATCAAATGAAAAATTTCCTGCGTTCTATAAGAACAAATGGAATTTTCTGTTCATAGAAAACGGTATGAACAATGTTATTGTGGATAATTTCTGGATAGATGAAGCAAACGGCCTCTATTTTTGAGCGCTAAATCTTCTTCTTCTTCTTCTTCTTCTTCTTCTTCTTCTTCTTCTTCAAAAAAAAACGACAGTGAAGAAAGACTGATTTGTAAAAATAAATTGAAATAGAAATTTTCAAAAAATAGTTAGACGTTTTTTTACTGGAACCTATGTTTATCTTGCCTATTTTTAATTCTTTGACACCTATCAAATAGTTTTCATTGCTAGACAAGGCAAAAGCTGCCAAAAGCACTTAAACGATACAGCAACGGCACATATACAACACTTAACTGAATCATGGTTTATCATTCATACACCGCATTAAACATCGATTGTTGCTCAGATAACGTATAACATCAAAGCAATATGCTTATATTGATATATAAAAATGCATTTGCAAATGATGCAATGCAAAAATGCACTGCAAGAATAATTGCATCGACAATAATATCATTCATTGTTCCGATATAACTATTGATGCAACTCTATATTCGTTTCTAAAATTTATTTTCATACATCACAAATTTCATGCTTAATAATGATTCCATAATTCGAATATATTTTCTCCTTTCTTTAATATATCTGTTTTAGAATGGAAATCAGGATTGCATTATATGCAATGATTTAATTGCATTGCCTCATCGCGTTACATCGAAAATAATGCAGATCTCATGTCGAGATTTGATATAATTCAAATAGATATTCGTCCAGCTATTCAACTATTCAGAATGCACCCCTCAATATGAGCATAATTAAGCTCATTCACATAATGAATTATTTGTCTCGATCAGGTATACAACACTTCATTCATCGAGAAGAAATTTGATGAAAATTACCAATTATATAAATGTTCGAATAACTTCAAGAAGGATTTTTATAAATCAAGTGAAATTTTTCATTAAGAAATATTTGAAGAAAATGAATTATAGGTATAAAGTTCCCACCCCTTCCCTTCCCCTCCGACGATGAATATATAAAACCAAATTCCTTAATTTAGAAATGAGTCGATCAATAAAAATTTACATAATCGATTACCTGTGTTTTGAGAGAATCGATCCTTGAGGCAGCATTCCTCAACTGTTCTTCCTGTGATGAAAAACTATTCTGTAGGTCATATAATTGTTTCTCGGCGGCTATTCTTTGTGTGCATGCTTCACGTGCTTCACGTTGAATTGCATTTAATCGTGCCATCTCACGTTCTTCTAACAATACCTTTAAATAAGAAATCTTAATTAAGCTATTAAGTTTCGAATAAATAATACAACTTTATCGAGTGTAAAATAATAAATCTAATGATAATCAACAATATGGATCATATTAAATCTAACTAATAACGAATTCAAAAATTATGTCAATTGAAAGTAATATGCTGATACGTTAAAAATTCTTACTTTCGTTGAGAATTTTATTGAAACTGTGTCAAATATGCCACTAAAGATACGTTGATAAAAATTTCTATGCATGAATAGTTTTTATAATCGATTAAAGTCCGTCTATAACATAACGAATCAACCGATGCAAAGATGATGAAAGAAGCGTTAGTCGAAATTTTTTGTTGAAGAAGAAAAACTCAATGTTTCTATTCAAATGAAAACGATATATGCAAATATATAAAAACGTGATTTTATTCGTATTTGAATTTGCTCATTTCTCAGTATTCAAATTTGAAAACTCAGTATTCAAAAATTTGATTTGCTCACACCTCATTTCTAAGCGCAGCAAGTCGAGCAGCAGCATTTTCGACACGTGGTGGTCTTGCTTCACGCTCTTCAATTTCTCGTCGATTCGCGTCGATAAGTCGTCGTTGTTGCTCGGCCATACGAACAATATCGTTATAACTGTTCCCTTGGCTAAAATTTCATAGTTTATTTAAATAAATCAACTTGCGGAAATATTTAGAGGTATATGGACGCATAGATTCATTGATATGGACTCTCCTCAAGGCCATAAAAGGTCGTTTATAAAATCTTCCCAATTTAAATTCGAATTGTTTGCAGCTCCTCCCTTTACCCTTTCCTTTAGCATAGATAACTGGCTGAATAGGAAGCAGATTGTTAAGGTCGCTTTAAGTGCAACAACTTTGGAAGCTATTCGTTGAATCTATCAGTTTCCTACTATGCAAAAACAATGCAGATTGACGAAGTGCATATATTTTCAACATTCTACATTGATACATTACATTAATATCACATAATCAGCACAAATACTAGTAATTCTTCTCTATCATCTCTTGTTCAGTTTCATTTTTTACAGAAAATATTGCAAAAAATAAATCAAACAATAAATGAAAACTGATAGGCAGAATTCATCTTAACTTATTAAATACATTCTATGCAAGAATATACTATATATTCAAATATATCCTAAAGTATACTCACTTTCTCTCAGAATATTGCTTCAAAATTTTTATCAATCTTCTTTCGCATTATCATACGTCAATAATACTTAATGAGTTTTAAAAAAATTGAAAATTCGATTGAATATTACATTTTTCAACATCACTAAACTTATAAATGATCGAAGGTCTGGCTTTGACTTCAACTATGAGCAGGAGCGACCAGATATAACAACAGTTCAAGTCTTGCTTACATGCGCATCATCTACTGGTCTCTACATTTTATAAATAAATTATAAGGCAGTACGAGAAAATATACGAAACGTGCTATAGGAAAACTTATTGCATTTTGCATATGAATATGAAATCGGCGAAAAAAAAATGTTATATTTATGTCGATTACACATTGGAAATGTTACTGAAAAAAAAATTAGATTCCTCAGAGAGATATAAATTGACCATCACCTGAGTCCAACTCAGTAAACATGTAAGATACTGAGATCTGAAACGACTCTGCGCTAATTAAACTTAGAGACGGATATAGGATTGCCCCTCTCCCCCCCCCCCCTTTCTCTCTTGCTATAGTTCGCTCATCAAAAGCGTAGAAACTCTTTTCAAGGTACCAATGTCTCATTCAAGTACTCTACCGATCTCTAATCGCAGCCATGTTGAATAAACAAAACGAAACGTTTTTCTCTAAATGAATTTATCGTTAATCACCAACAGAATTCTTTAAAAAAATACATATTTCCACTCCTGATCTTATATCTACTTCTCTTCTATCAATCTTAAGCTTAACATCATAGTTGTTGAATTCACAAATACAATCATTGAATTGTCTAATTCTATAACAAATAATAATAAAGAAACATTTAAAAAGTAATAGGAAATTAATGAAGAGATAACTTATTTATTGCCTCTACAATATCATTTAATAAGTTTTTACGCGAAAATATATAAAACCAATAAATGAAATCATTTATAGATTTATAGAAAATGAATTACTTAATAGGGAAAATTAATTAAATGAATAATTGAAGTAAATGGGAAATGAAAGCTAAAAATATTTAAATAGTAGAATTTTATAAAATTGCATCGAGCAAATCGGGCAACAGAACTCAACAATAGAAGTAAATGCATCTTCGCCTTATTGAATTATATCTAAAGTGGAAAGCGGAAAATCGCAATACGTCTTGAGTGCACATTTACGCTGCGTTCTAGAAACACTAATGAACCACCTACTTTATGATTCATCACTTCTTCATCAGCTATGAGCTAATATCCCCGCTTCCCACACGAATCTAAAAGGGCGTTCTATCTGGAACAATTAACTCATTAACCTATAGCCGCAAATCAAATTCACTAACGTCTCAACCCTAAGGCGTCATTCCATTCGTTGTAGTTCAATCATCTAACATTATGAAAACCAAAAGGGACAAAAATGTAAGAAATTAAAACAAGCCAATTAACGAGCTGTAAATCATTGTAATAAAAAAGCACTCTTATATAAGGCACCAAAAGAGATGAAAGAGGAGATTGGCGCATGATAGAAGAGGGTGAACGGAAGGAGGGGCGAGGGAATGTCGAATATTCGAATGTTTATCAACAATACTCGAAAATAACCCTTTGGATCCAACCTGAAGTTACCTATATTCCTCAATGGGCTACAGCTGCATCATATAGCCAAGCATAGCACCTACCCCAACCGCCATCTTCCGAAGTCATCGGTCGTGCTAGTGCCCATCACATCAGTGACCCTCCCGATTTCACTTGAAATTTCAAGTCATCTACTTCCCATCTCTAACTAAAATCGCTAATATATGACTTGAAATCGTCGTCGTTCTTATCATATCGCTGATTCAGAAATTTCTTTTCTCGTTTCACGAATAAAGGTTTCCTCTCTGTCACTCTCCTATTCTTTCTCTCTTTACCTCTCTTTCTTTCTCATATTCATTCACAGTTTTTATTCTCGTTTAAAGTGATTCACATCTATCGATGAAAAATGCATGCGTGATTATGAAACCGACAAAAAAAAAAACAAATCCACAGAGGAGAATATTCATAATATTCGTCAGAGATATGAAGAGATATGGAGAATAAATTGGGGCATAGAAATTGAAGGTAAAACTAAATTGTTTTATTTTATCAGCGCCTGCATCCTCATGAAGTCATCTAAATGCTATTAAAGGACTATCCACTACTTACATAGCTCTTGTGCCAACTTCACCTCCCTTTATCGATATCAATTATTTTATCTTGCAATGATAACAATAAATATTTGCATAGTTTGCAAATAACATCTCACAAACCGGACAGAAACATAAAGCGCTAATTTAGAAATTTGCATAATCTTGCGCGAAAAATTGTGAGAAAAATAGATTTTTCTTATGCATTAAAAACGAAGAGTATTTGTTAATTATGCAGTTTTCTTTAATTCCTTAAGGTACCGCAATTTTTTTAAATATTAAACGCCGTAGAAAATCATAGCAATCAAGGGAATTTTCGAAACTGCGAGATTTTAAAACATAGACAACTATCTTAGCTCTTTTTATGCGAGAATTGTGAAAACAGGAAAGCGCACCACCCACCCAAGAAACTTTTTTTTAGAAATTCGGAAGCAAAGAAATATCGAAAATTATAAAAAAACTTTTTAATTATTATATCCAAGAACAATCATCAAATTATTATCGAATTAAACAGTGTTAACAATTATCAAATTAGAATAATGAATAACAATTATCCTTGTAAACGAATGGAAAGCAAGATAAAGAAAAAGAGGGAGAGAGAAAAATAGAGAGAGGAAAACTCAACGCTCATCACTCATAGTGATTGAGCAACGCCATGAAAAATATATTTCAAAAAATTTCAATGAAGAAAAAACTTCATCAAACATTTTATGAATAACACCGCCTGAAATCATTCATATTACGAAACTGACCAATAATTTAACAGCGATATCCGATAATATTTTGAAAATGATACTAAAATATCAATAGTCTCATCGATACTCGTTGATAATTGATAAAGCTAACTGATAAATGATAAAGCCAACTGACAATTGATGAAGCCAACTGATAATTGACGTTCTGGTGATTTGAATTTTTTTCTCGAAGCATCAAACGACCGAACTTCAGAAGATTTTCATCAACATAGTACATTCATAGCACAACAAATGCGATCTACTTTTGCCCGTTACCTATTATTTGCGCAATGAAGTAAAATCCCACTGAATTTCGAGGCGTTCTCAATCGAATAGACTCATTTGATAACGTTGTATTTAAGGATTCGATGAATTAATCGATCGATCAACGCGGATAGTTATTAACGTGATAATCATGATACTATTCTTTTAGATTTTTATCATTTCTATGAATTTCCACTAGTTACCTATAGATTCGGGAAAAATTACCCATAAATATAGGGAATTTTTAGAAAATTTCCTCATTACTTAATCGTAAAAATTAGTTTTTAAAGTTGTTCATATAAAAATTTGCTGATATATTTTCAAAGAAATACGCAAATTTTTATATTGGGAAGATGTAGACTCTTGTGAATTTGTATATTCACTCAACATCAACAAACACAACATTCTTCGCTAATATTTACATTTCTCTGAATTATTGATTGATCATTTTTACTGTCTAAATATATGCTGAAAGAGAAAACTTATAAATAATTCCTGAAAAAACAAAACTTATAAAAGAAAAACAGTAAATAAACATACCAATGCATAACATAGTTCAAAAAATTAGCCTTGCAATACGAAACTATACTTTCACTTAAACAATTATCATTATGTACTCCATCTTTGTCTCTTCTAACGAGAATTCATTCACGAACTTCTATGTATAATTATTACAATTAATTTTATGCAAATTGAATGACGTCACTTTCAATGCACTAACTGCAATATATGAGCAAAAAGGTGTAATTTTCAAAAGGAACCTTTGAGAAAAGCGTTGCGTACGAGGTTGTGGTGGCTTTGCGACTCGAATCGGCTGTCTTGACATCTGAAACATCAAACAATGATATAACGAATAGAAGATGTATTCGTCGATAAGGGTTCACAAAAAAAAAAAAATACAGTCAACTGAGGGCATCTGTTTTTACACAATCTCACTGCTAATGTTTCATGAATTAGAAATGAATAAAAATATATTAACAATCCGATTTGAACTTCAACATATTATTTTCCATCAGAAGTCGTTATCCACTAAGCTATCTTCATTGTGAGAAAAACACAAGTTTTTTAAGTGATAGCAATGTTAGTTCAATCTATCAATCCTCTAGTCTCCTTGAAATGTTTCATTTCATGAAAATTTCACCAATCGCTCTCAACATGTTTAAATAATTTCTCAATATTTCATCAATAACTCTCTTTGAAAAACTCATCAACGGCTTAACAAATAAACAATCGAATCGACGATGATAACAAACAAAAAAAAAAAGAAAGAATATCAGCAATCGAAAGAATATAATCATCGAGTGAAAAAAAAAAAAATTATTCAATAACGCAACAAAATCGCAAAATAACAATGATATATTTATAGAATAAGATAAAATAATCATTTCTTATATAAAATTTATAAAATATTTTTTTATTGCAGCGCAGATATCTCAAATCTCAATATCGATTTGAGATGCTTAATTTAACAATACTACAGATTGATTCTCTGCAATTTTAAGACAATTAAAACTCTTTTATTCGCTTTATTATTTGCATATCAAAGAGAATACAATATTTCCTTGAAAAATATAAATAATTTTGAGCAATAAAAACGATTTTATAATGGAAATAGAAGGGATTTTGATCTAAACGATCATATCTAAACATCTCACGAGTCAATAAAATATCAGCCGTTTCCACATGTTCAATCCTAAACAATCCTTTACTTCCTGTCGAATGCAACCGACAACATTAAATGCATAGAGAGGAAACGACGATAGGCATAGATGTACAACTATAGCACCGTATATTCATTAATAATCCCACTCATGTCACAACACATAGCAATTATCATTGAACTATGGATATATAATCCCTCAATTCAGGTATATTCATATTGCATTGATTACCGATATGTGTACAATTAAATCGTTACTTTATTATTCATTTGCATATTATGCAGATCTTATTTCCTTTCAACTCTCCATATGTAGCACCGAAAAAATGAAACTATTCAAACAATAGTTCATAACCCTACCTATAACCCAATGTACTACGTATAGTTCGTTTACCTTCATTTCATGATCGTCTGATGTAGTTTTGAGACGGAATGAAGACGAAAAAATTCAAAAATTACAATTTGAAAACAGACATTGCGAAATGAGCAATAAATATGACGTCATATCTTTACAAACAACACTATTCTTTTGGGGAATATTCATAAAGGTGAAACTTTTTCTGGCCTATCGTTAACGAATACTATAAATCGATTCATTAGTTAACAGTAGTTGCTAGTTCTGTGGAGAGTATTGAAACAATAAGAGAAATAAGATCGAACAATGATAAGAAATGTTTCCTTATCTCTATTACACAGAGAAAATATCAAGAATAGTGAGGAAAAAAAATTGAAAATGAGAAAAAAATATCGATTAGTAATAGAATAAGAGTGAAAATTTTCAACTACTCATGTTAGAACTGATAAAAAATAGTATAAGTTAAAATTTTTTTATTATCCTATTTTTTAAGAAATTTCTATACTCTTCTTCAAGAAGAAAAAAGAAAATTCAATTTTAAAATAATCAAATTTATTTCTCAAATCTTGAAACTTTAACTGAATTAGAAAGGAAAAGGAATTACGGTAGCATTGAAAAATATGAAAATGAATTATGATGACATAAACTCAACGAAGAAAAGAGAAAATAATTCCACAGGTGACTATTGAATCGTCTTAATTCCACCATAAGCTAACAACTGCCTCCAAAAATCAACAACGAACACTTCATTTATGTATGTAAAGAGTCATCTATGAGGAACCAGAGAAAAAAAATTCAAAAAAAATTTTTAGAAAAAATTTTAAACAAAAATATTAGAAAAAAAAAACGAAAAAAGATATTCAACAGCAAAAAAATCTTTAAACAATGACATATGTAAGTTAGTTTTTGTCTCATACTTCACCCTATGACACCAGAAATCAATGAATTTTTCAGAGGGGAAAAAAACTTATTGTTGAGAAATATCCACTTCAAATGGTTTCCAAAAAATAAAAATAAGTAAACAATGAAAGGAATTATTATTTTAAGTATTTCCCTATTTAAATTCATGTTCTATTTCCCTATTTAATATTTAAATTTATATTATTCATTGTATAATTCTAGATTCATAGTGAATTAATTCATTATCAAAATAAAATAGAATATTATTGAATGTTAAACATTCTAAATTTAAAGCTTAAATAAGCGCATATCATAGAGAAAATCTGGTGGAAAAAAATTTTGGTTGGAAGATATAATTGAGCAATGCGATCGATCATCCAGCAGATATATGAAATAATAATTTCAAGATCAATGTGAATAACATATAAATTTATCTATGCGGAACACGTGCAAACTATTCATCGTATATTCATCCTCTAGATTCATTAATCAGCTAGAATATCATTAAGAATATTGAGGAGGAGAACGAAAGAACCATTTTGTTTTAATAATTATTCCATATTTATCACTTCTCCTGTAATTCTAGACTGATTACCAATTATTATTTTTTTTAAATACAGTTTAATATAATCATATAGGATGATCTATAGGGAATTTTCTTATATATGATTATATCATCGAAAACATCAAAATTATAGATAGAAATAATTTTTTAAAAAAATACAATAGCCAAAGAGAATATGAAAAAAAAAAGAAAAAAAAATTTTTTTAGCCACGTTATCAGCCTATCTAAAAAAAAATATCTACGAAATGTATTGCTAAGAAAGATGAATTATTTGCGATGCAATTAAAATTTTCTGATGGCCTAATTTTTCTCATCGCTACATTAGTGCAAATGATTTAAATCTTTGTCAATGATTGAAAATTAAATCAGATAAGATAAAAAGCCAAAAGGATATAAAAGGCAAAAAAAGAGAAAAGATATTTTAAAATGAAGATATTTTTTGTTTTATATATGAAAAAGTATTTTAAACGGCATTTCAATTATTCAAAACTATTATGCATTAATCGAGAAAAAAAAAATATTGCAAACATCATCAATGCAATAATAAAATCTGAGTATTCTAAGATGATGTTGCAGAAAGAATGAATCATAAACGGAAAAAAAATTAAAACAACTGAACTTTTTCCAGGCGTCAATTATAGGAACTGGTTATTGGTATTGTGATAAAATCATCATGAAATATCATAAACAATAATTCAGAAGAATATTTTCATCAAAAGGGTAGTTTGCTTTTCGTCTCAATAAAGCAAAAATTGAGATGGGAAAATATTGTAATTCCCCTCTCCGTTAATTTGAAATCGAGTGAGAATATTACTGAGCGAATTAATTTTTGATTCATAAAAAGAATTATGGTCTCTTTAAACAAGAGTAAATCTTTTACAGCTCGGATTATAGAAAAGCAAGTCATAAAGGTGAGAGTTTACACCAGAAAATCTGCATCGGTTGAGTGCCCAAATATTTTCGGGGATATTCAGAGGGCTAAAAGGAAGGTATCTCCATCAAGAGAAATAAAAATGCATATGTTGCATGGAAAAAGTGATGTTAATAGAGTTGTTTATAAGTAAATAAACAAATAAATAAATAAATAAATATATATATATATATATATATATATATATATATATATATATATATATATATATATATATATATATATATATATATGAAAATATAGAAAGACTGTCTGTGCCAAGATTGCACGAATTAGCCGTGAATTCCTAACGGAAAAATTGACTAAACAGAAAAGTGAAGAGAGAAAATCGATGATGAGAACAAAGCAAGGAAAGGTGGTGTACGACAAGGTGAGAGTCGCCCCTCATGTCCACCTCAATCAACAATACAAAAAAGAGGCCGTGACCACGACGTGTCTCATCGACGTTACCGTTGCTGACGTTACGATATGTCGCCCACCCAACATCAATCCCCTATTCATTCTAACCTCACTAATTCATTTACCTCACAATTCAATGCACCTTATTCAAAACTAAATGATATTCAACTGTTTAGATATTTGAACATCACTTGATTGTCAATTTTTCCTTCTGTTACCAATTTAAATCTTCATATCAACTATTAAAACATAATATAAAATTCTAACAACGCAAAAAATGGATATGATGGGAATTTCACTGAATATTTTCAAATTAGCGCCAAAAAACTGACTGAAAATTTGAGTGATGAATGATGAATTCGCTTTAAAAAATTTCACATGCAATAGAGAATATATCTAAAGTGTTTCAAAAAATCAAAAAAAAAACTGGAAAAAACAACAAATCAAAAATAATTCTTTTCAAATATTGTTTTTATAATAACATTTTCTCATTCTATAGCATCTATTTAATATAATTTCAATTTTTTGGGGGAACTTTTTATAGATGTAAATGATTGATTTGTTTGGTTACTTATCAAAAATTAAATTCTTAAAATGGTTTCAGTTTCTCCTTTTCAAGTTAAAACAACATGGAAAAAAAAGTGAAAAATTTTGTAGAGAACTGAAACATATTGAGAGCTAAAATTTACTCTTATAGAAAACAAATATTGCTTCTTGATAGTTATTAAAAAAATAACCTTTTATTACTCTCAAAAGCGATAGAGATTAATGCATAAATAAATAATGGCAATGATAGATTGAATAATTGAACGATCCTAATACAATAAGAGAAGATAACCTCTGCTGGGTTGAGTATAACTGCCACTTCGCACTGCTATTTCGACGACTATGTATCAAATATTCAATACGAAAAAAAAAAGTTGAAAATGACACTTATATGTTGAGAGAATCGTGCAACACAAAAAAAAAAATGACGAGAAAAGAACTCAAAACAAACAAGGATATTAGACAAACAAAAGAGATAGAAGAAGCAACAATCATCGATCATCAAAAATAAGAGCGAATTCGTGTGGTTGTTGAAAATCACAATGATAGAAGAAATATTCGATAGTCAACGATGTAAACCTTAAATCAACAAAATGGAAAAAAAAAAAGTTTTGAATCCTTTAAAAAGGGCTCCTAAGCGCGTTTGATATAAATAGTTATAATCAGGTGTTAGGAAAGAGGGATGCGGCAATATGGGCCGCAGATCGTGTTGAACGTGAACGTATGCCTCTTAAATTTCAAAAACAATACATGAAAAGTTGTAATTGGTATTGAGCTACTGTGGCGATTGTGATTTAAATTCTACTGTAATTCCACTGAATGTTCGTTTATACGGTATCCTCTGATGTATTTCATATACAAATAACAATAAAAGAAGCACTACCTTAAGAGGATACTGTAAGATTTTACTGTATGCTAATTATTCGTAACTATGAAAAGGAAATAAAGCAATGAAAATAATATGGGCAAAGCTCATAGGTTATATTAAACTTTATGATTATTAATACTGAGATCAGTACAACTAAAACAAGCGGCAAAATTTCTATTCTTAATGAATGGCAGAAAAAATCATCAACTAGATTTTCTGGATTTCATTGTTCTATCCGGAAAGTGCTCCTCCAGATATTTTCGTTGAAATTTCCGCCAATTACACATTTTTTATAACAATGACGCATTAAAAGAAAATTAATATTAATTAATTTGTTATGACCAGAAAGTCGAATGACCACAAAAATTGAGTGACCACATCTGAGGATGAAAAACGATGAAATATGAGCCGATCTGAAGTGAGAGGTGACAAAATTGTTGACGGTATTCCATGACCATTGAAATTCATCAATGCGAAACGATGTATTATATGAAGTGGATGGAGAGATGATTAAGGAAAATGACCGCCTACAACACGGAACCGAAGCTATTAGAATCCTTTTCTGATTTAATTTCATTACTAGATGAATTATCTTGTTCAACAACCATAAACTCTAATATATTTTCGCATATTCGAACGTTGGAAAAAATTTGGAGAAAAAAAAACGTTTTTAGACCTTGAATAGAGAGAAAATATTTTATTCATTCACTCAATCATATTTAATACTATCTCCAAAGAAATGCTTCATAGATAACAAGAGATATTAGGAACCGAAAGATGTGATCATGAAACAGTAAGGAAGGAGGGAGGAGGGAGAAGGAAAGGTGAACTGTCCACTAGGAGTAAGTTAGTGATTGGAATATTCACATTAATAACCCCAAAAAAATAAATAAATAAATAAATAAATTCACATAGTTGAATTGATAATTCCTTTTACTCATTTCACACCTAAATATTTATAAATCGTCATATGCACAACACTTTACAACGCGAATCATATCGATATCAAAACAATACGCCAACCGATATATCAAAATACAACCCTTACGTCCGTCTCAGACATAGAAATGCATAGTTATGAATGACCTTATTCACACCTTTTCAGATAATCAAAACAACGGTAAAGTATATATAAGTGCCAACGGGTAGCCACATGCGTTTTAGACCCATGTGATCCAACCTTTCCACCCATCTCAGATGAGCAATTAGAAAATAAAATTCCACCTTTCCACTGAATGCGGCAAAAATAAACACATGAACGACCATATACGATTAGGCACATTCACATTGCGCTAAATTTGATGATATGTTAGAAAGATGGAGTTGATTCAAATTTAGGGTAATCCATTCGTATTTCACATTACAATTAGATCCTCTAAATCTATTCGTTTTTATGAATATCCTATTAACCGAATTTTTCACAATAACAACAAATAAAAAATTGATGCCCCAAAAACAAATATAAACGCTAATGAGATTCAGAAAAAAAAAAGAAAGAGAAATATTGGAAAATTGAAATCTCGATTGAAATTTAAATATATTTTTTAAAAAACAAAAATTACCTCGTAGAGTAGAGAAAAAACTGTTAATATATTAACGCAAATCTACATTTCAGGTTTTTTTTAAAGTAGGTTTTTAAGAAGTAGGTACAGGAAGAGTCAGCTGAAACAATTCCGGGAGTTTCCATCTTGGAAATCATCCCTCAAAGGCATATTTTAGTGATGCTGAATAATCTTCATCACAGTTACAGAAAGATAAATATTAAAGAATTATTAATAAAGGTAATCCAATTGCTTTCAATGTTGCTTTTAGAAATTCAAAAATAATGCCCTACTTCTCTAACTTAAAATTTATATTCACTCTTAGCATAGAAATCTATACTTATAAATTAACTTGAAAAATTTAAAAGTATTTCACTGAATCTGTAAAAATGAAAAAGAAATGAAACTCATCCGAATAAAAATGCACAAATCACATTTGGAAAATGAAAGAAAAGAATTCATCAAATAAAATATCAACGACGATTGAAGAAAGACCTCTATCAAATGCATTAAGACACTAAGATAACGGTTCAAAATATTATCAAGAAAACTATAACACCAATTTGTGTTAAAACTATAACACAACTTGTATTAATTTATTCTGAACTTCGAAATAAATTGCCGAGTTATATTTCCTCTCAATTAATATAAAGTTATCAGTAATTATTATTACATTAATATAAACTTATCAGTAATTATTATTATAATCATTTCATATAGTTTAAATAAAATATTAACTTAAATAACACACAACGCATATAGCAAACAATCAAATCAGAATGCCCAACAAGCAAATTTTGAATACCTGACGTAATTTCGTTGCTCTACACTTAAGACGTCGATTATCATCGCACCGGATCTCCTATACCCGATCGGCAGCCCCTCCCACTTTTCTCTCTCTTGTCCCCTATTTGCCCCATTCTCAATCAGCAACGACAGTGTCTACGGATGTTGTCCTTCTCACATACCTTCAGCATCTACATTTATTACAACAAATGATTACGCCCAATTCATACTAGATCAATTTACGTATAAATCAAATCGTCATTGATGTGAAAGTTATTCTTTTCTAACGATCTATCGAATTATTTCATCATTAATGAGGGGAAAATATCGATTCTAGATGCAATCAAAATTTACATTTATACTTAATTATGTGAGTGGAAAATCTGAAAATTAATTTTCAGCCTAAATGCACTCTATAATATATATATTGCTTATTATTCGATGAATTATTGGCTAAATTTTTTATTCTCAAATGAAATAATAAAATTAACTATAAATATATGAGAATTATATTATGCTATTGATTCAAAAATTATTCCATTTATATACGTGATAAAAATTTACGATAAATGCCTTCTTAGAAAAGCACTTAAATCAGAAAATGCTGCAAAATAAGCCATGAACTTTGCGTAGGAATTATCCTCAGGATTGTACTAAAAGTAAACTCATATTCATACGTTATTTCTCTTCTGAATAGTTCATTGTAACTAACAATTCGTTTATTACAGCGATCATAAAAGGCAACAGAAATAATTCATAATTATATCTTCTAGTTGAAAAATTCTATTAAAGGTAGCTAGCCTCAATCGGCTTAAATCAACGAGGAAAAAATATCGTGCATAAAACCAGACACAGAATCCATAGAAATAAGGAATCAGTGTAATTTTAGGAAGGAAAAAAATCATAGGAAAATGAGAGGATTAGGATAGATATACAAAAAAAAAAAGAATATATCGATATCAACTGATAGCTGGATTATCAGTCGCTGAAGGTGTTCATTATTCGGTTATGATCACAAGAAACGGCTAATTTGAATAAATCGAAATGATTCCAAACTCTATTGAATTTGCTCAATCCATTTCATTGTTTACAACTATCAGATTCTTTGAGTTCAAACTTTTGCAACAGCAGTGGCGAAATATCCCCCTAGCAGACATACATACGTACATACAAATACACAAAAGACACAAATCTGCAGTGATATTTAATTTGTAATGGAATATCCATCGTACAAAAACATTAAAAAAGATGCATAAAACGAACGAGAAACAAATCAGCCAACAATGGTGAGAGATTCAAATAAAAGACGTAAGAAAAAAAAAATTATTGTGATTATCGCAATATAAGAAAATTAAATTTTTTCCCGAATAAATAGGCAAAAAAACTGCCCGATATTCACTAAAAATTCCCTGGACACTTGCTGAAAAATACACTAATAATTAAAAATTATGAACAATAATATGATTTGATAATAAATGCAATCATTTCGATTGCAATCAAAAATTCATTGAACTTAGCCGGCATAAGCTTAAACATTCGTGTTTGACAAATAAATTATCTATCAAATCTCACAAATTCGTTCCTCTAAACAACTAAAATCACAAATATATACTAAAACAACCAAATACAATAATAGCATAATGGCCTAGTTTTGCAAGAATGCTTGCATGAAAACCCGCAATTATAATGGAAAATAATCTTTAAAAAAAATAAAAAAACTCGAAAGAGAATGCAGAAAAATAAAGAAAATGAGCAGAAAACATTACAATAAACAATTCGAAGTAATTTTCAGCGTACTCGGAAAAGCAAAAAGAAGCTGCAGTGTATTTTAATATCTTCAGGGTCGCTTTTCTAATAGAAGCTGCAATTAATTCAAACCTATGCGCTATAGCGATTCACTTCAGAGGGGGATACGGCGATTAAGATGCCACCCTAGAAGGACGTCCATCACCACTAAAAACGATGTTGCCGACTGCCTTTCGAATAGCAATGATTTGGCATGATGCCCGCTGCATTCAGAAACAATAAATCCCCTCTTAATCCGCTTTTCCCCGTTCTTTGCCCTTCATAACAACTATCGAGAAATTTTCTAAACAGCAGAAGGAAGAAGTGCAAAACGATGATTGATATAAAACTCATTTATGAGCTTAAAACCTGTAATTCAAATTAATAATACAGGAAATATTTTTCATTGTTAAAGAAGATAATTTCTGGTAGAAAGCCGCAGATTAGGGAAGACATAACGACTACTTATTGCATTCAAGCATATTTTGAAAAACAATGAAAACAGTATTTAAATATGATGCTTACTTTAGATGAAGCGAATGATAATATCGTATTCGGGGGTACCGTACTTAATGAGTCGGTTGCTTGTATGAGCTCAACACGATCACGATTATTGCATCGACCAGTATCCATTGCCATATCGCCCATAAAATCGACGATACACTCCCCACCTTTGGGATCTATAATAAATCAACTATACTAATTGCAAATAATTAACTTATGCACATTACGAAAAGGAACATATCACAAATATGTTTTTTTCGCCATTCTTTTTTTCCATTTAAATTCCGCACTATCATCATGTGGAATTATAAATGGAAACTAAATTGGACTTGAAGACCCTTAAGCCATCAACGCTCTTGAACCGTGTGACTACCTTAAAGACCACGGACAGCAATTTATCGAAGCGCAAATATGTTTTCGTCGAGGTTAGGGAGTCTTCGAAGATCTATATCTCAAGAGCATCTATGAGGCCTGAATCTCCTTGACGGCTTGTAATCAATGCGACCGGGTTGAGAGGCGAAGTAATCGTCGAATCATATGACATAGTAATATTGAACTAGTCATAAATAATGCAAAAAGAAGCTGCAGAAAGCAATATGTTATCGCGCCGTCCCATGTACTTAGCGTCGCATTCAGTACGTTTAGTGATAAAAAAAGTGATAACAGAGAAGACGATGATGAATCGGTTATATTGGCGTTGCTTTTCACCGAGCAAATAGCTACTCAGTTAATATTAATATCTAATAATAGAAAATAATCATTGAACAGCGTACACTTAGTGCACTAAACAAATGAAGTTTTATATGTTATGCCGTAATGATTAACGAATCGGAATGATTGCAAAAAGTGAGAGGAAGGAATGTGGACATTGAAATGTTGAAGTTATCGGTAACTCATTGACGTTTCTGCTCTCGTCGAATTTCAATGACTTTCAACTATATCGAATCATAATAATTTCATGGGATTTCCTTGAATGATCGAACTTAACGAGATACTCTTATACATTCCTCATGCCCGTCGACTATTGACTTGGATAGATTCAGTCCACACATCGAAATGACCACTGTCCACTCATCGCTGATGAATGAAATAGTGACGGTGAGAAAAGGAAGCAAACAAAGAGCGGCACTGGTAGAGATAAGCCGAACAACAAGCAATCGACCAATGTGCCCCATCTATATATATTTGCATATAATCAACTGCACAACAATATATCACATATCTATCAAAAGTATATAATTTAAAGATCAATATTATAATATTTACAGATTTATTATCTATACAGCGAATTAGCGATATGTTCTCCGGTTCGTATTGGTTGGATTTGCTCGGATCAGATCGCTTGCAAATCCGACCTACGGAGTCACTACAACTGGCATCCTCATCCAGACGAAGGCGATGGAACAAGCATCGTTCCCTTTTCAAACAGGACAACGACGAGTCAACTCGTCGACATCCGATAGGCATGAGATGAGCCTAAGCCTTGACCTTAACGCATGTGGGAGGGAGTGCGAAATGAAGTGATATTTATTCATAATTAATGTTTTGCTGATTAAAATATATAAGCTAAATAAATAGTAAAAACTAGTGGGAACATCTGAGTGATAATGAGGCTGATGAAAGCTCCAACAACGTCTTCCTGAATATGCAAATCTAGCCAGTGATTAATTCAATAACCCCTTGACGAAACATCATTGGATATGTAAATTTGGTTGACAAAGCAAATAAGGAAAATCCGACCAATCCGATGCTAATTCAATATATAGATAACTAGCTAGTGAATGCATATAATAAGAGTTAAGCGAAATGCAAGCATTATTGCGCGCATTAGAGCAATGTCGTTTCTACATGTACATCTGTGTATGTCTGTGTATGTCCGATATTTTCAGCTCGGGAATCACTAATATTAGAAATAATTCCATCTCCAAGTATGAAATAACGCATATCTCCTATAGCATCTTTTACAATGAAATTCGCAATCAAATTCAAAACAAATTAGAGACATAAGTTTATAAGTTTAAAGTTCAAAACTGTTTAAAATTTACATAAGTTTAAGCTTAAATTCACATAAGTTTAGAATTTACGTAAGTTTATAAGTATTTTGTATTAAGTGGATCTTGATTTCACACCAGTCGGGTGGCACTAAGGCAGCTTTTGTAGAATTTTGTGGCAATGGTCAAATGAGTTTAAAGAAAACGCATTACTATGCACGTTTTATTACTTGGCAACAAATAATGCAGTCGATAGAGAAAGTAAGCGGACGGCTAAGGTCATAACTGTTCGATTACCTCCACCCGTCACTTAACGTGGACATGACCGGTCGCTCAACGATCTGCTAGCCAGTGAAATTTGCATATTTGTAGCATTGGTGCGTAGATGTTGTGGCATTATTTAAAAGAGTGCAAATTACTAAAACAAACAAAAAAAAAGAATTAGCTTATTCAATTGGATGACCGCTAAACCTGTGTGGTCACTCAACGATACTTAATTGGATGACCACTAAACCTGTATGGTCACTCAACGATACTTGACCGGATGACCACTAAACCTATGTGGTTACTCAACGATCTTCATCTTATTGCCTTCAGACCCAACTTTCATGTGCATCCTCAGATTACAGGAAACTTTTGAAGACGCTATTAAAACTTTTAGAAGCGTCTATTAGAAACATCGTTCCCACTCTCCGATGAATGAAACACAGCAACATTATCAATATGGTACAATGAATGATTAAAATCAGCCAGCTGAAGCAATGAATGATGCATAGAAAAGCAAAACATGAAGCTATTGAAATTATTCCACAGCTGTGTATCGCTCACTATAATCGAGTATATAAAAAATACAGAATTAGGAACGCATTCTATTGCACATTCTTCATTTTGTCCTTATGGTACTTTTTTGAAAGAAATTCGTCAGTCTTTCAACATATATATATATATATATATATATATATATATATATATATATATATATATATTCATTTTTCATTTTTTTTCACAGTTTTAAATATTCAATTGCTAGAAAGTGAATCGATTTCTTGCTGAAATGAATCAGAGCACCTTTATGTGGATGAAGCTTCCATAAAGGATTTAGCGATAATCACTCGATCCCGTAAACAATTCCTAATAGTATCACAGAAGGAAATCTTTTAGGTTCTATCTTATTCTTCATAAATATTTGCGAGTAATACATTCTAACATTCAAATAAAATTGTTTATTAAAGAGCTCAAAATTTATCCTCCATTGCATGATTTTGCCTATTACTTCTATATATTTCAAAAGAAATTGATGCAATGGTCAAATGGTACCAATTTATTACTTTTCATGAAAAACGCCATATAGTTAAAAACAATTTCTGACATGAATGTTTTCTCAGACTTAAAGATGAGATTCTTTCGTTTATAGATGTTCGTGAATTTGGTGTCATAACGGACTAAGAATTTGTATCGTTCCAATGCTACTGATAATAATGGTAATCTCGATAATAATGATAACCACAACGTCATCGAACGTTTAATTCAATTTCTTTGAAGAAAAAAAAAAGAAAGAAAAAACGCCCTCAATGGAAGCAAAAATTGTGAACATTATCGAATTAAACATTTTGACGAATGCGCTCCTTTCAGAAATAAAAATTAAAAAATTGACGAGCAAAATAATGGAATTAAAAGAAGAAAAAGTGAGCGTCCTCTTGACCGAAGAAAAATTTTTCACCAATATCGCAACAACTCTCATTGATAAACTTCTCAAATAGATTAATATCACATCACTTTTACTATACCTAAACGTCACAGTAAATGATGTTGAAGAATATTTGCTCAAAAAAAACTCCATAATATTCATAAATCTTTCGAATAAAATCTATAATAAGTGTTAATATCAGAAAAAAGAAAGCAAAACAATAGTAAAAAAATCATAAAAGAAATTATTTTTTTAGATTAGAGATATTTTAGAATAATTTTTGTAATACATTCATCATTAAATTTCTATTTAAAGTTTTTTTTTCAAATCGTAAAAACTGGTTAAGAAATGAGTAACGAAATCTGAGGAAAAGCTCAATAAAAGCATCGATTTTTATCGGCACAAATAAGCATACATTTGTCTTCCCTATTGGCGGACTTCATTGCCTTACGGGTGCGCTCAACTCTAATAGTCAAATATTGATGATATCCCTCAAGTCAAATCACACCTTCAAAGTCGTGGTGAATATCTGACTTGACTTGATAGTACATCAACCCATACAAATAGACTGTATAAAAAAATGTTATGACCTCACAACTGCTACATCTTATAGGACGCCTTACAACAGAGTTTCTGATTATTTGTTGCTTTATATTTTTCTTAAATTACTTGAATATTTTTAATTATTTAAATTGCACGTAGATATCGTCTTGTTATAAGGAAAATCTTGAACCACACATAAATACCTCCCTCTCAACAATTGCCCGCAAATATTAGTTGAAATAATTAGCCATAGATTCAAAATCAATGAGTTGAAGCAAAAATATCGAGCCATAAAATAACGCAAAATCTAACGACGAGATTGGGAATACTCATGTGTTAATTTGAACTATGTTAATTTGCAATATTATTTCACCGTGGCCTTCTATCTAAACAAAATAAATCTGCAAGAAAATAATATATGAAATTGGGGAGTTAAAATTGCAAGGATGATAGAGATGGAAAACTGTACATTGTAGGACATTTTAAAATTGACACAGCCGAGATTAAAAGTGGTCAAATGAGGTATAAGCTTTTTTCTTTGATATAAGTCAAACGAGGTCATTTCCTTTGAAGAAAATGACGTCACTTCCTTTGAAGGAAAATGACGTCACTTCCTTTGATATAAGTAAGAAACTGAAATATATTAATGACATCACATCAAATGATTTAAGCAAAAAAAAACGCTAAAAACTTGAAAACCATAAAAATAAAATGAAGAAAATTGGAAAAAATAATCAATAAGCATGATGACGAAACTATACGACGAATGAGAAACGATCGATGGAATTTAGTTGTAATCGCAAAAGCTCAGAGAAGATTAGTGAATGCCGAAGAATTTAAACGATGCATTACTGAAAAAATTTTTGGAATGACAACGTTAACGTAAAGAAAATGACCTCATTTCTCCTTTTTTCATAAAGAGAAATCCGATTGAAAACTAAAATCTTAGAAAATGAAAAGTAATGAATCAATAAAAGAAAAATTTGAAGGATCACACCTGAAATGAAATCATAGGAGAGATTACTTGCAATGTGCGCATTTATACTGATCAAGCATTATACCGTAAAACCTCAAATAAAAACCCCCTTCTTGAGGCAAAAAAATACCTCTGTTCCTGTTTAATAAATCTGCTTCCTATTCTGAAATTCAAAGGATGAGTTGTTTCTATTCTTCAACAGTTTCGGGGAAAAAAAACTTCCCACAGAACTGCAATTTTTTTCAAGATCAATAAGTTTTTGAAGTATTCACATTTTGAGATGACATAACCGTTTCTAACATTTATAACTCATCTTCGTCATACGATTAGATTCAACTGTTTCAAATCTTATAATTCTTAAATTAACGAAATTATCGAGTTATATAAAGTTCCACTAATCAATTGCTGTAAGAACAGAAGAATTTGAAAAACGAATTGAATCCTAAAATCAATTTTTTTTCGATTAAAATCTCACATAAGTGAAACTTTGTAAATTCTCATATAGTAATCCTCTTCTCTCACTTCCCCTCCCCCCCCCCCCCAACCCCATTGCAATATCCACTTTCTCTAAGCAAACATCTCATTCTAAGCGCTAAAAATCCTTAAAATGTTTCAAATCGTGCATATTCCCAACGAGTGTGCAATAAAAATGCTCAACTGTTATATAAATTGATTAATTAGCATAAGGCATAAAGTATTCGTTATTTTAAAATGAAACGATAGAGAAGTGCAGAAAATGCTTGTGGAGAAAAGTTTTATAGACGAATAAAACATATGACTATGCAGCAAGAAAGAATACAAAATGAAGAGGATGCAGATGTGAAGAAAATCTTACTGATTCATGCACATGAAACAAAACCATCAATGGGGGTTAATAACTGCCCGATAAGACATACGAAACACGTGCATATAAAATGAAAAACAGATAAAAATCCATTTAAATGCAAAACCATTTCAACGAGAACTCAATGAAAAAGTGTGCCAGATAAGTTGGCACAAAGGCGTCCTTTGCAATATGCTCATCAAGCCAATCGATTTAACAATTCGCAAATAAATTAATTAATTAACATCATATGTTATATTGAACTAATCTTGTCTGGGCCAAACTCAGATGACGACCATTGAAGGGAATCGCCATAGCTCATTGGTAAAATACTCGTCCGGCAAATTGAACGCCATGGGCTCGTCCCCCATCTATGGGGAAAGTTGTTACTGCTCATCAAGCGAATTGCAGATAAATAAACAATTATGTCTCATGCTGAATCTATCTTTTGAAACAAACTTTTCATCTGCAAAAATCTCTTATAAAAGGTTCAATTTTAGTAGGCATGACTGCAACAGAGAAACAACCCGACCAATCACAAACCAAGCAAACTAGAAATTTTTAATCACATTTACATGCCTATAGCTTTACAGTTGGTAGATCCCAAATCTAGTGTGAGACTTCATTCTACGATATGCATTATTTTCGTAATCCTAGATTCTATGATTTCTTAATTAAGAGTATCGAGCAGACACAGACAGACATAGACATACACAGAAGCATCGTCATGATAGTATTTACTCTTACAAATTAAAATTTGAAAGCATTTTTTTAAAAAAGGAATTGAAAGAGAAAGAGAAAGAATAAAACAGCCAGTAAAAGGACGGAAAGATAAAACGATATATGGAAATTTAGTAAGAGAAAAGATGCTTTATGTTTCAATTTTTTGTTCATAAATATAAATGAAAAAGGAAACAAATGAGGGAAATCCACAACAATGCAAGTCATATGTCAACATTGCCTATCAGGGTATCCTTCAGAACAGCAAACAAGAATTTAGTAGATCAAAGATTAAATTGGAAAACGAAGTCGAAAACACCTTTACAGTAATAGAAAGTTTAAAAAATTAATGATCAAAAGTGCTGAAAAACAAATCTGAGGAACTTTTTTTCGCTTTGGGGTTGTAAAGAATGTATTACGATAATTATATGCGTTTTCGTATAGTAAAGGCTTTGTATACTAAACGGCATATTACCTTAATTTTGCAAGCATTTATGCAACCGGTTGGTCCACGCGCATTACGATAATTATACGCGTTTTCCTAGAGTAAAGGTTTGTATAGTGAAGGGCATATCATTTCAATTTTGCGAGCATTTATGCAACCGGTTGGTCCACGCGCCATATAGTACACATGTGAGATACGGATCAAAGGTTACGAATAGCACAGATGACATTTCTAAAAAAAGAGACTGAAGCTATTTCCTACATGCCGTATACAAACGGAACAATAGAAATTCAGCTAATCGCAAATTTTTAATATGTAAGTCCAATACAACTTATAATAGTCAATAGACGCTTGATTTAAAATATTCTAAATATGCAAATTTTTAGGCGTCAATGCGGCTGTCAGCAAGAGAAGAAGAGCATCGGCAATAAGGGGGTTGGCAGTCGAATAAAAAGACACAAGACACACGCAATACGCACACCCGTCTGTGCCACATCGCATCTCACATACAACAAAAAAAAGAACACATTTACATGTGCATTGCATGGGAAACGCGATGTGACTTTAGCGATCATCAATACACCATATTAAATAATAGTGACAACTAGAAGTACATAACAATGACCAGACGAAAGAGAAAATCTGTGAGGAAAAAAATAGAGGGAGATCATCAAGTTGCACTGAGAAAGACAGTACAGAACTGCACGCACTTCAAGAAAAGTGAACACGCTAACCAACTTTTCTTGCCATTGATTAGGGAAAGGGCGAGATACTGGATGGGAAACCTGAAGCGAATCCAGGAAAACCAACGTTTGTCGTAGATGCATCCACGAGTGATTACTTCGACTATTTTACATTTAGAGAACCTTGGCGATGAGTGATTTGCCGTTTTTTCCTTTCCTTTTTTTTACTATGTACAGGTTATCTTATTGGACACAGCAATTCATTAATAAAAAATCCCTTAAAAAGCTAGAGATAAGAGCGAAATAAGTGATATGAAATTTAACTAAAACATTTTATTACAGTTCATTCTTAATGAATACCGTATTTGCATTACATCCTACAAAATCCATCTAGATCATACTGTAATATGCTCTCTTATGATAGTAGAAATACAGTACTTTTTAAAAGTATAACAACAATTAAAGAAATTTTATTTATTATGTTATTATCATAGTATTCATTTATCGTAATATTTTGATAGTGAGAACGATTTAATTCTATAAAATGGTCATTTTTCATATGCAACATTCATGATGCAATTATATGTAAATGAAATGAGAAAAATAATAGCCGAATAAATACACACTAGAGGAGTAATAATCACTACAATTCCTATGCAATGGCCGCTATTATGAATGCAAAGAAAATTTGCCTATCGCAATTTCTTAATGCAAAATTTGCTCACAATTATTGCACTCATTGCAATCTCTTATTTAGATTAGCATACGATCATCTTAAAGATCACAAACGCTTATAAATTTCATGTTCACTAGAATAAGAAATAGAACAGCAGAACTTCTAAAATCATCAATTTTATTTAAGTTGAAAATCTCAATGACAGAAACCTAGAATATTTCGGAAATGAAAGATAACAAATTTTATGACTATAAATTTTCCAAACCGCTATTTGAAAACAATCGGACAGAGAAACGACGAATGCACATAGACACATAGACACCAACTCCAATTGTTATTCTAACAACGGAACTAATTTAAAGAAAAAAAAAAACTGAGAAAAGAAAAGAACCTCGATTTTTTTGGTTCCAAATTATTTAATAATCTCAACGCGTTTAGGAATTGACTTCATGTGGTATCGTTTTTTTTATTATAAGCAATGATAACATTTTTTATCACTATCGGAAAAACGAGATTCTTTCTTTTATTGGCATAGAGCAATTTAAGTGCATATTTGATTAGCAAATCAAATATGACGCCGATTTTTGATGCGTTAATTTCTTAGTATTCGATGTCAACGTAAACAAATCAACTAAGCAACTCGGTTAATTCTACAACCCCGACTAGTCAATTCACCCCTTTCATTTGCTCGAAACTTAGAAAGAAAACCTTAAATTTGTAGAATTTATTGCTTCAGTCAATGTGATAGTTTCACTATGTATGCGCGCATATCTTTTGCTCAATATCTCAACAACTCTTTAATTTATATTTTAATAATACTTTAGTTTTTTTTTACTTATTGCTCAAACTCAACGAGTAAACCTTTATACTTCACATCGAACGATATCATATGCGATGAAAGATCAAAGAAATTGATAAAATCACAACATTCCCTTCCTTTCTATCCTCTCCAGTATGCAAATTTTAAAAAAAAAAAGTGCAAAAGAATCTTTCTAAAGATGCAAAAAGCGCGTATTGATCAATTGTCTTACTCAAGTTCGAAATCATTTCTCACATTAGAATGCACATTGGGGAACCTGTTAGTTGTCGAGTTGTTGAACGAATAATGCCCATTGAAACAGGTTTATGAACAGCTAAAAATATATCAAAAGAGACAAATGAGGCGAATTGATAGCCGTTCAGATCGAATCTATCGACTTTTTTTTATTCCCTTAGTAGAATTGTTTCCTTTAACTGAAGGGGTTGACTCCTTTTCATCGTTTTCCGAGTTGAATCTCTACCTCAATCCTCCCCCTCACGACAGATCTTATCCCAATATTAGCACTCTAACTAATATCGTACTTTTTTCATGAATTAGAATAAGGATTAAAGTAGATACGTAAATGCAAATGCAAATGAAATACGAAGAAATCTAATCTAAGCTGAAATTTGATATTTTGTTGACTAAGAAAATGTTTTCGTTAAAAATCTTTTGCTAACTATTGCATTCAGCAGTTATCAATGCAACATAATTTATGTTAATTTCAAATCCTCAAATCCAAAAATGTTAATTTTTATCGTTGAATTAAACCTTTAGACATCGATATCGAAATATTCCGCTAATCTCTTCTATTAAGCGGTGATTTTACTCATTGAATGAAAAACAATGCGACTTTACTATGGTCAGGATTTTTGAAATTTTTCATCTCTTTACTTTCACCAGCAATTAACAAGTTATTATTAAAAAATAAAGCCTTCCACTCGTACTTCGTCTTGCCCCCTTTCTCTATAAAAATCATCTCCCCTTCAGGCATTTTATTCGACATGTATGCTTACTAAATGAAACAAAGAAATGTAAACGATAATCTCGTGAGAAGAAATTCAAGGAAAAACTCTCAAAAATTCCATTTCCTTTTTTTTGCATATACCAGGAAGGATGATGCTAAAAATAACGAGCAACCAAATAAACGGGCAGCTCCACGAGCATTTTATAAAATACGGGAATTTTGTTTGCTCGCTATGTGGTTAAGAATCTCAGCAGTCTCTGTAAAAAAAATTTTTGATCGAATATGTAAATTTAATTGGCAATTCAGTTAAAAAGTACTCGACTATTAAAAAAACTATTAAATGTAAATAAGGTAGCAGATGATTCGATGTCTACCATTTGTAATAAATGAACGGATAATAGGAACTTTGACGGAAATGAATGAAACAGTTATCGAATTAGAAAGCTGAAAAAAAAACATTAATATCATTGGATGATATAATAGACGATGATGCCACATATGCAAATGCACAAAATGCCAACAAAAAAAAAAAAGAAAACAAAAAACAATTGAGTAAATTTAAGAGTAGCGTTCGTTCAGAAGAAATAAACAACTTTTGTAGTAATATAATGATTTCAATGAGTCTAATAGCATTTGAACTCAAATTATCTCTTACTGATTCAATGATGATTTCTTTATATTTTCTCCTCCATAGCAATCAAACAGCACTTTTCCCAAGACTATGAGAGGAAATTATGTGAGATGTTAACTCATATCATTGGCAATACGCTTCCTTGACGCTAGTAAATGTTGCGACTTTTATAGAACCGAACCATGCAGGCAAAAATCTTTAATCTGGATAAAGTGGATTCAAGAATTTAATTCGAAACACCTATTGTACTAAAACATAAAGTTTCTAAAGCCTCTCTTGTAATACAAACATCTTTGTGGACGCTATAGAATAAAACAATTACTTTCTTCAAGAAAAAATAAATAAATAAATGAATAAATAAATAAATAAATAATAAAAATAAAAATTTCCAATTCCCGTATTGCAGCCATGATTCGAATACCGATTTTTAGTGAGAATAACGAGTGTATATGCACGAGTACGTTCAGTGTATCACACGATCGTGATGGTATGAGAAAGAACAAGGCACATTTTACGCAAAAGACAAACAACGCACACATTGGTAAACATCTCGTTCGTTTAGAGGCCGATCATGAGCAACGATTCATGCTCATTCGTTCGTCATCCAAAACAAAACATAGACTTATTTCCGCTTCAGCATCTTTATACATTGTTTTTATTTATTAACGCTTCCTTCACATATGTTTTCCCAGAGGCCAAGTAGCGAAGTTGGTAAAGTGTCAAGGCATCGCGCGTAAGACTAAGGTTCAATGCTTTTCTCAGATCTCATTTTCATGAATGAGAAAAATAGGCCAAGCTTTGTACTCCTTGTAGAGTAGTTGTTGCTAACAACAGATGACTTAAGCAACACTTCGACTGACAAGCAAATATAATTAAAATACAACAGCCGGTCTTATAAATAATACGCCTAAATGCTACAGAAATATAACAACTTCCAGGAAATGAAATAGAGGAAATGCGAGGGCAGATGTGATGGGGCTCTCTATCATTCCACAAAATTCTAAAGATAAACCCGTTTCTCGTAATATACTCCAGTGTGCTCATCTCAAACCTTTCTAATGTGCCCTCAAATTCCAGCAAATATCTCCACCACAATTAATGAGGCTATTTTATGGAACTCTTAAAACTCAATGCCTTAGTTCAGAAAATTAACTCAGTATTAATCAATAAATCAACCTAATTAAAAAAAACTAACCAAAATACTTCCCGATTTATTGCCAACAAGATAAACACAGACGACCACTTACATAGGAATTGAAATTTTATTAAGTGATGGAGGAATCAAAAACTATGCAGAACGTAATAATCCCCCGATCATTGAGTGAAGAGAACATCGATGTAAGAGAACATATTGAAGAGATTTCTAACCTGAAAATGAATATTGCTAGAGACAATCTATTTATCGACAATTTTTAGACCACGTTAGAGGTATGACCACCTTCGGAAATAATATAATGACCACACCGTAGAAGTAAACGGACATAAATAAACACTATAATACTTGTTTGGTATGGAAAATATATGCGGAAAGGTTGTTTCGTTCCTCAAAAACTTCATAGAGACATGTGAATATCGAAGGTGAAACAAACCTAGTGGATAAACCAACCGCACCCAAAAATGCGCCGAAAGCTAATGTATTGAATGCCGTTACGACTGTGAACACAAGCAAATGCAATAATATACTGAGATGGCACAGCCCTCGCTCTAGCAGCATCCACATGTGGTTCTAATCGAATGCCCATAGCACCATAATGGTCTATAAAGACTTCCTATTCCTCTGGCAATGCAAACCGCCAACGAGGGATAATTTAAAAAAGCAGCCAATAAAGGACAATCAAAAAAAGAGCCAATGAGGTATAACTTAAAAAAGAAGAGCCCGATTTCTTTCAAATCGTCTATTCCATAATCAATCAATCCGTTTCAGCGTTTTAAACCTAGTAATAACGATATAAATGCAATCAATTGACCCCAATTCTCATAGTTAATTAGCTTTTATACGATTCACTTAAACGAAGAGATAAAACAACTCAGTAAAAGGATTAGAAAACTAAAAAATTTCTCGAAACATCACCTTTTGAGGGCTATTTTTTTTAAATAATTATAGTAAAAGTTATTTTTTTATAAATAAAGCAAAAGCATGGTACTATCTAACCACGATATAGTATCAATTATAACTAAGTCATTTTTATTTGAAATAATTTTTCTCTGTAAATACAAAAAAAAAAAAACAAAAAATAAACAAATAACAATTGCCAACAATTTAATGCTTATTTATTTTAGAACAGATTGTCGATAATTTAAAAAAACAACTCGTCAAATTTTATTATCCCAAAGCATCGTGCAACCATTTTCATATCTCCCATGGAAGAAAAATTTTTTTTTCAAACGTTTTATGGGATTTTTCCTATGAGAACATATTGAATGTAAATATTCCTCGGAGATAATCATTAAAACTCATAAAAAATCAAATATTTTCTCAGTTTTCAGAAATATTATACTGAACAATTCGATGCTAATAAAAAACAATATTAAAAATAGTTTCATCTGAGATGGGAATCTAAGATGGGAAAATTTGATGTACATATACCACTATCTTACAGGAGAAAACATTGTGAATAGATGACATCAGGCAGCTATATGTATAGAAAGAAATTAGCAAGATCGAAATTCACTGTTTTATAGTTAATAATATAAAAAAAAAAAGAAGCATGATCATCTGACTGCCTCAGTTAGAAACTCGCAAAAAATAAGAGAGATGGTGACGAATGACAGCAAGAAATAGTTGAATTTCTGCACGAATAAAACCGAAATAAGGAATGAAAATTTAAGGATTCTTTGTTGATTCGTTCTGACCATTCTGATCACAAATAAAGTACCGTGATAGATTTAGCTTCCAATATTGGGATAGGAATGTGTTCAATTACTTTTAGTAATTACAAAAAACAACAGTATTTTTTTCAGCAGTAACAACTTCAGAAAAAAAGAAAAAAAACAGAAAGCTGGACATATAAGGCAATACGGCTTACGGTCATACAATTGAACGAACATCACAAAATCGTTGTTTTTTATGCCGGGATCTATATGGCATAGAAGAAGGACACTAGAACAACTGAGGTAATGTCATCGGAATTCTTTTCATGTTCTCGAACTTGAAGGAACTCTCAAACTCAGATATACTTCCAGTAAAAATACCACCGCCTAGAGGAACTAATTTTCGTATTTGGAAAATCCCCTTATCTATTTTCTTCTCGAGAGTTAGAAATAAGAAATAAATATCTGCTAATAAATGAATGAATCTAAAAGCATAGCCATTTCACCATAACAATTACATCTTTATTGAACTCGATCTACTTTATGACTCTAGTGTAGTAGCTCGAACTTCTCGACCCAAGCATCACTCACTGTTCATGGACCATCCACTCATTCAAACCTCATACCGTCTACATTAAAAACCGTCTCTGCGACACACAGAAAAGACAACAAACCAAACCAGACGCCTTAACAATGAAACACTGAACCGAAGTGATGCATAAACGAGATAACAACAGCAATCGAATAGACCACCGATGATCAGCGGGAATATAATGGGGCAAAATCTATCAAGAGAGCAGAATACACTACGGGAACAACTTCATTCGGTCTACGTTTATGACAATTGTTCTACACTATCTACCGTCCTATGCGTTCATTACGAGTTTCTTAAAAAATCAGCCGCTTAATTTAAATAAAAAAATTTTTTTTCTTAATTTCTAACTTAAAAAAATTAAAATTAAAACTTTACTCAAAAATTTACAGCATTATGCCAACAACTTTTGTGCATAGTCAATGTTTTCCTCGAAAACGGCCATAGTGCAAATCGGATATGCATGATTTCTGATGCAATTCAAATGACCACACATCGGAGCCTGATCACGAAAAAAATAATCTGAAGATATGTGCGGAAATTTTCGGGACAGTTGGTATCGTTTCTGCGTGCTTGAAAGCTTGACAGCATTCACTACTACCATAAAATTTAAAATTTACCGATCATTTTGTGTGGGAAAATCGTTTGTGGTGGAAAATTTGCATATGCTAATCGTAAATTAACGAAAAGAACTAGCATGTAGGTATTGCCAAAAATTTTTGGATAATTAGCGAGGGAATAAAATATAACATAGATGAAGAGGCGGCAATTCTTTGCTGCTTTCTATACCGATCGAGAAGTGATCGTAACTGATCAAATCACAAAAAATAGATACAATCGCACGGTTTACCAAACGATGGAGAGAGAGTTGACTGCATGAATTGACTGAAAATGCCTTCAATGATTCAATGAAGTATTATTCGGGTATGAAAGTAACCCTTCCTTTTTCCAAGTTGTAAAGACCTAGATAGCATCCTTTCATGGTATATGTCCTCCGGCTGTCAATATGATCATCTATCGCAAAGGTTGCACCATTATCTTCTTCTTACAAACTTCTTAGTTCCGGTATTCTTCGGCGGTGGTCCAATGAGACGACCAATCCGCAATGTGCTAAGGCGAAGACCTTCCGATACATTTGCCGTTTGTACGCTGAAAATAAATCCAACTGCTTATTTGACACTTACAACGATTTACCCTTCAAAACGTCGCATCGATGCCTATAAACTGTTACCGCTTCATGAATAAAGTTCATCTCAAAACACACTGAATTAGCCGTTTCAATAGCTTATCTTCGATCAATGAAGCCTTCCTACGTCTGTTATTGCCAACTATATTCACATGCCACTGAGCGAGCAGCTACATAAGCTATATCAATACCACATACTGCAGCGAGTATCGTCAAAACTTTCAGTTGCGAGCAAAGCTGAATGAAACATAGAAAGGCTGAAGTTTGGTGATTTAACCATTTTATAGTCACAACATGCATACTATGTCCAAAGTTGATTGAAAACTATCGTAAACATTGAAAACATAACTGAGAGAAACCATTTTTATTTTTGTAAGTGATAGAAATATCTCCCCTTCCCCGCCGATTTAGATTGTTGATTAATTCAACAATACAGTCGACAAATTTCGTCAACAACGAAAAACGAAGAATCGCCTCAAATAAAACGGGAAAAAGTATAACGAATACCGTCATTCACGAAGCAATATCAACTATTTTCGTTAATTACAAAATTTCGACGCTTAAGGGAAGCAACTAAGGAAAAATCAATTTATCTATACAAACCTGCATCCTAGAGCCATCAAAACCTTTGTAATTCTCGCTTCAGTGACGTTCAGTTCTTTTGCCCATGGCGTTACAGGCACCGACAATGCTTCCTCTAAAAATGAGCTTACTTAATACGATTCTCTTATGGAAACAACCACACCTTCTCCTTCCTCCAGTGGTTAGCGAATATTGGCGGATTTGATCTAGAGGAGGGTTTAGAGAGAGAGAGAGAGAGAGAGAGAGAGAGAGAGAGAGAGAGGAGCAAAACTTTGGTCAATGCAAGAGCTATCTAGGCAATCTTCATAAACGAGTGCGAAAAAGACGGATTATCCCATCGTCCATTTTATCCGCTCCTGAATGCCACTAATTAAAGTTTTTCAAAATCAAAACCTCTGAAGAAAACTCCACAATCCGATTTTCTTGTATGCATTGTAAATAGATTAAACTGAAATAATGGTTTTTCGTTACCTAAGAATGAGAAATAACATATTAGTTAATTCAGTAAGGGGATAGCAGTTGAAATCCATCGACCATATTTGCCATTAAACACCTTTAAATAGCTTAAGAGCACCAATTACGCCCTTACAATATATTACAGCTTACAATACTGCTAATTTTATCATCAAACATAGAATAAAAACAACGCACAAACAAAAACAAAAAGACTGCGAAGGATGCAGTCTTTTCCTATCGTATAAGCTTTAGTGTTGAATAATAAAACAAAGCAGGCGACGGAAGTAGAGTGGAAGGAAGCGGGGGGAGGGGAATGTGGGAGTAGGACACATTTTTTCAAAGAATTTCTTTCGTTAGAAAGCAGAAAAAAATGGAAACTTTTTAGAGTTTAAAAAACAATGAATTCATTAAATTCTTATACGAAACTTACTATCTAAAATAATAATAAGACAGAGCAGATAAGCGAGCAGTTTATCCTTTTCGGCCACATTCACATTCAACTTCGCCGATTTACTCTTCGGTGTTTCCTTTATAAATTCGCCCGCTGTAAATTACATCAACATATAGATTCATCTGCTGCAACATCAAACTTCCATGTTCATAAAAGATGGCCAATGTGCTCACATATAATGGAATATTTTGAAATGACAGCATTTGCATCTCACATTTCCCCACGATTTTTGAAGCTTTTTTTTGCAACACCAGCCTTCCGTCCTAGTTTCCTACGATAAAAAAACGAATCTAAGGGTGATTATGAATGTTCACAGTGCGCACAGACATCTACAGACATACACACATATATACGTGTACGAGAATAAGATTCACAGTAAGTGGCTATAACATGACTCAAGCAATAATAAGCGAATGGTGATGTCATAAGTCTTTGTCGGCGTCTGCCGTCGGAGTCGCATATCTTTGGTCTGAATTAGGTCCGAAAGCGTTTGCAGTTATGTTATAATCGAGAACATCCTAACTGTTGGAATGACACCATATTCAGACAAGTCAGACTGATACGACGCTAAATCAGATTTGAAAACTACTAACAATTTCGGGAAAAAGTCGTACTTACGAAAGAAAAGTTCTCGAACTTTTGCCGTTACAAATTCGGGAAACTTAAGCGCTATCCAGTCATTCTGGAATATCGATGACCTTCCTCTCGAACCCTTTGATACCATCTGAAATAAAAAAAACGTTCGCAAAAAAAGGAGCGATAATCATTAACAAACAATAAAAAGCCATTGGTCATGCCACATAAACACAATATAAAGCAGCCTATATGTCTTCCTCATCTCATCCTATCAGAAAAAAACTTAAAAATCAATAAATCAATAAATGTAGGGGGAAAAAACGAAAGAATGGTGATTGGGGAGAAGGAATGAAGCACAGGAATAAGAAGGAAGGAGGAAACGTAAAGGATTGCGATAAAGCTAGGAACGAATGCGAGAGCATAAGCCCTATTCTGTTAGATAAAGCTATATCAAACCTTATATCATACACTGATAAATCGACAAATACAACAGCAAGCGGAAGACCTTTGTTAATTATAGATGACCTCTAAAGATCATATGATCAAGAAAATACACCAAAATCAAAATTAATGGAAAAATAAACAATTTCCACAATTAATAGGTCTATGCAAGATGCAACCACGATCATATCTCATGGATCTATTTCGAATAAAGTCGTGCAATAGATTCAATAGATTCACAACTGAACGAAGTGTTCACCAACAACAAAAGTTTTCGCCGAAATAAATTCAGCTTGAAACTAAACCTTATAGCATTTGACCATCGTGATGAGAAGTATAGCTAAACATGCTCGTCTTTCATCATCATCCACTTTACCTATTGAACGAAGAACCAATTCCGAACAATCTGCAATTAAAATATTCTTTAAATTTCTCTAAAATTTCAATTAATCAGATTAAAAAAAATCTTCTAATACAAAAACTGAAAGCGAAAGCACAATATTGTAAGAAAAAAAACCGAATCGATAAAAACGATAAAGAATGACTGATAAAAAATGGTAATAAAAAACATATTATAGGTAATTAAATCAACACAATATATACAAATATCCTCCACTACCACCAAAAATCGAGTCAAACCAGTAAAGTCATCTCATAAGTGGCCAGATTCTAATATCAAAGTCTTATTTCATCAAATGGAGTCAACAACAAAAGATACAGAAGAATGGCTCAAATGACGCAAAAAACGAGCCCAATCCGCTTGAGTCCTACTCCCGCATGTGACAATTAGATGTTTTAGTGCATTGACCAAATTTCTGAGAAATTTGAAGCAATTACCTTCACCAATAATTTCATTTTTAGGCCGTTTAAAATATGCTAATGCATCATCTTTCATAGCAATAATATCCCCTTCAGAAAGGAAAATATTTGGCGAATAAACTTCCGTTGGCAATTTCGCCTCTTCATTCGCTTTCGGTAGAACCGAACTCTCCGCCTGAAAAAAAAAAAAAATAAATAAATAAAATAAAATAAAATAAAATCAAACGAATATCATATTTCTTAATAGTACGCTTCAATGCAATATTCGAAAACTGCAAAAGCAATTCGTTCAATTAATCTAACCCCCTCCCTCTTTAAATCTCTTAAACAGCTGAAAATGCGTGTGACATCTTCTTCGAAAGAAGAAAAATTCCGCCAAAATATTTATTATTATTTTTAAAGTTCAAGAGCGTCACAATGACCGTCGATGCTTATCAAAAAAAACCTTCATTTTTATTTTTTATTTTTTGCATTCATAGTTCTTAAATAATCTCATGTTTTAATTAATGGTGCATTCATGGGTTTAAATAACTTCCAAACACGTATCTTCTTTGCTTCCTATGGCTGCCTCAGTCTAACAGCCTCAGTTGGTTAATTAAACACTTGCCCATATCCACCTTTTTTTATGGCCTGCATTTCTTTGGAAAGATCGATAGCAATTAAAAACGGAAAGATCGCAAAAGATCCACCACAAATGCTAGAATTTAACTCGTCAGAATCGACATATTTTAAATTATCAAATTTCGAAAAGCGAATAACATTCAAAGAGAGTCGGTTAAGGAGGGAAAAGGGAAAATGAGAAACAATAAAATTAGATGGAAAACTACGCTTAGGCAGATAATACTCGAAATATGTTTTCTAATGGAGAAGGAATAAATTTCTGCGTGAATTTTCATCTCCATTTGGATCTAAATACTTGCTAACATTAAAAATTTCTTCGCCCTTCTATGAAAATCACCAAAAAAATCATAAGAATTCAAAAAGATTTACCTGTGCAATCAATGAAATCGATAATGGGTTATTATCTTCCTCTTTCTTGGTGGTGTTAGAAGATGAAAACGTCGATCCCATCATTATTGCTAATGTTTCCTATAATAAACACACAAAAAATTATAATAATCTCAAATACAAATTCCTTTGATTAAATATAACATGTAGTCTACATACTTTCATAACGAAGTGGTCTAATTTGGTCAATGTGACTTAGGTTCGAGCGATAAAATGCTTAAAACCACATATGGAATCCCCGGTCGACATCGCCGTTTGACCACTAGCTTAGCCGGGAATCGGGCGACGATAATGGACGATTTCTGCAACTCACGAATTGCTGCTGCTTACATTGCTCGATAGAGAAGAGCATGCTTTATAGACCGTTGAATCGGACCGATAAAAAAGTAAACAGAATCTTTTTTTTTGAATGCAACCTTCAATTGCTAAACTAAATATCAAAATTTATTTTAAAAAAAGGATTACATTGTGATTAAATATTTCAAAAATAGATTGTATGAAATATGACCGCAGTCCATTTTAAGTGGATAAAAGGCTGACAAGAACAGGCAGCCTCGCCACTTATTCAAAATTAAACTATCGTGTATAGTGATATTTTGTCACAGATGAAATTCAGTAAAGATCAAAAACCATGTGCACATGTGGAAGGGGAAAACAATGCTCACTCCGAAATGCCATTAAAGAATGGGACAATAAGAAGTGATTGAAATATAGACGATGATAGATGAAATTAAATCGTTGATATTCAACGATAAATGATATTTAGTTATTACATCATTGATTTGTCGTCTCTTCGCTGCATCCTGAGTCTTCAACCTTTTTGCCGATCCGAATTCACTCGTTAAAGCACGCCTTTTATCAGCCCATGTTTCACGAGCACTCGCATTATCAGCCATATAGTCGGTTTGCCTTGACGGCCTTAAAATTAATAAAAACATCGATAAATTCCACTTAAATTTCAACTTTTTTAAATTTGTTAAAGCTCAGTAATCTACGAAATCTTTTACGATTATCTTTAACTGCAACAATTCTAATGCCGCAAATAGTAATCACGAGGATCGATTTGACAGGTGAGTGTAAAAAATATTGCGATGATAATGTAACATATTTAGATGCATTACTATAGAAGAAAAAAAATGATGCGTATCGAATTTGATGAATGTAATATACACATATAGTTCCTTGCTTCGCATAATCTGTCCCTTTCACTCCCCGCTTCATCGAAAAAAAACCTGTGAACATGCAAATTTAATAAAAAATTATTCAAGTAGACCAATGTGATATTTCCAAAAAATCAAACCCTCGTTTCTTGCAAATAATCTGACTTCAGTAAAATTTATCAACAATCCTAAAGATTCACCAATGTTCTACGTAAATTTTATGACTTTATTCTATAAAATTTCACATCTTTGAATTGATTCATTTGTAAACATCGGTGGGTAATTTAAAAAGAAAAAAAAACCTAAATAAACCTTTTTTTCTGCTGTAATTGAAAAAATTTTCTAAGAAAAATACATCGTGGAAGATTCAGAAATAAGATCAAATTTAAAGCGAATATAAAAACAATCGTCTGTTTTAAACATTTGACGAAAGTAAAACAGAAGTAAAATTTAATTTGAGAAATCTTTTGAGCGGCTATAAAACGACAATTTTTAATGTCCGTAATAAATTGTTCTCCAATACTTACATTGAATGAAATGCTATCGCTATGAATTACATATTCATGTCATAAGAAAAGATTCAAACCACAGCTTTCATTGTATAAATTGTTTTTCTCGTATGAAGGATTCTTAAAAGATTAAAAAAAAATTTCACGAAAGAAAATCACTTGTTGCCAAATAGTGAATCCGGATCGCTCGAATAGGTAGCCTGGAAGTTGACTAGCTTCGTTGGCACATATTGTGCTTTACCGGTGTGTTTATTGACGATTGCTATTGCATAATCATAGCCTTGCTCAATACCATTATCCTCTCTTCCCAATTGGACTACTTTTTCATTTGAATGATCCTGAAATAGGCTCATAAAATAATGCAACAACATTATGAGTGAGCAATTCTCTAAAACTGTAGATAAAATCGTATAAATTGATTCAAATATAAAAGAAATATAAATAATGGAACTTATTGATTAAAAGCTTAACGACTTTGTATTATCACCGCAATGGAGTATACAGCATCAGAGAACAGTCGTCTTACATCTACTGATTTCCTTCACTTAAAACAATACTAGACGCCATCGGTTACACAAGTATTGAATGCAATTATAGATGAGGTACGATTTAATGGTGCTACATTCCAGAGGGATTCTGACGAAATCTTTGAATCACCAATATAATTAACTGATAACGTTGCTATTTTCATCACTAAAAATTAAAAAAAAAAAAAAATAAAATAAAATAACTAAAAGCATAACTAAAAAAACAAGTAGATATCGTAAAAATTATAGAAAATTTTGAAGCCGCAAAAATACGAACCGAATTTTGAATCGAATAACTCGATCCGTTTGCATGACGTCTAAATGTAGCGGAACGAAAATCGACTAATCGACTATGCAACAATTGCGCTACCATATGGCATACCTGAAAAATATAAGCAATGAAAAATTGATAAATTTAATATTTATAAATCAATTTCATATTTGATTTTTCAAATCTGATATTCGAAATAACGAAATTGTATTTGTTGCTAGCATGGATCTGTGCTATAGTCGATTATATTTGCCGTCGGGATTTTTCGTTTTTATTTTATCCATCAAAATATTTTTCAACACCTTTTTTTCTCCTTTTTTGCCCACTATTCCTATTTGTTCCCTCATTTTTTTGTTTCTATTTTATTTTATCATCCTCCCCTTCATCTAATCAATGGGCATTGTCTTCGCATATATCATATTTCATTTATATCCTCTATCGTTTATGCGAACAAACTTTCAATTAATTATAGGCATCTAAAACATATTATACAAATCAATCCATAATAAGTGCAATAATTTAGAAAAAAAAAAGGCGATGAAGTATAACATAGATTTCTTGGTAGATAAGGCGATATAATAAAATAAAACCTTTTCAACTGAAATGACTCAAGAACCTCAGTCTATAAACTAGTGAGCTATGAATTGAGGATAGACCACTATCCTCGATGTAAACCTACAACGAAAATAATATCAAGGAATAACAACTACAAGAATATTGAACATTCATTTTGGACGATGGTGTCTACATATGCGTCAGAAACCGTCTCTATCGTTAAAACTTCAAAAAAAAAAGGATCAGAGTAAAAGGTAAAATCATGCAAAAAGTAACACGTCTAATTATATCAGATACTCACTTTCGACGATGTAGGTTTATCCTCATTGATGTATCCGTTTTTACTATGAGAGGAATCCTCATGTATATCATTCGAGTTCGACGACGATGCGCCAATATCCATTTTCATACGTTCATCTAAAAACCAAACAATAACGACATTATAACAAAAAGAACGGAGAAAGTGGGGGATAAAAGAACGGAGAAAGTGGGAGATAAAAGAACGGAGAAAGTGGGGGATAAAAGAACGGAGAAAGTGGGGGATAAAAGAACGGAGAAAGTGAGGGATAAAAGAACGGAGAAAGTGGGAGATAAAAGAACGGAGAAAGTGGGGGATAAAAGAACGGAGAAAGTGGGGGATAAAAGAACGGAGAAAGTGGGGGATAACAGAACGGAGAAATTGGGGGATAAAAGAACGGAGAAAGTGGGGGATAAAAGAACGGAGAAAGTGGGGAATAAAAGAACGGAGAAAGTGGGGGATAAAAGAACGGAGAAAGTGGGGGATAAAAGAACGCAAGCGATCGCCGACTATTAAAAGATGCGACTAGCATATCGTCAATTTCGTGGGATAGCTCTCTTATTGCTGAATTATACAATTACATGGATGTCATATCCAAGCTGTTGATAAACTTCGCAACAAATTTTTCCAACTTCGAAAACATTAGAATACGGAAACTGTCTCTATCATTGTACCTCTAATGGGTTAATCGTGAAAGTATATATATATATATATATATATATATATATATATATATATATATATATATATATATATATATATATATATATATATATATATATATATATATATATATATATATACGTTTAAAAAATGATGGAATCAGATGTAGAAATAGGTGAGCTTGAAAGAGAACAACGTTGATGAATAAGCAAAAAATTAGAGAGTACGGATGGATAACGAGGATGCCAGACGTAGAAAGGAAATAGGCGATACGAAGCAACGGGTGAATAATGCAAAACGCCAAATAGAATTTCATGGATTTGAGGAAGTACCACATCTTACTTATCGAATAAACAGAAGCAAAGAAAACAGCAGTGAGATACTCTCCAGCCTAATTATGAGCATTTTTGATCAGAAGTTATGTCTGATATCGTAGACTTTAGCTAAGTAAAAGGATGTTAGCGAATGGAACTGAGAGAATAACAGAGAGAGAGAGAGATGGAACAAGAGAGAGAGATGGAACAATCACTGTTCCCAAAAGAACAAAAAACATGCAAAGAATCAATGAATTATATGAATAACCTAAACACTCACAATCGAAAAAACAAGCATTTGTGAATGTATCATAAAAAAGTACTTCAAAATACATCACAATATATTTATATATCAATTTTCTAAAATGTAACATTCCGTGATGAATTTTCAATAAACCATTCTCAAATGGAACGCAGATTGAAACGTTTTAAACGATGCATAAATACAATCCAACTTCCGGCCTCTACAACATTTTCTGAAATGCAATTCTAGACCCGTACCACTCTATACTGAAAGCATTGTTGAACGTTGTTCAATGAGCATATCTTGAGTGCCAATTGAAAACGACTGCGATGATGAGCGAAAGCAATGAGACTAAGGATAAATCAGAAAATCCACTGTCAGATCAAGTATTACTCTCCTATATTCGAAATTTTCATGCTCCAATATCTCCCAACAATCGTGAATGTGACTGTGGTATAAAATAAAGAAAATGCACTCAAAGGCAGAGACCTAAACGAATATGAGAAAAGAACATCTGAACGTACGGACTTAATTAAATTCGGTTGAGATTTCTGTTGTAAGCTGAGGAATAGATACCGGATTTCATTTAGACGTTTTCATAAATGAGAATTTAGTAAATCCACCAATTAGCATCCTTTTACAACAATTATAACATGAAAAATGTTGATAATATTTAATGATATTTGCATAATATTTATACTATGAAGAAACTTTCAGAAAAAACAATTTTTGCATTTTCTAGATTTATCAATTGTTAAATTTTATTTAATTTTGCATATTAGATATTTAAAAGGTTTTTTTCTTATAATATGCAAAAATCCTTCTGCATCTATCGTTCATTGACCTCATATTTTCACTGTTCAGTGTTTTTCTAGTCGGTGGTATCGAACGATCGCTTAAGTCTTCATTTCTGTCGACATTGCAACATCGTATAGTGGTAAGTGTTTATTTTATTTATTTATTTCAATCAATCACAGCATCCGTTACGAATAAACGTTTCTTCATATCGTTTCCACATGACTTGAGCTAATGCCCATCTAATTCAGTTGGCTCCTGCAGTTGGCTTCTACTTCTTGTAGGTCGGTCGCTTGAACATTAGCGCTTAATGTCGTCTCTCGGCCGTCGGATGCTGACAAGCCGATTCATCGTTGTTCCTTTTAAGACTGTCAGGACTTATTCCGCCGCCCTCGTCTCGATGGGCCTGATGGGTAGGGTGGCTCGATTGTGCAGAGTCGATAAGCCTAGTCGGAGCTCACAACTGACTACACAATGCAAAATTGATGAATGTCCTTGATCCTTCAACGCCCCAAATACTGCAGTGACCTCCTGCTTAGTGATTATCTTTAAACGATCGGAAGTGTGGGATGTGTATGGAAGTTAAGCAATGCAGTTACCAAATTGCTCAAGAGATTTCATTTCATTTGTTGCGACCAATCACATTTGCTTCTAACTTTACAAATGTATTTGCATAATTTACATTGCGGTGTTCGCCGACGCAGAATGAGTTTAGTGAAGATAACAACTAAATGAATGATCGAGTATGGATCTACGCTGAATATTGCAAATGTTCAGCCCACTGACATGAAGAGATATATGTGCAAACGTATTTGTTAATCACACATCATAGGTTAGCGATAGCACCTTAAGGCACCGCTGTACATTGTCGGGACTTACTGATAAACAATATCCATACAGGCAGCAGATCATCTAAAAAAATCCTAATCATTTATTGAAGAACGAATCTTCGATGGGATCGACTTGGAATGTGCATAAGTAATAGTTAAGCGTACTCTATTATTGAACTACTTACCGCATTGAGAAATTATATAAATTGGAAATTACACAAGAAAACCAGTTATCAGTGAATACGCTTAAATTAAATTGTTATAGATAACACACGAAGTGAGTTACTGAGTGATAAATGCAGACAATGACTTCATGGGATCCACAATCGACTGCAACGATCAACAGTGAGCTCAAAAGCAGAGGTTTCCTTTGCCAAGATACAATCGGTAATGACCAATATCTATCACTCACTTATATATGAATAGAGCAAATTGTTGAACGCTAAAATTAAGCAAAAGAAAATTGTTTAATTAAATTTTTTTCCCTCAAGAAAGATAGATAGAATCGTCGATGCAATTTGAGAGGTTATTTTCTCAATGAATTGTGCCTTCATATTTGAGCTATGTCAAATGTTTCCACCATCCCAAATCATTGAATTATATTTTACTTTCGAGATAATATCATCTAGATGATTGATTCGATAAACATTTGAAATTTTCATTGCTCTTCTAGGAGAAGGAACATTTTCTATTGTGAAATTAGCATGGAGTAATCGTCTGGAGAAAATAATCGCTATGAAGATAATCGATAAACGGTATCGAATTTGCATTTCTCTAAAAATTTTTTGCTTTTAATCATTCAAAAAATTTTCGATTTATTTAACAGTGATATAGTATATTGTTTGCTAATCTAATTGCGATTTTTTATCGCTTTTATTCATTAATTTTATCGTTCGTAAATGCTGCAATGGGGATGTAAGGTGGAAGTTGAAAGATGAGAGGAGGGATGGGAGAGCGCCAAGAAGAGGAAGCATGAAGCGATATGAAATCTCTTCTATGAGCCTATCGACTTAACGAAATATGTCATAAACGGAGCTGAAAAAAAGAGGATTGATTTTATTAGTGTGCTGATATGTTTTCAGAAAAGACTTCAAATATTGTAAACGATGTCTTCCACGAGAGTTACAAATCGTACGAAAAGTCGACCATAATAATATTATACGAGTTTATGAGGTTAGTGCATGAATCGTTTTTACGTCGATAAAAATATCCCACCCGAATAAGATAAAATAAAATAAAAATAATGACAGAAGACTGGATTTTCGCTCATTGGAGGTCCAGAAGGCAGCGGTTCGAGTCCACCTTGTTTAGTCAAATTATTGACTAGCATAACAAACTAGCCTCATTTCAGCGCAACTTTATAAGCTGCTTGCAGGTATTTAAAGAATATCATACAAGATCTGTTTTTAAAACTAATATGTGACGGGTTTGAGGAATACTAAAAAGATGCATGAAAAGAAATAAAATATTTCAGGAATTTTCATAGTTTTATGTAATATTTTGGTTTACTCATTGCAATTATAGATCATCGAAAAGGAACCATTCGTTTGTATGGTTGAGGAATATGCTGAAAAAGGTGATTTATTGAGAAGAATTCGACAAACAGGCAGAGTGGATGAATCAGAGAGCAAATTTTTCTATCGTCAGATTATGGAAGCACTTATTGTAAGAAGAAAATCCATTTTTTTTTTTTTCATATCAAACTGAAAAAAAAATTTCGAAGGAAAGGATAATTAAATTTTAAAAAAAATAAACAAAACTATAAAAGTAGAATGAAAGGATCAGTGTTCCTTAGAATATGCATAGCATTCGCGGAGCCGCTGTGCATATTTGAATGAGTGAAATTTGCGGATGGGATACTAAGGAGACGAGTCTCTGAATGGTTGTTTCATTATCGTTTTCCATGTAAATTTCTCTTCCTCTTTATTTTTATCTAATATCATCGAAAACCAACTGCTCAAATGGGGGCTCTCCCTCTTCCTTCTCCCTTCCTACATTTATTTCCGAAATGAGCAAAAAAGAAAACGGCTACATTGAGACGCTCATTTGCATAATATTTCAAGCGAACTATGCATATGCAAATTTCAAGCATTCGAATATGCGAAGCGATTGCGTAAACGATATTTATTTTTCAAAAGTTATTGAGAAAATTACTACACTGCATTACACCATCGTTTATTATAAAATCAAACATAAATGCACAACATTACAACTGCTTTATAAACATTTAAGCAGTGAGCTGTCCCAAACAATAGTGCAGATTCTCGTATCGTCTTCAACAATAATAATTTTCCAATTTTATAATTTCAGTAAACATTAGCGACGCATAAATTAAAACACGGAATACTGAAAGCTCGGGAACTCAAGCTCAGGAAGTTGAAGTAATAGACCAATTTTCAAAAACTTCTTTATCAGTTTATTAAACCAAATTTTATGCTATAGTCTTTTTTCGATGGAATATCTGACAATTTTTTTTGGGGGGGTTATTTGTGGCCGAATATAACGGAATTCCGAATTTTTTTAAAGCTCAACAGTAGAAAATGAATTTGTTTGAGGTGTAAAACTACCCGTAAGGTATAACTACTGTTAAGCGATTCATGCGTTGATCCAAGAAATGAATTCTTACCTTTATTGCATGCTACAACGTTTACTCTTCTTGCTAATGGAAAGCCATCACAAGTCTCATAGCCTCCATCGAGATTTAATTCTTCTCTCTCACAGGTTGTACTTTAATGAGTAGAAGTTGCAGAAATTCAAAATTCTTTTGACTGAGGCTTACAAACCTGAAATATTCTTTTGTTAGAAGTCAATAGCCTTGAAATGCCGAACAATAGTTGCTTCAAGTGGTGCGTATCAAACAACTGCGAAGTGCTATGTTGATAGCATTGGCGGAAATATTAAAACATTCGTTATGTTTTTTTCCTGAGTTGATTAAAAATTTCTGAAAGAGTATCGACTATCTTTGACGGTTGACTCTATAAAAATGTATCCAAAATCAATCGATTTTGATCTAATCGATCGATTTTAGTATCTAAAATCGCTCGATATAGTGCATCGTGATCTGAAATGTGAGAATGTGCTACTCGATACATATCAAAATGTGAAACTTGCTGATTTTGGATTTGCAAGATTTATGAAACCAGGTGAACGATCGAAAACATTTTGCGGTTCGCGTGCCTATCTATCACCTGAAATTATACGGTATCGATTTTTTTACCGTAAACTTGTCTTATTTTATTTATATTATTGGCCTCCTTTTTTCTAAAATATTACTAATTTTTTACGCTTAAAACACTATAGCATATTCGAGTGATTTACGATGTGAAAATCACCACGAAATATCGGCTTCATTGCATTACCTTCAATGAACGATAATGCAAATAAAATCTAAATTAATAACTCAACGATTATAAATAAATACGATATTATTTGAACTATTAATCACGTTTCTGTTTCTTAATAGGAAAGTTTCGCTTCAATTGCTTTTCGAATTATCGCAAATTTTATATATTTCTAAATTTTTATTAAAGTTTATTCATCTACTCAAGAGTACCGCTATATTTAAAAAAAAAAATTCTTTATTTCGTTATACTTGAAATTTGAAATTTCAATAAATATTTTAAAAATTTCTGTTAGAAATATTTTGCTGAGAGGGTTCTGCTTTACTTGAATCGAAGTTATATATTTTAGTGGAAGACCATATGACGGTTATCTGGCTGATATTTGGAGTGCCGGTATTGTACTTTATGTGACAATAACTGGTTGTATGCCATATAATGATAGAAACATTAAAAAGATGCTAGAAAAGCAATTACAACATCGGTTAGTATCTTTTCTAGTGTCTATTACCTATATGTAGGTCCCACAACCTCCAGATTCTAACTTTCAAATCTTGGAGAGGGAAGGGGGGGTGGGGGGGCTGGGGGGGTTGGGGGGGTGGAGGACATGTTATGCTCTAATATAGTACCAGTGACGACGAGAGCGGGCGGAAATCGGGGTAAAAATCAATAATGTTCAGTACGATCAATTATAACTAATGCGAAATCGAATATCGTTGAAAAATATGAAAAAAAATTTTTTTTCTCAGATTTGGAGTTTATGAATGATAATATTTGTAAATTTCAGGATTTCATTTCCAAGATCAGTTCTTTTAAGCGCCGAAGTGAAACAACTGATCTTCGAAATTCTTCATCCAATACCAACAAAACGTCCATCACTCGATGAAATTATTCATTCAAAATGGTTAGCAACAACCAACTATAAAATGAGAGTCGGAAAATCACATTCCGAATCGCAAAGTTCATCTGAATCAGATCGACAGCCATCAAACTATAAGATCGTTCCACCGAAAAATACTCCTAAATAAAATCACTTAATATTAATAATATTTGATAAATATTTTGCTTTTATCTTTTATCTTAAATTATTTTTTCACTAAAAAAATTGTTTCGCATGTAATCAATTAAGATCCGTCTCTTTATTCGATCTTTTATTAGTTTGTATCTCATACACTCTTCAGCTTATTCGTTCTAGAAGGAAATTGTCTAAGTTAGAGAGTAATTCGGCGTGAAAAATTTTCTAATGCAGAGAGAATTTTTTTTTTTTCATTTTCAACATTTAAAATAATGCTCAATTGGTTATTGTGATGAATTTTGCGATTGTTCGATAATATTTATTCTCACAATTGTTTTCCAATCTTATCGTCTTTCTGCATCATTCGGCATATGAATCGTTTGCAATCTTTTTCTTAGTCATTTCCATTTACCATTAATACATATGTATGCTCTTGATTCATATTGCTAACGAATAGATTATTGTAGAATATTTAGCTGCAACAAATGTTGATAATAAACTAGGAATGATTGCTTAAAAGCTGTAAGAATTCAAAATGTGACTAACGAATAATTGTACGCAAATATGAATCCCATAAATTTGTATAAAATTGCTAATAAATATGCAACATCTGCATTCTACCAAATGAATGATGCCATTAATCTTCACAGATGTTATTTTTATTGATGTTTGCAAATATATTCATATCTAAGAGAGAAATGAAGAAAATAAGTAGAAAAAGGAGGAGATTTTAAATGAATTTTTTTTCATTCTATTATCTCAACGAAAAAAAATTCACTTATAATTGGGGGATGAGAGGAGGGGGGAAGGATATTCTTTGCAGAAAATAGAAAATTAATAAAACTTATTTTTAAAAGATAATTTGCATAAAATTTCTGCTGCAGTTGTAAACTGCTGATTTATGATAACTCATAAAACTATATGAATCATTAAATTCAACTTTAAAAACCAAAAAATGATCCCATCTTTCGATTTTTAAAGCGCTTAAAGCTCGGATATGGAAAAACTATTGCAATCGTGTAGCCTAAGGTCAGTTAATAGTGATGTAGCCATTGAGATGAATGGACTAAATGAAGCTAGATGAGGTTAGCGTAGCGATGAGAAGAGTGTGGCGATACATAAAGAGAAAGCAAAAAGGATTACAGCACTAACGTTGTGCGGATATACGAGTGAATGCACGAGGATATCAGCGTGTAAAGCTGAATGTGTGTTCAGTGTAGGCTTATCGATGTTAAAAAGAAGCAATAGCTAGACATAGATGTGAACCCACACACTCTGGTATGAGGAGTCCTAGACGGCACACCAACAGCTATGCTGCGCAATAATCGTCGTAGCTCACTCGGTGGTTCATCACTGTCTATTTCCTCTAGAAAATCCTCCATTAATCCGAAGGACATTGAGAGGATTCAAGCTGCTGTGCAGGTATCTTTTTTTTGGAGATAACGCTCAATAAATTTTGAACCATAATTTGAGAACCTTAAAATAAATTTTTGCTTTAATCGAAGAAAGTATCATATCTTATTTGGTACTTATATAATTAGCTTGTCGATGTTTCTTTTTTTTAAGTTGTCGAATTTCTGCTAATTGCATTACAACTACTTCAAGATGTTTGTTGATGTGTCAGTCAGGCGTATTTGTTGAGTTATGCAGATCTAATCGATAGATGCGATGATTTCCCCAGGGGGTTCAATTTCGCTAGAAGCGTTTTCCCGCAGTAATTTTTTTTTTTGTTATGAACTCTGTCATAAAACAATACTTTTTCATATGACTTTAGCTCAGTGATTTTTTTTTTTTTGAACAACAGAGAGTAGGGCAATGCTCTATATCCTGTATGTTTTTTTTCCTGCAGTCTTATTGGGTGGATGGGTGACCCCATTCTGTAAGAAAAAAGACCGCAATCCAAAGTAAAAACCGTTCGGCAGCCCATCCTTTATTACCAGCTGAGGTTAATTTTCAGTGCATTACCATGGTAGGCAAGTTGTGGAACTCGTCAGCAGATTATCACGGCAAGAGTGGGGCGACTCACTTCGAAGTGAATGAATGGAGAAGGAGGGTGGGAAAGGGGAGGGGGAAAGGAATCAGATGGCTCGCTTACAAAACTGAAAAGACGAGTATTAAAAATCCCGCCCCGAATCTTGAGTATATATATATATATATACGGGGACAGCATCCTACCGGATTATGAGAAGTGAAAGGGCACCTTGTCCGCCCCTTGGCGAGAGCCGAGCAGCTGCTTTTCGCTGTCGCGACGCATTGATTAGCCATCGCGCTAGTTCTTGATGAGTATAAAATCTAAGATGAATTTAATGTGTATTGCTGACATACGCATTTGCTTAAAGAGCTATCTTCTACATTAGAATTATACCACGAACAGTGACCAATGTCCACTCTGGCCACTCTAATTGAACTCAAGCCTCTTGCCACCATTTAAATTATACTTTAGCTTCTATCCACCATCACGAGCAGAACTCGACTATTTCATTTGCACACACAAATGAAATATTAGTGTTGAAAGCAAATATGCCTTAGATTGACTTAGGTGATGCGAAATACAGTAAAAACGATATGAGAGGATTCAGTTATCGTCTGAAGAGGTTGCATAAAATTCTCTAGACAAATATGAGCATCTTTTATGGCCATATTATGGCCATCTTTTCGCATTTTCAAATCTCTTCAATAGCGAGCCTGTCTATATTGTTATTTAAATTAGTAATTTGCGTTAACACGCTAAATAATTTGCGAAGATAGGAGAGGTAAAACACCCAGAAAGCTTTCGTCTTAAATATCGATGTCGAAATCATCTAAAAATTTTCATTTTAGAATTTTTTCTTTTACAAAAAGAAAACGCTTTTTCTTAAGAAAAATATTTGTTTAGACGTGCATAGAGGAGGTTATTTCAAATTAGTTAGAATTTGCATTCATCATGTTGCCTATTTCCGATTGTAGTTGCGAATTTTCTATGTTTGTTCTCATTTATCGATGCGCCATCTAAGTTTAAAGCTTATCTAAGCATCAAAGTTTCAATGCTATGAAAATTCAACTTTTTTTTTAAGTGATCATTACTGAAGAGGTAATAATGTACTGGTGTTCAAATTATCGAAGATCATATGAGCAAAAATATAGTGTTTAAAAATTTTTCCACACTTATCTTATGGAAATGCAATATAATATTGATTTGTTTAGAAGAGGCGGCAAATCTCAACACAACTTATTATATGTATATTGATCATATCACCTATATTTATCTTCTGTTATAATTGTGCAATTATTCGATATGAGGGATCAATGATTAAGGTACTCTTTATTCACTGCATGCTTAATACTTAACAAGAGTTATAAAATCAGGATAGATATCAATTCATGCAACTAGACTAAATAAGGATACTGGCATAATATCTCTATATAAATTCATTGAAAATATTCATATTCTCCTTGCCTTTCAATCAAACTGCTATATATTTTTGTATATTTCATAATTTCTGTATGCTACCTATCCCTTCCCTAGCTACCCCTTAAAAGCTTTAGATCTTCCCTTTCCTTACCCAATTTAGTGAAAGAGTTGGCGCAGCACCTAGATGCAACTGAGATGAGACTGGAAACGCGGGGAACTCATCGCTATCGTACCCATGGGGAATTTTGGCGAAGATCGTAGAAAGCAACACAGTAAAGGTTGAATCACAGATGCTATTGCAAAGTAACTTCCATTCCTTAAACTATCGAAAGATGGAACAATCCTCATTTCCCAATCCCCTTGCAAGCAATAAAGCATGATTTTCAATAATATGCATGCGATGAATACATACAAATAATATTTGTTAACATTACTAGCATATTTGCAATATATTGCATATATTTCTTTACGAAGTGCAACTTTTAAATTGTTATAACAATTCAGCTATTGACCGATTTTTTCTCGGGACAATTGATGTTTTCACATATATTGCCAATGCCTACGAATTCAACTGCGTGGAAAGTGCTCATCTATGTGGTTCTTTTACAATTCGTCTTCTCACTTGTTCTTCCATATGACAATGTTATTATTCTTAATAATTATGGTAATTTCGCTTATTTTTTGAAATTTTTGATATTTACGAAAACGAATTTTTTATTTAAATTTTATCTTTTTTCACTGCAAAATTTCTATTGTCATATCTACTCAACATCGTTTGCCGCATTTACAATGTCAGATGCTTCCGTTTAAAAATTCAAATTCGGAATTTTATTTCATTGGATATCTTTCACAAGTGAAACCCTAACCTTTGATAAGCAAAAGCGGTTTCTCAATGGTGGATTCACGTGAAGTAGGAGGCTAAATTCATTAAGAAACGTTCGCCTTAATTGGCCCTTCAGCCCCTTTGCTCATCCCCCACCCCTTCTTCAAGTCTAACGTCTATTTCATATTTATTTCTTTTACAGTTACATTACCTGAAAGTCGAATAGATATATAGTGTGCACTTTAAGCTGTACTAATCGCTTGCTGATAAATTACAGGCGTGCGGGAATGGCGGAAAATGAATGGTTTCTGGTCATGTCTACTTGTGGTCCTTCTCTATATTATGGGCGCATCTTTGGGTTTCTATAAAGGAGAAATTATATGCTCCTATTGGACAGAGATCCTCTCATTGCTCAATACGCTTTCATTCATTCTTGCTATAATTCTTTACATTAAATTTCAACTCACTGAGTCATCATCTTGTTAGCTATTCATTTATTCGACAGTTCCTAATTATCGCAAAAATTCAAAAATAATCCAAAGAGAGAAAAAAAATTTTTTTCAACTCTTGAAAAAAAACGATAGATTTAGAAAAAATTTTTCAACTTGCATGAAAATTTTCGCTAAAACTCAATGTATCAGAAATAAATCAAAAATATACATGCTAAAGAAATTTTAAAAGAAAATTTAAAAAAAAATATAAAAAGAAAGAAAATCAGAGATCATCAAAAATAAAATCAACGAGATGAATTTGAAAGCAAATCACCTCTCTTATGATATGTTTAACTTTCCTTAAATATTTATAACTTTCATTTTTGAGTAATTAAATAATTTTTGCTCCGCAATAAAATTTCCTACTTGCAAAATTTGCGGGCAAACAGCATAAATATGACACTAGAGTCGCTTACTGTACTGCTTAAAATAGAACCTCTAGGGGTTGTTCACAATATTGTAAGAGAGAAAGCTTATGAAGGGGAATTTTCGGTGTATGAGAGGATGAAGTTGTATAGCCAGAATTCTGATTGCTAAGGCAACAACTTGTAAGTTTCAAGCTAATGAAAACAAATCACTTTTTGAGTTTGATTGTCCTGACAGCTTTACTGGAAGACATTATTTTTCGGCCAAAAAAATTAAAGAAGAGGTTACTTGAAAAGAGTGCTGAAAGGCGGGGGGGGGGTTTATTTGAGGTAACACGATAACATAAACTAATGTCATTAAATCATATACAACTTTCAGTGGAAGCGATTTACGATATATTCTATGGATCAGAGCTATCGCCAACATTGTTCGATATTGACGTAAAACATTTTCTAACTTATCGTATCGCATTCACAATTTGGCCTCTCTATATAATTTCTTCACTTTATTATAGCTATTCCCTTCATAGCAGGATTACCGGTTGGTTTTTAACGCTTTTTTATGTGTTTAGACTCATCGATTTTGCGCAAAAAAAAAAAATTTTTAATCAATCCCAAATTATATTTGTGAATAAATTAGGTTTTTTATTCCCTTACATATATTCAACTTGTGAATTACAATAGTTGCGATCATCGGATATGATATATCTGTAGATAGAATCCATCGAAATCTATATTTTAAAGCTAAGAAAATGCTTGTCCGCTATTGATCTAAACTACCCAACCATTGATGGCTCAAAGGGAAGCATAAATTTACATTGCAAGTAAACTTTTACTATTAGAATGCCGAAGAAATTCGTTCGATGAAAAATTCGGGAAAAAAATTCAAATTCTTATTAATCGTGACGCATATTCAGCATAAACTCGATGAAATAATTCTAAACATTTTCGAAGAAAACATTTCTCTCTTCATATAGTTTGTAATATAGCTGGGCTACTTAGAGTTTCTTGCGTTCTAAAATAGTCACTATTTCAGACCCGCATAGCTGTGGAAGGAGTGATCCCTATTCTCTATCGTTCCCACTGCAAAGAGTAGGAAGCGTACGTGATGCCAGAAGTTTATAAGATGGCTTAAAATTGTTTGTCAAAAAAATAAACAAATAAATGAATAAAATAAAATAAAAAATAGTGCTTTCTTGCTAGTTTATTGACGCCATTTAAATTTCTAAAACCTCTTTAAAAATCAAGATTTATTCATTTTCTACGGTGCTCATTTGGGTACAATATTTTGTAGATTTAAGGATAATTCACTTCTTAAACTAACTTGATTTTAAACTTGAGTTATCTTCTAAATTTACTAATGCTTCTCCGCATTATACAACGAACGTTTCATTACTTTTCTGAATGATGCACATATTTTGGACAAGTTAGCCAAACAATGGGATTTCGAGTGGAAAAAATAGTCGAGCTTCAATGAACTATTGAGAGTTGCAGATGGATTGGTTGCATGCTCGGCTTTACAGCTCACTTATATCGCTAAAACGCAATGGCTTGAGCATCTTCACTTCAGCCGATTAGATGCACAGGTGGATAAAGCAGGTGGGATTGTGTTACCTTGATTAAGACGAGTGGACTAATCAATGTTACTAATAATCCTTCCGTAAATATGCTCTTTTGCATTTTGCGTGTATTCAAATGCGACTTTTGTAGACTTTGATAGCGGACTTTTTATATACTTTCTGCAAATCCCGCACATTTACACCATAGATACCTAGACGTTCTTTCATGAGAACATAAAGAGAAATGCTCATAATATAAATACAACATTAGCTGAGATATTAAATTGGTTACAACAATGATGACGTTCGTTACCTCTATTTGCTGCTAGTTTTCCCTTAGTAGCACCTGAGGTAAAGATTAATGTTAGAAAGAGTCAAGTGGGTAAAAATCTATGTAGGTGAGGGAAGCGAAGAGAAAATTTTATCAAATTAGAGAGGCAATCAAGCCTCCATTCTTTGAAAGAGGAGTGAAGAAAGCTGAAAAAAAAATTGAAAAAAGTAAAAAAAAAGAAAATTCTTGAGTGCACGTCCATTGAAGCGGATTTAGAATTTTCGAAGATATTGGAAATCAAGCCGACGAACGTTTTGAATTAGAGAGCGAACAAGGCTTGAAGTTAATAGAAAATCGAGAGATCCAGAAATTCAGAGAGGAAAAGGAAATTCAATTTGGACCAAGTAGATTTTAGTTGGTAGATCAATGCGAACAATTGAAGATGAGATGATCGAAAAGAATGTAAAATTTGAAGTTATGCAAATATTAAATTTCTAAAGAGACGGAAAAAAGAAACCGGAAATTTCAAGTTAGCGATGTGAAGTAAGTGAAAATATTTGAGTGAAAAATAAGAAACACAAATTTTTTAACATGAGGAAATCGAAGAAAGGCAATAGGGAGACTACAATCAATCAAAAAATTTTCGAGAATAAACCAAAAAATGTAAACGAAAAACGAAACGAGGATCCACTTAATCTTGTTTACTTTATAAAGTTGCTTATAAATTTATGAAAACCTCCTAGTCGTGCTACTTTTTAACAAAAAAGGGCAAATGTATGCGAAGATATGTGGATATTCTTTGACATCAAAAGAATTTCTCGTAAGTGCGATCATATATCCGCTCAAGAAAAAAGTTGAACAATAAATCGAGAACATAAGTGAAATTGAAATATCGCTCAGAAATGTTAAAATATTTGAGATTCTCAGCATACGTCCATCAAAGAATCTGTTTTCCATCTAAAAGCTGGAAAGGCCTACTTCTGAAGTGCATACAATAACTCATAAATAAGAGATTATAACAAAAAATTATGTTGAAGATATTTGAGATGCTTCTCTCTGACGATAATCTAGCTTCCCACTTCAACGAGTCACGAGATCTTAAGGTTTATTTGCTCGTCATAAGATAGAGAGGGGCTTTAAAGGTTTTTACTCGATAATTTATTTATCTATAATTAGCTTATGACATCAGAAATTAAATGAAACGATAAATATTTGTTTTTTGTTTTCTTTGTTGGTTGATTTTTTTGGCGAAGTGATTGAATCTTTTGAAAAAGTGGAAGGGCACAATAATCGATTCCAATTCAACGATGAAAAATATTTCAAATTTCTTCTTAAATATCGTTTTTCACATTTAGATGCTTGAAATTTCTAAAAAACGAAGATTGACAGAAAAAGCATTGACCATACAACTGATGGCGACAACGCTGTCAAATTTCGGATCCAAGATTTGCAGAGATAGGATCTCCACATTATGGATCACTAGCGGGATTTGTGCGCACTTGTTTCCTAAGAAAACCTATTGAGGGCTATTTGCATGAGTATTATGCATCCGACGAGTGCGCTAGGCTGAACTATAAAACCCTCAACTCGTATCGGTTATTTCTCGCTCTTTTTGTTCCATCACTCGTTTTTTTTTTTTTCAATTCGCTCATCAATAAAAATATAATTTCAATATAATCTCCAATGCACAAAAAGTTTTTACATAGCGTTTGCTTATCATAAAAAAACACTTATTTGCTACTGTGGATATTACTATAGTTCCCTGAAAAAAAAAAAAAAACAATTCGAGAAAATCAATCGATACGAATCGATAGAAATATCTCGGTTGCTGACTTATCATTCAGCATGCGTTCATTTGTGATGGGATCATTTTTTTTTCTTCGTCGCATATATTTACGGCATTTTGGCACATTTTATGATGAATACTTATATTTTTTCATCGACTAATTATTGTGTGCCTTCAAAAATGGAAAATGACACTATCGATCCACAAAAATATGGCTAGCTAGCCGGAAATGTGCAAGCATTAATGCTGCTTGTCGGAATTTGAGAATTACGATTGGTGAAATTGTCGACTATATTCACTCGTTTCATCCTCATTAACCTTCAAATCTCTAACGTTTTTGTGTATATATAAACACAAGCGTTCATTCATTTTCATTTCATCAAAACCACATGCATTTTGTAACTTTTTTTTTTTTGGGCAAATGCACGTCGAATGTGGTTCCTATCGAACAATTCGATGAATTTTGGCGAATATACCCACATACTAGTGCGACTTCCTGAAACAGTCTAGCAACTCCCCTTAAGAATAGCCGGAAATGAGCTGACTAGCTTTTTTTTTCCAGTAATCTGAAAGTTACTTTAGAAGTTATACTCGTCAATAATTCCAGCATTTTTCTGACAGCTTTATTTCTATCTCCAAATTGTGATAGCTAAAAGATCTGCGTAGAAGCGCCATTAATTCAAACGGATTTTCGATAGAAGATTTGCACAAGCAATCGATCAGAGAAAGAAAAAGTATATCGGCCATTCTTACATCACTATTTTTAGAGATGACGTCATGCTGGGCTTTCCCGGTATGTCTTTCGTATAAAAATTACACGTATGATATGCTGGCAAGACATACAATTTCGCACCTTATCTTATCACTCGTTGCCAAAACAAGGCAACTTGACAAAACACCTAATGTAGTTCATCACTGAACGCCGGTGCAAAATAAACCGTGTGAATTTTTAAAGCCATTATTCACCTGCATTTAACAGCGCTTAGATTTTATCTATTTTATTTAAAAATTTTTTAAAAACGAATTTATACAAAGTTATTGGCAGTAAAAAATATTTAACCTTCAATTTTTATGCCGTATTTTAAATGCGCATTTATTAATCAAACGATGAATTTGGTCTTGGCTAAAAACTTGTTTCGAAGAACTCAAATGATATAAATTCATCATCTTATCTTCTATGGTTGTGGGCTAAGACCGCCCGAGCAATAGATAACATATATATTCATAAAGTAACGATAATGTCGATTATTTAGGCGAATTTCCGAAAGAATCATATTACGCAAAAAAAAAAAGAAAAAAGAAAATGTTTGCAAAAATATATAAACAATTTAGATAAACAACCATTAATCTGCGTTTATTGAAGATAGAAAAAAAAAAGAATGAGAGGAAAGAAAAAAGAGAAACGATGGAAAAATGGACGATTGTGCACGTAATCAAAAATGTTGCAAGAAAAATATTAAGAGAAGAATAGTACTGAAAATCAGCATATCGTATATAGGCTGATATTAACATATAGCCGAAAATTTATTCGAGAGTATTCTCTATTTTGCATATTAATTTCATCTAGCATTAATGAAAATAATTTTATAATAAACCTTAAATATTGACTAAAATATGGAACATTATTTCGACTATTTCCACTGCACAATGATAGTATGATGATATAAAAAATATAGAACAAACAATATAGAACAAAAATATAGAACAGAGAGAACAAACTATTATTATAATAAGGGAGGAAAAAGAAAACAAAAATAAGAATTAGTTCATATGGAACAAGTAAGATTATGAGAGAATACTTTGAAGATTAATTAATTTCTATTATCAAAAAAAAAAAAAAAATCAAAAGAAAAATTAGCGTTGCAAAGAAAAATGATAATGAGAAAAATGAAAACGATAGATTATTCAATGTGGAAAGTTCATAGTTGCAAGCAAAAAGATATGAAAAATCGAATGAGAAGATTTAATGCGAAAATCGAAAATTTCTTTTCAACTTTCACTTCAATAAGATTTAATAGATACGATCATCTTACTGTGCAAAAAATGTCTCATCGGAGGGATATCTATAACGGTTATGAATATAATTACAACAATTATATTCACCTCAGTAAAACATTTGTTATTGAATTGTCTATTAAAAGAATCAAAAGCTAAAATGAAATTAAAAGCGATCGAATTTTGCATCCCTTGCATTCGGCATTTAAATCATCTTATACGTCTAAGTAATATGTATATACATTCGGCAAGTAACATTTAAGTAAAAGCAATCATTCAGCACTGTATATATCAACCACCTGAATGAAGATGATGACAGCCACTAGAGATTAGGATATTCAACAAAACGCACATATTATTTGAGGGTTTTTCTCATCGAAACTTAAATTTACAGGGTTTTATCGCATTTGGGGAGCATTAGTCTTCATGCCAGCTCTCTATTTGACTCCAGTGACAGTAATGGCAAAAAATGGTATTTCATTGCCGTTACCGGTCTGTCTATTGTTGTTTATCGCTGGCCTAATGTCGATTTATATCACCGCCGATATTGATCGTCAAAGATTTAATTTTCGACACGCAAATGGCAACGTGAAAGTATGGGGCAAGGATCCATTCTTCATTTCAGCCAAGTTCAAGCGGGACAATGGCGAAGTGGGGAGTAATCTTCTCCTTGGTATGTATGAAGTTCTTTTTTTTTTTCTTCCAAATAAATATAGTCTATATAAGATGTGACCTCAAAGTATATAAAATCTGCCGCATTAATATGAACATGCACATATCTTAAAGAATTATACGAAATTGTAATCCCATAACTTCCCATTTCTTTGGGAACCCAATCCCGCTACTTCTGAACAAAAACCGCAACATTCCGAAATCTACAAAGCGCATTTAAGCCGTCGTAAACATTGATCGAAAGTTATTTTGCTGTTTACAAATGTCGATATCGTTTTGCCTAATTCCAACTGTACATCGTTCGGGGAAAAAAGCGACGATTAAGACCGCAATGCATCCCTCTATGGATCGGGAATCATTTCAAATATTAGTATTTTTTAATTTAAAAATAATTGAAATGTTGTGAAGTTTTTTTTGTGAGATGATTTACCGAAATGAATATTCGAAGATTAAGTTCTTTCTTATCGTTGCAAACATGATGAAAGGAAACTTTAAATGATTAAAATTTGAAGGCTACGATCATTAAAAAAAAAACGCACAAAAGAAAATACTAGACAACGAAGTGGGTGACAATGAACAACGAGAAACCTCAATGTCACCCATTTCCACCATATATTTGTCAAACACTAAAATCCCTATCTGTTGGCAATAAATTTTCAACTATCGAAATTCGTAAATTTAACTTCTTTAAAGGAGTCTTTAGGCTAAACTTCGTTAAGGAGTCTTTAGGCTACTTAGCAGTCTATGCCCATACCTTTTTAAATAGTAAGAAACATCCCACTTTATATGTAGATATGATGGGGGCCAAATGTGTACAAATATGAGCCTTATGAATCAAATAAAACATTTTTTGTTGATATATTTGTCATCCCGTAAGAAATTGCGAAAAGATTTTGTCAATATGCAACGATCATGGTTTTTTTTTTTTTTTTGAAACAGTGATTTATAACTTTAAAAAAACTTTCAGGAAGTGGTTGGTGGGGCTTAAGTCGACATTTAAACTATGCAATTGAATGGCTCACATTCGCATCATGGACAATTCTCCCAGGATCATTAACATTCCTTCATTATTTACCTCTCATTTTTCTTGCTATATTTCTATGGATGAGAATGGTACAAGATGAATCGAGGTTTTCCCACTTTTCTCTCTTTATTTTCTTATATCTTATTCGCAATTAATTCGTTGTGGAAAAATTAGCTGCAATATTTTTTTTTTTTTGATTTCTTATTTAATTATTCAAACAATTACGAACAATTTCCTTTATAAATTTAGATATAAATTATTGATCGGAAACATAAACTCTCAGTGACTATGATTCCTCTTCATATATTTCTCGATTATCGACCATTTTTGTCATATTTATTCGATTTTCTAAATATTTATGCCTTTCATTTCACCGCTTTTTGAAAAAAAAAAAAAAACAACGAATTGCAGCAAAGCCATTGATGTCTCTGCCTACTAGATGAAAATTTATTGCTGCAATATACATCATAGAATCCATAAAGCACAATTTTATTCTAATTATCCATAAACAAGTCGTAAAATGTGCAAATTAAACTCGATCCTTCATTGATCACCCGTACAAGACATATGACTCGACGTTTATGAGGCATCATTCTATTGTTTTTTTTTATTTTTTTATACGGCTTTAACAGTGCTTTAGGGATCGATTTTAGGAAATGAACATATTATGCTAGCTTTCCTGGCATCTACTATGCAAATTACAACGCTTGATGCATACGTAACATTTTCGTTTCGATTTTCATTGATTATTTCAGGTGTTTGGCTAAATATGGACATGGTTGGATCCAGTATAAGAATCGAGTCCCATTCTTGCTTATTCCATCTCTATATTGATTCATATTGACTATGCATGTCGATTAAAAAAAAAATTCTTCTGCACCTTCTATATTGAAAAATTCCTTTTGCATCTTCAATCACACTTAACCATACTATTGACTTTCCCACTTATGCACATAAAAGATCAAGCATCTTGCAAAAGAGTGAATTTGCTTTTTCGGGCAGGAAAAAAGTAAGAGAGCTCTACGAATGCCAAAGATCCAAAAAGAAAATTCAGAACTGAGCTTTATTGCTAAGGACTCTCGAGGTGCCTCGAGAAATGCCTGCTTATTCAAAAAAAAAAAAAAAAAAAGACGGAGACGCATAGTCACGTAGATCTTCATCGATACTGAAATTCTCAACAAATGCGGAATGGGAGTTCCAATAAATTTTGGTGCTCTCTATCCCACCATGTTTTTCTTTTCCAGAAGCCTCTACGCTCACCTTCGACACCTCTCTCCCCTCCTCCTTCCCCCTCGCCTACCTATTTACCAGACAGAAGCACAATTGTTATATTCGTTTAGGCAGCCAATAAGTAAGACATCAACCACTTGAACACTAATTCAGTATATATGAAAGGGTGGGAAAAAAATGGTAAATAGCATCACTACGCAGACATAAAGCACAAAAAGAGCGATAAAGCTCAAGAATGATGATTTATGGATAACTATAAATTTGCTTCGCATCATTTCTCATTCTTCGTTAGTAATTAAAAAACTAGTTTTGCTGCTAAATTTATTCGACAATCTTTTAGTTTTTCAAATCATTTGCTACTTTTTTATGTCATATGCCGATCGGAGAGAATTTTTAAATGTATCTTATTTATATTCTTCGATTTCTTCGAAATATTCGCCTCGATGGGATCTAATTCAATATTTTTTAACATCCCTCTCTATAATTTTTTAGAAAAGCTCATCGATGCGTCTGACTCATTTCGAGCCTATTTTGATAAGAGTTGCATCAATCAAATATTTTCCCGCTCCTTTCTTCTCACAGAAACAACATTAGTGTATACATTGGTTTCATTGCAATCGCTGTGATGATACTTCGTGCGGGCGGATTAATTCGATCAAAAAGTCGAAAATCATTCGTTATATGGTGATGAATTTCGGCATTTCTCTATCGAACACTTAATCCATCTATAAAAGATCTGAAATATATACGAAAGCATTCCTCCCATTCGTATATTCGTATTTCATTTGGTTGACGTATTATTTTTTTTTTGTGCCGATGCATTATTCCCATCGTTTATGTCAACACAATGCGTAGCTCATGTTTAACAGCAATTCTCTGCTTCTATGCGTTTATTAAGGAAACAAAAATTGGTGAACCTTTTCTCTATAAACATCTGAATGAAAATTTGAATATCACCGAGCAAGAATTAACGAATGAGGTTTGTTGTTGTTCTTTTCTTCTTTTATTTCATATATAGAAAATGCAGAAAATAGTAAATTTTTGATAGTTTTGAAGAAAATCTTTTCATTCGTTAATTAGTATTTGGCTGGAACTCTCTCATAAAAGAGCCCCAAAAATAAGGTCAGTAGTGTTTTTTAATATATGACTATTAGTAAAATGAGCCTCTTCATATACGTTTTTTTTATATAAAAATGCTTTACATTCTACTGCGACTCATAAAAACGATGCTGTATTCACTATGTTCGCCCAAAGCTAGCCTAAATTTCCCACACATCTAATCACATATGTCACGGTTAAAGCGAAAAAGCTAGCGCGTATCAGCGATCAAGCGAGAACAAAAGTGAGTGATGAACAATGAGGCTCAGCTGGTGCCAAAGCTCTCATATCAGCTCATGAAGTAAAACTAGCTGATTCGACTCCACTATCGGCTCCATTATTAGTTCAAAAATTTATTTGACTCAGTAAAATCAAGGGGGCTTTCTTCCGACGAAGTGAGCATATATCGGTTATTTATATAAAAGAGACGTATATGATGGTGCGCTTTATTCCAGTAATACCAACTAAGCTTTCGTGGGCAATGCGTTGAAAGTAACATATATAGATATATAGTAGATCGATAATGATACCACTAAAATTAACTTTCAAAGAATATATTATTTCTGAAATAATCATTATGAATATTTTTATAAAATTAGCAACTTCAAAAAATATATAAAAAAACTGTTGAACATTTCTCAGGGTGATAATTACTCTTTCGCGCAATAATTCATACTAAATCAATGCAATCAATTCTTGTTGTCACAGCAACATAATGACGTATGCGCTTGCAAGAGATTTTCACAGCAAATATTCTATGCTCAATTAAATACAAGTGCTCTTATTGAATTCACACTCTTATCGGCTCACCTAAATTTACATATGCAAATGAGGCACTATTCAGCTGCTTCCATCTCGCTTCACATAGAAGTGGTTTCACTACTCAATGAATCGTAGAGAACACTTTCATGATCGTCTTATCTGATTAATCCCTTTAAATGTGCCATCCTCAATCAAAAATAAATTCGTGATTTTGAAGATATTTTCCCACCTTAAACAATAAACATCAGACATTCTTTTGTAGCCTCTTATTCATAAAAGAAAAGACTGAAATTTATGCCACTTACCACATATGAACTATTTTATGACCCTTATATTTCTAGGATATGTAGAAGATGTAACCCGCCAAAGAAAAAAGCAACCTACCAATCATTAAAAATTGTTAGATCAAAAAGGAAGAATATTTTTGCATTTGAATGTCTCATTTCGCAGCAAATAAAAATTGTATTTAAGAAACAAAAAAAAAAAAAAAGAATTTGATAGCAATTAAGAATGCAGAAATTAAACACGTATACAATGGGAAACGTTGAAAAACTTGACTCTAGCATGCTAATTTTGGAAGTTCGATTTCCGCAGAAGATTTGAAAAAAATTTTATACGAAAAAGACATCCAATCTGTCATTAAGCCTATTGGCTGAAGCAAATGGGATATATAATATACATATATATATATATATATATATATATATATATATATATATATATATATATATATATATATATATATATAGCACTACTTATCTACTAATAAAATCTCCTTTTCTTCCCTTCACCCTTCATCTACAAAAACTGTAATAATCAAAGAGTTTTCGCTCGCGAACGTGATTTTGTAAAGTTTGAAACATACACAGCTTGGCGAATAGAAAAAAATGCTGACAGGCTAACATAAACACAAAGGAACGGACGGACAATTGTTTCTTGACACGTTTGACAGGGTTTTTTTTTTTTAGTTAACCAGACAGTAAATGATAAAATAGAGAGCAATTTAAACGAACCAATATGCTGGTGATATCAATTTCATCTTAGAATTTTGAAAAATATAATTGAGCATTTTTAAAAGAAATTATTCTTTCAAAATAATCTCATAGTTCTAGTTGCTCGAAAAAAGTGTGAAAAATCGCTTTCGAAGACGAATGTTTCGGACAACAAAAACAAAAAACAAAAACAAAAAACAAGTCACATAAAACAAAATAAAACAAAATATCTCAATGGGTACCACATCAACAACTCAGCTTCGCATTCCACCCCCTTGCGAATACAACTTCAAAACCTAAAGAAAGATAGCACCAGCTGGCACTATTAGTTTTACTAAATAATGCTGATGCCGTTGCTCTCTTATGTCTAGTTTATTCGGCCTATGCCTCTGCTAAGCAAGTTGAAAAAAGTCAATATAACATCGAATATACCTTAATTCTTTCATTCGCTGATTATGATCAACGCGATGCATTATCCTAAAACAGCCAGTAAATGTCCACCGTAACCTTTTAATTCCCTTCCGCCCCGCTCTCGCTTACAATATTCCTCACCGGTACAGTTGCTGTTTTTCATAGGCACCTTTTCGTGCAAATTCTCTTCAAATTCAGCTCATCCTCCCCCCTTCCCTTGGAATTAAGTCTCCATTCTCTATGAAACTAAAATTTCACACACTCCTCCCTTGTCATATTTAGTGCTCTACTCTTCAGACATAGCGTAGAGCTTGCACAAATATAGTTGATAAGAATTCAGGAGCTCATAGAAGTCTATCTGAGAATAGTTTAAAGTCGTTTCATTAAGTGTTTGCAGCAATTCGCCAACTTACATAATCGGCAATGAAAAGTAAAGCCTACTAGGTAAGCCTACTAGATAACAATCTGTTCACATTATAGCCATTATTAAAGATTTAGTTGTTAGCGATAATCAATTCATGAATATTTCAATAATCAAATCCATTGAATAAACTGCTTAAAAGTGTTGATCATGAATTACAATCGCAGAGATTAAGCATACAAACCTTTGTAGACTATGTAACTACGCTATCGAACCGTAATTATCTACAATCGTGCAATTTTCATAGACCCACTTAAGAAGTTCATTTGTAGCATTAAGTGACGATGAACTTTTTTTTTTCCTCTCTATTTTTTATTAACATATTCGGCAATTAGATGTAATCTCTATCGTTGCTGTTTAAAACTAAATATTTTCGTCGAATCCATTCTCTCAATTTCTTGTTGCTTTTCGATTCTCTGTGGGTTGTTTCATCTTGCTATAGAGGCTCTTTGTTTGCGATATTTTTTATTCATTTTTTTGTGCGTTGAACATACCCACCATGGTCTATTTTTTTTTTCTTTATTGTTTGTTGAGCATCGTCCATATCGGACTGCTTCTTTTCTATATGCCTGTCTATAAACATCGATTCTCGATGTTCTACGTTTTAAATTCCCAATTATAGAAGATTCTGTATGCTTTCATTTTGCTTCCTCAAATAAAATTGAGAAATAATGCATACATGTATATCAGCTTTTCCGGAATAATCACCCCAACACATGGCGTAATTAAGCAATAAGGGGAATTGCATGCTGTATTAACGCAACGATCAATACACACAATGATGCAAAACGTCAAGCATGTAGCAATAAAAACCGACGAAGAACATATGCCGATTATAAATGAAACGTCTATAACGAAATAATAGAAAAGCCCGAAATGAGTAAGAAATTCAGACAGTAATTTCATTTAAATATTTTATCTTCACATTAAGAAGATGATCGGCGCACTTAGTCCCTTCCGTAAACTTTTAGTTATAAATATGCTTCTCTTAATGAGCAAATAGCCATATAATAAAAAAAAAAAAGCCAACGACGAAAGACTAACCCCTAATACGAAGAATCCAATGTAGTTCTGCCATCTGTACATCGTTCCCACCTCGTAAGCATCGTTCTTGTGATGTGCTTCTTTGATACCGCTCTCAACAGAATCTGAAAAAACAAAATCAATGCCAAATTATGTTTTTTTTAACTTAAAGAAGCACCAACACTCGAAGATTCTTCAAATTAAACAGAACGACCTAATCAACGAGAAAGAAGATGCAAAACTTTTGCGGTCGAAGCACAGAAGAAAACCTGGTAGATGGAGAGGGTGGATGTCGGGAACTATTCTAGCGTTGAGCTGCTTTGGTGCCAATAGTAACGCAGACTTATCTTTTCGTGAAAAATAGCCCTTATTAATACCAATGAAGCTTCCTACCTCACTTCTTGCCTCCTACGCAATGCAGAAAAACTTTTCTGAATTAATTTGCTCTTTATGCCCCTTCCATTGCTCTGAACTTATGAAGCACTGACGGCCTAAGACTATATATATTTGTATGATGATAAATCGAGGAGAAACTATGAGTCGAAATGCTGCCTAGCTATTTCCGTCATCGTTTTCTTCATATTGAATTGAAAGCACCATTGATATTAGATGGGATTCAAAAATGTCCAACCTCTGATCGCTAATCATCATTACGTCTTTATTCGAAACGGAAAATGAGAGAATTACACACAACGAAGTAATGTAAGCCTTGTAGAGCCTCTATTATAATCTTTATACTTTATGAGAACAATTCAACCCTCATCTGGAAATGACCACTTTTCATGTAGACACAACAAACGTAAGAATCACAAAAGAAGACGACTGCTTAATTAAAATCTTGTGGCATTAGAAAAGAAACGAATAAGCACATTAGAAGAGTTTAGACAACACACGCTTTTTGCATTCAATCTACTCGAACCAACCGGTTTCATAAATTACTAGGAAATAAGAAGGAAGCAGAACGATATATCTATGTTCTAAATGATGGAAATGCTCGTTTAAATCATCGATAAAAGATTCATATCTGATATAGGGCGCATTCTCATCAATTGCAAAACATATAGAATAGTACCACAAATTGCTGACTGCCTAATTGCCAAAACATATAGAATAGTACCACAAATTTTATAGTACCACTAATTGCATATAACTCATTTCAACAGTTATGCGTTATTTCTGAAAGTTCGTGTACAAGGTTATTCTATAATCACCTCACACCCAATGTGCTTCATGACTCTAGCTTTAATGATTGCCGAACTAGAACAATCAGACAGACCGACAAACAGACAGACAGACAAATGCAGGCAAATACACATACATACATGTATTCGTTGTCAGCACAACAAATTAGCGCATAAAATCACGAAGTTGATTCTATTTCAGTTATCGACATAAATCGAATCAAAAACCTATATTCTCAAAAAACTAGAATATAGTACACTCAAGAAGTATGCCTCATCAATACAAAGTAAACACCACACATCACCACCCCATCGTACAAACATCACACACCACCACCCCATTGCGCAAACACCACCACCCCATTGCGCAAACACCACACCCCATCATAAGCAAGAATGAGATCATAGACTGCCTTGCAAATGTATATGTGAATGTTTGTGTAGCCCTCGCTGGACTGCGTGATATTGTGACACCCTCTCTAGTCGTGTCATCCACTTGCACGATATAATGAATATATTTTTAATGAGAATCGCATCAGCCTCCAAAGAAGAGTGAATTTTTTTTTTTTTTTTAAAGAATTAGCACCTTTCAGAAAATATTATCTGATCGTTGACTCCTTTACTATCATTCGACCTTTTGAAAAGAATTTCCAGAAAATTTTTAAATTTTTTCATACGCAAATTTCATAACTTCGCAGCCCTGAAGTTCCATTGTTCGCAGAGCTAATGTTGGACCCAAAAAAAGTTCAGAGATTATCTTAAACGATAGACCAGTTTAGTTTAAATGGTTTTTTCATGGCTAGCCAATTCAACATGAACAGATGAACGCACGTTCCCATAAAACTTAGATAGGGATCGTCCGATGGGAGGGATTTATTAGGGATAGAAATGGTAGACTATTATTACTACTTTTGATTCAATATCGCTAACAAACATCGCTTAGCCGATGCTCTAATCAGTCTCAGCAGGAATACGAAATTAGCAATTGCGAGGCAATTAGTGAGTTTTTTAGGATTTCGCTTCAAATAAATTTTCGGTGTTGTGGAGACTTCTTGACGACACTCGCATCTGAGAGTTCGGATGCGAACTTCAGGTAATTGCAAATCTCAGATGATATAATTGGCTCATAATTCCAATAATTTCAAATTCTTAGTGCCAGCTAAATGAATAAAAATAACCACATTACACAATATCTGTTACAGATATATCCAATATATCCATACTCATATCTTGTTATACTTGTGCCGGTGTTCTTATTCACTGATTTACTTCTTTATAAGCCATCAATGATTCTTGAGATGGCCGCTCAAGTTGTTTATCGGTGAGTCGTTTTTATATGACAGCTGTTTTCGAATTGATTTCTTCCAATTAAAAAAAAAATGCTTGACTTAACTAGCTGCAAACTAACATGCACTTATAAATTTGCATTTTAATTTGTAGACGATATAAAGCCTTGAGCTCTGTATTTCAGTATGCTTATTCAATTTTTAATTTATTTTACTAGAACATCGACCCAATACAGTTAATATTTCAACATTTAATAGCTATTTAATAGTTTCAATTAATATATACATATATACATATATATATAAATATATATATTATATATATATATATATATATATATATATATGAAAATACAATCACTCAAAAAATGCAGTTATTTTGTATGAAAATATAATTATTTTTCAGAGCTATCGTAGTGCTTGATCCGGATGTATATGTACAAAAAATCGGAATGTTTGCTTATGGTGTTGCATCTGCATCGGAAGTTGCTTTCTATTCATATATTTATGCAAAGCTCGAAAAGGTTCACTACAAAAAGTAACTTACTTTTTACTACTTGATGCTTATATTTGTAGAGAGGGGGAAGAATACTTTATTCAGTTTACTTTAATAAATATGTATATAAACATTTCACGAACTGACAATATAGGAAGATTGCAGTGAAACTGTTGAATGGAACGTATCAAGCCAGAAATAGTTAAGGAATGAGATGAAGAGATTAGCGATTGTTGAGCTTTCCAAAAAAAGTTGATATATTATGCTATAGAACAACTATGGGTTAGGAAGGAGTACTGAATTCATTAAATCTAATTATTAAAGCTGCTCTCTACTTTATTAGCAAACTTCACATTGGAAGTTTGTGAGCGTGATCGCCTATACTTTGGCAAATAGAAAATTGCTTCATGAATCAAGATGAGTATTTTTTAAACAATCTTTGCGCGCAATGTAGATATCATATTTCATTCCGTAAATCTCAACTATAAACTTCCGAGCAGCATGCTTTGACATAGTTTAATATTTAGAGTGACAAGTTGGACACGTGCAGCATTTATGGCCGGTCGTTGTGGCTCCTATATGCTCGGACAGACATTGGTATTGACACATCTCGGCGATGTCTTCTTATTACAATATATTGGATGTGGATTGGCGTGTTTCGTTTTGGCACTCGCCATCTTCATGCCACCCGTACATTGGAAAACAATGCTAGAGAGGATTCGTGAAGCCAATAGTAGTGGTATTGTTTGATACGAAAATAGCCTCATTACAATCTTACAACAAATAAAAGCGCACTCTATGTGACGCCAAGCAGATGAGCTTTCAGCTCTATTGCCAACGAATTAAATCACTACCGTCTACGATTTCCACATAGTGTATGTTGGAATTGGTTGGTGGAGCGCTAAGAACTCGATACTGCTTGTGGATCACTATGAAACCCATTTGCCATCTGTGTACAATGATTTTTGAATAGAACAAAACCTAAGAATAGAATAGAATTTATACTTCATGGATCATGAAATATGCGGAATCCATATTGAATATTTCATTCATCATATGCCATAGGTTTTAACTTAAATCTACTGTTGTTGAATCTATCAATTGTTTCCTCTATACTAATTAGTTTTCATTTAAAATAAAATACTTGACAAATTGATGACTTAAAGAGTTTGCTCTGAAGCTTAAAAATTGTAGCGCATTCGTCGGTGGCGTCGACGAATCATCAGACGAATGAATTTACGGAGCCTGAAACATATGGAGATTATGTTCGATTTCGATTGCGTAATATGTGTTCTGGATTATTGCATATCTATTCGATTCGTTCCGTAAGGAAGTGGTCTTTATGGTGGGCAATGACTACGGCGATGTCGATACAGGTAACAATTTCCATTTACTCTCATAGAACATTTATACGCTATGTTGCTCCTATTGCTATTAGAAATTTCATTTTATGGTCAAATTGGCATAAGTAGTTCTCTCGATTTGGGCCGAATTCTAAGGCATTTTCTGCAAGCCACGAAATTCAATATATGCCGCCTATATTTTTTTCCCATTACAAGTGCTAATGAACATTTCTCTCTTTAAAGTGTCTCCAATTACCTTAGTGATGGAGCTATGTAAAATTTCACTATGACAGCCCATTTTACTGTATATATTATAACCAATAAATTTCACATATAGACACATACTTATAAACGTGGTCAAATAAAATTTCGCATTAATGCGTTTCGCAAGCGAAAATTTACAAAAAAGGATTAAAAAAATTTCTTTTCGAGAAATGCAGATGAATGCCGTATTTCATCATCCGATTCTCAACGAAAAAAAACACCTCATAACAATCGGGAAATGCCGATCAAACTTTCAAGTCCCGTTATTGTCGAACAAATAAACGTGTCGAATTTATTTCATTGACAAATGAGAGTTTATATCGTAAACAATATTTGAAATATTCATCAGTATAATTTCAATAAAATAATTTCAATATTTGATAAATTTGTTGAGATAAAATTAAAAAAATATATATTCAGGTTGCACAATACGCACAAGTACTATGGGGAGAAGCAGATCAACATGATGGACAATCATTGAATGGATTCGCTGAAGCTGCTTATACTGCGATATGTACGTTTATGATCATACCTATTGAGTGCATCGTAAATATCGTTAATTCAATTCAATTAATTCTTGAAATTTGCATAAGTGATATATTTAGATTATTCGAATGTTTTATGAGTAATTATTTATTTCTTCTCGACATGGAATATGTATATGGAAATGAAATTAAAAAATGTAGTCTTTCGGAGGCTTTAATATAATAAATCTCACATTGTAGATAGAAATTTTTATATTTTACGATAAAATTGATTACATCAGTAATGTAGAATTTTGTTTTATAAGCTAAAATCGATTATACAAATTATTTTTTTATTAACAATAGAATATTTGAAGAAATTCAACAAAAACTCATACCTGAAAAAAAAAAGTTTTTTTTTTCTTCAGCAACAGCAGCGATATTATTAATGAATGCAATAACTATAAATTGGGATAAATGGGGTGAAGCTGCTTTAATGCTAATTTCTGCACTTCATAGTAGTATTCTTGTATTGTATTCACAAACACAATCGATTTACGTGATGTATGGATGCTATATCGCATATAGGAGCCTTTATCAAGTGATGATCACAATCGCACAGTTTGTTTTTATTTATTTATCTATTTATACTTTATTTTTTACAGCTTAAATACTTTATTTTCATAGCCCAATTACTTTACCATTTAAATACTTATCTATTTACAGTACATAGATAACTTACCTATTTACAGTACATACATGACATATCTATTTGCAGTACATACATAACTTATCTATTTACAGTACATACATACAAATGCATATATGTATGTATATTGTGCTAAGCATAAGCGTAGCTGTATCTCCTCCACTAGAGACATAGATTCACGTTTTTTTTTTTTCAGCGTTATGGAGACTAGTATAGAAATCACTTTAATAAATGTGCAGCGCAGCCACTCTTTCGTATAGACGATAAAAAATATAGCCCTCCTATGTACTTTCTTTGTAAAGTATTACTGTCTATCTTTACTGATTTTACAGGACACATCAATTTTCCTTCACGTGTTTTGAAAATTTCTTCAGGGTAAATTTCAACCAATAATTAAATTTATTCTATTTTCAGATGGAATTTAGCGCGGAAGATGATTGAGGAATCTTATGGATTTGTATTTGGACTCAACACATTTATTGCGCTTGCTATGCAAACTGCATTGACATTAATTGTTAGTGATAAACGAGGCCTTGGTATGAATGTTAGAAATCAGGTAATTCTATATATGTATTGCTAATCATTAGATTAGTATTCTCAAAGAACAAAAGAAACGCTAAGCACTTGAATCATATATTTAAATAATAACGAAAAGAAAATATTCATTAGTGAAGATAATAAAAAAAATTGACTCATGCGTCATCAAAAATAAATTGAGTTATTGAAATTGAAAAGTGATCAGTCAAATACCAATTCGCCAATTCGGATCTATTTCTATAGACTAAGGAGCTTTCCCACTTTTAGCAAATATTCATATGAAATAATTTCCGCTTTTAGATCGACACATTTAATTTCCTTGCCGACAATCTATACTAATTTCAAAAATTCTTTGTGCGTATCCGTCGACATAATTCTATATCATTCACCACCACGTAGTCACATAACTAATTGATGAACAGTAGTATATATCGGTTCAATTAATGGTCCGTATTTGACAGAGTGGTCGATATTCAAAAGTTTATCGATAATTGTTCCTACTACATTATTCTATCAATGCTCTAATTGATGTGCTTCAATATTTCAGTATTTGATCTACGCTGGTTGTCATGTTGTGATCGGGGTGGTATTCACCACATCGATATGTTATACGATATTAACAAAACAGAGGCGAAAAATGGAGATTCACGCATTATCAGATAATATTCACTGCAAATTGTGAACGATTTTATCGACCAAATGAAAGATTTTTTTCTTTTTTTTTTTTATAAATGCAAAATTCATCGATGTTCGTTTCTTCGAGAATCAATGCAATGACGACCGATGGAGGAAATTTAATTCTATGGGGGATATAAGAAGCACTGAAAAGTAATATTGATTGTAAGTAATAAATAATTTTTGAAAGAAAAAATGACGTCAACGTTGAAATTATAAAAATAAAAAATTTTTTGAAACGCTACCAATATTCTCAATATGGTCATTGGAAATCACAGAATTCAAAGGAATGCGTTTTTAAACGCTCATTCAGAGTCTTAAAAAACTAACGAACAAAAAAAAGATAAATTAACATTGAAAATGCAAAACAATATCCCGAAAATATGTGTTCACTTTATGCAAATTATATAAGTAGGCAAATTTCTTAATAATATAAAAAAAATCACAAATGACAACAATTATGGAAATGGTTGTGGCTGCTCAAATTATCAACGAAAACTTTTTCGTTAATCAAATGGTTCGGCTCATTCACATTCACAAAAAACATAAAACGGCAAATATTGAAAAGTAAAGTTTTTCGGAGCGATCGAAGTATAGAGATGCTGAAATCAGTTTAAAGGTTTCAACAATAAACATAAAAGAAGATTACATTTCCGGTGGCACGAAAACTTTAACGGATACCATAGAAAGGACGCAGTTGGATACAACCTTCATGTGCTAAAGATGCATTCGTCGACTATGACACCACCATACCGTACAACATGATGGCTATTTGCCATTTATTGTGATATCGGACCTCGATTTACTATACTGACTGTATATCATGTGCAACAGTACCGGTATTCTGTCTAGTATAATAGCTGCACGCCATCAACCATAATTCCGATATTTCACCTACCACGATACCCTTGTGCCATCTACAACGGTAACCGTCCACCATCTATTACGATACCCTTAAGCCATGTGTTACGGTAACGGTGCCATCTACCACAATATCCTTGTGCCGTCTGTTGTGATAACCGTGTGTCACCTGCTTGGATGTCCACTTACTATATGTACCATCGGGCATATAAAGAAGGTGTGAGTATAGTTAACCACAAGCGCAGGTGCATGAGAAAGGCGGATAGAGATCAGGCGCGTCCCCAGCGAGCTATGCGGTCCTTGTCATTCAGTAATGAAAACGTCGGCTGTAAACATGAAAATATACTGTACAAGTAAGATTCGAAAAACAAATTTCAATACATTTCAAAGAGCATTAAAAACTCTATCAGAATCACTCATAACCTGAGACAAAAGCAAGAACTTTTCTATGACAACAATTTCTTATATGACCGATAAATTAGAGGGTCAAAGATATATCTGGACTGAGAAGAAAAACGGACGTTTCATGAACTCCACTCTTCATTGTTCTTAATGAAGAGGTGAATTCATAAAACGTCCTTTTACGGTTTATTGAGTTGATGAAATCATTCATAAGTTACATTAAACTCACGATGGCCATTCATTAATGGATCGTTTATGTGATTGTTATATGCATCAGTTGAGAATTCGTCACTTCGACTATTCTGGATTTCTTTCATTTCTTTTCCTTCCCATACAGGCATATCGATAATAGTCATTGCAGATTTCTTGATGGTAAAAAAAAACCAATTTGCGTGTTGAACGTATGGCTAATTGCATTGTCATATCTTAGTTGCGCGCAGTACTTGCTTTTCGACGTCGACCCATCAGGATTAAGGAGGAAAACGCGATTCGAAGGCGACATGCTCCCGACTGAAAAAAAATTGCAGTTTATATTGGAAGCGGCTACAGATGGTTACAGAGCAGAAAACCTTCAATATTTGAAGTGCGCAACTCTAGCCAAAGAAGCCAGTTCAAATAAAGATGTGGAGAAGATGGTAAAAAAAGATAGGAACTACCTAGACCAGTCATTTCGAGTCATTTAATCTAGACTTGAAAATACGTGTAAACTGCGACGGATGCAGTCTAGCAAGGATACTTCGAAGAAATGTGACTATATCTTGCTCGACAGGCTATATTCCTAATTTCCTTTTCTTCGCCATCTCGTCAAATATGGAAGGGTATCGCTGATTCTCTCACAATAAGTTACCGGTTGAAGTAGCACTAAACAAGAAGGATTTTAAGGACAGGATAGAATTACTTCTTTAATTAATTCTTCTTTAACCTTTTTTAACTACAATTACTTCTTAATTCAAGCAACACAAAATTTGCACCACTAATATAGTATCTTTTCGTCATGATCACTATCGTATCTTATCTGAAATTTCATATGTTTGCTTCATCTCTCCAACAGAGATCGACGATCTTGTTGAGAAACGATTTCGAACCAATACTGAGGTTTCGCTAATTCGACGAAAGTTTTATTCCTACATCGTTTACATATCTCAACAGTGCTAATATATGCCAATCTTATATATTTCGACCGTACGAATTTATTCAATTGTATGTCGTATGAGAAATTCATGTTATTTTGTCTTAGATTATGAATGATTCTTATAGTTTTTTTAATGCTCTTTCAAATGTGCCCGGTCACCATTCCCAAATCTTATTCGATTATATATTTCTAGGCATATGTTGAAAGTCGTTTTTCGAATCTTCCTTCCTTACGGTATATTTGCACATTTATAGTAACGTTCTCATTACTGAGTGACCAACCAGTAACTCGTCCATTCGCTGAAAATGCTCGTGGTCTCTCTCCGTCTCTCTCGTGCGTCTGCGCTTATGACTGAGTGCGCCGACCCCAAGTATACCCCCACACCGTGGCTAAGAATACCCACACCTATAGCGACTCAAATGCATCAAAATGGATGCGTTACCCATATGGTTATGTTTTGATTTCTAATGTTTATCAGTGTTAAAAAGTTGTATTTTAATGGGGTGATACGTGAGTGTTAATTTGTTCTTCCTAATCGGTTTGGAATATTTGCTTTTGTTTGTTGTCGAAATAAATTTGCATATGAAAAAAGCTAGCAATTCGAAGATTTTATTGTTCGGTTTAAAACTAATTTTTCAATATTTTAATAAAAGTAAATGAAAATTGCATTTGCAGATATTCCAAGTAATTTAGCAATCGAAGAAACACTGAAGTGATCATCGACTCTCATAAGCATGAGCTATACCGTGACCGTTGCTAGAGGAATGCAACCATTTGCATTAGAACAACTCTCACTCAGTTCGGTATGTAAGCTGATCGCCGTTTTTTTTTTTCGTGAGAAATGTTGCATTCTCAGGATTCAAGAAATAGGTGAAGTTGTGCAACACGAAGAGATATATGAGCTTTGATTGAACCCGATTGGATGCCGCAAAATGTTGTGTAGCCAAGTGTTGAGCTTATCTTGAGCGAACAAGTTGGCACATTTAATTAAATATGGTTCCTATTGGGTAGAAATTGGGCAAGTTCAATATCTTGAATTTTGAAGCATTTCTTGCACAGCAATCCAACAGGCCAAACCTTCAGCACAAATAATTTTAAGGTGGTTTTTGTGAAACGTGATTGCGGCATTTAAATTTGCTTATCAAAATTTATTAACACTAATTATCAGGTCATCGTTCTATTAAGAGTTTATAATATTTTCGATGCAGTAAGAATTGGCTACTACAATCTATACAAATCCTCTTCCTCCCATTTTCTCTCAATTGATTTAACAAATTGCATATTCTTATTCGATAGTTATCTCTAACAAAGAGGGAGAAAGAGAATCACAGATGAACGAACACTAAAAAGCACTTCGATATAATTTCAGTGCATTGTCAGAAAAACTACTGAAGGTAAAATATTATTTGATTGTGAGGATGTAAGAAAGCTTATCGCATTGAAATGTGTCGAACGTATTTTTATCAATATTGCTTCAATAAATTTCAACGGAACAACAACGAATAAAAAAGGTCGGGTTTTTTTTTGTTTGCTGGAATTGATCTATTGATCTTTTTTCAATATTTTCTAATTCACATTTAACGTTTTTTTTTTTTTTAATCTGAATCGTTTTCGTTATCCTAGTCACTATCGCGGTATGCTTCCAAATGTGCGCTTATTAAACTGATCGTTTTAGTTATAGTGCTGGGATACTATCCTTCTCAATGCGGTTTATTTCTCTCATTAACTGCTAATAGGATTTGAATTTTCTTTTATTCTATTAGATTCTTTCGGATGTTGATATGAAATTATTTTTTCCCCACTTCAATCATGCTAGTCTTGAAGAAATTCGAATAATTTTCTATATAACTGTTTTGTTTAAAATGAGTTTATCCTATGCAATCCGTTGGTGCCATGTATATTCATTATATATTTATATTATTTGCAATTGTATTTCCTATAAAGCTTATGGCTGCACTTTGAAATTTGTAAACTTTTCATTAACGCTCATGCCAAGAAAATTAGTCACATCAACTTATTATTGTTTTAATAGTTGTTAGTTATATAGTTAAGTGATTGCTTTTAGAATTGTTCGATATGTTATTCGCTAAATGTAATCCTTTGCTAGTTGCATCTGCATTCGAAGAAGTACGTTATTTTCAACAATTATCCACCGATTCCGAGAAGGTCGACTTTCGCGTTTCGATAAAAGCTTCCGGTAAATGGAAGCGAAAAATCAATTCAGAAGTGAGTTTTTATGAGTAATTTTTTTTCAAATCAGCATCTCAGAATTATTTATTAACGTATTGTATTAAGTAAAGCAAGTCAATAGCATCCACTATATTTGACATGGCTTGACGACTAGTTTTTTTAAGGCAAATATTGCGCTTCTGCTAAGCTTATTTTGCAAGACGTACAACGAGGTGAAGAGGGATCCGGAAAGTGCCCTCAAAACACTAAACTATTAGAGGCAATTAAGAGATCTGCACGATCAAAAGGTAATCTAGAGTAGTTATTAGCTGTAGTATCAGTACGAAGGTCTCGAAACTCGTGATTTGTTATGCGCATTTATTATATTTCATTCTCACATGCTGAAATATAGTAGTAAAGGTGTGGCAGTTTGCATGAATTGTTGAATATTTTGTGAGAGATTATAATCGTATGGATTATGTTATCATTAAAGATGGATTGATTGCACCAGCGAGCCGAGATGCTTAAAGATATTTGAATATTAAAATGAATCGAGTATTAATTCACAACGATAGAATAATTATATGTGATCACTATACGCTTTTAGTTATATTACATGTAATTATATGTTTTTACTGCTTTGCACAAATAGCCTTCCACTAGTGCTGCTACGTGCAGTTCATCCATTCGGGTTTAGCTGTTAGATGAAACGTGTATCATTAAAATGGTAGGGAACGGGGGAATGGAACTCCCTCTGGAAATCATGCTTTACAAGCCTTTAGAGAAAAGAATGTTTTGCCTTTTATCCAAATTTGTGTACATAGAAATACAAAAATTATGCATCTTCCCTCATATTGATTCTCTGTTTTCTGAAGGTGAGAAATCATATATGCTTCCACTTTTTTCAAACTTACTTTTATTCAGATTTCATCCCTCACCTTGAGACACCATTTTGCACATCCAGATTCAATGGAAATGTATGTGGAACTGCCCGTGAAGGAGCAAGTTTCCCATTCTCGCTTTAGCTGCCACACTATATATGGCTGTATATGAGTTGTAAGGTTGTTAATATTATTGGTATAATGTGGTTTTTGAAAGGAATTAGAAATCATTCAGTGCATTAGATCTCTATTTCAATAGTTGGCTCATTGTGGGCAGAGACCGACTTGCCAATAGTTGATGCATAGTGTAGCACGCTAAATAACCAAACATTTATATATAGCCATCTAGCAATATTGATTTATTGACAACGATTGAAGAAAGTATTAGATGCAGTTTTTCTGAGGGTACAGAGTTGGATAGCACTGCAATCCATCCACCTGAAGATATTAGTCCAGTATTACCGTCTGCTTTATTCTATCGAAAAAAATTTCTGATATTATTTAAGTGACCTGGTCCGTTTTTTTCTGGAAGGGATGATGTTTTTAGCTGGATTATCCTATCTACGACAATTATTGCAACGGAAGATCTTCTATTAAACGGAACTGAAGGCTGTTCAAGGAAGAAAGTGAAAGAATCCATAATTCCGTTTTTTTCAAGCTGCCAAATGTGATAAACGCTAAACGGTACAAATATTCTTTTTAGAAACTATCATCGAGTATAGCGCATTATTTGAAACGGAATTTTCCATGGAAAAGTGCGCTACGTGAAGCTTTATTCGAATTATGCATTCATATATCGAATGACGTCATTTTTATTGGTGTTCCACTTTTAAGGTTCTTTCGTTTATTTTTGTTATCCATCTAACTAGTAAATCGTTGCGTCGTTTTTTGTATCTTAGCAATTCGGCAGTCGGGTCCCTGCATAGCCGTTAGAGGAATTGGAGTGAGGAGAACGCATTCAATGCGGAAGGGATACTATCTCATGGATTATTTTATTTGAAAGAAAATTGTTTATTATTTAAGTTTTATCTCTGTTTCTGAGCTTTAAAAGAAGGTATTTTATTTGAAAGAAATCTGATAGATGAGGAATTTTGCAAAATTTGCTGGGTATGTAAGTGCAATATATCTATATGAGATTAAATTGTTCTATTTGAATGATTTATTTAGGATCCCATTATCTGTGCGACTGTATCTGCACAGTAATGCATTGCGAGCTACAGTATGCGATGCAATGTTGTCCTTGGGACATATCCACGAAGGACACGTTATACTTGATCTCACATGTGGTTCATCATCGATTCTTATGCAGGCGGCACATGATCTACCTCAGAAAGTATGGCATATCTTGATGGTTCATGCACCTGAATATTTCACAAAAAGGGGTGGGGGAAGAGGTGATGTGAATGCTCATTCCGCTTCAGTGATTTTGTCCAGAGGTCTTTTTTTACATCATGTGGTTTTATTTGTTCATTCTTTTTTCTCAAGGTTCAAATCTGTATTATGAGAGGTCTAGGCTTGTATCTATTAGTCCATTCTGTTCGGGAATCTCTGATACGCTAGCGTTGACGATGGTCCTTATCCTGAAATCATGTATGCTTGGCCGTAGACTCTATATAATTGTGCCTATGCTAGTATATGTTTTACGATTTTGGAGGTTAGGGTGCTGTCAATAGAGACTTTACCGAACGGAAATGTGCTGTTGATTTTTTGAATCTATAACTGCTTGAAATCGCTTTTCATTAATAATCCCTTTATTGGGTAGGGGGAGGGGGAACATCCTCTGCCTCCCCTTCCCGTACGTTTCTCTTCGATCATTTATGGTCGGCAGTATCACAACATATGGTGATTTTTTAGTTTCCTACACTGATTTTACTATTGGAAGTCTTTTGCAATCGATCCCACTGCGAAGGTTGTTTAGGATTCCACTTAGCCTCTCATTTAGTGTCGTATCATTTATTATATGCATTTCGCCTATTTACTGACAGTCGACTTTATTGCAATGTTTCGTTGAATATTTGCAGTGTTTTCTTTTGGGTTGTGATATTTCTGAGAAATCTTTGCATCTGTCAGCAATGAATCGCGACCATTTGGAGGAATTCGATAAAATAAACCATCTCATTGAACTGATCGCTGCTGATGTCCATCTTGGTAAGAATAAGATCCATTTTGTTTGCATAATTTTCGAGTTTTCTTGTTTTTCGTACGGAACTGTGGCTTCTCGTTCAAGGAATAAGAAGTGACGGATTGAGTAAGTAACTATTATGCAAAGGTTCTCTAGTGAGGTGGGAAAAGTCAGAATAAAGATTTATCCTTGAGAGTCGAGGACTCAGGTTTTTGAGATATTTTTAACTCCTGACTAGGTTCTCAAAGCTTCTGTATCTGATGGTATAGAATTTTTTTTTCAAAAATTTTCGACCGTAAAGAATATCAGTGCAAAAAACCTAAGCAGGAAAACTAGTTTCTCTACTGACGTAAGCGTCTAATAATTCTAAATGAAGAGCCCATACACCTTCCCTCAATTGGGTTTCACATCCTCGTTTTTTTTTGGCGTTTTGACCATCTCCATCATACTCATTGGCATACATTGAAGCATCGACGTAGTGCAAATGTAGGCACTGGTATCGTGTTCACATATTTGTGTGTGATTCAATTTCATGCTATATTTCAATTGTATGGTTATTTTTAGATCCCGTGTTGATGAGAGCATTATCGCTAAGCGTCTTTCTAAAGTTTCTTAGGCATTCGCAGAATATGTTTTCATTGATTCCTTTCCTTTTAAACCTTTTTTTTTTGCAGATTTTCTTCGTCTTAATGCTATTGACCGAATTATATCGGATCTACCATTTGGTCAACAACACGCTAATGAAGAAGAATCATTGAAGATTCTAAAACGAGTTCTTCAAATTTTTGCAAGGTTTTTTTTTTTTTAAATTCACTTAATGTTTTTATTCTGCTTTTTTATATTCGCATTTGCAATTATATTTTAGCGAATGATGTTTGATGATGTGAATTTATGTATTATGAACATTTTAATTTTCAAAAATATAAGCATTTTTAAATTAATTTGAGGGATTAATTATTGCACAATTCGGGGGACAGGTGAAGCTAACAATGGAAATCGGATATTTTAATATACATAATGGAAAGGTCATTTGATGTGTTGATTGGTCAACATCAAAATCGATTAGGCTTATTCGAATGTTTCAAAGAATATTTAATATCGATCCAAATATCAATGCGCATTATACTTCGGTCATAATAGGATATCTTTGGCGGAAATGGCTGTAACGGTTAAAGTGTAAGTACATTAGTAAGTATATTTGATTACTTATTGGCTATTCATAAAACTATCGATGTGGTGGGCGTAATTGCAATAATCTTATATCCGGCTAACTGATATGCCAAGCTTCTCTATTTTTAATTTAATTTAATTTTTTTCTGCATTATTTCTTCCTAAGTTGTATTACTTTTTATAAAAAAAAAAGAACTTTGACCATAGAAGCATTTAAATTTGTCAAGAAATATTTATAAATATTTTTACTTATATTCGACCTAAAGATATGCTTTATCTATTATTATCCACCTAGTAAATTCCTGTTAATATCATATCATATTATTATTGAATGTCATTAGTATTATTTTGAAATAATATTTAATTTATAGATCACATCAGGGATTTTCGTAGCTTTTTCTTGTTGAGTTTATGAAAGTTTTTAAATTTTTGATGAGTTTTCAACAATCTACGAGCAGTCTTGCACGATGTATGTTGTTGGTGTTCTTCGATATAGAGAATGTTGCTGAAACTGCTATTCTTTGAATTGCTACCCGTAGAAATTATCTTTTATCAAAATTCGAACGAATTCTATTTAAAAAAAATATTTGCAGCTTTTTTTATACAATTCATCTGAAAGTAATTCGTTGCAACAACATTGAAATTGATGTCTGTAATTTTAATGATCGGGATTCATGCGACTATAGCCTCACAACGCTTGCACGCTGTTGGATTGCTTTTGTTTATGTGTAGGGCTAATCGTCCGTAAACATTCAGGTGTAGATAAAGACCGGTTTTGCTTTGCTGTCTGAAAAGATTGATTCTATGAGATTGAAGATAATGGCGTGGTCACGACCAAAAAATTTTATTGCAACAGGCTTGTCACCACAAATTTTCTGCTCAAGAGAGAGGGGGGGACGAGAAGGCGGATCGGAATGGGATTTCCGTAATTATAGCCTCAGGAAGGGAAGGAGTGGAGGCAAGAAATTGCAGAGGATATAGTTAATGGGCGCTGCATTGCAGCATAAGTTATAAACAGGCGTCATAGAGCAAGTTGGTTTGGTTTAAATCTATGCCGTGCAAGAATGAAACAATTTCGCCTCACCAAATTTGTCTGGTTGTTGTAGACGGGTTCCGCTGTTAGTTTTTTTTTTTGTTATATTGGATATTAAACGTACATACTTTAATATAAGCTAATCATTTAACTATCTCACTTCCCATATTAACTCATTAAATCACAAAGATTAGTCCACTAATAATGGAAAACGGGAGAAGGGGATATCCGAGCAAAATCACGGCTTTTTTTTTACAAAGAATAATTAAAATTTGTTTGATTATCGAATCTTCCTCACCGTTTTGTTGTTTTCTTCGAAATATTATAGATTAGAAAGCAATTTTTATGAGTGCATCGATGAGATTAATGATTTTTTTCAGCAGTTATAAATTCAATTACCGGAAATGTTCAATACTATTCATATGAGCATATTTTGCATTCATTGTGCATAGCTAATAAAGATAGGAAACGATTTGCAGATGTTCAATTGAATGTGAGGCAGTGCTGCTAGTTGCAGCTGGCCATCTGCCTCTAGTGACCTCATCGTTGATGGGCACTTCACGTCTACTCGCCGCCTATCCCCTCTCGCTTGGCAACACACAAGCCGCTATCCTGTCGTTGATGAACAGCTAACCCAACGTTCTTATTATATGCTTCGGCAGGTCAGTCTCTATCATTTACATATTTACAACTGATCAAACCCAATGTATTTGCATAACTGAAGCATTTGCATATCCGTATACTGTTGCATATGGCAATCCCACACATTGGGTAGTTTAGATGAATCGATTTTCTGCGTTGGAATATGGATTTAATTCGATTTAGTTCATCTTGTGTGGCATAGTCCATAAATGTTGTCTTTATTAGAGTGTTGTTTCAGAACGTGTATGTTATTTGAATCGACTAGTGAAGTAGATCTTACTTATGAGAAACCTATGTCTTCTTTTTTTTTTGAAATCATTTTTTAGTTTATTTTTTATTTAGTTCTTCACTATAACTGTCTTTTCTTGAAGTTTTCTTTCTTTTTTTTTTGTTTGAAAAAGAATTTCTCATATATTTTTATCGTGAATATTTTCTTTTTTAGTGCTATTCTTAACGCTAAGGCGATATTCTACTTTTACCCTGATGTGTAATAATTGCGTTGAGCTACATCAAAGAGCGTTTTTTTTTGTCTCTCAAAGCCGTCCTCAGTTCTAGTAGATATTAGGGGCTTGCATTTTTATGGAAGTGAAATGATGAAGAATAATGAAATTATGGGATTCTGAAATCAAATTTGAAAGTTACAAGAAGACTATCTAACCTGAAATTAAAATTGAAATTGTGATACTCGAACACAGAGCGTGTAAAATGCAGTTGCGTTTAGTGGAATTAGATCTACGAAATGCTAATTTTCTGAGTACATATAATTCATTTCTAAATGCATTACTGGATATTACAATTTGAATGGAAGTTATTGGGTAGCGGATTGTAATTATTAGTTTCTGCTTTGAATTCTACCTTATCCGCTTAGAAATGTATATTTTTTTTTCGTCTGCATTCTTAGCCTTTCATTGTCCCTATGTTTTTGTTGTTTTATGCATCTTTTTGCTGTTTCCTCTCAATTTCCTCATTTTTTTACATCTGCTCTCTCATTTTATTTTAGCATCTTTCTTTGTCTATGTTGACGTTATGATGGAACTATAAATGTGAGCTGAATACTAGTAATTCTTTCTGGATTTGCAGTTTCTATTTAGATTTTCAATTCCTAAAATGCTAGTTTTGCATTTCGATAGCCTGAAATTATTTCCGTTTCTTCGCTAATGCAATTTGCTCCCTCTCTGTTTTTCCACCTCTTCGTTCCTGCTCCCCCACTCCTACACTCTTCCTCTTCTTCTCAGCATTTGCGGTTCACACAAAGGTCCATCTTTTCGTGGAAATCTTCTATACTCTTTTTTTCGTTTTTCTTGGGGCAAATTTGTTGTCACCTATGTGGATATGTGAACTGATATGTGTGGAATCTTTGTTTGCAAATTGCTGCGCCTCGTCTAGCCAACTGAATTTAAAAAAAAAAAATTTCTTTCGATTAACTTCCGTGAAAATCTTTGCATAAGTTTTACCTTTCTCTTAGAGGGAAGGGAGGGGAAAGTTTTGAAATGAGACTTAATTAACGGTGTCAGTTTCGATAATTTATTTCGATTTTAAGAAGTATTTGATAATGGTATAATTCTAAGTATTTTATTTCCTAGAAAAACTGCATTAAAAGTCACTTTTCTTAGTCAACCTTTCCATCATGGTAATCGGAATTATCTGCGGCATAAATATTATATGTGGCTTAGTTTCTTTCAACCTATTTAATAATTTATTGTGTGAATAAGGAGTTTAATCTATCATCTTCATCGAAGGAAAAATCTTTTGAACAAAACGGTTTTTAGATTTCAGATGCAACTGATAATGAACCTGATATATCGTAACGGGTGTTCGAGGGATTATGATTTGAGAGAACATAAAAATTTTAAAAAAATCGCCATTCTTGATATTAAATTAGGAATTTGCTGCAGAAGTTGAAGCAAGAAGAGCCGAGTGAGAGATATTCGAGCGAGGATAATAGGAGTGGAACAGGGTGGAGGGGGGGGGGGTTGAGGATTGCCGATATTGCTTCAAATTCTTTTCAAAAACATTGTTGTCTGATTGTTAGTGCTCAATTTTTTTTTTAAAGATTGTGATAATATTTGAGACTTAAGATGCTCTGGTCTTATATATTAGAAAAATCCTCGAATGTGTATATTGTTATGGCACTGTAGCGTAAAACGGTAGCTGAGAAAAGACTATAGACTATATTATAATATTGCGCTTGCCTAATAGCGATTCATTTTTGATTTTGATAGTTAATATTGAATTTAAATTCGAATATAATATTTTGCGATGATCGCGCCTATCGTAACGATCGTTTAGAAATAAATTCATCGTGTTGCGTGCAGCAATATATATCCGATGCAATTCGACGTTAATAGCGCTAATTCGTTTCTCCCATTCGATGCACTCCACATATTTGATGCTCTTTTTTTTTTTTTGTTGTTCGTTTCACATTGTCACATATAACGCTAATATTCCCATCATTTACTACTAGCTTTCATATGTAATTCATATAGTTTATATGCAGATTAAAATTTCAGCTCTTTTGTATTTTATGCGGGACTATCAATGGTGTTATATAAGTGGTTACACCTTCAGGCTTTCGATTATTGATTGGTGTATGAGTTAAGTTCAAGCTGGGCACGAGGAAATATGGCTCATTTAACCTAGTTATGGCTATAGAAGCATGTCATAAAATAGCAACAATTAAAAATATTTTCATTTTATGCTCAGATTTATTAAATCTATTGAGCTAGGAGTATCCTTTAAGGAATATATTAATATCTTTAGGCGATTATCTCTAAATGGAAACTGAAAATTAGAAGGTAAGATTATGATGGAATTTTGAGGTAATCTGAGCGCAAAAACGTTTCAGTTCTGAACGTTTGTGTCTGACTGTTGTTGGGCTTCGTCAGAAAATGATTCATAAGATCGTTAGATGTGATTATTGGAAATATATTAAACAATTGGATTGCTGAATTATAATGATCAAAGAATATCAATTAGAGGGAATGGTTTAATTAATGTTGAGAAGGTTTAATTAATGGTTTAATTATTGTTAATAGTTTAATTAATGTTAATTAATATGTGTTGAGGAGAAGTAAGAAAATGATTGAGAATAAGAGTGAGAAACGTTTTGTGAAGAGAATAAAGGCAAAAAGATATCTTTGGAAATTGTTAAGTGGGTAACGAAAGGTGGAAAGACGATGAAAAGGATGTTCACGCTCATAACGGTGCTATGGGGTCTACTGTTTTGTTCTTTCATTACCTGTGCAGTAATCTCGAATTGATTGCAGCTTTTTGTAAGTTGTGGAAACCTAATCAAAGATATAGAATGAGGAATAGTACAATAATATATAAGTAGTACGGTAACTGTAATCTATAGTTACTGTACTGCTTATATAGCATGCAGTTAATATCAACTAATCACTAAAGTAATAAAGAAAATACACTTGAAATTTGATGCGGCAAGTTTCATATGAATATTTAATGGCTTGAGAGTGTTCATGAGAATAGAATTAATCTTGAAGCTTGTCGAGAACTTAGAATATCATTTTTTACATTATATATATATATATATATATATATATATATATATATATATATATATATATATACATATGTATATATATATATATATATATATATATATATATATACATATATATATATATATATATATATATATATATATATATATATATATATATACGTATAAAACATGTATGTTGTATTTTTATGTAAAATGTGTCAGGCGTGCATTCTAAAGATAGCATCTATGAATGTACACGCGTATGTTTATAATCCTGATGTACACGTAAGCACATATTACCTATATATATATATATATATATATATATATATATATATATATATATATGCATAAAAATAAGTGAATGAGCGTATATAAAGTGGGATGGTCAGATTGCGGTACTACTGCTTAGTCAGAGCGCGCAGCAGAGGCGAGCTTTAATTTACAACAACCATAGTGATGTTTTTTTAAAGGGACAGCTGTTCAATACGAATTGTTCACGCATTCGGAAGTCTTTGTTGAGACATTTTAAAAGTGCGGTTGTGGCTGAATTATTTAGGAAGTTCATTCCACTCTTCTCCTTCCTATAGTGAGGAGAAATTTGCTGTTGTTTTTACACATTGACGAATGAATACACAGCCAGTCATTGAGCTATTTTGACGAATATTCGCGTATCGCGTACTTATCGTTCAGTAATGACAAGTTGCTTCGTTTTATTATGGAATTTGCACATTTTTGCAAAAGCGGTTTTTTGATGACGTCATTTTCCAAAGTATTTTTATCTGCTCGATAATGCAAATTTGCAAATCGGCAAATGCAAGTTGATGTAGTTTCGAGGCTATAAAATAAGCCAATAGTGAATGCGAGAGGATAGCTTTGGTCAATCGTCGATGCATCCAATAAAGCAATGAGAACCTTTCCTCTAGACTCGAATAGTTGAAGCGTTGAACGATAACCTACTTCATGAGTTAAACGAACTTAAAACATTCAGTTATTCATCGCTCATTTAAAAGTGCCCTTTTTTAGTTGATTTTGCCTACTTCTTTTGCCGTCTTTCCGATGCAAGTGAAATATGAGTTTTTAACTGTGCATTTATACATTTGTTATTTTTTAAAGAGAATAATATATTATTGCTCGAAATGACCGTATTTGTTTTTGGATTTATATACCTGCTAGTTCCTAAGGTTGGAATATGTAAAAAGCGCATGTTATTTCAGTGCTATTCGTCCATGTTTGAAATTGCTACTTTTGGTTTTAGTCTAAAATATTGTCTGTGCGGGAATATACATCACAGCGAGCGATAACTTCAACTTGCTATGTGCGTTAAAGATGCGCATTGATGTGACCATTATGTGACCACCGTCCATTTGAATTAAGCTGTTAGAGAGTATGATCCCATCCGTATTCCGATTCCCTTCAAAAAATCGAAAGCTTGTTGGCGCATTCCATTGGGATGCCCATTTTCCTGAGAGAAATTCATTAATATAGCCTTTTTTATTGCGAACTTCTTTGATAATCCTCAACGAAGCCATTCGTTATAGCTGTGGCTGTCGTGACGTAGTTTTTTTTTCTTTTTGCTTCGTTTGCACTGCAAGAATTCGTTTTGCATAATATTTTAATAGTTAACTCTATTGTTTAATGAAATCCACTGAATACTCTTTCCCAACTTTTGGGTTGTTTGCATAATTGTTTGCGTCTTCAAAGAAAATTTTAAAAATTCTCTAATTTACTAGAATCTTTTTTCCTTTTTCCTGTTACAGAAATTGTAAACGATCGGAATTTTTTTTTTCAGAATTTTATGAATTATACATGAATTTTCAATTTGCTCGAAATTTTATGAAACACTATGACGTCATCTTGATTTGGTTATTGTAATTTCCGCCTTATTTCTTATATCATTGAAAAAAGACATCATGGAAATGGTCATACTATCTAACAATTTACTTTCGTTACGTTTAGGGTGTATCCTGATGAAAGGATGAGAATTATTCGCTTGTCTTAACTGCCATTGTGATCGTATCTTAGTGAATGACTAGCTACTTAGGTGATCTTGTCTAACTGAAACGTATTTCGCGCAGGTGAGTTTTTGTTTCGATTTTCCTGGCGTGTTTTCCTGTTTTATCATTTTTTGAATCTAAATTAGCGAGGAGAAATTCGACTACGAGTTCACACAAACAAAGCAAAACATCTGCTCTAAAAAAATGTTCCGGAAATTATCGTCAAACGAAAGTTCTTTTCCATACTAAAGAAATATACGAATTTCCGTAGTAAACAGATTGAGATCTGGGCGGATGCACGTTGGTAATCAATGCAAGAGTATTGTGTTATAATGGGAAGCTCTATTACATGAAATCCAATACGACTGAACTGTTTGCATAGAAGTTCAACAATCATTATACGCAGTACGTGTGGATGAAGTTTCTCTCACGTAATGGATGAGAAGAATTGAAGCCTGAATTTGACTCACTGAAGAATTCACATCTGCCATATTTCCAAAAAAATTAGGTTTTCAAATTCACAACTTATAGTTGGATGGATGTAAGTTGTATAATAGTATGAATCATGAATCACAAAATATTTCGTAAGATGGTTATGTCTATTTGTTGGATGTATGACCAGCATGAGTGGACGATGGTCACAAGCGGTCAGTCATACGAGAGCTAACTTTCTCTAAACATGAGGTAATTGATGTTACACTTTGTGACATTATTCGAAACGAAAGTGATAGTTTAAAATTAGATGCTAGGAATGGAATTGTTGACGAAGTTTGCACAGCTGCCTAACTATAGATGCGTAAATGCTGTTTGCGTTTGGTAAATTGAATCACAATATCGCATTCCTTTCTCATTCGGTTTTTTTTTTCTTTTGTTGTTGTGGAGATTCCTTTTTGAAACATCAACGCAACCTAATCTGCTATTTAGGCTTATTCTTGAGTTGCTTTAATTTTGACGTTCGTGTTGGAAAATCGAAATCATATTAAATAGAAACATTGCTACAAATCCTATTATTATGAATTATCGAAACTAGTATGTATGGGTCTCTTAAGATCACATAATCACTGATGGAGGAACAACCGAGTTTCCGTCGTTGAGCATATAATTAGCCACCCGATGACATAGAGAGAGCAAATCGCTTGGATCCTCAACTCGTATGCTTTTCAACGAGGAGACATCCAAAACTTTTCAAAACATCTTGGTACTCCAACCATAGACCCATTTGTATCGTCTTTGAGAGCACACCGATGCCTGTGGTTGAAACACTTATACAAATGACATGCTAGGCTGTTTTTAGTTCAGAATTTTTATTTAGTTTCATATGAATTTATTTATTTTTTATTTATTTATTCACTTATTTTAACATCCCGAGATGGGAAAACATACAAATCTACAATTTGCCTTTACTATATATAATCTCTCGATTACTGATTTTAGAAAGTGATTTGCGTTGTTGTTTAGAACGACGAACTAAACTGATAAAATGATTGATGGTTTCTAATTTCATTGCCATGGTGGCTAAAAAATTTTTCGTTGCTTTAAATTGTGCGCATCCATAAACATGCGCCATCGTTCACTGCTAGTTTCGCTCTTTTTCTTTACCACTCTCTAGCTTCAACTAGCAGCCTAGCTAGCCATACCGATCAATGCTTATAGGCGTCGATTCATCGATGCTCGTTGTTTGCTCTACTCTTCTTCCACTATGCTTTCTTATTTCAATCGTACACATTCCATCTAAGCACAAATATTTCCTTTTATACCCCTCTTATACAAAAGTTTGCTTGCATACGTTTGTTAATGACTCTTAAGGAAGAGAGTAAAAACCAACGGGTTTTACAAGTGGGAAAGAAGGTGGAGGGGGGATTGTTGCTGACCAGTGTTTAAATCCTGCAAGGGATTTACATTCTATTTGTTGAATGACGCCTGCTCTTCATCGGATCGATAAAGCTTCAAGCAAACATTCTGCAACTCTTTTTGTGTGTTTTGTTTTTATTTGATTTTCGCTCATTACATTTCGCTTGCAGCTGTTTTGTTTGCCGTCCAATAGGCAATCAAAAAATAACGACCAAATTGAGTAATTGAAATCTTACATATCATGCAGATTCATTTTCTTAATGCGCAAATTTGTTTCCTGGTTGGGCAGTAATATGCAAATTTGTTTGCTGTTTCAGCAATAATATACAAATTTGTTTGCAAGGTGGATAATAATATGCAAATTAGTTTGTTGACTGACCAATAGGATACAAGTTTCTTCGCTGATTGGATGGTAATATGCAAATATGCTTGCTAGTTGTGCGATGAAATCACAACGATTGCATAAATGAGCTCTTAACGATTATCGGGACACGGCGATTGAGAGTGGCTAAACTGGCTGAATGCAAATTGCCCATCTATGCAAACGGGCAACACGTAAAACATGAGCAATTTAGATATAGGCAATTTAAGCAAATAGATAAACGAAGTCACTTTTAGTGTGCTATACAAACTGCTACACTTAACAGTCAGTTTGTTGCTTTGAAGGCGTTGTTTGTCCATTAGAACAGTTAGTTGTTAGATTTGCGTTTTTGATGGTCTCTTTGCGTGTATATTATGTTTGACAATACTTTTGTTAAGCTTATCCATTGTCTTTCAATAATACTTTTTAAAATAGGATGGATCATCGTTGATTGATATGATTGTATTTTCTATTTATCACTAATTATCAGTTACCATTATCAAAAGTAATTCCAATTTAAGTCGCCATTGTAATAGTATTCTTTTAGTTATTTATTTTGTTAGTAATTTTAATGTTTGATGTAATTTTGCTCGGAATTAGAAATATTTTAGTTGGGTTATATCATTATTTCTTCTTGCAGTCTTTTTTTAATTTTTTGCTGTTATATAGTTTCCGGTTGTCGAAAGAATCTGTCTTGTATGAGGCACACAATTGAGGGCGAAAACAGATATGGGTGGGCGATATTATGTGCAGACAACCATCAACGCAGAAAAGAACAACATTTCGCCTATAAGCCATTATCAACGAATATAAAAAGGTGCATAATGATGGCTTATAGTCGTAGCGTCGATGTTGTGTTCTGCGCTCGGATTGTTCTATACATAACATCGCACATCAGTATGCCAGTTAGCATTCACTTCATTTGCGCTTTCAGAAAGATTTTTGATAATTGTATCAATAAGAACAGCAATAATAATCATTACTGATAATAGTTAAAGTAGCAATAATAATAAAAACAATAATAATAATAACAATAATAGTAACAATAATAATAATAATAATAATAATAATAATAATAATAATAATAATAATAATAATAATAATAATAATAATAATAATAATAATAATAATAATAATAATAATAATAATAACAGCCTGTGTTATATTCACAGCCGTGTTATTGTTATGCTGATCTCATACAACTAAGTACGTTTCAATTTTTGAGTGCAATTCATTCCTTCGATCATGTTGGTGCAACGGCGATGTTAACCTATGATGTTTCATCCGGCTGCCAGCCACATTGTCTGACAGTTGTTCGCGCGAGTTTCCATTAGCCTGCGAGGGCGCATTTTTATTCATTTTCCTGCCACTCGTAATTCATCTTTGCTTGCTTCTAATTTGTTCATTGCTTCAGATTTTTATGGGCACACTACTGATTGCTGACATTAGTTCAATATCTTCGAATATTGTTTTTAATGTGATTGTTTCCGCTCGTTTTTGGATTATGATCTTTATAATGATTAGCACATTTCGTGTAGGATTCAGCTAACGACCTCCGCCTCACCTCCCTTCTCTCATTCCCACTTTTCTAATTGAATAATTCGTGTATATATTTGAATGGGGGTAATTCGAGTGCAATACATTACAGGAAGACATGATGCTATTGTGAGGATGCAACAACTGGGATGCTCCATGCGGCGTGCCGCAATGGCGGCTGTTACTGTTTGGGTACTTATTCTTATTTATCTCTCTATTGGTATTTTCACCATTCAATCTAGAGGTTTGTTTTCTACAACATTTTTGATGCCGTATGCAAAATATTTTTATTTATATTTACCCATAACTGCATTTCTTGCATATTTTTATAATTATGAAGTGGTTTCTATTATTTCTTTATCGGGGATTGATTGGAATGCCAGATTCGGCAGTCGGCGCAAAATTTGATTATCTTCCCACTTTGTTATATCACTGAGATCATTCCATGACTGGTTATATTATAGGTTTTTATTAAAAAAATAGAAATGAGGCAATGAGCCCAAAATGCTCCTTCGTGCACCACATTTAAATGATTTAGCGGTAAGCCAAGTTCATAGTTAAAAATTTGAAGATAAGTTCGCGATATGTAAATTAAATATATCTCATGGGAACGGTGCTTTGCGACGGAACTCTTTTGGTCGATTGTAGATGTTTCGAAGATGATCTGACGTTTAGCTGTGTCAGGCTGTGAAGTAGGGTCAACATATCGGGGAAACAGAAAACCAGGCGATTTTAACAAGAGTTGATGTTCCCAGTTACGTCATCTCCTGTCTCTTGCCATTTACCATTGTTCTATATCTCTCGTTAAAGTGATAGGGAGGAGAAGTGGTGCTTTATTTCCCATCGTAAAGTAGAGCCCAATTTGAGGGACGCTATGATTGCATTGATGGCAAATTTCAGCTGTATATCGGTAGCTTGGTTGCAACTACAGCTTGATCATTAATACTGGTAAAATGTTTTTTATAGAGGCCACCGAGCGCCAAAATGAAGATTTATTTGTGAAATATGGAAAGGCGATGAAAGAGGTTGGAGTATTGCGTGAGCAGAACGAAGAGTTGATGAGGTTGCTTGAGGAGAAGGAGACACTTGCCGCAAAGAAGGCGCAACTGCAGCAAAATAAAGTGCTCTTCGCTCGAAAGACTCCATCGGCGATGCCTTCGAGTATCGCCGAAAATAGTACATCACACGATCTTTTCACTAAAGAGCATGAGGTTAATTTTGACTACGTTGAATGTCTAATATGCTTAATATGTCAGTGAAATATTTATTTAGAAAACTTGGCTCTTAGGTTCTGGCGTTGTCTATGACTCATAGTTGTTGTTTTCCGCTTATTTGATTCAAGATTTTTCAACTATAAGGGGTAAATTGTTTATATTGAATTCAATAATTGGATAACGCCTCAGTAGTCACGAGGAATAACTTTGAACGATGTGCTTATCGTCATAAGCTTATGCAAAGAATAAAAGAATCTCAGTCATTTAGACAGCGACGATATTATTCGTCCGGTAAACAGACTATGGTGCATGCTGCAATATACAATATTTTGATTTAAATCTGAGTACCGTAATTAAGAAAGAAATTATGCGCTGTGATTGTAGATTGCTCGACGAGATTTGGATAATTCAATAAGGGAATTATTTTTCTACCTCAATAGCCAGTTCGAGAAGAACGATGATTTACCTTTTGCGAGGCACGCAATGAATCAGGTATCTTTTACTACATTTATTATTGTGAGTGCGGTGTTGTCTCGAATAAACCTATGCAAGTATAAATTTTACTCAATTTTAAAGATAACATATGACACACCTAATTGTTGTTTTTGAGGGAATATTTTTTGTTGTGTCTTTATTGTTTTTGAAAGAAGCAATTGGGGCAATTAATAGTTCACAATTTCTTGATTTTTTATAAAGAGCGGCAAGATAATGCGGGATTGGCAGTCATCTACTTTGAACTGTTTCGATCATTTATCCACTTCTAGTTGCAAGAAGAACAAGCAGAAACTATGAATAGTATTTTTGTTATTCATAGCTAGTGTATTATGCTTGTTATTACTCTGTCTATTACTAATAGATCTTCATCGTTGCTAATAAATCTGTTCGGGTAATCGGGGAAAATTGCTGTTGACCTATCATGGCAGCTGCTTTAACTTCTAATCATTTCCTGTTGATTTGTAATAGTTTCCTCTCAAAGTTGTGCTTCATTTTAATGCAGATGCTTTCGTTATTGGGGCAGTCGGCTGCATTCTCTGATATTGATGGTGCTGAAAAATGGCGTGAAGCAGCACTCGCAGCTATTTCAGCGAAAATTCAATCGCAACTCGATCGGTTACAAAATCCAAACGATTGCACATCAGCGAGGTGATTTCTCGATTCTTTTCTTATTTTATTGAGGCGTTTTATGAATGTTTCAGAAAAAGAAAGCGATCATCGAGAGCAGCTAAGGGATTGATGCTCTTTGAGTGGAATGATTATCCATTAAGCTATCTCTACCTGCGCAAATTACCACTTTCTCTTTCTTTGTGTTTTGTTCCTCCTTTCTCTTTCTCTGTCTCTGTGTGTTTGTTTCTCTCTCTTTTTCCAGCTTCTGTGTATTCGTTTCTCTCTCTATCTCGGATTAGTGAACAATGATTGCAATAGGTGGCTGTGATATTATAATAACAACCATAGTAGCTGATAAAAGTCTAAGTCAACGAAGGTGAATCTACCGTTGTTGGAATAACGACTGATAACATTCGAAAATTCCATTCACACAGCGCTCAATATGTTAGATGTGACTGAAATAAAGGCCTTTGATAGACTTATAAGTACCTTTGTGATATTCGCTTATTTCTACTGCTATATATGGTAGAGTAAGTGCTGTCGTCTGATGGACTGCGAACTTAAGAGGCGCGAGAGATAATTTTGTCCATTGAATAGCCCCTACCCTTTCATCTATCATATAAGACAGAAACTTAGTGCAATAAAAATATAAGAATCTTTGTCTGAACAGAACTGCAAGTGTTGAAAATTATCACATTTAAAGGTCTCTGATCTGTCAATTGAACAAGGGTTGTGGCTTCGGCTGTCAGCTACATCATGTCACTTATTGCTTTATCGTTGCATATGGCACTAATAGGACGTTGATCCTGTTGCATGACGGCCTCACATGGAATTATTCGGAGAGAGGATGGACTGCCGCATTCCTACCCATTTCACGGTGTAAACACGCCGATGTGTCAAAGGTTCATTTTTGCTTTCCTTTATTCCATATATTTGCTCTTCGTTCTTAGTGACAGTCTGACATGAGGGAAAGTGTCTAAGCTCGCCAAGGATGTCTATTACAAGAAACGATGCGTATTACCTGAAATAAGAGATTCGGCGATCATATGTTTATTGAGGCTGTTGATGTCTTTTATTGCTAATAGACAAATATACATGCAATGATTTATATGAAAGGCTCTGAAAGATGCAAGAGGGAGATGTTGAGATGAAAGAAGGAGATGAAAGCGAATTCCGATGCATCGAAAACCCTCTCATCCGTCATAATATTTTTCATAGTGTACTATTAGATCTGGAGGGTGAATTTCCTAACTAGAGCACTTCGCGAAGTTTGATGTCAGAACAAAGGGTATCGCATGACATCAGGCAACGGTTTTTTTTAATGATTTCGTGATGATTTTCACCGATAGAAAAATCTCATTACTGCGTCTAAAAGGAACTCGCAATTTTTCCGCAAAATTCTATTGAAAATTCTAAAAGATGTTCCATATTTTTCGCGAAATTTAGCTATCAAAAAGTAGGAAACTTAATGCTGTTTGTGAAGGTGCTACGATGCCGCTTCCATAGCTTAAAAATTATAAACCTCGTCGTTTCATCGTCTTTGATTATAACATGATCAATGTTGATTTTAATGATCAATTTTGCATCTTAAAACACAAATGAATTGGAGTGATCTACTGTCTTTGAGAGTTCTTTCTTGCTAAAAATTTATTCTAAATTGTTGAAATGTTTGTCTTCTTGAAAGTATCTGTGGTCACATTAAAAAGGGGACATTTATAAGCTGGTATATTGCTCGAAAAGTTGGAAGGGATAATATTTTGGTCAATAAAAATGTTAACATTTTTCTTTTATATAAGTTGTTTTTGAATATTATTTGAAATAGTTGGCTGATTGATATGAAAATCAGCTGTTTTGCATTTTCGAAAAAACTTTGGGAAGAAAGCACATGGGAATTTTGAGGCGCTTTGTTAAATCGGAGGAAGATAAATGACAGAACGTTCATTTGAATACATCACATCGAATGACTTGTGGGAGAATTCGATTGGTTCGGCGGGTTGCTAGTATACTGCAAGCTAGATGTGACATAACATTCTCTTATTTGGTTCGCTTATCTGAACAAAAGCTTTCAAAAGTCCATTCGCAAAGATCCTAAAGAGTGCATTACATAAGCTATATACATATATCATCCTGTGAATTTTTATAGAGTACATCACACTTATAGCCTCATTTCCTATCTAATTTCCGTCATTAAATGCCCTTATGGCTATATTATTTCGACCATTCATGCGTCAATGTTGGATTTTTTGTTTGACTGCTATTTGCAGTTATGTGGTCATTATTTTATTGCTTGCTCACTTTTTTCATTCGGCACTTCGAACTTCTAAATGATTGCTGTGAAAAATGTGGATATTCTTTGGAGAGTTCTCTAAATCGTCTATTCACTGATCGATAGTTTTATCAACAAAATCTGAATTACTCTCATTTGCATTTAGTATGAAGAATGCATGAAAAGACGATGGTTAACTGCAATAGAAAATTTTAAAATAACGTTATTTTGTTGACTATGGTGCAAATGGTATCATCAGAGAGATAGCACTTCACTTGCAGCAGAAAACTTTGAGTGGAGGATTTTAGGATGAAGAAAACGAAGAGGAATGGTCATCTATGGTAATGAGTGCTCCAAGCAGAGTGGTAAAGCTACCGATTATCGATGGCCTCCACGGACGACCACCTTTTTTACCGCTTGCTTTTCCAGAATCCCTTGCTTCCGATCTTCTAAAGCTCCACTCTAATCCACCGGTTTTCTTCATCTCACAGGTGCACTTGCTAAACTATTTCCTCCGTTCTCAGTGGTGTTAAAAAAAAGCTCGAAAGATGTTTCGTTTTTTAGCGAGAAGATGAACGGAAATGACATGCATCAGAGTGTCAGCAGATGGAAGTTTGAAATGCCATCGAGTTGTGAATTTAATATCACGAAAAGTGACGAGGGAGTTGAGAAACATATGATGACCATCTGAAAGGGCTTTAAGCATTATGATAAAGGGATTTGATGACAACGAAGATATCGTTGACAAAATGGTTGTAATATTTGGGATGTAGGTGAACACCTTATGCAGCTGGTTGTCGAATGTGATTGCCTAAGCTATTTATTTCCCTTGCTATTTCAATTTCCTTTGTTGAAATGAAGTTTGGATGCAACGCATTTTAGCACGTTGAGGTAATCTACCCTACTCAGAATAGATTATTCAGGAAAAGACACTTCTGCTAATGTGTCCTTCAAAGAAGACGCAGTTTTAAAGCTAAAAATAATAGATCTTTCAGAAGCACTCAAAGTTTACTTGGGAGTTGCTTTTTTATGACATTAGTTTAACGGTTGCAATTCAGCTAGAAGTTGCTAGAAGTTGATTTATTTCAGATGAAAGAGACTTGAGAAATAGACGAAAGTCTGAGAAGTGGTCAGATGGCTCTCATTTTTCCTATTTTTGTTCGTTGGTTAATGTGACAGCTGATTTTGTGCTAATGTGTTGAGCTAGAAAAAAAAATGGCCGATAGGTGCATTTTTCCATATCATAGTTGACGTAATGAGGTACGGTTTAAAAAGTCAAATTTATTGCTACAACTTTCAGTTTCTGCGCTATTTGATGCGTCCAAACGATCTATTGGCCAAAAGGATCACAGAGGCTGCATCGAAAATTCCATTCAACGAAGGTGATTATCATTTAACCTTAATCGTCGACTACAAGGCAATAGACGTAAATAAAACCTTTTTCATATTCTATAATCAATTCGAGGTTGACTTGTAATTTTCGAAGTAGTGCTGCTAATTAATCAGGATTTTATTTACTAAATAATTTCATTGAGTTCCACTATACTAATTTTGTTTCTTCTATGAGTTTTGAAAGTTTTCTGTCCGTGATGGGTATATAAGTAAACTGTAAAACTTTGTTAAGCTGCATTGCCTATGGGCTCATTTCGAAGAATTTCATTTGCAGTTTCATTAATAAATATAGATCTTTTTGGACCTCTCGTATTCAGATTTTTTTAAAACATTCTTTGTTCTCTCTCTTAGCTTTGGCTAGTTAACAGTTATGGTTGTTGAAATTACTGCTAGGTACCTTCTTACAAGTCAAACTTTTTTGGTAAAAAGTGTAATGTTTACCGTTTTACTGTTGAAGTTTTTCTGAAATAATTCGGTTGATGAAACAGTTCGTCTCGCTAATTGATATGAAGATATTCATAGCCGATTTTAGTTTACGAAAAAATTTAATTGTTTTAGTTGAAATTGATCGTTTTGTTAAAAAAAATTGATCGTTTTATTGACTGTTTTAGTTTTCCGTCTAAAAATACAATTTAGGGCATATTGCTGCAATTTGTGATTCAGTATAATCAGATATAAACAATATTCCCTAAGCATATCAGGGCTTTATTGATGAGTTTCCAGGACCAATAGTTGGACTTCAAATTCGAAGGACCGATAAAGTTGGAACCGAAGCGGCTTTTCATGCTCTTGACGAGTATATGAAATGGACTGAATATTGGTTTCAAATTGAGGAATATCGTATCGGCAGATCAGTTCAGCGACGTATTTATCTAGCAACTGATGACCCTTCGGTATTTGCCGAAGCGAAAGAAAAGTAATCATTTCGTTTATTTGAATGTTGATTTCGCTTTTTTATCTAAAAATTCATCTTTATATAAAATTTAATAATATTTTTCTAATTATTTATCACATATGTGCTTTGTTTTATTTGTAATTTTAAAGGAGAATATCAATGAGAAGTGCTCAGAAATGATGGGCATTAATCATTAAGCCACTAGATGAGGTGGACTTTATCGTTCATAGGTTAGACGAGCAATAAAGGTTTACGGTTTATGGCGCATATGAGTTCACAATGAATTTTTGCGTTTATCGTTTCATTTCAACGAATAAACACAATGCAGTCGTTGTGTTTGATTGATGTGAGAGATGTGTGAGCTATCTTCTACAATTTTCTAATTAAATTCTTCCCAAAGCATGGGTAAGGGAAGTATTGTTGTTTTTTATGTGGATTAAATAATGTTTACAGATATTCAAATTATGAGATTTATGGTGATATTGCGATAGCTAATAGTGCACAAACGAGGAAACGCTACAGTAGTGATTCGTTGTTTGGTGTTATCATTGATATTGAGATGCTTGCCAGGTATTTTCTTATTTGGGTCATTCTCTTTATTCATTGCCTATAGCATAACAAATATTCGGAAGTAAACTGGATGCATTTATGTATTTATGGTTTCGTTATAAAATTTTTAAAAATCATATTTTATTTGTTACATCCAGTGATTCCCTCCTCCCCTTCTTAATAAACCCATCCATCTTCTGTCATGAAACTTGCAAGGTGCGCTAGCTTTTTTTGTTGTCGCAATAATTTTATCGCAGTATTGCCTGTATAAACTGTTGTATGTAATAAGTACATGCACATGCAGGGATATGTCTATATATGAGTGTACTTAGGCATCATATACATATATACTTCCAGCCTGTAGGGATTTTGCTTGAAGTGATGCATTATTCAATATTTCGATTGCCCCAGGTTAACATGCTGCACATGCCGCATTGTCTACGTTAGAAAGCATCTGCTTTCTGAATTTGAGGAAAGTGGGGATATCCCTCAGCGGGCGACAGATGTCGAGTTTTATAAAGGCAGAGTACTCCTGATTGCATTGCTCTACAGAATTTGTAGATCCATGTGAAACATGAAATGCCCAAGAGTTCTTGTGAAACGGAAATCCTCTCAGGTTACATTATGCCAGATTTGCTTCTGATAGTAGCATAATAATATGTGTGCCATTATATACTCGTTCTAGGTGTGCATATTTGGTATGCACATTCAGTTCGCAGGTTTGTCGTATGGGCTATGAGTTAATGCAAATACGGGTTGGTGATGCCGGTAACAGATTTCACTCACTTGACGATCTCTACTACTACGGTGGGCAGCATGGTGAGTGAATTTTCTTTTATAGGTTTTTTTGTCACTTTCCTAAATTTTACGCAGGAAACAATTGACGGTCATTTGCGGGTGTCAAGAGGTCGGATACGTGTGACCTTTCTTATGGGATAAGAAAGCTTCTCCATTTTTGAAACGCTAATAAAAGTTTTGTGATTGCTGTTGCTTTAATTAACTAGTGTCGTGAAAGCTAAATGGTGTAGGTGAATCACAGAAATCTTTTGATCACGAGTTCAAGAGTCATTCCCATTTTTGTTATAACCTTTGTTTCGAGCGTTATTTCAATGCCCATTGAACCAGTTTTCGACGTATTGCATCTATGTGAGGTTCTTGTTGAAGCCTACTCTGTGATTAATGATCCTTTCCCATTTAAGAGAATCACCAATGCATAGAACTTGGCCATTTAACACTTTGGAATTTATTAATTCATATAACTGTAATGATATTTGCAGCTCATGAACAAGTCGTTGTTGAGGCCTATGAGGCTGAATCAGAGCAAGAGATCAGTCTTAAGGTGGGCGATGTGGTTGGTGTAGCTGGCAACCATTGGGATGGCTTTTCGAAGGGTATCAATCGGCGTACTGGAGCAAACGGTCTTTATCCATCATATAAAGTGCGTGAAAAGTGGATCGTTGTTCCATTCCCATAGTTTGCTATTCAAACCTAGCAGCTATATTCTTGATTAACTTTACGATGTATTTTACATCTTTATTCTTTTCTTTTTTCACGTCTCTCCCTCTCGACGTTAATGTTGAGGCGATAATTGCCAAATTTTCATCCCCTTTATTGGTTTCATTCCCGCCCGGTTAGTGGAGGTTTCTTTTGATTGGGTAAATATAATTTCGTGGCGTTTATTACATTTTTATGGGCGCTTTTGTCGATATATTTCAAAAGTAAAAAAATATATATATATCGACATCTAAATTACTTTGATCTAAATTCGATGAAAGAGCTGGATGTTTTCATTTTTAAATTACAGTTGAAATATTGAAGTTATATATTTACGGAGTTTCTTAGAGGAGTGATATCACTGATATGAATGTTGAATTCATTAAACTTAGCGATGGGGATTTTGTATTCTTTTAATTTTGCGAATTTGAGAGAGTAAAGGCTGAACTATTAGGTTGAGAGCATTGTTTAGCGTCCTCTATCTTACAGGTAATGATTGTGTTAAGGTAATTGTCTCAATGCTTGTTGTTGTTTTTGGAAAATGATTATACGGAGTCTTCTTTTTTTATTTATTATATTAGTGAATGATTTGTAGTTTAATGCATTAATTGATTTATAGTTTAATGCTTTCATTGATTGTTGTTTTGCTCAACGACAAAGCTGTGTTATTCTAGAGTATGCGTTAAGCGCTATTCGATCCATCATCCGTTTACAAATCTCTAAGCGATATCCGCCATTTGAATGCTTGAAGCGTTTCATCTTTAAATTCTTTATGTATCACTTTTTCCTTCAATGTCGGTTTTATTTATCCATATATCGTATTCGGTATTCGTATTGGAAAAGAGTATTGAAAGATCGGAAAGCGCCACCTTTGATTGCTTTAATTGTTTTTATAGTCATTGTGCAAGAATAATTTGCATTTCAACAATAATACGTATGTCATCTTTCAACTATTTCTACTCAAGTCTTTATCGTTCTTCAAAGAGTTGTTGTGTTTGTTTGAACGGTGAGGATATAGGACACAAGAGTATCTTCGAAATAATTTTATTCGACCCATTAATCCTATAGAACGATCATTATACCTAATCATCCGATACATTCTGTTCTTGTAATAAGATCCGGACTTGTCCGTGATCTTTAACGAAATTCGATCTGCCTCTGAGTTGAAGTTGATGCCGTTTCCTATCACAGTTAAAACACATTCTTCCTCTTCATTTTCTTTTCTGATCAAAACTTCATTGCTAATAATTGAAGGAATATTGCACTACAGGGATCCACCATGTTTGTTATCGACTCAGAATATAGGTTTTTACATATTGTGGCTGCTGCCGGCTGTGGTAGTGGGTTTTTGCCCTTGAGTTGTGAAGTAACGTACGTTAGCGGTTTGTTAAACTAGTGGTATTTTCGGTGATCTCTCACCTTTATCTACTTCGAGATAGATCGTTGTCTGTATGAAAGCTGCAACAAAAATAACATTTGCTTGTTTAAAGTAGATAGATAAGAGCTGATATGATGCAATATATTGAGATTCCTAACTGATATGTTATCACTATGTTTCGTGATGATTACAATGCGAGCACAGCGTGACGTGTGAAAATTGCACGTTCACATACCTGACACGTTCAGTTAGCGATATAAACGCTGATCGCTTTAACCTCATTTGATAGCACCCTCTTGAAACATGTTATTATTAGAACTGCTTTGCATTGCCTTATTTATTGATAAAATTGCTTTTTTTCCTCTTCCTTTTCGCTTTTCTTGTTTCTTTCATTCGTTATTGTTTGCGCGATATGTCATTGTTATGTATTTAAATAATTGCTTTATTTTGAAGCTTTTAAAGACTATCGCTTGCCACACTATTCAAATGCCATTTGCTTTCTTGTCGTGCAATTCCCGTTGTTATCTTTGCTGCTAGTCATTTATGTTTAATAACTATTTAAGATATCTATCAATGGTTTTAATGTGTACCTAAGATATTTGTGGGTCTTTTTTTTTTGAGAAAATGTTGCTTAATGGAAATTACCTGCTTATTTCGATTGTCGTTTTAAAATTGAAACGGCGCTCAGTAATTTGTAATTTTTTAAAACGATTAGCTGAGTTCCTGTGACGTTTTTTTTTGTTAAAATGAGCCTTTGGAAGGGCATGGAAAGAGTTAATTTGGGCTATGATGTATTTTTATGATATGGAAAGGGGAACTTGCTTATCGCAAATCTTTTCAAATCTTTCGTCGATCGCAAATCCTTTTGTGAATTCTTCTTTGTTTTATTTTCTTTGAATTGAAGTAGGCAGATGAAAACTGTTACTATTAGAGTATTTTATGTTTAAGATTCTTAGCGTTTCTTTTGAGAATTGAAGAACCTAACGCAATTGGAAATGCTCATTTGCATTTTTCAATGAAGTAAGATCCTCTCGTGCACTATTCGTCCTGGTGATTGATATTCCACATTGGGATTTTCCATCGTCCCCCCTTTCCCTCCTATGTTACCGATGATGGATGTGATGGAGGAAAGTAATTGCTTTGCAGTCATCATCGGTTTGTTATTTGAAGCCTTCCAGCCGGTTGATGTGCGTGAACGCTCGTAAACGTCATTGAAATGGCTGCATTTATCGCTCATTGACGGAAAGGTTATATGTGATTTTCGAAATGTCAATATGCTCTGCGCTTTGCGTTCTTCATTGTGGATTTTTTTATTTATGGATTGATTCCTTATGATGAGAAAAAGAAAGCTTTAAATGCTATTAGTTGTTTGTTAGTGCAGCTATATTAAGCGTAGATTTAAGGAATGGGATGGAAAGTATGCAAACATCCGGCATCATGTCGATGTTTGCGGTATTGATGATGCAGTTGATGGCGCAGTGTTGATAATAATACTGTACTGAAGCATAGAAATCTGTGAGGGAAATTGGTAAATTCAGTGATGTACGTTGGGGAGTTCGGTGAAACGTTCTCGATTGCAGTCGGACAGGGACCTGGTTTAATCGAGAATTGTTTTACAATAACTGCGCCTTTCCCCAGAAACTGTGTTGTTTGAATGATTCATACGACGACGTTTGCAATGCTACGGTTAGTTTTTGAGTGTTTTACATGTTATTCTTATAGGAAGCTGTAGCAATTATAGGTTTTCTTCACCATGTTTTATGATGAAGAAGAGTGCAAAGACCTCAACATGATCGATTAAAGTACATGAAGATGAAAATAACTATCAAGTAGCACGCTTATATAGGGATGAGAGACAATAATTGATAATACAGGGATACAAAATTACAAGTTTTATAATTTTTTTTTTAAGAAATATTTTACATGCTGAATAAATAAGGGTTTCAAGAAAGTGCTTCACATGGAATGAAGAATATTATTGGTATTGGGTAGATAAGCATATACTTTATGGCCAGTTGATATAGACGTGTAAATGATGGTAATTGCAGCATGTTTATGTTACACTATGGAATTTTAGAATTCGTGAATCAGTTCATAAATTCATTTTAGGCTTTATCTATGGATTCCAACAACAATTTTGTTGTTGCTCTGTGATCTAGCGTCCTCAGATTATAATCGTTTAAACCTTCACAGTGGAATTGAATCCTAACGAACCGTTTATACAGGCAACATATGACCCACATATGACGACGAAGACATCTACAGTACACAAATTGGTACATCGATAATCAACAATACAGTAGGAAACGTCGAAGTAGGATGACGAGACCAGGTAAAAAATTTATCGATGCTAATAGTCGTTTTGGCGAAGATTCAAGGGGATGGATATGGAATTGAACATAAAAAGAATTCATTTAATATAAAGATTAATATAAGACATGAGCATGAATTAGTTCCAATACTTATCAATGATGTATGCAAAATTTCGTTAGGAAGGAGTAGAATTCGTTGAAAGTAAGGCGCATAGATTTTATTTTATGGAGAAAAGAAATTTATTGCCTATTTTTTCGAGAAGAAGAATATTAAAATGTGTCAAAGTTTTTAAACGATCTTTATACGAATGTTCTCAAAATTTGAGCTCTAATAAATAGGAAACGATTCGAAAACGTCATTGACGAGGAGATGTGTGTCTCCTTTAGCCAACCATCTCCTCCATACCCCTCCCCTCCTCCTTTGTGATTTCTTGTTGTACTCGTGTATTTTAGTTTGTAAGACTTTATACAAGAAGATTCACGAAATCTTCTTTATCCTTTATCACGGACGAATTGTATGCTCAAAATTTTTTTCACCGATAATCCCTGCAACTACCATTTTAATGTTTTGCTGTAGCTGCTATTATGCATATTCTATGAAACGTCTTCTAAAACTTCTTGCTATTCAGTATTGTTGAATCGAATAAAAACAAGCGACCCCGTTCCTCTCGGAAATAATATCTCAATATAATCGACAAACATGCATGGAAGCCGAATTAGGCAGCCAACTGCCAGACATGTGATTACGGTTCAAATATGACCACGCTGAAGGTAAACGTGGCCAGCTCGGCTTAAAAGGAATCGCATGAGCTGATGAATCCTTAATTGGGAACAAGGGCCCAATTTTGTCATGTTCTGCCTCTTGTCCAGCCGCTTGATCCACTACATAAAACTTTGGCCACATCTTCTCTCCGTGGCTTATACGCATGGATTTCGGTTATTTCTGCCTCCTGCTCTCCTTCCTCGCCCCTTCCCCCGAGAAGGAAAAAATAGCTGCAGGTTTCGGGATTTATTTCTCGTTTTCCCCCTTCCTCTAGATGGACGGGTAACTGAAGAGAGATTTTATGGAGCCAATCAAACTGAGCAGCACACGATTGCTAGAACGAGCTGGAAATGAAAGAAATGTTGGACAAAACCCTTCCGTAAGCGAAAACTTCCGGCACATTTTCAGCCCATACTGCTCATTTTTGATGCCAAAGGTGATCTTCGAAATCTCAGGCAGACTTTAGCTCTATGTATATCGCATCAGTTCAGTAAGTCTACTGTATATTTGATATACACTTCAAATGTTACCAGTAATACAAAGCGTTCGCTTGTTAGTCCATAAATTCCCCCATTTCAATAGCAGTTCGAATATCAGCGAAGCTGGGTGACTCAATAGCCGTTCGAAAATTAATAATATCTTCCTCAGGGAAAATGATATCGTGAGTGCTTTTTTCCCTTCGTTGTCTGCAAATCGATATGATGATTATCGAACATTCAAAAATTGTTTGAAATTGTCATTTGATGACAAATTTAAACGCAATTATGAGGCAACACCTTTAGCAGAATAAAAAAAAATTTCACTGAGACATACATACATGCAGATACACAATGTAGACCCATTGACACCATTATTGGCTTGTGAAGAGTAAGCTAACTTAGGAGTTCTTAAAGCAGAGAATTTTTAAAGCAAAGCTTACATATCATCTTGCGCATCAAAAAAGTAAGCATTAATTCAAGAAATTCAGTAAGTAATATCTGCTAAACACAACGAGAAGGTAGAATACCGTAATACTTAGTCATGTTAAATTTGCCTGAAATATGGTATTGGTTGATTTTAAAACGTTAAAAATAATGGCTTCGTAAAGCTTAGAGACTAAGAAAAAAATTAAACAGAACAAACGAAAGCGATAACGCAGAACGTAGTGAAAAAGGAAAATTATACACCATGATCAAAAAATCGATTAGATAGTCGTATGAAAATTATACACTATGATCAAAAAATCGATTAGATAGCCGTATATGTTGTTGGGAAGTGAGCATTTCAGTGAAAAGCTTTATGACGTATTCTAGATTTCTACCTGTGAGTCTCTTACCTTAGGCCACTATATTGCACTGGCAAAATAATACTCGGTTGAGACAACATGTAAAAGCGAATTTCCCGCCCTGGAATTAGAATTTTCCGTCCAGTGAACTCAACCACCTTTCGACTAGTTATACCCGTCCATACGACGGCATTTGCCTACTGCTCACTCCAACACGGATCTATCCTACTCTCCTTTGATCTCAGATTAAATCCGGTCTCAGCGCATCACTAAATCGCGGTCGAATAGGATTTTACCTAGAGATCGAGCAACAACTAACTGATTGTCAGAAGGTGACCGTGGACTTTTTGCTGGCAACATTTCGAACGGAATTGGAATCAGCAGAACTCCAAGTACAGTACCTGTAATATAAACCAATATCTAACGATCTACAGTTTACTATTTCATGGAATAAATACATGAATAGAAGCTATAAATAAAGATACAAAAATACCAGGTAAACGGTTGCGATAGGATGATTTTAAAATTTATAAATGCCAAGTCACTAATCGTGAAAGTGAAAGAGTGACTCTGCACCAGTAGACATGCAATTCTGCTCTCAAATCGGACCGATCATTGCCACTGTTTTATATCGCTATGAACAAGTAGGCGGGCTCAGTGATGGAAGTACAATGAAATGGTATTTGCAAACGGTAACGAAATACGTTGGCATATGCTCGAAAGGTATTTTGACTAACTGAAAGCGAATCACTTCATATTCCCCATTTCCCCTGGGAACATGCAGACCTTCTTCTCACCATCATCGCCGCTTCATTTCCCATCTCTCTATAAATGTTTCATTCTCTTGTTGCAATTTCGATAAACTTCTTTAAGTAATTGCCATTCATAGTGATAGAACAAGCTGGCGATAAGAAACTATTGGAACAATTGGTCCGTCGAATGATAGATGTTCATTATGAGAGAAACTAACGTGATATTAACCACAATTGACAACAATCTATACCACTCTGGAAAAACCGCTCACGACGAAGTGCTAAAATAAAGTGATTTAACGACGATAGACAATTAATTACTCTCGAAACCTCGATTGAACAAATATTTCTATCACTTGATGAAAGCAAAAATACAAATATTTTCATTCATAATATGCAAATTTGCCCGTTCGCAATCATAAAATAACCAAATTTGAATTAAAGATGAAAGCGCAATCAGCTATAACTTACCTCGTCAAAGATTAAAGAGGTCCCGCTGATGTAATCCACACTTACTACGCGTTTGGCTGTGTCTGCCTTCTTGAAAATCGAAATCTTCTTCGCTCCGACGTGATCCCATAACCTGAGCGAATAGTGAAGGCATCAGCCTAAGAGGGCCTAAACGAAATGAAGGAGACCCAGACTTCCTAGAATCTTGTATTCTAAACGTCCGCTTCAATTTAATCGTCGTCTCTATCAATTATTGTGTCATTCAGAAGTGCCGTATTTTATAGCATTTGCAAATCAATTTTCTGTATAATTTATGAAAAGCAGACAAAAAAGACATTTCAGTTCAACTTCTTGTAAGTTTTTATATAATGAAAGCCGCTAGGCGCGTATTTCATATTCAGAAGTCATTATGTAATAGGTATATGAGAGTTCTTAGGTACTTTTATTTACATATTCAATGTCATATAGCCCATTCAATCGTTGATTTAATTCCCAGATTCAATTAATTTGCATCCATGCATTTTTGGGATAATTTACAAGCTGAACAAAAGTTACTTTTCAATTACTTTGCAAACTGTATAATCAATTCTAATCTATCTTCAACTGTTTTATTGCGTTTGTTCACTCCGAATAGCATGGCTGCACGGAAGATCTCCCATGCAGTTTTGCTTATAATTGTGCTAGTGGCAACCATTTCGTCTACAATTGCGAGAAATGGTACCGTAATGCTACGCTTCTACAAAAAAGTATAGGAGTTTTCGTTTTGCAAATTGTTTAGCGTTTTCAGCGACTAGTACAGATCTCACTTGCATGCTTCGATGCTAAGAAAATCGTTTAGGTGGTTGTTGGCATACTTCCTTTTCGATAACCTAAATCATTAGCAAATAGAAGACACGAATATGCAACGCAATCTGTACGCAACCATTTGGTGCTATGATGCGGCATTAAAAAGCATCAGAAATGCGTCTTTAAGCTGTAGCATACAAAAATGAATCATGCGTTAGCTTGAAAAACTTAAGCTGTAAAAAGACTAGGAATAATCCTGGTCCAGAGATGTATTCAGTGGCGTGATCGCTGATCAACAGCCAACAAAATCGGAAAACAAGCCGAAAATTTTGAGCTTCTTTCCGAGCAATTCTTGAAGTTTTTTGGAGTTGTTAATTCTTTTCAGCTCTCCTTTACGATGTGATCACTGCTGATTTCCTTTCAAAAAAAAAAAAAAAACAGGATGCGTTAGGTGTACGTTTTGCATCACCAAATACATCATAACGTGTTAAAGAATGATTTTCATTGGCTTATATCTTTCGATGATTATCGGCTTTTATGCACTAAACTGTGTCATATAACCAAATGATCTCTTTGTTTGATATGGGATAGGTCACATTACATTATGCCTTCCAATTTGAAATGTTCAAATGGTATTTGCACGACGCCAAAATTAAATTATGGAGTAGAAATATCTTCGTTATAAATTGAGAATAACAATCTGATCGTCACAACTTTTATGAGTTTTTCATGCTTCAATGCATAGCTATCTTCAATCTTTTCCAATGAGCTATCATATACTATATTTCTTTTGAAGGGATACCTATGTGGGAGGATTCGACGATTGGCGATATTGAGCTGGAGAAGTTGAACGTCGCTGTCGACAATTATACCAATAATTATATCTTGATACCCTGGAGCTCGGTTTTGGTATGAATCTGAAATTATTCACTGATATATCGTATGTGATATCATAGCTCGATGACATAGTTGATGCCGATAAATTAGATGATTTAAAAACATTAGTAGGCGCACAACGCAACATAAGTATTTTATATATAAGCAAAAGAAGAGAGAGAAAAGAACTTCTTTGGCAAAATAAGCAAACACGGTTTGTTCACTAGCAACTGCAAAGTTAGAGGCAAATGCGCAATTAATACAATGTTATCAATACAGTGGGGAGCTTTTTAGTGAATTTAATTCAACCGAAAGAATGTTCGTTGTGAAATACATATACCTGAATTGTATCATCCCACTCGTATTACCTAAATAATATAATCCTACAGCTATTGTTTATGAGTACAAAATCATTGCTCAAGTAGGCTATATATATATATATATATATATATATATATATATATATATATATATATATATATATATATATATATATATATATATATATATATATATATATATATATATATATATATATATAGTGTGTATACTCACATATATGCACAAGTTTTCTTTGATCTTGAACATATTTTGCATTCGACATCGAATACTCGTGGTTTCCTCCTAAGCAATAATCTTGGCACACCTGCGAAATCAAAAGGTGAAATTCTTGAATACCAGAATGGTTTTTAGAAATTGCCAAAATTTTCGAGAATCACTGAACCCCGGTTCTTTGCACGAGATGCGTTATGTCAACACTTCGGCTTTGAATTACCATCCATTAAGCGTAAAGAAGATGTGAAACTTCTTGAAAGTTAGTTAATTTATTTGTGCTGCATTTTTTTCTCTACAACTGCAGTTTATTTGAGGCCAAAATATGAAGATGTTGCGATATTCAAAATTTCATTTATTGAAAAATAATTCATTAATCGTACTCTTAATGCAATATACAACAAATTCAACTCAAAATGTGCACTACCTCAGAATAGCATATACCACATATAATATTAAATAGTACAACTGTTATGAAGTATATATTTATGGCGGAACGTCAAGAGTCAATGTTTATAGCAATGATGAAGTACATTTGAATGTGAATAGATAAGATGAGAGAGGATATAAGAAAATAGATGATACTTTTTTTTATATGTGAGACGATTGAAGATTACATTAAAACACAGAATTGTTTATTCATGCTCGTCCGGAATGAAGGACAACATTAAATGATTGCATTACTTGAATTTTACTAACACAGCGATAGAAGTTTTGGCTAGCTTATTGCCCGACCGCTATACCGCCAACCCATAACGGCCGCACACTGTGGTCGAATACTTCAATTGAATTTCGATCAGGGAATTCGAATGGTTCGAGTGGAAGCTCTAGCACTACTTTATGGCGCGGCTCTGACGCAGATATCCCCGCCACAATGTTGGGTCTCCGATGCATGGATGAGCTATAAAACAAAATTCACTCTAAGCAGGAAAGAGCCGAATAAGTACATATTCCTTAATCTCAGTTAAAACGTTTCATTAGTGGTCGAAGTGTCGAGCAATAAAGGCTTAAAATATTCCGTGCACTTATTCCTGTTTAAAAATATGAAATATCCAATAATCGATTTCACTGCAATGATTTTTGAACTTATTCAGATTTAATAAATTAGCCTCAAATTGCTATACTTCTAGCTAATTATGTATTGAAACTACATAATTTTAATGTTGTTGAATTATGTGATCAATTTGTCATCGAACTCTCTCCTGCATCGCACTAATGAATAACGATTTTCAGAAATTCTACGCAATAAAATTTCTGACGACTTAATCATGCTCGCTGATAGAATCAAGTCCTATCCAATATTTTGCTTCTTTTTTACGCTTGTAGAAGATAAAGGTGAGCATATAAGATGCAATATTTGAATATGTTAATGAAATAAATCGTTTTATTGCGAAAAATGTTTTCATCTCATAATGCATTCAACGGAAATTTACCTCTGGTTTATTAATCATATCCATTTTTAAATCACATTATAATACTTTTTAAACAATATTTGTAAAACTTTCAATCACCTCAATGATATAGTACAATAGCGAAACAAATGTGCCAATGCTCGGATGCTGATTTAAAATGAATACAAAGCTTTATGATGAAATCGCTGCCATCCGGAGGGAGCCCTATTACCTTTGTTACCCGCATTTTCAGCCCTTGCTGTTGCCCCTTTGCCTAATTTTACATTAATCAGCAATCTTTCAATATTTCGAAAAATTAAATTGATACATTTCAAAAGTTTTAGCACATCTTTCTTCGATTATTCCATCACTAATTTTTGATATTCCAATAGTGTAATAATTGAGCCTTTTCAGATTACACTGAATACCTGAGACCCTAAGTCAAATGTTGAATCACTGCAAACTTAAACTCATATACGTGAAACTATTGATGTTTTAATTGTTGAATTATGAAAATGCCACTTAATTGATTAGCTTTTAAGGTGCTGTGCAAGCCGACTTATGCACTGCACCCACGAAATTTGTACTCTGCATTCGTCAAATTATTAGCTCTACGACTTATGTAAGTGTTTATATATTATTAGTCATGGTAGCATGTCTCCTTTATATGTAAGCTTTAGTTGCGATAGCGAGCGAGCATTACTCATTTAGCATGAGGCGAATGAGTGCCAAAACCCGACTGTATATGTTCGATTCATAAACGTTGAATGCACAGTGAAACAAAACCAACAAAGCAAGACAACCCTTAGCTTGAACGATGAATTACAGGGCCGTTCGTTTGAGCACTCCACTGAAATCGGCCGTTCAAATGACTTCAACCGTTCCCTTTTTGAATATCGGCTTTTGAGAATCTAACGATCGACTGCATCCGCGCAGTGGAATTTATGATCATCCATAGATAGAATCATCCACTCGACCGAAATTCGGCAGATTTCTAGAGGGCGTCCAATGATGTCAAACACTACAATATATTTTACAGAAAGTGGTTAATTGCCCATCTCACCAAAAAAAAAAGATAGTCATATGGACCTCTTAAAAGATAGTTATATGGACCTCACTTCTATCTTAGCTGAAACTCAAACATTATAGACTTTAAAGTGTCACTCTAAGATCAACGAACTAATTACTATAACCGGAACTAACGCTTCACATGGATGCCTGCAACGAACTACAATTAAAGCTGAAACAAACATCAAGAGAGCATGCATGCGTAGAGTTTGCATAGAATTTCTATGTAGTGTATCTGCAAGCTCATCTACGGTGAATACCCTAAAGCATTACATCGATTTGAGCCCCACTAAATAGCGATGATATATTTAGGGCCTTAGGTATGTGGTGTAAGAATTTAGCGTCTAGGTACTTGCGTATGCGCATAAATCTTAGCAAATTATTGTTATGCGTGTGTTACTCAGAGCCGATTTGTTAAAACTTCAAATATTCTTACAATAGAAACCTTTCAATAATTCAATAAGCATCTCCCTGCAGCCTAAACAGTAAAATTTATTAATGGGTTGTAAATTATTTCTGCAAACAGTTTCAGACAACAACACTCCAGAGTAATGAATCTCAAGAGACAACAATTCCAATCAAACAATTGGAGATGGTAACGCTTCTTGGCAAACAATTACAAATAACATCGTCTCCAAACACTACGAATACAACTGAGGAAGAAGTACCACCAAGCTGTAGCGATGAAACACGAAACAAAATATTCTTAAGCATTATTTTTATCTACTTCATCATTTTCATTTTCTGAGGATTTTTGCATACTTTTTCTTTTGTTGTTGTCTTCTCAAATTTCTTATATATTTCTATGAAATTTTCAATTCGGAGACGTTCGATAAATATTGTATTGCCAGTGGAAAATACAAAAAGAAAAAAATATTGGCCGTGAAATACAAAGAAAATGATTGCAAGAATTTTTTTTATCTTCTTCTTTTTTTTTTCCTTATTTTTATCATCTGAGTGTTTTTTATGTTTTTATGTTGTGTTCTCTATGTTCTTTGTTATTTATATGGGAAATAATTTTCTCAAAACGTTTAATAAACACTTATTGACTCATTCACTAGCAGGTGAACGCAGATAAAAACTCTCTTAGGGATGACAATTTGAACCTCACGCTTAGTAGCATCTATATCGTTTAAAACCTTTTAGCGTTGAAGAATTAATGGGTATCAAAAATGTTTAAAGCTTCAATGTTGATGATAGCTAACATAAATGATTACGAGAAGCCATCAAGAATATATATATATATATATATATATATATATATATATATATATATATATTCAATTCAAGTTCAGTTTAATCGTTAAGATGCTTTAGCCCACAAAGCTCATGTCAATTACAACTGATTTTTGAGGGAACTAAACTCTCCGTGACTAGACAACAGGGTTAGGAGTTTGATTGAGAACCGAGCGCGAAAGGCCACAAATCTTACAAAACTCCCTGCTGCAGGCCGGGGTCGAACCTGCGACCTTCAAGATAGGAGTTGAGCTCCTTACCCATTGCTTGGGTTTTTGGAAACATGTTTTTGTTCGTTTACTATTCTATTTTCGCCAAAGACTTTGAAAATCATGGTGTTACTGTCTTACTTCATTTTCCGCTTTTTACAGGTGTGGTGATTGGTAGATACTATGCTCAGTATGTTGATTATGCTATGTAGGTGGTCGCCTGGCTTTATGAAATGTAAGAACTGTTGCGTGACGTTAGTATGGCTACGTCGATATTTCTATCTATGATGACGTTATTATATTTCTCAAGGACAGTTGTATACTCGGCTTTTGTCAGCCTCTTTTAATTACTTGTCGGTGTATTGCTAGCCTTCGGCTATCTTTCTCGCATTCCGCGGGCTTGCCTTCGCGATCGACAAATCGTACTTATAGCCTCTGGGAAAAATTTACTTTTGATGAGGCGTGTATGATCGCAATGGTCCCTCCCGTCTCCCCATTTTCTGGTTTTCGATGTTTCTATAGATGCCTCTCGTCGAATTTCATCACTAAATACCGGCGCAGTGTTTCGAGGGTACCAATATTTATTTATTTATTCATTTTTTTGCAAATCGAGGAGAAATTTTTTCGCGATGAAACATTTTCATCGCATTTTTTGCATATTTTAATTGCACTGACGAATGGGATTAGAATGTGCTTATTTATCGAAAAATGCATTACATTAAATTCTTATGATTTTGCGCAATGATCTTTGATCAAACAAAGCTTGAAATTTAAATAATTAGAAATTTTTTCTTTGCTTCTTTTGCATTCAAAACTTTCCTTCTGTATGATGATCTTTATTTAGAAAAAAAAAAATTTATTTGCCCATATTGGCGGATTCATATAATGAGATGCCTTCAAGCAAACAACCGCGAGGTCACGCATCAACGATTCCCCATAGATAAATAAAACTCATTACTACTCTATCTGTTCACACGTGCTTGGTTGTGGTTTGGTTATCATATCGTCACCATATCGGGTTACTAAATAGTAGGCTTTCGCTCGTGATATCAACAGATTTTATTGAAAGGTTTATCGATGGTTACAAGATGTATGAGTGAAGGTAGTAGACTCGATAAATCCATAGAATTGGTATCGCAGACTTTCAGATTAACGCATTGTTTTGGTTTTTCTGATTGTTGTCGTCCCACATTCGCCGAATTATAACGCAACTTGTTCAGGCATTAAATTGGCAATTATCCCACTTTTCTAGTATTTATATCTGAATATGCTAATCTATGCATTTCTATTCAATTTGAAGTGCTTTCTTAGCTTTATTATTTCATTATGCTTCTATGGCTCATCTAACCATTTATTATTATTCACCATAATTATTTCAACATTTTGAACATTACGTATTTGTAGGAAATATGCTTCTTACCCAAAATATGCTCTCTACCTGTGGCATCACCTGTTGTCTTTGCAAACTGGCAATGCTCTATGGTAGTTTTGTACAAAACTGACATAATTTTGTCTGCCTTTAAATCGGATATGCTAATATGGAAATAATAGAAAAGCACTCATTGTACTGTGTAGAAAGTGGTCGCCAGTAAGAATAGTTCGGCTGTTTAAAAAAAACAGTAAAATAAGTGGATAAAATTGGACAATATGTTGATATGGTGATAAAATTTGATAAAAAACTAGAATCATTGAGAACGTTTACGATGTTATCTTAACAATAGCTGATAGCCACTGTTACTGCAAATAACAATGCACTGATGAGACAAATCGTCATGAAGAAATTCACTAATTTTTGGATTTTCTTGCACGTTCCACACGTTTTCGTTTCACCAAATCATCATATTCTTTAATAAAATCAATAACTCGTTGATCCTTTACTAATGAATCCTCAGAGATGAGCACCTCGATTACCATTCGAAAAACGAACAAATATTGCTGAAAATATTAGCATTGAATGAAACGCAGAATTAAATTAAAACTGCTATTAGCATTGAATTAAATGATCGAAGTTGGAATCTAAAAAAAAAAAAACTTAAAGATTTTATTAATTGATGTAACATATAGCTCTCAAAAATAAACTTTATGCTTCTCTTTTTTAAAACAAAATTATTCAAAAATCAATACGAAAATCATAATATTATTCAGATTAAAACTCATCTTTTAAGATGTGCTTCCATTGTTGTTTGATTAATTTTCCTTTATTAACAATAAGACGGATGCAGATATGAACGAAATGATTAAATAAACAAATTTGTAAGGCGGAATAAAATGAAAAAAGAAGCGGAGAAGATGGAAGGCTAATTGCTTTAACACAGCAATCAACAAGCATAAAAGAGAGAAACCTTATATAATAAATAATAATAAAAGATTTTAGAAATAGTGATAATCGGCTTCACCTGATCGTTTTGAACGGCACCCATGCGTTGTTCTCTGAGATCTTTAAGAAGTTCACTCATCACAACCACTTCTTTTCGTTTAAGTCGATATAACGCCATTTCCACTGCAACATATGCTCCGGTTCTGAAATTTCAATTTATAAAAGATAGAGAATTTCATTGAAAAAGTTTCAACAAAAAATTCATTAGCCCCATCAAAGGAAATACCCTAATATTGTGATTCGACTTTAGCTCCGCATTATAATCCAATTTCAGTCGAATAGATCCACTCCGGTAAGGAAATGGATTCATGTCATAATTCGCTTTCAAACGAATAGATCCATTCCAACAATTAGTTTCCCACTATTCAATTCTTGATACAATGATAATTTTAATTTCATACTGTCCTACCATAATGAATTAAATTTGTTCTCTAACAATTCCAAAGAAATCATTTATGCACATATGGATATATTTGGTAGATAAAATTTTTCTGAGTTCAAAAAAAAAATTTTTTTTTAATCGTTAAAAATTGCAAGAGTGCAATATTAAGGTTTACCTTCCAATCCCAGCACTGCAATGTACCACAACTGGTTTCTTTTCCGCGTATTTATGTACTAGATTACGTACTTCTTTACATACCGATACTGATTCAGGAACGCCATGATCTGGCCATCCCGAATAGAGAATATGCTCGGTCTATGAAATATTTTAATTAAAGTGGAATATTAAGATCGTTTAAAAAAAATAATAGTAAGTTATAAAGTCGCAGCTTGCTTAGAAGAAATTTTTGAAGCACGTCAAACATAGGCAGCATTCACAATAGTAGTACGATCATGCGTCACTTCCAGTGGAATCGAGCTGGCTTGATTACTTTTTCAATGTACTACATACCTAGGACGGGATTTATTGGCAGAAGCCAATTAAATGTTTTGTCTCAGGAAGTGCTGAAAAGACTTCCACCACCTACCTCTCTATTCTCATAGCCTAAATTTTCGTAAACGATCTGAATACCTCAGCAAAGTGCGTTGCAATAACATATGCAAATGTCAAGCATCAGCTAGCAATGACGAACGGCTAATAAAACATTACGCTCATTACTTGTGCACATATTTTCTCAAGTAATTAAAATCTGTGTAAACAATTGGCAAATTAGAAGAAAATCAAAGCGGACCTCATGAGATACTCCAGCATATGTGATTTGAAGTTTAGTGCGTACAACTTTCTTCAACGATACAACATGTTTCGGCTTTTCGAGCACACGTACCCTCACCGCACCATAATCTTTGCACTCAATCCCATCTAATGGTATATATTCCGCACATTGCTCCCGACCATCTTCCATTGCTTGACATAATTGCAGTACAACCTTGAAAAACAGTAAAAAAAAACAATTATTATAAAGTAGCATAGGTTTGGGTTTTGAGTTCGTTTTTTTTGAGCCTTGAGTTTCCGGTTATTGTTTTCAATTTCATCAAATTTAAATCTTGGCAGAAATTGAAGTGGAAAACCTTCAAACAATATCCGATCTGTGAAAATCGTGAAACATACTGACCGGCTCCTCTGTTAACCCACCAAACACATTTGCTCTTATTCTATACCGCTTTATATCCTCCGTATACTGTATCTTTGCAAAAAATGATACTGCCTTTTCAATTACCCAGGAAGGAGAAGTGAAAGAAGAGGAAAACAGAACTTTTGCGATTGCTTTAACGATTGATTACGATCTATTGCGATCGTTTCATCAAATATTTCACTATTACATTCCACATTTTCATACGTCATTGAATTGACGATAAAATAATAGAGATATTGAATTCGATGCGACAACTTTTTACCTTTGAGCCTTCTTGAACAATCATAATAAGGAAATGTTGTGCTGTATTCTTCAATGGTCCTTGAGCACAAATAAATATGAAATCTTCGTCGATTTTCACATATGATGCATGTATATAATCTTCATCTTAAAGTGAGTTAGCTTAATGTGTGATAAAGTGAATTATGCGCACATATATTGCTAAAAGATAATGTTCAACATTAAAATCAAGAATTATTCCCACCCCAATAATACAGCTTCCAGTATTGTCCTAATTGTTGCAGTAGTTTCCTTCTGCCTTAATTGAAAGCACCTCGTCGAAGCAATAAAATGACGAACGGGATTATATGTAACCGTCAATAAAAATTACAGTGCAAAAGCTTTATGTAATTGTCAATTCCTTGACGTTCATGAATGTATTGAAACCATATATGATTCGACATTCCTATGACCATTTCTAAGTGAATCTATAAACAAAAAGTATTATCAAACGGAGATGAGTTATGGACAAGTTTACGGCTAGTTCAAGATCAGTAGTTAATTTAAAGCTTGTTGTGTTGCTAATCGGAACTTACTATCCGGAGTGTTCCTTAATACGACTCTTGTGCTGTCCAATAGTCGAATGTCCTCAAATCTGAAAATGTCGTACTTCTTCAAAAAATCGATGCGTTCGTTGAGTGTTGACCAACAATGCCAATCAAAAATCAGCATGAACGATGTAGGTGCCAAATAGTCCAGAAACCTTTTTTATGAACGATGAGGAAAACACTCCGTATAATCCCTTAAATTGCAGCTTCTCGATCTCGCCTATATTCGGCTAAACATACCTTTTATGGCACTATTTTGCCTGCTTCTATCACTGTTCTAAGCGATAAAACATGTTGGTGGTAATAGTGATCTGCTGCCAAATCTACATATTATTTCTTATATGATCAACAGAATATTAGATATATTTCCGATTAAGAATCATCTCAATCAAAAATGAAAAAAAAATTAATGACGTTCCTACAGGTGACTTTATAAAAGAGTAATAATAAAATAGGCTCACCTATTTTTGTCATAGTTCTTCTCACATTCCCAAGCGGATTGTGGACCATTGGGAACATAAGATTTCAAATCATTGACAAATTCTTTACGAATTCCACGAATACCTAACGCTGCCACTTCATCCATCCACAATTCGGGTACAGAAATTTTATGCGATGGTAACGATTTATCCTATAAAATTCTGCTCTTAATATTAATTAATATTCAATCTTTAATAATATTTTAAATTAACAAAAAAAAAAAGACTCTCAGAATGAAATTCTCCAATAATTATTGAAAATTCATTCAACTTCTAGAATAGCCATAGATGAGGAGAGCAACTAGGCGATAGCTAATTCGATGAATACTTTCAAATTACTATAATTATCGATGACCTCAGTGGATGCGAAAAAATAAATGTGATATTCAAATTGTTTTCTTACAAATATGACCATTCATTTGAGAAACGAATATAAATTTTTAATGTAAAATTTTTTGATTAATTTTATGAAATTGATTTTATTCAATGACGACGACTGTCCAATATTTCCACAATTTCTTTATTTTAAATTTTTCTCCAATTTGTCTTAAAAAAAAAAATTGCTTCAAAAAATGTAATGAAAGTCTATCACCTCAGTGGCTTTGCGGGTGAATTTCGTGCCGATCGGAGTACGCGGTTCGGCGATTTTTTGCACGTTAACGATACGTCCATCCACCGTCATTTTAATATGTGCGCCAACACGCCTTCCAATTGTTCGTCTACCACCATCAGCCGCTACCGAACAATCGGCACGACCACGCGTATGCACACGCCTCTAAAACATACACAATACATCTTTAGATATCTGACGAAGATATATTTAGTTATTATAAATTATAGGCTGGCTACTGTCAGGATTATCTCAGCAACTGCGTTTCATGGCCAATGAAAGTCCAACTTGTTGAAGGACACTGAAGTGGTGCTTGGTTTCATCAATCATAAACAGAATAGATCCTGACTTTCATATTCTTCAGAAACGCTTCAGGTCGTTTCGGTTAATGAGCCCTTTAATGTTGCACGTTGAATACTCGAAAAATTGCCGATGAGATATTCAAATTTCCACTCAAAGTAGTTTCTTCAACTCTATTGCGTCAAGCATATAATTGAGGCGATCGAAAAAGACGATACTTTTGCCCTTGTCTTCGTTCCAGCAGGCATCGTTGAGACGACGGAAATTCCTTTGAAACGAATAAACGGACGGACGCCACCGCACGCCGGATAAACAATCCTAGAAATGACTGTAAAGTGACGATAGTAAACTTTTATAGTAATTCATTGAAATACTAATTTTTCTGTTACATTAAAATTTTCTCCAAGATAAAAATACTTTATGCTCGCTAAAAATGAAGGTACTCTAACTTAAGTTGTATGTGTGTGCTTAGATGTGATTATTAATTTATTCATGTCTATTGGAATCTTTAAATGTTGAACAGAATAAGCTACTAACCTCAAATGGAGTACTCGTGATGGAGTACATTATGAAGTATTGTATTTCCCTATTTATAAGGTGGTCGACGTACTTAACCACAAACGCTGGCACACGAGAAAGACGGGAAAAGACCACGCGCGCCTTCACCGAGCGACGAGGTACTGGTCACTCTGAAATAAATCATCGCAATAAATGTGGAAATACACAGTATAGAAGCAAGGTTTAAAGACGAGTTAAAACATATTTTGAAAAGCACTGAATGCTCTGTCAGAATCTTCAATAACCTAAGGCAAAAACAAGATACCACTATGCGCAAATGATGAACTATTGCGAATACAAGCAAATATAGTTGGAGAAATTCATAGAAAAAAATCGTTGAAAGAAAAATTTTGAAGTGTTGCAGCATAATAACTTGTTGTTTACGCTTTATTCTCTTGATCGACTCCAGTTCCTATCTCAATGACGTTTTTTTGTTTGCATTACGTAAAGATTTCTATCGTCTACTATATTGATTGCGTTTTGTTTAGCATTTATTCGATTATTTATTTAATTATTGAAGTAATTCATTAGTTTCTTAATAATAGAGATGATTGAATGAGACGAGGGGATAACCATGGCAATGATAATTGTAGACTCGTAGTGGAAAATATTTGTGTTTTCATTAAAAAATTGATATAAACCAACCTTGTTACAGCATTTATTACATGTAAACGATTCCGGTAAAATTTAGCGTATTCGTCTTCGAACGACCATAGCAGTATTAGTGATGATCCCATAAAGAAGTATGCCCGTATATATATATATATATATATATATATATATATATATATATATATATATATATATATATATATATATATATAACGATTAATGCCTATAGAATTGCAGTCTCGAATAATAGGAATATATCGTTGATGCTGTTAATAGTCATGGTCCGCGAATTAGATGATACAATTGTAAGGAAGCTAATGTGTGAAGGAAGCTCATCTGTTTGCTGTTTGTTGAGGAGCAATATAACTTTCTCTCCTTTTTCCTCTCTCTCTCTTCTCATTGATTTGACTTTCTCAGCATTGTTTGTCTTCCTTTGTTGATATAACTATTTCATTATTAATGACGTTAAAAGAAAAAGAAAAAAAAAAATTTAAAGAGGATTTTATTTTCAGACGATCAGATAATTCAATTAGTAAAATTCATTTCTATGAAAAATGTAGTAAAATATTTATATTTTCTGCTCTTTAGTTCTGGTATCCAGATTGTTCAACTAGTTGAAGTCTATAACATTCGAAAGGAAAATGCTTGATAAAGTTGGATTTACTGCTCAAATCTAAATTAAAGATACTGTAAAATTTGTGGTTGACCAATTTATTCAAAGCAGATTTAAATAAACTTCTTATCAATTTAGATTTTTATCCGCGTTTTTTTTTTTTTCAGGTGCACTGAATGAATCAACAGCAATTGCGGTCGGAAGTGATTCGTGTCTACAAAACACTCTACCATCTTGGGAAGGAATACCCCAAGGGTTCGCTTTGGTTTCATAATAAACTAAAGGTAGGTTCTTTATATATATACATGGTGGTCTAGAAATAGCATTATGTTGTTTATGGAGACGTAAATTAACTACGTTTAACTACGTTTCCAGTCTAGAGATATTGTGGCCTATCACATGTACTTAACTGTGTTAATTATTTGGCACTAGTTTTCGAGAACAACAGCAAAGTAGGGCTGTGCACGTGGAAGTGCAGGTGAGCGTTTCAAATTCCTCGTTTATATTTTTTATAAATGAAAGTAGTCCTTTGAAAAGTGAAATTAAACTTGATTTATTGAATTTTATTTCTTTTTAAAAAAATTTTCTAGCAGTATTCTATTGCAGACGAATATTTTCAGAGTGCTTTCTGGCGTAATCGAGATGAGACCGATCCAGAAAAGATTAAAACTCTCATAGCGAAAGGAGATTACATTGTTAAAGAACTCGAAACGTTGTATTATTTACGCAAATATCGAACTCTTAAACAACGATATTATGAATGAAATAGTTTGAAGAATAATTTTCCACAATTTGAATTCTTCGAATCGTTTTGTTTATATATAATATAAAAATTAAAAATTCATAAATATGGTTATTTCAATTTGTAATTCCTATTACAATGGCATAGTAATAGCAGTAGTTGAAATATTGTATTTGAATAGCGGAAATCGAAATTTTAGAGCTTCTACAGTTTCAAAGTTTTTTTTTTTAAGTAATTGGGGATATTTTGTTGGAAGAACTTGTTCCTATGAACTACGGAAGCGTCAAATAACGCTATCATAAATGAGTTGCAGATTTTTTATTTTTTATTTTTTGATCAAACATTGCTCTCTAATATCCCTAACTGATTCAAATAATCTTTCGTAATATTATATTGTAACAGATTAATTATTCTAACGCAGTAGTATGGTATTACAGTAATGCTGGATTATACTAAATATTAAAATTTTTTAGTAAATTAAATTTTACGTAAATAAATATTGTAAATCCAATAATTAGTAATTAAACATTGTAAAAGTTTACAATAAAATGTTATATTTTAGAATTTAGTATAATGTTTGAGGGATTATTGGATTAATTTTAAAAATTTTTATTGATGTTATAAATAAAGAGAGTATGCATCTGTAAATGTCACAAAGATATAAAGCGAATAAAAGATTTTAGTCATCCCCTTTCCTCATTAATAAGCAACAAGATCCATCAACAACGATGCTTACGCGAATAAGCTCGAATAATTTTATTTTTTCTTGCATATTCATCGATTGCTGCAAATATTAAAATGATTAGAAGTTTATATTCATCAGTCAACTTAAGAAAAAAGCTGCAGACAGCAGCATACACACATACATGCGAACACAGACATACATAGACACAGACATACACATTTGCAATAGGCAAAAGTCTACTATTTTGTCTGCAAAAGAGGAGGATTTATTCGATGGCCATTCTTGAACGCTTCAATATTCGATCGAACAATTACCATTGGTAAATTGTTGTACATATGTTAGTTCATGAATGAGCATGGAGTAAAATGTGCGTTTTTATAGCTTAGCTGTTTTATGAATAAGTTTTAAGCTTCATTTTACTAAACTCAGATATAGGCCGATCTATAATTTAGATCCACACTTAAGCTTGAGCTCAAGCTGAGGCTTTATGAAGCTTCAACTTAGACTTAGGGTTTATGAAATGTCGTTGAATGTTGAGAAAGAACAAACGATCTATCAATATGCTGGAGAGAACCAAGAACTCTCAATGCTTGCACGATATTCCATTAATTATGCATTTAGTATTCCTATTGAATCATTCATATTGAGTTATTTGCAACTAATATAAATTAATCGAAGTTTGTAATTCAGCTGCAGTTGTTCGATCAAGTTGGAAATGAAAAAGTTATATTTCAAGTTTAATTATATTTCAAATTTAATTTGCAAAGCATTTTTCTTGCTAAAGCTGATAATTGCCGAACTATTGTTTTAAGATTTAAACAAAAGAAAAATCAACTTCTGCTCAATTGATCTCTATATTCTTCTGAATAATCTGTTTGTGTACTTAAATTCTGCATAAATTTTTTAACCTCCGCATAACCTTTGACCTTCGACACCTTTCAAACTTCAGAATAAATTTACATATATTCTAATAGGTATGACACTTCTCTAACCACTGTTCCACGTTTACCCAAATAATTTTTTTAATTAATCTATAATAAGAGGCCCAAAAAATATTCTACCTGTCTATTGAACTTTATTTTCTGGAGTTTCTAAAGAAGAATTTTTCATCGTTGATACGAAATGGTCTATATTCCCTCACCTCAATGAATGCATTTCAGAGAACAACCACAAGCATAAGTCAAAAAAAAAAAAAAAGACGAAGAATATTCGATTTCAGCTTAGAGCTAGAATTGCCACAGGGCAAAAAAAAGCAACGAATAATTTTTATGCAAATCTTTCGATCTCAATTAGGCAAATATGCCTTTAGCTTATTTTTCTTTCAAGTTAATAAATTTCAATCGACTCGATAAAATACTCATTTTTTTGATGTACTACTTAATTATCGATTTAAAAATTAAATTTTTTTTTAAATACATATATTTTTTTGCTTTTTCAAGTTTCATTCTAGTATTCTCATTGAATGCGTTCTAGTCATTTATGGCTTCATTTAAGCTTTCCAATTCTGAAAAATGTTTTTCTAAAATAGTGATATTGTGTCTATAGAAAAATCAATAGCAAATATTTACGACAAAATATTGTTGAAAAGACAAGCAAAGAAAATCAGAGCAAAAAAAAAAAACCGTTCATTAAGAATTAAAACAAAAGACAATATTTATGAATTGAACTTGAAATAGGGGAATATAAAATATACTTGGAAGTAAATTTCGAAAATTTCATCAGTATTTTCTTCTACAGGAAGAAAAAGCAAATTATTTTAAATAATACGATAGTAAATTGAATGAATAATCGAAGTATTTATAAAAATAAACGTTTTTATATTTGCAATGGGGAAGGGGAATTCGACGAAATATTTCCGCATTTTTAATAAAATTAATCATTCCTATTGCATATATCCTTTCTGCTTGAATAGCCCTAAAAGTTGTATAAGTGAGCTATTTCTATTGGTTTAGCAATGAATAAATATTGCTCTACTTGTGCTATCACTTCATAGTACGATCGCTTTGACCATATATATAAAGATTATTGATTATCGCTCTTCAATACTGTATTTTGTCAACGAAGCATTTATTTACGTAACTTTATATTATAATATTATATTATTATTCTATGTCTTCTGTATTCAATCTTCCACCAATGCATTTGTTTTACTTGTAATGAAAGTACAGTTTCTGTATTAGCATTAGGAATCTGTCTTAGTATTTTATATCAGTATTTCGTCTTGAGAATGTTTTAGTGAGCTTCAAATGTTAGTCATATTGCTTCGATAGGTCTAGTATTAAATACAGATCAAATAAATATTACTCTACATGTTATCGCGGTTAGCACGATGCAGTCAACATCTGCACTCAGATTTATCGATTATCATTCATCATCGCTTATGTTTCTGGTGTGACTTCTTTCGACTATATTGTTTAATATATATTAACTTACTATACCGAACTTTATAGATAAATTCTGAATATACCTTAGTTTTCATACACATTGATAGTTTTTCTTTTCTCTCATTGCAAATAATTGTTTCAGTTATAATTGCATGTACGTTGAGCGCATATTTCGAAAAAAAAGCTATTTAAAGAACTTAGTTCCGTATGCATTCGAATATTTCAACAAAATTCAAATATATGTCTCATTTAAAAAGTCTTTTAAATATAGGCGTAACAGCTATATTGAATTATGCTGAATTAGAAAAGAGTTGAATAGAACTGAAAAGGACTGAATTGAATTGAATCGAAAAAAACTTTCCTCATAGACCATTATGTTTATGGATGCTCTTTTCAAATTGTTTAGCTTTAATCATTGCTTTCCTAGAGAAGGTCCACTGAGTGTATCGATTTATTGATCTTATAGGGGAGAGGGATGGGGGATAGGATTAAAGACTCATTGAAGAGGGGTATTAAACCGTGAATAACTGGCTCCTGGGCAATAGCTGATATGCGCTAAAGGATGTGATGGGAGGAGTGCTATGAAGCGTAGCAGCGCTTGCTAGCCACACAATCGATGACGGCGGCATAGGGAGCCGCCTAGAAGAGCGTGAGGCACGCTGAAGGGGGTGTTAGTTGAGCTTCCTAAGTCTATGGCTACTGACTCTAGCTTCGAGCTTCATTTATCTATCAGGTTTCTTTCTCTTTAATAATTTGCTAATAAATACCTATTTATTGTCACTTTTTGTTGTAATATTTTCATTCAATTTATAAAAAGATTAACTTTCAACGTTTATTAAAATAATAAGCATTTAATCTTCATAAGTAATTCTTGTTGAATATATTCCTGAAAAGATAGATGCTGATTTGCCAGAAAATTTTTCATGAATGTCAATGAAGATGTCTGTGAATGTCGGTGCTTCCGATTTTAGGTTTTATTGCTGCCAATTCTATAAATAACTGAATAATTGATATTGATATGTTGCTAGCTGTCGAAGTTCATTGCCCATTCCTACCCTTAGGGATTGCGTTGGAAATGGTGACACTGATTTTGGAATATGGAGAATTCCATCCATATAGCCTCGCGTTTTGAACTCCTTTCACTTTCCGGAAGATTATTCAAGCATATAAACTTCCAAGAAAAACCAAATTCAGTGAGCTTAAAAAATTCTTTCATCCGCAAAGAATAATTTATGCATTATAGTATCTTCTTTTTTTGCATAAATTGTAAGTGTTTGCTTCTTTCTTAAAAAATTAAAACCAAACTTACTGCTTCAAAGAGTTGCAGTAATAAAACGCAAATAAAATATGTTGTAAAGTGAATAATAGACGGTAAGATGATCTACAATAAAACCAGAGCTTTGAAAATATGAACAAGGTTTGGCTTTTAGTCGTTGAGAGGAACACATCCACTATGCGCTGTGCTAATGTAAAAGTGATGCAAATGGTCAATTAAAAATGTATTCGTATTAAACGAAGGAAGACCGGAAATGAGGCAAATAATGAATTACTTTGAATAGATAATGGAATAAGGGAACGAAAAGAATGTAGTAACCGGCATGAGCAATGTGTTAAAGAAAAATAATTCAAGTTTTTAAGTTTTAAATTTCAACTTTATTTAAGTCTTATGTAATAATTTAATTTAATAATACTATTTAATAATTCAAGTTATTATAATTGTTTAACTTAGTAATTCTTATAGCTCAAAAATTTTATGTCAGAATATAGCACAAGTTGGTTTTAGGTAAATATGTGTTATAAATTGAGGTACCGTGAATAGTGAAATCAAAGTTTATTGCTCTATAGAGATTTTTGGTCGTTTAGGAGATTTTTGACCTCTCCGATATTTAGTACTTCGCTCCTTATCTTCACGTCTGTATATTAAAGAATTTAAGATTGCTTTTTAGATGATATTATTTGCATATATCTGTGCATATATAAAAGAGGTACCAATATTGAGGTAATAAGCCAACTAGTTAAATTTTGATAAATTGTAACTATTTAGGCAATTGATGTATCAATTTTATTTATAACCTATCTGACTATGCGATATCTTATATTCCATATAAAAAGAAATCGTAAAACTATAAAGTGGAAAAGAGATAATCTAAGAAAATAAGCTTAACTATAACCTATTGCGTTGAGAAAAACCTTCTGTTCTAATTTTTCATTTTACATTTTGCATAAATTTGCAAAAAAATCAAAGAAAAAAGTAGAAGAATGATGAAGGGGATATCATGCTTTATCTTCGACATTATATATCTCAACCGATTTATTAAAACCTAAAAATCCGCATAATCCTCCCCGAAAAATTCACCTACGTGGGCTATCATTCAGTACACTAGTGTGGTGAACATCTCAGGCATTCAAATGAGCGGCATATGCGCTCTAGTGAGCAGGAAATCGGAAACGAAAGTGAAAGCATAGCATTCTGATTTCCATCTATCATCGCTTCGTTAGTGACACTCATCTATTAGATTATTTTCGCCAAAATTGTTTATTGAGGTTGTTTTTTTTTTTTCTATGCAATGAAATGTTGACACTAAATTTATAAACACTAGTTTCGAGATCAAGATAGGGTGTTTTATTTTATTTTTATTTTTTTCAATGGTATTTATGGTGTTTATTTCATGATATTTTATGGTATTTTATTTTGTGGTATTTTATTTTATGGTATTTTTCATGGTATTTTAGAAGTTGTGGTATTTTTTCAGCGAATTTCTTTCAGCACCGCAAGTAAATCAATTCGATATAATAACAAAAATATTCCTGCATTAACAGATAAAGTTTCATTTATGCGAATAAAATCACAAAATGATTTTTTTCCACCTGTTCATTTGATTTCTGAAATTTGAATATTTTGTTTTATTTTTATATTTTAAGATAATTTGAATATTTTTATGGAATCTTTTTTATTTGTTCTAATACCAATTTACCAGAGAAAAATTCAATTTGTAAGAAACAATAGATATATATTCATAAGTATTTATTATATTTCTTTTTTTGTTTACTTTATTTTATGCACTTTTTTTGTTGGTTTTTTTTTTCTAATGTAGACAGATGCTCATAAATATTTGAGGACTGCAACTCGAACCAATCGCTTCGTAATAAACTGAGAGATCCGACTATCTGAACACTAAAAAAACATTGTAAACGATTTGCTTACGATACAAACAAAATCATAGGCAGTGGCAATTGTTGGATGGGTAAAAAGCCTCGCATTCTACAAGCACCATTCACTTCTATCAGCTTCGCAGTTATTCTTGGTGACTGAATTTTTTACTTGCCCGAAAAGGTAAAATAGAATTACGCTCACCTATGAGAGCAATATGCATTGAAGGAATTGGTTATATGAGTGACGTGACGCTTCATAACGCAAAAATTTGGTAGAAATACATTCCCTGTTAATTTCTATAAATCAGTCTTCTGCTTATTTTCATTTTTCTAATGAAAACTTTCTCAATCGCTTGTTAAACTGCATTAAATTTTGACGATTTTATGTGTTAATTTTCGACTAATTTTATTCTTAGAAAATAATGCCGAAAATTTATAAAAAAATATATATATATATAAAAATATATATAGAAATGGACATCGCGCGTGGTTTAGTGAGCGTTCAGTTTATAAGCGATTTATTCAAAAAAAAAAAAATAATAATAATAACAATAAATAAATAAATAAATAAATAATTTCTCTCACAAAAATAAAAACCGATATTTGCATGGTTGCTCAATGGGCATCCATTAGGTATCATCGAAATGGTGCTATCATTTTGAAGAGAATTTATCGAAATATGACTAAGGTTTATTTATTCTTCACAATTTAATAGCGTTAAAATTTTTTTGTGGGAAAAAAAATAATTAAGTTATTTAATAGGCAGAAAAATATACTAAGAAAATATAAATGATCTACTTATGTTTGTGCTAATTAAATCAACCAATTACACAACTATCTAAAAAAAAATAACGAAAACAAAAACATTTGTGACAAATCAGTAGTGGAAATCTTTAGTTGAAAAATTTGTCAAAAAATTTAATTGCTTTTATTGATAAATTTTTGATTTCCTTTCATATTCGACTAGCTGAAGCTTTTTACAATAATTCTATTTATAATTTTCTACTTGCACTTCTAAATACACAAATACAATACACATATATCATCGCAGAATTTTTTTTTTTTGAAAAATTTACTGAAACACTTTAAAATTAAAGAAAAATTTCACGAAATATTCAAATCGTGAAAATTTTAGTTTTTTTTTTTTTTAAACTATGTGCTAAAAAAATGCTGTGAAATATGAATACGTTTGCAATTTTGATTGTGTAATAGTTCTCGTGGAATTATTATGGATGAGTCTCCAGGGTTATTCTCTTAGATAGTGTAAAAATTTATTGTTTATTCGAGAGATTTATCGATATATAATTGGCCATCTATGTATGCTGACTTATATCTGATCCATAGATATGATTCAGCATAGAAATCAAGAGTAATTGATTAATTACAACGTACATCTTGCTTATTATGCGCTATTGTAATTACTTCCTATCTATGCAGATTTACATATATGTACCCGTTTGTATCTCTTTTACCTGTTTGCACTCGTTTATGTGTTGGGCATTGAGATCATAGTTATGAAGTGTGATAGGTAAATTATAGGAAAGCATCTCTTACGAAGTTTAAGTTATTCTATAAATGTCGAAGAAATTTTTAATCACTAAACATACCTGGAAATCATCTGAATTTTTCATGCTATTGGATTAAAGTTCTATGGTAGAATTGTTCGAGTGGTCGAAAGTGCGTCTAAAAATAGACATACTTTCATCGATAATTTTATGTTTGTTTGCAGTTTTTTTTTTTCTTTGAAGCAGCAGATGTAATGAGTGGAATTGTGAAAGTGAATGGATCACGTTGTATCCATTTCTTTCGCTTTATCCCTTAACCTGTCCTAAACGTTTCGCATTGTTTGTCTAGAGAAAGTGCAACTGTAAATCCGCTAATAATCTACTAATCCTTAGAACGATAGAGAAATTTTACAAGAAGAAAGAGAGAGTAATTAGGAAAAAGTAAAAAAAAAAAGTATGAATAGCTAGGAATTTTTTTTTAATGATCCAAGAAAAGAGGAACCAATGGCATATTGATGTCAGCATTTTTTTCCGTGAAATTATTGATCAATGCTGGTGGTGATTTTTTAATTTTTTTTTCTGGGCAAGGAGAACATTATCACAATCAATGCGGTGATATTTTAAAATGAGGCAAGCGCATTCAACGTTCTTCGTTTATTTATTGAAAAAAAAAGAGTCGTTTAGCTAATCGATTTCTTTTCTATTTATGAAAGCAATAAAAAATTGAGCCAGTTTAAAAATATACATATATTTTCAAAGTAACCCCTAGCATTTTATAGACCAAAGAAAATTTCAATTGATTATGAATTTGCCCTTAAATTTTCAAACTTTTTTAGCTTCTAGAAATTTTCTTTCATCAGAAATTTTCAAAAATTTTTTATAATCAGAAAATCGCTCAATGTCGCAAAAATAACTTCAGTTTTATTTGAAATTTTTGAAGTAATTCAGTTACAAAAAAAATATTTTCTTTTACTCTCGAAAAAGTCGGCAGTAACATTTCATGCGATAATCTTTTATGAGCAGGTATGGGTAAAGAGGCGCTCTAAATGGTAAATGAATTAATTAGCATTTGAAGATGCCGAAATAAATTAATCAACGAGTAATTATTGAGAAAAAAATTGCCCAAAATCATGTTGAATTATTTCCTCTTTTATTTTATAAAATATTTCTTCTTCTTTTATTTTATAAAATATTTATTTGCTTTATTTTAGTTGATATTTTTTACTGTATCATAGAGACGTTTCGATTGCTAGTGAATACAAACTAGATAAAGGCGAGCAAGTAAATCTAAAGTCCCTTAAGGCAATCGACGAATAGGGATTATGCTTAGGGGACACAGACACGTCTCATTTCCATTGCTTGTTTTAGATCCTTCATATAAGAAAGAACTCCTTTGAGAATGAAAAAAAAGAGAATTTCTCGATACTAGTTTTATGAATTGATAAAAATTTTTTAGAAATATAAAATGAGGATAATATAAAAACTATCTTGCAAAATTTTTTGCCCACAGATGACCAACCGATTGCATAAATTGTGAAAATAAGGAAAATGCAGCATACAGATTTTTTAGAATTTTTATGATTTGAAAATTTTCATATATAAGTAACGCAAAAATATTTTTATTTTTTTTCACTGAAACATCTTCTTTTTCTCATTTCAATTGAATATTTGATAAACAAGTAATGCTTACCTTATTTTTTTTTCATTTCCATTTTTACATTTACAAACAAATTACAGAAACTGTTCTCTAATTCGTTTGAGAGTACCATCAAATTTACTCGCTAACCTTTTAAATTATGAATATTTTATTTATAATATTCAATAAATGCCTAATCCAAAACTATTTTTTCTTTAAGGTGGGTTTATTTGACCTTATAAGACTTCCGAAACTTCCAAAAAACAAAAAAAAAAATTCGTTTCTTACTAAAGAATCGATTTGAAGCTCATATGTCGCTGTAATAAATTCTCTATGCAATAGAGCGCAATATTAGTCGAGTTTCCCCTTGAAATTTGCAGTATTCGCAACGATTTTTACAATATTCGCTCTTTTTTTTTGCATCTAGCGATATATGTTGATGATTGTACGGCAATTGTTTTCTTGTATGGTAGCAGAACAAAGTCTATACGAGAGTGGTTCATCATTTCATTTGTTGAACAAAGCATTTGTTTAGTTTTTTTTTTTCTGCAAAAAAAAAGGAAGACCTAACAAATTACAGGCTTAGAAAAAAGTAAAAATTTACAACGAAAATAACTCCTATAGCATCATTATTCGAATAGCTTTTTCCCAATAAAAGCATTTGATTTAAACTATCATTTGTAATGATGTTTTCGTAGGGAAATGAGTTAGTTGTTTTTACCATGCAATTTTCATTGATTATTTCTCAGTAGGCTAAATTTTTTCACGAATTTCAAAAATTCCTTGAAATTTTCAAAGTTTCTCGCTTCTTATTTGTTCAACTTGATTCAGAACTTTTTAAGAAAAAATTCAAAAATTAGAAATTTTTTGAAGTTATTTTTCATATGGATCTTTGAAGTAGCCTAGATTGTTGATATGTAAATCAAAATTTTAGGTTTTGAAATTCTTCATTCATTTCGAAATATGTGCCTTTAAAAAGTTGAAGTTTATAAAATACTCAAAGAACAAGTGGAAGAAACAAAGTTTATATATTTTGAGCTCAGGAGTGAGAGAAAAAAGAGGATATTCGCATGCTTCTTAATGATGACCGAGGCAAACTATATATATATATATATATATATATATATATATATATATATATATATATATATATATATATATATATATATATATATATATATATAGGCACATTTGCTTACTTTTTTTAACCATGATCTTATCAGTATACAACTAATTTGTGATTGGTAGCACAACTCTTAATTAATCACCTATCGTATATATAGTAAGCTCCATTTATCACTATACTTTGAATTTCCCTTACCTCAATAGTATATTTATAAATAAAGATTTATTACCTAAAAGAATACTTCTTTATTGGAGAATATATTTAACATAAAAAGATAAAATAACAATTATATTTCAGAAATGCGGAAAGTGGAGAACCAATCGTTTTTAAATCTGATGGTTCTAGATTCGAAACATCCACTCGAACACTTAAACTCTGTTCAAATGCAAGATATAAATTATCGCTTATTTGTAAACCCAACACCGAATTCAAGTATGTGTATTAGTTTTTTCTATGCAATAGATATTTCGAGTTATTCGATTACAATTTCCATCATATTTGAGTAGAAATAATTGAATTTTTGCAAATGAAGAATAAAAAATAAAATTGAAATTTATAGTAAATTCTAATTCGTTCATTCACTGATGCATATTTGCGTCAATTTTCGCATTAAAGCTGATAGTATCCTGTTGTTGTATATTTATTGTCTTTTCCCAGAATCAACGTTTGTGGAAATGCGAGCAATGCGAATTAATTATTAGAGAGGTGGAGGGGGGATGGGTTAGAGGAGAGGATGATGCTTGATAGGGTAGCCACATAGTAAGAGAAGATAAGCAAGCTGTTATTTACGTCGTCTACTGATTAGTGTTTATCAGCAATGAATTTAATTGAGGTAAATTTTTTTATTTCCTAAAGCATAAAAAAGATGGTTTATTTCAAATTTCATTTCAATTTATAGTTGAAATTCATTCCATTCTAATATTTATTCATTTCAATTTAATATTGATTTATTGATTTTTGGAATCTTCGACTCAAATATGTTTTGATACGTTAAATTATCTCGACTATAAAATTTCTGAATAAATTTTTCAAAAAATTTCAAACAAATTCAAATTTCAAGTTTTTTGCCACTTATAAACAGTAACAGTCCCATTGAATTGCGATGAATTGTTCTTAGTGGAAAAATAAATACACCACTACGATATTAAGGTTTCTATGAGGAATTTTTCAAATTATTTCTGGACAATTCACTATAATTATATGCATCGAAAGTTTGATTCGATTTAATTTGAAAAAAAAATCAATATTCCAAAAAAATCAATAAATCAATATTCTAACGATTAAAAGAAATAATTCCTTTATGTTGCAGTACATTGCATATTGCTGGCTCTGATCTAGCGTTACACAGGACGAGTCCAAATGGTGGTGAATATACAGCCGAATGGAATACAACAGGCATTGATCCGACACGTCAAGCAACTCGACAACAGTTACCAATCACTCTTCAGGTTCAATGATCACTTCTTTTCCTTTCATCTAAACGAAAAAAAAATTTTTTTTCATAAATTTTTATAGAATTATATCATATGAAATGGAATAAAATCCTCAAGATTTTAGCTTTCACAATTATTTTCAAGGGATTTTTGTTTGAGGACGAATAACTCAATTGAAATTTTTGGGTCTGGAGAGATGGACGGAAGTGAGAGGGAGGGAAGTTACAGATGTTCAAAATTAGAGATAATATTTTATAGAAGGTGAAGAGAGATTCTTCAAGGCGATGGGATATGTTGGTAATATTTTTTATTCTCAGATATATTTTTCATCTTCCACGTATTCGTTGAGATAATTTCAATATTTTTTTAAAAATAATTTATTAGTCAGATATTCACAGATAGGAATGCAATTTTCATCTACGTAAAAATAAAGGTGAATATTAGTTGAAAGTGATAGATTTTATCTAAGTGCTATTAGAATGAGTAAATATTAGATGCTTTAAGTCATGTTAAGTTGGTTTATGTTTGCATTGATCTCATTGCTATTTGAACGATCTCATATGCATCTAGATTTTTGATTCGTTCATCGTTAAGTGCAATTCTTGTTCGATGATCCTGTCTACAGACTTTTTTTTTTGGAAATAGCTCGGATATTTGAGCGATCTTTTATCTTTAAAAAATCCCTCATCTGAGATTAGTGGGATTCTTATTTGAGTTTTTCTTTTTTTTTAAGAATAAAAATTAAATTTAATAAAATTGCCTACATTTAAAATGCTTTTTAGCAATTATTTTCTATTTCCACTTTATTTTGCATCATTGAGTATAATACGTTGTATCTTTCGAAGAAGCTATAAAACTTTGTAAACCAAATAAGTAAATATTTAATCGAGAGTCGCTTTAGTAGTTAAACTTAATACTTGGGGAATTTTTGCACCATTTCATCTTGTTGCCATCAGTCAATTCAATGATTCTTTGATAATATTTTATGATGAAAAAAAATTGCGAAAATATAAAAGTTTATGTCCACTATTGCAAAGTTAATGACCACTATTGCAAAGTTAATGACCACTATTGCAAAGTTAATGACCACTATTGCAAAGTTAATGACCACTATTGCAAAGTTAATGACCACTATTGCAAAGTTAATGACCACTATTGCAAAGTTAATGACCACTATTGCAAAGTTAATGACCACTATTGCAAAGTTAATGTCCACTATTGCAAAGTTAATGACCACTATTGCAAAGTTAATGACCACTATTGCAAAGTTAATGACCACTATTGCAAAGTTTGCGACCACTTTTGCAAAGACTAACTGCTTATTGTTATTTCCGTTTGCATATATAGAACTATATTTTACTGTAAAACTTCTCTGATAGCTATTATATCTTATATTGGACGGATATATTGCGTTTATGTGAACTCAGTAGGAAAGGCAAGAAGATGAACAGGTGATGGACTAGGTTAGAGGTATCGAATTGCAACCCTTCCCCTCCCCTTCCTCCCACCTCCCTTCATCTAATCTCTCACCTTTCATCTTTTACGTTTAAATGATTTCTATACAATTAAATGCAAAAAATTAAAGAGTTTATTTATTTTCAGGGTCCCGGAGGAACATTGAAGAGTGTATTACAATCGAAATTTTATAATCGCACTGAGAGTCATGCCGAATGGGGGCAAAAATTAGAGACTCTCATATGGAAATGTAATGTCGACGATATGGGCAATATAACGATTGTCGATGAAATCATTAAATAGCTCATTGAGATTATAATAAATATTTAAATCGAACGAAATTATTTATTAGTGAATATATATTCAGAGAGGGTATTGATAAATGACAGAGAAAATTCTTATGATAAGAGAGAAAATTGTTATGATAACACAAGAAAATGTTATGATAACATAGAAAAGTGTTATAGCAGTAGAGAAAGACGTTATGACTACGTTTGATCCATGCTCATATGATACATATTTTGCATCAAAATTAAAGTTTTCCACGTTTATCTCCTCTCAAATATCACTGAAATGAGTTGAATTTTTAAAGCTCAATTTTCATTGATTTTCGAAATTTCCAAATTTTTTTTTTCAAAAAATTATTTATCTCTCTAAAATCACCAACGCCTAATCAATAAATTAACGCAGTTTCAATCTCTCTATAAAATTACTGCTAATTCATCGAAAAATTTAAATGAATACTTAATCACCATAAATCTATACATTAATTATGTAGATTGCGTATTTATTTGTTGTTTAATATTTATTCATTAAAGAATTGAGCTTCAATTATTCGATTTGATCGTATTCGGTAGTTCTTTTCGCTAGTTTGCATAATTGCTTCTCTAAGTTATTCTTCATTGTAATATTTGTTTATTCAAAATGTTCATTTTATGCTTATTTATGTTAATTCTACATTATAATCCATTCCAAAATATTGATGCTAATAATTTAGAAACAAGAGATATAAATTAAGAATGTTTTTCCGTTGGGTTGTAAACCTATATTGGTGGAATTAACGATCAGAAGTCTTACCGTCTGAACTGTCACGATCAGTTCAATACCCTTATTGACGGATAAGACCTAATATGGATTTGTTAAGTATGAAAACCCACTATTGAAATGATTTGATTTTTGATCCTATAACTTGGTTAAAGGAAATGTTTTCTTCCGTACAAGGCATATAACAAACCATATATCGAAGTATGTATATATATATATATATATATATATATATATATATATGTTTCTGTGGTTCTTTTAATTTTGAACACTTTATTTATTAGAAAGAAAGTAAATGCGATATAAATAAAAAATATAAAAAATAGGGAAAACAAATAAATGCTTTCACTTAATTTTAGATTTCTTCTAATAGTTGTCTTTCTTCTTGTCGTTCGTTGCTCTATCATTCCAACAATTAATTCGAATCAGTAATGCATAATTTCCGTTTGTATTAGAAACGACGATAACAACAAATATTTTCAAAATGCAAAAATGAAATTCGCATGCCAAATTAATAGAGAAAAAATATTATTGGCTTTTGGATTTGTAAGAGAATGCAAGGGGAAGAGGTTAAAAAATGAGTAACAAATATGTATAAAAATTAACTAAAAGATTTTTAAAAATCTAAAATTTTTTGTTTAAATAATATTTTAATCGATTTTCGTCGAATACACTGACTATTCAGTTAACAGGGTTTTGTGAATTTTCTAGAAACGTTCATTAAAAATTCAGAAATTGCACTCAGAGCCCCCTCTCGTCATCAACGGGGTTTCAGTATTCTTCTTACCCTATGCCCTTCCTCTTTCCCTGTTCTGATGATTCATAAAGAAAATAGGCCATATATATTGATTACATTACATATGTTCTATATTGTGGTCATTGATTATCGTTATTGGACTAGTTATCATTGAGCTTTACATCGTGAATATAATTGAATAATCGATGCTTTTCATTTCATAGTTAATTTTTATAGATTATTTTTTACAAATATTTACTTTATTTATTATTTATTATATATAGTAAATTTAGAAATATGAGAATAATGCATTTAACGCAAATTTGTATATTCAAATGAAATTTGCAGAAATGAATTTCCACATGTATTTCATTCTCATTCTAATCTAATGAACATTTTTAAATTATAACACACAATTGTGTTATAAATATGTAATTTGTAACAATATGAAATATTTAAATATCGCTATTGTTATAGGGAATTAAAATATTTAGCCCTATACGATGAATATTTAACATACAAAAAGAAATTAGAAAACCAATATTTTAAAATTTCTTTGAGAAGAAAGGAAATAAGGTTTTTGGAGAAAACATAAGCGAAGAAAATCATCTATCGGTCTAAAGAATTTCTTGAATTAGGATGATGACGTTATCGTAATTGTTTAGTGGACTATCCGTTGAAAGTACTATACAAACGGAAATAACGATCGAAAAAATTCTTTAAAAAAAAAGCAATAAATAATCAAAATTAATCAAAATTCCGCTCCTCTCTCTTTAGTAGTAGCAATAAATCTATTTCTTTGAATGTATTTCAGAAAATTAAATAATGTCGAAAATTTCAAGCATATTTATCGGAAACATCTGTTCATATTTTATTATACATTTGCTAGAAATAATGCAGAAAAAAAAAAAGAGTAATATTTTCTTACATATTTCTCCTTGCATTATATTGTTGCAAATAAAAAAAAAAAAAATTTTCTATTGCTCGGCTAGACAACATTAATCTGAGATTATTTATTGATGCTGAATTGTTTTAATCAGATAATATTTCTTCTACGAACAAAGTTCATTTTTTAAATGCCATGAATACTTGCTGACGTTTTTCAAATGGATAGTACCATATTAAACTTCTAATAGAGAAACTCTTGGACCTCCCCCCCCCCCCCCTCCGTCCCCCTCCCCATATGTGTAGGTGGTTTCGAACTTAACCCCATCGGTATATTCGGTGTACTGAATTTCCCAAAAACTGCGAATTATCGAAAGCCATCCTCCTCATTTGGGTTGCCTGAAGGTATCGTAACCTGTACGTCCACGTATCTCTATCTTCAAAAATCTTTGATCAAATTGATTAAAATGTTTGGTAAAAATCTTTAATGATCAATAATCAATGATCAATGATCACTGATCAATCGTTAACAACGATGATCAATCGTTTGTGATCAATCGTTTAACAATAATGATCAATCGTTCCGCACAGACTTCTAAACCATTTCCCAGGGAATGATGATTAGGATGACTTGGTCATCTTATCGTATCTGCTATCGCTGTGACAGCCGGTTGCCTCATAATCTCTCCGAATCCATTTTTCTTTATTTTTTTGTTAGCGTACAAGTCAAAGCATTAGCATATAAGGCCCACTCATTGTTCGCCGAAATCATTTATGCAACAGTCGTTTTTTTCTTCGCTTGCCGAATGAAGATTAATACAGGTGTACAACTGATTATATATCACTTACTTGAGAAAATAAATTGTTCGTAGATGAACACTCAGATTATATCATTGATGCAAACATATTTATTGATATTTTCGTAATTTTATTAGTACTTTTAAAGTGTTTTAATATTCGAATAAATATTTAGTAACAATTAACAGCTGATTGCCTCTAATTCGAGAGTACTACTTTCGAAAAATTCATTGAGTAATTTTTACAATAATTTTCTCACTCAACACTCTCATTTATTCTAAATTAAATTTTTAAATATGCATCCATTTCTTGAAAGATTTATGCAAATATGTGTGACAACGCATAAGAAATGAATATTACCCATGGCGGAAGTGTCTGGTGGCGGAAATAACCCGTGGCGGAAAAGTACTCAATAAAAAGCGATGACTAATCAATAGAGCTGTGATTGAAGTGCAAAATGGCAGAAATGATTAGACGCCAGCATATCATCATCCATCTTAATTTCAAAGGAATATCATTAAAAAAACCTCAAAAGCTACATTTAAATCATTTTCAAAAAAATTATTAGAAATTTAAATTATATTTTTTGGGATTTTCTTTGTTAAGCGTTTATTGAGATTTCAGGTTGGAAATTTTAATTTCAATTTTTTCGAGACAAAAAACCCATCGATTTATTATTGATTACTTCAGAGTGACGGGTATTATGCAAAAATAACTACTGATCACCTTCTCTCCCTTTGTATTTCCTAGTATCATTCCTTATCATTATTGCTTTGTAGATGAAATCACACTCAATAAAGATCTAAGTCTCGTTTACAGTATAACCTAGCTTTAACTACCGAATCGTTAGTGTTGAATATTATAGCCTTGCATAATTCTTCGAGTTGAACTTTCCTTGCTCAAATATTTGCATCTCCGAATGCGCTTTTTAGATCGTGATTATTGCTTTAAAAAAACACATATTAAATTAAATACCGATTAAAATTAACAAAAAATAAAAAATAAAAAATAAAATAAAAATATAGAAGTTTATTCAATTCTAAAGAATATATCGGGGCGTAAAATTTCATCAACAATAAACAATTGGTAGTGATAGAATTGGTATACAAAATATAGAGAAATACAACAATAAATTTGTAACGATAATTTTATTCGAAAGAAATTAAATAAACTAATATAATCATCCCGTAAATAATAAAGCTTTTTCCTTAGGTGGCATTATTACTAATGAACGATACCTTTCTGAGATATTTGATGAACTTCAAATCTCATCCATTCAAACCGAGAGTACCATCAGCATCTCACATATTATCCCTTCCAAATACATAAGAATATTCTCATCTACTTTATTTCGCACTTTTTTTCAATCCCTCCCCCCCCCCCACCCCCCAACATTTCCTTTTCTCCGCCTGGTCCCTCTCCTCCTCGGCCTCTTCAATACCACCTTTCAAAAACGAATAAAAATAGGCAAATTGATTGCAACAAAATGATATTTGAAAGAATTACAAATGAATAAAAGCAAAAAAAAAAAGAGATTTTCCTTTTTGAAGAGAGAATCAAATCTCATCAAAGGAGCTCATTTCCCTTTAGATGATGATACGGTAAACTATTTATGAAGAGACTGAATGCGATACAATCGAAACAAACAAGAAAAAAAAATTAAAAATAAAAATAAAAAATGATAAAATATAAATGAGTTTTTTTTCCCATTCTTTATATTTACAAGAATCACCGTTATTATGTAAGCTCATCGCTTAAAAGAAAATGTAATATGCAATCCTATATCACCTAAATGATATACAGTCCTCTATTTGCAGCAGCAGATATCATATAATTTCCAACTAACTGCTATCAAATAAATGCACTATAACTCCGATAAGATCGATAACGCCCATATAAAAAATCTTTTATATAAAAACTATATTATAATCATCAATATAATAGACTGAATCTTCAGTGTGATAATAAATCTTCAACTGATAAACAAAACCATAAAACTTTGAACTGAAAAAAAAACCCAAAAAACTTGTTGAAAATTTCAAAAAAAAAAAAAAAACAAAGATTGCCGAAATATTCGAATAAATGAATAAATCTATTTATGAATTTAACTATATATGTTACTGATTCACAAATTCAGCGTTCTTTAGAATCGATCCTAAAAAAATAAATATAAGACTCAGTCTATTCTATTTAATTTGCTCAACTCTGCAAATTTCACTTATTTAGCATAAATGCAGCGACATCTATCAAATGATAGAAAACTTAGATGAGCGAACGCGAAAAGCAAACTGTCGTCCGAACCATCAATGACGGTCGTCTGATTCGTCATTCGACGGTCGTCCGAACCATCAATGACGGTCGTCTGATTCGTCATTCGACGGTCATCCGATCCATCAATGACGGTCATCCGATTCGCCAGTTGACCATTATTCATAAACCTTTCAACGCGTTCATACACTTCCCTCTGACAGCCCATAAGAACTGCTTCCAATCAGCTTTCCTCCACTCTTCACATCTGTAAGCCAATAGGGAATAATAAAAAAACACTAATCGTTCCTCAATACGCTTAATTGCCCATAGTGAATGATAGGCTAACGGAATTTTAAGCGGAGGCAATGTATATACTCGCTAAATTGTACACAGCAATTTTTGTTTCAAAATCGATATAGATAAAAACAAGGAAGTAATTAAGAATAGTCTTTTTTAATCAACTTTTAATCTAATATACCATTTTTAATATATCTTTTAATACACCCTTATAATATGGATGATTTTTACTACTTTTAACTCTACGATCACTTATAACAGACACCGCTGAAGTTGTTTTTTCAACTAATTTTTTCACCTCTCAGAGACCCGAAACATCAAAAAGTTGTGTCGCATTAGATGTTACCATTTCTCTAATTTTTTGATAAAGCTTTCAAATTCATATATATATATATATATATATATATATATATATATATATATATATATATATATTTGAATTTGAATTTCAAAAAGAAATATAGAGATAGAGGGGGAAAGGTGAAACTGAACCGTACACCTCATGCCTTCTGATCTATGAAACGCCACTACGTAGATCTCTGAAATGAAAAATCAACATCTCACCCTCGTTGAACACCGTTATGACGTTCGGCGACTGCAACCTTGCCTCCCATATCCGAGAAGACGATCATCCGACCTTTCATCTCAGGTGCATTCGACTCGAAGCAATACTCACACGTTCTACAAACAATAAGATAACATATGCAAATGCTAAATGAAAGAAATATACAAAAGTAATGTATATGCAGTACTAACTAATATACGATAACGACTAACGATGAATACATAAACCGCTATTACCTTCTAAAGATGCAATTAAATAATGAACGCTGATGAACTCTTTAATATAATTTCCAATTAAATGCGCTCATCTTTCTCTATTCTATATTTTAGCACACCCCCCCCTTCCCTTGCCAAAAAAAGAACAAAAATTCAATCAAAAACAAAATCAATCAATAGAAAGATCAACTATTTTAAACCATATCGACTGCAAATAGTTTTCAATCAATACACAACACAAATATTGAAGATTAAATCCGTTCTTTGTATATAATTATGATCGATACAGATGCTTGACTACTATATAAAATTATACAAAAATTGATAAAAGAATTTTTGCGAATAATTTTCGAAATTTACAAACCCAAATCGACTTCAGCTGAGTAGCTATAAGAATTTTATTGAAAAAAAAAGCTACCCGAATGAAGAAAAAAATTTTTATGGACAAGGAAATGTAAATTTAGATCGATTTGAAAAAGCACATTGCTCCCCTTTCTCTCTCTCTCCCCCCCCCCCCAAATGCCCATTCACAAAATTTCATCTCAACTCCCACTGTATAAAGACTATAAATTTAGAAATTGAGAGGAAAATTTTTATGCAAAAACAAAATCGAAAAAAAAATTCGTTGATAAAAAAAAAAGTTAGAAACCTTCGTGAATTGAAAGTGAACGTAAGATCCATATCAGCGGCCACCTGTAGTAGTTCAGCGATATTTTGACCATCACTTAGATGATATGCACTTTCCGATGTGTTCTCTTCTGACTTAAAAGTTACAAATTCATCAATTTAATATAAGTTAATTTAACTATTATTATTAAATTTTATTACTATTATTAATATAATCGAATAATACAGATTCAATACTTATGAGTAAAATTTATTGATCTATTTCTGAGTAAGGATTTTGAAAAATCTGATTAAACAGTATGACGTCATTGTGATTCGTTCTACGGCCAACATGGAGTCTGTTGAAGAAAAAATCGAAAAATCACTTACTGAATTATCAATTAGAAATCAGAAATTAAAAAAGGAAGTGGTAATTAACTTGGTATAAAAATGCTAAATTTTTATTGATATACTATTCCATAGTACTTTCTATTCTTTAAAACAATATGAAAATATTCACAGGCTCGCTGAGAAAAAGCTACACCAATATATATATATATATATATATATATATATATATATATATATATATATAAGCATTAATTACTATAATAATATCAAGTTTGATTCATTGAAAAAAAGCAATTTAATAAAAAATACTAATGCATATAACCGAAATAATTGAAGTATGAGAGTAGATGAAACATATTGTCGGTGTTTTTTTTTTAATACGAAACTATGAAAAGAATGGAAAAACGTAAATGGAATGCCGAATAAATTAAAAATGAGCAAAAATCGATTAAATTTTTTTCTTTGATGAAAAGGAAAATTTGAAAGAAAATCGAACATAAAATTTTCCATTCTTGAGGAATAATTAAGAAAAAAAAAATTTTTTTTTTTTGAATTTGCAAACAAAAAAGAAACGACGGCAGAAGAAATGCTTTACATCAACAGTATTTTGAGAGGGTGTAGTTGATTTCGGTTGTGATGACCCATCACCGGTAGCATTTCCCTGTAAGTAAAAGAAACGGTAGCATAAAAATATTCTAAAGAATAATTTACATATATAATATTTAATAATATTTATAAATAAATAGACTTGTCTTTAAAAAAGATCGCTTCATATGATCAAATATTTGATCACAAACTCGAGTTTTATACGAAAATCTCTTTCGAAAAACATTTTATATCAAGTTTTCAATTTTGCGGATAGCATTACAAGATGCAAAGAAAATTTAGAAGTAGGATATATCCTAAATTAAAATAAAACTATCAAATAATTAGGAAAACGATCGTATAAATGATCTTAAAAAATGGAACACAAAATCTCATTATAAATAACACAAAATCGTGTTATTATATAACACAAAACATTTGCAAAATAATATCGCTTATATCTTTATTCAGCATCTAAAAAATCATCATAATTATGCCTCTTGTGCATAAACTATTCGCATTTAATTGACTAGATTAAGTTAATGCTCAACGTTTTAACAATAAATTAAAAAAAAAAACATACCGTTTCAAAAACATTCTCTCCTACATAGGAACTTGTAGTTGGTAATGATGCATTTGCGGTTGCATTCATTAACAATTGATCGAGAACACGTTGCTGTGCTGAACTTGGCGTTGCTTCAAAAACTGCTCTTGCTGCGGCTGCTGCAATTTACGATTAACGTCATACAAATAAATAAATAAATGAACATATATATATATATATATATATATATATATATATATATATATATATATATACTTACCTCATGAATCATTTGTTTTACTGTAATTTCCTTTTGGGAATAAATTTTATTGAAAGTAATCCAATTTTGTAAAGTTTGAAAATGTTGAAAGATTTCGCTTAATTGAGTCCTTTTCACTAAATTAAAAAGAACAAAATGAAAATAAAAAGAATTGATGAAAGGATAAGAAATATGACAACAAAAGAACAAGCATAAAACATCAAGAGCATTACTCAATGTAGAATGCAAATAAAAACTGCACAACAATAAAATGTTCTCATATATGCAAGATTAACTAAAACTTTATAATACAATACATTTATGACAGAATATGAAAAAATATCAATCAAAAAAATCTAAGGAATAGATTAAATTTCTTTTCTTTTCAAAGAAAAAAAAAACCTCAAAACGTTTTTATATCAGTCAGAAATAATTCTGAAATAACTTTTGCTTAAATATTTCACAACAATGAGGCATTTTTTATTCATAAAAAAACTAGAAATTTGAGGGAAAAAAATAAAAAATTTCTAGGAAAAAAAAATTTATACAACATTTTCATATGAAAATCTATTTTTTTTAAAATGAGAAAAAAAGGCGGAAATTATTTTCATAAATTAAAAAATAAATAAAATTCTTACGTGGTGGTGTATCGTCATCTCTTGATTTTCCATTCACATATAGCGCCGAATGATCATGTTCACCACTTTCATTGAGACTTATACGATCCATCGCATAGTACATTACAAACATTCGATAATTACAATTTGTACGTTTCCATTTATTACAACGAAAAAATACTTTTAAACCACTTATTTGATCGACACTCTTCCATTTTGAAACTTTTTGTCGTTTTCTTACCGCATTCATCTCTTCTTCGGATGTAAACCAACCGACATTATGCCATTCACGTTTCAAATTACTATTACCTTTATTTTTTGGTAATACAATACCCATCATACGATTTAATGCACTCACTTCCATTGCGTTCATTTCAGCAGCCGTTAATAGACGTGTTGTAGCACCATTTGATGTACCATCGTTAGACGTCATTGCTAAACTATTCGTTGCATTTGAACATATAAGGGTACCATTATTTACACCTATAGTTGTACCGTTCACTTGTGGTGTTAAACCATCGTTTAGACGGCAAAATCCCGTTGGTGGCGGTATAAATGTACCATTCGTTTGTATTACTGTACCATTCGGATGTAAAAAAGTAGCGGTGGAATGTGAACCGGTAAGACATGGTCGTATGAATGAACCAGATGGGCGAGTAACATTCGACAAGACCTCACCAGATGAACCATTCGGATATAGATAGGTAGCATTTGAGAATGCTTGCGGGAAACTTGGTTGTAGAGATCGATTTGAAATTTCCGATTGCAATGCGACTACATCGGTCGATGATGATGATGCAGGCGTTTCATTAGCCGTTGCCGAGCAACTAGAACTTGATTGTTGTGGTGATCTGCGATCATTCGGCGATGCGGTAACGCCACATTCAGATTCCACAGAAGCACGTTCCTTATTGTTAGCATCAGATTCTCTTGAAATAACACTGGATTCTGATGCATTACATGGTTGCAGAGGTTCTTCATTTGAAGATGTCTTAACTTGCTCATCAGCTGGTGAAACATCGGCTGATTTTGAGAAATCGCCACCGATCGAATCCGATGACGTTGTTGGACTTTTTGGATTTGATTGAATATTTCCTTTGAAACTTGAAGAAGAATCAATTGAATGCATCGTAGAATTTTCTGTGGAAAAACCTTCCTTAGAAGAAAGATTGTGGTTATTCTCAGAATGCGTTCTCTCGGTTTTTTGTATCGTCGTTGGATCGTTGATACGGGAATTCTGCTTTCTCGGGACCTCACAAGATGGTGTCGGCGAACAATCAGAATGACTCCCGATAGTTCTATTCAGCGATTCAGGATTCGATGCAAATGAATGTTCCATATTACGATTGGATGCATAATTTTCACAGTTTATTCCAGTATCGTTGAATAAAGAATCTGAAGTAGTAGACGACGGATATGTATTCGAATTACGATGAAATGTATGCGTAGTTGATTGTGCAGATCCATAACCACTTGTACTCATCTCCATATCGAATCTCACATTGAGAGGAGCATCAGATGTGGTGGATAGCTGTTGTCGTTCATCACTCGTATATGCGCCAAACATCATACCACCTCGATCTTGACGTGCAATAAAACCGGCTGGTTGTAATAGGTTGGTACCAGCGTTAAGCATCATTCTATGCGTATAATTTGCATCTGTACCCAATGTTGTTGTTGGACGATTATTGAGAATATTATTGCTTAAAGGTGAATAAGTCGACGAATTATTCGAATATAATTTTCGATTAAAAATCATCTCATTCGTATGTGATTGTGATGGATACGGTAGCGATACCGTATTATCAATCGATCGCGTTGTTCGATGTAGATCATTCGTTAGATGTTCCTCATTAGGACGTTGATAATGTGAGGTAATATTACGTTGTGATGAATAATGTACGAGTGGATTTGTTGATGGATGTTGTCGAACAGCATTAATATGTTGTTGTGATGGATAATTATGAAAGATATGACTCTCGCATATTTCAGATTTCACTGAATCGACTACTCGTGGAGTACAATGTTCATCAATATGCATATTATGTATATCCATTTTAGAATATACTTATCCAATAAAATAAAAAAATGAGCAGAAATTTTTCAGTGAAAATATCTCGTTAGAGAGATATTAAATAATACGTGAAGAAATAAAAAATAAAAAATAAATACACCACACAAATATTCAGTCAATTCAGAATCAATAGAAAAAAAAATCGACTCGTTTAAGCAATTTGTTTAATCGTCGAATTAGTAATTTCTTTTTTCTTTTTTAAATTCAAATAATATTATTGATGATGAATTATTGTAATCAATAATAGCATACAATATAACAATTGCACACAAATAAACGATAGTTGGAAATAGAATCGATGGGGGTACGATGTGGTGGAAACAGCCGCCACACATCTACAACGCAATCATCGTGGAGGAGAGGAGGGCGAAAAGGTATAGAATAGGAAAAGATGGAGAGAGAGAGAAAGAGAAAGAGAAAGAGTATTGCGAGGGGGTACATATTGGGGGTATGCGACGCGTGTGTATCGGCCCGCCCAATCTCATCGGCCCCGTTAGGGGTGCAATAGCGAACGCTAAAGGGGGAGAAAATCGATGATTTTTGCACGCGCCTCAACTCAAACGCACGTATTCCAAACATCAACATCAACCAATCCATAGACACTATTCGAATAGCATATAGGCTGTATTTTAACAATTCGCTTTTCTTTACAAAAAAAAAATTTTTTTATAATATCTTTTTAATTAAAATTAATATTATTTTATTTATAACACCCCACCCCTCTCTCTACTTCCCCCCCTCCCCTCATTTACTCCCTCTCTCTTTCTCTCTTTACAAAGAGTTGAATAGAAAAACAAATAACGAAAGATCAAGAATGAGGATAATAATAAACGAAAATTAGTCATCGTTACCTGGAAAGATATTGTTCGAGGTGTTGGCGGTGATACTGTTAGAACTCATAATATCAGCCGGATTTAAATCTGCAATTCCGCTCTCGCCCTGAAATTTTTTTGCATCAAAAAATGGTAACCAAAAGAAGTCTCTAACCATATTGGGGGGAGGGGGGGAGGGGAGGAAGAGGACAGGACGGGGATAATATTAACAAATTGGGCAGAAAAGAGAAGTTTTCTGATAAGAAAATAATCGATTAAAGAAAAAAAATGATCCGTCGAATTTGAAATCCTTCACTTTTTTTTAGACATAAGTGATATATATTTTTTGCTGTAATCGATTGGTCTTTCCGTCCAGAAAATGTTTTTGAAATGTCTATAAAGATGCAATATGGAATATATCCCAACAAACATGTTCTTTTTTTTTTTATTGTACGCTTATCAGCACAATCGATGAAGTGATCAAAGATCACTCTCGAATTGGACCAGACATGAATAGACAGGCATATGAGACGACAACGATGAACTTGAAAGGGGTCGGGGAGAGGGGGAGGGAGGGAACTGTCGACGACTGCTGAAACTTTACAGAAAGAATTACAGTTGATGTCGAGCAAAGCATTTTGGGGGATTCAGGATTGATGGCTCCGATGGAGATGGAGAGGAGGGGGAAGGAGAACTCCCGCAATGGAGGGGATTAGGGCGGTCATTTTGGGCACTCAATAACCCCGCGATAACATGTATCAAAGCCTATTTCCGCCTTTTTTTCAAGTACCAAAATAGTTGCTTTTTTCTCATTCCATATATTTTTCTTTATTAAAATTTACTAAACACTATGAATGAAGAACATCAAGCTGAAGTCAAACCTAGAGGTCGGGTCGAAACATTTTCGTATACTCTATCTAGTTCGAGAACTACATCATGAGCTATATCAGAACTAAATAAGTAAAGTATAGGAAAAGAATAGATAAAAATATTCACATTCGCGCTATTCGTTGAGCGTGATTTCAAATTATGCATCGAATGTAGAATAATTCTTTCTTCGACAATCGCCCAAATCCCTCCGGGTCCAGTGTCATGTTTCCTCTTCAAATGGAATTTCAACGTCGTTGGACTACGATCATTCGTGATCCAATCACAATATCTACATCGAACACCAGGTAATCCACGAGATTTTAAATCCGTAAAAAAATCCCACACCTGAAAATGGTTTTTTTTTTTGAAAATTCATATATTCCTTCTTTTTATTTTTTAATGCTTTTTTATAAATCTTTTTTCTTTTATTTTTTCTCAAATATTCTTTGAATTTCACCTCCGAATAGTGGAAATTCATTTCAATATTTTACACTTGTTTATGAATGATATTCTTCTTCAACGATGCAATTCATCGACATGCTACAGAAGTCATCATTGTATAACATATTAAATAATGGAAACTAAAGAAATTATGTAAATGAGAGAGAAAAAATATATGGAAAAAATTTGAAAAAAATATTTATGCATGAATCACTCAGTAGATAAAAGATTCATAATATTTGCATATTATGGGAATATGCAAATATACGCATAAATATGCAAATATTTGCATAAATATTGGCAAATAAATCACTCAAAGTGATAAGTTTACTAAATTTAAAACCAACAATCCCACTTTGAGCCACTAATGCTTTCAACTGCTATCTGCCCTCTCCCCCTCCATCTCCGCCCTACCTATCTTCAAGTGAAAATCTTTGGTACCCCAATGGACCTACAAAAAGATATAATGAAAAGCAATGATTATTTAAATTCGAAACGATGATTTCAAGTTCTAAATTATTTCAGTGCAAAAAAATGCATCAATATTATTAACAGGAATAAAATATAGACGGAATGTTTGAAAACTTTTAGTCCATATTAAATTTTACATCTTTAAGTAAAGCATATTTCTTTGGAGATTTTATAAGCGATGGATTATCTTTTATTGCAAATGAAAGTAATAGATTAAATAGAAAATATCCGGAAATACTATAGATATCCTGAAGTATCCTGAAGAATCCGGAAGTATTATAGACTATGAGCAATAATAAAATCAATAAGATAAAGCAGCGAACTAAATAAACGATAATAAAATATAAAGAAATAAATTTTTATTAAAAGAAATTTTAAATGATATTGGAATCCTCTAAAGAGGTAATAAAAACTATGATTTAATTAATTCATTTAGCGCAAATAAAATATTCTTTGGAATTAATTGAAATAGAAAAAAAAATGATAACATTTATCATAGCCCCAGGGGCTCACAAGCGAGGAAGTACGGTACCCGCAAAGGTAACGCAAGTGTAAAATTGAGTACACCGTTTATAAGTTAACGCGCAAAAAATACTTTGAGTATAATAATGGCAGGCATTATATATGTCACTCAATAGAGTCAAAATGTTTACTAAATGTTTTGATAATCTCGTCTATGAATGGTCGAAAAAAAAAAAGAAATACAGAGGCATATCTTACTTAATAAGGGAAAGAAAAAGCAGAATTTTGATCTACTGAAAGTAATTAGCTTTAAGATAATGAAAGAAATTGGCTTATTAAACAGAATTTATATATATATATATATATATATGTATATATATATATATATATATATATATATATATATATATATAATGTAGAGAGACACTACGAATACTAAAGCGAATCTTCCCCTGAAAGTTACTGAAGGGATTTTTCTTTAAGATTAGAAGCCAGAACTCTACAGGGCATCCCGAGTGCGGATTATAATGTTTCTCATTTATAAGCATCTAAAGGCTTATATCTGCAAGTTCTCAAAATCGACGTATAACTTAAAGTTAGACGTTACCGCATTCAGGAATGTTCCGGAGCTACAACCCGAAAGCACAGAGTTTCCGGACCGAATTTGCGTTGTTCATCGATTTCTATAGAATTTTTTTTTTTTTTCGAAAGCAGAAATATGATAAATTCAACATAATATTCAACAAGGCATATGTTGATTTGATGTAATTCGAGAATAAGGTGAATATTTTCATATTAAAGAGTTCAACGTTTGGCAATGATTTAAGTGTAAAAAATTTCGGTGCCAATAATTAAGAACAAGAAATTTTCACAAAAGAAAACCTGGCACGTTGCCAAAAAACCATCAAATAATTTGTTCAAAGTATTTATCTTTGATGAGCAAAAAAAAAAAAAAATTACTCTATGCAAGCATATGAATAATAAAAAAAAAAAATTCAGTAAATTAACAAATATATGAAAGAGAGAAAAAATAAATAAAATGTATTATATGTAATAGTGAAAAAATACAACAGAAAAAACAATAGAAAAATAAAAATGAAAAGATATAATTCAATAATAATAAAAAATAAAAATAAAAAAAAACAACCCGAAAAAAAGAAGATCGAAAAGAATTAAATAAAAATTTTGAGAAAAAAAAATAAAGAGAAAAACTTACCGGATTTGTTTTCTTACGACCAGCATTTCTTGCATTGCTTAGTACAATCGGCTGCGCTCCACTAACCGCAGCTAACGATGATGCAACGTTCATCGCAAATCCATATGCTGGTATCATATTCACTGATGCGAAATAATACATATATATATTCTTTTTTCGCTTAATATTAGACGTTAAATTTTCTGCGGAAATTCAGCGGGTTGAAAGATGAAAGTAAAAAAAATATTACTAGAATTAATAAATTCAAATAATAAAATTAAATAATCGCTAATTATTGATTAAGAATAAGCAACATAATGAGTGTGGATATCGTCATATATACCCACCGACCGCACTAGAATTAAACGTAATAGACGTTTAGTCGCGTGCTGCTTACCAACGACCTCTGTGCGGTGTTGCGCTCCGCATAGAGAGAGGGCGCTTCACTGAACAAAAATTTTCACAGCCGTATTACCCCCTCCTTAGTCGCCTGGTTGTGTGCGGACGAGCTGTCTCGATGCCCCGCAATGAAAAAAAATATATATACCCGATTGCTAGAATGCTTTGCTCGTGAGCGTCAGTCACTCTCTCTTTCTCTCTCTCTCTCTCTTCACTCTCTCTCTAACACTCTAACGTACTCTTCTATAAAGACCTGAAATTAAAGACCGCATCTTCGATCGCTTATCATACACAATCTATTTGCATCGCTTTTCATCTCTTTTCATAGCCAAATAAATGCTCTTCAATAAAATATTTCAATGTCTATCGAAGTCAATGAATCAATGCTAAATTATTTATTTGTTTGGTATTCAATAGAGGATGACTACCCTCTATGTTAAGAACAACATCGTAATAATCAACGGCTGTTGCGATTGCGTTTGCTTCGATGTTTGGAATGCACCAACAAGCAAGCCACTTCGATTGCTATTGCTTTTACAAACACAAACTACCCAAGAGTGTTCTTTCTTTTCTTTCTTTTTTTTGTTGATACATTTACAAATATTTTTATGCATGAAATAAGATGAGATTGCTGATGCATTATTTTTTAATTGCTTATATTAAATATATTCTTTTGAAATGATTATATGCAATATTATTTATATTTTTTAGAATCCTCACCGAATATTGGATAGCAAGCAATAAAAGGTCAGAAGAGGGGGAGGAGAGGGGGGAAGGTACCAATGACATGACTACGCCTAAATATAAGAGGATTCTAACCTTCAAATACTACACTAATTTTTTCTAATTTCTTTAATAAATTCGCTACCCTCTCATACTATCTAATAGATCAATTAAGCCGTAAAAGAATTGAACATATAATATCAAATATCTAAAAAATTTTTGACGAAAATAATTACCATCCAGGTATAGAATATATATAATCTAACATGAAATGATACAGCAGAAACAATTTATATCTATAATATTCCACTTACATAATTAAATCTAAAAATATTTCAAAACATTTTCAAATATGATGAAGAACACAAAGAAAATATTAAAGAGGACATTTTATGACCATCCAGCTGGTTGTCTTCTTGCTAAAATCTCTTCATTCGATTTAAAATGAACTTATTATTACTGTAATTCACTTATTATTATTATACCGATAAAATAGCTGGGTTTGAACTTAATGAAAGATATATAACAAAAGGTGGCGCTCAAATCTGGAATTCCACCATGGCTCAGTGGTTACAGCGCACGCTCGGCAAATGTGAAGTTCCGAGTTCGTTCCCATTCGCGGACATACTTCTCACTAGCATTAAAAAACATGAGGTGATACCTTTGCAATCAACAGAATAAAATGTTTTATAACATAAAATTCAACAAACATTCGACCGGTTCAATTAATAGAATGCATATCTAAATATTGGTTAGCATTTATTAAATAACCGGAAGAAATAACAATTTTTTATAGTATTTCTTTAGTTTATATAACGGAAAGAAAAGTAAAAAACAATAGCAAATTGCGATGTATCAAATGATGAAAAACAAATAAACAACTAAATAATATTGATAACTGCCCTTTTGATTAACAAAAATTTATTAAATTTAGAATTTAAAAGAAAAGAATCGACAAAAAAATTCGGAACGCCCAATGAACAGACAAAAAAACCATTTTACTATCATTGAGAAACTAAGCTTTTCAAATTTCTGGATAATCTTTACACACTTCTCTCATACTTTTTTTGAGTTATGAGCCAACTGAAGTACGGCATAGACTGACAATGATAACGAGTTGTTTTTGATGACCAATCAAAACTTGTCCCCACACAGGGATGAACCAGCGAACTCTCGCTTGCGGGGCGAGCGCTCTACCGCTGAGCTACCGCGAACGTTCCTACTGCTCATCAACCTCGTATTTCCCTCGTCTGCAGACAAGTTTTCACTTCCCTCATATATATCATTACCACTAATCAACTAAAAATTTTTCACCAAAAAAATTCATCGCAAAGGTGACATTGGAAAAGTGCATGTAGATATGCACATAAATATTGTTTAATTTCGTGAAACAATAATTTGGCTGTCCTCCAATTATAGGGCGGTTAAAGAATTTAGCTTGAAAATTATTGGGCTAAATATAAAACTAGATGTATTTTTCGAATTTTTTACTTAATAAAAAAGGAAAGAAACCTATACCTTTATTGTCCCAAAAGCTATTACCAAACTTTGATTTATTCTTCTAATTTGATCGATATGAAAGTATTTCTAAAGCATTTCTATTAATTTCCGATTCAATCTATTACATTCTAAACTATCATAACAATCAAATGAAATTCAACTAGGTAAAAACAGAAGGAAATAAAAAGAAACAACAGTCGGAAATAATAAAAATTTCACTCAAAAAAATAAAATATGTAGAAAAACCTTTATATAAATTTTCTTCATAAAACCAAAGTTCACAAGGAGTGATATCGTTGAAATGAATGTGCAAAGGAATTTTTTTTTTTTTCAAAAAGGAAGAAAAAGATGAGCAAAGAACGCAAAAAAATGGAATCCCCCTCTCCCCAATCTTATTCGAAAATATAAAAGTTATAAACAATATTGACTCTCTTTAGCATTACATAAACACTTCTTTAACGAATTTAAAAAAAATCCCTTATCATCAGTTAGCACATAAACATCTGACTACATATAGACAATAAAATCGAAAAAAAAGCAGAAAAGATTATGAATTTTTTACACTTTCCACTTGAAAAAATTTAACAAAACATATTCCTTTCTTCGCTTTTTCATACCCCTCATTCGCCGATTTCCTCTGCTTTTTTCTTCTTCCTCCACCCCCTTTCCTCAATTTCCACATCTAAAACTACCTCTCTAAATATAAGAGAACAGGACTTCAGATCAGCCATAAATCATTCAATCAACATCCATTTCATCACCAGAATCCTTATGTCTTTCTGCAGCTCCTCCATCTTCTTCATCTTGTTCTTCCTCACTTCCTTCCTCTTCTTCATCTTCTGAAGTGCCCTCCTCAGATGATGCTCGCTCACCTAAATCATAATATTTATGCGGATGAAATTAGAAGAGATAACGCATCGAATCTAATTTATTATATTAAACAAATATTCGATCAATCCGATTTAAATAAATATATTATTCATCGAATAGTTAGCAGCCATTCATAGCAAAACATGCACACTTGGAGTGAGTTGCTGCAGTGTCTCCTCAAATATACACACAGCTATCCTTCTATAAGAAACTTCATATAAAAACGGTCAGAGACAGCACTCTCATCGCAGCATCTGATAAAGTTCATGGACTCGCACTAACATAACATGAGGGGATACGGCGCAGGATCTAGAGGGAACATAACGCCTAGATGAATGCAGTCAGCAGTAATAGTCCAAATATGAACAAACGTTAAACACAACGACATTTAAAATCCCCATCCCATCATCCCCCCGAACAGTGTTGTTGATTTTTCAATAAGAGACCATACTTCAATAGATATACGCATGGGAGGGAAAAAGAGACACATGATGGGAGAGTGGGGGGGGGGGGGGGCGAGGGGGTCGGGAAGGTGAGGCTGAGAGAGGTACTAGTAATGCGAATCTAAAAACTTCAACTCTATACCTAACCTCAACTCCATATGCTATGAGCCAAATTCTACCTAACCTATCAGAAAAAAATCGTTCTCAATGCTTTATTCGAATAAAAATAATAACAAACCTATGGGTAGTTCCTCATTACCATCCGATGCAATGTCATCATCTTCCCACCAATCATCATCACTCGGTACACTCTCGTTCTCCTCTATTTCATCACTTTCCGATTGTTCCGATGCTGTTTCCGTATCTTCTACAACAAAATTTAAAAAATATATATATAAATAAAATTTTACTTATATAAGAAAAAACATAAATAAAATTTTATTTATATATGTTAAAAAGTCTATAAACAAATATACATATATGCAAATATGCAAATAAACATTAGCAAGATCAAATAAAACATTTATTAGCGTAAATTAAGCATTCCGAAAATTAATTAATAAAATCATTTCTAGAAACGTATATAAGTCTACCAACTATTCATATCCATGACTGAGTGCAATTTTAATAAAGAAAGAGGATGGGGAGATCCTATGCAAATCAAAGTTTTTATTTTCCATTTTTTCTCCTCCCTCATTTTTTTGCAAATTTTTTTTCATCAAACTTCATTTCGATTCAAAACTTAGCTGCAGCTCACGAACTACCGTTTCTCAATTCAGTGAAATGTTAGGAATGGGTAAATTTAGCTATGTACTTCTGGAGAGACCAATGATAGAAATAGTACTACAACAATGCAAAAAATATATATATATATATATATTTTCCTCAATTTTCCAGATACAAATAAACTCCGAATGAAACAATAAACAGAAAAATGAACAGAAAAAATATATATATAATATTGAAAAAAAAACAAAATAAATAAAGAAAAAATACCAGAAAATAAAACAGTTGGTTGTTGAAAGATAAAGAATTTAGGATTGGCACGACGTTCAATTTGTTCCAACAATAGCAGCAATTTGCCTTGTAGATCATATAAGCTGCCCATATGTGCCGATCGGCTGCGCATCCAACTATATAATGTACCTAACTCACTTTCAAGTGAGCCAATCTATAACAATATTTGAGTGAATGCATAAGTTTTGAAATTAGAGTATCGAATTTCCTCGAATACGAGGAAGATACCGATCGAATTTTAAGATATACAAAGAACTAGAGGTATTTCTTAATGAAGCTGGTGAGGCCAAAGGGGAGGGGAGGGGTGGAGAACATGAAGAATTGGGGTAAAGGGAATATAATGACAAAAATATAATGATTAAAATATAATTAAAATACATAAATATAATTAAATATAATTCAATATATAAGGATATAATCAAAAAATAATGACAAAAAATAATAAAGGGAATATAAGGATTCATTTCAAGCTAACAAATATAATTGTTTCCAGTCACACATATTCAATACCAGTCTTCGATGTAGAAAGCTTTAAATCTTTATTCTACCTACCAGTTTACTCTTCAAAAAAAAGCTCATTTTTTAAAGAAAGAATTATAGCATAACCTGGAGTAAAATCTCTAAAAATCAAGATAAATAAAACCCCCGGGGCTTTATTCATTTTTACGATATAATTTTTGCAGTAATGTAAATAAATAAACACTCACCGTAGAAAGATATGCAGCGTGCATAGATATAATATACTGCACCCAGCGAGCCCAGCAACGAACACTGAAAATAAGCGTTAAGGACATCTGCAAGAAAACATGTGCTCGACAGAAATGTCAGTCTACTGTTGCAGAGCACATAAGAAACAAGCCAGAAATAGATAGCAGAAGGCTATAAATTGGTAAAGTGCAAGATAAGGGTCTCACACCTGCCCAGTGCCCAGTTTCGGCCACTGTCCACTCTAAGACAGTATCAGGGAGCATCCTTATACTATCGCTTCCATCTATGATCAACACAAATTACGCTTTTTAATGATTTCTTTGCGCTTTTTAATGACTCCTATTGTCACCATCACTTCAATACAACTGATTTTCTCCATCCCTACCCCTCTCTTCTTTAAATAAAAACATTTACTAGCTACTAAACCCTTAGAATGATTTGTTTTATGCAATGATGCAAAATGCTAGCAGAAAATATTCCTTAAGAAAAGGCCTTTTTTTAGACATGCAGAAGTACAGATGTTTAGACCACCCTCCTTTCCCATCCCCCTTCTATCGATTTGTCCACTCAAATAAAAATAAAGCAATAAAACTACTAACTCGAGTGTTTTTCGATTTCTGAAGCGAAATTCAATTTGCTTAAGCAACGGTAATATTTGTGTGATTGGCAATTCATTAAGAGTTGCCGATATTGTATGTGCATCAGTCTTCGTTAATACCGCATCGATTTTTTCGGCGTCTCCACTCATCAAACCTTGACTTAAAAGTACCGCTAAACTCTCTCCTCGTGTTGTATCGGCACCCTGAAATCTATTAATTTCGCCTCAAATAGAAAAAAATAAAAATAGAAATAAACAAAACAACATAAAAATAATAAAATATTAGACTATGACATTAAATAGGCGGTGCAGAATAGTAATAAATAAGAGCTCACAAACTTAGTCTGACCATTAACGGCCTTCTTCCCTATTCGTTGCCGAATAGCTAAGACATCGAATATTTATTCATCTTGTGACAATCTACCACAAACTAATCCCCCCCCCCCCATCTCCAAAAGGTTTTCAAAGATTGCAGTGAAATTTTATGAACGCTTTAGCATTTAATGTGATCATCACATGCAAATTTCACGATGAAATCAACGTTTCATAAGGAAAAGAGGCTAGACGTCCAAAGTTTGAAGGCTTGACAGGAAGTGTGCTAAATCATTCACTAATGCCAATTAGAAAACAATACTTCTATTATAATAAAAGTTGCCCAGATATCGTGACAAAGTTACTCTGTGAAATAAAATAACTATGTTTATTTTGAGTGATGAAAACCTGATGACATAGTATTATACAAACCTATATTGCACATAGATATATCTTCTTCCCACACCCTCCCCCCCCGCCCCCCATCATACTCCCCCCTCCCCCCACACTTTTCTACCTCCATACTTCTCTAAAACATTTAATGAGACCTCTCTGGCAAATTCATGAAATTTTATATCCCTGGAATAAATTCAACAAGAAAACCATTTCGCATGAAATCTACTAAATTATTTTCATGAAAACCGAAATTTTTTTTCGGTTCTTTCGTTATGTTCTTCAAAAATGTTGGAGATAGCGCAAACCTAAAAACGATTCAGGTATTCGACTTTTTTTGGGCATTAGAAATTTAAAAAAAAAATGTCGTTCCAAATTCCATAAAGAATAATGATCGAACTATTTTATTAAATCTATAGAAATAAAATATTCGGCTAGCATTAAGTATAGAATTATAGTAGATGTATATAACCATATCGAAGAGTGATTAAGTAGACGGAGATGAAAAGTTTCCAAAGCAATTATCAACTATTAGCCTAATATAAGGAAAAGATTTAGGGCAACGATCCTTGAAAATATTCTCCATTTGTTCGATCCGGATATGGCCACGTTTTGAGGATAACGGAAGAGGGAGTTTCCACCTTTATTATTTATAGTAGAAAAAACAGATTAATGGAAAAAAAACAGATAAAAGTGAATAAACTTTTTATAAAATTACAAGAATTTTTGATAAAATTTTAAATAAACGGAAAGAATATAGAAAATATACTTGTATCGCTTGATCTGTATCACTCTTTGATGTGCTTGCATTATCTATCGATTCTACTCGTTCTAGATGTTCACGCTGTGTTTCACCATTTTTTGTAGTATCTTCATCGTTATGCCTATAAGCAAATATTTGTCAACCTTATTAATATATAAAGTTCAATAAATCGATTTTAATGTACTAAAAAACCGAACAAAATTGAGACCGGAAACCGGTAAAAAAACACCGTTTATATTCTCTAAATTTTTATTCGTCGTCAAACACCGACAAATTTGGTAGAAGGAATTTTTTCCACTTTTTTTAAAAAAATTCGCCACTCGTAAAAAAAAACTAGTGGTTTCGTATTTGCGCCCTAAACAGCGTTAAAATTGATAAACTCATAAATAGAAAGCTGAACCTTATAGATATGATACACGCTGATCGCCACACATGGTAAAGGTGAGGTTTTTTTTTACCAAAGAGGAGGCGAAAATGAAAAAAAAAAGTCAAATTTTCCTCTCAGTGAGATCGATAAAAATTTTATAAACCTATTAAATTCTCGTATATACTAAATCCTTTTCATTATGGCCCATAATGGCAATAAACTACAACAAGAAAAAATTTTATCAAAAAAAAAAAAATTCATCTCACCAAAATTAATAAAAATTTGAGGAATACCAAAATATATATATTTTTTAAATTATTGCCGAAAGAAATAAAAAAGAACCTTTCGGTAAGCGTCTTCAATCTATCCTTTAAGATGACATCTCTTATATCACCTTTTTGCTTCTTCGACGAACGTGGTGGACAATTCATCTGAAGACGATGGATTTTGATGAAAAGAACATTTCCCACAAAGAATATTTAACGTAAAAATGCGGTAATGTTTATGCCAAAGAGATGATAAAAGGCAATATGCGCTTTTTAAGAGATTCAATAAATTATATTACTATTGGGTGAAGCGTAACTACTATACGACTGAAAGAAAAGCTGGATAAGGTGGGGATAGACTCGGGATCAAAGGCGTCTAATCAAGTCGTCGACGGGATCGAAGATGAGGATAAAAGACAACGAGCCCGCTAATTCCCCCTCCCCCCCATCCTTTCCTCTTTCTTGTAGAATTTCAGGTTACCTCCTCTACCGACAAAGAACCGCCTCTTTTTTGGATAATGAGTGCAATTCCGCCCCCCCCCCCCCATTAATTTTCCCATCTTTTTCAGCACAATTTTTCTCTTGACACACAACGTAACAAATGAGGAAGGAAGGGAGAGGAAGGAGGGGGAATGGAAGAGGGGTATAAAAAGGTAGGAGGGCGGGGCAAAGAAGGGTTAGGGGAGAGGGAAAAGAGAGGGAAAACAGAAGGGGAGGGAAAAAGAGAAGAGATGACGGAGGGAAAAAGAAAGAGATGAGTGGGTATTTACTATGTAATCGCCAAAGCAAACAAATAATACTCCCACTTTAAAACAATACTTTCAAAACATTGTAGCATATCTCATGCGTATATATTGCTTGCGGCTTTCATTTCTTTGATCGTTTATATGGGAAATTATAAAAATTTTAGTGCAAAAAAATAAGTGTTAAAAATTTCATCTTTTAAAATTCCTTTCAAACTTTTGAGAGAACTTTTAAGCCGGCATAATGATCAACAAAATGTAGACAGTGAAAAATTTCCGGTCAGGTTGTAATTTTAAAAGATGGAAGCGTTAAAGGTTTTAGAGAGGTAAAGGGATCTGACTACGATAATGGAACCTTTGAAGATGACCATAGAAGCAAAAAACTTGGAAGATGTGGGCAGATAAAGCTTAACAGGTATGAATAAAAAGCAAGAATTAAGGGAAGTCATACAACCTTCACCTAGAATCCTCGATTCACTCCGGCAACGTTATAAGATACCACCCAAGTATACGATTTACACATGCAGTAGACTGAGAACAAACCTTTAATTACATGAATCTACGTTGAATTACTAGCAAGCATTACTAATTTCAAAATAAATAAACAAATAAATAAATAAATAAATAAATAAATAAATAAATAAAAAATTATCGTCGAATGAAGAATTGTTTACCTTATTTCGTAATTTAATTTCACCCTTCTCACCGATTTCAAGTTCACCATCACAAGTTGGACCGTTACGGAGATCGTCGGTGACCTCTCCGTTCTGCTGTGCATTCCGCCTCCGCATTAAATCTAAACCGAATAAACTTCACTTATTTCAATTTTTAAAGTTTACATGACTATCCCTATAAGCAAAAGCGATAAAAAAAGTCTCTGTGAATTCACCACGGAGTTAAATCCGGTCTAGGTGGAGACCGGAAATGGTAATCAATTTAACCTATAACCGTAAAGAATAGGCCGGATCCGGTTGTGGCTCCGGTTAGGACCGGAATCTGGATTCAACCTTCATTCTCAACAATTTTCATCAACACTCATAGATTTAACAAAAAAAAAAAAACTGACACATATGACTCATAATGAAATACACTTCCGTTACGAAATCCTCAAAAAACAACATATCAATGACGTAACCATCCTCCCCCCCCCCCCAAATTGTAAAAACCTTGGCAAAAGTTAGGATTGTAGGACTGCTTCCCTTATTAGTTATGTTTAAAGTTTGCGCATTTTCATCTCGATGTTCAGGGAAATAGAGACTTGAAATGTATCCGAGCATATTTGGATTTATTCACCCGCCCGTTCTCGACGATCGTCGATCTTTCCGCTTAAACCTGGTTGGATTTCCGGAAGTTCGTCTGGAAGTTTTCAGGATAGTTTTCAGGATACCTTCAGGATTTCATGATATCGATTAAAATGCACAACTTTATGCACTCTTTCCAAGAGTTTCATAGCATTTATGCAGCCATTTCCTTGCTAGTTCTGGATTAACCGTTATCTATGTGTTTCTATTTTCGCATATAGACCGGATGCAATCCAACTAAACTTCTTCTTTACCACCTTTTCACATCTTCTCCCCCTTCCTCTTCGTTCCCCCTCCCCTCCTTAATTTCCCTCTACCGTAAACCTTAACTCCTCAACCCCGTACCGTATCTCTAGAAAAGATCTAAATGCTAACGATAGAAATCCTAGCGTTTTTTGATTATTACTATGATGAATATGAATTATTTAAAAAAAAATAATATTATTTTCAGGTAGTGAGAGCAATGATGGCTCCGCGCATCTCACCAAGCCGAAACTATGATTCGTTTAATAATGCATACCATAAATCAAAGGAGATCGTATTCTCAGCCGTTCTTATCGATGAACAATCCGATAATTGTGGTATGTATTGCATGCTTTAGTTTTTTTTTCAACTTTTTTCTTACTCATATTTTTTGACGCTAATCTTGATGTTTGTTTAGCTTGAGGTCTTGATATTTTTGAGTAGTTTGAGGTCTTGATAGTTGGCTAGCTCGAGGTCTTGATAGTTGGCTAGCTCGAGGTCTTGATAATTGGCTCGCTTGAGTTCTTGACGTTTGATTAGCTCGAGTAGAAAGGCGGAAAATTTTCAAACTAGAAGAGATAACGGCTACCTACTTATTGATAGAATGCTGCTAGCTCCAAACTGGAAGATAAAATGATCCACACTAGCATGCAGGCATATAAAATTCTTTCTTGAACTTCAGGAACTTTCACCTCATCTTTTAGTTCCACCATTTAAGCATCAGAGGTATCCTAAAACTTTAGTAGTGCTAATGAAATGGTCGGAAATTATGCAAAATCGAAGAAAGTTACGCATATCTGGCCGATGTTAAGGAAGGTATAAACACTATGGGTATCGCTGTTTCCCTTATTTTCTCTGTGAAATCTGTTAGCGGGTAAATGAAACTAAAAATTTTTCTACCTTTCCCATTATCTTATATGAGAAGCAGCAGCACCGATTTTTTTTAATATTGAAATTTATTTGTATATGGGGAAAGTATAACGTTCGAATTGGAGTCTTAGGCATTGTAAGTCAGATGGCACAGGAATGATTTTTGAGTAGAAATTCTGATATGTTCTTTTTCACGATCAGGTTTATTTTTAGGTTTATTTTCAAGCTTATTTTTAAGCTTATTTTCAAGCTTATTTTTTAAGCTTATTTTTAAGTCTCTCGTTTCGATTTTGTAGTGAGTAGAGGCAACTAATTTGAAGATAGTTCATAAAAGTTGAGTTACGGGAAGTAATTGCTTTCTATTGTAGCGATTAACGATGTAATATGGTATATGCATATAAAGTACTGATTCACCTTTTTTTCCCTAAAACTACAAGGTGAACATTAAAAAAATATTTAATTTTTCTTAATTTTCTACGATAATTTCATCTTTTTGATTTCTTTTTATTCAATTTTTATTATTGATTTTATTTAAAAAGTTCATAGAAATTTCTCTATTTTATTTTCAATTAATTGTTTTATTTTTGCAAAAAAAAAAAAAGAATAAAAATAAAAATAATGAAAGGATTTTATAGATGAGGCAAAGAAGCGTGAAGTAATGGAGTTATATAGAAGTGGAATTAAACATTTCGAAGCAGCATTACGATTTGCTAAACAGAGTATGCCTTCGGAGAAAATCGACGAAGTGGAACGACATCGAATAGCAATTGAAAAGAATTTACGCTCAACGAGAGGACGACTTAGCGATCTCGGTAATTCTATCTTTTTTCTTTGGCTATTAAGTTGTATATAATCAAGAATTTTGTTAATTAAGATAGTATTGATGATAGTATACTGATAGTTGTATACTGATAATCAACGAGGATAATATTACGACAATCAAATAAGGTAGGAAGGATCCCAAAATCCTGGCTTTTTGTTGTTTTGAATTTTCTTTTTGAAGCTGTATTCGGAGTATAGATTTGTGGGTAAATAATGGGAAATCGTTTTAAAAAATTGAGAAAAAATTTTGAAGAGGTGATTTTAATTTTAATTTTACTAATTAATTATCTGTTGGGAGATTAAGGTAGAAAAACTGTAGAGCAAAATGCAGTAAAGAAATGAATTATATACATAAAATTTTGTTTCATTTATTTGTCGACAGCCAGCAAGATTATTGTTGACTAACTGATAAAAGATACTAGAAATATTGTCTTGTCACATACGAAAGGATTCTTTCTCGTTTATCACGGCAATTTTTGATAGAATTCGAAGTTTTTTATTGAATTTAAAATTTGTGAAACGTTATTTAAAGATTTTTATTACGTTGTTGAGAAATTTCAGAAAAAAGGAATGAATGAAGTTGAACAACTGATAGTAAGGGGATATAAAGTATAAAGTGGATGATTTACAATCAGAAGCAATGAAAAAAATTAAACTTTTATTTTAGTACTATCATTTTTTTTATTAATGGAATTTTCTGCTTAATTAAAGAGCAATAAATCTTTGACGATCTGTATAGTTGTATTGTTGTTGCATAGGATATCATTATGAACGTTATGAACATCAATTTATGTTTTATTGTTTTCCTCTGAGAAGATATTTGAGGTGATAAGCATAAAGATGGGCGATATGTATGTCATTTTATTTTGTCACTTATAGAGGTTGAAAATTTTATGTTACTATTTTATTGTATATTTATTAAATATTTTGCCAATAGTTAAAATATATATATATATATATTATATATATATATATATATATATATATATATATGTATATAAATATATAGGTTGATAGAGTTTATGATTAGTCGAAAATATAAATGCGAAATTTAAATACGTGGAAAAATTTTAGATGAACAAAGAAAATAGTCTTTTCTAGGCCTTCAAATGAATGTCTTCAAAGCCGTTTCATCATTGTTTTAAAGGATAGGGGTGGATTTATTCTTTTATTGCTTTTTTTAAATGTGCTTTCACAATTTCCTATATCGTTAGAGCAGTTATTATTTTACTGGTTGGTCATTTTTTCGTTCAATTAATATTCTGTGGTCATTCGATGACCATTCTGTGGTCATTCTATGGTCGTTCGATGACCATTCTGTGTTCTGTGGTCATTCTATGGTCATTGTGTGTTCTGTGGTCATTCTATGGTCATTCGATGATCATTCTGTGTTCTGTGGTCATTCGGCAGTGAGGAAATTTTTCGATTTTAGAAAATACTGTTAGAAACGTTGGCAGTACGATTATTTATTATTTCATTAATTTGTTTTTTCAGTTTTATTTTCATTAATCTTTTGAATTGACGTGATTCCACTGTAATTGACCAGTCCTTTTTTGTCTAGTTCACTAAGTGTGTTATTAGATAGTTCGAAGGAATTTCGTCTAGTGACGTCATCGAGACAGCATTTATTTCAAAAAAAAAAAAAAGTTTTCATGTGCAATGCAATGTGATTTAGATAGCAATTGAGAATAATGGTTGCTAAGGAATAGAGCTGCATTAGACGAGCATACCTGATCGAATAATTATTTGAAGGCTTAGTGCATAAAGGTGCGCTTATGCACTTATATCGTTTCCACTTTTCCGCTCTTTCGAAGTGTAATTTTCTTTTTTTTTGAATGAAACCTTCGTTTGGTTCTACTTCAAATCAACTAAGTAAGTTCATGAATACTATTTTTTAGCCGAAAAATTATGAGATACGATAAAAAAATTAAGGATACGATAAGAAATTAAGGTTATCGTGGTGGGATTTTTTTTTAGTTCAAATAAGTAGAGTAGAAAGTTAACAGCGCTATAGTTTTTACTGGTCTTGAATGATTAAAATAATATAGTCGATTCATTTGCCTAAGTTTATTATTTTCTAAGCTATATCAGCTTGAATGTGGTTAACTTTATTTGAACATTTTATGAGTTTGGCGCATGCTAAAAGGTCCGTGGGAATGTGATCTGCTGCATTGTATCGATTTCTTGGTTATTGAATAGGTTTTATTAGAGAATATAAGAGATCCGAAAATATAGTGGAATTGATGAACGGCATGTAAAGTTTTGCCGTGTCGATTCCAGGCATATTTATTGAATATTTCAGGGCCTAATATATCTGGAACCTCTTCTGAACTTACCTGTTTTTATACAACACTCAACTATTTCAATATTTCAGAAAAAATGTTCCCACCAACATCGAAAGGTCGTACAGCAGTAGCTCGTGTTCAGCCAAATCAGAAACCAACTGTGGCTGTGGCTCCATCATCGAATGCGCATCGTGCGGGACGAATTGCGGGCAGAGGTGCGGGTTCTGCTGATCGTGGCAAAGGTCTAACGGTTCGTAAGAAATGAAAGCATTTTCTTTAGCTTGTGAATTGTTTTATGCAGTGTATAATTCTAAATCTGTAACAGAAACGGTTTTGGTGATATTTCATGGACTTTATGGAACGTATTGTATTCGTGAAGGTTATAGCCACTAAGTGTTGGATTATAGCTTGTGGTGAGAAATGTGTGCGAATAGGAAGAGGAAGGAAAAGGCAGCAGTATGATATGAGATCGTACCTTCCCTAACAAGCTTAATCCTGTTTGAAAAGAATTTTTTTCTCTGGTATCTATGATGCCTGTAGTTTAAAATGATTTAAATTATAGAAATTTCAGTGAGATAGCCATTTTTTTAGATGTCTTGTTTTCACAATGTATTGGTTTATGTAGAGTGTATTGGATTATATAGAGTCTTAAATAGATGTTTAATCGATACTGAAAATGAAATATAGCTGCATCTATAATAGACCAATTTATGATTACTGAGAAGGAATTACTTGAAGATTTTTTTTGTAATTGATTTCCGCATATTTTAGGTGGTTTTTTTAAATGAAGAAAGGTAAAGTATGTAAGCAGGAGAACTTAGTTCAAAAGAAAAAATTTGATTTTTTGTTGAAAATTAGACTTTTTATTGCCTTATAAATTATATACTTGAAAAAAAAAAATTAAATGCAACAATTTCACCGTCGAATCGCCTCACGGTCTCTGTATTATCGGAGATAGGCAGTTCCAGTTTCGATCGTTGATGCCTTTCAAATTTGAAAAACAATTTTCAGATAGGACGGACGAAAATGAGTAGAGCAGATTTGTTGAAAGGTGTGGATGATAAATTTGGTGGTCCATTATTGGACGAAATATTGGATGTGAATGGTCTGCAAATGTCCGATGTCGAGGGTGCTGAATCGGCGAAAAAAGCGCTCGAAGAGGCGGTAATTTTACCGGCATTAAATCCAAGTTTATTTTCTGGATTAAGGCAACCCGTTCAAGGAATTCTACTCTTCGGACCACCAGGAAATGGAAAAACAATGCTGGTTAGTTTGCCTATATTTTATTCAAAGATTCTATTAAATATCAGTGATTGAGAGTGGAAAATATTTTTTGAAAGTTTTTCTGCTTTCTTATATGTTCCGTATTGGTGTTTCTTTATTTTTACAATGAAATATAATAAGAAAATATGAAAATATTAGGAATATTTAATTATTTGATTGTATAAATTTTTATATTGCTTAGGTGAACAAAATTATTTTATGAGATATTTGTATTCCAAATTTTTTATTTCAATTTAAACGTTTCTGTACTCTTTTATTAGTGCTACTTTTGCCGTATTGTACAAAACGTTCAGATTTATGCTTTTCCTGGAATTTTATTAATGTTTCATTAGAGAGAGAGAGAGAGAGAGAGAGAGAGAGAGAAGAGAGAGAGAGAGAGAATATCTTTAATAGTACGTTGTATATTTAGTGATAAAGATAGGTTTAAAATGTGCTAAGAAAATAGACGCAATTATGAGTATATATTATCTAAAAATTGTTATATTTCTAGGAATTATAAGGTGAGCATTGTAGAAAATATTGATATATGTATCGATTTTTATAGCAGTGAGGTGGAAAAATTGCCGAATTGCGGTGCAAATTCATCGCAAATAGGCGCATGATGTGTTTTTTGTAAATTTTTTTTTTTTTGCCGATAGTACTCTTTTTAAAGATTTTTGACGATAAAAACATTGCTAGGTTCTAGGATGACCTCGAACTCATGGAACTATTGGTGGTGGTGGGGGGGGGGGGTGTCTTTTGAGCATTTTTTAATTAAATGATACAATCATGAAATATCGGTATCGGTTTAATTCTAAAAGAGAGTGAGGCTAAGAAATTATTTTTATTTTGCATTGTTTAAGAGTGGTGATTGATTTTTGGGTTCACGAAGGTATGGATAGTATATTCGATAACTGTAGTAGTTGTTAGATTAAGATGAAATTGTACCGTATACTGTTCATTAATATATCGCGATCGCCGATTTTGCCCAGTCTTCGGTTACGAATCGGCTTATGCTTGCATAAGTTATTGAATTCGTAATGACAGGCTCGAGCTGTGGCAACAGAATGTGGTTCAACAGTATTTTTAAATATATCGGCTGCTACACTCACCTCGAAATGGGTTGGTGACGCCGAGAAGATTGTTAAAGCACTCTTTCAAATAGCGCGTAATGGGCAACCGTCGATTATTTTCATCGATGAAGTCGACTCAATTCTATGTGAACGTAGCGATAAGGAAACTGAGGTATAGTTGTGCTTAATATGTTTGAATATTATGTAGCGTTGAGTGAGATTTCGAAAAGTTTTTCGAATTTCCTGAAGCAATGAAAGGAGTCACCGCTGTTGACTCCTTTCATTGCTCTAGGAAATTGTAAACCTCCCCCTCCCCAGCTTTGAGGAGTCCTTGAAGTAGGGGAACGGGAAGGAAAAGTTGATTTTGTAAATATAAGGGAGTTTTACGGATTACTGAGTTCATATAAAGTGATGTAGAAGCGTTTGGTATGCAGCAGTGAATTGTTTTTGTAGTTGAGTTGACAAAGAGTGAATGATTGCTTCATTGTTTTGTTGTAGATCAATGCAAAAATTTATTAGAGAATATTAATTTATGTTTGATTGTATTTGAGATTATAAGATGGAGGTCTTAGTTAGCGAATAATTAGCGAAAGTATTTATATTTATGATTCTATTATTTATTTTAAAATGATGAATTATTAATTGTTTTGATTATGTTTTTATTAATGTGCGAAACTGAGCAGCAATAGGTGAGATTTTTTTTTAATTTTTTTGTTTTTTTTTGTTTTTGTTTTTGTTTTTATTTTTTGAAATGCGACTTTCAAATGGAATTTTCCAAAATAAAAATGCATTTAATAAATATTGACTAGCTTTTTTTTCGATTTTTCATTTTCTATCCATTATTGTTTTACTAATATTTGACCTATTTTGCATATTTTGATTGTATTTATTTTCAATTGCTTATTTGCGCTTATTTGAAGGTATCACGACGAATGAAGACTGAATTTTTAATTCAAATGGATGGAATATGTTCATCGAAAACGGATCGTTTATTAGTGATTGGTGCAACAAATCGACCCGAAGAGTTAGATACTGCGGTATTGAGACGATTTCCAAAAAGGATTCTTGTTGATGTACCTGATGAGAAGGCTCGAGCAAATTTAGTGGCAACACTTTTAAAGAAACATAAAACTGCATCCAATCTTACATCATATCAATTATGGTTTGTAAATTAATTTTTCTAGAAGCATTTTATATTAGGGTTGTATTTTGAAGTAATATTTAAATGGGAAAATTTTTAATATTTAATTGAGTTTTTAAGAAAGTGTTTATGGACTATTTACATAATATTGTTTATTTGTACTTGAATCTAATAGCTGAAAATTATGTAATTAATGCAATCTAGAGTAACATTCTTAAGGCTGTATTGGCTCCAATGCAGTTTGTATCATCGACTCAAAATGGATACGGAATTTTTGAATTTTATGGGATAAAAAATGATTGATTTTCCATCTCATTTCCCTATTGTTCAACCCTTTTAAATAAGTAACTATGATTTATGAAGAAAAGGCAAACTGGTGGAATGGTGATGCATAAATTAGTGTATGAATTCCTTTGTTGGATGAAAAGGCGTATATTTTCTGTCATATATTTTTTATTTATTTTTTTCTATTTTTGTTCTGTCCGTCTATTTTTGAATTTCCCGATACGATTATCGTTTCTGAATATATGCAACTTTCAATAATATTTTTAGTGAATTGGCAACTAAAACGGAAGGATATTCGAACTCGGATATAGTAGCATTATGTCGTGAGGCAGCAATGGTACCAATTCGTGAAATGAGTCGAAGACAATTGAAACAAGCAACTGAGGCACAACTTCGACCCATTCAAATGTCCGATTTTGAAGCGGCACTCTCGGCGATTAAACCATCAACAAATCAACAAATGCGACTTAAATTGCGACATTTCGCTGAAATTTCCGGCCAGGTTGTTTAACGGAAATCAAATATTGAAACCTGTGATAGCTAATATTTCTTGTGATAGCCTCATTGAAGAGTATAATTTGGAGCCTTTTCTCAACAATAAAATAAATAGTCAAGCAAAAGGGGTCATAGATACTTATAGTATAGTATTTTATTGATAGTTGTAGATGATAGGAAGGTTGATTAGTCTAGTGGGGTTTATTCAGACTTTGTACAAATTTACTTTGGAATTGCAAGCACATAGAGGGCAAATTGGTTTATTCAAATACAACAGTACAAAAATTTGAAAGTGAGAATATTCGGTTGTAATTTATAGTAGATGAATTGCGTTATTTTTAGTGAATGATGTTGGTGAAGGTAGTACAATTAGAAAGAAAGTGATGACTTTGGCATTTCGAGCAGTTGGAGATCTGACGGTCGGAAAGCTGGCTTTAAGAAAATTTTGGCTCGTAAGCAAGAGAAAATAAGTCATTTATGTGTTATTTATGACCAAGGCAAAAGAATTGGGATTAATAAAAGAGGATACAAGGGGACATTATTTGTTCATTGAAAGGTAGTTCGCATTGTATCGAGTAGTGATTTAATAATTCACTTTATTTGATCTCAGCTTTTTATACATATATAAATAGAATTTTCACTTGCTATAGAAGTTTATTTAGGTATTTTTTCATCATTTGAACGTGATGATTTAGTCTTCTTTAGAAATCGAAACGGGTTGCAAAATTATTTACTGCAAAATTTTGCCTACGGTAGATTACGGTGAAATTTATGAAATTATCACTAATGTTTTATGTACCGTAATCTGTGTTGTTGTGGGAAATATGTTGTGGAATACTGTATTGTGGTTGATATAGGTAATAAAATATAATTGAAGACATAGAGTCTAGTAAATCCAAATGAGGTTTATGGTGGCAAAATTCATTTGTCAAATGTGGTAAAGAATTATTTTTAAATTTAGCATATGCAAATATTTTTTCTAATAAATTAAGGGACGGATGGTAGCGAATGATCTGAAAATAATGCTAAATATTTTATGTTGTTAGATTTATTTTATAGTCATCTGAAGTACTTTGTTTGATTAGCCCGAGAAATATTTTATTATAAACAATGTGATTAGATAAGCGGGAATTGGAGGGGTAGGGGCTTGTATTTTGCAGAATACTGTCATGAGATTCCGTTATTCCAGTTGAGATTTGTTGAATTTTGCACAAGGAATATCCGCTGTTAGTTTTTGCTTTGATGCTAAAGCTGTCTCGATTCGTATTTTATGCCTCTAGCCATTTCTTGCCTTTTTTTCTTTTATATTCTAAACGCGTGGAAACTATTTGCTTAGTTTAGCGCTCCATACTGTTTCAAATGAATAACGTATAAATTTTTCTCAAATTTTCGCTTAAAATGAAATTTTTCTTAAAAAGAGCAAAATTTGAAATCCGTGGATTGATTTTTCAAAAATTTTTTCAAAAATTAAAATTTTTGAATAAAAAAATGAAATATTCAAATGAGCTAATAATTGAATTTAATGCCTATATTGTGCTGGATGCGATAAATGAGGCGAGTTTTATTGTATTTTTTTCTCGGTGTCAATATTGGTCTCATTTAATTTTATCGACGAAATTGTTGTCATTTTCTGTCATTGATCGATATATGTTGATTTTAGTTTTGTTGGATTTTTGATGTTTTTTTGGAAATTTTTTTTTTGGATGTCACGTGAATATTAGTATTGATTTTTTTTTCTATATTTTCCTTTATTTTTTTTCGGTCAATATTTTTCCTTATATGAACAAATGTATTATATATTTGCAGAGATGTATTTTTTATTTTTTTTTTAGGGGGGGGGACAGTTAACTAGTATTTCTTTTTGACCACTATTGCGTGGTTAATTTTTTCTCTGCTATACGCTTGATGCTTTAGGCAATTATCATAAGGTGCTGCTTTGATAATGTTATCACTTTTCAGTGGTATTTTTCATCGTTCATTTGATTTGCAGTGATATTTTCTATATTTTCTTGTTCGTCCGTATTTTATAAATTTTTCAATAGGCACGCATTTATTATCGTATTTTTTTTTTTTCTTTTGTTGTTGTTGGAAATTCACTCATTTATCTTTATTGAAGTAGTTGTATAGAATTGCGAATTTTATATGAGTTTTTTTTAAAATAATTTTCTACTTTTCAATTTTTCATATATTCTTCTAATTATATGATACGTGAATATTTTATTTAAAAAAAAAAAAAAAATTCTTTTTGAGTCGAGTAGATTTAACGATATATTAATACAGATATTGAATACTGATTTTGTATGGTAGCATTTCCATTTGGTATTATATTTATTATTTCATTACTATATATAATTCAAATTTTTAAAACATTCTCTGTGATAAAACAACATTACTGTTGTTTCTGATCGTGGAGCTTTTATTTTTCTTGTGTATTTATATTTTCGTGGTAAAATATTTGCTAAGATTGTAGCACTATATATGCGGTAAAATTGATTATTCATCTTTCTTTTTTTTTTAAATTATATTCAATGAATGAATTTTATTGGTGTTCTTTTTTTTTGCTTGATATACTTGTTTTGATAGGAAGTTTTTTTTCGCTCTTTATTCTTGTAAATTTTTCCGCCCAATTTTTTTAAATTTTTCATTTCGTTTTTTTTTTATTTTATGGAATTTTACAAATTTCATTTCTATCAATCATTTTATGATAAGATAGTTGGCATTAAATTTTAGCGCCATATATCCATTTTTCTAAATTTTTCATTTGCTGCGTTAATCCTTTGTTTTGAAATTTTGAAATTGTTTTATTGATGAAATCGATAATCGCCTGCGGCTATAATTCGACTAGAGTTCCCGAACTGTAGAAGATGAAAGATGTAGAGTTCCGGAACTGCAAGAAATGAACGTAGTAGAGTTCTGGAAGTTCCCGAACTATGAATTTTTTCTCGATTGTGCAATATATTCTTCAATGTAACATTCATTTATTAGTAGTCAGCGAACGAATTAGCGCTTTTAATCTTTGAGTTTTTCTTTGTCAGTTTTTACTTCATTCATTGTCAACGTTTTGCATATATTATTACTTTTTATTACAAATTAAATCGATCATTCCATTCTTTTTGTTTTATTCATTGTTTCATCGTTTCTATTTGAGTTTAAACATTGAAATAAAATTTTCACAATGAAATATATTCCCCATTTAAAAAGGTCGAAGAATTCAATCCTTTCTAAAAATTTCTTCAGCGTTTATCATTAAATGATTTATGATCTGCAAGAAGTAGAGATCGACCTAAAGACCACAGGAGCCAGCTGGATCAGAGAGGCATTAGGTCAGGGCAGGTGGAAGCGATTTGAAGAGACATTTATTCGTAATGGATAAGTAAATAATAGATGAAATTATAAGTTTAGGCTTACTGTGCAGCAAAAAATTTGGAGTTTTTTTTTGAAGTTATTTTCAAAAAAAAAAAGAAATGCTAAGAAGTTTATAAGTTCATGCTTGTAATGAAATAAAAATAATTATCTAGAAAGGAATTAATCGATACTGTGGCTAATTTTTGAATAAATTTTAAAAAAAATTTTCTCTATGTGGGCATGTAATTTGCATATTTGTGCCGTAAATAATGAAGTAGTTGGGAATTTTTATGAATCTGGTAATACACGTATAGTTGATTTTAAAGTAATATTGGCAAAAATGGGCGGTTGTAGTAATGTTAGATTTACGGGATCGGAGGTAAACTTGCCGGATTGTAAACTCGGTTTATTTGAGCAGATACAAAGATTTTGAATTGCATAATGTAGCATCCTTCACCGGTAGACAAATGCGCCACTTGTTGCATGAAATGCTAGTAAGTTAACGGTAGGAATGGACAGATGCGCCACTCCTTGTATAAAGTACTAGTAATTTAATGATTGGAATATTGTTATAGCTGGAGTAGTATATGCAAGCAATCGTTGGATATCAAGTGTTTGAATTTGTTGATGATTGCATAACATATGCGGTAGGAATTTTTTTACTGATTGATCATATTTGTAGAGAAGTAAATAGCAAGAGGAAATAATCAATGTAAGAGACAAATCCCTTGCAATATTTGCAATGATCCATAAAATTGCAATGGGATTTATTTTATTTTATTTATTTATTTATTTATTTATTTATTTATTTATTTATTTATTTATCTATTTATTTATTTTTTTGCGATAAAAACGTCCACGTTGCAGTGGGATTTTTTTTTTTTGTTACGGAGGAGGTATCGACGTGCTCAAACGAGTCTCCATCGGAGTTAGCATAGTTAATCAGTCGTCATCAGTCGTTATGTTGGTATCTGTCGGTCTCTAGGATTCTTTTTTTCCGGCAACTTGGCTGGCTGCTAGTTTTATTGCTGTAATTCCAACCATTACTGTAAAATTAGGCAGGTTAAGCTTGAATTGCAATTATTTCAACCTAAAGGAAGGAAAACGTCGGAAAAATAGTAAAAACATTTTAAAAAAAATGCGATTAGCAATAAAATTGTTTTATTTTTTTCGTCGATCATAGAGATATATTTTCAGAAATTTTGTGATCGGTAAAACGAAGTGTGAAGATATTTACTAATTAATGGATTGGACAGAGCGAATGTTTCTACCAGTACCATATTGTAATACATATAGTTTGCATCAAATAATTGGTGAATATTATGCATCATTAATAGTCATTTATAGAAGGCCTAATAGTTGCAGAGAAGAGAGGAGCTAGCCAAAGACAAAAGGTATGAGAAGGTATGAGGATTGAAACCGTAATAGCTTGATTACCGAGCGCTTCTCTTACCGCTTAAACTATGATGCCTTTGTTTTGAGAAACTTTTTATATGTTCTTTGCAGCTCTTTATTCAGTTGTTATATTTTATTTTCCACGATTACGATTGCATCTAAAATAAAACAAATCGAATTTGAATAGCGATTATGGTGATCGTTCGAAGTTGTTCATAAATTCATTGCAGTTACGAACTTCAATTGCATTTGGAATATGAGGCATATTGCGATGGTAGGTACTATTAGATATCAATAGTTCATCGTTGAAATATGCAAATAGTTCAAATAATGTTTTATTTATAAAAGAGTTATTATGGCTACTTAATGATCTAATAATAATAAAATAAATCTACAAAATAAATAATGTTCTATTAAATAAAAGAAATAGTACATTAATTAATGGCCTAAAAATTAAAATAAGATGAAAAATTAATTATAATTCATAAGAATTTAAAATTAAATAAATTTCAGGTGCACCTGGATCAGGTGTGATGTGTGTAACATTATTTGGTGGTGTTTATTGGTTAGATGAGAAGAGTTGTACGAATTTATCGCATTTAATCGATGAACAACTCGATGAAGGTGCATCTGTTGAGTTGGTTGCATCCGATTGTGCTGCACATCCCGATAGAGATATTTTAGCAATTTTTGCAACATGGTTCGTTGTTTTTCTTTTTGTATGTTTTTTTTTTCATTGAAAAATTACCATTACCGTACAATTTTGTGCAGTACTGTAGCACTATGTAGTACTGTATAATATTTCACTCACTGCACTGAATATATACGGTATAGGTATATCGTCTCTACTAAATAGAGCCGTTCACATACTAGTACAGTGCATACCAATATGTCTATATCAATTGTAGAGTTCATAATCTTCAATATTGTAGCACAGATATTACGTGCTTATGGCCGGAAAATTTCTCCTTATTTTCGAAACAGATTAAGAATTCTTTGAAACGTTTTATTAAATATTTCGTTTTCATTTGGCAATAAAAAGTGCCAGTTGTTGAGGAGTGTGCTTAGAGAATATTGTTCTAATTTAAAACTTCATATAGTACTTATTAAAAGATCTCATTTATTTTTTTTTATTATTTTATTATTTATTTTTAAATTTTCAGTTGGGTTGTTTACGATAAACATTGTATGCCTATTCGTTATTTTGCGGCACTCTTTAAAATCTCAACGGATTTGTCGTTTACGCTTGGTGAGTTTTAAACGTTTATAGTATCACCTGATTCACCTAACGATCCATCCATTCGCCAAGAGTCGACGTAGGTAGTATCTTGGACTCGAAAAATAGCATTTAGTTAACATACTACAATTTGTCATTGAATGAAAAGCAGTTATTGGGATGATTGTTGTTCTTTATTGATGAATTATTTCAAAGCGAATTATGATAGTGATTTAATATTTTATATATACATATTTTATTTTTAATTTATGAATATTTGCAGGATGTAAATTTGAACTATTAAATCCACCAACATTTACTCGTGTTACTGCTGAGAGTGCAATTGCTGGTAATCATCATTGTTGGCTAATATTTACGGCATCTCGTGCTGTTCGACTTTTTCTTGTTAAGGTTGTTTTTTAACTCATTTATTCACTTATAAAAACACATCTGTAAACGCGATAAGACGCCATATGAACACCTGTAGCGTTTATTCAACTGATAAATGACGAATTTCAGTTGTCCGTGTAGGTTGGAACGATAGCATTGATCGTATTCCAGATATTTCAGGATATTATAATTGTGAGCGGTCTTGAATTCATGGTATCTCAATTAAAACGATAATAAATCCAACGCATTTGCTTTTATTTTTTCTTTAATTGAGTTATAAAAAACATATTTGTCCATTAGTGACATAGTTAGTTCAATTTATTGTAATAGTAATATGGTAAAGCTTTTGGCATGGTACTATGGTATGGTGAAATTTTGTTACGTGACATAGTGACGTAATGGTAAAAAACTTGTATAATTCCTGTTTTTATATCTTCAGTCTATTTCATCCACATTTCCCTATTTAATTTGGTTGTTTTATCTAGTATACAAATTAAATAGCGTTAATGCATATTAAACGTTTAGTCAACATAAATTATTTTAGATATTATGGGATATATATTATCTTTTAGATATTATGGGATATTATTTTAAATATTATGGGATATATGAAATCTTATTATGGGATATATTACTAATTATAATTTTCTAAAATGTATGAAAAAAAAGAAATACAATGATGCAGTTACTTTTAAAAAGAAAATATTATTAGCAAGTTGTGAGAATCCATAGGTAAAACTTTCTACCTATAGATCCTCATACTTGTGAGCCTTATCTAAATCAACGTTAAGATTTCTCTTTCATTCATCTCTTCAACTTAAATTTTTCTTCAATTCCTTTTTAATGAGCAAAGAAATCCAATATATAGGTGTGGTCTTATAATATTCACAACAAGGATTAACTGTCGATAGAATAATGAAGGGCATTTCTAATGTGAAAGTTTGGAGGAAATTTTGATGAAAACAATGGAATACGAAAAGTTGAATGAAACTTTTAAATTTCGAATATTGAAATATTTTTGTTAATTGAATATCACATTGATAAGGAATGAGTCAACTTTTGTGAAACAGAGAATTTTGTATGTTTTTTTAATCGTTTCATTGATAAATTATCGATTAAAGGCACCATCGATCACTGTTGAAGAAGTGGATTCGATCGGTGATATATATCCAGGCTTAGATCTAGGTGATATTCCTGGATCGGCTATTCGGTAATCTTTTTTTCCTTATGCGTGATTGTATGAAAAGCGATTGATTGTAGTTGTTGTTGTTGTTTTTTTTTTTTTTTTTTGTTAAGCACCGCTGCAAATTTAACATAACGAAGCGTTTAAGTGAATGAAATTGTTTGATGTTGGCCTTTTTTGTCGATTTTTTTCGTGCATCCTTTATTGAGGTTCTATATTTTCAATGCAGTAGCGATCTACTGCTTGATTGAAGTTCCGCACCTCTTCTTCCATTATTTATCGTCATCCTAATTCGTGTTTCAAGAAGGCATTAAATATGAGGCATTCAACAAATCTATTTAGTATGAATTCCTTGTTTAGATGTAAATATTTCTCACAGTGTTTAATCTAATGGGTTTTCATCGAGAAAGAAAGTGCCATTGATTTAATGATTATGATGCATCATTTTGAATTTAGAGATCTATATTATTGATTGACAATATTTTAGAATTGTTTGCTTATTTTAGGTCATGCTGTCTTCAGACATCTTCATATCGTTGGTCAGTATTAGGTTTTGATACAGGATATGTAATTGTAACCTCTTTATCATTGAAAACAAATTTTATCGTTGACAGGTAAGTTTTTTTTTTTTTTTTTTAAAATATTTGAGGCTTATTGTGTTTTTTATGAGTTATTCTGAAGAAGCGATTGGCTAATTTTATTTTTGTTATTTTTAATATCTATTTACTCAATGATGTCGATCCACAAATCTCTTATATTTAGGTTATAGATCGCATACAGCAAATACTATAGTTGGAAAACTTTTTAAATTACTAGATTTTTTTTTGGGGGGGGGGGGGCTAAAATGTGTTCTCAACGCTGTTGCAATTGAAACGCTCAAATTTAGACTTTGTTAAGTGTTAAAAATTTGGAGATGAAGTGTTTGCGCATTACTGTGGACTCACATGTACATGGATTTGATATTTGTCTTTAGCGTAGTCATATACGGGATTAAGCAGGATTCGTCCAATCGTTCGCATTGATTATATTCTTGATGGGAATATTGGTAATACTTATGAGGGCACCGGTAATATTACCGGTAATATTACCGCGCAACCGGCGAGACCAAAGATTTACTTGAAAATTCGATTCTACATCACTTGATTATCTAATAAATAAAAAATAAGAATTTGTTATTTCTTTCAGAACAAAGCTGAAATTTTCGGGTGCAATATCGGTGCTTCAATTATTGAGATTAGAAGGACGTGAAGATAAAATGCTTGTTCTAATCTCATCAACGTTAGGTCCGGCAGCTGTATGGAGTTTGGCAATGTCTGCCGACAAGAGTCATTTTGAATGGAAAAGAATATCTGTATTGAATGAAACGAGAGGTCATGATACAATTGTTTGCTCAACGGCTAGTGAATATTTTATTGCGATCGCTGCTTATGATGGAGTAAGTATTTCAAATACATTCTATAGTGCTCGAAGTTAGTGAGGTATATGGTAATCGTTTGGGTGGTTATGACAGAACCAACATTGGTAATGAAGGTTGTCCGGTTTATTTGAATTGATTGGTTTATTGGTATTTCAACTCATCGAGTCGTGGTTTCATCAGATTCTTTAACTGGTTTAATTGAACCAGGCTGGGTTTTTTTTTTTCTGTTGTTATGATGGTTTAATTAGTTTAATTAGGATGCTATAACTATCCAGTTTTATGGTTTTACTTTAATTGTAACGGTATTTCATTATCATTAAGCAATTGTTTTTACATGTCGAAGTTCAATGTGAATAATAGAAGTGACTTATGACGATCATAAAAATAGTAGTTTAAAGTTGATTATATTACATTTTAGTACCTGGATTACTTATCCCATTATCTGGGTTACTTGAATATTAACTGATATGTGGTATTCATCGAAAATTAGTGGTTATCGTATACATAGCGAATAATTCTCTACTATATTCGAGCAACCAGACAACTTAGTAGGAAGGGAAGAGTAAGAGTGCTAATTTTAACAATCTTATTATTTCGAAAACGGGAATATTTCTACCCGAAATGGCAATTATCAGAGAGAAATTTACTTATCAATAGCTGGCCAAGCGTTGGACCATATAGACTTGGGGGAACGTAATAAACTAATAGCAGCCAAATCCAGCAAATTTCTCGATAGTTCGTAAGTAATATGAGAACGTAAATAATGAAACAAGAAGGTAGTTGTGTATAAGAAGGTCGTGGCAGATCAATTCAAAAGAGAAGGGGTCAAATATCGTGTGATCAATGATCAGGCGATGCTTTGAGATTAATTTACAAATTTAAATGTTTTCGTCATAACGGTGCCCCATATCTGTTATTTATATAACGGTTACCGTACTTTTGACAGGGTACCGTCATTGGCAGTATACTGTTGTTGATAAGGTTATATGTGAGGCAAAGGATACTGTTATTTACAGTGTATTGTTTTGATAGGTCCCAGTGATACTGTTGGTTGATAATGGAGGCATTGCCGATTGTTCTCTCAGCAAGTGGTCTATTTTATGCCGTTTTATTAGAGTAATACTATTTAGGTTTTCATATTATAAAACGTCTACTATATTTTGTAGCTGATATTAGTGTATCGTCGAGAGGATCTTCTCTCAGAGGAAGCGATTGTTCGATCATATTCCCTATTTGAACATCCGGCACCAGCAATCGCAATAAAATTTCTTGATGATGATCAGTTGGCTGTTCTGTCGACAAGTGGACTTCATTTACTTATTCCATTACATACACCTACATCGAGTGTATTCACCGATGATGAATGTAAAAATAGTGCTATAAATACATAAATTTTTGTTGCACAAATATTTTTTTTTTGAAAAAATTTTTATGTACATATTTTATGTTGTTTCAAAAAGAACTTTTTTTTTTTTGCTCTTTTGGTGATTTTATTTCGTGCATACGAGGAAATTGAAAAAAAAATATGTCATTTATGCTTTTGTGTTTCATTATTTTACCACTTTTTATTGAATATAAAAATCTTATACAGTGAGGAGATTTGAGAACATCATGCAAGCAAATTCATATCTTTGCTAACATATTTTATCCTTCAGAAATCACTCGTCATAAAATCGAACATTTGAAACATATTGCAGATGTCGTTGTTTTATTTTAAAAAATTGAAGAATATTTTATTTGGAAAAAAAAGCGAATAAATTTAAATTTTCTTATAATTAATAATCAATTCGAAGACAATTGTTGAGAAGATATTCGATTATATAATAATTCGATTTGGCTATTATAACTTTTTATCTCAAATAATAATGAGTAGAATGCCGTATTATGAGGATGTTTGTCGAATACTGCAGTCACGTGTATTGCAACATTCATTCATCGATCACCATACTCTGTAGAATAGTCGTAGTTATAACGTGTATCAAGTGAAAACTTCTTATCGGGCTTCTTCCATGATGGTCGCATAAACCAAGGTGCTAGAATTGATACAGTACGATTGAAAATAATACAACATACAATATAAATAATGAATTTTTTTGACTTATAAGATTGGTCGGTCATATCCATTACTCATTTACAGTGATTTCTGAAAAAAAAAAGGATATGGCGAATAATTTTTAATTTAAACAAAAATTATAATTGGTCTTCGAATATTATTTAGGATGGAAATATTTTTTTCGAACTTTTGCAGTGTTAAAATTCAAGCCGGAATCTACAAGAATCCAAATTCAATGCGCTATTTTACTGGTCGATTTAAATCGTACTTAGCCAATTATTGTAAATAATCCTCCTAGTACCACATTTAAGGAAGTCTAAAATGATGACATAAACATGCAATAGCTAACTTTTCTACGAAATGGAAAATCAAATCATTATCTGCACGATAATTAGGGAGTTTTAATAATTTATTTGGTGCAAAAATTTTTCCATTGCTAAGTATCGAACTTCCTTCATCATCGAATTTCAAAAAAAAGATTTGCAAATCTTTTGTAATATACATAAAGATTTCCATACATTTTATGATCGATTAGATAAAGAAAAAAAAAAGAACGAATCATTTCTAAAAATTTTATGAGAAACATTTGAGCGAAATTAAATTATAAACGAGTTGTGAGTTTTCGAATTATTTGATGATAATTTACGATAGTAATATATTTGATAAGTATGATTATAAATTTGCATTTTATATTAAATTCGATTCTCTTCAGCTAATGTTGATTATTGAAATTGAGTTCTAATTTTATTGTTGTCGAAAAAAAAGCTCTAGAGAATCGATAGATTAATAGCATTGATAGATTTTTTTAAAACATAGTCGACTATCTACTAATTTGCATTTGATTCGTCACATCGCAAAAATTTTTTAGACAAATTGTATTTTTTGCTCTTTTTATTCAAATTTTTTCACCGGAAAAAATTAATTTTTAAAGAAACTTTTTTACAAAATGTGTGAAATAATCTGTCTTAGAAGATATTTGAAAAAAAAATCGGACAGAATCTTTTTCTAAGTGAATTTGCACAAAAAGAAAATTTTTGCATAAATATTTTGCATAACTAACATCGTTTATCGAAGAATTGTGCATTTGTTGTGATTGCGAAGATGAATGCAACAAGAAGAACGAAGATAGTAGCAAATGGCCGCATTCTGAAAAAAAAAAATAAATAAATAAATAAAATCACTTCTCATAAATGCACTAAAAAATTTTTACGGATGCCGAAAAAACCATATCTTAGCTTATACGTCTTCCTACTTCCGATTCTACTAATACGGTTAAGAAAAAAAGTGCCTCGCAATCACAAAATACTATTTATAAAACAACGATGATATAAATAATAAAAAAATATGCATATGTTCTAGACAAGGCAAAAAAATTAAATGATAAAAATTATTAAATATTGCTCATTTGCAAATAAATGTAATAAATAGAATCAATAAAAAATATAATGAAAAATGCTGAGATTTGTTCCTACCGAAGGTATTTTTTTAAAAATTTGATTGCTTTCTTTCAGCTCGTTGATAAAGCTATCAATGCTGATATAGATGCTTCGTTTTTATGGTTTCACGACGCTGAAGGAATATGACTACCTAAATAATAATAAAAGCGCATATTTTTTTCACTATTACTAATGCTAAAAAGTGCCTATAATTAATGAAAAGTAATAAGAGCTTAATTTTGTTTGTTATCACTACCTCAGGCAACATGTATGCGGAAAGTCCTCAAAAATCTCATATATATTTCATTTGCTCTTAAAATCATGTATATAAAAAATGCTATTTTATTTATTTATTTATTTATTTATTTATTTATTTATTTATTTATTTATTCATTTATTTTTTGAAAAAGTTTCATTGAAATAAATGACTCATTTGCTCAAAAAGTTATGTAGTTGTGAACTGCTCTTTTAATTAGCGATTGCGCCTATAAGTAGAGCAAACCGATACTTATGCAGTGGTAAGCATTCCTCACGTTTCTATCTTTTCTATAAAATAACAATTATTCGGTCTTGTTCTTTTTCGTCTGTTTTCTCTTTCATAAATCATGTTTCCCATCTTCTTCTAATTCCCAAGCGTTCACTTTCTACATTTTTTTCCTTCTCTTTTATAACACAATTTTTATTTTTATTTTTTATTTTTTTGCACTTCTCGTTTCCTTTTTTCTTTAACTTGCATTCCATCCGTTTTATAACTCCCAATTTTTATATTTATACCACTTCAATTCGCTCTTAAAATTTAAACTAAAAAATAAGAAATTTCTGTCAAATCTTCACTTAAAAAGTAATAAAAAAATTTTAATAGGATATGAATAGATTAATTAATTCCGATATTCAAATTCTATTCCACTATCCATTACCGTTATAGTAAATCTAACTGTTGAATTATATAAAATTATTCTTATTTGAGTCATTCGTAATGAATAAATATTTGAAATTGAACGATAAAATTTGCCCAATGAGATGATGCCATTTAATTGCGATTTTAATTTATAGGAAAGCTAGAAAAACGAATGGAACGACGCCAATATTATTAGCCAAATATGGCCATATTTCAATAGCGCATCTCATCGAATCGCTCAATAATATGCTTCATTATTCGAGAATATTATCGAAAAAAATAAACGATGACTATAAAGCTATTTTTTTGAGAGAGAGAGAGAATACTTCCTCCGATTACATAAAATTATTTTACATAAAACAATGTTTTGAAAAATTTGCATATTGAATATAATTATTTTTTTTTCAGTGAAGTCATAATATTCTTTAAATTATATTAAATAAATTTGAAAGCCTGAAAAGATTTTTTTGAATTGTTTTTTTTGAATTAAATAAAAAAAAAATGAATTGGTCTTTCTTTTTTGAAAAAAAAGAAAGAAGTGAAGCATATAGATTTTTGATGGTTTTTTTTTATTCATTTACGTCTAGTTCATGCATTTTGATTGATTGATTCATGCATATAAATGAGGAATTTTCCATCATGTTTTGAAGAAATGCTTTGATGAATATAACTCTTTCATGGCTTTTTGCTTTCTGATATATATTAAACAGTATGACTGGTACTTCCGCAGTATTAAGGAACACACACCTTTTTATTAGCACAATCTTCGTCCTATATATATATATATATATATATATATATATATATATATATATATATATATATATATATATATATATATATATATATATATAATGTCTGCCTTTTTTAGTACGAAATGGCTTCGCAAAAACTTTTAATTAAGGGTGAGTAATAAATCGAGAAACGCAATAGGAAAGAGGCGCTAAGAGCACATGAATAAACGAGTGTCCATAGAAAGCGCTAATTCAAAAAGTGGTCACTTAAAGCCTGAAGATGGTCACTAGGGATCGCTCTCAAAACTTTTGCCAGACGCATGCGGTTTTTGAAATGCGATAGCATATAGGAATAAGAAGACTGGATTGTATTAAATATTGCCCACTATTGTGGTCACTAGATGGACAATATATATCATTAAGGGGCTCAAGATTATGCAACCGAATGAACCACCAACGTCGTCATTGAAGATCGAATGTATGATCAAATTAACTCAATTCACATGGGATTTTTGAATGCGAAAACATTGAAAATGCAAGAGATATTCGTAGTACGAAAAAGCTTTAAAAATATTCTATAGAGATCTGAAAATATTCCACATAAATTTAAAAGTATTTTATGTAAATGTTCGAAAATTGACCTAGAAATGATCCCGAATGAATTTTTGCTCTCATTGAACGAAAAAACCATTCTTCGAATCTAAGCTTCTATATCTTCCTATTATTTTCGAAATAAAATGAAAAAAAATTTTTTCTGAAATTTGAAATGCATTTTTTTTCGGAAATTTTCCCAAGCGAAAATAAACATTTCGTCGTCAGTCAACTTCTTTTTCATATTATAGGAAGGGAACAAATAAAAATATTGAAAATATAAATAAAAAATAGATTAGCCGAATTGATAAAATTTAACGAGAAACTCATGTATACGAGACTGCTAAGCATCAACACACGATGCAATCGTAGCTGGAAGGAGCCGCATTGACAAGGGCGGAGCTAAATACATGTGATTCGTTGTTGCTTTTATAAAGAATAAACGAGCATTTTATTCAGCTCAGAAACTAAATTACCGTCTATGTTATGGGAATTATTCGCGGCTGGGCGGGGATAACCACGGTGATCCCCATGGAGGAGTTGGCGGTGAACTTCGAACACTAGAATTTGATAAGCCTATAGAAATTAGCCTCGAGGTATAGTTGCACCAACTGAGATAGTCTTCGACATCTCAAATAGCTGCAGCCTTTAGATTTAAACTTCCATCGACCAAGTTTTTGATATGCACTCAAAAATAAATATTGATTGATTAACCTAAAAATATTGAATTGAAAATAAATATAATAAAATGAATAAATAAATAGATATATAAATAAAAAGAATTAAATTGGTTATCTAAAAAACAGCAATTCCGTTCAGTTGTAGTATACTTCGCAATCTATATCACATTTTCGTGCAAAAAAAAGAGTTTAAAATATTTTGTTCATTCGTTGACAACTATGAATTGAATATATTTCAACGGCGCAAGAAATTGAGTATATTTGATACGAATATTTATTCATTATTGCAAAGGTTAGCCAAATATCACGGCCATAGTACTTACTTAGAAATCAATAATGAAAGTAATTAGCGAAAAGTTAAGATTTATGTAAATTTTAGGAGAATAAATAGGCAAAATATATGAAAATTTTTGCCGTAAAATTTACGAGTGAAAAGTAATCTTCTTTTTTTGCAAATGAAAGTCTCTTTTTGCGTCAACGATGACCCCCACTTCGCAATTTAGTCTTTGGAGACTCATCAGTAATAATCCATCCATTCCTTAAGAATTTTGTGAAAAAAAATCGCATGTTGGGTTATATGCATATATGTAAATTAATGCATTCAATAATTTAAAATCTTTATTCGATAAGTTCAGATAACATTTTATTGGTGAAATATTTAATAATTACTCAGTTATAGAAAATTTGATTGCAGAATAATCATGTAATTTTTCAAAAATTTATTCAAATTATTCTAATTTTTCATATACATTAATCTAGCACCAACTTTCTAGCGGGTATTGCTCCAATTAGAGTATCAAATAAAACAAGGATGTGAATCATGGATGAAAACGCTTTCATTATGCAAATTTATAAGCAATCGCTGATCAATTAAATTTGCAATGCCTATATTTTGTTCGCCTGAGCACGCCTGAACTCATCTGAAAGGTATGCAAGTTAAGATTACTCGAAAGTTTACTTAAATATCTTTCTTAGTATGTCAGCTTCTACATCACACCTAAATGAGCCATTAAAATTTTAATTTTAATTTTTTTCTCATCGTTTGCCGGTGACAATAGAGAAAGCCCAGAATTTGTGGAATAATAAATTTCTCTAAATTTTTAATTTATCTCCAAGTTGTAATTTCCTGCTGACACTAAGATAATAAGTTTGATCACTAATAATTATTTAATGAAAGAAAAATTTCATTAGCACTTTATTTTTCGCACAAGTTATCTTTAACAATAATATTGAATGACTGCCATACTTTCAATCGATATTCGCATACGAAATCTTAATTTTCAATCGATATTCGCATAAGAAACCTTACAAAGAACGATCATTCATGCAATCATTCTAAGCAAATTTCGAGCCCATCCCAAATCACTATCACACCTGGTTGATTAAGCCAATAAGTGAACGCCCAAGGAAATTTACTTCACTATGCAAATAAGATTATTGCAGTGAAATATGCATATAAAAAAAAATTAATCAGAGGAGTGCTTATTATAAATGCAAATAATTATTCAAATATAGATACAAAAGGTGAGAATATCATGATAGGAATTATTATTACATAATAACACGAATTAGGAATAGAAGAACTTAACGCCTAATTCATATCAATAGCAAAGAATATTTGGGATTTTTTTGTGCATTTATTAGCCGAATGAGAGAGAAGCATCGCTGAGAAATCACGTTATCCCTCTGCGATATGCAAAAAAAAAAAAAAAAACAGAAAAAACCGACATTGATTCACTATTGAATGATATTGATAAAAATTGATGCGTTTGAAGAAACAAATTTTCGAAAAAAATTCTCAAAATTTTTCTGTTCTGTTTCGTAAAAATTAATTCAAACTTATGCTTGAATACGAAAAATAAAACTTCTTCAAACTTGAAATTCACTACTATTATAAAAGGAGAGTATATTTCTCATTGATTAAATATTATTATGTGTGCCGTTTCGAATCTAAAATTGTCTAAATTTTGGGTTTTAATGCTCGATATTTAATCTGCTTCAACTAGTTTTACTTATTCGGAAGATGATTTCAATATTATCCATTTTTTTTTTGGAAAAGAAGAGGATATCATAGCGGACACTCTAGGTTGGCATAATTTTTTCTAGCATAATATAAGAGAGCATCTTCATAACGAAAAATTCATTTTCTTAGACGAACTTTTCCATCATATAAACGAGAATCGCCAATTGGGAATTTAATTAATCTCATCTCATATGAAGAAATATTTCACAAAATTTGTGAAAATTTATTCGCTTATATTCATATTTATGAAATTACTTAGCATTCTATTGAGATAAATTGTGCTAATTTTAGGAAATATAATCTTCTTAAAAAAATAGGAAATAGTAAGGCGCCGATTCGGCAAAAAAAATTTTTTTTACGAATTATTTCTCTAAAATTCGCAATTAAAAAAAATAAATAGTAAAAATTTCTGCGCGATTGTGATATCCTTCGATCATAGTGGTGATATTAATTCATTGATTTTAGCGATAACGAGATTATTCAGCATTGATAAATCGAAAAAAAAACACTAATGAAATTTTTTGTAAAAAAAATAGAAAAATCGCTTTAATAAGGAAGAAAATTTGTGGGCGTATTATTTCAGCTATAGAACTTTGAATATATCACCTGAAGCTTTTTTTTTTTTCAAAATACTGTGAGTTGGTGAGAACTGCTGAAAATAAACAAATATATGAGCTTTATACGACACAGGATAGAAGGCGAAAATAGGCTCAATAGATTTGTTTTCTATTTTAACTTCAAAGCGAATAGCCAAGTCAGTAAATCCCTTGAGACACACTTGTAATAGAAAGATAAACCACACTGCAATGAGCAATACTACAATGACGTCATTTTTAAAGAAATGCATAACGATATCGCTCATATATAAATATTCCCAGTGAATTTGAATGATAAGATGAAACGCTAGTCAATGAATGCCGCTTTTTATGATGCTACATCAGTTCTAAAATGTGCTATATACTCTTGAGAGATTCTTTTTACGCTTTAAGATTATTTAAATACGGAATATTTTCATTATAAATTTCATGAAAAAAAAAAGAAAGTCTGATCTACAGGCGGATTATAACACATTTTAAAGCATAGTGTTATTTATTAATTCACAATGAAGCAAAAATTATTGGAAAAGAAAGCAAGTGGAATCCAACTTGGTGGAGATGTTTCATGGATATTTCGTATAAAAGCGAACCTGCTGTTGAGGGTTAGCTGAAGACGCATGATAACGTAAATATTGAACTCTTCTGATGAACAGCAATTAATAACCTTAGGGCATATGAAATGCAAGGCAATAAATAGTATCGCTTGCATAGAGGTTGTGTTGATCGAAATAAAATCGATATCGTTAATAATTCAAAAATATCGCTGATAACCTTCAATAAACGATTCACTTCTCGCATTAAATGGGCGCCAATAGATATTTTACTATGGGAAAGAAACTCAAACGAATAAACAAGAAAGTAGAATAGTTCATTCTCATAAATGGCTAAATAAATTAATTTTGTTGAAATTATTGCTTAACATCTAAATGCTACGAATGCGAGTTGATACAATTATTGCTAAAAATATTTCTACTGATTTCTGTCTATCAAAAATTTTATGCTTATTTACTTGATTTTTGAAGAATTTCTCAATGTATTGCTTGAGTTGTATATAGTGGATCATCTAATTGTTATGGTCAATGGCCTAAATTTTGTCTTATTTGATTGTTAATTATGCAAAAACTTGATTCATGCAAGATCCTAATTAAATCATTCTATATGTTAAAGCATTTCACAAAATTTATAGAGATATATTTTACTCTCATATTAATCTCTCGTTTGAAGTCTTACTGATGGAGCTAAAACTCTTAGCGTAATTTTAACAAACGACATAAAATTCATTCGCAAAATTTTGATAAGAGTAAAATTTTCAAGCAACACTCACATAAGCATTTATTTTCAATTTGAAATTTTAACTATAAATTCTAAATGGAAGGGATATTGCGAAATACTACAGCAAAAAAAGCAAATACTATATTTATTTAGTATAAATGGCGAGTACACCTTGTAAAATCATTCACCAGAGATCAACGAAAATTACAGCCGATACATAGATTTTGCATTATTTTTGCAAAATATTATAGAGATATATGCACCAAGGAAAATGGTCGCTAAAACCGATCAATTCTCACTATTCACTGAGCATTTGTGGCTTGATAGTGGAGGGTTTTTGATGATCAATGAGAACTTGTGCGCAGACGGGACGAACCCGCGACATCCCGCTTGTCTGGCTAGTGTTCTACCGCTGAGCTACTGCGTATATCAATTTTTATCATTATCAACTTCGTGTTATGAACTCTCATCAGTTCATGTGCGTACATTATACGACACTCCTATGTGCGCATTACTCATGCACCACAGTTGAACTGACGTAGGGCAGAAATAGATATATATGTTGGATGTTTTTAAGTTATGAGCCAAATAACTCAAAAACATCCAACATATATCCTATGGCTTGATTGCTATAAACCTAGTAGAATAACTTCTCATATAATTGGTGTTCTCAGCATCAATTAATTCACTGTGTAAAAAAATGCTAGAAATTATGAGAGACGCGTAATTTTACAATTATACTACTAGACAAAAAGTCTTTCATTTAGAATCAACTCATTTTTTACTCGGTTCGTTGTTATAAAATTACACTCAGATTTTCTCATATTTCCTCTCAGAAATATTTCTGTAGTAAATATGAAGTATTATTATGTCATTAAATGTTGATATGCAAATAATGCTCTACAATGTTTCCAATTTCCTATCCTGTGGATGTGGAATCCACTACCTATCGATATCACCGGCTCATCGATCCTTCATTTTTAAAATTCGGGCTGAATCATCATCGAATTATTAGAGAACATCACCCTCTGTGGTCTCCTTCTTTTATTTGTGATATTTTTTCTGAAATTTTATTCACTGATCTATTGTTTATGAGCCGATAAATGTCTCCTATTTGAGAATCCCCCATATTATTATTACTCTTTTCTATTACATAGTTATTCGCTTAGGCTATTACTTCACGGACTTTTCCTTCGTTCTTGTTGCTCTTTTTTATCGACTTTTTTTTCTACTTTTCCCAGTTCGGAATATGGTTAAGCACCAAACTAGACATCAATCAAAGCTGTTCTCATAAGAAATCCGGCATATTCCATTAAAACTGCCTAATCATTAAATGTATGATTAATGCCTTATATTATACTTAAATTTTTTAGTCTAGCTCAGATTCATATACCCAACATTGTTTGATGATCAACAAAAGTACCACCCACGCATGTCTACATATGTCTACGAACCCGTGATCTTTCATCCACTGAGGTAATGCTATACCACTGAACTATCGTGCACTGCGCCGTCTTTGTTTTCGATCTAATCACAATATTTCAAAAATAAGCTTGTTTTCGTGTTTTCAACTTCACATTCTAATCATTTGGAATATCATAATGATTGGATATTAATCAATTTCAGTAAATATGTGATAAGCATCGAATTTTAATCACTCTTTGATTACATCAGCGGTCTCTTGGTTTGAATTCCACTCTAAGAAGAATTTATATAAAATTTTTCAATAGAAAAAACGATCAAATGAACAGCGGATTAAATAGCTTTATTTACAACCGTTTATAACATTTGCGAAAAATTCATATTCGAGCTTATAGCTCCTTATGCAAAACATTGAAGATAATAAATTGAAATTCAAGTGTAAGCTATTAGCTATTTCAAACAGTAATTTATTTCAACTTAAGCATATCCTCTATTATTATTCAACTTGAAATAATACCAGCTATTCAACTTGAATTGCCACCAGTTGCTTATGCTATCATTTCCTCTTCACCTCTTATCTATGAAATGATTCTTTATTTTTTTTCAAATTCTTTTATTTACTTTTTCACTATTTCTCATAGCTATTAATCGCTATAGTCATTATCGGTGATTGATCATTCATCAATGCAAATCGTTTACGATTGATGATTGATGGGTAAGAGAACTTTCTATTCAAGAAATCACAATATTTTAAAAATCTTAGTCTTAGGAAAATAATTTGTAAGGAACAATTCCGTGTATGAAATTCTCATAAAAACGGAAGCAAAATATTTTGCGTGCAAAAGTACATAACGTTGACTAAAATCTTTTGCAATTTATCAACATCACAGCATCTAATTGCTTATATTTTGAGTGGAAATCAATAAAATGTGTCATCATGAGCAAATAAAACTGAGGTCTTTGATTAATGTTTTACTATCAAAAATTATAATATATAAAAAAATATCATTGTAATCTTTATAATATAAAAATTAAGAAAAATTAATATTATAATATTAAAAAAGTATATTTATAACACAAACATTTGTGTTATGAGAGATGAATCATTAATGAGAATTTTACTCAAAAATAATCTAGGTATCGATCCAGTAGAAACGATATATCAATATTTACAGAATAATTTCTAAGTGATATAGAATTGAGCTCATTTTTTGACTTTATGAGATATCGTTCACTTCTTCAATTTGTGTTCTATCGAGTGGCAATTAAAAAATTTCTCGTCGATCTCGTTGCCTAATTTGTCGATCGGTCAAATCAACCATTCTTTGAAGCGTAAACGATGATTCTTCAACGATCTTAAATCTATCAATCGCTTTATCATTGCCTTTCTTCATTTCTTTTAAAAAATTAAGAAAAATGAAACAATTTATGAGAGGTTGTCGAATTGAAAAACTCGGATTACTCATATAATAAGTAGGAATGCAATTGAAAATCGAAATTTTAGATCGAAAGTTTTCTAATTAAATTATATGAATATCTGCTTAAATATGAATTTTTAATTTCATTGCAAGCGTTATAATAGAACATATTTCGCTTTATATTTTTTATATAAAATACTAGTTTCGAATTTTTGTATTTGCTACTTATATGTCTTTTATGAATCATATTTCAGAAAAAGCACAAACTCGGTAACATGACGTTTGTTTCAAAACGTCTAATTGTGCCATTTATAAGGAATATTTTATTTCTTTATGTTAATGAATGACATTTTGTTCATCTTTAGGCTATTCAATTTTCAAAAACAAGAAAAGAAAATAAAAATCAGCAGAAATATTTGAATTTTATGCAAAAAATTTTTCAACGCCAAATGCATAATCTTCTCCCACTTATAATCATCTTCGGTGTTTCAAATTTCAATTACGAGCAATGTGATAAAAATATCAGTTAGTAATACGTTAAACTAATTAATTTTTATTGAAAATTTTTAAAATATATTTTCAGTAACGGAAAAAAATTTTCATTGATTATTGGTATTAAAAACCGTGTATAAATCGATTTGATTCGGTCGATAGAAAAAAAAGAACGATAAAAATACCCGAAAAATAAATAAATATGATTGTTATTAAGAGATTCTTTTGTTGAAGCATAATTTCTATGGATTTATATTGGTGTTGTAGAAATTAGTAGACATTTTTAAACTAATTTTTTTAGAGTCTTTTTAAGAATTATGCTGAATGATAATGAATTATCTCTATCTAAAGAGATTTTTATTTGTTCTAAAATTTCATTTTGAATAGATCTAACCATAGCGATCTAATATTTGGCGCATAAACGATAGTTTTTTTTTGCACTATTGAAAATAAATTTGAAAAATTTGAAAAATTTTCAATAAAAATTGACTACTTTAAGGCATTATTAGTGGGATATCTTTATCACATCGCTCGTAATTGAAATTTGAAGCATTGAAGTTGATTGTAAATGGCAGAAGATTAGGCATTTGGTGGCGGAAAATTTTCGCAAAAAAACAATCAAATATTTTTTACTGATTTTTATTTTCTTTCTTTATTTTTGAAAATTGGATAACCTCAAGATCAACGAAAAGTCATTTTGTAATATTTAAAAAAAATATACCTGATCGGAAATAGCACAAATAATTCGAATTCAACTTTTTGATGGGCAAATGAATTCTAATTGCAAATACGGAAAGAATAAGGAAGAATGAAATGTGAGTAAAAAAGGCGCAAATATCGCCTGATTAGCAAGTAGTGGGAAACAAAATGGCAACAATATTACCAAATTTGAAGCAAGCTGGGAATTAGCTTACATGAAAAATCTTTTATTCAGTACTAAATTGCGGTGATAGAACGTCTTGCGTGAAGAAATATATGGTAATAGAATGAACGAATTATGTTGAAAAATTTCGATGATAGAACGTTCCAATTCTATTGATTCTTATACTTTAAATATGTTCTCATGCGTCGAAAAAAAAACGTACATAATTTTCATAAATTCATGTAAATTTTCAAACACATATTTATACATATACATATATATATATATATATATATATATATATATATATTCAGTATATCTATCAGGAACATTTATTGAAATCGCCAAAATTGCTGAATAATAAGCCTCTGTTGAACGGATAAGGATGTGCAGTTCGAATGTACTGATCATTGAATGCCTCTTTTTACTTAAAACGTTGAATAAAGAGATATAATGATTAATAATAGATTTCAATTTAATACTCAAGCGTTTAGAATATGATCGTTAACGAATTGTCATAGTAGTATATAACATCAATATAGATTTTATTCCCTATGCAATCGCATAGAAAATATTTATATTTATACGTTTGCTAAGAATGAAGTATAACCTGTTGGATAATCATTTTCTGATGAGAAACTGCAATAGTGAAACTTTATCGCTATCAAAGTTGGCAATATTCTTATCGCCTAAGGCAATGAAAGTTCCACATGAGAATCCACTCGCAAGTAGGTATTTGGTGATCCAATTAGGAGCAACATCATTTCGTCTTCAATTTGAACCGGTCAAGCTATTGTTTCGTTCACTCTAAAATGTTCTCTTTTCATAGAAAGGGGCATATGTGGTGAAAAAAAAAGCGAATTAATTACCCGATACAATAAGAGACAACAACGATGTACAATTGACAGTCGTGTGGTAATTAATTGATGAAACAAAAGAAAGAATGTTTTATGAATGGTACGACGAGAAATAGTTGGAACTACAAATCGACATCGGATTTGTAATCTCGTTTATTGTTCACATCTATAAAAGGTTGATTTGATTAGTAGAATACAAGTCATTCGTTGTTTTCTAATAACGTTGAGATAAAGCTCATCTATTTTGTATTATGAGATCTGCTGTTTTATTTACATTGTGCATTACTCACACTTTAGCTGGTTAGTAAATTTTCTCTTTCTTTCTTTCTTTCTTTATTCCTCTTTCTCTATTTAAAAAAAAACTAAATTTCGAAAATATTTCCTAAATAGTATAAGAGATGAATTGAATTTTTCAATACTTGGATTGAAGAATCAATGAGAAAATTTTTTAATGAAAATTTGTCTTTATAAAATTCATCTTTATCAGTTCACCAATTTATCGTTATCAATTTATCTCTGCAACTCTCTTTAACGCCGAATGAGTATAAATTCATATAAAAGAAAACAAAAATAATTACGATTCGTTAATAATATGAATTCATATTTAAAAAAAAAAAACTATTTGCTTCTTTCAGAAATAATATATAATCAGAAGGATTTTCTACGTAAATTTCTCTTCTAGAAAGAGAAATTTCTACAAACAAAATTAAAGTTTCAAAAAAAAAATGCTCATCATAGCAATAAACTTAAAACATTACAAAATTTCCTTACCTCATCGAATAGATATTGTAAAATTTAAGCGTAATTTTTTTCTCCATATTCTTTATAATGACCAAATTTTGTACAAAAATACCTTTTATTATATGGCGATCATGAATTGTTGAAGTTCTTTTTCAGGTCTCCTTCCTGAGGAGATTATACTACGTGGAAATATTCCGAACTGCAAAGATGGTAAGGGTCCACTTTTGGCTGCAAATTATGTTTACAGTTGTAAGAGCGGTTGCCCTGAAGGTTTCATATGTGAATATCAAGACAAAGCAAGGCGACCCGAGAATGGCATCTGTTGCCCTGATCTTGAAATCCTTTATCGTTTATACGGCAATGATGGTGAAATTCAAGAAATGCCACTGAAATCGATAAAAAGTTTAATTTGAGTGAATTTCACTCGTTGATTTCGATTTATTTAGTTCTCATCAATGTGGTATTATTGACAATATTTGTGCATTATATTTTCCTCATTTTTTTCTTGGTTTGCAAATTTGCATATGCAAGCGTGCATATCTATGTGCAAACATATACCTGTTCGGCATGCTTGAATGCTTATCTTTAGTGTCTCTATGTGCGTGTATGCTTATCCGTGTGTCGCCATATGTGCGCATGTTTATGTATATGTAGTTCCAACCAGTTGTCCAAGAAATTTGAGCTATGAAAATTCGGCTGGTGTGAAATAAACCGCTGGCCAGTGTAATTTTTACCATTAGTGGATGCCACATACCGAATTTCAAATTGATTTCTTGCGCTCTGAAGGAAGCTATATTGCTTCGGGATGCATCTTATACGTGTCCTACATGAGTGCATAATATGACTGTCTACCATGTATTTCATCACAAATTTGGTCACAAATCTGGTGTTTGCGTGAATGAATGCGCATATGTCTACAAACTCTTTCTATCCATGAGCGGTCGCCAGTTCAACCACTGATCAGTATGTACTTATTGACAGGTTCATGATGCCGTTTTTCGTAATGCGTGAATTTCAAAAGCACTTATCGTGCCAGTCGTTCTGGTGTGCTTCTCAACCATTTATTAAGAAATTTTATAGGTAAGCTGGCCCTTCGGCAGGTGTCAACATTGTGCTACATTATTGTCTTAGCATGGAATTTGTTAGCATAGATGCGCAATATGCGATATGTTACGACATATGCGCCGTATAGCCTCACTTCTGTAATTTCAAACTATCAGCATGTCATATTATCGCCATTATTTTTTCGTAATGTGCATTTAGTATTTATGCTCTCGATTCGTTATAAGCTTTACATGTTGGAGGGTCTTTGTATAATCGTCATGATGAGCCACTATTTGGCGTGCAATACCCTGACCAATACGAGGAACATCCTGGATAATACAAGAAATATCCTAGCCAAATAAGTCATTATTTAGCTTCTGAAGGAAATATTCCTATTGTTTCTAGCACTTTACTAAACTTATTTCATCGCTCGAGAAGAAATCGTCGATTAAAAAAAAAAAAAAACTATATCGATAGCTTTGAAAGTTGACATGAAGTGTCATATTTCTTTTGCTTAATAGTGACGTGTTCAAGAGAGGAAAACATATCGATGGGCGGTTTTTTATGGTTTTTCTTCCGTTTTTTTCCGAATGAAAAATATTTCCGGAGGTCTTCCAAGGAGTTATGCGGATGCCATTGTTCGCTTTTGCTGTTTATGTTTGTTCTATAAGTGACTTTTCATACAAAAATGATAAATAAACATCATTGTTGAATTTACTTTTGGCTGTCATCATGCATAGATGTTTGTGATAGCCGACGCAATGAAAGACGAACGAAAAGAGACATTTACATAATACAGCAATGTACTACAATGCTTTTAGCTTATTTTTTACTAGCGAATAAGTAATTTGCAACATTTCAATAACAGATGAATATTGAAGATTCACTGTCGGACAAATTTTCCGAATGTTTTTCCATACTGTCACAAGAGCAACACCATGAAATTTAACTACTTGAATTGTTTCGATTTCTCCATATCACTTATAGTATGCAAATTTTTAAGGTTATATTACTAAATGGATCTTTAATATTCAATTTTATTGTTCTATAAAGAGGAAATTTCGAAGTAAACAACGGTGAGAAACGAAATTCGAATATAAAGCAAAAATTATCTCAATATACCTTATCAACGGCGACTTATAATGATAAATCTCTTCGTTAATGCATAATGCCTAAAATATTTAATGGAAGAGCACTCGCCAGATTTTTAGTAAGAAATGAAGAGAAAATTCCAAGAAATTCGAGGGAAAAGGAAAGAGGAAATTAAGCAAAAAAATATATAAATCTTGAAGCTTGTATATTATACCATATTATCACAAGAGTTTATTTATGTGTCCTATGAAAATGAATTTTTAGGGTCGGAAGTGAATCACCGAAAGTGCTGATTACGAAAAAATAATCCAAAAAAAGATTAATGTTAAATTATTCATATTTTTGAAAATATAAAAAATTTTTCATTGAAAAATAAACATTTCTTTCGAATTGTATGTGATATTAAGCGCTCTTAATCAAGTGAAATAATCTTGAGCATTTAGTAGTAAAGTAACATCGAGTAGCTACTATAATAGAATGAAGTACTAAGTAAAATAATATCGAGTACTTAGTAATCTCTAGCGCAATAATGAATAAAATTATGCAATATTGAAATACACTAGTAGGACAATATAATAATTAAAAGAGATTTTTTCGACTCATATCTATACTATTTCTATTAAGCCAATATATTACAAGAATATTAGCATGTGTGTTGTAAATTTTTTAAATTATTTTTCTTATTTAGTCGATAATTCAAAGCATAACTCATCATCGTAATAACTGAATATTAGTTATTATCAATTAGCATCTGAATAAAGTTATGCAAAAAATGACCGACAACTTTATGAATAACCTCAGTAGTTAGATTTTATTTTGTAGGTAACTAGCAATATTAAAAATAAAAAATTAAATATTTAAATATTTAAATAATTTATTATTTAAATAATAACTAATCACACCGTGCTATAGAAAAAAAAAAAAAACTTGGCGATGAAATTTTCACAAAAACTATTTGAAATAGAAAATTTTATTGAAAAAAAAAACGACAATTCACACGGATAAAAAAAAATTCTTTTTCACATAAAAATTGAGCAATATTGATAGTGCAACACTTTTATACAGCGTTGCTTAGAGATGATCGCTATGTGCTTCAGGGAATAGTGGCATACTATAATCATCGGATTCTTCATTTATAGCACGACAATCCTCGTGATTACATCCAGACTTCCTTAAAATATCGTTTTTTTTTATTTTTATGGTTTTTAAACTACTGAAATGAAACAATCGAAAAAATTCTCATTGATTTATTGGTTTATCGGTTGATATGTTCAGCCGGTTTAAAAATAATCATGATTCTTTTCTGTGGTACAAAGATCCCCATTGGTTTATCGATTGATCGGTTGGTATGTCCAGTTGGTTTAAAAGTAACCGCCATCGCCTTCAGCACTATAAACATTCCCATTGGATGAGCGATTCAACGATTATGCCCTCGAATTGTGTAGAAATGCAAAAATGAAGTACAATTAAAACTATGAACGAAATGAGTTACCTGGACAATCACCTAGAAAGTGCATTCATAGAGATATCATTTACGTAGTTACAATAATATTGAATTTTTTGTATTATTTTGTTTGACGTAATTGTTTGTTATTTGTATTTATATAATAATTTACGCAATTTTATTATTATAAAGTATTTTCAAAAATTTTTGTATCAATATATATATGGTAATTATTAATAACCTTGACGAAATTATTTTAAATAATGTAATTATCCATTTTTATTAATAGAGAGATTTATCTAATTATAGTGGTATAATTTTCTAACCTTGAATTTTTTCGTGTTGTATTATTAATCATTAGAATTTTCGATGCTCGATTTTGTGGTTTTAATGTTGCAGCTGGCATAGATGAGATCATTTCAAGTGGTGTCCTCTTTGTACAGAAGTATCTGCAATATTTTTTTTTTTTTTGATCACTATATTTTTACCGAGAATTTCAATAAATAGATGCGGAATTATGCTTTATACTCATAATATTTGTCGAGATTCATCATAAATTTCCTTCTGCGTGAAAATTTTTTTTTTTTTGAAAATTAAAAAAAAATGAAAACAGTGATTAGTTTTTATATGGCTATAAAATTTCGTAGAATTTTACTCCGTAGAATTTCATTTCTGCGGTATAATTTTCCGTGTATTCATTTCGTCTCTCATACAATGCTATATTTAACAGAATTTTTTCCTATAATATTAGTGATAAGTTATGCAAACCTGAATAACAATAGCAACTTATAAAAATTCAAAAAAATTTGCATAAAAATAATCACGTGTGAAAATTTCAACTTCTTTTAGAATTATCTTAATTACTGATATTACGTTTATACTTATCGAAACAGATTGACAAAAAAACGACAACCTTTGATTAGAAGATATAAAGACACTATAATGGGAAAGAAGAATAACAATGAAGGTGATTCTAAATGAAAAATCCAAAAACGTCGACTGAGTAAAAAGTCGTGAAATAGGTTAAAAATTCGAAAGAAACAAATAGAGAACAGCGTCATAGTAGTCGGAATGATGTACGTTTTTATATTTCACTCATCTCACTGGCAATAAGTAATATTTGTTATATTTCTTATCAACAGGTAATAAGTTCACAACTTATCAACTGATAAAATAGGCTGACAACTTATCAACAGGTATTAGGCTGATAACTTATCAACAGGTAATAAGTTCACAACTTATCAGCAAGTAACAGGTGCGAAGAATGATGACATATTTATATTTGATTAATCACGCCATGACGATTTTTCACAAAATGAAACAAAAATCCGATTATTGTAAAATATATGCAAATTTTTTTTTGCATTTCTAAATGTTTATAGTATTTTGATGATGTTGCAAAGACATATACGGTATTCTTTCGTACTCTATTCTATTTGCTCGCTATTTCAGCCGAATTTTTCGATGATTCTCTCTTTAAATCAGGTCTCTCATATACGTTTCTTTTCGTCCAGGATATCGAATCAGGTGAATATTTTCTCCGTCCCAAAAGATTTCACCTTGAATTATGCTCATTCGCCTCCCTTCTTGTGCCTAGAGAACATTCGCACCTGGTCTGCAGTCTCTATCCCATCCATCCCCTCCCTCTCCCATTCACCTGAAAGATCGCTGCAATGGCGCTACAGAATTGTCCGTCCACCGTTCGTTTTTACTTTTGTTTAGTTTCCCGGCTGTTTATTTGCCCAATACATCAACGGCTTTTTTTGAAGAAAAAAGAAAATTGCCAATTCACAGCATCAAACAACAACTTTTTCACCGCCCTCCCCGAAGTATTGTCATAGATGAAGAAGGAAAAAAAAAGACGAAAAAGAAAACATTCTTAAACGTTGTTGGATTATTCCCTTGCGAGATTATACTCTGGACAATAGGATCATCTATTTATCTACTGTGAAACATTTTTACAAATATTTTCTCTACCTTTGTAACATTTAGTTCAATAGTCAACACTTTTGAGCATCAATTATGCTAAAATATCGCTATGACATTAAGAAATCCATTTAAAAAATCCATAAACTATTGAATCCATAAAATAAAGCATTAAAAATGCGAAGAGCGCTAGAATGAGCATATATTATTGGGGATGTATCGTATAAATAGAAAAATTTTTCATAGAGGTCGGGAAAAGATAGTGAGTGCAAAATTTTACTGCTCTATATTCGATGAAGTAATTATGCATTCTATTAATTCCCACTAAAAGTTTTATTAAGTATGATCATTGCTGTTTTACTGTACACTTTACTATCACATATCGTACATCTGTCAAGTGTGATTGATGGGCGATATGTGGTTTTTATTTGTTTTCGAATTTAATTTATTTTTGAGAATTTTTTTCAAGTTTTTTAATTTTTTTTGGAAAAAAACGTAACATATAAAAGAGGATGATATTTGAAAAATTCTAAAAGAGAATTTTTAAATATAACATAAGTATTGCTGACAGCACAAAAAACGTATCTTGATTGAAACTTTAACTTCATTTGATAGACGAATTTCTAGTGCCCACTTGAAAATTTTCATTTACCATTCGTGTCATCTTTCCGTGTCGTCTGTCTCGTCTCTTTTTTGCCGTCTTAAATTCTATTCTGCATTTTTCGAAGGAAGTTAGTGCATCAGCAAATTATTTAATACTAGAGGTATGTGGGAAAGTTATGCAAAATTTCAAAAATTCCACGCTTAGGTATGTTAAAAAAATTTCTTCATATGGAAGAATCGAGCTAGCGACTTTCAACTTTCGGGAAATATGACCTAAACGGCTAGCTTCCTGCGGGTAAGATTTTCACTTGATATGATTATTAGTTGCGGTTTGAATTAGAATAGAATAAGCTATATTATGGAAATAAAGAAACCTGTAAATCTGTGGTGGTAGTACGACTGTCCAGAAGGTGTTCCTATATCTGAAAAATGGTAGCGGAAGTTATGAGAAAATTTCATTTAATTTAGTCAAAAAAGATGCTGAAACAAATATCGTTTCATTAAACTAATATACGAATAAATATGGTTTCATTAAACTAATATACGAACTTTTTGCTTTGCATAAAGAATCGAATGCAGAAAGCAGTGAAACTTTCACTATAATGATGCATAAAAAAATTTTTACATTTCAATAGACAATGATAGTTTTCAATGCGCTCATGCGGCTGGTTGTAATGAATGTAAAACGGCTGTCATGACAAGACTTTGCAACCTCAATAATACAGACCGAGTGAACTCATAAATCCTCAAAGATCAATGCGGAAATGTTTTGTTATACGACACTTGCTGCCAGATTGACCGATGATGGAGTTAGAGAAAATCTGGTAAATGAAAAAGCATATTTTTTGAAGTGCTATCTAATGAAAAGAAAATTAGCAACTTATAATCTCAATCAGTTCAAGAAAATATTATTTATCGAACTTTTTTTTGAGAATATTTTTTCTTCAATTAAAAATCAGTGGAAACTTTCCGAAATGCTTACCTCGAAGACATAACACAATAGAGAACAAAATTAATTGAAGAATTGAGCAACGAAAGTAAATCTAAAATATCGCCAAGGTGAAAATATATATACATATGAACGTGCGTTGTATAGATAGCATTTAAAATTGCCAATATGCCCTGAGGCAATTCTGTGATAAGAAATACGATAAGAATGCATATAAGCATTGCCGTTGTTCGATCCGATACATGCGTGTGCCTTGAAAATTGCCCACAGCATTAGTGAATCACTTGAAACTTCTTTGATTACAACGTTTGATTGAATATTACCAAGCAAATATATATTGAACCGGCAATATATATATATATATATATATATATATATATATATATATATATATATATATATATATATATATATATATATGAAGCGTACCTGTTTATACTACTGACGAGAACTTGAGTTCATTGACTGAACTTCAGAAAATATAAAAAACTTTTTAAGAGCGAAACGATTTCTTCTTGCTATTAAATGAATTCGATTTGATTGCTTCTTGCTTCGACTCTCATGATCGCTTTTGATATTAATGACTTCTTTGAAACGTCAATGAAAAATCACATTAAATTATCATTCGAATGAATAAATTTTCAATAAATAAATTGAAAAGCTCTCTAAAAAAAAGGAATACATCAATGTAACAAACATTAATGATCTATGGAAATAGAATGATATGATAATATGGTTATTCCTTAGGTGAATATTGCAAAGTACAGCAATTGTTCACCATTAATAAACGAGTAAATAATTGCATTAAGCAAATTTGTTTACTGGTCGAACAATAAAGTCAACGATCATTGAATCATGTTAAATATGCAAATTTGGTTGGTGGAACAATTAGGACCAACTCGGCCGGTTAAATACCGGTTCATTACGCCGGTAAATGGTTGACGGATACAAACGTACAGACAGGCGCAATATATTAACTTCAGTAATTATCAAATAGACAGCATATAAAAATTTAAATTATAATAGAAATTTTTTTTTTTGCTCATCTATTTATACAAACGTTTAATTAACACACAACTAGAAAGAAGAATAAATAAAGCGAATGTATACTTTTTGTTGGAGTCGGAGTTCTTCTTAAGTAGAGCTCTCCTCTTTCTACTTGCGTTATGCAACTTCATCATAAGACCAATCGATAAAAAGAACAAAAGTACACATGGAATAACCTTAAAATATAACGGTATTAAATTAACGAAATTCTATAGACACTTGTGATCGATAATCGAAAATTTTGAAGATCGCTTCAATAAATTAAAAAAAAACAAAAAAAAAAACTAAAAGAGACAAATTCAACGATACTATGAAACGGTTAAGATTTCATTTGAGAAAATTTCGACATCGCATTTACAGTATGGATTTACAGTAATAACACTTCTATACAGTATGGAACTTTTATCATTTAGATCATCAATGTTAGTAGAAAAAAACTACTTATATAGCTTATCAAATACTTGATAATAGATAATTTTCAAAGAAACGAATTATTAATTGAAGAAAGTTTAAATAAAAATTAATATTTAAAACGTTGTTTTCAATTATATAATTTTGTTTTTTTTTTTGCAATTTGAATAAACGCTATTCACCTTAAAAAATACACCGGACATCCACAAATTTAATTTGAAAAAACGGCAGCCATTCGCTGTTGCAGATTCTGGGATCTGAAAATAATTTTTTTTTTTTTCGATTACGATCTCATGTTATTATCACCAATTGCTAGTTTATTTCTATCGTTCGCTATTTGTTTATCATAGCTTATATTATCACGAATGCAAAAATACCATCAAATTGTGAGATATGTTAATCACAATCGATAAGATGAGGAGAACAAAATGAGTCTACGATGATCTATTCTAGTGCAACGAAACGATACAGTATTGAATCTCCCATATATTACACATGTTTATAAAATAACGAATGGCCAAAAGTGGAATGTCAATTTGACGAACAAAATGTCCAAAAGCAGCGAATTTCATCTAAAGATATAAGTTTTCTTTATTTTTTCTCATAGAAGTACTTACATGAAGTGTATACAATTTAGCCGTGTAATTAGCCGGATAGTATTGCTCACAATCGGATGGAGGATACCATTCGGCTTGTGTATACTCGATTATATCATGTACCAATAATGTTGGTATACATAAAATGAATACTACCACATAAACACCCATACATACACGCCATGCAAATTGTGGTCGTTGCCATTCACTGAAATTAATGTGATGAAATATTCGTGCTTAAGCTTGATATGTGCACATTGTGTTTTGAAAATTGACTCTTATCATTTTGGCCATATTAATATTCAATATAATTTTATTTATTTCATTTATTTATATATCCTACATAAGGCATCAGTTATCAATGTTTTATCAATGTTATGAGACAGTTGCGTTAATGATTTCAAATGTCGAATCGAAGTCAATAACTTAGAGGTTACTTGGAGAGGAGTAGATGCTCATAGACTGGTTTTAACATTTCAACTATCATCTACTCACCATTGGCAATGTGAAAAGATTGCTTGTACGTCTTCGTGTTTAATTTCTTTAAAAGAAGATTATAAAGGATGTGTGAAAAAAAGTGGGAAGATTTTCATACTGACAGTGCTTTTTAGATATCTCTTTCCGCTGCCTTATCGTGGCATTTCCAATATACTTTCAGGTAACGAGTATATATATATATATATATATATATATATATATATATATATATATATATATATATATATATATATATATATATATATATATATATGACAATACTATTTAGACGAGTAATGATAAAGCTGGATCAAAAATTTGTGGCGAATTTCATCGTTTTAATATTAGAATGTTTGCAGACAATAATAATTTCATCGTTCTTGGCAAAGTTTATGATAGAAAAAAAAACCACTCATTAAAGCATTTCAACTTGAATAAAATAATCAACTATATATTTACTATTATATGTTTTCGAGAGTGTTCATTTATTAGTTATGATTTTGCAAATAAATAATTCTCCACAACTAAATAGTAGCCATTAACGACGACGAAAGATAGAAGTGGAAAAAAGTAAACAAAAAAAGAAAAAAAATCGATGAATAAAACCTGTTAAGCCTCGCAACTTTTAATGTCATTCTCCTTATGAATGCCATCGCAACAGCTAACCACAATGATGTAGTATGAAGAGCAATACTTAATACTACATGCCATAGAAGAAATTGCATCCACAAATGCGAATATGTTGGAGAGCTAAAATTATTCATATATTATATTGGAATCTATAATTTTTCTTTAGAAAAAAAGGTTAATCAATAAGATTATAGCCAAAAAGGTTGAATAACGATTGAATTGTTATAGAAAAATAAGCTGCATAATATTCATTGAGTACTATTTTATAATATTCCTTCTTTATATAATATTTATTGTGATATACTCTTTATGTAATATTTCTGCGATATACTGTGATATACTAATGCTATTTATAAATATTTAAAACTCCCGGAAATAAAGGCGCTGAGGCAAAGGTAAAAGTATTTCGCAAAGTGAAGATAAAAGGTGCTGAAAAAAAAGAAAATCGGAGGGGTTTTTCAGCGACTTTCTTTTCAAAAAAAAAATCTTTTTGAAGAAAAGATCAAGAATGTATAGAATTTATAAGTGGTGGTCATTTGCGGACGGTCACTAGTTTTATAGGTGGTCATTCGACAAGATTAAATACGTTGAGCATTTTCAATATCGCTCGATGCATTGCTAAAATATTGCAATATTATTGATCAAATCATGTGGTCAACGATGCATAATGAAGAACATTATGTATCAGTTATAAGAAAAGCCATTCCCGAAAAGAAACTTTGCACTTAAAGATTCGTCATATTGCTTTGTTTTTTGTTTTTCATTTATAGATTTGCTGTTTGCTAAGTGCACGAGGTTTGCAAAGAGGGATTTTTCCACACCACTTTAACAGCAACGAAAGGGTGTATTGTGCCAAATTCGATTTGAGAATTGCCGCAAAGTTTTCCCCCACATAAATTATTTTACGGCGACGAAAATTTAATGGATTTAGTAGCGATTATATATGTAAAAAATTATTCAAAAAATGCGATTGTTTGATAAATCATTCGCCTTATTTTATCGATTGTTGAAAAACTTTTGCATCAAAATTTCGTCGAAAAAAGATTCTTTTTTTTTTGCAAAAATTTTCAATTGATAATCATCTCAGTCATTTTAATTCGATTAAAAAGGTGCTAAAATATCCACTCAAATTATGCAGTGCAAATTTACGATACCTAAAGGCGATCACCTCAAATAAACAGAATCACCCTTTCCCAACCCTTCCTCTCCCCCTTACCGCTTCCCTTATCCCTAAATCCTCCCACTTCAAACACAGCAGTAGAAGAATTTTACTTACGAAATAAATAATCTTGCCTCAATCCTGTGCTATTGACTTCCTAACAATCAACATCGATCTTTCGTATTGTCAACGAATTCTCCGCTCTCAAGCATAAAGCCGTAATGCAATTCTTCTCCTCCATTTTTTAGTGCTAAAGATATATGGCTGCTATTGTTGTGCTTATTTCTTAAGAAATTCAATCATTGTTGCATGAGATCTACTGAAAGGTTTTGCGCGGAAGTCATAGATCATAGCCAAATATGCATCTATATATATTTGTAGAAAAAAAGCTGAGAAAAAATATAGAAATAAAATCGCAATTAGTGAATTGAACAATTAATAATTCGTTTGGTTAAATCACTAATTAAATCGTCTATTTATATTAATTAATTTATCTATATAAAGAATTTATTCTTCTGTCAGGAGTTAACTTTAATAAAGAATTATCCAATAAGGAATATATTCCTCTTTATGTTTATTGCTTATGTTTTTAAAGAACTTCTAATATATTCCTGCATTTACTACTATTGCAGCAATAAATAACGTAGGAAATGTTTCATATTTTAGATTCCCTTTATATCATCCATCACAGTAATAGCCTATAGGGGTCGAATTTCAATTCTTTATCAGTGGTCAGTTACTATCGGTCATTGGCCATCCCTTCCTTTGGCTTTCGATATGCATTTTTGATAAATTAAAGTGGATAATTTATGCAAATCAATGATGAAAGCGTTGGATTATAATGATGAACAAATGAATCTTTTCGATGTGAATATGCAATAGGATGCTTTTTTTGTGATTTATAAGACTGGAAAAGATTGAAAAAAAAGAATTTCATTGAATAGACTAAAAGGGATAACATTACGAAATACAATTATTTATTGTTCGAAATTTTTCGAGTGAATTTCCAAAAAAAATTTCAATTCTTTTTGCAAAAATTTCCAAAAATTTCCAAAAAAAATGAACTTCTCAATTTTCTTGAAAATTCCACAATTGAAGTCGTCGAAAATCTCTTATGATAGTATTCAATTAAGTGAATAACTTTAGTTTCGATATTTCAAGAGTCTGTAATTGAAGGAATGTCGATTTTCAATGATCTGTTAGTGACAATCAACGAGCGATATTGTCAATATGCATATACATTCATATTGTTGTGATTGCAGTTGCAATTGTCGATAATTTAAAGCTTAATTAGTGAGCAATAGATATATTTCTGGCTGGAAAATATTACAAAATCGGATTAATCAATGACATCATTGCGATTGTGGATAGAAAATTTTCAAAAAATGTCGAGGAAATATTTGTTTATTGTTTTTCTCTCAAGCAAAAATTTCAACTCATTGTATCTATTATGTTTTGCAAGCAATCCGAATGAAAACCAATCCTAACTAGCATAAGGCTTAATTGCTAAGCTTGTTAATAAATATCCATTCAATGCGTTCTATAATAGTATTGTATTTTGATTTTTAGTAATGTTGTATTTTGATCTTGAATGGTGTTATTGGTTAATTTTAAATGATGTTTTGATTTTATATATGGGTAAATTTAAATTTTAAACGATTTTTATATTGACTTCAAATACGTTGTATTTTCATCGTTGATATCGGATTTTAATTTCCAAAGATAGTGTATTATAATTTTTGAATGGTATTATATAGTTTATTTATTTATTTTTTTTTTTGAAAAAGATATTTTCGAAAAAAAATTGTAATGGAATTTAAAAAAAAATAATATTATGATAGCTGAAAGCTTTTTCTATAGAGCTTCCTTAAATAGCAGGTTATAGCTTTATCTGTATAGCTTGTAGTTTCGTCTTTACATAGAAAATGTGTTGACCGTAGATTATATTGGCGATCAAAAGGTATTGATGATGATTTATGCGGTTCTTTAGTGATTAAAAATTTCAAATTATAAGAAATTTTTAGATTAAAAGTCCCAAAATTTCCTAAGATCTCTATACATTTTAAGAAGATATTCATAAAGAGCGAGGAAAACGCATAGGAGAGGGGAGAGGGCAATGTACATGACGGGAAAATGCCACACATATGCAATAGTTTCATTGCATATCGCTCACCCAGTTTTTTTTTTTTTTTTTTGATATTTAAAACTATATGGGTTAAAAGTCATAATTTTGCTAATTTTATTATGGATAAATCTTTAAATATCATTGAATATTAATAAAATCAATAATCTTGAAAAGAAAAGTTCTAAAAAATCTTTTTTTTTTAAATAAGAAATAAAAAATACATAAATTATAAATTCATCGAAAATTCATATCGATTAAAATTTTTGAATTGTTCATTGTGTTCATTATTGTTATTGTTGTATTATTATCTTCATTATAACCTTAAGCACAATACGATATCCAATTCTATTTTTTATGAATATTCTATGCATTATATTATATTTTGACGAATATATCATCTCAAATATACTTTCAAATTTCATTCAAAATATCATCGCTTTCTCTGTTGTTTTCTCGTTAGTAGCTTTACGCTTGAAAAACCATTGAAATTATTGAGGCGGAAAGCCATTCTCTTGGGTACAATAGAGCAAGAATATCATTCTTAATTATAAAGAAACCGTGCTATTTTCTTCGATAAGGAAAAGAAGGCAAGCTAGCCAATAATAATGTTCATTAGTTTCTTCAATTGTAATTTTAATTGTTGATGGTTTAATATTGGAAGTAAATATATCAACTACTAGACACTATAGATCTTGGTAGCACTGACGTAAAACATTATAATGCTGGTGGATTAAGTCGGTTATATTACCAAATGCAGCCGGAATCGCAGAGAAAAAAAATTTTTTTTCTACCAAGACTCATAAGTGAGATGAAATATGAGGTAAAATTTTACCCTTACCAAGAGGAAGTTTTACGAAGTACAAAATGACATATATAAACAAGATAGGATGCCATTGTGCCCATATCGCATATTGCAACAGCCGTTAATACACAATTCACCGCTGAACATCGCATCGATGGACGTGTTAAAACCAGCACATGTACAAGATTTGTTACGATACCAAATGTACATATCGCAACACAAATAAAACCATGTACTGGTGCATATGCCCTATAATATAATATTTGTAGTAATATCATATTCAAATCATAAAGGTAGAAGAGTATAAAGTTGAATTTTTTCTCTTGAATGCAAAAACAAATAATAATTTGCTTATCTTTCTATGGAAAATTTTTCTTTAAAAAAAAAAGAAATTTTCGCTTCTCATAAAATTTTATCTCAATACAAATTTTAGCGGTCGTATTCCTAACTTTGCAATATGCGGTATACAATAGTTATTATGCAAAAAAAAGTATACCTAATTCTCGACCCTTAAGCTTATAAATTCAAAAAAATGGAAATCAAGCTTATTAGTGGACGAAAATCTATGGAGAATTGAAAAATAAAATAACAAAAAATCATTCTCGATAGTAGCATCAGAGAACAATAAAAACGCAATGGATATTTACAAGGAACAAAGAAAAACTGAATAAAAATTTCAGAAAAAAAAAACCAACTGTTGAAATGTGGCCAAGAATTGAATAAAACGTTTAGTGGAGTTGCTCGAAAAATCGAATAACGGCGTATCGTTAGTGCATAGCATCTCTTTAAGTTATATTAACCAAAATTCATCTTTTAAATATTCTATAAAATTTAATTTCTCGTTAATTAAAGGAATTTGAAAAAAAAAACACATCGAAAATGACAAATTTCGACCTATTTTTTTATGAAGGGAGGAAATTTCTATAAACGATAGTCCTGAAGTGCCACAATAATTTGACTACCTTATACTAACAGTTTTATTCTTTCATTAGCAATTTTTATAAGTGGGAGAATTTCTTCGAATTGCGCGAATATTTTCACTTCAAATGCAAATAATTTCTGTATTTTTTTTTACGAATTTTTATGTTGTGGAAGATTTCTATAACAATCGTTGTAAATTACGTAAACGATTTCAATGCCTAATGTAAAAAATTTCACTGCTTCATTATTAATTTCAAATATAATAAATGTTTATAACAACACAAAGTGCAAAACATAACGGAAATAATTCATCACTATATATATAATCGCAATTGCTTTTAAGTAAAAAAAAAGATCTATTTTTTTTTTTTTTTGATTCTATAGTTCATAATTACGAATAGGATCGAAAAAAATCGGTCTGAATACAATCATATTGCATCGAGCAATCAATCATGAATTTATTTATAAACTCCCCAACAAGTAATGAGAGAAATTTGTATACTTTAAGCATCATATTACTAATAGATCTTTTTTTCACTCTTAATGATTAATGTACATGCGAGATTCTATTACAATAAACGATATACGAAGGTGGAAGATTAATTAGAAGCTTTATTATTTAGCTAAAAATTTATCACTATGCAAACAAAATGATCTATTTTTATTTATCTCTTTTATTTGATTAAATGAAAAAAAAAGTTCCTACTATCTTGTAACGAATAAAATAATACTAAATGCGAGAAAATAAAGCATAATAATTTATATTTCATATATTTATGGGATTTTTCAACCATTTTATAATTTGCACATTAGCTTAAATTCATGTGAATTTCAATTATAATATTATTCGCATGAAATAAAATGTATTCATAATAAAATATATTCATTCAGTATATTTTATATTTCAATGACCCTCCCCAGATGAATCTAATTATCGACGAATAACACAAATTACTTCTTAAAAATACTTCAAGAAAAAAATCGCTAATATATGCAAGTTGATTTTACCCTCAGGGGAGCACTCAAACGTCGAACAATGACTATGAATGAAAGCTTAGAAAAGCTTATTTCTAGATTATTTTAGTATGCAATAAACTTCACTTATTTATGGCCTCTAACTACAATGAGCGTTGCTTAAAAATACGACTGACTACTATACGTTATGTTGTGAATAACAACGGCAACTGCTTTTACGTACGATGCCACTTCAGCGAAACGTTAATGAGAAGCGCTAAAGAACACCCCCCTTTAGTCAATGTTCACGCATCGATAACGTAATCATCTATTGCTCCGATTTATCAAATGCACGATATGAGATTAGTTTCAGGTTGAAATTAGTAAACAATTACTCTTAGATTAATGAAAGGTAATAGTAAATGGTTGGTATTCATGTCGAGAAATGAGTATCGGATGCTTAAAGAAGTCAATGAACGATCTATGATATAGTTGCAATACTAAATAGTCTTATATTAATTCATTTTTCTTATATTATGTGCATGAAGTTGATTGCATTTTTGAATTAAAAGTTAGGATGAATGATAATTTCGTAAAACTTTTAATGAAAATAGTCTTTAACAAAATTATCGTAATAGGTACGATATTGGTACTTAGAAAGTACCAATCATAGGCTGAACTAACTCCAAATGAGTCAAACCTTTCGTCTGATTGAGGCGCATCTTTTGAAAATTTTAGTGATGATGAAAAGAATATTTTTGAAAGCTTTTAATATTAAATTATAAGAAAAATTTTAGGAGGGAAATTTTTTAAAAAAGTTCGTTAATAAATAATAATATAATTAAAAAGCGATGACCATTGAACGGAAGTAATCACTTGTTTAAAAAAAAAATTGAGCTAAATTTCGAAAATTCGAATAAGCTTATCAACATTGCATTATGCCATCGATATAGGATCAAAAAAGAAAATACGCCTAGGCGTTAACCTCAACAAACAAAAGAAACATTTGACTCTGATGGAGTACCTCTCATTGTTGTGTATCGCAAACGAACGTACGAAGATTGATTACGCAGATCACTAATGATCGACATCCAAATAAATCGATCTCGATGGTCTCTGATACTACTTTTTATACTTTAAAATGAAACATTTAAGGGAATAGGTTACTTTAGGATATTCGAAATAATTAAATAGAATTTATTGAACGAGATACAAAAATAGCCTTTAGATTAAAAGTTCTAAAAAAAGTTGGACATGATTGTTTGGGAAATATTTATTCAATAAAATAAAAGTTCTCTTTTATTTTTTTCGGTGAATTTAAATTTACTTCAATGATCGATTAAGTGCATATAGCAAAGGTATCTAATCGTCTACCATAGCAACATAAAGGTAATTAAATTAAATAATCGAATTAAACCTGACCGTATTGAAATAAATTAAGAATTCGTTAAGTTAATAGAAATTAATAGAAAAAATGAAATCGAAATTCAAAACTGTCAATAACTTACTATTCAGCGAATTTCTGAAGTACAGAGTAAGTTAAAGAGCTCATTGATCGTTTGGAAAAAAAAAAAGAAAAAAAAAGCGCAAAAAACGTTCAATAAACTATCAAACGCTAAGTATTTTCGCTTTTTTTTTTCTTCAATCTATGAATATTGTAGGAAATAACTGAGAGAAAATCGGTTATTTAAGTTTTCATATAGGATATGAGTGATATATAAGCGATAAATTTATCATTTATTTTTAATAACTAAAAAATAACTAAGAAATATGTAAATGAATAAGAAAATATGATATGTAAATTTTAAACGAATGAAGAGTGATCGCACATTTTAAAACCACTATTTCGATCAAACCAAATGACAATGACACATTATAGAATGTCCAACCTTAATAAATAGAATAGCACGCTGATTAAGTGGGCACGACATGTGCTTTTTACAGTTCCATCAATTTCATTTATTAATTCTATAAATTATCGAAACAAAAAAAAACCAAAAAAAAAATGCGCGAACCAATCAATCAGATTTCATCTAAATCATCCACTCAAAATAATTCATCGACAAAAGATTCGTCTCTTTTTTTTTCCAATGTGCTTTGCAATGCGAGCAATCAAAAAAAAAATGCACATTGCAGTGCAATCATTGGGAATATTTAGATGCCTATGACTTCCTTGAATATGATGCCTATTGTTCTATCATGCGATTATCTATTCATATTTAATTGGATTCACCTATTCGTTTTCATCGATTTATCGATTTGCCGATCAATATTTAGTTCAATATTTCTATCAATTCGATTTTATCAATTCATTTTTTACTGAACATTTTTATCAGAGTTTTTATACGATGAAATATTTTTTTTTGCGCGACAAAATCTCAACAGCAATTACTTAGAAGAGGCGAAATTTAATGCTGAAATCAATGAAAAATTCATTATCTCAGGCGATTAGGCTATGCCAAAAGTACACATATGTGTGGATAATTTCTTTCCTCGATAATCCCTATTTCAATATGACTTTCGATGAGTACAACCATTTATATTGTTGACGATTTTCTTTCTATCGAATACAGTTAACGAAGAATTTCAATTCGTATCATTTATGAATTGCAAACAATTTGCAAGTTGAATTTGCAAAAGAATTTAAGCGGATTAAAGTAATGTTTCTTAAATCGTCAATAATTTTACACTATTCGCAATAAATTGGCAATCTTCGCGCGAAATTTTCTTTTAAAAAAATCCCTTTACACAATTGCTATTATGCATTCATTGATTGCATCGATTTAATATTATATGGAATAAAGAAATAAATGAAATACACAAGTGCAGAAAGTTTTTTTTTTTTGTAAAAAAAGGTTGGGATATTTCAGAGTAAAGAACTGAAAGAATAAATATTATGTGCATTGATGAACGAATGAAATAACTATGAAAACCATAAATTTGCCCTCTTTATTTTAGTTTAATTTCATATATAACATCATTGAAGAGCCTGAATAAATTTATTGAATTTGAAAGCTAATTATCGTAACGATGAGATAAAAGCTTCACATTATGGCAACTGAAAAATCTTTCGAGATAATAATATTTTTAGCTAAATAAAGAAATAAGCATATATGGTAAAGCGATTAGTCGAAGCAAATTAAATGCACCATCTGGTAGCAACCGGTTAGAAAGCATTGCACAATGCAAAACGACCCGATAAGCCAGCTGTCATTAGCGAAATAATAGTGGAATAATTGCACTCCGCATAATTTGGCTATCATGAAGGTTGCGCCTATTGCACTCGAATATCGTAATGAAAAGCGACGAAAAGATAGTGCAATGGTTGTTAGGATAGGCAAAATGCTTGAATTGCCATTTATTTAACAAATGCAAAAGAAGATTTAAGAAATAAAAGCTTTATTTCAGTAAGAAAAAAAAAACGATGAACAAATTCATAAAAATTCTGCTTTTAGATTTGCCCTATTTGCGTGCCATCAACGTCGAAGCACAGCTGCAATCGTTAGTGCCACACAGCCTCATTTATATATGAAGGCGTATATCGAGAGTGATTTCATCGAATGCCGTTTTACCTCACTCTTTCAGCAACAAAATGACTCTCATCTCAATGTTGCACATTGTATTTTTACAAATTCCCCGAATGGCAAATCTGTATTTTTCCAAATTCCCCATGGGTAAAAATATGAGAGGTTCAAATCTGATAAGTATAATGTCTCTCCTTTCCAATGAGGTCTAACAATGACAAAATTTATGCATTATACAATAAAATTTAAGAAAAAAAAAGTGTTGAAAAAAAGAACAATGCTAATAGGCAGTGCTTGCTTTTACACTACCGTTATCAAACGATAGAAAAACGTTCGACGGCACTTTATCGAACAAACTCTTGGAATACTGGAAGATATATCAATGTCTATACATTGTCTATGTATCTATACATATAAAGCAGAAATACATAGAATTGCATATGAATTATCTATTATGTTAGTTAAAATATCAATGATAAAGAATGCATTGATAGTTCAATAGATTAAATTACAAATCATTTTCAGATATGGAATATTTGATGCAAATTTCTGGTTGTTAATCAGCCATCTGTTCTACGATCATTGAATATCACATCTTTCTCATATTCTATATAGTTGATCACTTCTAAGTTTGTTTTTTTTTTCGAAATCGGATCACATTGAGCCAAATTATGACAGAAGGAAATTAAAACGGGCATTGAACAACGATCTGGATGAATTGCTTACTACGTCATTGAAGCATATCAAACAAAAGCAAAACTTGACTTTGCATTCGTTATGAATGCAATGAGTCTAGTCATCATACTACGCGGAAGGAATATGAACGGAACAAATCATCGTCGATAGTGAGTTAACTGACTGAAAACTACGACTTTATATCTAGGTCTTCCAAAGTTTCTAGGAATATGCTTCGAAATCGATTGCTGAAAAAAAGAACTCCGACTCATTATCAATGATGAGATCCAACATGAGTGATCGATTATTGATTTATTTGTTTACAATGAAATATTAACAATTCTATCGGAAATACATCAACAATTTTCCATATTAATTAGGTCTGTTTAAAAAAAAAAAAAAGATCTTGCATTAGTTTCTATTATCATATTGCTAAAATTTCAAGGAATTCTTTTGAAATGATTTCAGGTGAATTGTTTTAGAGATTTTACACTTTTACCTGCAATAATCCCCACCCTCTCTCAAAAAATGAAGCTTTCAACGAGAAAATAGTCCTCATTTTACTAGAAGAAGCAACAAAACGTTGAATAACTATTGTTGAATCTTTTCTATTGCTATGTGTCATCGTCAGGACAGTTGTAAAGATCTATAGAAGCCCAAACAATTCTATGCGATGTTTTTCGCAAGAAATAGTGAAATCGGTTTCCGCTCATAGGAATATTGGTGTCGAAATTGGGAAAAATGAACAATTATCTGCTTATTTACTAATATTTTCAATAGTTGTTGTTTTTTTTTTCACATCGCTAAGCAATCCTATTGCCTTAGCATTGGCATTGATAGCATTCGATCGAAAATATTAATTGAATTTGAATGATTCTAATTATTCAATTGACATTTTAACGATGAATATAATAAAGAAATTTTTGCTGAAAAATTCGATAGAATTGAAAAGAATTGAATAAAAATTAAAATTTAATTTACATATAAATTTAGTGAAGTAAATTTTTTATATGAACAAATTTTTTGAAATAATAAATAAACGCAATGCAATAATCATTGAAATTAACTTTGCTAAACTACACTAGATGAGAAAAAAAAAATCGAATAATGGTGATTGGTTCATGAAGAAATATTTTCTCATTAAAAAAAAATGAATCGCAATAAAAAAAGTGGAGTGATAGATAACACTTTAGAAATTAGCATGACCTTATTAGCATGACCTTATTAGCATGACCTTATTTGACCTCATAAAACCTAATAAGACAAAAAAAAAGAAAATAAAATTATTGGAGATGAATGCCTCGAATGTTGCATTTGAGTGAATACTTTAACGATCTAAATAAATTAAGGAAATCGTGCATTGCATCAAAAATTTTTTCTACGATTAAATTAGCAACAATTCATTCGTTGCCACTTGAAGAATAATAACTAGAGCAAATGTTCCCTTTACGTAGATATTGGGAAAAAATTTAAATAATGACGTCATTGAATTAGTGAGTGATACGGTAAAATGCGCTGATAAGTTGAAAAATATTGATGAAAAAAAAAGAATTGTTTCGTATATGGATGTTATATTTTATGCAATCATAGCGAATATTAACTATCAATTAATGAATTTTTACTATTTCAGTTTTTTTATTATTATCAATTATTTCAATTTTTCTTATTTCAGTAATCCTAAAAAATATTCCACATTTACCAACATTCTAATTTGGGGTGCAAGAGTTAAGTGATGCATGCCACAGGATGATATGTTAAACATAATAAGAAGAAAGAGAAAGGAGAAAAACAGCAAAAAGGAAAGGAGATGCAAGAATAAGAAAAGGAAGACGAAGAGAAAGAAGAATAGAAAAAAGAGAGATCGTAATTCAAATTAAATTACTTATCTCGAATAGAATTTGATTTAACGAGAAAGGTGACTGTTCAATTAGAGAATAAAAAAAAATTTTTTTGAAGCTACAAGTAATCAACGGTGAAATCGCTCATCAAAATGGACACAATTTTAGCAAAAGTGAAATGCATAAATAACTATTCATTGCGGCTATTATCATAGTAATATAAATAATTTTTTATATAAGTAATTTTTCATATATTACTTATAAAATAGACTCAAATGATCTCGTTAATGAACATTTAATTAAATTCATCCAAGCATTACATAAAAAACGTTTAAGAGCACAAATAATGTAACAGTATAGGCACGTAAATCAAGTAATTCACAAGGAAACAAATATCATCATCTCATCAAAGATCAAGCATTTTGCAAAGCCACAATCCGAATACTATGATCATGAATTCACTCTTGGATACGAGCGAATACAGAACAAATCTTTGACATATACGCAGCAAGCTGAACCAACAGACACTATATATATAAATATCCACAGATATATTGACAGCTATATTCATCATAGGCTCAGGCTTTATTTTAACTTCATTAGAGTGGGTTGTTGCTCAATTCTTATTTCATTCATTTAAAAAAAAACACTCGTCAACCATTAAATGAGTGCTCGTCTCGCATTCTAAACGACTGCCAATCTAGCTAATTGCTTTAGTAATCAACGATAGCCAATTCTTGAATTCGCAAAGAAACGCACATTATTCAAATTATGGTGATCATAGAAAAAAAATTAAATGGATTTTAAAATGATCGAAGATGAATCAACATTTCAGTATTACGTGCACATTCGTTGTTTCAATTAATTATTGGCATCATATTTAACACAATCAAAAAACCAATCGATGAATCATTTGTACTAAATTTACTAACAACTTACTTGCTCTCTTATATTTCACTCATAAATCGGCAACTTGAAAAACGCTTTGAAATTTTAATTGTTTGCAAAATTCGAAAAAAAAAATTCAATCCGTTGTTGCACAAAAAAAAAATTGAACTCTATCACAATCGTCTCATATACTCTCAGCAACTAACGTTATAAAAAAAAAAATTATCGACGATATCGAACAAATGCTTCCTGCAATGATATAAGAATCTCTTCAAAAAAAAAAAAAAACAGGCTTAAAAGGTAGTCACCCTATAGAAGAAATCCTTCAAAAAGCATTTCTATGATCTAGGAGTAAAAGTATGAATTTTTACGACAAGTTTGGCAAAGTTGGATAGAAATGACTGATTGATGAATAGAGGAAGTCATAGACAGCAAGCGCATCGTATTTGGTAAACGAATGCAAATGAAATCCAAATACAGCAGTTGGCTCCGCCCCAAAGTTTTTTTTTTTCATGGACGAACATAAGGAACTCCATAGACAACGCAAATGCAATAGAGCTATAGAAAATTGCTTATATTTATTGCTTAAGAAATATAAAAATATTTTCAATTCTTGCAACGCTATTTTCATAATGCAATAGAAACTTCACACGCGTTTCTTAATTTAAAATAAACAAAAGAAATAATCACTAAATGAGTGGGAAAATTGATGAATATATAAAAAAAAAAAGAAAAGAAATTCCATCAAAAAATAATGAAGCAACTTTATAAGATGAGATAAATGGAGATTTTTATTACTATATGCATAATGCATAAAATTAAACTCGCATATTTTTCGATTGAATTCTAAATGAAAAAAAAAATAGCTGATCGCTTATTGTAAATGTTGAAAAATGGTCCAAAAAAAATTTAATAGCAATTATTGCGGAAATATCAATTCTTTTTTTTCACTATTTAGGTTGATCTTTCAATAAATATGAGAAAACATTTTCCCAAAGTCATGTATATGAAAACATTTTCCCAAAGCTATGAAATATTATCTATTGAATTTCCCAAAAAAAAAGAAGAAACGTTTTAGTGAAAAATTTCCGCCACATAAATATCCGGAATTATTCATTATATAAATTTATTGTTGCTCTAAAAAAATAAAGACAAGTAATATTCTTGATTGCAATTCACTGAAAAAAAAAAGTTAAAAGAGTCGATAGAAAGTGAGCAAAATGAGGTGGAAAAAAAAGATGAAATATGATCTAAACGAGAAAAATTTGTTCGTCGCAAAAATTTTTTACTGGAAAAACAATAAATTAGCCTATTGAAGTAATCATTCATATTGAGAAACATCCTCAACAATCTTCTAATGAACAATTTCAGCGCATAGAAATGATCTATTTTAATGCAATTCAATAAACAATACTCATATATAAGCATAAAGTCATCGATATTTAGAGCTTCAAAACAGCAACGTTTGGATTGCGCAAACGTTCGTTAACGATCGAACATATGTTTATCGCATATTGAACGAGTGTACGTAGCATTTTTAACCATCGGCTAGTGAAAACACATTGCTCAACTGGAATCTAAAAAAAACGATCATGAACCGGTTGTATGGCAACGTAACTGATAACAAATTCCACTAAGAATAATTCATAATAAAATAATTGATAAGTAGTGATAAGATTTATAAATTACTAAAGGAATGAAAAAATTAGGAAGAAATGGAAGGGGGATATGGGAAAGGGATGGGATTATAACAATATTTATTTGAAAATTGCGAAACAATAAACATTAAAATATGAGCGATAATTTTTGTTTATCTACCAAGTACATATGTGAGATAATATAAAGAAATTTGTTTTCATTAATAAATCCTTTTTGTAAAACATATAAACAATATAGAAAGTCAACAAAATCCTATTCGAAACGTTGAGAAATTATCGGCTAAATAAATCCTTAGAGAATTTAGTAATAACGATTGGGTTACTGTAATAAATCGAACGATTCCTAGACTATATTTAATGATCATAAATGCTCTCATTAGTGGATTTATTAAATGATATAGGAAATTATTTTGAAACTCTAAACTAGAAGTACATTGCAAACTATAGCATGAGATTTGTTCGATATTCACGTAGGCTAAGTAATATTTATTAAAAACTAATCAATAATGCTTCGAGAATTGTGAGCATTTTGGCAATAAATTACGTGATTTATTTTTGCCCTCTACCGTTCTCAGATCATTTGTCAACTCGGTTGCAGAATTGGCAATTTTAATATCGGCTTCTATCGAATGAGCTTCATCACCTGCTCGCAGATATCTATAAAATTTCTTACACGAATATGATAGACGGCATTACGATGACAAACTCTCCTTTTTTTACGTCACATATAAACCTCAGAATAGATAGATGCTATTTGCGATTACTAAAGTGGCTAATTAAAATTGCCTCTTCTAGAAATTTGCCTCCAATCTTCTATGATCTATGATATTATTTAAGATTATACGGTTTATGATGGAGATATAAATGTTAGAGCAGCGATAAATCCACAACATAAAAAAATTGACCTAAGCGATTCTAATCTCACAACTTCTAAACAGCTAAAAATTCAAATCTTTATAGATTTGAATATTCTGCTCTACTTCTACTAAAATATTTACCAATGCATTAAGTAATTTTCACTTCAGAGATAAGGAATAAACTACATAAGACGATTCTACGAAGGATACCTTACAATAATGGTCTAGAACGCTAAATGGACAGTACAATCCAGAATTTCATTTGCTGATCAATAATCGATAAAATAAAAATTTCAACTTCAATACAATCATGAAATTAGAGTTGTTCAACACGATTTCCGGTAATGGTATTACGAGAGGAAAAATTTCTTAAGACTTAATTATTCTAGCAGGCATACGAAAGAAATAACACAAGAAATATGCATAGAAAAGATTTTAAAAAATTAGATGTTTAGATTTTTAAGATTTAGAAAACATTATTTAAAAGAGATAAATGGAGATGAAGCAAAGCGAAATACAATTTAAATAGATGGTATGCAATTTAATGTAAGCTGCTATCGTTTAAAAGGGCAATAGCATTACATAGAATGTTGTGCCAAGCAAAGCAAATGACGGATATAAGAAACGATGAAAATGCAAAAAAAAGAAAAAAAAGAAAAATTGTACACTTCCCGGCAATACATCTTTGCCCTCAGAAAAAAAAAAAAAATTGTCCTCGATGTTTCATAGTCAAAATTTAATGGACTCTCTCATAGGATTTGAATGATAGAAAACTTTTTTTTTTGCATAAACAAAATTTTAAAAATGTCTCAGTTCTTAGTGATGTAAGTTTCTGTTGTTTTTTTTTTTCTACAAAAATTATCGTTTCCACCAATCATTAACCCTGAATCACGCCAACATACCGTATCTCGCATATATGCGCAACCTTTGATTCCACTATACTGTTAGTGAGTTATTCAACGACACCAAACGCATTAATTGAAAGAAAAAAGCGAAAGCTAAACTATGCTACGAATGAATATATCTCAAGAAAGACATACATTTCGCGTAGTTGTTCACGATAATAGTGAAGATTGATAAAATTTTTCTAAATGCATATATTTCATCGTACTAGGCAAGAGTTATATTTCAACAATATTTTAAAGTATTTAAAACTATCATTTAATCATACTGAAGCATATATATATATATATATATATATATATATATATATATATATATATATATATATATATATATATATATATATATATATATATATATATATGCCTTCAATTTTATTAGTTTATTTCCTCATTTCTTTCACTAAAAATAGAAATATCCCAAATGAATTCATCGTCGAAACAATAGTGACGATTGAAATAAAACGAGTGAGACATACATTGCTTTGAACTTCTTTCACCAATAAATCTCAATGGTGTCGCGAATTATCGCGATGTAGCGATGATTCATGGCGGCATAAAGGATCAAAGAAGGCGCTACTAGACAAAGGCGCCAGTGCAAGTGTGGAGAGTTAACGCGAAACAATGACGATTCTTAGCAACTCTCACACCTCCAAAAATGATGTACTGTCTCACTTCCTAACAAAGAATGTGTTATCCAAATGAACGAACCGAGTAAGCCAACAAAGGGGAGAGCTCAACGATGTGAAAGCGTTCAACAGATTAGGAGAGTTAGTTGCGCATCGAGTTACGATAGCGAGTTGCGGTTACAGTGGCGGCTACCGACAGTTAGACCTGATTCTTCTCTATGTCTTCGCCCGATTTCGACATTCATTCGTACGCCTCGATATTAGCTCTCCTCGAATTCGATTTATTCACTGACTTCGATATTCTTCCGACGATCGACTTCAAAGCCTATTAACTAATTTCGATATTTGTTCGCCGACCGACTTCGATACTCACTGATTGGCTATCTCGATATTCTTTCGCTGAGCAATTCGATTCTATCCGACGTCACTGCGATTTTCGGTAGCTGATCGATCCACATTTCGTCCTCGACAGTAATTTCGATTTCATTCAGTACAATTTTCGCCTTACGGTCAGTTGTGCATTCGTTTAAACCATCAATTATAAAACATTTTCGCTTTGTTTGCCGCTTCCGTTCCGCGTTCGCTACATGGTGCATTTGGTACCCACGAATTGAACCCCATCGATTGCTAAACAAACGCAACCCTGCGAACCAATATGTCCAAAGCACTTCGCAAAACCATTTCGATTCAGAAGCGCTCTCTCCTTGCGCTTATCCAAGAAGCAAGGACTTTTACAATTAACCAACCGGATGTCCAACTTCCCTTCGATGATCAAATAGAGGCCCTTGACCAACAAAGGCGCCGACTCCTTAACCACCGCACCCGAATCGACCAACGCATCACCGCCATCAAACAGCATCATGACAGATGGCTGGCCCTTCTCGAAACAACCTCAACTCCAGCAGACGAAATGGCATTTTACGAACAAGTAACCAATGATCCCGACAATTTTCTAGAGGTCCTCATGACCGCTTCAGATACTACCGCGGACCTAACTTCACATATCGACTACATCACCGATTTGATTGCCGCTGCAACTGCACGCCATACTGCTACCCCACCGTACATTCAACCAGAACGAGCACTCTCTCCCGAACCCACTAACCGAACGCTACACGACATACGCTTGCCCAAATTACAGCTGAAGCCCTTTCATGGTGATTTAGCACAATGGCCACAATTCAAAGCCACCTTTCAAACAGCGGTCGGCAATAATCCAAATATCTCGCCGATCCAAAAGCTTAACTATCTCCTCAACTCACTCGAAGGCGCAGCCGCACGGGCCGTCACAGGATACGCGCTTTTACCCGAAAATTACGACATAGTCTGGGACGCCCTTGAACAGCAATTCGGCTCGCACGATGCAATCGTTAATTCTCTCTACACCCAACTTGAAAATCTTCCAAAGGCACATCAAGACATAAAATCAACAGTGGACGAACTCGAGTGCATCCTACGCCAACTCGAGACTCAAGGCGAAGATCTCGAAACACGACTCATTCATCGTACAATCGAGAAGAAATTCCACACTGGGTCATATTACACATTCTCGACGAAAAAGAAAAATCTCCACGCTGGTCAGTAGGAACACTACGCGAAACCCTCCGCAAACTCGCACTCAAACGGCAGAAAGCGCAACAAATTTCTCGAGATCACGATTCTACTCGCCCAAACCTTAACGTTACACGATCCTTTCATTCACCCACAATACGTCAGCGACCCGATCCAACTTCTCAGCGATCCCCTCGCTCTATCCGTACAAATAAGTCACCTTATATTTCTGCATTTCCAGCCTCAACCGACTCACAACGAGCCACAGCTTCAACCCCTCGCTCACTACATTGTGCTTTCTGTGGGGAAGGGCACTGGAGCGACCAGTGCAAGAAATACACAACGGCCCAACAGCGCACACAACGGGCGATAGCGAAAAAGCTCTGCTTCAATTGTCTACGAGAAGGACATGAAACGAAAAGCTGCTCGAAAAGGAAGGAATGCTTCCACTGCAAGAAGCAAGGGCATAGCTCGGCGCTATGCAAAGAACGCGCAACGCCAACACAGCAATTTTCGCCTAGACGCACAAGAGTGCAAGCAGCGAATACAGCTCGAGAAGGATCAATCAGTACTAACGAAGCAAAAGGTGACGAGGAAATAAAGGTAATTGCGACGACAGTAATTCGCAACAAGGATCAAGAAGAAACGAGAGGAGGAGACACGAAACTAACGGCATTACTTCTATGCAAGGAGGTATTGGTGTCGGACCCGAATGACCCACGACGCGCAGCAGTAGTTACTGCATTTTTCGACTCAGGGTGTCAAAACACCTTTGTGACAAACGAGCTGGTGAAGAAGCTACAGTTACAAGCAAACTCGTCGCAGAAGCTAACGATATGCGGATTCGGAAGCGAGAACCCGACAACGTACGATTCGAAGCAAGTCAAGCTTAATATTCACCTAATGAATGGCTCAGCGAAGCAAGTAGAAGCGAAATCCATTGAACGAATTACGCAAAAGATTCAAACTGTCAACCTAACTCGAGAAGACTTGGACGTTCTCCAGCGCGAAGAAGTAGCGAAGCTGGCGCTGCCTACGAAGTGGAAGGCGCCGAGTGTAGTAATCGGCATCGACTACTACCACCAGTTCTTTAGTGGGGTCACGAAACATTTGAATTTGGGCTTCGAATTAATTGAGTCAGAAGTGGGCGCAATGATTGCTGGAAGGGGACGCCTTGAAAATGCAATCGGCAATGAGAGAGAGCTATTGGCGAACACAGCTCTAACGGAAACCCCCACGAGCGAAGACATCGACCGCTACTGGAAATTGGAACAAATTGGTATCGAGCCAGCAGACGAGGTAACGAAGGATTCACTCGCGGTGCAACAACTCGCACGAACTGTGAAACACAATGAAAATGGACGAGAATGCATACGACCAATTAATTTAATTGCTCCGCTCGAAGTAACGAACGACGACAATTCGACACCCGACGAAAATGATAGAAGACGATTTGAACCGGGAGATCCTCACTTGGAAAGAGAAGATCCCGAAGAGGACGATGAAGGCAACATGAAATGCCATAGCGCGACAACCGAGATAGCGGAGGAACGCATCGCAGCGGCGAAAAAGAAAACTGCGAAACAATCGACACCAGGGACCAGTCAAAGCAACATCACTCGTTTCTTCCTGCTCATGAATGCGATGATCATACTTATGTCGAGCTTCGAAACACCGACAGCAGTTCCGATGAATAGAGGACATCCGTGCCCAATGGGATCAGCATTGACTGCATGTAGACCTTTGCCGATCGATCACAACTGTCCTAAGAAAACCGAGTCACCTATCGAGAAGGCAAACGTGACAGTCTACAAAAAACAGTTTGTTAGGCTGAACGCGCAGTTAAAAGTCCCTCGATCCAGGAAGAATTTGTCGGCTGGGAGTGTCGCGAATTATCGCGATGTAGCGATGATTCATGGCGGCATAAAGGATCAAAGAAGGCGCTACTAGACAAAGGCGCCAGTGCAAGTGTGGAGAGTTAACGCGAAACAATGACGATTCTTAGCAACTCTCACACCTCCAAAAATGATGTACTGTCTCACTTCCTAACAAAGAATGTGTTATCCAAATGAACGAACCGAGTAAGCCAACAAAGGGGAGAGCTCAACGATGTGAAAGCGTTCAACAGATTAGGAGAGTTAGTTGCGCATCGAGTTACGATAGCGAGTTGCGGTTACAGTGGCGGCTACCGACAGTTAGACCTGATTCTTCTCTATGTCTTCGCCCGATTTCGACATTCATTCGTACGCCTCGATATTAGCTCTCCTCGAATTCGATTTATTCACTGACTTCGATATTCTTCCGACGATCGACTTCAAAGCCTATTAACTAATTTCGATATTTGTTCGCCGACCGACTTCGATACTCACTGATTGGCTATCTCGATATTCTTTCGCTGAGCAATTCGATTCTATCCGACGTCACTGCGATTTTCGGTAGCTGATCGATCCACATTTCGTCTTCGACAGTAATTTCGATTTCATTCAGTACAATTTTCGCCTTACGGTCAGTTGTGCATTCGTTTAAACCATCAATTATAAAACATTTTCGCTTTGTTTGCCGCTTCCGTTCCGCGTTCGCTACAAATGGTTATAAATTTTATAAAATCTCATTCGTTGACTGCAGGCTACTTTGTAGCAATATATGGGCAACCAAATTGATTAATGATAAACATTTATATTCAACGAGTATGAACGGGATTTGAGGCATTCAAACAAATTCTGCCCACTATGTCAACTCGGTAAGATGTGTTTATTTGTGAAATTCATAGAAAAGTCTCTTCTTCAAATAAACGAATCGCAACGATGAATAGACTCAAACTTCAATACAGTCGCATCATATAGCGCAATTAAAAAAGTCAACCAACGTGGGTGGAAAGTAATATATCGTATGTCGTTGAATAAAGCCTCATGGGGCTATGAATTTTGCAAGAGTGAAATATGGAATGGTATGATGTGAAGATTCAGGCTGAATGCAAGTTGAGGACGTTTTGTGCTATGACCAATATGATGGTTTATTTTATATACCGATATGATGGCATATTTTAACAGCATAAGAGATCTAATCAATAAAATCATATATATATATATATATATATATATATATATATATATATATATATATATATATATATATATATATATATATATATATATATATATATATATATATATATATATATATATATATATATATAGAGTACTTTTCCGTAATGTTTTTTGGCACGTATGTCGTTGAAAAATAAAAAAATATAGAATAGTGAGCAAATGATGCACAAATTTTATGACACCCATGTTCGATATTTCAATTTAAAAAGAGGCAAAAAAAATTTCGGCTTGAGCTGATTTTTCATCAGTAATTTCCACTTTTGTGCATGAAAACGTACAATTTAATTTACTTCTACAGTTTTTTCGATAAAAAAGACCGATTTAATAAGCAACAAAATGCTCTATTGAGAAATAAAAACGAAATAAATTTTTAGATTAGAATACTTGAGCGAAAATAAAAAAAAAACAACAACATCAGAAGTCAACTTGAAGGGCTTCTCGATTTAAAAACTTCTATTTGGAGACAAGATTCGGGGTGGTTGATAGCATCAGATCTTATGCACATAAAAAATTGCGATTTTTCGAGTGTTCTTCCGTTTTCGTGCTATTGTTGTCTCATGGGAATTCAACCGTCGCAAACGTGCAAGATTATGCGTAGAACGTATTCATATCGTTCAACAATTTCACTTGGCAAGTATCAGCTTTACTTTCGTGCAATTTACATAATAACTTTATTTGCTAAGCAAAACAACGAATAATATTTGTAAATAAATAAAGATATTATCAATGTCAATAGTTTTATTCAAAATTACTCATTAAGAATAATAATTTTACTGATAACGGATGAGAAATACCTTCAAATAATAAAACACCTAAAAATATTTGAAATGGAATTGAATATTTTTCAACGATCCAATTCAATCCATATTTTTGTATTGATAATTTTATATTTCAATGGTTTTTATGAAAATAGTTCGTTGGAGCTCATTGCTTATGTAGTTTTTTAGAAACTTTTTCCTAAGTTGTAAGAAATGTAAACGAAATATAACCACAAAAGTAACGTTACGACCTCAGTTTATAACAGTCATATTCATGAATATCCACAATATTTACATCCATGAATACCCACAAAAGGGTTATATGTATATATATATATATATATATATATATATATATATATATATACTCAGGATGCAGTCTAGACCTCACGACGACCACACGCTTAGCTTATTCTACATTTCTGAATAATCATTCGTTGCATGTAAAGCATCGTGAAGCAAATCGATGTTGCAGGATTCACTGCTCGTTGCGCTCCGTAATAATGCTAATTTTCTACAGAGATATAAATGCAAGCACCATAACGTTATTACCAGATATATTAGCAAATATTCTGATATTATATCAGATATAACCGCAAAAAACTTAAAACTTTGCAATCATTCAAATCGGCATAAGGAACGAGTGATCAAATAGAAAAAATTATCTACAAAGCAAGAGAAGAACAACTTTAATGTCATGATCGCAGCTTCATACCAGCTATGTCTTGATTCAAGATAATAGAAGCTTCATAACGTCAAAGAAAATGTTGCAATAATTTCGTGCTTTAATTCGCCAGCATGCAATCCTATTATATTAGCATTTGTGGAATTTTTTGTGAGAAATCCGCGTAGATCTTCGAATAGTTTCAAATAAGCTCGATGGCCTCTAATGCTTGCAAAAAATTTGAAAAAAAATGTAAATATTGCGTAGGATTGAGCATAATAATAGACGCAGTATAACACATATAACAGTAAATATAACACGAATATGCATTATAAAACGACAAGTTGTACATGTTTGTTTGCTTTATAACACAATAATATTAGCGTTAAAAGTTCAATAGCGAGAAGATAGATGAGAAAATCTCTAAATTACTCCTTATATCAATCCACATATATATGTTTTATATATATATATATATATATATATATATATATATATATATATATATATGTCTCACAACAAGTCCTTCAGTTCACTGAGCATAATCGCTTAACAGTATCTGGACAATTTTTGCTAACACAATTGTGTTCGATAGACTTAATTTATCATGCGCATTTAAGCGTATATAAGAGAGATATTTGAACGCGTAGACCATAAATAAATGATATTATAATAGACTATAAAGAATATTTTTCCTGATAATTTGAAAAGTATTAAAAATACAGAAAATTCGGTCATTTATCAAAAGATTAAACATTATCTTCAAAGGAATTGATAACGCATGATGGAAAATTTTGTAATTTTGAGTGACAATTGATATTTGATTACAATTTAATTTTTATTTTATTCGATTCAACAATCTTTTATGGTAAAATTATTTCATTTCGAAGCAAGAATTTTCGTTTTTTAAATCATTTTAATCTTCTCTCTCGCCCGCTAATTTATGAGAAGAAAAAATTAAAAACGATTACAATCGTTTGTGCGCATATTTAAGATTCCTTCGAACGATGATATAAGAAAGGATTATAGATGACTGAAAATTAAAAAAAAAAAGGTAACTGTTCGAATATGGCAAATAAATAGCACTTTCGCCACATTTGCTTATTATAAAGTTTTATTTTTTGATGTTTGCTCGAAAACACAATCACTAAAATATTATTCAAATTTTTGTGAAGCAATAGTGAAATATAAAATGACCGTAACGCATTAAGTGACCATTGGTCACCTCTTGATAGATTAAAAAATTTGATTGCCACTATGCAAAAATTTCATTTATTAATTTTCATCAACAACAAGCAAATTTTTTGTTCAACGAATGATTCAATTGGACTGTTTCAAAGCAACTACCAATATTTCACTTAATGATTATTCAATCATTCAAATTCTTAGAGTCGTTTAAACCGTATCGGTTAAACAAATAGACTTGATATGATATTGCCCATAAAGCTTAGCATCATTGATCAACTTTCTTCAAGAGGTTTCCGTTCAAAAGCGATAGTAATTTGCTTGTATAAGATGGTCCAGAATTGAAAAAAAAAACCTAAATTATCTTGAAGATGTAATGAAATAATTATACATATAAGCGTATATATATATATATATATATATATATATATATATATATATATAATATATTATATAATAATTACATATATACATATATATAAATATATATATATATATATATATATATATATGTATTTAATTTAATTGCATCTATTATTGGCATGAATGAAAAAAAAATTCAAATTTGATGACTATCGCTCATGAAAAAAAGATAAATCAAACGCAGACGGAAAAAATAATATTTCTTGATGGAATTATGCATTTAGTTGTAAGGTTGAGGGAAATTCGAAGCAAGTCTGCATAGAAATTCAATGAGTAAACGAGAGAATTGAAGTTTATTCAATTTGTGAATACATCATTTTGCAGACTTAGCGCATAAAATTACATTACGCGATTGTGGTTCATTTGATCTGGGGGAACCTATCATTCTCCCCTCCCCACTCTCTCCGTCCCACTCACTGAAAAAACAAGTATAAGTATATCGGCCCATATAGTGGTACCAGATTGCGGTATATACACATGTGCCGGCGCATGTACCAAATTTATGGGGCCAATCGTCTCACTCTGCTATTAGTAAACGTCAGAACCACCGCCCCCAGCCTTCGCCCCCCTCACTAACAATCAACGTCACCTTTTAAAGATCGTTGGTGCTAAAATATGCGAAGCCCAAATGAGTTTTGAATTTTTTATAAATATTTTCTATTCAGTGAAAATATGCTCAATTATTCAAATATGAAATCAATAATATCTAATCAATACGAAACGCTTATTATCCTTTGATAATATCATATTATTGCATTAAAACTAAAACTTCTGTAGAAAATTATAATGACGTCATATATTTTTAATCTATTCAATAAACGAATAATAAAAATATACCAGAAAATTATTCAAAAATCATTTGATCAGCATAAAACGATGCAGTTAAATTTTTTTGTTGCATTGGAATATACTAAATGAACACCTAGGTAAATTTACGTTAAGCGGTCTTGTCACTAATGTTAGGCAACTCATTTGCTTGCAATATAGACGATTTTGTTGTCAACAAAGACGGTGAAATATGTGTGCGGTATCGAGGATTACTACGATTATGATTGCGTGATATAGAGCAACGTGACATAATGCAATTTATAGCGATCAATTTGCATTTTATTACTGCAAACATTGCAATTTGCAAATGATAAAAAAACAATTTATTGCAATGCTCATATCATCGCAATAAATTGATTGCAAACGTTTCGACAAAGAAGTAATAACACGATGGTAAAAACTAATAATCGCAACTTCGATTGCAAATTAAACGTTCAACTGATTTTTATCAATTACGCTATTGCAATTGCGCCTCTTAATGATGTTTTTCTTGATCACAAATAAAATTTAGGCCTAATTGAATGGGCTAGTTCAGTAGGCGATTGCTCTTTGTGGAATATATTCAGCTGCAATAAATTTTTGCAAAAATATTAGATAAAATTTCGATTGTAAATCGATAAGGTTGAACGATTTTTGAGCAAATAAAAATTCGTTTTTTTTTTTTAAATTTCCATTATAATTTCAATTATTAGTTACCATTTCAATTACCATAACTAGATAATAGAATAGTGCCACACGAATCATTTACGTCTAACAGCACAAAAGCGTTCGCTTTTTTTCTCCTTTTATTTCGTCTATCTATAAAAGAACGTTGCATAAGACCAATCGATAATATATGCTTGAACAATATAAGCCTTACGAGAGTTGCAGAAAGGTGATAAGACAATGTAAGTGATATGGTGATAAGACAATGTAAGTGATAAAAATTTATGTTGAATATTTCTGTAATTGCTAGGTATACGTTGAGTATACGGTAGATCTACTGAGTGTACGGTAGAAATTTCAGATTGCAATTCTTTTTTTTTTTACCCACTTTCTGCACAAATATAAGAACTAATCTGTGCTAGAAACAACTGCCTACCCACTGATATGACCTATACGATACACAATCTAATGTCCTCTAGCAGGCAAGTTATGCAGGTGCAAGGTGAAAAAAAAAGAAAGAAATAGAAATAGAATAGCTTTATAATCGATTAATGAAGGTATGACACAAATGACAGGTGTAAGATAGATATGAAATCGTTCGGTGTCGGTGACAACTAAACTTTGAGCATATTTCAACAGCATTTTATTTCAAGAGCGATTGAGAATAAAAGTTTTAGATCATGAAAATTCGAATTGTTGAAATCAACAAATTTTGCAATGAGCGTTTTGATTTCTTTGTTGCAAAAACTTTTACGTCTCGATATAGTTTGCTCAGTCCGAATTGAATACTTTTTTTGGAACAGTCAGATAAGTCGACAATATAGAGACGGCACAGCGTATATAGATGAGATGACGTAAGGAAGTATCAAATTCCCTTCAATCAATTTCTTGAAATACTCTTAATACTTGAAATCATGGGGAATAGATTTATATAGAGATTATTTTGAAGCAATGAGCTTTCTGCTTCCCCACCTAATAAGCTTAATTTTCTTTCATCGGAAAGAATCTGCAAAAAAAAAAGAAAAAATCGAAGTGAAATCTCCGCATCTTCATGTCTCTTCAATAATATTTAACGTTCATAACTAGAAAGAAATTTTGACGCATCGTCAGGTGTTACTGAAAGCGGTATCATTTCATTGCAAAAAATACGATTAGCTCAAATTTCTTTCCCGCAGATGTAAATATTTTTTTGCTGATTTTTTTTTTTTTTTTTGCAAGGAACCTTTATATGTAATAGTGCTGATCTAAATTGAGAAAAAAAAAACTTTGCAAAAAAAAAGGATAAACAATTTTTATAAAAAAAAGTGAAAAACTCAACAAAAAGATAAAAAATAAGTATCCTCTCTTCACTTCTCACTCCGATTCTCTCGAAGTTATAAAATATTTCTCTCCCACTCTACGATTATCTCAAGCGCTTGCAATAGTTTAGATATTTTTATTATTTGAAATTTACGCAACAATGCAATTACGTTCGATAAGGTAGCATATCAAACGATAGATATTAAACATTCTTTCAACCTAAAGTTGTAATGACAAAGGATTTAGGAAATCTTTGGCTTATTTTTCAGCATAAATTCTAATCTCAAGTTTAACACATTTTTCAACTCTCTCGTTATATGAAACATGAAAAAAAAATTTTTTTTTTTTTAAGCGCTAAAACATTGAAATATATAATTGTTAAATAATTACTCCAAAAACTATAAGTTTTATTATATGGTATTCTTCAGTTATGAATTATATTCATAGAATTTTCGATTGTAAAACGAAATTACGCTATAGTGCCAACTAAGAAACACCATAATCGATCGATTCATTATAGCAGAGTGTCAATAATAAGAGAAAGTAAACTTCTAATCTCACAAAAAAGTTTTTTTTTTTTTTTTTTTTTACAACGATCGAATACAGACGGAAAGAAATCAAATCTTGATGCTTTATTGCCGATCTCGTAGCAAAAAAAGCAACCATACAATATAACTAGGAAGCACTTTCAAATCATTATAGATATATAGGTCTTTAAGATTCAACGAAAATACGACATATTAAAGTAAAATTTAGTAAACAATAATGAATATTATGCTTTATACTATTATATTTAGTAGAGAAATTTGATAAACCTTTACTTTCAAAAAAAAACTTCTTTTAATGCAGTAGAGAAATGGAAGTATAACGTTTGGAGTAAAAAAAAATTCATAGAATTTTCAATCAAGAGATATTCTTGAAATAAATCTGTAGATAACCGTCAACGGTGAATATAATCTGCTTTTCGAAACAACCAATTTTAATAAAAGCACAAAAGAGAGACTGATTCAATGTTCGATCCTTTGAAAAAAAGCTCCAAGAAAATACATCAAAAACGATAAATTGCCAAGAAATTCTATTCCATAAAATATCACTCTTCATTGTGGTGACATTTTCCCATGCGAATAGAAGATTAAGCGCGAAAACGATACGAACATCGTTTCGACGAAGAAAAAAAAAGCAGAAGAGAAAAAACTCGATGAAAGAAGAGAGGGGGAAGAGGAAGGATTGAGGGAGGGGAATATAAACAATTGTATTGTAATAATTTGAGGCGAAAGATACTAATTAGCGTTATGTTGCCAAGATTCAAAGAAAAAAAACACCTCTCAAACAACGAATTTAAAGGACCTCTTCTCTTCATTTGTGCGCTCAGAAGTCATTTTTTTTTTCGTCAGAAAAATTACTGCTAGAAATGGCGAGAAAAATTGACAGGTTTTAGCTTTAACGCCATAATCAAGACACCGAAACGAACGCTTTAAAAAATTTATTCATAATTCATAGCAATTCTGCGTCTAACGTATTACATCGATATTGATGAGAGCATGAACGGCGATAATATTAAAAGGATAATAGGGGACGTTGATTGAAAGGACGGGGCTGAGAGGTGGGGGGTGGGGAATGCAGAAGAAGTCACACTTAAATGACCCCCAGTTATTTTCAGAATGACCTGAGGCCAAAAGTTATACTCGTTCGAAGGGATATATTCCGAAAGTGCTTCTATGTGGTCCATTCATCTATGATCAAGCAATTTTAGCAGCCATATCTACGTAACATTTGTAATTCCAAAATACTGGTAAATAGTGATATTCATGGAATCATTTAGAACGAACGCCTTGTCATGACAGCAAGAAAACCTTCTAGAACAAATGCTTTCAATTACGGAAAAAATTTTTACACTCAAAAAATTTGTGACGAATTATTTTTGACTGCATAATATGGATGAAAGCTATTCAAAATTGTACAATAAATAACTTAAAAAAAATGAGCGGAAAATTATCATTTATTAATCTTATTCAGTACTTAAAGCCTATGGGAAAATTGTTTTTATTCGAATATATTGTTAGAATAGAGGCAAAACAAATTGTTGCTGTTTAGATAATTATTAATATATGCACATATGTGGAAATTGTGAACATCGCTTGGCATATGAATGAATGTCAGGTGGCATTTTTCTGTAGTTTTTAAATGACAGCCGGAAATTTTTCGAGCGGAAGATTCGTAATAAAACACAAAATTTATGATGATGGATGTAGAAAAATATGGAGTTTTATTTACTAGTAATATAATACAATAAGCGTGTAATGACAGACGATTGATAGAGAAGAAAGAATTCAATGATAGAGAATTGCTGACAGCCGATATTCGAGCTTTTCTCTAGTTTCAAAAAATGACAGCCATTGCACTATAAAATCTACTCCATACACACCTACATCCATGGATTCCATCTATTAGCAGCAGCAAAAAAAAAAAACTTTAATAAACTTAAACAAGCGTGCTATAGAGTAGAAGGACTGTTATATAGGATTTGATAAAAGAGGCGTGAAATATATTCCCCTTGAGAACATCAATAAAATTAGCTCAATTAAAATAGAATGGAATTAAACAGACCACCTTATGGTTTCAATGATGCCAACAAAGTTATATCACTACAAGTATTGTAACTATAAGTTGAAACTATCGAGTAATAGCAAAGGTATTTCGCTGCCTTGTCGGTTTTGCGTTTCAAACAGACAATGTTTCAGACTTTTTTAGGATGTGACGATGAGGACAGGAAGGATTTTTCTATAACGCATAAAGAAAGGTAGCCAAACGATTAACAAGGCACTCATCTAGAGTGAAAAAAAGATTTTTTGAAGATTTTAGGAGATATAAATAAATAAATGCATAAAAAAGTAAATAAATAAATAAACAAACAAATAAATAAATAATTAAATAAATAAAATAAAAATCAATTAATTAATTAATCAGTTAATTAAGACTTTGAAGAAGAATAAATAAACAAATAAATAAAATTAATTAATCAATTAATAAAATAAAATAAAGCAAATAAATAAATAACAAATAAATAAGTGAATTTAATATACCATATACCAAATGTAGCAATTTCTATGTAAAGCAAATGAAATATGGTTTGCGATTTAACGAAAATGTTTCGATCGATTCAATTATCTATACGTGACTCTCACTAAGTATTCTTCAATTGCTTAAGCATACTCAGTCGTTTAAAAATTTTTTTGCATCATTTGCATATTATTACTGATTTGATAAGCGCCTGAATATGTGGAGAACTTATCAGAGCTTATGATAAGAGATATGCTTTTACATTTTTCATCATCTAAGCGACCAATTTCATAAATTAATAACAAATATTAAGCACTTAAAATATTTCTTTTATAGTTTTAATTATCAAGACCCCTAATAGAAATTTTCCATAAAAATTCCGGTTTTTATTTGCACCATTGATGAAAATGGAAAGAAAATCGATGTTCGCAAAATACAAAAATCTCATTCTGCACTTTTATATTTATAATTTTTTTGGAGATGAACGATCAGTGTTCACTCATTGAGTGGGGTAATTTCTGCGCATTTAATTTCGCACTTATATATTTGATCATTTTGAAGTTAAACGCACCGAACAGACAGACTGTCGCATAGTCATATAATAAGGTTTAGAAAGAAAGCACATAAAACCAGTTGTATTTTTAATTGCATGTATACACCTGTAATATAGAAATAATGTGCAAATTTGGGCAATCTTCAAGTGTCAATACAGGTGACAATGAATCCCTAGATGACAATAATTTAGAGCTTGATATATAAGCGAATATTCTTAATGCGTTAATATGAATATGAATAGTTGGAAGTCACATGTTAGCAATAATTCTGCTCTAGTGATAAAGAATTTTACAAATTGTGCTTATGCTTGAATTTTTATTAATTTATAGACTTAATATTATCAATATTATCAAAAAATTTAATGTTTATCAATGCTGGTTTTAATCTATTTCACCCATTATATATAGCGCTAGCAAATTCATCAATTTTTGAATTGAAAATTGCGTTGTCTGTGTAGAAAAAAAAACGAATAATCTCATATAGATGATTTAACAATTGAAACAAACATTGCACTTGAAAATTCCGATAAAACGTTTAGTTTAGTGTTTGAATTCCAAATTGCTGTAAACGATTATGCCCTAAATACTTCCACATCGGATATTTTCAGCGACGAATTATGGAACAATCCGATATTCAAAGATTTTCACCGATGTATCACTTTCATATTCTTTTATCGCTAGTATTTCAATCCTTCCTACCGTTTCTCTACTTCCACTTCAACATTAGTAATTTAGGGAGTTTCTGATTTAAGCGACAAAAAGATTTACAATCAAATATTTACACTTGAATAGAAAATAATTTTTGAATTAAATATCACCTTAAATATTAACTATGGGATCACATTTTTCAGCTGTGAATGGCATATAAATTTAAAGTATAAAAAATTAAGCGAGGTGAGTACCAATTTACTGAAACGAATTCAATAATTTGTCATCAGTTTATTCATGGAAAAAAATTTTTTTTATTTTTTTATCGACGATAAAGGTGAAATTTTTTTTCAAATGTTTTAATTTTTATGAGAGCATTTCTTTGAACTTATTCATATTCACTCAATGAAATTTATCGCTTATTAAATTCCAAGTGAAACGATTTGAATGTCATTGATTTTCAACAAGTCGATGACGTCATCTGAATCAAATCACTTGTATAATCTAAATTATTAACTTCTGGTCTTTACTATGAGTAAATTAGGATCTTAAGAGAGAATAGACATTATTAAAGTAATAGGTAACGTTTGATGATAGGATATATATGCATATTTTGAAATGCAACTATCCAGCCGACTGCAATCAAATATGCAAAAAAAGTTCGGCCGGAGCGGACGAGTTCGAGTTCATCTATGCGCATAAGAACGATGGCTATTAACGTTGGTACGTAAAGTAACAAGTGCTGTATCAGACAAACAGACAAACACGCAGACACATCCACGCATACGCCGATAAACATCCACGTTGAAAATATCTATTGTTGTGTTAGACAACTTGAATGTTTTATCTAAAAAAATGGCAAATCGATGATGTCCACAAATACTTTGCATACGTTAATTTGACGCAATTTATTGCCCTCAGCAGCTGATCATTGCCCCACTCTCGTTGATGACCAATAGGACGCTCACAGATAAAAAAGCATTCAACCCTCTCAATCGACAGTCCACATTTTCGAAAACAATTTCAGCATAAACACAAAATACAAAGTACAAAAAAGAGAATATAAATTCAAAAAATCCACGAAAATTTCGATTCGAGCATCAGGAACCGAAAATTCGAATACCTCTTTTTCTAACTGAGGTTCCAGAATTCTAGAAAAATCACTTTTAGTGTAATCTTAGTGCACATAATTATAAGATATACTCGGGAATTATTACTGACAATCAATTAATAAGGTTTCTTCAGCATTGGCTATCGCTAAGATTAAAGCTCTGATCGTTTGTTGTCTATGAAGCCAGTGGTGCTTAGAAGTGATCAAAAGCCAACATAAGTCAATAAAAACAAAAATTTTAATATTTACATCTTTATGTTGATTTCCATCTTACAGAAATAACTCACTTACTTTGTTGGAAGAAAAAACAGCAAAATCACAATATTTCAATGTTAGCGCCTACGATGTAGAAAAAATTGATAAAATAAGATGAAAATCTGGCGTTAAAAAAATGAAACTATCGATGGGCATTTGAATAATTCACAAAAAATGAACTTCGTCGCAAAATTTTATTATACTGTTGCAATCTAAGTTCATTAGAAATATACATATTTATGAGTAAAAGCAGAAGTAAAATAAGAATTGTCGGCCGAATGATACTAAAAAAAAAAAGACGAAAGTAGAGGAAAAGTATAAGTGAAATGGGAAAAGAAATCGACAAAATTCAACGTAATCCAAAACGAATGACTGTCAACGCGATTCACTTGCCTACGAATGCATACAGAAATTTTTTTAGCTCAATTCGATTGAACTTTACTTGCTAAAGTTTTGACAAACTTGAGCGAAACGTGCATCCTTTTCGATTTTTTTTCCCGCATCCGGTTATTCAAAGATTTGCGTTTTCCGCATTTTCTGCATTTTTCGCATTCTTCGCACTTTCCGCATTTTTCAAGCATCTCTAATGTATTGCTCTCATATGAAAGTTGATTAAATAAATATGACCAAATCTTGTATATTTTATAAGATTCTATCGTTTATAATTGAGCCAATCAAATCGGTTCAATCCGCTAATCTTCGACATCAACTACTGCCTCTTATCTGATTGTTGAAATATTGGCTTGATGAATTTTTCAAATGAATAAATGGAAGTCGAAAGCAATGTTCAATGTAAATCGATTGATCAAACATTTGAATTAAATAAATTTTATATTAGTATGATCGCATAGGCACTCATCAAACTTAACGCTCATAATAGAGGCTTTCAATGTGTTAATCACTAAATAAGCTCGAACTTTTAGTGAAATAAAGCGTTCAAACTCTCGAAAATATAGTAGCCATTTAAATGAAGAATGAAACGTCCAACTCATCGATGGCTAAAAAGTCGGGCGAAACAAGATGGAAAGCTGATGATATATGATTGTCTTTTAGGAAAGGCAATAATTCATGCAAATTTATGGAACGCAATATTAGTGAACTCAAATGTTAACTCATCAAATGAATCGTTTCTATATGGACGTTAAAACCCCCCCCCCCCCCTCAAGAAAAAACTCAATTCGATTGTTCAAATTATCGGAATTTTACCAACATTATCCATTCTTTGCTTGTAAAATTTTTTCCATTAACTTGGAAATGAGATCGCATTAGCGATTTCCATCTAATGGATCAGTTGTCACTGTTGAAATTGAGCTTGGATGTCAACTTGGATTTGGACTTGCATTCGGACCTAGACTTGGACTTGGACTTGGACATGGACCATGACATCAACTTGAACTTGGATCGCATCAGCGATCTGAAACTTCGATCACCAGTCGAATTTGGCTGATCGCATTAATGACCTTTCAAATGAGTGACAGGTATATTGAGGAATATGAAATTATTTGATGTTCAGAGCATCAAAATCGGTTGCTAAAAAAGTTGAAATAATAGCCTTTGAATATTTCCATAAGATCATTTAAAATAAATGTAAGCAAGGAGATAGGAATATTTGGTATACTATAAATTGTAATCATTCCAATGTAGTATAGAGCAAGAATTATCAGTCGATTAATTGATAATAGCATACTACAAATAATGCGATAAAGTTACTTTAACCTAAAATTTCTATTTAAGCATATCTAAATTAGTTCAAAAATAAAATCTTCCGCCTTCTTCTCAATTATAGAGTATTTCATTTATTCAATTATAAAATTATTCGAATTTTATTGATATTTTACTAAAAATTTTATCAATTTCATGAGCAGCAATTATTTTAGTACGATATTTGCACTAAATAGATCGTATATAGCCATCTATATAAAGATAAAATTTAATAACAAAATGAGTGAGAGTTGATAAAGTACAATGAAATGTGTGACAATAACGAATGAAAGAAAGCTAAGCGAATGTATGGTGCGCAATAGATTTGAATGCTAATATTATTTCGTTGTGAAAGGGGGAATCGAGGGGGGGTTCAGATGGTCATTGCACAAAACGATTCACGTAATTATTTTATCGGTTTCTAGGACATCCTTTTCACAGATTTACTTGCAACGTTTTCATCATTCAACGCTTGTTTATTTCATGATTTTTTTCAATAACTAATTGAAAATTCTATAGAAATATCACTCGAAAATAAAATCTTTATTTGTGGAATATTTTAAAAAACGAAAATTGAATAATGCATTTAAATAGAGAGCAAACTTTTCATAATGACAGCTGCTAAAGAAAGTTTAATTGACAGATGGCTATATCAACTAAAAGAGTTTTGCATTATTTGTCATCATGGTCGTTTTTTTTTTATTGTGGTGAGACTTAAAGCCAAGCATTTCGAATATATTTAAATAAAACAAACAAGGGAAGCGCTCTTTCCGAAATCCACCAACCAAATCAACCAACGAAACGACTTGCTTATAAATGTGCAATAACGCGTTCGCAAGAATTGCAAAGTGTTCCGAAGAAGGAACACATTATAGACAGGAAATTCATCACAAATTAAATTTTATATTGAAAAAAAAAAAAAAAAACTCAGTGATTTTGAAACATCTTCAATTAAATGTGAAAATGACGGCATTTCTGAGCTAAAGCCTAGATTTTTTTCATAGCTCTTCGAAAAACACTCATAACTTTTATAAGTGATACTAGATGATGTGCTAATATTAATTTCTATATTTTCATGCTTAAAACTTCCCTCAAAAATATTCTTAGCAACAAAAAAAAGAGCTAAATTCTTAATTGACTACATTATTTTCGGATTATATCAGAAAATTTTCAACTTAGAAATTCGAAAGAAACAGAAAAAAAAAGAAAACTGATTGAAAGGATGATGTCATAAGTTGTTACACTCTCTTACGATCGGATTTTTGCAAGCATAACGTTGCGTACTCGTAATGCTTTCTATTTTAATTAATGAATCTCGCCTGATGACTGGAAAGACGAGGAAATTAGAGAGCAAAATGTATGAAAGAAGCGGCAACAGCAAAACGACTTTTAGAATAAATGAAATCAAAGGGGGAGGTGATGGGAGGATAAATCTGTCATTCCAAATGGTGATAGTGCATTCTGAATATGCAGAGTGCCATGAATACTTTCAAACATTATCGATGATTTCAATTAAAAAAAAAAAAAGAGTTATAGAACCAAGTCAAACTCAACGTTAGAATTATTACTTCTCAGCTATGCATTTGTTGAAACGCTCGCACAAATCCTTTTAACAATAATAATTTCTTATTGTTATAATAATTGTGAGCAACAATTATTCTCACTTAGTGAAGAATCTAACATTTAAATAGCATCGCAAATATAACAAAACGTATAGAAAATCCGCTTAGCGACAGGAGAATACGGGTGAATCGATAGGGAAAGAGTGGCGAGAGAGGATACGATAGTCATTTTAATGCAATAAATAGATTCACTACATTCGAAAATGATCTAACAAATCAATCAATCAATGCACTTCAAAAATATTATCTTTGAAATGGCGCAATTGCGTTTCAGAATATTTGAATAGAATTCATTATAACATCTCGCATTGCCTTGTACGGTAGGCATTTCGCTGATTCACTCTTGAACTTTTATAGATTGTAGATCTGCTCAAAGAGATGATTGCCTACGCGCAATATATCAATAGTTCAGTTCATCCAGTTCAATTCAATTCAGAATTGAATTGCACTGGATGAACTGAACTATATATATATATATATATATATATATATATATATATATATATATATATATATACACTCAAATATAGGTACTCAAATGTATAGAACAAAATATACTAAACTTGAGCAGGTATGTGAATGATCCTCAAGATAAGAGCGAAAACTCGATAAGGTAGACAACAAGAATACTTGTGCTCTGCTTTCTAAAAGTCTGAGCAATATGCGAAGGAGAAAAATTATTGAAAATAAATCGAGCACAATCAATCAAAGTGCCTCACCCCGGTAAAGACAACTACTTTATCAACGGTTTAAAGAATTATTGAAAGGATATGTCTAATCCACAACCAATGATATATATCAATATTCCCTCATATAACATCGAAAAACTTCCATCAATTTCATATTGTTTTATGACCGATATAAACCGTTTACACCATAAACACTAGTAAATTCGATAGATGATGAATTTAATTTTATGCTCTATAGAGTTAAATTCTACCAAGTTTACCGGACCAACTGTCATCACTGTCTTTCAATTTGTGCTATCATATATTCGCACTTTTCTCAGCGTATTTAGACAGCAAAAGCGATACGCTGAAAGTTTTTTTACAGTAAGGCTTCTTAAATCGATAGTATAACATTAAATAACATTCAAGAGTACGGTAATGCAAGAGTACTGTTATATATATATATTCAAGAGTACTGTGATATATAAATTTTTTCGAAAAATTAGAAAAAATTTGTCAAGTGAATATAAGGCAGTGAGTTTGCAGACGTTCAAATATATGTTAAGAAAGAAAACCTTTGCAATCGTTGCATTTTGAAACAAGAATGAAAGCAGGACTGCTGTTAATCGATTAGCAAGATGCAATTTTCAGTAAATGAAAAATTAATTTGCAATTAAAAAGCGCCAAAAATGTACTTGTGAAAAAAAAATTCTCGAATCGAAGTTTCATTCACAAATTTTACTGCAATATATAAGTCGACGTTTGCAATCACATTGCAAATTCTCTGTGCAAAACTTCATCTATCTAGATAATGGGAAGATTTTGCATAATTCTATCAGAGCAAAAAGATAAAGAAAATCTACTAACTATTTTATAATTCGTTAAAAAGTTTTCATTCTCTTTTCCTATTAAAGTGAACGTTTTATTCAACCACTAGACATTAGTGAGTATAGATCAATTATATAAAGTTATATTGATAAAATATATATCTTTATTTAAATAGATTTTAGCTCTCACATTAATGTTCATTATTGCAACCTTAACCTATATTTGATTGATTATATTGCAATATTCCTCAAAAATTAAAGATAACAAATTTTAATTAGTCGATTTTCAAAAGGAGTTGAAATTAATGAAAAATTATTTCAAATGTTTTCACTTAATTTACAATCATTGTTAAATGCTTAGCACTTTCTAAATCAAATCTTATATTATTTATTCGCCTTAATATGACAGATATAAAAATTAAGAAATTACAAACACTCTTCACATTGAACGTAGTGAACCGATAGAAAACGATGCGAGGGTATATCTTTGGTAAACAATGATTCAATGCCTATGAAGTTTCGTATTTATAGTATTGCTATAGACCAGAAGAGTTATAGATCACAAGATAAAAGTTTGACCAATGATGGTGAACATAATGGTTGTGGTATCATTCAACATATGAATGCTGGCATTGTTACGTATATCTAAGGGTATATTACATCTAGAGAAAGAAAAAGAAACAATTAGTGCTAAAAGATCACTAACATTCTTGCTAAAACTATATCAACAAAATAAAATAAAATGCCTAATTGATCAAAAATCATTCGCATTGAATTCACAATATTTAAATATATCTATAAATATTCTTTCAAAAATTACATACAGAAATACTCGAAGAGTACGTAGTATTAGAAGATCTAAATTAGATCACAGATCAGCTTAAATACTTTCACAATTTATGGACGTTTACGTCAAATCGGACAGGAATGGGAGGGAGAAAGGGGAAGAGAGAGGGAGAGAAAGGAGAATAAGGAAAAGAGGAAGAAAGGAATTGAAAGTGAATGAACTTTCTTTATTTGATTCTTTTCAATTTGTCGTTAAATATCAAGTGTCTTACTGATAGTGATGTATTATTGCAAACTTCGAAAGATCTACCGTTGCTTGCATGAGGTGCAATAAATAGCAATGCAATAAAAATTTCATTGAATACCTACAAGAGAATTGTAATGCAGGAATTTCAGTTCAGCATACTACGGAATTTGCAAGCTCTAGTGTATATTCTTTAGGCAGAGGCAACTTATTTCCAACTCATCACATCATTAAAAGTGATTTAAATAAAGCATAATTTCTATAAGGTTAGCCGGGTAAATGAAATATGCGTCATTGTGTTCTGCTGCAACATTCATGATGCCTTGCAATTCATGATAATTGCTCATCATTTATTTATTTATTTGCTTATTTATTTAATTAATTAATTAACTAATTATTTATTTATTTATTTATTTATTTATTTATTTATTTATTTATTTATTTATTTATTTATTTATTTATTTATTTATTTATTTATTTATTTACTTGCTTTTCTACATATTTATTTATCTATTTATGTAATTATTTATCTATTTAATCACTCATTTGTATGCGTGTTTATTTCTCTAAGTAATTAACAATTCATCTAATTGTTTAATGAAATATTCCAAGGTGGGAGGACATAAAAAAAAACATCTAAAAACTATTCGTGATCACATGTCTCATCATGAAGCCTTTTTAAGAATGTGTGCTACGCAAAAATCTTTCAAACATATGATATTTAAGACGATATATATTCATATGGCATTCAAAGAAATGCGCATTCCAACTTTCTAATTCTCGAGAATTTATTCAATCGATGAAAAAAAAAAAAACGTTTTCTGAAGGTGAAATCTACTAATGACTAGAAATCGAACGAAACACAACGTCACGCTAATAAATTATATTTCTTAAAAAATTACTTTAGTTCTTTTTTTTTCTTTGTTAATTTCAAGACGCTCAAGAAATCTAATGCATTAGCGCATTTTTTTCTCGCATTCATGATTGTGAGATTTTTTTTTTCATATCCGGAAATTTTTATCTATCCGGAATTCATATACGGAAATATTTTATTAGTTGCATAGATTATTCTATTCTCTTTGTGACTCTCATTTATTCCCGTTGACAATTCATAAATTTTCTCTTATATCACACAAAGGGATGTTCATTTCATCGAAAGTTTTTTTTCTTCTAATAGACATTTTTTCCATTTTCAGTTAAAATAAATATTCAATACGATATTGGAATATTTAACGAAAAGAAAAAGAGCGAATCAAACGCGTATTTTTAAAGGGTTTACATGGTCGATCAACGAAAACCTAAGTGAATTGCTTTGATGAAATCCCACAAAGAAAACGCATAAAAAGCCTTTGAACGTTGATTGAATTGCTCACTGAGAGAGAGAGCGGAAAAAAAAAATAAAATAGCGAACACGAAATGAAATAGAACAAGCAAACATCTTTAATCAAACAAGCAATGCGATAAAATGGCGAACTCACTTTTATCTCCTTTTTTTTCATTCGATTCTATAAATGAGCGTTAAAAATACTCACCACTCTTATCCTAATGAAACCTCACAGAAATTATAATCAAGGAATTCAAGTATCACTGAAATAATTTGTGAATTATTTCAAGGGGTTTTTTTTTAATTTAATTTTTGATGATTCTTCTGATCGATATTTTTCTCTAATATTGATGATTTTGAAAATGATCAGTGAGAAGTAATTCTAGAATAAGTGCAAAAAGAATGCATAAAAATGAACAGAAAATTTTTATGAGAGCAATAGGTAATGAGCATAAAAAGAGGAAACTAAAAGCTATTCAAAAGGTAAGAATAGGTGATGAAGATAAATAAAAGCAATATGAAAATAATATATGAAACTGCATAATAGTATTTTCTGAAATTAGCATATTTTTGAAATATTTCATTAAATAAATTTCTGATGGAATTAGACGATAATAAACGATTATTTTTTTTTTTTAAGAAAATGAAATCGCTCAAATATGATGTTCTAATATAATTGCTATATAATATAACGTAATATAATATAATATAATATATAATGCATTGCATAAATATTTCTGTATTCTCTTCTTTAATGGATGAAATTTTTCCCGTATAGAATTGCACAAAAACCTATTGATAGTATTACCTTAAATGCAAAACAAAATAACATCAATTGCAATAGAGCATACAGTCGTATCTCATTAAAGTCTCGTTGAAATTCAATTCTTTCAACAATATAAATGCGCATATCGCATAATTCTTTGTGAAAAAAAAAATAAAAATTATTGCATTTTTTTGCAAGTTTTGCAATATTTCTTGATGTATGTATTTGAAAGGTGCAATGTTTCAATTTTTTATTTTTTTGATAAATGACATTTCGAATAGGGATATACAAATCGATACTTTTCATGCTTATTTCTTTCGTCAATTTGTTTCATAAAAATTTCTTGTCATTCAATCAATATTTTCGCATGTAAATCACGTCATAAATTGATGTCGATGACGTCAACGAGGGGAAAGTTAATCGAGGTCGACGTGAGGTGAAAATGATGTGACATATTAGTGAAATAAATCGATTAACAAAAAGTGCAATTGTTTGAGGTGACAAAGAAGAAGAAATAAAAAAAACTTATTGAGAAAATCAAAACTCTTCGTATTTGATTTATTCAGGTTAATGCATTCTTAAAATAAGCGCAAAAAATTGTATAATTTTGATAAATATGAAGGGAATAGTTTAATCTTTTAAATGGTTGGATTAATAGCGCTGAAGATTAGTTTGCAACTCAGTTCGATTGAAGCAAATGAAATGTTGACATATGGATAGAATTCATGATGAGTACACCTGCATATTGAAATTGAACAAATAGCGCTTAACATTTTCACTTTCATGCTGCAAAATCCTAGTTTAGTAATAATCGATATATGCGTGAATAATTTGCATATTTAAATGATTATTGGGGAATATGAAGAAGAAAGCGTGTGAAAAATTTGCATATTTAAATGATTATTGGGGAATATGAAGAAGAAAGTGAGAAATTTAGGAAGAGGAGTATGTATCGGTCAATTGGGAGACAGATGTGAGAGGGAATGATGCAGAAAATGGCTGAGCAAAAGGCAACTTTAAGCTTGAAAGCGTTAAAATTCTTCGCCTTCCCTATAAAAAGCAATTATCAAATGTGCGATCCGTCGATGCGCATATAAATTAAGAAAGGAGGGAAACGCGTAAATCTGCATAATGACAATATGCAATCAAGCCGTTATCCTCAGAAGAGCACATTTAAGTGGGTCCATATAAAATACATTCATCAATCCAGCGTTATTTATGGGTGTGACGAATATTTCTAAGCAATAAATATAATGCATTTCGAGTACAATCCCAGCACAATATTTATTCTTTAAATCAAATCAAATAAATATATAAATAAATAAATAAATAAATAAATAAATAGATAAATGAATGGATAAATAATAAATAAATAAATAAATAAAAATATAAAGAAGATACTGTACTCGAAATTCAAGAATTTTTTTTTCATTGGCAATGATGTATGGTTAAGAATAGAGAGTGGTTTGTTATTTATCATTTTAGACATATCTTCAATGATATATATCTGTCGCTATCGTATGTAAGTTGAAGAAAGAAATTTATAGCAATAAACTGCAAAGTATAACAGGAACCCTCAACCCTCCTCCTTTCCTCCCTTCCTCGAATAATGTAAGCATGGATGGATAGTAGTCGTTTAAAAAAATGTTTGAAATACGCCAACGAGAGACGGGAGGAGCAAACTTTCTCACTCACTTGTTTTTTTCTTTGGTTTTAAAAAATGAAGAAAAAATCTTTAGAAGAATCATCACAATGGGCAAGTTTCACTTCAAATCAAACCTAAAGAGTCATTCTAATTTCGAGGTCCTCCTTTAGTAAGATCTTTAAAACCATATTCATAGATCGTTTATAAATAAAATTATTAACAGTAGGCAATTGTAATGATTCGATGTCGCTTTCTCATTATTTTATAAGCGTTAACTTTTACTTGCAATAAATGCAATAATAGTCTATAGGTATTTATATAAGATTGTGCAATTCTTAAGAAATGCATTTTAATATATAGATAACCGAAAAAAACCAAATTGAAAATGAAAATAAAAAATAAAATTTAAAAAAATTTATACGCAGGCTGAGAACAATTATAGGCATAGTAATGTAAAATTCACCAACGAAAAACGCCAGTTAATTGAGGCATAACGAATTGAAAGATTTCAAGTGGAAAATTACAACGTTGATTCGAATTGTCATATATTGCAAGAAATATTTTTCGAAAAATTTCCGCATATTTTAGATAAGAAAATTTGAATTTTCATTTAGAATTCCTAAGAGTACTTCATTTGTCTCCTTATAAATTTAGAAAAAAAAAACATGATCGGGAAAACGCTCCAAGCAGAGGTAGCACTATATGCTTTCTTTTTTGCAAATACGCTCATTATGCCGATCAATTAATTTAGAATATTATGCAAAAAATAAAAAAAATTAAATAAAACAACTGCCGAACAAAAATAATTTGATATAACTTGAGGGAATAAATAGGAATTTTCCGCACTATTGCTCAATTATTTTTGCCTATCTCTTTAAGATCACAAATTCAGCGCATTCAATTATCAAAACAACAAGGAAGCAAATCTATGCTTCTTCAAGAGCACTTTCCATAATTCTTCGAATTATACCTTCTCAAATCGTTCAGTTCTTCCGCAAAGGGAGAAAAATACAAACGAACGAACGATAATTTAATTTTTTTGTTAAATTTTACACCTGAAATAGACTCACCGCGGGGTTTCATAATATTGACTATAGAAGTAGGAAGGGAAAATTCGATGAGAGCATAAGATGAAATTGGATAGCTTAGAAATTGCCCTTTTCTCGTCGATTGTTTTTTTTCATTTTAGCGCTTAGAATCACAAGGCGGCATTTATAATGAAGCTCTATGCCACAGAGAGAAAATAAATTGTTGAATAGGGAAAATGTTAATTCAATGAATGGAATTTTTTTATTGTTAGTATAAAAAAAAGATGCTGAATAGAATGCTCTTAAATTGTTAAAATATTTTTGTAAATGTCAAGCAATCGACTAGTCACTCTTATTATGCATCTGAGAAAATGTTGCAAATTTTTGACGCATTAATTCCCTCAAAAAAAAAATGAAAAAACGATACGAAAATTCATTTTTATAGAATTTGAAGGAAGCGAATTAAATTTTTCTTATATTAAAGCTGATTTTCTTTTCAACTTTAATAAATTCGTGAAAGGATTTGCAGCCAATAAAAATTTCATAATAGAAGTGGAACAAAAAATTCTGATAAATGATAAGGCGTTTTTTTTGTTCTGATAGTTTGATTGATTAATAATATTGCATTCTATGAAGAAAATTTTCCGCATAAGTGATATTCTCTCAAAGATGAATTGATTCCTTCCGTTAATGTGGAGATGATTTTCGAAACTTGAAGCAACTAGACAATTCAATGTCTCTAGGGGTTTAAAGCAATAGAATACGGTAATGTTCTATTCAAAACAAGGCGATACCTTAATTCTAAAAAGTTTCAAAAAATTATCAATATTTTCGTTTAATCGAGACAAACAGGATGCCGAAAGGTGGCAAATTGACATGCAATCACGAGAAACGCTAAACTTGAGTGATTTTTGACAGACGGTGATATAGACAGCTGCTAAACATAAAAGAGCTCTTTGATGAGCGTGTTTTCCGACGAAAATTTTCACTCCCGTTGATTTATTTCGTCGACTTATCCATAGTTCCCTCTAAGCAATCATTAGATTTATGCCCTGTGATAGCGTTGATGAAAAACACAAGAAGAGGATAATTTATGTTTTATAAATCAGAATATTTATTATAAAATAAGAAATAATGGAGCATCCGTTTTGATTCTACAAACTTTATAACTTTGATTACTTTTTGATATAAGAATCATCGTAATGCCTAGCATCTCTTACAATAACCTTACGAAACAACTCACTAAAATAACTGCACAATGCTTGTAGAAAAATGAACTTTTACTCGCAAGTATTACAGAGTTAACGAATTATATAGATTCACAACAAATTCGATAGTAGATTCCCTTGAGAATTTATTAACATAAATCCGTTTAACTTAAGCATATTCTCAAAACGAGTAGATAACTTGCATCTAGAAGAATATAAATACGATAGTTTCTGAAATTTCCTAAAAGTCTGTGAGCTTTCGAAATTATATTTTCCGCAAATTTCAAAGTTTTTATTCGTTTCTTAAATTTTCATCAAAATTTAAAGAATTTGTGAATTATGTTTTCCATATATTCCAGAAAAAAATTTTAAAGTTTTCTGAAAGTTTTTCTGAAATCTCGGAACATATGAGCTTGAAAACCATATATTTCCATATATTTTGAAAAATAGTTGACAATTCTGTTCTTCTTGTAATGATCTAATGGTCAATAATTATACACAAATTTAAATAATATTTTCATCGCATTCGATCCGAAATAGGCATCGATATGAACGAATATAGCGGAAAAGATGAATTATAATTTTTAAAAATTGACGACTAATAAAATATAAATTATCTTTTCAAAAAAAGTTACAAATTTTTATAAGCAATTAGAAACTATGAAAATATAATATTTTCCATGAAATACAATTGTTTTCGTTCAAATATTAGTATAATAATTAATATGTTGCAAATTATATGCGGCATATATAGTTTCTTAGTTTATCAAAAAATATTCACTGCAAAGAATAAAGAAATATTTTTGCGTCAGAGAGAAAGAAATTCGAAATTTATATACATTCAATGTGATATAAAGCAAATTTCTTTGAAGTCTTTGCTCTCATCGAGAAATGTTGTTTACTCCGAGATCAATGATTATAATGTGTAACAATTGACGAACAATAGCTATTAAAGAGTATAAATCCCTCGAGTAATTGTCAATCGCTTTTCCTATTTATATCCGCAAATAAATCCCACAATTTAACCGATGTGATTTCGCGATTATTTTGAAGGTCGTTGATGAAAACATCGATAAAACTCGAAAATAGTCATATCCCTTTATTTGACATACAAAGAAAATTCAATTATACTTTAAAATATTTTACAAAATATGAGAATATATAATATTTTTAAAGGAAATATAATAAAAACTTTAAGATTTACACAAAAAGAATATTTATCAATGCAAAATGTGAACGGAATTTGTAAAAAAAAAAATCCTAAATAATTCAAGCTAACCTTTGAGGCCAACCTTTTTTTTTCAAGCCATTGTACCGCTGTTTACATGGTGTCGCTCATAAGAAGGACAAAAATTTGATAAGTCTTAAAGCATTCCTTAAAAAAGTCTTCAGTGATCAGTTTTACCCTCAAATTGTGTGGTATTTAAGATAATAAAGCAATAATAAGCTCTCTAAATTCTATGGAAATTAAAAATTAGAAATGTAAAACATTGAGAAAATTTAATAGCTTTTCAAATATCAAAGAATATCGAAGCAGCCTTTTAAAGGAAGAGTTGAAATTTTATCGAAATTCAACAGATATGAAAAATAAACTCAAAACATCCAAATTTTTCAAATAGCGCATTTTTTTTTCATCCATCGAATTCTTGTCTACTAATTTCATAAATTATTTGTTTCGTAAAATGTATTTACTCGTGCTGTACGATAAAATTAAAAGCTATTAATTAGTCAAGTATTATGAGTATTAAGTATCAAGTATTAAGTATTAATTAAGTATTAAAAATTTAAATAATTAATTAATTATAATTAAGAATAGCGATTTTATTATTGATGTTTGTAAAGGACAGAGTCTATTATGAGGGAAAAATCGAGATGAGCTGAATAACCATAACTAAGAGCAGAACAATCTGCTAAACTAGATGAAAATGGAAGAGAATATAAGAACTAAGTTAATCGCCACACAATAATAAATTAGTCGTTAATATTTTTTTAATGTTTAATGCTTCCTATACGTAAAATTTTCATTACTTATATTAATAATTGGATATTTCTTCACTCACTATCATGGTAAATTTATATTGAAATTGACACATTATTTAGTGACTGCATTATCGCATTACGCAAAAAATTTGCAAAAACTATGTTTCCGGTCACGAAGTTTCCAGAAATATATTACCACTATTCCGGTCACGAAGTTTCCGGAAAAATAATTATCATTCAATCCGAGTAAGTCGAAATTCTGTGCTCGGTAATGGTTATGAAAATTTAAAGGATTTAATTGATTTCTCTTGATGCTGATAGAGAATGTTCATCCATCTATGCACAGAAAGTAAAAAAAAAGCGCAAACGTACATTCTGCTAATAAGCTTATTTGTCATTAAATTAATTTTTGAATATATCGCTAACCTTAGAAGAGATTTTTCGAAATATTTCTATGAATTCGACGCTGTTTTTTTTTCTTTTATGAATTGAGGTAAATTCAGTACTTTTATTTCAAAAAGGACGATCGAATGATTCTCGTCTTTTCGAAAGTAAAAATCAACCCGACAATTGGACGATTAAACGCGTCTTTTATAACCTCATAACACTAGCGTTAATTTATCTAAATTTCTAATCGATTCAGGGGAGAGAGAACAAGCCTTGATAAAGGAAAACCAAAGTCTAAAAGTGGTGTGGTAGAAAGGTTGACTATAAAAACTAGAGTATGTTTAAAATATTTAAAACAGAAAGCGAGATATATCCAAAAATGTTAAAAATTCGTATAATTAAAGCATAAAGCAAAAGACGAGAGGTCCACATCAACTGTAATATTGATTAGTGATCGATAAATTTAAGTGTTAATGTTAATGGCAAGACCGAACAGTACTGTCATGGGTAGAGCAATAATTATATGATCTATGTGTAATGTAAAACCTACTGAAACAAAACGAATAATATTTAAGGTTCCCTAAAAGATTCTAACGAAGAAATATTATTATGAGTACCGTAATAATTAGGCAATAGGTAGTGATTTGATTTTAACATTTCTTCTATGATGCGTCGAGTTCAGCATTAATAACTTCCTGTTTCATAGTCGTATAGGTATTGTAAATTGAAGAGCTGTTATCAGTTGTTCACTGCATCAGTGGTAATATCCATTATGGATTTTTCTGGAGGGTATTTGCAAATTCATTAAGAAAACCATCACCGACGCAACAGGTAGACCTTTGAATTTGATAAGTCAAATTGCACGTACGTAATTAGCACTAATTATAAATTTTTAAAATAATGGAATTTTTGGTCATGGTGATGCATTTTTAATAACTAAGAGACGTAAAAGTGTTTACTCAAAATGTATCAACTGTTTGAATTTCACATAATGGCGCTTCTATGTATAAATTTAGTTACTTTATAGTTTTAGTCGAAAGTCAACGTCTTGAGGAAAAGAAAAGTCTAAAAATAGGGACTAATATTTTAAATTTAAATTTGAATACTTAAAATTTTCAATTCCAAGCTGGGAAAGTTGAAATTTTTTGCAACATTTTTGGTGGAAAATTTTCTAGTTAATATGAAAAATTCTCAAAAATTTAATCTGTTTTATTAATTCAAAGCTGCAAATTCAAAAATAGAGGTCAAATATTAGTTTGTTTGAACGTTAAAGTCTGTGCAAAACAACGCTTATATTTGCAGAATCGATTGATACCATCTGACCATCAGCCACTGCACTTTAGCTGGCAAGTGTTTGTTCTCGTTTACCGATGTATGGCTTGGTTTTTTTTTTGCAGTGATATATTGAGTTCGTATAGTATTACGCATCTCCACTTCACTTATACATATAATAATTACTTATTTTTATTTTTATTATTTTAATTAGGTTTATTTATTTTAAATGTTGTTTATTTTAGGATTTTTTGTTAGATTCTTTCATATTTTTGCAATTTTTTATTGAAAAATTCTATCAAATTAGAGAATTTATGATAATTTTGTTGTATGGCGATCGCTTAATCGTAACTTTTCATTGCATTTTCTAATGTGGATCATTTTTGTATGTAACGTTTACTTATGTAAAATTAATGCTTACGATTGATGGATATCATCATTGAGAGCAAAAATAGTCGTATATTCAATAGAAATAATAGCTATATAAGAGAAAAGCTATTATTGTTGTTTTGAAGAGCTAAAAATGAAAAGCGACAGACAATGCAAAAGAAAAGAAAATTTTATGCCAATATAGGAAACTTTTATGCCAATATACCTTTAAAAAAAACTTCTAAACTTAAGCTGTAAAAAAATATTCAGCCATGTATATATGCAACTTTCATGTGACTAGCGACTGTGTGAATATCTTCTCACCTATATCGTCTCTGCTCTTCGGTCAAAACTCCTTCCCCACGGATCGCCTTCACCATTTCATCACCTCCCAGCATCCCTGTGTCTTTGTTGCTTAAATTGATGAGGAGGGAATACTTGGCTAGCTTGTTCGATCACAAACAGTTATTATAAATTTTATGCAAATCACATAGACTTATGCATAAATGTGTCGACAATGGATAGTGGGGACTATAATATTGTCGTCACATTCATGCATATAATATAAAACATAAATGGAAAACGCATACAGTTGAGTATTATTCCACATATTATAGTCCTTCTCTTCCGGAATATCGATGAAAATTGCAAATTTTAATTCCAAAAAAACTGTAATTTGTTTTCCTCTCTATGAAAATTTTAAGCCTGTTTTCCTCTCATTGTTCAATTATCATCTCGATTTAATGCTATTCGTGATGCTCGTTCATTTATATTTAAATAAATGAATAAATAAATTTTTTTATTCATACAGAAATCCTAGACGAATCGAATATATTCGTTTGATATCGATGAAAATCTATTTTTGCGGTAGTATTCGTGCTGGTCGATCAGATGCAAACTTATATAAAGCAATAATCACTAAACTTGCCGCCTATGGTGAAGTGCTAACCGAACATATCGGTCTCGATGAACCGTGGAATGCGCCTCATTTAAGTGGTTTGTTTTTTTTTCTATAATCCTTATTTTTGCGCTTTAGTATTTTAATTTACAAATAGTAATAGAGTATCTCTTAACTCATTACTATGCAGGATTTAAAATATAGTTGCTGCATTATTTACTGATTTTGTTGATGCATTTTATGCAAAATGAGCAAAATTTTTTAGAACGTTTAAATGCAAAATTTGCAAAAATTTGCCTTCTACATAGTAAAAACTTAACAATAAATGTTTTTTTTCACTTTTATAATCGAAAAAAAGACGATATGAGATGCTCAATTTTTAGAGTTGATTTAAAAAGCTGATAAAAATTTCTAACGACTTAATTTTATTGAGCGAAAATGAGATAAGTCCTTACTCCACTACATCGTTTCATTTTTCTAAATTTTATCAATATGCAAAAATTTTTTTAAAATTCAAATTTCTTTCGTTATTGCTGCATATTTTAAATTCAAAAATTTTTCACATTCATTGTTGAATTACACTACTTGTGATAATTCAACCTCTTCATTTAATTACAATTAATCACAATAATTTGATGATTGAGGATTTTTTGAAAAAATTAAATCCCAAACTCTCAAAAAAAATTTTTTTTTAAGGATAATGCAATCATATTGCTCTAAGGTCCATCGAAATTCTATCGGGATAAATATAAAGCAATCAATTTTAATTTCCTTTTTTTATTTTTGTGGTAAGTTTTTGAACAAAATTTTCTATGTTCAGCATTCGCAAGTGGTCAAGGCTCAATCGATAAGGACAAACATATCTTCGAGACTGATATGAATTGGTTGCACTCATCGGATGGTAAAAAATATAATTCATATTTAATGCATCGTTGAATAATTCTTAGTTGTTAGTTGATAGGATCATATTATCGCTTGATCGAATATTGCTAAATGCGATGATAAATGAAGCAAATTCCTAAACAATTCTCTTTGCAAATTGCATTGTATTCTTTGCTATCAATTCAAATGAAAGCATTCGGTGCGAATGTTTTGACTATTAAACGTAATTATTTGTTTAAACAATGCAATTTTTTTGAAGTATTTAATATGTAATTATTACAATAGGCATCAAATTTAAATATATTTTTTTGTATTATTTTTTTAATGCAAAAATATTGGAATTTTCATTCAAATATTTAAATCTATGCGCAATTTGGGGATTTGTTTCAAATTATGCAAATTTTTGATCTATTATTGCGAAAACTTATCGTAGGAAATCAGCGTTGAATTTTTGAGATTATTGAAAAAGTAGATGTGATTATAGTTGTTGTTGCCGAATGTACGATTCCATCATTGGGTGTTGGTTTCGAACTTGGAATCGCATGGAAGCTTGATCTGCCTACATTAGCTCTTTATCGACCAGGTCATGCTCAGGTTTCAGGTAAAATAAGCTTTTTCACTGATACACCTGATATTGCTGGTTTGCCGAAAATTTTTTCCCTGAAGGAGAGGCTATTTTTTCACAAATAGTGAGGATAAGATCAAACATTCTCATAGTATGCAAATTTTCTATCTTCTTTTCTGTTTTTATTTTCACTTTCTTGTGAAAAATTTTTTAAAAAAGAACTGCTTTTATGTGCATTCTATAGAAGTTTTCCATCATTACTCGCAATTTGATTTACTTTGCATTTATTTATTTCTTGGCTCACATTCGTTGCAATATCTCATCTATATCCTTCTGAGAGATCCGTTTCTTATTCTTTTAAATAATGAAGATTTTCTTTTCAATTGACCAAAATAGTGATAGCAAACTAGAAAGCATTACCTCCTTAGCGATTTTAAAATTTTAGATCTTCATTTCGGACTCTATTCCGGATTGCTTCATTCCGAACTTCCTCATCCGGGAGTGTACCTTGATTTAGAGGATTTTTTACTCATATCAGTACCAAGAAGAATGCTGCTACAGTTACATTCACCACAGAGTACAACCTATAACAATTTTATGTGCAATAGAGTAGGTCGCCTGTATTGATTGATTACCACTTTAAACACTGATGGTCTCCGAAGCATCGTTGCAACTTTTTTTGGACGCTATATGCCCTCTAGCAATCTTTGCCTATAACCTAATTTTTCTTAAAATATCGTTTATAGAACTAGCAATTCGTCGGTATAGCTTTTAGTTCTTTTACTTGATAATATAAAATTGAGTTTATCCTTTTTTTCAATTTGAATTTTCTTTATTTATTAATTTTGAGGATTATCTGCGCTTATTCGAGGAGCACCATCGAAAAAATGGCATGTTGTTGAATATAAAGAAATCGATGATCTCGACGAATATTTTACGAAATTCTTCGCTCAGTATACACCAAAAATGTGAATGAATTTAATAAAAGAGAAATTATGCGTTTTGATGTCAGGTAGTCATAAAAATTATCGTTGTTACAGAAGTTGTATTCAAGAAATATTGCAAATATGCAAATTTTTTTCGTTCTTCGTATATGTACAAATTTTACATACCTATTCATCGGCAAATCCACAAATTATATGCGCATAAGAGAAGAGAGATATAAATAATTGAATAAAATAAAACTGGATTAAAACCTGGAAATAGAAATCTCAATAAAATTAGGAATATATATGACATTGAATTATGCGTTATGCACTTTCATTTTTACATTCGTGGATAGGTAGATATTTGTTGTGCTTAATTTTCCCTATGCGGGTAGTGTTGTTATAATAGATAAACACATTTTTCATTCAATTATGACTATCGAATTGAATCGGGCTGAAAAAATATTCGATAATAATTCCTCGATTTAAATATTTAAGATGTGAAGAAAAAATTTTTGATGCAATAAATAATTGAAATTCCGCTCAGATTAAATTTCCCTGAAGAGGAAACCTGTTTTTTTTTTTCTTTGACTTATATAAACGACTAAACTTTTCTGATAGAAGAGGATTATTTAAACGATCATTAAAAAATTTATAGTTGAAAATCTTCATATTACTCGACAATATTTTCATAAATAGAAGATTCGGTGGCCGTAAAAACAAACTACCTGCGTAGGTATATTCGATGAAAATAGATTTGATCTAAAGGTGACATTGAAATAAAGATAATTGTTAATAAAAATGATTGAAATAAATATAGACACAAGTAATAAAAAATAAAAATCAAGAAATCTGCTACATGTGAAGATGATGTAAGTAAGCCTATATGTTAGAGAAGAAGTAATCTTCACAAACGATTCTTTCAGAACTTTGGATGTAATGCTGAATAGTTCCAGCTGTGTGTCTACAATAATTGCCATTTGACTCGCAACATTCAGTATTGTCATCCCCTATATAAGCAATGAATTACTAGAATACTCGCGGTGATTGTGACCATTCGGCACTGATCCAGTACTTGTAATTTTCTTGGATTTTTGAAGATGCTTCGGTTTTGGCCGGTCTATTTTTAATACAACCTTGACTTAAAAAGTCTGATTTTGGTGACTGAGCTCTTGAATCGTATCGGTTCCCGTACTAGTGATATTAAATTCCAGAAAGAACAATGTATTTGTCCTCAATAATCGAAGTAATATATTTTAGATTCGTACTGCCGAATAGTGGTCGATGAGTATAACTGGTAATTGAGGTTTTAGTGATAAGCTTTAAGGTAGCCACCAACTAAGGGTATGATGATAGTGATTAATGCGCATAACACGGAGTCGATGACATCATTTCTCTATAATGTAAAGGTATAAATTATTAAAGAAGTTTACCACTGCTGATATTTATGTAGTGCCTGAAATTCTCGTCACATCATCTAATTGAACAGAAAAAAACGTTTGCCAAATTCTCTATGATTTTAGCATATTATGAATTTTTATTAAAATGATATCTATATTATTTATATGCAGAGCGAAATAAGTGACTCTTCCGGAGCCGAATAGGCAGTCGAAACTTCATGAATGAGAAATGAAAAAAAAAGGACCATTTCTACTCATCCTTAACATAGAGGTTTCTATCTATGATGATATCTGAATGCAATATTCCATTAAGAAGTATAAATAGCATTACAAATTCAAGTTATTGCCTATATTTTCTTATTGGATTAAACTATTTAGCGAAACCATTTAATGAAACTTAATATTTTAAGAAACTTTTAATCAAAATATGTCTTAATTTTTGAAATCCGCCTTAAATTCCGTTTACCCGCCTTAAATTATTGACGTTATTTACATTGTTTACAGAAAACAGCTGATCTCTTAGTGATGATGATCGACATACAATCATCGTCATACCTCACAGAATTTCGTCATTTCTCTGCATCTTTGGCATATGCGCTCTCTTCTCCTCTCTACGTCTGCATATCTAGTATGTCAATAAAACAGGCCATGGCCCGTACTGGCGCATATACCCGCGTCAACCAAACAAAAACCGATCCGTGTCATTCTGGTCTCGTTGCTGAGTGTGTTCATGTGCTTGTATTTGTTTACACTTTTCAAGGAATGCTTGGAGCACTCCTTGGAGATGTAAACAAGCCAGGTGTGTGCAGGTATGCGCATAAATTCGTCTCATGCTTTCATTTCGTTCTCAATTTCCGCTTTTTTTTGCATGCGCGTATCTGGTTAGCAAGTTGCTTTACCGATGATGCATCACCTGTATTTATCACTTCCTTTTTCTTCGTGTCTATTGTTCCTTAATTTTTCTTCTGATAGCAAGAGATAATAATCGCGCAGTGTTACGTTATGTATGTAAAGATTTAAAAAAAAATTTCTAGGTGAATGTAAATTATGTATCGTTATTGCTTTGAAGCTTTCAACCTTTTTGATCTTATTTTATCTCTTTCCTATCAACTAGGATTGTTGTATCATTTCATTCCTTTCCCAGTGTCCTCAAAAAAAAAGAGACCTCCCAGACATTTATCTGGAAGATAGTTTGACGACCGCAGACAAACTTGCTTCCCTTATCGCAACCACATGCTGAACCTAGAAGAAAAGTTGCATAATTCTTATTCCAATGCTGCGTTCCAATAAACAGACGCCACCCATTTCTCCTCCTTCCCTCCCTCCTCCCTCCCTCTCTTCCCATCTCCAATATTAAAGAACTTTTGTTGAATTTCATTTCAAATTTTGGTGCACTTTTTTGCTCGAACTTGTTCAGGTTTAAAAGATAGAAAGTTTTGGTTGAGCCCTTAGCTGGAGTTAGTTGCGTCTTATAATGAAATTTTGAATTCTTCCTGCATAAGAAATGAATATAGAACTTGTTGACTTCAGAGTGATTTTCATTCGTTGAGAGCAGTCGATTGTAGTGAATGAGGCATTATAGTACGATGGCAGTTAAGCGTGGCGAAACGTGCGCGCACGAGAAAGAACGCGAGAGAACTGCGTGTGAGACCGGCTTGCATTTGCAATCCCTTTGAAACGGACTAACTTTGAACGACAGAGCAAGGTTTATGCACACCTAATTACCCTTTTACCAAGGCAATTAACCTGATATTAGAAATTTGTAGGTTTGTAGACAATGAATGATACCTGTTGAGGTACTTTGCTGTGAAGTTTCAAAATCAAGGCGAATATGCTCGGCTTAAGCAGATTTTTCACTAAAATGTTCAGCGTTTATGGCTGATGTTCACTGTATAAATTGACTTATTACAAATTTAAAAAAAATGAAAAACCAAGTCGCAGGCTGAAAAATGTTGAGAATGAGGAGCACGTGCAGGTAACGTTTTAATCGGCGCAAAATTATGACGTGGTCAGCGTAGCTTGACTGTGATGTGGTCAGTGGTCAGCGCAGCTCGACTGTGATGTGGTCACTGTGATGTGGTCTCTTGACTGTGATGTGGTCAGCGCAGCTATTAGAAAGCTCAATGATAAGATCTCTCTAACCTCAGACTCGATGCCTTCGTACTTTATATAGCGAGCTCCTCAGGGCTTATTTTACCCACTTTCTTATATATTCAAACACAGTTTGGTTACTGGTTCCTCACGATCAAAATGGAAGACTCCTATTGTGATGCCTATATTAAAAAAAGGTCCAGCGAGCAGGGTGCACAATTATCATCCCATTCGCCTGACTCCGTAAATATGTGAAGTCCTGGAAATTATCGTTAAAGAAAGCATAATGTGCCATTTCGACTTGAACGCATTGATTAGTCGTGCTTGGTATAGTTTTCTGCCACAAAAGTCCACGCTCTCATAGCTGATATCTTGTTTTCATGATTGGCACTCCGCAATGAATAAAAATCAGCAGGTTGAGGCGGTCCGTATTGACGATGCTAAAGCCTTTGATACGGTCTGCCACCAAAAACTGTTGATTTTATGGGATATCTGATGAACTTTTGAAATGGCTTAGATCATTTCTCTCACAGCGAGAGTTTATGGTAAAAATTGTTGGATGCTATTCACAGCCTCGAATTTATTACTTGCGAAATTCAACAAGGGAGTATATTTGGCCCTTTACTCTTCCTTATTTATGTAAACGATTCACCTGATGGTTTGTCGAGTGCGTGCAGGTTGTTTGCGGACGACCTTAAGATATATCGCTCATGCTCACTTAGGGATCCTGCTGTAGATTTTCACGAACTCCAGAAGAATCTTATATATCTAGAACGTTGGTCGTAGACATGGCAATTGCGCATATCGGAAGAAAAAAAGTTGCCTCCTCCATATAAACTTTCAACATGAGTGCCCTCTGCGTTTAAATGGGAATAAGTTTTGCGCCCAAGACGCAATCAAGGACCTAGGAGTACGCATTAGTTCAAATATTAAATGGATTTTTCATTGCACGGTAATAGCTAGAAAAGCCTCACGAGTAGCTAACTGTATACTGCGTTCGCTGGAATATCCGTGCGTTGAATATTACAGACTTGCTTTTCTTGTCAGTTGCCACCGTCTTCTTGAATATTGTAGCCAAATATGGTCACCATGTGTTCACAGGGACGCTGACGTGATTGAAAATGTGCAGAGACGATACACAAAATCTGCTTTCCGTAAGGCCTTTCCGAATACTGTCATTCCCTTCTATCCTGGACGGCTGCGGATTTTCGGCCTAAAAAGTTTGAAATACCGCGGAATTGAATTTGACCTTCATTTATGCTTTAAGATAGTAAACGGTTGCTGCAACATCCTCTTCGAGAGCGTGTTTGCGTACACCTGCTTCAATACACGTTTCAGATTTCATCGTTTTCAGTTATAAGGCAAGTTTTTGACCAGGATGGGTCTATTAAGTTCGTTTCCCTTTCGAGTCATTCGAGTATGGAATCAACTACCAACTGACGTTGTTGAAGCTAGAAATCTGTGTTTTAAGTAATTTGACTTATCATCCTTGAAGGGTATAGATGGCCAGCCATGTGTGACTAATGAATGCTTCGTCTTGCTTTGACCTTTTTACCAGTGTTACATTATTGACGCTGCTTAAATTATTTATATTTCGATCTTCGTTCTCCTTTTAAACTTCTTTTAAATCTTCATCAATGTCATCAATGTTTTCATTTTCTTGGAACCGCTTGTTAGTATCGTTAGTGCATCTCTCTTCACATACTATGTATATTTCCTTATTCCTCAATAGAGCTATTCGTTATCATTGCGGAGGCGTTTCCATATGGGCGAAAATGCTTGACTGTCGTAGTGATGTGATTCATCGGATAGGTGGCAAGGATGACAGCAGGAAGGAGGCAAGGCAACCTGCTGGTCGAGGAAAAGAGACTGAATCATCCCCCAAATTGTCAGTGAGCTCATGCAGGAGAATCCTGTACCTGCGTCGAATGTGCCTGTTCTCGCCTCGTATTCTTCAGAATCGATGAATCACCCCTTCGACTGAGAGGAGGTGACTCGGGCGAAATTGCTTTACTTCGGCAAATCCCCCATCTTAGACGCTAGTTTTTCGTCTTACTGATAAATCTTTTTCCGGCCATGGAAAGTTTCTCATTTATACGTTTATTTTGCCGAGGAAGAGAATAAAAAAGAAAGCATTTCGTGCTAGTTCCCTCTCGCGTAGTCTTTTACATCTTTCCTGTCTTCGAATTTCATCGCACTTAGTGAAATATCAACCCACATTGCTTTGTATGTAATTTATGGTCATCACGAAACATACGTCTTACCTGTCTCAATCATAAACCTGGATTATTGTAGCTATCACCTCTTGCCAGGATCTTCACTATAAATATGCAATGTCTTGCGTCGAGTGGGTGTTTTTTTGTTTTGAAATATAATTTAAATCTCTAGCAAATGCTGCTTCCAAATACGCAAAGCTGAATTTCTTAAAAGTTTTCCTCAGGTACTAAAAAAATTCTCGGCCATTTCACTCGATAAAATATGGGAGTATATTCAATTTTCGGCTACAATTTTCGATCGGTATGGGACAGGAATTCACAACGGAAACCTTCCAACTTCCTCTTTCCTTAACCGCTTCATTTGAAAATTGGCGAGAGGAAAGATCTAAAGCATCTTAGTTGAGTCCTGTATTAATCATGACCAGTGTTGTTATTTGGTTAAGTTGTCTTTCTGGATATGGCCATAGATTAAGTCCAATCCTAGTCTCCCTTTCCAGAGCAGTCGGGAACCGAGACAAAATTTTGACATAGGCTCTATATTAAAGTTTTCTACATCGCTGCATATGTAGTTTATTGTTGTCTATGGGTAAAATATTAGTTCGATTTGTGTTGTACTCATCAGATCCAGAATTTTCAGTGCAGAACTATGCCATTCAAATATAAATTTTAGGATACTAATGATTCATTTTCCTCAAACAGCGGTTGAAGAATTTATCGGACGATAGAAAATGGCCAAAAGAACTACTAAAAAAACGAATAAAAATCATCCACCATATTCATCATTACAAACTTCAAGTAAGTTTTTTTTTTTGCTGTCTATTGATACTATATTCGTAGAAAAAGGAAAGTAGAAAAGGATAGAACATCGGAGACGTCATAGCAGCGGGACGGCTGGCGACCATCGAAGAGAGCCTCAAACGGCTCTTGTCAACGTAAGCGTTGAGCCCGGTGGCTCTTGTTGAATTCCTTTTTTCATTTAGTAAAAAGAAGGTAGCGATACCATAATCGCTTAGGTTGAAAAGAATTCCATTTCATCTTTATTTATCGTCTATTATCTAATCTCTTAAACTATATGCGTTTTATTTCTTTGCCTTTTTTCGATTCCGGTAATGATAGCATAGTTGTCTAGGATTTACATATCCAATCCATCATATCGTCAAATAAAATTGAAACTGATTTCATTGTAAAATAATAATAAAAATAGTATTCAAGAAATAAATTTAAATATTTAGAAAGACATTTGGAAAGACGTTCTACAGGTGTTCGAGTGGGCGATGAATATCAGGCTGATTTAAATGAGTTAAAATGCAATGATACGATGCCTAGTTCGTCGTATGTCGATCGAGAGGAATGCCTTTGGTTTCCATCAGCAAATATTAGCAATAGAAAGTTGAAGAACTTTCTAGAGTGGGCGAAATCTCAACGAAATATTGAAGAAGATGCGGTTAGTTCGTATTGGGTTTTTTCGCGTTTCAATTTTTTGATTAAAAACTTTCAATATGCTAAGAGGAAATAGTACTAAGCTCTTTGTGTTTCTTTCACTTTCTATACGTTCATTTTATTGTAACTTTGATTTTATATGAGGTTGGAGCGGTTATAACATCCGGTCTTATTGTTTACAACGTCTAGCCGTTTGCAGTATACTCTCTTATTGATGATCTATTTTTTTTTTAATTTTATTTAAATCTTTGTTGAAATATAAAAAATTTGGACCGCTTATTTGAATGGAAAATTCCCCTAGAACTCATTTCGGAGCTGAAAGCTACCTTTTATAAAACTTCTTTTCGTTATTCGTTTATTTATGAAATAATTGTTACTTTTATTTTTGTAAGTGCAAAGTTTATAAATGCTTGAAGGCATTACACGTTCTCTATCACAATGGTTATTCGATAGATAAAGCAGTTAAAAATGTGAAACGTCTAGTAAAACATAAACCATCTCTGTTGGATTTGACGATCTTCAAAAGTGGCTTTCAACAGTGCTCAAATCATTTCGATCTCAACAAGATGAAACTCATGGTTAGTTTTATTTTCTGCGTTTAGGAATTGAATATTTGATTAAAATAGGAATGAAAATAATAAAATTTTTACGACTGAAATATTTAAGGTTTTTATTTATACGTTCATTAATTTTAGTGTTTTTTTTTTTGTTATTATTTTAATGTGTTAAATTGCGATGTACATATGATAATCGCTAGCTAATTTCTTTATAGCTTATTGTGTTATAATTTTTATATTATATTATTTATTTGTTTATTGTTGTTCATTGTGTTTTGTTTATTTATGCAGTAATTGTTTATTTTTAGTTACCGCATCGCTCAACTCGAAAAATTGTCGCTATGTATTGCCTTATTAAAGGTTTAACACCTCATATATTGTATAGCATTGATGGGCTTAATTGGTAAATTAATTATTAGTTTAGCTGTTATTAAGTTATCAGTTTTAATTATAAAAAAAAAAAGATTATTACACCTCTCACAATCACATGTGAAGAGTAGCCGATGATCAGCTTTTAAGATCCAAAAACGATGCATCACACAGTGGAAAAAAAGAAGAGAAATAACCGTCCATGGATTGAAGATTGAGCTGACCGATCCTACAAACCTTTTCTTGTTCAATAACCCGGGATTTTTCCTTTCTGCAATCTTTCTAATTTCTTTGAACGAATTTAATTAGCGTAACGTTTAGCAGCATTTGTAGCAGCAGTAATTGTTTAGCGAAATTTCGTGGAAGAAAACTGCTCAAAGAAATTGATGAAATATTTTCTAAAGCAATTGTTTCGATCGTTGCTTCGTTTTTTTTTTCATAATTTATGCATTTGCTAAGAATGATACTACCTGGACTGAAAAATTATCTGTAAGTGATTACCTGTAAATCATCTATTCGGGATTCTATGGGGAATTACGTTTGCAGAAGGTGCCATTTGTAAAAGCGATCTTGGTGATTCCTACTAGCTTATTAGCATAAGTTATATACGAGGCTACGGGAAGTAATTTTTTTTTTTTTGATCGATAGCTGTAAAAAATCCGCTTCTAGGACTTGAGTTTATTTCAGACTAATTATTGAGGATTTATAGATTGATGATCTTTTATAGGAACACCAAACGGAAGCGTGATCTTAGTAAATCAGATCAAGCAAATGTGCTACGACAACTTTATATGGTGAAACATAAATGCACGTACGTTTGTTTCCAATTTTTTCTATTGTATCTTTCGTTTATGAATTTACCTGCAATGTGAGCTAATTATGTTTCTAAAGGTATAGTAAATTACCTAATTCAGCATAAAAGAGCGTGCAGTTTTGATTGCTAGTTTTTTTGTGTTTTAACACTCATCCAGATATAGCTTTCATATTGCGCTATGATTGAGGACAGCTATGATCGAATTATACAGCTTGATGGCCTTCACTAATACTGGTCTAAAGCGCCTACGAAACACTATTTAAATGGTAATCTTCATATTACAACCAATAATGATGGCTTGAATGAAAATTCATCCGCACAAAGAGCTAGAGTCTACTGCACCTACATTTTTACATTAAAAAAAGCTTAGATTAAGGAGTTTTTTACCCGAACGGATAGGTAGCTTTCAGTCTTATTTCTCTTTTCCGTTATAATCCTATAGTATTTCATCGGTAAGTTAATATAAAAAAGGGAGTGAATTTTGTTTCTGAAATCGAAACGGTATTTATAGGGATGTGATGGTTAATGGACGCCGTTTGCGAAGTGACAGCATAGCCACTAAGGAAGATCCTCGCTTGATGGAAAATAAGAATATGCAATTGCATCAGTTTGTTTCGATTTTTTTGTTTTATTTATTTTTTGCCGTTTCGACTAAATTGTTGTTTCGACTTTGCCGTTTATTTACTAAATTTTTTGCCTATAGGCATATTTATTTGGAGCATTTTATGGTTTAAATTCACGTTAAAAAAAATGCACTCGAATTCACTTAGTGGTCGGAGCTCATTGATTGCTACACAGATATATAAATGTGTTTGATGATGCTAATAAAGATAGTTCAATGATAGAGAGCGCACACAGCAAGCGAAATGCTATGGATCTCTCCTCGTCTACGAATGAAGTTTACATCGATAGTCAAATACTAGTTAATGGTGTAAAAGTTTACTTTTTTTACAATAAATAAAAGACCGATTGTGTAATTCCTCTTTTTTGTTGATTCAATTCGATTTAAAAAAATGCATTTATATGTTCGCTCAAGTTGATTGAGTAATGAAATGAACGAGTAATCAAGTAGTGGGTTTTAATCTGATATACTGATGTAATTTATTATGTGTAACTATTGATATTCGATAAAATAGATATTCTTAATCATATAATTCGTTTCATAGAGGCGATCTTTTCTATCAATATTGCTTTTTCTTCGATTTAAGCTGCCGCAAAAAATTTTATTCAGTCAGAGCACCTATAATTTCATTGAATGGAGAATAGTTGTAATAATTGTCATTTATATGGGCTCAAATTTATATTTTATAAGTAAATATCTTTTTCAATTTCAGCACATGCGCACCGTCGGGTATGAAATAGATCAGAAGTCAAAAGGGAAACAACTGAAAGATATCAGCATCAAAAATCTTTTTTTTTAATGGTAAATTCTATGTTATTTTTATTATTTCTCTCGTTTTTCTTTCTCAAATAGAAAATTTTCACATTTATTCACAAAAAATTTTTACTAGTGAGAAAAATAATGTTTGAATTTTATGCTTATCGCTTTAAACGGAAATCGCTCCGATTCACTTTTCGGTCGCTAGTAAGTTTGCTTTCATAATGAGTAAGTTGCTTTAGCTTAGGTTGAATTTTATTTATTGTTGCTCCGCCAAATTCGAAGTATGTCACATAATAACGAGTAAATGACCTTTCCATTATCGGCTCAAAAACTTTTCTCTTGATTTCTTTTTTCCTCTTCCTTTAAAAAACTTTTCTTCGATTTTTTTTTTTGTTCGTTATATTCTCGCAAAATTGAAAGTGAGGAAAAAGAGGAAAACTCGGAGTAATGAAAATTGTGGACATGAGGTTTCTTTTAAATCGTTAAAATTCCTGAGTGCTGTGCTGATATGCTTGAACTGAAGCGGAGTTTGACAAACGATCGCACCACGTGATAGAGTTTTGCCGTTCCTTTAAGCGCTCATTAGCGTTTTTTTTTTTTTTTGGTATTTGTTAAACGATCCGTGAATCGGCATCAACGAATAACCCGTGCTGAATTAAGATTGTGAAATCTAGCCTGTAAGTAGTCAATAAAAAATCACATTCCATGATAACATTTCAACTACATAGTTTTCTCATTTCCTCTCAGAGGGGTCACAAATTTCAGGATATAAGACCTGAGCAGACGAATGGGTTAAAAATTAGGTTCGGGAATTGAAAATTTTGGTGGTTTTCAAAAAAAACTTTGAAAAAATAAAATTTCCCACTGCATTCATCGCTTTTTTGGGTTAAATCAAAGCTTTTTATTATATAATTAATTTTCCTTAGTAAAAAGTGATCCCAGTGAACTGGAAAATTAGGGATTGGTAAATTTTCGTCAAAACATACGCTATAAAACGTAAAGACATTAAGCCATAAGTCTCGAACTAGAATTATGTGGAGAAACTTCATGCTAAATTCATTGAATGATGAAAATTTCAGCAAGTTAGCAAACGGTTATACTATTCCGGTGCGTGTTTCAAACCAGTGGCCTTTCATATTCCGCGTTGGTGCTTACCCGATTGAGCTATTTCGAGTTTCTATTGGTTTTTCGATTATCGTGTTTACCATTTAACCTGCTATCGTTTACGCATTCATTTCTTATGAACACCATCATCGTTCGAGTTTTTTGAGTTTTATTATCTTTATTATTGCCTTATGTTAAGTACAATTACTGAGATTGTGGATTTTCCGAGATTCCTGAGGATCTTTTTTTCGTCGGAGTGGAGGATTCGTCTCTTTAAATTTTGACATTGGTGGATTGCTAAAGAAAGCGATGATTAATCTATGAAAGGTTATTTTTCCGAGTGGAAAATCATGGGACCGAAAGGATGGAGGGAGAGAAGATTTATTGAAGATGATGCGGTAGATTGTTTCTATATTATTTATACCTTTTGCCTATATGATGCAGCCGTCTGTAGATATAAAAAGGCAGTGATAGACATGCTTCAAAACATTCCATATTTTATGATCATACTTTGTTATGTTGTCTCTATCCACTCTGTCGGTTCAAGTATTTTCTGTACACTTTTAAGGTTTTGATTTCAACTTTAAATTTGCCATTGCTGTAATTCTTTGATGTTTTACTTGATCTTTGAAAACACTGTCGAATTTCGATGTGATTAACGCTTTTGTTTATTCTGCCATGCAATGTGATGAATGGATATAGTACAAAGAAATATTTTTTCATAGTAGTTAGTACATATGCGTTCTGTCCGTATATTTCAGGGTATTGATAATTTAAAATGCGTCATAGTTCCATTCGAAGTGCGTAAATTTTTCGTGTTTTTCTTTTCAGTGTCTTTTTTTTTTCAACTTTTCACGGGTTGAATTGTTGAATCGAATAATTTCGAGTGTTTTTTTTCCTTGAAAGTAAATTTTCACTGAACGAATGATATTAAAAGTTTTGACACAACAATTACTAGCTTATCATGGAACTTTAAAGCTTATCATAAACTTTTCTTATCTATCTTAAGCCAAAGAAAAAGATGCATCGTTTCAAATAGAATTTGAGCTTTATAGGTTTATATCTGATAATGAATGATTTCCGGTTTTTGTTTATTAAGTTCAAATTTTGAAACTTCCTCAGTTATATTGTTTCTTTTTCCGAACTTAATTTCGCAAATTTGTTCATTTAGCGCAGTGTTTTTTTTTTAATTTCTTTCAAGTTTTAGAATTGTTTCTCTTTTTTTAATTATCATGTACGGTGCTTTCTTGATGACGAGTGCAAAGTAAAATTGCTGGTTTATGCGGAAATGTGGCCTCGAAATATTCTTTTTGTATAAATTTCTTTAGTGTTTGCAGTTCGACATTCTCAGCTGATGCACTTCAGGTAGTTTGAGGTAGAATTGGACAATCTCAGCTTGTGCACCTCAGGTTATTTAAGATGAGCCAATGATGATCGCAAAAGCAATAAAGGATGTGGCTTGTTTGGGAGTGCATAATAAAACGAGTATTTTCGAATCAATGTTCTACCTCATTAAACTCACGTTCACTGTTAGAATTACCAAATTGCGATCGAAAGCTTAGGAAAATTCAGTTATTTAAATTATATCGATGTGGGCGAAATGTACGATTGATCCCTATAAAATGCAGTATGTAAATAATGGATTCTAAATGAATTAAATTCATAGTTTCATTTTTAAAATCTGTTGAAATCGATTTTTTCTTTATTATTACGATTACATTATATATTTAAGCAATATTCAAATAATATTTACTATTGAATGGTTTCTTCAATTTTATCATTCAATTACTTGATAGTGTTGTTGAAAGGATATTATCGATACACAATCAATCAAATTCGTTTCAATTTAATTTTCTTTTAATATTAAAAAAAAATTTTTTTTAAATATAGTTATGATTCAGTTATGTGACGTAGAGATGAATCTAACGAAGTACTTACTGTGTCGAGTGTTGCAATTACTATGACAGCGTTGTAGGTGGTATCTGTATAGGTTTTCAACCGTTTCAAAAACCATAACATTATACCAACAATAAGAAAATACCACTTGATGGGAATGCTATAAAATTCAAGCTAAAAATAGCATAAGATAACCCCTATAACAAAGCTTTCGATAATTGATATATAAAATTCAGTGGTTTATGAATGAAGTTTCATGATGACGTTGTTATTGTTATATGAAATTATTCATAACGAAAATGTTGATTTACTTCCGGAAAATTTTACTATATGCGAAATAATTTTTATTGCTTTGTCATATGGAATAAAATTTCAATTTCCGGAATTATTTCCGGAATTTGTCACAATTATTGATGATAGCATCAACATCAATAAGTTGCTAATTGCTGTTGAAATGATAAAGGGAGCATATATTTGAATGTAAAATTAGCAATATCACAAATATTTTAGATTTTATGATAAACTGAAATTTTGATTTTTTTAAACTTTTTTAATTTGAAAACTTATTTTATTTATTTTTTTTTTTTGAAGTAAATCAATTGACGACGGCTGAAGGACTAATATAATATAACGATTTTGAGAGCATTTCTTAGATGTTATACAATCTAGTATCATTTTACGTTGATATTTCACTTTTACTAGATAAAAAAATAACAATTTTTGAGCGGTAAAGTATATTGCTAGATAATGCTAATAAGACTGAGAAAAAGGATCTATAGATTGCATTGAAATTTATTTATTTTTTCGAGTTTTTTTTTTCATAAGTTTTTTTTGAAATTGAAATATCTCATAAGTTCTGTTGAAATTAAAACAATATTTATTAACTAATTCGCTTAGGGAAAAAAATGTGAATGCCTTTATTATCCGTTTTCTATATTTGAAAACGTGGTAACTTTTTCTGCTATCAATTCTCAAAGAAAAATTATCCCGATCCTATTGTTTAACACTCATATTTGTGTGTCAAACAGTATTCCATAAAAGCACTCTATCGTAATCTGCAATCATATCTAACGATAAGATTTATTTAGCGATGGCTATATCGTTGTATTTGCGTTCCTATTCCTAGTCTTAATTGATTTTGCGTTAAGACAACATATTGTTGACTAGTTAGTTACGCAATGTATCAATGATTGCAAATGTATGGGTGTTCTCAGTGTTGCATTGATTATCATATCAGCATACAAACAGTACTGACAATGAATGCACACAATGCCTTTGCAAACGCCTAAATTATGCTCTACTCCATTGAAACATACATTGATGATCGAAGAAACATAAACAAATGCATTCAGTATTCCCCAATTTGCCGATGTTATTGACGGTTTGCAGTGCGTGCGTTAGTGCGGCCGTAAACTGAGTAAAAATCTACTGCAAAAGATAGTTGCTAAGATGTATAAAGTTTTGAAATTAGCTTTAAAGTATATCGTTCGCTTGGTTAACATTAAGAAAGAATATAAGTAATATTTGTTTATTTATTGCTGCTTTGTTGTTATTACTTTATTTTTTTAAATTTTATTTATTTGTTGCTTATTTATTTCTTTCTGTTCTTCCACTTTATTTTATTATTGCCACTTTTATTTTGTTCATTTTTAAAAAAATATTCTTCGCAAATTGCAGTTGTTGAATGTGTATATATCTGTTGTAGTTTAATAGTTTAAGAAATGTGTGCCTTCATTTCATTCAATGATTTGCCAATATTACTTCATCTAGCAATAGATGTGATGCTGTTTCATTTATGATTGATCCAATATGGGGAAAGATTATTAAATTTATGTTTTATTGCTATCTGCTCAAATACTCATTAACTACTTTTTACTTGTTTGATAGTCCAATCGATATTCAACACCTTTGCAGTAACAAAATATTTTTTGAAAAAAAAAATTTTTTTTATTTGTAATAAAAGTTTGCAATTAACAATTTACTGATACACTTTCACATAGCATCACAAATAGCACGATTTTAATGAAGCAGAAATTTAAGCACTAAACACATCTTGTGTTCTTATCACAACGCATCAACGAGAAAATCGAATAGAACTAACCTTTTTGATATGATCGATGTGTTCTCGTTTGATCTCTTGAATAGTGTTTCGAAAATTAAAAAAAAAAACATTTTTTAGTATGCATGCTGTTGCACGTATATTTTATATTTGAATGATCAAATAATAAAACGAAAATGTTATACTACAAACGTGCAAAATTTAACGATGCAATTTAACATTTAGCATATGCTTTCATAAATAAAGAATACAATCCATAGAATACGGATCTTATATAGAAATATAGCTTAGGAATGATAGGAAGGAGGGGGAAATGAATATGTGAACTATTTCAACTTCAAGTAAAAATTCATGATCTAAAACTCTAAGAATGACTAGAATAGCGTCATCCATAAAATTAGGTTTCCCTTTCCCATTTTCCCATCAACCAAACTTTTCAGATAAAGAATCTTTCGCTGTCTAATGAATATCATTCGTTGAAACGCTAATTTCATAAATGAAACTGAAAAAGAAAAAAATTTATCTCCAGACGTTCGAAAATTTTTTTACGATTATTCGAGCCAGCTAAAATTGCGCAAAGTTACTCTTTTTCAATTATGTCTTCTCCATAAAAAAATGGAATATTTTCCGATCCTAGTGAACTTCTGGAGTTTCATTCTCAGTGATAGGATATATGAAAGAAGCTATAATAGTGTAAAAAATCTCACTGCGTAAATAACATATTTGCAAGAAATACTAATTGAATTCATGCAGGTCATACGATGGCAAGTATTTGTTGCTTAATCAGAATTTTATAAATCAGCCATCTGTCACAAGTAAGTTGAACATTTTTTCCAAAATTCTTTACCACATTTCTTTGGTCATGATTTCGATCTTGCTTATCAACTGATATTAACTTAAAACAAATTCATGACCTACCTATATAGATATTAAATTTATATTTCGGTAGAGTTTCTTAAGCACTACAAATAAGCATTGATTCGACAGTGTTGTTGCATGCAAAAGTTTGTGATTGGCGTTTGTGATTGCACACATTTGTAAACAGTTGCAAGACTTTAATAACCACCTGATTAACGGCCCCGTAATTGAGACATAACGGCGAAATATTTGCATTGAAACGTTAACACTGCCGATGTTTGAGAGAGAAAAAAAAAGCTGAAATCTTTAGTGATAACGAAATCACGTTCACATTGTGCTTAATGCATAGAATGTAGATAGAAACCCATCAAGGTTTGCGTTAACGATCAAATGCGTGCTAATAAGAGTGCTAATAAGTGCTAATAAGAGCATTAAATTATCGATTGATTTCAACAGAAATGAATTATTATGTGGTAATTTGCATAATTAAGCAAAAAATAAATCGATGATTATATTCTTTGAGATCTTCAAAAATTTGACTTTTTTTAAAAATGAAGTTTCATCAATAAAATTTTCAATTACGTAGCATTGATTGAAATATTGCTTTTCATCCTTTTCATGCTGTTTAAATGATTTCAACCAAAATTCCGCTGAAAATCTTAGCATTTATGCTAATTTCTAGCTGAAATAGTGCCCGCTGTTGCTTTCACAGCACTCTTTGTCATTTTCAAGCGTCGCATATCGGTGCATAGAAACAGATGCTACACACTGGAAGCGATGAGGAAGGGGGAGGGGAGCAGAGAGGTAAACGTTACCCACAATTTCAAGCTGATCACCAGATTCTGGTAGTTATGCCCACAATACCCACTAAACAAATCATTGCAATTAATAATTATTAACTGCCATGATATAGGATCGTATTTGGAGAGCATATTTGGAATAATAACAGGTCTTTTTTAGGCTCCACTCAATGAGATCAACTGCCATCATAATCATACTCGACGGCATCGAAATCGATATATTCGATGGCCGTAGATCGCCAATGGTCACCGAGAAGCTGGCGGTCATATGGGCGATTGAAAATAGCCGATTTTTTGACAGCTTCGTTGAGAGATGGTGAATTACAATGCCGTCGAAAGGTAGCGGTCAAGCCGAAAAACTTCGTCACTAACTTTTTGGGTCACCATTAGTCGCCATTAGTAGGAATGAAGAAAATATGTTTTCTTTCCGTTTCCAACAGCACATATAATCATAGGCTCGCATGCTATTCTAACTGTATTCAGTGTAAGAATTCATTCAATTTGATGCGTATATGCATCTTTGTTTTCATCTGCCTCTTTAGAAATTTTCATCCAAAAAGCTCATTATGGTGACATCTTATCCGAGCGTACACAAGAAAGGATTTAGCTCTCACCGCCCCTCCACCCACCCCTGTCTTCGCAAACAGCTTCAGCACATGAATCACTTGCGTCGAAATGTCGAAATATGCTCGTCACGTGTGATCCACACAATAGGAAAACCTCTCATGCGAAAAGCTGACTTCTCATGCGAAAAAACGACCTCGCATGCGAAAAAATGGTTTCTCTTACAAGAGGATGACCTCTTATGCGAAAAGGAAATCTCTCATATGAATTTTCAAGTTGTGGTCGATCGGCTTCTAAATGAATTGTACACAGTTATGATAAAAAATTTCAATACGCTTTACAATCGATCAGCTTGTAGAAGCGAATTTTCCTTTTTGGGTGGCTTGATCAACTAAAATACAAATTCTTCATTGCAAATATTTTGTAATTTGCTAGTAACTTGTCAGGTATTTCATATTAAGCCACGCCGACTTCTCTGAGATGCTTTTTCGTTTTCTGAACCTAGCATGCATGTTTGTAGACCTAAATTATTTTCAGCATCATAGTTGCTATTAAGATTTGCCAACCGACTATGCACAAGTTGAAAATATAAATGATTTGCATGCAGCTACACATATATTCATATGAGCATTAATCACTCAATTTGAATTTTGTATGTAACAATATTGGCAGATTATAAATAATTTGAATGCAATTATTAAGTAATCAAATTTTATTCCATACACGGTTATGTTTATTAGTGTTAAATAGTAAATGATAATATACATACTTACGTAATTAAACGGTTACACTGAATACTAATAATTCGTAATTAGAAATAATATATAAGAATTGAATAATCCATCACTTCCATTACACTCGTTTACTTCGATAGTGGATAGTCGAGTCGAATTCGATCTTACTGGTAATATGGTTTCCGAGGAACACGCTATTAAGGAATTGGCAGCTGAAAATGCGAAGCTGAAGGAGGAGCTTGAAGCGATCAAACGTGAGCTCGCTGAGACGAAGAGAAAACTCGAGGAAACACGGCAAGGATTTGTTCTATTTAGCACTGATTATTATAACAGAATAAGCTATTATGATGCACTTTCATTCCTATTGCTTTCTATTCAGCAGCATTGGAAATCTGGTTCAAAAGATTCACTTTTATCAGTGATTTCAAAATGCAATAGGTTATGAGAGTATAAGGCAATATGTCGATAAATTGATATAGATGGATTCTTTGCATTGGACAAAAGAAACATGCTGAAAAGTTTGCAGCCTGGATGGGAGGTCTTTAAGGTTACGCATTGTGCGGGCGAATTTGAAGTATATGAAATATGGAAAAAGAATAAGAGCTCTGCTTTAGACAGCTGAAGGAAGAGAGAAACATGACCTCCGCCACATTCATCTTTCTATCCTCATCTTAGATGCAGGATGATGTGCTTAGATCGTGGATGATCTACGACTGAATCTTTGCTTCCTCCATCAACAAAAATATTTATTTTATTAGAAATAATAGGTTTTTGCTTATTCAATCATTGTGAGTGAAAATTTTCTTATCACTAAAAGAAAAAATCGAAATAAGACAGTATATTCGCATTTCCGGCAACTAGTCTTCATTGATTTTCCGCATTCACCGATATTTTTTCTGTAGATTGCAAAGATTTTTCGTTTATATTATCTCTTAGATCATTTACATCACGATCTTTCGTTTATATTCACCGTTTATTATCATTTACATGTCCACTTACTTCTTTTATTGCTAAATAGCGATTAATTTTGAAAGTTTGAACATAAAAATTATGAATTAAACGTTGGCCATATCTAATTCTTAATATATACGAAATATTTACTTTTATTCACTAATATCTCTTCACATTTCTACTCGTAAGTTAGCGGCATTTGGCCTTCGGTGCTCAGCTTCGCTTGCACTAAATGTTAAAATCTCTTAGCGCACTTATGGTGAAAAATAACAGCAAAGCACAAATCTTCAGCAAAAATTCACACCTAACCAGTCATGACCAGTTGAAAATTCAATGAAATTTTTAAATGCGCTCAAAAAGTCTAGCCTCAAATTATTGGATTAATTCCTCATAAGTCCTATTAAGTGTGCTCTAGAACAGTTCAAATTTTATTACTCTTAATTCAGCGATTTTGAGATTATTCAACATGCAGATAGACATACAGACATAGACAGACAAACATCTATATGAACGCGAACATGATGATGTCATGATCCGCATTGCAAACGTAAAGTGAAAAAAAATTCCCAGTAATATTTTTTTCAATTTCAGTGATTTCATTATTCGATATTTCGGGTATTTAGCCATTATCAAAAGTTGATCAATCAATAAAATTATCATTGCTTTTTGATAATATAATATTATTTATATTTCATTGATGTTTAATTTTAGTAATTAATTTATTTATTTCCAACTTAAAATTATTGAAAATAAATTTTTCGAATATTCGAATATTTATTCATTGCAAATATTTTAAATGAGCAACACCTAAAATCAAATTGATAACGAATAGAAATTTTATTTGTATCAATCGAATATTCATCATTGATCTCAGTGCAGTGTTATATGATCATAAAATATTTTTGCCTGTCGTATGAAAAGGATACACAGTATTGGGCATATCGCTAGTAAAAACAGTAAACCTCTGCCATTGCTATCAATTTGCTATCAGAGAAGATGGTCTGTTTTGTTAGCTAATGGCTAATGCTATCAGTAATTTTTGCACGCTTCTGAATAACTATTTTCCTTCGTTCATCGGTTGATTCTCACTTGTTTCTTTTTGTCATTCCCCTACCACACCATCCCCTCCTCCCGAATCTCAGATTCTTTCGTGAACATGCTTCTAGATATCCTTCTGTCTGATAGCTACTATGTATGCTAACATGAAACGATCACTCTTATTAAACTTTTTGAGTCAACTCTTTAAATAAATTGTTTGATAAGTACCATCAAAGTAACTAAATGGTATTAACGTTCATATCTGTTTGATTTGCTTTGTAATGGCGGAAATTGTGCAAATTAGAAGAGTTCGTGATGATGATCTGGATGGAAGAGCAAATTATGCAACAAATCTTTGAAGGAAATACTCGAAAATCCAATGTGCCCCCCTTTCCCTCCATTTTTGGTTTATTATCACCAAAGAAATCAGAGTCATATACTCGTGTTAAATATTTTTTCCAAAAAGGTCAAAATTGATTGTAGATTTTATCAAATTCAGCACGTTTCCTAACGACTATTTAAAGGTGCAAGGGAACATTGTGAGGGAAAGGTGTTCTACGATGACTGTCTCTCAACACAAATCAAAAAGAGATGGGTTGATCACCTCATGAACCTTTAGAAGTAGGAGTTGCATCAATAGCTCCTATTAGCCACCATTTTAGAATCTCAGGTAGTCCGTATGCAATCATCATCGAAATTCATCTCGCCCCTAACATAAGAGAATACTCAGAGGTAGATATTAATTATATTTTATATATTAATAAAAAGTACAAACTATGTAGAATTATTTACCACATATTCATGTCATTTCTATGTTATTAGACGCATGTAAAGTGTGTATCATTTATGTGAATTTGAAAAGTTCTTGGATTTCAGGTCTCAAACAATGAGAGTGCCAGCTACTGCCTTGCAATTGCTACGCAAATCTGATCGCTGCCTCTCGACTGGTGCCACTTTGGCAAGTGCCAAGAAGGCTTTGACAATGGACACGATGAATCCTAACGTAAAGAGTATGGAATTCGCGGTTCGTGGACCCATTGTTATTCGAGGTGCACAGATCGAGAAGGATCTGGAGAAGGTTAGCTGAATACCTTCGATTATTTTAGTAAATCATACGCCTGCTAGCATAGCTCTTATATTTTGAAGAAGAAGTGCCACATGCGCTTTTTTTATCTTTCGGAAGCTCCAACTGGCAACGACAACTTTCATTGAGCTTCTTCCTTGTCAAATATGACACTTCGGTTCGAGTTGCGAAGAGGTTCGAGCTGCGAAATTTTCATTGAACTGCTGACTATCTGAAATCATTGTTTTCTTTTGTTGAAGATTTAGTCAGCAAAATAAGAAATAATAAGATATAATAAGAAACAAGAAATAATAATAAGAAATAAAATGTAAAACAAGGCTTGATTATCGCTTTATGGTCGTCTAACTTAATAAAGCTATCTAAAAATAAGATCCAAGTAGTTAGGTATTAGTCAAGATGGAATTGTTTATATCTCTAGAAACGTGAACGTTGATGATTGTTCTTTGATAACTTTTCGTTATTGCGACAATTTAAGCAAAATATATTGATAATTGTAAACAACATCAATGATAACGTAAAGATAATGCAAATTTTTCTAAGAAATCAAAGAACAAACTCGTAAATTTTCTCAATCACAACAACGATAAGAAATATTTTCCACAATTAGGATTGTAGAAAAAGTGCATTGAAAATTTTCAAATATTTTTGATAAAAATTTCATAAATTTATTAGAATTTTCAAATTTATTAGGCTTCAAAATATTTGCCTATACTGTTATGGAATATATGGAACACTCTTTTCTATTCATATACTATATTCAATTTTCAACAGCTCTTTAATATTACAATCTCATCGCCTCATATATTTTCCATTTGCGATATGTATAGCAAATAATAGTTGTATGAATTTTCTTGTGTTTAGGGAGCAAAGAAGCCGTTCAATAGCGTTGTAAAAGCGAACATCGGTGATGCTCATGATATGGGTCAAAAGCCAATTACCTTCATCCGACAGGTAAGCGGTTTGCCTAAACAGGTAACTTTGAGTAGGTTCAAAAGGCTCTTAAAGTTTTCTTTTCAGTTTAAACTACGATAACAAAAGATCATACTGCAAACCATAGGTTGTTGACCTCTCGAAGATTCAATCAGCCCAACTTTAAAAAAAAAATTGCCTGAAGCAATTTTATGCCTTCGTAAGCATCATTATCTGCAAACCTTCCACCATTTGCTATTTGCCATTTCTCATTATGCTGTTAATACACGTTCTTTCTAGTATTTCGTACAAATCTCTATTCCGCTTTTTTCATCATTTTTCAAAAAATTTTTCTGCATTTTTTTTTGGAATTCTTGAATTTTTCCAGAACTTTTCTGGAATTTTCCACTCACTCTATAAAATTTTGACTAATATAAAATAATTTCATATATAATTTCATCGTAAACATATGTAATTTTCACTACATTAAACGATGAAGTGAATCAAGCCACATATGAAACAATAAATATCATTTAGCATTCCTATGGAAATGCTCATCTCGGCATTGATAACTATCCCCTTGAACTAAACCGTAATTGTATGCACCGATTAATTCATAGTGGAAAGTTTTTAGGTGTTAGCGTGTTGCGCATATCCAGCCCTCTTACAATCGATGGCCATTCCTAGTGATGTGAAGAAGCACGCTGAAGCGATCCTTCACGATTGTGGTGGACATAGTGTTGGTGCATACACGTAAGCACATCGCTTCAAAAATAAACAAGTAAAAAAATAAATAAATAAATAAATAAACGAATAAATAAATAAATAAATAAATAAATAAATAAATAAACCTTCGAAGATCATTTCAAATTTTTGATTATCTTGTAATATTGCTATATCTATTACAATTCTTCCACCGATAGTATTATTGTTTTTAATAAAAACCTTTAAGCTATTAAAGTCCTGAAAGCTAGGAAGATATTGGTAATTCATTATGCTAATCTTCTTAAATCCTCTATTACAGGCCAAGCGCTGGTATTGAATGTATTCGGAAGCATTGCGCTGAATATATTACTCGTAGAGATGGTATCCCAACTGATTATGAAAATATCGTCATCTCAGCTGGTACCACCGAGGGAATCAGAGTAAGTATGCCTAAAAATACCTAAAAAATGGTAAATAACATTTTAAATGTGACATAAATGTTACAATGATGAAGTATTATGTTACAAATGTTACAATGTTACAAAATTGTAAATGTTACAATGTGTTACAAATAATATAAATAACGTTAACAATGAAAATACGATGAAAAAAACATAAGCATATTTTCTTTTTTAAATGCAAATAGCATATTACTGATAACGCTGATTTATTGTTATTTCCCAAATTGTGCTTCTTAAATTAATAAAAATTCTGCCAAATGGTTTCATATATGCTCTCTAAAGCAATAAAAAATTGAATTTTTCATTTGAAGCATTCATCCAAGCCGATAAATGGTAAGGGTAGAGATAGCGATTTTTTTTCCGAAAATAAGATTATTTTATCAAGTCAGACTTTTATTTTCAATATTCAGTGACCTTGTTTTCTCGGCGAGTTATCTCTTGCCAGATAGGAAAATTCAAAATTTTGCATCTTTATTTTTCAAATTTATAAAAAGTTCAACAAGTTTATCGAAATATTTCGCCCCTTTTTCATTTCAGAACGTATTGAAATTGTTCGTCAATACAGAAAGCAATCGTAAAGTTGGTATTATGATTCCAATTCCGCAATATCCTCTCTATTCGGCAACGCTGGATGAATTTGGTCTAGGACAGGTAATATAATCGATAAACTATTGAAAAACTATTTAACGTCCCCACATGATTGCAATATAATAACATCGAGATACCCCACTATAATGTTCTCTAAGTAAAACGTCAATTGAATTATACCAATATTCTAGGTTTAATAATTAATCTTCAAATTGAAGGAAATTGTTGCAACGAAAAGTATTTCATCAATTTACCTGTCGCAATTTTTGTTAATTACTTGTCACTTTATCTGTCACAATTAGTCACCGCAATAATCAGGTGATCGTCACAATTAGCACTTTTAAATCTTGGGCAATAGATTTGGATTTTAGAATTTAGGCATTTCAAACCTGTTTTCTCCTAGAATTTGAAGTAAAAAGATTAATAATAATTATTTTATTTAATTTGGGTTGATTTGAATTAACGTTCAAATATTCGTCTAGGTACGATATTATCTCGATGAAGATAATATGTGGGGTTTGAACATCGAAGAATGCGAACGTGCATTGAATGAGGCGAAAGGCAAATATGATACAAGAGCGATTTGTGTTATCAATCCTGGCAATCCTGCTGGTTGGTAACTGTTTTTTAAAATCAAAATTTCACCTGAAAATTTTCAAGAGAAATATAGGATTTTTTTTAATTGCATAAGCTTTTAAATATAAGCTTCAAAAATATAACCACAATTGTATATACACCTTTTTTAGTATAAAATGTATGGAAATTCTTCAGCGAAAAGTGGCATTGGGTAAGCCGATTCTCTAAAAGTTCAACAATGCCTCAAAGGGAACATACTTCCTACTACTTAAATATACCATTAGATCAATTTTCAGCTATCTGCTTCGAATTTTAAGAATTTTTTTTGCTAAGGTTTATCAACTATTAGGTAGCTGGCTAAACTGAGTTGCTAACTTTATGAGATAATTCAATATTGCTAACTTCATGAGATAATTCAATATTATTTAAGCTATTTTGGAAGTAATATTATTGCATTTGTATAATAAAAGCGCTACGGTCACTATTTAAGTTAACACTTATCAATAATAATTCAGGTCAAGTGCTTACAAGAAGGAATATTGAGGAGATCATTCGATTCGCTCACAAAAATAACCTTGTAATTCTTGCTGATGAGGTGAATATTATAAAATTCTTACTTTTTTTCGCATTTTTTATCATATTCTTCTATTTTGATGGATATTTTTGTAAAAATTTATCACTTATATGCAATCACTTGAGTAAAAATGACGAATTAATATGTAAAATATCTTTTTTATATAAACATTATTCTTCCTTCAGAATTTGCATTAATTACCGACCATAAAGTAATAATTCAATATGCAGTGTGTAATAAAAATTAGCAAATAAGTTGAAATAACATAATCAGTTGTTAAACTTAACACACTAACTATGAGAGTATATCCAGCAACTATTATCTTCTAGTTTTTAAAAGTTGACTATTTGTTCAATGTAAGGTTTACCTGTCTAAAAACTAATAAATTAGCGCACCTGAATTGATATAGGCCTTATTAGCAATTCATTTGAATAACTTCATTGTTTATATTAATAGATGGGAGTGTAGATCATTTATGAGACGTGTTGAAAATTCGGATGGCGGCAAGCTTTTTTTTTAGATCTCTAGGTGAACAAGCGTTCAATTATTTATTATTGCAGGTCTATCAAGACAACATTTTCGACGAGAACTCTAAATTCTACAGCTTTAAGAAGGTTATGCTCGATATGGGTGGCGAATATAAAGAGTACGTTACTACTCACTTAAACCTGAAATCTCAAATAAATATAGAATTTTTAATTTGAAATCAATTAAGTTTCTAATAAAATTTTACAAATCTCTAGTTCCATAGTAAAGATTTATGCATAAATTTAATTGCTGCTCGAATTGATTTAGCTCAATATTTGTTGTTGCTCAACAGACAAATTAGCTTAACAAATAGAGCTAAATAATTCGCTCAACATAGAATAAGCTCAATTAACTCAACTCAATAGCTCAATAGCTCAATAATTAGCTCAATAGCTCAATAATTAGCTCAGTGGCTCAATAGTTAGCTCAATAGCTCAATATTTAGCCCAATTTAGCTCAATAGCTTAACAACTAGCTCGATACAATATCTTCAACTTCAAATTTGAAGACAGTAAAGTTAATCACTTCTGCGTTGAAAGGATAAGCATTTGAAATTTTATGGCAATTAGAAATATCTCAAATTCGAATATTTATGAACATAAGAAATAAGCAAAATGTTTTCGATTCTGATGAGTATTTTTTGAATATTCGTTTATATAGGAAAAGATTTGATTCACATCACTATAAAATGAGAATATCTTTAAATATTCAAAAAAAAAAAAACTTACAGTAGTTTCACTCAAAATTTTCTATAAGTTTTATATATAGGATTCCTATTATTATAGTCAAGAATTGGTATCGTTCTATTCGGTCTCAAAAGGATATATGGGTGAATGTGGTTTACGTGCTGGTTATATAGAGTTTATGAATATCGATCAAGAGGTCTTTAAGATGTTCATGAAGATGATTTCCGCCAAATTATGCGCATCTGCTCTTGGCCAGGTATGTTTATTGCCAAATTTATTTATTTACTTGCCAACTTAAATTAGTACTTATCACCATCATTTGAATCGACTAGATGTGTTTATTCCATAAAACTATTGAAAAATAAGGTTTCTTTATTAAAATTTTTTGATTTCTAAAATATGAATATATTCTTTGAAAGTTTCATTTTATAATTTACATTTAAGGCTGCTTTGGATTGCGCCGTAAATCCGCCAAAACCTGGAGACCCCTCATACGAACTATGGTACAAGGTATGCCTAAGAATACAGAAATTGAATATCTTTTTAAATGAATACTACTGAATACATTCAGAACCACTGTCCTTTGAAAAAAGTTTTGTTTTGTTCAAGTTCGTTAACTCTTTCGAGCATAGAAAGATACATTAACTCCTTTCATGAATTTGTGCAAGCTTTTTCAACCCTTTATAAATGTTCTTTTTTTAAATATATTTATGCTTAGTTGTCAAAAAAATATACCTTTTTTAAGAGCCATGGATTTCAAAAACATGCAAGAAATGCAAAAAATGCAAAAAATGCAAAAAAAAAATTGCAAGAACTATTGATATTTAAGGAAAAGACGAGCATTCTGAAATCGATGAAAGAAAGAGCAAGGTTAGTGAAAGAGGCATATGGTGCATTGGATGGAATCGAATGCAATCCTGTGCAAGGTGCAATGTACGCCTTTGCAAAGGTTAATCTACCAAAGAAAGCAATCGAAGAGGCGAAACGACAAAACGTTGAACCTGATTTCCTCTACGGTATGAAAATGCTTGAGGCGACTGGTATTTGCACTGTACCCGGTAGTGGATTCGGACAGAAGGAAGGAACCTATCATTTCAGGTGAATATTTTAAAATTTAATTGCATGAATTGCTCATTAGATAGCTGTGGGGCAATATTCACACCATTACTGTATCATCGTTTCAGTGGTCGTTTTTAAATTTTTTTAAAAATAATCATAAATCTTTTTTTCTTAGATGATTGCCTCTTTGTTTTCTCATCGAATTACTGAGAATTTTGTGCCGGAAAAATCATGTCATATGACGTCAGAGAAATATAGCGGCATTTCTATTAAGTATTGAAAAAAAATTTCATATTTGAAAATATGCGCTGAATTTTTGTAGGATAGTTAACTATATTTGAGAAAAATGGAAAACCCCATCTAATGAAAATTTTGATTAGTGAAAAATTCTAAATGTTTGTGTTCGATTATTCTAAATCGTTGCCCCCATAACCTCTTAAGCTTCTTAAAATTTGAATCGTTTCTCAATAACGTATCGTTAGAGATATAAGAATAAACGGCGATATGAGACGGTCATTGGCGTTCTTCTCTTGTTTTTATTTTTTATTTCTTAGAAAATTTTCTAACTTTTTTTTGAATTTTTTTGGAAAAAAATTCGAAAATTCACTTTTCATGAAAAATTGGTGTTCTATTTTGGAAAAAAAAATATTTGAAGAAATTATGAATACCTACTGTGTTTATAGGACGACAATTTTGCCGCAAACTGATCTGATGAAAGAGATGCTCGAACGATTCAAGCCATTCCATGCCGAATTCATGAAGACATACAAATAAGCGTATAGCTCAATGCAACTAATGCACCCTCAACTTAGTGGTCAATCATCACTAATATAATTTGATGGAATTTTATAAATGAGAAAATAAAATTGATACAAAATATTGTTTGTGATATACAGAGCAATGTTTAATTATTTCCTGCTCTTCTAATGGGGCAAAAGTTTTTCGCTGCAATAGTTATCAATGATAGTTGATATATACATTGCATATTTTTTATATCTTATCGCTCTTGATTTTTACACCATTCCAGCACAAAGGTTTCTATTCAGTGAAACTTCTATTCGGGCGATTTTTTATTTAGACAAATATAATAAATCTACGGTTCTTTCTCGTTTTCACCGCATCATGAAATGATCGGTGAAGCGCGTCCATATAGTATTGGGGTTTGAATCATCACCATAATGAGAGCAAATAAGTCGTTGTTACTTTTAAATCTGTAGTAAGTAAAGGTAAGGCAGTAATAATGCAAGTCAATGAATGATCACCGACAAGAAGCGGTTTAGAATACCTCTCTACCAGACACATGTGTGAAATGACCATCAGGTATAAACTAAACCATCCGGTATAAACTACGAAGAAAAGTGCATAAATTTCAGTACTGCACTTGGTGGAAGTTGCATTTTTCCGATCTCTAAACGACTCTAAACTTTCTTTTACGATCGACATATTCAATTTGGTTTTCTTGAAGAAAAAAAAAAATTGCTTTGCTGTAACGGTTACGTTGACGCAAAACATAATGAATCTCATTCATAATTTCCATAAATATGCATATTTCAAAAAAAAAAAAATTTATGAGCAATGCCCAAAAATTCCACCAACGTCGATGACCTATACATTAACTGTTCTTAGTCAATTTATGCTGATAATACCCAAGCAACTTTTATTATTTCATTTAGAAATTTGAATTGAACGCATTGAATAAAACGATTTCATTTTTTTTTTCAACTTTTCCTATTCTATCCAATAGAACTATCCAATGATCGTATTCTGAATCTAGAAAATGTTGCAGAAAAATAGGATTTAAGCCAATCCATTTGTATATGCACATTCGAAATGCATCGATCGAATATACCTAGTGCTCGACTATTTGAACAATAAAGAATGCAAATCACATTTTTCAAGGAGGTTGTCGCGAACATTCGCGAAAGCGTTACATTTATTTACGATATCGATGCAGCCGGCGAACCGGAAATGTCAGTCAGAGAAAGCATCATGACTAACATAAGAAGAGTAAATCACAACGAATACAGTCACTAGCGCTAAATGCTAATTCACCGTTGAGCAACCATAAAGCGAATATTCGCGAAAGCGTTATGTTTGTTTACGACACCGATGCAGCTGGAGAGCGGGAGATATCAATCGAAGACGGTATCATGAATGGCATAAGAAGAGCAAGTCACGACGAATACATTGACTATCGCTAATTGCTAAGACACCGATCTATGAAACCAGATACGCCGCTCATGACGCCCTCAACAGTTCACGCCTCTCACAAGCTTAAATCGCTCATTCAACTCGCCCAATGACCGACAGTGAAGACGCATTGGGCTCAGCTTCTCATATATGTCGATCGAATTCTTCATTTAGCCCTTAGCTCGTGTATTTGTTCAGTTAATCCCCTTGTAAAACTGTTCATGCGATTTGTGTTACGAATGGTCACTGGACCTACAATCTCTCTACTCCAGATATTAGCTTTTACTGGACCTATATGAAGTTCCAACGATTCACTATATCATGTTTATTTGTTGTGTCGCATATCGCTTCATTGTTTACTCGAATATAAGGTTTAATTATCCAAGTTTGAGGTCCGACGGGTGGCGAGCCCGCAGTACCAAGCAATCAAACTTGGGACGAAAACGGTGACCGATCCAGAAGGGGCACAAGTGGACGAGCCCGCGATCAGGCCTGTTTAAGACTTTCGATATTTCGAGTTCCCTTTTATCCAGTTCGAACGACCCGATATTCATTTATAGTGAACAGACAGCTAAACGAAGAGAGCAAAACTCTCACCCATATTTCGAGACTCTCGCGATAAAAGAAGAAAACCCCGCTTTGTGTGGCAAATATATGTGAGGTCAATTCTTGATTGTCACATTGTGCCTTTGAAACGACGAACTTGTATTGTGAAGCTGTTGTATTATAACCCCATCTGTATTCGTGCTTATTCGTTCATAAACACGATTGTGTTTTCACTTGTGTACTCGAGGGGGAGCCAACCGACCAGTGGAGTACATCGACTCCCAACGACTCCCGACCAAACCACCATATTCATCTGTTGTTCGCTACAGAGGTAAAAAATTTTACCCATATGTTTTAGTGAATTTAAATTTTTAATTCATTCATGAGGCAATCTCATCGATTTGTTATTACAATGGTTATTGTAAGTAATATTGTTTTTCCTTCTTTTTTTCTAATGCGATATAATTCGTCATCGAATCGCTTCCTCCGTAATATTAAATAAAAATATATTCGTGTAATAGCACCGCAGTATTTTTCGTTAGTAAATAGGCATTTCTTATGTTTATATTGGAAACGATAGATATGGTATTTTAGCGTTATTCATGTACTTGAAATTCATGTGATTTTCTATTCTTATCGTCTTAGATGTTAACTTCACTTGCAGCACGTTTATCTCCCTTCCCCCACTCCCTTCCCAAAGAAAAGGATTACTTGATGCTATTTTTTTTTGAGCTGATCACTTTATTAATTGAATAAGCATCAAAACAACAGCAACAACAAGGAAAACATTGCTCTAATAATGTTCGCAGCGATAATTCTAATAGAATGTCTAAGTAAATTGCTGATCTCTATTATAAATTTTTTTTTCCACTATTTTGAGGGCGGAATTAGTGACAGTCGATTTAATAAAGCTTCATTCTCAATTTATTTACTTATTTATGAAAAAAAAAGAAGCGCTCACCTGAAAATGCATAAATGCTTAGTTTATTTTCAATAAATTTTATATTTATTTATTTTTTTAGTCGGAAATTTTCATCTTTTCTGATAGTTGTTATTTTAAAAATGAAACAAATTTTCCTGAAAATCGAAAACAAGAGAAGTTATTCATCGATAAAATCGAAACGAATCTGATCTTCATCGTATGATCGCCACATCATTTTGCGATCTCCATCGATTGCTTTTTAGTGGCATCGTTTAGAACGATTATTTATATTTATACATTCGTGTTTTAACACCTCAATGATTGAATAATCACAATGATATTCCGAATTGTTGCACATAAATATTATCACGATAACTACGAAAAGAATCTTATAAATTTTCTATTTGGGAAAATATTATAATATTTCACCGGTCTATTATTATATCTTATATCTTATAATGACGGATCAGAGTCTTTTTTTAAAAGGTAATAAATTTTTTAAAAATTTACAAATATTTTTCTTATCTTCTTAGTATTTATTATATTATATCAAAAATTCAAAATTAAATTGAAAAATTTTATTTGATTTCCGCTACAAAGCGTTTCAAATAACGAGTTCTCTTTGTTCTTTTGCACACAACTCCCGTGATATTGAAGGCTCCAAGAAAGAGGCTGAAGAGGAGGGGAGTGGTTGAGGCGGAAGGGGAGGGTAGAGGAGGGGGGAGAAAAGGAAACAAGAAGTGGGAAAGGCGATTATATGTCGGTCTATTTGAAACATTCATTCTTATTTCATTTGTTCATTTTCCACATAGATTTTTCTTTGTTCGTATGCAAATAAAAGTTGAATCCCCTCTTTCAAACAACACAATAATGAATTGCGAAAGCAAAAGAGAATTGTGCTGCCAGTTGTGCATAGAAAACACAAAATTTCTCATCATCAACGTAGTGATTTAGCTTATAGACAGCTGTTTGGTTTTGTCGTTGTACGATCAGCGAATGCAAATATCGATTCCATATGTAAAAATTGCTCATTCATTTGTTTCCTAGTATAACGGCTGTCAATAATAAAAACTTGCTAGCATTAACGATGAAAATTTAACAGTAAAACTTACGAGCATTAACTTATAATTTTTCCATAAACGCAATTGCACTGCTATTCTTTGTGAATTGTTTGTGTTTAATGCGCTTTACCGTTCAATCATTTCAAGAACGAGAGGATGGATTCTTGATTATTTGAGTATTTGAGTATTTCAGTATTTGATTTATTGGCTATTTAATTATTTGATTATTTAATACCAGATAATTTTTTGTGTACATTAGAAGATTAGTAATAAATGTCTAACAATTTACAACTATTAAAATAAAACTTTAAAAAAAAACTAATTTTATCCGAAAATATGATGCAATAGATCATAACGTTGAGGGAATATTTGTGACAGACGGGTGCACATAGAAATTATATCATTTGGTTTGTGTAATAATTTCGATGACGTCATCGCCATTTTCGTAGACACAACCATCATTCATACATATGTTGCCGTCGATTATACGCTTCTGATTGCATTGGATGGAATTTTTTTTCCTTTTCTTTTTTCTAATATGAATAATTTCAAATAAACTAGAATATTTTCGAAAAAAAAAATTTCAAGTTTGAATAAGCCTCATTAAACCTTATTGATCATTTCTTTTGACAGTTTCATGCATTACTTATTTTTTTAATTTTTATATTAGTTAAATTTTACAAATTTAGAAAAGTCAGATAAAGATTTTTAACTTCTGTACTTTATATTTCTCTAAATATTGAAGAAGCCGTTGAAATTTTCAACAACGCCTATTTTCTATAATGCAAGAAGAATTAATTATGCGTTAATTTCGCAAAATATTTATAAAATTCAAAACTTTATCTCGTTTAAATTCTATATATGCGATATGATTAACCATATTAAGAAGTCAATATTTAGAGGTGTTGAGGTGTTCGCCTCAATTCTATTTCAGTGGATGTTGCACCTGAGGTCACGTCACAATGTTACAAAGGAAATGGCTTCACTTAACTATTGGCACTTTATTGAAAAATCTTACTAATCAAAGACGCTTTACTTTTCTTGTATTTTTATTGTTATTTATTGGTGGTATTTATTATGAACGCAATTTGCTTATCGATGAAGAAAATTTACCTATAGAATTTCTTCACTATCAGGTAAGCCCTTCATAGTAATTGGCAAAAACAAAAATGATTCAAAATTTAATAGATAAGTTAGAATTTTTTGTGAGAATTCTCTGAAAATATAAATTTTTGTGCTTTAAAATTTTTTTCCGAATTTTCAATGAATAACTTATGGAAATATGCTGCGTTGCCAATTTTTTTGATGAAAATCAATTTTTTTATAATACCTGAGAGGTAATTATCAACGATGATTCGTCATGGTGGAATTTCTAATTGATATTTTATGATAGCGTGAAAATTTCTTGATTCCAAAATTGAGCAGGAAGTTTTTTTCTCGAAGATTTTCGAAATAGCCGAATGAAATTTTGAAAAATGAGCGAATAAAATTAAAAATTTTATTTTCAAATTCTCTTGCGGCATTTTCATCTGATGTTCAATTTTTTTGTTTTTTTTTTTCTTAAATAATCTCTTTTGCAGTATTTTTTAGCGATTTATTTATTCTCAGGTTATAAATTTATTTGTCGATTTATTCGAGCCTTTTCACTCATTTAGAGCTTTCTTTTTTTTTTCAGGTTTGTTATTACTCAAATTAGTATCGATTAATAGTGCTCAATAGCAATTTCAACCATTTTGAATATTCAGTAAATTGCGAAAAATAGCTTTTTTCTTAAACTTGCATTTGATAGTATTCCGGAAAGGAATCCGGAAAATATTTTCAGTATTTGATAGAAAGAAATGATTCATCATCGAATAGATGTAATATTCCGCAATTGAATCCATGGGATGAAACGATCGTTAAATATTACGCAAAACCGAAACCACTTAAATGCAAAGCTTTACAAAATAATGTCACAATTCTTCGTAATGGTTTATTGATGGTGAGTTCTTTCTACTCTATATTGAATCAATCCTATATTCTGGCAGTTTTTAATGTCCATTCCTTTCTAATTGTTGCCTTCCGTTCCTCTCCGTCACGTTCGCTGAGTAAGGAAATTCCCCATATATTGGGTTGCTTTCATTATTTTCGCTGGAAAATGTGGAATCGTCGGTGAACGAATTCCTTTTAACTTCAAATTGTGGAACTTCTATTGAGCAAATAGTCCGCATTTCCCAACAGGAATCTCTTTCTGAATAGGAATTCCCATATAGGCTGATAGTAAATAGGATTCAGTGTATTTTTAAAGTCGTATTCGAAGTTGATATATTAGTGTTTTCTAAGAGTCTGCCTTTATGCTCCAAATTAGCGCAAAATCATGGATTACAAAAAAGTCGTTTCTTGCTCATCGTTATAATATCATATTGTCGTAGATGTTATATTTTTAATACTAATGAAAAATAACTTTAAAAAATAATAATAACTGAAAAAATAATAACTTGTAGGTGCACAATGAATATCGTAAAAAGGTGAAATGTCGTTGCCGAACATTCGAACACAATACGAATATTTCCGATTTTTATGTAAAATATAACGATTGGATTGATATTGATCCCATTAAAGGAATAATGATTGAAAAGGAATTTGTTGAGGTGAACAATGAAAATGTTATTATATCTGTCCTCTATTTCCTTTATATCCTTAGGAAATCAATTTAATAACCGTTTCTGTTGATCAAATGGTCGCGTTTAGGCTTTGAGCATTGTTCGCTTTAATTTCTCGTATTTTTCTAATCATTGGAATATTAGTTGCTGAGAGATTCAGAGAATTTTTTTCGATAATTTTGATGTAATTTGAGATTCTATAAATATTTTTTAGACAATTAAATGAACTCTTTTGTTGTTTTAATAAGTGATTTTATTTAAATAGCGATATGACTTTCAAAATTATTCGAATGGTATATGCGTCTTAGTGTGAAGTTTTTTGTATGTCTGTGTATGTAGGTGTCTGTATGTGCATTGATAACCTTTGTCTGTGTATGTAGGTGTCTGTATATGCATTGATGTCTGTATGTGCATTGATTTGTGGCTATCTGTATGTGCAATAATAATAACAAAGTTTAGGTAGAATGTTACAGCAATGGATTAATACCATCAAAAATTTATAGTTATCATTGGAATCAAATTATCAAAAAGCGAGTTTCTATTAAATCAAAACGGTAAGCTACTGCTATTAAAATATTTTTTTTCCTATCCGTTTTCATTTAGAATTTATTCTCAATGAGTTCTTAGCATGGGCATTATGAATAATTTTACTGAAATATGTTTACATAATTGAAAAGTAAAATATTTATAGTTTTTTAATCGTTTCTGTAATAACCGTTTATTAAGAAATAATATTTTATTCATCAAAAATTATATTTTATTTCGATACATTCTATTTCCATGCATTTTTACAAGCTTACTTTGAAAACGATCCATATAATGTTATATGCGTTTCACTGAAATTAGAATCGGTGAACTCTTATGCGCCTTTGCCAGTACATTTCAGTGAGACAATTTTAGCACTCCTTTCTTTTGTTTTTCAGAATTTTTCAGAATTTTTCATTTTTTTCATTTCTAGCAAAGTCGTAAAAATTTCTCATAATTTCATGCATATCTCTATTTTTTCATGGAATCATTTTTTTAATTAAAAATAGTTTTTCTTTGAAAAAAAATTTCAGTGCGTTTATAGCTTCATCGATCGATCATCCATCAGTGTTAATGTTTGGTTTCGATGGAATGTCACGTAGTAATTTCATTCGTGTTTTACCGAAAACTTATGCTCAACTACAAAAGATGGGTTTTATCGATTTGAGAGGACATGTGAAAATCGGTGATAATACATTCCCAAATTTATGTGCTATTCTTACCGGAAAACGTTCATCACCAACGAAGGTAAGCTATAAACATATTAATTTCAGTGCACAGGGGCAAGCTCTCACCTTGAAGGGAAGGCAGTCATAATCACAACAGCATAAGTTGGTTTTTTGTGAGATTTAATGATAGAGTCGGGGACCATCAAACTTAGGTAGCCAAATCCTACTTCTTGACAACCAAGAACTACGAGCACAAGCATATTTGCTTTCACAATTATGTCCCACTAGCAAGAAATTTGGCAACGAAATTGCTCTCATTTTCAAAAAATTTTGCTTTCACTTTTCGTTGTGGAAAACATTGAAATCGATATTTACATTCAAAAATGAAAAGTCTATTAATATTCTCTATGGTTTTTTTTCAAAAAACTTACAAAAAAACAGCATTTTTCCAAAATTTTCATAATGTTATAATTTCAAGTAAATGGAAATAAATAAATGAATATTTTTGGGATGTATGTTGTGCGTACGATCAATGAATTTCTCGCTAAAAAATTTTATTTCCATTTTTTTCTTTTTTTATTTATTTGTGCAATATTTATATTCGATCATCTAAGATGAAATGAGACGATCTAAAAAAAGTATTTTAGGAGTTTATTGGTGAATTACCGGATGAATGGAATATTTATTTCGATGATTGGCCATTTATATGGAATAATTTTTCCCAAAATGGCTATGTGACTCTTTTCGCAGAGGATCGTCCTGATATTGGTACTTTTAATTACCTTGGCTGGTTAAAAGGTTTCAAATATCCACCAACCGATCATTATTTGAGGTAATTTTTGCATTATTTATTCAATGTAAAAACTATAGAAAGAAAAGAAAATTTCAAATTCTTTTTTTAAAAATTTTATACAATGACAGGAAATTATGAATTTTAATATCTAAAATTCGTGGTAAATTTGAAGTCAAGATTTTGTTTCTTAGGAAGGAATTATTAGACATATACCCTATACACTATATATATATATATATATATATATATATATATATATATATATATATATATAAATACGTATAATCACTTAGTGTTTATGAAGTTTTTACCTCATTATTGCTTCATATTGTCGCTTTAATTTATTATTATAAAAAGCGTTAACTTTAGGCCTTATTGGATTGCGACATTTTGGAATCTCTTATTTCGACGTAGCTCTCCAAATTGTTACGATCGGATTCCAGCTTATAATCTACAATTGAACTATATCAATGAGTTTGTTTATTTCTCATCATTGACCTCATATTAGTCGTTGTTATATGCAAATAAATATTCCTTTTTTTAAATCCAACTCAAGAATATTTCCTATTTATTTTCATTGATATCATTTGCAATTCTCTCTATAAAGATTTCTTGGTAGTAAGATTTAGGGATCTGTTTGATGGGAATTTCGCCGAATGATGGTGAGCTAAAAGAGTGAGGATGAAGCTATCACTACGATGAAATTTCAGCTACCTGGGGGGGGGGGGGGAGTCCTTTCGACATAAATCGCCAATCAAGAGAATATATAAAGTGGGATCGAATTGTAATGCATGAAACGCTCCTCTATGAGCTCACGTCTTGCAATATTTCTGATGCAAATATTGATCCACCACTGATAGTACAAAAAAAAAATTTTTTTTTTGAAGATTTCTAAGCAAATACGATGGTATTCGATCATTCGCATTTTATTGGACACAAGATTTAAGTCATGACTATTTGAATGCTATAAACATTGCCGATGAGGACTATGAAAAGTTTTTTATCGATAACGAAGCGCATTTCAATAATACAATAGTTATTGTGTTTAGTGATCATGGTCATAGATATGATGCGATCAGAGAAACGGTGAGTAATTTTTACCTATTTTTTCAGGTCAAACTTGGGAATATTACCCGACAGGAAAAAAAAAGAATACGAGTATTTAAAAGGGTATCTATGAAATAATTTTCGCTTGGTATATATAAAAATAGCAATGCCTTAAATGCAGTCATCGCTATTGATCTAGCCCGATATAGGTTTATTTGCTTAGATCATATTTGCTTCACGCATTAAATGACCGATTATAGAGCTTTAGATTATTGGTCGACTAGAGGCACGACTACCTTTTGCATCTATTTTCTTACCGAAAAAATTTATGAAGAAATATCCGCATACATTAGAAGCTCTTCACGAGAATTCAGTGAAGATGACTACACAATTTGATTTCTATACTACACTTATCAATATCGTTAATGTAAGTATTAGTGCTATTATTTTAAAATAATTATAAGTATTAAAGTTGTTGAGCGGAATTCTGGGCTATATCGCCAATTACTGCATGAAATTTTAATTGATTTATTTGTTTTGTATGATTTTTGTCAATCTATCAATATTCCAGCAATCTTAACTTGTATCTATTCATATTATCCTCTGAGGTTCCTATGGTTTTAGGTGTTTTCATAATGAGGCTTGAAGCTTTGATAATTACGTCTAATCGTTATCAAACGTTTAGTTGTATGGTTACGAAGAAAATACAGTCAACTTACAAATATAGCCAAATAGAAATCATTTCGAATCCTTAACGCAGTAATGAATTTTTCTCATAGACTTTCAGCATTAATGTGCGCATAAGTCGGGCTGCATTTTCTTGAATATGCGCATAAGTCAGGCTGTATTTTCTCGTTTAAAAATAATTAAGAAAAACACAGCCTAAACTATGTGCAGGAAATAAATTATTCTCTGAAGGGAAGCGTAGGATAATATTGCAGGGTAATTTCTCACGAAATGCATCTCCACCGAAAATTCAACGAGGCTATAATCTTCTAGCTTCAATGCCAGCAATGCGTCAATGTTATGAGGCAAATATTCCGGAAGATTATTGTCCATGTTTTGATGAGATACAAATAAATATCACAGAAGCTGAAAGACCTGCTAATGAGCTTATCAATTATGCAAATAGCCAATTGAAAATCGCAAACTCAAAGAATATCAATAAAACTATCAAGGCTAGTACTTTAAAACTTTTATTAAGCTTAATTCCATTCGTGCTTTTTTAGAAGTTCTTCTTTATTTTTTTTTAAATTTTTATATCACAGCACCATAATCGTTCACCACCAGGATTAGTATATCAGCTAATTTATTGAAATTTTCTATTTGAAAAAATCCTTATAAATTCGATTAATCAAATTTTTATTTAAATTTAAATTTTTTATAACACTTCTAAGTAATGATGAAATAAATTTCTTAGAGTTAATAGTTTTATTTTTTATGTAATTTACTGAATTTTTTTAATATACGAATTGTTGGGCGAAAATTCTTAGCGGCTATCCTATAAATAAAAAAATATTTCATTGCTTTAAGGAGTGATGATATGGAGTCTCGTCCAAAAAAATTCTCTATCAATTTTCGATATCATTTTTATATTATTAGAATTTATTTATTCAATCTTATCCTGCTTCATTATTTAGTATTTCATCAAAAGCCTTCGCATTTTCTCTCTTAATTGTGAAAAAAACGTGTATTTAATCTCCACTTGTTATGAAAAGATATCGATATTTTGAATTATTGAATTTTTGAAATATTTTGAATTTGGATGTTTTTATTGTACTTGAAATATTGAAATTTGAATTTTTGAAGTCTTCCAACAAAAATAATAAACCGAAGCCAGATTTTGTTTATTTTTTTTTTTTAAAAAAGGTTAATTGCATGAGGCGATGCATTGTTTACAAAAATATACTGGATGCGACCATGATATAGAGATCAAGTTGTTTTGATTTCAGTCATTTGATAGATCACTAGAGTTTTCTGCGATTTAGCAGAAGAAAATCTTAACTTTTTCTAATTTTTTTTTTTTTTGATCAACTACAGTGTTTATGATGATATAACTGGAAAATTTGAATAATTAATAAATATATTATGCATAATGAGGGAATTTCATGCATATGAATATACAGAAATTGTTTGCGATAAAATTTAGGATTCGTCGAGTGTTTTTCTTTTTTTTTTGTTTTAGGATGGTTTTAGATGTGCGAATCTTGTTTTGCACAAGATCGAATATGCTTCAGTGCGGATTCCACCAACGAAAATAGTTAAAGATCCACATGTCGGAAATGTTATTGCTAGGCATCTTGAGCTGAGGTTAGTGAGTTGGAACTCATTTCAGCTAATGCTAATATCATAGACCTAAAATCCGTATATATCAACAAACGACTAATGATATGCGTTTTTTCTTTGAAGGGATTTAATTTTACAAAGAAAGCCGAATATTTAGGATTTTTTTTGAAATGTTTCTTTGGGAATTTCTCGCTGAATATGTGAAGGTTAAAAGAATTTGCTCTCTAGAGCAAAAATTATCAACATATCTGACAAATTTTAGGGTCTCAATGAGGTCTTTTGATCGTAATAATTGATCAGAAAACATAAATGACTACTAATACAAGCGAATGTACTAATATAAAAGTAACAAGATGCTGATAATTTATATGAGATTTTAGAGAGCGGTCACATAAAGTTCTTAATTTTATTATTCTTTAAATGTTGACAATCAGTTAATTAAACAATCGACCGGGTAGTAAGTTACCCAATGGGTAAATTTGTTTACTGGCTGAGAGATTAAATCGCCAATTTCACATTGCTAGTAGATAATAAGTTGGAATGACCAATTTGCTTCTTGAAAAAAAAAATTTATCAATTACAATAAGAAGTATTGAAATTGCAGTTATCGAATTGTTGTACGAGCTAAATGGCCAAGTGAGGCATTACTCGAGGGTGTTGTTGTAAAAGATCTTTTAAATGATCGTTGGCGTGTTACTGGTGAGCTCGAAAGAAATAACAGGTAAATTAATGAAATTCAATTTTCACTACATATTTGAGAAATTGAATTCAACCTTTCCCGGGTTTTTTTTTCTTCTTGGGAAATTTGCATTAAAAACTTTGGCAACTGTTTAATAAGAAGGGAAGAATTATCGAAACGCTTGAACTTTTAAAGACTATTTTCTAATTCAATTGCGCTTTCCGAACTTTCCTCCACGAGTGCTGATTTTGAGGGTGGTTTCCTTTCCTGGAATTCTTCTTAGCGCTAGCCTAGTCAGAATTGAGAAATGTTTAGTAAAATAATAGTTTCTTAAGTCGAAAAGGATTGTATTAATTATGCATTTTTTTGAAGGAGGTTTCTGAAAATTATTTCACTATTTCTGAGAGTCTGAAAACAATGTAACGAAATAACTTCGCTTTTATTATGAGCAAAAGGCATTGTTGAAACTCCCTTCATCCTCTCCCCTCCCCCCCCCCCCCTCCCACCACACATATATTGCAGCTATGGCAGTTGCTGTGTGGCGAATTTAGTCGGGAAGAATGTTTATTGAGACAAAGACGCTGCTTATATAGTACCAATAATTTGCATATTATAATCAAAATTAAGGTGACAACAATATTTCATTTAATGTGGGTATGTAAAATAGTCACAATAAGGACAAAATAAGTACTTTCATTGGTAACAATATTTCATTTCATTTCTTTTCTTTGAATTAAACATTTCTTTGAATAAAATTTCTTTGAATGAGATTAATGACAATAGCAATACATTCAAACATTTGCATTCGTATAGGCTATCATTAGAATAACACAGATTTTGCATCATTCACATGTAAACACTTGGAAGGTGAATCACGGGATTGGTTCACGTTTGCGACATGTTGTGTTCACTGAAGCTTAATCTTAGAGCTGTTGACTTTAGATGCCTATCTTTGATGCTGAAAAGATTCTTATGATTGAATGATATTGAATTTTGAGAGTTTATAGTCGACGAAATATTAGATCAATGCTATCAGTGAAAATTGTCTATAAAAATATAACATTGAGGCAATCAATTTTTTCAAATTTGTGGTGAGTAATATTGAAAAAAAAAAATAGACGTCTTTGAGTCAGAAAAATATGGCCCATGACTAATTCGTGAATTTTCATCGCAATAATCGACAACTTTGCACCATTGGTTGCCGCGGAGGTTTTATTTATTTCGTTAAATTAGCCACGCTATTCATAACGTTCAAAGGAAGCTTTATTCTCTCATTCGCAGAGATAGCTGATGCTTGGATAATGCAGCAGTATATATATATATATATATATATATATATATATATATATATATATATATATATATATATATCAATTTATTACGGGTTGTTGGCCTCTTTGGACATCAAAGACACGCAACACATAGTATGATTAAACCGCTGAACAAACAGTTTTAACGTTTGTGATTTTTTCCGCTCAAAGAACAAACATTTCCACTTTGATCATTACCATGATTAGTGATCAACTTTCCCATGTTTCAGATATGGTAACACATCTCATTGTGTCATCAGTCCTATGCTGAAGAAGTTATGTTATTGCATTTCGCATTCAAAATAATCTCTCCTCATGTTATATAATGTTATCATAATGTTTTTCTTTTTTTTTTTTTTTTTATTATGCAGAATTGTTTTAGTATAAGTAAAGATCTATGCAGTTGATTTATGTGCATTTGGTAAAAAATATTTTCTAAATTGTTGTTCATTAAAGTAGAATTGTTAAAAATTTTTAAAAAGCGAGTTTTTTTTTTTTTTTTTCAAATTGTTACATTGGTTTTGAGCTGAAATTTCAAACTTGTTTTAAAACTTTTTCGCATTGAAAATATTTTGGAGGAATTTTACTTAATTTTTTCTTACGATATTGTGACAATAGATTTTCTTTTATTTGCATAAATCTACGTTGAAGTAGGATTGGAAATTTTAGCATCGTCGTTGTTATATACGCGCTGATGTGTTAATTTTCTATCTAATTTTAGTTCCTCTAAATTGAATAGTTAATTTAACGCCTAATTCTTTGAAACAATTTTATAAGGCTGACGTATATTTCGTGACGCGATAGGTACCAAAAACACGAAATTACCGGGAATCAAGTGCACGTTACGCGGATAATGGGCGAGATTCTCGAAGCATTGCTATCGCTAAAACCTATGTTCGCTTTATTTTTGGCTCTCCGAAATCTTTATATTACTCTCCATCCCACTTACAATAACGTGCTTCCTAGATGGCATCAAATTGAAGCATAAAACTATCGACTTCCTTTTTTTCCATTAAATTATTGAGGGAGCTTTTGAGTTTTTAGTAAAAAGAAAATTTTTCGGTGGGAAATATTCATTTCTTTTCTCACTTTATATTCTCTTCATCCATAAAATTTCGAAATTCTTTTTGATTTATACCATAAATTTTAATGTAGAATCTATAAATTGACTAGTTTTTTTTTTCGCTATTAGCTGATTTTACGGGTTCTTATCGTCGCTTTTTGCCGTAATTTTGGTGATGTTTGATTTGAACTGACCTGTTGTTTTTTTTTTTCAATTTCTCACTTGTTCATAATGACGTCATTATGATTTACGTTGATCAGTTATAGCTATACTTGTTGATGGTTTATTTTGCATAATTCACTTCGAATTGCTTGAGCGAATCATGTGGAAGATTCTTATAAATACTGCCGGAGATTTTTTTATTTGTCATTTGTTTTGTTTTTTTTTTCAATGAAGTTTCCTTCATAATCAAAGGTGATCGGATGATCGTTTTGACTTTGTTTGTCGTATCTTTGCTTCCATTTGTTTCTTTTTATTTGCATTCTCCCTATTATATCATTTAGCATTCTTTTTGACGATAAATTCAATATTTCCTTTATTATCATCTCTTCTATTTAGCACGTATCATTTATTCATAAATTTCTATCATTTCCTTTATGCATTTATCAATATTGAAAGCCAATAAAGAGCATTCGAAATAGAATTTCCGCCTAGCGAAGTAATATTCCATTTTAATATGAATTAACCAAAAATCTGTAATAATTCAGCATATTCAAATCTCGCCTGAATTCATATAAAACGTTTGAGTGTTTTTTTCGATAATTTTTTTTTTTTGCACAAGAAAAATACCACAGATCTCCTCGTTCAATCTTGTCACTGTTTCAGCGAAAGCCCAAAGTTCAATCTCGGAAACGAATCAAAAAAAAAACATCCGCCGATAGAAAATTCTTAGTCATAGTATTTCATGAGGTTAAATGCAAAAAATCTAGCTCTTTTTTTTCTGCTTTATTTGAAGAATAAATCCATTGATAATGCTAAATTCCTCAATGATTTAAGGATTCATTTTGAAAATCCCAAAAAAAAAGCTGTATCTATCACGAATATGTAATAGCGTCTAGGCAAGTATTTAACTTAGAAAATATTTGCATACCTAACATCACTATGCGGCCACGATTGCTAAACAAACTACAATCATAATTTAGTCGAATTGGTCATTGTCCATTTCGATGCTTTAGTTAGGTGGTTGTATCGACTTATCAAGCGATAAGCGTTTGATAATTTCCTCATAGGTTTTTCATTGTCGATAGCATCATATTTGCTTGTACAATGAAACAATGTATGTTCGTGATGGCAGCAACGATTATATATCTATAAATTATTACATTCTATAAATACGAATATGTATGTCTATGTGTTTGACAGATGTTGGTTTGATTGTAGACCTTTTGGTGAAGTATGCTAATATCATTAGCTGGTTTTTTTAATTCCATCTTTTAATTCATAAATATTCAAACAAATTTTTTTGATTGAAAATATTGTGAGCATGTTCGGCGCAAATGTCCCTTCCTAATCGAGTCGAATGGAAAATATGATATCAATTCTTGATTTTGATCAACGAGATGATTTAATCATATTATTAAATCTTATCAAAATTATCAAAATATATCGTTAAAAAATTGAAAACTGCACATATAAAATAATTCGACTATTGCTTTTATTTAACCTTCGAAATGTTGTTTTAGTTTTTTCCTTTCATAAACGCTTTCATAATCGCTCATCTCAGCTATGTGCGGAAGACCTCAATGAGGTGCGGAAGATTTCATTCAAATGCGGAACATCTCAGTTATCTCTCATTCAGGCAAAACTTCAATGAGGCCTTCCGCATCATAAAAACGAATCTTCTGTAACATAATAAGAAAAATAGCTTAAAAATACGCAGATTTTTCAAAGTGCAAAGGTTGCAATCGATTATTTCCTGTAGGCATTGCAGTGAAATGGGATATTCATAGCGATGAAATGTAATGAAAAATTCATGTTTAAATTATCAGTTTAAAAAGGTTGACAGTTTTCGACCATCTCCCCATGTCCCCCCTCCCTCCCCGCAAAAAAAAAAACTAAAAGCTAAGTGTCCAGATCAAAACTTCATCAACTCAAAATGTAATAATATCTATAAATTAATTATTCCATTTCTCTGTCTCACTTCTCAAATATGCCATCGCATTTCATCAACGATGTCGTAACCTTATCTATATTCTCGCTTCATTTGTTCTTTCGATATTATTGATCACTTCTATTTGTTCATTATTCAGGCTTTTTGATCAAATTTCAAGCTTATCAGATTTTTTTGCATATATCATTTCAATCTTGAAATTTTCAGATAATATGGTAATTGGACGACGACCAATACGATTAATTGCTGTTACAATTCGCAATTGTGCACATTATAATCGATGTGCTATAGTTTTTACAATTATTGTTATTCTATTTATTTGTGCGAATAATTATTTATTGCGTTCGCTAAATTTAATCGGAAATAAGATTCCTTTAGAATTTCTTCACTATCAGGTGAATTATTTTTTTCTTCGATAATCTATAAAAAGTTTTTTTTTAAATTTCGATTAGCATTGAATTTTTAAGAAAATTATTTGAGATTGCTCCCGATATAGTCAGCAGAATTCGATCATTACGAATAAAGAGATAAGAAAAAGAAATAAACGAATGAGAACATTATACATCTTCATATTTCGGCTTATAGTTAATTTAAATGAAATTCTTGAAATCGCTGATATAATCATTTCATCAAATAGGATGTAAAAAATTTCACAAATATTTCAATAAGACTAATTTTTCTAATTGAATAGTTATAATATTTCAGAAAGTTTTTTTTTTATAATTCGATTGTGTAAAACTGAATGATATTCATTGAATATTTTCCATTTCTATCGCTAGAATTTTTTATTTCTTTTTTTTTCTGGAAATTTCATCTTTGAATTTATCTTTTTCCATTTTTTTCAAACCTTCCTACTCCTTGCAGATTAATCATTATTATTAAGCAATTTTTTCATCTCATATTTATCATTGCATCAATGAGTATGCTAACTTTTTTGTAATATGTATACGAAAATGTTTACCGCTCTCCGATCCATCAAACCCATCCTCATCTTCAGTAGACTCCTCCATTCATCCCAGATTTCCCAAAAAAATCCCATCTCTTTTCTTCTCTCCATAATCCTCACTCCCCCCTCCAAGCTTTTGCGTTGTTTTAAGCCAATCGCTCATTACTGTAAGAAACGGTCATTGAACTTTTTTTAGCAAATATTAAAAAAATATGGTTCATCTTCGGCAAATTGTACTGTACCTCGTCTCGACGCTTGGGACAAAACGATAATTAAGTATTATAAGAAACCAGCGCCACTTCGTTGCAAATCATTTCAAGATGACGTCACCGTTCTTCATGATGGTATTCTAAAGGTTTGTTTCGATTCAATTCGTCGTTTTTTCGGCTTTTTTTTTTACAACTTATTGACGTGAAGATAGCATGAAGTATGAAAACGGTAAAAATGAATAATCTAAAGGAAATATGAAATATGGTTTAAAAAAAAAATCACCTGATCGAAATTGTTGTGGTTATAACAGTTGCGGCAATTTGTGTTGCTCATATTGTATATACTTATGGTGGCAATTCATTGATAAACCATATACTAGAGCCAATATTTCTTAGCAATAAAAATTTCACTATAGCTGAGATTTATAGTTAGACGCATTTTTGCGGTTATGTAAATTTTTTTTCCAAGACTATGCCTTATAAATTTTCAATTAATTTTTATGCATTTAAAAAAAAAATTTTTTTTTTTTTTTGATGATTACTTCATTCTATCGATGGAAGCATATAGGTGTGTAGACGAATGCAAGCATGAAAAAATTGGCAAAAAAATTAGTCTTAACTAAGATAGAAAAATATTATACGTAAGTTAATAACTGAAAGGAACAAAGTGCAAAGTTAACAACGCTCAATAAATGAGAACATTGATAGCACTAAGAGCGGAAACGCTGATTCACGACAATGAAGAAAATTACCCGGCTCGAAGTTCACTAAAAATACTCTTTTCCTCTCATCCAGCCTTACATTAGATCTGATTCCCCCTCTATAACATAGATGTGCCTCTCATGAATATCTAAGAAAGTAACATGAAGGATCATCTTGCCACAGGCATCATGTTAAATGTGCAGTTGATTTTACATTAATGCCAATGTTCACAATTAAAGGTCGCCTTATTCTACTCTTCTGTCAAACTCAAATTTGATTAATGCACTACCTGAAATAAGATAGAAAGAAGGTATTCTCTCCGTTTTTGTATAAATGGAGGTACGTATATATGCATTCTCTCTCCCTCTCTCTCTCTCTCTCTCTCTATATATATATATATATATATATATATATATATATATATATATTCATTTATTTATTTATTTATTTAAGTTATTCTCAATAGTAGTGAAGCATCATCAGTAATATCTATATTTAGGTACTGCATGAGTATCGTAACAAATTGAAATGTCGTTGTCGAACCTTTGAACACAACACGGGGATCTCTGATTTCGATGTTAAATATGACAATTGGATAGATATTCCATATGATGGCCTAAGGATCGCAAAAGAATTCGTCGAGTTAAGTGATTAATAAATTCTCATCGTTTTATATGTAGTCAATTTTCTTTTAATTTCGTCTCTTTTTTCACTATTTAGCGTGCTTTATATGCTAATTTTTGAGATGTGATATGTTAATTTCTAATATTAATTATACATGCAGGTAATATGGAACTTTTAACGGAAAACTAAATAATCATTTTATATCAAAAGGTGATGACGTCACTATTTATTTTAGTGGTACTTATTTTAGTGGAGTCTTTAGATAATCATTTCCTAAATAATGATTCAATTAACTGCATACGAAGTAGAAGAAATGGCATAACAACCACTCGACTATTGCGATGAATTCGTTGAAAGGATTGAAAAAGAAATTGGCTTTAAGATAGAAGCAAAGTAATGCGGATATTTATAATAATTTGCGTTCATTATGGTTAGATATGTATCGCATATGATACTGCTACCTAATATACCTAGCCGTAAGTCTCAGTATAGAATTGGTGGCATATATGCATATTGCATCAATCATATCATAGCGCTGAGAATTATAGCTGCCCAAAATTATCAAACAAGCTGCTGGTCGCTTTCCGGTCGAAAAAAATTTCCGGAACACTTTAGCGATATCGATATATTTGGCGAATATTACGTCTACGTTTCGATGCTTATAAAATTTTACAATACCAGTTCATTAGCACTCCGTTACGCATATTTTATATGGTTTTCTAAGAGGTCATAATTATCATTTAGTGTAAAATCATTTTAGAATAATAATTGTATTTTAGGTGGAATGTTATAGTAATGGATTTATACCATCGAAAGTTTACAAATATCATTGGAATCAAATTATCAAAAAGAATATTTCGATTCGAACAAAAAGGTAATTTAAAATTTTCGATATTCAATTTTATTTACTTGATTTCTTAATAGTCAATAAAAAATTAGAAATGAATAAAGAATATTTTAAAAGAGCATACAAAATGACTAATAGGTTATAGGTATGCAGCCAGCTTTTAGAAGCTTTGCCCGGTCCTTCTTTTCATTCATATTCTCTCTTTTTTTAAAGATTTATTTAGATTTAGATTTAGATTTATTTTTTTCATTATACCATTATCGGCAGTAAAGAATCACTATATGCATTGCTAGAAATTTTTCGACCTTTTATGATGGGTTTATGTTCATACTTAATGCTCTAAAAATGCGGGATTTTTTTTAATGATACGAACTATTGAATAAGGAGCTAACATAATAGAGTGGGTTTCAGGTTTTGGCCCTAAACTGGTTTCGATTTTAAACAAGCAAGTTGCTTTAAATCGCATCTCCCCCTCCCTCCTCCCTTTTCTCATCCTCATCGATGGCGTTGATCATAGTCATTACTCGGTGAATAAAGTATGCAGTATATTGACTGTGAAAATATGAACGTTTAGTGAACGGGGATAGGTATCAATCTAAATCACCTACAAGCCATATTTCACACATATATGATCAACAAGGAATATAATCTTATCGCTGATGTGATAGGTGGAATGTGATAATGTGATAAACTTTTTCTTGTACCTATTTCGGTGGAGATCTGTAAAAAGTAGAGCACTGAGAACTTTAGATCCCTCGATCGATCAGTAATTTCCTTCAACCTGGTGTTAGTAATAAACAGAATCTTGGAATAGTTTGAATCTTTTAAAGTCGATAAAGTGAGCAAAAAATTTCAGAGCATTTCAAGTGTCATCGATTGATCGTCCTTCAGTACTAATGTTTGGTGTTGATTCGATGTCTCGTAGTAATTTCATACGTACACTTCCAAAGACATATGCACAACTACAAAAGATGGGATTCGTTGATTTGCAAGGACATGTGAAAGTTGGCGATAATACATTCGTTAATTTAGGTGCAGTTCTTACCGGGAAACGAAGTTCCGGAACACGGGTAACTTCTCTCTGAATCTATTTTCTTTAACAGAAACCATTTGTAAATGTTATAAGCTGTAGATATTAGAGTTGTATCAATTCTAGATAATCTTCAGGTGTGAAGTTGAACAGTTGGATGTTTTAAGGCCCACTTGCAAAAATTTTGGTCCGGCAACCTGAACCAGAAGCATTTTCCTAAATCTATCGTTCTTTTATGCGTTATATTCCACATCTAGCCGTTATTATCATATGAGATAAAAAACTAGTTACTCCCTCTGAATATAAGGTAGGTGCTTGATTCATTTAGTTTAATAAGCAAGTGAATTGGTTTAGCAGGTAAGGCTTTTATCTCACTGCGCTTCACAGTAAAATATTTCTGATGCTTACAGCATAAGTTTTAAGCATATCATGCAACAATATTAAAGATTCGAGTACACCCATAGCATCTCCATCTATCTTTGATTATGTGAATCAACAGATCACTTTTAATAGTTAAATAAGTAATATAAAGAAAATTGAATGAAATGATGAATAATTGAAATCAATATAACTTAATAAATAATTCACTTGTTCATTCTTTCAGGAATTCAAGAATGAGCTTACAGATGAGTGGAATATTTATTTCGATGATTGGCCTTTTGTGTGGAAAATTTTTTCTGATGAAGGCTATGTAACATTATTTGCCGAGGATCGCCCCGATATTGGTACTTTCAACTATTTTGGTTGGTTATGCGGATTCAAATATCCACCAACGGATCATTATTTTAGGTGATTTTTTTTTCGTATTTTAGGTGCCTTGAAGTAACCACAGTTTCAGGCATCTTTTTATCGTTTCAATTCCAAAATAAACTTCACAAGAAACCTCCAAATTTTTCTGTGAATTTCTCAATGTTCATTTTCAAGTAAAAAATGTTGAAAAGATATTGTTATGTTGAGAGTGATAATGATTTACTGACATATTTCATATCTCATTGTTTATGAATCCTTTTCAACGAAGGCCATTTGAAACTTTAAGGAATTCTGAAATATTCCCACAAATTCTGGAATAATGGTCACTAATTTTTCAATGGTTATCGAACCAATTGCATTAATTTTATGCGTATATCCTTTCACTTGAATTACGAAGATAAAAGTACGCAAATATCACTCACAGTGTAGTTTATATTTTCGATTATCAGCTATTATTAAGTTCTAAAATGGTGAACTTATCATTGATAAGAGGGAAATTGTTTCGTATATTGTTATGAATCTTTTATTATCCTTGCCAAAGAAAAGTTTGCTATTGTTTTGAATTTATTACGCTTATCAAAAATTGATATTACAAAACTTTTGTGATGTTATTGTTTTCTAACTTGCGTTCATTTTTACTCGATTCTCCTGAGGTCATGCTAATTTTTAGGCCTTATTGGTTGGCAACCTATTGGAATTTTCTGTTTAGACGTAGTACACCCGGCTGCTATAATGAAATTCCAGCTCATAATCTACAATTGAATTATCTGAATGGGTTGGTCCACTTCTCGTTCTCTTTTTTTTATTTTCTTAATAGTGATTAAATTTTGAAAGATCATGCGCTTATATCGTTGAGCATGAAAATGCTAGTCGAATGTTGAGCTCGAGCTCTTCAATATGAATGCTTTCATGCATCTCAAAACGTCTCATGTATTTCTGCGCTTATCAGAGTTTGTTATGCTTCAGGTATTGTTCATAGCAACAGGTAGGGTGGGACGTTAGGTGCAGGCAGGCCGGTGAATTGGTGGTCTCGATTAATATACTGTTCTCAATGGTATCTCGTATTTTGAGCTAGTCTAACACTAAAAGACCACCATTTCGCTACTGTATATGTGTAGAAAATGAAAAATATCAAATCATCGACTGATATACCGATATTTGGTTAGTATACCTTTCATCGGTTAATATACCAATGTTGTGTAATTGAGTCAAGCATATTCTGTAACTTTCGGTATAGATATGAAACTGTAGACAGTAACAAATGAACTAGATTTCGACTATGTTAGAGTTTGGCAACTTAACCGTAATATTCGGTTTATAAACCGCCAACTTCTAAATTATTTTAAGATTTCTAAGCAAATACGATGGTATTCGATCATTCGCATTTTATTGGACACAAGATTTAAGTCATGACTATTTGAATGCTATAAACATTGCCGATGAGGACTATGAAAAGTTTTTTGTCGATAACGAAGCGCATTTCAACAATACAATAGTTATTGTGTTTAGTGATCATGGTCATAGATATGATGCGATCAGAGAAACGGTGATTTTTTTTTTCTATTTATATGAACTATGCGTTTATAGATTTTTAATTTGTATTATTTTGCAGTCAATAATATTTATAATATTTATATACAATAATATTTTTATCGATAATATTTACAGTTTTATATAAATTTGAAAAGTTATACGTATAATATCCCCTATTTTTGTTGAATTTATTGAAAAAGAAGACGTCAGAGGTTGATAAGTGAAAATTACGATCTAATAAAATATTATGGGAAAGAGTTGGATTTTTATTGAAAAATTTTATCAAACCTTAGTTAGAAAAATGGGTAAATATATAAAACCTGAGTTTATATAAGAGTACGATATTTTTTAAAAATAAAGAAAAAAGATTTCTTTTTTTTTGGACGTTTTAGCGAATAACAGCCATATGAGAGCTTAAAAAATTTGAATTATTTCAACAGTTTAATTACAGCAGTAGTTTCTGCAACTGTATATACGATAAATCAATATGAGGAGATAGGGATCAACAAAAAAATTTTAGATAATTAGATAAACTTTTTTTGTTTCCTTTGGAAAATATTTTTATTTATTTATTTATTTAACATATATTGCATAGAAAAGAATAAAACAATTACCGGAAGTTTTATTGCTACCAGCGTCGTTGCTCAGTTAACCTTTATGAGATAATTTTATGATGCTTTGAAGCGTTAAAAATTATTTCTGCTTGGCAAAAAAAAAACTTTTTTTTGAATATCTTAAACTAAGAACTTTCAAATGAGTACTGAAAAAAAGATTTGCAGATTGTTGGAAGATTAGAGGCAAGATTACCATTCGCATCGATACTATTACCCAAAGAATTCATTAAAAAATATCCACATACATTGAAAGCGCTCTATGTAAATTCGAAAAAAATGACTACACAATTCGATTTTCATACTACATTACTCAATATTGCAGTCGTAAGTGATTTTTAAGATTCTATAAAATCATAGAATAAAAATAATTACTTCAAATGATAGATTTAATGTAATATTCAACATTGATGAAATATTATATATAGGAAAATTAAATAAAAATTAGAAAGTTATTCGCACAATAAGTGAAAAGTTTCCGCAAAATTCCATCTAAAATATGCATTATGTGCGAAAAAGCATATCGGATTTTCGAAGAAATGTCGAAGCTTACGGTTGGCAAAAAAGACGAAAATTTCTCGGAAATGGAAAGAATCTAGATGGCTAGTTAAGGCTATGTTAAGCTGGGACAAGAAGCAATAGTTTGATATTTTTTTAAGTTTTAACAAAATTTGGAACTTGACCGGAAGTTTGAATCCGAAAAACTTTATCCAGTTGAATTTAAAGTGACGGATTTTTCCCCACAAAAAACTGAAAAAATATTTTACAACATTCGGGTCATCATCATTTTCTTATATAATATCATTGTTTGCAAGTGAAATATCGTTGTCTTTTGGTTCCAAATTTGGAATCCGGCCAGAAATACAATCTATTTTTTTATTTACATATAGCCGATAAGATAACCTTGATTAAAATTCATAGAATTGAATTTATACGAATCATTTCAATTAACCAACTTTATTTATCACTAAATTAATCTTAGCAAATTTTTTGATGAAAATATATTTGTAGGGAAATTTCTCCCATGTAAATATGCGAGAAGAATCTCCACGACGAGCCTATAATCTTCTCATGTCAACTCCTGAAATGCGTCAATGTTTTACGGCGAATATTCCTGAAGATTATTGTCCATGCTTTAATGAAATGCAAATTAATGTGGAACAAGCCGATGAAGCCGCTAGGGAACTTGTAAATTACGTTAACAATCTGATCCAACAATCATATGGAAAGATGGATGATGGTAACATAAAGGTTGTTTTTTTTTTTCAAAATTTTTCTTCGATTTTCCGATTTTTTTCGAATTTTTCGACCTTTTTCAATAAAGGTTTTTTCGAATTTTGAAGAGTTTCGTGCTCTTATAGTTAGACCGTTCAACGACTGAAAGGTATATATATAAATCTTATTTTTGAGATATGACCCAAACTAAAGAGGGATATAATTTCATTCTGCAACTCTACAATATGGAAAATCAAAAAACTTATGAAAGTATTTGTTTAGTTTACATAGAAGAAGAAATTTTTTTTTTCTATTTTCACTTCATATTTTCATATTGTTTTTCTTTCAGGATGGTTTTATATGTTCAGAACTTGTTCTTGAAAAAATTGAATACGCTTCATTACGTATCCCACCAGTGGAACTTGTTATAGATCCACAAGTCGGTGGAAAACTTCCTTCTAAAGGAATGGAAATTAGGTTATTGCATTTATTTTCATCATGCATACATCAAAACCTAGTAATTAAAACTAAAAATTTTAAAAAAAATTATCAAAATTGAATTTAACAACGCAAAATCAATCGACAAATGGACATACATTTCTTAAGTGGTCATCTAATTAGCTTAAATTGAGTATCATACAATCCATTTCTCCCGTCTCGGTCATTTTATTTTAAGTTTATTATTTTAGCTAATTTAATTCTCGAACTCCTTAATCATTTTAGAATTGCGTATTTCCACTTCCTCAAAAAAAAAAAAAAATGTATGCCTGAAAGTTTTATTAGTAAGCATCATTTCTCTAATAGTTATTGAATACCATATTATAGTTACTAATTGTCAACTGATATGATGTATAATTTTAGCTATCGAGTGGTTATACATACAAAATCGCCAAGCAATGCACTTATTGAGGGTGTAGTCGTAAAAGATCTCATTAATAACATATGGAAGGTTACCGGTGAAATTGAAAGGAATAACAGGTAAGTTTCTTTTACTTGTAATATAACATTGTATAAAATTTTGCAAGCGTGTTCTGTTTTATTTTATTCATTCTCTATTTTATATAGTTGAGCGATAATTTGTTTATTTTTGGACTATCATATCAGCAGTGATAGAGGTGTTTTAAGTTCTCACCGACTTATCCGGCTGAACTAAAATATTTGAAATAACCTACCGACATTGATTATTTGAGCTGATATTTTTCTCAAATTAAAAAATCTTCGCCAGCACTCAGTTAGGATGTATCACTTGAGTTTTTATGTTCGCACGTTCATTTTAGCAATTCATTGACCTGGAATTTAACGCGATTATTGAACGGCTATTTTACCGGTCTCTTTTGATGCTCATATTCCTTAAAAGATAGAAGAAATACCTGCGAGGTGTTTACTAGAACGGATACAGGAGTAAAGGCAGCAACAACAATGTAATGGTTCAAGTAGAAGATAAATCCAGCATCGATATTTTAGTACGATTGTGTTGTGGGACAGTTGGTGGCATGTCGCTCCGCACATGCGGCCTAGGAGTGCTGACAGACCACCCACATCGCCCACAGAGCATCTGTTAACTGTCGCGCAACTTAGTCAGTTGTCCCAATGGCTACCAAAGCCACCTTATTACCACCTAATTATACCATAGGATGGTGAATCGTTGTCATGGTTTAATCATCGTTTCACTACATATAAAAGGATCCACTTGCTTTTATTTATTATTGCAACACCATAGTTTCTTCAAGTTTTTCTTTTCAACTTTCAGGTATGGGAATACCTCACATTGTGTCGTCAATCCGTTGCTCAAGAAGCTTTGTCATTGCTTAGCAATAAAATAATGCATATAAGAACTGTGCATCTATATCATATATTTAAGAGATCTCATTTCACACTGTACTATTATAAACAAGCATATTTAAAAATAATCGCTTCACCTCGTATACATTTTCTAGTTGGGAATCGAAATCTACAAACGTTAATCCACTCGAAAAGAATCCTTTAGAAATTCTGAGGGATAATTTTTTGAAATTCTTTAAGAAGTATTTAAGGATTCTTTGAGGATTTGGAAATCGGAAAAAAGTTTTACGGAAAATATTCGTGGAATAATAAATTAGAAAGACGAAAGTTTATTTAAATTAAGCTGTATTGAAATGATTTATTTTTGTTTATTGTGAAGAATGTGCTAATAGCACATCTCATGGAATTTATGAAGCTTGCAGCTGTATAAATGGGTTCCTCCTATATTTCTTTTTTTTTTCGATGCTTTCATGTATAGAGTTAAATAAAATTCTTATTACGATGTGAAAAATTTTTTGATATCTTATATGTTATGTTATTCTATACATTCCATCACTGTAAAAAAAAAAAAAAAAAAAATCGTGCGCTCTCTTTTTCTATGTTTATTTATTGAAGATGTGGGCAACATGAGGTTTCGTTTTTTTGTGTGATTTTTCCGAATTTGCATATCCGCTTAATGTTTTATGCTTACGTCTTATTGTTAAGAAACAAATTTGCATATCGCAAAGAATTTTACGAAAACTAAATGCATCCAATTCGGTCAATATAAAAGGATATTTATCTGAGCAGTCAAAATAATCCCATAGCAACGTCATTCGTTCTTTTAAAAACAATACAGGAGCTGCTGCAACATAGGAAAGTTTCTATGCAACTTTCTAGATTTTTTTTTTCTCAAAGGAAATTTATTTTCAATCGTCCCACCGCTTGTAAAAGATAACGATTTCTCCCAATTCGTTTAAAATTTGTCACCTATGAAATTCTAAATTTTTTGGAAAACTCGTAGATTCATCACTGGAAAATTTTTTTGAAGAAATTTGGCTTAATTTGACTTTATTCACTCTATAGTCTAGCGCAAGTCCAGGCAAATTAGATTTTTATTTTGAATTGCTCATCATCTTTAGAAGCCATTGTCGTCTATCAGCTTTTATCTCGCAAAACCTTATCTGCAACACAAACAAATTGAGTGCTAAAATTTATTGAGCGACTATTGAAATATACACATTTTATTTTTGAAAATCATTCCACAATTTTCCGCCTTTTTTTATTTCTCTATTGGAATAATGTTTTTCATTAAATAATATTAATAAAATATCAAAATAATCATTCATATTATTTTATTTGAATGAAAATAAAAAAAACAATATAATATGATAATATCACCGTTTAATTCTCTTAGAAATCACTATCATCGGTGAAATGTTTAATTTTATAATATTCGTTTAGAGGTATACCAAAACATGGCTCGACGAATGTTCGACATGGATTATATCGTTCACCTTTTCTATTCGTTGGTAGTGAACATTTTGGATAACATTTACGATACTAGAAATAAAATATTAGCAAATTTTCATATTTCATTAATTTAAATAATTTCCCTCTTTTTTTTTTAAGTGATATATTTTCAGTTAGCCAATATTATTACAACATTAATATGATGAGATAATGAATATTTATTAGAGGTTTTTTTTTTTTTTTTACTCATATGCAAATATTTTTTTGCAATAAAATTTCTCTGTAATATTTACTAGAGGTTTTTTTCTTTATTATTGATTTTTCATGATTTTCCTTAAAAAAAAAAAGAAATTCATTTTTATTCTAAGAAATTTTTTGAAAAAATAATAAAATTCTTTATTATTTTTTTTTTCAAAAAAATTCATATTCTTTATCAATACAGTTGAATTTTACACCGCCTATTGCACATAAAAAAATTACGATGTTCTTACGTAAATTTACACCATAAGTAAATCGGAATATAAACGAAGTGATACAAAAAAGATTCAATAATTCTTCTAATTTTTTTTCAAGGGTGGAAGCGGAGGGAAGGCAAAGAGGAGAAGGGAATGGATTTTGTTCATATTAAAATATTGGTTTAATAAGAAATAATAAAATAGTTTTCAATAGAAAAATGCATCTTCAAGCTTGCAATATCATTTAATATTTCTCTAAACTTAACCTTATTCGATAAATCATTTATTTCACATATTTTGTTTAAAATTTCAAAAAAAAAAAATTTTTCAATCTCACCAAACTAACAATTAAAATATTATTTAATTTCAAGAAATATTTGAAGAATTGATAAAACGATGGGATCAACGATGAATCAACCGGAAAGTTAGGAGTCGTTTTTTTTTATTTGAGACTAATATTGTTCTAATTACCGAATAATGATAGCATTTATAATATATCATCAATTTGTTTATACCAAAAAAAAATTATAAATTGAACGAAATAACTCAATGCTCTAAATTTTGTTTTTTTAGTTTAATTTTATTCCATAATTATTCATTTATTATTTTTTATTACTTCATTATTATATTATATTCCTTATAATTTTCTAATTCAATATTTCAAATAAATCTAATCAATATCTGATTCGAATTAATAATTATTTCAATAATAAAATCAAAAAAAAAAAAAGAAAATTACCTCAATGCATTCCTTTGTATAGATGCGACATAGCCCTACTTGTAATAATCTTGAATTAAATTTCTTATTCGCATCATAGTATTCGATCGCATACTGTTTAGCATTTGTCCTTATTGTTACTCCGTAGATGAGAAAAATTAACGATATGAATACAATCAACCACATCGTTTAAATGAGAAAAAAAAAACAATAATGATTTCAAATAGATTAATTTGGGTGATTTGAACAATTAGCATACTTGAATAATTTGAATTCCAATTAAAATTCATATTAATTATGAAATTTGCATTTAAAAAATTTTACAATGAATGCATAAAAATGAAGATTTCCAATAAAGACGGATTGCTCATTATTACGGCATATCTAATTTTATGATTTCTATATGTATCATTTTAAATATATTCGCTCATTAGCCAATTTTTTTTTTTTTTGTTTAATATAAATGTAAATTTCTTGAAGAGTTTTTTTTTTTTGCAATAATTTTACAAAAATTTTTCATCTTTCTTTTCAGGCAATAAACTATTTCCCAAATTATTTTGGGTAAAATAGTTTTGCGCTGAGCGGTTAGATGATGGCGAATGTTGGCAATATTGGCAACAATTATGAGATGGGTATGGATTATAGTGCCGCTTCATTTGATGGAATTGGCGCTGATCGTAGTGCACTTCTCGATTGCACTATCTCTGCTAATAACAACGCTGAGTAAGTTGTTTTAATTGGAAATTTTGTAAAGATTAAAGATAATATTTTATTTAACTTTATTTTTAGGGTTGAACGTTATAAAGTAAGGGGGGGGGCGAATTGAAAAAATAACTCGATGAATTGATAAATGATTAGTAAAAATTTGATGAAATAAAGCCGCAGCACATCGTAACAACTTTTATTCACTGAGACAATTGTGAGATACGCGAATGAAGGATATTTATGAAGGATTGTTTATGAAGCGGTTTATTTAGGTTATGTTCAATAGTTGACAGCAATTATGCATGAGATAAATAGCTCATACCGCACAACGGTAAACTATATACCTCGATGTATCGGTTTTGCTTCTTCGGGTTAAAACCGACACTAATCGCTTTGGGTTTACACCAATATCTCTTCCGGTTGATGCATATAAAGCGCCTCGAGTTTCATAATAAATTTACTTGTTGCAAATGAAAACCGCAACCACGTTAATTATTTAAGTTTTCTTTTGCAATCGCGTCACTTAATATCAAATATTTTGGTTCGTAAAATTTATTTATTTTTATTAATTTATTCTAATTCGATTAGTGAAAATTTTCTCAGCATTATATTCTTCTAATATTCACATTCAAAATTTTTGCAAAAAAAGAAAAAAAAACTTTAAAGAAAAAAATTTGACAACATATTAGATGAAATATATTTAATTTAAAAATTTTATGAAACTACAATATCAGTAAAATATGATCTTTAAGCGATAAATAATAGGATTAATTGATTGATTTGTTTTTTTTTTTAAGATTATCAGTTAATAAAAGGCTTATCATACATCAATGCGCCGCTCTTATTCCATTACTTCATTGCAAAAATGGACACAATAATCAATGGATTTTAAAAACTACGGTCGATTATGAAATTGTGGGTTTGATTTTTTTTTTTTAATATATAATAAAAAGAGAGTAATTCACGACGTTTATCTCTAATCATATCATTTCTCCAGAATTGAACATTATGAAGATAAAAATTCATCTCTAAGATTATACGTATTTTTCTAATATATGTGTGCTTTCATTTGCTAATATGCTAATCCTTCAACCAGAAAAAAGGTGATTAATTCGAAATTAATCTGCTCCCTAATCCCTACCTAACTCCTCTTCGTTCCTCCTGAAACAACCGTTTGAAATTTTGTTTATGGGTATATATTTGCGGAAAATATATGAAAATACTAATTGCTTAATAATATTATAATGCATTTTTCTTTCATTTTCATATAAATGTAAATTTTTCGTAAAAATTTTTCAATTTTTCAGCTAAGGGATATTGTTCATTTTTTACAATATGGTTATATTAATAGTGACGATTGGCTACATCTGGAAAATATTCTCGATCAGGTATTATATTCATTCGCATAGTATAGATGAAAAAAATTAAGCGATGAAAATAGCGCTTTGACTCGTTTAGGACGAACGAAACATTAAATTTTCCAATGATCTTGTCGATAACATCGTTGAGATTTTTTGGCCCTTTTCCAAATTTACCAACTTATCGTATTGATTTTTTTGAGTTTATTTAAATTATGCTTTATTCATTTAAATTATACTTTTTTTAATTTAAATTATATCTTTACTTAAGTCAGGATGGTGCTTAAGCTTAGACTCGACTCCCGCCTATTGGATACTGCTAAATCCATTCGCTGTTACTCCACTTCGGAAGATGATCGGGATTTGCTTCATCGCCTTTGTCGTCGTAAGGGTGCTAGGTAGGTGGCTCGCTGGGGCGGAGCAAAGGAGTTGGTCGGAGCCCACTTATAACCGACTATGCAGTATTCAAAATAAAACGATGAACTCCAGATGACGTAAGCGGTAGAAAATGTGAATGATACACAGGAATTAGGGATGACCAAAGAGTGTCACCCATAACATTTAAATTTTATCGCTTCGCATAGATTTTTTTTTTGAAATGATCTCCATAAAGTTTTATTCCAAATGCAAATTTTGATTCTTTTTTTAAATTTAAGGCTGAGTATACTTGTTAAACTTATTGCTTTCATCAATATCAATTTTACCACTTGTATATGTAAAAATTTTAAATTTTTTTTTCAAGTGTCATCATTGGAAATTACGAAAAGTGGAAAATTATATAATACGCAAATTTATTGGCGAGATTAATGAGGATAATTGTTTATCAGTATGGCTCATGTGCAAAAACTCTCTACCCGATCAACTAACAAAAGTAAGTAATATAATCAAAGTTTATCTTTATGATAGATTCGATGAAATACTATGATAGAATTTATAAATAATATAAAGTAATATATACTTGAAATATACTTGATTATTTATGAAGTAGTATAAGTAACATATACTTGTTCAGATGATTATTTTATAGATTTGAAACTTTTTATGAAATATGAATAGCATTTTTTTTCGAAAAAAAATGAAAGTAATGGATTATAGCTAGGAATAATGCAGATTTGCTGTGAAATTCGATGGTAGCATGCTTGAAAACTTGAAAAATTTTTTAAAATATGTGAAAAATTCAATACAAGCTATTAACTCTCCTAATTTTCTAAGAAAAACTTTAATTCTGTAAATTCAACAAGAAATTTTTTATTATTCCTTTCTTATTTGCCTATTTAAATGAATATCTTAATTTAGCGCTCTCATCGACGCTTCACGCTTAAAATCTTTTATTTTTCCGCTATTGAATTTCAAAATGAGCGCAAACTATCGAGTAAAAATTTTCCAATTTCAGGTTTTTGAATACTTATTATATGTTATTAACGAAGCAGTAAATAGCGATAAAAATTTAGATTTCTTTCGTTTAGAAGTGGAAAATCTCTGTGAAATTCTTAACGCTGATATGTTAAATATTAAAACAGAGGTAAGCGATGAGATTTATTTTGCGCATAAATTTTTTTTTTAATTCTAATTTATTTGCGAAATTTTTTTTCGGTAAACAAAAAAAAATTCAATGGAATTTATTGCATAATATTTTTATCACCATTTTCAAGAAATTATTCTTTCTTTCTCCATAAGCGGTCAATTATGACATAAAATAGGAATTCATAGCACAAGGTTGATGACCCTTGAGGACGTCTTTCGTAGCTCAGCGATAGAGCACTGGCCCGGCAAGCGAGGAGAGGTCGCAGATTCGTCCACGCCTGAGGACAAGTTTTTGTTGGTCATCAAAAATGCCCCCATAAAGTAGATTTGATGCTTCCGTTGTTGTTGCAATCAATGATAAGCGATCGTAGAGATAGATTTTCTTGGGAATCAATTCGTATAGCCATGGCCAATTAAAATTAAATCAACTGATCGTCAACAATATTATGTATTATGAATGTAGCAATTGAAATAAATATGCAAATTAATGCAAAGAAATTTATAGAGTAACTTGACCACAAATCGCATATCATTGATTGCATATAGTTGTCGAAAAGTGCGACGAAATGATAGGTTTTCCCATTTGTTCCATGACAGCGGTGCTGCAACATCGATAAAGTCTTCAATTCTCATAAAACTTCAAAAAATTTTTCAATATTTCCATTCTATCACATACTCGAAGAAAAATAAGCTATGCAATAGTAAATCTGAACGTCTGCGCTTGAATATTCTCAATTCAAATTTATCCCCGAGATCGAGGGAAGGGGGAGAAGTCTCGGGAATTCATGGGAATTCAACGTCGGATCGTTTTTCCATCGACGATCTAGAGCAAAGGTTTCATTGACTTCGACCTTAGCAAATACTAGGATTGGTAAACAAATTCGCTCATGCAATGCCCTTCTTGGTTATCTGCAATGCTACCGTTGGTTTGTATGGAATCGATCGATTATAAAAGCATAGAGTTTAATGGCAAATGGTTGGTTACGATAATATGAAAAGCTTTCAGATTGACGTCTGGAAGTTAATAAAGAAATGGATTCTTATCGATAAAAAAAGAAGGGAATCACATCTACCATCATTATTACAATGCCTTCGATATAACTTTCTTACTGTTAGAGAGGTAATATTATTATGACGATTTTACTTTTTACCTTTATACGTTTAAAAGTAATTTAGAAGTAAGTGAAGATTTTTTGCCTTTAAAAGCAATTTTTTAAATAAATATTTATTGAAATAATTTACGATTATCTAGTTTCAGTAGCATGACAGGTGATCGTTGTAGGTGAGCATTCCTAATTTGTTTATTTCATAAATATTTCAACAATAGAGCAGGAATTCCATCTGTTAAAATAGCGGTGTGGTGCAGTTTTCACCACCATAAGTTTGACTCTTAAAGCTTGGCATATTACCAAATTTCTTTCAGAGTGATCTATCTGTTCGATCAATTAATTTAATAAGCATCGTATTACTAAAGAAGCGAAAAAATTACAAATTTCTCTTGTTACAATTTTTTTTTCTGAAAATTTTCAATGAAATTGAATCCCTCTCATTATTCTTCAAAATTAGAAATATTATTTTTTCCATTTAAATTCTCAGTTTTTTCCCATAATTTTTCATTTTTCATTTTCGAAACAATTAAGTAAAAATTTGCATATTCAATAATTATGCGTATTATATAACGAATTTATTGTTATTATTATTATACAGAAAGAAGAACTCAACGAAGATTTAATACGTATGAAATTTATTCCCACTCATTATTTTGCACTTCAATATAATATCACCAATAAATCACGAATAGCACGCGATTTATTGCTAGCATTATTTGGTTGGGAATGGTTAGGACCATCGAATCGTATCGAAGTATTCGATATTGTTCAACGTAAATGGAAACGTGTCCCATCAATGGAAGATAAACGTCGAGTCTCATATCATGGTTGTGTCGTTATTAATCAGGTATAGAAATAATTTTTTTTTTCATAAAATTATATAATATTTTTTCACTAATAAAATATTATATTTAAAAGTATTTTATAAATAATAAAATATTGATATATTCGATCGAAAAATATTGATACACTCAAAGATTTCCTCGTTTTTTTTAAGAAAGATGAAGTGTAACAGTAAGCGGATAGAACTTTTTCGCTAGCTTTTAAATTCGTTTTATCGGTTTGTCTATCTCAAGAAAGATAGAAAAATAATCTTATCACGATCAATGGCCCGAAAAGCCTGAAAAGTGAATCATTGAGCCTTGAAGTTATAACGATAGCACTCCAACCCAAAAGAGTTGAGCTGACTCCGTTTTGTATCCGAATCGGATCATCGACTGATCTTCGACTCCCGATCCTTCCCTTCGTCTCCGCATCCCATCAAAGAAAAAAACAAACTGAGATACTTTAATCATCACCTAGAACGTACTGAAACATTTCTCGTAAAATGACTGGTAATGGTTGATATAAAGTTGGCCATCAAATATTTTTGAATTGAAATCTCATATGAAATATGTCAATTTTTAAGAAGCTTTATACAATCGGTGGTTTCGATGGATCTGTTTGCTTTAACACAATGCGATGTTATGATGGTGAAAAGCGTCAATGGATAGAGCTTGCACCAATGCATTATTCCAGGCAAATCAAAAATACCTTTATTCACATATCTAATTTAATTAAATGTTTTAAATTTTGAAAATTTTTATTTTCAATCATTTCAGAAGTACTTTCATAAAAGTTGCTTATCGATAAGATATTAGAAACTTTCAAAAATTTTAAACTTTCCTTTCTCAAACATCATAGATGAAATTAATTTCCCATAAAATTCTCTCCTTAATCGAAAAAAATGCATATTTGCATTTTATTGGAAAATGCATTTCTGCAATTTTTTGGAGAAAAAAACGCTTTTGCAATTTAATATAATTTGAAAAATGCATTTTTTTATAATTAAAAAAAATGCATTTTTTAAATTTATATTCAAAACAATGCATTTTTGCAGCATCATTGCTTCTTTTTTTTGGAAAATAGCAAGCATATATAGTATGGAGATAATTTTTGTAATGAAAATTTCGTTTGCTATTTTCCCGTCATCGAATATCTATAAATTTCAGATGTTATGTAGCGGCATGTGAGCTTAACGGTTCAATAGTGGCGGTCGGTGGTTGTGATGGACATTTCAGATTGAGTGCAGCGGAAATCTATTGTCCCGAAACAAATCAATGGACAACAATAAGGTTGGAATTTAATTGTTCGATATTATTCATGAAAATGCTTCAATAATTTTTTTAGCTATGAAAATGTTTAATTATTTTATTAAAAAAATTACCGAAAAAAGATAAAAATGAAAGTGTAGATCGATATTTTCGGGACTAGAATTATGATCGAGGAAAAAAATTTATTTTTCATAGATGCAATTTATAAAATTTGAATTGATTTTTGTATTTGTAAAAATCATTTAATATAAAAATTAAAAATATTATAGAAGCATGAATCAACAACGTTCGGATGCAGCCGCATGTTCAATGGCTGGTAAAGTATATGTTGCTGGTGGATATAATGGTGAGCGTGTATTGCAATCAATTGAAGTTTATTCACTCGAAAAGGATATATGGATAGAGATTGCCCATATGGATTCACCAAGATCAGGTAGGGTATTATTCCAGAAAAAAGTGATTGCATCCACAATACTATTTTAGATCATTTTACGATGAAATATGAAACATGAATTTAAAGTAAGTGAAATATGTTTGTTAAAGGACTTGGTTGCGTATCAACTGATAGCTATATCATATTTGCTGGTGGATTCGATGGTCATACTCGACTAAACACTGTTGAGAAGTTACGTCTTGGAAGTACACAAACAATTCAAATGCCACCAATGCCTTTTGCAAGGTTATTTCGAGTTTTTTTTTTTCATTTTACTGCGAAAGAGAATGATAAATAATCGCCCTTTTTCTCTCCGTCTTTCCGTTGTTCAGATTCGAAGGTCAAATGAACCTTTATAGAGAAAAAGAACTGCAGAAATTATAAGCATCATGTATGCATTCATGCAGTTCGTATTTCTCATTTTAATTTCAAAAATTATGGCTAGTAATTAGTGGAAACTGACCATTCATATGGTCAGCTTCTATGGGAACTGACCACTCATTTAAACGACTCAATCATAAATCTATTTATCTTTTTTTTTTCAATAGACTGTCGAACCAGAAATTACGACGACTAAAAATTATTTTTGAAGATACTGACCTCAAAAAATATGTGACATTGAGTTGACCCTTTCTTTCTTATAGAGAGGGTTCATTTATTCAAATATATCGATTTATAATTTCTGCCTCTATTTGCATAAATATTTTCTTGGCAGTTGAAACCTAGGCATAACATTGCATATATGCTAATTAGTTGATTCTATCAATGAATACGATTATAAAGGAAGAAAGAGTCAAAAAAAAGCTAATTTTTCACTGAATTTAAACACGTTACTCTCAATATATGTGTGAAACTATCGAACTAAAATCGAAAAAAATGAAAACATATAGGAAAGAAACTAGTGCTGGCGCTTAATGCAAGTTAATATTGTAATGAAATAATTCAACGTCAAACGCATATTCAATTCAATTCAATGTACTATGCTTTCAGATCGAATTTTGATTTATGCAAACTAGGCGGGAAATTCTATGCGATCGGTGGTTATACGACATGTTTAACACGACATGTGTTATGTTTTGATGGTCATCGATGGGATTTCACAAGTGATTTATGTGCAAGTAGAAGCGCACTTCGAGCTATTGTTCTTCGTGGTTGGCCTGATCCACGATGGATACTCAACGATGAAACGGAAACACTTCATACGAATAGTGTAAAAACTGCTAAGAAATTACTAGAGCAATCGATAGCAATTCATTCGGAAAGCTAGCAATCGACAAGCTTTCTTTTTTTTTAATTTTGGTCATTTCATGAAATTGAAAATAATGTCTTAATCAATAATCAACCTAGTTTGTAGTTTATTGATTTTAGGATGAAGCGGTCTATTTTAGGTTGATTTTTGATCTATTTCAGGAAGGAAAGGGGGTGACGAAACGGGGTCATAAAGAATAGAAGAGGAGAAACGAGGGAATAGAGCAAATGCTTACGAGTACATTTGCGAGCAAAATTCATCACTTCAGCACTCAATATCTCCACATTTCACTAGTAACTAATCATATGGTTCTATTTGCTTTACTTTTTTATTTCTCGTAATAGTAGTACTGACAGAAATTCAATCGATCGAATCGGATCATCACTATATAAATAGCTGCGTCATTATTCATATCTATCAACAATAAAGCAATTTGCGTGTCATTATTTCGATCCTATAAGCTTATATTGGATTCTAATAATTAACATCTCTCTACTCGTTTATTTTATTTCTTTCATCAAATTTTCTAGCTATTCTACTCACTAAATTTTTGCATATTCTCAGAAAAAAAAAAAAAACAAAAACCAAATGACAGCTGGTTGTCAGTTCAAGTCAACTTTAATAGAACATGCAACAATTTGTGCATTTTAAAAAACGCAATAAAGAATAAAATAATTGCTAAGAAATTTTTCAGCGTATTGCACCACATAAATTGAGATAAACTGATGATGGATAATATGAGGGATTCGCCGAGGAAGCTTTTACGCCCTATTCATTTGTCAGTTTTATTTTATGAATCGCCAGTAGTCTACAATTATAGCTGACCGTGGCCCGATAAATCCTTTTGCTTTTGTAGCTCCTGGATGGAAACTATAATTGGGGACAGCGAGATGATCAAAACTAAAGATGTTCTCCCCCCCCCCCCCCCCCCCTTCTCCGAATAGAGACCGGCATTACAGTAAACTTCATCATTAGCCCAATACACCTTATCCCAATGTTTCTATAGTTGCTTTCATTAAACGGAATTTGCGAAAGCATTACTAGCCATAAGCTTTAGCAACCATTATTAAGAGATGCTTCTAAAATATTTCCAATCTATAGCTAGTACTAATATCGGTTCTCACATCACTAATAAAACAGACTTAAAAATTCCGCCTTATCGAAGTGATGATAGTACCCGCTTAAAATTTACTCCTATTTATTTAATCGATGGAATTGGCCAATGGTGATCAACAATCCAGAAGTGACCGATGATGACCAATATCCGGGAAGTGACCAGTGATGACAAATAAACGAAAAGCGATCAATCGTGCATAAGAAATAAATAAATGCGCTACCTCAGCATATGACAAATATGCAACAAATCTCATAATTCTAAACCTTTAAGGGAAGACTATAGTTATCAGTTTCTAACGAAAACCATAAAAAACACTATGAACACTTGAGTAGCAAGTTTATAAGCACTTGGGTACATAGTGGAATAAGTGAATTTACACATTTCTGCAAGTAAAAATACCTGGAACACTGCCTTGGGTGAATAGACTCAAGTCTGACTTGAAGTTCCACCTCAGTTTGAAACAGACAATTTAGATGCAAATTTTTCTTGATAAGGCATGAAATTCCATAGTAGTACAAATCAAGAGCGAAGTAATTATCGCAGTCAAAAAGAATGTAAAATTATTTCTGCGAAAATAAGAAATAAATTAGAAGCCATCGAATTTTTACAGAAATAAAATCGGAAAAATTAAATTTATTTTTTTTAAATAGTGTTCCAAATCAAAGCAATGAAATTCGAATAGTATTTACAAATAAAGAACACCCAAAAAAATTCGGCAAAAGAAATAAAATTCTCTCACTATTGCATATTTAAAAAGAATATTTTTTTTTCTATTATCATTTTTTCTATCAAATATTCTTTTTTTTGTTATTATTTTTCTCCACCAAACTTTTTGGATTAAAAATAAAATCAAAATATTATTTATAAAGTGAAAAAACTACTTCCGTTTTATAACCAAAAAAACGACTTGTTAAATCTAAGTTATGTTAACGTGAAATATAAAAAACATTGATAACAGAAATTTCTCGAGAAAAGACTATGAGCAACAATACATACCTTCATAGAATGCCCGTAGATCATCATGAATGTGCAAAAATATAACGCTTTGTAACGAAATGTGTAGAAAACAAATCAGTGTTCGGTCACCGATGAAAAAGAAAAACTTGTCCGCCTATCAGGAACGAACTTGCGTCACCTCGCTTGGCGCTAAGACACTCTGCCAGTGAGCTATTTCTAACTATCACAAACCCGTCAACCCCTCGCTAAGCTTCCTTTAATCCCAACCTCTGCATCGTCGAAGCGTATATGTGATGTCGGCTGTAAAGAAAAAAAGATACAAAAAAAGCAATAAAATTTTAGCTAACAATAAATCATAAATAAACATCTAAACACTAAATGATATCATTCATAATAAATGAAGAATTGAAAATACCTAACTCAAGCGATATCTAAACCTCTGATTTATTAGCAGCATATCAACTTCATCCTTTCATATAGTCATATTTTTTGACGGCTATACTCTATTCGGCTTTAGCGACATCCCAGATCAACATTTATATATTCAGTACTCTAGTAGTTAGTGAGTAGTTTAAAGCATTCATTAAATGAAAAAAAAACCCCTGTAAGCAAAAATAAATAAATAAAATAAAATGCCTGTATCAATGTGAGCAAAAATAAGTAAATAAAATAAAATCAAAACCGAAAGAAGTAGCATAATATTTAAAAAAAAAAAATGAAACATTCGAATTCAGATTATTGAATATAAAATGACTAAATTTCCGATGAGCAAATTTTACATGTATAAGTCATTAAAAAAAAAGTTGAGAAATAATATGCAAGTGAATTACAAATCTAAATCATTCATAAAGTGAAAAAAAAGAAGATGAAAGTTAGAAAATAAGTGGAATATAAAAGAATTAAACAGTATGGAGGAATGATATCGATTTATGAGAGGCAATGATCGAAGTCGATCACTCATGATCCAATCACGATCGTTTCAATCGTCGTCGACACGTTTCGAATTTCGTGCTAAATTCGAAATTTATTTAAACCAAGAAATAAATAATTTTACGAGATCAAAATCACATCTATCAGAGGTAATAACGATTTGAGGCATTTATATCCTATAGCATCTATCCCCTATTATCTTATGGTGAATAACGTGAACGATGTACATTCTTTAGGAGCACAAACATATTTTAGAATAATAAAACTTATATGGAAATTTTATACGAATTGATATTGTGTGAGTATTTCATTTTAAGGAATGATTTTGTTTTTGCAAGTGAAATATGTTTAGCGGAAGTGTCTCTCTAGAAGAAAGATGCAACGTCTATCAAAGAACTTATAGGGATATTGCGAAGTGGGCAATGTCGGGGTTTTATGCATAATTTTATTTGTTTATTTTGATTTTTTGCTTAGCGATTTCATGAAACATCACAACTTTTAATTAGTTTGACGAAGGTGAAGGTATCTTGCTAGTTCTTTAACTGCAGTGTCTCAGAAGATATAAAACTAGAGACCTTAAGTTGTGAGCGTGAAATTTCTATCTCCAATTATCCTTTCTACTGATATCATGATATGAAATGTTGATAATCATCGCATACCGTAACATTCAAATAAAAGCCCCTCAAAATCTTTTCTTGAATGAAAATACAACAACAACAACGACATACCGATAACGTGGCAAACATGAGCCGTAACAGCATGCTCACTGAAATATTGCAACCAAAGTCGTTGTTTTGTTGACAGCTTATCACCTGGTCCTTTCACTTCAGCCACCTTTAATCAATATAATTTTTCATTCAACACATTTATAACAAAAAGATAACAAACATTATGAACGAAAATCGACAAGTAAACCGTTCGTCAGCTCCAATTTTAAGTTAATTAAAATTAAATGCGTTAATTAAAAACAATCAATAACGCTGCTTTTTATAATGGTTACGAAATAATCGTATAATATTATAAACAAAACGGATACTTATTTAAATTTATACTTTTATTATCTCTATCGTATAAATTTGAATTATAAATAAAAATAATGAGCAATTTTTTTTCCAAACGAACAAACCGCAAGTTTTCTATTTTCATCGTTCCAAACCGTCAAATCGGGAAAACCACTTCGACAATTTCTATAATCATTTACGAGACGTCGAAAAATTGCAGTTAACACTTTTGGTTGGCAACATAATATAAATCGCTGAAAAAAAAAGATTACATAAAATATAAAAATTCAATAAAATTTTCCTCACAAATCCCCATCCAAATGATTCTCACTAGAAAATTTTTTAGAATAGGAATATCCCTTCTCCCCCCCCCCTTTCCATTTCAGATACTTCAAGAAAATGACCTGATTTACATAATACACAATATTCTAATTCATGCAGAAAATTCATTGCGTTACGCAGATTTTTTTTGCGGAAATGGAACAGCTGAAAAAGTTTATTGCAAAGTGATTTGAAAATTACTTAAAAACGCTGTAAATATCGCCGATATTCTCAACTATTAAGTAAAATGACTGTTAAGAAAAGAAAGGAATCACCATTTAGACGGGGCAATATGCAAAAATAAAACTACAAGATAAGCTTCATAATTTTAAAGTTTGTTAGCAACTTGCTAGATGACATTATAAGCATGAGCTTAAAGCGTTAAGCTCTTATAATATCAATAATCAACACTTCATGCTCTACCTATTCGAAAGATTTATTTCCTATTTTATAAAATTTAAAGTTTTTTTCTTGAAACTGAAAAGTACATTTTCTTTTTTTTTTGCGTATCGAATAAAGTAAATTATTTGCATACAAAAAAATTATTTTTCAGATATTCGATTTTATGGAAAGTGAAGAAAAAACCTTCATTATGATATAAAATAATTATAAAAAGAAAAGTATTCAACTAAAAGTGTTCATTTTTTTTGCATTCAAATAAAGGATCCATCGAATTTGAATATCACCTTTTTCCAAAAAAAAAACGTTTCATTATTATTAATTAATAAACAAATATTCACAAAATGATAGGGAGATTTCTAGAAAAATTCCATTTTTTTTTCAAAATGTAAAAAATTAGAAATCGCATTTTCCAACCTTAAAAAAATAAACGAATAAATAAATAAAAGAAATTGCACAAATATTTATTACAACGATAACAATGATAGGCAATCAATAGGAATTGTTAAACTATAATAAAATAGTGAACAATATATGAGTTAATATTATGATATATGAAACGATATCAATGTTCAAAAAATATGAAGGACCACCCACCTTAAGTTGAGCGAATTCAGTGAACACATCCCATGATGTCTCTGAATTTGTTTCTCCATAATGCTCATCATATGCTAGTTTAATTAAATCGATCAATTCCTCACTCGTACTTTCTTCAATAATATCGAAACGCTCATCAAATGCCTTCTTCCTTCGACTATATAAACCCCGTGAATTCAAATCTGCTGGATTTGTCTGCAAAAATGTCTTTTATTCAATAAGAATGCAAAAAAAAAAAAGAAAAAAAGAAAACCAAAGAAAAAACAAACCAACCTGAGTCTCACAAAACCAAACACCCTCCTTTTGATGATCGAAAATAATATCATAACACAATAGTCCAAATATCGTATGCCATATTGTACCTTCTGCATGAACACCTGTAAAATATCCTTTCAATTCGCCTCTTATTTCCGACAGTTAAATAACTAAAACGTTTTTTTCTCTCGTTTTTATAGCTCCTCAAAATCAATAAAACAGCAGTCGATTCAAAATAACTCAGAATCGACTAACGAACTGTACGCAATGAAAATACATCAAAATATTCGGCCCTAATGATATGGATCGTAAGTAAAAACTCATTGATTTTCTTTGGCTGAGTCTTTTAGTTAGACAGCCACTTGGGATCTTCTAAAATAATATTGCTAATGCATCCATCGCAATATATAATTCTAGTAATATAAATAATTACATATTCATGCAAATTGAATGTATACCTTCTTTGTAACCATTTTTTAGATAGTAATTCAACGCGACTTCTTCAACTGGACATTCATAAGACGTTCCATCTCTAAAACCACTACTGCTACAATAACAAACACATGCAAATATGCACAAAAAACACATCATGTGTTTTATACTATTTTGTCTTGAATAGTTTCCTAGAATTTTAGAAGAGAGTTTATTCAGAGATTTTATTTTCAAGAATGGGGATTTATTAGATTTAATAGGGCGTTTCGATGTATAAGTGGAATGAATTATTGGGGGATTTCTTGTACCATAAAGGAATTACAACAACAACAGTACTTCTATGAAACTTAAATCATCATAAATTACTCAATAAAAATAATCCATCATTCATAGTAATAAAATTTAAAGTTAATTAAGGGTTTGTATCGCATTACTACTATTATTGATGCAAAAAAAGGTACATTCTACTGCATATTTATAAATAATTATGAGGGAATATATACCTTCTGATAATGAAACGATTTGTACGAGAATCGCCGAGATTCTTAGCCAAAACGGAACCTCTAATATCGATACGTTCTGGATCGGGTACATTCAGTGGACCCTTCCAAGTATCACTAATCTTCTCTCCGCGATCCTTTAATATGAAAACATATAAAAGTGAAAAGCTTGAACAGAGGCAATTTCGTAGTTCCCCACCCCCCTCCTTCCCTCCTCTCTGTTCCTTTCTTCAAATTGAAAGTTATCCATCATCACCAAATAACATCATCCAATTCGAAATTATCATCCAATCCCTTATTTTAATATTGAAATTCCAGTGATAAAAGATATTCTATAATTAAAAATACCTACGCCTCTTGCAGAATCTAAAATTAGATGCATATAATCTCAAAATTTATCGGTAGCATAAGAAGTTTTCTCTAAAGAAGTACCTCTCCTTTGAAAAAAAGGCACATTGGTCGATTACTTCGGCTATCTCCCTTCTGTTTCTAACTGATTTATAAACATCGCACTACCTCGAATTATGCCCACAGGGTTGTGAATTCCCCACAGTTCATGAAAGGGTGTTACTGAAGGGCAGAATTTATATGTCGTATTGCGCATTGAATGTTGTACTATAAATAATGCATTACCTCGAATTATGCCCACAGGGTTGTGAATTCCCCACAGTTCATGAAAGGGTGTTACTGAAGGGCAGAATTTATATGTCGTATTGCGCATTGAATGTTGCATTATAAACAATGCATTACCTCGAATTATGCCCACAGGGTTGTGAATTCCCCACAGTTCATGAAAGGGTGTTACTGAAGGGCAGAATTTATATTGACACAAAAACACGTATTGGTCGATTACTTCAGCTACCTCACTTCTGTTTCTAACCAATATCTCACTCACTGACCGTTTTTCAAAAGGCAAAAAAGTTTAAAGAAAAACATTATTTACCTACCTATCCCTAGCATATTTTATTTTATTTGAATAAATATTAGCATATCATATCAGCTATCAGCTTTCCCAAATTATTTCCCTATCTCTAGTATCAGCTCTGCTTTAAAACTAAGCCCGCTATTTTATTTCATCGTTTATATGCAACAATATTTTATAGTCAAAATTTGAATAAAAACTATTTTTTATATTATAATTGTGGGATATATAAGATGAATATTTTTGTATCTAAATAAAGGTAATATAAAATATCCGTTACAATAATACCTGAAGCAATAATCGATCCTTATCACCGAGTGAGGTATCTTCAAGAGCTGCATTAATCACTTTCAATGCTTGATCTTTTTGTTTAAGATGTGAATCAAGATTAAGCGCCAAACGATCCCACCAACTACCACGAGCATCCATTTGGAACATTTTAGCATCTAAATACCCAATATATAAATAGCAATTAAATTCGATCATATACCGGAATTAAATTAAATTATACACTTATTAAAACAATATCTAAACACAAGAATCCGTGCCGTTGAATTTCATTCACAATTTCATTCCTTTTTTTTTTTTAACTTCACTACAACTATAAATTTTTGTCATGAGCAATGAATGCAGGTGCTGTTATTGATCTCCTTGCTTCTTGTTTAACCCAAAATTAATTCTAACTGGTAATCTCACAAAGACGAATAAAACAAAAGTAATAAACTTCTTTTCTGATTGGCCAACTCGTTATCAAAGTAAAAGGAGTGATAAGACAATCCGGAAGATGTAGTGGTGGATTAACTAAAAGCAGCCTTTATGCGGTCAGCAATGTCTTATCTCGTAGAGTTGAATTCTTACTGCCCTATATTTTTGCGGGGTTTGCGCTGAAAGATATTTGTGATTTCATCCGAGAATTTAAATAATACAAAAAAGATGAGGCTACCTCCCCCTTACAATTTCAGAAAAAACGTATTTTTTTAAAGATCTCTTGAAATCTAAGATTGTAATATTTGCAAATCACTAAAACTGCAATGTAATATTGCAAATATTTGCAAACATTAAAACTTGACAATCAAATAAAATAAATCCTAAATTTCTTTTGAAAAAAAAGGCAAATTTTCAACAAAACCTTTATTATTGAGTAAATGCTGAAGCCATTCAACAGCTTCCTCATATTTTCGTAGCCTTTGTAACGCTTCGATACCATGTGAAATGCATCTGCAATGAGACGAAAACAATAATTTCAATTTTTATAAAATTTTCACAAAAATATTCTAAAAATTTATAAAAAACTTTTCAAAACAATCTCTGCTTTGTAAGAGATGAAACTATATAAGAGAGCACCGTTTAGAGTTTAATGAAGTAAGAATAAGTTGAAATTCATGGAATTCATTACGTTTCCAGATCCGGAAAAAATACCCTTTCCGTCCAGAGAATGTATACTCCGGAAAAAAATCGAGCTCATTTACGATTATTAAAATCAATCAATACGACATCATGGAAAAATTTTCAATTAAGGTTGAAAAATTTCACCTCGTATATACCCATAAATCAGTAAATCGTCGCAAATGTGGTGGAATTGCTTCGCAAATCAATCTGAAAGTCAATTCTCATAACCGAATACTGATGGTAAAAGCGATTTAGCATTACAGATGCATGGCTTAGCTACAAAGTAGCTGAATGTTGTATGCTAGATTTCAGTTCAATATCGATAGCATATTCCTTTTTCAACTCTCTCTCCCTCTCTCTCTCCCTCCCTTTCTCTCCCTTAAAGTTTTCGGTAAGCACAAAAATAAGCCATATCCATATAATTTAAATATTTTAAAATAATTCTGCTAAGTGAAAACAATTTCAGTTATGAATGTTAATTAGAAAGAAAGAGAGAACCCCCCCCCCCCATAATCGAAAAAATTCATGGAAGGAAAAAATTTCATATAAGTACCACTAATCGATTGAATAATCCACATAACAACTTAGCCATAATATATTAAAAATTCATAACTTAAATTTTATCGTTAACACAAATCTATTGAAATGTTTTTTTAAACGCCAAATCATTTCTATTGTCTACTTGCTACATTTTTATTAATAATTCACGATTGCCTATTAATATTTGATTGTAGATCTCATGAAATCAATGAAAAAATTCCAAAAGATATGTAGATTAGTTGTTTTTTTACCCGGCAATGACCGTGTTAGTTTTTCAACCGGAAATGACCGTGTTATTTTTTCAACCGGAAATGACCGTGTTAATTTTTCAACCGGAAATGACCGTGTTATTTTTTCAACCGGAAATGACCGTGTTATTTTTTAAACCGGAAATGACCCTGTTAATTTTTAAACCGGAAATGACCGTGTTATTTTTTAAACCGGAAATGACCGTGTTACTTTTTCAACCGGAAATGACCCTGTTATTTTTTAAACCGGAAATGACCCTGTTATTTTTTAAACCGGAAACGGCCTTGTTATTTTAACAGGAAATAATCATATCTAACTTATTAATCTATCACCTAAGATTAATGAGATTTCTAATATAATCAAAATAATATATGAGCATGCCTATATTCAAGATCCACTTCTAGGAATATATTACGAGCTTTAAGAGCACCATTGTATACATCGATCCATTTAGCACGTCCCATTGCATCAGCAATATCCGCTTCTAATTCTTTTGCCATTATATATCTGAATATATATGATTACAAATCACCGTATTCTCCTAAATAAAAGCCCTATAAAAAAATACGAACAACATGAGAAACTTACACTAAAAAGATTGAAATAGTTTAAAAACTAAAATTCGTTAATTGTTAATTCAATTTTTAATAAAATCGTATTAAAACAATTTGGGGGCATTTAAATGAATCATATTCAGATCTGCATTGGAAACTGTGATTATTCAAAACCTCTAACGCTCTTCTCTTATTTATTATTATTTCCAAAATTTCATTTTCAAATCATTTTCAAACAAAGAGATGTGTAAAGACCCTCTTCTCCACTCCTATACGTCAGGCCCTATATATATATATATATATATATATATATATATATGAATGACAAATGTATGACAAAGAATGACAAATATAGAATGTGTACCTTAAAAGCATTTCTTGATTACTATAAATATGAAGGAGTGGCGACGAAGATGGTGCTGGAAAACGAACTTTATTTGTTGCCAATTGAAGCAATGAAAATCTGAAATATCTTAAGTATAGAATCTGAAATAGTTTCAAAAAAAAAAAAATTTAAAAAAGCATTAAAATTCCGCCGTTTAAATTATGATACATAAAAGGAAAAAAAGAGAAGAAATAAACAATTTTATTATTTCACCTTGAATTAAAGTTCTGTTTTCTTTCTAAAAACTTTCCTTTTTTTTCAAGAAGAAACCATTTAAACTCTAATTTCTCTAATCAGTATGAATAAACGAATAATCAATCATCAATATACTAACAAAAGTTGAGAAGCGAGATTTACGGTTGGCTGATCGAGAAGTAGAGAAGAGCTCATATCACATGGTGAATACAAGGTGAAAACCGCATTAAAAAAGCGCCATACATTTTCACCAATTCGATAGCATGGTCCCAAATGCTCTCTCACCCTAAAATTCAATATGACAATGAACAAATATTCAACGCTATGACATTTCCGCCATAACCAACCTTTATTTATTACATACTCGCAGTATAAATATCCTAAACCAAGTATCTACAAGCGTCTATTCTCTCATCAAAATTAGAATCAAATTTTGCAAAAATCGATTCTATTTTTGCATAAACAAATTGCAAAATTATCAAACATACACTTGAAGCATTCTTGTCGCATTCGTCGCACCAAAGACATTCTTCTCATGAGAAAATTTCAATAACGCTCGACAAATATCTAATTTTCCAACATTGATATTAATATGGAATTTTTTAGCGACCAATTTCAATGACGGTAGATGCAACAAATGTATCGCCTCCGAGAGATCGGTAAGACCAGAACGACCTAAAAATTTGCATAAAAATATTATCTAATTTAATTCAATAAATATATTCAAAAAATAATAAAAAAAACAATTTTATAAATGCGAATATTCATTTCTTTTTTATTAACTAGCACGATGTATTTAATAACATTCTTAATATTCATTCTCTTTTCGCAAATTTTATCAACGTTAAAAATTTCAATACTACAATAAACAACTTAATAGGATATATGCAAATTTGATAAGAAAATTCAAGCATTTACAAAAAAATTATTTGTAAAATTGTTTTAAACATTTAAAAACAAACGCTACACAAATTAATGTGATGAAAATTTTTGAAAAGAGGAAATAAATTTAGAGAAAGAAAATTAAATCGATATGAAAGATATAACTAAAGAAAAAATAACTTCAAGAATGCGAATTATATTAATAAATTATAAGTAAACTTACTCGATTCCACAAGGCCAACTTTATGAAGTTCATCGAACAACGGTAAAAGATCTCGTGAAATATTTGCAAAACTGAAAAAAAAAATGTATGGGCAAATTAAGGGCAAATTATGACCCTCAGATGTAAATAAAAAATTAAGATATGGGAAAAATATAATGCGCAAAGATTAAGATACTTACTTATGCATTCAATGAATAGTAATGTCTAATGGTAAAACTACTAAAATCTCAAAAAAATCAAATAAAAGATACTTTGTATTTTTTATATATTTATCTATCTATTTAAAATATGAGAATGAAATTAATTAAAAAATCGAAAAGATTTACTTGAGTCGTTCGGCAAGAAGCCATTTGCGTTTTCGAATGAATATTTTTACGAAAAGTTGCTTTGCCTTTTCTAAAAATAAAATTGTTTTCCATAGAAGCAAAGAATATACACATATAAATCGTAAGATTTGAAATACAGCACGTTCATATGAACCGTAAGAATTCTAATAGAAGCCCTTCCTCTATAGTATTATTCAAAAAAGAAAATTAGGCAACTGAAGAATCTTGAAGTCTTCAACAATTACTGCAATTGTTCGTTACTTCATCAAACAAATATTGTCCAATTTGGCAATTGACAATTGGCCATATTGGACAACAATAAATATAAAATCAATAAACAATAAATTATATCATGTCCTTACAATATATATTTTAATAATCGTAATTTGCATATTAAATGAGTACCTAATAAATATCCTTCAAACAAACAAAAACATTTAATGGGCGTCAATTAAACCACTGAAGCCTTACTCGGCCAATCGTCATGCCTAGCCGGTAGATTTCCACATAGAGAAATGAGTTTTAATTGAGGAATTAAAATTATTTGAGAATAAAATAGAATTTAAAAAAAAATAAACGAGCAAAAAGATGAAAAAGAAAACAAGGTGAATGCATCAACCAAAATTTTCTAAGATGAAAAATAGAAACCAAGCTTGCCAAAAAAAGTGGAAATTTTCGAAAATTACCGATATTTCATACTGAGATTGCAGAGTAAACGTTGCAGGCAAAATAAAAATCTATTCATCGAGCTAAATACCCACATAGATACCTCTTTAATTATATTTCAACGAAACTATTAATGAGTGCAGATCTACCCGAGGAAAAGAAACAATTAATCAATAAGAAGTAAATATTACCCGAAATGGAAATAAATTTCCCGACAATAGATAAATTCTCGCCCCAAAATGATTGCGAATATGGTGAACTCTCTGAACATTGCTCGTAGAATACCTTAAAAATAAATCATCTGACAAATAACAATAATTATGCAGTGAAATTTTGAAAACCTTAATAAAAAATACTATAAAAAATATTCGTAATAATTTATTCAGCTTCTACATCAAATTATACTAAAAATGTTTAAACGATATTCTTCATAATGGTTGTGCTCAGCTCTTTTCGAATTGGAATTTCTTCTAGATTCAACAACAATACTTATCCAAATTATTATTTTTATATAGAATGCGATAATAAGAAACAGAAATAAAAAAAAAAAGCTATAAGATTTAAATCTAATCAACTGCTTGCGGAAAAAAAAATTTCTTTTGCAAAGAAAGAAATTACGTATATTTTAAAATATTTTTTTTCGGCTGTAAATTTTATGCCGAGATGAATAATTTATGAAATTTGTAGCATAAATCTTTCGAAGAATGAATACATTTCAGAATAAAATTTAAAAAAATTTTTTTTTAATTTTTTAAAAATAATATTTTTGAATTTTTAACTCACTCTCTTTAGGATTTTTAAAAAAAGCGTCAGATAATAAGGTGATCCATTGGAATCTTCGTCGCCATCTTCGTCGATTAAATTTTTAGCAACAGATATCGTTTGCTCACGATCATCAACGTCATCATTATTGCTGCTAGATGGTGGCTTCACCGATGATATGGGTACTCTTAGCAGAGGTGATAACTCTGTTTGGCAACCTCCCAAGAAGCAATGTATTTTCTCAGCGATCTGCGCCATACTCAACTCTTCATCGACTTTTTTTCTGCTTATGGTCATTCGTGGTGAGTTCGTTGTTGTTGCCCCAGATTCCATGTTTCTGAAAATTCAATTCAAGAAAAAACGCTTGTTTATTAAAAAACTTTTTTCTCCTTCATATTCAAGAAACTATTTCTATATTCTAGAAAATTTTATTTTATTATACATCTTTATTTTAGAATAAAAAATTCAAAAAACTTTTTTCTTCCGTTTATGGAAATTATTCATAACTATCTCTTTATATGCTCTACAAGAAAATACACTACAAGTGAGAAATCATTTTTTCTCCCAATCTCATACGTCTAGATGCTTTTTAATGTCTTTTTGGAAATGCATAAAAAATTGCAGTTATTTGCAGTTTGCAGAAAGTTGGTGGGAAAAAAGTTGCTAAATTCAACCTGAAGAAGCTATTGCCTATTCTAAGATAAGTAAAAGTTATACTTGTAGAATTTGATCGACGCAATTTTAGTGATTTAAAGTTTATGTATTGTGCACGGCGAAATACACTATAATTTTTAGATAAACTCTGTAGATAAATCAATTATATTCCTTCGCAATTATTAACGACTGGTTGTTGACAAGGTGAGTAGTCATATATAAGAAAAAATCTATTATCAACCCCCCCTCCCCTACTCGAAAAAAACATCCCAATAATACAATAGTCGCTAGCTACTTCTTATAACAGATAGGGAGAGGGTGGAGGGGAGAAGGCAGAAGGCGGGAAAGAGGAATTATGAATTAAAATCAATATTTGCATATTTCTTTCACTCATATCTAAACCTAAAAATATCAGAAATTAAATGTGTTATTGATTTTTTTCTTTTTTCAAACGAATTATTTTATAGAGCCGACAAAACGACTAATAGATAAAATTTATATGCTTCAATGATATTTTCAATATTATTAATAATAAATTATAATAAAAATAATAAATAATAATAATAATAATAAAACAATAATAAATTATTTTCAATAATTATATTTCCTTACTTCGTTTCAATATTTCCGATAATATGTTTGAGTTTTGTTGGATTCGATTCGATGTATTGTTGTGAGTTGGCGATATTCTTTTTTGGCGATTCATTGCATTCCTCTTTTTTGCTTTTTTTTATTATTTGTTTATTTCGTTGAAGATTTGACTGAAAAATTTAAAAAAAAAAAAAGATATTATAGGTAAAATTTTAAATAAAATAAAAATTTATGCCAAATAAAGAGACGTTATAAAATTGTAAACGATATGTTAAATTATTTCGAATAAAAGTTTTCAAATATTTTATTATAATGCAAAATATATTATAATATTATAAGTATTATAGTATAAGTATAAGTATAAGTATATAATACGAATATATTATAAGCATTGTTGCAATAAATTTATAGTTTTAGATTTTTCAAATACTTATTCATCTAAATTGTAGTGTTGCGAATGCTTTTCCTTTTTTAATGTTCATGCTTACATAGTTTTATATGTTTTGCGACTTCGGAATAAATGAATAAATAAATTAATTAAATTAAATTAAATTAAATTAAATAAACGGCGAAAGTTTTCGTTTTATCGAGTATAAGACTTCTTATATCCATATAGACAATTACTTATAACGTAGAAATATTTTCTAATGCTATTTTGATTGATTAGAAAACTTGAAAAATCATAAATAACAACCTTAACTGGACGCTTTCTATTGCTCAACGATAGTTTGGTATTCATCGATCGAGATGTTGATGGCTTATTGTCCCATTTATTGATTCCTTCTTTTATTCCGACAATCCTTTCCTTAATAAGATTGTTTTCGATGATCTCTAATCGTTCATTTTTCACTTCTATAATTTCCTCATCTTCAATCGTTAATTGCTTCTTTTCTATTACGCTAGCTGACGCAATAATCTGAAAAAAAAAATTTTTTTTTTTTGCAAAGAAAGAAATAATTTAAAAAATTACAGAATTCAAAGTATAAAATTATGCTACAAAAGCATTTCCCCTATTTTATTGAGCTAAATTGAGGAATAATAATAATAATATGAGAGAGAAACTTCTGAAATCACGTGGTCTACTTACTTATAATTGTGTAAGGTATACTAGGCTGCTATAGATCAAGAATAGTGCACCATGCAAAGTAAGTCAGGAAAGATCAAGAGCATACGGGGATATCAAAAGACCACCCAGCACGTGTCGTAATGCTAGCGTAAGGTAGAATCTGGACGCTATAAATGGGGTGATATCTGCTCTTGTATTTATTCTTGCTTTGGACTGGTCTAAAGGCCGAGTGGTCCTACCGGCGGCCGTTGAGGTGCGAGAGAGGATCGACGGCGGCGAAGAGTCGACTCCGGTGCCGTACCGGCGATCCAACCTATCCCAGCGTCCCTTTATGTTTTTCACCTTACTGTAGAAATGTGATAAATTGTTCGCCCCCCTATAACTGTGTTATCTCGCGAACTACTTGACAAAGGATGCAGACCTTCAAGCAGACCGGGATGGCTAGATAAGCCAAGAGTACCTGACCCTTACAGGTGAACTCTAAAAAATTAATTTATACAAATTTGTATAAATTCCTCCCCCATTTGATTATCAAGTTTATGCGATCTAAAAAAAACCTCATTAATAAGATCTATAATTTTAATAAGTGAACGTACACTTGTATCGCTTTTCATTGGCGAATTTAGAACGTTTGTGGTAATAATTGTTGTTGATTGTTGAACATTTAGGTTGCCATTCTCCGAATTGGAAGAATCGTCTAGGCAAATTAATTGTTCGATAGCTCGTCGTTTCTTATCCTCTGGAGTTATTCTATCAATTACCTAAATTCTATTTTTATATTTATAAATTATTATCGATATCGTAAATTTAATATGTAATTTAAAAATATCCAATTCAAATTTAAAAAAAAAAAACAAAAATGAGAAATAATAGAGAATTGTATACTTTTATATTTTATCGTATACAATTCTAATTTATCACAATTTTTGCATTTACAAATAAATTCTTGACAAATTTCCTATATATATATATATATATATATATATATATATATATATATATATATATATATATATATATATATATATATATATATATATATATATATTTTAATGAATTTAACAAAGTATCCAAAAAAATTATTATATCCACTACCCAATTGGTGTTTATTGTTTGATAAAGTATATTTCGAATAATATGTAAATTAAATTAAATCATTGAATAGGAATTCAATAAAAATTTTATTACCACACATTCATCGTCATCTGAATCTATGATACATTGATTAACATGGCTTGAATATTTGCCATTTGGAATTATAATACCGCATGCTGGGCATTTTTTCTTTTCCAATTGCCGCTGGAATGCTCGTAGTAAAGCCATCGTTTTGATAAACCTACATGAACGACTGAAAAAGAAAGTAATTTTAAGGTACCTGTAATTAACCTGTAATTAACCTGAAAGGTAGATATATTTGGATACATATCGGTAATTATATTGTTCCTACCACAGCAGGCTACAAAAAAAAACAGCTAAATTCAACTAAGAGCAGTCCAGAATTTAATGATGAGAACGGTCCTAAAGAGCAGACGCTGACGCTTTCGTTGAAACTCATAATATTTCATCGACGTGGCTCCCCCCCCCCTCCCGTCTTCTTTGATCGCTACTGAAATCCGCAAATGGGACGAAAACAAGCGACAGCTCAATTATCAGAGCCTAAGTCCGGAATAAAACAGCTGATATGACCTTAACTATATTAATGTAAAAAATAAACATTTAGAAAGAGAAACAGTATATTACTGCTTTTTCTTATGAATCTTTCCGAATAAGAATTTACTGATATTAGAGTAAGTATCTAGCGAATGACCACACCAATGAGTGACCATATCAGTGAATGACCACATCATATCTATACGCGAACAACTTTCAGCATATTAAATGACAAAATTCTGCATCAATAGACAAATGAACTCTACAATACTCAATCACTAAGTTGTTAACAACTAATTTAGGATCACCTTTCACTTCCAATATTTCCCTTTGAAAATTGATCATAATATATGAAAAGGTGGGAGATTTAATTTTAGAAAATAATTTTTAAAAAAATTGAATTGAGAAAACTTCTTCGTCAAATTCATAAAGACGAATTTTGAGAAAGCGATATATAAAATGGAAATCAGAGATAGTCAACGCCCGCAAGGGCCATCTGTAGAGGCATTTGGTCAGAGCAGGTAGAAACGATATGAGGAGACATGTATTCGTAATGAATGCTCTGTTCACTGAAATAAATAAGTACATATATGTATATATATGTACTTATTTATATATATATATATTCGACATGCAGTTAACGACAGGTATATCTAATTTTTTCCGTACTCAACGGTCATTTAAAAAAATTGAACAAACAAAAACAAAAAGTCTCGAAAATTTTTATTCATAGACAATAAAAAAAGGCGTCAATAATTGTAACTAAAAAAAACTAATAGGAAAAATTTAAAATTAAACAATTCTAAAAATTAACGCATAAAAGATATTACAAATACTTCGAAATATTGAAATATTTCAACTCTACTCACTTCTAAAGTAATGACAAAAAACTTCAATGCCTAAATATTCAAGAAACAGGTTTCAAGATACAGTAGAATTAAAACTTAGTACCCCAGGGATTAAAGCAAATGATTAAATTTCACATCGATTTTAATGATCAACACCGGCATCATTTGAGAAATATATGCTTGAGATAAACTACAATGATAAGACAATGCTGGAAGTAAACATCAGAAGTCAACTTATTCCTAGGAATTGAATTATTCAAAAACTATAAATCGATATAACATTTATTTAATATTTAAATAAAACGTCGAATAGAAAGATTCATCCATAGAACAAATCATTCATCATGCAAATAGAGATACGAACAATTTTGCGTTGAAACTTCGATGGGCTAAATAGAGAGGTTCGTTAAAAAGAAAGAATCTCTGAGGTTTAAGATTTAGGAAGTGGATGTCCTTGTGGTTTCACCCATTTTTGACCGGCATCTTTTGGTGGTTTCTTCGATTCAACCTCGATATACGTGACTAAATCTTCACGATCTTCAATTTTCTTCAATCCTGTGCAAACCATTTTCGTTCCAGGAATACATTTTCTTGGATCTAATAAATACTCCAAGAGGGTTTCACGAGTCCAAATTATACCCTGCAAAAATTGTTATTATTATTATTATTATTATTATTATTATTATTATTATTATTATTATTATTATTATTATTGTTATTATTATTATTATTATTATTATTATTATTATTATTATTATTATTATTATTACTTCAAAATTAAACATAAATTACTATTTTAAATTTGCAATGAAGTAAAAAATTTTCGCTATGAAACAAAAATTAATTAAAAGAAATTATTGCTGAGCGTCTATTTTTATGTTTTTATATACGAATAATGTAAATAATTATTGAAAATAAATGGAATATTTCTCAATCTTTTATCAATCAATAAATGTATAGTATAAAAATTAAGAATATTTGCATTTTATAATACTATATTTTCATTTTATCAGGTGAATATTAGCGGATTAAATTTTTTTAAGCTGTAAAGGAAATAAATAAATATGCAGATAAAATTATTAAATAAATTAAATATTATTGTATAATCAATTCGAATATAAATTTCCGATTGAGCACTTATATAATCGATGAAAGTTGTAGAAAAATCAGTGCATTATCCCGTAAAATTTCGAAAGCACAATCTGGGTTTTTTAGCGTTCATAAATTCAACTACCTATAAAAGGGTAAGCGCTTCTATAATGCTGCTCAAAGATCGACCGATTCCAAAAATTATGAATAATTAATAAAAATGTGCGCAGTGATATATTCATGCTTCAATTAACCGTATCACATGTATAAATTTTCTTTTTGAAGAAAAAAAAAGGATCTGCTATTTATGACCGACCGGTATAAATTAAAAATCAATGAGACAAATTATTCGGTAATTTTTAGCGACAGGTTTCTTTAGAAATTGTTAGGGTAGCTCAATCGTTGATAAATTTGACCGATCATATGTGCACATTGTTACATCTATAAAAATTCCTTAGCCCATGCTTCAGTAATTTTTTTTGAGTCACAATCACCAGGCGGTTAGACAGACAGACAGACAGACAGACAGAAGGACAGACAGACACATACATACGGATATATGCAACATTACCACAATATGCTTTGTGAACATAAATTTGGAAAAATACGCAAAAATATTTCAATATCAGGTGGGTCTATCTTGCTAAATGATATCGCTTATCTTTGAGGTTCCACGGTGATCTTCTATTTGATTTTCACGTTTCACGTAAGTGGTGATCGGAATGATCTGAAAGCAAAAAAAAAATTGCCAAAGGTGTATATTTTATAAATTCCCAAATTCGATCGTTCATACCTTAGCGGTACTCGCCTCCGAATGTGTATAACCTTCCACCGTTCCTGATTTTCGTCCAATTACACCCGATAGTGTAGGTCCATTTTTGCATGCAATCGAATCAATAACATGGCACTGTGCACAACGTTTCATAAATAATTTTTTACCACGTTCATAATCGCCCATTTTATTACGAATACGATCGTCGAATTCGTCACTTAGGAACTTAATAACTCTTCAATTATGAATTGAATTAATTTTCGGTGTCATTATGTCGCCTTAAATACGATAAAATATTCACAATTGTTGAGCTATAGATCAGATCAGCTAATTCACAACGAT